>LR990128.1:10012500-15012500 GCA_905147285.1 Hypena proboscidalis | reverse complement strand
GAGCGGAGTAGGTTTTATGAAGTTAATCACTAGTGGTTTAATATGCAGGTTTCCAAATTGTTAACTTACGTTTTAATTACTTAAATGTCCCACCAACAAAATGTACATTTCAGATGTAAACAGAACCACAGGGAATGTCTCCCGTAATTAGAAACCGGGGTCTCATTGACAAAAGTACATCAGAGCAAACGTGTATTCACTCGCAGGTCGCGGGTCGCCGCTGTTTACAAAAACATGCCGGGGACGGGCACAGAAATAACATTTTTATGATCATTCAAAGTATTCAAACAGTCTTTCATAAACACGGAATGCTACTTAATACTTAGAGTTACAAGTAGTTGGGACATTAAACCATCAACGTTGTTTATTATTTTTACCAAATGTTTTCTTGCTTTTTGAAGTTAGACCGATCACTGAACTATCTATAGAGTTTCACTTTTGAATGACAAATTGACTATAACAGACATATTTCACTCTCATTTTACCAATCCTATAATGGTCGATAATGCTATTATTCTGTTAAGTGTAAGTAATTGACCCAAAATAATAAACGTTCTAAATCACCATTCAAGTTAAGATTCACACAAAAAACAAAACAACTGATTATGTTCATAGATTTCAGCGCTCAAGATCCGTGCCGGATGTCTTATTTCATTAAAGTTCAATAACCTGTATTATTTATTCGTATCCCCAATAAATTCCATCTCAATCTTCTGATCAAGGAGTGGCTAAACAGGCTCTAGCCATACCCATAGATAGCTATACCTTAAGTTATACATGTCATTATGTTAACTAGACTCAGTACTTAGAACTAGGCACGTTTGCGCATTTACGTAGATTGTATTCAAATGTCCTCTAAAACAACTTCAAGATTGTAATTCTAAGCTTTAAGAAGCTTTTGTGGTCGCTCCGGCGTTATTAAAGTCACTGTAGGCACCTGCGTCTAATTGGATTTTTTTATTAGACATTACAGCCACAATAATTTTTACAGGGTCTAAAACCTTTGATGAAATTCTCTTTAAGACGATTTTTCAGGTTGTATTGTAGCCCAAAGTAATCAAATTCTTAAGGTTCGTTCAATGGAAAATTCGTAAATGAGAAAAGTAATCACTGAAACCTTTGCAATAAAGTATTTTGCTGGGAAAAACCTCAATGAATTTTGTTCGAAAGAACGTAAAGTTTCCCGGTTAGCATTATCTTGAGAAGTTCGAACAACTAAAGCGAGGATGTAAAAAACTTTGTGTACTGTTGGAGGTATATACAAATTGCTTTACAGTATAAGTTTTAAGTTGCGTCATTCCTTAACTTATAAAGTTTGCAATTTATTAATGAAAATGCATTTGTATTTTGTGTTTAATGATCAAGAATATTCATTCCCGACTACTATGTTGGCGACTATGGCTATGTTTAAATGAGAATATACTAACATATCAGCTTTCAGAAAACAATCGCAAAAGATTAGATAAGTTACAATTCTTTTCCAAAGATTACAATACTTTTCCTTTCATACATGGTACCGAAATACCAGTCATAGGCAGTCGTTCTATATTTTTGCATTAACTTTAGTTCATTTACGCATAATTAATTGGGTAAAACTATCAGCAATATGAATAGAAAACCTGGTTAACACGGCTGAAAGCACTCCCAGTTTGCAGCGTGTTGCTTTTTGCATGTAATTCTATTGAGAGTGGCTTGGCTGCATCCATTAATCAAGTTTGCACTGCGCCTAATGGAGCTTGGACCAGCTTTATGCATAGATACCTGCGTGCAATTGGCATAATCTATGAATAGAATGGCGCAAGAAATCTTAAGGAGGTTGCAGATCTGAATCATAATCTTGTCGCAAAAGCATGAGGTTTTATGAATGCTAACTAATTAAATCCAAAAACAAACAAATTTATTAAATTTTGTGTTAATAAATGTCAATCTTGGATAGTTCACAGTTCTTTTTATTACTTTAGGACGACAAAAGAATATAACATCTTTTTATTTTATATTACACAAACTATGAAAAAAATATACTATATAAATTTTATAACTTACAATTTTATTCGCTTAACTTATTTTCAAGAATATACTTTAAGTGCTATTATAAAATATTATTATGTACATAACAGCCAAGTTTACGTACACCAACTTTGTTACTCGATTACAGGATTCCCTTTGTTGACGGTAATCGACGTTTCTGTTATCGTTTATATATCGACACATTTCAAAACTACCGATATTAAATAGGGACCGAAGTATCAACGCAAGAGAGTGGAGTGTGGGCGGATCACTTACACAGGCTAATAAACATAGCTTTGTTATATTACTGGACTGGATTAATCTACGAAATTGACTTTCTCTTACACTGGATCGCTTTGATTTTATAAACGATAAACAATCAAAGTGATCCAAAACAATATATCACGCGAAATGGGTAACAACAGGGCATTTTTTTCGACTGTACGACGCAATTTGCAAAACTACTATTATAAGAAGAAGAAAAACAAACATTTATTTAACCTAAACTACGAAGACTCTATTATGACTATGAATGAAGCAAAAACGTCAAAGTATCTTACACTATTTTTCACAACCCTACATCCGGCTAAAATATTATTATGTATTAACTAGGAAAAAGTTTTTGTACTCAACAAGATAAATTAAGTGAAAGAAACGGCCATCGAAGGATCAAATAAGTCTATATCTCGAATTCGTCTGTCACCGCCCACGGGCATGCGAAAACGAGCAAGTGCTGTAAATGTTTCAATACACGCAATGTTTACAATGTTCTTTTACCCTACTTGAATACAATAATTTAATGGTAACAAAGCGTGACTTGCCAAGCCTATTTATTTTTCCAGTTGATATTTTAAAGCCTGTAATTAAAATCTATTTAATGGTATGTCAATATTATCAAGTATTAAAAAACTTTAACAAAAGAACGTTTAAATCGCCATCATCAGGAAATGATTGATAACACATTATCTTGTCATTTAAATCACAAACACGAGGCAATAACAAACATCAGGTAAACCAATATATTCTATAGAATCAGAAAGTAATTACAACGTTTTGTTTGTTCGGATAAAATAAAAACATCGAATTCACAGTTTATTTAGGTTTTTTATTAGTCTCGTCGGCTCGGGACCAGTCTACGGCCGTGGGCGAGCCAGGACGAGATAAGCGGGTTCTCGCCCGCGCAACACAGCCTCCGACATCGCAATAACTTAAATGCAAACCTTGTTACACTTCACTGCAATTCGACAGCAGAAATATGAGACTACAGAACGAGCAGCAAGAGCGTTGATATGGGTTTTGTTCGAACATTTACACGAATAAAAAGGTAGGATGAAAATTTTGTAAGTTGTTTGCAAAATGTGCATTCATGTTTAACGCAAATAAATTAAGAACTCAAATGGAGTTATGTGCATAATCTTTAGATAGTATATCTGTGAAAAATATTCATCCGTATAGCAAACTGTCTTATCCGTGCAACAATATAACGAAGCTCATTGTTGTTCTTATCAGTGTAGGTACCAACAATGTTTAAATTAAACGTGGATGCAAGAAGCTACTATTTTCTTAATAAACAGAAAAGATACAGCAGCAGTAATTGTCCGCCAATAAAATGCAAAATGTACTTATAGAACTCCATAACACTGTTATTTTTGTATAATCTAGCCTTAGGACGCAGTATAGAAAGCATCGCTTTCTTCACCGGTATCAACATGAGTGTGATAACAACTCAGAAAAGTTTTTAAACAAATGCCACACCAATTTATTCTGTACCTAAAATCCAACGACAAAAAGACGAATGTCATTCGAGATAAAATTAAATCCTCGCAAGTAACCCATGATTCACGCGAGAAAACGAGCAACAACTCACAAAACGTAAACATGGAAATGATCTCTGATGTTGCGTCCACTTAAACAACTCCTATTAGAACACGCTTTATCCACAGGCTATAAATATAGCGAGCTTTGCACACCATAAACAATAATCTTTAACACGATTTGTCACAGTGGGAGCGCACTCGCGACGGATGAGCTAGCGCACCGTGAGCACTTAGCGCACCAAACGCACGAAGCGCAGCGCGGGCGCGTGCGGCGATTGCACGAAAGCGTGCTCGCGCGACCATTGCGTCCGCACGACAGACAAAACCGTCGAAAGCAAGGGCCTTCGCCCCTTCCGAATCCGTGATCGCGCGGCGGGATGCAGCGAATGTTAATACTATTCAGGGCTGTCCATCACCACCCCATAAGCTTATCCAAAGCTTATTTGATACTGTTAAGCCCTGCACGGGAAAATGAACTTTATCTTGATGTGATAAGGTTGTGATGTATGACGTAGGTGTTAAGAGTTTTTAATTAGGGATAGATGTTATCACCTCTCAACGAATAAACAGCTTTACAATGTTTGTGTCAGTGAAAAATACTCCTAACTTTCTATTTTCCATGGAATTGAAATATGCCGTTATTTATCACCATCATATCCAAAATATGGCATAAACACAGCCCTGACTAGAAGATGTATGAAAAAGTGACGGTACGGGTGCCATCTGCGCTAGGGAGGGGACCCTTGCATTAGCGGGATGACGTTATGCACTCACAGAAGGGCTCGCGGCTTATCTCGTTAAATCACTGAGGCTCCTGCAAATAATTTACAGGAGTGTGCGGTAATACATCGACTATGTAATTTGAAAACCTATCAGAATGCTTGATATTTTAAGTCTTTATTTAGAAATACTGTGCGGCTAATTTTACCGAGACCACGATTGGAAAATTTATTTCGCGTATAACTTCATTAGGACAGGAAGCTAAACATGAACTGTAAAACAAAACAACATCGATTTGCTATTAGAACTAATGTCAAATCCACTACATGATACTCGAAAATAGTATTCAATACAAATAGTTTTACAAAAGAGCTTTTCCACAAGTCATTGTATAAATTTCATTGCCAACCCATAGTAGAGTATTCTCTTTAAGAACATTCTGGTAAACAGTTTCCTAAAGATAACTGCGATTACCTTTCGGCAACGGTTTATGGGCGGTTATGTCCGCTACTTGTCGACATTGACAGAGAAGGGTCCAGAATTATTACGAGATTCAATTTTATATATGAGATAGGCGCAGGAAATGAGCTTTGCAAGCGTGTGCTTGTAGATTTACCTGAAAACACATACATTTTAATGTCTATTTACTAAACTGCAGTGCTCTAAATAAAAGAATAATGTTATAAACTTATAACCCATAAAATTATGTAATTAAAACAATGCGATATTGATAAACCGAAAGTTGCAAAACTTCAACAAATATATCACCGACAAATTGAAATTTATGTTATTTATTTTGATTATCTTGTTTTTAATTTATTTAGTATATCGATATTGATATTTTTGTCCAATAAAAAGAATGATAATTATTATAATATATAGTTGATGACTACATCTCGCATTAATAAAATAGCGTATTGTAATAGGAGGGTGCGTACGAGTCCCTATTGCGTCACTATGAATTCATACTTATCGATAAACGCCCATTATGAGAGAACTGTTTGTAGTGGCACGTGGGGACGATATGGCAAACTATGGACATAGTTATGGTAGATTTTTTTTTTTTTTTTTATGTTCGCTGTTGGTTTTGGCACGTAGCTCCGTTCTTATAAACTAACAATGGTTATACGCACGCCTGTATGGGTATAAAAATCATTTTTTTTAAATGTATTCCCGCAATAATGTGCACTTTTTCAATACATACATACTTATGAAATGAATCCAATTTATTTACAACTTCTAGACGCAGAAATAACCACTACATTAATTCTTATTTCCATAATAATATCGTTTAAAAAATACAATATTGCATATTTGTTAAAAGCTCATAAAACATGCGCAAATCGCAGAAAAAAGAAAAAAAATAATAGTTTAAAAAAACTAAAAAACACGCTTTTAAAGTACTTCTAACTAAAAAGTGAAAAATAATTCCTAATATAAGCTGAAAAAAGCGTGGGTTGCTCGATAGACGAAAAATATGGCACAGAGCGCCCCACGCTTTTTTCAGCTTATATTAGGAATTATTTTTCACTTTTTAGTTAGAAGTACTTTAAAAGCGTGTTTTTTAGTTTTTTTAAACTATTATTTATTTTCTACTTTTTAGTTTGGTTTATTTATAAGAGCGTTTTTTTTTTTTTTTTTTTTTTATATATTTTTAATTTTTTTTATCGAATTATTGCATTGTCATCGATCTTTGACAGGTGTGCAAAATTTGAATGAAATCTGTCCGTTTAAAGTGGGTCAAAATCGAGTCCAAAGGAGTCGGTTACATACAAACAAACAAACAAACAAACAAACAAACAAACAAACAAACATACAGGTGAAGCTAATATAAGCGTGTTAAAAACGGTTATTGTTTTCTGTGTTTACATATTATGCTCTCTTTACTTCGCAGGAAACCTCGTTGCCTTTCGAAAGAACAAACACTTTAAGCTAAATAAAGTGTTGACATTTGCCTTCGAGTTATAAAAAAAATAGAACCTGTTGATTCAAAAAAAAAAAAGGCTTCTTGTAACTATTCTGTCTTAAGAATAAGCGTGTGAAGGATTTCAGCTTCTGGTGTTTAACTTTCTTGTTTTGAAAAAGTTAGAAAAATAATGGCTATATTTTATGCATAAAATAAATTATTTTAAACGTTAATTTTATGGCATGGACCATATTGCATGAAATAAATATAGGCCTTTTCATTGTTTTATTGCTTTACCTAGTGAATAATTCTATATTGTAACCCTTTTTAGGCGTGATTCTATTTTAAAATAACACAAAATCTTTTGTCTCCAAATTAGTATATTAATGTATTAAAACAATTAATCTTTTCGTGTTAAGTGAAAGAAACTAATCAGTATAACGACGTAGATTTTTTATTGCACCTTGCACGCGAGCGCGTATTTTATTTGTAGGATGAATTTTTCACTTGATGGAAGCTCCTAACTATATTTAAAAAAGTCTATTTATGTTGATTTTTTTTA
The DNA here is from genome assembly GCA_905147285.1 of Hypena proboscidalis. Taxonomy (NCBI): domain Eukaryota; kingdom Metazoa; phylum Arthropoda; class Insecta; order Lepidoptera; family Erebidae; genus Hypena; species Hypena proboscidalis. The sequence goes on along the minus strand of LR990128.1, from coordinate 15,005,488 downwards.
ACATGCAATTAAGCAAGCCTGTGAATCTATATAGAACAGGAATGACATACGTATCATAACACTTAATTTTAGAAGCGTATAAAATTTACTTTGTTAATTATGGCGTTGAAAAATAACAAGAAACAGATGAGAACTCGAATATTATGTTATTTTATATATTTAAAAAAAAGATAGAAGAGACATCAAACCTAATTCATTATACACTAAAAATAAAAATCAACCAACCAAAATTCAAGAAGTGTTGACGGAACTCAGTAAATGATCCAATATGGAGAAACAATGTTAACGGTTAAGCGAGAGCAATATCTAAATTAAATAATTCCTCCGACTACCTATTAGACATTCTATGCGTGTTCACTAAATGTAAATGGGGAGATCCAAGTTGTTCTGTTCTGACACAAGAATTCGCTGCACTGCGGGTACGGGCCGTGTCGTCCATGCTTCGGTGCTTCGGCGAAGCGAAACACAAACACTTCAAAGTGTCACTCGCATATTCAAAACAATATCTTGGAAATAAACAAGGTATTAAGGTTGGGTGATTCTGATTTTAATAATACATAATAAAAAAATATCAGTCAATGGGTATTGAATTGAATTAAATCACCCCTCTAATCAATCGTATAAATGATTGCGATGAAAATTAACTTGAAGTATTCCTGTCGTATTGATGGAAATAATATTGTAAGTTGCTTGATAAATGCCATTATAAAAATACTACTACACAAACTTTTTAAAGTTAATTTTACTACGAATTTTCTGATTTTGTAATTGTGTTTTACTTTTTTATATCTTGATTGATAGTTACATTTGCGAATAGGCTATGTGACTTTAAATAAAGAATAAGAAAGAAAGAAACATATATTTTAAATAAAATTATTATTTTCTTTGATTGGAAAATATTGAAAATAAATTATTGTTTGAATCCAATGCTTCTTGAAATAAAAACAATGAAAGAAACGAAAAACAACGCGGAAGTAGAGGTTAAGGATTGTTAGAAACAACTAATTCCCCTTTCGCTTGTAAAACCGGATTAAACTATTCGTGGAACGGGCTAAAAGCATCCTGTGATTTATAATGGAAACGTGAGAAAATATGAATTATAAACCTGCTCCGGTTTCACTCGTGTTAAGCGTTACTACCCCGCTTCTATAAGTTTTACCTTAATGTTACAAACATTAAAACCTTTCTTAAAAGTTGGACTATCAAATGCAAAAATAATTATTAAAATTTGGTTGGTAACTTTAGAGATTAGCGAGTACAAACAAACAAACTCTGCAATTTTATTATATTAGAAGAAATATATGAAGCGTATCGGCGGTCGTCGCTACCGTCGACTTGTGTTTTTAATGCACCATGATATTATGTATTATACTGTCGCTTCGATGCAAGGAATCCATCTATCTAACAAGTTGTATTTTTGGAAGTCTTTGTGCGCGAAACATAATAAAGAGACGTGTGGGATGTTGGAACATAGAAATTCAATTCACCATATTGTAGTAAAAATGTTACTTTTTCGTGTAGGTGACTGTGAGAATGACGAATTATCAATAATGGTATTTGATTTGTCTAAAAGTATTTAAATATTTTTAGAAAATATATATTTGCTTACTTACGTGAAACAAAAGCCGTGATTCTACATTTGTTGTTTTGAGAAGGTTTTATGCACGGATCCTTTGCAGCTATGAGCCGATTAGATTTGTATGTTCTTAATCGCTAAAATTACATTTGCGATTTTATTACCTACTTTTTAAAAATCAATTTTGCAATGAAAATTCGTTGTACATTTTGTATCATTTCCAGCCTGTATAGCCAGCAAGATTATGGTATATCTAAAGCGAAATAACAGGCTAATGATTGTAGTCTATAACATGAACCTCAGTATATTATAGACCATAAATGCTACAATACCTTTACAATGTTGCATCGATGGTCTGAGTCTAACATCATGAATCTGAGCATTGAAGTATACAATCACTATTTACTGCTAAATAAATTGGTTTTATACTATAAATCTAGCTAACAAGCTTGTATTCCAAGGAATATACAGGGTGTAAATTACATCGTGACGAAGCCAATTACCAGTGATTAAATACGTCATGATTCTAAGACGATGGGTTAAGAAAATTCATCCGAAAAACACAATTTCAATGTTAATTAAAATATTAAATTAAATAATTATTTATTTCAGGTAAAACCCATATACCTACATACAATATCACACAAAACACATAAAATTAAATATAAATATAATATTAGGCAGATATTAAATTAAAATCAAACATTATAAAAATTGCAGTCAATAGGTACTATTACAATTAAAATTAAAATAGACAAAGAAAAATATTACATATAAAATATTAAAAGAAGATGAATTCGTAAAAAAATTAAAATTCTTAAAATAATAAATAAAAAATAAGATTTAAAACATAAAATAGTTATTCTCACAGAAATTGGCTTGCAATAACTATTTTAATTCAATAATTGCTGAACAATGTTCACACTTTGGCAATAAGTCCCAAACCCTCGCTTTAAAGCGTCACGTATCGCCCATCGCTTAAACAGCGGATTAACCGAAGCATTGAACTCATAAGGCGCAATTTATGAGCTCATAAACAGTACAGTTTAATAAGTGGCGTTTTCAACAGGCCTGATGCCTGCGAGCGATCGTAAACTGAATTGAGGACTGCTCGAGACGTTTTCAATCCCATTAGACAAATTCATAATGATTGGGTTTGCAGTGAATTGAAGTGCGTTTCTGACGTTAATTCGTTAAAAATACCGAGAGATTGAAAGCTTTAGAAACGTATTTTGCCAGAAAGAAAATAATTACTCCCTGTATCTCATACATGTCCCACTGCTGGGCTTGGGCCTCTTCTCATGATGAGAAGGCTTAGTCCACCACGCTGTCCAAGCGGATTTGTAGACTGCACACTTCCTCGAGCACTTTTTAGGTACCCTCAGGCATGCAGGTTTTCTCACGATGTTTTCCTTCACCGCTACAGCAAGCGACTTCCTAATAATTAATGTTAATTACTCTTGATTATGTAACATAATTATTTATCTGTACCAAAATATTATCCTTGATGCATCGACTGCCTCGATGGTGTGTGGTTAGCGTGTGCGTCTCTCACCGCGAAGTCTCGTGTTCGATTCCCGGGTCATGCATAGTATAATTTATGAACTTTCCGTCAGGAATTTCTTATTAGGCGATAGGCTCACCCTCCCATGAGACCTAAACATAACAGGTGAAGTGTGGTTGTTGTACACCTCTGCCACACCGTTCTGGGTAATATAGGCGTGATGTTATGTTATGTAAAACTTTATGATAATAAACACTTCCTTTAAACAATATTATTTGTGTTTACTAAAAGATTATACCGCTATGAAAAATCGCTGTAAGTAATAACATCAACATGTTTTAAAACCAATAAAAAAACCGACTTCAAAAAGAAGGTAAACTAAAAAGCAAAAAATAAATTTACTTCGCACAAAATAATACGTTTTTACATTTAGTTAAATAGAAATTATTAAATATTTATTTTATAATTCTGAAGTCGGTGCCAAGTAAAAACAACCTTTCTACAATATCAAATTACAGTTCACACAAAAAGGGAGGCGTAGGTGTTCTAGTGCGCGGTCGCCCAGTATTGGTACTTACCACAGAAATATAACTAATATTCAGTCAGAAAAAGTTGTTAGAACGATTGATATTATCTATACAGAGTTATTAATTGTTTACTTGGCACCGACTTCAGAATTATAAAATAAATATTTAATCATTTCTATTTAACTAAATGAAAAAACGTATTATTTTGTGCGAAGTAAATTTATTTTTTGCTTTTTAGTTTACCTACTTTTTGAAGTCGGTTTTTTTTTTGTTAAAAAATATTTTATTTTACGATTTTAAGTGATGGGTAGACCGAGCAAGAATGTTTCTCGAATGAGGAGTCGACGGTTATTTGAGACGGAAAACTTATTAATAATAGACAAGAATTAAATCCTTTCGCCTGACTATTGAGGGTCACGACCTTCCATCATCAGCTCATTTGACACAATAACTAGCAGTAAGAATACGCGTACAGTAGTGAAAGAATTATCCTTTAACTCCTAACTATTGAGGAGTTGACCTTCCATCATCAGCTCAACCACATAAAATTATTGCGACCAAGCGTAAATCCTGGCCTCGATTAATAAAATATGAGAGTTGCCCCCGATTTCTTTGGGATCCCATCATCAGATCATGACATGCTGACAATGGTACCACCTTTGAAATATCTCCGTTCCAACAGCTCACTTGACATCATAACTAGCAGTCTGAATATGTGTACAGTAGTGAAAGAATTATCCTTTAACTCCTAACCATTGAGGAGTTGACCTTCCATCATCAGCTCATCCACATAAAAATACGTAAATACTGGTGCAACTTTGAAAAATACACTAAAAACATTACATGTGCCTATAAAATTCGAGGGTTGCCCTCGATTTCTCTGAGATCCCATCATCAGATTACGACATGCTGACGATGGGACCCTTTTGGAATCATCACCTGTCTAACAAAAAAAGACTCATCAAAATCAGTTCATAAACGACGGAGATATCCGTGAACAAACATAAAAAAAAAAAGCAACATATATACGAATCGAATTGAGAACCTCCTCCTTTTTTAGAAGTCGGTTAAAAACTGAAGTAAATAAATATGACGGAATTTTAGTGCTTGTACATTCGTCATCTTTATTTAAAAAATGGTAGATAAATTTTACAACAAAATAAATTCATTAATTGACGAGTACGTTCCTTCAGTTAAGGTCTCAGGCAGGTTTAATTATCCCAAGTGGTACCCACCGTCGCTCATTAATGCAATTAAAGAAAAATCTAAAATTCACAAAAGATGGACTAAATATAAAAATCCAATTGATTACGCGGAATTTGCATTATTACGGCAAAGAGTTAAAGACCTCCAAGACGGATTCTTTGCCAAGCACGTCGAGAGATGTGAGAGTCAAATAAAAAAATCTCCACAAGATTTTTGGAACTACATTAAGAGTAGGCGTTCATCGTCAGGTTATCCGTGCCACATGAACTATAATGGTAACACCTTCTCAAGCGGCGAAGATATTTGTAATAGTTTTAACAGTTTTTTTCATAGTGTGTTTCAACCACCTGATCCTACTGAGAGGGTGGTTAACTGTCCAGAATCCCCTTGTGCGAATATTGTCCACTCGATTACAGTCACATACAACGTTTTAAATAAGATTTTTAAAAAACTCGATCAAAAAAAAGGTGCTGGCTCGGACGGTTTACCAGTGATTTTTATAAAAAAATGCCAATCCGGTCTTACTACTCCACTTCTTATAATATTTCAAAAGTCCCTAGATGATGGTATATTCCCGAAACAATGGAAGGACGCACAGGTTGTCCCTATTCATAAAAAGGGCTCTAAATCTGATATAACCAATTATAGACCAGTCTCTTTGTTAAATAATTTTGGGAAAATGTTGGAAAAGATTGTTTACGAGCACATTAATACGGCTTCAAGATTATGTATTCCGTCTTCTCAGCACGGTTTTGTCAAATCTCGCACAGTTAATACTAACCTTTTAAATTTAACCAACTACATAGCTACAAATATGAATAACGCCCAAATTGACGTTATTTATACTGATTTTGAAAAAGCGTTTGATCGGGTTAATTATTCCATATTAATTTCAAAATTAAGTGCTGTAGGTATAAAGGGTAATCTCCTTCGCTGGGTTGAGTCATACTTAAGGAATAGGCGTCAAGCTGTTGTGATAGGCGGTTATAGATCCAACTTTGTTAACGTGACTTCGGGGGTGCCTCAAGGGTCATTATTATCCCCTCTACTTTACAACATTTACCTATTTGATATACACGATTGCTTCTACCATTCTAATCATCTTTTGTACGCCGATGATAAAAAAATATTTTTAAAAATCGGAACTCTTTCAGACTGCCAAATGCTCCAATCTGACTTAAACAGGCTAACAACTTTCTACAAAAACAACAAAATTAGTGTCAATACTACTAAATGCCAAATAATTACTTTTACTAGAAAAAGACACCCGATCAGTTTCGACTACCATTTATGTAATGAATTAATACCTAAAACCACTCAGGTCAGAGATTTGGGCGTAATTCTTGATTCCAAGTTTACATTTGCTAATCACATTGATAATATCGTAAGTAAAGCGTATAAATCACTAGGGTTTATTATTCGTAACAGCAGTCCATTCAAAGATCCCCAATGTCTAAAGGTCCTTTATTTTAGCTATGTACGGAGCATCTTAGAATTTGGTAATATAATTTGGAGGCCTTTTTACAACGTATATATAGATAAAATAGAAAAAATACAACATAAATTTATAAAACACATAAATTATAAAACTAAAACACTAGGTAAAACATATGAAGAATCGTGTGAATATCATAAAATAAATACGTTGGAAGATAGAAGACAAATGAACGATTTGTTATTCTACTATGATGTTCTGAACAACAAATTTGACTGCCCAGAATTATTAAATCAAATATATATGAACGTACCACTCAAACGCACCAGGAACACTCCTTTATTCTCAGTCCCTCACGCTACCACAAACTACGAAAAAATTACACCATTTATCCGCATTCCTCGAGCATACAACAATGAATTCATCGCACTGGATCCCTTCAGCACATCTCGAAATAACTACAGAGATAAAATACTAAAAATATTATCTACTATTCGTAGATAATATTTGAGGTAAAGTTTATATGTTTATGTATGAGTATGGTAGATATACATTCCTCATCACTTATTTATGTACGTAATAGTTTTTCATAGACAACACAAAAACACACACACACACACACACACACACACACACACACACTCAATCAACAGACATTACTTTGGATAACGCAATATTTCACATCAGTCACGATAAACTCATTAGGCACAGAAAGTTCACTACACTGACATTTATACATCATTAAACATCTACATTTTTTGTATTATATAGATTTTGCATGTGTATACTTTCACTCTCGGATTACATTGTTAAAGTAATTTTTGTGTACTTCGTAATTGGCGTACTGTTCCAATATAAATTATTTACCTACTGCCTGTAAGCTGTGAAGTGCCTCTATGAAATAAATAAATAAATAAATAAATAAATTTAGTTTACTCAAAAACTTATATTTGTTAAACCGCTATTAGCATATAAAATGTTTATTACACACTAAAACACCCTAAGCCGCTGTGGCTGATTATGTGTGTACTGTCATGGAATTATTGCAGAATGGTGTTTGTAGACGGTATGCATGGCGGATAGTGACGGATATGTAAACAATTTGGTCTGATATGATGCTGCTGCCGACTGTACGCATATAAGAGCGATTAGAGAATAAAGTTTTTTTTAATTATTATTTTGTTAATATTAAAAAAAATACATTATTTATAACTTATACTAAGTAGAGTTCCACAAAACAACTTTCGTTGTTTGTCTGTGGGAAAATAATTTAAAATTAAAATTTAATATTTCAACCATATTACCAAAAAAAAAAACCGACTTCAAAAAGTAGGTAAACTAAAAAGCAAAAAATAAATTTAATTCGCACAAAATATTACGTTTTTTCATTAGTTAAATGGAAATTATTAAATAATTATTTTATAATACTGGAGTCGGTGCCAAGTAAATCGGATAATTAAGAACTAATATTCAGTCAGAAAATAGTTGTTAGAAAGATTGATATTATCTATACAGAGTTATTGTTTACTTGGCACCGACTTCAGTATTATAAAATAATTATTTAATAATTTCCATTTAACTAATGAAAAAACGTAATATTTTGTGCGAATTAAATTTATTTTTTGCTTTTTAGTTTACCTACTTTTTGAAGTCGGTTTTTTTTTTGTTAAAAATTATTTTATTTTACGATTTTAAGTGATGGGTAGACCGAGCAAGAATGTTTCTCGAATGAGGAGACGACGGTTACTTGAGATGGAAAACTTATTAATAATAATCACCGTACTCCTAACCGTTGAGCAGTTGTACCTTCCAGCATCAGCTCAGCAACTTAAAATGCAAATATCCAAGTAGTTTTAGGTAATATACGAAAAACAATATGGAAGCCTTTGAAATTTGAGGGTTACCCATGATTTCTCTAGGATCCCATCATCAAATCATGACCTCATATTATGAATATACATAAGTAATATTCAACATCTCGCCTCATCTGTGTATAACTTGAAAGAATACAGGAGCCTATTATATTTAAAGAATTATCCCCGTACTCCTAAACGTTGAGGAGTTGTACCTTCCAGCATCAGCTCAGCAACATAAAATGCTGACTACTAGATGCAAATATCCAAGTAGCTTTAGATAATATACAAAAAACAATATAGAAGCCTTTTAAATTTGAGGGTTGCCCTCGATTTCTCTAAGATCCCATCATCAGAACGTGACTTGAAAAAAATGGGACCACATGACAAGTATATCCTTTCAAACAAAAAAAGAATTTCTCAAATCGGTCCAGGCGTCTTCGAGTAATCGGCGAACAAACATAAAAAAAAAAAAAAAAAAAAAAAAAAACATACAACCGAATTGGGAACCTCCTCCTTTTTTTGAAGTCGGTTAAAAATATAGTCATGTAGACTATTATACAGGGTGGCGCAATAGAACGTGCATATTGCATCATCTTTTTTTGCGGGGTAGAAGGGGCGTGGGCGGGGGGAGACCGATATCGTTGGGTAGCGCGGTTCATAAAGTTTTAGTCACTATGAGTCACTTCGACGGGAAGCGTCGCGCATTTTGCGTGCGCGCATTTTACGAAAACTCTCGTTCGTACGTAGTTGTCAGGCGACTATTTTGTTTTGAGTATGGTGTACGGCAAATTAGGGAGGCTCCGAGTGCTAATTTAATTAAAATCTGGATAAAGCGTTTTGAAGAGACTGGATCGACGTTTAAACCACACGCGAAAGGTCGTCCACGCACATCTAGGACCGAAGACAATATTGAGAGTGTTAAGCAGTCGGTACGAGAAGATCCACAAATGTCTACTCGCAAGAGATCGTCTGTCCTAAACATATCGCGACGAAGTTTGCAACGAATTTTAAACTTGGATCTTAAATTGCATCCATACAAGCTGCAATTAACTCAAGAATTGAAAGACTCTGACTTCATAGCACGGCTCACATTTGCTAATGAAATGCTCAATCGGTTTTCAAATTTTGAAAACATCCTTTTCTCTGATGAGGCACATTTTCAAGAATGGGTTCGTAAACCGCCAAAATTGTCGTTATTGGAATAGTGAAAATCCCAGACTCAAACATCAAAAACCGTTACATAGCCCTAAAGTGACAGTTTGGGCCGCAATATCTGCCAAAGGAATAATTGGTCCTTATTTTTTTGAAAACGCACGGGGGCAGAACATCACTGTTAATACCGAACGCTATGTTGCGATGTTGGAAGGTTTTTTGGCCCCAGAACTTGAAAATTCAAGAATAAAGAACTCTAGGACTTGGTTCCAACAAGACGGAGCTACCAGTCACACATCAAATGACTCCATGGCGGTTGTGAAGCAGATGTTCCCTGGCAAACTGATTTCGAAAAGAGGTGATATCCCATGGCCTCCGCGCAGTCCAGACTTGACGCCTCCTGACTTTTTTTTGTGGGGATACCTCAAACACAAAGTCTACACCAATAATCCGAGAAACATCAGTCAGCTCAAGGAGAATATTCGTGGTGAAATGGCAGCAATCACACCAGCACTACTTAAGAAAGTTTTCGGTAATTTCCGTTTGCGGTTAGAGGAGTGCCAACGTAGAGAGGGTCATCATTTAGATGATGTTATTTTTAAAAAATAAACTTCAGTTATCACTTAATAATTGCTTAGTTTTATTTTAACTATACCTTTTGTATTTATTTTTTAATAATTATTTTAAAAATGCACGTTCTATTGCGCCACCCTGTACTACACTATTATTTAGGTGTGTAAAAGGTCGCAGGTCCAAATCCTTCTGGTCCCATAATTTTTTTAACTGTTTCTGAGTATTATTTGCTAACCATAGATAAATGCTATTAAAATATTTAATAAGAAGTTACAGATATCAGTCTTATTTTTGACATTTATTGTAAACGCGGCACGGAAACTAATTTATGTATTCTGGCAACATAATAAAATAGTTATCTTAGTAATGACATTTCATGAAAACAAATTTTGACAAAATAGACATGAACGAACGTGCATTATAGTATTTAAGATAAGATTTATTTATAACTGAAAACTTAATAATATTAAAATTAAACCTTTATAACGTTAGTATGAAAACACGGCGCTCGGGAGCCTTCCCGTAATTCGCGCCATTTTGTCAAGCTATAGGTGTCTATTCGCATGTATAAGTAGTGGTATTATTTATGATCTGAAGAGTTACATACTATATCCAACAACGTACTGCTGAATCTACTGTAAATATGGTAAAAAGATTTATTGCAAATGAAATCCAATTCTTCTTCTTGTCGTGTCAATTACTTACATAGTATAATTCCTTTAGATAATTTATATTTTTATTGTTTTAGACCAATAGGATGCGACTACGATGCCTTTTTGGTTGGCCTGCATTTATAAGGTCTTTTATGGTACAGCAGATAGACCATATTTTGGATGTGAACTAGTGTTGGATGTGTTTATAAATCCCCACTTGGCTAGGTTGTCTTTGCAGCGAACAACTTGGATCCGAAGACGGTTTAATGACTTCCACATCGGCCACAAAAAAATATTTCCTGGTGACAGATTTTGGGCCGGGTACAAAACAAAAAAAAAAGGTAATCGGAATTAAATCCCCTAAGCACCTCTAAAACTCTCCGGTTCATTTGTGTACGTTATGGCATTATGGCAAGAGTGGTATTTGTTGACGGAATGTACAGCTGATAGTGATGGCCCGCTTGACGGATGTGTAAACAAATACGTCTGACATAATGTGGCTGCCTTGGATGAAGGATAGTACTGGATAAGGGAATGGCGTGGTCAACAGCGAGACAGAGAATCTCGGCACAGTGTGGCGACAGTGCAAATTAAATTACCCTAGTTTTTGGATAAATTTGCCAAAATATTAAGATATATTATTTACTAATTCCAAAATGAAAAATGTATTTATTTTATGAAAATAAAACAGATATAAAGAACAATTGTTCGGTTTATTGAACATATTGCGTGATGTACTGTTATGTTAATACTGCATAGGTAATGACTGAATTTAAGTCGATCAACCAATGTTGGAAGTTTCACATCTGGCGTTTCAGCTGCGTGTTTTTGAACAGTCACTGCTGGCATCATAGTATTGAGTTTAGTAGACACATACTCTTGGCTACTCGTTGACGGCATTACTATGCTAGCTCATCCACTGCTTCTTTTGCCTGAAACTGTAACATTTTTAATAGTAACTTTACACAAAAGTTTAAATAGATGGCGTTTAACATACTTTCTAACTCACGCACGGGGACGGGCAGTTATGGCTGCCACAGGTAAAAACGTGAGGATCAACGAATCCCACAGAGCAAAAGTCACGGACCATAGCTAGTTTTATTAAAACGAAATCAAATATTCAAGTCTATATTGCACGTAAAATCCTTAGGACCGTAAAAAACGTAGATTTCCTTTCAGTGTTGCGCATCAATTCAAAGTATCTCAACTTGACTATACCCAAATATTGTAATATATATAAATAAATAGCCCCCTATAATACTCAACTGAAAATCTCAAATAATAATTAATATTATATATACACGCTGTATATAATGTATCCTACAGGTTAAATATTAATTTACCTGTGTGGCACAGCATTCATTAACAAAAGCGTTACTCTCTTTTTTTAATAATTCATGTCGTCCAAAATGTCTGCTACAAACTTAAGAGAATTTACTCGGAGCCCAATTTGTTCGTCCTGTAGCTTCAGTCCACTTCGGATTTAAATCAATATTTTCCGGTAAACTGTTATGCAATTAAGATATTGAAACTGACTAAAATACTACATGATATATTTATCATAAGAAATGCAACATAAAATTTTACCCACAATTTTGGGGAAAAAAATATGGAAGTCTTGACAACATCTAACAATATTTTATAGTAGGTTATGAATACAAAAATTTCATATTTTAGATGATTTTGTCGATCAAATTATAAACAAACATAGTTCACACAAGATAAAATCATTGAAAATACAACCTGGCATATGATTCAAAGGCCAAAATGTGTTATACTTACGAGTGGAACGATAATTCAGGCAGTTTTCTTCTACTATCACTTTTACATCCTAAAACACTACACCGCACCATATTTCCTACAATAATGCTTAATAAAGACACTATTGTTAAAAAATTGCTAATATTTTTCAGGTTTCACGTAACTTTTATAGCTTTAAACTAACTAAAATTTAAAAATACCAAATTATTTTGCCAGCGTTGTCAATTATGTCAAGTTTGATTGATAAAGTTTTGAGCAAACCTCAAGGTTTGCTCAAAAACCCGACACGCATGGCGAAACAAAAAATCTTATCACCTGTCTTGTTTTTTTACACAAAATTGGCGTAAGTTTATCTTTGTCTTGTGTGAGGGAGATCGAAGCTATCAGTCGTCTATACTATTCTCTGTCTACGGTGGCTGCTGACCGTACCTATTAGAGTAATGACAGACTGACGAATATTCGTGCAGTATAAGTTTTGTCGCGAGTACTGTGTACAAATAAGTAGACGCTATCCTTCCTGAATATTCACTGATTAAAAGGGTTAATATGTGGTAGAAATCTTTTATGTAATATTTTTTGTAATTATGATTTTTTTGTGCACTTTCCAGTAACAGCGGAACGTAAGCACGTATCTTTAGTAGAGTTTTTATTTACTGGATATTAGTGATATTAGGTACTGATGAACTACTGGATATTAGTGACATTAGGTACTGATGAACTTATTACTGAAAACTAAAACTTTTAAATACGGATAAGTAAGTCTCTTTATTCTCAAAAAGGTATGCATGAACTTTGGCAAAAAAAAAAAAATAATTTAAATCAAACAACGGGTTTAAATCGCGTAATTATTATAAAGGTAAATTAAATACCTATGCTCGACGTTTCGTTTTATTTACCTTTATAATGATTACGCGATTTAGACCCGTTGTCTATTTTTTTAAAAATGTTCTCAAATCGCGAAAGTTTAAAAACATAGAAACGTTTTACTGATGAACCAGCTTAAAAAAATTCAACCCTAGCATGACAGACGGAAAGCAACTATCGAAACCAGAATAAAACGCGCCGAAAATACAACAGTCTGAAATCACTGTTACACAAAATAGCAGTCAACTAAAAGGGTTAGTTTTAGGATAACACGTTTCCTATGTTTGGTTATCGTGGGCCAAATGCGGTTGTTTAATTTGCAAATCAAACATTCGTTGAGTGTTTGTAGGATCATATCAGGGTTGTTATTTAATTTTAATGTACTTTAAATTATTATTTGAATAAGCTTTTTTAAGACAATGATGATAGTTGTTGTCTGCACGTGTGGTGTAGTGGTTTAAGCGGTCGCCTCGCCGCTCTCCACTGCACTGGTGTTGTGGGTTCGATCCCCACATGGGACAAATCTTTGTGTGATTCGCAAATATTTGTTCTGAGACTGGGTGTGCTTGTGTGAGCGAATGTGTGTATTTGGGCTTGTCATTGAGACCATTGGATAGTGTAATTGCTTCTGGCGTTCTATCTAATGTAAAAAAATTAAAAAGAAAAGAAATAGTTGGGCTTTATTAATATAGCAGCCGGACAAGCATACGAGCGCGACATAGATTTTGTCGCGTTTATGTTTTCTCATATAAAATATGACAAAAACGACATTAAATCTATCTCGCGCTCGTGTATGCTTGCCTTAATTGCTTGCTTTCCATTAATTAGCCTATAAATAACGAGTCAAAATGATTCCTCTTTATATTTTATACTTATCAGTCGTGAGATGAGGACTGGCTTAATTAGGCTATGGTAAAGTGATCGCTTAAGCTTTATTGTAGGTGTATAAGTCAGTGATAAATAAGTGTGAATGTGTAAGATAAATGTAGTCATAGACACGTATAAGTACACATTATATATTGTTTGTTTTTATTACATACATAATATGCACATACAACATCTTTATTACCCAGAAGGGTGTGGCAGAGGTCTATAAAACCCACATTTCACTTGTTATGTTTAGGTCCCATGTGATGGAGTGAGCCCATCGCCATCCACCAGGCACAACTCCGTGCTGCTATTAAGAATTTACTGGCGGAAAAATCCCAAATAACACTGTTTCCCTGAATTGACCAAGATCAACGAGGCTGTTAGCATTTTATAGAATTTTTATTGGTGGTAGTGTAGCTTTTAGTCTTATAGATATTGTGAATATCAAAATTCACAATTTCTGTCACGGAGGTTATGAAAAATATAAAATGCTGGGTACAAAGCACATCCAAATTTGGCGACACAAAAGAGTCCATCCAGTCCCATTATGTTTTTGTCATAACAAAACACCGAGGCCGTAAAAATATGCGTTTTTATATAAAAGCTTTCTGTGGTATTTCACTTCCATTTGAGCATTTTGATTGTAAAGATATAACTTTAAATTGAAGTAATTGAACGATGATCTATCATCTGTCAAGTGAGAATACCGCTATCCGCAACTTGAAGCTTTTCATATCGATAACGGTTCATCGTCGGAAGGTTTGGGAAGGCAGACGCTTTAATTTGACAATAAATTAATGGCAAGTATTATTCAGCTGTCTTGGTATTCGTTTTACCTTTTTGCGCCCATAAATCTTTAATGTTGATAATGAGGGTGTTTAAGTTATGATGCTGACGCCTCACAGTTACTGGTGGTAGAGCTCTTGTGAATGAGCTCGAGGGCGGCAGCACCACCGTCTCACCTTTAATCTGCCGCCAAATAGTAGTGCTTCCATTACTGTGTTCCGGTTTGGTGGTGAGATCAGGCCATGAAATTACTGGCACATGAGGCAAAACACCGTAGTCCTCAGCTGCAGCGACGCATCTATAATCTGCTTTTGTGGATTGTTGAGGAGAGAGGTAACAATTGCCGGCTGTTTTCCATACAAAAGCAATATAGGTTTAACTTTGAAATGTTCTTATTTATTTTAATAGACAAATCATATCTGAAACACTAAAATGCATGATTTGACTAGATTTTTGACCAATGACTTCACAGTAAATGCCGCAAATAATGTAATTCCGATTTTAACTTTTCATCTCAGTCAGTACGGATAATCCTATTCAAATTAGGTTAACCTTCCAAGTTACCTTTTTTAAACCACCCAGAACAAAAGCCCCGCGATAAGAATCGGTATCATAAAAATCCGGCTAATATTAGTATTTATGTACATTTATAGTTACACAATTTCCATCATTACATTAATGATCAAGTATTTGCTTGGGAGGTATGCAGCCAGGTCCCTTCAGTGGTCATACAAGGAGCGGCCTTGTAAGGAAGGTGGTCCCATTGTATTTGCCGCGGTTGTTGCCCTACGTGAAAAACTGGCGGAATTCTAAATGTGGACCGGTTTTGTTTGCTGAGGAATGCACTCACTTTTGCTTAGGTTTTGAATAGCCAAGAAAAACATAAGGGCATTAGGGTGTAGACTTGATGGCGTAAAAATAGATTCAACTGGTTACACTGTAGAAAATATTCACATTAATGTTACCTTCTAAAGTCACAATGTCCTATAAAATTCAAGAAATATTTGTATTTTGACCGTTTTGTGATAAAAGAACAATTATTGAGAATAAGGAGACTAAGTTGTTTTTAAAACAATATCTGTAGTCAGGCTTTGGGTTACATTCAAGAAATTTAGCCTACTTCTTTTCATAATCTAAAGAAAGCATTGCTAAAAATGCACATTAAAAATATCTTTGGGTACATTTTACAACAAAGATAGCCCAGTAATCACGACAAAAGTTAATCCTACGACCATAAACCTCCGAGGCGCTTGAACATAAACCTTTCGGAGACCTAAAAGATTGTTGCACGATAGCCGCAGAAAGATTAAGCTGTGCTGCAGTAAATAAAGGTCCTATTTATAGACTATAGCCGGTATTACCAACTAGGTAAACGATGTAATAGCGCCTGCTCACCGGGCCATTTCTGCCGCGGTGATCAGGCCGGCAAGCATACGAGCGCAAGATAGATTTTGTCGCGTTTTTGTCTAGCCCCCCAGGGGGCAGTAAGTCTCATCGTCATATAAGATGCCCGACTTGCTCGTAGTGTGAGTCGGTACCAGAGAAAAGTAGAAGTAGCTAGTGTCTCCACCCAGACATATAAATACAGAAGTGATATAAATGCATTTTTGACATTGGTAGATGTAAAAATAACACTACGCTTTTGATATGTATGCTTCTCCAGTTGTAAAAGAGTTATTAATAATCCCTTTGGTCGATACCATCAATATCATCCACCTGCGCTTATCCTAATTACTAGAGGTCGTTGCAATTGGTGTTATCCTTTCATTCTTTCCTATCAGACGTCATCTCAGTAATTACACCCTTTCCAGCCAAGTCATCTTTCACATAACCGATCTATCTTTTCTTTGGTCTTTTTCAACTCACAAGGACTTATTTTTTTCAACAAAAAATAATATCATTTATTTCGTTTGTGTCGATGCCATTATAAAAAAATATCTTCCACTGGTTGTGGCTTGATCTTGTCATCTGCTCCAATCTGAGGCTCCCTCAGATTACATACTTTATCATAGACAAAGCATCACTCGCTCCGCTCGTTGTACTTTATCTTCTCCCTTAGCACGGTTTGTCATTCTTGACATTTAGATAGATATAGATAGAACTTGACTACATCATGAGATGTAGTCAAGTTATTATCATAGAAACGTCATTTGTCGTTTGACGTTTCTATGTTGACAACTACATCATAGTTGAATCTAGATGTCAAGATTGACAAACCATGCTAAGGCGGCTGGTGTGAAGGCGCTTAATAAGCCTGTTTACCAACTACATAAAAGGGTATAAGCGCCATCAATTTTATTGATGATCTTACCAACGATAAAGATAGGCCGTAGAATAGTTATTATACACAGGAATTCTGGTTAGTTTTTAGGTAATGTAAACGTTAAAAACAGATATTTTATTATTAGGTTATTTAGGTAACCTGGTTTGGTACTTAATTAGAGTATTGATAGTTGGAGAAGCGTATGGTGCTGAATTTTACGCCTGTATGAGTGATGTTAACCTAATTGCCCGGTAAATGTTTAATACAAGGCTAACGTTTCTTATTGGTTATTTTTATAGCATTTAGCTGTGCTTAGCAAGTTATACTAAGAAACAGTTTAAAAAAGAATGGCGGAATTTACTTAAGATGGACTACAAATGGATTAACGTGACGTCACGAAATGACGTAGCATACAGTTTAGAAATTTAAGGTCCTGGCAACCGTAGCTTAGTGGTTGAAGTGGATGCCCGCATTTCTGCAAAATTTCATCTTACTAGAACTAAAGGTTCCGAAATATAATACGCCTTGGACAGACGGACATGGCGAAACTATAAGCGTTCCTTGTCGGTACTACCCTAACCAACCATTAAAAGAAAAGAAACATTGCGGCACCCAGCCTGCGTATGGTCTTTAATCCATTTCTCAAATCTCTTTGATGTATCAATAGCTCATTCAACCGTGATCCAAACATCTTGATACTTGAACCCTTAACAAACCGTTTTTAAAGCACGTGCTGCCTAGCCGATGCGACAACAAATGACAAACAATGCAGTGTTGTCCCTTTGTCGTGCTTGAGCAACGTGAGGCAAGATCGGGGCAATAGAGATGTGCCGAATCGGAGGTTTCATATTCGATATATTTAATACCCGTTCTCCCCAAATAAATATTTGTCAATGAAAATTAACTGAGAAAGGGATAGATTTTTAATTTCTAAATTTTAATTTATATGTGCTGTATTGTATATTTGTCTCAATGTTATGTGATGTCTAATGATATTTAATGTTGTGTTATGTGTTTAATCGTGCAATTATTAATTTCAATAATGTTAATAATTAAAAAATAAGACCAGCGACTAAGTATCGCAATACAACGCGGTAATGCTGCCAGCATTTTGGGAACGAGGCCTTCTGACAGTGACTTATTAAGTTTAGATTAAGTTATTAGGCTAATTTAATTTATGTTAATAATGTATATAGATATTAATTAAGTGTACCTATATGTATATTCATTCATTTAATAACTAACCATGAAGTTTTGTCAACATCGAATCCCTATGACGTTTTGCCGCCATCTTGAAAACGATGGGTTTTCGTGACATTTATCTTCACTTTGACTGTAAGACGTATGAGTCGTAAAATGTGTCTAATCTTGAATTGGTCGGATGTAAATCTGAAGATTATAATTATTTTAGCTAATTGTGATAATTTTTTATGTTTATTATTTGTTATTTTTTTATTTTTATGGGTATTCGAATACCGCTTACGGTATTCGAGTAGATACTTTATCTACGTGACTCGTCACATCTCTAGTCGCACCGTGCGTCAGGTTCGGATCTTCGAGTGACGTGACATCCTTGCATTGTGCTCCTTTGTGCGTTAGAGACGCCATCAGGGTAGCATTGACCGCGAGTCAAGAGGGTTAAGTAGCTGGAGTGGTGTAAATGTTTTGATAACGTGCTGTTTTTTCACAGGTAGACGGCACGTTCGGGCCGGACATTTCATGTTCCATTGCAGCGTCCATTTCAGTGAATTTAAAGTTGATACAGATGGACGCTGCAATGGAATATGTTAAGTTCAGCTTTTATGATCTTCTATTTTTTTTTGTTGTGTTTGTATTATATTATTGTATTTATTCACGTATGTAATAATTATATTTTATTATATATTTAATGGAGTTTTGTGTATCTATATACCTTTTGTATTTATTTTATGTATTGATTTGTACTCGTTTCTTCCAAATATATATATTTACATCACCAATGTAATTACTTCAGTTCCTATTCTCGTATTTCACCTACCTTTGCTTTTCTCTGCACCGCCCGAGGTTGACTGCAAGAGAATAGGCACTAAGTCCGCCTCTGTACTTTTAAATGTGCAAAAGTAAATAAAAAAATATATAAGATGTACCGATGGACGTGCTGCCTATGTTTGGCGAGCGATCCCAAAAAAACAGCAGTCACTATCTATGAACGTATAGCAAAAGCGATAACAGTGTTGTTTGTTGGATATCATGATCGTATGACTTTGCCCCAATCCATTGATGATATTAAAGAAGAAATTGACCGAGCCTATTTTTGCCACTTCATTCTTCAAGTTTTCATGATCCAAAAATCCACAACCAAGAAAACAATTTCTCATGACATCCCTACTTCAAATAGAAGAAGTATTCTTAGATCTGTTGTTACACGAACTGACCTATACGTCGAGAGAGGTTATAACATTCACTATACGGCAAACGATACACAAAGCAGGATTGTTGCAACTAAGTTGCAATCGCATGAACGGCGTAAATAATACTATCTACTTACAAGACGTCAAACTTAACCATCGGTTTACCTCAAGCAGCAGTTGAGTAGGAGATACGAAGTACGTGTGTTGATGTGTTAAACGGCTTAACAGCGTATTAAAAATTAAATACACTTTTAAAAATTGATGGGATTTTACGTGAAGAAAATTAACTAGCTAGATAACTAATAGCTTTTTACCTCTTCCAAGACCTCCATTAAGACATAATTTAGAGAGAATTTTTTTATCTGACCAAACTACATTACCCACCTGGTACTGCCAATCTAAAAATTAAACTAACAAAGAATTCTCGGAAAAAAAATCACAAAATATCTCCTTTTTTATAGACGTCGGTTAAATAGCAAAATCAGTGTCCAGCATGCAGATCCAAGTTCATTTTGCAGTCTTTGTTTACTAACATAGAACATGAGTAAACTGGCTCATCTCGGCACCTCGCCAACAGAGGGCGCTAGCGACGCAAATAGAAATGTCACTGTGCAAGAGTTATGGCTCTGCGGCGCCGCGGTAGGCATTTCCGATCTTCCGAATCAACATGAAAGTCTTTACTGTTTACTGTCGAAACGTGCAATGAGTACATACAAAATAATATATACTCAGGGGGTGTAGGTTCGACGCCTGCTAAATTCTTAATTTTTCAACTTTAATATTATACAAAACACAAAAAGGCATAACAAAGCCTAAAATTTGCTTTAAAATATTACAATAATATACATACTGCAAGTTATGAGATTTAGTTTCTGTTTAATTACCCAAAAGGCTTTTGTTTAGAATGTGAGAGAGAGATAAATTAAGGAGTGCCAATATGTCACTGTTGCTATGGTGTTATATTATGATATATTCCACAGTAAGACGTTGAAGCTCTGGTAGTGTTATCATCAGGCAGGTATAGTGTTTGAAATCTTAGTGGACATGGAATAAAAAACTTGAACTTAATAAATCCTGCCTAATACACGGTTACATAATCCTCTTGCTCTAAAATAATTCGCACAGTTTTGGATTATCAAAGTCTAACAAGGTTAAGAAATGTACCTATCCAACGGATAGGTTGCGAAAATAAAGGTCTAAGGAGATATTCTCATAGAACTATATCTACCTAGGAGTAACTATAGATATAGTGCAGTAACCTGGATTTATATTATACAATTGCAGACAAAACAAATAGCTAAAGCGGATTTAAAAAAATACGGCAATACTTATTTACATGCACGAGTTTAACACCAAGTACAAACTGTTCTAGCTTTAATGAAAATATTTATTCAACTTGTAGCAAACAGCTCCCAGAATGGAATAAAGTTTACAAGCGCATTTATTTATAAACGGAACTACGGAGATGCATCGTTCAACTTTCGGAATTGAAACACGAAAATAATTTCTAACAGTTCTGAAGTTTGGCTCAGACAGGTACGTGAGCTGAAGTACAAGTTATGTACGTAGCAATATAACATCGAGTAAAGTGGGTAACTATGTATCTAAATAGCTTTATAAGTAAATTTGCGATGCACTTAATTCAAAGAGTTTTATCGTCTAAAACCAAACCATTCTTGGCATAAAACCAAATTGGTAGTTTCTGAAAATTCAATTTTAAACACCACCATTTATTGACAAAAATAATGATAATGTACTCCGGATAATTTCACAATTTTTTTCCCTCTAGCGGTAAATAGCGGTATCACTACAAATAAAGAGAACCCACTTCGTATTACCAGTTAGCTTTGTTGATAACAGATGGCGCATAGAGCGTGCTATGACTTTGGTCAATTTTCACTTCGAATTGGCACTAAATAGGTTTTTTAGAATATAATAGAAATATAAAAATGAATATCCACTTACCTATTGGCTGTTAACGTCGTCATCTCGACGTTGTTGCCACAAGCTGTTAAAATTTCATCGCAACTGCTGCCACCTGTGATGCGTTGGACGGCACTCACAGAAACGTCTTCGCTTGAGTTCTTGCCGGCGTTTCCAGCATTGCCGCTAGATGGCACTGTTCTTTGTTTGGCTGCTTGCTTATGCCTACTAAGCGCAAAAAATAGTGCTAAAACTGCTTTTAGTTTCGCATCCCGTATGTCCACAGCTGTTACTTGCTCTAATCCTTGGACTTTTTGGGCGTGTAGAAAGTCCAAACAGCACTGGACGTTTTCCAACTGTAAAAACAGAAAACGGAGTGGTTAATAATTATTATTTCATTCAACCCTGCTACAGGATTTATATTAGTTACTAAATGGCTTGACAAGAATAATCTGAACGCTAATCTTTCCAAAACCAATTTTATACAATTCCAGACACAAGGCTCCAGAAGAGACCCCAAAAAAATTTCTTATAATGGCACAATAATAAATGAAACAGATTGTGTAAAATTTTTAGGATTGACGTTAGATAAATTTTGCAATTGGTCAAAACATGTCGATTCCGTCTGCAAGAAGATTAACAGCTTTGTGTATGTATTAAGTAGATTAAGAAACACTGCCAATAAAGAGACAGTTCTATTAGCGTATCATGGTCATGTTAGTTCTGTGCTGCGCTATGGACTGCTGCTGTGGGGCAACTCCACAGATGTCACTAGAGCATTTCTGGCTCAAAAAAGGTGTGTTCGAGCTATTATAGGTATCCCTCCTTATGAGTCGTGTAAACCAATTTTTAAACAATTTAAAATCTTACCTTTGCCATGTATGTACATTTTTGAGGTGTGTGTTTTTGTAAGGATGAATCCATATGTTTTCAAAAAAGCAAAAGATGTATACCCAAGGAACACTAGGGGTGGTGAACGACTGGTTTTGGATTTTACACCACGCACTACATTGTTTAATAAAAATTGTTACGCAATGTGTATTAAAATCTTTAATAAATTACCTACAACAATGAAAGAATTGCCTCTATCACAATTTAAAAAAACTTTAAAGAAGTGGCTACTACAAAAATTAATATACTCAATTAATGATTTTATCACTGGCAATTATTGAATATGATGATTATTGATTACATTATTATTATTTTTTATTTTTATTAAAATGAGTTAGTTATTAATTTTATAATTATTTTGAAATGTTACTTATAATGTTATTTAAAATTGAATAAAATAATATCCTAATTTGTTACCTTTAATGCATGTTTAAATGTTCGCATGCCCACAGACTGGCAAAATAGATGGACTGTACACTTTATATTTTAAGAACCATTGTAACTCTATTTTGGGTGAATAAAATGATCTTTATCTTTATCTTTATTATCAAAAGTCCATAAATTACCACGGTTTAAAGTTTGGTTTATTTAAGTAATTTATCTATTTTTTATCTTAACCAGAAAATCTAGAGATAAATTCTTAGAGAAATATTGCTAATGAATAAACATGCGTATAATTATTTATTTTTGTTTTTATATAATTATTTATTATGTGGCCTTATACCTTATTATCCAGTGGACTTCCACAGAGAACTGCGACCTTTAAATGTCATCGCAAACTTAACAATTCCAAGCATTAACAGCTAATAAAGTTAACAAAAACGGCAGTGGAAAATTCAGCAATGGGCCTGCATAATCGCAATGTGACCGTATAATTAATAATTAATAACGCGAAGCTTTTACGTGTCTTGCTATTGTCATGCGCACACTTCTGTTTCACACATGAGCTGGGTCGCAATGAGGTTTTTACTATGGGCCTTGAAATATTGAGTAGATTCGGCTGTACGTGCACTTATTCGTGGGATCGATGGCGATTTGCAATTGCCTAGTCTGTGCCTATAGTATAAACCTAAGAGAGTTTTCTTTGACATACATAACATCTCGCCTATATTACCCAGAAGGGTGTTGCAGTGGTGTACAACACCCACACTTTACTTGTTATGTTTAGGTCCCATGGGAAAGCGGGAGATTCCTCATAGGTATGCCAAAGTGTTTATACGAAATTAAGATGCGTTTCTTTAGAATATACTTAATGGGGTAATATTTAATTTTAATACTTGAAATTTATATGGAATTAATCACTTGCAACGAAAATAGTTTATTTATTTTATTTATTTATTTATTATTTACAAAACATACAGTTGTCCTTACAGGCTAACCCTAATGCGACAATGATGTTAAAAAGAAGACAAAATGTGTAGTGTCACTCTCTGGAATTCCGCCAATGAACATGCAAAAATATCAGTTTCTACGGCAACCTTATTTATAATCTCCACAGCTCTTGCTACCGGGGAAAATTTTAAAATATTGGTTCTGGCTACAGGAACCTCCAATGTCCGTTGTCTAGGTCCTTGCCTAAGCATGGTGTTAGGAACAAGCAGTTTCATTGCTTCTAGCACTTGCGGATTATATAATTTCCCACGAAACACTAAAAACATATATTTAACTAGCGCCATATTCCGTCTAACCTCCAATTTATAATACCCAACCATTCCTAACACAAAAAGGGTTGGATTTTGGATACATGAGTTGGTAAAAGGGGTACACGCCGTATTCTTTAAAATAAAGGTAACGAGTAAATTTGTTTTGCATTTTCTCCACCATGAGATTATATTTAATTTCATGTGGGTTCCAGATGATAGCACTAGTTTCTAACCTACTTCTTACCAACGTGTTGTATAAAATCTTTACCGTTCTTGTGGTCTGAAAATCTTTAGTCTCTCTTATAATAAACCCTAGATTCCTAAAGGCGTGGCCGCATACCTGCACTACGTGATTGCTAAATGTTAGCTCAGGGGAGAAGAGAACCCCAAGATCCTTGGTTGTTAAAACTCGTGGCATTGTCTCTCCCTGCATATCATATTTGTAATGCAATGGATTTCGAGCTCTGGTGTAGGTCATTATACTGCATTTAGACACATTAAACACTAGCTTATTTTTCACACTCCATTGCACTACATGATCGATGTCACGTTGCAGCCGTTTACAGTCCTCTACGTCAACAATCTGCCGAAACAGCTTCAGATCGTCCGCGAAGAGTAGTTAGTTTAAGGAAGCTGGTACATAAGTACCTTGGTATGATTGTAGTTGATTTATTGGTTAAATATGACTCATAGGTACAGTCAGCAACAAAAGTAGTTGAACACATAAAAACCATTCACATTTCACATCCCTAATATAAAATAATGCACTTATTATCGATTACTATTAGTTTGTTTTCGACAAATCATTCATGAATTATGATTTTAATAAATAAGTGCCTTTGAAATTTGTTTCTGTGTAGCTACTTACGTTGCATGCTTTTACAAGCACATGGTGTAATTGGATCATTATTATTACCATAGTGTCAAAAGTCATGAAACATAAAACAATAAAAAATTGCATAAGTTATGACTAATAAACTACTATACAGAATTTAAAGCCATACAGTTCCATCAACATCGTTGCAGCGAACCGAATGCAACAAAATGTGAGCTTCCAGAACCAATGCGTGACCTCAATGTGGCATGTAAAGCAGTTGGGCAGCTATAACATACATCGTGTGTTGCGACACGCAGAGGCCGGCGCCGGCCCTTAAAAGGATAGGCTCCTGAGCTCATAGGTCACCCGCGCAACCACCAGATCCCCGGCCGTGTCAACCTACCCTGATGCTCAGGGCTGTCGAGACAGTATATAAAAAGTGAACGGGATTGAGGTATGTACTGCCGACTGCCTCGATGGTCTAGTGGTTACCGTATTCGCCTTACAACTCGAGGTCTCGGGTTAGTTTCCCAGGTCGGGCAAAGTGTTATTAGTGAACTTTCCGTGAGGAAATTCTTTCTCGCTCGGAGATGGAATATTTATTTATTTATTTAATTAATTATGGATCTCCAACAAGAGCTATACACATTATAGACTATACACATACGAAACACAATGAAACATTTTAGTGTATTCTCTCAATTAAAGGAGACCACAGCACACAAACATTAGATAAAAAGTTCAAGAATAAAATTAAAATAAAAAAATACATATTACGAGATCAAAACATAGCATTAAAATTTAGAAAGAAAATATTATTATTTTTTAACAGGACGTTATTTTACTTGAGGTTCGAAAAACAATTTTAAGTTATCTATCAAATCCATGTTGCTTTCACTGCATCTTGGAGATTGCGATTAAATACGGATAGTGAGGTGCTTAGGTCTAAGTCACTAGATTTTGACAAAGTGTTGTACTGTCTGCAGAGACGAGGCACGCCCAAGTAGCACGTAAGTGTCGTCAGAATCAATTATACAGCCAATATAGAACTTAAAGTGTTATAAGAGACGTATAAGAGAGTCAGGAAAGGTAATAAGCGTTATAAGAGTGTTACAATCCGCTATTATACAGCTCAGCTGTATATAGGCTTTATTATGGTATCTGCGTACACTTAAGGTGTTATATCGGAATATTACAACTCTACTATACAGCTTTAATAATTGTGTAACACTCCAAGCTTATTTCTACGGCTAAAGCTGTATAAAGGCTGTATTATAGTGTTACTTGACACTTGTTGCTGTACAAAGGCATATGCTAACTCCATTATAACACTAGTTTTTATGGTGTAATTTAACACTCTTATAAGTAAGTTACTTCTAAGAGAGTAATATAGAACTAAAAAGATAAATGACAGCTATAGTACAGCTTTAGTCTGTATTATTGACGGAGACGTCAAATCAATGTCGCAGTCAGGAGATGGATTGAGAAGGAATATTTGAATATAAGGAATTACAACTTAAATAACAGTAATGATAGTGAACCAATATTGACTGAAAGAAAAAACCATTCAACCACACCGACAATCCATAGCTCCAATGAGGGTTCCGTACGAAAAAAAAAAAAAAAGAAAAAAAAAAGGAGATAAAAATAACATTATTAATTGCTTCCTTCGCCATCATAACACCCCTTTTGATTCCCAGGAACTTGGCACTATGCAAAGTTTTTTTGGCATTTTTCTTCAGTTTCTATTATCTTGAACGACATATTATTCTGAAAAATAAAGAAAATACCTTAATAAATAATCGTCAAAATGGTTTTAGAGATTTTAATTCTTTATACGTATCTCTAAAGAGGTTATTAATTATTATCTAAATGAAGAGCATAATACAGCCTATTGAATAAAAATATTCTAAAATTACTCTAATTAGAAGTTAAAAGCTGTACAATACACTTCATTTCTTCCATAGTACAGCTACTGGCGCTATATTGCTCTTCAAATAGTGTTATGGCTGTTTAAAATTGAGGCCATTTTCTAATAAACAAAAACATATTAGATGATTCTAAAAACAAAAAGAATTGACATTATTTTGCATTATCTTTAGCCGTATCATGTTTACTAGCTTATATAACGTTAACTTGGCCTTTTCCTTATTACTTGAAATTAAAATGTTGTTATTCTAACCTAAAAACTTACTTACCGATATTCAGTATTTCTTTTGTTTTTCTTGATTTTTATGCTGGCGCGCGAATATTTTACCGAAAACCATATACAGGTTTACAATAAATATTGGTTTGCACGTTATTTTCACCATACCAATAAGTTCAAAATCATTTATATGTTTTTCTTAGCAAGTAATTTGCCATTATAATAATATGCTTAGTGTAGATAAAAAATATGACGTACATTAAAATATCTATACTTTTGTAATTCTTTTATAACACTATTGTAGAACTTTAATTCTTACAAGCTACTTCTAGGATACCATCTGGAGAGTTGTAGTTTCTTTGTACACCAAATAACAGCTCTAATACAGCCTTTATACAGCTACTATACAGCTCTTATAACACCAAACGCTGTATAATTTGTGCCCATTTTACACTTATAAGGGCTGTATAAGCGCTTATGCAGCCTTTATACAGCTATTATACAGCTTTAAGTATAAAATTACGCTCTAGTACAGCTTTACAGCTTGTAATGCTACTTGGGCGGCGGCGTAATGACCAAGGTTGGTACAAGAGGCAGGAATGGAGAATAGGTTGTAGACACTCTTTCTTGGCAACCGAGATGGTATTGTAATAGATAATGCCCGGTGGATGGCTATAGGTTCACCTCCTATCGCATGAGAACTAAAAATAACAGGTGAAATGTGGGTAATATAGGCGTGATGTTACGATACGAAATTGGGAAAATAAGCACCATCATTTTCGTTTCGCAACCATAAAAAAGTGTAATAAAATTAATAGTCACTTTCTAGGTTTTAGTTGATAAGAAATGATTGCTTAGTGTTTGATTGCATAGTATCATATATTTACATTATCTTATACTTATAATTGCTAGCAAGTTTGATAGCAAGATGCAAAAAAACATTGTTATTAATAGAGATAAGGCTACAAGTTTGGCCGACCAGACTGCTAACCGAATAGTCGACGCTCGAACGGCCGAATAGTTTTTTTGATGTATTTACTTTGTATCTAAGAAATAACTTGATATAATTTTCAGTAGAAATGTGTCACAAACAACTAATACAAATCTACCCAAGTCCCAGTAAATAAGAGAACAGTGGCCATTTGGGCTCCTCTTCGACTACCCATCGATCGTGTCCGTCCTCAGTTGGCTATTGCGAATCTACGATCAATTCCGTCAACGACTCGAGTGTGAACGCCATAGAAATCTTAATAACTAGTCAATAGAAATGCTATCGACTATCTTTTAACACTGGGACGCATGTCGCCGGTTTTCAAATACCACTTTTTGTATTCCTGCAAACAAAATTATTCTTTTTGGCGATGACATTAAGACGACAATTCCTCAACTCGCACTTGTGTTCGATTAGACAAATGCGCTTGTATTCCTGCAAACAAAATTATTCTTTTTGCGATGACATTAAGACGACAATTCCTCAACTCGCACTTGTGTTTGACTTGACAGATGCGCGGCGACAAGGTCACGCGTCTTTGACATTTCTATTGCCTTATTATTAAGATTTCTATGGTGAACGCAGACAATTAGTGTCACGTACAAACTCCTATGTCATGTGCTGAGGTATATCGGTATGCTATCTGAAGATATGGCCTCTGGCTTGATGTGTTATTTCAGTTTAGTACGAATGTACTTTCATTTTTAATAATACATACTCAAGTATTCAAGTATTCACTCCACTCCAGAATGTTTAATATTATTGGTCTTATAAATACGAGTAAGTTCCTAACAGTTGAATTTTCCAGGAAAAAAGACAAGAATGAAAAATAATCTTTAACTAATTTGTGATTAGCCTATCAATGTTTTCAATAAAATTGGGCAATAAAATTTGTTGCGTTGCGTGGGTAAAAATGATTTTTGTAGCCAAAACTGATCGTCGGAAGTAAAAGATATAATAATATATCTTATCTAGGACGGCAAAAAATTGTACACTTCTCACACTACGTGAACACGTTTATTGAGAATTAACAGATAGGTTGAAAAGTTAAACACGACAAAAAAATAATGATCAAAATCGGACCATTCAGTAAAAAGTTATGCGTGGTCTAACATAAATAAAAAAATACACGTTGACTTGAGAACCTCCTCCTTTTTTTTGTCGGTTAAAAACAGCGATTCTATATTAAATTTAGTTTATTATATCATCAAAATTATAACGTCTTCAAGCACCAATTTATTTCGTTTTTATTAATTGGCAGGCGTGCTGTATTTTGGTTTTTAATCACAGCTTATTTAGCGGAGCGTCTTAATTATATATCGACGTTGCTCAATTATTCATTGGCCAGGCAGAGATTTACAGTTACATTCGGCAGAAATAATAAGATATCAGTTTTGGAGATGGGCTTAACAATATAACCTCTTCATTTAATTAAAAAATAATAGCAACTTATACATTATTTGTAAGACAATGTTAAAGTGTGCCTACACAATATAAATACATTGTACATGTTTCAATTAGACTCCGTATCACAGTTATGTACTTCTTCTTTGTGTACAATAAAGAATTCTCTATCTATCTAATAAAAAATGAGAAACCATAATGCCATTGACACGTAATAAGAAGAAGTGTGCAAATGCATCTTTTGCCATGTTATTAGAATTTGGCAACAATCAGGACAGTATACCATTAGAGTATTATTGACATTTCTTATCAATATTAAGGTGATCATTAAAGTTAGTAGTAATGACATGAATCGATCTGTCAATTTTATAATAATGTAGTTCTGAATAGAGAAAATACATATTCATTTCCAAATATGACTAACAATAGTTAGGAGTTTAAATTTGCAAAGAAATTATAATAGAAAATTTAAAGATCTAAAATTACAAGCCCGCTAAGAAATAAGGAGTAGAAGATATAATTTTCACAATATAACGTAGCAAACATACAACGATTGTTCATACTTGCATTTCTTGACATATGGAAAGTGTAATAGAACCAGCAAATCAGATACATAAACGGGTGCAACAAATCTCTTCTGGAAATAATCTATCACAATATCGAACACCTGAGTGCGATATAACAACTTGTGACAACCCTGAACACATTGTAGTAGGTACAGCAATTGTGTGACGGTCACATGTTTTACAAGCACTATTTGTATCTTTTGTGTGACTTCTCCTTATTCCCAGGACTAATGGCGCCCTCCCACGGACGTTTTCGGGAACAAAACACTCGTGAAGGAAAAAGGAGGACCGATGACGTTTCATTTTAAACCATGTCGTTTGATTGACGTTAACATATTGTGTGTCAAGTTTTGCGAAGAATTAGCTTGCCACCCAGTGGTGAAATGTTTTTAATTACGTGTGAAATGTGTATGTAATGAAGCGCTTAACGATTTACTTTGTAATGCGTGGTAATACGGAGAATTTAATTATGCAATAATTTGTTTGTTAAAAATATTTTGAGCTGAAACATTTTTAACATAACAACATGATGCTTTTTATTACACAGAGGAGTATGATATATCTAGAAATCATGTTGAACAACTACATTTCACCAGTGTTAAGATCCCATGTGATGGGAGTAGGTGCGTAATCATACACATCTAGCAGGCACAGTTTTAGTCTGTGCGTCTGTAAAACTACTCCTGACGAAAACCCTAATAAAACACTATTATCTGATCCGGAAATCGAACCCGAGACATCAAGATCGAGACCTAATATAGGCCTAGAAGACCCCATAATAAAAAAAACAGTGACACAAACTTCAGGACCACGTTTCATTCCTAGTTGCGTGCGCCAAATTATCAAGACAACAAGTCGACCACTTGGGAAGCTGTCAAGATTAGTAAATTGGTAGCACAAAGAGATAGAGATTGGCTCATATTAGTGCAGAAATAGAATGAGAAAATTGTCTCAATTATGTCACTGCTATTTCAATTACTTTAGAAATTGTCGTGGCACTTGTTAGCTTTGTAGTTGAACGTCGCTTCCGGCTTAGTTTGTCAGTCTTGATTAAAGATAGAGAAAAGTATTTGTGTTTTATAGTTACACCATTCTTGGCTTGCTGGATAACTGATTTAAATAAAATAAAAGTTTATGTTACTGTCTCGATGGTCTAGTGGTTAGCGTGTGCGCCTCTCACCGTGAGTTCTCGGGTTCGATTCCCGGCAAGGTGTTATTTATGAACTTTCCGTTAGAAAATTCATAATAGCAGCACGGAGTTGGAATTCATAAACATAACAGATGAAATGTAGGTGTTGTACATTTCTGCCAAACCCTAGGTAATATAGGCGTGATGTTATGTTATGATTTTGTAAAAGTTTAATTATATAAATTAGTATATTTTTATAATGAAGACGATTAAGATTATTTAAAAATTTTGCCCGTTATTTTGCACCAACGACACACCAATTTTGTTGGCAACCCCAAAATGATTTAAAAAAAAGGTAATTGTAGGTTTCTCGCCCTCGCCTACAAAACTTGCATTTTCCTCAATTAACTATAACAGCCTCCGCGTGATGGCCAAAAGTTTGGATTTTCCTGCAACCCTCGTGTAAAAATTAAAAGAAAAATGCAATTTATAAAATGCAAATTGGGAAATGACGAAATATTTTAAAATTCGCAACAATGTTTGTTTACGTTTTGACACTAAGTAAATATTTACTTAGACTAACTTACATGTGCGGGTTTTGCCGTAGTATGTCCGAAAAATATTTTTTATCATTCTGATAAATGTTTCCTAACAATGAAACAATTTTTGGAATCGGATCCAGAGATTCATAGGTACCTACAAACAAACTATAAGTTCAACTTCTTAACTATTATTTTTATAGCATTTAGCTATACTTAGCAAATTATAATAAGAAACAATTAAAAACAATATGGGACAGTGACGTCACGTATTAACGTAACATACAATTGAGAAATTGTGTGACCTTAGCTTAGTGGTTATAGCGGCTCCCCGGTATGCAGTCACAGACACAGGTTCAAAACCTGCTGGTACCATGGTTTTTTAACTGTTTCTTAGTATAAACAATTAGTTTTTCGACTTAATAATCTTAGAGTATATCGACCAATTCTAGGAAAACATAACGTTCGTCATCGCTATTCAGAAGATGCATCCATTGCTCCATGCTCCATCATTAGGAGGAACGGAAGCACCTATTTCTCAAGTTTCTACAATATTATTTTGGGACACTGAAAATTTATTTTCATCTGAAAACACAACTCGTCCCTAATAACTATCAATCCAATATTAGAACCGTCAAATTCAGTTACTTTTAACTACAGGAAAACTAACCTGGTGTTTTTAGTTTTGCTTGTAGATTTCTATTACTTACATACATAACATAACATAACATCACGAGTATATTACCCAAAAGAGTGTGGCAGAGGTGTACAATACTCACATTTCACCTAATATGTTTAGGTCCCATGGGATAGGGAGTGAGCCTATCGCTATTTAACGGGCACAATGTCAAATCCGTGTGAAAGATAATTTCCCTAAGAAAAGTTCACAAATAAGACTTTGACCGACCTGGGAATCGAACCCGAGACCTCGCGGTCAGAGGCACATACTCTAACCACTAGACCATCGAGGCAGTACCATAGTAGTATTATTCACATTTCTCCTTAATATTAAAGTGATTATTAAAGTTAGTAATAATGACATGAGTTGACCTATCAATTTTATAATTGTAGTTGTTCAGAATTAAAAAAAAACACATTCATTTAAAAATATGACTAATTAAGTAAAAAGTTTCAATAAATTTGCAGAAAAATTATAACAGCAATCATAAGATCTAACAGTAGCAACCCCACAAAAAGGAGTTAAAGATACAATTTTCACAATCCAAAAACTTTTAGCAAAAGGCGATATCACAATGCCAAAAGACAATAATGAATGGGAGATAATATCTAAGATACGTGACAAATGTACCAAGCAGTTCACAATCGTGCTCAGGTACGATGAAGCAACACTAATTGAGGCTTCGTGTTTATACACAGTGATTTCACTACAGAAACAGATACTAAAATATTTGACCTATTGAACAAATATTGAGAGAGACTAATTCCTCATGGTACAGCTGTTAGGAATAAGCTCATGGGATGGAACACCACCATCTAACCTTTAAACTTAAGTATTGCTTACACTACCAGAGCAGCGATAGCCGAGTGGGAGACCGTAGGACTGCGAAGTCAAAGGTCTCGGGTTCGAACCCAAGACACACAACTTTTCCAATAAATTGTAAAGAGACGAATCTTTACAATTTATTGGAAAAGTTGTGTGTTTCAAGTTGTTTTCGAAGATATGTGTGTATTTAACATAATTTTAAATAATCGCTCGCTAAAGGTGAAGGAAAATATCATGAGGAAACCTGCATGCCTGAGTGCCTAAAAAGTATTCAAGGACGTGCGAAGTCCACCAATCTACAGTTCTGTTGGCCATTTCGGTGGACTATGGCCTAACCCTTCTCATCATGAAAAGAGGCCCGAGCCTAGCTGTGCTGTGGGACATGTATTAGAAGGGCTGCTATTATTATTTTTATATATTGCTTAGATACAAAACAATGACTAGTAGTGTCATTGTATTGAATCTGTGTTAACCTTAGTGTCTGAATGACTGGTCTAGGATAGTAAGAGGCATGCCCTGTACCCCTATCATCTAAGACTAATAATTAGTCTTAGATGATTATGTGTATGCATCATCGAAAGAGACTTCGATTTGTACGAACGCATCTTCAATCTAATGTAAATGTCCACGAGCTGTATTTACCATTCACCATCAAGTAACGTGCTTGAGTTGTACTCTACAAATCTGTTCGCTACATAATACACTTACCTACATCGATAAAGGTAAGGTGTAATATCTGACCTATTGTGTAAATATTGTGAGAAATCACTTATTTTTAACTCGGAGATATTACATTACATTCAAAACCATACTTGGACGTAATGATTAAACTTTATCCAAGGCTTACTCATTAAATTATCCAAAATTGGTAGGTATAATGGCAAAGGAACTAATGATAGAATCCGCAGGAAGTTTTAAAATAAATAATTCAGGTCCTTCATTAGAAATCGAAGGCCGAAGTGACTAACGCTTGAGTCCATGAAACGGGCTGTGAATTCATTCATTGATAGAAAAACGCATTTAATTACGTAAGTCACGCTTTGAATACGTTTCTCTCGACTTTCAAATGATCCTACACAATGGCAAAGGTCTTCCATATAGTCAGTACTTAAATATATATATCTCTCTGAAAAGTACAAGACGTTTTTGGCTTTATGAAATTAGCTAATTATGATAAAATAATACATACAGAACCGTGACATAGAAAAATGTTAAAAGTATCTACCATGATTATGCAGATCTAAGAAAAACATTTTCTTCAAAATTTTGTTGTTTATGGTTGCACCTGTTCAGTTGCTATGCTAGTATCAAATATATTCTGCAAAAGCTAAAGCAGGATAACTAGCCAGTTAATAAGGAAACATGCAAATATGTACTAAAACTATGCCTGTATTTAAATACAAAGCAAATCAAGTCGGTGCTAAAACGAATCAGTGGACAATACACAGGGCACAGCTGATTGCAATTCCAACATTTTACTTTCATTTGTAACAACGAACAAATAAATATTTATAGAAAGGGCTCAATGAGTTGTTTATTCTATCGGTTTCGAGAAATTCTAGTCATTTGTGAACGTTAGTCGTGATTGTGGTAGAAACGATTACTTTGCTTATGAATGTTGATGTTTGTATTGTTTTATATCAATAAAGCGATACTTTCTTTGCTGTGAGGGATTTGATGGTATTTTATTATGCGCGGAGTATGACAATTCTTATTTTCTTTATGGGAAGTTAGTAGACGATTATTGTTAGTGGTTATTGTTTTGATGACTGTATCATTGACTATTATAAAGTATTGTTTGTATGTATTTGGTGATTCAAAACGCGATATTCCTTATGTTTCTTCAATAAGATAATCTATATTGTATATAAAAGAAAGTCGTGTTAGTTACACCATTTATAACTCAAGAACGGCTGAACTGATTTGGCTGAAAATTGGTGGGAAGGTAGCTTAGAACCGGGAGAATGACATAGGATACTTTTAAAATATTTTCGAGGGCAAAATTGTATCGAGGGCGAAGCCGCGCGGGGCAGCTAGTTTTATAATATTATTAAAACTGACGTGAGGTGAAGGCATTATTATTGAGAATACGGGTTACTCACGTTATTTTAGCCGGCGACAAACACGATTAATCGCCCAGTTGATGAATCTACGTACTAGAGTCGAAACTAGTCGGCATATCCCGGCTAAAATAACGTATTCTCAATAATAAGATAATTTTACGTAAATGTTTAATACGTAAAAATAAATTATTTTAACCAAGCAAGAATAAATCAAAGTAACTATAGTAGGTAGGTAGTAACATAATCAGGAGAACTATTTTTTCAAACATTCCTTACAGGCAAAAAGGTTTTATATGCATAGCTGCTTGAATTTTGTGACCTTTGTTGGTTTATAGTTTTTATTATGGCAAAGAAAGTAAAAAAAAGGTAAAATATTTTAATCTTCCATATCGCGGTTTCGGCACGTGTCTTGTTGAATCGCATAAAGGTGAACTTTTGGCCTTCACATACTTTGTTAAGCTTTAAGAATGCAGTTGTCGAATACACCATCAGTTTTGAATTTTAATATAGTCATAAACAAAACAAAAAGGCACTGACCTAAGGTCAATGCAATTTTTGCAACTTAATTTTACATTGTACGTACGGATGGCTTCTTATCAACTTATACTTTACCAGTAGGTATAAGATGATCTCGCGTTGTATTGGCTTCCAGTGCATTGCAAGACCAGCACATTCTGGAAAGGTATAGGTTGATGTTTACCTGTGTGTAGGGTGAGGTGTCCAACAATGAACCACCAAAAATTTGTTACTTCATAAGTCGGATTTTTGTGAATGTATCTCAACATAATTTTGTGTGATCATACCCTGGTTATCAAGCTTTAATTTGGCGTTAAAATTATATTCTAAAATCTAACAAAAAATATGTTATTTGATTTCCAAGCACAACCAAGAAATGGTTAACTGTGTACCAACACCGGTATACAGTGAACCAGCGTTAGGTCTACAATGAACCGGCCGTGTACACAGTGAACCATTAAATTAATTTTATTTAAATAATATATCTGGCTGTAAAGTCATGCAGTATAACGATAGGAAGGTAAATAAAACAATATGTTTATGATGTAAAAAAAATATTTTTACTTTAATTTCTCAAGCCAATGATATATTTTACTTAATATTCTTTTATAAACGCATAAATCAGTCTCGAACATCGTAATTTTAAATAGAAACACACTAGCATATCAATTTTATTGTTATTATTTTGTATCTATTATAACCAGAATACATATTAACAATTCTGTACCTAAACTCTACCTACAAAATCCAAGAGATCTAGATATCTGCATTGCTTCTTTGGTATGCCCACCTTTCTTCCTTTTCTCGACCTTCGATCGCGCCATTCTAAAAAGAACATTATTTTTTACAAGTTTGAGCAATTACAACAGCTTAGCTAACTGTTTCTGCCAATAAGAGAAAAACAAATTAAAATGAAAATGTGGATTCATGCGGTTCATTGTGTACCACGTCTTTGTGGCTCATTGTGAACCAACTTCCATTTTAGAGGTTTTAGGTTATGTAAAACAATAACAGAACAACATGGCGGCAAATTGATATTCGGCAATTATAGCCAAGTAGCCATTCTTCAAAATGAATTAATTTCATGTGTTATATATAAGTGATAAAAAGCTAGCAATATTAAATAACACAAAACTTACCTTTTTTGTTGTTTTGGTGTCGAAAACTGTTAAACACGTCACCACACGTGAGCTTCTGGCGCGAGCTAACCGTCGACTGGGGAGCGCGGGGGGGGGGGGGACTATATTGGAGCGTATTTTTGCCAATAGCACGGTTGGTCAACGTCGCAAATTCAAAATACAGCGTTGGCTCAATGTGTACTACTGGTTCATTGTTGGACACCTCACCCTACACACATTATTTTCGATTGACAAGTAAGCCGGGCTACAGATGGTGATGGTCTCCGCTTGAATGGACAGCCTTTACAATGCCAAACCACCTAATACCTACTACCTAATAGTAGCCGTGTGTATGTTGAAGTGCTATAAAGTATTTAAGGGGATGATATTTATCTGCAGCTGACTGTGCACAAAGTTTCAAATAGTGTTTTAAAAAATAAAATTCTCTTTGGTATTCCTTAGTACTGACGTATTGGCGGTTGTGTTGGTTATTATTTGATTTAATTCGATTTCATTTTAGAAGTGGTAGAGAGTATACAATTCCACACTTCATTATCAAACTTTTTCACTCCTTCTTTAGGGCTTGTTTTAATTCGAATTGAAACGTTTTTTTCTTAAAAATTGCGACTGAATATCAGAGTTTTATGTATCTCCACAGCTGGCACAGCTTAGTCTGCGGCTTTACGATACAATTCTTCAATAACAAATTTCAGGACTCCTTTCTTTTTTTATTCAACTGTTGATATTTCGTTTCTGTCTTTAATTCTAGTGCAGGCTAGCGACATTTTGATTACAATAGCCAGTCCGTATATTTATATTGGCACTATACTTCTCAAGGTTTTATTCATGTAAGACAGATTTGCTAGATAAACAATGATTGATGATCATTGTCAGTCATGCGCCAAGATCAAGTAGAGGCCAAGAACTTAAATTGGAATAGGTACTACTTTCTTGATTAGTAGCGAGATCAATGTCTATAAAAATAGGATCTAAAGCAAACCTAGTTCTGTTGAAGAGGGAAATCTCAACTTAGTCAAGTCTTCATTATTTAATAAAATGTCTTGGCGCATGTGTCGACTAAATTTGAATTGAATAGCATGACCATACTATTTTTAATAATTGAGTCCCATCTGGTTCTTAATAATATAATATCACGCCTATACTACCTAGTAGGGTGCGGCAGAGGTGTACAACACCCACATTTCACCAGTTATGTTTAAGTCCCATGGGATAGGGGTGTGCCTATCGCCATCCACCGGGCACAGTGGCAAATCCGTGCTGCTATTGAGAATTTCCTAACGGAAAGTTCACAAATAATACTTTTCCCGACCCGGGCATCGAACCACTAGACCAACGAGTGATCCTTAATAATACTAATATCTACGTAAT
This sequence comes from Hypena proboscidalis, assembly GCA_905147285.1. Lineage (NCBI taxonomy): Eukaryota > Metazoa > Arthropoda > Insecta > Lepidoptera > Erebidae > Hypena > Hypena proboscidalis. The sequence goes on along the minus strand of LR990128.1, from coordinate 14,967,433 downwards.
ATCTGCTAGGTTTACAGGGCAATGTCATATTGCCAAACATAAAATATTATTTTTGGTTAGCTAAACTTTTAAACTATTCTGATGGACGTGTTTATAATCTTCGCTAAGTCCGACAGTATTATGATAATTTCGGTTGATCCCACAAAGCAGATAGTTACAGTTATATTTAATCGCTATAAAGCCAGTCTGATTTACGAACCGGCTTTTATTCGATTATCCATTGACACCAATCCCAAGATAATTCACCTCGTTTGTACAACAAACTCAATCTGGTATTTAAATGAAACATCTATCAAATTATCAAATAAAAACACTTTTGAACTATGGCTTAAAGATTTCGATTACAATGAGGTAAAAATTTGTAAGTGATCATAAAATAGAACACACACACACACACACACACACGCGCGCGCGCTCACACACGATATAAAGACACCATCTCAGACAATAATTGTATACATTGTAACCAATTTACTGTGAGGGTTTTTTTTTTATTATCATTTGTAACAAACATACCTAAACTGGGTAACTATCTTAACTTTATTTGGGAAGGAACTGGTTCTCAACACACAGCTCACGCTAGTTTGGGAATCAGCGCTTATGTATTATAATAAAGAAATGTATTATCATTATTATTATAATGTCGCTAAAGTAATGCCTTCTCTATAAAACTCTTAAGGAACAGTTATTCAAACACGTCTGATTTAAACACGAATAGTGGCGTGAGTGTATTTTGCGAGTTTGTTCAAGTTCCAGAATTCGGAAGAGAATTCCATTTCCTACTATTTCTTCTTATAGGAAGTACATTTGTAAATTATATTTGATACTTTCTGTAGATCCGTATGCGTATTCCGTATATAAAATCACAAGAAACTAAAATTTATATCAATCAACAATCGGCCGTATTTATATGGAGGTAAGAATACACTTAATGTTCGAAATCGACCGTTTTAATTACAGAAACGCACCACAGGCTAAACACCGTTGTCCTAAGCTGCAGCGATGCATCTACCTACAATCTACTTTTGTGGATTGTTGATGTCCATGGGCTGTACTCTACTTACTATTAGCTGGACTACTCGTTTATTCGTTTAAGGCATAGTATAAATAACGTCCCAAAAAAAAACCGACTTCAATTACAATAATTTAATCATATAATTATGGTTTTCTTATGGGTGCCATTGACAGTACTGGACCAAATTGAAATGGGACCACACGGGAAGCACCAGCTTTCAAATAAAAAAAGAATCATTAAATTCGCTTATCCCAGTCAAAAGCTATGAGGTAACAAACATAAAAAAAAAATGAGGAGGTCCTTTTTTGAAATTGGTTAAAAAAACTTTCTTAAATATTGAAGACGTGTTGTACTCATACACCAGATAACCAAGATATTAAATCTTCTACATCCCTATACAGTCCATAAATAATAAACATACAGTTATTTGAGCATTTTTGCATGCAAACACCTCATTAGATGAATTTAAAAGTAAATAAGCACTAAAGTCAAGTGCATCCCGTTACACTGGGTTAGGTCACGGCACGCAAAGCGTTGCTCAATGTTGCCAGCCTTGAAACCCAATATTTATTTGTAGACCAATTTAAGGCAAAGAGGTTTTATGTTGTTATCAATTTTGCCTAACAAAGAAACGGAAAAAGGTCTTATTTGTCTCAAATCTACATTTTGCTATTTTAAGATAAGAATGTCAAGATGTTTTTGTTTGTAAACATAAAAAGTATTTAGATAATTTAAGAGAATGTAAGCAGGTAAAAAAAAAAAATACAACCCGTTAAGGAGAAAAACTGCTCAGTTCATGTTACAAACGAACGTTACAAAATCGAAGTAAAGCAGGATACGAACCTGCGACCTTTGCAAACCGGTAGCCGGTTTAACCACTAAACTACAGGCTCCTCTTGCTAGAACTCTAAATTTCATAAATGTATGTTACGTCATTACCAGACGCCATGTATACCTATTAATTTGCACTTATCTTAAGTAGGATACAAACCAACATGGCGAAGTTACATTCAGCACTAATTATGTAAAGAATGAACGCGTACCTTTTGTCAACTTCTTAATAATTAGCGAATTCTTATTCAAACCGATAATACCGTTCTTGTTAAATAAATTTAAATATCACGCATTTCCATGTGTTTTTTCCTTTGACACGCAAAGAAGAAGAAGATTAATTAGCAAATTATACTAAGAAGCAGTTGAAATATTATGGAATTGGCAGGAATCGACCCTGCGACATATCTGCTGCCTTAGTATAATTTGCTAAGCATAGCTAAATGCTATTAAAATAATCAATAAATCAAAGTAAATAGTAATAGAAATCCATCTAAGTAACTTTAATCAGATATGAGTTTAGTAAATCAGGACGTTACCCAAATTATACAACTTGACAGGCATTTTTTACACTCTCTATGTAGATTCATAAAATGTCAAGCTCATTATAATGCCAGCCAAAATGTATAACAATGTGTCAACAAGCTGTAATAAACTTTTTACGAGCACAATAAAGTTTAATTATAGGATAATAAAAAAATTGTCCTGATTCGAATCGCATGACTGTTGTTTATAACGGTTACCTATTCAAAAAGAGATCTTAATTATATAAAACAACTATAAAAAAAAAAAAATATTCCACAACTCACACACAACGCCATCTAGTCCCAAACTAAGCAGAGCTTGTACTATGGGTACTAGAATAACTGATACTAATACATATATACTTTTCTTTTGTAAATACATACTTATTATACATAGAAACACCCGGACTAAGACAAACCCCCATGTTCATGCACACAAAGATTTGTCTTAAGTGGGAATCGAACCCACGACCTCGGCGTCGCAGTCAGGTACACTACCCACTCCGCCATCCGGTCGTCAAAAACTATTGACTGATATTTAAACTGATTTATTATTTTATTTAATTTTATTAATTTATTGATTGTAGATATGTGTGTGTGTTATTTAGTTTTATTATTAGTCATTATTTATATTTAGTTAGATATTTTTTCTGTAAATTCCTTTAATACAATAAATAAATAGGTAAGCTACTGTTGTGAATATCATGAAAAAAAGTTCACAAATAACACTTTGATCGATCCGGGAATCGAACCCGAGACCTCGCAGTGATTAAAGTGTACAACACCCTCATTTTGCCCGTTATGTTTAGGTAAACTTAACAGGTGAAGTGATGAAATGCTGCAATTAAAATGTAAACAAATTATTTATTATCGCGACAAATTATATTCTACCTAGCTACTAAAAATAATCTATCTCTAATCATTATAGTATTAATTTAAGTTTCAGTTGCATGTAACCTATTGGAACCAATCGCAATACTGCCTCCTGTGGCTGCAATGTCAAGGCTAAATCTCTCTCCATCATATTGTTAAGTTTGTAATTTATTATAGTTGCATAAATAGCTTTCTTCTTAAATGCACATGTTTTCAAAAGTCTTAGGTAATGGCAACACCGAGCGGATGTGTGTCGAGGCCTTGTCCTGCGGCGACAACTGGTACAAGCCTTAACTGCGTGCGCAACTTCTGAGTACTACGGGCTCAGAAGGATCATTCAGCCCCTTAGCATGGCTTGCCACATTTGATAGTTCGATTGGACTTATTTGGACTATGACGTAGTTGTCATAATAGAAAGATGAAACGCAAAATGAATTGACGTTTCTTTGTTGATAATTACGTCAAAGTCGCAATGTCAAGAATGGTAAGCCATTCTTATGTGGCCGGCACTTTATAATGTAATCCTTCTAATAAGCCGAAATAACAAAATCAGACTTAAACCAATCAGAATATGTAAATTGAGTATGAGTGAGGAATTACATAATAATTATTTACTTTTATTATACAAAGTGTCAGAAATTTTAATTGAAATAGTAGTAAAGATAACTGTTTTTAGAATATGATTGTATGATGACACTGTCCAATTCATTCAGATCTTTTTCATAATAACTCTGAATCTTCAACGTTGTCTTTTATGGAATACCAATTGAGTTCTGTAAGTTCTGTATTTATTTTAATGCAATGCATCGCAAAAATATCTTCTGTACCTTAAAGTGTTATATCATTCGCACCTCCCAGCGTTCCTCAGTAATGTCGTCTTTATTGGCTTGAGTAAGCAATCAATGTAAATTTTATTGAAATGAAGACGATTTCAATGTTTACGATTTATTTTTATATTTTCCATGTAGTGAGAGTGCTACTTTTTATTTGCTCACAAAAAGAGTTTGTGTGATCTGTTGAATATATTTTTCATGATCAAAGACAGTATAATTAAACATACAAATTTAATTAAATAATGATTAATTAATTTATAATTAAACATAGAATTTAAAGAGTTGTCCGCGTACTCCTAACCGTTGAGGAATTGTACCTTCCAGTATCAGCTCAGCAACATGACTTAAAGCTACTTGGATATTTCCATCTAGAAGTCTGCATTTGCATCTAGAAGTCAGCAGACTTCTAGATGCAAATATCCGAGTAGCTTTAAGTAATATACTAAAAACAATATACAGCCTTAATTTTTTTATTTTTTTAATTTTAAACATATTATTTTATATTATAATTTATAACGTAATAGAAACACAATTAATATTAATATTATTAATATTACCTGCTACATCAAAAGTATGTCACGCGACCTAATTGTATGGATATTATTGGATATCCAACTTCAACGCAATGACATTTCAGTGTCACAAACATTAAAAAGGTTTGTTTATATATTTATCTGCCCGATAAAAACACTATTAAACAGGTAGCTTGACAACATGCCTGAACCTGACACACTTTCAAATACGGTCGTAAATTGTATACTACCTATAAACATCCAGTAAAGAGCAGTTTATTATGACATTATGTGTGTGGACATTTAAAAGAAAAGTGCGTTGATAACAACTGACTAGTATTTAGGCCCGATTTTACCAAAATTCTAACAGTTGTATCAAACGCTTATTTGCATCTTTCTCTCTCATTCAATGTTTGTACAGGACAGAGAGATGTAAAGCTATGGTACTAAACCATAGCTTGAAGCTTACACTTGAATTATACACGTTGGTGTAATCAGCCTTTAGTGGTCACGAGAGCGAGTCACGCGAACAGCACGCGACCTGCACTTGCCTTCACTGCCCGAATGCCCACCCTACGGTAATGTCCATAAAACTATTAAGTGGTCTACAGATTTTCGACGCCGAACACATAAATTTAACATAACATAAAATAACATAACGCCCATATTACCCGGAAGCGTGTCGCAGACGCGTACAACACCCACATTTCACCTGATATGTACTGGTTCCACGGGATAAGGATGAGCCTATCGCCTTCCATCGGGCACAATTACAACTCCGTGCTGCTATTGTGAATTTCCTGACGGAAAGTTCACAAATAACACTTTGTCCGACCCGAAAATCGAACACAAGACCTTGCGGTGAGTCTAGTGGTTCGCGTATGGCTAACCACTAGACCATCGATGCAGTCCCATTAAAATATATATGGATGGATAATACATACACATTAAAATAATCGAAATAATATGACAAAAGTTGTTACTATCTGGCAATCAATCAGGTAACAGTTATTGTGCTCTGAACTGCGTGCTAAATAATTTGATTGCTGTCATTGCAATCAAGTTCAGCTCACGTTAAAAGCCAAAGTCTGAAAAATGTTGATTCCATGGTTATTTATGACTATTGTTTACAACATAAACTCGTAGCACTTCTTTGTGTATGTCCTTTAAAACAAGCAATAATAAGATTGATAAATTAACGTAGTAATTGTGGATTCTTAAACACCTTATAAAGGCAGAAGAAAAAGAAAGGAGAAAAAAACACATTCATGAATCATTTTATCATGCTTTTTGTTTCATCCCAGGATTAATAATGTCGAGCTCAAAAAACCGCTCGACACATCAAATAAATGTGTAATCCCCTTTAGTGGTTTAGTTGACGTGTCCCAGTTTCGAGCATATTTGGTTTGTTCGGCAGCTGACAGTGAAATAGATCCAATGTTTGACCATCAGTGATTGGTTTTCGGTATCCATTTATTAGTGACGCGACGGTAACTTGTTTTTAGTTTTTAGACTAATAGCGGTACAATAAGTGGCAAACTTTATTGTAGGACTTAAAAGAGACGTGTTTAGTTATTTGTATTATGGTCTCGAGTGATTTGTTTACTAATCTGGGTGATGATAATCCCTTTGACATTTTAACTTCATTATACCGACCTCATCGCATGTTTTATTCAACACGATTATGATTATGCCCGATTATTAGATTATGCCCGAGTCTTCGCCTGCATGGAATTCGAAATTTCCATGCAATTCAGGCACTTTCCTCATACACTTTTAACCCCATATCGGGTGTAAATTATTGTAAATTATGTTATTGTTAATTTATGTCGTGTTACGTGCAGAATTAGGTACAGTAAGACAAAAATGAAAAAGAAATGTGTTTTGGCTTCTACTGCTGTTATAAAGGCCCTTCGAATTAATTTATCTTAAATATCTTCAATGTACAGACAACGCCCATTCACAATTTTATTATGTGTAGAAAATCATGTGAAAACAGAGCCCTTAATGAAGCCGATTAAACTACAATTAGCACAGTTTGGCACTTTTGACGTTCTGATTCAAATATGACGTAGTTATCAACATAGAAACGTCAATTTCTTTTGTCTTTTGACAAATGTCAAGCATGCCGTGTTAAGGGGGGCTGGTACAAACATCAAGCTTGTATTTTATTGCAGACTATATTAGCAGTGGTTCTACGTGTACAATTAATAAATTTATTTATTCACCGTATAAGTTGCCAGTCATTCATAATAATGTTCGAGTATATAACATTATTAATTTTATAATCCCTTCATTAAAACAAACTATGCATGTGGTTAGTGTAATTAAATCTTACGGTATGAATAAATACGAAAAAAAGTAAATTATGGCGAGCTGAATGTAAAACTTACCGTAACGAAATTATTTAAATGGCATCAGTATTATGCAATTCGTTTTTAATAAGAAAGTGATGAAAAAATAGATTCAAAATGGATTTTTTTTACTTAAAAGTGCTACCATTATTATTTAATACTTAAAGATAAATACTGCCGATGTCTATAATAAATATTATGAATTCAGTATTTTATTTATGTAACATATTTATTATCCGCTAAATCACTACATAGTATAAAACAAAGTCGCCTTTTCTGTCCCTATGTGCGCTTAAATCTTTAAAACTACGCAACGGATTTTGATGCGGTTTTTTTTAATGAATAGAGTGATTCAAGAGGAAGGTTTTTATGTATCACTACATAGTATAAAACAAAGTCGCCTTTTCTGTCCCTATATCCCTATGTGCGCTTAAATCTTTAAAAATACGCAACGGATTTTGATGCGGTTTTTTTTAATGAATAGAGTGATTCAAGAGGAAGGTTTTTATGTATAATACATGCATATTATAGTAGAGAAAAGCCGAGAAATTTAAAGATTTGTAATGGTGATGTCGTAACAAACATATTTTTTTGCGCTTACATTGCAAACGCTGGCTAAACCTTACGAGATAGATCAAATTTATGTACTACGTAATTGTATATCTTAAAAAGATGAATAAAAAAGTATAGATAGCAGATCCAAAGATAGCAGGAAATCTTCATGGTATAGGGAAAGGGGAATTGTTTTACTCCTAATTTAACGCGTGCGGGCCACGGGTAGTAATGAATAAATCAAAACTACTGGATCGATTTTAATCATTTTTTCAGTGAGTGACATAGGCTATAATATATTATTATTATATACCCGTGCGAATCCGGAGCGGGCCGCTGTGTTTATATACAACGTTCACAGTTTTTCTGTAGTGTATTTAGTATCAGCATTGTACCCGTGCGAAGCCGGGGCGGGTCGCTAGTATAAGAACAAAGTAATAAAATTCTAGCAAGCAATCAGCAATACTGTAGGTCATTGCAACAGGTATGCGAATAAGTTATTTTAATTTATGAGCGGTATATAAATATTAAAATAATGCATTTATAATATAATGTAAGGAAATTCTACATTCTAATGCAGTATAAAATAAATAGCAATATTAAAAAAATAACAAAGGATTACACATTTAGACAGAGAAAAATATAGTGACTTTGACGCGGGGGCCTCTTCAACAAGCATTTAGCCAAATTGCTTTAGTATGTCTGTAATAAAAAAAGCCTATAAGAACGCACAAAAAGTCGTAAGTAACAATACACACTACTTGTAATAGAATGACGTAGCGGAAACGAACAAAAATTTAAGGTGGAAAGTATACACCATAACTTGCATTCGTAATGCCGGAATAACATTTGTCACACTTCACAGCCCACCAAGCCTCATCTAAATACATGATATGTACAAAAAGCACCATGTATAATAACTACACTTTTCCCATTATCTGCTTTCTCCGAGTACCTTAGTCCAATACATATAAGAGGGTATTCCCTTTAACAGCGCTTCATTAAAAAAATAGTTTATTTGTAATACTTGTAATCTCAAAATTCATAAATATAATGTAAAATACTGAAATCTCTGTCAGTCAATACAAAACCCATTTTACTAAAATAAAAAAATATAGCAGCTTGATTAATCATTTCGGAGTTGCAGTGTTACTAACTTGCCTGGCCCACATGGGTATTCCATTAATGGAATCATACGAATTCTGTCGTGTGAACCAATGCATCTCTGTCAATCAAATATATTAAGTAGGAATGCCGTAAATTGGCGCAACCGACAGTTTACCGTACAGAATCGCACCATATCGGTGTCCCTCTGGTTTCCATACAAACTTTGACAGTGCCTCAGGGCCAGAGAATCTTGCTACACTTACGATTTTGGCAAAACGAGCCACGGCGCACATAACAGACATAATTTTGGTCGTTTATATTATTTGATACATTAAAAATTAAGATTGTTACTACGTATCTATGACGAACAGTAAAGGGAATGCTCTCTTCACTACTTTCCTGGAGTACCTGACTCCTAATAGGTACTTATAACAACCACTCATAAATATGTCTCAGTAACAAATTAGCCCACTTCCATGTGGGCAGGTTCAAGCTGCGTCGAGACACCCAGAACAAATCTTTAAGCACCCATTACACGAACACGAACGGCTTACAGTATAAGTCTAAGATGATCTCGCATTGTATCTGCTTGCTGTGCACTTCGAGACCAGTTTGCACTGGAAAGGAATAACTTGATGAGTAGCCGTGTGTACTTGAAAGAAAAAAAAAACAATTAAGGCCACCAATCTGTCATTGAAGTGCTCGAGTGAAAGACACTTAAATATTGGTAGCGGGTTCGGTAATCAAGTGCTGAACTTAACATTGTCTTAACGTGGTCAAGTCGGTTACAAAATACAAACTAGAAGGGACCGGTTATTTTACATTTGTTTTTATTAAAGGGAAATTCTGAATATTGGTCTTATTATATTGACTGCCTCGTGTGTGTTATTTGTGAACTTTCCGTCAGGAAACTCACATAGCAGCACGGAGTTGGAATTATGCCCGGTGGATGGCGATAGGTATCCCTATCCCGAATTAAAAATAAATAAATTGTTAGATATTTTTACACGAAACTGACTCCATCTCAACCATAATATGTTAAAGTGCTTTTAAGCCATGCAACGCTGATATTCTGATTTACGCATACGGGTATACGACGGTTTCGACTAAGTTAAGCAAAACAAAACCAAACTAATTTGACATACTTAGTTTATATATTTTTTTAAACTAAAACAAAATACATAAAATATCCTGTATTTTATCAATAAAAAACAGCCATCATTTTACAAAACCTCAAATATTAGTAGGATTATTGCTTTATGTACGTATGTGGCGTGGCGACCGTGGCGTGTATTTCGTACACATAAATATATAAGTCGATTTATTGATAGTAGAGGGGAAGTGGAAGTCTTCGATGGCTACTATAATTTCTTTGAAAATCTCTGTGCACGTCACTCATCACCGATATACCTGCTTGCACCACTATACCTAGAAAGCACTTCAATTGACCGTACCATTCATTGATCGATGTACATACAAAAGAGTAATGACGTCTATTGAGCGTGTTTTGTTTATTGTCGTATCAATTGTATTAAGAGTTGTAAGAATAGCCGTCGCATAACATTACATTACGCCTCATGTAACCCAGAAAGATGTAGCCGAAATGTATAGAACCCACATTCCACCTTCATGTGCATGTGTTAGAAAAAAAGAAACGTATTTATTAGAGTAAAAATAAAACTTACTTATTACAGCGGTGTACAGGGTAAAAATCAAACAATTATGTATAATTGTAATATTTTAAAGGAATTTTAGCTTTGCTATACCTTTTTGTATTTTGAGTTGAGAAATTTCGAGTCTAGCAGAATACGAATCCATAACTGAATTGGCAAAGCACTTGGGGCGTATACCCAGGAGGTGCAGGTTCGAGTCCTGCTGGATTCTTAATTTTTCAACTTTAATGTGATATAAAATGATGTATAATATTCAATTCTTTGATTGTTCAAAAAAAGACCCGAAATGGCTCTCAATCTCAGCCATTATTATGTAACAGTGCTTTTAAGCCCTGCAAAGCTGGGAAACCTAAAGATGGAACCGGACGGGTGATAGGGGGTGAGCCTATCGCCATCTACCGGACACAATAACAGACTCGGTGCTGCTATTGAGAAATTCTAGCATAATTATGCCAAACTTTATTTTATTTTAAGTTTATTTCATTGAAAATTGAATCCTCACAGTAAGTGGCTGCATATGCTAACCACTACACGAGCAAGGCAGTCACCATATTGACAGTTGTGAGAAATGCCGTCGCATTTTTCAAAGTTCACTTTAAATAGAGTTAAGTTATTCAAGTTATTCAAGCACCTATTTAAGCAGCTTAACATACTTTTGTACGGTTCACATACTTAGTTATTGAGTGTTAGGGTGTGACGAAATGTTTACAACGAGTACTGTTGAGTAACGAAATGTTTTGTTTATGTGATTGTGTAGAGCTTTACAAGTAAATTCTTGCATGTTTTTTAAACCTGTGCCAGTAATACGTTCAAGGAACCTACTTATTCTAAGACAAAGATGTTTTTTTTGTGATTTTATAAGTTACTGAATAATCAGACAAAAATTATCCTACATTCCTAGACTATACGATTTATCAAAGTCTTACTAGGTAGGTAGGTAGGTACTATAAGAAATGTGGCAGCATGCCTTCTTTTTAAAATATTCCCGTGAAGCTCAGATAACTCACTCACTAATCGAGTTCTAATTTCGAAAAAAAAATATTTGGTAATGAATTGAGGAAAAGAGGTTACATTATTAAAATTATAGATATGAAAATATGTGCCTGCATGACCTGCTTAGTATTCAAACACAGGCAACCTAATAACACTACCGTATAACAGTTATGCTACGATTACATGCACTGTAAAGGCACTATAACAGGAAATCAAAGGCTATAACCTAGACTTCGGTTTCACCTCCATTTTGGTCTAACACCTTACTGAATGCAGTTCCTAAAAGGTCGCGGGTTTCACTCTCTGTTTATATGTTTATGATGATACCTTTAAGGCCAAGTAAATATAGATAAGAAAACGCATCTAACTGAGGCAAAACGTTCTCGAAATGCTTATATTTCGGCCAGCGACTTAGTATCGCAATACAACGCGGTAATGCAGCCAGCATTTTGGGTACGAGTGACTTTTTAAATATAGATTAAATTATGAGACTAGTTTAATTTGAGGTCCAACATGTATATTTCTTTGTAAATAAAGATATTTTTTAGGTAAGAATAGGTCTTGGGGCTTACGTAGCTTTAGGTTCATTTATAGGCCCTTCTAGTACAAAGCTTCATTAGTTTCTTGCTTTGATAGTAAAAAGAGGAAAAGGTGACTGGAATTATATAATTCTCATCGGTATTTAGGTGTTATTATGAAAATATATGAAATCGGTCGATGTTGATCAAAGCATCGATCGACTGATACAAAAAATTAGTTGACAGTTTTCTTCGCTTCAGTCGAAAGTGATGTCGTTTTCGGGCAGCAGCCGGCTCAAAAACACTCCTATCACAAAAAGAAAGGAAAAAGGAGTTGGACAGTAACACAGCTCTCAACAATGAGATCTAACCGTGATTGCCTACAATAATATTAAGTTGAAATAACGTATGCGTTCATTCTTTACAACATTTGTGCTGAATGTAACTTCGCCATGTTGGTTTGTATCCTACTTAAGATAGGAACAAATGGATGAACGTGACGTCATGAATTGAGAAATTTTGTCTCCTGGCAAGAGGCGACAATAGCTGGTTGGTTAAAGCGACTGCTCGTGCCGAAGGTCGCAGGTTCTAAACCTGCCGGTCCCATAATTTTTAAGTGTTTCTTAGTATGATTTGCTGAGCATAGCGAAATGCTTTAAAAATAATCAATTATAAGTTAAATATAAAATTGTTAAAAAAGAGTAATAAATTAAGTGTATTGGTAACTTAACTTCTAAAAGTCAGAGGTTCTAACAAATAAAACACAGAAGTGTATCTTCTTCCATCAATAAATGTGTTAGCGCGTGCGTGAACTCATTAACAAACACATGACCCACTATGAAGAAACAATGTATCAGACAATTGATCGCCTGTCAGCATCAGCTTACATTTTACTTAAAACAAAGAAGGTTTTCAAACATCAGTTCACTGGAACGATAATATGCCAACACTTCAACAGTCAAACATTCGGGTCAATGATTGAAACATGAATTTGATGTTCAAAAAATTTATAGGTAAGATGCGTTGGGAAAAGTCAACATGTTACGTGCACAAATTGAGTTTTTAAAATAGTAATATATAAAATAATATGTTATAAAGGTAGCGTCAAGCGATAAGGCCGCCCTTTGCATATTGTTAGTCTCTTTCAATAGTGTTGTGTTGTAGTTTGTAATGAATACGGTATGCAAATAATGTTTTATCAATCTATCTATATAATAGCAGCCCTGTATCTAATATATGTCTTACTGCTGGCTTCGGGCCCCTGCTCATGATGAGAAGGTTTAGGCCATAGTCCACCACGGTGACCAAGTGCGGATTGGTAGACTTCACACGACTTCAAGTACTGTTTTAGGCACTCTCAGGCATGCAGGTATCCTCACGATGTTTCCTTCACCGTAAGCGAGCGATAATTTATATAATAAATACACACATATCTCCGATAAGACGAATCTTAACGATTAATTGACAGAGGTGTGTGCCGTGGGTTCGAATTCGAAGCCTTTGACTTAGCAGTCCTACCGTCTCCCACTTGGCTATTGCTGCTTCTATCTTATCGTATCTTCTCCTATAATCTCAAAATTTTATTATTACGTCATCTTCATGACTAAATTTTTTTGGACAGGCTGTAATGTAACATCGGTCTATTGTAGTACTGTTTGAAGTTATAAAATAATATGTAACTATTTTGGGTAATCGATCCAGATGGGATTAGCGGAATACTATCAATTATGAAATAATAATTGAGTAGTTATGTTGTAAGGCAAATTGCGTAAAATTTACGTCTAAATTAGGTAGTTGAGGAAAAAATCCGAGGAGGATAAAGTTCAAAGATCTGATTGACATAATACGGCGGGTATTGAAGCGACCTTGCGCAGTTCACGGTCAGGACCACAGATGCCGGCGTCTTCACATGAAACTAATACTAAACACATGCTTTTCTGTATGTCCGTTTTGTCTGATTCGACAGCTGTTATGTGTAGTGTAGACAGACGATGTATCATGCCAAATAATTACACGTTATTATTTTTTGTCGACCGTACCTTGAAATGTAACATTTTGTATTTTGTAATTCGCTTAAAAGGGGTATGCGATGATTAAGTTCTCCGTACTTTAAAATTAAGGACCCTCATTACGACATAATTTCTATAAAAACCATTAAAATAAAATTGTACCTACGTCAAAGTATGTCGGCGCACTAAAGCTACCGCAAAACACGGCGGGAAAAAAAATGTTTTAGAGTAAGAAAGTTTTTTTCTGCTAAGTTTGAGAAATCGCAAATCATGGCAGCATGGATATCAGATATACCTCAAGACAATGAGGTCGGTACTACTACTTCAACTAAAACAGTAGTGCAAACACCTATTATTCGATAGCATTGATGCTTGTTTCCTCCTTTACCTAACCTCCGACGTAACCATTTTCGTTCTTCGCAGAAAATTGCACAAAACGCAATTCCCAAGTCTATTCTTCACCCACACGAGTTATATTGTTCCATATTGTGATAGTCGGTGGGTAGTTTCTCGGCGGACGTGACAATTGTGTGTGCGACGTGACACCAAACGGTGTGATCTCACCACTGGCTCTTTGGAATTTCCTCCCTCTCATGAGACATCTTGTTATCAAGATTTAACCCAATTGTGGTATTGTGCTGTCTAATAGGTAGTTAATTGAGCTGATACCACAAGATCTACTTTTATCTTTGTAAAACTACGTAAATAGATTATAGATTAATACCATTTATCTGAACAACGCTTATTTTACACATATACGACAAACTAACTGCTATCTAATCCTAGATTTCGTACCACAAGTATTAACTGCAAAACAAGAATAATTTGAAAAATAATAACTACTAAATAACTCATTATAACAGCCATTAATTCCCGTTAGATTTTAATATTGACAGCCGCTCAGAAGAACTACATAGAATCATTCATGGGAAGATGAAAAAGGGTAACAAGGGCCACGGGAATAAGACCTATTATCTTACAGGAAAGACTAAAACCTATTCTTTAACTACACTGAACTTACGCAAAACCTACAAAAACTTCTCACCAAGAGTAGGTCACACGTCAAACAGCATTCTTGAAAAGGCAGGCTTATTATAAAGGTGCAAGAGCTTTCGATATTCGCAATCATAATAAATGTCACTATCAATTACCGTTGAAGTAAATAAAGCTATAAACACATACGTCACTTGTGTACACTATCAGTACAAATATAACACTATCAGCTAGAAGTTATAGAGTTAATGACAAGTGACGTCATGATCTGAAAGTGGCCTATTTCAGATAAAAGCCGCTCATAGCATATCACTCGATATGAAATAACCTATTACGAGGATTTATTGTTCATTAATTGAAGGACTGCTTCGTTTGTCAAGCTAATTTATATGATGGATAGGTCTCGAGATAGATTTTCGGGTCAAGTTAATGTGTAAGTAGTCAATATTATGTTAAAGCACTACTTTCTTAAGGGGAAATTGGAACGGTACCAGTTTAGAGACTGGAGCTATCAGCAATCAGTAAAAAGGTAACGTTTTTTCATTTTAACCGACGAAAAGAAAGGAAGAAATAATAACATCTATTACTACGTAGTTGCGGCAAAAAATAGACAGTTAATTAGTTTATTGTTTGGCAAAAGAAATATAATATTTTACAGTTTATGTACTCGTAACAGTCGTAACTGAGTTCAATACCCAAGGATTAAAATGTTCACTTATTTTATACTTATCAGTTCTTTTACGTCAGTTTTATTTTATGTTAGAAATAATTTTATTGGCAGTCCATTTTATTGGATAACTGAATGTGGCATAAGATGTCTGATGTGTTACTGATTCATTTTGCAAAACCTAAATAATACTTCAACGACTATAACAATGAATCATAAATAATTGAAAACATCATTCATAATGATGTTTTCAATTGCTTTGCTGGCTGCGATTTCTAAGAATAAAAGATTATTCGGTTCAGCCATAATTACTAACAATGTTATAGTTATCCTACGATTCTCAGAAGCAACTGTAGGTAGACCTCTAATTGCTCAGCATGTTTTTACTGACAACCAGATTGTATGACCAATGCGTTGAGTAACATCAACTTTTTAAGGATGACTCATTCTTTCAGCAGGACGGTAGGTAACTTATTCGAATTTCACCAACCAATACTTAAGGAAAATGGTTGGTGAATTATGAACTATGGATAGCAAGTATCCTGTAAAATGGGGGTTGAAAATATACTCTTTGGTCACATTTAATTACAAAAAGCTTTCGAAATTAATTTAGAATGTTTGAGATGGGTTTAAAAAGGGTCAGTTTCTGGGGTTTTGAATAAATCTTATCCAACCCATAAACTATAACCTGACCAAATGTTGAGGGGTTACAAGTTACACTTGAAAAATAACACATTTGTCACTTTCATTTATAAATAAAATAATTGTTGTTATGCTTATCCTAACAATAAGGTTTATTTAACACTTGTAAAATTGGAAGTACTATAACTAAGTAAGTAAGTAAGAACTATACGTTACTTGTAAGTTATAATTTGATGTTAGTTTGGGTACGTATGTATTGTCTGCACTTAAAACAAAGGTTCTTTATTCGTATTATTTATTCTCATACGTCTGTCCGTTTAGACTATGAGCTATGACGTTCACTCAAATGTCTGTCTGTCTATTTGTTATGGAAATCATTCAGGACTTACTAAACTAGGAGCTAATTAGAGATCTAGTGTTGTCAGAAATCCTGTTGTTACTAATATTATACTAACAAAGATACTCAGATTTTTTCAAATATTACGAGAGACTTGGATGTCATGTAAAACGATTTAAAATAAATATCAGTGTCGTGTTTAAAATAACTACGAACAAAAAAAACAACGTAAAGCATTGGCATTAATCAGCGCGTCCCACTTTGCGTCTGGTTTTGGCAATTATGAATATGTAATACACATGTTAATGGACCTCTTAGCGCCCTGAGGCGGACGTATGGACCTGTTACTGGTTACCTCCAGACTGAAACTCATTTTGCAAAGGTTCCGTTAGCAGTTTTTTCACTAATTGTTCTAAATGTGCGCAGGATACCAGTAATGACCGTGAGAATTAAAAGATATGTAAATTAAGAGATAAATATAATAAACTGGCTAAAGTATTGTTATTGAGTGCAGTTTGGTATGAGCAAATATTATTTTTTTAAGTTGGATCCGGTTTCTGATAATTCACCTCTCCATTAACAGCGATAGAAGAATAGGGTCATCAATTTTGGATGATAAATAAAACTTTCAGTTGGAAGCCAGCGTCAGCGTCAACGCCCGACGTATGTCAAACAATTTCCATACAAAAAAAATACGTGCGCATACGTGACGATTGCGCACGCATTTTTTTCGTATGAAAATATGCCATCACGCTGCGCTCCGATACCCTCCACTCTCTGTCAACTGCGACCCTTAACATACTCTCAACATGTTAAAATGGTCACCCATCTAACGGACGACCGCGGTTAGCATTGCTAAAACTGCAAAACTGATTGGATCGCGCTGCTTCAACTTAGCCATGAGCACCTCATTAACACATATTTTACTTAAAAATAACCTAGACAAATAGGTCGAACATATTATTATATTTTCCGTATTCCGTATTATACTAGGTACGAAAATTAGACACTATTCTCCAATGCGTGATACGATGACAGTGAGTAAACCTTGTAAATCAATTTCATTTGATTTTAAAGACAAATCACGTCAGCAGAACGGAACCGAGGTTCTTTGCCCACTTTAATCCAATTACTTACTTTTTGTAAAGCAATAAACATAGTAAGATAATAACAGTCATTTACATTGACATTGTTATTGAAACTGAAAGCAACGTGTCTTGTTTTTTTTTTACAAGAAATGGGTTAATCAACTATTCTGTATCAGTATTGATACTTGTCCAAACAATATGAGCTGAGATTTGTCAAAATTTGAAACATATTAACCGTTTTTGGCATAAGCAAAAAACAAGTAGATAGTAACCTAAGCCTTTATTATCCAGAAGGGTGAGGCAAAGGTGTACAACACCTGGGAGAGCCTATCGCCATCTACCAGGCACATTAGAAATTAATTAGTTTTATTACAAGCTTTTATTTAACTTGCTTCACTTACGAGATTAATTGTTGTAAAACCGATTTCAACCACTTCTAGTTAGCCGATTGCGCTGAATATTGGCATATTTATAGAAGTTTGTTGACAATGCAATAAGAGGGTAGTTATATTGTTGTGTTCTACCCAGGATCATCTCCGCAGGACTCAAAAGGTACCCAGTTAAATGTGGTTCCGACCACGGTGGCAACACGAATTTGGCCTATTTTTATGATCGGTAATGTTTGAAAATTTGTTTCGTGTACAAATGTAATTAATTACAAAGTTATTTTACGTCTCCATCATGAGTTTAGGTCTTCGATCCCATGATATTTTTATCAAAAGAAAACTTGTTTTCAAAAATGAATTTTTACTTATATATTTTTTATTCATGGTAACGTAATAATGGAATACAAATATAATCGTAGGTAGTAAGTACCGTGTATTTTTTACCAGTCGCCCTTAATTTTTTCATGATTTGAGTATTACAATATATTTTTGCTCTTAATTATCTGACCCTATCAGAATTTAAAAACATAACAATATCTACCGCCTTCTAAGATTATTTTTTTTTTTTATCAACAATGTTCTGTCTGTTAGCAGCTATAAAACACATACATATTCAATTTTTTTACGCTTTAGCTCTTGTGACAGTTGAAGGCGTGCGTATGTGGCGCCTGCGCAGCTTTGTTAGTACTAAATATACTTAAGTTGACTTTCCACCAATGAACTAAGCTATTTTTTTAAATATTGAAGGTCGAAATCGTCAAACTTTACTAGACACACAACATAAATGCCATCTAACTATCGGCAGAATAGCTTTGTCCGGAGAGCTAGTAAGACCCTTAATTATGCAAGCAAATTACATGATGTTGATATATTTAATGCAAACCTGGAGTCGATGAGACGGGTGCTAAGCCGGGAATTCTGTTTTCAATATCAAAAGTGTGCTTAGTGTTATTGAAGCAATTGATTTGTATAAGCATAGTAAAAATCTATTTTTACTATGGTATAAGGCTCTGTTATAATTTGTTGCAGTACATTCGTAATTCTTAATTTTATAATATATTGTAACTTATTCGTGAGGACCTTTAATTGGCTGAATGCATAATATTTTTATTAATATTAATTGTTACTGCTGTTGGTCTTCCAATAAATAAATAAATAAAGAAACACTTATCCTGAAATTAAAACCAATATAATATTTTGAGATAAGTTGCATCTCTAAATCTTAAAATTTCCCAGAGACGTCCAGAACACTAAATTTCACCGTCAATGGCATCATCTGACAAAGATGTGTATGAAACACTATTCTATTCCATTGACAAATAAATTACGATGTAATATATCTTTAACGAAAGTATTGACCATGCATCGTTCGCTATCTCCGCGGTGGAACAACGCCTTTATTCAAGAGGGGGAGTTTTACCGAATCATTTTTACAGCTGTAGCCACCATCACAAGATTTATTGTGATTCACATATCTTTGTTTTTCTTCCGAAGTACTGTGTGATTAAAATAATGTGTGTTTGTAATAATAATCTGATTTATTTATGCGGTGTATGTAAATGCGATTACCGTTAATGTATATTCTGATACTTTTGCCTGTCTTTTAAAACTTTCTCTTTTCTTCTGTTATTGTTAAGTATGAGTGTAATGTTTTTGAGGCAAGAATGTTGTCTTAATGAACAGCCGCACCACAAGGTTTGATTCAGGATCCTGTGTTTTTCATTTAATATACTAATAAATATCCCTATAGTATATAAATTGATAACTTAAATTTAGTTAGATACTTCATTTTAATGATATTATTTAAACCGACGTGAGGTGAGGACATTATTATTGAGAATACGGGTTACTCACGTTACTTTAGCCGGGATATGCCGACTAGTTTCGAATCTAGTACGTAGATTCATCAACTGGGCTGTTATTCGCGTGTCGTCGCCTCCGCGCGACGTCTCGCATCATTTTAATGATTATATATTTTGACTTAACATTGATAGTTTTCTCGACTGACGATTTTTATTACACATAGCGTTTGTAATCTATTATTTATTACATTTACTAAAGCACACATATTCACTGAGACATAAGGACGACCTTAACATTTAAATTGCAATCACAAAACTCAAACGCACGCAACCGTGTTCAACCTTAGAGAATAATGCGCTAACAACCAATTTATTTCTGTCAATATCCTTGTTTATTAACTAGTCAAACAATATCATTAATAGGTATTATATCAGTGCCTAAAATCCACAATTTATTTTAAATTAAATTCTGAAGATAGATACCTAATTAGGTGTCATCATAACGTGCAAAGGTTATCTAAGGTCAATCAACTTTTTAAATTTACATCTCCGCATCACAATCCCAAGACACAATAAATTACTTAACTACTAAGTACTTACAATTAAGTGGCACACTGCACCCAATTTAGCTTCGCAACTTACTACCTAAGTAAGCTAAGTAACATTAAGTACCCTCGTAATCACTAAAGTTAATTACAGTCAAGTATCTTTCCCGAGAGGCTGTAAAATTACCATATCATTACAATGTATATTATTATCACGCATACCTAAACTAAATACTACATGACCGACAATTTGTCATGTTCTATCGTATGATCAGAATACGGATTATTCGAAAACCGGTACCGGCCGGAAGATTCAAAAGATCCAGTAGGTAGCTAGTCAGACAACAAAACAGTTTGTATAGATCGCTATGCTCACCTCCTTATTGATAAACGGTACTTTAAACCAAAATTTTATACGACCAATTCCGTTCATAGGTGATGCGCTCCAATAAACAATTTAATCAAAAATATAATCGATAGTGACGTATCTCTAATTAAAATTAATCCTTATTTAATTATCGAATTAAACCTGTTAATTACTGACCTGTATTCGATAAATTATCCCCAAAAATAACATCAAGTTTTTCATACACTGTAAACCTTTCACTACACTAAAACGATAACACTAACACTAGTTGAACGTAAGAACAACCGTCAAAATAAATTCAATCGAGTTAAAAACATCGATACGTCGTAATTGTACATGCGAGTAGAAAAATGTTCGAGTCGTTCGACGCAGCCGGCACAGAGCAAAGCGCGCGCGCGAATGAATGGACCGTGCATTCAGAACAGCCACTACAGCCAGCGAGGCAGGCAAAGGCAATACTGGTATAGGCCACAGGCTGTATGCTATCGAGAATATTGTATCGAGGAACAACGATTATACGGACAACCAACGCTTTAGCTTTACCAACCACTTACCCGCCTAATTAGCAAGAGAAATTGGCGAGCAAACTTCATAATGATTTTAATTTTATACGGGGAAAATGTTCTCGAAATGTCCCATAACCATAACGGTTGAAAGGTCGGCACAATGGCGCATTTGTGCATCGTCATCTTCCGAAGATCTGATGAGATGATTATCTGGAACCGTCGGGTGGGTCACGGCCGTAAGCAAACGTTGTGCAAATATGGCTTAGTGTAAAGCCCAAAGATTTAAGATTACGGTTTAACAGATGGTCGTGTGAATATCAGATTTATAGGAATTTTATAAGAATTTTTAGATCGCTTCCATCTGATTCAAATAATAGAAACCATTTTTTTTTTAAATCATTAACAGGTCATGAGGAAGCTTGGGATTTAAAGTTATTGCTCCCTTATTAATGTACGGTGTAATTACGAGCGAATATGAAAGTATTTTTATAATAAAAATTTTCGAGGTACTTTTCAATTTAAAATGCCCTTTCCAAGTAAGCTCAACGAGAAAATCAAGTAAAAAGTACCAACATGATACCAATTTAACACAGAATTTCGACGTGAAATTATAAGAGCATAAGATCATATTTTCGATATCGTTTAATAATAGGTAACAGTAATGATATCGCTAAATCTGTTTGGAGGAAACACCCAGAGCCAGCAAGTACTGGCCATTAATAACAATACTAGTTCTGTATCAGTACAAGAGATCGTATAAAATAATATTCATATATTGACCGGATGGCGGAGTGGTATCTGCCTGCGACGTCGAGGTCGCGGGTTCGATTCCCGCTCAAGACAAATCTTTGTGTGCATGAACATGAAGGTGTGTCTTGGTCTGGGTGTTTCAATGTAAAATAAGTATGTATTTACAAAAGAAAAGTATATATATGTATTAGTATTAGTTATTCTAGTACCCATAGTACAAGATCTCCTTAGTTTGGAACTAGATGGCGTCGTGTGTCTGTTGTGTAATATTTATTTATTTATTTATATTTATTCAAGTAGATCAGGTAGAATTAAGTAGGTACGGATTTAAAATTCACTATAGGATTTTCTAATTTACGATGTTATTTGTGTAAAAGATAATACGACCTTGGTATTGATTAACCTTTAGAGTTTTATTATTAAAGTAAATTAGTTTTTATATCTACGCATATTATAGCGATCTCTTAAATTACCTGATTCGTTTAAGTTTTTGTAGATAAATTATGTTTTCCCATGTAGAAACATCATCATTAGGTGAGATCGTGGTCAAACGCGTACCTATCCATCATAATATTAACTGACTATTTAAATTAATTCCTTTGCGCAAAAATAATAGTTTGTTTGGTTAAGTAAGAAAATACAATTGTTTGAAAGATATCCTAATTTTAAGAACATTACTTTACGACATAGAACGCAAACCTGACCAGTATGATATTTAGTAATACGGGTAATACTAAAATGTAATAAATTCAACGTGGATTGCATAAATATGATGCTTGTTAAACTTAGTGTCAATCAAAATTATCGCAAGTAAGGTCTTTTACAATATTTCAATCGGATATTGAAATATAATATTTGCCTTTCGTTTACACATTGCGTCATTTTAGTTTCATACAAAGTGTATATTATTAATTCTACAGGTATATAATTACTAACATCTATAGATATATACTGGATAGGAACGCAATTTAGCTCTAAATATATCAAGGTACGTATCAAGACCTTTAAAATATTCTTAGCCATTGAAATATTAAATCTGGGTATTAAAGAAAATAAAACAATGACATACGTAAACAAAAAAACATTTTAAAAAACAAAAAAAAACAAAATTTCTACTAACCTATAAATAAATGACTCAAAAGCTAAAGTAAATAACTATGTACAAACAAACCTAATCTGTTGGTGTTACTAAGCATAATAAGTATGTATCTACAAAAGAAAAGTATATATGTATTAGTATCAGTTATTCTAATACCCATAGCTCCACACACAAGCTCTGCTTAGTTTGGGACTAGATGGCGTTGAGTGTAAGTTGTGAGATATTTTTATTTATTTATTTAATCTATAAGACCGCTGCCAGTGTGCAACGTTCCCAAAATGCTAGCAGCATTGCCAAGTGATAACAGTCACTATACGTAATAAGTTGACCCAATGATTGATTTCTAAGCTTAAGTATGTATTATATACGTATAATGATCGTAACCTATAATAAATCACTATGTTGAGACAAGCAAACAATCCGTTTGTTTGTCAGTCAACATTCATCTCGTAACGATCTATCATCGGCGCTCCGCAAAAAACGCATAAACGTTACTATAACTGTTTTTTCTGCTACAAAAAATAGTTTTTTTTTCATTTAAAATCTCCTTGGGAGGGCTGTAAGCAGTAAAACACCACATTAAGTGGTTAAAAGGGTGTTTAAGAGAAAATAAGTGCTTTGTTTGTTTTTTGCTCGATTTAATTCGATACTTTTATTGGGTATGGCAGTTTTATTGATGATGCACTGGTATTTTGACGTCGGTAATTAAATTAATTAGTGTTTGATTAAAATTTTGATAGTCATTCATTATAGTAGTATTACTGTTTTGTATAGGTTAAAAGTACAGTCAGCATCAGAAGTAGCTACACTCAGACAGATTTTCAAAGACGCTTTATTCTGAAAATCGTAATTATTTTATGGTTGAATGAATCAAAACTAATAGTAATCAATAATATGTGTATTATTTTTTAAAGGGAAGCTTGAAAATGTTAAAGTGTTTAGCTACTTTTGCTGACTGTTCTTCCACGTAGATGTGGGATATCGCTTGATATTGTGGTATGAAATGTGTTTTACTTCATTTTTGATGATCTAGGAATTCGATTCATTTTATTCGATATCTTTTAAGTATGATACTAAGAATTTAAACAATGACTCGCTTTAGAATCGTTTCCACAAATATGTGATAATTACGAGTAGAATATTAGTAATTATATAATGCAGCACGTTTTTATATTGATATTCTTGCTAAAAATCGGATCTAATAATCTTGATAAGCAGAAGTAAAAGGATTTGTATTTAATTTTTTTATCTTATTAACGGAAAACAACGAACAATGTTATCATATCCTATATACTAGTATATAAATCTAGGTATTCAATATTTATATATATAATATTTATACAAATAATTTGGTAATATGATAATATAACATCACGCCTGTACCCAGAAGGGTTTGTCAGATTTCACCTGTTATGTTTAGGTCCCATGGGATAGGGGGTGAACCTATAGCAATCCACCGGGCTCAATTTCAACTCCGTGCTGCTATTGTAAATTTCCTGACAGAAAGTTCACAAATAACACTTTGCCCAACCGGAAATCGAACCCGAGACTTCGCGGTGAGAGGCACGTACGCTAACCACTTGACCATAAAGAAATATAATAATATGAATATGAAGTAAAATATTAATATACACCGTACGAAACATTCTAACTCGTGTGAGACAAACGGACATTACTAGTGCATAGTAATTTGGAGCTCAACGTGCGTACAATTCTACTGCATATATGCATATGCAAGTAATTGCATGGCTGGTCATTAGTGCTTCATGGCTTTGCATGCATATTCCTATGGTGGGTCACATTTCAGGGTATGTGAATATTCCATAACGCTCGATTCCGAGTTCAACAGCATTCAACAATCAAAGGGGCGGTAATACGAATATTATTATGTACAGATGGCTCACTTGTTAGGCGAGCGATTAGGTTATATCTTAATCAACCGAGAATCGTTGCATTTGACGTTAAAGAGCCAATAACAGAGAAACAAACAAAATGTAATTTAGAAAATAAAAACCTTCTGCAGGACAGGCCTAGCCTAGTGCAGGAGTTTTTCAGCTATTTAATTAATTCTTTACAAAAAGGAATATCTAAACGTATGTTTAACAATAAGTTTTTTTTAATGTAAAGAATTTATATACTCTTGTGGTATTGAATTAATATATTTTATTTTATTTATTTACACCACATCACTGTTTGGCGTCGATCGATGTAGATGTATTTTTTTAAACTTGGCTGGACACGGTATTCCGTGTCTATATAACACCCTTAGCGAGCGAAATTTTAATTGGTTGTTTTATCAGAGACGCAATGGATGAGTGGAGGCATTTTTTGAAACTAGGTGCAACTATCCATATTCACTGATGATGACCATCGTGGTCATCATCGATGAGAGATGATTAAGGTGCACATAGTAAATTATGCAAAGGTACAAGAAAAGCATCGTCATTGTTTTCATAATCTGATGCATTTCACTCGTCTCGTAAAGTCTTTCAGTGTAAAAAAAGAACTCTCATAATAATCCGTTCTCATAATTGTTTCGTAAGTCAGAGCTCACTGACCGGCTAGTAAAACTGCTTCGTTTCTTTCAGCACGTGCTGGAACAATGCTCTACTTCCGATCTAATAAACGAAAACAACGCACAAGAATGCCTGAGAAAATAAATTAAAATTTATGAATGAATTTCTTCATAACGCTAGGGTTGAGGAATATTAAATGTTAGAGTTAGGTCATACGCTGCATCTTGCCTTGACATACTCGCAGTTATACAATTCTACATAATATATTATTATGAGAACGTACAGACATGTACTTACGTAGGGCATGTCTCGACACACATTCATTGCATTCTTTAATACAACTTGTTTTATAGATCATTTTGCCGCCGTTTCTTTTAGGCAATACTAAATGAATACGTCATTGTTTTTCATAAAAAAGCATTCGTGACATGTTTATGAAATATTGAACTTAACTTATACTAATATTTTAGGTTTAAGAGTTTGTTTGTTTGGTTGGTAGAATGCGCTTACCCCAGTAACAATTTGGTTCAAGTTAAAAAAAATATATATTTTTGGATAGCCCAGTTATGAGGCCACAGGAAGGCTTTATAGGCGCTAATATAAAGTCTATGGTTGGTTATTCATAGACTTTATATTACCGGATCAGCAATGAAAAATGATGCGTAAACAAGGTAAACATTGGATTGTTATTGATCCGAAAATATAATTAAATTAAATAATATTTTCATTTTCTTTATCTTGCCAACGAAGTTAAATGTATGTTTGATTATATTATATTAATAGCTTTGCAGCAAACTTGTTGTTAGTACTTGAAAAGTTCGCACGCACTTGACCGACTTTACAGCTGTTAGGCGCCAATATACTGCACTACTTTAGTGACATTTAAAAACCACTAGAGATTTAATATAAACCAATATTTCCACAGGCATTCTAAAATAATTCATTACCCGCGGTTTAATTGCTGGACTTAAATAGATGCGGTTTGGTTCGCAGAATTGATAGTATTATAGACGAACAAAAACAATGACGAATCGTGCTTATGTATCCTTGTCGTTAGTTAAGGAATATTCGTCTAAATTTCCTCATTTACCTTGTAAGAGGTAATTAGTTTTGCCGTAAGACGCAATTTGCGGTGGATTCGGCTCTAGGTTACTTTTTTCATGGTACATCAAAGTTAAATACTAGGTCATCACTATCAACACTTCCTCACATAAAACCCTATTAATAACAAATAAAAAATCTCAACCAAATAACTAACCAATAAAATCAATCTTCACACGAAAACACAAACCACTTTGTTTATTGTTATTCACGGCCAAAAATGAAAGCGGGCGCAGGAATATTTGGTTTACCCAAAATAGCTATCAGCTCACAAATCATTGGGGCAGGTACACACCGGGTACAAGCACAAGTGTGTTCGAGCCTTACATGGAGTGTGAATGTGATAGGTAGCATAGTAACCCGAATCCTGAACCGCGCGGTTTCCGGTCGTGAGAAAGTGCGTATGAATTTTTGACTGCACGCGTGCATTGGCACAATTAAATGGGAGGCTATTTGCGAATTACGATTCTAGTGAATGACAATTTTGTATGCGTTATGCATTATAAAACAATATTATTGTATTGACTGTTATTATTATGGACAAAGAAACAGACAACGATATATAACTGCATTACATTTATATCTGTAGCAACGGTACGAAGTTCTTAAAATGAAGATGAATATTTAACCTATTGCCAGACGAACTGCATTCAAACTCAATTTAGCAATTTTCATGCAGTCTGCAATAAAATTACTATTAATCAACCGTGCAGCTCTATTGCAGTCGATGTGCTGTTCTAATCACTCGAGCCTAGCGGTCCGTTTGCAGTAAAATGCAGTCCGTCTGGTTAAAACTACATAAACGATATCATTGTATAACAATAGCAGGTGACTATTATTTGTAGCAGGTCCTGATCCCTAGGTTTTTATTTACAGAAATGTGATACATTGCGGCTAGAGGCCAAGCATTGGCGACCACATCCGCTAGACGTCACCGCGTCGTCATATCAATTCCTATTGCATAACAAATAATGCAGTAGATAAATAAAATGGTGATATGACTCTGATATGACCTTCCTCATGGGCAGTTGCTCAGTAAGCCTTCTGAATCCTAATTGTTGCCAACATTTTAACTATTTTATTAAATATTTGTAGGACACAGATAGCCGGGATTTTCTGAATTGTCTTGTTCTGTAATTACACTTGTTTGTCCCGGCATCCACTTGAGGACCATCCTAGGTACACAACAGTTAAATATATCAAAATCTAATTTAATATCATCTAATCTTAGCGTAGAAAATGTGAATATTGGCATTTATTCTTCCGTAAAAAGTATCAAATTGCCATGAATAAAAAAACAAAAGCATTCAGAATTTTGGTGCAAAAATAACTTCTAAGTTAAGCTATAACTTTGACGAAACTATAATATTTACAGCGATATAAAAGCGCTTTATGATTTGTTGCCAGTTACCACTATGACGGAACTGTTGATTTTATAACAGCCTTGCATTTGACCATAAGCATAACACCCGGTCTAAGAATAAGTCGTCAAGTCACAGTGCGATAAGCTGACAGGTCGTTAAAAGTAGAACTTACAAATCGATTACTGCTTAATGCAATTCAATTATTCATAGAGGTATAGGTCCAGCGTAGTTTAGCTATGAATTAAGAGAATTTAGCTGCAATTAGTTGCTAGATAAATGGCTGGGATATCCGGGTTTGTGGCCAAAAATTTAGTTTTGTGCAATGTCGCGTAACTAGACTCTGTTATCCTGGAATCCGAAAACGTGATGAAGCTTGTTTCTTCAAAAGTCTAGACCAATTATTTGGAATGTATGTCGGGTTCCACCTATTGGTCCCTCCTTCCTTGTTTCGACCCAAAATTAACGCCAGCAAAAATAGCAGAGTTAGCTCCAATACATCTTTTATGTTGATGATATTTACCATAACCATTTAATACATAGCATATATTGACCAATACGCAGCTCTTATTGGAAAATCACTGATGTAAATGAAGACGAAAATCACGATTGTGGTCGTCAATACGGACAGGGTACATTAAATCGTCTTACATGTAATTAATTACTCCTCAGGCAGTCAATACAGCCATAAGCACTAAGATAATAGATATACATAGGCGATGAAGCTTAAGTCTAGATTATTTGGACCATTAATTATCTATTACGTCATTGAGGATTTAGTAGGTTATCGGCTGTGACATTATCTGCGACATGACTTATAATTCATGAGCTGATGTTATTATGTATTACTAATACATAATGTTTGGGTCATAAATTCGGTTAATTATAAGCAATGATTTACTGGCCCATTTAGATAGAACTTTGTCATAACATTAATTACAACTAGTACAATTTCTGTCATTGGACATATTAAAGTACTTAGAAGTAAATAATGTAGTATGGTTAGTAACAATACTTTTTAAAAGTTTGTGACGAATGTAGACAATATACTAAAAACTGCATATCAGATGCCACGTAATATCGAAATGCTATGCTTTGTTTGTTTATATGCTGTCAATCCTTTTGTAACTTATCACCGACCTAATTTAACTTATTTTATAGGTTACTTGCCCATATTACGAACTCTCTTATCCCTGCAATACCCATGCGCCTATAATCATCTCCCGAGACTTTTTTCAATTGATTTGTAGGTAATTGTATGATTCTACAATGTTGTCAAACAAGATTTTATTAAAAGTTACCAAATTACTGAAAAACGCGAAAAACTATTTTTTGTGACCTCAAACGTAAAATTTAAGAGGGAACAAAATTGCTTGGCTGTTTTCCTTACAATTTTTATAGACAAATCATATTAAAAACACTAAAATACATTTTTGTTGGTCCCCATTTTTTGCCACCCTTAATATTTTTTTTCAAGTACCTATGGTTTCTTTTAATGGGGAGTTTTAAACATTATTTTATTTTCGTGTTCTAAACATACATACCTAATTTCAGTTCTATGGGAATTATTGTTCCCTTGTAGGTATGTCTTCGTTTCTTAGATTATATGGCTCGTGCAACCGAACTTGATATTATCTTGGTCTTAGTTTTCTTTATATTATTGTGTCATACTATACAATACTCGTCGACAATATACTTTAACTCTACAAATAAAATCACTCACCATTTGTTGCGGGTTTCGCGGCTTGCGATGGGCCCTGTGTACTTTGACGCCGGTGACGCCTTCGAGCACGTCTGCCAGCAGCAGGCCGTCAGCGCAGTCCCTCGCCAGGCCTCCACCTGAAGCACCCGCCCGACGCCGGGAGCGAGCCCGCTCCAGGTAGTGGTTCGCCCAGTCTGTGTAGATCTGTTGGCAAAAGAAATGGCGTAATGTTAGATTTGATTAGAAACACAGGAGAATGGATTGAGTCTGGTGGAGTAATCGAAGTGATATTACTAGCGTATACAGAATTCAGTGCCCTTTGGCAATTTGTTTACGGGACCGCCTATCTAAGCATTCAAATTGTCTTCGTTGGTGATTAAACTTTACTTCACACTACATGTCAAAAAGCAATAAAACGTGACGAAATCAGTTTCAAAGTTTGACAACTTTGGAAAGCAAGATAAAATCACATATCTTTTACCGTTTACTCACTGCATATTGTCGATAGTCTGGTTCCAATAATCCAATTTACCGTGATTTTAACCGAGCTCTAACCACCAATAACCGTCCAATTAATAACGAAACCGTACTTTACCACCGGCTTTACTAATAGTCAGAAATCAGCAGCATGACCATCGGGGCCACTTACGGTACGGGGACATTTAACTCTTTGAAGCTCGTCAGCGTATAATTAGCGGTCAGCCGTCAGTCATCCATCGAACAAACGCTAGCAGCCATATTGAAGGAGGCCGTCGATAAATCCGCAATTACCATTAGAGGAAAACACCGACTTATTGACATGTGCTTTAATCATCGAGAAACATTACACTGTTATTAGAGGTAATCAAATTATGTTTTTTGTTACAATTGCGGTGGTAGATACCAAAATCAATTATAATGTACACATATAAATCTTGGAAGATTAGGTATTTCTTAATTTTTTGTACAATAATCTTGCTAACGAGCCTGTCAGTTCATCGGATCGTCAACTGCGCAATATTGTATCACTGCTACACCATGCCTCCTCGGGAATCTTACTTATTAGCGCAAACCCAGAGAAAAGTTAACCTATCTACAATCTCTTTGGTGAACCCAACGCAACCTTATATTAAAATAATAAAAGAAAGGTTGCCTCGCTTATACTCCACAGTCCAATTTGTGAATTAAAAAAAAACACCGAACATCAAATATTTGGCTTCACAATGCCATCAACGTCAGTGCAGTTTAGCTTCAGGTAAACATCCGCGAAAGGATGACTAACAAAGAATAAAGAGAGATAAGAATTGAAAGGCCATTGGATGCGAAATTGCTACTAAAACTTTAACGACGATATCTCGTACGGCACTTTGACACAGTATTAACTAATATAAACTTCACCAGTAGCGTGAGATCCAAGAAAATATAAACTTTGGCCATATATTATCGTTAGCTCTGTAAACTGTGATTCACTCTGAAGCATTAAAAAAGTTCATGGCTTTTTGAGAAGAGGTACAGACAACAACGCAAACAGAATTGATTTTTAGTAAGCGTTTATCAAAGATTTAAATGATCTATCTATCGAAATCTAAATGGCTTATCAAATTAAATAATATTATTAGTACGTAACTAAAATTTTAGACTAGCAATTTATGAACGTTTTGGTGAAGATACAGATATATACTTTTTATTTTGCACAGTGATTTTTATTGCTGGCTGTACCAATATTGTCATATAGTAAGAAAAAATCTATTGTGTTCGAGTTTACGGCATGACGTCATCAGTAAGTTAATAAGTGAGTGTTATGCTCGGCTATGAATTCTTAAAAGGATTTAGTCATATTCGAGTCAATTTGCAGGAGAATGGGGACAAGTGGCGTAGTCGCGCCTCGGCGGCGTCGACGCTTGGCCTCGGCGAGTACGGGATAATACCATAATACCTATGTCACAGTATAAATATGTACAAACAGTACGGAAACTGCCTACAAACGTGCGAAACGGCACGCACACATAAACATGCACACCGACGAGACCCCTAAGCGATTGTCGCGGTGCTCTCAGTAGCGAGTGCCGCTTAGGGGTCTCGTCGGTGTTTCAGTTTCCGTACTGTTTGTACATATTTATACTGTGCTTATGTGAACAGAACAAGGTAGAAGTCGCATTAAGCTATTTTTGTATGGAAACTTATCGGATATTTTTTCGGAATAATATTCTACAAATATACGGGCAACACTTTTTAGTGATTACGGTGTGTCATAAGTTCATAACCAAAGACCACCGACTGTAAATCAGATCTTGAAATAAGGTAATTCGATCATACAATTATGAAAATAATAATAATTTGACTTTATTTATGCATTGTGCCTATAAATTTAATAAAATGAAAATAAGAATGAAAATAGTGTCATGATTCCATAATTAATTAATCAAGTCGAAATCTTGTAATTTTAAATGAAACAAGTAAAATTACTATTCAATATTATTTACTACAATCATAGAAAATAAATAGTTGGACAAGGCATGTAATATTTTAATTTGTACGCATTTATAAAAATACATTTGTTCTTTTATTCACAACCAACCAAGCATTTGAAGCTACTGGCACACAGTGACCGTTTTCCCTCACAGTTGTAAATATTATAAATATTACATTTTTTTTTATGATGGATAGGCACGCGTTTGACAACTATTTCACCTGATGGTAAGTGATGATAGATACCTATTAACTCTTGCTTTGAAGAGACCCAAGTTGTACTCATGCGGAAACACAGACTCGGGCAAGGCGTTTCATTCTTGGGCAATTCGCATAAGACTATGTGCTTACGTGCGATAGTTCATCCTCTCTCATCTTGAAGTAATGGTTTTCAAGGGTGGTCTTTTAATGATCTGTTAAAGTTTTCCGATTAGAACTCTTTGAAACGCTATGCGCACTTTAATCTGATACAAGTGTAACGCGGTTGGTGGTCGGATATGCATCCAAATTATAAGTACCTACTCAGAGAAATGTACTTCAAATAATCACCTGCTATGAGTTTGAACCATTCATGACCTGTTCTTGGATGAAATGTTAAGTTGACGCTCACAAAATTGAAATTGTATTGAATTTTCCATTTTCCTTGTAACTTAAACTTTTTTTATTTTACTTTTCTGTCTACAAAACTTGTTTTCATAAAAAAAAATACTTGCTGTGCTAGATATAACAAGGTGAGACCTATTATAAAATGATTTGATTATGACGGAGAGCATCAAAGACACACGCATGCACCATTCCTACTGGAAACTGTTGTTTTAAATAAAACTACATACATACAAACATACTTCTTTCGCTTCCTCAACATTTATACATCTCGTCCGTACATTTCACAACATTCTTACATACTTGTCTTATCTGAAGGACGCCATTTATCTGGTCCCTATATGTTTTTTCTAGGATAACTATGAGCCACTATTATGTAGATGCTATAAAATGATGTAGCTATTGAATTATCTTAATCTCTCACTAATAAATAAATCTTAATTTGAGGGAGCTGCTTATGAGTTTCTTAGAAAACCTCTCATCATCCATGAAAATAAACTGCAATATCTAAAAGATTCATAATTATAGACGAGTTCATAAATAAGAGGGTATGTAGCGAACTGTGTTTAAAAATTATAGGACTACAAAAGATTGTCCAAGGATTACGTTATTGTTGACTTTTGTGTCAAAAAAATCTGAGAAGCCTAATTCTAATAATTTGATTGTTATTTACAGTTCGAAATTGAGGGCAAACTTATTTATTTTTTATCCTACTGTATTGTAATGTGCCCAGTTGAAAAACCCTTCGGCACAAAGAGAATGCCTTCGGTCGCCTTTAGAATCGATACACAAATGTGATACCTATACATTTTATTAAGTGACAATCCAACGTGAGTTTAATAAATACATCCACTACGATAGAAGATACCGATAGCTTCCAATACTATAAAGGCATTACAATAAATCAGTATTCCCTGATGTTATCGGATAATCGAACACGTTAATAGAATAATCATGACAAGATGTATTGAAGGTGTTCAGATAAGGTGGACACAGAAGATGTATCCAATAGACACCTCACGTTGGGGTAGATGCAGTATATTATGTCGGTAATTCATAAGAGCAATGTGGCAAATTGCAAGCCACGCTTTTCTCTTGATTTACTATTTAAAGATTACGGACAACATAATATCTCGGTTTCCACAATTCTTATCATACATAATACTGTAAGATACTTCTTCTTTTTTAAGTGGGTCTTTTCAAGAAATTAATGAAGGACTACAAACAAAATTGAACTCTCTACGTTCCATTCTAAAAAAACCGGCCAAGTGCGTGTCGGGCCACGCGCAGTAGGGTTCCGTAAAAATATTTTTAATTTTACTTTTTAACTAAATGGCGTCCTTCAGATAGGAAATGTTTGTAGTACCTACACGAAACCAGCTAGCACGTATGACGAGATGTATGAATGTTGAGAAAGCGAAAGAAGTATGTAAGGAGCGAAGCACATGGCGTTCCATCGTCTCTGCCTACCCCCGTGGGATAAAGGCGTGATTTTATATATGTATTATGTATGTTTATTTATGTTTCAAGAATTTTGAACAAAATATTATGAGTAACTGCATCTGACATTTCGGACCCCTATTCCTCTTGAACTAATGAAGTGAACTTATCCGCTATAGTTTTCCTTTAAAGTTCATTACATGTACTACCGACACAATTTTTTCAGATTTTGGGATCCAGTAGTTTAGCTTTTAGAGGGGGGGGGACGCACTACTCGAACAAAAATTTGCTCTTTAAAGTTAATTATCTCGCAAACGGATCTCTAAATCAAAAAACTGTCTTAGCAACCCCTAAACGTTTTTAAAAGTCCTATCTAACAATACCCCACACTATGGGGTAGGCGACAAAAAAAAAACATCCCTACTTTACATGTAGGGGAGCTACCTGAAAAAAAAATATTTTTCCAAATTTTATTCTACGACTTTCTTTGTTTAGTTAACATACATGTTTATGCAAAATTTCAGTTTTCTAGCACTAACGGTTTCGTCGCTATGCTTTGGACAGACGGACGGACAGACGGACATGGCGAAACTATAAGGGTTCCTTGTAGGTACTACGGAACCCTAAAAAGCGAAAACGCAGAAAAAAAGTGCTTATTAAATGGTCTCACAAAGTTGGTGTCGTGTCGCTTGTGTAAAAATTTGTTGTCGGTTCAAAATAACATACAATAATAATAAAACTAATGTACCTGTGGTGTCTACAGGTGAGCATATCCATGGTTTCTGTTTGTCTCACTCAATTCTTCTTATCGCGGCAGTTTATTCAAATTGGCTGGAATAGCTTTCGATTGTAATAAATCTATCGAGGGACATTTTTATCGTCTTGTAGTTCCTATATCGGGAATAACTTGCATCCGCTTCTGTCAATGGTGACTGCTTTTCTTTGCGATGCCGGCTTTATTGATTGTTCGTGGGAATGTGTTCAACAAGTTTAATGTTATTTATATTGTTATTAGTTAGATGTTTTTTGTAGTGTTGGTGTACATGTTTGTTGTTGCTTAAACCTATAAATTTAATAAAATCATAATTTAATATTATTAGAACCGACGTGAGGTGAAGGCACTATTATTGAGAAAACGAGTTACTCACGTTACTTTAGCCGGGATATGCCGACTAGTTTCGAATCTAGTACGTAGATTCATCAACTGGGCATATCCCGGCTAAAGTAACGTGAGTAACCCGTTTTCTTTTCTCAGTAATAAAATCATAATTTATTTTTCTGAAAACTGGCAGTCATAGCGTATTGACTTCTATAAGATGGGTTTTTGAATATGAAACTTCATTTATGTAGGTTTGAAACTACGTAGAATTTTACGTTTATTTTTTTAAATATAACGAAATTAAATTTAAATAGTCATAGGAAGAGACGTTGACTTGGGTTTCCATTATCGTACAAACCCGTAGACTGAGTAACACAACAGTTCTCTACTTCTAATTGATTATTTTTATACCATTTAGCTATGCTTAGCTAATGATACTAAGAAGCAGTTGAAAAAGATATGGGACCGGCAGGATTTGAACCTGCGACCTTACTGCCGGTGTGCAGTCCCATATCTTTTTCAACTGCTTCTTAGTACAACAGTTCTCGTCTGATGTTTAATTTTGGCGTTAAATTGGGGATGAATGATTTATTTGCGAATGTATCGCAATTCAATCTGCCTTGATGGTCTAGTGGTTAGCGTACGCGCTTCTCACCGCGAGGATCCAATGTCACCAGGTCGAGTATGTATTTTTCAACTTCCTATAAGGAAACTCACAAGAGAAACACGGAGTTGGAATTATGCCCGGTGAAATGTGGGTGTTGTACACCTCTGCCATTACGTTATGTTATGTTATGAATCGCAATTAACACACACAAAACTATTACTTATTCGTACTCATTTTGTAGTTTCAATTTCAAGTTTTTATTTGCAGTAAAAACTAAAAGCGAATATTGTGGTAATTAATAAATAAAACTGGAATTAAAGCAAGATTTATTATCCTTATCAATATAAATCTTGTTAATTGAAGCGACAGATAGTTTATAAGGTCGCGGTCTTAAATTGTCCTTTGAATTATTGTAGCGAACCCAAAGTGGGTTCTTACAATGGCCTGTTAATTGTGTGGCCAGCTTATTTAGTCTAATTGGTACAGATTGGGATACCAGAACAATTAATAATAAATGTTGAGGTTCATTAAATGGTCTTAGTTTAGTGGTTGGATGATGGATGGGATCTTTAGAGATCATATAAATAGATATGATGTAAAATATAACTTCGCAAACCCTTCACCTAAAAATTGGCAGAATCATGATAATTTTTTAATTCATCTGTTAGCATCTCTCTTCTCCTCATATTTGTATTAAGAATATCTCGACGGTCCCTACGTATATAAAGACATGTTAAAAACGAGGTTTTTAGGAAAGCGTTTTTAATGTTCATACTGCTCTAGAAATAATTTGTATGGACAATGTATATGTTTTTTTTCTAAAATGATTTTTTAGTTTTAGAAACTTTATAGTGGTATAATTACATATTTTCTTTTTTTATATTTTCTTGGAAAAACTGATAGATGACTGTTTATACGCCGATATTAAAATAAAAACATGTCAGACATGTCAATGATAGCTTTTTATACGCCGGAAAGAAGAAAACGGTTTTTAAAATAGAACATAAATAAAATGTTTTATGAACACGTGGAATTTGGTTTATTTTTAAAACGTTGCAGTTAATATTATCAATAATTATAAGTAAAAAACAGACTACTAATTCTGCAATATTGTATCAAAACAAAAATATTTCACGACGCGGACAAGTATCGACACGACTTATTGGGGAACTCAAGCGCCGCCGTAAATGACGTTATGTCAGACATGACCGTCTTTGCAGCGAGTGGCGCGCATTAAAAAAACAATGTAGAAAACGACACGTATATCCGTATCTACGACACTTATTCGCTGTAAATATATTACTTGTTCTCTTAAACGATTTGCAAAAGACGTTAAATAGGTAATATTAAAAAAATATTTATATCCAGGACTATGTATATGGAAAATCTAAAGCCAATTGAGCAATAAAAAAAATCGCAAGCTAAAGTAGATATTAAAAGCAAGGGCAAAAATACAACAAAAATATTATTGTTAATTATTCACCTTTTCACAAACACACGTGGTAATTAATTTATTCACCCGTTCGATATCATATTACTCCAAACCATTTGCTTTGAACAAACGTAATTTACGTCCACAATGTGGGTAAGTGAACCCTTAACCAGGAACGGACCAAAATAAACAAATCAAATTTGTTCTCATTCATTGTTGTGAATGCCCGCGCTCCCTTTAATGATTGTTTTCATAAAACTTGCACGTTGAATTAATTTTTGACTGCGTTTGCCGTAGTTAGGCGTTGAAATGCAAAACAGCCAACGACGGTAAAATATGAAAATTATGAATGTCTAATGTAAAAAGGCGGCTTCATGGGGCCAAGACAGATCTGGTAGTGCTTTTACTCAAGGTCTCGCAAAGAAACTGGTTGGATGCGAATGAAAATATTTGTAATTATTGAGACTACGGGTTACTCACGTAATTTTAGCCGGGATATGCCGACTAGTTTCATATCAATTACGTAGTATCATCTTAAGTAACTGGGCGATTAATCGCGTTTGCTTATCCCGGCTAAAATAACGTTAGTAACCCGTATTTTTAATAATAATGTCTTCACCTGCCGTCAGTTTTAATAATATGAAAGTATTTGTATTATCATTGAATGCTTATATTTCAAAAAATATGTGTAATAGATATTACTCTGTT
The DNA here is from genome assembly GCA_905147285.1 of Hypena proboscidalis. Lineage (NCBI taxonomy): Eukaryota > Metazoa > Arthropoda > Insecta > Lepidoptera > Erebidae > Hypena > Hypena proboscidalis. The sequence continues at coordinate 14,929,440 of LR990128.1, read as the reverse complement.
TATGGCGGATCTTGACATTGTAAATCATTTAATTTAGTGTCTTTTTAACATAATATATCTACGGCCTGGCGAGATTTGCTATTAAAATGGTTTCGTAAATGCGCGTCATAAATATTTAGGTTTACAGCCTATAACGTTACTTTGATGACCGTACTAATCATGCCTTGAAAACCACTGACATTGAATTCATTTCTCTGAATTGCTATTTAACTACAGATTTAAATCAATGAGATCGCGGAAAAGTTATTTTATCTGAATCGTAAATTATATACAGCTGCAGAGAAATCTTAGCCCCTTTAAGTACTTTTGCTATTCAAAAGGGGTGAGTTTATTTTGCAGCTGACTGTACATGTAAGCATGTACTCGTAATAGTATGATACTTTGATCCGTTCTTGCCTTAAATACAGCGACAGTTCTTTTATGTTGGGCAAAATTTACCTAGGTGTATTTAATCGTATCCTTAATGTGTTGTATTATGTTTAAGTAGTAGATGTCCTAGTATACTTACTTGTAAAAATATGTGTATTTATACAGAATCGTGGGTATTATTAGTGTTAGTGTTAGATAATTATATAAGTGAGCTCAAACTTGCCTTAGATATTGCCACGAATGTTTATCTATACCTATCAATTCCATTTGCTAAGATGCGTGTGTAAACTTTTTCTTGCAAATTATCCAGGTTCAGACACGAGCTCTCACCTTCGTTGAAGTTCTTAAATAATATACCTATTTACAAAATTATATGGCAGATACGACAATAGTTTAGTACATTTATTTACAAAATGCGCTTGAATATTGTGAATGGACCTATTCATTTTGACGAAACTTGCCAAGCATCTGACCTATTCAAACAATTACTTTATCATGGCCACAATTGCATGACGAGATCTAACTATAAGCTCAGCGGTTCTTTTATCGCTATGATTACTACAAACTACAACAACAACTTTAACTACAAAAACAATTATTAAGTTCATACCTGCGTAAGGTTTTGTAATTTGTACCATTCTATTGTGGAATAGATGATATATTATACAATTTGTACCAACGAGGAATCTTTTTGATAGTTAAAACAAAAGTCAAGGCATTGCACAATATATAATGGGTTTTTATAACAATTCACATCAATAACAAAAGACTGGATATACGTTACTATCAAATAGTACGCTTGTTCTGCTTCATTTTTTCAGAGCGGCACTCTGAAAAAATGGAGGTCTCTGAAAAATAATAAGGTTTCCTAAACCCTATTACAAAGACTTCGCTGTCCTTTTGTCCTACAGTAACTAGACTGTATCTCATGAATAGACAGATGAAATGAAATTTCACAGATGCTGTAGGTATATAACTAATGCAGCTATAACAACAAATACCAAAAAAAAAATATATTTATGACGGCTCCCAAACAAAAAAAAGTGTTTTTTCGCTCTTTTTATAAAAAAATAACGCAAATCATTTGAATTACTGGCCCTACTAACTTGCAATATTATCGCTGTTATATGTACATATTAATAAAATTAGTAACATCCCGCGTATTCAGCCCACCGTGGCTATCTTCATTATTATTGCAAAATTTGTTGTTGCTACAGCACATTGTTATTACAGCATTTATCAGCACAGTATCGTGTTTGGGTGTTATGACGTTTATTACTGTATCGACTGCACTAGTGAAGCTTTTCATAACACGGTCTGGATAACGTTATAAACACAAATTTAATAATAAAATACTGACAGCATGTTTGTGATAAGAAATGAAATATTTGTTTGTATTTGCTACTACGGTTGCATCACTTAAAATATTTATAATATCTTTTATTTAAAAACAACCCAAGATATAAATTGCGATCAATGCTTTCACGTTTCATGGGTTATAGGCTCATACCAATTCATCGTCAGGTACAGCCATGCTTACTGCGGTTGGCCGTTGGTGAGTTGGACCACATTGACAAAGAGCAGTTTTTGGTCCCCGATAATTATGTCGCAAAATGGGCGGCAATAAAGGAACAGACTAATTCAAAAATAAAACGTCAATTATGTATTTTTAAATCAAAGAGTCACTTGATTAAAAATAAGTATTCTTTGAAGCATTATTTTCAAGGATTTGATGCCAACAAAAACATTGCCTGTAATCGAGCCAATACCAACTAATTGAGGCTAAGATGTAATAATGGTAGCGAATGAAGTCATTTGCATATTTTTATTTCTGACCCGCCTTTGAATTCTTTGGGGTCAATTGAATATCATGTTGATAATAATAGTCTTAATTTAAAATTAGGTAAGATACATCATGAATATCTTAATGCTTAATTGAATAAAGTCATTTGTGCACCAAGAGAGAAAAGTTCGTATTTTCTTCGAGTGCTTATCTTGAGATCCGAATAAGCCAAAGATTAAATATAGTAGGTTAGAATCTTGAGCGTAGTGGGGGATTCAAAAGCACGAGATGTAAATAACTTTGATACCGTGTCGCACATACAACTTTTCACCTCAGAAGCTCGAAATAGTACCTTATAAGTTCTGCTTAGCCGAAGCAGCGATAGCCGAGTGGAAGACCGTAGGACTGCGAAGTTAAAAGGCCTCGGGTTCGAACCCACGGCACACACCTCTCGTATTTTTGAAGATATGTGTGTATTTATCATATAAATTATCGCTCGCTAACGGTGAAGGAAAGCATCGTGAGGAAACATACATGCCCGAGAGTGCCTAAAAAGTGTTCGAGGGAGTGTGAAGTCTACCAATCCGCACTTGGCCAGCGTGGTGGACTATGGCCTAACCCTTCTCATCATGAGAAAAGGCCCAAGCCCAGCAGTGGGACATGTATTAGATACAGGGTTGCTATTATAAGTTCTGCTTGGTTTAGGACTAGATGACGTGGTGTAAAAACTGTGGGAAATTGAAAAAAAGCGAGCAGTGAGAAAAACTAAACTTTGCAACGAAGAAAGTTTTATCGAGCTGTTGAAAATATTTTGCCGATCAGTTAGTAAACGGTTCGTACACCAACGTGACTGGCCAATATCCGATGTGTGACTTATGAAATACGGTAACTTATGGGTTACTTATTACTTTTAATGATTTAAGCTATAACAAGCTAGAGGGATTTTGATGCGTTTAATCCGACCTAATTTTTATTATGACAAAAATTTAGCGTTTGGATGACTTCAACAACAACTCTCTTTGTTTGCTACTATGTCGAGATTTCTACTGTGGGTATGGTAAAATGAATAAGCCTGTCTACTGCCTATTAAGGACATGAGCCATAAGTCACACCTTTGGTTCAAAGATCAATCTCGGACACACTTAGCCGAGAGCTATTCTATGCGGTTTCCTTATGCGATCGGACTAATTGCATGGTATGAGCTTTCTTGGGTGACGTTTATTATTGGTGTTATTCAAATGTGTGCTGTAAGTGGAATGCCCCATGCTCTCTCTATGCATAAACAGGATACTGTTTTCATGGAATCAGTATGACTACAGCATCTACGGCCCTTGCTATTCATATGCAAATCATACACTGAGTGATGTAAGTTTTTCCTTCAGGATTGGTTCACTGTTAAGACATGGTGTTGCTTTTGTTTTGCTACAAGGTATTATGGTCCAAAAAAAGTGGTCTTTGAAATCGGTAATAATTTGGTTCTAAGCTTCTATTTTGCTTTAATGGCTTATAGGATTTAACTAAGAACTCCCATAGACAAATGTTAACGTCTACCATACTTACTATGGATGAATAATTATTATGTCTTTCATTTTATACTAAGAAACAGGTAAAATATTTTTTGAACTTGAAGCGGGGGGACTTGAACTCACGAGCTTAGGTTTTCATCCTATCGCTCTCCGATCTGAGCTATCCAAGCCACATTCCAAATCTACGAATCTTTTGACTGTATGATGCACGTCTTTCCGGACGTCTCGTGTTATCTTTTGTACCTACTTACATATTATAAGTAGCAACCAACATGATTAATGTTACAATCAATACAAATGTAGTATCGATAAACGCGATCGGTGGCGTGATACTGTGAAAGAAACTAACGGTTTCAAAACTTTCGTACATACTTATCTTCATATAAATACGGTCGATATTTAATTGACAGAAATTCAAATTTTATATGATTCCATTTATGGAATACGCATGCGGTTTTATCAATTTCTGATTGATTTTTATATAGAACTAGCTGCCCCGCGCGGCTTCGCCCTCGATAAAATTTTGCCCTCGAAAATATTTTAAAAGTATCCTATGTCCTTCTCCCGGTTCTAAGCTACCTCCCCACCAATTTACGACCAACTAACACGACTTTCTTTTATATATATAGAAGATTTAGCCGTGCTTATCTTCTATCTATTGGCTTATTATTTACCTACTTTCATTTTAACCTACATTACATAGGGTTATTTTCTCCCCTCTCCAGATACAATATCGCGACGCTACTCCAATGGTTCGTCAACAGAGCACAGTTTAGAGAGCTTAAAAGCGTTTAGTGCGGAAGCAGAATGAGGCCGCGGAGCTTTTAATATCGCGAGCTGGGTGCGACCGAGGTGTGACTGCTACGGGACTTTGGGCCGAATTAACCAACTTTTAATCTACAGTTTTATTTATCCGGTATTTACATCTCCCTCTCTTATTCAATGTTTGTACGGGACAGAGATATAGACAGCTGTAGCTAAGTTGTAAGCTTAAGTTTACCACGTTAGTGAAATCGGCAGTTAGAAGATAACTTTGTTATGGGTGCTATTTTTATGTTCTGTATAGCAGTGTAAACCATAATATCGTTGCAATATTAAAAACACTGTAAATCATATGACTAGAATTGTGTATCTTGATTTCGACTTTAATCCTAGAGTTTGAAGGCATTAATGTGTGAGGTTGTAGGGCAATGATGACAGCATTTAGTATTTTATTGAACTCAATAATGTTATGGGTGCTATTTTTATGTTCTGTATAGCAGTGTAAACCATAATATCGTTGCAATATTAAAAACACTGTAAATCATATGACTAGAATTGTGTATCTTGATTTCGACTTTAATCCTAGAGTTTGAAGGCATTAATGTGTGAGGTTGTAGGGCAATGATGACAGTATTTAGTATTTTATTGAACTCAATAATGTTACAAAAGAATAGAATTGTATAAAAACGGCGATGTATCTGCAACTATTTTTTTAATAACACGCATTGATTTTATTGCGTCAGGTTCTTTCTCTTTTCTACTAATTAATGCAGCAAAGGATTAATGTCACACTTTTCACAAATTTCCTCGAATTAAAAACAAAACTCGTGCAAATAAATACACTCGTAGGAGAGGGTTTTACTGATCCATTTATTCTATCATAAATACGAATACAATAATTTAACTCTTAGTAGTCCATGTCTTAAATATATGTATTTATAGAATCGCGTGACGAAATACATTTATTATTCACAGTAATTGTTTTATTTTTGAAGCATCCTTCAAAGTCAAAAACAAAAGGGGATCCAGTTAGTCGGAAACAATAAAATAAAATTAATCGTTTTGTTATTGAATTAGTTACACTTCAGAGTTGTAAACTGATACACTAAATTTTTGTAATAGATACTGAGGTTTATTAAATAAATTAAGATAATAAATAAATAGTAGTGCTTCCATTACTGTGTTCCGGTTTGGTGATGAGATTAGGCCCTGAAATGACTGGCACATGAGGCATAACACCGTAGTCCTCAGCTGCAGCGACGCATCTATAATCTGCTTTTGTGGATTGTTGATGTCCATGGGCCACATTCTCCACTTACCATCTACGCTGTGGGCGTAGTATAAAAAAAAAAAAGATATTAAGGTCCAGTTTCTGAGGTTCGGGATAGTTCTTATCCAACACCTTACATATAACCCTGACCGAATTAAAAGTGACACAAGTTACATTTGAAAAAAAGTAAACAGCTATCAATAAGGTCTATCTATTCTAACACCTGTGAAATTAGGCTTGAAAATTCAATCCAACTACTACCCGTTTGCCTCTAGATAGCCATTTTTTTATTGTCGCGCTTATCCATGTCACCTCTTCGAAGCTTCTAGCCTGTCTAAAACTACACTGTAAAAACAGTTAAAAGGGAATAATAAGAGGTGAGGTATGGGGAAGCGGGACAAAAAATTTGGGCAACTCGAAGAGAACGCATAGTAGCTATAGAAGACTTCACATATTTCTAATTGATTTTTATATCTAGCTGACCCGACGAACTTCGTACCGCCTTAGCGTAAATTTGATGCTCTACTTTATTTTGTATAGCTGACCTATCTTATGTATGCGTACCTATTCAATTTGAACTGGAATCTATAATATCCTCCATAATAAAAATGAATCCTTTTTGTTTTTCTTGAATTTTATTTTTCCGTAAGATCCTTGTACAGAGTATTAGAAAACTACAAAAAAGAATCAGCCAATTCGGTAAAGCCGTTTTCATGCTATGTCGTGACAACGAAAAATGGGTTTCATTTTTATATAATTATATAGATTTAGCCATGCTTAGCAATCTAATACTAAGAAACAGTCAAAAATGAAAAAAAAGTTAACTGTCTTGGCGGGCAGGTTTTTAAAACATATCAACAGCTTCGCTCAAAACCAATGTTGTAACGTACAAGGAAGGACAAATAATGAGTTACCTGCTAACGACAGATAAAACACGGTGCAATGAACTTATACTATGTTTATTAGTGGGATTACCGTCCATCATATTATTATACTGTTAACAAGAAATGGGTTAGTCACAGTGAATTGTGTAGTCACCTGTACAATAGACCTCGTCTGCCGCGTGACGTCATCAGTGGATCCTTGGATGGATCTTGGAGCCCTTATACACGCCGGAATCATGATTCAAACCTTCACTAGTTTATCAACAAGTTTATAAACACGATACATCCCGTTGAAACACAACACATTTTGTTTTCCTTTCATTTATATATCAACACTACTAAATAAAACCAAGTCTACATATTTCACGTGTCCTGATTCCTGAGATACGGATTGATTTATTGATAGTTAATTAATTATGTTGTTGACATCACAAAGAAAATACTTTCTCTTATCAATTAACATAGCCTAAGCTATATTCGTTCCTGTATATCCTTTGAACAGCTCTATTTTTCTTCCTCAAGTGTATTTTGAGGTGCGGTGACAGTGATAAATAGAAATAGAATTTATGTTCTGCAGTGTAAACCATAATATCGTTGCAATATTAAAAACACTGTAAATCATATGATAAGAATTGTGTATCTTGATTTCGACTTTTATCCTAGAGTTTGAAGGCATTAATGTGTGAGGTTGTAGGGCAATGATGACAGTATTTAGTATTTTATTGAACTCAATAATGTTACAAAAGAATAGAATTGTAAAAAAAAGGCGATGTATCTGCAACTATTTTTTGAATAACACGCATCGATTTCATTGCGTCAGGTTCTTTCTCTTTTCTACTAATTAATGCAGCAAAGGATTAATGTCACACTTTTCACAAGTTTCCTCGAATTAAAAACAAAACTCTGGCAAATAAATACACTCGTAGGAGAGGGTTTTACTGATCCATTTATTCTATCATAAATACGAATACAATAATTTAACTCTTAGTAGTCCATGTCTTAAATATATGTATTTATAGAATCGCGTGACGAAATGCATTTATTATTCACAGTAATCGTTTTATTTCACCAAACCAACCACCCAACCAAGTCTACGTCATAAGTTAAAACCAAGTCTACATATTTCACGTGTCCTGATTCCTGAGATACGGATTGATTTATTGATAGTTAATTAATTATGTTGTTGACATCACAAAGAAAATACTTTCTCTTATCAATTAACATAGCCTAAGCTATATTCGTTCCTGTATATCCTTTGAACAGCTCTATTTTTCTTCCTCAAGTGTATTTTGAGGTGCGGTGACAGTGATAAATAGAAACCATTATACGTTGACCTATACTCTCTTTCGGATGTTTGCATAATGTAAGTGCTATTGTATAGATAGACCGTGGTCCGCAGTCCATGAATGAATGGTTACGTTACGCTTTTGCGATATAGTTCCAAGAATATTTACTATACAGTTGGCGCCGCTTCGCCCACGCGTTTGTTTGTGTTTACACATCAAGCTGTACATTGCCAGTATAAGCTGGTCTTGTATTGTACGGAAAGCATAAACAATGCAAGACCATTTTATATTGGAAATCTATGGGTAACCGTAGCCGTCTGTACGCACTGGGTCATAGAACGCTCGAACATGACTATAGTAACACCAAAATACAAACTGCCAGCTGTGTTTAACTTGCATTTTGTATTAAATATTTTGCACAAAGAATACGTATTACGACAATAAATATCACAGATGATGTACAGTCGGCCAATGAGTTGGGTATGCAGGGAAAAACTTATACGCCATAGTAAAAACTGACTGCAATAGATATGCAAGTTTGTATTTCATATTTAATAAGTGTAATATACCCACTATTTAGATATATAACTCACTTATCCATAACTGGTGTCGTAAGTCTTTACTATGACTTAGAAGTTTTTGCCCTGCATACCCAACTCATTGGCCGACTGTACACAGAGCTAAAATATTTAAGTCAGTAACTAAACTAAGATGTTACACTGACATATGAGATGTGAGTAATTTGTGTCTGCAAGAAATTTATGTAGGTATATAGAAACGCTTGAAAGCTTTCCTGCTAGCTGGGAAAGCTACAAGCGATGGCTAGACTGATATATTTTGATACACATTCTTTTTTTAGAATCTTGGGCTCTTCATTAGAATAAATGCATTGGTTACAACGATATTGTCATACAAAATCTATACGACACTAAAGCTTCCTTTAACAGGTCATTAGAAGGTAATAGTAGCTGGCTTCTTGCCCACTAGCACTAGAACAACTCATTTCAAACAGAATTGTGGGAATTGGCAAGCGTTTCCTAGCACGATTTCAGAAATAACGTTTGTACGTGATTCAGTGCTTTGTGATCTCATTTGATCTGGAGATTGTCAATAAACGAAACTATACGACACCGTGTAGGCGCCACCCTACAATCACTATTGAAACAAAATAGCATTACTCGGAAACAATGACGAACAGATTAGTGGGTGGGCGAGTTAATATTTATTTATGTATTACTTTTGTCTTTATGCACTTTACTGTTCAGAGATAACTGTTATTCGATATTAACACAAGATAATCAGTATGTATGGATTTAAATAATGGACCTTCACAGCTGCCCTGCGGCACACCATCGGTAAATTCATAAATTTATTGCTATTATAAGGGCTTTAGCAAGCATGGTGATCGTTTTCCGTTATAATATTATCGAAACTAAATACCCACACGATTGTCGGAGAAAATATGCATATTGATGTGGTATTACAGGGATAATATAAGAGGTTATACAGTGAAAGGTGGCACTAAGGATTTTACTGTTATGTTAGGGATATCCTACTTAGCCCATCTTACTAATATTTATTGTAAAAGTTTGATTGTTTGTAACAGAACATGGAACAGAAATGTTATTAACGTAGATTAACTAATAGGCTACTTTTTACTGACCTAAAGGCTAGCTTGACAATCGCTAAGTTTTATTACAAATCGGATAAATCTTAAACACAAACAAATTTAAGTGACAGCTGTGTTTGATTTCTTGTTGATTAACGTGCGATACTTTTATATTTGGCCAAGTAATAATTTATCTGACGGTTATCTATTACTTGACGATTGTATAACTGGCCCGAAGTGCCACGCGGGTGGAGTCATGGATGGTAGTCAGTTATATTTAGTTAGTTAGTTTGTATTTAGTTGTTTGAGCGGGTTGATCGTTAATTAGTTACTCCTACGAACTGCCCACGAGATGTGTAAAGGTCATACAATCGCTTAGGCACCCTATCCAGTCAATAAGATGTGTGGGTTGGATCGGGCTTAGTCAACATTGCGATTAATTAGGTTAAGATCAAACAATATGATGTTTGCGGAATTATTATTATACTATAAACGGTTTTATGACAATAACGGATCGACTTCGAGCGATTTGACTAATAACATTCATATATGAATCCAATGAATTACCGTTATTAAGTAGTATGCTATTTAGACTTCTTAAGTCTAAACAATTGTCAGCAACCTTGTGAAGGTACTAACTATTGACAAGTTTAAGCTCGACCTACATACAATTATTATTATACGAAGAAAAAAGACACCACCTGCAGCAACTGTTGTGTTTAAGGCTACTTGTTTTTATTTTTTAGATCATTATTTTTAATCAGTCGGGTTTTTTGTTTTTATAATAATAATTTTATGCCATACTTTTAACAATTTGTGTTTAGTCAGTTATTAAAAAGTGATAGGAAGATGACGTTTTATTTGATACCCATATTACTAAGGTAAGAAAAAAACCATCCTACTCCCGCCTTATTAAAAATTTATATACTATGTCACTACTACTATTTTGATGAATTCTACGACACTTTATTTGTCAAAATACTTCCAGCCGTTTGGGCTGTAGGGCGTCCAAAGAAATAGATATACATACACACATACATACATATAAACATATGTACATACATGCTTGAAAACCATAAACCTCTTTCTAACGCAATCGGGTAAAAACATAAGGCACTCCGTCCAATTCATATTCATATAATTCAATTAACTGTTCACGATGTAGTTTCTAGAATAAAGTAGTCAAACCTACTAAGTAACTTCGTCGCTAGGTATATTCTTCAAAAACCGTTATCATCGTAGTAACGTCATTTTATATTTCCATACGCAATTAACCCACAAAACGGAAGAGTCCAGAGGACGCATCTCATCTTTCACACCCCTTTGAGATTGACACTTTGCTTCCTCAACTCCGTAAACCAGTCATCATTAGTGAGGTGTGAACTGACATAATATGACAAAAGAGAAAATAACAATCAAAGGAAAAAGGCGATTTCTCCGATATTGATATAATCGCCACCGTAAAATAAGTTGTGAAACATAAAAGCCGATAAAGTGCAATAAAGAGTTTTAAGGGGCATTTTCGTTATCGTGTTTCATACAAACGCAATTTGGTAAATAAATAAAAATATACTTATCATACTAAAATTAATTTCCTATGTTGTGAAAATAGTAAACTAGTAAATTAAATAAGTTTTATTCACTTTATGACGTTGGGATTTTATTGACTGGTTTTGTAGGATTTTAGACTATTTAGATTTAATTTAGGAGACATTGTAGTATGTTTATAAAATGTAACTTAATACAACACATTAAATAACTTTTTATTACAATTCCTAAAAATCGCATAAATCATAAGCCATAGCCATAAAACACATAATGCCAAAAAATATTATTAGAAATGATAGTTATGGCAAGTGAAGTAGTATGCCTAAAGACAATTATGCTAAATTACTATTATGCGAATAAAAAATATACCTAACGTGTTTTGCTAAACTAAATTATGCGAAAAAAGGGGTACCCCCATCGATACATTTAACTTGATATTAAACGTCCAAATAAACTACATTTGTATAATGCGCAGTAACGAAAATACTCTCGTAAGGCATCGAATAGCAAGAATACAACTTTAAGAAGCAATGACGAGTTTTACCGTTAATAAATATCTTGTATTTATGTATAAGAGTATAATATAAAGTCGTTTAGATCGTTTAAAACTTGCGCAAGCTTGTGTAGAGCTCGTAAAGTTAACACCGCGGCGTAACAGCATTGTGCTTTGATGTCACTTACAGCGATGTTGTTCTTTTGAGTCTTTTATTCTGTTTGCCGCTTTTTAAGCAGTGCAAAAGAGAAAATTAAATTTCCTTGTCTCTATGTTATTAGGCAAACATACCAGTTGGTACATACAAAAGATTTTGTTTATGTTTTTGTGCGATTATTCATTGATTTTCCCAGACAAGAAGTGTATTCGATAACCTTAAGTAAATTGGCCATACTTATGAGAAATTACTTTTATTTATGATAACTTTTGATGCCATGCCTCCACAAGCATTCATTCAAAATTTCTAGCGCATCATTTTGTCACGTTACCGCGTTGCTTGCTTTGGATCTGAAAGACTTGTACAAGTACATCATCGTTCTTCCTGGTTTACCCAGGCAATGTGGCACGATACATTCGCTGCAGGCGGTAAGTCGCCGTGCTCGTCCGTATTCTGGTGTTTATTTACATGCTTGTCAAAAGTTCGACACACGCCGCGTATTTATAACCGCGCGGAAGGTGCGCCGGATCAACGAACTTCTGTGACATAATCATAAAACATGGACATTTACAGCTCAAACAATATGAGAAAAACCTTCCATAAAGCGTAGAAGACCACCCTAAAAGGATTTATGCGACATTGCCTTTGTATTTACAGAAATAATGTCCATATTGTTTTGGGGATAAAGACATTTAATTTTATCGTAATCGTTAAATATCACATAATTTTAATATGAAGTCATAACAGTAATATTAAATTTCGCAAGTGGAAGGCTCTTTGTCACATTTTGTTTGATTTGTGAACAAGATATGACAGATAAAATTATCTTACGGTCTGACTGAAAAGATTTGTAGCGTATTGACTGCAGTATGTGCTAATAATAAGACAGAATACCCTATCCCAAACTGCGAAATAATATTGTACTATCTAGATCGCTTCTATCCTGGCTGATCTGTTGTGTCTCTGCCCTTCCAATGCCAAAAGCTTTCATCTACAAACAACTGCTCATCTCAAAATTGATACAAGCTGTCATTCTGATGGTCATAATACGAAAAGATTTATGAAAAAGATGAAATATGAAACAGCCAAGTGAGCTAAGTAATATAGTGTACACATGGCTTCACATGAAGCTATACAGGTTCAGTATAAGGTGGACACCATTGCTCGGAAATCCTATACAATTCAAAATAAATTTAATGTTTGACTAATTGCCGTGTATACTACATTATCATGTATTATTTCTTAATAGTAAGGTCGCATTGTCACCTTTGTTTATACATCCGATATTCCAATAAGGCGTCGATCACCATACGCGGTTGTGCCGTTATTGGATCCATCGTTTGATAAAAGGATGTATCGACCTTCAAGTATTTGGAGCACAGATGTGCTATTGTGCGACGGTCCCTGCCTCATTGTGATGTGGGCGAGTGCATACACTCGTTGTGTAAGGTTTGATATCACCATAGTAAAAGATATAAGTATCTTGACTTGATTCATGGTAATTATTTAACATGCTTTGCTTCTCATGCTACAGACAAGTATAACGGTTCTTATATGCTTATTTAGCTTCGTCAAATATAATCAAAAGAGGGAGAAAATTATGCTTTTATGAAAAAAACTAGAGCATTTTTTACCGTAAAACATTGCCCTCTAAAGCATTTTTTTATTTCAAAAGAAAGCTGGATATTTTAGCTTTTGAAGGCTATAATTAAAAATCTGCTAGAAGCAGCTCATGTGGGGAAGTAGGGTATAATGTTTCGGCGAAAATTTGTAGGTAATTGTTATGCTATGTGAGAATCAGACTATCAGACTTCTCTGAATTTAATATCGTGTATAAGGCTTACCTTACAAACAATGGATCAAACTATTGCAATACGCTACGTAATATGTTATTCTATGATTTGTAGATGGCTTATGTCTTTATAAGATTGAGTTACATGCAGAATGTTGGCGCCATGTAATTTGTTGACTGTTGAGAATCCGACTAGAAAAATGTTATTTGCACATAAAACTGTCACGACCGGGCTATTGTATTACAGTATTGAATCGTTCTGATAAGCTATGTAGAGTACCTCATAGTACCTATAACCTTTATAAACACGTTATGATTACGAAGTAAAATATTATGAAGAACAAATTCGGACATGCGATTTTATGAATAAAAAAAATATGAGAAACAAAGCGCGTATGTTGATAAAATCTTATGCATAATGTGAGAATTATATACATTTCTTTAGCGATAAAATTGCTTGAAGGAAGAATCTCTTCTAAGGAAAATAAGTAAAAATGTTAAACCAACGATCTCCGGTCGCATTCTCATCCAAATAGCAGTCAAAATATTTAACAAAAAGATAATATTCACATAAACACCAAAAAGAGCAAATATAACATACCATTATTAAAATAAATTACCTAATAAATAGGTGGTATCTGCTCTATAAATACTAATTAGGTAAATAAACTCCTTATAAAATTGATAAATCGGTATCTTTGACCTATTTGCATGTTGATGTTCGCCAAAATAATCGCCTGCTCTTTGCGAATACGGCCTAGGCAGTCATAGGCGTCTAACGTAAGAGTGACTCATTGTATGTACTGTTCTAATCACAGATACAACTTGCAGTGCAGTGCTTTATTTATACTGCAGTTCATCAACATAGATTTACAGGGGGCTGTCAAGAGCTAAGGATATCGCCTTTAAATGTTAATATTTGAATCATTTTATCGTGTTGGTATTATATTTTTCTAACCTATGCACAACAGCTCTACATTTCTGTATGAAATCTACCACATGTTGCTTTTAACTAACAAATGATGAGATTCAAAAAAGAGTACACGGTTGGCGTAGTGGTTAAAGCCGTCGACTCGCCGCTTTCAACTACGCTGGTATTGTGGGTTTGATCCTCAAGCAGGACTAATCTTTGTGTGATCCGCCAACATTTGTTCTGACTCTGGGTGTGCTCTGTGTGCGTGGAAAATGTTTGTGAACAGCCCCGCGACACAGAAGTTATTCCTTATGCGGGCGTCGTTTTTATTAAAAAAAAAGATAAGTTTTTGAGGTAAATTTGTATTCAATATATACATATAAACCGATTTTTAACTGTAACAGACACAGCAAAGTGTTTGCGCCTACAAATTGTTTGTCCTTCTAAAAATGTCTAGTTGGCAACATAATTAATTTTAAAACACCGCAGTCATTAGAAAACGTTACTATCTATTTTGTAACATCCGTCCGTCCATCCGTTAGATTCCTTTAGTCTCATAAGTAGAAGACACGAGAATTTATAGCTGTTTAGATATGCATTTAAATAAATAATGTGATTTAGTATTACAGTTCCTAGAATGAAACAGTCGCAAATTTATTAATTTGTTGAAGATTTTATCCTTTTTGTTGCTTGTGACTATTTAAAGCCTATTAAATACTAACTTCTGCGCACGGCTCCGCCCACGTGGTACGTGGATAAAACACCTATATTATTCCTGGGTTTTGATCTATCTTTACACTAATTTTCGTTAAGATCGGCCCAGTAGATTCAAAGATTTTTGGGTACAAACCAAACAAACAAAAAAATAAGGTAAATAAAAAAAATACTGTTTTAAACGGTGACAAGCCCATATATCTAGGAAACTCAAACGTGTTACATCGTTTATATTATATTTTAAAATGTCTATGTTTGATGATAATACAATTATTCTTTTGCTATTAATTTATTAATAAAACACAATAATAGCTACCCGCACGGACTTTGCACGGGTGCAATAACGGAGTTGTTTTAAAAAAAACCTCTTGAATTACATGTTGTATTTCTATAACTATTGAATGTATTAAAAAACCGTATCAAAAGCCATTGGCGTGGTTTTAATACATTCTTCATGTTTCTTCATTCCTACATCTTAGCATCTAAGCGGCAAAACTTTCTTTTAACATAGTATAAAAGAAAGTGTTATGTTGATAAGTGTTTATGATAAAGAAATACAAACACATGAACACAAATGAATTAACGACCGTAATAGCACATCATATATTATTTAAATGTACATTTTATTACATCACTATTTAGTATGTTGCCCAATCTTATTTAAGTCATTCAGAATTCCAAATAATTCCAACATTTCCAACCACAGAGCAAGATGTAGGCACCAACAGTATTACCAGACGATACAAATATAAACAGGATTAGTCAACACTGAAGCATCGTGGATTCATTCATTGATTTCCCTACTCACGGTTCTTTGAAACCTATTAATACGACTGATCTTCTATACTATAGGAAAACTCGAGCAGGGCTGTCAAAAGCGATCAGTAATGGATTTTATTTGAAACATTGCGTCTGGAGTTTTGGATGAGTATGGTTTATCATCAGGGCCCTGAAAATATTATCTCGATAATAAATATTAGTTCGGCTAATCTGACTAAAAGGTTGACTGTATAAAAAAACTAGCTTAAAATTATGGTTCTATTTTTTTCTGTCAGTAATTAAAGTTGATATACAACAGTTCTTGTTATCTCTCAAGATTTTAACTACATTATCTCCATTCAAATTTTCGTCATGATTGATTCAGACGTTTTTCGATGGCAGCAGAACATACAAAATAAGGCATTCTTTCTATTAATGTCAAAAAAAAAAAAATTGTAATGGTCACAAATTTAGTCCAGATTTACTATTATCCTTTTTTTTTAAGATTTGTCCTGTGTGGGGATCGAACCCAAAACACCCAGCGCAGTTGAAAGTGGCGAGGCAACCGCTTTAACCAAACCGCCAACTATGAAGGAAAAATATAAAATTTTGGAAAAAAATATTGCCTGGCAAATCTAAGGGCAGCCCTAGCATCATCCTCATCGGATGTACGTATCAATACAATTTTTCCGTTCGTTAAGTTCACAGTTCGCTGCGCAAGCTCGCTAATGATTTCGCTACAAATCCTCATAAAGGAAACGTATAATGGACATTAGATACCATTGTCGTATTGTCAATGAAAAGGAGCGCCAACAAGAAATAAACATTAAAATACAATTGACTATTTTAAGTTATTATCGTCCAAAAATGGTGTTACCAAAATGGACCGGACACACGTTGTTTTAACGCCAAAACCGCAGAACTGATTTGGGTAGACAGGATGTTGTTTGATGAAAATCTTTATATTTACTATATAAGGCGAATCAAATATAATTTAACTTAGCTCAGGAAAGGTTAAGGAAACTGAGTAAGGTAGTATTTAACAACACATAAATAAAGTTCAGTAAGAAAATCTAATGTAAACTTTTAGGATGAATCAAATAAAATATGTCAACGAGCTTTTACGTTCAAGCGCAATGTAGAGAACTAGGAAAGCATATATAAAAATGTCAATACTTTTCATGGCAATCCTTCGTAAATATCTTTTTCATAAGTATTTAAATTTTATGTTTATGTAGTAATACACTTCGCAACTCACTCAGCTTATCATGCCCAAATATTGGGCCTCGCAAAATGATTCACATCTGTGTTATCATCGTGTGTTTTGATAAACAAACGGTCGCATCAAGTCCTCTTTATGTGAATGTAAACATGACCCTGCTTGAACTGACATATAAAACGTATGTCATAAATCCAGCCCAGTTTCACAAATAGCGACCGTAAACAAGAAAACCACGGTTATTGGGCATACACCCGATACGCGTTATAAACAACAACCTTATCAGATTTCATAAACAAAACAAAGATACGGACCGAATCCATGTTAATATTTACAGCTAAGAGTTACCCAAGAATGGTCAGCCGAAGATATTCATTGTACTGCCAAATTAACAGTTAAATGTGGAGTTAAAACGCAAGGAGTGGTCTTAAATGTCATAATGGTTAAATAGATAATAGTACCGTGATCACAATCATATTAGTATCATGATAGTTAATGTGTTTTTGATGTTCAGTAGCTTCAAACGGCTACTGTCATTAGATACGTGCTTATTTGTCCTCGTTAGTTGCTCTAGTTGGATGATAAATCAATTTTCACACACTGACTTTCAGCGGAGACTCTCTATTCTCTCATCAGTTAATTAAGATTAATCTACTCTTTAACTAGGTTAACGATTAAATAACGCATACAAATAACAATCCCATACCTATTTCGCATTTCAATCTGAAGCAAGAATTGAAATCCGTAATTTTATGGGTGCATTATCATAAACAACAACAGAACTGATGGTATTAAAAATAATCTTATAGATTCGAAATATAAGCTGAATACTTATTCAGCTTATATACATGCTATGTGTATGTTGCTGTTCTATATTTTCTCTTTTTTACAGGATGTATAGACCTGACTATATCTATTTTTAAGTTACATCATTTACTATATTGTAGCCTAGTCTAGGGAGGTTATCATTTGAATCTCTGTAAAATAATAATATTATTTTGTGAACTTTACCAATTGAGGAATTCTTTCGAAATAATTCTATAGTACTCCCAATTTTCGCTATTAACATGTCTAATTATATACTTATTGGCGAGAACGTCTTACAATTGCTACTTACTTAAGAAAAGAAGATGATTTGAGTAGTCAATGTCTAGACCCACTAGAGGGCTACCTGAATATCAGTCTTATCATAGAAAACAGTGTCAATGGAAATCCTATGAAAATCAATGGGATTTCTTACGACTTATCAGAGCTTTTAATTTTTTTTTAATTGCGCATGGTGCAATACTAACCAAGCACACAATTAGTACTCCTGCATTGGTTCGAAAACTGAAGTTACAGCAGAAAAACTTCTCTAATTAACCACTTGTTAGTGTTGTTGAAGCTCACTGAACAATAGTATCCGATGCAGTTGAATAAACCGATGAATGAAACACCGCAACAAACAGTAGCTACAGAGTACCGACACGCGCCAATAAACATCGGAATATCCTTAATGCAGTAAGTGTTCTCGATAAAATCCATTTGCAGCAAAAAGCTTAAACACGACCGTGTTATAAATCTTTCTGGATGCACTCACAATATAACATTTGCAATGTATCGAATCGAGAGACGATTCGGAATGTCTGTTCTGAAATTGAACTTTGCAAACTTAAGCCAAGGCTATACCTTTGTTAGGAATAAACATTGTCCAAAACATAAATCACAGATTCAATTAAGTTGATAAAGGATTAAATCTACACAGCTGATAGTAAATTAGGCAATGCAGACACAGCTGTTTCATAACTTGTATTCTGAATGAAGTAACAACAATAAAACTGAATGTAGGTATCTCAGAAATCTAAGCACTATGAAAGGTTGAATAAACACTAGTAATCATGTAACCGTAACAGACTGTCTGGTAGGACAAAATTAGACGCGGGAACCCTTCGTGGTTCTGTGGCATCGCGCTATACAAGACGCGCGTGGTCGGTGCGCGCGCGCTTCTGACTAACCCGGTGTAGCCGAAAGCGTCCAAAGCATTCGTTAGAGAGGGACAGTGGATAGCCCAAAAGCTCGCAGTTGTCACAAAGGGAAATTAGAAACATATCTGTTGATACCAAAAATAATTAAGTGCGAAAGATATGCACGCGAAAGCTTTTAGATCAACGCTTTTATTTTCTTGTTGCGGTGACGGAGTGTGAAATTCTGATATGATATGGCTATAGAAATAGTTTTGTTTCGCAATGGTCATGCTATGAGGAAATAGATTTAACAATATCTGATCTTTCGCAATCGATATTGTAGGTACTCTTAGTTATTTTTTTGATTCTCTGAGATGATCTTGTGATCACATTTGGCAATCTCTTTAGAAGCGACTATCAAAGGATCATATAAACTGCCTTATGGTGCGTTCATAATCCAAATACAAAATGATCTCAATTGACTATTCTCTGGAGCACCTTTTTTGACACCAGACAGCACCCTCGACCTGTCACGGCACTAAAAAAACCGCTTTTGTTAAAGGACGGCGAGACGCGTCCGGGAAACCGACACTTGACCTACCGATGTATTTAGATCTTTTGTGTACGGGATAAAGGGAAGCGTGACTTATCCTATTCGGGTTTACAAAAAAAAACGTTACAAACTTACCTGTGCCGGTAGACAAGGCGCCATTTGCATAGAAAAAAAATTTGTTACGTACAAATGTGTAAAAATTGTCACCTGTGTTTCTCTTTTGCGTACGCAAGCGTAATTTTGTCAGATCAAAACGTATGAATAAAGACTTCGTTATTTCCATAAATATGTCACTTGTTTTTTTTGTCAGCTCCATAAGTTCTAATGAATTGATACAAATAAAATACACTTTAATTTTAGTGGTTGTGTGTGTGTGTGTGTGGCCTCAATAAATTAAGTTCATAAATGTTTGATTTAGTTAAGATAAGTTTTATTAGAATTTAGCGTCAGTTTTAGGTGGTGAAATTGGTGTTTCGAAGTGTTTTTTCAGATCATATATTGCTGTTTGTATATAAATAACATTATATGAGTAAAATAAGAGTTTCTATAAGTTTTATCAAATACACATAAAGAAGCGTGTTAAATAAATATAAGACTAATTCTATTGTAAGATATGTGTAAATATTAAAATTAGGATATCTCTGTTTTTGTAAATATTAACTATAAGACTTATTTCGATTTATATTTTTATACACCAACTGCCCTATATTGCCTGCAACACAAAATATCTGTTTATCCATCCAAAGGTTGCCTATAAGAAATTGCTTTTTAGCGATAAGGCCGCCCATTGTGCATTTGAAAATATTTTTAAGTTGTATTTTTATTGTGAAACTGTATATTTTTGGTGTACAATCAAGAATACTCTACTCTACTCTACTCTACTCCATTTGGTAATTTTCACTGCGCAATTATTTGGCATGGTACCATTTATATCTTTATCGATTTATTTTTCAACAAAGTTACTGGTTTGCCTTGTTTGAACTAAATAAAACAATCAACAGTTCGGAAATACAAATAGTGCGAGCAATATTTACTTTGCACGTTAGTTTTAGATATTGTATGGCAAGTCAGCGTAAACGCCGAATTTGTAAACATGTTTCAATTTGTTTATTTATGTTTTATTTATTGAAAAACGCATTTTTAGGGTTTTGTAATAACCTAACTTAGCCCTTATAGTTAAGCATTGTCTGTCTGTCTGTCTGTCCTAGGCAAAGCGTCGAAACTCTTAGTAATTGAAAGCTGAAATTTACTACGTCAAGAAAATGGTTTTATAAAATCATAAAAAAATATATTTTATTCGTGTACCTCGCCTTTGTATAAAGTTGAGATCTTTTTTAGATAAGTCTTGTTTGAAAGTTTGCAAGAGAATGTAGTAGTGTAGTTTAAATTTTTAATAGATGATACAGAAACCGTGGCAAATAATAACTTGTATGAAATTGTTAATGTTCAAAATAGATATTGAACTGGATTTAAGTTCATAATAATGTTGCAATGGCTGACCACGGAATCCTATTGCACGTGGCCAAACACGCACTTAACCGGTTTTTTTTTATTAACTTGTCATATTTTTGCGAATGTGTGTTAGTTTTATCTCATAACTTCTGGTAATCCAGGAAAAGTTACACTAAATCACGACTGACATAAGATCACGCCTATATAAACCCAGAAGGGTGTGGCAGAGGTGTGTTCAGTATAGGAGCACAATTTCAACTCGATGCTATTATTGAGAAATTCCTGATGAAAAAATCCCGAAGAACACTTTTTCCGACCCGAACCCAAGACCTGGTGGGGAGTATGCGCAAACGCTAAACCAACGAGGCAGTCTCGGCTAATATAGAGTAAAAGCTTTTATTCATATTTATATTTCTATCGCAATCATCTCTGTTTGTATATCTACCTGTACCTGTTTTCTATCAGTGGCCCAGTTTCCAAAGAGGCATGATATCTCCAGGCTCTCAGGTGGGTCGCGGAAGTACGAATGCAGTTGCGTCTATTTCCATACAATTTGGTGCACCATTGCCGCGCGCGGACGCCCCACATCAATGAATGATTCGCCCAACAACTTGTTCTGCCGCCCTACGGTGGTGTACTGGGGTTAACAAGTTTTGATACTTGTCATATTTTTGCTGTAGAAGTTTGGCTTTACAGCGTTAATAATATGCATGACACCGAATGATAAGTTTTTTAACCGACTTCGAAAAAGAAGAAGGTTATTTTTTAAGACTAAGTGATTGTAAATATTAAAATATAGTTTTTACGAGGAACACACCTAAAAAACTAATGGATGTCATTTAGAACAGTTACTCATTTATTATTACAGTAATAGTATACAAAAGGTGAGTCTTAACTCAGTGTTTGAATTCTCTTTCAGCAAACCTAGAGCAATAGAAGAGAGGATGATGCCATTGAGGGCAAGATAAGTGTACAACTTAAATACAAAAAATAAATATAACTAAATCCGTATACATATTTACACCCTAGTACTTATATATAAATTGCATAAACATAACATATTCATATAATACATACATAAATAATGTTCATGTCTTATGCATAACTTTTATGACTTTTATACAATTACTAGCTGTTACTCATGGATGCGCCCGCGTGGTATATCGACCTTCACCTAGCAGTATAAAAAAAATGCCTTCCCTCCTGTTCTCCGACCCACCGAATACAAACATAAAATTTCATATGAGTTTATCAAGAGATTCTTATTTAATATATTTATTTATATCCTAAAGTTTTAATTAGAAAAAAGAATACAAAACTAAATCACAAAGTAATAAGTAATACCTATCCTTAATTCTCTCTAGTACACCTTAAACTTCCCTTTCGTGTCTCTTTCTTACTTTCCATCCAATGGTTGTCTGTAAGAGATTGCCTTAGTTGCGATAAGACCGCCATTTGCACTATATATCTTCTTTTTTCTGTATATTTATTTTTCTTTGGTGGAAATAAAGCGTTTTATTATTATTATTAATACTTTATTAAATCATTTTCGTCAACTATCAAGATGGTTAGTTCGCACTACAGCCACAAATATAAATAGGCGGTCTTATTTTCTTATTTACGACCGTTTCAGTCTTAACGTGCAACTTTTTATGATAAATTCAGCTTTAATGCGTCGGTACACGCGTCTGAAGACAGGACGGGATGTAACTAGCAAACCAGCTAGCAAACCAGCCGTCCAGAAACTGGGTTTATGTGCGGTATAGTTGAATATATTACTTTTAATGATTCTTTCTTCATAGGACGCGGCGATACATCTGTATTTATTACGCCATATAAATTTGTTACGGACGCATCGATTTATTTTTTGTTTATAATACGATTAGTTCGTCAAATCACACGGTTTAAGGTTTATTGTGATGTAACAGAGCGTATTTGTGACCAAACTACAATTAAATATTTTGTCTATTTCGATATAATTTTGTGTTTGTATATAAATTAAGTTCCTATTAAATCTTGGCTAGCTTGTTAATAAGGCAGAGCATTTCTAATAGAATTAAATTATTGTACATAATGAACATTAAATGTAGTCCATTAAAGCCGTTCCAGAACTGTTAACTATAATTATTATTCCCAGTGCTCATAAAAACTCTTCTATTTAAATCACTTTGACAGAGATTTAATATTACATTTTTATTACCTATCATAAACACCTTAGTGATGCTTCAAATGTGTATTTTTAATTGAAATATATACGGTTTTGCAATTAAATGGTTAATTTATTTTAAAGCGGCCGTGGCGCAATGGATAAGGCATCGTCTTGCGATCCATACGTCGTGGGTTCGAATCCTCACCATTACACCACGGACGTGAGTTGCCTCCTATCAAAAGCTAATTAAGCTAAGCTGAAGGGGGTTAACAAGAATACTAGTTATTCGTGTTAACAAATCACTAGTCTGCATTAAAAAAAAAAAGACAGTATCATTCCAATAGTTTAGAAATGTGAGCAAACAAAACAACTCAATATGGTAGTAGTGTTTAATATACTACTAATTTACAACTTGCCATTATTGAATGCAGTTTCTACCAACGGCTCTACATTGTCAACATAGCTCTCCTTTACTTAAAACAAAACTAACAACGTCCTGTTGATATTTGCTCGTTAAACATAACTGAGGTAGAGTCGACCCTATTACTAGAAACTTCACATCGTTCCTAAATTATTTGTAGAGTCAATATTAGAATTTACTGTTGTAGTTTCAATACAGTGGTCAAATTATGGTAATTGAGATTTTGTTTGTCTGGTCAACGGTTTCACAATGTTTTAAGTTTAAATTATCAGAAAATTTTTGACAGGATGAAAATATCATGAAATATACTTACGCATTATTTTTAATCTCATGTTTTCCAATGATGCGTTAATTTTGCAAAATAGTAAAAATGGAAAACTATCAATATAAAAAATAACAAATAAGTAAATATCACACTATATACACAAAACGCCATCTAGTCCCAAACTCAGCACAGCTTGTTCTACGGGTACTAGAATAACTGATACTAATACATTATATACTTTTCTTTTGTAAATAAATACTTACTATACATAGAAACATCCAGACCAAGTCAAATCTCCATGTTCATGCACACAAAGATTTGTCTTGAGCGGGAATCGAACCAGCGACCTTGGCGTCGTAGGCAGTTGCACTACCCACTAAAGAATAGTATAATACATAGATATAATAATCATTACATGCCACATGCTACATTAAAAAAAAGTATTTTTTGCAAGAATATTGGTGAAGAGCAAAGCCTTAAGTTTAAAAAAAATACAGTGATGTAGGTATATATTTATAATATGTATGTATGAGTATGTATATCTATTTAGTTTAATTATAAGTTAGTTTTGTATTTGTGAATAGAGTATATATATTAATTTTTGATGAATAGATACAGTATACTTTTAAATATTTAGGTTAATTAGAGTTAGGTATGATCAGATATTTTTGCATATACTTTCTGTGTTTGTACACTTTGTCTTACCCGTTAAGGATATTCTTTCTCTCTGTTTTAAAGGTTTGCTGGGAGAAAATTCATTTTGAATTAAACTCGCCTTTGTACATGGTAAATTTATTATATTATAAGTTATATTGTAATTTTATAGAGAATTACGAAAGCGATTTCCTATTCTAACAAGTGCCAGAAACTGACCATAACGAAGTGGAACCGTATGCTCTCATAATAAAATAGAAGCATTTGATCTGTTCCCGTGCGTGACGCACCGGAGTGTGGGGGGATTAGGTGACAAACAGGAGCTGCCACCTGTGCGTGTGCCTTTATAACGTGCTGTGATATTTAACCTGTTTGCTGGACTAGTTTATTACAAAATTACCGATGTATACAACTACATTTTGACTACGAAAACCCTGAAACTAGTTGGTATAAAAATCAGTAACAGAATCCACTTCGAATGTTATTACGAAAAATAAATACGTTTGGTTTACAAATTGAACATTTTTGACGACTGGATTGCGGGTTCGATTCCCACTTAAGACAAATCTTTGTGTGCATGAACATGGGGGTTTGTCTAAGCCAGGGTGTCTCTATGTATAGTAAGTATGTATTTACAAAAGAAAAGTATATATGTATTAGTATCAGTTATTCTAGTACCCACAGTACAAGTTCTGCTTAGTTTGGGACTAGATGGCGTTGTGTGTGAGTTGTGGAATATTTATTTATTTATTAAAAACATCCAGTTAAAAAAATAGAATAAAAAGCACTCATATCTTCCATACAGGAAGATATGAGTGTTTTTATTCTATTTTTTTGTAGTAAAACTTGCGGAATAATTCTGAACTAACTATTCTCAGGATTCTGGTAGAGTAAACAAAGATTGTACTAACTAGATAGCTTCTTCCGCAAACACTAAAAAAATCATGTTTGAGAAATTAATCTTGATTATTGACCTTTCCTTTTAATGCTTTACTAATATGTAATAATATAGTTATTCCTCATTCCCTACACTATATTTAAAATAAATAGTTGCCGAAAACTTCGTCGTTGCGTCAGCGTAAACAGCAACAATACAGGCACTCCGAATCAATTTAAAACTTTAAACCCTTTCATAAATGGAAATTTCATGTCTGTAATCTGCAACTGTGCATGTTTTAAAACATATCTCATCTCAGAGAATAATCCAAATAAAATGATCTTCACAGCAGTGCATGAAGTACGTTGTCCGCACCCCGTCAGTTTCATGATTGGACGAAGTAATCGGATTAAATATTTGATACAATATTGAAATGTAAGCTTTTTATGCTTTTGGTCTTCAAACATATAGAGATGCAAAATCTGTGTATTAATTTTAAAACTCGTTTCAAATTTATTTTTCACCTAAAGTTGTTCTATAGGAAACCTTAAACGGTAGTCTTTTGGTATATCTAGCAAAAAATCTATTAACTTTTTGAATCTGCATGGTTTTTAGTGATTATGTTTTACCATCAGGCCGAATATGACTTGGATCACAACTTTTGAGGTTAAAAACTTAATTCTCTTAACTTCTAATTAATTATTTTTATAGCATTTAGCTATGCTTAGCAAATTATACTAAGAAACAGTTGAAAAAGTTATTTTAACTTCTAATCGACGTATCATACAGTTGAGAAATTTTGGGTTCTGGTAAGAGACGACCGTAGCTGGATGGCTAAAGCGGCTGCCCGGTGTGCAGTAAGGTCGCAGGTTCAAATCCTGCCGGTTCCATATCTTTTTCAACTGTTTCTTAGTTTAATTTGTTCTAATTTGAACGTTCACGTTGAACCTTGTCAGATGTTGTGAAATAAGTATTTACGTATTTCACTCGCTCATTACTTTTCAATACAGGAAACAGATTCCCGGTAAAAACCCACACTCTGAGTCACGAACGTCTGGCAGTACTCATCCCAATGATACGAGATCGATGCAATATTCGCGTAGTCTAGCCCAGGATAGCGGTGTGCTGTGACTCAGTGAGTGACTCATAGTTACCTCCTAGAGACTGAATTAAACGTACAGACAGCTACATTTCAACCTTTACATTGCCAGTATTAGATGATCTCGCGTTGTTTAGGCTTTTCGTGCAATGAAAGACCAAGTTATACAGGCAATGTATAGGTTAATCGGTAACCAAATATATTTTGACGCACTGCTTTGTAATGTTTGTTAATTACGGTAATCATTTCATAATTGGGCTTGTTCAATTAGATTAATTAATTAATAATAGATACATATTGATTGTGTACTCAGTTAAGCCGATTATGTATCCATGATAATGCAAACATATTTGTATTAGGTGGATATTAATAAAATGTAAATGTTAATTAGGTTTTGCTCGCGAATTAGTCAAATTTAGTCACAGTTAATAAATGAAATAAATTCTATGTGCCATAACTCCGGTTTTCCAAGCCGCAATTAGATAAAACGTTACGTGTATTCATATAAAAGTAGTTCATTCATTTTATGTCATATTATAGTACACAATTCTATATGTCTAGATTGTCTAGTTCTACTCAATGGACAATATTGAACATAAGTTAGTAAGCAAAAAAAAAAACATTATATTCTAATATATTTTAAAAATAAATATGTGTTTCAAAACCACCATCGTATACCTGACGAAAAAAGTTCATGTTTGTTTTTTTTATTATACGTATTTGTATCCTCTCTCATTTCAAGCAGCTGGCAATTCTCACACTCAAAAAAGAGGTTTTATCATTTGTTTTATTGGTCTACCAACAATACAGTTAATGCGACATTTGACCATTCCTTTCATCCCATTGTCGCACGTCGCACAATGCTCCAGAATCTTTTCTTGCTCCACTTTACAACTGGGCTTAATTTATTTTTCATTTCATTCAATTTAGAGAGCAACAAAGGGCCTACATAATCGAGTTGCAGCAATCACAAGGCTATAAATCAAAATAATTCGGTGTTCGAAACAATTAAGCCCAGAAAGGGGCGGGAAGCATTTGTAGCTACCGCGATTTAATTAATTTAGGACACACGAATTTATAAAGGGTACGGAACGTGCTTGTGTATTATTAACATATTAATTACGAAGTTGCTTTGATATGTAAACGTTTAATGAATTGTGGGTGAAACTTACCATATTTCACACTGGTACCTCCAGGAGTAACATAAGAATATGCTGTATTGTAAAAATCTCGCAATATTGTACCGTTTTATTTAGGTTACCTGTAAAAATAAGGTTATTGCCATTTATAAGACATGGCTTCATGCTATTCTGAATTTTTTCAACTACCCAACTTCTGCACAAGCCTCAAATTGATCCTGTTTGGTACATGAAGACCAGCAGATAAAAAAAAATACTGAGCATTCAATATAACAATATTTAAAGACAGAGGACAAAACTTCATCTTAAACATATTTGAAAAAGTCTAATAATAATTAAGATCATCCGTCAGCCTCGTAGATCTATATTTACTACTAGCCCTTCACTTTTACTTTTTGGCGAAACGTATGCGATATGACAATTTTTATAATAAAATGTGCTTGAGGAAGCGACGGCGCCACCACCAAACCAAAGGTTTTGCAAAAAAAACTACGAAATAGCTTTTGGTCTGCCATGTCAATTTATCTTGGCAGAACATTGATTAAGAACTAGATACAGTGACAAGACTGGAGTCTAAATATCCATTATTTTAATATAAAGACTACTAGAGACGTAGTTTAAATCACTTGTAGACTTTTAAAGCTATACTTTCTATTGACAAGCTATAGTAATAGAAATTATAGCCTTGTGCAGCTTAGAAGTGCAATTTAATTAAAAACGCAGTATATACTGAAAATAACCTTAATATAATATACATATATCACAAACCAATTTTACAATTAGTCAACTCGCTCGCTTCGTGCTATCTACCGTCAGGTCAATATGGCTGCCGTATCCCGGCTATAGGTTGTTTTCAATGCACCTTTAAAAAATCCATAATTTAAGTATAGGGGATAACTCAATAAATCACATTGACAACGCTTTGATAGCCCAAAATTGATTACAGTTTCGATTCAGCGCACGCTACACACCGCAACGGTAAGTCAATTAAACCAGCGGGTACTCCTAATGAACGGTTGATGATACACACCACGAATACTAACAAATAGTGATTGAACAACTTCCAGTTTGAAAAATACGAATACCACTGTATTCTTATTTTTACACTAGTATTCGTTTCATCAGTAATTTGTTCTAGTTTTCGAATACGTATACTATTAGTTATGTGTGTAAACTTTTTGATAATCTTAATAATACAATTCCCCTTCAATGATATCTAACTATACTCTGTGCTAAAATCAGAGAGACAAAAAATGTACTCCAAAATGTCCAATTCACAAATAATTATTTCTGAATCACATTTTGGAGCTCGATTTTTTGACTCTCTGATTTTAGAAGGTACAGAGTATGAAGTAAGTAGATAGACAAGTTATGGCAAATTATAAAACTAACTTCAATATTATTGCGATTGGGTAGAATAGTGTCGCGACAAATAAAGTATCACGAGATCTTCCCTTGATAATACTACTAATACTTTCAAATGCGAATGCGGTCAATATATTTAAATATTTTTGTACAAATCTCACTTTTCGATATTCAGCGAATACAAATATTTATTAATTTTACTTGCATCACTAATAACAAATAGTACGGAACATTAGTGACTATTAGTGTTAAATAATAAATTAGCAAATAACGCACGCTATCCATCATTATATGGATTAGTCGTGAAAGCGAGTGGAAACCACAGCTATTCATGTGTAGGGGTTTTTAAAACCGTTCGGTTTGCACATTCATTTATTTTAAGTCTGAAATAATATTGTTTTCCGGCCACAATCAAATTAAATGCCAAAAGAAACAATATTCTCAATAGTATTTAAGCTACATGATAAACTAAATAATAAAACGAAGCGTAGTTTTTTTGCATGAATAAAGTGGCGAGGACCGTTTTCAGATCTGACGCAGTGCCATGACTTATTGAGTGGCAATAAGTTCAACAAATAAGTGGCAATAAGTGGCAACAAATTCAATTGCTGCCCAAAACGAACGAGATTTTGAAAAAACAAGGTAACAATCCACGTTTGAATAGCAATTAGGTGGCAATTAAACGTCATGCTAATTGGTATTGCTCTTGAATTCACAATTTTACAGGACGAGCTTATTGCTAAACTGAGATTCTGAGATTGGTTTCGTTTTTTGAAGGGAAGAGTCCCGATTGCCGTGTTTTTATACTAATGGGGTTTAACTTTAACATTATTAGATTTTCATCAGACAAACATAAAACACTAAAATTCATGTTTGTTTGTGGCCCAATTGTTTAATCATTTATTGAGTTACATAGAAACTGGAAAATTAAAATAATAATATTGAAAAAATGTGCGCACCCGGTCATGCATTTTAATCTTTTAGATATGATTTGTCTATAAAAATAAATGAAAACTTAATAATATTAAAGTTAAACCCGCATTACTTCTGTATGGCAAACAGCCAATCAATTGTTATACCTTAATGGATAAAAATTATGAGTAAATTAGTAAAAATAGGGTTAAATGTTTGAAGTGGCTACGTTCACTCTTGCCAGATAAGATGGTTTATTAGGTGAAGTACATCATTAATGTGCCAGACAGTTTTCTCTTTATACCAGGTTATCTCGAGAGTGCGGAATAGAATTACCTATAGGTACTTAAGCTTCTTCATCATTTTTGATTTTGTAAGCAGCTAATAAATCACTTTATTTCATATACAAGTACATATTCCATGGTTAATAGAATTGACAATGTTTTAATTTAGGTCAAGCTTTTTGTGAAATAAAATAAATTGACATTTGAAAATCGAAACCCGAAGCCACCAACAGATTGTTTATTTGTTTTTAAACTCGTTTAAACGAATCTAATCAATTGGTCATCTGATGAAGATTGACGTGAATTTGGGAGTTGGGTCGTCTTATTGGACGTCTACTTCGTATCAAGATTACGGTTGCCAATTAAAAAATGCCACATGATACCCGCTGTCAAAATGTCGCAGCATGGTAGATCTAATTAATTACAATACATACGTAAAGTAATGCATTTTCCTGTGAGATTTTGCACACCTATTTAAGTTTTTTAATAGTCATACGAAAAATACATTAAAACTGTTAATATTCTTCTTCTTCTTACGAGTCCATGGTCAAAATTTTTATACCACCCCAGCCCAATAGGTGGCTACAATAATTTTATTCTCCGTGGCCTTATTCAGATAACTCTGGTAGCAATTGTCAGGGTTAATATTGATTACAGATTTCATCAAAAGGAATACAAAATTTGCTAATTATGTACGACAATGCTGAACATTTTAACTTCATAACTCCCGTTCTTTAAACTATTACAAACTGTTTCATTACACAAGCCAGTAATGACTCTACTCAGGCATTTAGCGTTCCTATCGCTAAGTGCCTTACTCACCAGCCATAAATCCGAATTCGCCCGTATCTAATGACATCAACAAATCATACACGGATATATCGCTGCGTATAACTCAACACAATATGTAGGCCCTCGATTAACAATAATTTAGTTACCAGTTGGTATAAATCTAAATGAACGAATGTTGGGTGAAGGGTGGCCAGGAACGAAGATTTACGTGGGACATTTCTTTTCAGTTCTCGGAACTTGTCTCGATATGAACTTTTAATTTAGGTACCGTTATAGGTCTGCAATCCTCATTGAATTGAAAAAAAATCTAAATGACGTTTTCAGCCATTTATTATCCCGTTTAATGGCATAATGGTTCAGAATGTATTGCCTCAGAGATGAATGATAGACCACGTCAATTTAATTCAACAATAATAATTTTCAATGGGATTTTATACGGCATTATATCATTATAAAAACTATATGGTCTATGATGGAGAAATGGTGATACGGGATAGAGCGAAAAAAAATCTTTTACTTAAACTTAAGACTTATTACTTCTCTGTCTCGATTTTTAACTGAGACCTGGCAGCACTATCAGGGCGACGCTTCTTAATTGACACGTCGGGTTACTGGACCGTACAGTGTAACACGATATCCAGCATGTGTTTACTAATTACAGTGTGACAATCTGCTCGTCTATTGAGGTCTGAGGAATGGCCAGCTGGCTACAGCCTTAAGGATGTCTAGCTTTGTTAGGCAAAAACTTAGGTAATTAAAGCTCGGTGCTTCTGGTCGCAGATTTAATACGGATTGCAGATGTTTATCAGATTATACGCAATGATTCCCCGCGTTTATGGTCTTGTCACTGTTATAAAAATAAAGATTAATTTTTTAACGGTTTGGGAAATTGAAAAAAAAAATAATTCACACTTACTGAGACTTGAATTTTGTTAATCAAGCAATTGATTTTATTTCTCAACTAGCTTTTACCGCGACTTTATCCGCGTGGAATTTGATATATTTTCATGCTATTTTCTATAAAATTGAGAAGAAATAAAATAACCCTCTTTGGGATAAAATATAAAGATACAACATATCCAGTATTTAAGTTAAACCTGCAGCTAAGCAACTGTGAAAACCACATCCATTTTTGCGTGATGCGCATACGAACACACAGATTGACAGACGGACAGACAAAAAACTAAACCAATATGTTATGGCTTCTACTGCTGTTATTAAGACCCCTCCTATATTTTTTTCTTAAATGTCTTCAATGTACAGACGTGACAAATTTATTTAATTTTATGATATATATAAATAACTTTAAGCTGATCATTAATTGAATACAATTTTCTTAAAGGCCTTTTTAATTACAATCAATCTAGTGGTTTTGCATTCTTCAGTTATACATTTGCAAACTTAAAAAACTAACAAATTTAAAAAAGGTAACACAACGCACAACCTAGAATAACTAACATGGAACTCGCTTTTTTGTTTTTATTACACAAAGAACGCATCAACAACGTAATAACTCAAACAATACTTTTAAGAGGAAAAATACACAACCTTTTTCATCCCATCTTCAGTCATAATTATGGCGTCTAAAACAATGGGGGAACAAAAACTCATTTTCATGAGCTCGTTTTGTTTGCGGTAATGCAAGAGCA
Organism: Hypena proboscidalis; assembly: GCA_905147285.1. Lineage (NCBI taxonomy): Eukaryota > Metazoa > Arthropoda > Insecta > Lepidoptera > Erebidae > Hypena > Hypena proboscidalis. Next base: position 14,896,802 of record LR990128.1, on the reverse strand, counting down.
ACAACTCCCCCTCGTAAACTGTTCGGTGGAAGGATGGCGTGTCTCATATCGCGTATTAACCGGATGCTGGCACTCGACCGCGCGGAAAAGCCACGGAAAACCAATTTCCACACGGCTCACGCATCGATTTATACAAAATTATATCAACTAGCGTCCCACACTTTATGCTTCGTTTTAAACCGCTGTACTGCTTTAATTAAACGCATGTGTTATTTCTGAGTCAGCTCGATTCGGAACCGTAAAACCATTCAGAGCCTCGACAATTCAAATTACAGCAATTAAAGTTAATCAATCACCAATTTCGACATTAACTTAAAAGACACGGCATGTAAAATATTCTGTACAGGTCATCGCTAATTTAAATTCCTGCGCTTAAACTGAAGGTGTAATAAAGGTCTGGGTGATTCATGGTTGCGTGTGCCAGCATATTTGCAAAGCCATTCCGCTGGTCCAGGCAGTTGGACACCTCCGAAATCCCACCTGTCCACAATCCGGACATACCGCACGTAATTTATTCGCTCCTGTCCGTCAGCAACGGGGAATGACGTCACGACTACTTTTTTAAGTGCATTGTCCGTGTTTTTACTGACTATGCGTTTAAACAACTCTCTCTGTAGATTTTTATAACACTCAAGAAACATATCTTGAGATTAATATTCGGGTGTAACTAAGATATTATTATATAGTAAAGTTAAGCACAATCTTAGTAAGACTTACTGTATAATTTTTTTTTGCGAGATAAGAACATTTTTTTAACACGCTTATATTAGCTTCACCTGTATGTATGTATGTATGTATGTATGTATGTATGTATACATGTATGTATGTATGTATGTAACCCGACTCCTTTGGACTCGATTTTGACCCACTTTACACGGACAGATTTCATTCAAATTTTGCACACCCGTCAAAGATCGATGACAATGCAATAATTCGAAAAAAAAATTAAAAAAATTAAAAATAAAGAAAAAATTAAATAATAAAAAAAAAAAAAAACGCTCTTATAAATAAACCAAACTAAAAAGTAAAAAATAAATAATAATTAAAAAAACTAAAAAACACGCTTTTAAAGTACTTCTAACTAAAATGTGAAAAATAATTCCATAAAATATATAAACTGAAAATGGTAATGAACAAAATATACCAGTATTATTGTGAAAAAGCGTGGGGTGCACCCATTTTCAGCTTATATTAGGAATTATTTTTCACTTTTTAGTTAGAAGTACTTTAAAAGCGTGTTTTTTAGTTTTTTTAAACTATTATTTTTATTAATTAAACGGAATTAAGTAAGTAAGATTTTCTGATCACGACGATACTATTATAATTATACACACAATAATAATTTACAAACTGCTGTATTTAATAAGGTAAATACAATTTGATCAAAAAACCTACTTATGTGCAATTAAGATGAAAATACAACAGTAATCTGAATTATCCTGACAATCAAAAACCTTTAAACCACGATCATCCGAATTGGCTAAAAAGAAATCATGTTGAATATAGACTTTTAATTGACGTAGGTATTTTCGATGTTCAATTTCGGTTTGTGATGCGATATTGTTCAAATCGGAACAAGTCAACTCAGTGGCTTAGTGAGGGCATCAATACTGCGGGCAGTTTTACTGTTTTGAATTTTTTATCGTTCAACCGTCTGGTGAATATGAACTTCGGTTTTTGTTCTATTGCATTGTTTGTTTTTGCGGCAGGTTTATTGAACAAAAAAACAAAACAAAAGCTGAGGCGCTAGTTTATTTTTTGGCTTTATAGTTTGTAATGAGGAGTTAGCGGAACCTTTAACCTGTATGACAGGAGGCGTAGAACAACGATTGATTACTTGCCGGAAAATAATGAGTGAGGTAGTGCCGAATAAATTGTGATCGAGAAGCCTTTAATTTGTTTAACACTTTACTTTTTTGCTAAGAAGCATTTGATTATTGGTCTAGTGTTTAGCGTATGCGTCTCGGGTTGGATTCCCTAGTCGGGCAAAGTGTTATTTTAAGGCATTTGCCGACGGAAAATTCACAACAGCAGCACGGAGTTAGAATTGTGCCCGGTGGATGGCGATAGGCTCATCCTGTTTCACATGGGACCTAAACATAACAGGTGAAGTGTGGGTGTTGTATACTTCTGCCACAAACTTCTGGGTAATATAGGCGTGATGTTATGTTATGTTATGTTAAAATATAGTCTAAAAGTCAACAATTAAGCACAATTGTTGACTTTTACTAAAAATTGTTTTCCAAAAATTTTACTGGTTTCATAAGCTTCTAGACATTGGATCTTCTTAACAATAAGCAGATGAACGTAAGTATATTAATAAACTATATGTATATATCATGTATAATAATTTGTGTATAATAAAGTAACTGACTTTTCTTAAAAAATCGTCAGATGCTTAAAATCAATGAATAAATAAACCGAGCAATTACAATTTTAATATAATCGGACAAATTGAGTTCTCACATTGACGGTCAACATATTTTTACAAGTTTTGAATAGTAATATGAGTATCAGATTTGCATTACCTTTGATTCTACCGCTTAGCAAAATACGATACAAAAGGCCATATTCAAAAGTCAATGTATCAAGTGTATTTCGATTACATTATATTTTTTGTCACACCTCATCAGTCATTCACGATGTCACTCCGTTTTTGTTGCTGGATACTTTGGTAGTTGGCAAATTGACAGGTTTTTGATGAATGATTGGCACCTGACTCAACAATGTTATAAAAATACTAGCTGGCCCGGCGAACTCTGTTCCGCCTTAAAGGCAGATTTTGGAATGTATTAAGTTAATTTGTTTATTAGAAAATACAAATAAAAAGTTCAGTACATTAATCATTCATTATTGTTAAGCTCAGAGAGCTTAGCTTTTAATCGAAATAAAGTAAAAAACGTTGACGAAAAATACGACGTTATTGAGCGGGATTAAAAATTATTAAATTACTAAAATGGCTGTTAAAAATTAGGGGTTGGTGATAAAAGGGTAAAAATTAAGGGTTGTATGTATTTTTTAATGCCACATTATAGAAAGTAAAAACAAAAAATGTTGTCCAAAAATTTGAAAAAAAATTTAAGGGTGAACAACCCTTATCGCTTAGGGGTTTGAAAAATAGATAGTAGCCGATTATCAGACCTACTGAATATGCATATAAAATTTGGTAAAAATCAGTTAAGCCGTTTCGGAGGAGTAACTAACATTGTGACACGAGAATTTTATATATAAGATGACATCGATATTATATGTTATTTGATTATTTTGAGCAAGTAACTACGGATTCCGCGCAGCTGGGTCGTTTATCAAATAATATTTCATCAATGTAGATTTTGAAGCAATGTCCATTTTCCATGATGGCAAACAGTTAATGCGCAAATTTAGTCTACTTGACAGTGGCTATATGTTTGTGCCTTTTGGGGTAGAGACGCTTGGGACGTAGGGGCCGGGGGCTCACAGTGTATATAAAGAAATCACTTCTCGCATTGTTTAAGCCACACGTGCCTTTATTTTGGACAACGCATAGGTATTGCCATCCAACGTGGCAATGCTGCTAGCATTTTGAGAACGTTACCCACTGGCAGCGGTCTCTTAGAATAGACTCCTTGCTTATAAGCTAGGTTAGGTACATAAGTTAGGTTAGTTAGTTATTTTTTTGTCGCACCTCATGCAGTCATTCTTGATATCACTCCGTTTTAAGCTGGGTCATTAATAAAATAACATGTAAAACCAAGAAACAATAATATTTCCTATCATCAATGTAGATTTTGTAGCAATGTCCATTTTCGATAATAGTAAACAGTAACAGTTGTAAACTGATGATGATATTTTGATGCATTACTGTATCCACTCAGGGTAACACTATTCGTAATACTGCATTACATAACATAACATAACATCACGCTTGTATTACCCAGAACGGTGTGGCAGAGGTGTACAACACCCATATTTTAACTGCTATATTAGGTTCCATGGGATAGGGGGTGAACCTACCACCTGCCTATCCACAGGACAAAATTTCAACTCCATGCTGCTAATGTTAATTTCCTGACGGAAAGTTCACAAATCACACTTTGCCCGGCCCAGGAATCGAACCCGAGACCTCGCGGTAAAAGATACGCTAACCACTAGACCATCGAGGCATGCATTACATATTCAAAGTAAACTAAGCTTGATTGATACAAAGAACAATATCGCTATTGTCTATTTACCATCAACTATCTAGCTTTCTTCTACTTGTATCTTTAATATTTTTATTAAAACTGACGTGCAAGACTGGCTGCGACTCAGGCGCGACGTATCGCACTCTTTTGATAATGCCTAGATGTATAGGCGAAACCGCGGTCGACTAAATAGACCAACATTACGTGAGTAACACCCGTATTTCATAATTTGAATAATATTACTTGTATCATTATACCACCCATTGCCAAATGAATCTCTGTGTGGTCTCACACATAAATGCTAATAACCCAGTAATTTAGTCCCACGCGTCCCACAGATTCTTACAATCAGGGCTGAAGCGCATGATTCACCGGAGTCCAGGAATTGCCAGATTTATTACTAATTTCACACGTTCTGAGCCTTGATTCTGTATGACAATCACAAACGCAACAAGGTGTGGTAAGGTGATGCAAGTGTACATTAACCTGAAGATCAGTACAAAATACTAACTGATATGTCTATCAGTGTGTTAAATCCGATTTTTTATCGTTAATTTAGGATTATACTTCGTGCAATCGTTTTTCATTTTGAAATTTCAAAATTAGTGACGCATTACACGTTACTGATTCGATTTGAAATTAGTTAGTTAGTTAGTTTTCCTGGGCGGTATCCGCACTTAGTCCTCCTATGGGACCGTTGTACGTGAGTGGTTTCCCGTTTACTCCAGCCAGCCTACCTACTCCGATTTGAAATTATAATCGATTTTATTTAAAAAAAACTTGATATCGATTAAAATCTAAACCTAATATTTAAACGTAGCACAGAATCAGCATTGGTGCTTTGGAACCACAACATGCGTGTGATCCATAATTTCTCATTTAAGAACATTCATTCTTATTTAATCAACAACAAACCAACAAATGTCTATCATAAGGAAAGGAATAGTAACGCGTAAATCGAGTAGATAAAAGTAGTATTTAGGGACTCCTTAACTGACTCGACATTTTTAATGCTAACATTCGAATAAATTTGTGTACCTTAACTATAGAATAACAACTTTATATTTAACATAACGTCTGTCCTAGGAGTGGTAGGCAGGAGTGTAATACCCTCTCTTGTTATGTTAAGTTTATTTTAATCTGCAGTCCATCCTAGTGCCATCTACCAGGTCAATTGTGAATTTTATTACTACGATTATAATTGCCCTACCTTGTTTTAAACCCTAAAGTACTTTTTATTCAAACACAAGAAATCAATTTTGTAAAAATATTGGCCAATAGGAACTAAGTAATAGACTTAAAATTTGTATCTGAAGGTTAGGCGCCATTGGTATTTATCTGCAGTATACAATGCGCCTACTTAATAAATACGTTGTAGATTTGCATATCTATTCCAATCGCGTTGTATTGTTCAATAAGGCATATCTTTGTTATTCTGAATGTCTGTCACGTATTTATCGGTGTTCAAATAAAAATGAAACTTGTTATTTGATTGTAATGCCTTATTTGTAAGTCCTTATTAATTACCTTTGATATTGTTTCTGTTTATAAATACTATCTTCCGTCTGCGGGTCCACCTGCGTAATACGTCCATAAAAATTAAGCGGCCGTGGTGCAATGGATAAGGCATCGGTCTTACGATCGAGAGGTCGTGGGTTCGAATCCTGGCCATTACGCCACGGGACGTGAACTTCCTCCTAACACAAGCGAATTATGCTTAGCTGGAGGAGGTTAACAAGATTACTAGTAATTTGTATTTGCAAATTGCTAGTAAGCTTTTAAAAAAAAAAAAAAAAGTATCCCATGTCTTTTATAGGGCCTTGAACTATCTCTAAACCAAATTTCATCAAGATCGGTTTAGTAGTAGTTTTCGAAGCCCATTCGGTACAAAGATTTCAAACAACAAAAAAAATGATTCCTCTTTATAATATTTGTACTGTCTATTACAGACTAGTTTCCACTCGCAGCTTTACTTGCGTGGCTCATTGATGAAAGTTTCCTATAATATTATTATGTTATTTCAGACTATGATTACTACTTTTTTTTTCTTATGAAAACGACGCTTGCACTAGGAATAACTCCTATGTCTCTTACATCTCACACACACACACACACACACACACACACACACACACCTCACACCCAGAGTCAGAACCAATCTTTGTGGATCACACAAAGATTTTTCCCGTGGTGCACTCAGATATTAACTAATTTTACCGCTAAGTAAGTAAGTATCCGCAAAATTCTAAAACATCACACATTAAATTTTTGCGAGTACCAGGACCGCAGAAATCTCCAGAGCTCAGTTCACCCCTCGTCTTCGCCCCCTAACTACTTCCTTTGTATAATTAGGCGGCTAATAAGTCTCTGAGAGAAATATTCAGTGAGCCGGCATCTTCGGGTCGTGAATGGAGCTGTCAATTGCGATTACAGAACCTCTCAGTATTCGTTCCGTAGGGAGTATTCGGAGAGTATCGATATCATTGTGGTTTCTATGGTGACTATTTTTCTTGTAAGATTAATCGATTTGTGTGTTCATTGGAGTACCTAAGTGTAACACGGTTTCTTTCAAAACTCGTGTAATTTTACAAGTGACAATGCCACGAGTATTTTTTTTATAAGGGCCTTTATGAAAAGACAAAAATATTGACAAGTAAAATACTTAGATGTCTTTATTACATGTTTGTAGTTTGTAGATATACTCCTCAATTTAAGTTATACAACTTAACTTTGATTTTTCACTGTACGTTATTATTTACTATCAAAATTATGGCCATCATAAAAATCATATAATTTCAACTTTAAAAAATAATAACATAAAAATGTTATAGAAACAAAACTCAAGTACTTACATAAAATACACATAAATAAAAGGAACCATGAATTTATTACAGTTTTGCGAACTCACCTACTGAATATTTACTAACTGAAAAGTACCTTTATCTTCGTAATGGATAAAAAGTGGACTTACAGCCATACATCTTCAGTTCCATACACTTCTGTAGTCATAAATCTGAATTCCCATAGAATTTTGTTTATTACTCTCACATCACAAATGTATAGAACAAATTGCTCTAAGGGTACATTACTGATGCACTCCAATAAAAAAACAATAAACGGAAATCTTAATGTCTTTTGGCAACATTTTACCTATAACACAAGACAATTTTGAATGAAACTTTTATTGAAAAGATAATAATATGATGCTTGTGGAAAAGGGAATCTATTTATTGTGTTTTGATAGCAAGGGCGATTCAAAAATGGCATAATTGGCCAAATGGGAGAAAATTATGATTTCGCCGAACGGCGAACTGTAAAATATTTAGCTTAAAGTTGACGATATTGTGGAATGGATTACAAATGATGACTCCATATTATCACTGTTTCTTTATGCTGCTGCGGATAATTTATTCTAAATGTATTATTTTCTTTTCTTTTATCTTTTTATTTCTTTTGTTGTAATTTAATCGTAAATTATTTCTGTTGATGCGTGAATTTAATCAATGTTATTGGTCGTGTAGCGTTTTGATGAATCAATAAATAAATAAATCACTTAATAGTAAGTGTATGTTTAAAGCAAGTCAGATCTGTTAGGCACAAAAGGCAGGCCAGCAAATAACCAATAAACATAAAATTTATTAAGTTACTTCATATAAAACATAGAAGAACACAATGTCTATGGTCTAAAAGCTGCATAAAGTGCCAATATTACTTTTTTTAGCGCTACTCAACTACCTAAAACAATTATCATAGAGTAAAGAAACACTAGGAGCTACTCTATGGACAAAGTTCGCTAGCATGCCTTTTTATACACAGTCATTATGATCAATAGACTCATGAATATGTAAAGGAAAGCAATCAATCAATTTAGTCCTGCCTGCTCTGAGTATTTAGCCTCCCCCGAGCTCTTCCTCGTACAAACTGTCTCACATAGTACGAATAGCTAAGTAGTAAAAACTTTTCTTTTCAGCGTAGTTTTTTAATAAATACAAATGAATTAAATTGAAGTGTCTGTTTGAATGTCAATATAATAATTGTTTTTTAAGCCGATGCGATATAGCTATTTGCACGATACTGATGCATAAAATGCAGTTTTGTTAATTTATTGTCCACCTGTCTCTCTGTCTTTTTGTCTGTCTGCCAACCATTTTTCAGAATCAAAGTCCGTAAAATATTAATGTTTATTTAATATGTCGATTAATATTAACACATACCTACTGTATCGGTTTTTTAATTAAATCGAGAGGTCACAAATCTCCAAACTTGTAAACTCGAATCAAAACTTAATCAAACTCTCAAGATTTCATCAACCCTTCTATATTTAATAAGCGAGTGTAATTAACATTCGGGTTGATATGAACCCCATCGTGATGTCGGATCGTGACAGCGGGTTCGATTCCTCATACATATTCAAGGGGTCCTCGCGTGCTGCTAATGAACCCTGGCGCCTGCAGACTGTATTGTCAGATGCACTGCCTCCAACTTCTTTGTTGACAACGAATTAGGTTGGGACGTGAATGGCTTGCTGATTGGGAGGTCATTCACCTTCGCTTTCTTGGAAGATTTGTTTCGGTAAGTAAATATTAGGATAGGTATGTCTATATACGTAGTTCTTATTAAGTATCACGAAAATACTCAATCTTAAATATAGAGGAGGCATAACATAATGTAACGTAATATCACGCCAATATTACCCAGAATGGCGTGCCAGAGGTGTACAACACCCATATTTCACCTGTTATGTTTAGGTCCCAGGTAGTGAGCCTATAGAAGAGACATTGATTGTATGTTGTACAATTTTCTTCAAGAGCAAGACACAAATAAAAGACGCAAAAAATTACTCCACGGTAGTTTTGTACCAAAATAAATGACTGGACATAATAAATAACCATGCCTTCATTCATATCTTTTCAGACCCCACATGAGTAACATCGCCCCTATGATTAGCTTTCTACCTGTGACATTTTTCCTAATGTTGCCACTAAAAGGGAAATTATTCTCACATTACACTGATATAAAAGGCTATCGGCGGTGTTCATCTCCCCACTTTTCCGGCTGGGAGGAGACAAGTAGGAGAAATAACGAAAATGCAGGAAAATGGTAAAGACGGGGGTGGCGATCCGGCTAATGTGCCTGATATTATTATTGCGGCAAAAACGACGGAATGAATCTCGCAATATTGCCGTTGCGGTAAATTAAACAACTAATCGATAAGGATGATTTTGATAACTGAGTATTGGGCCGCTTTGGTGTTTTTTGTGAATGAGGTATTATTGTAATAAATGCACGACAATCTATTATATTTCTTTCATAACACTTTAAGCTGACAGTTATGTCAGGTGTTTCAGAAAAATGCTAATAACATTAGATATCATAAATTTTCTGTTTTAGTGTTAAAATTACAAATTTTACATTTTAGATATTATAAGTATTGACTTATAATATCTAATAAGTTTTGAAGGTTGTTAAACTACCAGGTTTACTCGCAGTTTATTTCTATACAGATTCCAGTTGAGGAAATTTAAATCGATTCTTGTAAAATCTCTAAAAACTTACAGAAAGCTTTAAGTTTTAAGGTCAATTATTGTGTCGTATTTTACTTTTCTGAATCATCGAATAACAAAAAGACAACAACTACCGAAAAATATTCGATTTTATTTTAAAAACATTTGCCTTTCTATTTACTTGAATAGGCACAATGTTACGCATTTATTGGATTCAAAAAAAAGTTTCTTTAAGGGCACGGCAGCCCCACCATCACCTGGGGGCGCGTTTAGATTGAAATTTTCATTTTGTTCTTAAAAACATCCACCCTTGCAACGCCCACCCTGTTAACCACTGACGAACAGATTTGCATGCACAATTTCTACTTTTGAACTTTTTACAAGCACTTACAGAGCCGAAGAAGTTAAAAGTACAGGGAGAAGTTTGAATCAATTGATTTTTAACGTCTTAGAAATGTAATAATTTGCTCTTAAGAAAAATGTTTTCCGTTTAATTGGTTTGGGTGAATGTAAAATATTGTCGATGATGTTGATTTAAGCATAGTATGTTGACTTACCTCAATGGTTGTCTTCCCGGACTCCTGCCATTTCATGAGGTGTTCACCCTTCAAAGACCATCCAGGAGCGTAGCTGATGAGTCCTCCTCCCCCCGCAGTAGTCCCCGGTGACGCCTTTCCACCGGTAACTACCTCACTTGTCTCCGTTTTCGACTTCTTGGGGCTTGTCTGAAGCCGGAAAAAGCTGCGTCCGTGGAGCTTGCAACTTTTCGAAGGGGAGAAGAAAAATGAGCTCTTTTTGGGGGATTTTTCTTGCTCGTCGGCAGATTTAGACGTTGATGCGGCCGTTTCCGCGGGTGGTGCATCTTGAGTGTCAGTATCAATTGTGTTCGCGTTGCTGCTGCTCGGTTTTGGTCCTGAACTCTCATCAGCCACGAATAATAGCGTCCTTTGAACGAATGGTGTCGCCTTATTGTAGAATTCGAAGGGCTCAGGCACTTTAAAACTGGCCGGTATCGTAGTGCGGTGCGACTTTGAAAAGCGTCGTTCCATGTATTTTCTTGCCATATCATTCCATGCACTTTAGTTTTCATCACTTTTCATGGTAAAACTTAAGTCGATTAACTAATTACACTAAAAACAAAATAGGAAGATATTCAGAGCCTAGATCTATTTCAACAGCGATTTCTTTCATTAGTACCTCTACATCGCGCCACAGAAAAAGTAAACAATGAGACAAATAAAGCGAGTGGAATAAATCGCGTCCCCTCAAGTCGCAGCTAGAAGGTATTCGTAAACTACAACCCCACCTGGCTGGATAACACTTACCTCTACGTTTGCTGGATAAGCCTTTTTATAACCATCATTTTTTTCTTCAACTGGATTATTTTGACCAAGACACCGTTAAATATTACGAGGAAAAATGAGGTGTATATAATTTACAAAAAAAATATAGAGTGGCTATACTAATCTTTTGTTCAGACTTCGCAAAAATGATCCTACGTTGAATGGCCATGTTGATAAATAATAATAAAATAGGTAGGTAACTGCCTCGATGGTTTACTGGTTAGCGTATGCGCCTCTCACCGTGAGTTTCGGGATTGGTTCCCGGTTCGGGCAATGTGTTATTTGTGAACTTTCCGTCAGGAAATACACAATAGCAGCACGGAGTTGGAATTGTGCCCGGTGGATGGCGATAGGCTCACTCCCATAGAACCTAAACATAGCAGGTGAAATGTGGGTGTCGTTATGTTATGTCACAAAAGTTAAGCTGCTGAAATTATAAAAATAAACATAGTCAGAATTCGTTGCGTTTATAGGTAATTGTTTTTTTAGGTGCTTAATCGAAATTAAAATGAAATACTTCTATATATTCGTCACGAATGTTTTGCTGTACCCGTACCATTATTACTTATACTTGTAAACATTTAATAGTGAAAGGAAATGAACTCATTAAAAATAAATCCAAAAACAGTACCCCACCGCCAAAAGCACGACAGAGTATATCAAAGTACCGGAACTCAATATATTCGCCTAAAAATAACTAATTCCCTTTCATCCCGTTTCCAGTAATTGTATTAGGAGCCATGGCGCCCGTGGCCGACGGCTTGCAATTTTCACGCGAAGGCTCTATGCGGGACCCATCGATCGATGCGTAGGTAAACATTGCTTCATTGCTCCCTTACCCCTAACTTATACACGTGTTTTGACACCTATTACTTACAAAATAAAGTTTAAATTACGTTGAGGAAAGCTTGTAAACAGTCTTGAAAGCGGGATCACAGTTTCATGCTTGAAATTTTGAGGGAAAATATTGCATGTTTTTAGCGCGCTATTGGAAAAATTTCTGGTGGTGGCTTATTTTTTTTGTCTATTACCTTGGAAAATATACGGTATTCGGTATTTAACATAACATTTAAATAATATATCGACGATTTTTGTAAGTTGTCCAAGTGAGTTTCTTATGAATGAACTCAACACTTAGCGTGCCTTGTCATTTAATTTATTTTCTTCTACTTCATGCGTGTAATTGACTCTCATACAAATATGTATTTAAATGTATGAGCTTACATCTTGTAAAAAGACAACAATTATAATTTTTGACATACGAATTTCAATCAGTGCCTATTACGCTTACGTTTTTGCATGTCTTAATTATAGTGTAATTCTGTGGAGGCATTTAACATTTTGGACTGTATTAAGACTTACTGCTTAATACTTTAATACATTTCAAATATTCAACCAATTCATAATTTAACATTGTTCTATGTTTTCTGCATAATTTTATTAACACTTCATGAAGACCAACAATAATATTTTTACATTAACAACCCAGCTCAGAAATGAACCCAAACGATTAATTTCCTGTTGTTTTACGGCATAATTTCCCAGAGGTTCACGACAATCGTACCGTACGAAAGGAAAACACCCTCTATTTGTTAGCACGCACTTCACGGCTATCAAGCTGACACGACTTCAAACAATGCTATGTTTTCTTACAAGTAACGTTCACATTAAACAGATATACAGTTAAACAAAGGCTAATTTTTCCTAACAACTTTACATCCTATCTGGATTACAAATATCAAGAGTCTATGACAATAGGGTCATATGGATTAAAGTTTGCTACACTAGTCAACAAAGTCCAGGATAGGTCAGTGTTTTACTCTGACTATTTAAAAAAAAAATATATATTTCACAACTCACACACAATGCCATCTAGTCCCAAACTAAGCAGAGCTTGTACTATGGGTACTAGAATAACTGATACTAATACATATATATACTTTTCTTTTGTAAATACATACTTATTATACATAGAAACACCCAGACTAAGACAAACCCCCATGTTCATGCACACAAAGATTTGTCTTAAGTGGGAATCGAACCCACGACCGCGGTGTCGCAAAAAAAAACAAACAAATTAAATAAACAATAGATATTCGGTAATAGATATTAGATTATTAATAGATATTCGATATTATTAACGATATTCATCAAATTCAAAGCAGCGATAGCTGAGTGGGAGACCGTAGGGCTGCGAAGTCAAAAGTCTCGGGTTCGAAGCCACGGCACACACCTCTGTCAATAAATCGTGAAGATTCATCTGTTCGAAGGTATGTCTGTAATAAAAATAAATTGTCGCTTGCTAACGGTGAAGGAAAACATCGTGAGGAAACCTGCATGCCTGAGAATGCCTAAAAAGTGCTCGAGGGTGTGTGAAGTCTACCAATCTGCACTTGGCCAGCGTGGTGGACTATGGTATAACCCTTTTCATCATGAGAAGAGGCCCGAGCCCAGCAGGGGGACATGTATTAAAAACAGAGCTGCTATTTTTATATTATTAAATCAGCAATGAACCAATAAGTTTACAGATAACAAGACCACTAATCGTATTAGAAGACCACGCTAACAATTTGCGGTGAATTATTTGCTTAGTCCGAATGCGTCTTATGGTAAGCTTTAAAGCTATTCCGTATAGCTATAGCAAAGCACATAATAATACGTAAATTATATTGTCAAGTTATGCTGATACCTGACAGGAGGGGATTATGGATTAAAAGATTAAATAAGACACAAAGGAATATTATGGTTACTTTGTAAGCAAAGAAGTACATATATGAGTATCTATATTGTAGTACATTACAATACAATCATGTAGAGTAAAGACGAAAACCAAACTCAGACTTTTATATTTGCGAGGTATAAAAAAAAAGTTTTCTAAAATAATCGCCATAAAAAACTAAGTTGGAAGAATAATGCGTTTTCTATAGCCATACAATTCAACTCCTAATCCATAAAAGGCTATCAGACAATTATGGCTAGTTTAATCGCTTAAACCTGAGAAAAGTACAATAGGATAGAACGGTTTAGTTGTCTTTTTTATATAAAATACATATAAATACAAAAATGATGTATGCATTTTAACATTAATAAGACTAAGTGTATGTAAGTAATTTGACTACGCTTTCTTGATATTGATGCCTTTGCAGTTATAAAAGAGTTATTTATAACCTCTTTATAATTAATTAATTAGTGCGTACAACTGTGAAACAAAAATGATACCAAAATACAACGAAAACTACAAGTACAAGTATAATATTTACAAATTTTAAAGTAGATTTATTAAATATATATATATATTTATAGATATAATATATAAAATGGATATAATACATTCAATTTATTAAGCGCCTACCGCCTATACCAAGTCACATAAAATCATAACACCTAAGCTACTTTCTAAACATAGACAGGTATTCAAGTAAAGAAAACAGTTTAATATTAAATTCATATTCATAAATGCTAAGCAGATAGTAAGTTTATGAGCTATAAACAGTTTAAACTGAGTTTTAAACGTCTTGTGTATAATTGATTAGTTTGTTCATCCGGGCAAGCATACGATCGCGAGATAGATTATAAAACGATTTTATTCTGTTTTCCCATATAAAAATATGACAAAAACGCGATTAAATCCATCTCGCGCTCGTATGCTTGCGCTCCATGATTCCGTAAGAGTACTTTAAAGTTTAACTTTAATTAATTTTGACATAAATATTGCGTCTTGTGTCCTCTTAATGTAATTAAACTACATTGAACTTAACTATTTTTTGTCTTTTACATTAAATAATTAATTAATGATTATGCTTTTCATTCTTTTCAATCTTTTACCTGGCGAGACTTGAAAAAAAAGACAATAGCTTTTGCCAAACGATTTTTTTTAAATATAGTACAGAAGTTAAAAAAAAAACCGACTTCAAAAAGTAGGTAAACTAAAAAGCAAAAAATAAATTTACTTTGCACAAAATAATACGTTTTTTCATTTAGTAAAATAGAAATTATTAAATAATTATTTTATAATTCTGAAGTCGGTGCCAAGTAAATCGGATGATTAAGAACTAATATTCAGTCAGAAAATAGTTGTTAGAAAGATTAGTCTATACAGAGTTATTGTTTACTTTGCACCGACTTCAGAATTATAAAATAATTATTTAATAATTTCTATTTTACTAAATAAAAAAACGTATTATTTTGTGCAAAGTAAATTTATTTTTTGCTTTTTAGTTTACCTACTTTTTGAAGTCGGTTTTTTTTTTTATTAAAAATTATTTTATTTTACGATTTTATGTGATGGGTAGACCAGAATGTTTCTCAAATGAGGAGACGACGGTTCCTTGCGACGGAAAACTTATTAATAATAATCCCCGTACTCCTAACCGTTGAGAAGTTGTACCTTCCAGCATCAGCTCAGCAACATAAAATGCTGACTACTAGATGCAGATATCCAAGTAGCTTTAGATAATATATAAAAAACAATATAGAAGCCTTTTAAATTTGAGGGTTGCCCTCAATTTCTCTAAGATCCCGTCATCAGAACGTGACTTGAAAAAAATGGGACCACATGACATGTATATCCTTTCAAACAAAAAAAGAATTTCTCAAATCGGTCCAGGCGTCTTCGAGTAATCGGCGAACAAACATAAAATAAAAAAAATTAAAAAATAAAAAAAACATACAACCGAATTGAGAACCTCCTCCTTTTTTTGAAGTCGGTTAAAAATGCGGGTTCGATTTATTACGTATTAAAAAAAACTAATTATTAGATCTCGTTCAAACCAATTTTAAGTGGAAGTTTGCATAGTAATGTACATCATTATATTATTTTTACATTTATCATTCCCTTATTTTAGAAGTTACGGGGGAGGGACACACAAATTTTTCCACTTTGGAAACTATTCAGTTTAGAAAAAAATATATTAGAAACCTCAATATCATTTTTGAAGACCTATCCATAGATACCACACGTATGGATTTGATGAAAAAAATATATAGTTACGGAAAAAAGTGGCTGTGACATACGCACGGACAGACGGACAGACATAACGACTCATTAAGGGTTCCGTTTTTTGCGATTCGGCAACGCAACCCTAAAATCCGTCTCGATAGTCTAGTACTTTTCGTATGCATCTGGCAATGCGAGGTAAAGTATTATTTGTGAACTTTCTGTCAGGTAATTCACAATAGTAGCACGAAGTTGGTATTGTGCCTGGTGGATGGCGATAGGCTCACCATCTATCTCATGAAACCTAAACATAACAGGTGAAGTGCGGGTGTCACCTCTGCCACACCCTTCTAGGTAATATAGGCATGATTTTATGTTATGTAATATAAATAAATAACATGCGATTTCAGTTTGTGTACTGTAATCAACAGCAAAAAATCTGTTCAAAAAGCGTTGTTCCTGAAAAAATCACAACAAAAGAATCTTTATTTACTTTTGTATTCGGAACAGAGCTCGTTACGATTTCATTGTATAATTAAGTTGCCGAAATTAACTCCAATTGGAACACGGAAAGTAATTTGTATGTTATTAATTGTCTCTCGCCAATAAATAATTCTTATTGTGTTGTCTGCGAATGTTGGTATAAAATACAAATGAAAAATAAACTGGAGCACTACTTTATTGCAGTTTTATTAAGTGCTAACAATAAATTAGCAGGTTATAAAATGGAAGTAGGCGCAAATCTATCTTAAGTGCACATTAAATTAAGTCTAAGTGCATCTTAGGTATGTTTGTGCTTGCGCTTTTATTTTCTTTCATTAAATTTGATCTTGACAATTATGAGCTTTGGATTCTAATGCAACTGTGTGTGATCTATGAACCTCATTTGATTTAGCTTTACGGTATAATTATACTGATTAAGGATTATATTTATTAAATTTTTGTCTGTCTGTCTGTCTGTATGTGTGTACGCGCATCATGCAAAAACTACTGCTTGGAATTGGATGGGGTTTTCACAGTTATGTGATTATAAATGATTTATCTTTGTATTTAATCCCAAACTGGCTAAATCAGGGAGTGTAAGTTAATATGGGAGGTTTGTAAATTTTGAAGGAAGATTTACAAATTCTGCACATAAGTTTCCTACACGATATAAATGTACAATAAGATAGAGTTTTTAGAAATTTCACTCCCCAAAGGGATAATTGGGGTTCATAGCTTTTTATTTCATGCATGAATATGGCATAAATAGCATAGAAATATGGATAGTGTCTAGATATAAACAGGTGAAGTGTGAGTATTCTGCACCTCGGCCACACCTATCCAGGTAATATAGGACGTTATGTTATGTTATGAATAAAATATTATTCACAAAATATACTTAAATGTCTCTCTTATAAAATGTTAGCATTATTATTTAAAACAACATTCAACCCAGCAATAACGCGCAAATTACCTTCCTATTCCAATCATACAGGTAAAGTTTTAAATTGCTACAATCTTTACATCAAAAGTCATGTTAGGCTCCAACTTCGGAGTAAGGGAGCCTACACACCGCAGTTACCGTTCGGAATCGTGACTGCGATTATCAGTATCACGACAGGCGGTCAATCGCCTATAAGCCCCGAAGCTGACCCCTCATATTATTGTCGTAGTAAAACCTTCTTACACCAATAACTATAACAATAAATTCGAATGTTTTGGGCGTTTTTGGTATAACATTTTTATAAGGGTTTTGCATGGAAGAGGGCCGTAATATTGTTGTCCAATCTTCAGTGTAATATGAATCGAAAAGTGATGTAGCTGTCCGTTATAATTAACCCTCAATTGTCAAGCATTCGGTCCGTAATTTTTTAATTCGTTTGGGCTTACGGACATTTGAAGTATGTAAGTACTTTAAACATGCGCCAATGTGTTTTTTATAGTATGATCTATCTAATGGTACAGCAGAGTACAGCCCATGGACATCAACAATCCACAAAAGCAGATTGTAGATGCGTCGCTGCAGCTGAGGACTACGGTGTATATTATGCAAGTCGTTTCAGAGACTGATCACACCAACAAAACGGAACACAATAATGCCAGCATTACTATTTGGCGGCAGGTTAAAGATACGGAGACGGTGGTGCTGCCCTCGAGCGTGATCACAAGAGCTCTACCATTAAAAAAATATATATACTTTCAAAATCACGTGAATTGCAGGTCGCGTCCTTTAATGAAAGTACGATTTTATCGCACATAATTCAAAAGAAAATCACCAATTTATTTACAGCAACAAAAACATCTTTCCGAGACAACATTCAATGCCATCCCCATTCGTTTTCTTCGTTTCCACAAGGAATAACTCCCCTCATGGGTTTCTTTGTAAATAGCTTTCCGATTCCTTCGTCTTAGGGGGAAATTATTACATTTCGATGACATGACGAATTCGGGATGACACATGAGGGGACCCTCTTGACCCGTAGTACATGAGTAATAAAAGTGGAATATTTAGTTGGGTTATAAACTCGAATGTTGCATTTCATACGTTAACGCATGACTGGAAAGGTAATTATTTGACTGCGTGGAAGGGGTGTTTAAAAACGTGTGTAATTAATGTTAATTTTATATTACTAGCAGCAACAGCCGAGCGGGGGACCGTAGGACTGCAAAGTCATTTCGGTTCGAATCCACGGCACACACATCTGTTAATAAATCGTTAAGATTCATCTTTTCGAAGATATGTGTGTATTTATCATATTAATTATCGCTCGCTAACGATAAAGGGAAACATCGCGAGGAAACCTGCATGCATGACAGTGCCTAAAAGTACTCGAGATCGTGTAAAGTCTACCTACTAATCCGCACTTGGCCAGCATGGTAGACTATGGCCTAACCCTTCTCATCATGAAAAGAAGACCGAGCCCAGCAGTGGGACATGTATTATATACAGGGCTGCTATTATTTATTATGTATTACATTACTTTAGTTATTATTCCGCTGGTCATGTTGCTGATAAGTCTTTGCTAGCAGTATTTTAGCTTGCACTTAAATATATAAATGGGGACGAATATTTTCTTCACAACCTAAAATGTTGTCTCAGTCGTAGCCATAAATTTTGTTCCAAATAGAGGATAGATCTGTTGGACGCTATCGGATATCCTCTAAAATAGGACAACACCGAGGAAATCCGGACGGCGACAGCGAATAATATAACTGTAGCGAATATTTATGGAGTCCGAGATATTTCTGGAACTCGCAGCCAGGGTAACCTGTCACTGCAAATACGATCTGTATACCCGATACTGTACTCTTGGGAGTATAAATACTTCTTCATTACCATTAGATATGGTTCCAGACGCTGTTCCAAATACTCGGAGTTCTGTTAACCCCGTAACGGTAAACTAGCGAGATAAGGTAGGATACTCCAAATAATTCTCAATAGGCCTTTAACCTACGTTTAAATAATTAAGATACAAAGGTATTTCTGATGTCTGCGAGTTCACTGACTTGGATAAAGGTGCATTCCCACCGCAACTAAGCTAAGCACACTTGGCACCTTAAAATATGAACAAAGTTTTATATTGCAAGTCGGTAGAATGTCTTGGTATACAGCAGGAAACTCTAGACTGCTCTAGAGTGCCTCTCTTTAGTCGTGGCTTTATGAGCGTAGCTAAAAACAAATTTCTTTATATCAAACTAAATATAAAAAAGTTATTTTTGGTAACTATTCTCACTTTTCATTTCAATGACTTGAGGTGGAGACCGGTAAAATTAACATAACATGAAACACAGAAGGGTGTCGCAGAGGTGTACAACACCACACCACATTTACCTAGGGTGATCCTATCACCATCCACCGAGCACAATTCCAACTCCGTGCTGCTATTGTGAATTTCCTGACAAAGACTTTACAAATAACACTTTTCCCGACGCGGGAATCGAACCCGTTAAAATTAACTCGTTAATAAACAAGTTCATCGGTAGCTTTATTTCGCTTAGCACTAGAATAACACATTTAATGTGTACCATACGCTGGGTAGTTGTCAACAAAATAAATAGAAATAATGGCGGGTTCAGAAATAGACGCCTCCCCAGCTTGCCGCGAACTTGACAATCTACCCGCATGTTTATTTTTAACTCTATCTTATATCTTATTGTATTCGGAAATACCAAGGAAATGAGCTCTTTGAAGATTTGTTACCTTTCTATTTATAAGTGTTCCTTTAAATTATAATGTGTGCACTATAATGACACGCTCGATTTATCTTGTTTCTGGTTTCGACAAATATTTTTTTAATGGTGATACAGTGTCTGCATGCTGAGTCCACATAATAATGTTGTACAGTGTTAAGTTGATGCAAAATTCTTCATCGGTCTAGTTTTAGTCTACTCATTTTAACTCAAGCTCGAAGATGTTTTAGTTTGTTTTATCTCCTTCTTTCTCCTTTTCGTGTCAATGTAAAACCCACCAGGGTAATAATTTTATTAGGCCCAAAAATAGAGTTTTCGGTGATATTGTTGATCGTCTATGGTGCAGGTGGTGAGACATAGGGGACATGAAAGAAGGTAAGCCATCTATTCTGGACTGGAGTCGCATTTGCAATCTGCATGTTCGGTATAGTCCCGTCGCTCTAGATTTCCCTTGACCAATAACTTGACTAGGAATGAAAAGTTTGTTTTATGTGACAGCTTTACGTTCCGTAATAGATGAAGATTTTCAATTATCTACATAATTTGTGACCGGTACACTAAATTGTAAGTTGGAGTTAAACAAAAATAGTTATATGTGCAACAACAGAGCAAAGTACGTAAGAGCTTTGAGTGTTAATTTTCAGTCCCGAATAAAGTCAAGATCAAGAGCGAAGCGAGTGATTTTAGCTAAGAATCTTGAGCGAGGTGAGGAGAAGTTAAACCTCGCGCACGCTGAAATGACATCAATGACTTTGAAATTTCGTAGTCATTTTTCCTCTCGCTCGAAGCAAAACAGAGTTTCACTCAGCAAAGATTGCTTTTTGAGCTGCTGAGTTCAATAAAACATTCTACTCTGCTTGCGCTTCATAATTATTATTATGAGAGACAAGTATGTATTACGAATCCATAGCTGAATTGGCAAAGCACTTGGGGCGTATACCCAAGAGGTGCAGGTTCGAGTCCTGCTGGATTCTTAATTTTTCAACTTTAATATTACATAAAGTATGTATTCTTTCATATCTCACATACTACATTATATTACATATACGCAACAGTTTTCTTGTATAAAATTTAATCTTATAGAATTTTCATAAGCTTATTAACCACATGAGGCGTCGGTTGATCTTAATTAAGTCGCTGCCTCAAGTGAAACCGAGTTAAGTTACAAGTCACCCCCGGGACGTGTCGCGGGCACACAGCGTGATTACGCAGCCAAATACCTACATACGAATAATACGCTTGCCTAAGTGAATAACTTGTTGTAAAATAATATACTATTGTATTGATGATATGATTGTATTGATTTTGTTTTTTGCATTTTACTTTCGAAAATAGTTAACTACATTTATTTAGAGTCAAATATTTGCAATTAGTTTCAATAATAAATTTACATACAGGTTGGTTGCCACATGGCGACCTTTGTCGAAAACACAGTTTCGTCAGTGTTAATTTTCACCAGTAACATTCGATAAATTTCGCTGTGACGCATCCATATACAAAATATCACTTCAGTGCAAAACTCTGTAACAGTTTTCCAGGTAATTTTATAAAATCTGACCCAAGAACTTCATGCACATATTAAATTGAATAAGCATGGCTCGGGCCGTGCCGTGTTATCGAAGCAACCCACCGACATGCCACATGAGTTATTGTTCGCCCAGTAGGTGAGATGAACGTGATTTATTAACCCCGTATGACAAACTGTTTACTTAGCGACGTCATTAATATTCCTTAAAATCAATAGACAGTAATTCTGAATTTAAATAGTTATAATTAAAAGCGACGTGAAATGAAGACATTATTATTGAGAATACGTGTTACTCTCGACAGTGTGAGACGTAACACGGATGGCGTCGAATGGCAATTAATCGCCCAGTTGATGAACCTACGTAATAGATTCGAAACTAGTCGGCATATCTCCGACTAAAATAACGTGAGTGACCGGTATTCTCAATAATAATAAATAGTTATCAGTAGCATAATTTACAGAATGTCACACCTATAATACCCTGAGGAGTATGGCAGAGATGTATTACACCCACATTTAATCTGTTAAGTTAAGGATTCATTAGTTATCCTTTACAAAATAATATTCAGTTTTTTTTTTTAATAAATCTGGGTTTATTTCTTCGATTCACACAATCTCAGTCCACAGCCTATAAAGGGATTGAATATTATTCTATGCTATCTACAGTCAAAGAATGCGGCGGAAATGCAACAGTCAATCATAGTTTCAAACTCAATCTGGCAGTTTTTAATTTGCGAACTTTAACAATCTAACAAGAGAAGTGCCTATTTCAGTTTAAAAAAAAAGTATGACTGCTTAGATATCTTTGACTTTAAAACTTATAAAATGCTGCGTATTTGATTAAGTAGATATTATTTTTATATATACTGCCATTTTAACCAAAATCGCAAACATTTACATAAATGTGTTTTTTTAACAGTTTAAACATTTTTTTGGCACTATGGCCGACACAAGGTCTATGATGTAAATTTGAACGTGATAGTTAGACATTCCACGCTCCAACACTTCCAACAATGGTCCGTGCAATCAATATGGATACTATTTCGCCATACATGTTCTCCGCAATCCGTTCTGGCAACGCAAATAGTTATACAGAAGTTAAACTTATGCATGTATTTTAGCTATAATTCCAACACTCGCCATCGCCTGTGAGCCGCATCGGTATTCCTTAAATGGAAATTTCTTCCTTAAATATTGACCGTATTCATTATATATAGAAATAAGGAAGGACATTTCTTTTAAATCGACAGTTTGCCTTACAGAATCACTCCACCGTTTACTAAAATTCATTAATAGTGCATCTCTTAATTCGAATCAAAGATTTAGCAAACTGTATGTAGTGTACCCTGATGGATGGTTATTAGTACCTAGAGCCTTTTTAAAAGCTGAAAAATCTTACTGATACGTAGTCACATATTAATAAAGACAGCGATATTAAGTTCAGGTCCTTATCTCTTATCTTAATCAATTCGAAACACAGTAATCCAAGCACTCCTTGTTTTTGTAATATTTTAAAGCAAATTTTAGCTTTGCTATGCCTTTTTGTATTTTATATAATATTAAAAAAATTGTTACTCGAAAGCAGCATGGGGCGTTTACCCAGGGGGTGCAGGTTCGAATCCTGCTGGATTCTAATTTTTCAACTCCTTGTTTTGTTTATGGATAAAAAGAGTAATCTTCATATTATCTTTTATTATCATCACTTAGATATAATAACACAAAGTAACTTAGAATGCGATCATGCACAGTCTTTCACCATGGCACCGACGCTGCTAGTGTAACTTCGCCATGTTGGTTTGTATCCTACTTAAGATAGGAACAAATGGATGAACGTGATGTCACGAAATGACGTAACATACAGTTGCTATGCTTAGAAAATTATACTAAGAAACAGTTGAACATGAAAATTTAGGGTTTTGGCTAGAGGCGACCGTAGCTGGATGGCTAAAGCGACTGCCCGGTGAGCAGTAGGTCGCAGGTTCAAATCCTGCCGGTCCCATATCTTTTTCAACTGTTTCTTAGTATAATACTAGTGATATCCAATAACAACTAATATAACACTCCAAATTGACGGCAGTGAAAGACGCGTTGGTCATGCTCATGACGCCTATTTCACATGAGCTTGTTCACAAAAAGCACTATACATAGCTTCATTTCTGTACTATCGTTGTGTACTGACAGCGTGTAATTTATTCGCACGTGGAGGCATTACTTCAAATCAACACGTGATTAAAATGCAAATGGTGGCCTTTGGTCATGGCAACGGTGGTAGGTGGTAGCCTGGCAATTATACCATTATTTAGCGAGGGGATAACTTGTGCACGGCTTTGTTGGGCGGAGATGTGGCGGGTTATGGGTGTGATTGCAGGATGTAAGTGCGGAATGTAAAGAAGGGTAGAAAATTATTCAATGGTTTTTTTATCGAAATCTGTCTTTAAATCAAGCTTGTTTAGTCATTTTTAAAAGGTTTAGTGGTTTCAAATTTATTTTATTTTTACGATGTTGTTCTAAATTTGGTTCCTTTTACTTCAATATTTTTTGAATGCCGTTAAATATTTGTTTGAATATGTTTTTACATAACATAACATCACGCCTACATTACTCAGAAGAGTGTGGCAGAGGTGTAAATCAACCACATTTCACCTGTTATGTTTAGGTCCCATGGCATAGGGGTTGAGCCTATCGCCATCCACCGGGCACCATTCTAAGGCGCATACGCTAAACACTAGCTTTTTTTTACAGAATCCTGAAGGGAAGTACAAACATAATTAGATTTGGACAAACAAGTATCTTTTAATTTAACAAAATTCAATATGAGAACCAACCTAGGAACCATCTAACAATAATAGACCTATTAAGGTACGGAAACGTGAATATTCTACTTGACTATGTGCAGATATATCCCTTATAAGTTATCTAGAACATCATCATAGAGATTCTATTCCAAATCTTTAGATAATGAGTTCCTTCAGTTATCCGGAACTGTGCGCATCACATCCGCTGCATGTGCACACGCTTCCTAGAATATCTCTTAGAGTTTTTATTCGAGAAAGTTCATAGAGGTGCTATGTTTATGTTATAAGTGTTTGACTTCGGACTTCATAAAAAGATCGTGTCATGCTCGATTTGGAATAATATTATTAGATTGGTACGTGCTGAGAATGTTATTACTGCTTTGTCGTTATAAACCAAGGACAGGCCTTTTTACGTTTAAAGAAATTATGTATGGGCGATTTATAAAATAGATATTTGTACATTGTGTATGAGCTTTTATTCCAGCTGATAGTAACTGACACCTGGTAGTAAGTGGTAACTGTATCCCAAAGACTTTATATATACGAGTATCTACAAAGTGTAGCATCTAGAAAACTGGAGGATACGCCATATTTATTATGATATGTTTATGCCTTCAAGTAAAGGCTTAAATAATGCTTTCTTGGCTGTAGCATTGAGTTTAATTAAGGTAAAGGGTAAGAGAGTTTTTATTTTTTTATTTTTTGTACAAATGTATAATTTATGCGACTATGTTAAAAATCTTTCCAATCAAGTCTTCTATCAATCAATCTTAAAGGAAGTAAAACGAATTGATTTGTCAGTCTTTCTACTACTATATGACTCATTCAAAACAAAGCAAAGTTCACTCCCATTCAACATGGGTTAATATAAATAAAACTAATTAAAACGAAATGTAGGTTAACCGTTAATTAAGCACGTTAATTTAACGTTGATCACGATTGATAACAGCAGTTAACTCGAAATAACGAACATTCAACAAACAAAACAATGTTTAAGTTAATCTTCATTATTTTAATAGTATTGCGATAATAGTAGCGGTCACGGAAACTGTAATGAAATAAATAAATGGTCCTCTTACAAACTTATTTATAGTGTGTGGTGATGGCGCCACTGGTGGGACAATAACAATAATTCACCGATGTGATTCTTTTGAGTATTTTTATTTAAAATTGTACAAAAATATAACTTTGCCGCTTTTATTCAGAATGAAAGATATATTTTTATAGCGAAGAAATTTTGTTTTGAGGGGAATTACATAGAAAGGTTTTGTTTAAAATACACAGAATACTAAAATAATACCTTTTAACCAAATTTATTATTTTTCTTAATTGACTTAGATTAACCAATCCTGATTGAATTTGAATGAGACGTGGATCAACAGACCTCTTCACTTTAGTACCAACGAGGCTTATACGGTATTATTTCTTAGACTATTGCAAGTTATCAGATTTTCTTCCCCCATTATTTGGTTCCCCATATTGATATTTATTTCAAAATTAAGCCTCACGCAAACTTAACTTGGCCATATTGACTGTATGTAATTGTGCGGGCAACGCGTGCGGGATTAGGTGGGCTGCAAACTGTGCGGGCGCTAATCTCCCGTGACAGGTCCTGATGGAACACGGAACCTTGCACGATATACCTACGGCATTTACATGAATTGGGGATTAGATTATTGTCCCTTCAGTCAAGCTTCAGGGATTGCTACGGTATTGTACAGTGACATACATTTATTTATCTATCTCCTTAGCTATTAAGCATGTCGGCCGGTCTATAAATATATATACATACTTACAATTACTGTTTTGAGGACACCGTATCAATATCAATCTGTTTTGAAACATTATAATAATATTCTCCGTTAGTAACAAAAACTAAACGAATAATATTATAGTATGCTGATAATAAACATACTGTTTTTTATTTAGCATTACGAGATTTTCGGTGGGACCATTCTAGGCCCGTGTCCCATAATTTGACTTTATTGTCATGGGGGAAAGGAAACGAGTGCTAGAAAGGTTTTGTTTGGGGAAACATGACAAAAACGTGACATAATCTATCTCGCACTCATATTATTATGCATGCCAAGCTGGAGTACGAAACTCACTCAAACGACTTCAAAAAGTATATGTCGAGCTTTTTTGGTTCGTGATAGTGTTGTCCCAGAACGATGTCAGCAAATTTTACAACCTAATTACCCATGTAAATTATTCGGTGACGGTACTCGGTGGGTAATAATATTTTTATCTATATATGACGTAGATCGTGTTGATGTTAAAACGGTGACAAAGATTATTTGGAAACTCAAATTATCTATTTATAATTAGCAGATGACTTCATACTTGGTTATGATAATGAGTTCATGTTTATTTAACAAGATCAATGCTCCCATATGACACATAATTATTTACTGAAGCTATATCAATAAAAGATTTAAGGCCGTCGTATGAATTATTCGTTTCATTATATTAGTCCCCATATTTCTCATAGAACAGTAAAGACTACAGTTAATGCAACCTTAGTTATGAATCTTTTAGAATTATAAAAAAAATGCAATAATCATTCTAAAACTTTGGGTCTTAAGAATCATACATAACATAACATCACGCCTCTATTACTCAAAAGGGTGTGGCAGAGGGTACAACACCCATATTTCACCAGTTATGTTTTGGTCTCATGGGATGGGGGGTGAGCCTATCGCCATCCACCGGGCACAAGTCCAACTCCGTGCTGCTATTGTGCATTGCCTGGCAAAAAGTTCACAAATAACACTTTGCCTTACTTGGGAATCGAACCCGAGATCGCGCGGTGAGAGGCGCATACGCTAATCATTAGACCATCGTGGCAGTTTAACCTTTAAGTTCACTAAATTACCCGGTATTCGATCTCTTTCTCTTATACAATGTTGGAACTAGACAGAGAGCTTAAAACCGCAGCTTAATATAACTTTTTAAATAAATCGTTATCGAATTTATCGATACAAAAATGTCGAGAACCATAAGCTCTATTATCAATTTCTTTAGCATCTTCTTACAAGCAGTTTCATATTTATGACAAAGAAACTAGAAAAATATAAACTCAGTAGATATAATACGAGTCAGAACAGTATTATCCATGTAAACTACCGACATTTATAACCGGCGACTTCACAACCGTTTCGGTCCACAATTCCACATGGTCATGTTTACGGATATTACGTATTCACAACATTAATAACGTTTAAACGGACCATTTCGGCGGCAATTGTACTGTGAATAAAATTAATGACACATATAAACGTATAGCACCCACGTATTGTCGACTAAAACTAACTTTGACCTTAGATTAATCATAGTTTATTCACCCCAGACGGTTTGTAATACATTTCTTTTAGATCTCTTCGAATTTTGTTTATAAACTTAATGATATATGTAAGACTAGTTACTTGGAATAAATTGAGTAGATTAACATATTTTGGCCAGAAGTTGAGCATTGCCATACAACGTGGCAATGCTGCCAGCATTTTGGGAACGTTGCCCACTGGTAGCGGTCTTTTAGACTAAGTTTGTACATAGTTTTAGATGTAGTCATTTGTTTTTAGGTTAATAGGAATTTTGTTTTCTTTTCTTTTTATTTCCTTAAATAAATTTTACTAAAAAAATTTCATATGAATACAATGTGAAAATAATAAGACATGTTAATTTTTTTAAATAG
The DNA here is from genome assembly GCA_905147285.1 of Hypena proboscidalis. Taxonomy (NCBI): domain Eukaryota; kingdom Metazoa; phylum Arthropoda; class Insecta; order Lepidoptera; family Erebidae; genus Hypena; species Hypena proboscidalis. The sequence goes on along the minus strand of LR990128.1, from coordinate 14,868,666 downwards.
CCGCACATAAGCAATATTCTTAAGCATATTTCGTACATTGCAAATTCTAAGCTCCATAAAAAACCAGCCTGTACGTTAAATATTTGTCAATACATAAGAGCGATGACAGAGAAGTATGAATACCTATTTCACAAATTTTATACCAAAGATACTTTACAAAAACTACGTAGATGATATATGTAAGTACTACATGAAATAAACTCCCAGTAAAACTATTTTTCATTGATTATTTTTATAGCATTTAGCTATGCTTAGCAAATTATACTAAGAAACAGTTGAAAAAGATATGGGATATGGGAAACGACGTATCATACAGTTGAGAAATTTAGGGTTCTGGTAAGAGGCGACCGTAGCTGGATGGCAGGTTCAAATCCTGCCGGTCCCATATCTTTTTCAACTGTTTCTTAGTAAAACTATTTTTATATCAAAGTTTTATTAGCAGATCCATATTTGCTGTATCATGCCAGGATATCGTGAGATCTCAATTTGACTCAGTGTTTTTAATTACTGAATTGCTCTTTGCAATAATACAAATATACACTCATGTCTAAAAATACACTGCACTAAATTGAAGCAGCACATAGACCCAAATACAGCAAGAATTTGATCACGTTATTTAATCGTTACAAATTGTCAAATATATTGCAAAACTAATTATTATTAAGCTCTAATAAATAAGCTTAATTGTACGAAGGTGAAGATAAATTACTTTTACAATCCTCCCCTAATTTTGTAACAAAATATTTCCGAATTTAATGAGAGATACCGAAATAAACTTTGGCCAATTCTGTGATAAACGAGAGTTGGAAGTTTTGCCTGGAAGGGGCAGGTACTGTTATTTATTGTTTACGTAATCTGTAAAGAAAATAAAGCATTAAAACTCCTTACTTAAAACAGAAAAAAAAAACAAATATAATTTAAAAAGAAATCGCTCTTGAAGTAGCTTCCTTGGAAGAAGGTTCTATTTACCTTATAAATACCTATTTTAAGAACAGATTCACTAACGATCCGTCTCAAAATAATCCAGTTTGTATTTACTAAAATCAGTCACTAAAAAACTACTGTTATTGCTAATTCACTCACAACAAAAGAATCACTCAATACATTTAATATCAAGAAGGCTACAGTTTTTAATAATTAATAATACGATTACTAAACTAGTCTCAAAAAGGTTATATACTTTTCAAAATTTAAACTTTTAACATCACTACCATTAAAAAAGGCTACAGTATTATCAGTCACTAATACCTACAAAAAGATTGTATACTTTTTTTGAAATTGGAACTATTTATTTTTCGTAATCGCGTTCCCGCCTAAACGCGAAGGCTTTGGTTCGGGGAGCGTTCGTGGTGATCGGAGGGCGCTCGGCACGCGACTGGGGCGGATCGATCTCGCCCTGCCTGCCGGCACAACCACCGACCACGTCCCGCGGGGATGCAGATGCACGCACTTTGCATACAGCCACGCTGGATGCGATAAGGAAGATGTATAAATTTCTGCACGTATAGTATGAAGATTGGCGACGACTGACTATGTGTTCTGAGTGTTCTGACTGTATTGGCAAATGCTGTTATGGAAGTTAAGTTTGAAGAGGGAAGTTGTAAAAGCAACGACCACAATGCAAAATTGTTGGATGGTGTATTAACATGATGATGATGTATTAACTTTGGCAAGTTTAAGTTGCTTTGCAGAGTTTTTAACTTTGTTAAGACATCTATCAACTTATGAAAGAAAACTTTAATAGTTTCCGATTCCTACAACTAAATATAGTTACTAGTTGCTGCAATATTTGCTCCAAATGTGAAGCGCCTAAATGATGGTAAGTTAATGTTTTTACACGTTAATGAAATAAAAGACGATCAACTTTAGAAGAAGTTAAACACAGCTGTCGCAATAAACTTTCAGCTTTTAGTTGCCTACCCTGCACATTGCATTAGATATTGCTAAATTAACTCGGCATGACAGTTTGTAATTCACATTATTTGTCATCTTGTCATCAACAAATGTCTTATGTTTCTCAAATATAGTTTGATCTATTATACTTATGTATCTATAAAAGAATGCATACTCCGCCATATCTAGCATGAATACATCCGTATCAAACAAATTGAATAACTCACAGAAGATCCACGTACTCACCCTGAAATACGACGGCCCATCTATTTGTCCCTTCGAGCCGGATTGAGTCACTCAATCCTAAACCAATGATTACGTTTTTTTTGCATTCAACCTTGCTTGTCTCAAAGCCTTTAATTTTTCTTCATGTTTCACCCCTGCTGAATCAGATAAATACAGCATTCTGTATGTAAGAAATTTTTTTTCAAGGTGATTGTAAAATAAAATTGGTGTAACAAAACCATGTTTCAAAATATTTATCTATAGCTATCAGCGCGTCGCGGTTTCATCCGCGGAAAATAGTAGCCTATGTCGGGCCTTAAAGTCTTATTAAATTTCATCAATATCTATCCAGATGTTCACGCGTGATGTCGTTACCAAGGTAAATAGGTATTCATTTTTATATATAAAACTAGGCTCAAAATCGATAGAACTGATTTGAAAAATCCTTCACCAAATAGAAACATAATACTATCTTATCTAATCGAATTCCACGCAAATTAAGTCGCAGTCAACAGCTAGTCTAAATAATAAATGGCGAGTGGTTTGAAAGACTAAGAAAAGCACAACAGAAAGTTACGTTGAAAGGTTCTATCTGAGACGACGACTGTCACTTTGAATGTAAGTTAGAGTACTTACATAAAGTAGGATGAACGAAAGGACACCGACTTTCTGCTTTTTTTTTGTATTACCGCCTTTAATTTTCTTTAACTGAGACTGAATATAGTACATGAAAGTTGCCTTGACTTTTAGTTAAATGCTAAGTGAATTTGTAAGATAAACTAATAAAATTTGATTACTAATAATTAAAATTTAAATAGGCATGCCATATTACTAAAAATGTTTATAGTGACCATGAACTAAGTATGTCTACATTTCAGATCTGTAAACATAATTAGCTGAAGACTAGCAAAATGACATGAATTAACTAGAAGATTTAAAAAAATATTAAGGTTGAAAAATTTAGAATCTAACAGGATTTGAACCTGCTCCCCGCGGGTAAACGCCCCAGGTGCTTTGCCAATTGAGCCATGAATTCGTATGCTGCTAGATTTGAATTTTTTCAATCCTTTCTGTGCCAGCGTAATAGATATATTTATACCTTAGCTAGCCGAACCTAGCTTGGTTTTAGCGCCACCTGTGTGATGAGTAATAAGTCACTTTGTCACACAATATTTTTTAAAATACAAAAAGGCATAGTAAAGCTATAATTTGCTTTAAAATATTACAAGAACTAGAAGATCTTTAAATTAGCATATCAAAGAGTTCAATAATATTTACCTACTAAGCTAAACCAACTGACCAAGTCGTTAAAACGGTATGTTTATATAATCAAAGTTATAGGTAAAATCAAAGATCTAGGCGAGTTGTTAAATTCACTGTCTCAGTCACTCATGTACGGTTCACGCTTCACGTATATCTCGCTTTCGGTCTTACAGCCCGCCAAGAAGTTTGATGTTAGGTATACCAACAAATGATATATGATTTGAATGGAATGTAGTAACGTTATACTAATAGTCCTGTTATCCATGAATAACGTTAAAATGTTACGTTAAAGTTGTTATCTCTTTCTATACTTTAATTGTAATTTGTTTTCTGGTAAAGAATTCAAAATGTACTTAACAATACCATAAACATTAAACACACCTCTAAGTATTTGTTATCTATGAATATTTTGACTGGTAATTGTACTAATTTCTCTTGTGTTATATTTCTATATTAGAAAGTGTCTTGTTTGCCTTGACACGCTCACTTATACAGAAAATAAATACAAAGTTCTTAAAAAAAATGTTTGTCGACTTTATATTCTGTGTTTTATTACTGCCAAATTCGACTTTTCATATCTAAACTGATGGTTTGCGCCATTAATCGGTATAATTAAGATAACAATTGATTGAAAGATAGCTACTTAGCTTGTTGCGTGGCAATTAATGAAATAAACGGGGTTTTAAACTACCTAACAGGTAAAGTACTCTCTCAGGAGCTTGATCGATCTTGTAGGTTAAGTAATTTTAACCACGGTCTTCCATGAATGGGTGACGATCTTTGACATAACGAGTTTTCCTGCGTGCCTCGAAGTGTACGTTAAGCCGCCGGTCTCGGTTGCCATTTGAACATCTATGGCAGTCGATACGGGTAGTCAGAGGCCAGAAAGTCTGACAACTAGTCTAACAAAGAGTATCGTATTACCTCATACTGGGTTGTAAACGTTTTATGGCAGTTGCTCCACGTAAAGACAGACTACGCGCTTTTCGCATGCAGAAAAGAGCAATTAGAACGATTGCAAAGGTGTCACGCTTTACGTCAGCAAAACCATATTTCAAATCTCTTGAAATACTGACCCTACCGAGTGTTGTGATTATGCAAATCGCCCTTTACATGTGGGATCATTTGCAAGACTACCAAAAGCGAGGAGACAGGCATACATATGGCACACGTGATGCAGAGAAATTAGCTCTTGTGCCACATCGTCTCGCAAAAATGAGTAAACTTACACACGTGATAGGGCCTAAAATATTTAATTGTTTACCAATAAATGTAACTTTTAAACTATCGCGTTGCATGATTATTATTATAATTTTGACGGGAATTAACGCGAAACATGCATATTATTTACCTTTTGGCTATACGTTTCGGCAACGGGTTACACCGGCCGTTTTCTATAGCGTAAATAATATGCATGTTTTGCGTTAATTCCCGTCAAAATTATAATAATAATAAATGTAACCTCCTCAAAGTCACGAACTGTTTTTAAAAATAGACTTAAGTGCTGGCTCGTTCAGGAAGCCTTTTACTCCGTAGATGAGATATTCTTAAATTAGTAATAGTTAAATTTAAAATAAATTAGTATTTTTTTTTTTTTTTTTATAATATAATTTGTGACGTGTAATTTATCATTACCAATAAAAGTGTTTATCTGTTTATCTGTAAAATACTGATATTCGGCTAAACACGCTGGACTAGAACCGTCCCCAATGTAATTGGGAATAGGATCGGAATGTAAGATAAAGTAAACACAATAAACACAGGTCACATACGCGGTCGTATTATGGAAATTCATTTAACAAATCGCTCGCGAGCTTACCTCGGAGCTTCAAAGGATTGTTTTAGGAAGCATTCCGTTTGATTTCACGACACATTGCATCTACAAGCCTCCGTAATTTTATGCTTTATTTGTTTTTGCAACTGAATTTACGGAGCGATTGGTTGTTCAAGCCACCGGCACTTCAGTTAAGATCGGCAAATATTTCAGGATACCAATATTTGTTTAAAAACTCATTACATTATTCATAGTGCATTGTTTCAAAGAGTTATATTATTGCGTAATTTCACTATTATCAATCAAGCAATTTAACACCATTCATTCTAGCCTGGCCGTACAATTTACTATAGATTATTCAAAAACGTTCCAGCGGCCAACAACCTCCAATAAATATTTAAAGAAATACAATTAAAGAAAACAAGTTAAAAATGTAAAAAGTGGTAAAAATATTTGTTTGCATTTCGTTCTTCCTATTGCTTAGTCTATGCTCTACTCAGAAATAGTTTCTGAATAAAGAAGTGAACTAAGTATAGTCTATGCCCAATAAAACCTCTTTAAATAAAGTCGCACACAGACATCTATTCTTAAGTTCATTACAGTAGTAATTCGTGCAACTGTAGCCGAGAGCAGAGTTGCTTTTGACAGATTGGGCCATTTTTAGCCGCCGGGGAAGGAGGGGCGGCATGGGCTCCCGGAATAGCGCGATCATACTAATTATCACCCCTGTCGTATGTCACGCTGGCACACGGGGATCTAGATGGATTCCCCGCCGATTTATATGAAATTATATGCCGAAAATTTGTGTTCGTTAAAAATGTGGGTGTGTGTAAGTCGGATAACAATCAATACAAATTTAAAGTCTTTTTTTAATGTTAAAATATCAATATTTGTTCAAGCTGGTATAGCTGGTTTTCAAGTAGTTCGTACGATACAGTTTTTCTACCACACAGACGCAACCGCGGGCGAAAGTTAGTTTGTTTGTATCATAGCGCTAATCTCAAAAACTAATGGTCGAATTTTGATATTCCTTTTTGTGTATGATAAAAAAAATAAAATACTTTCAATAAAGGTCTTTAGTTATTTAACATTTAGTAATAAGGTTCAACGCGAGTCAAAGCGTGGAAACAGCTACTACTTAATACAACGAATTCCACTCGAATGCAGTCGCAGACAAAAGCTAGTATCAAGGTGTCAATTAGTGCAGGTTTTGTACAGTTATCAAATTATGCATACGTTTATACTGTGTAGATCTAGTAAAAATACAATTATAACTGCTTGAGGAAGCTAAAAAAATTTAAGTAATGGGTTGACATTTTGTTGAGTAAATTCTAAAAGAAAATTAAAGTGTTGATTTCTATGGCTGTTAAATTGATTAATCTAAAATCAGTCAGGTGATAATGTATTACTACTATTATTATTACTAATTTTCTTTTTGCTGTTTACAGGCACATCCTTGTACTCATTGCTTATTACAAAAATTCTCACAACAAATACGCAATATATATATGTTATATGAAATAAATCAAATCAACCACGAATATCGTCAAACAGATGCGTTTTGTTGATCGTATCGGATTGGTATAACGATGCACATTTTACGTTTGTTGTTTGTACTTTATAGTGTAGTAATTAGCGTTGAAACAAATGCTGCTCATTAAATTCAGATGTACATTGGAATATGGCGACCGCGTCTCATCGCTGAGATTTTAGAATCTTCAGACAGTTAAAAGATATAACGTTAAAATAAAATTGTTGTTAATCAAATCATTTATTTCCATATGCCCCAAGGGGCGCTTGAACACGTCAAAACAAATATAAAAATACAAAAAAATATTAAATTAAATTAAAACTTAACTAATTAAATTATAATACTTATTACAATAAAATGATTTGACACCGGAGCTTATATTGACTAATATAAAGTTAATAAAATCGGTATTTTATACCTATTTATTTATGGGATATTTTATATTGCATATCAAATAAATAATCGCCTATCAAAACATAGTACTCATCATTTATATTCTTTTTTACATCAAATAACTTACTTCACTACAGATAAACTAAATGTTTAACAAAACTCAAACTGCAGATAATTTGAAATTACACATCAATATGACATATTTATATTCCTTTTTTCCTCATAATGCAATACAGTTAAATTTATTTTTGTACAAAAATACTACATGCATAGCATAAATACTGACTGCACATCAAATTTACCATATTTCATAGCAAAATAACTATCCCAGTCGCATATTAACCAGTAAGTACAACAAAATCTGTTCATCATATTTGTCTTAATTTTCAAGAAGCCATGCTCGGCAAATTTAATGATTATTATAACAAAAAAATCCTTTTACATTGCATTATTTCTAAAAGCAGAACAACTTAACTGAAAAACTTTTAAAAAGTTATGGCATAGGTCAATTATGGGTAAAGTAGTAGGTTAGGTTAGGTTAGAACTGCGACCATAACATATATTATATGCTATAATCAATCTGTGTGATACTCCGACCCCTTTTTGAATCCACCCACTAAATAAAATAATATTATACTACCTACCAATTTCTTATTATCATAGATCGTAACAGACGACAGTACGTGGCGCCACCTGCAGAAGCTAAAAATGTGCCTATTGGGCAAAAAAGGAAGCGTGGACGCCCCGCGAAAGCAAGACCCGCTTTAATAATTCAATAAATTACAATTTTGTATCTAATTTTATATTTTTTTTGCGGATCTCATTATGTGATAATTAATAAATAATAAGATGACTGTGACTAATAAAATGTTGTTTGATTTAGAAAAACTGCTGTAAATATTATAAAAATAGAAGCTATATTTAAAAGAAAAAGAGTTAACATGTATAATGTGCATTAAGAATATTAGCTGTGCATTGATAAAAAAGCTTTTGCTTTAGGAAAAATTGCTGTGCGCTGTGAAAATAAATTGTAGTGTGTTTAGTGATATTTTGAGTTGAATATTTTGTTGTGCAATCAGTAATTTTGATGGGAATTCGGTATTTAATTGCATAGAAAAGGGATATTTTATGATTTGCGTTTAAATACTACCCTTTATTTATTTATTGATTTATTATTTTACAATGATCATTTAAGTCTTAAACCAAACGCAACAACATGTAAAAAAAATAAAATCATTGTAAATTTAATACAGTACAATTTTATTTTAAAATTAAACTTTTTAAAATTAATCAATAAGTGCGTATAAATTAAATTATATAAAACAAAAATAAGCTAATAATAAAAAAAACATATATTATTATATAGCACTTTACAAATTAAATACTACATAACAATTTATTTGATCACATTTAAATATCATGAAAGCTATGCATACATGCGTAGTTTTCATGCCGAAAAAATGTCAAAATAGAACCAGAGTTTACCCCAGCTTATAGCAATTTTGATAAAGTATACTTGTAAACCTTAAAAAAAAGATCGTTATTTTTTACCTGAGTAACAAATAATAAATCAATTTAAACAATCCGTGCGACTCGTCTCAGGCAAGAGAAAAGGTTTATCGAAATCAATTTCAACGCCGAAAAGAGTGCTCCACCTGAAATTTTACTCGTCTAATTAATAAATCCTTTCAAGTTTGAGTGGGTTATATAATTAGGTGGAGATTATAGCATCATGGCTGCTTGTTCTGGCTCATTAGAGAAAGCCGGCTCTGAGGAATTACCGACGCCGCCGACATCTACAAACCGATCTTTGTACATGTCTAGACTGTGTAAGGTGGAGCTCATTTGTTGATCAAAAATGTTAATATACGCTGAGTATTAAGTGAGGAAAGAAAACTTAGTAATGCGATAGGGGCAGGAGGAAAAAGAAGACTACAGATTTTATGGTATAAAATCCCATACAACACTTTTGTCAACTAGGGTATAAAGCTAGAAACTTCAAGATAAGAATTTCCATGCTAATCATTAAGCTAGACCAACGAGGCACTCATTTATATTTTTCAAAAGGAAACAGGTCACCTTCTTGTCTATTGTCAATTGCCAAGTGAGAAAAGGACAACACTTCTCCTTCTATTATTACTGTCTCAAAATCTTCATTTCCACTCGGTCATTAAACTAATTAAACGTGTTTTTATCACCTCAAATAGACATACAGCCTAAAAAACCAACTAAAAATGATATGTCACCCCATTAAAGTGAAACAACGGTCTGTCGCCCAGCAGAGCCATAACTCACTCCAAAGAAAATAATTTACAGCGTCTAATCCTTAACTACGGGAATAAAATCCGACAGGATATGGGATACACCCCTTTATATGAGCCGTTAAGTTTTTTAAATAAACTGAAACAATTTTGATCTTAATTAGGATTGCTGTCGAGTGCTAACACTTGCCACGGACCGCATAGTTTGAATGTATTTTTAAATTAACTTAATTTTGTTGATAGAACTATTTTCAGAAAAACGTATGAATAAAGAACTGTATTCTTAGTAAACAGTCTCAACATCGATTAAAGTAGAAGTGTGGAATTTGAACTAAAATAACGAAGATATAACAGGATGTTATTTATCTAATCATTAATTGGTAATTTACTTGTCACGCTTCGTATTTCAGCAAAGTTGTATAGCAAGGGTGCAACAATGCCCATAGAGCTCAAAATTAATATGAACGTTCGCCGTGTTCGTGTGCTTCAGCAAACCGGTAAGTTTTACTATAAAATAAGAACGTAGGTATATAATTTAATGACTGTGAATTATATGTAGGTATAGTTGGAAGTTTTCAAATCAAATGTGTGGTGTATTGAAACATGCACAGAATGAAGTTAAATAAAGCTCTGAACTAAAACATTTATAGCTTGACAAGGCAGCCAAGTTTAGTCCACAAACGTTCAAAATTATTATTTTGGCATCCATTTCCAACGGGCATTCCGGAAATACTGCACAAGTTGTGATACATTAGCAGTTTTTAAAAAGGTTTTTTTTGTTTAACTTATGTTTGTTTTAGTATTCTTTTGATCAGTTAGTTTAGCTATGGATTGGTGAATTTGGTGTTTTTTGGATAAGTTGTCTGCCGCGGTTGTCATTTATGATAGCAACACCATTGGAACAATTTCGGGTAGTAATTTTGAAGAGCACGTTACAATTATGGTCCTGTTTGACGAATGAAAATCAGCAGCAGTCATATACAAATTGTTAAAAAAACCTGAAAAATTTTCATCGATTTTTGTTCAGAAGTAAAAAAATCGCTATACTTTTAAATAGATTTCAAATTAGGCCGTTTTCTACTGTCTTTTGTGTTATTAAATGTCTCGCTCTTTGAATTAGGACGATTCATCACAATTGAGTACATACATGCTACATAGACGTAAGTTCCTATAATATATTCCTTTACAGGTAGTAAGCCCCTTTTACTAACAGTAAACTCGAAAGCACAGCATCTCTTATAAGCCATAAGACGTACTACAAAGTATACAAGAGTCACCCTGAAGGGAGTCTTTTAATAATGCATTCCGTTTTACATATTCACGTAGGGCCTGTGGTGATGCAGGAGCTCATACTTTATTAACTCCACGAGATGGAGTGCGTTGCAGCACTTATCTAATTTCGGAATAAAGATTAATGGCCAGGTGAAGTGATAAATTACTTGAGACGACAATAAGTTTTAGGGGCTTACTTCGTAAATCGCTTTTCCATGTGTTTTGTTTCTTGAAATACAGTTACCACTTGCTGTGCAAATAGTAGAAAATTAAAGCATAACGGCATTTTACTTCAATTAAAACGGAACGCAACAGTGGCCAGGGCTATTAATTTGTTTGTTTTGGACTCATAAATGATTAGCATTAACATACGTAACATAACTTAACATCACGCCTATATTACCCAGAAGGGTGTGGCAAAGATGTACAACACCCACATTTCCCCTATTATGTTTAGCTCCCATGGGATAGGGGGTGACCTTATAGCCATCCACCGGGCACAATTCCAACTCCGTGCTGCTATTGTAGAATTTTCTAATGAAAAATTCACGAATAACACTTTGACCAACCTGCGAATCTAACCCGAGACTATCGAGGTAGTATTAAATTATTATGTTAAAAAAGTAAAACAAAAAATGAACAAAAAGATTTAATCGTTTGGCGAGAAAAAGATTTCTACGGGCAAATTTACGTTTTACGTGCGAAACAAAGATATCGCAACATTTCCCGCAAAGCCTTTAATAGCCTTGTTCATTAAAAGTGCTAGTTCCTAACTTAGTAAGGCGTTATTAAGAAACAACAAGTTTAACTATAATTTATGGCGCCGCTAAGAACTAAGACCCCTTGTTCAATTTACAAGTTGCGGACACAATACGTCTTACGTAAACTAATTATACATAGCTTTTGTTTAAGATATATTTTGAAACAATCTATCAGTTGTTTAAATTAGATAAACCATCATGCCTATATCTCGAATCTGGAAAGATTACGCTTGAATAGTCACACCTATTGGAAAATGGTAAAGAACGTAATCAGCCCGAGAACAAACATAATTATATGTATGACAGAATCTGCAAATCTGAATGTGTCGCTACATCAGACCACGATTTTATAGCGCCTGTGCCAGAAATTCCTGGTATAAACTAGTTTCTAGGTAGCTCTGGAGTAAAGTGTAGTGAGCTTCAAAAATACGCTATCTCATTCACTCTTACACTTTACGTACTGCAAGCGTCTGCAATAGCGGATTTTTGCAACTCATCGAACGGCCTGGAAACTTAATTTTGTCTATACCAGAAGTACTCACCTCAGTTTTGCCAGGTTGGATATCGTACTAATGAATCCTACATAAGGTACCGCTAATGATAGCTTGACATCATAGAAACAGTAAAGATCATAAAAGAAATATTTAGAAGTACAAATCACTGAAATTACTGCACTTTTTAACGTGAATTCTTTACCATCTGCAACCTGAACCATTACCTACCTCAACATCTTCCCATCACACCCTTCCAAATAAATCAATAGGCCAGTCATTTACAAATATGACGGTAAGTCGGAAGCGACAGCGACATATGAGCGAGTGAATGTACCTACTGTTTGGGGTGAAGGATATTTATGGCCGTCGCAACTGATATATGAACTCCAACTTCCTATATTTTTTAGTGCCGGTAATAGTATTGCTGAGGAAATAATAGGATTGTCTCTGAGGCAAATATCGCGAGAAATAAGACTATTTCTAAAGTGGTTTCAAAGATCTGACACTGCCTTCTCATCTTTTTAAGATATAAAATAGGTTTTATCCGGCGAGGTAATCATTTAAGGTCATCTTTCCACATGAGAAACCTCAAAACAGTATGCAAATTAGATGTTTCATACCGTTAAAATTCTAATACTATCATATTAATTTTTCTTTCAAATTAATTATTTTCTTTCTTATTAGAGTTTGCGTCATTCGGTTTTTTTTCCAGGTTAAAATCATCGTAGCCTTGACCATTTTTGCCTTTCTTCGACGTATCCCCTACGCGAGGCATTGAAATACTCCCACAAGCTCACTTATTATTTCTGGCAAACCAGTCAATAAGTCTACGCAAATCAAAAGCTCCATCAAATTGCAAGAATGTATCAACTTCCGCGATTCTCAAGATCAATTACATAATGATCATAATGGATCATAATGAGCACTCTCCATTCATCGCATGCTTGCTCGTCGATTCTCGCTACTCGCGCCGTCGATACATCATGAGAATGTACCGACGTGTGAGGTGGCTACCACGCTTGCATCGCAACTGTCTCTCTAAACAAATGGCAGCGGTTTCGTTCGAATAGATAACGTAACGCTGGGTGTACCTACATAAACGTATGCACCTAAAATATACTCCTTAACAGGTAGTGAGCCCCTTTAACTGTTACTTCGAGTAGTTGGTAAATGCTCGTTTTAAACAGCAGAGTAATCGCTTATATTTTTATATTTATAATTAACAGTAAACTCGAAAGCACGACGTCTCTTATAAGCCTTAAGACGTACTACAAAGTATTTAAGAGTGAAATGAAGGGGGTCTTTTAATAACGCATTTCGTTTTACATATTGCCGTAGAGCCAGCAAAAGGCCCTAACTCCTTCTATCTGGCACGCCGCTGAGTGAACACCACCCAGCGTTACGTTTTCTATTCGTACTAAACGCTGCACTGTCGCTGCCGCTTATCTGTGCAACAATTTATTCTGTAGCGTGAATGAAGGCTCCTAGGCTGTTTAATGTGCAGACTGTGATAACGCAAATTTGCTTCGTGTTGTGGAGTTCACACGTAAACGAATAAAAATATGTTACATGGTTTACATATTTAATGGAAACACCGCTGCACCTCTTTTGCGACTGCGAACCACTGATCCATAGACGAGCATCATTCTGGGACGCCATATCTTGGATCCGGATGATGTCAAATCACTAACGATCGGCCAACTGCCCCAATTTATGGAGGCTATTGGCCTAAAGGAGAGTCTAGAATGAGGCTACAATCACAACAGCCCCAAGGAGGTCGACGTAAACACCCAAAGCCTCGTCCCAACCATAATAATAATAATACATATTTAATGAGGATGGAAAGATGATTGTATAAAGTCAATCCTAGCAATATTTGGACTAAAAGTGTACTTACACCTGACACTTCAGATTTAGTCTTAAAGTGTCGTTTTAACCCACGAGATAAACCGTCATGGTTAACGCTAAGCTACATTGATCTCTCTGTCCCGTTCAAACGTTGAATGAGAGAAAAAGATGGAAATACGGGTTTAACAAAAATATAGAATAAGAATAAATATAAAATAATAAAATATCACACAACTTACACACAACGCCATCTAGTCCCAAAGTAAGCAGAGCGTGTACTATGGGTACTAGAATTACTGATACTAATACATATATACTTTTCTTTTTGTAAATAGATACTTATTATACATAGAAATACCCAGTCTAAGACAAACCTACATGTTCATGCACACAAAGATTTGTCTTAAGCGGGCATCGGACCAACGACCTCGGCGTCGCAGGCAGGTACTCTTACCACTCCTCCATCTGGTCGTCTCAGAAGTTTAATTAAATCTAAGTTCAATGTGAGATCTGAGTTTAACTGCCATTCATAGCAATTGATGCATCTGGTGAAACCAGCCCTAGTTGCTATTTATACAGAGCTGAGTCAGCTGATTGATACCTACAGAAAATCTTAACAAACGAATCTTTCAAATAGAGGGTGCTGTCGTAAATAACTCACAATTACTGGGTACCTATTTGAGTAGTTACTTTGTGCCGCCCTCACTCAGTCGAGAAATAGCCTCTTTGGGGGCAAGATTCGACCGGATGGCGCTTTGACAATGTCACAGACACATAAACGCATAGAAATTACGGATAAACATAATAAACTGTCTATCATTTGTATCAAAATCCTTTGAGTCTGTGTACTACTTCATCACAAAGTATAATTATATATAGATAGATAGAGAAAACTTTATTTGCACATCAAATTTGTAACAAACATACAAAGAAATAGGTACTTAAAACTATAACGTACAAAGGGCGGCCGTATCGCTTGACGCGATCTCTTCCTTAGGATGGACATAATAGAATGGATATTGGAATGGATATAACTACTTACCTCTCCATGAAAATTATGAAATAAAAATCATAAATAAGAGAATTTTGGCAGTACCTGAAACAAAATAACAATGAAATTGATTAGATACTCACACCTATAATTTACATATTAACCTTACCTTACCTTATTGTAATATTGTAAATATTCATTACATTTCACGAAATTAGTTTTTATTTTAAATAGTCAATTCTCTATTAGGTACCACAGCTTTTAGCTGGAAGGATCAACGAGTTAATTCTGTCGATCGCAGAAGCTCTACCACATTTTTATATCTATAATTTATTCAGCCCTCATCTATTCATTCATCTATATTATCAATTATTAGGTAAGAGTAAGCTATAGTATAACTGCAAACATTTTACATTGCCGCCCATGGTCTATATTTATATTGCACGTTTTAAAACGTATACTGCCCTTGTCTATTCATCCACAGCTCTACATTATCAGTAATTAGGTTAGAGTCCCCGCGCGTGAGTGGAATACGGGCAAGCGCGGGTGCCGGGTGCCCACCGTACCCACCGTACCACTCGCCCTCCGTGACCATAGCGCCCGAGGACACACTTTGATTCCTCGACTGTAAGTATAACTATAAGCATTTTACACTTGCCGGCCGTAACGTATAAATATTTACTGATTTACAAGGCGAGGCAAGAATTTTTCAGTAATGCCGATTGGTTGACAAACGCTTGTTTTTAACAACGGAGTAATCGCTTATATTTTATATTAATCATTATCTATCCGAGCTTGTAACATACATTATACGAATATACAGACTGTAAATTTAATCGTGTACTGAATCATTGGTTGGCTTTGTATAATACCCTGTATACTGATAAGGACAGGACCAAAAAAATACTTGAGGTATAAAGTTTATAAAAGTTTTCTTAACCAGCTTTATGAAAATATAAAAAACCGCGCCAAGTGCGTGTCGGGCCACGCGCAGTAGGGTTCCATAGAAAAATATTTTTAATTTTACTTTTTAACTAAATGGCGTCCTTCAGAAAGGAAATGTTTTTGTACACGAAACGTATGAATGTTGAGGAAGCGAAAGAAGTATGTAAGGAGCGAAGCACATGGCGTTCCATCGTCTCTGCCTACCTCCGTGGGATAAAGGTGTGATTTTATATATGTATTATGTATGTTTATTTATGTTTCAAGAATTTTGAACGAAATATTCTGAGTAACTGCATCTGACATTTCGGACCCCTATTCCTCTTGAACTAATGAAGTGAACTTATCCGCTATAGTTTTCCTTTAAAGTTCATTACATGTACTACCGATACAATTTTTTTCAGATTTTAAGATCCAGTAGTTTAGCTTTTAGAGGGGGGGGGGACGCCCTACTCGAACAAAAATTTGCTCTTTAAAGTTAATTATCTCGCAAACGGATCTCTAAATCAAAAAACTATGTTAGCAACCCCTAAACGTTTTTAAAAGTCCTATCTAACAATACCCCACACTATGGGGTAGGCGACAAAAAAAAAAACATCCCTACTTTACATGTAGGGGAGCTACCTGAAAAAAAAATATTTTTCCAAATTTTACTCTACGACTTTCTTTGTTTAGTTAACATACATGTTTATGCAAAATTTCAGTTTTCTAGCACCAACGGTTTCGTCGCTATGCCGTGGACAGACGGACAGACGGACATGGCGAAACTATAAGGGTTCCTTGTAGGTACTACGGAACCCTAAAAATACAGCAAACCTTGCATGAAAACCCAACTCGACAATCTCCAAATTAACTTAACAAACTCCATAAATTAACTGAGCAATTATAACTCCTTACCAAAACAACTTCCCTGAAAATGAAGTACGGCCGCATTTTCAGGGCCTTGAGTCTAATAGCGTTTACCGCTTACGTGGAGCACTCTTGGGCGGCGAGCTCCTCGACTAAACGAGTGTTTGTGTTGCCTCGCTCGTACTCCCCTATCACTCATTAACGTATAGACGCTTGGACTATGTTAACAGATTTTATAAAAATTACATAAGCAGTTTTTTACTAGAAGAACATTTTCGTCGAAACTTAATTCTACTTTAGCCATTTGCAATGAAATTAGAGATGTGCCGACTAGTCGGCTACTTTTGTAGGCTGCTGATTATGCCGATTAGTCGGTTTTACTATAAATGCTAATAATCTGGTATAAGAAGTTTTATATAACTAGTGCCGCTTTAAAATATAATGCATGTGGAGGTGCGACCAACAACACAAAATAAAACGGTCTTAAATGCAATTTTATTTCTAACCTAAAATAATGATCTGGAATTTTACTGGTGGTAGAGCTCTTGTGAACGAACTCGAGGACGGCAGCACCACCGTCTCACCTTTAGGGTCGACACACACCAAAAGCGCGTCGAAGCGCAGTGAAGCGAAGCGCAGTTTCAGTGTCATATGAATTTTAACTTTATTTTTATAACTATAATACTTATTATCGCATGAGAAACTCAAACGAGTCGCGCGGATGCCCGCGGCGCCGCGGGAATTCCGGCGAATTCCATAGTAGTAGTAGCGTGAGTTTCTCATGCGATAATAAGTATTATAGTAATGAAAATAAAGTTAAAATTCATATGACACTGAAACTGCGCTTCGCTTCGACGCGCTTCGACGCGCTTTTGGTGTGTGTCGACCCTAAACCTGCCGCCAAATAGTTGTGCTTTCATTATTGTGTTCCGGTTTGGTGGTGAGATCAGGCCCTGAAATTACTGGCACATGAGGCATAACACCTTAGTCCTCAGCTGCAGCGACGCATCTATAATCTGCTTTTGTGGATTGTTGATGTCCATGGGCTGTACTCCACTTACCATCAGTTGGACTACACGTTCGTTCGCCGTGGGCGTAGTATATAAAAAAAAAAAAAATTATCGGTCACTTTTGTAGCAACCGACTAGTCAGCTTAATACATAGTCGATCTCTAGAAAAAAAATACTGAAATTTCACAGTTTACATATACAAATATTTGATGACAACAAGGTGGTGGTGTGATATCTTAAACAACTTTTTAGGCATCTTCCGAAATGTTTGTAATATAAGTAATGTAAGTCAACGCCAAGTGGCTTAAAAATACACATCTCAATCAATATAACGGCAAATGACACCAAAAAAAATGCTTGTTTTTAGATAAATTTTATTCTTTACATATATTTTTGCTATTTATATTACAAGATGTAGAATTGCATAGTTTTATAATTTAAACATATAAAAAATCATTGAATGAAATAATTTATAGTAGCAATTCATATCTCATGCTTTATTTAAACCCTTATGAGCGTAATTATGCCATAACGTGTTTACTAATTGCGACCAAAACAAACAATATCAGTCAGCTAATTCACCCTAAAATCACCTAATATGGTAATTAGAGCAATCACCTCCCTTGTCCGAGTAATCTATGCGCCGTACGCACGATTGTTGTATAAAGGGTGGGATATGTCATCGTATGTGTGCATATTACTATGTATGTACGTAATGCAATGAGTGCACGGTCGGCTTTCAACTGCGCTGGTGTTGTGGGTTCGATCCCCACATGGGACAAATCTTTGTGTGATTCGCATAGATTTGTTCTGACTCTGGGTGTGCTTAATTCGCTTTGTGTGTTAAATGTATGTTTGTGAACACCCCCGCGACACAGGAGATATTCATAGTGCGGCCGTCGTTTATTTAAAAGTAGAAAAAAAGAACACGATATCTTATATTCATTCATCAAAATAATGATATCGTTTTGACGATTGCTGAAAAAAAATTACAACTTAGATAGATAGATAGATAGAAAATACTTTATTTGTACATAATTTCACATGGAAAAACTTAAGAGGTAACACAAAAGGAAAGTAACAGAAAAAAAATGTACAAAGGGCGGCCTTATCGCTTAAAGCGATTTCTTCCAGGCAACCTTAGGATGGACATTTCGGAAAGAGAAAATAAAGTGGTAGTTTATGCTTAGATAATTTGAGATTATTTGCAGTTTATATTTAACAAGAATTGTTATATAATATATTATATCAATAAATTACATATTATAAAATATATATAAGATATATAAATATGTCATAATATATATATATATATTATTATTAACTTATTGTAAAAGTAATTTGAGTAAGTAAGTAGTTAGTTAGCGAAGTGTTTAATGTGGTCGCCTCACCGTTTCCAACCGCGCTGGTGTTGTGGGTTCGATCTCCACACGAGACAATTCTTTGTGTGATCCGCAAGGATTTGTTCAGACCCTTGGTGTGCTTTGTGTGTGTGAAATGTATGTTTGTTAACACCCCCCCGACACAAGCGTTATTCCTAGTGCAGGCGTCGATTTTCTTAAGAAGAAAGAAAAATAAAAAAGCGTTACCAAAATACGTTTAATTTTATATCAATTTGTGCTTTAGTCGTTACGTCAAAATTAATCTTAATTAGGCAATTTTTAATTAAAAGCACACTACTGCAGTGCCAAAGAGATGGTAGAAAGCTAAGCTTTTAACTTTAGGCTTTTTGCCAGCTATGTGCTTAATTAATTTCCGACAGCTCTGATTATATTTCAAAAGGAAAAATCTTGCACCAAACACATGCCCAGAAATCAGACAAAATATTCAAGCTTCCGCCAACGCGATTTGGTATGTATGTGCGTTTGACACCCATGTCAATAAGTAGTATCTACCCAATGTGTTTATTTACAATTTAGACGATTAACTATCCTCACAAACTTTCATACTTATAATATTAGCAGTATCTACGTCATACATCTAAATATTGCATGGAGTGCATGAAAGGAGCCCCCCCGAGTGACGTACACAACGATTCCCTACGTCCGGCGCACCCTGGGCAATTCGCGAGTTCTCCAAAGTAAATTGGCTTATCCTTTCACCACGATGGCAAGTCAAAATAAAAATTGACTAAGCCATCGACACGATGAAGAAGAAGAAGATCTAAATATTCCTCCTACTGCTTTGTATGGAGTAAGTATTCCAGAACTCCAGGCCGGCAGACGTCATAAGTCCTTTATAAAACGTCACTATTGAACTAGCATATATTTGTCACAGATCATATGCGTCATACATTGAAGCCATGTCCTTCGGTAATCAGGTAGAAAATTCTAACGAGTCAATTATCAAATATGAGAAAGCAATATTCACAATCGAAATAAACTAAGCCACGATATTCAAAACTTCTCATCGAATGCCGTGGTAATAAGTCTACCATAAGCCCAGAATTACATAACGTTACATAACATATCGCCTATATTACCCATAAGAGTGTGGCAGAGGTGTACAACACCACACACTTCACCTGTTATGTTTAGATCCGGTCTAATAGGGGGTGAATCTATCGTCATCTACCACATAACTCCAACTCCGCGCTATTATTAAAAAATTCCTGACGATAAAATCCCAAACATTAATTGTGCTTAACCCGCAATGGAACCCGAGAACTTACGGTACGCAAATCATATCGCTTTATATCCAGCATTTAGTACTACAGTGGGGTGGGGGTGCATGAAAGGAGCCTCCCCGAGTGACGTACACAACAATTCCCTACGTCCGGCGCACCCTGGGCAATTCGCGAGTTCTTAAAAGCGATTTGGCTAATCCTTTCACCACGATGGCATGTCAAAACCTTGACCACCTTACTGACTGTCCAAAATGCCCTACCATCTACACAAGAGAGGCGCTCATGAACGCTGACGAGAGCGCCATAACAGTGGCCACTTATTGGACCAATAAAATTTGACTCAACCATCGACACGACGAAGAAGAAGAAGTACTACAGTTTCTAGCCATCATACATTCCATCCATGCGCTTCGGTAATCAGGCAGGCAATTCTCACAAGTGCATGCATCGCATGCGATTTGAGTACCGATAGCACATTAAATTACAAATAAGAGTGCACTAGCCTTCTTGTTGCATCGTTAAGTTGCGAAAAAGGCTCCGATAGATTTTCAATAGGCGTTTAATTAATCGATATAGGATAGACTCTGAATAGTAAGCGGTAAAATTAAAAAAGAAAGTCAAAGAACTAGGTGGACTAAAACGTAACCTATAGAACTAGATAATAACATTACTCCACAAAAGCATTGATTGCATCGAAAATTACATTAAAGCATTAAACATAATAATGTTTAAGAAAAACCTTGTCTACATTTTTAAAAGCTACCTGATGCAATAAATGATAACATTCATTTGTAATAAATACATAGATAGTTAAAATTTTACAAAAAAATTGTAATTAAGTTTAAATAAATATATGTAAATAGCAATAGTCAGTGATAAATTAGTAATAAGATGATACAAGAATATTTTTATTAAAACTGACGTGAGTTTGTAACATTATTCAAATTATGAAATACGGGTGTTACTCGCGTAATGTTGGTCTATTTAGTCGACCGCGGTTTCACCTATACTAAGTATTCATAATTTGAATAATTATACAAGAATGTTTAATTATTAGTATAATAGTGTGTCGAAAGTCTTGTAAAAAGATTATATTGTTGTTTTTATCATTTCTTTACTCTTGCACGGACATTCCTTAGGTGAAGCCAGGTATAATATAGGCTACTTATTTCGACCTTCCACGCGTGCAAAGCCACGGACAATGGGCTAGTTGGCATTTAATAAACATAGATTCCACTTTGCGCCTGTCGCTGCGGTTCTGGAACTGTCGTACTTTACCATTACCGTTTTGAAGGGTTCCGTAGCTACAAGGAACCCTTATAGTTTCGCCATGTCCGGCTGTCGGTCAATTTGTCCGAGGCATAGCGTCAAAACCGTTAGTGCTAGAAAGCTGAAATTTTGCATGGATATGTACGTTAAGTATGTCACGAAAGTGGTAGAATTTAATCCTGAAAAATGTTAATTTGACATGAATTTCCATCACGGAAAGTTCACAAATAACACTTTGCCAGACCCAAGAATCTAACCCGAGACTTTGTGGTGAGAGACGCATACGCTAACCACCAAACCATCGAGTCAGTTACGAGAGCACTTATTTAATAATCTTTCTTTATTTCTAGATCAGTTAGACTTAATCGATACAATAAAATCAGGTCATCGGTCGTCCCAATCAGATATCTGACGAATAGCTACGCTTGTATGGATATGTTACAGATGTCCTCAGATTTGTTGACGTCACCGTATTGTTTCAAAGAATTAGCAAGCACTCTGCTGCATATGGAAGCCCTTAATACGGTTATGGCTATCTCTAAGGTAGAATGGTGTCAGCTGTTAGATGGACGGCCTTAATGACGTAATTTCTTATTGCGTCATCAAGACCTAAAGAAAGGAAAAGAAAATAAGAAAAAAATATTTATTCTGGTATAAGAAAATACATTTAAAATGCCGGAAATGGTACGCATCTAAGCTCAATACTGCAGCGCTAAAAGCACCGCAGCGCTGATAATTCTACGCCCAGTGAGTGAGTAAGGAGCAGTGTGACAACAGAAAAAAATAATTACATATTATTATAACTTTTTGGCACAAACAAACAATATATTTTTGGAGAAACAACTAAATTACATAAATAAGCGTCTATTAAGGCGTAGATTATATTACTCATATTATCATTTTCTTAGCCTTTTCTTAATAAAAATAAAAAGCATTTATTGACTCAAATTAATCACAACAATGTTTGAGTAAGGTATAGAACATGTTTGAAACAAAAAGTACTGTTACTGATTCCCAAACTACGCTATTGCTTGTATTTTGGACGACATCGTTCAGTCGTGGAGTATGACTCTGTGTTACATTAATATATATAATTATGTTGAGACATTGTTACATTTAAACATCAGGATACATTTAAAAAAAATGAAACAACAATAAAAAGAAAATATAGTGGACAATATGAGTGAAGATCATTATAGAGACTTGAAGCCGAACTTATTTATTTTTTTTTTTTTTTAAAAAAAGCTTACTAGTAATTTGCAAATACAAATTACTAGTATTCTTGTTAACCCCCTCCAGCTAAGCTTAATTTGCTTGTGTTAGGAGGAAGTTCACGTCCGTGGTGTAATGGCCAGGATTCGAACCCACGAACATTAAGTTCGGCTCTAAGTCATACGGATTTAGAATCAGGATTTTACGTGAAGCAGCTGCCATCTGACCTCCAGTACCCAGGTGATGCTATTGAATAGGGTCTGGGTCAAGGATCCTAGCTGCCGGTATTCCAACTACTCACAGTAATATTCCTGATAATAAAACGAATCACAGAATTAATAAACTATACCAAACTTCCAAACATTGACTTATTACATTAATGCGTGTGAAGATTATTCTAAAGATTTATCATACTGCAATTGATTAATAAGTAGATATATATATACAAAAGAAAAGTAAATATGTAATAGTATCAGTTATTCTAGTACCCATAGTACAAGCTCTGCTTAGTTTGGGACTAGATGGCGTTGTGTGTGAGATGTGAAATATTTATTTATTATGAATCTATTAAACCTAATTACTAATTAAATATGTTGAGAATGTTTTCATAATAAGGATTATCTAATTAGATCAAGAGATGAAAATCAGTGAAATATAATTATACTCCTATTCCCTAAAGTAAAAAATTAATAAGAAAGCTATAAAACTAAAAACTTTCGAATTTATCCAAAATGCCTAACAGTCTGAATAACTACAGTATTTTATTGCTATCATAAAATCCAATCCTGGAACTTTGCCCAATAATATCGATAAGCTTATATTGCAAAATCAGATTGCCAACTGCTGAAACTGATAAACTGTTTCCGACATCATATTGAAACGTTCGGTTTTTTTAGCTAAATACCATCCGTTATTTCAAAAATATTAGCCGTGTGGGAGACCGTAGGACTGCGAAATCAAAGAACTCGGGCTCGAACCCACGGCACACACCTCTGTCGATGCATAGTTAAGATTCTACGACCGGATGGCGTAGTAGGTAGTGTAAGTATGTATTTACAAAAGAAAACTATATATGTATTAGTATCAGTTATTCTAGTACCCATAGTACAAGCTCTGCTTAGTTTGGGGATGGCGTTGTGTGTAAGTTGTAATTTTTTTTTTTTTTTTATTCGTCTTGTCGAAGATATGTGTGTATTAATCATCTAAATGATCTCTCGCTAAGTACTTCGCTCGAGTACTTTTTGTAGACATCACACGAGTGAAATCTACCTATCCAAACTTGACCAGCGTGGTGGACTATGGCCTAACCCTTCTCGTCATGAGAAGAAGCCCGTTACAAGCAGATTGTGTGATGTGATTTTTGTGGATTGTTGATGTCCATGGGCTGTACTCCACTTACCATCAGGTGGACTACACTGATCAGGTGGACTACACTGATAAGGTGGACCATCAGGTGGACACAAATTACTACTTGTCAGGTATCGGCGATACCTGACAAGTAGTAATTTCTATGTTAAAGATCAGTTCATCTACTATATAAAAATAAGTCGGGTTTTCCTTCCTGACGCTATAACTCCAGAACGCACGAACCGATTTCCACGGTTTTGCATTCGTTGGAAAGGTCTCGGGCTCCGTGAGGTTTATAGCAAAGAAAATTTAGGAAAACAATAAAAATTTCAACAGAAAAGCGGAAAAATCTTTTTTTACATACAGCGCCATCTCTGATACATAGCATGCACTACAAACTGCTACAAACCAATATTTTAAGTAGATGGCGCCGGTGCGTGATACATTGTTTGACAGCCACTCATTGTTTTCTGCTCAGTTAAATTCATGTGACAAACCGGTATTGTGTTTACTGCTTCTGAGGTTTACTGTGAAATTGTGAAAAAAAAGTAAAAAAAATAAGTTATTCGTTTCCTAAGATTACAATTGGAAACCCGATTGAGACAACGCGTGAGCACACGAAGATCATTGGCATCATACAATCGCTTGGCATTCCAATATGATCCCACTGCGAACTACAGTGCTGATGAAAATTTTGATATTGGACCAATGATGACTATATGCCGATATTGCAATGCGTTAAATTAGTTCGTGCTTTTCAAACACAAGAGCAAAGAGAGGCAGCCCGTGAAACAGCTAGGTTAGAAACGAGAAATCGTCGGGCTTATCGGACAGATGAACAGAGGAATAATCTTCGAAGTGCAAGAAGAAATGGTTCAAGTATTGATTTGAATCGAGCAGCGTTTCTATATGATTGCACCATCGACTACAGCTTGCATCGTTTAGTTTGCATTGGTCCAATGGACGTTGTTTGCCAGCACTGTGGAGCATTGAAGTTTGCTGGTGAAACGCCTGGTTTGTGCTGCCTTAGTGGTAAAGTGAAATTGCCATTATGGCGACTTAGTTTTTTTTGATGCCCCCGGTGGAACTGGGCAGACATTCCTCATGTCATTGATTTTGACCACTGTACGTGCGAGATCCGAAATTGCGGTAGCAATTGCTTCTTCTGCAATAGCGGCCACATTGTTAGACGGATGCCGTACGGCTCACTGAGCGTTAAAATTGCCATTAAACCTTCAAACTACTGAACAACTGACATGTAGCATTTCGAAACACTCCGCAAGGGCCAAAGTTTTAGTAGCATCAAAAATCATTAAATGGGACGAATGGACAATGGCGCACAATGACACACAAACGCGCATTGGAAGCACTAGACCTCGAGATGTTTTGGTGGTTCAATGATTTTATTATCTGGCGATTTCCGACAAACACTACCAGTCATTGCAAGATCTACTGCTGCCGACGAAAAAAACGCTTGCCTCAAAGCATCAAATCTGTGGCGATATGTAAAGAAACTTCAACTGTCTGTAAATATGTGAGTTGCATTGTTGAACGATCTATCTGCTTATGATTTCTCGAAGCAATTGCTGACTATCGGTAATGGCCGTGTTCCTGTTGACAAATCGAGCGGTTTGATTTCATTTTCTCCAAATGTTTTCAATTTCGTATCATCAAAAGACGAGCTTATCAACAAAGTATTCCCGGATATCATTGCTAACCACAAAAATACTAAATAGTTAAGTGAGCGAGCAATTTTGGCCGCTAAAAATAAAGATGTAGATGACCTCAATTTTATAGTACAAAATCAAATCGTAGGTACTCTGTATTCATTCAAATCTATCGACTGTGTAACAAACGAAGAAGAAGCCACTAATTATCCAAGTGAATTTTAAAACTCCTTGGATGTGCCTGGTTTACCACCGCACAATTTAAAACTTAAGGTTGGCTCGGTAGTCATCATGCTTAGAAATTTAAACCAACCAAAACTGTGCAATGGAACGCGTTTAGTTTCCGATGATCCTAACGGATATGCCTTTTGAGTTTAAACGATTCAATTCCCGTTTCGTCTTGCCTTCGCCATGACGATTAACAAATCACAGGGCCAATCCTTGACTATTTGTGGCCTCAATCTAGAAAATGCATGTTTTTCTCATGGTCAATTGTACGTGGCATGTTCACGTGTCGGCAAACCATCCGCTCTATTTGTTCTTGCGCCTGACCAAAAAACAAAGAATGTCGTTTACCACAAGGTTCTTGAATGAAAATCCCATTAATGAATTAATCCGAGTGTATGCCAATCTGCACAACATAATTTTCAATCATTTTTTTCTGACATGAGTTTGAAGTACTTAATTATTATTATTTTTTTAATTTTTATTCTTATTCTGTATGTTTTCATCATCATTAATCATAATAAAATACATTTATGTTTCTATCTATATTAATATTATTTTGTATCATTGTATTACGTTCATCAAAGCCTAAATTAGTTCAGCTAAAAGGTAACACGACATTCATTGACTGTTAGGCGGTACGAAGTTCGCCGGGTCAGCTAGTAGCGATATAATAATAGCAACCCTGTGTCTAATACATGTCCCACTGCTTTTTTATATTTTTTTTTATTCTACGCCCACAGCGAACGAACGTGTAGTCCACCTGATGGTAAGTGGAGTATATCGCACTAATCATAACATAACATAACATCACGCCTTTATTACCAAGAAGGGTGTGGCAGAGGTGTACAACACCCACATTTCATAGTTATGTTTAGGTCCCATTGGATAGGGGGCGTATCGCCATCCACCGAGCACAATTCCAACTCCGTGCTGCTTTTGTGAATTTCCTGACGTAAAGTTCACAAATAACACTATGCCTGACCCGGGAAGCGAACCTGAGACCTCGGGGTGAGAGGCGCATATGCTGCACTAGACCACCGAGGCAGTGCATACATCGCACTAATCAATTAATAAATAAGACGGGACCTTCAAGAAAAAGCTCTACCACCATATAAATAATACTTAGATATAAGATAAATAAATATTTCACAACTCACACACAACGCCATCTAGTCCCAAACTAAGCAGAGCTTGTACTATGGGTACTAGAATAACTGATACTAATACATGTATACTTTTCTTTTGTAAATACATACATATTATACATAGAAACACCCAGACTAAGACAAACCCCCATGTTCATGCACACAAAGATTTGTCTTAAGTGGGAATCGAACCCACCACTTCGGCGTCGCAGGCAGGTATAGTACTACCCACTCCACCATCCGGTCGTCCAAGATCAAATTGTCAAATATGTTCTATTTACTATAAGGGACAGAAACAATATTATCCACTATACTTAGATCACATCTCCCCTGATATAATAAAAAGCGGTCGAAAATGACACTTTAATGATAGCATCTATCGGCGCTCATCATCAAATACAAACAATGAGGGACTGGACAATGCGACCGAGACAGTAATTGCTCGTACAAATCCATAGATAATATGTAGTTAGTACGTACATACATGTTTAACTAACTACCCACGTCGATTACAAAAGTCAGCCGCGGGCACACGCCGCCACTCCGTTCGTTATTTTCGCTAAATGGGCCCATTTGATAATTAACTGCACGATTGCTTCCGAATAATGTGCCAACCAGTACACAGCGAAATATATCACAAGTGCTCCAAACAAATGCAGGGAATGGTAATTAAGGTTGGCTTATCGTGATTGTAGAATTTGGTAACAGCGCCATCTATCGGTGAGTGGTGTAACTAACAAGACATGTAGCTAGCTTATGAAAGACGTTTGCAAACGTACAAAGTGAACATTGATTTAAATTTAGGTAATTTTATTTTGAAATAAGATTCCTAGTTATGCACCATGTTTTGTTTAATTCCAATGGTATTTTTGTTACTTAAAATTATTATTTACAAGACTTTTATTTTAACATGTAAAATTGTTTGACTTTACTACTCCACACTAGATGGCGCTATACGTCATCTGAAAATAAATTTCGGAAACAAGTGTTTTAATTCAGATGAATTAAATTAAAACTTAAAAACTGTTTTTAAAATAAATACATATAACAATATCAATTCCTTATTTTACTTTCACATCTTCACCATTCAAAGATTTGACGGAAGAAAATTCAGTGTTGAATTGGGAACTCGCCTTTGTGCTTAAAATTGTAAATATAAGAAAAAAACCGGTTACTTATTTATGTATGAACAATTAAGAATATCCATAATTTACTTCACTACATGAGAATTTACTTCATTTCATGTTCACAAAAAAGACCGGTAGCCAGCACCAAAAAGTGGCCACCCAAAATTAGGTAATGCTTGATTAAGAATACAATTAACTGAACCTCAGTAAAATAGCAAAACCAACTTTCTAACTTTTTAATGTGACAGCAATGTCTGTGTAAAAACGTGGTAACTGCAACAGTCGTATTTGTGACCAAGTGTACAAACTCCAAAAAAACAACAGCTTGGGGTGGGCTGCTGTGAACTGTTGCCATGAAAAATGATCGTCTCTCGCTAAGTTAAATTATATCTACGATCTTTTTCTAAAAGAAAAATTGCCGTCAATTTTTCAACTTTGGCGAAGCTTTCCAATGTCGGCGCTCTCTCTGTTTTACGAGCTATAAAGAAAACAATTGAATAGTAGATAATGACAAAATTATACTAAGCTCACCTGAATTTGTTCTGCAGCCTTTTTTGCCAATCCAGGATCGAGTATGGTGATGTCGATGGCACTGCCACACTTTTTCGCTGTCTCACTAAACGCTGCTGCATTGACATAGTATGCCGTTCCCCTTTCACTTGTTTCCACTGGAGAGTTCGGCGATAATATACCACTGTCTGTATCACTAACGTTAGCCGATTTTCTCACGACACCTGAATTTTCACCAACGGGAGATTTAAAAGGTATTCTAGACTTTTCACCAGTAGGTGACTTTAAAGGGATACGTGAATGTCTAGATCCCTCGGGCGTAAACCCCGTGCTAGGATCGAAGATCACGTAGTTGTCCTTGTCACATCTCACTTTATTGTTCACAGTCACTGTATACTTTTTGTTCGGACTTAAATTTAAAAAGGGATCTTCACTATCTATTGGGCTTTCTGGTATTATTGATTGTATCTTTGGTGTTATCTTTGGCACGGACCTGCCGTCTATAGTCCGCCTAACCACTGTGTCGTTTGAAAACTTAAGTCGCACATATTCATTTGAAATAGTCCTCCTCACGGGTGATGATAGTAAAGGCGATGGTTTGGTTCCTTGTGTATTTGCTTTGTTTTGAAAGAAGTTAATCTTCGGTTTATCCATGGTTTTAGCTGGAGAAAACGGTAGTCTTAGCTTTGTAGCAGTTCTCTTTTTTTGGCTAGTACTGAAGTCTATACTTCCACCTTGCACTGTACTTTTATACACTGGTAACACACTAGCTTTTTCTTGAGATTTTTCTATTTCTTTGGTTAACTTAGTACTAGTTTTGCTAATTTCAAAAGTTTTTAATTTTCTTATAGGTGCTGGAGTTTTAAGTCGAGCTTTGATCTTCTTATCATGAGGGACATGGTCAGGAGCAACATTTTGTTTTTTGTCAATAGATATCGTTTCTTGTTTGATAAAAGTTTTGCTACGATCACATAGAAGTGGTTCATTTTGTACTATTTCAAATAAATTTTCACTAGGATTGTTTAATATCGTATCTATAATTATATCTACGTCGCTCGATTCGGAGTTACTTTGAGAAGATCTGTTTTCATTGATTATGCAAGATATTCTTTCTTCCACATCTATTAGAGAATCTGATGTGTCGGTATCTGCTATGCTTCGTGAAGTTCCGCTACCAGAGTCTGATGGAGTTTGAACTTCAAATATTGCTTCGTGTGTTGGCACAGAGTTCTTGCCGGTATTCTCAGGACACGATGATCTCCTCCTCTTTACAGTTCCAGTTTCAGTAGACGGTAGATCCCAGTCTAGGACCTGTTCGGCGCACTGAGCCCCACTTTTTTTAGATCGTCTAGGGCTGGTCATTATAGTTATATCGCATTTTTAACACTATCTACCCTTGTCGATCACTTGTCATGCTAACTGCACATTTCTGTAATGTGATGTCGGAACATCGCTGTCCGCGATCTATATTAATATAAAAAGCTGACGATTTTGTTTGCTTGAATGCGCTAATCTCTGAAACTACGGGTTTAATTTGGATTTTTTTTTTGCAGTATATAGCCTACTTATTATAAAAGGCTATAAGCTATTTAACATCACGCTGAGCCCTACAGCAACGGAATAATACAGTCTTTAACAGGTAAAACCGTGATGGCAGCAAGTCGTAGATAAAATTCACGTTGAAATGGACATTTCGATCGTTAGTGGAATCAAACACGAATTGCCGATGGTTATCTAATTACAAAGTTGACGCTCGCACATGGGACCCACGGCGGTATCTATGCTATTTTCTCTAATGGAACCATTTGTTTTCTGTTTTGTGACACGGAAGGGGTGGTTCTGATAATAATAGTACTCTAAACTAATTACTACTTAAATATGTTGTAAAGTAAATAGAGGATGCTACTGCTGTTATCCCATTTTGGCAATTAGAAATAACAAAATTATATTATATTATACTATTTTATTATTTCCAATTCCCGAAATGGGTTAAATTTCGGGCACGTATCTAAGTGCAAATTGATTTTGTTCTTTCTACACTCGTACTTATTTTCTTTAAGCACGTGCATCTCTATTAAATTAAACAATGTCAATATTGTGCTATTCTAGTTAATTTATATTTATTTATTTATTCAAAAACTTCTTGCACAAAACTTGTAACAAAGGCGGACTTAATTGCCGGTTAATCGTTATTTAAGTGGTTTATTTACGTTTATGTTATAATATTATGACTGGTATTATAAAAAAGTAACAAAAATGAATCTTTCGTTTATATATTAGCTCTTCATTTAATGCCATAATAATAATTAATAAACACGATCATAGTTAAAACCCCTTATCTTTAATTTTCATTCTTTAGAACATATTTTTCAATTGAATCACCAGCAGACATAAAATGTTCACCAGCACGTTTTATCTGTTAGACACAAGCGTTTAGCTGCAGTCTGGACGGCCACCGGTAACGGAAGGTAGTTTTTATGTCCCGGCGTTGGCCCGTAACGTACACACAGCTACATATAAACCTATACATTTCCAGTATGAGCTGGTCTTGCATTGCACGCGAAGACTATACAACGTGGGACCATCTTATACTGGACTAGTATAACTTGATGTGAAGCCGTGTGTACGTACGTGCCTTGGGAAAAACTTACGCGGTTGCATTATGCAGACAGGTCGGCATTTTATTCAATGTTTTCTTTCAGAAGCTTATTTGAGATTCATGTTTGGAGTGAATTCTTGAAACGTTGTGAGAGTGTGTGAATTTAAACGTACCGAAGCCGTATCATGATCTTTTTGCTCTTAGACAATTAAACCAAAAGGACTAGTCATGGACAGGAGTCCTTCGCCGCTGGAAGAGCACTGCTCTTGTACGTCATATAAAACTAGCTGGCATCTATGATGCGCGGGATAATGTACGAATCTGTCTGTGGGTTCGAATCCTGGCCAATACACTACGGACGTGAACCTCCTTCTAACACAAGCGACACATACATACATGATACAGGAAAACTAGTAATTTGTATCTGAAAATTACTAGAAAGACTTAAAAGAAAATGTATTCAGGTTTCAGATTTAGTAGTTTCAGTTTCACGGATTATCAAAACCAGTAGATAAATCTTGTTGGTTATCCATAGAAAAATTAAACAGGTGTGTTTATTCCTTTGTTTTCATTAATTCTCTCATCCAGTCCTTTACACGTGAAAGGTATTATTGTACTGAAGCAGCAATTCTTAGTATTTGGCTTTGTAGAGCTACTTCGAAACATTCATTGTTCTCCAAGAAACGTTAAATCTAAATACCAGAATTTTGACCATATGTCATGTGACATTCTCATCATAATAATAACCTTTTACGTAAATATTTAGACAGATATTACTGTCCTGATTGAGAATTAAATATTAACTACACCACTGAATGGTGGAATATGCGACCTAATTCAATCAATATTAAAACTCTCCAACTTTATGTAATACCATATTCTTAGAAATAAATGAATTCTATTCTATTCTCCTCTAAGTATCTACCCAGTAGGTAAACAATTCCACGAACTGAAAATTAGATTTTCATTAGAACTCAAACGTATTTGTCTCTTTCTTGTATTCTCTAAAAACTTACTTAAAACATCACTTTAACTAGAAACAAAAATCGATTATAAAATCTATTCAAAACGCTTACATTCGTAGTAATACTAACTAACAGAACTTTTCTACTATTTTGGTACCATCTGAACTACATAACTCCACTAACTAACTCCAATAAAGAGAACGGGGATAGAGTTCCATTGTCGGCGGGATCCGGGATCTGACAAACTGCCCCCAAGTGTCCCCGCACTAACCTAATTACCGATAACTTAAACCAATAAATTACCCAGCAGTTTACTTAACTTGCACTTAAATATATCTCTATATAGATAGTGTTTTGTATGTAAGGATTTTACCACTGTAGTTTTACTTGAGATTATTTTTTTTTCTATCCAAATTCGTCCGACCGATAGAGAGAGAAAAATTGCTGTTTTAAGACAACAAGTTGTTTTTTTTTCCTAAAACACAAAAAAATAGGATATCGCAGGCACCGTGACACTTAGAACATTGATACAGAAGTGGACGATAGCAAAGTATCCCCTCTGTCTCGCATGAAAGCTTGTCGGTCGTTGCGCCGAACACCATATTTTTTATTTATTTATTTACAGTACTTTCCCAACACTTTAATAATAACGATTATTACACTAATTACCATGATTAAAGATAGATGTATCCTTAGTGAACATAGTTAAATTAACCATACAGAACATACAAGAGATATAATTTTAAAAAATGTTCTTTGTTATTAACACGAATATGCTATTATATGTATATTTATTACACGTATATACGCTATAACAAAAGCTCTACTACCATCCTATAGCACCATAATAATGTCAACCACGAACAAATTGATCCCGTTGCATTAGTGAAGTTTCATCAATATTTGGTAAGTTGGGAATAGAGGGATTGTCTAAGACGCAACTTTATCGGCCGTGTCCGACCGGGGACTATCGCCAATTTATTGGAACAACACATCCCCTGCCCCAGCGAAAACTTTCTAATTTGTTACTGCAAGTAGGGCTGCAATATTACGTGGATTCAACGTTTTGTACAAATTGATATGAATTTTGGGCTGGGGGGATCTACACATATCGTGTTCGATAATGTATTTGTTTTCGGATTATAAAAGTGCGACATTGAACATAATGTTTGTATGTATTTTTTATCTATTCACATATATACATGTACAATTTTGTAGAAACGTTCTTAAATCACCTTCCAATAATAGATATGTCGAAAAATTCACTGTTGTTGAGTTGAAAGTAGCCTTGTAACTATACTAGATATATAATATTTTTTTCACTGTAGGTTGGTACATTGATACTAGCAGCCCTGTATCAAATACATGTCCCACTGCTGGGCTCGGGCCTCTTCTCATGATGAGAAGGGTTAGGCCATAGTCCATCACGCTGGCCAAGTGTGGATTGGTAGACTTCACAAACCCTCGAGTACTTATTATACACTCTCAGGCATGTAGATTTCCTCACGATGTTTTCCTACACCGTTAGCGAGCGATATTTAATAGGATAAATACACACATAATATCTTCGAAAAGACGAATCTTAACGATTTATTGAGAGAGGTGTGTGCCGTGGGTTCGGACCCGAGACCTTCGACTTCGCAGTCCTATAGTCTTCCATTTGGCTTTCGCTGTAGGTATACATTAAAAGAAACTTGTAGGAACATTTCCGAACGTACCGACGTCCTTCCAATCACCAAGCCACGCTGTCCGCCAATTACAGCGTTTCGCTATCGGGCTACCTTCGCGCCCTCTGGACGATCGCGTCAGGGAACTAGGACCGCAGCGCCCGCGCACCCCGACGCCAGTCGCGGCACGCGCCGATTTGAATACACACGCACACGTACTCCTGTAACGTATCACGCGATAAACCGTTCTCTGTAAAATATTGTTCTGTGATAATTGTAAAATCCGAAACGTTGTTGTGAGTTTGACGTAATAAACTTTTACTATAACCAAGTGTCCGCGTATTATTACGATCACGCTCCCTACAAACTACCGAATAATAAACGACCCTAGCTTGCTTTCCATTCTTTTACGCCCTGTTGTAATCTGCAACATCGCAATCATAAAGTGTGAAAAATATTGCACACTTTTTACAATTTCACTTAGGCGAGGTATCATTATCACCCCTTTCTACCGTTGCACTTTGATACGTGTTTACGTGGTCATATTTTCGTTGGCATTTGGTGAACTAGCCAGCTTTTACCAGTCATTTGCCTGCAGTGAATATAAATTCTAGGCTTAGATTGTCTGAAATGTTATGAGTGTAACCCACTGTGTGTAAATAGAAGATAAATTTCTTTAAACATAACATAACATAACATAACGCCTATAAAGGGTGTGGCAGAGGTTTACAACACCCACACTTCACCTGTTACGTCTAGGTCCCATGGGATAGGGATGAGCTTATCGCCATCCACCAGGCACAATTCCAATACCGTGGTGCTATTGTGAACTTTCCGTCAGGAAATTCCGACCTGGAAATCGAACCCGAAACCGTGGTGAGAGGCGCATACACTTACCACTAGACCATCGAGTCAGTCTTACTAAATGACTACCTAATTAATACCTAATAGATGCTAATAAAGATAGAAATAGGTATGTTGGTCAAATACCGTAGACAAGCGAACACTCAATCAAAGTTGATTTAGCAGAGTTTATTTACTATTGCAACATTTTCTATCATGCTGCAGAATAAAGGCAACACGAGCTGTCAAATTTCACACTCCCCACTTGATTACTGCTCCTTAGTATTCAGTGCATTTTCAAAAAAATACGATAGACTGGCGACTGACTGTAAATCACAGGTAAATTGGGCAGCCCTGCAGCCGGCGGTTGCAGTCAGACGGTGGCGTACTGACTTTATTTACTCCTACTTTGTAGTACGTGCCCTCGCTAGCCTCACTGTGCTCTGCTCTAACTAAAGATACAATTCAAGTTTATGTTGCTTAAACTTTGTGTTGTGAACTTTTGCGTGCCGAGGAACTCTGAAATTTAGTTGTTTATACAGTTCAACATCGGAAACACGGGTTGAAATATATGTTAAGATACTTAATAACTCATTAAGGGGGAACAATTGGTTGGCTGTTTTCTATACAAAAGTAATATGTGTTTAACTTTAATGTTATTAAGTTTTATCTATTATTATAGACAAATAATATCTTAAACACTAAACTACATATTTGTTCGTGCCCATTTTGTCAAAATTAAAATAGCTAAAACTTTAATAATATTGAAGTTTAGCCTATATTACGTTTGTATCAAAACAACGGTAAATCTACGGTAAAATATAGTTAACTTACTCATGCTTGTTTTTATTCATTAGGTTTTTATTAATTTCCAATAACATCTGACCTTAGTAAATTCTCTGTATTTACAAAAAGTAAAACGAAATAAATTTTAAGGACAAGCCAGACCATCTAATTTATGGAACGTATAAAACAATGTTAGCGTACTGTTTCAAATATTTCTTATCGCTGCGTTCCATTCCCCCGTGAGCAAAAACAGCAACTTTAACTGCAGGGCCCGATCCCGACTTAAGTGATTTACAGGCGCCCTGCGACCTGCCTACAACCTTCAAGGGGAGAACCTCCTTGAACCGGGTTACTAGACTTATCGCGAAAGGCACCCGTCTCTTTCGTTTCTCGTTGTTAAGAAAGGGACTGACTTGAGCCATAGTAATTTGAACCGTGTACCCCCTTACAATATCCTTCTAAATGGGTCAGGAAGACGAAGTTTACGTCGCATTTCAGCATTAGGGAAACCGAAACGCAATAAAATCCGCCATAGAGACGGAATTAGAAAATTATACGGAGTTTTCAGCTGACCTCCGTTCTAAAGCTCATGAACTTTGGGGATGATTAGATATACTATATTAAAACGATTTTCTCGAACTCGTTCAAGCAGTATGAATTATTTAATCTGCATTTATTGGTTTTATATTATGTTTACTATTTATTATACTGTACTTGATATTACTATTATATTGTATTTTACTACTATACTGTATTAAATTTAAGGATATATTTAGCTATGCTTCGCAAATTATACTACGAATCAGTTGAAGAAATTATGGGGCCGACCGGATATAGGGCCTTAAAATTCTATATGGAATTTGACCGGATTGATGGACCTGGCAAAAGGCGACCGTAGCTTAATGGTTTGAGCGGCTGTGTGGGATGCAGAGGTCGCAGGTTTAAATCCAGCCGGCCCATATCTTTTTCAATTATTTCCTAGTATAATGTAAGGATAAACGGTAATCAAAACAATGTATTGCCATAAACATTGTGACATTAAAATTCAAAGATCAAATAATCACGTGATGTATTTTTAGACACAAGTTCAATTAACCCTGAATTTGATGACCTTACAAAATAAATAAATAGTATGATTCATGCATGTTTGTTATCGCGATATTAATATTCAAAACACGTTTACGCTAGCGTTTCAAACACTCTAAACAACATTGAATTTAATTTAATTACAGTTTTTCCGTCCATTGAAATATTAGCCGTAAAACAACCTATTAAAATGATTGCTTAATACTAAAAGTAAATCAGATAAGACCGTACAAACGGTTTACTGCAAAATTCACGGTTATTTTCTCTCATAATTATGGTCACTAACAAAAATAATACTTAGTAATATATTTTGATTTAAAACCCGCAAGCCAAATAAAATCTGTTTGTAAGCATTTATGTACTACAGCTATCATATCTAAGTGTACTAAATAATGCAATGTTCTAACATCGAATTGAACCAGACAAACAAAGCCGGCTGCCCGGTTTTCACTTATTAACGAAATTAATAAAAGCGATCGCAAAACTTAATGTGAAGACTCTTTAACTTAAAGGTACGTATTAGGGTGCTATTTAGCAAAATTGATTCATGACCTATTTGACAAACATTTTCTTTGAAATTGTCAAAGTCGCTAAGGTAGACATCTGTTGATATTACCACCGAATTTAGACTACTTTTTTGAAAAGTCTATACAAAAATATTATCATATTCTAGTCAATCATCTTAAGGATGTTCTAAACCATAAACATAGGATGAAACAGAACAAACAAATTTGCGCTTATAACTTTTATACAAGAATGTCTTTGCAAGTTTATAACATTTAGCTGCAGTTTATCTTAAGAGTTCTTTTTATATGTTCTAATACTAAAAACGGATGGATTTACCCAAACAAACGAAGTATCCATTGCCCTTTTCACCAATAAACGATACTAATAAAAGGCGAACGCAGAACACACAATGGGGCCACTCCGTACACATTTTAGCGTGGCATTAACACAGCAATATTTTGTCGGAAAGAAATATTATTTGCATTTGTATAGTAGGGTGTGGGGTCCCTTTAGGGGAGTGCAGGAATGCACCCGACTGCACTTGTCTTTACTTACGCACACATGCATTCACTCTATTAACACATGTGAACGCCGCCGGCGGTTTTCACCGCGTTCAATGAAAGTATTGTGTTCTTTTGTGTTGTTTTTAAATAGTTATGTGGAAACTTGTTATGATATCATGACATAGGAAAAATAGACACGGTTCTCGTAATGTCGTGATATAAATTATATATGAATAGAATCATGTCATTGGGGTAGATAGCGAGAGCATAATAATCAGAACTATGTAAGAAAGAAGAAGCTGCTACAAAATGTTGAGTCCTTTGTGAATGTAGTTTACTACAGCAAGTCGTTGTAGTTACAATAAAAAATCATAGCATTTCTGCGTAGCCAATCGCTACGAAAAACAAATTCTACGAATGTCTACGCCAATAAAGAACAATTCACACTCATAATGCGCTTTCCAAAGATGTTTATCTCAAATTTAAACATCTCTAAAAGCATTACTTAGTACAGAGGGTGTGTGCATCAAAAAGCAATAGTTTCACACACAAATACACACACAGATGCACTTGTAGCAATGCAGGGGAATTTTCGATTAAATATTTAGATTAGATTTTTCGTGATCCATTTATCATGGTTTAATTGTGTTGGGGTGACGGCTTTTACTCTGATGAAAGCGGTCATAGTGTTTCTGGAGATTTTTTTGATAATCCTTTGATATGATAATGTAATAAGAAAGCGAGGTTCCCTTTAGAGATGTTACTTTTCGTACTTCTGTTTCTTTGTATTCGGAGAATAATGGCTCTTATCTTTATAAATGTTCAAGTTGTCTAGAAGACGGCCGGTTTTCTTAGAAGAAAATATTAGCTACAAATTTGTTTCAAAGTGAGTGGAGTATATTTTTCAGAAAAGTGTCGATATAGAAAACATATTTAGGTTATTGTAAACGTGTTACGTATTGCAGGTTGATAAGTGATATACAAATATTAATATTAAAATACAAAACAAGAATACAAGTTAAGTTATAGTAATATCATTTAATTATGTTGACGTAAAATAATTATGTGATTTGGGCATTTTAGTTACGGCGATTGAATACGAATTTTGTGACAACGTATTTACAAAACTTTCTAGAAGATGATGAAGTTATGTATTACAGCTCTTATCTTAACATACTAGATACTAATAGATACAATTTAGTCAATTGTCTAGACAGAGGACAATATAAATGCATTATGAAATAGGCGCAATGTCCCATGCGGTCGCAAAAGCATGTACGCATAATTGTACGCGCTCTGCTGTATACACGGCACTGGACATGCAGACGACCATGTTTACCAAAAATCAATACATCTATCTGAATTGAGCTTTATAGAAATAGAATTTAACTGATATAAGGTTTAAGTAATTGTCTGTTCAGCATCTCATACTCATCAATTTTCTTGCAAAAAAGAGCTGGGATTAAGACTAAATTCTAGGTGGTTTCTTTATAAAATAGCATTATATTAGTAAATGGTTATTTAACGAGAAGCTATAAAAATCTAAAGCAACAGAAGCGTATACGTATACAAACAAACATTGTATAGAATATTAAATCTTAACACTCCTTTTTGGCTTCGCCGTAGTTGTGTAAAGTAAGTCGTTTTGTATTTTTTATTTAACAATTAGGTTTGCACTGCAAAGTGTTAACAAAGTAATACAATTTCATTTACATTTTTATTTACATTTTTATTTTCGGCCAGACATGGGTAGAGAATAAAAACACTGCGGTATTCGTAGCCAGGCCGGCCACGTAGATTAAACAGCCTTGTTAGTCTGTTAACATGGCCTAATTAA
Source organism: Hypena proboscidalis (assembly GCA_905147285.1). Lineage (NCBI taxonomy): Eukaryota > Metazoa > Arthropoda > Insecta > Lepidoptera > Erebidae > Hypena > Hypena proboscidalis. Next base: position 14,829,235 of record LR990128.1, on the reverse strand, counting down.
CCAGCTTGTAGATTGCCTAGATAAGATACGGTTAATTAAATTGTTCCATTTTTATTTTTAACGCTTTGTCCCGTCAAATACTATGCTACTAGCCACTTGTCGGTATTTACTTAAATGATAAAAAAAAAATATTTATAAAGGTAAATATTACGCAATTTAAAAGACGGTCGAAATATATATACAAGCAAAACCACTGATAAAGGCGACGCAGTCTAGGTTGTCCCCCTAGCGCTATAGATGCTCTATGGTTTAGAATATTAACACACAATTCTGTCATAATTTTGTGACAAATAAATAAATAAATATCTCACAACTTACACACAACGCCATCCAGTCCCAAACTAAGCAGAGCTTGTATTATGGGTACTAGAATAACTGATACTAATACATATATTCTTTTCTTTTGTAAATATATACTTATTATACATAGAAACACCCAGACTAAGACAAACTCCCATGTTCAAGCACACAAAGATTTGTCTTAAGCGGGAGTCGAACCCGCAACCTCGGCTTCGCAGGCACACACTACCCACTCCACCATCCGTCGTCAGATAATAGTACCTCTGAAATACCGCGATTCTGCATTGACTGCTTCGACTCTAGACAGGTGATTGACGGCCATAATGTAACGTATGTCAACAACACGTCTCTAACCAAACCTGAAAATTTAACCAACACATATAATAGTTGTAAACTAATTTAAACTTGTACAATACCGTCGCAGTCAAGAACAGCTGTGGAGTTATTTACTGCCCAAAATATAGAGTAATTAATAAAATCGCATGATGGTAAAACTTTTATGAACAGACGTGTTTATTAGTGCGATAGTAATTTTACTGTAGCAGACGTCTGTTGAATGCTAACCGTATGTGAAAATAGTTTTAATGTTGACATATAATATTTTATAAGCACAGGGTAATACAAAAAGTAAATACTTTAGATCTTATAGGAAAATAATAAAGTAGAATATATTAAGGACAGGCTGAAATGTAGCTAGTCTCTATGCTGATGCCGGAAAGCTCCAACTCATATATTTACCTGAAGAGTGTATAACCACCTAGCACTGATTTGTAGTTTTCAACATTACAAAAAGATGTATTTATGCCAGTTTTAATAGATGGTTGCCTTGCCAAGGCTTATGAGCACGGAACCATTAGGACTTACACGTGACTAGATGGACAATAGAAATTCGACGCTGCGGGACGTGCCGATCGCTATCGAAACGAAATAATATTTGAATTTAAAGTAAAGTTTAAAGTAACTGCATATTATTTGGAACATTATACAATACAGGGTGTGATATCGTCACGACGGCGCAGCTAAAGCTTCAGATCCAACAAACTTGACAATTTTGCAATTTTCCGATAAAAATAATTCAAGATCGATTGACTCTCTTAATGCTCTCTGCTTATGCTTAATTTTATCCAGACTTAGAGACAGATTCTTGGTACGGATTGAGATTACGAAAGATTACCAGACGAATGTTGTCCCAAATCAAATAAAGTAGTATGTGTTTCTACATTTCTGCGGCCTATATAATTTTATTACCTAGATATTATTAGAGTCTTAATAGAAATTCTTATCCGAGACCGAAGTTACTTAAGTACACAATAAGCCGCAAGAATACAATACTAAGAACCGAAACCTTGTTCACATTTCAACATTAATGTGGGGTCTTAATCAGATTATTTAATATTTACGTTAGATTTACACAGTAGTAGGTACCTATCAATCCTATTACTAGAAAGTCATCATCATACTCTAAGCCTTTTCATTCGCAATTACATTGGAGTCGGCTACAATTCAAACGGGTTCAGTGTTTTACGTAGAGCGACTGTCATCACTCCTCTACAATACAGAACGAGGCGATTCGATTCTCTGTTTTGTTTTTTTTTTTTTTTTATACTACGCCCACAGCGAACGAATGTGTAGTCCACATGTGAACATCAACAATCCACAAAAGCAGATTATAGATGCGTCGCTGCAGCTGAGGACTACGGTGTTATGCCTCATGTGCCAGTAATTTCAGGGCCTGATCTCACCACCAAACCGGAACACAGTAATGGAAGCACTACTATTTGGCGGCAGGTTAAAGGTGAGACGGTGGTGCTGCCGCCCTCGAGCTCATTCACAAGAACTCTACCACTAGTATAAGACTAATTGTCAAGCATTCTGGCTACATTTTACATGGTAACAACATCCATAGGACCAAAAAGAGACGGTTTTACCGACTGTAGGTATATAGAGAGTGTTAAAAGAAAATTTACAGCATGATCCCCCAATAGCGACGTAAAACCTTTTTCTCTCGTATTACCCAACTTTCATTTACACTTAGCCATTTCGTAGGTACAAAGCCCACTTTAAAAGTTTACGACACAGAGATAAGGCAAACATCCCCTACGTTGATTAGAGAGTAAAAAACGCAAGTAGCAGATGTTTATCGAAAATTGCCAGTCGTAAAAGTCAGAGATGAGAGAATTATTGTAGGTACGTCTGATGGGCTGGTTGCTTGACAATAGGAGGTTTATTATCCTTTGAACCAAACAGAGCAGAATAAATAATTAATATTGTGATATTTATTGTGCATTCTGTCAACATTCATACTAAGCAGAGTTGAAGCCTCATACGCACTATGCGGTTGGCCGCATGTTGTCAACCGGTTGACCGCAATCAAAAATCATCGATTGTGGTCAACCGTACGGCAGACCGCATGCGGCTAACTGCTTAGGTAGTGTGTAGTTACCCCTAGGTCGATAACTTTTCACTCTTTTTATTCGATAAACTATATTATTTAGAAATTAGACTTTTGCTTGGATTTATAGGTCTCATCTGCCACCTGGGAATGATCTGAAAGTCCCTTAACAGACTTCGGACTCAGGTTGGCCGTTGCAAAGACAATCTGGCCAAGTGGGGATTTTTAAACTCATCTGATACTAGTTGCGAATGTGGATCCCCTAGCCAGAGCATGGCCCATCTGATGTCTTGCCCTTTTCTACCCGCCACTTGCACCCGCGATGATCTAATGCAGGCAAACAAAAAAGGGGTTGAAGTCGCCACCTACTGGTCTAAAACAGTATAATTGAACAAGCCATTGACACGAAAAGAAGAAGAAGCTTGGATTTTTTATTCCCTGAAACCTATGTAGGTATTTCAAGGAAGTATTATTAAGAACGGATTCACAATATTGGCGAGTGTGGGTAGAAGTAAGATAAGATTTAGTATAGGTAGGTATATCCCGTAGGTGTATCCTACAAACAGAAATCGTTCAGTGACCGAATGTCCTGCCTGGCAGAGCGAGACAGGCTCTAGGTTCCTTTGATGAATGTTTGATGCACAGCTGGGGTACAATCAAGACTGGATTTGGACGTTTTTGGATAGAATAATAGATAGCCTTGGTAGGATTAGGTAAATTGTTCACATAAGTACCTTATATTACCTAGTATTAAATTAAAGTGGGTTTCCAAGTTCTAAGGATCAGTTACAGTATTTAAAAAAGGGGTTCATGAAAGGAGCCTCACCGAGTGACGTACACAACGATTCCCTACGTCCGGCGCACCCTGGGCAATTCGCGAGTCCTCCAAAGCGAATTGGCTAATCCTTACACCACGATGGCAAGTCAAAATAAAATTTGACTCAGCCATCGACACGAAGAAGAAGAAGAAGTATTTAAAAAGATAGAAATATTACATATACAGAGATATTATATATACCTACATATATATACAGATATTATAAAGAGCATTTTTTTTGCTCGTTTTTACCGAATAGGCTTCGAAAATACTGTACTGGTTTTAATGAAAATTGTTGAACAATCGCTACAGATTGTTCAATACCCGATAAAGAACATACTAATAGGCTACTTTTAAGAGACGCACTAAGCGTGCGTAGCCGCGGTCTTCAGCTTGTTTAAAAAAATATAAATCTTACTCGACCGACACATGATTTAATTACAATCCTGTCAAAAAAAAACACTACTTTAACTTAGGCTAATTTTGATACATCTAAAATAAGGCCTTTTTACAACAACCGGATAGCGGAGTTCGATTCCCGCTCGAGACATCTTTGTTTGCAAGAACATGAACGTTTGTGTTGGTCTGGGTATTTCTATGTATGATAAGTATGTATTTACTAAAGAATAGTATATATTATTATTGTATACGTACCACTATAACGGATACTAATACAAGTATCAATTATTTTAGTACCCATAATACAATATCTGCTTAGTTAGGGACTAGATGACGATGTGTGAATGTTGTGTGATATATATTTTTTATATTTATTTACCCAAGTATCATCAAGTATAAGAATAACAATTCATTTATTTTTTATGTTTATTTGTTATGTTTATTTGTTTTAGGTAGATAATCGACGACAATTCTACAACGTGAGTGATCAAACAGCTATGTATTTGCCTTTGTGGTACTGCCTTTGCGGCACAGAGCGACAGGCTAACAGACTAACAGCATACGTTCCATTACGGAGGGATCACCATTGCACAAGCTCACAGCGCCCATAAAAACCCGTATTTTCCTTATTATGTTCGCTCCTAATATGTTTTCACTTGTTTACCGTGTTTTGGTACAATGTTTTTTACTTAACCTTTTGTTTGATCGTGAAATATTGCTCACAACTTCATATTATGTGAAAACATTCTGTAAACGAGCTATCATGAATATTATTAAAACGTCAGAGTTAAAAAGTTTGAATATTTGGTGCTACGTTACGACATAACTAGGCTAAAGCGATATAGGCTAATTACAATTTGCCATTTCGGGCTTAATTTTATCGTTAAGGTGATTAAATTTATTTGCCAATAAGAAACGTGCTGAAAATTAACTTTCAAATTTAGAATGTTTTTTTTTTTGGTATTTGTTTTTTTTTGCCATTGCTACAAAGGCCTTAATGACGTAGAACAATTTGTCTCGTTTCTAAATACTGCCAGCCAGCTCCAGAATTCAAATTAGGAATATGATCAAACTTAGCCAATCTTTCCAGCCTTCAAGTTACGACATAAGATGAAGACTTGAAGAGCATCAACAAACATTATTTATTCCAAAGTACGCTGAAACTTCACACTTGGTAAGTCACCGTCCGTGAGGCGCGTGCCAGAGTCTACCATCCCCCGAACCTAAACCTCTTTTCTATTTATATGCAGATTCCATGACCGACCATAAGTTATCCGAACAGCGGATCATACCCTTAATGATACCCGGATAAATGGAAATGGTACTCCGCTCGAAACGCTGGGGTGGATTTTTTACGTATTTGAAACTTTGTCATAATAAATGCGTCAAGAGTCAACGGCACGGAATTAATTAATAGGGGCGACATCTTGTTTTATTATTGAAATGGAGGGATTAGTGGGATTAATATTGTTAGTGGTTATCTGTATTTGGTTATGGGGAATGTGTAGTCATCTGTGGGCAATATTTTGTAGCGCTGATAATAATGACTTTTCACTAATTTGTTTTTCAAAATTATTATTTTAATGTTTAAGTTTATTTATGTAACTCAATCAATGAATAAAACAATTTCGACAAATGGCTTCAAACAAACATTCATTTTAGTGTTTAAGATATGATTTTTCTAAAAAAAATTATCAAGATTTCCATTTTTATAGTTCCGTAGTACCTACAAGGAACCCTTATAGTTTCGCCATGTCCGTCTGTCTGTCCACGGCATAACGACGAAACCGTTGGTGCTAGAAAACTGAAATTTTGCATAAACATGTATGTTAACTAAACAAAGAAAGTCGTAGAGTAAAATTTGGAAAAATATTTTTTTTTCAGGTAAAGTAGGGTTTTTTTTTTTTGTCGCCTACCCCATAGTGTGGGGTATTGTTAGATAGGACTTTTAAAAACGTTAAGGGGTTGCTAAGACAGTTTTTTGATTTAGAGATCCGTTTGCGAGATAATTAACTTTAAAGAGCAAATTTTTGTTCGAGTAGGGCGTCCCCCCCCTCTAAAAGCTAAACTACTGGATCCTAAAATCTGAAAAAAATTGTGTCGGTAGTACATGTAATGAACTTTAAAGGAAAACTATAGCGGATAAGTTCACTTCATTAGTTCAAGAGGAATAGGGGTCCGAAATGTCAGATGTAGTTACTCAGAATATTTCGTTCAAAATTCTTGAAACATAAATAAACATACATAATACATATATAAAATCACGCCTTTATCCCACGGGGGTAGGCAGAGACGATGGAACGCCATGTGCTTCGCTCCTTACATACTTCTTTCGCTTCCTTAACATTCATACATCTCGTCATACGTGCTAGCTGGTTTCGTGTACTACAAACATTTCCTATCTGAAGGACGCTATTTATCTGGTTACTTTAACTTAATTAGTTCTAGAGTAATTGGGGTCCAAAGTGTAAAATGCAGTTACTTAGAATAATTCGTCCAAATTACAAAAACCTTTGAAAGTAATGACTTGTATGAAGATGTTACTTGTTTAATACAGATAGTAAATCCCTTTTAAGTCGAAATATGTTGTTACGACTAGCTACGGAAGCCTACTGCGCGTGGCCCGACACGCACTTGGCCGGTTTTTTCTTTTATAAAGGAACACACGATAGGTTTTCAGAGAACGTAGTAATAAGTTTGCTTTTACTATTAAATATGATACTTATGTAGCTACGTTAGTATTATTCTGTCTAAGTTCAAGTCTTAATAACCTGACAAAAAATAATTTAATAGAGATTTTAACTATTTAATGTTTCTATAGACAAACATGCTCATTTCCATATACTTTGAGCTTATTCTGAGCGACACCTAGCGGGTAATTTAGACATAAGTAGTCAACAACATTACAGCAGTAGCAGGCCATTTCAGCTTATCATCAGAGGGACATCTGGAGGCGGAACTCCAGTGAACATTCTTAATGCCACAAAAGTACAATTTCTAACCAGGAAGTAAAAAGGCGAACATCGATATTCCGTAGTTTATAAAACAGTACAATTTAGTACTGTTTACGAACACGTTGTTATTGTGGTTCGAGTTTTATGTTTGGTTGAGTTTTACAGCTTTAGTACTGCGGTTTGCTGCCATGTTTGTTTCGCTGAAACAAATGTAGCACATTTTTGCTGAAATACTTTTACTGTTATTAAAACGTGAAAGGCATAATAGAAATTATTAAATAATTATTTTATAATACTGAAGTCGGTGCCAAGTAAACAATAACTCTGTATAGATAATATCAATATTTCTAACAACTATTTTCTGACTGAATATAAGTTCTTAATTTTCCGATTTACTTGGCACCGACTTCAGAATTATAAAATAATTATTTAATAATTTCTATAATATATGTAACTAAATGAAAATACGTATTATTTTGTGCGAAGTAAATTTATTTTTTGCTTTTTAGTTTACCTACTTTTTGAAGTCGGTTTTTTTTTTTTTTGTTAAAAATTATTTTATTTGTTAACCTTACATGAACGAGTATGAAATAATGTATAAAATATTATATTAAAACTACTGAAGGTATTATTTTGAGGCACATGTAACCAAATGATTGAGCCTAAATGAATAGTTACCATTATGAAGTGATCAATTAACAAGCTAATGTCTAAATAGATTGATCGCATATAAAATATACTGGGTGTAAATTACATTTTCACCGGAAAATTCACAATTTTGCTGAGATTTTCTTCTTTTTTCGCTATTTTTATGACTAATTACAAATATCCAGTTTCCGACTTTTTGATTCATGTCCTGAATTTCTGGTAAGCAGCTTCAACATGATTTTATTTAGCGTAACCGCCATAAAAAAGTAGTCCCGCCAAATGTTGTATTAATAGTAGTAAATAACCGTTTCAATCCACGACGCTAATATTTACTTTCCAGGCCAAAGGCACAGCACCTTTACTTTAAAAAATTGAAACTATTTCTGCAAGCTGTGTATCCCACACCGGTGCCAACAGCACAGATTCAGCGAGGAATTAAACACTTTATCTTACTTCAGTGAGATAAAGCCAGCTCGGCCTTGGCTTACTTCGCTATTTTAAAAACCACCCGCTGAAAGCACTTTTGTAGACAAAACGTTTTCATTTGAACGTTCATTAGAGCGTAGAGATATGGCGGTGGCTGTGTGTTTGTTAAACCTCTATTAAAGGTATGATTTTCTACGGATTTAGTGTTTAGTAAAACATTTATTTGGTTGTATACTTTAATTTATTGCTTGAGATTTTAATACTTACAACTATACGTATTAAACGAAGGCAATTATTGATATATAAGTTAATAAAAAATCGCTAACGGTGAAGGAAAACATCGTGAAACCTGCATGCTTGAGAGTGCCAAAAAAGTACTTGAGGTCGTGTGAAGTCTACCAATCCACACTTGGCCAGCGTGGTGGACTATGGCCTAACCCCTAAGCAATGGGACATGTATTATATACAGGGTTACTATTATTATTATTATAATAAAAAATAGGGTTAGGCTATCGAGGTCGCCGGCAGAGCCCTTCTCAAAGGAGCCAAGGGCTGCAAGCATGTACGTCTTTGGCTGAATCTGAAAGATATTGAAAGTCAGGATCTGGAGGGTCCGGGAAGAAGAGGTTATTATTTGCTTATTTTACTTGGTAGTTATTTTCTTTTCTTACGAAGGATACCTGCTTAAATATTTTAAAGATCACTCTTCATAAAAGGGCCGTGATTCACCTGCAGATTCAGACAATTTCAGTTAGAATCGTCTAAGATGTTACAACAACAATATTTCGCCAACGTGATGATAAAAGGCCTTTGACCTCATCTCTATAGGGCTCGTTATTCTCACTTTAATCTGTTATAGAGTAATTATAAAATCTTGTATGGAAAATTGCGGTTGAAATTGCTTACAGAGTTACTGAGTAGGCAGAATTTTGATTAAATTAGACGATATTAGAGGGGGAGACGCGTTGCGGGAAAATAATGAAAATATTGCCCCGGGTAATCAGCTTGCTTCGATATACGTTGACTTATGTTTGTATAGAGCTATGGGTAGATATGTTTGATTGTATTGTTATTAAGAAGGTTCATTACGAAGTGCATTGGATTACATAAGACTAGTGCTAGGGCAAATGAAGAAATTAGTGATGTAATGAAGTTTCACTAGCAAATACTATTTTAAGTATTATAACTGGCGTAAAAGTAAATGAGATCGGATTTCGCGACAGATATAAGCTAGTATTTCAAGCGATGTCCTAGGTGAGTGACAAACACGACGTAAATAGCCGTAAACCAACAAGCATTTTAGTACTAAAAATTGTTGTGGCAAGTTATTTCGATATGTCAGAAATGTTGCAATCTCTTTGTTCACAATTAAACTGATGAATTAACTCGCAACAACAAATACATGGTAAATATCCCGTTATATCTCATTTTAGTAAGAAAACAACCATGTTTAGTCTCATAACTTATAATGCATTTTAGTGTTTTAGATTATTATAATATGTAGTGTTAAATAATGATATGTAATTTAATATTACGTATCATTATTTAACACTCCTTCCCTAAAACCCTTAGGATTGTAGAAAAACGGGCGGTTGGGCGTCTACTCCTAGATGAGTATATTTATATATATATATATATGTGTGTAACTTCTAGTTAGTAAGTAAGTAATACTCAGGTAATTCGCGTGGGAGTTTTACCTTGTAAACTAAAAGTAAAAGATACGATGAAGTTTCAATGTGAAATGAGTTTTCATGTAAGATATATTTAGTCTTTGTGTTAGTGCATAGTTTAGTACCAAATGGAATTTTAGAACGGACAAAATACACCAACTAGTGTTGGCAAATGGGTATTATCTTTTGGGAGCTTTACGTAGCTATAATAAGGATTATTTGTAGCCTGAATAATTTACAGATAATCCAAAACGTTAATACTATAAAATAATCTACTATAAAAAACAAACATGCATAATGAAGTTACTTAATATTTAAATCGCAATTCAACATAATATTACCGTATAATTAATGTAGCTATTGTTTTGATTTGCCATTCAGAATTAATGTTTAAGTCCCTATTTCACAGCTGGCATTATCATTTATGTGTGTTATTGGCTTATACTGCTAATAAAGTTTATCTAACACCTGTGAAATTAAGACTAAGTCTTTTAAGTTTTGGCTAGCATAATTGAAAGTACGTAGTAGAAGTACGTAATACACAAAACCGGCGAGCATGTATGACGAGATGTATAAATGTTGAAGAAGCGAAAGAAATATGTGAGAAGCACATGGCGTTCCTTCGTCTCTGCCTACGTGGGATTATAACGTGATTTTAGGTATGTATGTATGTACTATCAACAAAGCAGATTCATGATCCACCTTAATACTATTTTTGTATAGACATTTCAAACACGTAAGGCTAAATTCGCTTGTAATATCAACAAATGTCAACCTTATCAACTTTAACAATTTCAAACAAAATATTTGTCAAACGGGTCATGAATCAAATTTGCTGATAGTACATAACTTAAAATGTTTTAACTAACTAATACCTCATCTCCTACACCTTGAACTGTCCCATATCAGTCTAACTATCTATTTATCGATCCAAAGGTTTCCTGTAAGACATTGCTTTTTAGCGATAAGGCCGCCCATTGCACATGTCTTAATGTTAAATTATGTTCTATTATGCGTCTTATTTTTTGGTGTGCATTAAAGTTTATTCTATCGATCTATCTATATAATATTTCATTATTACGTTAATTAAACATCTACATATTACACGATCAATTACAAAAGCCATTGGCGAATAATCAATTCCTTTGGCGAGTCAGTTTACACAAGTCCCTGTGTGCAATGTTGGTATAACTAAGCAATATGCAAATACTGCCCTACCATCAATCGCGGTTGTCGGCACAAGATAAATAGTGCCTCTGACACTTGCACATTGCAACGATGTCGAACGGAACAACACGTTCAAAAATTGCGACGCCATTTTTCATTATGCTCGAAAATGACATTGCGTTCCATATTTGAAAAAGATGTTATTTTTATTTTTTAGGTTTGGAAACTCTTTACTGGAATAGTGTTTTTTTTTTTTATTGGTAGTTAACATCCAAATAATGGGCTTGCTATGAATCGCGGTTTTCGGTACAAGAGAAATAGTGCCTTCAACACTAGCACATAGCAACGCTATCGAACGAAAAAACACGTTCGAAAATTGCGATTCCATTTTTCAAATGCTCTAAAATGACATTGTGTTTCATATTTTAAAAATGTTTTGTTTATATGTTTTAGGTATGGCAACTCTTTTGTTGTATAGAATAGGTTTATATTGATGGGTTAGTACATATCCGAATACTTAGCATACAATTATTTGCGGTTGTCGGTACAAGATAAATATTGACGGTGACACTTGCATTTTGGAATGTTATCGAACAGGAATGAACAACACGTTTAAAAATATCAATGCCGCTTTTCATAAGCGTTCCTTAGTTGAACTAGCTTTTGTTTTTTTCACTGTTCAAATATATTTATATCGATGGATTATTAAGTGTTAGGGTTAAGTCCAAATATTGGCCTTCAATCAGCAGAAATTAAAAAGTGACAAATGCCTGTCAAAGGGCTTGCACACTGCGCAACCGTGTCGAACAGAACAAGTTCAAAAATTGCGAATTATTTTTTTCATAAGCTTAAATTTGACGTTGCGTTCCATATATAAAAAAGATTTAATTTTGTTTTGGCGGGAAAGTAATAGGTTACGCCGTTCGATTGCTCAAAATAAATACTGATATAAAATCTTGGGCATTGTAAAGCATTGTAATGAAACCATTTTATTTTTTCAAACAGCAGCTGTCAAAGCAATTAAAACTTTCGTAAATTTCAATTCGGAATAAATTGCACTCAGATAAAGTAATAGAGCGTAAATAGAGATGTCACAGCGCAGTAAACGTGCTCGTATGAAATGAAGTCAATAGATTACACTAGTACGGCCCCCCCACATTTGGCGTGCGCGATCCTCGGCCGTGCGCGCTTTACACGGCGGCAACACTCGACTCGGCGCGCGCTGCGCCCGTGCAGCTCGCACGCCCGAGGATCGCGCACGCCATATGTGGGGGACGCCTACGCAGCTGCACTCGCGATGCTCGGAAGAAAGATATTGCTTATCACGATAAAATATTACACTTTTGCATATTGCTACTTTATATTGGAGCTATCAACTGGTATGGTGTCAAGATAGTTTTCAGAAGCGGAAAAGAGCAAAAAATTAACTTCAACAACATTGTTTTTTGTCCAGAAAAAAAGAATGAAACATACTAAAACCTACGTTACCTAAAAATTTGTTAATAAATGTCGTAGATAATAAATAATAAATTCAAATTCAAATTCAAATCATTTATTTTCATAGGCCCCAGGAGGTGCTTGAACACGTCAAAATATTACAAACAAATGATATAAAAATAAATTATAATTAAAACTAAATTATACTAATTACAATGATTTGAATAACCGGGGCTTAGATTAATTTTAATCCAACTGTTTAGAATCAGATTAAAATCAAACTAAGTACCAGCTCCGATGGGTATTGCATTATGAGAAGAGCTGGTGAGAAACTCATGTGCACCATCTTTTCAAATGAAATGAATAATAAGTATTTCAAATGAAATAATAATAGAAAAAGATTTAAATATTTATATGATCTTAACTTAAACTTAATATAATTAGTATTAAGAACAAACTGCCTCGATGATCTAGAGGTAAGTGTATGCGCCTCACTCGGTCTCGGGTTCGATTGCCGCGTCGGGCAAAGTGTTATTTGTGCAAGCAACACGGAGCTACACTACACCCCCTATCCCATGGGACCTAAACATAACAGGTGAAGTGTGGGTGTTGTACATCTCTGCCACACACTTTGGGTAATATAGGAGTGATGTTATGTATGTATTAAGAACTTTTTTTTTCAACTTACATTGTCAGCCATATTTATCTTTAAGTCAGCGTTATTATAAGGAAACCCTCAATATCTTTCAAGTATCAATGAATCAAACGAAAATTAAAAACTAAACGCCATCAGAAGCTCATTTAATCAGCAAATTAAACAACATCGATACCCCGCCTCCAATATAACGCGTCCCATATTCAACCCTCATATTATCGAGTCCTTTCGAAGCGCAAAGGTCAGAAGGGTCAGGTAAGCCAGGCTGTAACTCAACAGGTATTACAGTGATCCTGAATGACCGGTGTCCGGCCGCGAATTAACATAACCTACGACCGGGAGAGAGATTTATGGGCCAGATAATGACCCCGCTTGATAACTGCTTATTTATGAACTGCTGATACAGGGAGATAGTGATCGGATGGGGGGTGTATCTGTATTATTGCATTGATGACTGAATTAGAAAAGCAGTGTCGTTTTCCAAAGCGGGTTGTGGCGATTCTGTAAAGAAAATGCTCGATTTTCAAATTTTGGTGCCTTACCTTATAATACGTTCGAAATTTGATTGACATAAATTTAAATTACGTGTGATTCCATTTATGCAATAAGCATGCCGTTCTCGTAGTAGTATTTTTTTTGTTGCAATTCCATATTATTTGCTTTCATTTAAAAGATATATAATTGAAAAGGCATAACATTCTACTTTTGCTACCTTTTTTTCAAATTGCTTAGTTGCGTACATAGCAAAATCAACCATATAAAATCCATTTTCAGAAATCAAAGTAATGATAAAACACAGATCCCAACATACAATAAATTACAAGTCTACTTATAAATGATAATACTTAAGTAGACACCTTTGTAAAACAATTTTGTAAATATTAACAAATAAACTCCACTCAAGCGAGATAAAACGAGAAACAAGCCTGTTTCTACTGAATAAAAACTTTCTTCTCGGAAGAAATCAACAAGAAATCTTGAAGATGTATTAGAAAACACGTTTTTTATATCAATAGAGTAACGCGCCACAAATACGGGTTCCAGGTAGGTATAACGTTACAAAGTAAATATTTTCCTGATCTTTTTACCCCGAAGCGCTATTATTGTATCTTTAATTACATCACTGTCTTGTACAAAGAATTTATACAGAGTGTTCGGATAAACAACGGATATATTGAAGAAGATTATTTAGTACAATTATGTTTTGGTTAGGGATAACGATATCTTACAATAACTTGCTGATAGCTATTATTTGTTACTGGAAATATTCGTGAAATATTATTTATTACAGGTCAAATACCTATTATTGCTAGAAGATGTTGTATTAATGTTAAAACGGTATTTTAAACTATATAAACATGTTTTTTATTAGTTTAACATAACCATTAACATTATTAGCCAGCATTTCGTTCTCGAAATGCTTGCTTCGTATGCGACCAGTGACTAGTACCGCAATACAACGCGGTAATGCTGCCTGTATTTTAGGTACGAGGCCTTCTGACAGTGACTTATAAGTTTATATTCAGTTATTAGACTAGTTAGTTTAATATAAGATCCAATAAGTATTTTTTTTTTCAGTAAATTAAATCACCATTATCTAACGTAGAATAATTTTCGTGAACTCTAGACTATCCAAACACGCTGTAAACGTTGTTCGACTAGAACTTGAAACTTATCTGTGAAGACGTTATCGGCTTTAATTTGCTTGTTCCGAAGCTATCGCCTTTCGTGTTCCGAATCAATTATGTTACAGCACTTCGCTGGCCGGCTACTAAGAAGCAATTAAAAAATAATACGGCCATTTTGCATGAGGCGTACTTGTTTGTAGATGCGATAATATAAGGGTTAGGGATTATTAGGGTTCTGTTTACAGGTTGATAAAGAACTAAACGAATTTGTGTGTATTATTTGAGAAATTTAAGTTTTGTTGGAATTTTGTTTAATTATTTTGTTGCACTTAAATGACGATTGTGAAAAAACCAATGATTATGACAACAGAGAACCATATTATAACTGACGTGAGTTTGTAACATTATAGAATTGTGTACCCGTAGTGCAAGACTAGCTGTAACTCAGCGCGACGTGTCGCACTCTCTTGAAAATGCCTAAATGTATAAGTGAAATCGCGGTCGACTAAATAAACCAACATTACGTGAGTAACACCCGTATTTCATAATTTAAATAATATCTACACTTAATATCTTCTTAAAAGTTTTTAACAAACTACTAACTCAAGGTAGGCAAATAACCCTATCAGATTATCTGAATATTTCCAAGAAAATTGGCAATTTCCGGAGATTTATCAAGCAAAATAATCTGTAAGTCTTACGCCAGATCCCTGCCCGATCTCATCTGATTTACGTGGCATTAAACTTTAGTGTCCCGTTATAGTTAGTCTCAATAAAACAATCCGTATAGTTATTTAATTCAAACCACTAACATAAACCAGTCGCTGCAAACTTGCCGAACAATTTCCATAAACCACAATAAAATTAAATGTCTCTATAACTACACAAAATAGAACACTTCTAAGAACTTTGCATAAAGTGCACGAAGGTAAATAATAAGGTGAATAAAAATAATTGTATTCGATTTCACCAACCGCTTTAAGCTCAAGTTTAACGTTAACTTTATTTCAACAACAGCATTAGATCTTCCCGTCCCGAAAAAACATTGTATGTGAAAAATAGAGATGTAATTTTTGGATCGAAGTACCTTATCGCGCGTTGCGAAAGGGGGCTAGACGGAAAAAATTAAGACCAAAAGTTGTAACGACCGTGCCGTGCGGCGTGCGCGTGTTTCTCTGTCTGTCTCTACCTCTCTCTCTCATAGAAAACAATCCAGTTATATTACTAAAATTGAGCCTACTGATTAAGTTTATATTACATTATATTTGTTAATAATAAAAAATATTCACTAATCGAAAGGCACTTCGTTCGATCCGGGTGTCCCTTGACACCTCTCGAGTTTTATTTTCATACTACGGTTGAAGTGATTGTTAGTGGAGTACAGCCTGTACAGCCCATGGACATCAACACTCCACAAAAAAAGGATTGTAGATTCATCGCTGCAACTGAGGACCGCGGTGTTAAGCCTCATATGCCAGTAATTTCAGGGCCTGATCTCACCACCAGATCCAAACACAGTAATACAAGCACTAATATTTGGCGGCAGGTTCAAGGTAAGATGGTGGTGCTGCGCTGCTCTACCACTAGTTAAAGGGTAGGGTTTTATTAAAAAAGGATTTAATAAAACCGTAGTTTACGAAGTTTGGTGGAATCGGGGCTAAGTAAGTTCTTGAAATGCAAGTTTGCGCCGAGTATTCCCCGCCTCGAGTTCAAAGTGGCCACAATTAGATGTTTAGTGCTGTTTATCGAGCATACGGACTTAAAAGTACAGCTATTTGAATAGGAAGAAGAGGTTCTACGCCGTAAGAGGCGATTGGTCAGTTATTTATGAATAGTAAATATGGATAAAAACACTACCCGGTGTTGTGTACAAGTGTGGGATTCGATGGTGGATCGGTACTAGATCTTACAATATTATTAAAGTAACCATTTATATGTTTTTGAACTTGCGCGATTTGAGAACATTTTTCAAAAATTAGACAACGGGTCTAAATGACGTAATTATTATAAAGGTAAATAAATACATATGCTCGACGTTTCGAAATGACTTGCATCATTCGTGGTCACAGCCGGCTCGTTTTAAAAAATAACCATTTATAAGTCTTCACACATACCTAGCTACTTATATTTAAAAAAAAAATGAATATTTAGGACAACTGCCACGAATCTGTAAACTAACAGATTCATGGTAGTGTTGCCATTAGATGGTTTTAGGCCTTACAGATAACGTACAATAGACTATGATGGAGCTATCCTTGTTTACCGTCGCCGTAACTTTAGTCTGGCCTATAAGACTGTTAATTGCCATGGTCGTACAATTTATATCACTTCAGGATAACATTAATTTCATCTAACTACCGCCATCTAATCACCCACCTGCACATCTCAAACTAAATTTCCCAAATTAATTACACTGTGTATGATAAGGTTGCTAATAGCTCCAAATAACATTGCCCTATTCACCACACGTAGGTATACTGCGCCAAGACGAGCTTGTGCGTGCAAAACACCAATTATACGCGCGTAATTAAAACAGGATATATTTACGACATCGAGACAGCGTGGGGCGAACAGAAACGATAATTTACGATCGTCCTTGATCTAACCCCTCAACAAACTTTCACCGTTTTAAGGTTCAAATGCTGACCGAGTTTCAGTAATTTATGGATACGTAATATCCCTACTTTTCCGTTAAACGAAATATCTTCTCTTAACACCACGATAGTTTAAGTTATCCCAAATGTATACTCTAATTATGCAAACGCGTTGGAGTCGCAAGTTTGGACGGCAGCGGTCATCTCTATCAAGCGACCGACTCGCTTCATTTAGATGCTAAACTAATGATTCTCCGTGGTCATTTCCCCATTAATAGTTTCAACTATCATCAACGTATATTTATTTAGTCCCCTACAAATTGTTATATCGCGCTAGACAGATGGACAACACGAACCATAAACAACGTTATGTATGCCATCAGACACGATAAATACTCGTTGAGACCGAGTATCGATTTGTCATCAGAAAGTCGACCCGTTAATTTTTAACGGCATCCTCGCAGCCCTAATGCGCTACGATTATTTCGACATTATTATATCGATATTACCATTTTTTATCGAAATGCGAAGACACGCTCCGAGATCGCGTCGTGAATCTAAATTCAAATTATTCTTTCTTTTTAAATTATGATTTCTATCGAGGTGCGGCACCGGCACTCGGTTAAATGACAGACTTTTGATAAGAAGCGAATTAGCAATGCCATGTTATTATTATTCAAGAGCTTGCTCAGTGGAGTTCGAGTCACCAGATTACTTAAGTTTTAATTTAATACGAAAAGCTCAGATGAAAATTGGTCATATTTTTTCCTTTAATGAAACTGTGTAAAGATTATTAGCCTTTTCTTATCTACAAAGTATGCTATTTAATATGAGAAATTACTTTGAAATACAACTTTTGCCATTATTCTTTAGGTATTACAAGTAAATATAAAACTTACTACGACTTTTAGGTATATGCCTAAGCTATGGTTCATGCGTGTTTAAAATATCAGATTTGCCAATATATATGAATATATAATACATGGATAAAGTCGACTGGCGCATCACCAGTTATTTTAGTTGAAATATTGTTTGCATGACAGAAAGAATAGTCCGTAACTCGAATCCTTTACAAACTAAATTAAATAAAAACATTGTAATAACTAATAATATTTCTATCGTCCCAAAATTACCTAGTGTATATATTATTATATAAAAAAACTACTGAGGTGTCAAGGGACACCCGGATGAAACGAAGTTCGGTAATTCCAAATAACAACAAATCAGGATTCGCACCCGAGATTGCAGTAAAAGGTATGCGACCTTAACCACTAAACAAATAAAACAGTCTATTTATAAACTAAATACGGTAACAAAAATTTAAACCAAATTAAAATAAAAACAAACATTAAGACAATTAAATTATCAAGCGTAGCAAGCGTACACAAGATCATTCAGAATCACTTTAATCATTCTCTTAAAATAATCGAATGATACTTTTAAAATCATTGTGGAGATATTATCACAATACTCCTATAGGCTGAATGGCTACATAACAATATTTCCTGTGCCTTACACACTTAATTTTAAAATAATTCTTATCTTCAAACTTTCGCGCTATTCGAATTTCAAAATATCAAAAGCGAGGTTCATTCAAACACACGCATAGACTTATAATGCCTAGATAAATAAACTGCTTGTATGAATTTAAGTATAAAGTTTGGCTAAAAACAGATTGATTGAAAATTATAATGCACCGCTTGGCAGACAGACAAACTAAACGAAAATCTGGTTCTAATCGTATATTCCATGAAATGTACATAACAAAATTAGTAAACATTCTGTGGTAATATTAAAAAATAATTTGCTTTTGAATTTAATATAGTTATGACGCGTACACTTGCTAAACACACAATAATGAAGAGATTATAACGCGTATGACTTGGTTAGCACAATAGTAAAGAAAGGTTATAATGTGTACTTGCTAAAATACAAAAGCATTTATTATCGTGTGTATAAAATCTCTACTTACCTAAATCCATCAGCAATATCCAGAACTTGTGCAGAAACACTGTCAGGATTCATTATTGTAACTATTTTTAATAATTTATTATGTACAAAACACCTGTATACACTCAACAAAAGGCGGGAATTGTATTTTTTTTTTAAGTTATGATAATATTTTTTTTTAGTTACTTTATTATTCATAGAGAGACAAAATGAAAATATTTCGCTTGCTTTCTCTATGCGCAGCATATTTCTGTAGCACCAATTAGTTCCGAAGTCGCGCGATAGATGGCGTTGGGATCGAATTAGATCGCGCTATGGTTTCGTTACAAGGTCCTGTATATAAGGTCCACCGATTTAGAGTTTAAGTATGTTCTGCAGATCCAAGTGAGGAGTAATGTTCACGATATCGAGCTATTTAGTATTTATTCCCTGGTATCTGACTAGAACAGCGATCGTGTACGCCTTCGCAGACCTTTCTGAGCGCGCTAGCGCCCCTATTTATGCAGAAACTCAACTCTAGTAAATTTTTTTCTTATCATTTTTTTAATTTTATTATTTTTTTCTATAAGCGAGATGGAGCGACGGACACAGAAAAACGCGCACGCCGTGCGGCGTGCGCATTTTTTTTTTTTTTTTGTAACTCAATTCTAGTAATTTTTTTCTTTATAGTTTTTTTTTTAATTTAATTTATCTCTTTTTTTCTATAAGCGAGAAAGAGAGACGGACACAGAAAAATGCGCACGCCGTGCGGAATGCGCAATTTTCTGTTTTGTCTGATGATGTAGCTCCGTAGCTGTAACGTAGCATGTAATTACTACGCTGCTACGAGAATTGCTACGAAAAGTGTCGTTACAACTTTTCGTTCCTTTTTTTTCCGCCTAGCCCCCTTTCGCAACGCGCAATAAGGAACTTCGTTCCAATACTATTTTAATGATATTTCCGTGTACAAGTTGCCTATATATTTGGGTGACAGTAGGACGTTAGTAGACGTAATGCTACGCCCGCTGCGTACTACGATAAATAACACTAAAGGGTTCAATTCAGAGACACGTCTAACGCTATTTACTCAGCTTTTGCTGGTATGTAGAAATAATCAATAAAACAGAAAAGTATGTGCATATGTTACCTTTGATTTCGATAATATCTCATTTTAAAATTGCATGGTAGTCAAATAACTTCAAAGTCCAGTCTATATTGTTTTTTTTTTTACTAAGATTGTATTTAACTTAATAGTCCCGAAATACCATATATTATTTAATGGTATTCGTGTGTCAGTATTACGTAAGTACTCGTAGATGTAACCATGCGCTTGACGCGCTCCTCGATAAATAGCGCGTAAGGTTTGTTGCAAACTGTAGTCAATTCGCCTTAAAGAAATACAAATCAGGTAAAATATGAATCATGATATACAATCACAAACATTTTAATGGTATGAAAATCCAGCCAGGTACAACATGAATCATACAATATAACACAGCAATGCAATGAAAAACATTTAATATTTATTTACCAAGATTATATATTTTTTAATTGTCTCAAAATACCATATACAATTTTAATAGTATTTGCGTGTATTTGTATGAGACAGTGTTGCGTAACTGTGCACCCGCCGCGCTTCTCGATAAATGCCACTAAAGAGTTTAAAAACTGTCAGTCAAAATACATACTTAAAAGAAAATCCAGTCAGGTACTACATGAATCATACAAAATCACACAGCAATGCAAAGAAAACATTTTTCTTTAACAAGATTTTATATTTCTTATTTATTATTTATTATCTTTATGGAGGTCCAACAGCTTATTCTAATTTAAATAATAATGTTACTAGGTGATAGATAGCCAATTACAGGTCCTCGCGTTTAGTAATACATTAAATACATTTCCAGAAACAACTAACTAAATACATAAATTAAATTACACATTTATAAACATCAAAGTACTTAAACAATATACAACCAAAGTACAGTACAGGTAATGCAGCATTCTAGGCAAAGAACTGTTCACTCATTCGTCGCCTCGCCACCGGAACACTAGTGCAGAATAAATCCAGGTCTAGATCTTTAGCCATTGAGTTAAAGCTATTGCTCGCTCGATTAAGGAAAGAGTTTTGCCGATAATTAGAAGAAGATAAAGGTACATGTAAAGGTTTTGCTGACCTTATTAACTTAGGGGGTGCATTGAGACAAAGTTTACTTAATAGTTCAGGACAATTTATGTTGTTTGAAGCAATTTTTAAAATATAACATACATCAGCTATATTTCTTCTGTCAGAAAGGGGCAGTAGGTGAAATTTTTTACATATATTTAGGTATTGATCAGATTTAAATGGAATTTGTAGGCGATAGCATATATATTTGACAAATTTGATTTGGATTTTCTCAATTCTTTTGAGGTACGTGTCGTAACGCGGGTTCCATATTTGCGATGCGTATTCTAAGATGCTCCTGACAAACGTGCAATAAAGAATTTTCCATGTTTTGGCATTCCTAAAGCCAAAACATGGAACATTAATTGTCCCAAAATACCATATACCATTTTAATGGTATTTGCGTGTATTTGTGTGACAGTGTTACGTAAGTCGATGTAACCGTGCGCCCGCCTCGCTCCTCGATAAACAACACCAAAGGGTTGGAATCTAATGCCGTTTGCTCACGCGACGAAATCTGACACAACTTTGTGCAAGATGACGTACAACTTTTAAGTGTAGACCCCCAACCGTGTTTTCATACGAACGCAATATGGGTTTCACGTTAATATTATTAAGTTTATATCTATCTTTATAGTCAAATCATATATTATGTTAAACACTAAAATGCAAGTTTGGTTGATACCATTTTGTCAAAATTGTTTAACTTCGATTATTTTTATAGCATTTAGCTATGCTTAGCAAATTATAATTCTTAGTATAATTTGCTGAGCATAGCTAAATGCTATAAAAATAATCGAAGTTAAAATATCGTACGTTCATTCGTTACAACATTTGTGCTGAATGTAACTTCGCCATGTTGGTTGTACCTACTTAAGATAGGAACAAATGGGTGAACGTGACGTCACGAAATGACGTATCATACAGTTGAGAAATTTAGGGTACCGGTAAGAGGCGACCGTAGCTGGATGGCTAAGAGCGGCTGCCCGGTGTGCAGTAAGGTCGCAGGTTCAAATCCTGCCGGTCCCATATCTTTTTCAACTGTTTCTTAGTATAATTTGCTAAGCATAGCTAAATGCTATAAAAATAATCGAAGTTAAAATATCGTACGTTCATTCGTTACAACATTTGTGCTGAATGTAATTTCGCCATGTTGGTTGTACCTACTTAAGATAGGAACAAATGGGTGAACGTGACGTCACGAAATGACGTATCATACAGTTGAGAAATTTAGGGTACCGGTAAGAGGCGACCGTAGCTGGATGGCTAAGAGCGGCTGCCCGGTGTGCAGTAAGGTCGCAGGTTCAAATCCTGCCGGTCCCATATCTTTTTCAACTGTTTCTTAGTAAAATTGTTTAAATCCTAATTTGAGTTAAATACAGACTAAAATTTTAAAAACTTATTTTGGAAAAGTGGGCGCAAACATTCATGCATTTTAGTGTTTCAGATATGTTTTTCTAATACATACATACATACATAACATCATGTCTATATTACCCAGAAGGGTGTGTCAGAGGCGTACAACACCTACATTTCACCTGTTATGTTTAGGTCCCACGGGATAAAGGGCCTATCGCCATCCACCGGGCACAACTCCAACTCCGTGCTGTTATTGTGCATTTCCTGACGAAAAGTTATATAAATCTGTTACCCGATCCGGGAATCGTTTTCAAGACGTTGCGCAAACGCTAACGACTAGAACATCAAGGCAGTAGAATTGTCTATAAAAATAGATAAAAACATAATAATATTAAAGTTAAGGCCATATTACTTTTGTATGGAAAACAGTCAACCAAAGTTCCTCTTTAAGCATTCCTTTGAAGTAACTGTCGGATTTTTTTATTTGTTCTGTTTATGCTACAATAGTTGGTAAAAGTGGAGACCAATTTTTGGTCGTAGTCGTCATGTAGTCACGATATTTCGATACAGATAGTATTGTATTAGGTACTACTAGGTACATACATACCATTTATTTGAAACACATTTAATAAACGATGTATAACTCACGGTTACAAAACAAATAATCAATTACAATTCAGACGACTCATATGTGGTAATTTTCCTTATTCAGTTTCCTGTTTTGTTTATGTCGCCAGCTTTTTCAGATTCAGATATCATTTAAAATTAACAATGTCCTGTTATTATTAATGCATAATCAACAAATCAACAGGCTTCTAGCTCAAGTCGGTCGAAGCAAAGACAACATGATAAAGTATGGGGTTTTGCAAATGTAACAAATGCGAATTGTGAATGTACAGTGGGCCAACGAGTTAGCTATGCAGGGCAAAAACTTCTATGTCATAGTAAAGACTTACTACAACAGTTATGGATAAGTGAGTTATTTATCTAAATAGTGGGTATATTACACTTATTAAGTATGTAATTCACACATGCATATTTATTGCAGTCAGTTTTCAGTATGGCGTAGAAGTTTTTGCCCTGCATACCTAATTGCTTGGCCCACTGTACCGTTGTAATGTGGGGCTACACAAACCATGGCCCTGCGCGTACTCAGCGTGCTAAAAGTAGTCAAATAAAAATGCAAAATGAAGTGCCTAAAATAATGTCTGCATTGGCCGACCTTTCATGTCACAACCTATAACAGAATTTCATAAATTAATGTAAAATGTATGCAGCTTTTATGTTTATTCAGGAATATTGTTCTCGTTAACGCGAACACCTTATTATTCATTTATATGCTTATGCCTTTGCACATGCACACTCTGAATTAAATTAAATAGTTACAAAAGTGAGTGCACGGTTGGCGTAGTCTCCTCGCCGTTTTCAACTACGCTGGTATTGTGGGTTCGATCCCCACACGGGACTAATCTTGTGTGATCCGCAAAGATTTGTTCTGACTCTCAATGTGTGTTTAAAAAGAAAAGGAAAAAAAACATACATAGTTTAAAGGCGCAAAATTGATGAAAGTATACGAAATACTTATCAAATCTATTCAAAGCGTAAGAGTGAGCTAAATATTTAAGCTGTATAAAACGCGAACGTTTTCGTTAATTTTCACTACTGGTTTTTTTATTCAGATTCTAATAGGAACTTAACTGTAGATTTGTTTTCGTACTCGTTTTGTTCTCGGCAACCTCGCAACATAAATACATCTAAATTTAAATACTTATAACATAAATAACGCCACTACATCTGATAAGACAATAAAGTGCAGAATAAATCATATTGCCGTGCTCCGTAAGGGCACCATATTTCTTTCTTACAAAAGCTTTACAATGCACTTGGCTAAACAGAAATCTAGCTAGAACATAAAGAAGACATCATTACCATTCTCAATTTAAACGGTTGCCAAGAAAAAAACAACGGCCAATGTATATCTAGAGGATCGAGTTATTCGAGACTGCGCTTAAGGCGAAGCTTATCGACCAGTGTAAATATGTGGCGAAAAAGTCAAATTACAATTCTTTTTTACAGGTTATTGTTTGATTTTAACAAAATCATTGGCATTTTTCGTAACTCTGCCAAAACATTTGATTCTGATCGATTTTGTTTTAGGTATACACTCTACACACGTGTTAAATATTTTAACTTTTTGAGTATATCTATGTATCTGTGAAAGTAATTTTATTCCTGACGGGTTTCTCGGGCTGAATATATAGTGTAAAATAACCTACCTGTATTAATTTCAAATTTTAAGTATTGTGATATCTGAATAAAATGCGTACAATGTACATGGTTTCGGCAACCATCGCTATAAATCGTTTTGGTACGCTTGTCAGGTGCAATGGCAATTTTACCGAGGCCTGCCTACCCGAGGTGGGGCCAGACAGACCTCTTTGAGAAACGGTTAGCTGAAACCTTTACTTTTATTGCTTTCTCTCCTGAAACGGCCCTTTTCTATCTTCTCGTAATACATTTCCCATTTATTGGACATTTTTATTGATTAGGTAATATTTAATTGGCGTCCGTGTTGAAGTTTTTATCTCGATTGAAATTTTATACTGCGAAGATAGACTAACAATTTTACTCATATTACATTAGAAATTTATTTAATTTTCAAGTTCATCGGTAGCTTATTTTGAACAAGGATAGACTTCATATTATATAAGGGTAGACTGAATACATTAGAATATGTTTATTAAAATTTCTTGCAAAACAGATTCTGCTAAGACAGGCCTTTGATTAAAATTTATGAACAATAACCTAGAGTGCCTATAAAGTACACTTGAAGTAAAGTAGATACACTGTAATGTAATGGTACTCGGTCGTACCAACATAAGGTGACAACAATATTGGGTATTATGTTTAGAATATCGATTTTATACAGCACTAAACGTTCGCCGATCCCGGATGGCGTATAGTGCAGGCGGTATTATGAATATTTATCTACTTTATGTACCGCGCAGTTATTTCACGTAATCGCTTCAGCATACCGTATCTGCCGGCTTTATTACAGTCGTCGCCGGCTGCATACAGAATCCATCCAATATTTACCTGAGTTTATGATCAAATAGTAAATACGTACACGTCTACGGAATGAGAATCGAAATATTTGAGAGCGAGTAAAATGAAATATTTTCGTCTGAGAGTGCTTCATAAGTTTCCGAGGGTTTATTTCACTCTATTAAGTACAAGGGCCCGTTGCCATAAACAACATGTTTGCCATAAAACGAGAACCTTTCACATAGTATAGTTGTGTCGAAAAGCAGCTAAGTGCGGGAGATTGCACGGGGGACCAATAAACTGCGCGGACAATTTGTTTAATCAAAAACAAATGTAAGGCCTTGCAGCGTCCCCGCCTCGACCCCGCTGCCGGCGGCGAACGGCGGGTTGACTCGCGACACTCTTTTGTTTTTGTTGCGACATCTGGCACAATACTGATTTGTTTTCATAGATAATATGGAATTAAAAACCTTGTTAGGAGGCTGGCTTGTTTTGGGAGCCTTGATTAAGGGTTTGTGATGAAACATTGGAGTTGAAATGTTGTGTAAAAGTGGAATACTGATTCTAGTCATGAACTTGATCAGACAAGCTTCTGTTTGTAATATTTAAAAAAAATCCGTCTTCAATTACAAATAATTTTAGACTTTGGTTTTCTCATGGGTGCCATTATCAGAACTGGACCAAATTGAAATGGAACCACACGGGCATCACCAGCTTTTAAATAAAAAAAGAATCATTAAACCGCTACGCCCAGTCGAAAGTTATGAGATAACAAATAAAAAGAAAAAAAAAATACAGATGTATTGAGAACCTCCTCCTTTTTTGAAGTCGGTTAAAAGCTCAGAAAATCTTTGATGCTAATTTTGAGTGGGTGTTGTTGACGTGTTTGTTAGGCAATAAAAGGGTTTTTATTTATTCAATATTGTAATTATTTTTCATTTTAACTATTATGATAATTTATTTACACCTTATTTAACAATTATTTACAATAAAATAAAATTTCTAATTAATATTAAATTAATTAATTATATCTAAGTAAATAAAAAAAAAAAAATAACAAATAACTATTTACAAATTTACAGGTAAAGTGTAAATTAATAGAAATATACAAAAAAATCAGATCTGGTAAGTTGACTTTATTTTATTTCTACTTGCGTAACCAATTCTTCATTCAGGTGAGACCTTACAGCACAGACTTTGTCTCAGACGGAATATTTACGTCCTCAAGACGTAAGTTTCGTCAGCAATGCAAACCAAGTTCCACCCCAATTGAGAGACTTTTGACGCAGACAGATTGGGAATCCGATTTGGTAACTTTGCCGAAAGTGCAGCGGTGGATTTCTACGCTGACTTTAACTACAATTGGAACATTTTTTACTTGTTCCATTTTTTTAAGGTGTTTCTTTGATAATAAGATATTACGCCCGGTGTACAGAAGGTCGTGGGTTAAATCCTGCTGGTCCCCCCATATTTTTTCAATTGTTTCTTAGTATAACTTGCTAAATGCTATTAAAATAATCAATAAATAGTTGAAATAAGGTACGCGTTCATGCTTTACAACATTAATTTGCTGAATGCAACTTCGCCCTGTTGGTTTGTATTCTACTTAAGATAGGAACTAATGGATAAACGTGACGTCACGAAATGACGTAACATACAGTTGAGAAATTTAGGGTCCTGGCAAGAGGCAACCATAGCTGGTTGGTTAAAGCGGCTGCCCGGTGTGCAGAAGGCCACAGGTTCAAAACCTGCCGGTCCTATAATTTTTCAACTGTTTCTTTGTATAATAAGATATAAGTTTTTACATAACATAACCCTTCTATCATGTCCATCCTAAGGTTGAATGAAAGAAATCACGATAAGCGATAAGGCCGCCCTGTGTACGTTATAGTTTTAAGTACCCATTTCATGTTTGTTAAAAATTATGATGTGCAAATAAAGCTGTCTCTATCTCTATCTATCTAACACATAACATCACGCCTATGATTATTGATGTCCTAAGGGACAGGGAATGAGGCTATCGCCATCCACAGGGCATAATTCCAACTCCGTGCTGCTATTGAAAGTTTTCTGACAGAATGTTCACAAATAACACTTTGACCGACCCGGGAATCGAACCCGAGACCCCACGCAACCACTAGACCAAGCAGTTTATATTCATTCTTACTTATGTTAAAGCAATACGCAACGTTTATTCATGCGTTATGTCACATTATGCAAACGCTGATTTTTGCTTAATTTGATACATCAAGGCTGATTTGAATATCTCTAATATCTCAGATTTTTACGCAGGGTTGGTTGATTTTGATCTTAAAATGCATTACGATAAGGTTAAGATTTGCAATTTATTAAAAATGTAGGTAGTTGTTTTACACATAAGCGGACGATATGTAATAAATGCCGATCCAGCGCTGTAATTCCGTGGTACTCGATTCAGTTAGGCATAATGTAAATCAGATTTTACTGCGTTTTCCAATGATAGCGTGCCAAATAAAAGCAGATTAGAGAATGTAAAAACTACATTTATAACATATATTAGAATGAGTTAACGCGTTTAATTAATATTGTTACGATTCACTCACTTTACTTTCACTTACTTACTTTTTAACTTAATAATAAATTGTATCTTGTGTAAGGAAGTTACACCGACACCGATTTTATAGCCGTTCGCATTTTTTTTGTAGGAAATACCTACAAAAAAAATGCGAACGTAATCTAAATAGAGTTTGCATGAAGATTAAGACTTAGGGTCCTGATAAGTCCCTGTTAAGGCTATACGGAACATTTTTAACGGATAAAATGTCTATTGTTTTGAAATAACTAGCATTTAATTATCTGAAACCTTATCAGGAACTTGTGTCGCTGACCCTAAATATTTAATTTTAACCTGCAACTTATTTAATTTAGCTAAAACACCTGATGCCTGATGACGAATTAACCTAATATACATATTTCATATTTTTCAAATAATGTTTTAACGTGACCTCGTCTTTTTACATCATTATGCTAGAGAATTAATCAAAAATGAGTACGAGTGACGTACACAACGATTCCCTACGTCCGGCGCACCCTGGGCAATTCGCGAGTTCTTCAAAGCGAATTGGCTAATCATTTCACCACGATGGCAAGTCAAAATAAAATTTGACTCAGCCATCGACACGACGAAGAAGAAGAAGAATTAAAAATGCTTCGTCTTTAGCAACTTCCTGATAGTAATGAATAGTTATAAACTCTACATAAAAATCAGAGCTTTGGCATTTACTATCGTTTTTTTTAGGAAATATATAAATAAATTATATTATTTTTGCAACGATTGTATGTTAAATAAATAATTTTAACTAACATTATAATATACGTCATATAATGTAATGTTTTATGTTATGTTAATATACTCAAAAAAAATACACATATCTGTAATCTCTTGATTACACTGAATTCAGTTCACGAACTTTTTTTTTTTAACTTTTGATCGTATAGTTTCAGATGGTCAATTTGCTAACTCAGCAAGGCAATCCAATTTCTGATTGTACAAACTAGTATACATGTTTAATACAATCTGTCTGGTTCATGTAGAAGTATTGTGTTACTCGTTGTTATTCTTGCCGCGGAGGTCACGATTTCAGCCAATAATGTCTACGTGACTCATCTTCGGTACAATTTTCCCAAAAGATAAGTTATCTAAAATCACTAAGTTTTATAAGGAACCTTATTCGTTTAGCTGTAGAAGTTCCAGACCGCTAACACGGCAAAGCAATCAAATCCCTGATTGAACAAAACGTCCTATACATTACGTCTCATTCGTAAACAAAATAATATTGTTACTCGTTGTTATTCTTGCCACAGAGGTCACGTCTCCAGACAATAATTTCTGTGTGACTCAACTTTGGTACAAGTTTTGAAAAAGTTAAGTAAACTAATGTCGATAAGTTCGATTAAGAAGCTTATTTTTTCAGTCTCCAAAAATTTCAGACGGCTAATTCAGCAATGCAATCGAATTCCTTACTGTAGAAAAGTATATAGTATACACACGTCGATACATTCTGTCTCATTCGTGTAAAAGAATTGTGTTGCTCCATCTTATTCTTCTCACAGAGGTCACGTTTCTAGCCAATTACTTCCGTGTGACTCATCTTGAATACAACTATCAAAAACAGTTAGGTAATCTAATGTCACTAAGTTCGATAAGTAAGCTTATTTTTTCAGCCTCTTAATGTTTTAGACTGATCTCTTGGCCAAGCAATTGAACCTCTGATTGAACTGATTGAACACGGGTACTTGTAGAATGTAAAGGACGTGTGTACAATGTACTCACGTTCTATACATTCTGTATCATTCATGTACAATATTGGTACTCCTTGTTATTCTTGCCACGGAGGTCACGTCTCCAGCCAATTATATCTGTGTGACTCATCTACGGTACAATTTTCGCAAGAGACAAATAATCTAAATATGATAAATTGGCTATGAATATATAGTATATTTTTTTGCTTAAATCTCTAAAAGTTTAAGACCGATAACACGGCAAAGCAATCAAATCCTTGATTGTACAAAAGTATACAGTATACACACGTCTTATTCATTGCGGCTCATTTTTGTACAAAATATTGTAACTCCTTGTTATTCTTGCCACGGAAGTCACGAGAACGATTCCATCCTATCATTTCTTTATGACTCATATTTGGTTAATGTGATA
This sequence comes from Hypena proboscidalis, assembly GCA_905147285.1. NCBI lineage: Eukaryota > Metazoa > Arthropoda > Insecta > Lepidoptera > Erebidae > Hypena > Hypena proboscidalis. The sequence goes on along the minus strand of LR990128.1, from coordinate 14,798,955 downwards.
CAATCCGTATACGTTTTGCTTACGATAATTTATTGGGTAAAGTGCTTACTAACTTACTAAAAAATACAATTCAATTACGAACATATCATGATTACGTTCTGTAGTACACTATAACACGATGCTTTCTTTTAAATATGTGATGCAAAAAGCTTTTTTCAGTCTCTGTAACAGTACTAGTTGTAATACAGTAACTCAGCTAAGCGTTCAAATCCCTGATTGTACAAAAGAGTACACATAATACTTATATATGTCTCATTCGTGTACAAATATTGTTACTCGTTGTTATTCTCGCCACAGAGGTCACGTCTCCAGCCAATAATTTCTGTGTGACTCATCTTCGGTACAATTTTCGCCAGAATATGAAATAAGCCGCAGTCCGTAGGTGTTTTGTTTATGATAATATATTCATAAGATATTCTTAGCATAATATGTGAATACGCTCCATGCAGCATTTTAATGTGATGTAATTATGTGAAGATTTGAGTTCTACCGAGTTAGCAGTAAAATCAAGTAAGTCAAATAACACCTTTAAAAAAATTATTCGTAATAGTATATTATGTCTTGTTTAATGGAATATGTTACGTGCATATTTCTAAGAGTAACGATTATTATTTAATCTTTTGTTTTTTTTTATTAATCCCACCAATTAAATAATACTAACTATTTTGAACTTAAGTTACTATACCAAATAAGCCTTAGCTATCTATCATTGTAAGGATTAGATTTATTTGGATCCTTTTGCAAAACTTTAAACTTAGCAATTTCAGACCGCTAACCATAAAAGTATTTACTTTAAAATCATTTTCACTTTACCTGAAAGTACCGCAAACCGTCTGGTTCGGATCAGTGGGTCCACAAACACGTTTATTATGTGTTTAACGAACAATCAATCCACAATCGCTCATTGTGCCACCGCCTTAACCTCGCTAATTAATTTATAACGCTTCATTAATCAATCAAATTGCACGTGAAACAAAATACAGGCAATATACACCTGGAACTCCACGGTGACTCACAAACGTGGCCACTCATCTATCATAACACGATTAAGTCCCACTTGACTTGCTACTCTATTATAATCCACATCTACCCTACGGCCCTTAATACTCGACCACTTTGCCCTTTTCCTCCAAGAAGTCACGAACATAAAGTCTAAGATATCCAATATCGTAAAACAGAAAACTGCAAGTCCTAAAGAATATCCCTTCAGCCCATTTAAGCCGTAAAAGGGAATGGAAAAGTTTTTCAGGAAAATATGACGTACATAAATATCAGCGGCTACGATGTTCCGACATTACGGTTGGATCTTTGAAACTTTTTAATTTATACCCAAATCCATGCACGGCGATAATCCAAAAAGGTCACGTAGAAAACTTTAGTTTTTACACTGCACACTTGAGTGCGAAGAGCACAATTTTCACTGTCATAAACATATACACGTGTTTACTACTGTTGTTACATACATCGGTATGTATGAGTAAGTTCGCGGGCGCGTCGCCGGGCGGGTGCGCGTGGTAGCGTCGTGGGCGAGCGCGCGCGGCGCACTGCCGCCTCGAGCAGGAAAAACAAGTTTCCATGCAGCCTCCACCCTCTCCGCTCACACCCCGCAACCCCGCCGGCAGGATGCGCACTTTCTCCATAAAATGAAAACGTGTAGAAGGTCCACTTTTGATGATATAAATCCGAATGGAATAAGTATAATCGTAAACACAATAATATTGCCTAATATTTTTCGATAATTCTTGAATTCAATACAAATTCGAATGAGAAAACTAGGTTCAGTATTTCAGCAAGTAAGGAGTGAAACTTCTGTGCATTTTTACTTATAATGCCCTTACCTTTCCCTTATCTTGCCGGCGAAAACATGTTTTGTTATACCAAGGTTACTCTCGCTTTGTTTACGGAAATTGCAACAATATGTAAAATCGAGTGATGTATTCAACCCGAGAAATATACTGTTTTATACTGTCGGAGAAAGCAGTCGGGTACAATAAACTTTGCAGGTGTAAAATGTGAGGTTCTTATTACTTTTTTTTTTATGTAGAAAGGTATTGTTTGTTTTTAAGAGCGGTAATCGTGGGATTATTCAAAAAAGTTTTTAAGTAAAATTTAACTATGAAGACACACCAATATTTTTCAGCTTTGTTGCCTGCCCTTAAGAGGTATAATTAAATATAAATATATAAATATTTCACAACTCACACACAACGCCATCTAGTCCCAAACTAAGCAGAGCTTGTACTATGGGTACTAGAATAACTGATACTAATACATATATACTTTAATTTTGTAAATACATACTTATTATACATAGAAACACCCAGACTAAGACAAACCCCCATGTTCATGCACACAAAGTTTTGTCTTAAGTGGGAATCGAACCCACGACCTCGGTGTCGCAGGCAGGTACACTACCCACTCCGCCATCCGGTCATTATGTATACTCATGATGATATGACATGCTCTATGGGCATGATACTTACGTACTAATTTTAACGTTTTCTTTAATTCTACTTTATTCAAGAGCCTGGTACTGGGCGTATGAATAAGTTTCTTTTTAAGCCACAAAACCTGCATACATAAAATAGTTAACATGTAATACAGACATAAATTACTGTTCGTGTATCAGCAGTTATTTATGTCTGAGGGAATGCGATAAGTGCTACGAGATTCTTCGTAGCCACTACGGCGTAGCTTCCTGCGTGCGTTGACAAACCGTGTCGTGTGTCGTCGCCTGTCGTACTTGCTACGCGGCTTTCCGGTGCTACGTGAAATAGTTCCGAAGATAACTTGACTTTTTCTGTCGTACTTGGCCTTTATGTCGTATTAAAAATGCAACAAGTAGATTTTTAGTATAAGATTAAATAATATTAACTTTATCATAAACTAGATTCCGCGCGTGGCTCCACCCGTATGGCACTTCATTAAAAAGTTTTCCTGGAAAGCCTTTATTATTTCTGGGGTCTTGAACTATCTTAACACCAATTTTTATTAACATCAGTCCAGTAGATTCGGTTATTATTGGGTAAAAACAAACAAACAAAAAAATCTAACTAGGTACTTTATAATATTAGTATAGACATCAAAAATACGCCATTCTGGATCAACACAACAAACCAACCAAATCCTCAACAATTCAATAAGTTTTTCTACAACGCCACTTATCCCAAACAAGGGCTAAGCTAAATTGCGCCGTGATAAAACCAGATGAAGTTAAACGTAACGTTATTATAGCAAAAGAGAATAAAAAACAAACATGGCTATAAAATAAACTATTTAAGCTGGGGTCGGTCACGTATTCTACCATAACTTGAACTGACGTCTTAGAGTAAGAGAATTGCTTTTTGATCTCGTACTAAAACTTAGCTTTGTATTCTGAAAAATGGGATTTCGTTTGAATAGCGATATTTTGGGCAGTTTTTTCATACACTTAAGTCTGCAACACGCAATAATATGGACAATTACATCAGCTTTAAGCAACGTAAGACAAACAGACTTCATTATACTTCTTACTAATTTTTACAATTTCAAATTAGTTGACAGAATATTCTACCCGCATCCAAATTTTGGCTCAATAGTAATTTAAATATAAACTTCAAAACTTTTAAAAAAACCATTAAAATGTGGTTACAACAAAAACTAATATACTATGGCAATGACTAAAATATGATAATGTCATTATTATTATTTTCTATTTATTAAAAAGAGTTATTAATTTAATTTTTAAATCGATATGTCAATAATAATGTATTTGAAATTTAATATAGTAATATTATTGTTTAGGTACTTGAAAGTATATAGAGAAATTTTTTAAATAATTATTTTCATTGTGATTTACCTAACTTATTACGCATGTTTAAATCTCTGCATGCCCACAGACTGGCAAAATAGATTAACTGTACAGTAAACGTTCATAAGTCCAGGCACGCTAAGGATTACATTGCTTTGAACTGTACGAGCCCGATACAGCCAGTACACACACTAACGAAGTTGCGTGCGTGTATAGCAGTTTATAAGATAACACACACTAATGAAATGTTGTCGCATTCGTACTAAACGCGTCACAGTGGCGACCGGTTCTTAAAATTCGCATCTATCTATTGCTGGGTCCACACCTGACCAACGAAGGCCAACGAACGGCTAAGGATGTTACAAAATTATTCGCTTGACATATATCGATTAGTGTTTATTCGATTATTAATAACTTACATAAGTTAATAATCAAGTGGCAATTACTTATTTTTAACTATTGATGCCATTTCGAGTGGATTATTCGCGAGTCCCGTCAGTCTTCATCGTTTACTTGGTCCAATACACATTCAAACATAAGCTACACACAAATTCAAATCGAATGAAACGTAATGTATATAGGTGATGCGAATAACTTTATCACATCCCTAGCCTTCGTTGGTCGTTCGTTGGCTCGGTGTGGACCCAGCATATCATGAGCAGGTAGCTGTATCGGGCTATCGGGTAAGCATTGGGATCACGATCAACTAAATCTGTCTTTGAAGCTTAGTTGATTTGTGGTTGTATTTTGTTTTTACGAAATCATAATAATATTTGTAATATTTTAAGCACAAACTTGTTAGGTATTCATGCTTAAATAGTTACATACAATACATAAATAGTTACATATTAATATGACTAATAAGTTAAATATGTTATTATTATTTAACTATTTACGTATTTTTTATTTTTATTTTCATTGTTGTAAGGTAGAAATAAAAAAAGTCACGCTGAATGATGATAAAAATGTTTATTCATTTTATTTATTTATACAATTAATAAATTATTAAGAGCATTGTGACGTCACATTCCTACCTAAATAAAAAAAAAGTTCCCTTGTAACCGTTTATAAGATTTTTGATTAATATAATAACTAATAAGTTAAATATGTTATTATTATTTAACTATTTACGTATTTTTTTATTTTTATTGTCATTGTTGTAAGGTAGAAATAAAAAAAGTCATGCTGAATGATGATAAAAATGTTAATTCGTTATATTTATTTATACAATTAATAAACTTTTAAGATAATTGTGACGTCACATTCCTACCTAAATTAATAATATAATAGAAGTGCCCTTGTAACCGTTCATAAGATTTTTTATTGTAACCCACCAATAATAAAAATGTTACTAAAATGATTCATCATGACAACAAGGAAGGAAAGGATGTTCTAATAACAAAAATATAAATATTGATACCCTAAACTTCAAAAAGTATAGAAAGGACTAAGCGAGATTAGATCTTACGGCTCATTGCTAAACGCATTTAACTGCACTCCTTAACCGCTCGGCCACCTTGACTCATTCTAAGTAAGTGAAATTATGAACTACAATTATTTGTTAACAACATGTGTGTCTATTTCTTGGAAATAGAAGGTCGTAAGTCAAACTACACTTCAAACTATTGCCTTTTGAGATTGCCTATGGACTTTTGGTCGTGACTGTACATTAAATATTTTAAAAACTCTATTTTGTGTGAATAAAATGATCTTAATCTTTATCAAAATCCTCTATAAAATGTTTAAAAAGCCTCCCACTTAATTTAATACTGCAATAAATTTTGCAGCATTGGACAAAACATTTCCAAGTTTTCCATACCTATTGGTACAGATAGGATGCGTGGATAAAACTCGATAGAGAAGAATATAGCAAAACAAACAGGAGGCTATAAACTATTTGAGCGGAGGTCCAGTCACGTAACTCCATCTGACATCTTAAAGTAGGGGAATTGCTTTTTGATCCTGTTCTAAAAGTCAAGTCTGCAGATATCGGACAAAGGAAGAAATATATTTTGTTTGAACAGCAATATTTCGTAAACTTTTTGCATACTGCTACTTGATAGAATAAAGGTGAGGCTTCGAATACTTTGATCTTTGGGTTTGTTTCAAAGAGTTATCTAAGGACTTCTGATTTGAGGTTTTGGGTGAATCTTGGCTGAGTATTATAAACCTAATGATGATATGATAAAGATTACGTTACCTTTTACTTAAAATTACCCATTAGTGCCTTGATGGTCTAGTGGTTAGCGCATAAACCTCTAACCGTGAGGTCTCGGGTTCGATTCCCGGGTCGGGCAAAGTGTTATTTGTGAATTTTCCGTCAGGAAATTTTCAATAGCAGCACGGAGTTGAAATTGTGCCCAGTGAATGGCGACAGGCTCACCCGCTATCCCATGGAACCTCAACATAACAGATGAAATGTGGGTGTTGTACACCTCTGCCACTCTGTTATGTTATGTTGTGTACACATTAATGTGTACCCTTTACTTGAAATTTGAAGATTGTAAATCAGACTATGCCTGGACGCTAATAAAATTCACGACAGAAAATAATTAAACAAAAATTGCTAGTATAAGCGTAATGAATAACAATTTCAGCAGTGCAGTAGCAATAGGCATGATGACTAATTTTTATTTTTGTATGTAATTGAAACACCTCTTGATATAAGAAACATCATTACAAAAATTACTTTGACCTAACATAAACTTCCTGAGATAATACAATTTCAAATTCACATTAATAATAGACTCGCCCAAACGCTCCAAACAAAAGGTTACTCAAGCGTGACGTCACGCTAGAGTATTTTGTATGTGAAGTTATGAATTTTGTTTGATAGCTATACGAAATATTGCGTTTATAAAAATGGTTTTATTACAAATATTGCTATAAATTGTGTATGTAATTTAATGATAAAAAAAAAATCTAATAAAAACTTTGGATGATCATAAAATGAGTTAGATTTATAGTATGTAACAAAAAAATATTTCAATTGGTTTATGTTTACCTATAGTTTGATAAGGTATCCTATATTTTACTATCTAATAGATCAGTCACCATGCCTATTCTAACTAAAAAAATAACCATTAGTTTGTCGGTTTTTTTTTTAAGTGCTCTCTCTACTAAGTGCTAAGGTAGTACATTAAAGCCACTTTAATTCTAACAAATACATTTTCAGCCATAACTTACGCCTTACCTTGCACTTTAAACTTCTCACTATACTCTGTTTCAAAATCAGAAGGAAAAAAGGATTTTGGTACAAAGTATAAATAAGCCACTTTATTTAGACCTAACTAAGATCTTGTCTTAAATTTAACACAACTTTAACGTAATAAATTAAATTTAACGCAATAAAAACCAAAATTGTACTTATGTATATTAAAAAATCTCGTTTCGTCAAGTAGAATCTTTTGTTTTCTTTTTGTGGAGTAAATAATGAAAACCAATTTGTTTATTTAATATAGTTATTATGAAGTGCAGTTCTTGTTTCATAATAGCCTAAGATCCAGAGGCCACCCGACTTACGTAATTTTATAAAATATGAAAGTTTGCCCTTTTGTGCCTCTAATAGAGGTTCACAGGCGACATCCTCTTTACGATCACCATCTTCCACCAGCTTGTTTGAAAAGTCGAAGGAGCTTCTTGAGACATACAAACTCCTTGAACCAAAGTCCGTCTGACGTGCGACTCGAGGTGTGGAAGACCAGGCTCCCAGCACCCGCTGATTTTCCTGAGCTAGCCGAACACCTGCCACCTGGAAGTAGGCTGCAGTGGCCGATCTGGAAGTCTCTCAACCGCTTTCGGACACAAGTTGGTCGCTGCAGGGAGAACCCAGCCAAATGGGGAATCACAAACACCAATGACACCTCGTGCAATTGCCCATTTAAAACATGGCTCACCTGCTTTCGTGCCCGTTGTCTTCCTCTACATGTGCCCGTGAAGACCTAATGCAAGCCACAAGTAAGGGAGTAGAAGTTACTACCTCCTGGGTAAAAACAATTAAAAAAAATGAGTAATCATAATGCCATTGATACGTAAGAAGAAGATAGAGGTTCAAACGATCACCAAATATGAAATATATATTGTGGCTTAAGGAAATATTTAAAAAATAAGTTGTGAAAAAAGTTACGTAAATGTTATGGTAAAAATCATCCAATAATTATACTTTATACATAGTTATTTACAACTTTTTTTCAGCTTTTATAAAATGACGTAAGTCAGGCGGCCACTGGCTCTTACGCGATAAACTTTATTTTAAAAAGCAATTTCATGATGCGAAAAGGATTTTCCTTAACCTCATTCTACTTTCATCACCAGAGACGAAAGGAAAATAAACGAATATTACTTCAACAAAAGCACTCCTAATTAAACGTGTTCATTTAAAGGTCTTGTTTTAAAAATAGTTCAATGCAATTAAAGTGGGGGCGTTTTTAGAAACAAACCATTAAAAAGTGCATTCAAAGTGCAAGTCATCGGGAGCAGGGGGGTGGAGAGGCGGGGATGTTTCTGCCTTGTTTGGGGCGCACTTCTAGTAATTTATACAAGCGGCGAGGCGTAAAAATGGATGAGCAAGCGACCACTTCAATTAAGCGACGGCATTTCTTCAAAGTGGGATGTAGTGCAACATTTTTAGGCGTAATGTAGGACGTAAATGTTTTGGGGGCGTTTTTGTCTTGTTTTGAAAGAGATTTTGTTTGAATTTTTGGGTTAGGGATCTGATCTCGCTGTGTGAATTAGTTTTGAAAGAAGTAGTTACCAGCGTCTTGCAAATTGTAAAAGTCTTTTATCATATTAGAACTAATTTATTAAGTGACGTCAGTTCCTCTTTAGAAGTTGTACTAAAAAAGTTAAGCTCGTAAATATAAGAAATAACTGTGATTTTGGGTTATTTATTTGTCTTTTTAACACGCTTATATTAGCTTCACCTGTATGTTTGTTTGTTTGTTTGTTTGTTTGTTTGTTTGTTTGTTTGTATGTAACCGACTCCTTTGGACTCGATTTTGACCCACTTTAAACGGACAGATTTCATTCAAATTTTGCACACCTGTCAAAGATCGATGACAATGCAATAATTCGATAAAAAAAATTAAAAATATATAAAAAAAAAAAAAAAAAACGCTCTTATAAATAAACCAAACTAAAAAGTAGAAAATAAATAATAGTTTAAAAAAACTAAAAAACACGCTTTTAAAGTACTTCTAACTAAAAAGTGAAAAATAATTCCTAATATAAGCTGAAAAAAGCGTGGGGCGCTCTGTGCCATATTTTTCGTCTATCGAGCAACCCACGCTTTTTTCAGCTTATATTAGGAATTATTTTTCACTTTTTAGTTAGAAGTACTTTAAAAGCGTGTTTTTTAGTTTTTTTAAACTATTATTTTTTTGGTAAGAATTGTATTGGTAAGAATGAAAATATAAGTTCGAGTAAGAAATTATTACCTGACAATCTAATACTTAAATATGTCTTTTTTTTTTTGGTTAAACCTAAAGCTTATTTTTCGCTATGCCTTCCAGCTAAGCTTAATTTACTTGAGTTAGGAGGAAGCTTACGTTTATGTTGTAATGACCAGGATTCGAAACCAAGACCACACGACTGTAAGACCGAAGCTTAATCACGGCAGCTTAAAGATATTAAAGCTCTCTTATCAACTACATTAATAAAATTATCTGAAACAATGGCCCAAGTATCGTCTCGTTATCAGTTACAAGAAGCATTCAGTTTTACGACGCAGTATCGCTGCTAGTTGTAATGTAAGCACTTTCCATAGGGGGCCCGTCTTGGAGTACAATACGTTAGTATCGGCGCGGCTATTCTACAAATAAATGAATAGAAATTACGTTTTTGTGGCTAGGGTAAAATGGTTGTATAACAAGTATAGTAAGGAACGCAATTATTCTATTGTGGTATATGTCAAAGAATACATTTTTTTTTATGGTAACAGTTTCACCGTGTATTAAAACAGTGGTCAAAATAAATGTAATAGAAAAAAAAAACAAATTAATCGTAATATGCCACCTTAATTGATAAAAAATCATTTTTAATCAACTTTGAGTTAGTGAAGGGCTTATGATTTAAATATAAATATTAAAAAAAATGTATAACTAAATAAAAACTGACTTGAATGCAATTAATCTCAAGTAACATTAAATGTTACTTGAGATTAATTGCATTCAAGTCAAATTTTGCCGTCTTAAAACGACTTCGATTTAAAATTAATGTGTCTAGGAATCTTAAAATATCAAACCCAAACGAAAAACGATATATAACTTAAATAATAACCAAAGCCAAACTTACTTAGACCTCTGCCATGCACAGTCAGCTGCTGTACGTGAGTGGAGTTACGGACCAATGCTCGTGATGAATGCTTAAGCTTAAATTTCTCGGTAAATCTTTAACTATCGAAATGTCACTGCCAGTCGTATACGACCAAGAGGTAACTTACGGCATAAAATGGATAATAAAGTTGCGAATGGACATGATAGTGCCTCACAATGCCACATAGCATACAAAAAGGTCAAGAATATTGAAAACTTTTGAGTCAAAAATAAAAACAATGTGAACGTTATCATCATCGTCATCTACTGCTAGACATAAGCCTCTCCTAAGGTGCGCTCAATGAGAACGTATGCCATTTAAAATTATTAACGACAGCTAAAGCGATTGGTTTTAAAAATAACACACAGTGTCCCAAAAATACCAACAGGTTGTACAAAATCAAATAGCACATAAAGTTGCAGAATGTCCCTTTCGCAGTGGGCAGAGTGCGCCGATCATAAATTGCTCGGTTTGATTAAGGCGGCTCGGGCGCGATGCAGTGTGCAGGCCAACCCCCCGAAATATGCACCGGTGCAACGAAATCGGGATATAGGGTGTTGTTTTTAGATCGATTCTTTATTAAAGTGCTTTTTACCCGACTTTTTACAGAAGGTAGGTTATGTTTTTCGAGCGTATGTATGCATGTGTGTATGTATGTCCATTTCTTTGGTACGCCCTACAGCTCAAACGACAAGCCGGATTTTGACAAATGAGGTGTCGTTGAATTAATTAAAATACTAGTAGTGAATTAGGTTATATTCATATATAAAATGGCGCCCGCAAATTAAAACAAGAAGTGGGATGGTTTTTTGTTTTTGCTTTAGTAATGTGGGTATCAAATCAAAGTTCATAAAAAGCCATTTCAAAATTATATACCTTTATATTTTATCACAATTTATATTACTGATTAAACACAAACTGTAAAATAAAGTACTAAATAGTATGAAATTCATTACGTTAGTTTTGAATGTTGCTTCTTATGTCATTAGAATAAAAAAAGACACCAAAAATCAAAAAATTTCTTAGTGAGTCAGTGCTAAATGTGACATCACGCCTAAATTTGAATTTGTTTTAAAACAGTTTTAGTTTTTATCTACAATAAAATGAAACATTACAAAACACTTGTAACAGTTTTGAAGTCAGTAAGTATCTAAAAATCTCCCTCAAGCTTTCTACGCCAAAGTTATCCACATATTACTCCTAACTATACGAATATAAAGTTACATTAAAATTCGCTCCAAAGTAATTTCAAATAACAAATGAGAATTACTTCAGATATTTATAGAGAGCCGCTCCTTTAACTTGGAATACCCGGGCACAAAACGCAGAACGTAACAATAATTAGTTTGAAACCCGCTGTAGATAAATTTCGCCACATTGCCATCTACTTTTGGGATTACCGTTGTAAGAAGGGGATCATTTATTTCCTTTCTATCGAATCGATTCTAAAACTTTTGGATAAGCTCTTTTATTTTTAAACGTGGAAGAGTTTTGTTAAAGAAATTGAAATAGGCAAAATTCTTGTTTTGAAAAAACAGTCTAGTTAAATCATTATAATGTGTATCAATTCTGCTCTGTTTGTAATATGCAGTACTTAATCCCTCATTACAAATAAAGGTTGCATTTATAATTAGGTAATTGCAGACAAGAGTCATAATAATTGCTATGTTTAAGTTCAATTGTTTACTTCAAGAAATCAAAGATATTTTTAACATAGAAAAGTATACAGAATGAAATTAAAAAACATACAGAAATTGTAAACTACGGAATATAGTCCACAGTTGACGTTGCGGTCGCCTCGCCGCTTATACTGCGCTAGTGTTGTAGGTTCGATCCCATTTCTGACTCTTGATGTGCTTTGTGTGTGTGAAATGCATGTTCGTGAACACCCCCGTGACACAGGAATTATTACTAGTTCGTAAGTCGTTTTAAAAGAAAAAAAGTGAAATTGTGCGTCTAGTGCCAAATATTTGTATATAGTCAGATTACATGGGAAAGCTATAAAATTGGACTCAAATATTTAACGTTTATATTTATTTTTGTATAGTTTTTTCATATAATTATATTTTTCCATCTTGTTTTGCATCCTTGTGTCGTTTGTAATTTGCTGTACACAAATATTTGGCACATGAAGCACAATGTCACTATATTCTGTAGTTTACGACTTACAAACTATATAATGTTTGCTACTAAAGCAAGGGTTTAGTAGTACTTAAATAGCGTTTATGGAGATGAATCAGCCATTTGTAATGTGTTTGTTGAATGCGAATGCGTGATTACTTGAACCAAGTATTAGGTTTATGCTGATGTAATTGATAGTGAAGGGATACATACTTTGAATTTCGAAAATGATGACTCTACTTATATATAGAATCAAGGATCTTGATGGTTTTATAGCTGGATGCAAATGAAATGTCTAAGGTAACTTCAAAACCACTAAAATCTTTGATTTTGTCTATAACATGCTAACTAGTATCTTTTTAACAAATTTTAAAAAATAAATCGTTAATACTATTATTAATACTCGCTAAAACTGCTGGTTCTAATTGAAAAACTTGAAAATAATTTTTAACAAAAAAAAACCGACTTTAAAAAGTAGGTAAACTAAAAAGCAAAAAATAAATTTACTTGGCACAAAATAATACGTTTATACATTTAGTTAAATAGAAATTATTAAATAATTATTTTATAATTCTGAAGTCGGTGCCAAGTAAAAGCTATAACAACCTTTCTACAATATCAAATTACAGTACACACAATAAAGAGAGGCGTAGTTGTGCTAGTGCGCGGTCGTTAGAAAGATTGATATTATCTATACACAGAGTTATTGTTTACTTGGCACCGACTTCAGAATTATAAAATAATTATTTAATAATTTCTATTTAACTAAATGTATCAACGTATTATTTTGTGCGAAGTAAATTTATTTTTTGCTTTTTAGTTTACCTACTTTTTGAAGTCGGTTTTTTTTTTGTTAAAAATTATTTTATTTTACTATTTTAAGTGATGGGTAGACCAAGCAAGAATGGTTCTCGAATGAGGAGACGAAGGTTACTTGACGGAAAACTTATTTGAGGTGCCTATATTAAAAGAATTATCCCCGTACTCCTAACCATTGAGGAGTTGTACCTTCCAGCATTAGCTCAGCAACATAAAATGCTGACTACTAGATGCAAATATCCAAGTAGATTTAGATAATATACAAAAAACAATATAGAAGCCTTTTAAATTTGAACGTAATTTGAAAAAAGTGGGACCACATGACAAGTATATCCTTTCAAACAAAAAAAGAATTTCTCAAATCGGTCCAGGCGTCTTCGAGTAATCGGCGAACAAATATAAAAAAAAAATACAACCGAATGGAGAACCTCCTCCTTTTTTTGAAGTCGATTAAAAAAGGCGAAAAGCTTTATATTATACCACCACCCACGAGTACAGGGCACTAACTATTAACTCAGGTAAAACCTTTCAATAAGTTAAGAATAACAAAGTTTGTAAAAGCGTGTTCATTGCCTCTTTGAAAGTTGAATTACGTAGTCTATAAATTTAATATATTTTTGTGTTATTTTTGTTTTTTTTTAAGTTTTAATCAAAAACTCACTAGTAATATTTGCAAATACAAATTATTAGTATTCTTGTTAACCCCCTCCAGCTAAGCTTAATTCGCTTGTGTTTGATTTTTTTAAATAATTTATTTTCATATAAACATACAATTAAACATTTAAGTAACAGACCAAAAACCACAGCGGTTTGTCCGGACTGCACATATTGATTATAAATTACAAACACATTATACTAAACACATTATATTAGTGTGTTAGGAGGAAGTTCGCGTCCTTGGTGTAATAGCCAGGATTCGAACCCAAGACCTCTCGATTGTAAAACCGTTGCCTTATCCATTGTGCAACGGCGTCACTTATTAAAAGAACTCAAGTTAATATAATATTAATGAGTGTTCAAGTCTTTATCTAAACCTAAAAAATAAGTATGTAAATTAATAAATAAATAATATATACATTTATTTTCATAGTTTAGTTTAGATTAGATTTAAGTAAATTTGAACAATCATTTTTTTATTTAAATTGTATTATTGTAGTATTATAATTTTGGCTCTTAGTAATTATATTGTATTATGTTATGTTATAAGTATATTGTTTTAGTTTTAAGTCAGTAAATATCCATCCTTCAAAATATAGACAACGATGTGTACGTCTGTAATAGACATATAAGTATATATAAGAACTTGATTTCATAATGCATGTACAGTAAAATTTCCATATGTATATTGTTGATGTACCAATAAATAAATAAATAAAAGAATCACGAATGCATATTATTTATGAGATAGTTAAAAGACACATTACAGTTAATCTGTAAAAGTTTGAGTACCGCAGTCGTATCGTGTGAATAATCGCACGGTGCGGTGTTGGGATTTGATGAAAGAATCGGGAACTCCCGAGGGCTGTGACGTCATCGATACCGTCTCCGCCGCCTTAACATTTGGGTCTTAGATGTAATAGTCAGAGATCCTTAAGCACAATTAAAACATCTCATTTCAGTAGATTTAAACATAAACATGTATAACATAAAATCACGCCTATATTACCTAGAAGGGTTTGGCAGAGGTGAACAAAAAGCCACACTTCACCTGTTATGTTTAGGTCCTATGAGATAAGGGGTAAGCCTATTGCCATCCAACGGGCGCAATTCCAATCCGTGCGGCTATTGAGAATTTCTTCACGGAAAGTTTACAAATAACACTTTGTCTGATCCGGGAATCGAACCCGAGAACATGAGAGGCAGTCCAGTAGATTTCTATGCTAGTAAAATAACCTTTTATTTGGGATTATGTCTTGGTAATTAAAAGTTTGACATTGCAGTTGTGTGTGGATGCATCAACTTATCTGAACTGCATTGACTTTGAAGATGTTTCGTATTTTAAGCATAGCTGCAAAAAAAAAGAAAAAAAAAATAATAATAATAAACACAATTGAACGTGGGCTTTCGGACTACAATGATCACCCGCTACTTTCAATATTGGGAAGGAAATGCGAATTTAGATTGTGACCATTATAAGACAGCTGTGCACATACAGCCATAAATTCTGTAGTATTATTGTGTATTTATGGTGTTCATTTAGTATTTCGTTATGGCATATATGTGGGTAAATGGAGTCTAGTAACAAAAAACAGACTTACGGGCAATTTGATCAGTTCCGTATAAGTCATGGAAAGTTTCGGAACTATTTTGACAGCTTAAATGTAATTTTTTTATAGAAATTTGTAAATTTAGCCAGCACTTAACTATCCGAAACTTTACCAGGAACTTGTTAAATTAGGTGAACATTTTTTTTTATACTACGGCCACAGCGAACGAACGTGTAGTCCACCTGATGGTAAGTGGAGTACAGCCCATGGACATCAACAATCCACAAAAGCAGATTATAGATGCGTCGCTGCAGCTGAGGACTACGGTGTTAGGACTCATGTACCAGTCATTTCAAGGCCTGATCCCACCACCAAACCGGAACACAAAAATGGAAGCACTACTATTTGGCGGTAGGTTAAAGGTGAGACGGATGAATTTTTTAATATAAATAAAAAATATTAAAGCAAATTCATCATATGCATATCTAGTATATAATAAGTATGTTAATATTGTATTTGATCTTTACTATAGAAAGTGTATGTTATCATTTTGTATGTTTATAATTTTTGTTATTTGTTTATAGTTCTTACTATCATCACAAGCACCTACCATGTAAAATGCACCTCCCTAGGTTGACTGGTAGAAAACGCCTTTATAATTAAGAGCGTGTATTCCTTTTCAAAATGTAACTGTCAATTTTTGTAGTGTTTTGGGAATATTTCGTAAAAACTGAATGAAAGTATGATTTTATTCAACAAACTTTTTAGAATGCAAGTTTTGAAAGGTAAATATAACAATTTCATTCGTTAATACAGCATAATTTTGTAATTTATCAACTTAACAGTTAATACTCTTTCAACTGATAAAATAGAAAAGTATGCTTTAGTTATTAAATGTAATTGTCATATTTACCTTTTAAAGCCCACATTCTAAAAAGTTAGTTGAATTAAATCATACTTTCATTTCACAGTCGGCCATGTTCTTGGGTGAGCACACAGCCAAGGTTTTCCTAAGGGACTGAAACAGGCTGGGTGAGAAGAAGAGATTTTTAAAAAGTTATAAAAGCTTTTTACATGGTCGGCTAGTCCGTAACTTTTACCAGACGGCTGAATATTTTTTTGTAGCTTCATTGCCACAAAAAGTTTTTTTTATTGTATTTTTGTTATTGAACTTATTAACTTAACTAATTTTTAAATGCCTACTCTACTTTAGTTTTCAACGGCAACCACCAAATTAGGACATATTACAACTTTAATTTACTGTTATTTGGTAGAAAATATTATGAGGTACTTTCTTGTGAGTTCTCATTTACAGAAAATCTACCGAATTATTACTTTTCTTATTGATTTATATATAGCATTTAGCTATGCTTAGCAATCTAATACAGAAGATAGAATACGAACAGTCGAAAAAAAATTGGCCTTCGATTGTGAACCATCAGATATTGCGCATGTTCACTTTTTAAAATACTACCTTAAAAGGCATCTGTCAAATCAAATCAAATGAAATAATTTATTTTGCAGAAAACACTGTTACATTGGTGTTATTTAATATACATCTCTCAAATGTACCTGCTGTAAGGCATGCTAAAATATTTTATGGGAACAATATTTCTTTTAAATCAACTGTATAACTAGAAACATTATACACCGCGGTATGATATCGAAGCTACGCGATACGTGTGAATGCCAATTTTTTTCTGATCTTTACATTAAAAACAGTAGTACAGTCGGCCAATGAGTTGGGTATGCAGGACAAAAACTTCTAAGTCATAGTTAAAGACTTACGACACCAGTTATGGATAAGTGAGTTTTATATCTAAATAGTGGCTATATTACACTTATTAAAAATGAAATACAAACTTGCATATCTATAACAGTCAGTTTTTGCTATGGAGTAGAAGTTTTTGCCCTGCCATGTACATTAGAAACGCAATAAAGAGTCGCATCAACATGCACTAAATTCTCTAACAATCCCACTTCAACTTCATGCATGTGCAAAAAACATCTGACAGCAGGCCACCATCGGCCCGTGGCAGCGCTCACCGTGATTTAGGACGTCGCGACGCCTACCCCGGGCGGCAGCGGGGGTGGGGCATGCACGAGGGGGTCCGGCGAGATTAACCATCGCCAGTTAATTGCGACAAATGGTCATTGAACGAGGAATAATAGCCTCCGCTCTGTTTTATCGGTCTGTAGTGTGAATGTGCTATGAGGGTCTGGAATTTGACGAGTTTGGTGTCAGACGCTGTATTTGTGATGATCAGGACCTCACGACGCCAAGCTCAGGTGATAGCGAAGGTGGGGTACAAGGGAGAGGGTCCGGCGAGATTAACCATCGCCAGTTAATTGCGACAAATGGTCATTGAACGAGGAATAATAGCCTCCGCTCTGTTTTATCGGTCTGTAGTGTGAATGTGCTATGAGGGTCTGGAATTTGACGAGTTTGGTGTCAGACGCTGTATTTGTGATGATCAGGACCTCACGACGCCAAGCTCAGGTGATAGCGAAGGTGGGGTACAAGGGAGAGGGTCCGGCGAGATTAACCATCGCCAGTTAATTGCGACAAATGGTCATTGAACGAGGAATAATAGCCTCCGCTCTGTTTTATCGGTCTGTAGTGTGAATGTGCTATGAGGGTCTGGAATTTGACGAGTTTGGTGTCAGACGCTGTATTTGTGATGATCAGGACCTCACGACGCCAAGCTCAGGTGATAGCGAAGGTGGGGTACAAGGGAGAGGGTCCGGCGAGATTTAACATAGCCAGTAATTGCGACAAATGGTCATTGAACGAGGAATAATAGCCTCCGCTCTGTTTTATCGGTCTGTAGTGTGAATGTGCTATGAGGGTCTGGAATTTGACGGGTTTGATGTCAGACGCTGTATTTGTGATGATCAGGACCTCACTATGTCTAGCTCAAGTGATAGCGAAGGTGGGGTATGAGGGAGAGGGCCCGGTGAGATCAACCATCGCCAGTTAATTGCGACAAATGGTCATTGAACGAGGAATAATAGCCTCCGCTCTGTTTTATCGATTTGTAGTGTGAATACGCTATGAGAGTCTGGAATTTGACAAGTTTGGTGGCAGACGCTGTATTTGTGATGATCAGGACCTCACGACGCCTAGCTCAGGTGATAGCAAAGGTGGGGTATGAGGGAGAGGGCCCGGTGAGATCAACCACTGCCAGTTAATTGCAACAAATGGTTATTGAACGAGGAATAATAGCCTCCGCTCTGTTTTATCGATTTGTAGAGTGAATTCGCTATGAGAGTCTGGAATTTGACAAGTTTGGTGGCAGACGCTGTATTTTTGATGATCAGGACCTCACGACGCAAAGCTCAGGTGATAGCGAAGGTGGGGTACGAGGGAGAGGGTCCGGCGAGATTTAACATCGCCAGTTAATTGCGGTAATTGGTCATTGAACGAGGAATGTCAGCCTTCGCTTTGGTTTATTTATTCATCAATACTGATGACAGATGCTGTACTGAAGATGATCATAACGTTGTGGTGTATATCCAGGTGATCCGGGGATGTACAAGGTAGTTAGCAAGATTAAACATCGCCAGTTAATTGCGACATCCTTAATAATTATGAAGGAGGAAGTAGCTCTGCCTGTCTGCCTCTGATACGTTTTCACGGCTAAACTACTGAACCGACCTTGATGAAATTTGGTACGGAAATAGTTCAAGACTTCAGGAAGGACATAGGCTACTGTTTATCGATATACCTACCACTCGGGTGGACCTGCACGCAGAACTTTGTATGTTCTTATATTGGTCTATAGTGTGAGTAAAGTTTGACTATCGCAAGGGCTCTTAATTAAAGGGCTCGTTGACAGATGTTGAAGGTACTAATTTGTGACGATTGTGTAATGTGACTCAATTAGACATGTGGTAGATGATTAATGAGCTGTTATACATGCTTAAATGAGTCGTTTAAGTATGGTACATCCTGTCGGTCCATTCACTTGCTTGAGTTATTGTTGTTTTACCAACACAGTGAGTAAAATATAAGTTGCGTAATATGATTTTTTGGTAGAGCTCTTGTGAATGAGCTCGAGGGCGGCAGCACCAACCTTCTCACCTTTAACCTGCCGCCAAATAGTAGTGATTCCATTACTGTGTTCCGGTTTGGTAGTGAGATCAGGCCCTGAAATTACTGGCACATGAGGCATAACACCGTAGTCCTTAGCTGCAGCGACGCATCTATAATCTGCTTTTGTGGATTGTTGATATCCATGGGCAGTACTCCACTTACCATCAGGTGGACTACACGTTCGTTCGCTGTGGGCGTAGTATAAAAAAAAATAGAAAATGATATATAAAGAATAAACATTTTATGTTTTTTTTTTTTAATTTGGTAAAACAGATTTCTTTTAACATAAAATATTTTGAGTGACAATAAAGTATTCTGCCATCTAGTATCGAGTAGCAGCAATAAAAATAGTTGGCGGTGTAACTCGTTGAGCGGAGCAATCAATTACTTCAATCCGAACTAGAGGGCGCGATCGTTTCACGGACGGTTCGCCGTAGTAGAATCTAAACTAAATAAATGAAAAATGTGGGTAGCCGAAAAAACTAAAAAATATATGTTTATTAGTTTCAAATTAAGTAATCTTTTTCAAGAGTATCGAAATAACCTTGCAGAATAAAAGTTTGTGCCTACCATAAGAAATATGCTAGTTACAAAAATAGGCTATGCAAAATGTAATGTAACATAACATTACGCCTCATTTACCCAGAAGGGTATGCAGAGGTGTGTAACACCCACACTTCACCTGCCATGTTTCGGTCCTAGGTGACGGGAGTGAGCTTACGCAAAATGTACTACAAAAATATTATCTTCGTAGGTTCAGTATTCCTGTTAATATTTAAATGGCTACTTTTTTAGCTTGTTATCCAAAAACTAGTCATCGACGCAAGCATTTGTCAGAAGTAGACCGTTCTTATAGACTAAAGTTTGAGCCTTTATTTTACAAAAGGGATTCTAAACTTTTTCAATTCTTAGCCTGTACCTTTTCAGAATAAATAACTAAAGATGGAAAAAGAACGATATTGTTTGAGGGAGCACAACTGTATAACCGGTTACCGAACGAACTAAAGGAGTGTAATGATGTAAACATCTACAAAAGTCTACTTAGAAAATATATAAGCACAATATCGCTGTAATTTAACTTAAATTTAAGATAAATCTAGTAATGTTAAGTGAATAACACTAATTGTATCTCATTTTAAGTAAAACTGTAAGTTTTTTATGAGAAATAAAGATTCTTTAAACATAAGATAGATAGATAGAGAATTCTTTCTTGTAGACAAAGAAGAAGTACATAATTGTGATACATTCTGAAACATGCACAATGGGCGGCCTTATCACTTTAAAGTTATCTCTTCCAGGCAACCTTTACCTAAATAGGTACCTCTACAGCTGATTCTCTGAATAAACTAATAAACGCAAAGGATTTGTGGAAAGTACTCGCAGTCCTCAATACACTGTTCCTAAGGTTTCAGGAGCAGCGAAGCTTACAGGGGTCGTAAACCTTCTGTCCGTAGTTTAATCTTTCGGAAAATTTGAATCCAGATAAAAGCCGACGCGCACAAGCCTTTTAATTAACTCGGATATAAATTTTCATTGAAATTTAGACGTTATTTAAGTTGATGGTGATATCTACGTACTTGTTTTAAATGTTTTGGGACGGAATATTTAAGATTGTGTCTAGCTGAAGGTTTGTGTGAAAGATTGGGTTGTGTGAAAGAATTTTCAAAACATGATATAATATCACGCCTTTATTGTTCAGATGGGTGTGGCAGAGGTGTACAACATCCACACTTCACCTGTTATGCTTAGGTCCCATGGGATAAAGAGTGAGCCGATCGCCATCCACCGAAGACAATTCCAAAAAAAATATTTCCTTAGAATTTTATTCAAGAATAAACTGTAAACTCTACCTTACTTATTTATGTGTGTACTTTGCTGTTATGTAAGCTTTGAAATGTTTTCTACATTTTAATTAGCGGATCCCACTTGTTTGTTTTTGATTGTATGTAAATCCAACTAAAAAAAATCTTGTAGAAGGTAAAAGTTAGTTAAAATGGTACTTAAAATCTGCCCAGAGAGTCCTTTACAAAATTAAACAGATTCCAAAAGTATAACAAACAGTTTGCGACAATCGTTTCCTAACACCTACGTATAGCACTATACAGCAAAGTAATAAAGGTGGAGGAAAAGAATATAGGGCAAGGCGCTCCCGGGGCCCGTAAACCTGCCGGTTTATCTCTCGGAAAATTTGTATTCGGATTAAAGCCCCCTGAATCTATAGAAACGCGTTAACACAACCGCTTTCGATTCACCCCCGTAACTGATACTTGCTAAAAGTAGATAAAACGTAAACAAGCATTAATAATTAAATTGCAAAGATTCGTTATGATTGCTGGAGTATCAATTTCCAATTTCTTTTTAAAAAGAGGCTTGGTAACTTGTTTTATTAAAAAAATACATAATAATAATAAAGTGTGGCAAGGGGGTCGGTGGACGTGAGTGAGCTAGTAAGCAAAATTGAGCTGCGTGTGCCATCTGCATTTTTACGTAGACCACACTTACTTCACACACCAACAGTGAATACAACTTACAGGCAAAACTGATTCTTGGTTCGAGCTAGCCGTACGTTCAATGCGGCATGCCGGAGTGTTGATAAGAATTTAGATTTAGATTTAGATTTGTTTGCTCAAAGTAGCGGTCAACTTAAAAAAACATTGTGTAATTCTTTCTTTCTATCATAACTTAAAAATCCTACTTGTGTCTTTTTCTTGCTCTTTCGTTTCGTTTATTATTTGTTATACCTATATGTAAATGTCTTATTTCTTTATGTATATCTACTTTATTATCTGTGAAGGCCTTCATTTTCTCATCATCTCTGTATATTATATCTATTTAGCTGTAAGTTTTCCTAATAAAGTAAAATAAAAATAAAATAAAACATACAAGCATTTTGGGTATATAACCCGCTGAAAAAAAGAAAATACCGTGCTAGTGTCGCGTCAAAGTTTGGACACGCTCTGAATAGCTGGCAAGGTACGCGTATGCGGGCCCATAAAAGCGGAAAATTCGATTTTCTGGCCCGCGCCTCTCAATGCGCCGCGGCCCACATTAGGCCGAACCCTTGCCGCCACGGAAACAGTTCGTTAATCAAATTCACTAAACCAATCTCCGATATAGATAGCGAAATCACAATATATTGCCTCTGCCCCTTGATAAAACAATCGACGGAGGAAATTGATGCCGGCTGGCCACGATATTGCCGCCCAAATTTGCGATGGTCACCACAAAAAAGGTTCAAGGGAAAACTAGAACGAAACAAATGTTTATCACGAAAGGGCTCGCTTTGATCAAAAATGATGTCGATAATAATTTTGGATCAAAGCCGTAGCTGTGACCGCGAGCCTGGGTAACATTGGATTGAAATACAGTTTGCGAAGAATATAAATAAAAATGAAAATGGCAGCAAATCCTTTAAAACTTGTGCTTCGGCGAAATAACATAATTATGCAAAACAAAGTAGGAAACAATAAAGGCAATATGGTTGCTGAGTGAAACTACTTTCTCACAAAGGAGCTGGGAGTAATCGCAGTCCGATACAAGAGTAGCGTAGCGATGCGACGGCGGCAGATGTGAGCGGCAATGTGGGCCGAGCGCTGATAAATGGTCCACAGTCTGATTCTGTGCTATGCGAAATGTGAAAATTATTAAGACATTAAAAAAAATCACAATTATAAAGCAACAGTAGGCAGAGCAAAGTAACGTGACATAGTAGTCACAGAACAACTGTTATACAAAGTGTAAATTATCTATCCGAATAGTACCACTATTCGATACAAAAATACATACAACACTTCGAAAAATTGGTCTTGAAACAATTTAACGTTTCTTAAAATCGTGCAAACGTATGAGAACAAGGCTAGCGAAAACAGTTTTAGGGTTTTTAATTGTACGAATGGGAATTATTTTGAACAGAACAACCCACAGTTGACCGTGAAATTACAGATATTGTCTAAGCCTCCTCTCCTTACTTTTCCTTAATCAGACTGAGATTTTAGCCGCCCGCATGCACCAGTATTATATTAAATAAGTCAGCAATTAGCCTTCACAACATAACATGCCTTGCTGCGTTTGTCTCCACAGAATACAGACCACGCCCGGGGGAACGGTACCACGCCGAAGCTTCCACGCACCGAAGATAAGCTCGCAAATTATGCCGCGCAGTTAACGAGAGTTAACATACTAAATTACTCTTGTGGACTATCTGTGTCATTAAACGATCGGCCAGTTCCTTTAAATATACTGATAGTGAAGATAGATAAAAGATATATTCATAGCATTCACGTACATTAAGATTATCTGTGTATCAATATCCGCACGAATATCACTGTCTTCTATTTTAGACGCTTGGTTCATGGGGTCCGATTGTCCACTTATAATTTAGCTCTCGGATTATATTGTAATGTAAATGTATTATTGTGCACTTCGTAATTGGCGTACTGTTCCAATGTAAATTATTTACCTACTGCCTGTAAGCTGTGAAGTGCCTGTATGAAATAAATAAATTTAAAGATATTTCTAAGCGGTGAATCGACGCTTCACGTGATCAGAAGGCTGGTTTTTACTTTGCTCAAAGAATCAGAATTGCCATTCAACGTGGCAATGCCGTCTGTCTTCTGAATACGTTCCTTGCAGTCAAGGTCGATGCGGAGGAATTTCATGAACACTTTTCTTTTTTCAATATGTATAGTAGTAATTTTTTTTAATAAATAATATGTATAGTATAGATTTAAAGATAAAAAAAATCGAATTAAAACTTCTATATTTGTTTTATTTGCTCGGTTTCCTGTCTCATCTCGACGCCCTCATACTAGAATAACTGATACTAATACATATATACTTTTCTTTTGTAAATACATACTGATTATACATATAAACACCCGTACTAAGACAAACCCCCATGTTTATGCACACAAATATTTGTCTTTAGCGGGAATCGAACTCGCGACCTCAGTGTCACAGGCAGGTACACTACCCACTCCGCCACCTTGTCGTCAAATGTGTGGCCTCTGCTGTAGTGGTGGCTGAAAGAAACCAGAACTTTTTACTAGCAATTACCAAATTAACATTGAGATTCCCCTGCATCCAAGGCCACCCCAACTATCGCATCAAAATCAGTGACAACCACGAGATCAAGTGACTTTTCTCACATCCTCCTCGCACCTCACTCACCCGCATTCATTTAAAAGGCACTAATAGGCAGTTAAGTGTTGGTAGTTCGCCCATTGACCCGCAAACAACGTATTGAGCAACACACAGAGGAAAGGGCGAAGGCTTGTAGCACATTAATAAAGGTAAGTGCGCCCGTATTGCTTAATGTGTCGTTATGACCCGTCCTGAAAAACTTTCTTCAACACACCCTTAAACATAAGAAATTAAACCCTATCATTTATGACATAAGATTCAAAATTGTAGGTCGTGTTTCATTTACGGGCCACCATGGAGAGGCTGCAGTTTTACCACTTTATATTTCGCAAGTTAAAATAGACTTTATGGAGTGTAGTGTGGGTTGACATTGGCCTGCACAGGAGTTTCGATCGCAGCGAAAGTCCGTAGTAGTCTGCGCTGAAACTACGTGGCGGTGAAAGTGTTGCCAACGCAAAATGTTAATGCCATGAATTGAGACTCCCGAATTATATTATATTCATTATTGTGTTGAGTTTATTCGGGCTTAGTGTACGTATAGAAGTTTTGTTATAATGTTTGTATCATTTGTAATTTTGTGTACTTATTGTTGTCTCGAATATTAAGGGCCAGTTTCTAAGGTGCCGGATAGATCTGATTCGACCCATAAAATTATACCCGACCGAATTTAAAAATGATACAAGTTACACATGATAATTTATGTGTGGTATATGTTTATCCAGCAAATACAGTTTATCCAACACATGTGAAATTGGGGTAAAGAGTTAATTCATTTTTAATTATGAAAAGCTTGTTTATCGTACAAAAAAAATATTTTTTGACTATTGGTACGACAAGGTAATACGCTTTTTGCCACATATAGTATTCATTAAATATTTGACTTTAATTTGATCACTCCTAAAAGAGAAATCACAGGGTCTTAAAATTAGATATATAGAAAGAACAGATATGATACTGTCATTTGTAGACAGTTTATGGGTAAATTGATGATCCTATTCCTTCAATTTTATAAATTATCTCTTAGTTGTTTACCAGTCTAGCTCGGCTAACGCAATTTGCATGTATATAAACACGTAAACTAAATCTAGGAGGTAACTAAAACTATCTGCGTCCGGAAAGCCACCACACATTATGTTGTCATACATTCTGACGCAATACTGCACGCCCTAAGCTCTTAACTGGCTCTATAAGCCTACAAACAAACGACCTAGACAATGTAGCGCTATGTCTATATTACTATTGTTATGGTAGACTAACTCATCAACACCCCATGCATGATTGAACTCGAGTATACAGCCTTATATACTAATTTAACAGACTTACAGAAGAGGTTGTCAACTCAACTAGTACGTTTGGAATATTGTTGGAATGCTATATCGCGGTATACATATTATTTTGCCGTAATAAATTGCATAGTAACAAAAAAAAAACATTTGGATTTTTTACATTAGATAGAACGTCAGAAGCAATTACACTATCCAATGACAAGGCCAAATACACACAAGCACACCTAGTCTCAGAACAAATCATTGCGAATCACACAAAGATTTGTCGAGTTCGATCGTCGGGATCAAACCGACAACACCAGTGCAATGGAGAGCGGCGAGGCGACCGCTTAAACCACTACATCTCACTTGCAGACAAAAAAAAAACTACTGAGGTGTCAAGGGACACCGGATGGATCGAAGTTCCTTTCGATAAATTAGTAAAGAATTTTTTATTTTTCTAAGTTATAAAAAAAATCTTAATGTGGTTCACCGAATACTCACTCTGTGTGTCTGATGATTTAGCACCGTAGCTGTAACGTAGCTTGTAATTACTACGCCGCTACGAGAATTGCTACGAAATGTGTCGTTACAACTTTTCGTCCCAAATTTTTCCGTCTAGCCCCCTTTCGCAACGCGCGATAAGGAACTTCGTTCCAAAAAATAAAAATATACACAGATAAGTCCTTGAAAGCCTTGAAGTACGATAACAGCCGCGTTAGTGATTTGGTTTGATCATCTGGAGCCCAAAAAGTGAGGGCTAAAAACCAATAACGTTCATCTTTTGGGTATCGACAAATAATATACGGTGTGAGTGCGACTTACCGGCATTTATTAGAAGCACAGATTCTGGACGTAGTGATGATTAGTGGTGATTTTTGTTTTACAAAAAAAGGTTATTCAAAAACATGTTTTCTTCGTAAATAAAAATAACCAGTGGATATTAACACGATCACCATGTCTTGAAAATGTTTATGTATGTATATTATACATTATATCTATTCATAGTTAGTATTAACATTTTATGTTTAGTGTAATTTATTGTTTTACTCTCTTCCCACTATCGAGTACTTGACTTCACCTTTTTTGCTATCTCTGCACCACCTGAAGGTATACTGGAAGAGAATGCCCTAGGCATTATGTCCGCTAATATACACCGTTGTAATATGAAGTTATATAAATAAATTAAAAAAAATGTCGCCAAGTCGCATCAACCCCGTTTGTACCTATCTTAAAATCAAAGGGACGGAAAAAGCACGACGCTGACCTTGAAAGTTAAGTGCGGCCTGGAATCAAACTACACTAACCATGTCTGTAGGGCATGCACCCGATTCTACCCGGGATCCAGGTATACCCGGGTATTACAAGGCTTGTTTAAAACCGGTTCTGAAAGCAGCAGAAACGATTCCCCCAAAATCGTTTGCTGCACAATGATTTCCTACATAATATTATGTATAGTGTTATGTTAAATTATTTAGATTTATTACATCAAAAAAAGTCAGGACCAATATTTTGATGTATCTTTGTCACTATGCCATTTGCTTGTAATAATGAAAAAAAATCATAAATTAAGTTAAATTAATTAAAATTGCAAAACTAGAGCCTCTTTTGATTTCATATTCTTTGATAACATACTTTACCCTATAAAATTATCAACTATTTAAAATTAATTATCTGGAACCGGTCCTACTCAGTGCACCCGGATCTGATGCCGTTCTAGATCCGGGTATAAGAAATCCAATCCCGGAATCGGTTCTGCATGCACGCGGATGACATACCTGTATAGTCTCATCGTAGGAGTAACTGCGGCTGGTGGCCGCCGTGCTCATCTCACCGGCGCGCGCACCCCGGCGGCGACATCTGCAACAATTACTGACATCAACCTTACGGATATTAAGGCTGGCATACCGTTGTAACAACCCTTTACAATATTCTGTTAGAAATAGAGATGGTTCTCAAAATCTAGTGACAGGACATCTATATGACCAGGATCAATCTAATAATATAACATAATAATACCACACATCAACATTGCCTAGGGATATTTCATTTTTATCTTTATTTATTTATTTATTTAAACTTTATGTACTTAAATGTACAAAGACGGACTTAATACTAAAAGTATTCTCTACCAGTCAACCTTTGGGTGATGCAGAGATGTAGATAGTAGGTGCAGTTTTAAACACGAGTCAAAATATCTCAAACACCTTTAGATTTAAAATAGTTTTATTAAAATATCAATATGGATACTTTACTTAATATTACCAGTTATACTAATTAGAGCTAGAGAAGTAGTGAATGATGGACTGATGTGTGTTCAGCATTTATACTCTTTGAGTGTGACAGCGAGGCAGGATGTTTGATGTTTATCTTTTCATGAATGTTGATAGGTAACAGCGGCGACGGATGTTTAGTATTGTACAGCGCGTCTTTCGTTGTTGGAAGTCCAAGGCGCTGACGCTCGCATTCCAATATGTTGGTCTGAGTTCCATATTGATGGTGCTTTATATAATGTTATTATTTCCTTATGGTGGGTTGGTTGGATAGTCGGTTGACTGTCCCCCCCTAAATTTGAAGTGCCAGGTTTACAACAAACCTGGGACTTGCAGAATTTATGATATAGCCCACAAATTATTATTAAAGTAACCAACCCGATCCAAGAATATTGGATAATTTCGTGAGTCTCTTGGGTGATTAAAGATTGTACTGCTCTTAATTGTTTGATTTTTGTAGTTATTTTGGATTTGTCGTACGTTAGTTCGATTTCAGGTGCAGTTTCTATTTTGGGGAATTCAATATTTGGTATAATAATTTTGTCTTCTGATTGTTTTGTTTGAAACACCGATTTTCCTGAAATATTTAATGCACAATTTTCCCCATTTAGAATATAAGATCCTCTTGCCCAAGTGATTTCTTGGTGTTTGTTGCATTTTATTTGGATTTCCGTGGTTTTGTTAAAATACATATAAATTGCCTTTGTGGATATTTCTTGAATCTCTTCTATTGGGCACTTTATTGGCACCACCTGACATTTACTTGCTCGTTTCTTGAAGAGTATTTCTGTTTCACAGGTTTCTGTCCTTATAGGTTTTCCATTGCAAATTAGTGTATCGAGGTCTTTGCAATTTTCTATTTCGTAGATGTTTTCTTCGTTGTATGCTAATGTAACCTTTTGCATTAAAGGATAGGAACAGGTAGGGATGTTCAGTATAATAGGAACAATTTTTCGGGTGTGATACATATTCTCCTTAACTAAAGGTATTTCTATGACAAAATATACAGTTCCGTGTAAAATTTTACTAGCTACTCTTATAAAAGGTTCGATATCGTTAATATTATTAGAAATCATTACTTCGGAGGGTACACATTTCAAAGTTTTTTCTAACACATGTGACTGAATTATGCTATAGTGATACATTCCATGTTCAGCAAAAGTTATAGCAGTAGCTAACCTTTCAGAAACATCCTGTAAGGTTTGAGCTTGTAACAATAAAGTAATAGCTACTTTTTGTTGATTTTTATTATTGGTAATTAATAAATATTGCTCATTAATTTTCTTTTGTATCCTAGTAATTTTATCTATTTGGTTATTATATTCTTCTAAGCTGCTATCTGTGATTGCAATTTGTTTATTATAAGCAACTCGAAGGGTTTCTAGATCTCGTTGGATGTTGTTTAAATCATCTTGGTCTAAATTTCCTGTTATTGACTTAAGTACTGACCCTAATCCATTTATTAAACCTCTTTTTATTCTATTTTTACTCTGAATATTTAAATGATTACATATTTCACTTATATGATCTAAAATTATCTCAACCCTCTGATATATATGTTTTACATCGTCCAGCTTATGCTTGGATTTTATTTCCTTTAATATACTTTGCATATGAATTAGGTTTTCGATTATAGGCTCTATATCTAACTTATGTAATATGATCCACTTTCCTTCGATAATGCGAGTTGGTTTAAGCTCTACAAGAACTACATGTTCACTCGAAGTTAAGTGTCTGAACTTGAAACTGTTGGTAGCGACGGCTCTGCAACAATAAGTTCCTCAATGTGATAAGTCCTACCATTACTCAATTTATATTTATTATTTGGCTCTATCCCTACGATTTTATATGGTCCCAAAAACCTTGGTTTAGTTTTATGCCTTTCAGCCATACTATTTTTTAAGTAAGTCGAGTCTCCTATTTTAAATGTTTTTGGAGGTCGTATCGCTTTGTTAATATATTGGTTACGTTTTTCTTTTTCATTTTTTATTATGCTGTGAATATTTTTATTTAAATTTTTTGCAAATTCCTTTTGTTGTGATGTATAACGTTGTATAATCAATCGCAAATTGTCGAAATTTTTCAATTTAGGTTTCCTACCGAAATGGACTTCGAAGGGCGTCATGTTAATAGTACTGTGGGTTGTATTGTTATAAGCGTGTGTAATATAGTAAATTTTTTGTGTTTGATCTAAATCTGATTCTCTTTGCAGTCTATATAGTTCTTGGATAGTACTGTGTAATCGCTCTACGTCTGAATTAGACTTATGATGTTGTGGAGACGTAGTATGATTAATTATGTTATAAGTTTGGAAAAGTTCATTAATTATTTCACTGCAGAACGATTGCTCTCCATCATGTATTATCTTTTTGGGTGTTCCTATCATAGCAAATATCTCACTTAAAGTATCATACACTCTACTCTTTTCTGTTGGTTTCATTATTGCATATTTAGAAAATTTATCTATGATTGTAAGATACCACTGTCGTTCTAAAGACATAAAATCAATATGCCAAATTTCCATTGGTTCATGGGGTGTTTCGGTTTCTTTAGCTAGTGTTGTGTAAGGGTGTCTATTGTATTTTTCCTTTTTGCAGGTTTCACAATTCAGTATGAAACTTTTAATTTGTTTACGCATGTTTTCCCAATAATACTTCTCCTTTATTTGTTTATATACACTTTCTATTCCAGCATGGCGATTATTTTGCAAATGATAATTTTTTATTAGCCCTAATTGTTCCTCCTTTTCTGTTACCTCGATCAAAGATTTAGTAAACCTTGTTGGTTTAAATTTTGAATGATCGAAATATTTTCGATATACCTCTGATACTCTATAATAAAGATCCTCATTTGGAATAATAAAGGCGTATTTTTCATGTGGCAGATGTTCTAACATATATTTTTTTATTGTTTGCTCTTCGACAAGTGGTTTGTCAGGTGAAATGTAAAAATACCATACTGCATCCTTTCTGACGGCTCCTTTATAAGGCGCATATTCGAAAATCACTCTATGCAATCTCTTAGGTGGGTAAGCATTTACAATTGGTATACCTGAGTCACTATCGCGTTGATTGGAATGAACAGTATCTGCCGTATTTTCATCGTCTCGACTACTTGCTGTATTAGATAATGCAAAATCTTCTTCTAGATTAACTCGCATTGAATCAGAATTTTGATAGCGTTTTTGAAGCGTAGGTGATCTGTGTGAAGGGCCAGCTGGCTGTGACGATCTATCAGCTTCAGTATAGAATAATTCAACTCTACTTAAGGCGTCGGCTACATAATTATCTTTACCCTTAACGTGCTCTATCGTGAAATCATAATCTTGTAATTTTAATTTCCATCTAGTTAATCTTTGATTTGGCTCTTTAAGTTTAGTTAGCCATATGAGGGCTTGATGGTCTGTTCTTAGAATAAATTTTCTTCCATAAATATAGGGTCTAAATTGCGTAATTGCCCATAATATTCCTAATAATTCGCGTTCTGTTGTATTATATTTTTGCTCGGTATTTGATAGCGTGCGGGAGGCGTAAGCAATAGGATGATTATCTTGGCTCAAGACGGCTCCTAATGCGATTTCAGACGCATCGGTTGTGATCACGAACGTTTTATTAAAATCAGGAAATGCTAATATTGGGGCATTAGAAAGTAGGTGCTTACATGTTTTTACGGCATCGATATATTTTTTATCACTTATATTAATTGTTGCGTTCTTTTTTGTTGCCTCAGTTAAAGGCTTTATTATTTTGCTAAGGTTCGGTACAAATTTTCTGTAGTAGCCTATAAGTCCTAAAAATCCTCTGATTTCTTTGAGAGTTTTAGGGATTGGGAATTTTTGAATGGCTTCAATTTTTTTTTGATTTGGTTTAAGGCCGTCTTTGTTAAGAACATGACCTAAAAACTCGATTTCTTCTGTCATAAATACACACTTGTTTTTATTAAGTTTTAAGTTTGCCTTCCTTAATGCTTCAAATACTTGTTGCAATCTATTTATGTGTTCTTGTTTGTTCTTTGAATATATTATGATGTCATCTAAATATACTAGACAGATATTTCGTGATATTTCTAATTTTAAAGCATTATTCATCATTCTTTGAAAAGTAGCTGGAGCATTCTTTAATCCAAAGGGCATTCTCAAAAATTCAAAGTGTCCGTTTGGTACACTAAACGCAGTTTTCTCTATTGAATCATTAGCCATTTTTATTTGATGATAACCTGACGTCATATCTAATGTAGAAAAATAATTATTTCCTTGTAGTTTAGAGAATAGTTCTTCTATATTGGGTAATGGGAATTTATCTGACTTAGTAACTTCATTAACGCGGCGGTAGTCGATCACCATTCGCCATTTTTGTTTGCCTGATTGATCTACTTTCTTTGGGACAATATGAACAGGTGATGCCCATGGAGATTCTGAGGGTCTGATAATTTTTTCTTCTAATAATTTTTCAATTTGTCTGTTAACTTCTTCTTGTTGTATTTGGGGTAGCCTAAAAGGGCGTTGATAGATGGGCTCGTCTGTAACTAAATTTATTTTATGCGTAATTGTTGCGGTTGCACTATCGGTTACGTCTTCAGTAAACAGGTCAGAGTAAGTTTTACATAACTCTTCGATGTTTAGAGTGTCATCATGGGTCATATGAAAAATTAATATTTCCTTTTCGGGCAGCGTTAATTTACGCTCTTTAAGATCAATTTTTGCATTTATTTGTTCTATCATTTCAGTACCCATTAAAACATCGTATTTTTGACTGAAATCGTAAACATAAAATTTCATTGGTCCTTTATCTTCACCAAAGTATTTACGCCAAAATGGGGTTTCAAGTAGACCGTTGTGCGATGTAACACCGTGAGAAGTTCTTACTACAAATTTACTGGGTTTCCAAAATTCAGAAAAATATTTCGCGGCGTTATTTGTAATAAATGAACGTTGGCTTCCGGTATCAATCAGTATCTTTAATTTGGGGTTATCTGTTTCGAAATAAGGCAAATAAGATTTCACATGATTAAATTCTATAATTCTTTGTCGCTGGGGGGTTCTTCGAAAAAATTTGACGTTACAGGAAGATCTAGAAAATTATTTGGTGCCGGGTCTGGATAATTATAAAATTCTGGCTCACCTGGATAATATAGGGGATATTCCTGAGAACACTCATAATTATCACTATCAAACACCTGTTGTTCATTTTCGGGATGAAAAAATAATTCTTCGGCTACTAATCCTTTACCTAAATTAATTTGGTTCGGTTTTATTGTCATCGCAGTACGCATTGACACGTCTTGTGCCTCAGGTTTTGTTTGGGTGATTACCGGCTGCTGTTTAGGCATTCGGATGTTTTGAAAATATGGGTGGTGTGGTTTATTGAATGGATTGTTTGTATTTGGATTCCATGAATATTGTTGTTGGTGTGGCGGGCCGTGCCGATATTGCTGCATTCTTTGATTGATGGATCTTTGTGTCGGTGGATAAGTATAATTGACTTGGCTAGTGTTTGGATATGATTGGGAGTTATTGGTTTTTATTACATTAGGGTAATTTTGGTTGATTACGCGCGGCGGCGGCAATATTTGGGCAAATTTTTGCTTTATGTTATCGAAGCGGCCCTCAGCTTCTAATTGTAAAATTTTCTGTACCGTATCATTAAAGTTGCAGTTAGACACGTATATCTGATCGTGGTATGGCAGGCTATTCCTTAAAGTGTTTTGAGCCGTATTGATGTACGGCTCCATGACCTCATCAACTAATGTTCTATTGTCGTATTTATCTCCTAACTTGCTTTTAATAAAAAATAATTTTTGTTTTAATTCATAAATTAAGTCTTTATATGTCCCTTTTCTCTTAACATTAGATAATTCTATTAGAAGCGTATTGAATTCGCGGTTGTCGCCACATTCCGCTTTCAGGGTAACCACGACATTTTGCCACTGAAACTTGTGATCTATCATACTAATGATAGATGCTGCTTTTCCTTCTAACTTGCTGAGTAGAAGCATCACGTGCTCCTTTTTTTCTCCAACCACATCGAGCCATTGCTTGGCGTTATTTATGTAATTATAAAGTGAGAAGGGGTCGCCGTTATAGGAAGGGACAAAACCAATCAAGGTTTGTGGGTCCATTGTGTGTGTAGTTTCTTTAGACTCACCACTTGGGACCTGATTAGAACTGCGCAGTTGTGCGGAGCTTAAATCACCCGATATCTTAGGACTTGGGTCTGATTCACTACTATCTCTGATCTTAGGTCTAAATACAAATGTTGCTGGTTTAAGGAAGAAGGGGATTGCTGGATGTTTGGATGGATGCATACAAGGTACTTACAGCAACAACACGATGATTAGACGATCGAACATATTATTGACTTATTTCTTTGTTGAGTTGCCCAGTTCTTAAAGACTTAGAAGTCACGTGCAGTACGTAGGCTCGGAGTTTTATTTCGGAGGCTTCTGATGTGCACTTTCGCTGGGCCCCACGTTGGGCGCCAGTCAAAATATCTCAAACACCTTTAGATTTAAAATAGTTTTATTAAAATATCAATATGGATACTTTACTTAATATTACCAGTTATACTAATTAGAGCTAGAGAAGTAGTGAAT
Source organism: Hypena proboscidalis (assembly GCA_905147285.1). Classification (NCBI taxonomy): domain Eukaryota; kingdom Metazoa; phylum Arthropoda; class Insecta; order Lepidoptera; family Erebidae; genus Hypena; species Hypena proboscidalis. The sequence continues at coordinate 14,764,339 of LR990128.1, read as the reverse complement.
GATGGACTGATGTGTGTTCAGCATTTATACTCTTTGAGTGTGACAGCGAGGCAGGATGTTTGATGTTTATCTTTTCATGAATGTTGATAGGTAACAGCGGCGACGGATGTTTAGTATTGTACAGCGCGTCTTTCGTTGTTGGAAGTCCAAGGCGCTGACGCTCGCATTCCAATATGTTGGTCTGAGTTCCATATTGATGGTGCTTTATATAATGTTATTATTTCCTTATGGTGGGTTGGTTGGATAGTCGGTTGACTCACGTGTGAGGCAGACACTTAGGTAATAAATTAATAGCTATTTAAAATACATTAATATGTATTATACTAATACTTACATAATTATTATTATAAAAAAATATATATAAGCAAAATACAAAATATACATAATATATACAAATACATACATACATACATACACTAATGATGAGATGATTCCGCCAATTCATCAAATAAGAGAGCACGAATCTTCATCTTGAATGAATAGCGTGATGTCGCCATCCTGGTTTCGAGCGGAAGTGCATTCCAGAGGAGGACAGATTGAACGTAGAAGGAAGAGTTTACAAGACCAGAGGTATGCGAGGGACAGAGAAGTAGAAGATTATTAGTAGAGCGGAGATTTCTGTCATGGTTAGAGTAAAGATATTGAAAATATGGAAGAAGATAGGAAGGGGGAGAAGGGGAGTTCAAATAGGAGTACAGAGTTGTAAGGGCACGCAAACGACGGCGTTGGCGAATTGGTAACCATTTAATTTGAGAACGAAAAGCAGATATATGGTCATATTTACGAAGGTTGAATATGAATCGAATGCAGTTATTAAGAAGTCGGTCATATTTGTTAAGATGGTCTGCATTCAGGTCATAATAGCACACATCACCATAGTCGATAATAGGAATGATTAAGGACTGCATAAGCATCGTTTTAGTCGTAGATGGAAGGAAATTCTTCAGACGATATAAGGCGCGAAGGGATCCAGTAACTCTCTGACTCACCTTAGTGACTTGGGCTTGCCATCCTAGTGAAGTATCTAGGTATAGCCCCAGATCTTTGACAGATTGGCTAAAAGGAATAACCAATCCATCATAGGCAATAGGCGTAAGAGATGAAGTGTTAAGCTTGCTGACCATTCTGGGGCTACCAACAATTATGGCTTGACACTTATTGGGATTTACGAACAACCCAAATTTTTTGGACCAGTCACTTATGGAATCTAAATCCCTATTTACCATAGTAATCGCTTCTGCCACATTTTCTACCCTTGCCTGAGAGTACAACTGCAAGTCATCGGCGTAAAGATGATAGGTACACTGAAGATATTGGGTTAAGAAATTAATGAAAAGTGAAAATAATAGAGGAGAGAGAATACCGCCTTGAGGGACACCAGAGATGAGGTCACACCAACTTGACGAAGTATCATTGAGCCGGATCAACTGCTGGCGTCCCTGAAGATACGTTGAGAACCATTCCAGTGCATCAGGTGAGATTTTAAGATGGGAAAGGATTGACAACAGGATATCGTGACTGACAGTATTGAAGGCGTTCGAAAAATCAACCAAAGCCAGAACTGGCTTTGGTTGATTTTTTTATGATTATATTAACAACAATACGGACATAGTGAAAAGACTTAAACGGACAAAACCATATGAGTTAGTTAGTGTTAGTGATTAAGTGAAAAATTACAAACAAAAACAGTGATAGTTCAAAAGACAACATGAACAAAGTGTCTTCGCCTTAATAAAAACTAAGTAAAGTGTTATTGGACGCCTCTTAGATTTTTACATATTAATTTAGGTTAAAATATAATTACTCATTAGCCTTTATGGGCTAGATTGTAATAAAATAAGATATTTGTGATATATTAAAATTAAAAAAAAAAAACCTTATATGAAATTCTGTAAATATTTTGTTAAAACAATTATATATGAAATTGAAGTTTAGGTATATTATGTTTTATACTTGCAATACATAAAAAGAGATGTATCAAAGATTTTTAATTTATTTTTTTGTGATTTTATTTTTGGGTATAATATTTATATAACATGAACATGTTTTAAGAATTCTTCGGGCCCGGAATCTACAATCAATAAGTAAGAAGAATCTAAAATCTCCCCCTGGCCAGGCTGAGCCTGATAAATGGTGGGCACGCGCCTCACATGCGTATCAGAGACACAGTTTATCACGTGTGCCTTATATCGACGTCTCTAAACTTAAGCCAACTAAGTAGTGATACAATAAACTGATATTTCCTTAATATTAATACAATTTTAGAGCAATAGCGCCTCTTTATACAAGGTGGATGCGATACGGCAGATATTGAAACCAAGATTTAAGACAATGTACATTTTAAAATAAATTTGACATAAAGTCTAGAAACGACACAAAACCTGTCAATTTGTCACCAAATCAAAAGCACTTGTAAGTCAAAATGTATGATGCTGCGTGCTGCATAAGCACTGTTCATAGAATCAATATATGTACACTGACATAATATGCATTGACATAGTTAGCGATATAAACAAATGTTTATCGCTTTCAAAATAAAAAGACAATAATTAAGAATGAAAAGATATAAGAATGAATCTTCATCTGAATTTATTTCCACCAGTATATATTTTACAAAAAGCAAATTTCAAATTGACAAACAATCTGATGTTCAAACAAATTTAACTTTAATATTATTCAATTTGATCACAAAATGTGTTTTTGTTTCAAAATCAATTTAAGCTGGTAGAAATTAACTCTGACCATGACTAGAATTTGAAATTTTATGAATTAATTGACCGAAATTAATTAATGAATTTGTCGTATCCAAGTATATATAATTACTTAAAATAGACAATAGACAATCGACAAATATTTATTTTTCTCACCACAATTAATAATACTATGAACTAAAAATGGCTACAGATAATACCACTAGAAACCAACACCAAAGAAGCAGATAAAAATTGTTAGGAAAATCTCATACCTACCCTGATTAACCCTTCATTAAAACCAAACTCAAACAAAAACATAACAGCAGATACCAACATCACGACAAATTAATATGCAAAACCGCAACGCAAACTCTTAAAGAAGTGGGTGCAAATTATTTAATAGAAGCACGCCAGATGTTGGCGTCAAGTTTGCCCAACTCCGCCAACTCTGCCAACTTGTCCGAGTTGGGCCTCATGAATAATTAAAAGCAGGAATAGGGGCGATAACTCAACGCCCCGGACGCCCCGACGTCACAAAATAACACTTCTGTTGAGGAAACGCCGCTTTTTATGACTTAATTAGTTACATCTCGGCCTACGAGAAGAGGCGTGTAAGGATGGAGTCTCACTGGACTGATTGGTTGTAGCTGTCTGTTTACTGAATGCATTGACTGGGTTCATGTTGTTAGGAGTTGTTGATAGATAAAGTCATAAATCTATCCATCTACAGGTTTCAGAAATCAGAAATCAAATGCTTAAGACAAATCTTTGTGTGCATGAACATGGAGGTTTATCTTAGTCTGAGTGTTTCTATGTATAATAAGTAAGTATGTATTTACAAAATAAAAGTATATATGTATTAGTATCAGTTATTCTATTACCCATTGTATAAGCTCTGCTTAGTTTGGGACTAGATGGCTCTGTGTGTAAGTTCAGAGATGTTTATTTCCATGGGCCCCAAAGACGCTTGAACACGTCAAAACAAACATCAAAGTACAAAATATATCAAATTAAAATTAAACTTAACTAATTCAATTATAGTGTCAGACAACACATTAGTTGATCGACATAAATGACAATTATCGCCCAACTGAATTGGCGTGATGAGACTCATTGATAAGCGAATGAAGGCAGATCTTTTGCTGCAAATGTTTGTCCAATCTGGCTTTGCCCTTCCGATGAAGTAAAACAGACAGTATGGCGTGGTATGCGGAAGCGTGTGTTCTGTAAAGCCGAAATTAACTTAACAAGGGTAAGTAATAAAAAGCCGCGTCATTCCAACTTGTGCGTGATGACGTCATGGTGCTATGGTGTTATGGCCCAGTCACTGTGTTACGGAAACGACTGTTTTATGGCGTAAGTAGCAAAGTAGCGTACACGTACAATGTACATTAACGCGGTAATGCATTAATTTGTTGACATTTTGGTATTATGTTACAAGACACAGTGTGAGAGACAAGACAAGCCTTAAATAGGTAAATTATGGAAATACTAGCCCTGAAATTACTGGCACATGAGGCATAACACCGTAGTCCTCAGCTGCAGCGACGCATCTATAATCTGTTTTTGTGGATTGTTGATGTCCATGGGCTGTACTCCACTTACCATCAGGTAAGTGGACTACACGTTCATTCGCTGTGGGCGTAGTATATATAAAAAAATTACTTTCTTCTTTTCTAATTTGTTGATAAGATTTAAACGAACATTACCGCAATTAATTTTATTTACCTTTCGGTGCGCGCGTTATCGCGTTAATTCCAGTTTAAATTATATCAATCCGGGCAGTCTTATTTGTCAACTTTCCGTCAGCAATATCACAATAGCAGCATGAAATTGGAATTGTGCTCGTTGAATGGCGATAGGCTTACCCCAATCCCATGGGATCTAAAACATAACAGGCAAAATGTTGGTGTTGTACACCTCTGCCACTGAATCTGGCCTGGTTAGGTTATGTTTTGTTTCAACTCATTTTCTTGGAATACCTTTTCCAAATGGAATTATGGCAAGTAATGACAATTTCAGTCACGTACTGCACGAACCAGAAAGCGAAATTCTTCCAGGGGATTTCATTTTGTATGTCCCTAACTGAAATAAAAGCTTTTTATATTCTAATTATGAAAAGGAAAGTGTTGAGTTACTTTCTTGTATTAAGTGTTTTATGAATAGCTTATAATACAAGACATAATAGACAAAACATCACGCTTTTATTATCCAGATGGACGTGGCAAAGATGTAAAACACCCACACTTCACCTGTTGTGGTTAGGTCCCAGGTGGCTCACGGCAAGGGTGCACTATCGCCATTTACAGGTCACAAATGTCTGCACGTGTGGCGTAGTGGTTTAAGCGGTCGCCTCGCCGCTCTCCACTGCACTGGTTCGATCCCCACATGGGACAAATCTTTGTGTGATTCGCAAAGGTTTGTTCTGAGACTGGGTGTGCTTGAGTGAGTGAATGTGTATATTTGGCCTTGTCATTGGGGTGCATGAAAGGAGCCTCCCCAAGTGACGTACACAACGATTCCCTACGTCCGGCGCACCCTGGGCAATTCGCGAGTTCTCCAAAGCGAATTGGCTAATCCTTTCACCACGATGGCAAGTCAAAATAAAATTTGACTCAGCCATCGACACGACGAAGAAGAAGAAGAAGAAGAAGAAGATTGGGGCCATAGGATAGTGTAATTGCTTCTGGCGTTCTATCTAATGTAATCTAAAAAATCCAAATAATATTATATTATTATTATTAATTACAAATCTAACTCAATCAATCAAGATAATAAAAGGTGAAAATATTAAGCACTTCTATTCAACAGTGCCTTTTTCATGTATTTAATGAAAAACCTAAGAAAGCCCTAGATTCAGCTTTCAACCTATATAAAGCCTGGTCACAGATACCCAATCAGTCAAAAGTATGCAGATTTCGCGTCTTGATAATCCTAATTAAGCCAGAAAAAAGAAAATGAAAAAATATCTGAGCATCATCAGAACCAATCCAATAATTTCCAATTCAAATAAAGAACAAGATCTTTGATCGTGTTCAAACTCAGAGCAATAAGCCATCTGGACGTGTTATTGTCAGGCGTCCTCTGCTGCCAAACGTAGAGGTTCGCCGCTCTTGCATGCTATACAAACTAGTTGTTTAAATCGTATGAATTGACGCTCTACCCCCACGCTCCCACGCAAGCTTTGGCAGCACGCAATGAACGCAAATTCATTGCTTGTCCATATTGGTTTATTAGTCTGAGTGTTCGAAGTTCAAACAGCTGCACCGCAGACCGCACTCATTCAGCTTGCAGCTAATAAGCGATACAGACTATAAATCCAAGCTACCTATCCACAGACTATACAGACTCATAATTAATAAACCAGTGATTATCTCAAGTGCATGCAGGTTTTACCACAGAGTGCTTTCGTGATTCCCGCTAACGAATTTCTCAGTTAGCCATTCGGAAAGTTTAATTTCATGCTTGCGATAAATCGTGTTTCCTAGTTCTGTTAATTTACGGCGTTGTTAAATTAATTATTTTTAGAATATTAGTATCTAGCTTTTAGTAGAGTAGAGTAGAGTATTCTTTATTGTACACCAAAAATATACAGTTTGACAATAAAAATACAACTTAAAAATATTTTCAAATGCACAATGGGCGGCCTTATCGCTAAAAAGCAATTTCTTCCAGGCAACCTTTGGATGGATAAACAGATAGTTTGTGTTGCAGGCAATATATAGGGCAGTTGGTGTATAAAAATAAAAATTGAAATAAGTCTTATAGCTAATATTTACAAAAACAGAGATATCCTAATTTTAATATTTACACATATCTTACAATAGTTATATACATTATAAACAACATATAGTTAGATATAATAACATATACACAAATACTTAATAAATATATAATAATATATAAATAAATATATAATTACATATATATAAATACTATAAAAGATAGGAGAAATACAGTTTTACTCAAATTTGCTAAAAGTCTGATCAAAAAATAAATAAATAAATAAACTATGATGATGGTTTTACAGTAGAATAATAATCTTTAACCAATACTTTAAACGAGTTTAGTGACTGGGCGCACCTGATGTTTACTGGCAATGCATTCCACAGCCTTGTTGCTTGGACAACAAAAGATTTGTCATAAAAAATTGTCGAATGCATTGGCATTTGAAGTCTTAAATTTTCCGATGATCTCAAGGATCTCGAATGTGTATCATCGAGGAAAAGAAATCGGTCTTTTAAATAAGAAGGAGTAGAAGAATTAAACAAGATGTTGTAGAGTAGAAAGAGAATGTGAGTATTCCGTCGAAGGCGAATTGGGAGCCACTTGAGCTTATTGCGGTATTCAGATATATGATCATATTTGCGCAAGCCAAATATGAACCTTATACATAAATTTTGAAGGCGCTCAAGTTTATCAAGTTGCTCCCCGTTGAGATTTAGATAGCTGACATCGGCATAGTCGAGGATAGGAAGAAGCAGAGACTGAGCAAGCGCAATTTTGGTGCCAGTGGGTAGCAAATTTCGCAGTCTGCGTAAGGACCCAGCAGATGCAAAGAGTCTTCGGCTAGTTTCCTTTAATTGAGGTCCCCAAGATAAAGTTTTGTCGATCAGTACACCCAAGTTCTTAACAGTCTCACTGAACGGTATTGTAATGCCATCGAATTGAACCTTAGGTAGCCGATGCCATTCAATTTTTGAAACGGTCCTGGAGCTACCAACAACAATAACCTGCGTTTTAGAAGGGTTTACTTGCAGTCCATGCTGATTACTCCATTCAGAGATACGGATTAAATCACAGTTAATGCTATTAATAGCTTCGGTCAGCTTATGTAATGGAGCTTGAGTGTAGATCTGTAGATCATCTGCATAAAGGTGGTAGGAAGAAATTAGACCTTTAGAGATAGAATTTATAAAAATTGCGAAAAGTAACGGAGACAGCACGCCACCCTGCGGTACACCGGCCGTGATATCGCACCAGGAAGAAAGGGATTCTTCAATGCGTATACGCTGACGGCGACCAAACAGATAACTATGAAACCAATCAATCACTGTTGGAGATATGTTAAGTGAGCGCAATGTACCAAGGAGGATTTGGAAATCTACAGTGTTGAAAGCATTACTAAAGTCAAGTAAGGAAAGTACTGTGAGATTTCCATTTTCCATGCCTTGCCTAATGTCGTCGGTAACGTTAACCAAAGCTGTAACGGTACTGTGACCTGGGCGGAAGCCGGACTGAAAGGGATTAAGGAGAAGGTTTTTATGAAGGAAGGAACTAAGTTGCGAATGGACTAGACGTTCGAGGACTTTTGAGAGGAAGGGCAAAATGGAAATGGGTCTGTATTCTGAAAAGGAAGTCGGTTTAGGTTTTTTAGGCAAAGGAATAACCTGCGCTTCTTTCCATACAGTTGGGAAAACACTGGTGGAGATAGAATGGTTGAGGATAAGACAAATAATGGGAAGGATTTGATCAAGGATAGGTATAATCATTTTGCGACTTATACAGTCGTTACCGACAGCATTGGATGTAATTGACATTACACTTTTCTTAACATCACAAGCAGATAATTGATTAAAGATGAACGGTGAATAATCTGGGGTTGGAAAAGATGAAAGAGACTTCAAGGTGTCAGTTTTTATAGTTCCATTAAAATTGGACGAAGAGCAGAAGTACTGATTTAGTAAATCAATGTTGAGATTCTTTGGAGCATGATCTTCTTGTGATTTTCCAACACCCAGTGTTTTCAGAAATTTCCAGACCTTTGCTGGCTCTCCGTGCTCAACAGAGTCATGAATTTGATGGCTGTGTGCTTTCCTACACACCCTCTTACAGTGATTCCGAAATGCAACATATCTATCTTTATTGTAGGCAGAAGGACGACATTTGTACTTAGTTTTAAGAATCGCTTTCTTAGCCAGTAAGTCTTTTATGTCTTGTGTTATCCAAGGTGAAGGCAGGTGTTTAACTTTGACAGACTTGACTGGTGCGTGCACGTCGTAAAGCTTTATCAGGCTGTTGGCGAAGAGCTCAATTTTATCATCTACTGAATCGGCTGCAATAAGGGGAGCCCAATCAATGTTACTAGCATCTTCTCGTAAACCATCTAGATCCATACCACCAAAATTACGTAGCTGTAGAATCTTAGCTCTCGCCTTAGGGGGGCGAAGCTTATAAGACAAATAGATGAGATCATGATATGAGAAAGCGTCAGCTGCACACTGACCATGCTTTGCAACATGTAAAGCAGAAGAGACAAAGATAAGATCTAGGAGGGAAGGAATAGAATTTGGAAAATTGTGAGTAGCATTTAAAGGAAGTATAGAAAGGTTACAGGATTCGACTACGCCGCGTAAAGAAGTGGAACGAGAATCACTTTTTAATAAGCATGTATTAAAATCTCCCATTATAACCGTGTGAGAATATAATGGAGACAGAGTTTCTAACAGTCGTTCGAAAGATGAGAAAAAGTTGATAGATGAAGATGGGCAGTAAAAAACACCCATTAATATTTTGGCACGATTTAGCTCTAGTTCGACAAATAGATGTTCGCCGGCGTTTGGTGGTGGAGGCTGTGACGACATATCGATAATTCTATATGGAATATGAGTTCGAAGGAAAATAGCAACCCCACCACCAACACGACCTGTTCTATCATTCCTAATCAATTCAAAACCAGGAAGGGAATATAATTTTGAAGGGAGACACGGTTTTAGCCAAGACTCGGAAACAAGAATCACATGAATGTCTTTACAGTTAAAACTTGTCAGCATATCCGGAAAATGGGCGGGAATACTCTGGGCATTTATGTGGATAACATTCAAGTTCCTTGGGACATCGGAAAACTGCGCATGCAAAGTATCAGCCAACGAAGGTATGCTAACAAAACTGTCATTATTGCTAGTAGCAGACAAAAAGCTTTCACTATCACTGCTATTATCAAGCAGATTCATAAAAATGAGTAAAAACAAATTAATATAAATAAATGTTATAAATACAGTAAAAATAAATAATTTATGAGTATACAAAGAATAGAAAAAAAAATTAAAAACAATTTAAAATATATATATATATATATATGTTTATACGACTAGACTGACCGTGTAACGATCTTTATTTATCCACCCGCCAGTCCTGTGTTATTAATTTAATCAAAGCTCGTCTTTAAACAAAAACAAAATATTGAACCTAAAATACTTGCTAAAAATGGTACATAAACTTTGTCGGGGCAAATGAGAGAAAGTAAAATACTTAATAATCACAATAGAAACATTAGTTGTAAGAAAAAAAAATAAAAAATATCGTATACGTAGTAACAATGAGAACACATTTTTACATTGACAGATGACAGAAAGTCAAAGGTTGTCAAAAGTTGACATGTCAGTTAGCTGTCATGTGTTTATAAAAATAAAGAGAGGTTAAATTAAAAAAATAAATAAAAAAGTGGTTATTTAAAGTTATACATAAGTACATGCAAATAACAAGATGAGAAATAGTAAAAGCTTAGCGAAATGTAGTTATATATACAGGAAATACTTGAAACATTACCCAGACCAAGCGATTTGTACACTGCACAAGACAACAAAAACACAATGGTCTATTTTTTGGCTGCAGCAGCCCGCTTTGTTTTTGTTGGAGCTACTGTTCTACCGACAGCAGTGGTCTTCTTCGGGGCCTCATCCAGACGGCTCAGCTCAGCGTGCGTGGTGATACGGTGCCTAGTTCCATCGGCATCGAGAACATAAATGTATCCCCCCTGGGTCCAACTTTTGGAGACTCCGAATCGTTCCCTTGCAGACATGAAGACCTGGTGACGACTGCGTGTGAGGAACTCACTAATAGTCTGTCCAGAGCCTTTCAGTTTGGCTTTAGTGAGCCAGATTTTATCTCTGATTGAGACATCTACAAATTTCACTAAGATGGACCTGGGCTTTAGACCACTTGAAGATCGCCCCATCCTCTGGCATCGCCTAATGTTAACAGGCTTGAAGTCCACAAGTTTAAGCTGCTCCTTGATGACTTGTGCCACCACCTGCGGAGTGTCCTCATCTTTTGTCTCAGCTACGCCGTGCAGCAGAAGCATTTTACGGCGACTTCGCATTTCTAAGCTGTCAACCTCATGAGTAATAAACTCCAGCTGGTCTCGGAAAGCCCTCATTGTCTCAAATACAAACAACTTGAAGGATGTATACTCTGCGGTGAGACTTGCCAGATTTGGTGTGGAATTAGTGTCCTTTGTATTCTTCTGCAGCTCAGCCTCAAAATAGCCCATCCGCTCTTCAAGACTTGTCATTTTGTTAAGAAATGTCTCCTTAATAGGTTCCATTGTGTTCCAAGTGATGGTGGTGAATCAAGTGGTGATAATAATTTAGACTTTGGATTATTTGAATGGAGAAAACACAGAAACTGGTTGGTATATTATATTACCATGTAAATATTATCATTAAAACATATATTTAAGTAATAATAGTATTTTATTTTAAATTTTAAAAGCACAGTTAAAACTTTGCTTCCAACCTTTACAACTACCCACAATCGAAAAAGCTAGCTTTTACCCGTTTCTTTTCGATTAAGTTTTTAACCGACTGCCCAAAAAGGAGGAGGTTTTCAATTCGGCCGGTATGATTTTTTTCTATGTATGTACATCGATTACGTCGCGGTTAATAGACCGATTCGGGTGATCCTTTTTTTATTCGACGCGAAATAGCTGCCAGGTGGTCCCATACAAATTTCTTTCAGTTTGGTTTAGTAGTTTTTATTTTATAAGCATTATTGTTATTTGGACGATGTCATTTTGACGATACTTTGTATATTAGTATGTCGATAACTTTAACATTTCTAACCCGATTTGCGTAATTCTTTTTTTGTTCATTAGGGTACATATTCAAGTTGGTACCCTGGTCAAATGACCAGGTTTGGTCAGCATATAATGATGGGATGCCAAGGAAATCGAGAAGAACACTTAATTTATAAGCATATAAGTCATATAACTGTTACGTTTCAGACAATATCATACAGTTTGTTCAATTATTAGAGCATTTTCTTTTGTAATTCAAGACGTTTTTTTATGTTTCATTATTACGCAGATGAAGCCATAAAGAAGGGTTATGATTTTAACAGTATAGATATATGGTAAAGGTGAAAAATTACATGATTATTAATAATTACCACATGATTTGCTAAAAGTGATTATAATATTAAAATTTTCATTTCTGCCGGTAGTTTATTTTGTCATTCAAATTTTTAGCAAGCATTTCGATTCTGGCGTTGCTTTCACATTCAAACCTTACCTAACCTACTTATAGGACCAAAGTTTAAAAACCTCTACCTCTCCTCTATTGATCAAAGAGGCGCTTAGCTTTCGTTTTTAGGGTTCCGTAGTACCTACAAGGAACCCTTATAGTTTCGCCATGTCCGTCTGTCCGTCTGTCCACGGCATAGCGACGAAACCGTTGGTGCTAGAAAACTGAAATTTTGCATAAACATGTATGTTAACTAAACAAAGAAAGTCGTAGAGTAAAATTTGGAAAATATTTTTTTTTCAGGTAGCTCCCCTACATGTAAAGTAGGGATGTTTTTTTTTTTGTCGCCTACCCCATAGTGTGGGGTATTGTTAGATAGGACTTTTAAAAACGTTTAGGGGTTGCTAAGACAGTTTTTTGATTTAGGGATCCGTTTGCGAGATAATTAACTTTAAAGAACAAATTTTTGTTCGAGTAGGGCGTCCCCCCCCCCTCTAAAAGCTAAACTACTGGATCCTAAAATCTGAAAAAAATTGTGTCGGTAGTACATGTAATGAACTTTAAAGGAAAACTATAGCGGATAAGTTCACTTCATTAGTTCAAGAGGAATAGGGGTCCGAAATGTCAGATGAAGTTACTCAGAATATTTCGTTCAAAATTCTTGAAACATAAATAAACATACATAATACATATATAAAATCACGCCTTTATCCCACGGAGGTAGGCAGAGACGATGGAATGCTTCGCTCCTTACATACTTCTTTCGCTTCCTTAACATTCATACATCTCGTCATACGTGCTAGCTGGTTTCGTGTACTACAAACATTTCCTATCTGAAGGACGCTATTTATCTGGTTACTTTAACTTAATTAGTTCTAGAGTAATTGGGGTCCAAAGTGTAAAATGCAGTTACTTAGAATAATTCGTGCAAATTACAAAAACCTTTGAAAGTAATGACTTGTATGAAGATGTTACTTGTTTAATACAGATAGTAAATCCCTTTTAAGTCGAAATATGTTGTTACGACTAGCTACGGAAGCCTACTGCGCGTGGCCCGACACGCACTTGGCCGGTTTTTTTTTTAAATGTAGGTTCATATTATTACATTTGATACTGTGGTTATTTTTTTTATAATCACCGAAAAAGGCACGATAGATGTGATTAATTTATTACTTTTACCTTGTCTTTTGGTAATTATTAATAATCTTTAATCTTTTGATAATTATTAACCATTTTCAATTTATCACATTCATCGCAACATATATATTTATACCAGCTTCCACTTACGACGCCACCCGCGAAGTATTCACCTTAATAAAATGGCTTTAATAATATACCTATCTATTCATCTATTTTTTTTTAGCTAGGCTATCGTTTCCATAAAGGAAAAGAGTACACATGTATGAGTGGGTACGTTTTTTTCATAGAATAAATATGAATCAGCCGCCAAACCCAGGAGGGCAAGCATACTAGCGCGGGATAGATTTAGCTACGTTTTTGACATATTTTTATATGGGAAACATTACAAAATCGTGACATAATCTATCTCGCGCTAGTATGTTTGCCCGACAGGTGAATGTTTCCGATACCGGTTCCCATCAGCTAAAGTACCTAATTCGGATGGAATCAAAGGAACGAGGAACTTTTAGAAAGCTAAGCTCATTCGATATTCAGGGCGATATTAAGATAAGCTGAAGATAAGAAAATGTACGTTTGTACCTTTGCCAATTTTCTGGGCTTCATTTCCCAGTTCTGGGATGTAGTAGGTTTTTATTATTTCAGTAATTTAACGTGATCGTTTTTGCTATTAGATTAGTATCATTTAGGTATCCTTTTATTTGAAATTTATCCGTCTCTAAATTAACATTCGGTAATTTGGGAGTCAAGTTAATAATTGCCCGAAATTATCGATTTTCTGATATTTTTATTCCAAAGAGGATATTTTTCAGGACACTAAAAACTATGTCACAATATCAAACGAAAAACAAAAATTATCATCGCTTAATGTGCAACTGGGTAGACATAGAACCCTCTTAAAAATCGTAAAAATAAAGAAAATGTTAAAAATTTTGCCGCCATTTTGTTTCCTATTGTTATTTATGTTTAAGACATATATTAAAACATCAAATAAAAATACAATAATTGTGATACCTTAACTAAATATAAAATTTTAAGAATTGACCTAAGTTTAAATTTTGAATGAGCAAAAAAAAGTAAAGTTAGAGACGGGGCAAAAAATAAACTGTGGTGGATTAACTTTTCTGACACCCCAAAGATTAACCTCATTTTTTTTTATACGAATCAATATTCATGCCGCATTTGTTAATTTCATATGGAATGGCTCAGCAAAGTCTAGCCTTTATATTACTTCATCAGCAGTAAAATTATAAAGCCTGGTGAAACTTCTCATAAGAGTTTAAATTAAAAGACCCGTTTATTAAACAATTTTGACTTGGAATCATATAAACATAAATTATATAAAAAAAAAAACTTTCATTTGATTGATTTATACTTGGGTATTTTTTTTTTAATTAAGTTTTAACGATAACATTGAGGTAAGGATAAGAATGAAATTATTTAAATTTGTTGAAAATATAGATCCTCCTCAACTTTTTTAAAAGTCGGCAAAAATAACTTCTACATTTTACATATTTGAGCATAATAACTTTTAAACTTTTGCGTTGCATATTTATTGATATGATTTTAACGGGAATTGACGTGATTAATTTTAATTACCTTTCGGTGCTTGACGTTTCGACAAGGTTGGACTTTGTCAGCAGCAGACTGAGTCTGCTTGCGACCAAAAACAACAAATGACAAAGTGCTCAATAAAAATTTGAGCATAGATTTAGCATATTAAAATTAATTTTAATATAATATAATATTACTATATTATTATGGAGTTTATATCATAGGAAATTCAACACAAGTGCTTCGATTAACCGGAAAATAGTGAGCGAATGTACAATATTTGGGCAGAGTCCTTTCTTTAGAGTTAAACATAATATTTTCCTTAAATTTACACATATACCAACTGTATCAACTTTCAGCAGTGGCTACACTGGCAAGTTTTACCGTCATCTACATCGACTAAACCTGCTATGACAGACGGACGGTCAGATAGAAAAGCTGACACCGAGATATTCATACAGGAAATTGGTCCATTTTCAACGCGAAAAAGAAATTTGATGCCGTGCCAAGTTGTATTAAACATGATACTTTTCAGGCACAAGAAATATTGTCATTTTCGGAGGAAGAAACCTCACATTCGTTATTTTCCTCTTTGCCTTATATTTAATACAAACAAGGCTTTAAGACAGCGTGTGTGAGATGGAGTTGTGAAAAAAGTATGTGTCCCGCTATCATCGATCCCGGTTTTGGGATTCGCGTCACGAACTCACGACTGCAGGCCTACTGCGCCGTCGCCATGGCAACACCGCCCGGAACACAGCATTTGTAAACTTTAGCACAACTCCATGCTTGTATTTTCGGGCAACGACTTTGTTTTATTATAATACCGGCTGAAAAATATAAACACATAACCCTCGTTTGAAGCGCGCAATCAGGTAAAAAGAGGCGAAACTATATATATAACTAATTTTTATTTATACAGTGTCAACAGCACGCCGTGTGTCTTTTGAGTTTTTAACCGATTTCAAAACAAGGAGGAGGTTCTCAATTCGATTGTTTTTTATGAGTATACTTGTCATGTAATGCCATTTTTATCAGATCACGATGTGATGATGGAATCCTAGTAAAATCTAGGGCAACCCTCAAATTTTAAAGGCGTCTATTATATATATTATATATATATTATTATATTTATTATTATATATATTTTGTATATTACCTAAAGATACTCGGATATTTGCATCTAACATTCAGCATTTCATGTTGTTCAGCTGATGCTGGAAGGTACAACTCCTCAACACTTAAGAGTACGGGGATTATTCTTTAAATAAATTCTTTCGAATTATACACAGATGAGATGAGACGTTGAATTGTTCTTATATCTTTCTTACTTATAAGTGCAATGTTTGTAATAACTTTGTAATAAGTTTGCGTAAACTTATATTTTATTAACTTGATTATAATTTTGTAGAATATAAACCTAGTAGAATATCATACTTTTATAAGTTTTACGTAGTACAAATAAAAAAGCGCGAATTAAATCCCAAAGGCATTTCGCGGTCTGTTGCCAATTTCAATTTACTCATTTCTGTTCCACTAATTTATTCCCTGAAAAACTGGCACTAGAGGCTTAGCTATACGTTGTTGGCCGCTGGCTCGGTGTTGCCATAAACCTTATGTGGATGTATCTTATTAACGTCGATAAAGCTTTTTTTTAAAAAATAGGTACCTATCTAATTTCCTTTTTTGCAAGACTGGCCGTATGAACATGCGAATGAGTACTTATAAGTATAAAGAATCGGTAGAATAAAGAGATAAGTAGTTAAGCTTTTAGTGCCAGTATTTTCTGGGATAACATAACATTAGTGGAAGAGAAATGAATATAAGTACTGAAGTGCTTTCTACAGCCTTAGTCAATTTGTACTGACCGACCAAAGTTTTAAGGAATGTCAAAAGTAGTCAAATGGGTGAACTATTTTTTTTTAGTTAGAACATTCTGGAAGGATGACGAAGTATCTTTTATATCTATGAAAATATAGTCTGTCATTGGATAAGCGCTATCCTGGCGGCCCACAAAACGGTGATCAAGATGTAGGTAAACAACGAATATTGTACATTATAACTGCTATCTTAAAAAACTTGAGAAAATCCGTTCTTACAGCTATCAGACAACTTATCTGCGTCTACAGAAAGTGTAAGCAGGTTCGAGAGGGTCCCCAATGTCAAATGAACCTCGTTTATGCCGGCGGACAATGTTAATGTGTGAGTGTACTGAAGTGCTGTCTACTGTCTACGAGCTAGGTTAATATATTATCTGTTGCTGCTCTTATTAGTATTTATTACTACAACTAGCATCCGCGCGCAGCTTCGCCTTCCTTTGGACTGTGTAGACAAAGGCGTTATGGTTACTGAGATAGGATCTATAATAAGTACTTAAAGAAGTGTTTATCAAAATTGTTTTAGTTAATTCATCTTTATCGAAATTAAAACGTAAAGTGTTCTTAATTTATTCCATCATTTTTCACTTTGCATCTAATCATAATACATCACTGAAACACTTTACTATAGTTCATTTTTTAATCCCGGATACTAATTTGACAGCAAGAACAACAGATTAATGACAGCTGCTGTCAAATTAGTCTGGGATTAACAAATGAACTATAGTTACAATAACTCAACCAAACGTGACAAATTTAAACACGTGCACCCATAAAATCAATATCAGTTGTTTCAATTTTTGGTAGATATATGATAGATTTTGTTGTTTTTGGTAGTTTTTGTTTGTTTGTAGGTGTAGTATAAAGCACTATATCATTTGTGAAAAAGTTCGATTTCTTGATGTAATTACTATTAATAAGTTTTACTACACCCTTAATGAAATCTTACTACTATTTTCATTCCTTTATGTATAATGTGCTATTTAACTAAACTAAAAAAACCCTCAAAAATATTATGACCATAAAGCTCTATTACCAAAAGCAGATCTCATTTTACACAGCACATTTTTATTCAAGGTCGATGTCCTGCTGTCGTTCGGTCACGGGTTCAAAACCGCTAAGGTAAACAAGTGTTGTCTATGGTTAATTGAAGACAGGAAGGACCGCTTCCCTGCACTACTCTATTTATAGATAATAGGGCTGACGTCGTAGGGATGCGTACGCGCACAAAAAGGGCGTCAGGTTTGGAACGATAGATATTGATTTTATGGGTACACATGTTTATATTTGTCACGTTTGGTTGAGTTATTGTAACTATAGTTCGTTTTTTAATCCCGGATACTAATTTGACAGCAAGAACAATAGAATACCACTGCGTTCTGCAACGGGAGGAAAAGTAGAAAAAGTCCCGCTGTTCAGAACTCGTCCGAAAACGCTAACTTTCTTTGATAGATATTCTTCGTATGACATACTCAAATGAGGTACATTCTACGTAGATGTAGCATACAATTAATTAAAAAGATTTGAGATATAAATTACAAACTGACACTATGTGATTATATTAGGGCAAAATAAGCCTGATACTCTTTCCATACTGGCGTATAGTATAATGTATAAAATAGAAAGAAAAGCTCTTACTTATCATAACATAACATCACGCCTATAATATACAGAATGGTGTGGCAGAGGTGTAAAACACCCACACTTCACCTGTTATGTCCAGGGCCCATGTGACTGCGAAAGAAATAAACATAAAACAAAACGAAAAAAAACAATCGAATTGAAAACTTCCTTCTTTTTTTTAGAAATTTAAACTTTCGTTTATCGTGAGCCTAAAAATATAATCCCTTTCTAGTGAAGCAGTGAGAACGCTTTGGATTGTTACATTTTGTGGTTCAATGGGCTCGAACGTTACGATCAGAAAATTTAGGAATTAACTTCTTAAAAAAAAAAAAAATTATACTACGCCCACAGCGAACGAACGTGTAGTCCACCTGATGGTAAGTGGAGTACAGCCCATGGATATCAACAATCCACAAAAGCAGATTATAGATGCGTCGCTGCAGCTGAGGACTAAGGTGTTATGCCTCACGTGCCAGTAATTTCAGGGCCTGATCTCACCACCAAACCGGAACACAGTAATGGAAGCACTACTATTTGGTGGCAGGTTAAAGGTGAGACGGTGGTGCTGCCGCCCTCAAGCTCATTCACAAGAACTCTACCACCAGTAAAATTAATAGTATATAGAGTCTCATTTTTATGGAATCAATAATGTAAGTATAAGGTTTTGACACCAACTCTTCAAATGTCAATGTAAAAGCGAGAAATGAAGTTTTTATTCTTATTATTATTCCTTTACAATTTTTCACTTATAAAATATAGTTTTAAATATTGTTACTTACAACTGCCTCGATAGTAAATTGGTTATAGTATGCGCCTCTCACCGCGAGGTCTCGTTTTCGATTCCCAGGTCGGACATAGTGTTATATGTGAACTTTCAAATTATGAAATACGGGTGTTACTCACGTAATGTTGGTCTATTTAGTCGACCGCGGTTTCGCCTATACGTCTAGGCATTATCAAGAGAGTGCGATACGTCGCGCCTGAGTCGCAGCCAGTCTTGCACTGCACTATAGGCGAAACCGTGGTCGACTAAATAGACCAACATTACGTGAGTAACACCCGTATTTCATAATTTTAATAATGTTACAAACACACGTCAGTTTTAATAAAAAAAAATGCGTACGCCGTGCGACGTGCGCATTTTTCTCTGGGTGTCTGATGATGTAGCACCGTAGCTGTAACATAGCATGTAATTACTACGCCGTTACGAGAATTGCTACGAAAAGTGTCGTTACAACTTTTCGTTCCATTTTTTTTCCGTCTAGCCCCCTTTCGCAACGCGCGATATGTGAACTTTCCTTCAGAAAATTCATAAAAGTCCAAAAATTCACCATAATAACATATTAATGTTTGCCTTACCTAGCATTGATCCCCGTGCTAGTTAAAGTCATTTTAGTGCTTGATTTTAGGCTCCATTTTAAACACCATACAAATAATTGTTTATTTGGCGGCAGATATATAAACAACCTACAAAACAAATACTTACTCTACCGTAATTAATCTACATTATCTTCCTTTGCTTTAGCAATCTGCTAATCGTGACTAACATAAGTTCACAATCTTACAACATAATATATATGCTAAGCAGATGATATGGTGCTGCTTAGTCCATCAGCCATGGGACTAAGAAAACTTGTTGGAATTTGTGAGAAATATGCAGCTCAAAACGAATTACATTACAATGTTAACAAAACTGAAGTCATGGTGTTCCGACATGGAAAGGGTCCAGATAATTTACTGCCGATTATGTTATGTGGGACACAGCTAAAAGTTGTTAGTAAATTTAAGTACCTAGGGCACATTATTACAGAAAATATGTCCGACAATGAGGATTTAGAGAGACAGAGGCGCAGTCTAGCCTGTAGGAGCAATATGTTGGCAAGGAGATTCCATCACTGCACTAAGCAAGTAAAAGTAACTCTGTTCCAGGCATATCCCATATTTTTAACCACTCCGTGTCTCGTAGCGTCTTTCCCGCTGTTTGGAAAGAGGCCCAAATTATTCCTTTGCCAAAAAAAAACAATCCTTCATCCCTTTCTGAGTATCGGCCCATTTCCATATTGCCTTTCCTGTCCAAAGTCTTTGAACGCCTGGTCCACTCCCAACTCAGTACTTTCCTTAACAAGAACCAACTCCTAAATCCTCTCCAATCCGGTTTCCGTCCTGGGCATAGTACTGCTACGGCGTTGGTCAACGTTACTGATGACATAAGATTTGGTATGGAACATGGTAATCTTACAGTACTCTCCTTACTTGATTTTAGCAATGCTTTCAATACTGTGGATTTCCATGTCCTTCTTGGCATATTTCGCTCTCTTAACATATCTCCAACTGTGATTGATTGGTTTCATAGTTACCTGTTCGGCCGCCGACAACGTGTACGCATTGAAGATTCTTTCTCGTCTTGGTGTAATACTACAGCCGGTGTGCCACAGGGTGGCGTTCTATCTCCTCTACTTTTCACAATTTTTATAAATTCAATTTCTGTAAAACTTCATTCCTCCTACCACCTCTATGCAGATGATCTCCAAATCTACACTCAAGCACCGTTTAATAACTTAACCCACGCTTTCTGTACCATTAACAAAGACCTAGCACAAATAGCTGAGTGGAGTGAACAACATGGACTAATAGTTAATCCGACTAAAACGCAAGTCATTGTTGTGGGCAGTTCTAGAACATTAGTCAAAATCGACTGGACTCAATTACCGCAAATAGTGTTTAATGGTACAGTTATTCCTATAAGTAATGTTGTGAAAACTTTGGGCATTCAAATTGATAAAAATATGTCATGGCAGCCCCAGGTTCGTGAAGTCAGTCGCAAGCTGTATGCGTCGGCGGGTGCTTTACGAAGATTGCGGAATTTTCTTCCGACTGCTACCAAAATTGCGCTCGCACAATCTCTTCTTCTTCCTATTCTCGACTATGCCGATGTCAGCTATCTTGATCTCACTGAGGAGCAACTAGACAAGCTTGAGCGCCTTCAAAATTTTTGTATAAGGTTTATATTTGGTCTACGCAAATATGATCACGTGTCTGAATACCGCACTATGCTCAAGTGGCTTCCTATTCGCCTTCGACGGAATACTCATATACTTATTCTACTCTATAATATTCTTTTTAATCCTTCTACTCCCTCTTATTTAAAAAAACGTTTCAAGTTCCTCAATGACGCACATTCATTATCCTTAAGATCATCAGTGAATCTGAGGCTGGAGATGCCAATGCATTCCACTAAATTCTACGATAAGTCTTTTGTAGTACAGGCTACACGGTTGTGGAATGCATTGCCTGAGCCTATCAGACGTGCTCAATCTCTAAATATTTTCAAAAAACTTATAAAAGCTCACTATCTTTCCTTATAGATCTTCCTTTCTCTTTATCTCCTACACTCCATCTCTTTTATGTCTCCCATTCTATATCTTCCTTCTTATTGCTCTTTATATTTTTTGCTGCTGCCTTAAATCGATCTAGTGTATTATTTACATGAATAGCTAAATGTGTTTATTGTATATATATATATATATATATATATATATGTATGTATGTATATATGTGTGTGTGTATAATGTATATATTATACTGCTAATCGTATGTACAGTATATTATTTATATGTAACTATAATAGTATTATATGTAAGTATTAATATACCCATTATATCCGTTTCACAATTATTTCTAGTGCACTAAAAAAAATAACTACCTATTTATAATTTCTTAAGCTCTCTTGTCCATCCAAAGGTTGCCTGTAAGAAATTGCTTTTATAGCGATAAGGCCGCCCATTGTACTATCTAAATGATGTGCTTTATGAAACTGACTTTCTTATTTGTGTACAATAAAGAGTTATCTATCTATCTATCTATCTACTGTCAGTCGTTCTACACCGCTCAATTATGGTACTAGTACACTAAGAGTGCTTACAACACTCTTCGTGTACAGTATAATAACGCATTCCGGGCTATGCACAACTTGCCCTGGCGGTGTAGTGCGTCTGGGATGTTTGCTGAGAACAGAGTTACAGATTTCCATGGGCTAATGAGGAAACTCAGGGCTTCTTTCTATGAAAGAATTAGTAAGAGCGGCCACACTGTAGTGGCTACCGTGTTCCATTCTGTGTATTTATTAAGACCGCCTATATTATGATCTCATTTTATGCAATTTGTGAAATTTTAAAGTTAAGATGTTAGAATTTAAGTTAATAGTTTGTTACTTTAATATGGGTAGTTATGCCTGATGATAAATGTTTATTATTATTATTATTAATATACATTTGTAATAAACAAGATATACTGTAGATATACCGTCTATCTTAGCTACATTAAATATGAAGTTTACTCTATTTCTGTCCCAAGAGCCTGAAGGCTACACACTCGCTAAATTGGGTTACTGTCAACGACCTAGATCTTAATTCACTTACTACCGAATAGACCACGACAAATATTTCATAGGATACCTATACAGCGACCTACGACTAGAATTATTTAATTAATGGAGATGAATTTTTTTTTTATTGAAAGTAATAGATAACAAGTCATCAATATAGTCTATCAGAAACCTATTTCTAATAATGTTGCGGTTAGAACAAAATAAACACACCATCTCCTCTACATGGTGCTCCAATAATCTATTCGCACATGGTGTTCTTAAAATTTTACCGCCAAAATACATGCTAATTAATGTTATCATGTTAGTAAATAGAAGATAGTTGATGAAAATCTATAAGATAAGAAACTAATCTAATTCTATTTTTTTATTGTTTACCCCTGTTGTCATCGTTTGAGGGAACTCCACATCTCGGATCTCACTAACACCTTGTCCAAACACGACATATAACTGGGACACCGGTACCATAAGGGTTTTAATGCACTAAATTAAACCTTAACTCGTTTATTTATTAACGGAACTAACAAGACACAGTATAAGAACGAACTACCACTATGTAACACTGTGTAAACTCAAATATTGTTTTTGGCTGCTGGATTCTTCATTTCATACAATGTTTATATTACCAGCTGGTTTTACGTAACGTGCCAAACACCGCCCTACGGGCAGGGAACACCGAAAACTGAGTCGACTGAAAGATGTATACGCATTCTCATCACATAAAATAGAAACGTCTAAAACGTATACTGTAACGTATAGTGCCATCTACCATGGAGTAGCGGAACTATAGTGTCAAAACTTCGTACACTGCCATCTATAGGTGCAATAAGTGTTCTGTTTTAGAAGACACTATAATGTTTTGATTATTAATCGATAGATGGCAGCCAAAAAAATATATAATATTTTATTTTATTAAAAATATCTGTGTAAGCAATTTTTTTATTATTTATGTGTAATCAATAAAATACTACATAAATAATTTAAGATTTAAAATAAGTTTAAATTGTAGAGCTTGGCAAGTTTATGCCTTTCCTGCCACTGTCATCGTAAATGTCAATGTCAAATACAGATACACTTTTGTTTTCACCAATATTCAAATACCGATTTGTGTAAAACTAAAAACCCTAAAAAAGCCTCCAATAAATGAAATTCAAAATTATTGTCTTATAAAATTTTGCAAGTAACATTGAATTGCAAAAGAGCTCTAATACATCATAGAAAATGGTTAAAATTTGGAAGTTGGGAATGGTGAGCTATGATACCGCCTTGAAGATTCAGCTGGCTTTGGCGCGAAGGCACCTGGATGCTATGCTTAAAGGACAAGACGGAAATCACGATACTCTGCTCCTCGTTGAACATAAGCCGGTATTTACAGTCGGTAAGTTATTTTTGGACAGTATGTTGATATTTCTAACCTCATTTAGATGTCGTTGAATAATCATGTTCAAAAGGCATTGTGACCGATCCTAGATAGTAGATATATACCTTATCAAAACATAGGTAAACATGATCCAAAATGTAAGAATTATTAGCTATAAATATAACTCATTTTGTGGGAGAGTCCTTTTTTAAAGCATGAAATTATTAAAAAATAATTTCATCATTAAATTACCCACACAATTTATAGCAACTTTTTTAATAAACTGTTTTCCATAATATTTTGTTTAGCTATCAAACAAAATTTATAACTTCACATACAAAATACTTAAGCGTGACTTCACATCGTTGCTGTCACATTATAGCTGTTTGTTTGGAGTGTTTACTCTATTATTGTGTCTATTATTATGTAGATTTTGTTTCCATAACACGGAACTATGAAGTAAGTGGTGAGTGTATTATCAATGTGAATTGAACATAGTATTGAATTATTTTTATTGGTTGAAGATGTGTGTATTTATCATACAAATTAACGCTTGCTAACAGTGAAGGAAAACATTGTGAGAAAACCTGCATACCTGAGAGTGCCTTAACACTACGATGATGAATGAAGTCTACCAATCTCTACTTAGTCAGTGTGGTGGACTATGGCCTAACCCTTCTCATCCTGAGAAGAGGTCCAAGCCCAGCTGTGGGACATGTATTAGTTACAGGGCTGCTATTATTATTATGCTATTAGTAGAAGTGTGATCATAATTAATAATATCTTTCTTTCATTCACTCAGGAATCAGGGATGAAACTCCAAATGATGAAATAGATCGTCTGAAAAGCCTTGGAGCTGACTTTAAGAAGACCAACAGAGGTGGTCTGATCACCTTTCATGGTCCTGGCCAACTTGTGGCATACCCTATCATTAACCTGAAACACTTCAAGACTAGCGTCAAGTGGTATGTCAACAGCTTGGAAGAAACTGTTATCAACCTCTGTCATGAATTAGGTAAGGAGTAAAGAATATTGTTTTTATAATATTAATGATAGCTAATTTCGTTGATAAAACGATATACCTACTTCAGTTTAATTTTTTAAATCCTTGTTAGATTGCACTCTTGCTAAGTTCAGATTCCTCCCTGACAATCCCAGCTTTCCACAAAAAGGTCCCTCAAAAATAATAAACACATTTGAAAGCTGAAATTCCATAATTGTATAGTGTTCCTTATTATTTACATAGTATTTACTATTTCTGAACAAAAAAAGTTGCAAAAAAAATGAATGGCTAATTGTTGCCTCTGTATAGATCAGCATGATATTGTTGTTGCAGGTGTGAAAGGCAGTCGTTCACCATACACTGGAGTGTGGGTAGAGGACAATAAAATAGCTGCAATAGGCATCCACGCATCAAGGTACGTCACCACCCATGGTATTGCCATCAATTGCGACAATGATCTCTCCTGGTTTGACAATATTGACCCTTGCGGCATTCAAGACAAGGGAGTCACCTCGCTCACCCAAGAAACCGGACTTACCTGCACCATAGACAAAATAACACCTCTTTTTCTAAAGAGTTTCAATGATGTATTTAATTGTGAATCTGAGGATATTGATCCACAAACACAAGAAGAGGTACTAAATAGTATCTATAGCAAACTATTAACTGATGCAGAAACAAAAACTCATGAACAAGTAAAATTAAGTACACCGGGAACACCGGAAATTGAAGTTTTATAATTAATCTAAATATTGATTGTTTGATAATTTCTTAGTCTCAGCGTTGAAGAAATATTTTTACTGTATTATTTATTTTTAATCTCCACTATTAGTTTACAATTGTTATGAATAAATAAAAAAAATGTTAAATTTGTACAAGTTTATTTCATTTCTTAATTCAAATGAAAAGAATAATAAATATATAAATAAAAATTAGTTTAAATAAATAAAAGAAATCTCAAGTTGGGTTAGGAGAAACATCTGACATTTTGTTACAATAATTAAGTTTACAACTTCTTAATATTTCTTCGGAACCCAACTGAAAGTCCATAGGTCATACTAAGCATTTTAGCACAAAGTCAATAAGGTAACAGTATATTTACAACTTTTGTTTTGCACATCATAATTGATACTTGAAACCAGACTGAAAGTATAAAATATTACGATTACCACAGTGTTACAAAAATGCAAATTGTTATGTGACTATTATTATTATTCTTACAATAGTAAATTGCCCTAATTCTAATATTACCAATGTAGTTGATTCAGAATAATCCCCTAAAATAAAATCATGAAGAGCATTGTCTAATTTTTCAGGGATTATTCCAAACATTATTTTGTAACTACTGATATGATGAGTACTCAAAAATTGTACAAAAAATGGTCGTTTAACTTAAACATCGTAGTAAATGCATTATCTTATAAAGTTAAAATTATCTAATTAAATGCAATAATTACCCTTTAAACTGCAGCATAAAGGGGTTTAAAATATTTCTATAAATGATTTTACCTAATCGTACACCTACTTATAATTAATAAATGCTTCTAAATGCAATAAATTATTCCTAATTTAAATGCAAAACACGCGGTGGTTACAACAATCATACCGAACATTGGCGTTTAAATCATTTCCCAAGCGAACCACGATTCACGGAACTTATACTAAATGGACGGATATTTAATGTTTCATGTTCGTCAGTCATTCGTATCACATGTTCGTCATTACAAGACAAGCATTGGAACGTTTCGTCGCTTATTCTATCGAGACCAACGTCCATATAGCCTCTATGGAGTTTATCTACGACATGTGCTTAGGCGGCGCGAGCCACTTGCGCATGTAGTAGCAGAAAATGGTGGCGATGTACAGCAGCACCAGCAAAGCACATGCAACTCCCAGCAGCAGTACTGACGCCTTGCTGGGACACGGCTCCACGATCGTCACTGTTTTTTCTGTAAAGAAATGTACCATTTAGTATAACGGTACTTTAGAACGAGTTACAGAAACTTAAGATTCCAACGAAGTCGTGATTTTATAATTGCTTAAATAATTACCTCCGAAGTTAGCTTCAGAAGCCACACCTCCTGGCTTGTCAGAGCGTAGGAAGTCTGTGCTCTGTCCGGCTTCTCCGAAGTCCAAAACCAAAATTTCTTGGGATATGTTCATCTCTTCCTCTTGGTTGTGCGCCTCGGTCTCGTTGTGAGGCAGCGAACGTTTCTTTCTGCCCCATGACTCCAGCGAGTCGCGGCCCCATTCGCACACCGCCTACAAAAAAATATAAATGTTAATCGACGTGTCATTTGCGTAATTTTGGCGTAACTAATGGATTTAACCGTTGCTAATAGTCATACGGAATAAAATTTAAACACCCATTTCATCGAAATTGTTGATTCGTATAACTCACCGGTTCGCAAGGCCCGAGGCAGTATTTAACGTTACATTGGAAGATAACACCGTAGGATTCCGTGAATCTAAAGGCTTCATACACGGATTGAAGAGCGTTGCCGTCAGGAGAGAACGCTGGGAATATGGAAGGATCCAGCGGACAACTGTTACAAAAAAAACAAAAAATTACAACACATTCATCTCGTCAAATTATTAATGTTCTTTGCTAGTAAAGCTACATACCCTTCATCATCAATAATCGGGAAAGTACTCTTGGAATCTTTGGCCATAGCCACACAACTGCGGGCGAAGATGCCATATGGAGCTGTAAGGAGAAATCATACCGTAAGAAAGAGTCTAACAGGATATGCCACGAATAAATAATGGATGCAAACGTTTCCTTACTGTCTTCGGGGATCTCGATACGGAAGGTAAGCCTGTCTCCGATGCGGACGGTCTCGACCTCTCGTTGGCGGGCGTCCAAGATGCGGATGCGTGGCGGAGGTGCCTCGGGCGCAGCAGTGATGGAGATCATCTCCGGATCCCTGCGCAATTAATTATACAACTTATTAAATGCCTATACAAAACGAATGTCAGGAGATTAGTTCCAGTAACGCACTTATCGGCTTATATTTATGGCCGTTTTAAATAGCCATTCAACATGCACGTATGCAATGCAACCTACCATAAGCTGGCCGTTCGACAGCAATCAAGATCGTATCGAGTTCTACTAAATTCATTAAAAATACGTTGGAACAGATGTTCGAGTTAAAGTGCTCATCACGTCCACCCACCGTATCATACTCATGTGAATCTAATTGTTACATGTTTACAATGCTAAAGTGTTATTAGGTCGATGGAATTCAAAATCGTCTGCATGAAGGCATGTTGAAATAGCTCCCGTTTTTCATATTACTGTAACATATCACGTAACTTGTCTCTTGACGTCTTCGAATATATTATACGGTGAATTGTCTGACTTAGCATTTTTGCGGCATTCGTGAATGAATAGTGAATAAATGATAGGATTGTCGCGAGGTAGACTGACCTGATTGGCACCATTCCGAAGGTGATGTTCTTGGAGCTCATGTCGTATGTGCACTTGACTTTGTAGATCTTGTCCGCTTTGGTCATGACAACGCTGTGGTGTTGGAGAACAACCGTGTTCGAGTACACTCCAGTCTAAAAAATAATAATATGGACATCATTTTAATACTGTTTCAAGTATTATTCTGAAAAACGCTTGGCAGGCTTTTGAACCTACGTGGTACAATGAGTAAGTAATGGTTCCTTTGCTTTCGCCCTAATTGGGTAATAGTGTTTTTTTCCAATAGGGTCCTGACACTTTTCTTTAACAGGTGCTGTGCCACTTGACATAATTATTGTTACATAGAGTAGACCGGTTTATATGGCAATCCCAAGTTGCCAGATGACTATTAAACCTTACACCAGCACTTTAAGATTCTTTTGAATACTTACAACGCTCTGAGTGTTGCAGTCCTGCCCAACCATGGTGAGGTCCAATCGGAACAAGTCGCTGTTGACCACATCAATGTTGCAGGTCTCGGAACGTCCCAGGGCGTAGATACGACCGTTGAATGGTTTGTTAGTACGGACTTGCACTGCTATCCTGGTATCCTTGCAAAGAACCGCCACTGTGAACAAAAGGGAATTTTACCATCGTTTATCTTAGAACAATTTTGCTGCAAAGAACAAAGACACAAAAATAACCCTTCACTTTTTCACGACAGGTAAATCCTTATTCATCTTCCTTCAACACATCTAAGCCTACACTTATCCTAGGTAATTGCTTAAATTCAGCACACTGTGTTTTCTTCTTTCTACCCTCCTGTCGGCACTTATATCCACTTACAGTCCATTTCATTCTGACTTGTTAGAAAAACAGCAACTACCCTATTATAACAATTTATTCACACTTTGCTTATTGCAGAAAAGTGTTAAGTGCAACATGTCTTACCGTCATAACAAGTTCCAGTCTTATCGCAGTTGGCATCGTTCCTCGTCAAGTTGCTGGACATGTTCGTGTCTTGCTGGTGCTCGATCGTCACCGGGAGCTCTCCGGGCGGGTTAATGTTGCTTGGCGGCTCTGAAACGAACCAAAGGTTATACAACCAATCCTAGAAATGAAGGAAATTATACACTACTTGCTAATAAAGGCTAACAAATGCACGAGCTCCGGTGCACGTCTCTACTTAGTTACAAGCAACCTCTGATTAGGCAGAGGAGCTTGGGACGTGAGCTGCGTGTATTATAATAATCGAATCAAGATTGCTACAAGGCACTGGCGTACGCGGCCACTCTAAATGCAACCTACTTGATGCAATTACCGGAGGTACTCTCGCGTAGCTTAGGCCCTGCAGCCATTTCAGATATTTTCACGCAATTGATATGTGTAGGCATCTCTTCTTGAGCCCCCTCAGTTCCCCAATCGAACCGCCTATGTAACATCTATGACTAATATTGTACGATTGTATTGTACATTTTAATTAAAAGTGCATATCGTACTTGGAATTTAACTTCATATCAACATCAATATAACTAACTACCTTTAAGTGGTGCACTTCGCTGCATATATTACGCCATTAACCCAGATTATCAAGTTATTGATTCCTTAGCAAAATGTCCGTAATATAATCGTTTGAAAGATAATTTATCCATGTGTCGATAATTGTTATTGATCGTTACCCATTCCCAAAATAAACCTACAACAGATTTCTATGACATGGCTATTAAGAAAAAATAAGCGCCAATGACAAGTTACTCAGCGGCGAAAGGTTCTACCAAATGAATTTCATGCAGACCCACAATAGGCCAAGACTGTGATTTGTTCGAATGGCGGCAGACAGCTACACCATCCCAAATCGATTCGTTAGCAGATTGCCAATAATCTGGACACATTCACGTCCGTCGCCAATAATAAGGTGACGTAAAGCCTCGATGTGGGCCATTGACCGCCAGCACTTGGACAAAAGAGGAATGTCGCCCACAGCTTAGCCGCAGCCGTCACCAAACACAACCTTCTTTAGGATTTAGGTACACTTATTCTCAAAACGAAACTCTGTTCTCGAGACCCTACTATTTACGCACCTACACGACATGAATATCTATGAGGCCCAGTTTAACAAAAAGTGTTAAAATACAGCTTTAACCGGCGAAGTCCACTTAACTAGCTCGCTTGGACTAGCTGTAATTTATAGAGCTGGTTCTATTCTGCGACACAGTGCATCGATTTCAGCCGTCAATCAACATAAGTCAGGTCTTGCTGCAAACACTATTAATACTCGGATAATCACACCCTAGAGAATGTCCCCCTCCCCTATTGCTGGCTTGTTAACATAAGTAATATACGATGTGCCTACGAGATGAATAATTATTCCAATTACGGTGATAAATGTTTTTGTTACAAGTATGAAGTTATAAATGCCTATCATGAGATTGAACGACTAATTCGGGTACCTTTTTCATATTAATTTGATAAGCAAAAAGTAGCAGTTTATTTATAAATCCGTCGATTTGTTGATCGTGTTGTTTCCAAGTGGCGTCGGAGTCGATGACACCGTTGCACCACCGCCACTGGCCACCGTATTTGCAACGCTTCAACGATTTGTGAAAAAAACTTATCAACGAATTCCCACGTTTATACAGCTAATGCTGCTAATGTACAAGAACAATGCGCTAATGCTGATTACGTGTGGGATTTTGAGTTAATATAGACATGCTCTATTGACTTAACGTGTAAAACAAGTGAAAAAGAAAAATTAAAAAATGAATACTTTGGTATGATTGAAAGTGCACTGTAAAAATTATTACAAGATATTTATGGTCAATTTCTCAGAGTTACCTACATTTCGTAAGTAGGCTTCGCCGCTCTTTTTGTTAAGTTTTTGGTTGTAAAAAAGGAAATTCATTATGTTTTGCTTTTTTCGTCGGCCAAAATCGTAGCTTGCCGCTAGATTAATTTCGAGATAAGACGTGCTGTGCCCAATACGCGGCGTAATCTTTTTGTATAAATAACATTTTCTTTGTGGAATTCTAAATGTAGAATTCTAGATTTATTGCGATGGTTTCGCAGAAATACAAAAATAAATACTCTACAGGAAAGTCTTTGATAGCGAGCTTTGTAGAGCAATTCAATTAGTATATGTATGTAAGGAAAGGCTACTATATATTTTTTTTTACTGCTGCGATGGTCTAGTGCTTAGCGTATGCGCCTCTCACCGCGAGGTCTCGGGTTTGATTCCCGGATCAGGGAAAGTTTTATTTGTGAAGTTTCCATCAGGATTTACAATAGCAGAACGGAGTTGGAATTGTGCCTAGCGGAAGGCGGTAGGCTCACCCCCTATCCCATGGGCCCTAAACATAACAGACCGGACGACTGGATGGCGGAGTGGGTAGTGTACCTGCCTGCTACGCCGAGGTCGTGGGTTCGATTCCCGCTTAAGACAAATCTTTGTGTGCATGAAGATGGGGGTTTGTCTTAGTCTGGGTGTTTCTATGTATAATAAGTATGTATTTACAAAAGAAAAGTATATATGTATTAGTATCAGTTATTCTAGTACCCAAAGTACAAGCTCTGCTTAGTTTGGGACTAGATGGCGTTGTGTGTAAGTTGGGAGATATTTATTTATTTATAACAGGTGAAATGTGGGCATTGTACACCTCTGCCACACCCTTCTGGGTAATATAGTTGATACTAGATCGATGTGACTGTATTGCAAGAATGTTATGCCATCCTCGTAAGAGATATTATAAAGTACTATGTGTAGAAAAATGCGGTATTGAAGCTGTACGTCGCGTGTTCGGAAGTGTCCGCTTAAGGATATAACGGTCCCACTGGTTATCAAGCTAGGGTTCCGTATGCAACCTTGTTGCTGAGGCGATGCCGTTATCTTGGCACTAGAGCGACGAGCAAATAAACTTGTTTACCTATTTATTCAAGGCTTTGAAGGTAACGTAAACCTGTCAATCTAGAGATTACACTGTATGCAGATGATTTGCAATAGGAAATGCCGACTGGTAATTACAGAGAATGACTCACCTAGTTATTTTCACAATCACTTGTACGTAGTTAAACTTAATCGTTAATAATTTTACAAAATAAAACCATCTTCAATTACAATAATTTTAGACTTGGTTTTCTCATGGGTGCCATGGTCAGAACTGGACCAAATTGAAATGGGACCAAACGGGGAGCATCAGCTTTCATCACCATTGTCAAAAGTTATTAAAAAAAATATAGACGAATTGAGAACCTCCTTCTTTTTTGGAGTCGGCTAAATAGTTTATCTCGAATAAAAATTCAGCAAGCATGGAGGAAAACCAAAAGTAATTCGTACCATGATCGCTTTAACAGCCATTTAAGAGCTATCAAAGAATTTGATAGCATTTAAATAGTGTGAAATAATGAGTTCGCATCTCAGCATCAGCATCGAGATCTAATGAGAAACGAGAACGTTTCGAGAATAAAACGTGATGTAATTTGATTGAATTAAACTAATTAGAATTTGTTGCAGTATCTATACAGGGTGTTATGTTTATAGAGAAACTTGTTGCAGAAAGTTATTCAGTTAAGTTAGTAATTGCAATAAAATTTAATAACCTGAATTTTTAACGTTTCGTTTTTCAAAAAGGTTTTATCAACTTACAATAAACAACCACTTTGAAACGAAATTATACCGAAACGTATCATTATTAAAAATTGGAGATGTACTGACATTTCAGCTTTACTATAAATGACAATAATCTAGAATTAGAAATGCTACATAACTTGTGCCGCTTTGAAAAATATACTGCATGTGGTGATGCAACTAAGAATACAAAATATAACGAATTTATAAGCAGTATAATTTAACCGATTCGTACGCCGATAAGTCGGTCACATTTGCTGTTACCGACTAGTTGGCTAGCTAACACCTCTATTAAAAATTAAATAAGGTGACAATCCATAGGTCAAATAGATACCTATAAATTTGAGTACTACTTTGCTTAAGTTTCGAGATTTAGTACATACTCGTATTAGATATATATTTTATGTTCAATTTTGCATCCCTGGACTATCCGAACACCCTGTATAAATTGTAAATAGTTGCATAAATTCAATTAAGTATTCGATTACAGCGAGCAGAGGCCAGTGACCTGCGCTGCGGACGGTGGCAAGGCCGCCCAAGGCCGTTATACCCGTACTACTGCTGTTATAAACGATGCATTCAAATTAATATGTACCGATAGCATACTCATTATAGGTGGTTTGATTATATTTATACGTAAATATTGGAATTAGAAGAAAACATGACTTCTGATGAAGGTAGATGTGTTTTTTATAATTTTAACCTGATGTTCGTATGTGATGTTAGATCTACCTTCTTTTTATACATCGGATGATTTTTGTAGTCTTAGGAAATTACTATAGACGGAACTTACTTCCAAGAAAAGGAGAGTTCTACTTCAATATTTAGTTAGACAGATAAATTCTAGGTTCCAAAAGACGTAAGTACTGGCAAACCTGGTTTACTTGATGAAGGTCGTATATTTATATGTATATTTACAGGTTGCCTGGAAGAGATCACTTTATAGTGATAAGGCTGCCCATTGTACATGTTTCAATTAGACTCTGTATCACAATTATGTTCTTCTTCTTTGTGTACATTCTTTCTATTTGTAGCAAGCTCAGTAGAACTTGACTTCGGCAACCAAGCAATCTCTAACCAAATCACTTGTCTAATAAATAGCCAGTACTGGCAGTTTCAGAGATTTTGTCGCACGAGACAGATAGATAGAAGATAGAAAATACTTTATTGTTGTAACATGAAAAACTTAAGAGGTAGCAACAAAAAGAAAAAATGTACAATGGCTTATCGCTCAAAGCGATTTCTTCCAGGCAACCTTAGGATGGAATAAGCAATTATTTGCAGTTTATATTTAATAAGCAATATTATATAATATTATTTATACTAGAAATATACACATACGGGGTGGATGCGACATAGCGACATTTATTGAAACCACAGCTTCTATAGGTACATGGTAAGTATCAATTTCCACCGGATAAAAATTCTCTGGCGAAAAAAAAAAAATCACGTTCTCCGAACAATTTGAACATTGCGATCGTGCAATTTGTTCGGAAGACGTGGATTTTTTATGTCGCATCCACCCTGTATATATGTATTTATATCAATAAATTGACGAGATGCGTCATCCATCTGTGTATGTTCACGCAAAAAAAAAATATTTACGTGAGTTCCTTGCCCGTGCGTGTTATTAGTTCACTATTTTATAAAGAAAATTACTATCAGCAAGATCCTATCAACATGTCAATCATGTAACATCCTTTCACATTACACTTATCTCAGCTTTAAATAACTTGCTTGTCTATTTATTTGCTAATTACGTGACCTAGGCCTTATTTCGTGATAGCCATGAATATCCAATGGTATTAGAAGAGATATTTATCTTAAGATGCTATTTAACTTCATAGGTTGCTAAGGACATGTCGGGGCTAACGCAAAAGGCATGTCGAATGGGAATGCTAATATCTCAAATCTCATTATATCCGCGTTTAGTTGATTCTGCGATTGCAATGGAGAAGGTACTGGGCATTTTGAATCGTATGTTTCTTATTGAAAATGAATCCTACTTTGATATTAATTCTAATGTGAGTTGTTTCCTATATTTTTTAACACTGAGTCGAACATTTTATGAACATCGCTGGATGGATATACAACTTTTTGGCATACCACGGAGGTGATGCCATAGGATTTGATGTTTCAATCAATTCTTGTGAAAAATAGCATAAAAATCTTCATTTTTAATGGCGTCACGTCTGAATGGGGGACTCTATTTTGCCGAGTACTACATTCATTTTTCTATAATAACAATTTAGGGCTGCACCACATCGAAACCGATCTCACGGGCGCCAAAAAAACTCTATTCAATTTGTGTATGACTATAATACTGACCACCGTTATGAGAGCACGCACGAGCGCCGTTTTCGGCTCGCGTCGAGTCGCCGTGCTCACAGTACCACTCGCTTTGTTACTTTTTGCACCAAAATGCAGCGACTGTTATCATGACTCAGCACTCCTCTCATTGTAAACATAAGTAACGAAATTATGCTAACGTATCACCGACACCGACACCTATTCACTGTAAATACACCAATTACAATGCTAAATAGATATCGTTGTACAAGGTTCCGCTTGATCAGTTCTGTAATGAATATCACTTTTATATCGAATATATTAGAGCCGCATGCAGCCGCAACTCTTTTTATTGTAGCTAATACAGATCGTGGCTATCGTGATTATATAACAATGTATACTCGAGCGGATACTTGAACTTGCAGAACTTAAGTTGTAATTTCTTTGCCATTACGTCGAGTTCATTATATTGATAATCAGATAACCCCCGGACCATCTGTAATTACATTTATCTATTACAGAGGAGGAAATGCAAGGGATTGGATTTCTGTGTAACGGTATCTGTACGGGAAAATATCTGAATAGCTGATTATATTATGTTTTGCTTTCACGGTGATGGCCAGCCGTGTACTGACGGAGATCTTAATGCCGTAACCACAGGTTTACGTAATTGAGTAGCGAGTCCTGATCGCCCTTGGAACGGCAGCTATTCGGAAGATTATCTCTAACAAGATGTTTGCAGAAGCCTATTATCACTAAGAGGAAATAACAACTAAACAACAGTTCGTCGGTTGCGTTGTGACAAACGAAGTACATCAATAAAAAACCAATACCCGTCTACTGTCTTCATACAAAAGTTACAAGCGAGTCACGATCTTTTGCCCAGCGTCATAGCAGATCATTATTTTCTCTTAACAACGAACAGCATCTCCCGTACTCGGAGTTGCAAATCGATTGTATCGATTCGATCGAGGCGACTCAACTCGATTAAAGTACTTCGAACGGATTTGACCCTGACCCCTTGCAGCACGCGGCGTGGCGTGAGATATGGACTCGCCTGTGTTTACGTCTTGTTAGGGGATCAGACTTCAAGTGCTGGAAGATTTATGCTTTTGACGTGACGATGCACAGCCGGTTAGCGAAGAAATTTCAGATTTAGCAAAGATTTATTAAATTACGCTTAACTGTTAAACTTCTACGCACTATCCTACAGAGTGTAGAGTTCGAGTTCTTTAAACTGACAATTGGCTAGATGACTGATTTATTTAATTGAAACACCTATCGATACAAGAAACACCATTAAAAAAAATGCTTTGATATCATATAAACTTCCTAATACAATTTTAAATTCGCAATTAATAGTGTCAAACAAATGGTTATAAAGACGTGACGGCACTGCTTTGTAGCTTGTATGCGAAGTTATGAATTTTATTTGGTCCTAGGTTGGACTTATAAAATGGACTTGCCTATGAAACTTTGAAATATCATAAAATGAGTTGCACTCTATAAAGTATGAAAGGAACAAATCTTGTCTTTGGTTCCTGTTTACCTACTTATATTATGAAAAGGTATTCATCATTCAATAAAAATAGTGTTGACAGTAATTTACTAGACTTAATCAGGTCGCTAAACACTTATTGAAAAAGCGCTGTCGTTAAATCACCGTGCTCGCTCACATCATTCTGTTCCAATGTTTAATTTGATGAAGAGGCAAAAACAATGTTTATTGTTTACATACAGCATTTCTCACGACTACCGTAGGTGAGAAGTTAGTCATAATTGCACCGGGGACTGTGTAACAATAACTATTAAATTCCGTTGCTTAGCGTACGCTAATGGCATCATTATAAGATTCCAATCTTTTTATTGTTTAAAATATTAATGTCTTATTGAAAAAAGTATTTGAGTACCGCTGCTAACGCTGCATCAAATCTGCATTCATTAGTGTGGTTTTACAGTGACGCTTACGCCAGCGCGGTTGACCCGCGTCGCGGGCCACGAGGTTCGCGTCTCTTGGATCGTTACATAGTTTAATCAAAACGCACGGATGGCCCGCGCTGACAGCAATTCGGCCGCGCTTGTCAACCGCGCGCGGGCGAGGAGTCATTGTGTTCAGTGCGCGTTGCACAGTCTCACTGGTCAGACGCGCGCATGCGTACTGTCGTCGTCAAAATGAATGCTAATTACATCGATACGGGACGACTGATTAAAGAAGTTCGCTGTCGACCGTTGTTATAGATAGATGAAAATGTTTAAAGAACTTGTCACTATGTTCTCTTAAATCCAAGAACGAAGTAGAGAACGCGCCTCTCAGCAATCTAGTAGCATTGTAAGGATGTACTTGTATACGTCGTCCTCGTTGCCTTTTTTTCCATATGTAATATAGTATAATTAATACGAGAAGTCTCATCGTGACTGTATGAGGCGGGCGGCTAACCGATCGCGACTATACGAGACAGCAGACCGTGCGACTCTAAAACTCGTTTTATAGTTTGGAGCGGGTCACCCGCGCGCTTACGGGCCGCGCTTACCACCCGCGCGGACGGTAAGCGTCACTGTAAAACCACACTTAGTGTTCCTCATTTGCTGATTTATTTTGCATAGAAGTCGTAGCTTTGGTTAACAAATGAGGTTTGTTAATGATATCGTTAGCTGGTACGGCGGTTCAGCATCAATCTGCGCGCCGTCGTAAAACTGATCATGACGTTAGCAAATACGTATCCCGTTGCACACTAACGAGCTCGGCTAATAGCACATATCTGAATAAAAACAA
The DNA here is from genome assembly GCA_905147285.1 of Hypena proboscidalis. Classification (NCBI taxonomy): domain Eukaryota; kingdom Metazoa; phylum Arthropoda; class Insecta; order Lepidoptera; family Erebidae; genus Hypena; species Hypena proboscidalis. The sequence continues at coordinate 14,726,374 of LR990128.1, read as the reverse complement.
CTCAGTTGTTAGGGGCTAAAATGATCGGGCAGTTTTCCTCCAAGACGCGTGAGCCGTTACAATCTGACCACCGACGCTGAGTGCTACAAAACATTACTTAATAGAATACCCCATTGTCCCTTAGTCTATTAAAGGCAATTATATTCAAATGAATCATAAAATGAAGGCTGAATGCTCCGAAAATTTGCGAATACGGAGCCTAAAACGCAGTCACCGCAAATCTTCTCAAATGTCCTATACACTTCCTAAACAATAACTGACTTCGACAATAAAAAAGAAATCAAATGGTTTTTGGAGAAAAGTATTGCTTTTTGCCCAATTTTATGGCATTGGTTAAAAAATAAAACAAAAGTATTCGAGTTTCCAGCTTTCTACGAAAGCGCGTTAATAGCGACCTAACGCGTAACTGTATCGGATGTAGCGCAGATTACGCTCTTACAAAAAGTGTTCGCATGCTTTACCAATGTGTTATTATATAGTTCTGTGCTCTGTAGGACTGTCTGCGGCTCTACATTCGCGGTTTATCGACACTTTATTTTACGATAATTTCGTCTCGCCCGGCGACACTTGCGGTCTCAAACTCATTGACACAATTTCCTCCAAGGAGGTCAATATTTTGGCACTTTCGTTCATTTTCAAGAAGTCGGCAAACTCATTATTAATTCCGTTACAAGATACTTTATTTTTTAAGGAAAATTGCTTAACTTAATGATTTTAACCGCCGAATTACAAAGCAATTTGCCAAACATTATATCTAATGTAAAGAATTAATTTAAGTTATAAGTTTCGGTCGGATGTATATTTGTTTTCATCTTCTTTATATGTTTTAAAAGCAGTTTTGCTTTCTTAATAAGGCGTAACTACATAAATCAGGCTACCAGTATAATTTATAAATAAAGATAACCATTTTTATAGCTACCGTTGACCTCTATAACCATAGAACATCGTACATTTATAGCAGCAAACATGGTAAAGAACTCAAATCGATTCAGGAGCAATCTAAATTGGCGTAGAGTTGGAATGAAGCAATCATTCGTTAATGGTGCAAGCGTCCGTCAATCACGATGCCGACCGATTCTCACATTATTATGGCAAAACATTCTACTGTAAATTTTCATTAGCAACCTTATAGAGGGACGATTTAACCGGCAACTATGTTCTGAGAAAAATACCGTGACACAATTGCTTTCGAGAATGGTCATGCGGTATGGTACAACGCAGCGCGTTTAATTCTTTTGAATGCGAGATTTAGAGATCGTTTAGTTTATTAGTTTCTAAATATCTAAGAATATAGTGTAAATAACATCGTGCTGAAGCCGCTTACCAGTGGTTCTGAACTTTGTGTACAAACATTTTTTATCGCAAAATTTATGATTTTTTCGATGCAAAAGTTAAGTATTTTGCGATTTTCCGTGTCATTTAGCTTATTCTCATTTATTTGCGATTTTCCTACATCGTGTGAAAATTTCCCAAGATTTTCCGATGTTTGTCAAAATCATGTGCTTAATCACTTGTAATCAGCTTCGGCTCGATATAACTTACATACTGTATTTCTTTAAGTTATTATTCATTGCAAGATAGGTTCTGTTTATTAGGAAACATCTTCAGCAGGCAAATTTCAGCAAAAGTTCCTATTTGTCAAGTATTTTGTGCTGTCATTTAATTTACAAACGATTAAGATAAATCTCTCTAGATATCTAGGAGCTCAGGCCATTCATTATAATAAGATAAATCTTGCAAAATAGGATGCGATTGCTAGACTGAGTTTGATCAGGAATATATTCACAAGTATGGGCTTCAATTTTCTCTTTAACTGTGTTGTATTACCGCCCTACCTACGCACAAAGCTAGCCAATTCGACGCGCGAATATTAATCATATCCTGTGTTTAAAAAAAGAAATTAAAGTCTATGGCGCTTCTATTTTATTTTTTATGCCGGCCAGTTTGACAGCACAATGGCTCAGATTCCGTGAAGGTAGCTGTAAAGAGTTTGAATTATGCAGTAGCAGTAGGAGCACATGACTTTATACTTAAGTAACGCAACAGTGTGGTATTTACATTTCCTCGCGTCGCTGGATATGAACGTATGAACATAAATGACTATTAGTAATGACGGCTCATTCGCAATGTTGATACGTTTCTGATATGGCATCCATATAAATGAGTCTACGCCTAGGCATTATTCGATTTGCTTGAAAACATCAGGCAAAAACGTATTTTGACAGATGATGGTCACCGCCCTGGTGTTCAATCGATACGCCTATCTCATGTCGTATAGTATCAGAAAATTAACAAATGTGGCCACCTAAGTTGTAAGATTTAGATAAATATTCAAACACAAATAGGGGCCGATGTCCCCAAACTTCTTTATCTACGGTTTTATTTAACTAGAATTTGCGTCTTTCTCTCTAGTTCAATGTGAGACAGAGAGATCAGAAGCTGTGGCTTATCGTTCAACTTAAGTTTAATACGTTGGTAAAATCGGCATTTCCTTAGCATACAAAAACACACACACATACCAATAATATTATAATACTTATATATATTTGAAAATATATAAAATAGTATTAGTAAAGTACTAGTATATGTTTATTTAAAGTGTATCTCTACCCTAAATAATAGACAACCACGGCACACGACATACTACACTCTTTGACTGTAAAGTACGAGAGGCCTGATACCCATAGCACAAGTTTAAACTTACTTTGGGTAGTAGTCGACAAATTATTGTGCATAATATTATGATTCCATAACTCAGGTCTGTCACGTCTATCTCTTGTATGTACTTTCTTTTTTGAAGCAATGTTTTATTTTTGAAAGCACGTATATGATATTATTTAAATAAACATGCGTCAAAGATATAACTGCATATAAGCATAGCACTTCAAACTTAATGTTTAGTGAGCCGTCTGTTCCATACAGTAATTGGTACAAGTATGAAGGGTGAACGTACGTAGCTTCACCGCGCGGAGTTAATTGTAGCCAGGACCGCGAGAGGTGTCATTAGCAAGGCCGACTTGCGTACTCCACTTTCTTATCTTCGAAGCATTCCATTTAAATAAACTACCATCTTTGATTTGCATGCTAACATTATACAGGGTAAGAGGGAACAATTGGTTGGCTGTTTACCATACAAAAGTAATATGGATTTTACATTAGTATTATTAAGATTTTATCTATTTTTATAGACAAATCATATCTAAAACACTAATATGCATAACTCGCGATAACAGCATAAGCTAACCACTTGACAATCGAGGCAGTTTTTTTACCTTTTAGAATTTCAATTTATTAGTCTATCTATATGTTTGTGCGCGGGTCAAGCAAATAATAATTAATAATTGCAGCCCTGTATCTAGTACATGTCCCACTGCTGGGCACGGGCCTCTTCTCATGATGAGAAGGGTTAGGCCATAGTCCACCACGCTGGCCAAGTGCGGATTAGTAGGCTTCACACACCCTCGAGTACTTTAAGGCACTCTCAGGCATGCAGGTTTCCTCACGATGTTTTCCTTCACCGTTAGCGAGTGATAATTTATATGATAAATACACACATATCTTCGTAAAGACGAATCTTAACGATAAATAAAGTAAAGTCAAGCAAATACAAGCATCAATTTGAGATCTAAGTTATGTTTTATTTAATCTAACATATTAGAATCGAAGATATTATCAATTTAATCACGCGATCAAAAGCTTTACTACTTTATTACATGAATAGAGGGCCCGTTAGGCTTCATTCATGGATAATGACATCCTGGATATGAAGAAAGCCCAATAACGCCAGCACCGTAACTTACCCATATCTATTCAAGTAACAGTGCTCTCCACTACATTTACGTGCACCGTGATGTATATGTCCCGTTTTACGCGGGACTGATAGATCAGATAACTTTAGCCATACAAACTAGCAAATCATATGAATTCATTTATAGTTGTTGATTCTGATTCAGAATCAACAACTATAAATGAATTCATGTGATTTGCTAGTTTGTATGGCTAAAGTTACAAAAAAAATGCCTAATATCCTTAAACAGAGGAGATTTTAAGCAACTCTGATCTGAAAGTATTTGTCATTAAATTGTTATCAGTCAGAAAATTGCAAATTTTCTTATAAATTCAAATTCAATTCATTTATTTTTATAGACCCCAGGAGGCGCTTGAACACGTCAAAACATTACAAACAATAAAATAATAATAAATTAATAATTAATTATAAGAAAATCTAAATTATACTAATTACAGTGATTTAAATAACCGGGGCTTAGATTAATTTTAATCCAACTGTTTAAAATCAGACTAAAATCAATAAAGTGTATTTTAAGTTCTGGGCGATTTATTTGGTGTTTTTAAATGTTATTTTGGGCAACTTTTCTGCATTAGGTGCTATTTAAACATAACACGATAATAAAACAGCTTTATAATGAAAATTATAATCACAAAATTTTCCTAGTAAGCTATGTATTTAATTTAGTTTCGACAATAAAAAATATGTGTCTTATAAAAATACTGCCTCAGTCTCATTCTAATCTCAGATGCATCCGTAATACCGTACCCGAGTTTCGCCCACTTAGTGTAAAATATATGCCTGAAATATTCAAAGTTAGAGATCCTGAGATCCTCGTTAAATAATATCTCTATAACACTAAATCGTCGATAGTATCTCTGCATCTGCTAGCAGGAGTTATGACGTCATCAATGCTAGTACTGCCTATAAATACTGACGATACTACACCACCGAACAGCTCTTCCGTAATTTAGTCCTGGCTTACAACGGTTAAGGGTAAATAATGGAAATATACTAAGAAATAATGCGTTCGAGTTCCAGCAAATAATGGGTATACAATACGTGGACTATCTATACCAATTTACTGTAAAGATAACATTTTGTATTTTTAGACGTTTTCGAGAAACAACTTCGAAACCTTTGTTGTCTTTTTTCACAATGATAACGAAGAAGTATTAAATATGGTTTCTCAAAAACACGGAGTCGTATAAAAAAGGTCTTCATTACGGTAAGATGAACAAAAACTAGTGCATAGAAGACGAAACTTAGCTTTTATTAACACAGTAAAGTGTTAATAAAAGCTGTTAATAAGACACTTAATATCTATAAATAGGCGATATATTTATGTAACTACAACAAACTGATCCCGTCTATTATAAATTTTAACAAAAAGAAAATTTGAATACCAATTCGATTAAAATTCAATGATAGCTCACCAAATTGTACTCTAATATAAATCTACTTACTCAAATAAAGATAATAACGAAATAAAACGTATAATTTAATTTAATATCAAACGACATTGTGATGCAGGGCACATTCTCAACACATTTAAGCCCCATTTACATCATTATTCTAAAACCGCGTTTCATTATTCTAAAATTTCTTTAATCGTATTTCGATCTATCTATCTCATTCAATGTATCTTTGGGACAGAGAAGTCGAATAGGCCACCGTTAAACATCGATTTAACTTGTTGATGAAATTGAAGCTTACGCGCATTATTATTCTATCCCGAACTTGTTGGAACTCAACGCCACTGTTCGTAATTACAGCCTACTATAAAGTCATTACAAGATTTTAATTTAAACCTAGTATTATAATGCCATTATCAATAGCGAGCGACTATAATAATATACAAAAAATATAAATAAAGCATTAATGTCAACGTGTACTACAGTTTTTTGAGTTGTCGAGGTGGTTTATTCAGTTTTTAGAAGCCTACAATTTACTTTGGATGCCTTCGACGCCAGGAGCGACTTAAGGTGATGGTTTCCGATACCATGTTTTGTAAACATCTTTTTGACAAATGGCACATGTTATAAATCTGAAATTAATTTATGTAATTCTTGCTCTATCGTTGTCGCTCGCTACGGGGAAGGAAATCTTCGGGTGAAAACTTGTATACCTAAGAGCGCATACACAATATTATGCTTGAGGGTGTGTAAGTGAAATAACCCGCACTTGGCCAGCGTGGTGGACTATGGCCTAACCCTTCTTCATCCCTTCATCATGAGAAGTGATCCGTGTCCAACACTGTATGTGTTGGACACGGATCACTTCTTTACTGTAACATGTATAATCCTATCCACTGCTATTATTATACACTATATAAGCCAGGAAAAACCGCCGACAATACGTGATAAAACAATACCAAGTAAATAAGCTCTCAAACAAAAATGTAAGTCTAGCTAATACTTGAAAAATATTAAGTTGTATTTTGTTTGAAATAATAATAAATGTATGTACCAAAATGAGTCATATTAGGAGTGCTAAGTAACACGGTCGCGTTCTTATAAAATTTTATCAACAACCCTCGCTTTAAATGAAACTTTGTTGCTATCATTTTAGTTTCTCTTGGCTTGAATATAAAGTGGGTTACGAACCTCCTCCTCATAAATCTATATGGGTTTTTGTTCTTAGTAAACGTGAGGAAACCGACACATTAGCTTCACGTTTGTAGGTGAAACCTCTTTCGTTAGCTGCAATACGCCGCCGCAACTAACTTTCATTTGTTTCACTTCTCATATCAATAACAAATACTTATAGCATATGCACGTGATATTTTTGTAACATATATTTTCCTATTAAATTTGTAGTTTTTTTTATATTTGAAGTATGCCTTGCCTTAAAACTTTGTACGGAGAAATTATGTTTTCGCTTTATATTTGTAAATAACATGAGCGAGACTTTTTTCGCCTTCATTAGAAACGAAGTAGCTACAGCTATACATTATCTTTTCACATCACTGCATAAATAGTTTCTTCGTAGTGCTCTAGCTAGTGGCTATCAACAAAGTAATCGTAACTCAGATGATATTTTTTTAATATTTATAGCAATTTAATTACCTCCGTTAATGAGAAACACGTCTCCACGTCATTATTGTAAAAGAACTAAACCTAATAAATTCTTACACTTATCTAAAATGCAAAAAGTACTCACTCTCGCAGAAGTTCTCGAAGTATTTTCCAATGGGTTCTCCATCGTCAATGAGCGGCCTCTCAGCATTGAGATAGGCTGACGGTCCATCAGGCAGCGTATGGTGATCCAGATGGTACAACCTGCAGTTATACGCGGCCGAGTGAGGGGGGCCCATGTACAGGAACGACCGGCACAGGAACTCCGATTCGATTTCGCATGCGAGTCGACAAGCTGCCTCGGATGTCACCTAATCGAATACAAAACAGTTTGCCATATTAATCGATTGATTCATCGATTACTTTGTCGTTTATAGATAAAGTGATTTATTTGCGATGGTAAATGGCTGACGTTTGCCTAGCTAGCTCATACATAATAAATACTTTCTATTGTATTGGGAGCGAACCGCTTTTTGAGGTCCGTAGTATAATGTAGAAAGACTACATCATTATTAAAACAGCTTCCACTAAAAACAGTTTAAATCGATAAACTCATCGCTATCGCTAACAAGATGCGATAACATATCTCTTCCTACTTTATAGCGATCGCTTACGAAACTAAAGTTAATTGCAATACGGCTATGTGATTAAACACAAGTACACATAGCTACCAATCAACCTAGACATTTCCAGTATTAGCTGGTCTCGCATTGCAAGGAAAGCCATTCCAACGCAAGACCATCTTATAGTGGAAAAGTATAGGTTGTTGTGTAGCCTGTACACACGATTTAACCCAAGGCTCCTCGTTAAGACATGCGGGATGCAACTGGGGTCACAACCTATTAAGGTGACAGGTTACGGCATTGGAATTTACTATAGACAATATTCGTTTGGGAACAGAAGTCTAGAAATCTATGAGTGTATATTTGATTTCGAAGACCACATTTCTTAACCAGTTTCAGATTACAATTTTGAACATAGATGCGTAATATCACGCCTTCATCTTAATTAGGCAGAGACAATGCAATGCAAGTGGCTATGATTTTTACATAACTTGACAAGAGTCACAAAATGAAGGTCTATAAATTCAAAAAATCCTTTTACTGGTGTGCATTTCTTGTCTCGTATAGTTTGTCAGCGTAATATTTGCCTGCTTTTTTAGAGTACCAACTATCATAAGAATGAATCCATAAAACTATAAAGAAATGACCGCAATTTAAACCGAGCAGTTTTATTATTAAGGGATATACCCTCAATAATAAAACTAAAACGTTTAACAGCCGCCTGTCAGCAGCGCCTCTTTGCATGTTCCATATCACGTTACAAATGAGCCTCACAATAATTGCAACATCACTATTAATTTCATGTCAAGTGAAAGTGAATCTTGACAGGTCGGATGTAGAGTATTAATTTGAATGCGATGATTTAATGGTGGTAGAAAATTTGTTAATAATTTCGAACCAGACAGGACTACCGTCTAATCACTAACTTGTTGCCAAATGTTAGCTGAAATTACTGGCAATATCGTTGTCGTCATGAATGGCGACGTGTTGCAATACAATCTTTTATGGAGTGTTAAAACAATACCTGTAGTTCCTTGTCGGTGTAGTAGTGCAAGCCGGCATACTGGGCCACCTTGTCTTCTGCAACGCCGACCCGCGGCGCGGTGAAAACGCGCTGCCCCTTGCACGCCTGCGACGCCTTCAGGCACAAGTTCTGCACGACCACACACGAGAAAACACGTCAAATAACACAAAACAATCGTAATAACGATAACTGAATACTTGTCTGTAACTGCTCTCAAACGTACCGCATTACAACCATGATTGCTTTCTATGAACTCGCCGTCGAAAGCGCCACTTAAAACTTGTAATATAAACCGAGTGTCAAATGAATAAACGGAGAGCAGAAATAACGTCGTTTCATTTGTTAAAGCATAAAATATTTCGCTGTGTATTGAGAGAATCTTATTTTATTGTGTCAGGTAAAATTGCAGACACAATTTATGCGTCGCCGAGAAGTGAAATATTGCGCTATATAATTTGCTGCTGGTCTAGTTCTATAAAAGGCTCGATGTTTGCTTGTAGAATAAAAAGGGTTAATTGATGGTTTGTTATTTAAATTGTTTTATGACGTGGATGATGTCCAGTAGCAGTACGTTTGATTGACAGACGTCAAGTTGGCAGTACCTCGAAGTAGTCGGTGCCGGGGGTGTCGACCAGCTGCACGAAATGCTGGGCGGTGCGCCTGTCCGAGTCGCTGAGAGAGCACCGCATGCTGCCATACTCATACTCCGCTGAACGACATGGGAACTTTTTCTGTACCAACAAAAATATAATCGATTAATTTACGCTACCTATTGCTGCTATGAACCTACATATTTATGAACTCTACAATATTACTTTCTAAGATACAAAATAAAATTTAAATTAATACTTCCAGCGCCAACTGATGAATAAAAGGCTTAGTAATTTCCTTCATTTATAATGTTAAGTACGTACATATTATAGTTTGATATTTTCAATAGATATCCGGAGCTATTTATTAATATATCTAGCAATAAACGTAGGACTATAACCTAAGTAGTAACATCCATCAACATTGTCGTATATTATGTACAGTTTCCAGTTCAATTTACTAATAACCTGCTTGATCAAGAGTAATAATTAGATGCAGACATTCTTATCGCGACGCTCATAATAATAACAGGTGGGGTAAAAATGTGTTACAAAGTTGTAGCAAAGTGGCAAAGCCATCATAATTATTCAAATATAACCACACTTGTATTTTACAAATAGAAGGTATTCTTTTGTTAATCGGGTTCAAAAAAAGGAGGAAATTCTCAATTCGATTGTATTTTTTTTAATCTAGTCGTTATCTTTAAATATTACTTAAGTACCTATTTATTCCTTTTAAATGCATTTTTTGTAATTGAAGTCATTTTTTTTTGTAAAATAATTTTAGCATAAATTGAATCTAATTCAGTAATTCTAACAGTCGGTCTGTAAAGATAGGTACTTGTTAAAAAACCTATAATAAACTGAAATATAATATAATTGCTTAGAACCTAGTGCCTTGCAATTTATGTGAAGTCAAAGCTATATTTTAAATAAAATACCTATTTCACCCCATTTATAATAAGCTTCCTATCATTTCGCCTATATCTTGAGTGCCACTGCAACTAGGGCAAGGCTATAAATATAAATTGAATAGATAACCGTAGAGTCGACGACGTTGCCATGATACTACATTGTTCATACCTGAGCTATGCGACACGCCTAAAGGCTTGGTATTTTGCCCCAAAACTGTATTACTCTAGCGTTGAGGCTTTTTAGATGGCATATCTCAACGGGACTATTATTCTACGTTATCTTGTCATGATTTCACTGTTGTGTATTTGAATTTAATATAAGTTGTTACTGCTATTTTGAAGGTATCAGGAGTTATCATGGTGGAGAGGATAGGGTGATACTTGAAGATACTTTGTTTTGTTAACATTTTCAAAAGTTTCTAAGCAGTCCGAAACACCTTTAGTGCGGCGTAATATGCTCAAGATGTAGATTTAAAACATGAAAAAACATGGCTGGTAAAGGAAAGTTTCTATTCCATTAAAACTTTTTTAAGAAGAGCTCCTGTCGTTTTTGTCATTGTAGAAAAATCGTGTGAAATAAACTTAAAATGTTTTCATGTTAATCATTACTTTTTTTTGTTATACTAGTAAAAGTCGTAATTAACCTACCATAAAATATATCAACTAAGTTGTATTATGTAATTAACATTTGCATGTCTGTACAGTAGGTGAAATATTAAAATTAAACTATCTTATATATTGTAATAACTATCTTTGTAATAAATAAATGATGATTGAAAACAGTGTTTAAACACATAAAGCAAGACATATATTATTTATATTCATTGAATAATAGTTGCGGTCAACTCACCTCAATATCTAAGCAACGGACCACGACTATTAAATAACACTTAGTATCAACCCTTTATTGACAATTAATATTAACCTAAAAGCATAATCTTAACACTCATCCCACTCAAGTTTCAATACCAGCACAAGTGGGTGGTCTAATGGGCTCGTAGGCGCCAAACCAGATAACAGCCAATTGCTTCTATTTATTATATTCTAGCCACGAGAAATCATCATGTACTTAGAGAAATGATTTACTAGGGATATTTAATGATTGGCATGTCAAAGTTGCATTAGTCAAACTCCTTACTGTCAGAGAAAGGATAATTTACTATTGTTTTAAAATAGATCCTTTCCATCGATCCTGCGCGCAGCCTCCTTAATGATAATGATCATAATTTATGTGCCTTGCAGATCCTCACGCTCCTATAATATTCTTTCGCACTTAATGACACCATAGATGCACATTACTTTTGTCTGAAGATAATGTTCGTTTGCATAGGGTAATATTTTCTAGTTTGAGTTTTTCTGCATGCAAGAAAAGGTTTAGCATGCCAGAGATTTAAGATTAGACTACAGTGAGCTTTAAGTATTAGCGTATTCTCCGTAGTCGATATATTCCAGAAATACAGTTAGATACGATAAGCACATAATGTCTACCATTATGTGCGTTAAGATAAGTAAACCTGCAATTCCATGGAGCATTTGTGGAAATCCTTGCCCTGCAATATTAACATAACTCCTGTCGATACCGCCTGTGATATCTGCGCTATTTGAATACGCAATAACAGGGTGTTGGCTAAAGATAGGCGGCTTAGAATACGTGTAAGATATACGTTACCTCGTTAAGACATGCGGCGAGACAGGCTTCCTTGGTGGACGTGTAGATGACGGTGTTGTCGAGCCCCCGAAGCGCCTTGCCCGGCACCCGCTCGAAAGCCCACGGCCGCAAGCACACGCTCTCCGTGCGCACTTGCAGCTTCACCATGTAGTACGTGTTCACCGAACGCTGTCGTAGAATAACTCACATAAATCCCACCTCACACCAAACCCACCATTATCGATAATGCACCCAGATAAAATGAGCCCATCACAATCTAAAATACAGACATCAGTCGCCGCAATGACTCGAGTTCTAATAATCACTTCCCATATACGTTTATGCATGCATAGCTGTGACTGAACACTTTTCCACTGCACCATCAATTGCTGGCACCAGATGCGTATGAGCACATATTTTCACTTTAGTCTCATTTGTTCAAAATAAACAAACAGGCGGTCGGCGGCGAGCCGCATCGTTTAATATCGTATATTTATTGGCTGCGCCGTTCATTAGGCCTGAAAGCGATTAAACTGTCTAACGTTTAGCTGAACAGTTACAATGTACTGTGCATTCTGGTTATGTTTCCCTTAGACTGGTTGACCGATTTAATCTGAATTGTTAATCCAATCTCTGCATCGGCCAGCTAATTGGCAGTACGGGAATGTTGGCGGCAGCTATCCCAGATAAATTTATTTGGCTATTAAATATTTAAGCTGTTATCTACAAGATACGTCCTAGACGACAAGCACGTGCCTAATAAATAATTAAGTTAATACTTAAAGCCAGCCTTAGAGGTAAATTTAGCCTGCGGCAACCGCTAGGTTTAATTAACTCGCGCCATAGGAAATTCTTCTGAAACGATGCCTTTTAGATTGGTATAACATAGCTTTAGAATTGTTACCGTACATTCTTAGGACATATTTATTATACTTTTTGCTTTTTTAATACCTGTGGAGTGGCCATGGGGTTATTGGCCTGCGTGTCATTCTGCAGGAGACAGCGAGTTTCTTGCACTGGCGTGAGAGGGTTCAGGACAAAGCTGTAACAAACGTTTTACATTTAAAACAAGTTAAAACAATTCATTACAGTCACGACGTAGTTGTAACAGATAATAGAATATCATTCTTAAAGACAGAATCCGCGATATAACGATGTATGATAATTCGTTGTGGTAAAGAAAATATGCGGTAGACTAGTTGTACCAGCTTGTACTGCATTTTACCTCCACCGCAATAGTTCAACATGCCGAAAGCCAATTACCTCAACGACAAATAAGCGATTGGCATTTTCACTAAAGAAAACAATTAAATAACGGTAACTTAAATAGATAAAACTTATTATCGGTATCCATTTAAAGTACACAAGTAGAAATGTCGGCCGCCAACGTGTTGCAAAAAGGTTATAAAAGCGTCTAATTGTAATTTTATCTTAACCGTCTTCTTTTTATACATTCCCATTGTGAGTGGTATTAACTGTTGTTTTATTCCTACCGTTTGCTGCTAATCTTCCCAACGTAGAGCTACGGTCGGTTTCAATGAGAGAGAGTAATTATACCCACGGTAAAACGGCCCAAATTATTCCATTAGATACGACTATTCGTCTACCTCCGAAGGATAATATCCGCAAGAAGGAACCGTTGTACAGCAACTGGAACTAAATAATTGCCGTATTCACAGAATCAAAATTACGCGCGGTGACCAAATATCAATTATAAACACATTGTTCATGCAATCATGCATTGAACCTCGTTATTGGAACGATGTGCTATTTTGTACGGTTCGTTTCGATAAACATATTGCAGAAAAAAGTCTCGATAACTGTATTCATAGACGTCTTTGTAATACCAACTGCTTATAAATTTATCTGTCGACATTGAGAAGTATCATGACCAATCGTTTGATAACTCATTCATCGAAATCTATTCAACCGTTTCGATACAACGCAGAGACGTGGGAATAACAAAAACTTGAAATTTTAATACGACTATCATTTAGAACGTTACTTTAGTGAGAATGTGTTAACTGATTGCTAAGTAAATATTGTTGAAATTTTATTAGCATATCTAAATACACGATTATGCAACTTCACGGTGGTATTACCGTTATTATTTAGGAACAATTTGCACGTATCAGATTCCTAAGAGATGCCTAGATATTGTTGTGGTGGATTTTTTAATTAGAGGTGAAGGACTTTTTACATGTGTCGCAAAAAGAGGCAATTGTTAGATGGCACGTCGCAGGTTTTTTTGTCGGATGTTTAGATAGACCATTGCACCAGGAAGTGTCAGGGGCGGCCAGCCACTGGGGACAACCTATAACAAACTATAAGCGGGATTGTTAAATAACTGAACTTTCCTGCTGTAAACACTTTTGAAATTTTACTAGATGAACGATTTGTATAGTGTGACGCACAAAGTATATCTTTGAATATAATATCTTTGAAAAAGTTATAAAAGAAAACCTTATTTAGTTCTCTAAATATTGTTGAGGAAAATTTTACTATTTTGCGTAAATTTATAAAAAAATCATTTTGTCAGTTACTACACAATAGACAGTATTTGATACAAAGAAATAGTTAAAACTTTAATCTAATAAAGGTCACGATTTTCTAGTGTCACAAGTTTTTATTTTGGAAACTGTTTCAAGTATAACTATATATTTTAATATCCTGTATAGCTAGTTTAATTTTTTTTTTTTTATATATTAAATAGAATACGAGTTTGCAAGCGTAGTGTAATAATACATCATATTATTGAATTTGCTGACAAATGAACATCATAAAGAAATTCAATATTCATACATTACTTGCTATTTTACTATACGTAGGTAATATTTAATTATAGAAGCCTTCGAGTTGTAAGATGGTGTGTAATTTAGCTAATTGCATAATAAGTGCCTGTGTGCAAAGGTGTATTAAACGTGTAAATATTCAGAGTAAATACAGAGCTATTCCAATAAGTGTATATCTAGTAACCCAGGTAATGTGCTTTCAAAACATTGTGGGCTTAACATAAAATTAAATAGTAATTTTATAATTTTAATACTGTGAACTAATTACTACTCGACAACTAAAGTAAATTGATGGTGATGACTGATGATGAATATTATGCATCATTAATATTTTCTGCGTTATACTAATGTGCTCCCAAACCGCAAGCATTGGCTTTTAATGTAACGATTAGCAACTAAAACTAATTTCTACAAAAAGGCGCTTCCTCTTACATTTTTGACCCCAAATTTACCCTCTTGGAATTTCCAACAATTCTATCGTATTGTTAATTTATGTCGTGTAATTTACGAACCTTTCAAATACTCTATATACCCTTTTAACCCTATTGGTATATAATACAACGAAGAAACATTTACCACTTTTTAAGTAATACCTACGGCTACACAGCTGTGGATACCGATATCATGTAGCAGTTTGCGTGATGCGCTTACAAATATACATACAGTCAAACAGACAAACAATTCTAATTTTTTTTTTGGCCTCTAACGCTGTTATAAAGACCCCTCGATTACAAGGCAAATTTGCAATTTCATTATATGTATAGATTTAAAATTTTATTTGGAACATCGCAACGTTACATTATAAGCGAATGCTCGCGGTCTGAGAGCAGAACAAAATGTTACTGTGTTTGATCAAAACATTAAAAAACTGGTTTCTATAATGGAAGAAATGTAACAAGACTCCTAAACCTGATGGCAATCTTTCAGTTTAAGTTAATGACATACATGTTGAGTCGACTCTATTAGGCCATTTCTTCTAATGTGTATAATTAAAGCATGTTAATGAATTTACAACTGGAGCTTTTAAAACTCTCCACATTTCCGTTTCCGTTTTACATTAGAAATGTAATAATTGATTTTGTATATGATTGTAGGCTGCGAAATGCCGGCACTATTAATTATTATGGTTGTGGTATTTGTAATTAATGGCGGAATGATAGAAATTAATATTCAATACTATCTAAAACGAATGTCTTCTAAATATGAAGGTCAATAAGAAATGACAGAAAAATATATCTCACCAGTGATTCATACATGTTTCTCAGCAGAACGCATTATTACTAAAAAAGTTTTTTTTTGCAATTATAGCTGTAAAATCATTTTCCTACTCACTGAAAAGTATTTTTGCAAGCGTAGGTATTCTAATAGACTTATTATTATTTTTTTGCGACGCGGACGTGTAAAATGTAAAAGAAATCCAAAACCATTTTGTTTTGTATTTTTGGAAAGTTACGATGAAACATTTTTGCACCCGGAACCTCAGAATCCTGTACTGAATAACTGGTAAGCAGCTTCGATATGATCTCATTTACACTCCGTAGATAAATTAGTTAAGTCAGTCAGTCAAACGAAGATGCAATGACACTAAAGGTTTTTAGTAATATCAATAGCCTTCACTTAACCTCATCAATATAGTATCTGATCAGCCCATAACAGCTGAAGGCACGGCAATAATTTGTGAACTAACACACTAAAACGAAGCATTTTGCCCACGCTTTGCCAATAAATGCGCATTTAAGCGCATGAAAACCTTCCTCAAAATAACTAACAATGCGCACTAAGCATTTACTTACAACTAAGGGCTAAAGCACACACGCTTTAACGGTTTAAGCGATTAAGCGATTTCAATACCACGCTCGAACGCAGGAAGTCGCAAAAAAGCGATGCGACCAATCAATCAAAATCAATAAAAACGTGGTTTTTATTGCTTCGTTCCAACGGAGAGAGTTGCCAAAATGCGACGAGAATCGATACAGTCGCAAAGTCTCTGATTGCCAATGCCAAAAGAAGCGCGTGTGCTATGACCCTAAGATAACGGCACCAACGCACTTACTGTTCGTATAATTTCATATTTTAAATAACCAAGTTAGTTTATGAGTCCTTAGTTTAATGTTCTGTAGTAAAACCGTTCCGGCTCATCACAGGTTGTTAGAGACGCCAATATTAATCTCAGAGATCGAACACGTTATCTAACATCATAATCGAAACCAATAAATCAAATGATATACAACTTCGAGGAACCAGTAATCCTGTAATATTGTGATTAGAGAAATTGTGGTGTTTACTGGTTTCACAGTAGGATAACTTTCTTCGCTCCCGGATCATAGAATTACGGTAGTATAGAATTGCACGCCGTTATTATAGTCATGTTTAAGAGTAGGGTAAGTTAAGTTTTAATCTTTTTTTATTGACAAATCATATCTAAAACACTAAATAAAATGCATGTTTGTTGGCGCCCATTTTTCAAAATTAGTTTTTTAGTTTACATGTATGTAACTCATTTTACATGTAAGTAATTAATAATTAAAATAATTTTGACGTATGATTATATATTTTACATATGACTTGTCAATAAAAATAGATTAAAACTTAATAATGTTAAAGTTAAACCCATATACCTATTTTGGATGGAAGCTGCCAGAAGCCAATCAATTGTTCACCTTAAGATCTATAGCGATAAAACTCAAACGTAGAGCTAGATCCTTAAATATTTGGCAATTTATTTTAACATAATATTTTAAATGATTGACACTTTTAAAATATATAATTTATATTAATTATTCATGAATTTAAATTAAACACATTATTTATTGAGTAAACATAATTATCACGCCTACTGCTTCAACTAAACTTTCCAAATACAACGTTAATCCATCTGATTACGCTTTTAGAATAAAGAAATAATAAACATTTGAAAGCTCACCATCGTCTGACAAATCACCGCGCTTTAGATTATAAATTACTGTTTATGCCACTTGTAAACAAAGAATTCGTATAAAAAACGTTATGATTAATGTGACTATAGAGCCCTTAAACTAATGACATTGCATTTCGCTTTGGTTTCACAACACCCATAATAAATCTTCGGGTACCAGCAATAATTAAACGTAAGATAGACTCGCCTACACTATGGACTGATTGAAGGTGCTTATACACACGATGCAGGTAACTGGAGCGGATTGCATGCGGAAGCATCACGTATATGCTAATTCGCGATGATAACACTCAATTTGATACAAAGGATGTTACTGGAGCACTGAATCGTTCACGGAGCTAGTTACAGTGGTCGATAAATGTCGGGGAGGAAGAGCTTTCATAGCACTATTAGCATGTGAATGGACGCTGCTAATTGGTATTCTTTCTAATAGTAGGTACCTGTCCTTCAGAATATCGGAACAAAGTTAATCTTTGTGGTTGTCATTCTTTCTTGGACTGACAGTATTCGTTAAGCCTAGGTATATATTTAATATCATGTGCAAAATTATAGTGTTTTTAATGACTACCACGTATGATACGTAAACAACTCGTGAGTCTAAAAACACGATCTAGTGCAATTATTGCCTGAATCTTTAACGCGATACAAAGAAATTGCTTAAGTATTTCAACATACGCATGTTACCCTATTTGGGTTTAAGGTCCATTAAAAATTACCATCGATAAGAGCAGGAGAGTGGCAAAGGTGAATATGCGTGTGATTCGATTTGTCAATTAATCATGAGCACTGCGGAGTATGAACAATGCCGATAATGCAGTAATATATTCGTCAATGTGTGTATCTAATGAAGGCATTTCTTTTAAAGTTTGCCGCTTTTAAGGTCAGATGTTGAATAAAGAGTTGTACACACTTTCCAATTTAATTGGAACATTGTGTTGGGACGTGTGAACGATTGATTCAATTCTCTGTACATGCATTATAACAGCATGAAGGTACGTCAGCTAATTTCTTCATTTGTTCTTATCGATTTCTTAATGCGAAACAGAGATGAATCACATTAATCGTATCATTAAACCTATAGCTTGCATTTGACGTAGCATGACCCTAACTAAAGTAAATAGTGGACTTGTACAAAGACAGGTCTGCACTTACGCATCTTGAAGAAGCTCGTTGACTTAATAACGACTTGTTCTTACATTTGTGCCAAGGGCTTACAAGGACGTCAATCATTAGAGTGCCTTCGTAATAGCATAGAGAAGGGTATTTTTAGACGCAAAGGATTATTAGACGTGACAGTAGATTATTTAATGTGTAGTTTGAATACTGCATGATCACTCCAGTAGCTTGGCTGCGGGCAATTCTCGTTCTGCAACCTTTTTAACAATTGTCTACTTTAAAAAATTGTCGATCGTGCAGAATGGATAGTTGACTGGTACTGAGACAGCAAAATTATATTCCAGGTGGTAGGCATTTATTATATTGTAATGTGAAATGAAATATTTAACTGTCAGTTGTGTAGGTATAACAACTTGCCCACGTAGAGTTGACACAACCGTTTGCATAGAAGGTTAAAAATCTGTTACTAAAAATGTTTCATGATTGAAGATATTACAACATATCAAAGCCCATGGTCGCGGTGCAAACACCGTAAAGGAATTCCTTCATAATAAATAAAGCGATCGTGTGCAAGCGGGACTGAATGTATAAATTGCGCATATTACACCGTATTTATAGAGATTACAAACGTCTTAACGTCATTAGTCATTACACTTAGAGATTATTACGGGTAGACTAGAATTTACGTTTATTACATAAATTGGTCGGATCGGCAATCGAGGCAATCGACCGATTTGCCGATCGCATCGGTGCAGCGGGTGGCCCGTTAGCCGACGGTCGTCGATCGGCGCAGGCGCACGAGCATCCATCTTCGCACCGTGCTACGGAACCGTAAACCATCAGCCCATGCATTCCATTAAACACTGAACGACCTTCAATATTTTGATGGCTGAATTAATAGGCCGCTATCTCATATAACTAATGCGTTACTTGTAAACACGATAAGAACAAATATTTTTGAACTCTGTCAGCATTATTCATTCTGTAAGATTAATTCCGCTGCATTCGAAGTCAATCGAGTAGTCGTAAATGTTGTCTTAAGATTTATTTAGATAATATTCAAAACAGATCCGCTAATTAATAGCGTCAATTAAATTTATCTCTTGCATCAATTTTAATTTAGATGTGTTATTTTTTAGACAAAACCCAAATACCATATTTATAACTGGAATAATCACTTTAGTAACAGCTTTTACTTTTTATTAATGAGTCCTTTTATAAAAATGTCAACAACCAAATAAAATATATGATATGTATCATTAAAAGGAAAGCTGGTAAACACTGCTAGAATAATTTTAAATTCGCAACAAGCGTGCTTGCAAAGATGTTATCATAATTTGACAAAACCAGATAGCAAAGGCCGTGATCCCGAGAGAATTTGACATCTAATAACAATGCTGTATCATAAATAGCTGGTCGCTCCTGAATACCGTAAAATATTCTACGAAAAGTCAGTGGCACCACTATCGGACGGTGCCGCGTTGAACAGTTACCGATTGTTGAAATCGCATCCGTCCCATTCTTTTGTCAGGTCGCTGGATCGCTATTTCTTTGGACAGATCGATTCAAGATACGTACATGTTTGTGACTTACAATGGTAGATTAGAAGCGCGGGAAAGTTCCGTCTCGTTAATTGAATACCGAATTGATTTTCGATCGATCCCGTTCAAATCGATTTCGAGGAATCTAAGTAGCGTTTTAATACTGTTACACGCCTCGATTGAGTCTAATACAATTATACTTTTTGTCGTGTACGCTAACAGCTACAATAATTAATGTGGGTACCACGAGAAAAATAGACAATAAATCAATTTTCCAGCACCTGCCGCCGCGGCGTGTCAGCGATTAAATAGTCTATTCTTCAAGTGACAATATGTGCATGTTTGACTAGAAATTCTCCATAGACGTTCGATTAGCAATTGTGAAGAGAATGGGACCTATAGAAACGCATGACGATTGCTCCAAATCCTAGGAGACACGAGAACTGCAGTGTGAACCAGAACGCAGCAGACAATAACAATAAATTAAAATAATGCGTTGGTAACCACCAATAGTCATGAACACTATCGGGCGTGCTAGAAAATATTGCGCCAGTATTCCATTGAAGTCGTATGCGATCACTTTTACTGTTATCCAATTTGGAGCGCAGCGAGGTCGGTTTCCGCTTTTACACGGTTTGTGGCCAAGCCCGGACACATTGTTATTACCCAAAGCCGTGGCATGAAGGAGGGCTGGAGGACGTGGGCCCACACATCCCAACCGACTAAGCACTTACTAAACCTTATAAATTTCATGAACTCTGACAACACCGTCATGACTAAGAAATTATAGCTGTACTCTTGATGTAGATATTGCACGTAGTTCTCACATCCCGGAACCTAAAGCGACATTAGATCTTTCGTGAGATTACCTTGGCAACGATATAGAAGCTATCGATACATAATAATTGGTATGCATCGTGCGTAGTAGCTATCGAAGGTCGCGGATGTGCTACTCTCGGGTCAATTTCTCCGTGATGCCCACGGAATTAGTGAATCTTTACGTCAATCAGATCTCTATCTCGAACATCTGGGTCAGGAACATCCAGATCAGAGATATGACAGCCAGATTGATTTTTATTTGTATCGTGATCAGTCTGTCCGACGAGTCATCTCGTTTGACGTATCTTAGATGCGAATTTCTCTCTGGGTCAGATCAGTGCACGAATTGATTTTATTGACATTATCTCGTCGATGCAATTGATACGTAAGTTATGTCTGCCAAAAAGGTGTACTGTTGAGGTGGGCATTAATAAAGGCTATCGGTGTAATCTCGCTTTGTGTATTAGATGCTGCGGTCTATAAATAAGTCTGTTAATTATACGTGTGGTGTGGCGGGTATGCTAGTAACGAGCTGAGATACAGATCTCACGTCTTACCTGAAGGAAGCGGCCTGGCAGTCAGGTTCCTCTCGACACCATCCTTGGCACTCGTACAGAGATAGATTGCGCACCGTGTAATAGGCCGTGCCTGCAAAGTCCACATCTGTCAACTTCTCGAAAGCCGTCCGACCTGAAACAAGCGAGTTTATGTAGAGATTTCGTATTCAAGCGTTGATCGTTCAATGTTGATTCTAAAGTCGTGCGATCACCATCTCAAGATATTATCAGTGATCGAAATGTTAAGGGTTTCAGAAAGCTGGGCAGCCATTAAAGTTGTTAAGATTGACAACATCAAAATTAACGATCTATTAATTTTCTATATAGTTTATTATTAATTATTACTAAGATTAATTAGATGGTAAAGTATAGGGGAAAGCAATTTTATGTATCTGAAACCTGTTAGTTATGTCATATCAACCTTGCCACGAATAAGCACATCATAACCTTTGTGTATATTGCTAAAATATAAGCTACGGTACTGGCAAAACATAGGATGGATCTAGTAAATAATTGAATAAGGAATAGGTACTTACTGAGAACTACTGTGGCTTGCAGTAACAACAACGCCAGCCGCGCAAAGCGCAGCCCGTCAACCCTCATGCCGATAGCACCACCTGTAACAAACACCAATTAATGTAATTGTAAAAAGTTTAGTACCAAATAGTAAGTAAATAGCTCTAGAGTTATGACGAAGGTAAGTCCTGAGTGTAGTCTATATAGCAAACGAGTTCTATCTATATATTTCCATTGATGAGTAATAAAATATGATCACCTACAAAAGCTGTCGATAACTTTCGATGTCTATTAGAATAATAAAAACAAATTGACTTTTTGTTAAAGAAACGTAAGTACCTACCTACAGATCATACCGACATCAATGCTAAAAGTAAAAACGAAAGTTTACTAAAATGAGATCTGTAATAACAAAATATTGATTGGCAGAAGTAGGCAGTGGTTTTGTTATTATTGTATTTATTGAGGAAGTGCAATCGTGCATAAGCAATAAATTACTGTTTTGGTCGGTTAATGGACTCCGTAACTTACTAACGTATCATTTAAAGATACGTGCCGTGATTATCTAGCAAGATATTTCACATACATTTGATTAGACATAAAATTGACTTATTATGTCTAGAGAGCGTTTCACTGGATGTGATTTAAAGTTTTTGATAAAAATGAAAGTAAGTAGACGTAATTAATGTGTTTTGGCGATTGCTCGTTGACTCATTTCCATTGTCCGCAAGCGTGTCTACTACACACCGACTATTGTATGCTTACCAGCCAATTGTTTAGTACCCAGGTCTTTGTAATCATCGCCATTGATGCGCTATGCAGGTCAAGATCAACTGCATGAGCCCATGAAAGCTAATAGGAAAGTCAGTGACACGAATTTTCATTTACTTTTTGCATCGCAATATCGCTTTCACTAGACTTTTTATTAAGTACAATGAATGATCACTTGTAAACGAGAAAGTACAACTATTGTTGTGTAGTAGCACTCTTTGCTACCACTGAAATCATTTCTTCTATATGCGCAATGAATCGAGCAGCTTTCAATCAATTTAATGTTTCTGCTCGGCTAAACGTGTTCGATATTATTGCGATATCATAAAGCGTTGTTGTACTTTTTTTACAGAATTGAAGCAATCAACGGGCGGAAATCTGCAGAACGCAGTGTCATAAAAATTGTGATATAAATCGAACTTGGGCTGCTGAATGAGTACCGCTATTTTAATTAGGTAGCTTTCTCGAGCGTCACAAAAGTTTACGAATTCAGAATGCGGCTGAGTAACATATCGACGATATAAATCAAATAAATGCTGATTAAACATTTATTTAAAGGTAATTGGACGTGGGAGACTACCAAGGGCTCCCATTATCTCCGTTATGAATTCTTGATAAGATACATGACTGCACTCAACACGTAAGTGGATGAAGATTCATAGACACTAAAATTCTGATTGCCATTTACGGAGTAAGTACACGTATGCGTAAATGGCGTGGCGCGCATTCAATAAGTACAAGTAATTGCACTTAGATACCGTTTGACTAAGTACTCTACTGAGAAACTATTATGTGGAGTGATTCTCAAAATTCACCGGAAGAGGTGACTTCGCGCTGCTGGTTTTTAAAGTCTAACGAACCACAAACAAGAAACGGTGCTGCGGTGTCGGCGATTTGAGACAATTTGTCCGATTTGTGACCGTGGTACATAAGCGTGAAGGAAACAGTGAGCAGGCATTCCTCGCGCGGGTGGATATCTCGAGGAGCACTTACACGCATTGCAAAGCACATTGCACCATACTGAGCCATTAGCGTTCACTGCAAATTGTTTCCATGTGTTCAAACTACTGCAAACTGTGAAATATGGTTAATGCTGTCGTATATCAACCGTTATAGTAACGTTTTGACGTTGATGTCACCTACAAACCTGCATTAATATGTTCATTAAAGCCTTTGATAAATAATCAAGATGATCTAATTTAATTTATTATCACCCATCAAAAGTTTTAAGGCTAGTGGCAATTTCAACCACATTAAGAATAAGACTTCATATTGGCAACAATAATTATGAATATAACCGGATTCTTGCCCTTTATCCGAGAGTTAACTGAACTGAATACCAGAATCCAAGATCGTAGTTAACATGTTTTTATAGCTGTAGACACGAGTAGTTCACGCCCTATAACCTATTCAGAGCCATGTAGCGGCATTCTAAAGGTCCTCAGCTAAGCATAAAGAACTAAAACAATGTTCTCGTTGACATTTATGGTGGTCATATATGGTTGCACAACGGAAGGAGCCTGCGATACAGTTAGCTCACCCATAGCACCATGAGAGTCGCGATTCAACCGAGATGCTCTGTAAGCGGAACATTGCTCCGATCTTGGCAACAGAACAGAATAAACAGTAATAATTTACCATTGTGTAGGTGCGAAGTTCTAAAGCGAGGTGGCACATGTACATTTGGGGCATTTCGTGTCGGTGCGGACATAATCGTCGCGATCGGTCGAACAGAATCAGACCGCTTCGACTGTGTAGACCGCTTAAACAATAATAATTTCCCATTGTATAGCTGTGAGGATAATAGGTCATGTTTATGTTGCTACTGTAATGATAGGCGCCAGTAGCTTTTTAATTCTTTATTCAGTCCGCCAGTGAGTCAACGTTATAGTAATATCGCGATATTAACTGTATGCTCGGCGTTTTTTGCTCTCAGTGCATTGAAGACAAGTAAATTGTGAGAGTTTTTTTTGCTGTTTGCTATGACTATGTTGACAGCTTATCATACAGAAGAAATTTTTAGAGACAGACATTAAAATGCCCAATGTATCTTCTTCTTATTTGCGCGTCAATGGGAAATAAATTGAATGCCCGGAATAAAGCCACAAGAACAGCGTTATCTGATGCGTTACACAGATCGTCTATGGGGCAGATGGTGGGACATAGAGGGCATGAAAGAAGGTGAGCTATGGTTTGGGGACTGGCACCGCATGTTCGGCGTAGTGTGCATGTATCTCTCTAATGTAACTTATAATGCGTTATAAACTTTTTATTCTGCACAATATTAAATTGATTTTAGACACACTGTAACATATTCTGGAAACACATTAATATTATTTCATTGTTGTTGCATCAAACTAAAGAATTGAAGGGTATTTTAAGTTTTACTCTAATTGCCAGACCGTACACTAGAGTTGTTTGTATTTTTCTCCCTGGGCGTTGAATACATTCAATCTTAATACCCGAATCATTAAGAAAAGTTTGCAGCAGCAGTTTTCTTGATCTAACGGCTTCGGATTAGTCATTGCTTCAGTTGTGACAGCGTTTACTTAATGATTGATGATGTTGCACTACCCAAGAAGGTTGTAAAAAGCTCTCTTATTACTAGAGAGGCATAAATATCAAGAAAGCGTAGTAAAATCTTTGTACCTATAAATGTTAAAATTAACCTATTAATGTTAAAAATGCATAATATATTAAAGTCAAAAATGCATACACGAGAGACACGTTACGTTACGTACGCTGAGCTGTTCTATCTACTTCTACATTTCTCTGGCACTTCCAGCCCCAGCAGTTGCTGGCACGTTGTACGGCATGCCAGTCTTGATAATTACATTCGACTATGACGTAATTATCAACATAGAGATGTCAATTTCTTTTGTCGTTTGGTGTTTCGATGATGACGTCATGCTAAGGGAGCTGCTGTATCCCGAAACTATCCAAAACACATCATTACAAGTTTCCCGTAATCGAGTAACGCTGTCATAAACACAGATGTGCTTACAGGTTATTACATCACGCTCGAGCCAGCACGGATCCGTTAAGCGTGCACTAGTACCAACAATTATTACGCACAGGTGACGCGTCACGTCATCGCGTCACTACGATGCATATGTCACGTAATTCACGTAACAGTTACTCGCTTATATCACGGCAGAGCGCGTCGCGGACGCAGCCACCGTGATCTCTGCTCACAAATTACCCAATTTAACGGTGAACCCAACATCCGAGCCTTCAACATTGCTATCATCGCTCACTAACCTAACTAGTCTAACAACTAACTAGAAGCATTTATAACAATACCACCGTAATTTGTCGGCGTTTATCTCGAGTGGAGAACAGTACTTTTAATTAGATATAATATCCTTGCAGTTATTATGAAATGTTCTCATCTCATTTGCTAGTTAATAAGCTATTAAGTTGTAATGATATATGAAAATGCCCCCGCCAATGCTTGCGCTTTTATGATGTATTAAATCTACATTGTTAGACTTTGTTTATAGCTCTGCATAGTATAACATAGTGAGCACTAAATGGTCGACACTGTAATCGTTAGGATAATCTTTAATTTACCGTTTTATGTTGTGACTTAACAAAGGAGATGAGCTTAAGAAAGATATATCTAGATAAAAATTATACGTAGTCTTTTTTTTACATTAAAGACAGTTAAACATCTTTATTACTACAGAAAGATCATGAAATAATTAGAGATAAGATTTATTATAGTTCCTTGTTGCATCAACTATTCCTAATCGTTGCGTAATCTGCCTCTAAATGTCCAAATACGAGCGCTGACCAATATGGGGTCCTTAAATTGGAAACAAAGCCAGATCGGCCCATACAGGCAGCTTGACGAAATAGGGCATAATGGTCCCGGCACAGGATCTAGGCTATTCACATTAGGATGTAAGGATTTGTGATTTAACAATAGATATCAACTATCATACCCTTAAACGGTATGGTTCGAATGCCCCTTTACTTGAATTTTGGATCTGTACCTTTTTGTCAGTCGATCATAATTCAAATTTGGAACGTTGTCAATCTCGTCAAAACTGGATAGCATTTGACTATAATATATTATAGCACTAAAGACGACGGATGTCGAAGACGTTATCGTGGTACTTGAAAGTACCAAATAATAATTATATTTCTTAATCTACTCTAGCTGTAAAGTAAAAAGCTCCGGTTCGAACCCACAGCACACACCTCTGTTAATAAATCGTTAAGGTTCGTCTTTTCGAAGATATGTGTGTATTTATCATATAAATTGTCGCTTGCTAACGGAGTATGAAGTCTACCAATCCGCACTTGGCCAGCGTGGTGGACTATGACCTAAACCCCGATGAGGCCCACGCCCAGCAATGGGACATGTATTAGATACAGGGCTGCTATTATTATACTCTAGCTAGCTACTGAAGTGTTAAAGATTTTTTTTTCCTTTTTCAAAATAGTTAGAGGGGTTTATCTATAAATATCCGTGCCCTAGGGTGACCGATGTACGTGATACACATGTGTATAATCAAATAACATATGTAAGAATTCTAATTATTTTTTCTCGTGTACCTTAATTACAAAGTAATGAAGCGTGATGCGCCTGGAAGGATTTTCCATTAAACATACAATGCCTTTGTGTTCCCACACCGCGGGCAATGAATGGATGACGCCGACGAGTGCCGATGATTACCGAGGTTGGCCGATCCCCGATACCGCGCGAATCATTCCCATTGATGCTTTGTGCTATAAAATTACAGTTGATATTTCCTGTTACTTTTGCACTAATTAAGGCTCGAATCACACACTACGATTGAAGATCTCTCTCTCTTAGTCTCACGATGCAAGTGATATAAAACATGTATGTAATCAGAAGAAACATCGCTATGTAATCTAGTTTTAATCGATGATGGAAAGAAGTGCGTCCAGTTTACCATTAATGTTGTGTGATTGGTTGTAATGGTACTTTTATGGATAATATTTTTGCTTTTTAATGGAAACTTTCTATTAAGTTAATTTATTTGAATATAAGAAATGGTTAAAGTACTGTCATAATATTTAATCTGTTTGTAAAAACCTCAGTGTTATTTTCACCAACAGTACATACACACTACGTATGTGATACCTTCGTAATAAAAATAAAAGCTTTTAAAAATGAAAGACCGTATTCGAACTCCATGTAGCTTAAATTCCAATATTAATAATTCAATGTCTCGTACTTTATCCAAATCAGAAAGTTTCTTGATATTGCAACCAAAGTTCGCAAAAAATTTGCGTATTCTATGTTTTTTTAAACTTTAGAATGGTTCTAGACTTCGATTTGTTACTGGAAATTGTCTAATAGAAATCTTACTTTTACCTGGCCTAGAAAATAAGACCATCAGTTGCGCTTGCTATATTAACATATGAAATTGGAATGAATCTCAACGGCTGCACCGTATTGTTTATTAAAAATCAAATTAATAGAAAGCACCGTTTGACCCATTGGCCAGGCACGTATAATATTCGTCAAATCATGTTCCTAATAGGCGAGCTTGGTCATCTCGGAGCGCAACAATGACTGGATTAATGTTATGTGGAGTCATGACGTTGAGGCACCCGTCGAGAGGGAATTGAACAGCTACTTCATTATTTTTCATGATTTTAGCCTGTACAATACATTGTTGTTGGTTTCATTGCTAGGCTGAAGTGTCATATGTCTTCTGCAAGAATAAGACGAAGATTTTTCAACTTGTGGCTCATAATTTAACCATAAAGATAATAGCTAATGATGGTATTCCAAAAAAGTCTCAGCCATCCAGTCAGATTAGCGCGAGAGAAATTTTGTTGTATTTTTGTCATACATTTTGACGAAAACGCGACAAAATCTATCTAGCGGTAGTTATGCTAGCCTCTCTTGCTAACAACCACGAATGAAAATGAAGATTGTAAATGTAAGTATGCCTGTTGAATGATACATGTGCACAGTTCGCAAGCAATACTAGTCCGAGCACAGAAAGTTAGAATATAGAGGCAGTTTGGTTAGAACTAAGGCTAGATGGGCATGATGAATTTCTTCTATTTTCTACTGAATAAAAGATACGAGTGCAATAACTTGACTTCTATTTTCTATTTAGTCAGAACGTGCTTGTACATATGGCAGTCTCAAATTTTACTTTCTAACTTTTGAGTGAGCAATGCGAGAAGCTATTGATGCTAGTAGTATTTATGGACCTTGTTTTTACATTTGGGGCTCTACAAGATAACTCATACATCTAACTATAAATAAGTTTGTTAGCCGTCACAACCTACAATTATAGACAATGTCTACCGAATAACTTCTGTCTATGGTGTGACCAACATCAATAGCTAACCATTCATACATCTGTAATGAGTAATGTGTAGAAACCATATTGTGATGTATCTTATTATTAATCCTACACAAAGAATTACCGTTATGTAAAATTGACAAGTTATATAGATTACATAAATATATATTTGTAAACTTCATGCATATCCATAAAATGACGTGTTTTTATGTATTTAAATAAAAAAAACACTTAGTTCTAATTTTAAAGGTGTAAGATAAACCGTTTGAGCAAGATAACACACATAAATCAAAGTGACAGCTATATTCTGTTTTTAAGTGTAACTTGTGTCACTTTCGAATTCGGTCAGGTTATATTTAATGGGTCGGATAAGAGCCATACCGAACCTCAGAAACTGGTCCTCAGTGGAAAAATAACTGCCATCGAAATTGGATGTACAGCAGTTTACATAGCTTCGTTAGAGGCTATTTTTAAATTAAATGGAAGTGTCCGGTACAGATCTACGGTATCTAATAGAGACGAGCCAGACACATATAATTTAAACCACATATAGATTGTGAGTTGATATCTAAGTATGAATTCCTATTTCTGCCAAGCTCTACATTTTTACCCAGTATTTTTAAAATTAAAACCCGATCCTTCTCTAGCATATATTTAATACTCCTCTAAGCCATACCGGCAATCATAAATAGTCCGTTTGGTCGTCCGTAATCCAATCTTCGTCTGTCACGAACAAAACCCCGCCACGGTCTAGCATTACCATCGTTTGATGTCCCGCGGGTCAGAGGCGCACGTGCCTCCGCCTACTTTCAGCATCAGATAAGCTCACGTAAATAATAACTATATATCTCGCAATCTCCGCTTATTATTATAAAATGTATTTCCTTACGGTACTACTAGCGACAATCGCAAGAGATTCGAGATAAAAGAACACCGTAAAAATGTTCCGCTAAAATGCGAATAGAATTGCCTACGCAATTTCTTGTAAGGCCTTTATTACAGTAATGTAGGATATAATTAAGTTGGCTCGCACGCCAGTTATTGTTTAGTAAGAATCATTTTGCCTATTAGGCCTGTAATTTCCATTTTCCACAAACTTTACGCTGAATGTAAACTGCCCATCTCATTACCTTACTCATTCCGCTGATTGTACAAAATCGTAAAGCAAACACAATAACGTCTTACTTGAAGATAAAACGTCAGTGAGAGTGGGCGTAGAGAATCGTTTGATTTCCCTACTCGCGAGATAGACGTCCGATTCGACAGCTGACCGAATCGGACATTATAACTACAAGTCCATTCGACAGCTGACCGAATCGGGCCGTATAAACGTATAAGCCCGTATGTCACAAGTAGCAGTACGTCACAATGGGTCGAACTTGACCGAGCGCTAACGGTACCGCGCGGGCGGGCGACGCGAGACAATGCGTGTGAGCCGGCAGGTTGCTCGCCTGACCCAATTATCTGAACAACTAGGCCATCTGTTTTCGAATGCGTGTGAATTTCTGACTTTCACGCATGTTTAAGTATTTTGACTTAAGTGCTGAAATTAAGGACTATTATGTCGACTCTCGCATTCACTTAAATGCCAGAGGATATACCCGTAACATAAACCTTTAAACCAAATAAGGACTTAACTTAGATAAAATCGTATAAGATATGGACATATTATACAGGAGCTGAAATATTGTAGGGGCATGCCATTGTAATAGTATTTATTGGAACGAGTTACGTATTATTATAACAACGTATATAATCTGTTTCACGACTTGCCAATGCGAGGCGGGACTCCGCAGGTTCGATTCAAAAGCTATTTAAGAATAAATAGCGCATTCCTTTGCCGGTGTCTTAAACGTGCTCGCTGTATTTAGCTCGTTTGCATCGCACCTCCATAATTTGAGAATTCCTTTTATTCGAACTAGCTTCAATTTAGGGTTGGCAAATGTTATACAAGGAATTTGTACTGGTCTGTTGTGTGCACTTGTTCAGCAACCGCTAATGGCTTAGCAGAAAAATGAATGACTCGATCCAGCTCTGTAGTTTTACTTCTCAATACACGTCCATATCTCAAGGGTTATCCTTTTGTAAGTACATGGTGTAGTAATTGCTGCAGACGCCTGTTTTATGGCTCGAGACTACAAAACACATGGAAGAAAAGACAAGGTCGTTCATAAGGCGGTCAAACGAGTTTATTCTAACAGTAAATAAATCGAGTTTTGGCTAATTAAATCTGTCGTTAAGCCGATTAATCAAAAATTTGCAGTATTTAGAAGGATGGATCTGATATTAGGCACAAAAAGTATGTCTAAACATAACTGTGTCATTTGTATTCGAGCCTTCTAGGCACTCTGTCTTTTAGATCTGATATGTTAAGTATTCCCATATTTCAGGACAGCCCTATAAGGCTTCGGGATCGCGTGTTTATCTAAGCGAGCAAGCTCGGCGTGTCGCTGTCCACCGCTCGACTTGTACACTGCACTATCCTATCACATAGGCTCGAAACATAAGCGATAGAGGATCCAGCGTTTAGCGATATATTCAACCCAATATGTACTAACTTAAATCTGTTTATTATTTTTTTTTTTGTGGAATTTACAAATATCAATCCTAATACTAATATTATAAATACGAAAGTTTGTGCATATGGATGTAGGAATATTTGTTGCTCTTAAACTCAAAAACAACTGCATTTATTTTGTTGTAATTTTGCAGAGCCGTGGGCGGCAGCTAATAATAAATAAAAACGGGATGCAATATTGGCTAATGTTAATATCATGCACGTATGGAAACGAAACGAAAATCGTTTTTCTCAAATTAATACTACTTATTCTAATAAAATGAAGGAGAAAGTGAGTATGAGTGACAATAAAAGTATTTTTTTTCAAAGTCGAGCGGTCGGCACTTCATTTATCTTCAAAAGTAAATATGACGTCAACTAGTTTGTCGCTTTCTGTAACACTTGAAATCAATCTTAGGGTACTAGGTTCACAAGTTCACATTGCAAGCGCCCAAGGTCAATGTCCCAGGCACAAGCCACAAGCGCCAGCGAATCACAATGTGTTAATAGACCTTCATCTACATACAATGTAACACAATTGTTGTAATTGTCTTCACTAATTTACTCACGACATTCAAACTGTCAGGAAACTTAATTGAATACATAAAATTTGCTTATTATGGGCTTTATGAAACAAAGAACGTTTATGCATTATGCCTTTGAATGTACTGCGGAACGCTAGTAGGTACTAGGATATCAGGATTTAAAAAGAGGGTTAACTGCAGCCACAATTAACACATTA
Source organism: Hypena proboscidalis (assembly GCA_905147285.1). Lineage (NCBI taxonomy): Eukaryota > Metazoa > Arthropoda > Insecta > Lepidoptera > Erebidae > Hypena > Hypena proboscidalis. The sequence continues at coordinate 14,694,126 of LR990128.1, read as the reverse complement.
TCGAGTTACCTGTTGCAATAGATAGATAGATAGATAGATAAAATGCTTTATTCATAAATAAAAACATACATTTTTAAACAGGCTCCACAAAACCGAATAATCGGTTTGTCTGTGGAAATACATTGCACTCGGATTAAACAACATTTAACTTACACTTAAATAAACATAACTAAGACTCTTTGTGTTATTCGCTTTTAACATTAAAGTTATTCAATATTATATTGTAGGTATTTAGATAACCTTTACATAACTTAAGTAAGTTCTATGACTCATTGACATTAAATGTATCAAACAAATGTTTTTTATAAGCTATGGCAAACTTTCTTTTGTTCTTTTCGGATCTTAATTCATAGGGCATTTCATTAAATAATAAAGGTAGCCTCCGTTTTAGTGTCCTCCCTCCAAAATAGTTATTTATACAAAAAGTTTTAAATTTGCCAAATGTAAAAATTTGCAAAATAATGTGTTTACTTAATTCAGATGTAGTTTATTTTTAAGGTAAACTGATGTTTTGGAAAAGGTCATTATGAGTATATTGTTATTTTAAAGACTATCGTTGAATAGCTAGCTTAACGAGCGCGAGCTAGATTTTGGCGTGTTTATGTCACTTAGGGAACATAACAAAAATGCCTGACTGGAAATCGTTCGAATAATATTTAACTTCCTTTTCTTCACTTACTTCCTCTCTCGTTTCATATCGGCAAATAATAAAGTAAGGTATTTAACGATGTAATTTTAATTTGGTATATGCTATGCATACAGTATATCTTTCACCGGGATTGTAAAAGCTATGCTAGTTTTTTTAATTGTAGCGTTAAATGCGTGGAAAGTTAATACCTTTGTGAGGTCAAACATATTCAATCAACAACTAACTTTTCGCAATTTATTCACTCACTAATCGTTGGCCTACAACTTCTATAGTAAAAGAGCTGTGATATTAATGTAGGAGTGTAAAAGATAGTTATAATATGCCTTTAATGAACTTTTACTTTAATCTTATCTTTTACTGAGCTATTAAGGCAAGCTGTAATGAATGCACGATGTCGTATACAGGCGCCGAGACCGGCCCGGCTAGTCGTGAAACTACAACTTATACAGCCTGATAGCAATGCAGTGAAAACCTTAGAGGCCAGTACCAAGTAGGTTTCAGCTCGCTTAAGATCAAATCACACTATAGCAATGCAGGTTGCATTGCTCCGGTCTCCACGTGCCTTTTATTTTATGGCTGCTGAAGTCATGATACCATCATAATTCTTTCTTTATTGAGTAAGTCGTTTACAAGTAATGTAAATTAAAGATTATAAAAGAAAAATATTTGGGCAAAAACAGATTAATTTTATTGTACAAGCACTTTCGCTGCAGATATGCCAAAAAAAGCAATTTAGAAGCAAAATAAAGCAGGAAGATCAACTTTTACCAAGAATAAACATTGCTATAGTATACAATGCATGTGTGTAAATGTATGTGGTGTGAATAATTCCTAAGCTACGTAAAGCGGTCAGAATACGACGTGCGGTTTAAAGACATTTGCGTTTTATTGACCAAGAAATAGGTTAGAGAAAGATAAGCTAAAATTAATTAGTTTTACGAACGATGACAAACATTCATGGCTATATAAAATATTTATTTATTGGTGCTTCGGTGATTGAGTGTTTGTTTATTACTCTACAATCATAACTTTACAGTTAGTCGAGGAATAAACCTCTTTCAAGGTGATACTGTTGTAGAAGTAAATTAATTTCTGAATGAATTGGTGTCAATAATGCCATAATTAATGAGAAATTACATTTCTCATTCTAATTTCTAGGTGACTTAGTGGCAGAGATATCACCATTTTAACCAACCAGCCGCTGAATATATTTAAATTAAAACACAGTACACTGTTATTCAGTTTTTTTTCTTTTTAATAAGGGAAAAATATCGGATTGCAGTCTCCCAATATAGATTTATCTACTTACACATTGCCGATTTACACCTACGATCACGTTGACTGCTAGCTCATTAGTATAAAGACATGAAGTATAATATTATCCAATAAACCAAATATTATTAGTTTTATCACAAAATTAAGTAAAATCCCGCTGTATCAATCTGGACAGGAAGTATCCCATCGTTTAAACATCGCTTGCGCAAACGCCAATCTTATCTAAATCATTGTATCAGCATTCACACGCAAACTATCTTTAAACTAACCGTTTGAACAATTATCGCTATCAATAATAAAACATTCTCCTCAATTTATTTCGTATTAGAAAGTTTGAGAGCTAAGTAAAAGTTTCATTACATGAGCTAGTCAATACAAGCACTTTTATTTGTTACCGAAGATAGTGGAGAGAATCTGAAAAACGACCGTAGCCAAATTTAAATTTATGCTCCGGCTACCAGCAACGCTTACCAGCTCTCAAAACTCTGGAAAAAAAATTTTTGGGAACAAACTCGAGTGGCATTACCTAATAGAAAGGCATTACCAATAAAGAATAGTGCAGAGTGCCCTATCTAAAAACCAGTGTCAGGGACTATTTAAGAGCGTGTATTCCTTTTCAAAATGTAACTGTCAATTTTTGTAGTGTTTTGGGAATATTTCGTAAAAACTGAATGAAAGTATGATTTTATTCAACTAACTTTTTAGAATGCAAGTTTTGAAAGGTAAATATAACAATTTCATTCGTAAATACAGCATAATTTTGTAATTTATCAACTTAACAGATAATACTCTTTCAACTGATAAAATAGAAAAGTATGCTTTAGTTATTAAATGTAATTGTCATATTTACCTTTTAAAGCCCACATTCTAAAAAGTTAGTTGAATAAAATCATACTTTCATTCAGTTTTTACGAAATATTCCCAAAACACTACAAAAATTGACAGTTACATTTTGAAAAGGAATACACGCTCTTAAGCCAATGACTATGTGCTGAGCCACTGTCCTATTTGTTATTATGGCTATAGTTCATTTTTTAATGCCGGATAGTAATTTGACAGCAAAAACAAAAGATTAATGACAGCTGGGCATCGTTCTTGCTGTCAAATTAGTCTTTGGGATTACAAAATAAACTATAGTATATTTGTAACACTGTCACTATTTTTATCTTTGTACATTATTTTATTGTAAGTGTTTATATTATGTGATGTTATTTTCGTTCTTCTTTCTCTCTATTGTGTTCGAGAATTGACCATTGAGTGTGTGTATGAATTTACATCTATAGTGGTTGTTAATAGACTGCAGTTACCACTTAGACAGGCTACAAGCTGATTCGTTACATCCATTACATATAAAACCTTACCGCAAAGCTAGAGACGCAAACTGGGAAGCGTGGTGTAATTCCTGGAATCCATGCAATGCAAACCGCAGCCAGACCGCCAAGGCTCTCAACTTAATATATTTGATCAAGCAAAGAAACTTAATTACCGACTTAATCGTTATCCGCATTCATACATGACACTGAATCCTCACCAGGAAATAAATAGACTAGTTTCCCACAGAACTGTTCCTGAGAAATGTCAAAGCATACAAGAACTCACAATGAAGCAAATAAGCAGTAATTTGAATGGTACGAGTAGCTGGCTAGCAGTTACGGCGATATCGACCGCATTATCACAAATACACCGTGTTTACAGACATTGTGTGTGTCAATTATGATATTGGTCATTATGGGGTATTACCCAACCATTTCTGTGGAAACACTTTGAAGGAATTGATCGGCGAATGTTCGAATTGTCCGACCTGGGGCACACCGCGGCAACTCGCAACATTTGTTTACCACATTAACAAGAAGACGTATGGACAAGAGTGCAGGTGTGCGTGAAATGTGTACGATCATTCGTTTAAATCCAGGAGTGTATGCACACATTGAAGGTGTCCTATGGATTGTATGGGCTCCCGGGCGTCAGCGGGTGGGTAGACGGGTAATTTGATTCCAGTGCGGGGCAGGGAATTGCTGTCCTATTCTGTGCCTCGGGCTGTTGCGTGTAGCAAAGCTGCTGTCACTCAAGCTTACAGAAGTTCGCGTGTAACATCTCAATAGCCTCTTATTTACACCAAAACAAGCCCATTAGCTGTCGCTTCTACTCCATGTTACATTTTAAACTAGTTTGTTTGAAATATAGAGAAAGCTTGAAGCTTGTGCGACGGATACTAAAGACACTTAACTTTTCCTTGGAAATTTGGTACGAGCTTACAAAATTGTATTTTCTGTCGATGGTACAAAATAAATCTTGCTCCTCCAGCAACGCATCTCTTAATTTTTGTAAACGTTAATGTGCTCAAGTCAGCACTTATTATCATAAAGATAGTAAGCGTTCACAATTCCATAGACCAAATTATTATCTAGACTCATTTGTAGAGCTACCCACTTTCAACTATCGTATGTCTCAGTCATTTCAAAAGCACTAAACTTTCATCGAGTGAAAAATATCTCACGTACCAATTGTATATTGCGGACGAATGTAATTGAAATTCAAGAGCATTCTTTTCAAAATGCTTTATTTGTTATGTGCACTTTCACTTGAATGGTTTGAGAAGTAAATTATAGTCGTCTGTTGATGTCTATTTTATTCTGTTTCAATCTCGAATACAAAAGAATCACCTGTGCGGATTCAATATCGATAAATCATACAATCAATGGGAGCCGTGTTTCGCCGCCCACGCCGGACCGCCTTAAACGTCCAGTGTAACAATGGCCGCGATATGTAATTTACTGTCTTACTATTCATACTCCATTGACGTCGTGAAGGAGTCAGAGCAGTTCTTGTTACATTGGTGCCGATGCTGACATAAGTTACAGGGAAATATGCATTCCCGTCTTGTGCAGAACATAGTCAAGCAGTTGCAAAAACATGTAGAGTTCACAGACGTCCCACGACGTTCCCATTGTTCCCATCATGTGTACCACCGTGTCAACACTGCTCTCTAATCAACTAATCACGCATCACATTGTTTTTGAATCACTTTAACTGACATTTATGTGACTTGTAGTCACATAAACCATGTGAATTTTATGCAAACTTCATTCAAACATGATAATAAAATGCATTGGTTGTTATAAGTTTGGTTGTAGTGGTGAGTCATTATAATGTTACAAATGTAATAAAATCAGAAACCTGTTCATATTCATCTCTGGATTGTGTGATTCATTCAACGAAAATAAAGAAAGTAGTCAACATAAAAATTCTCACCTGTCCTGTGTAATGTATAAATTATTTCTTCTTCTCAGGGCACTAAATCCTGCAACAAATAAATATTTATTTTAGTAACATGATCTCACGATATGACCTAGTCACTTAATATTGAATAAACTGTCGTTTGCATGCTAAAAACTAGTTCTACATTCGCATAACCATATATAATCGTACAACCCGTTATAAACATAGAAATTTATGTAGATAGTGGGCACTGTGCAATATTTGCTGCGATATGTAATTGGTGCAAATTCAACACGACAACTTTCTCCGTTCCAAATTAAGTTGTCAATATTGAAGGAAACTGATGAGATTAAACAAATGCAAAGTCATGGCCTGCATCAATAATGTTACTAAGGTGAGTAGCCGCAGAATCTTTGAGTTATTTATACAAGCGCGGCTGGTGACGGCAGCCTGGGCTGTCGTGCCTGGCGCCGCTCGTACGTGTAAGTAATGAAGTGACATCCGTGTCTGCCCGCAGCGGCCGTGGACGACCTTCCACTCATGGCCTTAACACACTATTAATCACCCATAAAGTGAAATTGCAAAGACCCATTTCCGCACAAAAAATCACATGAATAGCTTGTGCCGCCCACAACCGGTACTCCATCAACTAACAAATCTTCTGCTACCATAAAATGTTAACAAATCTTAATTTTGTTATAGACATAATTTGCATACCCTAATATTATAAATTACTTATTTATTAGGTAGTCGCCCAGCTTGTTAACGGGATCTTTCACTTTTAAGTTATTAACTTTTTTAATGTATCTTATCTATTTAATCTTGCCACTTGCTACAAGTTAGGCCTTCAAATTGTTGACGATTAACTAATAGAGTAACGGTCAGGGAGGATATCAACTAGACTGTCGTGTGTTGAAACATAAACATTTGGTTCTATTTGTAGATGTTAATTGGTGAATTAATCTACTTTAATTACTGTTTATTATTCATAAGTAGTATTAGCATAATTGTGAATGAGATCGTGCTGCGTTTATCTATAGCTGTTGCATCTAATGAGCTTTTAAAATCGCAGTACATTAATCTTCCTTTTTCTAAGATAGCCGCGTATCGTCCGGATAATAGTCTTAGAGCAATTTCTTAAGAGCCTTAGGACAAAGATACACCGAAGGATAAATGCTGGCCAATGTAAGCATCGTAAATAAACCACGACACGGCACGAATAGTCTTTTTCTATGTAAGAGGTTAGAAAAGAGCGTTAGAACGAGCAACATGGCCGGGGGCGTTCGTGCTCGCCAGCGTCTGCGCAAAATGGAAAAATAAATTCACATTGAAATGGTTTCTATCGATTCTCGGTCCAGTCGGTTCCCCTTTATCCGCAGCTGATCGCACTAGACAATGTGGTGGTGGGTGCGGATGACGCTCAGGGGCGCGGCGCGAGAGGCGCGGGGGCGCAAGCGCATGACCGCGCAGGGCGCAATGACCTTGCGCGCACATTCCGCCCGCTCTTTCGAAGGCTCCCGCGGCCCTCCAGGCTGTCCCGACTTTATTCTAGTCTCCCATAAACTACCTAAACACGGAGTAGAACAAAACGTCCGCTCGCCTTGTTATCTACATTGTCTAAATTGAATGGAGCATAAAAGATAGAGTCATTGTGCAACGCGAACAATCGTTCCTTGGCTCTTCTAATTTTGTTTTATTTGCAGGGATCTATAAAGCTGCAATAAATTTTAAGTACTTTAGGTAAGAAAGTAACTGGCGCTATAAAAAATATCTCAGTATAATTCAATCGATTACGAGTAGGTGAGTAATAGTATTAATGGTCAGTTTACCGGGCAAGATAGAATGCTACAAGACACAGAGTGTGATTAATATTATGAGCAAATAACGCCGTCGCACTTTGGTGCTTAATGAGCTGTGATCAAGATCTAAAACGATGGCGTAAGGCAGCGGTCGATTAGTGACAGTCTTACAAGCTAGTGAGCAGCGAGCAGTGACACTGACATACTCTAACTAAGCTGCTACAATAGTACTCGCACATGACATGAACAAAACTAGGTTAATAACCTTTGAAAAAACAAGGCGTATAGCAAATGCAAACAGGCTGAGTAAACAGGGAAAAAATGTTCCCATCAATACGCGCATAGACAACGTTGTTAGAAGAGTAATAGCTTACAACGATCCAATCCTTGTAAGATATATACAATAATTAAATGCAATATCCTAAGCATAACATGACTTCGGTTTATAAATATAATATCCGTTCAATTCTTAAATAGGCACATCGTATTCATAACTGGCGCCGTAGTAAATATAGTACTTTACTTTTTTCCAAAGTCCGTATCCCGTGCACTTGTTGGGCATAAATTCTGGCGATAAAGTCTCACCCTATGCCACAAACGCTCAGTAAAAATAGCCTATCAGATGTAAGCATCTCAAAAAGAGGCATAATTACAAACCACTGTCAATAAATATGCGTTTAATTAATTAAATTAAGAAACAAAATGGGCTTACACTAAATTGGAAGCTTGACTATTATTACAACAGGATGTGCTGGTAAGAGAATTGATCTACTACACTAGATTTTGACTAGTCACCTTGTCGAAGAATAACGGGCTTGGTGCCAAATAATCGGAAAACCACGAACTGTCTAAGAAACCGTTCGGAGCGGCTTGGAATTGGCGTAAATCCACGTCTTGGACGAAATGTCCACAAACCGTGACATAGAACACACACGTAATGAGTCCAACTCTTGAATTGACACGAAACTTTACACGACCAGCTTTGTTCTCAATCTAATCTTTGGCTCTAAACTTTATAGCAAATAACACAGCTATTTCCTAGTAATGCCGTTATTAATTATAATAGAAAGATACATATTTATTTGTACGCGTTTAGACGGAGTCTCACGAAATATATTATGTAGATTTAGCAAGCGTGGTTAAAATTTACGTTAGTGTTTTATTCATACACTGAAACAGAATACCCAGAGTGTTATAAGGGCCGTACTGTCCTATGATACAGACACAGATACTTGATATTTTATTACGATTACCTGCTGTAAAACGTCAAGATTGAATTTCGATAGAATTGTTCAAATTTTCGATCGAACAAATCAGAATTGAACAATATCAGTTATAAATAACTAAAACCCATACATCACATGTCGAATGCCGCACTTTAACCCTATTGGTGTAGTACACAGAACATTTTTATGACATACAAGTAGAGCTATTAATAAGTGGACTCGGACCGGTCCAAGTTACGTCAATTACGCGTCATGTATAATTGCTAGGCGAGTGCCCCGGCTGCACCTTATATGGCCACACTACATGGGAATTGCATAAGATACGATGGTCGTGTTTTACTTGATTTATCGATCAAATAAAACAATAATAAATATAAAAAGAATTGGAGACGTTGTAAGAATTTCAATGTTCGTCATCGATGATGGTGTGTCGAGTATTCTATGTGAAAAGTTACTCACATTGTTGTTTTTAATTATAAAATGATCTTATATTAATTATTCCTATTTTAAGCGAGTTCGATTCAGTCCACGTTAAGTCAATTACGTGTCAAGTGTAATTGCTAGGCGAGTGCCCCGGATGCACCTTATATGGCCAGTACACGGGAATTGCATAACTTACATTACGATAACACCATGTATAACTTTATTTATAGATAAAGTAAAACATAATAATAAATATGGAAATATGTTGTGATGCTGTGAGAATTATACACGTTGGTCACCGAAGCAGGCAGTTTATAGCAGTTTTTTTTCATGTTTCTTAAGTTTTTTGTAAAATTGATTTAATAATCTACTGAGATAATAATGCATATTTTATTCGAGCTGACACTGGTACATGTTACGTCAATTATGTATCAAGTATATTGCTAGGCGAGTGCCCCGGCTGCACCTTATATGGCCGCTACACGGAAAATGCATAACATACGATGGCCGTTTTATTTCAAACAATGTTTTACTTAATTTATCGATTGAATAAAATATTGTTAAACACGTAAATTAAAATCTACAAGCATTTCTTATTTCGTCATGGAATTTGTTGGTGAAAGATTTTATAAATATGTTTTCTAAAGTATTTACTCTTTAATAAGATTAAAAATGTTTTTTTCCAACGGTTGGCATAAAGTGGGTTATAATATTTTATATTTATTTTATTTCTATATTAACACATAAAATATGCAAATGAATTATTATGATGTCCACTCTAATAAAAAGGCAATCAATGTCGAGATCAAAGAGATAACTTTGCAAATGTCTTAGAAAAATTTAAAAGATTTGCATAATTTAAACATCTTACAGTAAAGATGATAACACCTTTTTGTCATCAGAACTAGGCTTGGCCACTCCATATTGTATTAAAATTAACATGAAGGACTACTGCTAGTATTGATAAACAATATCTAGACCCCAAACCATGAAAACACCTTTTTAAAATAATTAAACAGCTGCGACATTACAGCGACTTTTTTAAATCAACAACTTGAAGAAATTCCAAGTCGTATGTAAATCAAGTACTACAAAAAGCTCATATCATGCTATTTAGTTTAAGCACTTAATATAATCATTTACATATCTTAACATTTTACTAGGAGCTCCAATTCATCAAATCTGTCTCAAAGATCATTGAACTGCAATGATAGGAGCAATGTCTCCCACAAAATATTCTTCGGTACAGTAGTTAAACGCCAATTTGCCGCTTCAATGGGCAAAAACAAACGGATTAGTGTTAACAAATCGGTACAATTTACGAAAAAAATTAATATTAACTAGGTAGGCTACTAAAAAAAACAAATCTGTAAGAGAGATTGACCTAGATTATTTATGAAAGCGGGTGAACTTTTGCGATTGAGATTAAACGATTTTACAACTGTACAGTTTTTGAATAAATGTTTGCCTAATGACAGAAATTCAGTCAAGGCATCACGAAGATCTAGAAATTATTAATTTTATCATTTTACAACTATAAGTCTTGCGATTCCGAAAAGGAAACGGTTGGTTTCGAAATTTTTGTGTATCTTTACCTCCATTTGAATACGGTCGATATTTAGGTGACAGAAATTTAAACATCCCGTGATTCCATTTACGAAATTCGCATGCGGTTTAGATTTCACTGTTTATGACTAATTGAACCTTTTTATTGAGTAACAGTAAAGTAACAGTTTTGACCTCCTTGTTTTACAAACTTCTTACAGAACTACAAGTAGTTGCAATTAACTGTGTGTATAGCGTAGTCCGCTAACTGTTCCACAGAGGTGCAAGTATTCCCGCGCTTGTGCTGAGCACAGTGATGCTAATCCATGGGAAACTAACCCATAAAACTGTGTAAATGCTCTTAAATACCGTTCCGCATTAGAATTGTATAAGACAGCATTAGTTAAACATAATTAGCTATTATGGGAGTTTGATAATTCTATTGTTGGTACAGTCACCATCAAAATCTTTAACAATTAAAATATTTTTCTGTGTAAAACAACAGTGTCAAAATTATTTCTCTCTTTAAAAAAACTGCGTGAGAATTCCGCAAGTAGAAATCATTTAGACAAATACCTACACATAACAATATAATTGTATTCCCAGGAATCCGTTTTGAGCATTTAAATGATTATGGATCTAACAAGGTAGCAAATAATTCCTGGGAACTGGTGCCAAACTGCTAGGTTATTATTTCCTTAAGCAGATTTTAATTGTTTTTGAAGTAGGTAGAATTAAATTTCTGTAGTCTGTAAATTATAAAATATAAAGAAAAATATCACTTTCTCGCAATTAGCAGCCGCCCGATGCGCTAGCTAGGTGAAGCATTTTGTTGGTTTTTGCTTATTTTGTCATATGGAATAATTATATATTATTGACGGAGTACATTAACGTACGTGTATGTATGTGTAAGCAAACAGAAAATAAATTATAATCTGTATAATGGTTTAACTAATATGGTACTTGTAGATAAAGTGGTTCATCTACTTCTGTTACTGACCGTACCTTGTTCGTAAGGTATAATATTTCAAACGTTGGGAAGATCTTATTTGCTCTAATTTATAAGGTTATTAGGTAAATTAAATGGTGCTTGAGATTTAAATGAGGAAACATATTTATAGTGTATAACTTATGGAGTTTGTTATCAAAGAAGGGTAATTAAATGCTAATTCTCAAGAAGCTGGTTCTTATTTGATTTTCTGAGGCACATGTTTTATTATCTAGTTATCTGTGCACTATTAAACATTTAAAAAGCTATATGCTCAATTTACTCTTGAACTGACTAATATAGTTAAAGATTATTATTAGAAATATCTAATATATATACATAAGGGCCCTTGGGTCCAACACTTATAGTCTGTACAAAGAGTTGTCAGCGCGTCTAACTAAGGCAACTCGTTCTCGAAATGCTTATATTTCGGCCAGCGACTTAGTATCGCAATACAACGCGGTATTTCATTTTGGGTAGAAGGCCTTTTGACAGTGATTTATTAAGTATAGATTAAGTTATTAGACTAGTTAGATCCTACAAATTAAGATCCAATATGTATATTTTACAAAGAAATATCTCACATATTACATAATGTTTTTATAAACCTAAAATATAACCTATTCTAGTTAAAAAGTAGTTTTTCACTTTCGTTTAATTTATGAACTGAGTTAAATGGTTGGAGACAACACTTATAAAACTAAATTACTTTTTATTTATTATAATTAAGCTGTCGGTCTACTTTAGTGCAAATTACTACAGCATATGAGAACACTTTAAGTGGAGAAATGTCATGTTAATGCATGTAATGATGGTAAATATCTTTAAAAGGGTTTCTACTTTCCGTCTTGTGTATTGATTTGCAAACTTAGCTCGTATTACTGAAGGCACTAAAGAAAACTAAGACCAATAACTACTGCTACTTGATAACTGGGCTGCTAAACATTTACACAGTTTGAAACGCACGTCGCCGTCACCTCAGAAGATAAATAGACACACATTTTGCTCAAATAGCACTAAACGGTTACCACTGATCCATAGACGAAGCATCGTTCTAGGACGCCATATTAGATCCGGATGATGTCAAGTCACTCCCGATCGGCCGAATGCTACAATTTATGGAGGCTATTGGCCTAAAGGAGTGTCTATAATAAGACTACAATCACAATTGACCCATGGAGGTCGACGTCCAAAGCCTCGTCCCAACAATTATAATACCATTCCTCAATTCACTAGTCTTTTAATTTATCATTTGGTAACAGTAGACTAAGATGCTGCAATAAACCATTTTCCCACAAGGCCCTTTACATCCGAGCTTGAACAGACCACAGCCACTTTACCGGTCAGAAACCACAGCTCATAAACACATTATTGAAACATAAAAAAGATAAATAAACTGACATTCTAGGTGTGAATGTAAAGATTGCTTCATTACAGAGAATAAGAGCACAAAAACAGAAAAAGTTAACTGTATCGATGTGGTTGCGATGGAATCGTGTCGCATAATCGTCAGATAAACCACATTTGTATGACATTACGTACAGTTACGATGCTCTCAGAAATGCTAATGCGTCCGCTTTTGTGCCATTTGTGGATATTAACAGATTTTATTGTAAAAACACGAAGCTTGAACAATCCAGCTATGATCGAGATGGTCGTGGTAAGTTCCAGTTCATGTATAATTTCCATCACTATGAGCGCTGCCTATAATCTTAACGGTGCGTATTTTATTTATGAGCCATTTTGCTTGCACTACTCCATTTTAATTGTAACGGTTGCAACCATTTATAACTTAAGGCTGCCTGGCTGCTTATTCTGGGCTATACGGAGAACAGGCATTTATATCCTAAAGAAACAATCTATAGCGATTTTTTTTAAACTTATTGAGCTTTGAAACTAACATAAAAGATAAACCGTAGTTCACAACTATACTAAAACCTACGAAACAAGATAAATTTATGAATATAAATTCTATTGCTTAGTTATTTAAGTTGATTTTGAACTGTTAAAAATGTCCTAAACAATCTCAATTGCAATAGAAATTAAACTTTATGAGCTCTGAATTAGGTTTATAATTGTAAATATATAGTAAAGTATACACGGCAACCGATCAAGCTATACACTTCCAGTATAAGCTGGTCTCGCATTGCATGGGAAACCTATACAACCCGAGACCATCTTCAGCTGGTAATGTATAGGTTGATATGTTGCCGTCTGCACAAGTTTACAGTTGACAAACATAGCATTATGAACCACTAGCACTCCAGCGCTACTTTGTAAATGTACCACTAATATGCACATAGCGTTTTGCCTCCACATGACAAGTTACGCAAACTCGACGAAGCGGCATTCTGTGTCAGCGTGTCTGTACTGTATCCGTATTCTTATTTTAAATAAAATTTAATAGTTACCTTAAACTACTCTTGGATCCTTGAAAAACATGGAACCGCGAAAAACAAGGCAATTTTTTTATATTGTTCAATTTGGGACTCGATTTTGTTCATTTATAAATACGCAAAAAAACTCTCAGTCTAATTTCAGGCTTCACACTGTGCAATTGAAATAGTAGCTATAAAATAAAGTTATATTTTTCGTTTAGCTTTTCAATACTTTTGCAATAATTTGTGACATATCTTACTCCATATATAACTGCAGATGAAACCACTTGGTCACGTTTCGTTGCACGTACGCCCGATAGCATATCATTTTATTTGTAGCTTAGACAATACTGCACGATAAACTTAGATACAGCCTTATTCCATCCTAATGGGCCGATAAGAGACATAAATAGGTTTTAGCGCATATGTGTGAAGCGTTTTGTTCCTACCTAATACATCTGATAAGCCTGAGCGCACGACTACTTCAAAATTAGATACAAGACATACATTAGATAAATATTGGTATTTTCTTTATTTGTGTCGCTGGCTGCTATTTAAAATGCCACATTATAGTATGTTCATAAGTGTCAAACAATAGATGGCATTGTGCCGGTCCGCTGAATCGCGATGTTAAGATTTGCCGCACAATAGTACAGTTTGATGCTTTCTTTGGATAATTTGAGATCACTACTAAAGGTTTAGAAATGATAATAAATAATCAATAGTATGACTGCCATTTGGTCTGCATCTAGATGCTTTATTTTTATGTATAATATATATATTGTCTTGTGTGGACTTGAGGTATTATAACAATTTCACGTGTATTTTTACATGTATTTGGAAATCATATTTTCCGCTTGTGTACTTCTATGTTCAATATGCAATCATCATTGCGTCTTTTTATTGGATGCGTGGTTATATTACCTTAATAAAACATCTCTTCTAAAAAGTAGTAAACGTCAAGATGCAATTACAAACAGTTGATAAGCGCTATACAGTTACACATTCTCACAAATGATGTAAAGGTATGTTCTAATCTCCATTAAAGTGTGTGACGAGTCATAAAGAGTGCAATAAAAAGCGAGTGTCATAACATTAGAATTATCGCCGTGTCATCGGTCATCTGAAAGATAAGCGACCTTTGCATATATGCCGACCATTGCATATACAGTGTGGATGCGACATAGCGACATTTATTTAAACCACAGGTTCTATAAAAAAAATGCACGTTTTCCGAACAAGCGTGACGTCATGAAATGGCGTAACATACCTTTGAGAAATTTAAGGTCCGTAGCTGGTTTGTTAAAGCCCGGTATGCAGAAGGTCGCAGGTTCAAATCCTGCCGGTCCCATATCTTTTTCAACTGTTACTTAATATAATTTGCTAAGCATAGCTAAATGCTATACAAATTATAAATAGGAAGTATCAAATTTGTTAGGAAAACATGTTTTTTTTCGCACTAAAAGAGAAGACAATAATTATGTACTCTCCAAGCTTAAAAGCTATGGTTTCAATGTTGTTATATCGTATTTACGCTGTACATGCTTACCATTGCATATATGCATGTAAGGATGTACGCACACGGTCGCGATGACAAGCGTGGTTTGTCATTGTCGGGTACAAGTGGCTTGCGGAAATAAATTATGTAATGTGCGACGCGTTTTATAAATTGAATTTCTTAGAAAGGATGCGGCTTATCCAAAGAAGTTATGTCCCCGGATATCTATTTGATACCATCCTACTACGCTAAGTAAAATATCAACAGGCTGAGTAAATTTCTAAAGTGACAAAAAAGCTTGTTAACATGTACTTTATCTCCTTCGGAACTACGGTTTTAAGACCGTTATAATTACAAGATATTTATTTGATTTCTCTAATGGTAGGTAGCTATATAATGTTGAAGACACATCAAAGCACCGCCGCCGCGTCGGTTTTTTTCTTAGATTTTCCAAGTTGTTAGTATTTCTACGTTACCGCTCATCTGCGCAAAAGATACCATTGTATAAGAACCGCCTAAGCCGACCGGCAGTGGCGGCTGTCGACCAGCATATCAGGGCAGTGTAATACGATCATGGCTGGCCACTTTATGCGCTATCGGCCATCGGCCGCCACGACAACGGCCCTAACACCACAAAACACCGACCAACATGGAAGCGAGCCCGTTAACATTCTTTTCGCCAGCTATTATACCAATTTTTACGCCCATAATCGCTATCTCAGAGTACCGATACGGTTTTGTACTTTATAAAATAATTTTATTTTACTTGTGCGCTAGTAATGTCATTATAGAGAGATAACTATCGTTAAACCGAATTTTCTTGCGTACGTGTTTAACGGTAACCGAATTTACCTTATTGTGTTTTGATTAAAATACGTTCTGATCTAATAACAGTGTTTTAGGTATATAATCTTATGCGATATTCAATTATATCTGTGTGAGGAAGTTGTTACAATAAATGAAAAAAGATATTGAGAAAATCATTCGAACGCGTTGATGTCTTTTGTACGGAGCACGGCACGTAGCACCAATTTATCGTAGCAAGCTGCGACAATGTACGAATCCTTTGTAATAAACGATGAATTTATAGTGATTGTACAGTTACTTAATGGTTATTTCGTTTATTTATTAAATTATTTATAACAGAAAGAGCAATCAGTGTGAAATTATTAAGCCGCAGTGTGACATTCATTTGTAACGCCGGGAGAAAATGAACTTTAAATTAAACAATGAGGTCAAAATCTGAAGCTAATCTACGTCTCCCTTACAAAAAGTAAATTAGCAAATTCATCTGATGCGATAGTAATCGACACATTTTCTCTCCTCATTACCGAACTTTCATCAGTTCGTATCATTTCACTAATGTGCACAATTTCCTCAGAAGATAGAAAGTGTTGTTTCTCTCATTTCACTGACCGATTTCTTGTATAGGGTTATTGTCCGTGTCAAAGCTGTCAAAGAATCGCGTTGACGTGACTTATTTGGTCGTTGACGTGGCGTCGATCGCGGACAGCGTGGATAATGTTATCGCATTGTTTTCTCAGCGGAGCGCGCGGGAGCCTCGATGCGATCCCGATCGTCGGAACACGGAGGAGGTGAGGCACGACGACGGGGGAGGGGTGGTCACCGACCGCCTAGAGCGACGTCCCCACAATTATTATGTAATAAAAAATAATAAGTGCGGCTCGAATACAACCGCATGCTCCGAGATTACGAGGAAGGAAACTTAATGTCCGATTCCTTTGATTTATTCGCCTTGGAAAGGAACATGCACTATTATTCATATTTTACAACAGCCTAGGAGGCTAGGACTTGCATCCTGCTTTTCAAGCTATCCTAAAATAAGATTGAATGATCTCTAAAGTGCGCGCAAGATTTATATTAAATTAGCTGTCACCTGCGGTTTAGTTCAATGGTATGGTAAGTAGTAAAAAATATGACTAATGTTATAAACACGGCTGAATTGAATGGTTAAGGCATTTGTTAATCCGTCACGGTAAAATTAGTCAAGTAACATGAAAAAAAAGACATATTAGCATTTTTTACACGGCTTAATCAACAACCCATCAGTACTACTAGGTAAATGTTTTGTTTAAAATTCTCCGCTTTCCTCATTCTTTCCCACGGGGTCCTTAAATAGTTTAGTTCTTATCTCTATGTATAAATATTTACAATGTACACACGGCTACCGATCAACCTATACATTCCCAGTATCAGCTGACCCCGCCTTGCACAGAAAGCCTATACAACGCGAGACTATCATAAGCTGGACATATCCTATATATGTCCAGTTTATGATACTCTCGCGTTGATGTAGCCGTCTGTACATTTTTCAACCGCATCGATGTGTCAGTAGTTATTAATTGGTGCACATAAACTTGCTACCTAACCTTATATTGAAGGAAAATATTCTTATAATACAGAAAGATGTATCGACTGTGGAAGTATTTAGTTAATTACAGAGATCAATCATCGCAAGTGCGCATTAGCCCAGTGGCCGCGAGGACAGATTGCACATATTAATTACGACCTGGCTCTTCGACGCCATTCCTAATGGGCTTTATCTTAATAGAAATCCACTCTTTAGAGTAGACGCCCGAGCGCCGTGTTTTCAAACAAACGTAATATGTATACATCAATTTAAAAGTTTATATTTACATATTTTTATGGAAAAATCGTATCTAAAACACTACTACTATTATGCTCGTTCGTGACCATTTTGTCAAAATTGTTTTCATCATTAATTGAGTTACATACAAACTGAAAAATTCAAATAATTATTTTGAAAATATTGGCGCCATCATTGTTGTTGTGCATTTTAGTGTTTTAGATATGATTTGTTTTTAAAAATAGATAAGAACTTAATAATATTGATGTTAAACCCTTTCTTTTGTATGGAAAACACCCAAGCAATGGTTCCCCCTCAAGCATCCATTTTACTACACCAGTGGAACTAAAAACTTCATGACTGCAAATTCTCTTTCACGTTACTAATTAAAATACTGTTTTTTTTATTTAAGCTATCGCTTTTAAACAATATAAACCACATGAAAAATAAAACATACCTTATATTTTTTTATTATTCCACAGATTGTTTTGTCATGTTTTAAAGTTTATTTAATTCATTTTTAACTTTGTTTCAATGCTTGTTATATTGAATTGTATTTATCATCATTTTTTTGTATTTTGGTAATAATTTGAAACGTAAAATGAAACTTTGGAATCTTGGAATTTTTTTAAAAGTAATTTTACGCTAGCAACATTTGAATTGTAACGATTGTTTTTCGAATACGACTTTGTTATAAAAATGGCGACTGTTGTCAAACGTAGTAAATAGATGTGAAACCTACGTATGTACGTTTTTAATTATAATTGGTGTTGAAACCATTTCTCGTATCATTTCAAAGTGTAAATAAAATGGAATTTCATGGAATCAGTGTTATCCTATCCCAAAATACCAGACGCATTGGAGTCAAAAGTAAGTATCAACAAGGTTTTATTACGTAATTGTAATGTATCCTTCTTTACCAACCTAAAATAGGTATACATTTTTATACATACAATTTTGTGTTAAATATGTTAATTAAACTGGGCATCAAAGTAGCTTTAAGCCGAATAAGTGTATTTATATGGCAGCTATCGGTAGCCTTAATAATTAAGATAAAATCTCTGTATCAAACATGGTAGGTTAAATGCAAAAAAGGTTAAATGGAAAACCTTAAAATTTAAGAATTTCTAAAAAAAAATCATGTTCACCACATTCATTTATAATACCATGTTTGTTGAAGAGATTAAACTCTTATGATTTACGCTATTAAAACTATAAAAGAACATTTGAGCTGGTACAATTTTCTGTTGATATAAGCAAATTTAAAAATAATTTTGAATGCAGTTCGGATTCCTTTTTAAATAAAATGAAGTCTCCATTTAGTAAAATCTTCCATCTACAATATTTTAGATACTCCCCCTCCATGCGGCATGTCCGTCAGACATTCTGTATATAAAATATTATAAGCACATGTATCATCGTACAAACACGACAAGCATAACATTGACAACGCACTCAACAATAAATACCATTACAAATCAATCACTTATTATCAGGTACTCAAGCACCCAACTACCCATAAACAATACAAATACATCGACAAATAATCGTCTCAACGATCAGCCGATCAAATATCAGCGGTCCCATCACAATACAAAAGAGTTTGAGCCGCAATGTTACGCGTCATTTGCATCACAACTAAAATAAACATATTACGATTGTTACAGCTATCTGATTACGATGTTATAAGTTGACAACAAAAGATACAAAGACAGACAGAAGCTCCATTCATAATATCATTGAACCGGTGTTGAAAAATACATATTCTATTCTGGCTGATTCTAGGCAGACGTCACTAATTTAAAAAACGAAAACACCATGAGAAGGCCATATATTCTGCAAATTTATTGGGTATGGCCCCTTGATTATACAATCATTCACCGACGACCTTACTACAAATAAATAGATTTGACATTAAAAAAAACACTTTATGACATGTTAATAAAGATGGGATATTACACAATAGCTGAATACCTTAATGATAAAATTATTAAGACAAAGTTAGTTATTTTTATTAAATTTATGTTTTATTTATATTATTAGAATCTATATATCTGTAATTGTATGCCTTAGGCCAAACATAGATGGACATTATGTAATTTTTATATAGTTGTTGACTGCTAATCCTATGGTTAATGATAGAAAGTTGTTGCGAAAACTTCAGGTTCTAATATTTTACGGTTGACGCATACTTGTTGCCTGTGGAATTATTCTATTACTATAATTTTGTGTCGTTAATACACGTGTACTTCTTCTTTCAATTTTACAACAAGCATTTTTTTGCCAATATTCAGCAGCTTCCTATATTACCCGGTCGACTTAGCCTGCATCTTTAGTTGCATGATCGTCTCTATTTTCTCATACGAGCTTGTGTTAAACAAGTTTTATGTTGAGTGGTTTTTCTGTGTCTCATTTTATGAGTTGTAGTAGCAAGAACCGGCATGGCGCGTAATGCCGGCTCTAAATTAACATAATGTAAGGTGACGCCGACGACGACAGCTTCTCTGAATCGGGATATCATCTCGTATGTTTTGCTGAAGGGGTGGACATTACGCTCATATTTATTCCATGGGATTAATTACATCGCAACATCAAGTATATTTAGAGGCTACAATTGGTTGGCAGTTTTCTATATCTTTTTTATGGACAAGTCAAATCTAAAACACTAAAATGCATGTTTGTTCGTAACTCAATTAATGATTATATTGGTAATTAATGATAATTTTGGTAATATAGCCACGTACGTATATTTCTATAAATATAAATAAATCTTTCTATAGACAGCCAACCCAATGTTACTAAACGTTGCGTCCGACTGACATATATAAAAACATAATTTATCCACGGGAAATATAATTGTAGGTAGTTCACCAGAATCAATGACAATCTATACTCAATACTCAATACTCAATACTTTATTGCGTTTCACAAATGTATGTCTTAGGTGGTAAATATTATATCTAGGAACATTGTGAACCCTGTCGGGCATAGCAAAGTAGAAGAGAGGACAATAATGTTATATAATAAAAATAAGTTTTGAATAAAAAATAAGAGACAAAGCATAACGTTTTTTAATGGGTACTATGCAATTATATTTATTTGTGTAGTGTTTAATTGGGTATCATTTAAATACTCGTTAATTGAGTAGTAGCATTTTTTCATCAGCAAAGTTTTTAGACTATTAGAAAATGCTGATATGCTTTCTTTATTTTTTATTGTGTCTGGAAGACAATTGTATATTTTAATTGACATAGCATATGGACCATTCGAGTGTATGTGCAGGTTAGAGAAAGGCATGTTTATTAAATTTCTCTGGCGGAGAGCATATCTCGTCTGGTTTTCATCCCTTTTTGTGTAGAACTCTTTGTGTTTGTGTACAAACTTACATATTTCTAAAATGTATATACAAGAAAGAGTTAAAATTTTATGTTTAATAAAATGTGGTTTACAGCTGTCAATTGTTTTAATGTTTGCTAAGATTCGTACAAGTTTTTTTTGCATCACAAATAATACTGGAGCGTCAGTACTGCTTCCCCATAAGATTATACCGTAGCTAAGCCATGCATATGCATAGGCATAATAAGTGACAAGAGCGGTTTCGAAGTTAGTACATTTTTTAACCTCACGTAAGGCATAACAAAATTTAGAAATTTTAGAACAAATTGTTTGAATATGGGTTTTCCAATTAAAGTTTGAGTCTATATTTAATCCTAATAATGTGAATTTATTAACTGTTTCTATTTGTTGGTTATTGAAATTAAAATTTATTTTTAAGGGTAATTTCTGATGTGGGTGAAACGCCATAATTTTTGTCTTTGAAAGATTTATTTCCAGGTTGTGAGCGTCCAACCAACTTTTCGTTTTGTTAAAAATGTTATTAAGTTCGCAGTTTATTTCGTTTTTATCTCTACAAGGCACCAATATAGAGATATCGTCTGCGAACAGGGTAGAGTGTCTTTCTATATTTTTTGGTAGATCGTTGATATAGATAAGGAATAGTAAACATCCAATCACACTACCCTGAGGGATTGATGCATTTATTACCTTAACTTCAGAGAGTACGTGTTGCACCTGCTTGGTAATATTATTGAAAAAATCTATTTCTACTTGGTCTATTTTTAAGCTTTCAAATTATATTTGGCCAATAGTTTTTTTTTCATAGATAAATCTCAAGAATTGAACTTTAGTACCTACTTGTCGTCTGACAACACGTCTCGCCGCGCCTAATAATCGGCAGAGGCGGTGTCATTAAACCGTTACATAATATTTATATTCGTGGTCGAATCTAATGCTGATAACATCGATGGCCACGGTCATGTTTGAACTTAAGAAGGTATCAAATAGCATTCAAAAGTGTTATAAAACTCCCGTAATGATGTCGTAAATGCTACTTTATTAACAGATCCTTATACAGTCAAGTAATTAGTTATTCGGTAAGCACACACGAAGGTATCTCCTAATGAGTACCATACGTAGATAGACGAGTTTGCTTAAGTATCAGTAATTAATAGTCGAAATTCAGATGTCCTGTAATACTTGTCAAGGGATTGAGACATTCATACATAATATAAAGATTGATTACATCTTTTTTTTTTGCAAAACAAGTTTTGCTTGTGTGTGATACAAGATCAAGCAACGTATTGTTTATTTTGTATTCAGTGCAGTCCAAAGTAGATATATTTAGAAAAGTAAATGGACATCGAACTCTTTTAAGGCTTTTTTTTTATTCACGTTCAAATATTTTTCAGATGCAAAATCAAGCAAAGATTCTTTATCAGTTTATATTGTGGATGATTACAGTGTGTCCACCGGCCGATGGACACGGACGAGTGCGGTTGTCGTGTGCCTTCGAATCAGGGCGTCGTCGCAACGGACTCCACGGAGGGCGGAGTCACCGGCTTGTTTCTCAAGAAGACACGCACCACTAACCACCGCTTCCGCGCCGCCGTGTGACCGTCACACTACTCCACTTAGAGAAAATAACCTATATCATCTTCCGACAACGAATCTATACAGTGTAACAGCAGTCGGCCGACAATCGACAATGCCATTTCACCGCCGTTTCTCAAATCAAAAACCGATTAATCTCCTTTGTAGAGCAATAAACACAGATTAGAGGTCACGAAATCGAATGGGTTAATAAATTTTATTGGTCCACTGGCAACCGGGCACAAACGCATGCTTGGCGTGTGCACTTTCTCGCTTATTCATCAGTTAGTGGGTCGCGGGTCGCACCGCCCAGGACGACGCCGCCGCTTCGACGGACTCCATTGTACATTACTACATACCAATACGACTCAGGTTTCTTCTACTAACCGCATGAAATTTGTCAGTGAAAGTTTTTTGGCAACAAGTAAATGCATCACGCAAATCACAATCAAAAATTTCTCACATACCGATCGATTAATCCAAAACAAGATTCTTAAGCTAATTTTAGCACAAGAATAGAAATTTTTGATAGACTTCTCACATTCAAATTAACACAATACTGTCCAGTCAGGACACAATAAATATTAAATAAGGAACGTAGTGCACTACTTACATAAATAAACAGACTGTATTAGTATAATCAGAGCGTGTTTCGAGTACTTTGAACCGAGTCTGCGTAAGTAAGGAACAGAGTGAATGTACCATTTGAATTCACAATCTGACCTAAAGCATAAAATTAGTATTACACAGAGGGCCTTACGTTCTGTTTAGAATGACACGCCCACGTGGCCACGCTCGCTAAACACTCGTGTCATTCGACAAACGAATAGCGTGGAATGTGAAAAATTTCGTCTAACTGTTGTGTGGAGAGTACTGGAGAGTCGCGGGTCGGCGTTAGAATGAGATGCATACGATAATGTTCCCGTGTCGCTCTGAGCTTAGCACACATGATGACAACCGAGTCACAGATACCGACGCGACATTCTGTATGCGTCTCGCCATTATCCATAATCTTGTTTCAGGTTCGTAATCAAGTTTATTCCATACACAACACTAATCAAATAGAAGATCTCGCTGACTGTTCTATTCTTTTTTTCAGATAAAACTGATTGCAGTGCGGTAAACTACTAACAAAGAATTCAACGTTAATCGAGCAAATTTTCTCCACCTGCTTTGCGATGTAATTTGGCGAATTACAAGGCGTATCATCGTAAAACATTTATAGCGGACAAGATTAGAATCGTCTATTTTATGCAATTTTGCGTAAAATTGTGAATTTTATTAAAAATTCTTCAATGCTTTTTCCATCTCATGGCAACAGAATAAAAGTTTGAAATTGAATTGCGGGTTTACGACTAATAAATAAATGATTGGTACAGAGTTACATTACCTTCTCGTCAGCAATCATGAACGGCGATTACTGGAAGTTTTTTAATAGAAGAAATAAATTTTGTTTTTCATATGCGATCATAGAAGTGCGATTGAATTACACGGGCGTTAGCGCACATTCGGCGTGACGCGGCGCGGTGGCGGCACGGCACCTCACGTGCCGGTGCATTGCGCGTCTGCACGAACACGTCCTCAGAGTGATGAACTGCAACTTTTTCACTTATTAAGTAATAAATCTTTCCTTAACTGGCCAATAAAATAGCCACCGTTTATTAGCACTTCCGCCGCAAAGCTTAATATGATCGATTAAACAAAACAGACTTTTTTATAAGGTTAACGGGGTGTTCAATCACTCAAAACTTATTATTGTTTTGTAAGAATAGATAAAGAAGAAGGTTGTGTTAGTTAAATGTCGTGAAAATGCATATTCTTTATAAACACGACCTGCGAAACCTATACCAATTTCTCTTTAATTAGTCGGCACAATTTAACCGGCTTGGTGGACAATAGTAACAGGTGTTATTAGATGTAACTGTAAAAGTGAGTTGTAATGAGGCACAGCAAATCTCAAATAAAATGTGAAACATTACGGAATTGTGTGATTGTGGGTCGGCAGGCCGCGTTGGAGGGCACTAGGTCGGGGGAAAGTACGCCTTATGTACGCCTGCACGGTGCATACCAACGCAATTACATGCACAGAATCCATGCTAATATAGCACTCACACCAAAATGACTATTAAAATTAGCTGCTACGTGAACTTATTTAATGTTTTGAATAAACAGTTACACAGTAAAGAAGATTGTTTAAATAATCTTTGCTAAATTACTTGTTTAAAATACGGCATAGTATGTAATAAATATCGCCTCTTTAAATAGATTAATAGATTATATTAATATATGATATCAATAACTGATAAATTTCTATATATATATAAATGAATTGCTGTTCGCTAAAACTCGAGAACGGCTGGACCGATATGGTTAATTTTGGTCTTGAATTATTTGTTGTCCAGAGAAGGTTTAAAAGGTGAATAAATATGAAAATTGTTGTATTACTTTTATGTGGATTGATAAAATACCAAACATTTTTTTAATTTATTTATTTATTAGGCGCACAAAACACATTACAATCATGATAACTTTAAAAATAGATAATGTACAGTTCAGATCTGGATCGTAACATAATACTTATATGTACACAGCAAAATCAGTATTGAAAGATCAAAAAGCTCTAACTACTAAAAGTAATAAGAAAATGAGCAATTAAACATGATTATTATTTTGTTTGGATGCCTCAGATGCTTCTACAGGAGGGAATTAATATGGATTTCTTTTGTTTGTTTTAAATTTATTTTATACAAAAGTTTAGGTCTTTTATTCATCGATTGAGGCCGTACTAAGTCTGCCGGGTCAGCTAGTTTCTATATAAAGAAGCAATATCACTTGGCGACTATGAATTGCAAACATCACAACTAACTGTCTCATATAATTCGAATTGCTATCATATTCATGGCATAACCGATCAGCCGTAAAGCACCGTAACTTCCACGAATGCTAAAGAGCATCTAGTATAACACATAACGACTACAATAACACATAACGACTACAATAACACATAACGACTACAATTTGCACCTTACATCAGCACAGCTCAATACATCGATTTAGAAACCATTTCTTGCGCCTATACACTGTCTACCTTCAATCTCTTGTCACTGACTTGACAATATATATGGCAGTGAAAATATTCAACAAACTGCCAAAACAAATAAAAAATAGCCCGAAATTGTCTGCTTTCAATAGATAATTAAAGACATTTGAAAAATGTTTTTATTCTATTGACGAATATTTTAAATGTAAAATTGAAACATCTTAAGTTATTTTAACAGTATTAAAATTAACTATTATTTGTTTAGATTTAAGATTTATAAAACTGTGTTTATGTTATTTTTACTAAATATTACTGTGTGTTGTGACTCCCACTGAGTTATCTAATTATGCAACGGCTCAAAAGGGCTACTAAGTTATCAAGATCTGTATTTAATATTTAAGACCTAACGTTACACTTAGTAAGCAAATAAAGACTTTTGACTTTTGACTTATACCTGAACGACAAGCATATTGCCTTCAATAGCTTTACCAATAACTGCTATTGACCTTTAACCCTCTTGAAGCTCATAACCAGTTGCATACTCCGGTCGTTTAAGACTAAAATTCTTGGCTACGGATGCGTGACTGAAAATGTTTGAACTGAGCGTCATTATAGCTCTTCCATACACCGACATTGGCATGAGTGTGTATTAGCTCACTGATCAATTTGTAGAAATGAATCATGTTTAATTTAAAGGCTTAGTGAATTAGGATATTGAGATAATAAAACTTGTGTATGTAAGAGGAAATGAAAGCATATGAAAATAAGTCTGCCAAAGCTCGCGGTAGGGAGGGTAGATTTTACGGCGCATTTATGATTTGACAACTAGCTTTATATGACATGCAAAAGCGGCGTTCTTACACATTTCGGGGGACACCTGACAATGACTAGTCCATTTGGTTTAATTGTCTGAGGATGTATTCGTCATGTTTGATATGGTCACAATGGACTCGGTATTCGTCATCTGTCGACATATTTTCGGACTTCACCACATCGCGAGCGCGCGGCAGCAAATGGTGAATGAACCCATCATTGAAATTCCACTTGTTGTCACATAGCACATATTAGTTGTTAATGCAGTTCAAAGGCCTTTACAAGCCTTTTTTATCATTAGATATACGTTAAACATAGTCAAAGACCTAATGTGGTTTAAACCATTATATTATCATAAGCTTGATTCACACGAAAGAAACCATTGAAGGGACACGGTTGATTAAATATTGTACCATTTTACTTAATTATCTCGTTTTTTTATCAAATCGGAAATGCAATTTATGAACTAAAGGACAGCTATTATAAGACCAATTACATAATTTTCAATCAATTACAATATCAAGAATCAATAACATAATTTTAATGCTGATAACCTGATGTTAGACATATTATTATTTTCTAATTAGAATAGTTAATTAATTATATCGTGCAGTTACCTCCAGAACGTTTTCCAAACTGATTAGCGACTGTGCCTGTATCGATATTTGTAACATTCTTTTGTTGTCTTTTCAGAAATTGTTATTTCGTTTCTCGTTAGTTTAATGTTCAAGGACATGAATGCAATGCAGTTGCATGGACAATAGTTGATAATTTTTTAAAGATCTCGAACACGAAAATATAGCCTAACAAGAAAATTATTTTTCTGCTAAACTACTTCGTATTTTACTCTGTTATTATTTTTCTTCGATATAGCCAGAAAGGCTCTTCCTCAACTTGATTTTTTTCAAACAATCATTTCTGAATAGACAGACAAGTGTGGTTGTAACATCAATCAACGTTAACCTAAAAGTTCTAAATGGTCAAGAAAACAAGTAAATATTTGCAAAAACGTGTGAGATTATGTACCAATATTTTGACAAGAAGCGACCTCTGACTTGATACGTGTGAAATCAATGTACCCATTGATCATTGCCAATCTTTACTGATCGATCAAATAAAGAACATGACAGTGTATGAAAGAAACAATAAAAAGATTAATCTCATAAGAGTACAAAATATCATAAAAACACAGGACATAGACCTCACCTCACTCGTGACAAACATTCACGCGATTCTTTATAACTTAATATGAATGAACCTAAATGTTTTCCGAATGAGAGTAATGAATTTCATTTTGTTCCGCTTTTACATGACATGTCATCGTGGTTGCTCAAGATGATGTCAAACAACACTAAAACATAATATAAAAGAATGCCTACCAAACACTTAACCCAAAAAAGAAGTAGATCCATATTGTTCTTTGTTAATAAAGAAAAATCATTAGGGCATCTCTAATGTCGTACTTTCTATGCGCCTACGCATTGCCTCTATTTCATAAACAATCTATTGAGTTAGGACAACAAATTGGTGTAATTTTGGTATAATATTGAATATGTAATGAGCATAATGTATAGTTTCAAGTGGGCCGATCACCGTTTTGGGCGGTGAGAGCACCCGGTCAAGGCCACTTGCACTTGATCGCAAAAAACCGACAACCGGTCGTGTGCGGTGCCCACGCATGCGGTTATCATGCTCAATTTTTTGCGACCATATCCATACATCTACGTCACAAGCTGGACCATTTGACGCCTCAGTTTTTGTAGCGGCTAATATTTGATTAAACCTTCAAAACAAACTCATAAATCAAATCTGATATGATTAAGATTGATGCAATTCAATTTCACATTTATATTAAATAAAGGAGTTTTTATTTTAATGCGAACGTTTTATATTTCTTGTACAATCATTATCCATGTCCTATTCCAATAGACATTTGCATAATGACTAGGTGCGTAAACTCTAAGTACACTTTGCAGCACGACAAATAAATACACAACCATCATCATTAAGTGGTGTGTCGAAGCTGTGATTCAGCGCGCGCCTTGCGATGGGCGAAGTCAATGTCACGGGTCAAGGAAACTGAGCTGCGGCTTTTTGCTTGCGTTCAATCGTCTAATATCACTTTATTAAGAAAAATGGAAGGCAAATCATAGGTTTTTCATTATTGCCACTTTATGCAGACGCTGTTATTAAGATTTTAATAACGAGCATCCTGTCGCTGACGCGCTACGTGTGTAACCAGTTTGCGAACGAGTCTTAGATCCAGCAGATGTAATGCAACTTAGTTTTTTTGTTATTTACAAAACCTTCATATTTTAGGTGCGTATCTTCAACACTTTTTTGTGTGTCCAGTCAGAAATAAGTGCTTCCGGAGTCAAGAAAACGTCCTTGACTTTTTTTGGCCTTCATTAAACAAATGTGAGTTTATTAGCATCATCCATTTAGATTTAATATTGCGATCATCCTCAATCTAAATTACCTCAGGCTTCTGGGTGTTTCAAGTATTTCAGGTTTTAAATTGTCAACGCGCGTTATAGCTATAGTATTTTTTGCCGGTTCCTACTTTCTTTCTTAGCTTTCAAAATTCAGTGCCTGTGATCTTTTTGCAAGCGTTTTTTGCTAACTTCTGCTTTAAAGACATTATTATCGTTGCGTGATTCCAATTTAGTATCTTATCTGCTGTAAATATTTTTTCAGTGCCTCAAACTGATCATTTCATTCAACAGCCGTAAAATAGCTTTTTGCTATGGGCCCGTTTCCCTGTTTTAATATTTTTTTAAGTCTTAACCTTTATTGCTTTTTTTACTGTGCCATTACAAAAAAGAGATAACAACCAAGTTTCACAGAACATATCTTTAGATCAATAAAGAGATTTATGATTGACTTTTACTTTACGACTTTTACTTTTTATCCTTATTAGTGAGCGTAACACAAATTAAAGAGAGGTTTATTTCTTAGCAAAAAATAGTAAAACAATGGCTGGGCGAGTGGGGCTCCGGCCGGTATCTCACGCAAGTGCACGTAATAGCCGAGGAGACCGTCTTCTACCCGTAATTCTTCCATAATGATGGTAATCATTTTATCATCTTCGTACCAATAACATGCGTTTACCTAGTGCAATGGGGTTACGTCTCCAGGACCGTGCGAATAAATGATAGACGACACTCCGTATGTAATTTAGTTATTACGAATACCTCTCCGGTTATTTGACGTCGCTGGTCGCGCTTAGACTTAATGGTGGATAAGCTTAGGCGTGAAATGTCAAAGTCGAGATGAATGATCGCTAGATTGGTTTCGCTTCCGCGTATATTTTCATTTTATCTCAATTAAGGAAACTCTTCGCTTGGTATTTAATGAAATACAGGCTACAAGCATTTCATTTGTATTATATTATGATATGATTAGGCTCGGTTGCAGAGTTTATAGCCCTATCAGTAGAGCGATGGCAGCGCGTAATAAAATAGGGGAGCGATGTATTTCTCCACTCATTGGCTATCTTTGCATGTTACGAGCGGTGTTCTCACTATGCTCATTATAGTTTATGGACTTTATCGAGCCTATGAAAACGTATTTTTTATTTATGCCCTTTGCTGTATGCATATTATTCAAAACTTTACATTACTCTCGCTACTACTCAAAAGCAGCGCTATTCTCGACGTTTTCAAAGGTATCGTCATTTTGTGTTAATTTGCGTAATTATTAATTTTTGTTGCGTGTGGTCATACATATTAGTGTTGTTTAAACATTAAATAATACGAAATTAACTGTTATAATGTTGCTAGTTTTACTAGCGGTGTGCTATTTGTTGTTAGTTATACGAAAGTAGTTATTAATTCTTAAGGTAAACAATTAAAATATTCACAATATGAGGATACAATGTTCTGTAGAGATATTTTAGTTAGTTGTCAGTTTTCTCTTTCAAGCGTTTTTGTAATGATCCTCTCATGATGTTTAGTCTAATTTTGATGTAACTTATAATTTTTCATAAATGTAAATCTTAATAAAGTATAAAAATTTGCATTAATACCTGAGTTGTGCAGCAAGCTTCACTATCTTCAAGTGTGTCACGAGAAATGTTCAAGTGTTCACAAAACTGAACTGTGTCCGGAAACTTAGCGCGAGCACTCGGCCTGAACGGACGCACCGGCTATACGGCTAGAAGGAACTAAAGGATAGACGCGAGCGTGCGGACGGCGCCAGAGACGGACGCGCAGACGCAACCGACCAAGCGTCTCAAACGGAATGAAATGGTGAAGAAGACGCCGCGGGTTTATATAGACGTGGCCGTAACCTGACGCCGGATAACGGACTCCCGCCGACGAACGTGCCACTCGACTATAGATCGCAGTGCGCGCGCGCAAGAGACACATTCCCTCTAATACCAACCCTTGCCAATGTAACAGAGATCGAATTTTCAATAAAGCGCCCTGAGCTGAACACTGCAATTTGCCAGCATTGGCGCTCGAACCTACGTACCGGCACCAGACGAGACGACAGGACAACGGAACTCTAAATAGCATCAGGGTGTGGCATCGATATCAATTTATCGACTCGATTTTCTCATAAAAAGTAACGTCATGCTCTATTATAAAACAGAGTCATTTAACAAAAAAACTGTAATTAATTTTATAGATGCAATTGTACTAAAAATATTACTTTTTATGCGAGAGATTACAAATGTACATTAAACTATAACTATCAACCTAGCTCATAAGTATATCAACATAAACGCATTTCATGTACACTGCAAGGTTACGATAGAAATTAAGAATAAGATATATATTTAAGTAGTAAACATTGTAACATGCTAAGTAAACATGTATATTACGATAATGATACCTTAGTTACCTTAGTTGTGTCAAACAAAATGTTGAATGAGGCCATTATGTAAACAACAACGTAAAACTATTCCAAGTGATCAAGAAGAGAAGCATATATTTTTAAATACACAACTGGAAACTTTACTTCATACTTCTAAGTCAGAAATTATCTCCATATCGGCGTTGGAGACCAATTAAGTGCGTGTCTTTCCTCGCTTGAACACACTATAGTCAATCGAGCAGATGGTAATAAATTACCATAGGTGTGGGTATAAAAATAGCCTAACAACAACTGAGCATCGATTAATTAAGTAAGAAAACATGAATTGTGTAGTACAGAAAAGGTTTAGTCTCGTCTAGTGGTGAGTGTTAGCTGCTCACGATCAGATCTTGGGTTTAACTCTCGGATCAGGTAATAATGTAAATTCCTATAAGAAATAAAACTTATTTTCAATAGCAGCACCGATTCTTGTGCCGTGCCCAGTTGATGTTAACCTCCCTAAAGGGTCTTGGGTAAGAAAACATTGGGTCTTTTCACATGGGAGTTAAACAAAACAGGTGAAATGTTGGTTGCAAGACAACTGCCCAACTCCTCTGAAAAAAACAGGCGTGATACTATGCAAATAATAAAATAAACACAAAGGAAACCACTCAAGATGCCCATCAAAATATTAGTCCAGGTACGATCGGAATCTAGACAATGCTTGTCTCGTGTATCCAAAATGAGCAAAATAAGCATACTTAAGACATGATCTGTATTATATTATAACTTATTATTTATTTCCTATAGCACAACCTTACTATTAAACAAATCATAATCCCCGTAATTTGTATGGAGAAGAGAGAAAAAGTTCACAACCGCTATATTCCTGTGTGGGAATAGGTATTTGATTTACTGACAGGAAGAAAGTACGGGGGTAATTTGCGTTATAGCATTTATGAAATTATGCACTAATGCCTATGTCCCGGCATAAAACTCAGGCGGAACTATAAACCTCTGATGATCAATCTTATTGGAGCTCCCCGAACGGAACTTGTGCATAAACCACTCATATATCTTCCCGGAGGAGTCGTGTGAGGAAATTACGTTTGAATATAAATAACATCGAAACTAATAGGTAACATGATAAATTACGATCACACGTTTTGTTACACGAGAGAAAGCCGCGCGTGGTTAGTATTGGAAAAATATTAGGTGCAAGACGTAAGAAAATCGTAAATATATGAGAATAAGCTTGCGTAAACACTTTTCAGTGGATGAGCGAGCACGTGATTTGGAAGGCATTGGTGCGAAAATTATTGATCAGAAAATACGAAAGATCAAAAAAAATCCTCTGCAAATTTCAAAATTGACCAGGAAACTGTTAATGTAAATTAATAGATAAATAATGTATTAGGATAGACTAGAATAACGTCACTTTTCCGTAGTCAGTTTAAAAAACAAAAAAAAATGCGATACAATCATGTTTAGGGTCCTGGAATCACGTGTTAAATCACTAGTAAGCGACTTTGTCAAGACGTCATTTACACCCTTCATTTAATCGCAGATAGTACAGTCAACTAACCTGCCTGTTTATCTGCATATGCGGTTGAGGAATGTTTTTTGATACCAATTTTGACAAGATCAGATCAGTGATTCAGCAATGAACACTATAAAAAACTTAGTTACATTTATTAGAATAGAATAGAATAGAATAGAAATCATTTATTTGTTTAACATAGGTTTTTTTTTACATATAGGTCTTATAATTTAGATAAGTGCACTATGTTATGTCTTAAAGACGTACAAATATTATTATCATTTTATATTTTCTACAATAATATCTTAAAGCATGCAAGTTAAATTAAATTATTATTAGTTTATTATTTAGATTCATAAATTAAAATTCATTATCAAGCAACACTGGTTAATATGTCAATACAATAAAAAAATACAATTAGTCAATTAAATAAAGAATTATCATTCAGGAACGCATCAACTGTGTAGTAACATTTTTCAATTAATAAATTATTAAGCGATCTTTTAAACTTAAACAGTGTCATATTTTTAATTTCAAGTGGTATTTTATTATAAATACGAGGGGCAGTACCCAAAAAGCTTTTTTGCATGAGCGTGGTCTTACATTCCACGGTACATAATTTATTTGTGTATTGACGGCGTATTAGAGCCCTCCTGACTTCAGACAACTTCTGAAAAAGATGTGGATTCATCTTCACAAACATAGCTGTTTCAAGTATGTACAATGATGGTAGCGTTAAGATTTTTAAGGACTTAAAATAAGGTACACAGCTATCGGTTGTATTTAGACCACACATTGACCTTACACATTGTTTTTGCATCCTAAATACAGTTTCCCTATTAGCAGACTGTCCCCAGAAAATAACGCCATATCGAAGAACAGAAGCAACTAGTCCATGATATGCCGTTAATAAAGCCTGGTTGTTGACTTGTCTTGAAATTTGGAATAGCGCATAAGCAGATTTACTGAGTCGCTTACAAAGTTGTTCAACATGTGGCTTCCAAGTGAGTTGATCATCGATCTCAATACCTAGGAACTTGGTATTGTTAATTGACTCTATAGTACTGTTTTCATGAGTAATACTAGTGTTTGGTTTTTTACAGCGTTGATGGAAGTGCATTACTTTAGTTTTTTTTTAAATTGATGACTAAATTATTATTTTTCAGCCAGTTTATAATATCATCCAAACATTTGTTAATCTCGCTTTCATAGGTCGTTGGATTAGTACACTTAATTACAGCTGTACTATCATCTGCAAAAAGTACCATTTTATGTGTTGTTGTTTTGGGGAGATCATTTATATATATGAGAAAAAGCAGCGGCCCCAATACGCTGCCCTGCGGGACACCATATTTTATGGTCCTTGGTTCTGATAGGTAAGTTGTTTCTAGATTCGTTATTGGACAAATTCTACAGATTTCCGTGTACTGAATCCTGTTGCTTAAATATGATTTCAGAAACTGAAGGATGCTGCCTCTTATACCATAGCCGTTTAATTTCTGTAACAGAATTCTATGGTCCACGTAGTCAAAAGCTTTGGACATGTCAGTAAAAATAGCGCAGACAGGATTTCTACTGTCGACAGATGGCATGACGTGGGTTAATAAGTCGAATAAAGCGCTGTTAGTGCTGGTATTTGCACGAAATCCTTTCTGTTCATTGCAAAATAAATTGAACTTTTCAAAATAGATATATATTGAGTTGTAGATGACTTTCTCAAATATTTTGGAAATGACAGGTATCTTCGCAATGGGCCTGTAATTCTGCAAATCCGTCTTAGAATCTTTTTTATGTAGCGGTTTGATGACAACGCTTTTTAATTTATCAGGAAATGTTCCATTGGTAATGCTTAAATTAATTATGTGCGATAATGGTGCTGATATTAATTCTTTTGTGCATTTAATAACTCGTGTACATATGTCATCGTATCCAGTTGTATTAGTATTATTTAGGCTGTGAATTATTTTTAAAATTTACATTTTAAAAATAATTTATTGTGAATACGTGTATATACTCGTATTTTTTTTCCGACCTCACATGTTAATAACATTACATTAGTTTGATAGATGATAGATTTGCTTGGATTCTGTTGGCGCTCGTCTTAAAATGTAAATTTTATATATATATAATGTATAATGGAACTATTTTGATAACAGCTTCTTTCTAGAGAAAACTTTTAGAGTTAATCAAAATGTATGTCTAAATTTGAATACGAAAAGACTGATTTATCACACCCATTCTGTATCTTTTATTACAATCGGCGTTGAATCAATTCTTCTCTAGACTAGATACTGCTAGATCTAGGTGATGTTTTTGACGAAATCCAATCACATCTATTATTGAAATTGCACTTTCGAAATCGTTATTTGATACAATCATTTATTTATAATAAATAATATATATAATAAATAATACCTATTTTTCCTGGTCGCGGCATCACGCGTGAACAACTGGACCGATATCGCTGACTCTTTTTTGTTGTGTTTGTTATTGTCAGAAGATTGTTCTTATAAAAGAAAATTAGAAAATTTAGAATGATTAAACACCAGTTTTGTATTTTATATAATATTAAAGTTGAAAAACTGCACCCCCTGGGTACCTAGGGGGTGCAGGTTCGAGTCCTGCTGGATTCTTAATTTTTCAACTTTAATATTATATAAAATACAAAAAGGCATAGCAAAGCTAAAATTTGCTTTAAAATATTACAAATTAACCACCATACACCATATTAAATTTTCTAATGATTTGCTAATATTGCGTTAGCGCTTTTGACAATATAAGCTTTTTTAATGTAACCTTTTGGGTTTGACATAACATTGACAGAATGCGTGTTGCAAAATATCGTTAAATAGGATGTATTCATAGTTAAGACAGGACAGAGTCTATCGAGTCAGCTAGTCTTAAATATAAATTGTTCTCCATGCCGCATTCTAAAATGTGTTAGATATGAGTATAAACATATATTAAGATAAAATTTCTAAAACTTATTCTTCAAAAAAAATAAGACTAAAATGCCAGGGTCGTTGAGCTTAATGTTCACTTTGAAAACCTACGTAGTCACCACAAATAAAAGCTGTAACACTAAAAATACAAGTTCCAACCAGACGCGAACAATTCCAAAAGCAATTCATTTTAACCATGTCTTTGAAGACACCGAACTCGCAACTAAATGTAAAAAAAGAATGTATCCAACATTGCAAAAATACAGTGCATGCGCTACATTACAGTAATATTATACGCCATAAGCTGGAATGGATATTACTGTATCTCAGATTATAAACTTCTACGAGTAATGGAATCTATCTATCCAGATAAACATGCTGCCGGTATTGTTACAACCGAAGATTACGATGGAAAAAAAAAACACACTAAAATGATTACCTACGTTGTACCATCACTGCAACACGTTTCTGCAGACAATGAATACTTACTTTCATTTTTTCATGAGAATTTAAATCTATAACAGAATAGCTATTTAAATTGAGGTCTTCTAAAATGCAGACTGAATAACACACAATACGAAACTAGAAGTCGGTAGCATCTTTTCACACGTATTTATTGTTAATAGCTTTGTTGCAAATAAAAACAAATGTTCAACCGTTTTAGTGTCACTTCCTGCGGTTTCCCAAAGGAGGATTTAAGGCCAGTCCGAAACGTCGGTTGACCAGTGAAAGTTAATGTTGATACGGATTGGCTCTCATTATCTTCGCGATGAAAATCTTAAATTACATTGCACATGGCACCTTCTAGTCTATTTTTGTTTGAGTAAGATTCAATTACTCCTCCTAATGACGTGTACGCCGCGCCGTAGGCCTCGGATAAGAAAATAACATCTTGTCTCTGCCTCCGAGTAATGAGTGCGCTCCACAAACCAAAAGAAAACAATTATCTACATGATGAGAAGCAGTAATAATTTAATGCTTTATTGCTCTAACAATGAAGTCCGTATATGATGTCAAAAGTTTAATTGAATAGCGAAAGAGTAACAAGTGTAGTACAAATTACTTGAAAGCAAACATGGTGTTACTTTTTTTGCTTTTTATTAATACTTGTTATAGAACTTGGTTATTTAATTACGTTATAATGGTTGCTGATTGATGGCGAGATAATTAATAACTGTAACATTTAATAGATATAAATTGATTTCTAAAATGAAATTTACATAATATTAATTACCATAAACCCAATAAGAAAAAGGTGGGGAAAATATATATTATAAGTAAATACTAGAATAACTATACTGGGTGTAAATAACATCGTGCTTACCAGTGATTTTTATTACCAGCGATTACGTCCTAAAAAAAAAAACTAAAAAACACGCTTTAATAGAAAATGAAACTAAAAAATAGAAAATAAATTTTAATAAATACATTTTTTACACTATTCTTAAATTCTAAATTATTAAAATTTATTTTCTATTTATTAGTTTGGTTTTCTATATAAAGCGTGTTTTTTAGTTTTTTAAACTATTATTTATATTCTACTTTTTAGTTTGGTTTATTTATAAGAGCTTTTTTACGATAAAAAAAATAAAAAAACTAATTATTGCATTGTCATCGGTCTTTGACAGGTGTGCAAAATTTAAATGAAATCTGAACGTTTAAAGAGGGTCAAAATATCGTCCAAAGGAGTCGGTTACATACAAACATACAAACATACAAACAAACATACAAGTGAAGCTAATATTAAGCGTGTAAAAAAACCTTCATTTTAACTTTCATTATTATTTTCAGTCCAATCATATATACCAACAAAAAGTTATATACTCCATCTAAACACCGTTTTGGTTAAAAGTTTATTGTGAAAACATAAAAGCATAAAGTGTATAGCCGGCACCTTTGTTTTGCGTGAGGCTGCAAATGTTGCGTGACATAAAATCAAACAAAAGCAAGTAATAATACATAATACATACAGGAGCCTCCCCGAGTGACGTACACAACTATTCCCTACGTCCGGCGCACCTTGGGCAATTCGCGAGTTCTCCAAAGCGAATTGGCTAAACTTTTCACCACGATGGCAAGTCAAAATAAAACTTGACTCAGCCATCGACACGACGAAGCAGAAATAATACATCCAGCAATAAAATAAACACCTTGCCGAGTAATTCAGAGATCGTTTCGATCTACATCTCTTAATGCTAACAGTTGTAACACATTATCGCCATTTTCACCTTATCATAATATTACATGGGTACTCAAAATTACAATAGAGTAAGTAACATTAAGTGAAGTATCTATATTATGAATGGTGTCATGGGAGTTGGAACTAGAGGTGTGTTAGGTTAGTATTAGATATTCTTTCAGTAACTTATTGAAAATATCAAGTCAGAAGTAAAATTACCTTATCTTGTTTATATTATAAAAAAAAAATCAATGAATTTTTGTTGGAAATATTTAACAAACATACACATGCTACACGTTATATTTCAAGGTCAAAAAGATTTAAGACACCGTTCGCAAGATTCTTTTCGTAGACCCCCTAGGGGTTTCGGGGTCAGGGTCAATCCAGGCGTCTTGGTGGTGTCACCGCCGGCTGCTAAGTCAGCCGGGTTGCTGGCTGGGGTCCGGGTGGGCACACTGGTCAGTCCGGGTCATCAGGTCCGGTTGGTGGCGCGGCTAGTAGTGTCGAGCCCGCAGGCGTGAGTCGCTGCCAGGATGCCAGCAGCGCATGAGTCATGTCCGGTAAGTCCTTCTGAGTATGGCAAAGTCGACGTTAAGACACTATCTTCGCTAAGAAAATGGCAGGTATTACGGCAGGTAGTGAAAACCCTGCTAGTATTTAAATTCTGTCTTTGATTATTGTGTCCGAGTACCACATTTTGGGTATTCGAATCACGAATGCCCCTTAAGGTTCGAGCGAGAGA
This sequence comes from Hypena proboscidalis, assembly GCA_905147285.1. NCBI lineage: Eukaryota > Metazoa > Arthropoda > Insecta > Lepidoptera > Erebidae > Hypena > Hypena proboscidalis. The sequence goes on along the minus strand of LR990128.1, from coordinate 14,655,533 downwards.
AATACACTAGTCTGCCTGACTAGGCACTTCTCTATATGGGAGTAACTTTCCGAATGAATTGAATGCACACGATGTGGGTTATTGTGCTAATGCTGTGGTAACACTTAATCCATTACAGCACGAATGCTATAAACGGAGGAGAACCATGGCCGATCATGCGCATGGGCACACCTCAATGTACCGTGCACGACATGCTACGATTCGAAATTGAGGGTATGTTTAGATATTATTGTTTGTCTCCTTATTAGTTTCCAATTTTACGATCGATTTAGAAATAGCAATTTTTAAATTCATATTTTTAAGGAGGTTAAGGATAGAGTTTCTTTTAACAACGTATTTAAAAAGTGGCCAGCAGTAACACGCTAGATGGCCAGTGTTAATTACATATCAGAAACGATTTATTTAAACGAATAAATTATATCGTTTATTTGCCGTAAGTATTGGTCTTCAAAATTATATAAGAAGCCCAAACACTCATAATCTTTGTAAATTGCAGATTTGCTATGACTATAAGTGACTAAGATATTATGATTTCAGAGTCAGTTAATGTCTATTCTCACGACCAAATGAATATACTATAATTTAACCTCGTAACTTTAAGCTGATCTACAGAAATCAATTAACTTTTCATGTTTTAAATTAATTGATTTGGGAATTTAAAACATCACCTAATTAATATTAGATGTAAGAAAAATTTCAATTTCATAATTAAAAATATATATTTTATATATATTACGACTTTCACCTCTAAATCAGACACAGCCTAAGTGTCAAAAAATATTGGAGAAAGTATTGTAATTTAAGGAAATTATATATAGCAATTAATAAAGTGCCTAAGTATGTCAATATAGCCTTACTATGCAAATACTTTTATTTTGCTGCAGCATAACTTAAGTTTCAAATTAACTTTAACATTTTCACATTAAAAGTTTGTCATGTAAGGATTTCACCTTTCAACCTGCATTTTTCATTATAATATAGAACCAATTAACATATTAGTGATGTAACGTATATTCGCATTCGCATTCGCAAGAATTGAAGCAAATATTTGGGTAGTAATGTTTTTGACAAGAACATCAAAAAAAAGTCTTTTTCTTCTCCCTGCCCTTACCCCATTTTATTTAGGGTCGGTGCAAAACATATTTTTTCTTCATTCTCATGAAACTAAAGTCTATTAATAATAAAACCAAAAAAATCATTCTTGTAAATCAACGAAACTTGTGAAGAAACCATTTCCTCCCTGTGAAATTTTTAAAGGCGAATGCCTTTAAAAATATTCCAATTGGCTGCAGGTTTTACCCTATAAAACTGTAAAATGATACTTTAATTGTAAGACATCATTTAAATGTAAATAATAATATTTGTTAGTAGTTGCAGTAGTACCTTCATCCGTTGATTCCAGTTTATTTCCGCAGCTGTAATTCGACAGTAGTAATGTTTTTGCTCGCGATCTTGAATCTGGGTCGTTCATTCAAACTTTTATATATACATAGCACTTTTACTTCGGGGACTTGTTATTTCTTTTTTCACGTGTAATGCTGTAGATATGATTTGTATAAATGGAATTATGGACGGTGATGAGAAGTCATTTTAGAAATGTTTTGGTTGTTGATTGAGCCGAATGTATAAAAAGTGTAGAGAGCAATCGTGTTGTTATGGATAACGTTGTTTTGCTATTCTGAATGTGATATTTATTTAGGCATCTCACAAGGTCTTGATGAAGCGTTAACAGCTATTGTAACACGATAAATTGTTCTTTGCGATATAAATCGGTGGCCATCATCTTTAAATATCTGGCGATCCGGGCAACTGCAATGTTAGGTACGGCAATATTCCATATGTTATGAATATTATGATGTACGATGTCAAGTGCACTTCGACGGGGGGAAAGAAGGGGCTTTGCCATGCGCTTGCGTCGCCTAATCGTCGCGTAACGGTGGAGAACTGTAAAGCTTGCCACGGACCGCGGCCCGCGTGCTAAATTTGCCGAAACACCGCGATCACTAGCGGGAAATGCCTAAAGGTGACATTCCGACACCAACTCCAACAACAAGAGCAGAGAAACATGCAGTCACTGTCGCGACAGCTGCTCGTGTTTTCAGAAGTTATAAACATATTCTTTACATATCCTTAGCAACAGGAGCATACCCAAATCGGTTCCCAAAACGAAAACAAATTTATTGACGTTAAGAATGTAACTGACTTCCGCTAGCAACAAATAGCTTGGCTATTATAACAAAAACCTAATTAGTATAATGATTTTCGCAGAAGCCCAACAAACCAACTCTTCCGGGCATGTTATAACCAACTGCACCTATAATAGTTGCCGGTTGACGTTGCGATCATTGAAAAGACACCTTAAATCACTCTAAATCCGTGTCGATGCCCGCCCATAAACGAAAAAAGAAGATTACACCCACTAAATATTGCGACAAACCCAAAATGTCGTTAAGGAGAGACGGGTGTTTGAACAGTGGCCCACATAGCAAAGTGACCATTACTAGAATCAATATGGTTATACTCTAGTCGTGAAACCTTATACATGGCAATTATAATTTGAATGAGTAATGTTTAAACTATTCTTGACCTAAGTGAAAAAATATTTATTTAAGATGTTTAGTGCAGTTTGAAGTCTAAAAATTTGTAGGATATTCAAGAAGTTTAGATTGCTTAATCAATACATTATTGCTTAATTAAACAGGACATATCTATTGTGTATAATTTACAACTCATTGGCAAAAATCTGTTTAAAATTCTAACCCAGCTTTGAGATACCGTAATATTAAAACGCTATATTAGATATCGATTAAATCGAATATAAAGGTCCTATATAAATCTCTGTGGTCCTCTGTCAGAGACAGCCCTGTTTGAGACATAAGAAACTCCACGCTTCCTCGCACGTTAGGACCAGAGCTCCTAATGCAGCCATTGCAGGCGCTACGGCACTGATTGTGTCGTTTTTTGCCATCAGTCACATGTCACATCAATCTTTGAGGCGATCACTACATGCTGCCAGTATATGCTGCTAAAGATGAGAAAATGAACGTCCACTATGTCCTTTACGAGTTTATTTGTAACTGGAAATACAATCTAGCAATGATTTAACATAATCTGCTCATAACGGCAGTTTTCGAAAAGATATGCAAATCATAATAAATCTATTAAGGTGTCAATCGTTTTTGTCGAAAATAGCGAACTATACTATCTAACTCTCCTACTCCATGAGAATGTTTTCGGCAGCAGTCAATAGATAACACGTGGAAGGCAAATTTATATTACACTATATGATACGTCCTCCAAACTCAAGCATTTACACAAGAAATGCTTCTTGTCAAGAACTAGTAAGTAGTTTACAAGTGCACGACAAGACGTAACTAAACAAATTAAAATCTATTTTTAGCAAACTGTCTGAATACTGAAATGCATATGTATCACATGTATATACGGCGCTTAGGCCATAAATAATATTCTAAACAGTAGTCTGCCCGTTGTCTGCGACACCAAAACAAATGTCTTGTTACATGTGATTCATTCAAACACTGAATACCTATCGCCTGAATACGTAATGAGCATGAACTGCGGCATCGTCTTTGTTACTGGGTTGTAAAACTATTATGTGCCATTTGTAGGACATAACTCGAGTTATTTTGTTAAATCTTATGATTATCATAGTTATTTCTTGTTGAATATGTGGTTGAAGGCACGTTTTCTTCAACATCACGCCTATATTACCCTAAAAGGGTGTGGCAGAGGTGTACAACACCCTCATTCGCCTGTTATGTAAATCCCATGGGATGAGCCTTACGCCATCCAACGGGCAATTCTCACTCCGTGCTACTTTTGTGAATTTCCGTACGGAAAATCCACAAATAACATTGTGCCCGACCCGGAAATTGAACCCGAGACCTCATGGTGAGAGGCGCATACGCTAACCACAAGACAATCCAGGCAGTTTTCTACAAGAGTTTTTAAAATCTAAAATAATATTTATAAATACTAGTACTAATTCGATTTTACAAATTGAATTAGCACTAGTATTTGGCCAGAATCCGGCCATCGTATCAGCCAATTAGATAAGAGTATTTTATGTCGCTAGATAAGAATAATTGGAACAGACTAACATACACATGAGCGTTGGTTCTAGCAGACCTAAAGCATTGCAATGATTTAAATCAGGTAAAGTCTTTTTACGCGTTTATCGCGTAGTCTAAACTGATCAAAATGACAAGGCACCACAGTTACCTTGGCACATTTATTTTATACCGTACATTGTTTTATGCATTTGTACCCAATCGAACTTATCACAGACACATCTAACTGTACAGCACTTTATAGTAAAGAGTGGAAAAACTTAAACGTTATGTCAATATAAAAAGACACCATAGCAAGAAGTGTGAAAGCTAAAAATTGTAACAATGATATCCGATTTTGCTATCTCTTTATCAAATGGAAAAATGGGTTTTATGGGTAAAACATACATGTTATATTCCTTTGTTAGTGCTTATTGCATGGCAGTTACAGTTTTCCGCGTGGTGTAGCACATTCAAAGCCTCAGTCAAGATGAATAACAGTAATGAACTACGCAAACACACTGAGATTCCGTCTCGATAAGCTGACTGCTTAGTGCTTACCAAGTCACGACAGTCACTGAGATCTGTGACTCATCTGATTTGATGAACCCACGCTATTCTTCTGTATAAATTAGCTGGAATTCTCGGAATTTACAAAGCGTAAGCTAATCAGACCAATCTTGGTGAATCTTGTAGTGGTCATCTCGTGATTGTTGTTGGATGAGCTTGTAGTGATAAACCTGACCGTTTCGCTTTAAATCTACCGAAGACTTACTTCCTGGTCCGGTTATTATTGCAAAAGGGCCTCAATACCTTGCTTCAGCTGTGTAAAAACGCATTCGCACTTTTATAGAGTTATCAACACTTTTGTGTAATCTAAACTCCAACTTAAAAATGAGCTTTCGTAACAAAAAAGTCACAAAAGCAGATGAGTAGTGAAGCTAGTGTATTTTTTTATTGGAATTATTACTAACGTTGGAATAATCATAACCGAATAAAACATAACGTCACGCCTATATTACCCAGAAGGATATGGCAGAGATGTACATAACCCACACTTCACCTGTAATATTTAGGTCCCATAGGATAACACAGAATTTCAACTCCGTGCTGCTATTACGAATTGCTAGAAACAGAAAGTTCACAAATAACACCTTAGCCCGATCCGAGAATTGAACTCGAGACCTCGCGGTGAGTGAAATACAAATTATACCACTAGACCAACGAGGCAGTTACTTTACAGTGGAATAGTCACTTTTCACATCATAGCCATCATATCGGTCAACATAGAAAAGAAGCTTTTACGTAGCGTCCGGCGCTTTGCTGAAAACTTAACTTAAGAATCGCGTCGTATTTCCCTCTATATTATTATCAAATACTATTTTAAGTTTAAATATAAGACAGTTGCATAAAATATATTAACAGTAAAACTTTTTTTTTATACTGAAGCTGAATAGTTTTTTTGGCAACTGCAGGTAAATGACACGAAAAATTTGTGTCGTGCTGTGCGTGCCAGAACAGTCTTAAATTTGCTGGTTAATTTTATTGTGCATTCAGAAATATTTTGGTATCCGTTTTAAAATAACATGTTATCTTGTAAACACATTAGCACTAGTGCATACGCATGCCCAATATGCAAAGTGCGTTCTCCACGATTAGCTTCTAACATAGTCACACTGACACAGAGAAACTACATGTACATATTGTACATTCTACATACGTAGTACAACTAAGAAAACTTCATTATCTCGTACACATTAATATTACACACACTCACAGAAAACCACTTACAAACACATCTCTACAATTTCATATCTCTCTGTCAGGTCTGGGTGTTTCTATGTATGATAAGTATGTATTTACAAAAAAGAAAAGTATATATGTATTAATCTATATTTATATGTATAATTCGTTAGCTAGCAAAGACGAGCCACTGAAGCGTAAGACACCTTTTCTAGAAGTGCTTCGTGTGGTATTGTGGTAATTTGATCATTCTAGTATCAATAGTACAAGCTTTGTTTAGTTCGGGACTAAATGACATACTAACATACTAAGTATGTTGTGTGATAGTTATATTTATTTATTTATATAATAAGCTTAACAACATCGATAATATTAAGGTTTATGGTATAAAGCAGCCAATGCAATGTACCGTTTAATAATACTGCACATTTTTTGTAACGGAAGACCCTTCCGCCTGCGATACAGTTTTAATTAGTACCGGTGACAAGTGATCATAACTTTTTTTTAAATCTCACGAACAAAAACATAAACCTTGCAATTTCCTACCTTGCAGGTGTAAAAAATAAGTCAACAGTTATTTCGGAACAATAAAGTTGTTTTGTGTCCCCTGTTGCCATTTAAGTAGGTGTGGTGTACAAATATTTGGGGCACAAGCTGTTACATTAGTGGTATGACAAAAATGTAAGTAATTGGACCATTTAACCACACTGTTAAACCACTAACCTTAACAATAATAATATCAGATGAGCATGTGGCTGGCAACTGTTAGAAAACAGAAAGAGGACAAAGATTTTTATTTGATTATTTTAATACCAGATTTCGATTCAAATTGCGTTCTAAACACCAATTATTATTATAATTGTGAAAAAAAATCTCACATCATCACCAAGCAGTCAGGTTTACAAAAAAACTGAATCATTTTGCGAAACAAATCGGCTATTCCTGCATGCAAAATGGCAATATGAGTTCATCATCCCAATGGAGCAATCCTGTGATTACCAGCGCACGTTTTAATCGCTCCACTTCGCGTGTCAAGCGACGCATTCATACCGTAGTAACAATGAACAATTTTTATCTCAATCTATTATGTCACGCCACGTAACACGTTACCTATGAGATCTATCCCATTACGGTACTATTTGATAGATTCTGGATTCTTCCGACACCGCCACACTTGATTGGTATAAATTAGCATTTTTTAAACGAGCGTTCACTGCCTCAATTTTATTCGCGTGGTATGGGAAATATGTCATTACAAGTATTACAACATTGTTACTTACTTTACTACATCGCCCTGAGATAGTCGTGAACGGAAGTTGTAAGCATTATGGAAAACTGTTAAAAGTACTTCACAAGCTATACCGTATTGTGAAATCGTGGTTTGCTTTGATTAAGATTTTATTTTTACAACTAAATAAATAGTTATTTATTTAATTTTGATCCACTAATAACTGATACCGTAGCGTTTTAATCGATGCCCATTAACGGAAGTTAATGTTTGATTGCCGCATATTGAAAAAGTATTAATTTAAGGGTACGGTGTTAATAAACTGTTAAAATGAGATTAATAAAAAAGTATGTGATGATGTACTAAATAACGAAAGCTTCTAACATTTAAAATGGTTTTTAAACCGTCTTCAAAAATAAAGAGACGGTGCTATTTCCGATTGTTTTTTTTTTCATTATTAAATTGTAGTAATCTATTAAACTTCGACGGTTTAACAGATCAACCACCCATTTAGTTAAGTGTTAGAATTATGGATTTTCAGTGTATAACCATGAACTACTATCAACTTTTCTCCAAGGCTCGATACACGGGAGAACTGAGAAATATTATGTGTATATCCACCAAATCTTTTAATTATAATAAATTAGACGGTCGAATTAACACTTAATAATATTTTAACCCCTTCCATATTGCTCTACTTTTGGCTATAGATGCTTTAAATAACTATGTGAAAAAAAATATAAGCAAATCTATAGACCTAGCTGTAGAAATGGAATTATGTACTATAAGTCTGAACTAATTTCAAGATCTGTTAGAACGGATGCGGTTTTAACTTTAAAAGTGTACTTATAAAGTCAAACATAATTAAGCACTAATGAAGCATAAAATCAAGTAATAGGATTTATCTACTTAAAATATCATAAAAACATTGTAAGCTACATGTTTTTTATTGCACATGTACTGAAAGATAAGTATAAAGTTGGAGATGAGTAACAAAACATGTGTAGTGAATTGTTGAATGAACTGACAGTTATAATGGCTAATGTTTAACCTATCACCACATTATTTAATCATGTGCATCCACGCTTTCAAACTCTGTCTGTTTTAATGAGAATTTATCAGTTTATTTATTTTGTACCATATATTATATTTTTGGGAGGTTTCGAAATTTAGATATAAAAAAACAACAATCTTAGTACGTACTTACGTCAATTTTATAAATTAGACATAATATTTACACCAAAGGTAACCACATAAAACAAATCATCTCACTTATATATACGAACAAATAAAACAATTCCTAACTATATATTTATCATTTTTAAATAAAAAATATCGCAATGTCGGCATAATCGAACGCGCCAACCTATTTTTGACAGTTCTCCTCTTTTGTTTTTTACTGTCTAGCTAGTCTATGGTCTTGATGACATCTAATAAGGTTTTATTCCTATTCTCTAATAAGGTTGCTAACAATATTTACTTTATTGATAAATATAGGTTACAAGAATAGTACTTCATGTACTATATTCTTCGTTATAAAATATCAAAAATCATAAATGCATTTCATCAAACATTGATTTGAAGATGAGCCACTTTTCATACCACCTTGAAGCTTGTGGTGATTACTGCATGTTAATACATCAAATCAACAAATTTTTAACAGAATAATATCCATTTCAATATATATTTTGGTTAAATCCTTCTTTGCCAGTCAGGTAAAATCCTACGGAGCATAAAATATGCGACTTTTCAAACGAACGCGTTGATGTCTTTTATTTGGACATTCCTTTCTTGAACTTTTCTTGTGAATTGTTTGTCCTCCACCTGCTACTATTTGTATGCATAATTAATAATAATACGCAAGTTATGCAACTATTTTCTGACTACCTTCTGTAAATCTTTTACACTAATGTCCATCCAAAGGTTGCCTGGAAGAAATCGCGTTAAGCGATAAGGCCGCCCTTTGTGCATATATTGTAATTGAAACTTTCGTACAAAATGTATTTCCTATGTCTTATGCACAAATAAAGTTTTTATCTATCTATCTATCTATCTATTTGCACTAATAATTTACATGAGTTCTATTCTAAAATATTGTTTGATATGATCGAAATTCGAATTCGATTCCGGAATCCCAGCCCTTTCACGATCCCGTAAAGCCGAGTTTTCATTCATCGGATCAGAATTAAACCAAAGGTCCTAGGCTAGGGAATAATAACTACATGCGATATTATGTTGTCTTAATAGGAAAGGGTTGTTCATGTTCCTACTTTATTTTAACTAGTAGGTAACTAGTAAAAATGACGGAAATACCAAAACCGGGTCCTAAAACCTACTGACCTACTTGTAGACTTTAATATAATGTGCTGCATTTATTCCATGATCAAAATTATCGTTATTAAATAATGCATATCTTACTACTTAAGGTAGCCACCATACCTTCTCATAATTGCTATTATTTAGACCTCTTATAATATTTAATATCTTAATCGCACCTCCAATTATACGGTAGAAAAATATCAAATATAATAATACCTTTTACGTTCGAAGAACAAATATTATTGACACAAAGACAGTGAAAGTTTTGATTGTATAGAATCACCTCTTGCCGACTATTATCGCATTGAGAGCACCATCACTTTGGACTTAGCAATTAATGTGCCTAAAATGGTTGACCGACCATTTTGAAATTGGGCAAAAAATGCGATTGCATGATGAAGTAAAACAAATAATATGTTATTATCTTAGTGGCAGCAGCTTTTTGATTATATTTGATTACATTTAGGTGATGACATAGTTCTTTAGTACAAGTTAAGCTCTACATTATTTTATTATTTGAATGGCTATTTATTTACCTAAAAATCAATGGAAAATATTTTCTTAGAGTATTGCTCAATGTAACAAAAGAAACTATGACGATTAAATCAATACTTTATATGTGAACCTATGTTTTTCGTCAAGACTAAATAAATTAATAAGAAATGCAATTGTAATTTACAATATTTGTTGTCTAGAGATATAATAACAGCATCAAAATGCTTGGCATGAAATACATGCTAGCAATTTAGCGCGGGAAGATTTTTCTTTTTAATTTTATCATTGCTGAGGCTCCACCTGATTTATGCCTACAGATGTTGAAGATGATATTTATAATGTAAGTACAGTACATTGTACGTTTATCACTTAATAGTAAATACCTTCCTGCAAAGATTTACAGATGAACAAACTTTTATAAAGATCATTTAGTTTACATGTGTGAAGTAATCGCACACTATTTAAAAAAAACAGACTTAAATTTCAACATCGTAAGCGATACTTAATTTATATATACACATATAACTTCGTATTGTGTACGTAATAACCTAAATGCGACGTACTGACATTTATTAAAATCACAGATTCTAGACGTGGTCAGTTTTAATTAGCTTCGGTTTAAAAAAACCGTTTTCCGAAAAAAATGTGATTTCAAAGTAATTTTTTTCGAATCACGTAAAATTTATTAGAAAAACACTGACCACGTCTAGAATTTGTGGTTTCAATTCAATAATGCCCGTATGTTGCATCCACACTTTATAAACCCGAGGCCAGTCAGTCAGTTTTATGGCAGTCCCGCACTCAGGTATAATAACTGATATTTTCAAATATCTTGACCTGATATTCTTCTCCAATATAGCTATTACATTGTAGAGAATCTCGACCGGTAACTTACATTTAATTCCGACGATCACTGGACCGTTGAGACGTGATTGAGATATAGAAAGGTATTCAACAGTCTGTTGAAGGTATTGTACGCGTTTTTTGAGATTCCAGAAATTGAAATGATAGAAAACGCTTTCTCTGTGTCGAACGTTGTATTGACTGTTAGAAACATCGTGAATGTTATAACCTCTGTCAATGACCGCTGGCTGGTTTTGTCTTTGAAATGCGTATTTTTTATTTTTATTTCCAAAAAGATTACAATAGCAAGCCATATTGTTATAACTTTTAGTCAAAATAGCAAGCTTGAATGGATACATAATGTTGCTCGATATCTAGAAATAGATTAATGTGTGTAATGCACATTGAGTGGTCTTAAACATACCAATGCAATGGCCTAATACAAACGGGAATTCGCATATATAGAATTAGAGGTATCCACAATACGAAATGTCGTTTAACTTAACATTTTCTTATCTAATAAGATATAAAGACAGATTTGGTACTTCAATAAATTTAGATTTGTTAGTCAATGCCGCAGTGTTTACGAAGATGATTTTGTATTTTTTTTCAGCAAGTGACACCATTACCAAAGTGAGCAATCATGAGCAATAAACAGTTTTGAGCTCGACACTCATTCAAATACTGCGATGGTAATATGATATTTTGCTATGTATGCGGTCAGCTCTCATTTTTTGGTCAAAAAATATTTAGAACATAGCGTGGTATTTATATATTTGCTGAAGCAGAGATCGTCATTCATGCATCATAAAAACTTCACCATTACATTTTAGGTCTTGTGTTATTGGGTCTTTGCCATCTACAGGGCACAATTCTAGATTTCCAGAGAAATCCCAAATAACACTTTTGGCCGACTTGGAATTTAATCCCAAAGTCCCTACTGTGAGCGGTCGCAATTTATACCTCTACACCCTGAGGCAGTCATATAGTGCCACTCAAATAAGGAAACGAATCTTCAATCAGTTTTTAGATTGTAGATGTTGGTTGGATGTGTTATTACCATCGCAACATACATACGTTAAAAGTTTAAAACACCTATAAGTTTAAAGACTGTAGTTATTAACATACTAATACAAGGTGTCATGGCTCCATTTTCTGGAGATCACTTGTCCCAAATACACTACAAAAATGTGCATCGGTATCTGTTGCTGTCTGTACATTGAACATATTATAATTCAAGAAAAAAATATACGAAGGGACTTTATAACAGCAGTAAACATTCTTTTTTGTTTGTCTTTCTTTCTGTGTGTATGTTTGCACGCGCATTACGTATAAAGTAGCATTAAATTGGATGCGGTTTTCACAGTTGTGCAACTGGAGGTCTAGATTTAAAACTGGTTTATGTTTTATTATTGTATTTTATCCCTAAGGGGGTAAATTACTGAATGGAAGTTTATATGTTATATAACTCCCCAATTGGTTGAATTAGTGGTTTGTCATTCTTGAAGAAAATAGAAAACATAGAAATAAAGCATTCCACGCGGACGAAGTTGCGGGCAACGGCTAGTCTAAGAAATATAATGTCATTTGTGACCACACTTTCTCGATTTTAGAATAAAATTAACTATTGTTTAGAAAAAAAATATATTCACATTATTATTGTGATGTATAAACACAGCTGTAAGTTGTGCTTCTATTGTGAATTGTCTGCTTAAATAGTATTTCTTTAAAGAAATTATGCTATTGTTTTTAGCTGGCACTATATAATTTATGATTAGCGTTGCTGTACAACGTTTAGCTTAACAGTTATTTGGTCGGAATAGTCCCCTCTCGTTAGAGTATTATATCAATTATTGTACCCTTTTCAGGTCTATTAATCAAACTCTTTGTTTTTTACCTTTTCTGAGAAAGAAGAAAAAGTTGTTATGACAAGAACAGTCATAACTAAAGTTAGAGCATAAATTTAAATATATGTCAATAAACATATTTTAAATAATAAATAGTTTCTACGAAGAAAATAAATTGAAGCAAATAAATGAAACAATACAGTAATAACCGTTTCAAGTATTCATAAATTTCTAAAGTGCCTAAAGACCTGAAATCTAGAATGTCTCTCCTTAGCACCTTCAAAAATACGGTCACTTCTCTCAACACGACAACATCAAACCCACCTAATTCAATCGAGAAACAGCAATTACCAACTATTCCAGACAAGGAAGAAATACTAGCCAAACTGCTGACTTCAAGAAATAATACAAGCATTGATTATGCTGATCTTAAAGGACAAGGTCACACACCGTCTTTCCAAAAATCACGAAAGGAGCCTTCCATTTCAGAGCTGAAGATGTATCACGCTCAAAGAAGAGCTTTCTCTGTACCAAAAATGTGTCATCAATATTCAGCAACTAATTATTGTAAAATATATGATAGAACTAGTTCGCCTTACATAAAAGGAAGGAACCTAGTCTCGCTAAATAGAATCAAGCTCATCGAACGCCAGTCTAAGTCTTATGACAAACTCGAAACGGTAAACTTATTACTCGAAGTTTAATTGTCAATTATTTCTCTGGCATAACTTACTTATTGCATTTATTTTCGTTAATTTCAGTCGGTTGAAAATGAGAACGATAATATTGAACTTGGATCAAAAGCATACGTTTTCTTACCAAAGTTACAACCAAACGAAAATGAATTTGTACAACTTGTGTATGAGAATGATGTCAATGCCGTTCAGCAATATCTCGAAGATCACCCGGCATTAAACATAAACTGCATCGATTTCCAGGTTAAAAGCCCATCGCTTTCTTTTAGTTTTTAATCATAATATCGATTAATGGTAACACTTCTCTCCCTTTTAGGGCATATCGCCGATTCATATAGCCGTTCAGAACAGATCGGAGGCGATGGTTGAATTTCTCTTGAAACGTCCGAATGTGGAAATTGGTGACAGTGTGCTGCATGCCGTACGAGATAACAGTATTAAAATATTGGGTAAAATTGTTCTCGATGTTGCTTTCACTTTGCGTACCTTATATGACATTTCGTGTAGTGAGTAGGTGTATGATTGCAGTGATGTTATTGAACGCTCAGAAGAAGATTTCGCCGGGATTGGAGTTCGCAGGTACTGCACATTCAGCTGAATTCCCCGCGCATGTGACACCACTCATACTGGCTGCTCAAATGAATCATTTTGAGATTTTGACACTTTTGATTGAACGTGGGCACACCATCGTTCTACCTCATATACCAAGCTGTACTTGCAAGTCTTGTAGGTGAGTGCAATATGTATTCCTTGTAGTAGTTCCAGTTAAGGTCCGCGCAAACGGGCCATCAGTGACTCCAACTTGTAGCAACATACAGTTTACAAGATTTTGCATACAGTTTGTCAATCAACTCGCTACGGATTTGCGGGACAAGCGTGGCGAGTGGCGTCCACTAGTGACTTAGTTTACCACTCGCGAATGTGTGGCGGTGACACACCACCGTTAGTGATTATAGAGGCTTTCGACCAGTAGTGGCAGCCACCAACTAACTTCGTCTGCACAGTTCTAAAGTAACGTGCGACCGTTACTGGTGGCTGTGGTCGATGGCCCGTTTGCGCGAACCCTTATTCGCTCTTAAATTCGAGATTTCACTTTCTCAGCTCTCCCAATTAAAACCAATAATAATTGACTAGTGATTTATATCAATTTTATTATTTATTAATCAAGTATTAATATATTAATGTATACATCAGCTTATGATAACATTTCATTAAATACATCATTTTATTATGGACTAAATAACACACTCGTTGTATTGTAAATTAACCTAACAGTTATTGAAATTGTATTGAGATTAAAGTAATATAAAAAATATATGTTTTATTAAATTTATAAACCACTCTTTATAAAGTTGTTTGGTATAACTAAGGCTTTAGCGTTAATTTAAAGTTGCCTGAATTATATATTTGTTAAGGTTTAATAAAATATGGGGAATTTATTTGAAATTTAAGAATTTATTTGTATGTCGATATAAAAAGAAATGTTTTAAGCGTATGCATAATATAACAATAAAAAATGTCGAACAGAATCTCGATTGAGCTTAGCTATGATATTCATTACTGTGACATGAATAGCCTATCTGATGTCTCCTTAAGTAAGATTTATTTACAGTTTGGTTTCCTTTTTAAGAAAGATGCTTTGTTATTTTAGAGAAACTTTGACAAATGTCGATGGTTTGCACATGAGCGGCGCTCGTCTGTCTGTGTACCGCGCCATCGCGTCCCCAGCGTACCTGGTCCACGTTTCCTCGGACCCTATCTTGACCGCGTTCCATCTCACCGCGGAGCTCGAAGCTAATGCCGCCACGCACATACAATTAGCTGCAGCATATCAACAAATAGCCAACGACGTTAGCGCATTCGCTGCTGACCTCATAGGTAAAGTCATGATTCACTAAATTTTTCTTCACGTTTTAATGCAAGAAACCACACTAAGCATACCTAATCTATATAAATAAATAGGTTGCTGTCGGACCTCTGAAGAAGTGGAATTTATTTTAAAACAAACGGCGGGTTGCGAGGGTCGTCGCCATTTCGTGCTGCCTAGACTACTCATGGCTTTAAATTATAAACAGAAAGAATTCGTTGCACATCTCAACACACAACAGGTAAATTATAATTACAAATTATACAAATACCTACAAGCTAATTATAAATTAAAATAACTACGTCAGGTGCTCGAATCGTATTGGCTCGGTGACTGGTACGAATGGAAAAGCAAGGCAATATTAACAAAAGCTTTTATAGTTGTGAGGAGAGTGCTCATTACACCAATTATTCTCCTGGTATGTATAGTGAGTATCTATTATTTTTGTTTTTGTGCATATTAGACAGGTAAGGAGAGCGTGTGTCTAATTAGACTGTTCGCAGGTAGCGCCTCGTCATTGCCTCGTCACACATTGGCAGATACCGTTGAACAAACTGATTACTCACGTTGCTGCTTACTTGGTATTCCTTGGCCTGGTCTTCTACATCTCTAATCAAGATAAAATGCGACAGAAACGAGGGCCACCGAACACAGGTTCGCGCTTTACTTTCTGATGACGCTGATGAGATCCTTTGTCAAGATTATCACAATTAATTGCACCCGATATCGCAGCCACGGCTTGATAGCGTGTCATTATGTGCTGCACAGTTAGCTGCGGTGTGCATCGACTATGTATTTTTTTAACTGTCAGTCAATGACAAACAAAACCGTTACAGCATAAGCCTTTTGTAGAAAACTTAGCAACAAATTGTATACAACTGTAATTTGGAATGATAAAATCGAATTTACTTTACATGAAAATGTTTATTTTGTATGCTTTCTAGGAGCGGAAGGTCTATTGATATTGTACGTGTGTGGTTTTACGTGGTCCGCTATTCGGATGTGTCTGATGCAAGGTCCTCGCCAGTATTTTTCAAAGATGTGGAATTGGGCTGAGATTATAATGTTATCGCTGTTCGGACTCACTTTCATATTTTGGGTCATCTCCGCTGTTGATATTGCCGCGCACGACGATGAAAATCTAGGTAACTTTCATAATATCTCGTAGCTTTTGACCTAAGTAAGTCTCCTAAAAACACATCAAGATAAAATAAAAAACTAAGCAAACTTAAGAGAAAAGATAAGATAAGCAGAATTGCTTAGGTATTTATTTTCAAAATATTTATCTATAGACAAAAAAACATGAGTAATGTTCGTATCATGACATTGCATGAACATCGAGCAACTCTCGACAATACGTAAAATTTAAGTGCGTGTAAAAATATTGAAGTTGACCTTTGAAATTGCACAGAACGCAAGTATTGGAACCAGTACGATCCCACTTTGTTAGCTGAAGGCACGTTTTGCCTGGCCACTATATTCGCTTTCTTCCGACTTATGTTCTTATGCCAGTTGAACTACCATCTAGGGCCGCTACAGGTATGCTGATTTTACATTTAAATGCCGCATTGATTCTATGTAAGAATGCCCTCGTTAGAAAATGTTGCTAACATACCTTTATTCAAATTGGACCTCCTTCTTTGGGTTTACTGTTCCACAAGCGCGCTCTATGCAAAGATTATAACTGATCTTGTAGCTATATTTTAATGGCCGCCTGACTGACCAACTTCGTTAGATAGCTTTGTGCAAGACACCGATACTCAGGCACTTGAGCTGTTTAATTATTTTACAGGTATCGTTAGGAAAAATGACTATCGATATTTACAAATACATAATTGTATATACAATAATAATCAGCGCGTTTGCCGCGGGCCTGGCTCGGTTTTACGAATACTACGAAGGCATGGTTTACGAAGATGAATTTGGAATGAAAACAGTACAGGTAATGTCACGTCTCTCTGACCCACAGTCCATATCTTATGCTCTCATATCACATCACTATACCTTAAAATATAATGTCCATCTAATAAAACTTTGACCCTGAGGTTCTAACGGTGTTTATGGACGTGGTCGCCATGATCTTCCATCTGGGTATAATACGCATATGTCATTCTAAAACAAAAGGTTAGAGAGTAAGTAGGTTAATATGGAATAAAAAATCGTAGCGTAATGGTTATGTTTATTTCATAGACTTAACATGGGCTGTTTTTAGTTGTTTCTTTGAACCTGAGTGTTTGAACTTGGAGTATTTTATCTGACTAGTCGTTCAACACAATAGACATTAAATCTATAGATAGCGCAACGACCCCTTTACATTATTTAAAAAAAATTGTATTTTCTTACTCGTGAACTTGGAAATTAATTAAAAAAAAAAATATTTTTCAATTTGGCAGAGAAGCACATAATAAATTATGCACGACAAATCCAAATTAAGTTGTAAGCCATCTACGTCATATTATTATGCTAAAAACTGATTTTAGGTTAATTTGCATTTTTGTACCTGAATTAGTAACTGTGAAACTTATTTTTAGAAAATCTTGAAATTATAATGTTTATTTTCGAACACACGGTGAACATTAAAATATACCGTCTCCAATTACAAGAAATGCACTAAAAATAATAAAAACATAAGTAACATTCAACGTTTCGCCTCATCTGCGTATAACTTGAAAGAAAACGGCCTTAAATTGTCTATTTTAAATTATTATGCCCGTACTCCTAACCTGTCACCCTGCGCGCAAAGTCCTCCAATTAATGATACGTGAAGCATGTTTCACCAACTCATAAACCCAGTAGTTCTTCAGCCATACAAGAGCTTACGTTTCATTATTAGTTTTACATTGTGTGCAGTCTATTTCACGGACCATTGCAGCTTACAAAGAAACGCTTACAGTTATTTTACATTAGTTGTGGAACAAAAACCGGATGATCTGGCTATGTAAAACATTACACTGGTTCCCATGAGTCAGGGCAACGCTTTGTTATTAAATTTTACAGCTTTACACTCTTGAATTAAGTAGTTATGTAATGATGTTTTTATTTCTCGATTGTTCAGTGGAAATGGCAATGAGTGGGTATGTTGATTTATTACCACAATTCAATTCAATAATATGTTTAACTCATAAATTAAATTATGATAAAAATAAAACAGATAGATCAAAGCTTATGATCTTTATTTTCGTCAATATTTTGCTTCGATGGTCTAGTGGTTAACGTCTCACCGGATTTGGATTTGTGCCCGGCGGATGGCGATAGGTTCTCCACATATCCCATGGGACCTAAACATAAAAGGTGAAGTGTGGGTGTTGTACTCCTCTGCCACACCCTTCTGGGTAATATAGGCGTGATGTTATGTTATATGTTTTGTTGACTTGGTGGAATAGTGTTCTGATTTCTTTTCTCTGAATTCGTTCTTTGCACAGTTAGATAATAACAATAAACAAATGACTTTAAATAAAATTAAGATTTAGCTTTCAAAAATGTTAAATTCTCAAATTGATTCATGACTTACTTTCTATACGGAATATATTAAGTTCATTTGCCAGGTGTCTTCATTCACAAGTCTCTCGAACACTCTGAACACGTTATTCTGGTCCCTGTTCTGTATGGCACCCTTAGATAGTGCCGATGTGATATTAGAAAACACGAGGAACTCGAAGACATTGGACAAACCCCATGTGAACAAACACGCGTATACGGAAAGAATTGGATACTTCTGTTTTGCATGTAAGTTTGTTTTTAAGTAAGATAACCTTTAACCTCAGATGAAAGAGTACCGAGATCGAACCTAACAAATATCCATTATATCTTGGACGGTTTTAAAAGGTTTTGAATTTCGAATTAACATTTTTTTTTACAATGGTCTTTTCCAAAAGTTCACTATTATAGTTCCACTTAAAAAAACATACAGTAAAGGTTTTATTCAACTAAAAATATATACAGTGGCGTAACAATAGGGTGGCAGGGCTGGCAAAATGCCACGGGCCCCCGACCCAAGAGGGCCCCGGCCCAAGAGACCGCGAGCTCAAAAATATTTTCTAAAATTGGCGCCATGTACTTTCTAGGCTCCTTGATCTTATTTTGATGAATTATTTAATCCATAAATGACAAAAATATTCCTATAAATAAGTGTCGAGGACAAAAACTCATAAAAGATGTCGAGTCAAATGCCGTATATGTTCACCATACTGCTTATAATTTAAATCTAGTATTTAATGATGCACGGAGGAATGATGAGGTTATTGAAATGCAATTTTTTTTTTAATAGTTCAACAAATTTATATTTCTTTTGGGCATAGCATCAAAAGATGTAATAATTTATCAAGTTTTATATCTAATAAAGAAAGTGAGTCTTCAACTTCAACCCTACTAGATGGGCAGGGCGTTATGATGTCGTTTTTGCTTTAAAAGTTTAACAATTAAAGAATTGTTTTTTGGACTTCAACAACGGTTTGTTGAAGTCCAAAAAGCGCTAACGAAAACAATTCTGTTAAATTGCTAATCAGATGCTAAGAAATGAAGAATTTTTACTCAAAAAGAAGATCGAAAACTACAATGTTATTATGTTATTGGTTTTCCATTACAAGATCCTACTTACTAAAGCTCTAAAGCACTTCAGTCTAAAGCCACCGACCTTTCAAATGCCTTAAAACGTTTTAAAATTTGTCTAGAAGAATTGGAAATGTATCAACATGAATTTAAAAAATTAAAAATGGAAGCAAATACAACTGTAATCGCGTTTCCTTCCAATAAATGACATATTATAGTTTCAAATTTCAGTGTTTTGTAGCCTTTCACTTTAAAAGTTTTAAATGACACTGCTCTATTAAAAAAAGCTCTTGAATTTATTGAGATATATAAAAAACATATATCTGAATCATTTGCCAAAGACACTCTCAGTTTTCGATCCACCTTCAGAGGTGAAATAGAAAAATCTTCTTGTGTTAGAGGCCTTGTTGATTTATTAATAATAAAGATCATTTTATGTCCAGCAGCTTTCCTGAAGTAGGCACTGCATTAATGTGTTAATGTTATTTCTTATAATTCCTGTGACGATCATTTTCAAAACTAATATAGATGAATAAGAAGTCTCCAATACGCATTGGGCTAGCATGGGGACTACAGACCATTCTCTCTCGCATAAGAGAGGAGGCCTATGGACATTAGTGGGACATATACAACGTCTAATTGAGTACGCTGAAAAACTAGAAGTTTATTAAAATTTAACTGGGTACAACGTGACGATTTTTACTGATTAGGGCCCCATCAAAAGAATTTGCCACGGGCCCCAGATGGTATAGTTACGCCACTGAATATAATATAAAAAGTCTTCCGTCATTTTAATACTTTGTCAGATGTCAAGCGAAAATCAGAGTTAGATTTAAAGTTATATTCTTATTAAATCTAAACATATTAATCAGCAACCAATAGAATTGCCGTAATTCAAAGCAAGCATTAAAATTGCGGCCATTCTATTGCTGGCTTTGTTTATTGCGTTTAAAAAGATTGAGATGGCAAGAGAATTGCCTTGCAAAACTTACACCATGTAGATGGGCCTTAAGTAATTAAGATTAGGCCAGGTGGATAATAACGATAAACCTTTTAGTGCTTCAATCACCAGTGAAAAGTCACAAGTTAGAACCTCCTTTATAGCAAGTAGGTTAATGTGTATAACCTAGACATCTATTAATTAGACTTATAGGCTGCACGTCTGTTTATACTGCAGAACTATGTGACCAAGCCAATCTAAAAAATATTCCAAATAATAAGGCCTTTAAGACAAATCTTGTGTGCCTTATATTAATAAATTATTAAAAATAATATGGGTAGGTAGTAAAAATTTAGATCTCATCTAGAGCTTAAAAAAATGTTGATACTAGGGCAATGCTAAAAATGTATAATCGGCAATCTTTTAATTCGATTCCATTCAGATTTGATTCTAAATTTATTGTAAACCTTATTTGCTGCTTTTAAAACATATCACGAAGCAGGCAATTATTTACAGAGATTCAATGGCCGGAAAGGCCAGCTGTCTGTAGGCCTACTTGGGCGATCCTCTGGTCATAGAGGATGTTCCATTGGGAAGTGCTTCAGTAACGTGACTTGACGTAAAACTGTATCAGATAGATGGCAATAACTTTGAATTGTATTAAAGGATATCTGTGTGTAGGGAAATAAATAGCAATGCATCGATCTTTAATATTTTTGGAAAGATACATTTTATTGATAAAATTGAAATTAATACTTAGGCTACAATGACTTAAAATAGGAAAGAAATGCACTCTTCTCGTTAAAGTTATAATTCTAGTAGGTATTTAATAATTGAAAGATCTATTGGCACTAAATGTTTTTTATTTGAATAGTCTTTTATTTAGGTATATGATGATGCTTAAATTTCTATAGTAATTTTTATAAACAAAATTAAAATCAATTTTTAAAGTAGGTATCTGACTGCTCCACCAATATTCTGCCCAGTGGTGGTGGTCGAAATACAGCAGGTGGTTCAGAGTCGGGTCAACTTTGGGGAACCACAGCTTTAAGCCAATAGAAAGTCTATTGTCTTCGGTATCTCTAACAATCACTTAACTTTTTGCATGGAGTGGTGTTAAATTTCTGCTTCCTTACCAGGTTTTGAGGTGATATCCGTGATCGTCGTACTGAACATGCTCATAGCGACGATGTCCAACACTTTTCAACGAGTCAACGACAATGTCGAAATTGAGTGGACTTTTGGGAAAACTGAAGTAAGTTACACATACCTTCCTACTAACCTTATTTTACTTAACTACTGCTTGACAGACAAGCCTCTTGTCCATAAGTTTGGGCTGGTACTCTATCTCTAGCGGTTATCCATCAGCTTTTGATTAGAGAAATTAAAGTCGTCACAACTACTACGTAATAAGAAAATTAAAATTGTTATTCTTATTTAAGACATTTCCAAGCTGTGTATATTTATACAACCTATTTTATATTAGTGGTCAATTACGATATAAAAAGAAATGCTGCATAAACTGTTATTATTTAAATTCAGGCTATTTAAATAAGCCAGTAACCAGGAAAGAGTAATTAAATAAGTACTTTGTGTATCTCTGAGTAAATGTCTAGAATAGCTCGTGTCTTTAAGTTAGAAATATGTACTACCGTTGACATTACATTTTTCTAAGAATTTGTGAGGTTTTTTACAACTAGATATCCCTTCCGTTACCTTATGGTTCGTGATAATTGAGGAAATACATTTAATTTTATCAAACATGTTAAAAATTTCAAATCATATAACCTCTATTCGGCGTAAATACGCAATGCAATAGAAACAAACCTGTATACAATACACATTTTTATTATGGAAGAAAAAAGAAACCAAATAATTAAAAACCGTTGACTTTAATATAGTTAAGATATATAATATATAATAAATACCTCGATGGTCTAGTGTTGAGCGTATGCACTTCTCATCGCGAGGTCTCGCGTTCGATACCCAGTTCGGACAAACTGTTATTTGTGAACTTTCCGTCAGTAAATTTACAATAGCAGCATGGAGTTGGAATTGTGCCCGGTGGATGGTGACAGGCTCACCCATGGAACCTAAACATTACTGGTGAAGTGTGGGTTTTGAACACCTCTAATATAGGCGTGTTGTTATGTTTTTATTATGTTTATGTAAAAAAATTGTATTTAAGCGACTCACACTTTACCCATGACAGGTTTACATCGATTACATGCTGCAAACGACTCTCCCTTCGCCATTCAACATGATCCCAACTGCTTCTGGCATGGGCAGCGTCATTGAATGGATTTGGATCAAATTTAGATCACCAGCTGGTGCCTCCGCTAAGTGGTCGCCTTCATTCTGCTGCTACATTGTAAGTATCATATGATAATAACGTATTTTTTTTAATTGAAAAAAAACGCTCTTATAAATAAACCAGACTAAAGTAGAAAATAAATAAAAGTTTAAAAAAAATAAAAAACACGCTTTATTATTAAATTTATTTATTAAACCAAAAAAATTTTTATTGAAAATTGATTGAAAGATGTTGGTTTATTTACTTTAACGGTACGAATTTTCAATAATTTTACATATTTTTTCCTACTTCTACACTTTTCTTACCACACTACTTACTACTTCTCTTACACTATTCTACTATTCTACTATTCTACCAATTCTCTTAAACTCTACTTGTACTCTTAATCCTACCATTACTCTTACGCTCTAAACTACCAATCTTCGGACAACTTCTTTTTGTCTGCATACAATATCTGCATAATACTTGATCACTTGATACACTGACAGAAGGTTATTTTCATTCATTTTCTAGAATCAAGCGAAATGTTGGTTTATTTTACTCTTACGGTACGATTTCAATAATTTTACATATTTACACTTGATAGCATTCTCATCAGCATTATGCATGTTCTTAATAGCCTATCAAAGATCGCTTCATGTCATTCATAAACGAACAAAGAGATCATATATCTTCACTTCCCCGTTAGTGAATTAATAAGCAATATCATTATTCGCTATCCGACTTTTTCAAGAAGTGGTGTGGTTATCTTTCTTTATAAGTTATTACATCACATACAACATGTTAACTGTAATTTTAATGATACATTGATTTCCTTAAGAAATAAAGACGGATATGAATATGACATAGTTGTGATACACTAGGTCTGTGGGTGATACCATTGATACACTTTTTATTTTAGATAATTAAATAAACATGAAGAAATCAGTAAACGATTTAAGCCGGCCAACCGTAACTCAACGTTAAAAAAAAATTGCCAATGTATGATCGAACTACTTCTACGTCCTTCCCTTATCCCATTTTATTTTGGGTTGGTTCAAAACGTCTTTTTTCTGCATTTTCCTGTGTCAGCCGTCTCGCTATCACCCACTCCTTTCTCTTTCATATCTTCTTTTAGACAATCCATCCATATTTTTCTCTGTGAACCTCGTCCTATTCATCCTATATTTAAACTGATCACTTTTTTATGACATTTTTTTCATTTATCAATATATTTTGAGAGCAATTTCATATTCATTCGGTTCATATATGATCCAACTTTATATTAACAAAATATTTTTTCTATCAGGAGCGTGATGTGGAAGCGAACATCAAGAGAGAATTGCCAGCATTGATGTCCGTTCTTGTGCAGAGATATTTCAGAACTAAGCACACATTAAGAACATTAAATAAAAAGAAGTGGTGATTCAATAAATTTTGATACTGGGATTAAACGGAGTATAATATTTGTTAATTACCCGTTTATGTTTGAGTGTTATTAAGTCTAGTCTAATTTGTTTAGACTGAAGAAACCTTTAACCTTAACATTTTGTAAATGATTTTGTATAACAAAAATAAATAATGTAGGTAATTTTTCTAAAAATAAATAAGTTTTTAACACGAAATTACGAAATATTGTTTTTATCAGAAGCACATTTTCATTTGTCGAGGTTTAAAGTGAACCGTTAGTGCTCTCTTTCTCTCTCTAGTTCTCTTTCTCTCGAGCTTGTTTCTGGTGTAGGTAGGAATGGCATAATTATATATCTACTTCATACCTCAACATATTTATAACACACCATCCTATTTATACAGCTAGAGGGAGACAACGTAGTCTACGTCGACTCTATCTTCTGTGTTTTAACACAGAAAGGATCTGAATGTTATCTGTTTTCTAATGGTACCGTAATACATAGCTACATTTACCGCACACCCTATAGCACTCTGTTTTATTGGCTAGTCTCCAATATTTATCTATGAGTATACCCTTCACTAGAACGGACCGATAAGAATCGCGATCGGAAATATCGAGAGTACACACATTTACATTGAATAACAGACCTGAAACATAGAATAAATAATCGTCCGACCTGAAACTTCTGCATTTCCCATGTATTGTTTCAAAGTGTTCGTTCCAACCAATAAATATAATGAAGTATTAGCTGGGGTCTACCTACTGATAGTGTACTGTAAGTTTTTATTGGACTTTCTTTTTATTTTAGTCATAAAATAAGGGTGATTGTATGCAAACTGTAGGCAATGGACGCACAACATCGGTCGATCGCTTAATTAGTTACAACGTCAACCGAAAGTTGGTGTAGTTTTTTTTTTTTAATTACAAATAACATACCTAAGATTTTTGATTTAAAATGTGTTAATTTAGTAAAACAACCTTCAAAGCTTTAAAAGTCTTATGCATAATAAACGTAGTTGAAACAAGTTCCATTGAAAACGAAGGGGCGTAACTGATCTACTCGTACGTCTGAAGTTTTACTAAGCGTCCATTAAGTGTCAGAATTATAAACTTTCCGTGTATACCCCACAATCAACACTTTAAAATAATAAACTATTTATCAGCTTCACACTCTACTTATACTCACCGGGTTTTATTCGAAGCAAAGAGCCCGTGACTTTGTTGAACAAAGGGTCATTAGCGAAAATGTCTGAATCTGAATCTACAATAGAACAAGCGAGACGGGAGATTGATGAGTCTTTGATTTTAAGTGCGTTCTGTATGCGACGCATTGGACTCTCGTTCAAGAAGCCCGAAAGCGCATCGGCGTATCTCCGACAGAAATTCATGCTTGTTCTGTCTGTCTGCAGCATCTGTTATCACGTATTCAGTGAAATCGTCTTCATAGGTCTCACGTTGTCCAATTCGCCACGAGTTGAAGATGTTGTTCCACTTTTCCATACTTTTGGCTACGGTGCTTTAAGTAAGTAACTATGGCAATCTATAATTTGATGTGGCAGATGTCTGTCTGTATGTTTAATCTACTTTCCAGAGTTGTTAAATATAAAGTTAAGCAGTTAAGCTACTTAAACAGTACAGCAATGAAGCATGAAATCAAGCTAATATGAACATGCGAACCGTTTATTGTAATAAGATGTATCTACTCGATATCCAAGAGATGTAAGCACGTTATTTATTGCACAGGTATTGCTAAAGTATTCGTGTTGTGGTACAAAAAAGATGTATTCAGTCAATTGTTGCACGAGCTGGCGGGCATCTGGCCAATGCCTCCGCTCGACGAGGAAGCACAACTCATTAAAACCAAGAGTATTGACGCTCTGCGCCTCACACATCGTTGTAAGTATGAATAGCTACATATTACAATCGTAACATTCCTTAGCCAGAGATTTAAAATATTTAACTAGATATTCAAAAAAAGTCACTTTAGAGACGTTTGTTTTCAAGCGCTTAACTCTTATAAACTACACAATAGATTTTGATGCGGTTTTCGTAGCTACCATTCAGAAAAATTCTACTGGTGAAATTTATGAGTATGTACCTACTTATCTATAAATATTTTATGGATGATTAATGCATACGGAAAAAAACGAAACATACCTTCAAATGGATTAAAGCTCATGGATGGTCATAGTGTACTTACATGGTGATGTCATGGTATTATATTTTGATTTTTCTTTTTGCAGGGTATTTTTTCATGAACGTATCTGGCGTATGGTTTTACAATTTGACGCCAATCGGTCTGTACTTCTTCAGCAAGCTGATGGGTGAAGAAGCCAAGATAGGCTACGTTTGGGTGTCGTGGTATCCGTTTGATAAACAAAAACCCATTGCACACGTCGCTGTTTATATCTTTGAGATATTTGCTGGTGAGACACAATCCGCGTCAATTATCTCTGTTAAATAATACATAATTAGTCCAACAAAGCGCATACTTTGCAGGTCAGACCTGTGTCTGGATAATGGTGGGGACTGACCTCTTGTTCTCCGCGATGGCCAGTCATATAAGTTTATTGCTACGGCTCCTTAAGCGTCGCCTCGAATGTATCGGCGCCACGGAAGGCTTTAATGAAGACCACTATGAGGAAATATTGGCGAATATCAAATTGCACCAGCGACTGATTACGTGAGTATATGTTATCTAGAGTTGTTATTGTTGATTAACAAGAATCTCATTTAGATCCCCTCTCCCCCAATTTCACCAAAGTTCTAATCCGCGGTTAACGCTAAACCCGAATTAGATCTCTGCTCTCTCTTATTCAATGTTTGTGTCGTTTTTTTCAATGTTTGAATTGAAAGGGACATAGAGCTCGAAAATTTAAAATCGGCTTAACACATAGGAGAAATTGGGGATGAAGAAAAGACACTATCGAACGCTTCGGAGAAACTTATGTAATGCCGGAATGGAATCAACTTCTTGTGAACTGTTCTTTTGCCATTTCAGATACTGCAACGATCTAGAAAACGCTTTCTCCTTATCAAACTTCGTGAATATTATGTTGAGCTCTGTTAATATCTGCTGCGTAGTTTTTACCATTGTGGTACGTATTTCGATCTCTATTGTGAAAATTGTAGGTGCTTTACAATACCACTTTAAATGAAAATAAATATATAATATGATAATACCTGAGTCGAAGCGTGGTCAAACCTAGGAGCGTAGCTATTACCACCGTATCTGCCGTATCAATTATACGGGGCCCCCGGGCTACAGGAGCCCACAACGCAAGTGCTGAAAGAAGTTTTTCAAAATTAAAACTGATAAAAAATTACCTAAGATCTTCTATGGGACATAAACACCTGTCAGACCTGTCACTATAAGTAGTCCACAGAAGCAGAAACTTAAGAATAACTAAAGTCGTTATAAATGATTTAATAAATCAGTTTGCCGAAAAAAGGCAAGGAGTGAGTATATTTAATTAGAATTGTTTGAAAAAAAATTGGAAGAAGTGACAGATTGATAATTATGATGAATTAATATTTCTATTAATTTTATCCAATTTTTTTTTTTCTTTTGTGATAAATCTTCACCCGTCATAAGGGCCTCCAAACATATTTTATACGGGCCCCGCCAAAGCGCACAATACTTTATATAATAATATATTTGATCAACCTAACTGAAGGGTTATTCCCATCTGTCCGATCGGCAGTTAGAATGTTAAAAGGATTTTAATTCAACCTGAAATGACTAATTTCAACGGAAATTAACTATGGGAAATGTATTTATTGCTTTATTTCTACTAATAAGGTGTGTGAGTCTGTGTGAAAACGTAGTGTTTCCAGCTTTAATTTCATTTTATTTTCCAGCTATTAGAACCGCTGTTGGCAGTGAGTAACAAACTCTTTTTGGGCTCAGCGCTTATTCAAATCGGAATGTTGTGTTGGTACGCCGATGACATATTCCACGCGGTTAGTGCTTATTTCAGTTATAAAATGCCTTTAAAATTTCACTAGAAGACTCATTACGATCTCATATAATTGATGCGAATCAGTAAACGATCAAGAACTAGGGCGAGGAATTTCTGAAAGCGCATGACAAAAACCTTGCCTTTTAAAAGACATCAACGCGCAACGGATGTAATTCAAAGCAAACCGTTCACGTGTGTCAAATCTTTTATCTCCCTCTGCCTAAATTCTTCTTGATTATTGAAAATTTTATTAAAATGACTTTTTCTTTAGTACAAGCTTAGTTTAGGACTAGATGGCGTTGTTTGAATGTTAAGGTACTTATATTATTATTATTTTGTATTTTATGCAGAATGCAGATGTGTCATCCGCATCATATAATAGTGGCTGGTACCGTACTAACACCCAATGTCGACGCGCCTTGCTTTTTCTTATTCAAAGGTTAGTTTTCCTCAATGTATGAAAATTTAGTGTATCTAGTTTTTTTTTGTATTAAATCATTCAAAAATCTATTATTATTTCAGAGCGCAAAAGCCTATTGCCTTCACAGCGATGGGATTCACAAATATTTCTCTTGTTACGTATTCAAATGTAAGTAAAATTCTTATTGTTTTTTTTTTGTAACAACTTTTATAATGAATTGAGTTTTTGTTCTCAGATACTGACGAGATCTTATTCGTACTTCGCGTTGCTGTACACTATGTACAGCGAGAATTGAATACGACACAAAAAACAATAATGCATCACACCATGTAGATATAAAAAAGTTGTTGTTAGAACAATAAAAGTCTTGAATCTGCTTGATTAATTTTAATATAAGTATATAATAATAACATGGAATAAAATATTTTATTTACAACGTAAACATATCCGACATGAATCCACTGTATGAGGAATAAAAAAAATTGCATGCTTTAGAGCTGTAGCACGTATAAATCTAAAGCGTTTTTTAAAAGAAGTACATAATGAACTAGTTCTTCAGAAAGATAATGGAAATCTGAACAATAGAAACATTTATATACACTGGTATTAAATCACATAATATAAAACAGAATTGATATAAACGCCACATTACTAATTGGTCACTTGATGTCTATGCAAACGAACGGCTAAATCTGTTTGGCTCCTTTAAATACATATTTCTTGTTGGACCAATCAGAACTTACCGTTCTTTGCCAATATTTATATTTATGAACAATATGCTTTACGGTCCGATCAGAATTTTTATGAATGTTAACCCTGAGATGATGACCTTTTACGGTTATGTGAATGAAATTACCAGACTTAACCCACTGATTGACCCAGCTTACTAATTTGTATTTGACTCTACTGAACTTTAATGAAAATTGGTGCAGAGGGATAGTAAGACAGTAAAACAGCCAATAAACGAGTCTCTTCTAGGTTTGCAACAGAATCAAAGTAAATAATCAGTCAATGAACTTTAAACTTACGCGTTGCATGATTAAGTAAAATCTGACGGGAATTAACGCGATCATGTATTATTTACCTTTTAGGCTTAGGCTAGAACCAGTCTGCTTGCGACCACGGCCAGTGTAATCTGTCAGCCGAAACGTCAAGCCTAAAAGGTAAATAATGCATGATCGCGTTAGATTTTACTTAATAATCAGTCGGTCCACAAAACGAAAAGTAAGATTTGGCAACATTTACAAACACTCTCATCGGACTGTACCAGCATCATGTAATCCGTATCCGTTCAATCACACACTAACTGTCTTTTCACGAGAACAATCCCAAGTACATCCAAGGCGGTGGCGAGTCGGCCGCCGATCACATCCTGACGTGGAACTTGCCGGCCTTGGTGACGTACTTGACGCCCTTGAAAGGCTTGTACTTGGCGCCGTACATGTCGAGGCGGCTGACCCGCAGCCCTGACACGGCGAGCTGCGGAATCGTGAAGTGCACGTTGATGCTTGGGAACGCTCCTGTTGTGTCCGCGCCTGATGCCACTGACACCTGTTGAAAGGAATGAACGGTTAATTAAATAAATACTTCTATTCGTATTCATCTTTCCTGAGTGTGAAAGGGAAGGTATCGATATAATACAATATGTATGATACAATAAAATGTAACACTATTCCATGGGTGGAGACCTGGTATACTGAAATACAGGCCTCAAGTCTAACTTAGGTACCAGGCTCCCCACAATTTTTAATTATTTTAAACCTAGATGTAATCACGGCTATATTGTTGTGAGAGAATAAATTGATTTTATTATTATAACTTATATAAAATACCTAGAAAGAAAAACAAAAGAAATTTAAAAAAAAATAAAAAAAAAAAAAAACCCTTTATGATTTTTTTGACAGCATTGGACAACTAAGGGTATTATTACACCAACATCGCACTTGACGTTTAAAGAGCCAATAGGAGCACATCACTGCGCTCGATCGACATCAATCGATATAGATGTAAAAACATCCTAATACAATCGTTATTCTATTCGCTATATTTAGCAATTAAATAATATTATTTGACAAAAATGTAAATCAATAAAAATACTTACTGTTCCTCTAATATTAGGCAATTTGGGCAGTTCGATACGTCCTATATCCCACAAGAGTATCTTGCTGACTGGATCGTAGGAGTACTTCCCTTGGTTGGCGGTGAGAGAGCAGTTCAACACGCACTTCGGCATGCAGATCTCTAACGCTACGTCTGGAACAAAGTAAAAAATATGTATTACAATGCTGTCCATGATGAATACTAAGTTATAAAATATTAAAGTTGAAAAATTAAGAATCCAGCAGGAGTGCTTTATACCCAGGGGGTGCAGGTTCGAGTCCTGCTGGATTCTTAATTTTTCAACTTTAAAATTTTATAAATTACAAAAAGGCATAGCAAAGCTAAAATTTGCTTTAAAATATTACAAATACTAAGTTAGTTCTTTGAATTACCATCATTGTAGTTGGTTGTAGTCTGTTATCAAAGAGAATGATAGTTACCTATTTCTGTATGCAGGATAGGATTGGCCATACATTCAGAGAGGCCTTGTATAACCTGAAATCGCTGTAGAGAGCATGTACAATATTTCAAATCGAATAGCTTTATCTTAAATCACACCCGGATATAGGGCTTGTACACAAAACTGCGATGCGACGTCGCATCGTAAAAATCTGCGATCTGGCGCGACGCATAGAAAGATTTTGCGAATTGATTCGCATAAATTCGCATCGTCAATTCCCTACATTCAGTTCGGTCACCCTTGCCGCATGAAATCGCATTGCAGTAATTTGCGGCTTAGTTTTTTGCATTGCGAATTCGCATCGCACCGATTCGCAGTTATGTGTACAAGTACAAGCCCTTATGTCAGCCTTGAAGATTAACGAGACAGCCGTTATGATGATGATGGCTATCGCTTTTTGTCTCACCAGGTGGCGCCACTGAAGAATGAGGTCCAAAGTAAAGTTTGTTATTACAATTACATTTAAATCAAATTTAATACAATAGAACCGAAACCTCACCGTCCTCATTATATCCGTGTACTTACTAACGGTGATTTCATATGCGGTAGTCCTCTCATATACAGGGTGGATGCGACATAGCGACATTTATTGAAACCACAGCTTCTATACATGGCCAGTATGCATTTCCACCGGATAAAAAATTCTCTGGCGAAAAAAAATCCACATCTTCCGAAAAAATTGCACGATCGCAATGTTCAAATTGTTCGGAGAACGTGATTTTTTTTTTTCGCCAGAGAATTTTTATCCGGTGGAAATTGATACTTACCATGTATAGAAGCTGTGGTTTCAATAAATGTCGCTATGTCGCATCCACCCTGTATATCCGTATACTTACATTGTGTAATAGACTACGGAAAAGACTATTCCATAAATGTTTTCTAGACTTTTAGACCACTAGGCCGAGTTCAAACGATAAAGCCGGCCTTAATTAATGCCTCGGTCAATACAAAAAATTGCACGTCCTCAATCCGCAAATAATATCAGCAATGTATTGAATATTTCATTCCTAATTATAGTTGGAGTACACATTTATATAGTCATCAATGATATGTTTTAACAATGAGCAGATACAGAAATGCTTAGTCACTAGGAGGTTAACTAAGCTGAAACGAAACACTGGGTCACTAATGACAGTAATGAGCTAGTTAGCTAGTTAAGGAAATCAATGCGCTTTGATCTATAGAGCTTATTTGATGGTGCTATTTTATAATTTAATGAAATCGCTTTCAAATAGGTAAATAATAAAGAAATTATTGAACATCAGTCCATAATATTTACGTGAATTTTATCTGATTAATATAGTTATGTTAACCTGTCCTATGGCAGGCCTGTCTCACACCCCGAGTAGGCATCAAAAACATACCTACGCGCGGTCAGCACTCCCGGGAGTCAATTCATTAAGGGACTCACGAGGGAGCAGTGACGCTCGCGCACGTAATCGTATTGCGGCGCTATGATTGGCCCCGCACTGCCGTGGACGAGTAAACGCTAGTGTGATTCGTTAGATGGTAAATCGATACTATCGAAGATACTAAATCTTCTTTTGGCTCTTTGGCTACAGTTGTACCTCTTACTGAATAGATTTAGATAATTTTTAATCTTAATGCAGAGAAATAAGAATGAAATTTGAATATAATAGATATTTGTTTTCTAGCTAAAGAAAAAGATCTCTCTCCACTTTGAGGCGAGCTAAATTGCACCATATTGGTGATAAAATTAAGTCGATATTTCATTAAATACCTTTGCTAAGAACTCCTAATCATTTTTATTCTATACCTATAGACTAAAATTATGGTTTAATTAAATCTTGATTATATCGCTGCTTGCTGTTCTAGTATGAAAAAAATATGGTGTTCCTAAAGACGGATGAGTGTTCCGAAGCGTTATCATATCAGACAGAAGCTCTCGTTGGGTGGATTTGAATGGATGAGAGTACCATTCCGTGATTTTCCGTGCTATACACCTCAGATATGACTCAGTTACAGATAAAAGATAAACGCTTACTTTCTAAAGTCCTTCCCATGGTCTGCTTGGGCCCCACGGTGAGGTCAAGCCGTCCCTGGTCGCCATTGCTCCGCAGGCTAAGGTTGTGTCGCACATAGATCGGTATCGCCACCACGCTCTGTGACCCGATGTGGTACGACATCAGACGGAAGTTGCCGTCGGGGGGAATGAACGATAGTATTCTTTCAGACTGAAAAAAGAATCGTGTTTAAGTGGTGAAAATACTCAAGAGCACTCTTTTAAAATAAAGGCCCATACTCAACGCAATTTATGTAAGCCGTAAGGCATTGTTCTTGCCATCTCTGTATTTTTTATCGCAGTAAACATAAGAAGCAGAATTTCCTTACGAAAATTGCATCGTGTAAATGGGCCTTATGGTTAGGCCCTTCTTCATCGTTTTAATAATAAATAGTATTAAAGTTAAATATTTGGACTTGGCTCATGAGATTGTCGACATGTGGGAGGTGGATACTGCTTTATTGTACCCATAGTCGTATCCGTAAACGGACTGATAGCAAAAGAGTCTCAACAAACATCTTAAGAGACTGGCGTTGGGCGACTGAATCAAGGGTCTGATGCAGAAGGCGGTGCTACTCGATACGGCACGCATTGTGAGGAGATTCTTCTCTCTGGATTCCTAACCACCGGTAGCTTAGTCCCTGCATCCGATGCCAGTGAAGTACTATTTTATATATTTTTTAATATTTTTTTGTACTTTATTTTTAAAAATGTAGAATTTTATTGATTTATATTTTTAAATGTACTTTACTTTTATAGAAAATAATGTTAATATTAATAATGTTTTTTAGTATTCTTACCTCCCACCTCTTAAATCGAACGCATGGATGGAATGAGCCATCGTCGAACAGGCGAGGATTTACAAACGTGAGCGTGAGATCTGGCATCCCACTTAACTTTATACAACAGTCAATCTGAAACAAGTAGAGAAAATATTTCGTACAACTAAAACAACTACGACTCAGTTTAAACTCTAGACTAATTGAGCTTCGTTAATGTTGGGTGTTACTAGACCAATAAAATCCACTATTCTGCTATCGGTACGACGAGAGATTGATTGGATAACACACTTATCTGCGTATTGTTACTTCCATATAACTAACTTGACATTTCTTCAGTGGACTATTCATATAATTCTCAATCAATGATTTACATAAGCCAGTAGAATACTACTGCATGCTGATTGTGTATAAATTTGTTTTATTACAAAAATGGGCAATAAGAGCGCACCACTGCGCTCGATTGACATCGATTGATTTCGGGTTAATAACATCCTTATTAATTTAATTAAATTAATTATTCTCCTGTCTCGATGGTCTAGTAGTTAGCATATGCGCCTCTCACCGCGAGGTCTCGGGTACAATTCCTGGGTCGGACAAAGTGTTATTTGTGAACTTTCCGTCAAGAAATTCACAATAGTAGCACAGAGTTGGAATTGTGCCCGGTGGATGGCAATAGGCTCACCCTCTATCCCAAGGACCTAAACATCCTTTGCCACAACCTTCAGAATATTATTTTTTTAAACGAATCTCACACTAGGAATAACGCCTGTGTAGAGGGTGTTCACAATTTTTGCTGATCACGCAAAGATTTGTCCCGTGTGGGAATCGAACCCACAACACCAGCGTAGTTGAAAGCGGCAAGTCGACGGCTTTAACCACTACGCCAATATTGTCGTGATGTTATGTTGTGTAGTGTTACATCCTTATTCAACTCACATATCCCAGTATTTCCGCAGACACGGTAGCACCACTCTTGTCGATGATGGCGTCCACCTCCTCCACCACGTCGAAGTACGCTTCGTTATTCGCGTACTTGACGCCCGAGCGACGCCACGGCACGTTGGACAGCTGCCCGGACGGCAATATTGATGAGACACTGGAAATGTATAGCAGAAAGACAATTTAATTGATATTCAGAACAATACCGAAATGTATTCATATAGCTATTTTGTTTTAGATGAAACTTTGATTCGTATTGTTGATGTCAATGATTTTTCAAAAATTAGACAACGGGTCTAAATCGCGTAATTATTATAAAGGTAAATAAATACCTATAGTGGACAATATCCGCGCTTCACGGAGAAGACGCTGAGCTTCACCAGTCGGCTCTTGACCACGAATGATGCAAGTCATTTCGAAACGTATTAACATAGGTATTTATTTACCATTATAATAATCACGCGATTTAGATCCAGACGGTCCCTACGTATATAAGGACATGTTAAAAATGAGGTTTTCAGGAGAGCGTTTTTAATCCGCATCTACGAAACTTATTCGTTGTAAATTATATTACTTGTTATCTTATACGATTTGCAAAAGACGTTAAATAGGTAATATTAACAAAATATTTATATCCAGGACTATGTATATGGAAAATTTAAAGCCAATTGAGCAATAAAAAAAATTGCCATTTTTGACATGTCTTTATATACGTAGGGACCGTCGCATTGTCTAATTTTTTTAAATGTTCTCAAATCGCGAAAGTTAAAAGAACATATAGATGTCAATAATGGTTAAAATATTTTATTGTTCAAAAGATGATTGAAATTTCTATTGTTGCATTATTTAGATGCTAGATTAAATTTGATTATTTTTTTTTTGTACTCAAACAGGCTTAGGACTATTTAGCTATTAATAGTTTCTTAACGAAACCTTGAAATAAATTTTAATAGGTACATGAGTTAAAATTTAAATAATTGTAGTACCTAATCCCTCGTTGGCTTAGTGGCAAGGTGTCGAGTCTGATGCCCAGGTCAAGTAAAATGTGTTGTTTGGATTTTATCCATCAGGAAATTCTCGAAAGCATGTCGGAATTGTGCCCGGTGGATGGCTGAGCTGATTTTACAGTCCTCAAATCATATATCACTACCTCAAAATACAAACCAAAGTTATAAAAGAAACAGAATTTACTTGGATTTTCCAGTAACAGTATTAGCAATAGTTCTTAAAATATTGGGTGGTTTGATCAATTCCTTTAGTATATTGCTTTCAGTGGCCAGGGGGAAGCCATTATCAAGCATTTCATCTAGCAACTGAAACAAAATTAAATTACAATTTGATTATAATGTTCTAATAATCGAATTTTGCTTATAAATTGTTTAAATAAACATAAATCCTTTACCTCATATACAACTACATAGTTTTCCTTAATTATTGTTTCCGTGCAATCTGAGAAATAATCCTGCAAAAAATTAAAAGTCAATATTCAAAAAGTACAAGTCATCACAAGTCTTTTGTAATTTTTTTAAATTAATTCAAAAGCAATTCCAACTGTGTATATTTTTATTGCTTTTCATACATTATATTATTTTTTATTTTGATATCTATGAGGCTTTGTTATTTCCTACTTACAATTTGTTTTATTAACTGCTGTTCTGTATACTATACACATCATAGTGATTTGTGCTTTACCTGGAATGTATCAACAACTCTATGCAGGAACTCAATCACAAAGAGAGGAGCCACTTCCTGCATACACACAGCCACCAGCGCTACCCCTCCCCTTTGTATGGATATTAGGTAATGGTGGGGAGCCGCCAACACTGGAGGGACATCCTAGAATCACAAGCATGTAAGTAAGATAATAAAGAGCATGATCATTGAACATTTTAACACAGGTCCTGAACCATGTCATCAAGTCATCCATGACTGATAAATGTAAAAAATATATATTCTTAACAAGCTTAATATCAACTCCAAATGGCATGTTTTACAATATTTTATTATCAGAATGTGTCAGTAAACATGTTGATACATAGGTACATCCATTTAAGATAAGGGACCATACTTTGTTCATGAGAACAAATACATTATTATTATAAAATCGAACATTTACACAATTATTAGTAAGAGATTCACCAAAAATAAAACATGCTAATATTAAACAAAATTATGGCTGAGTTTAGGCTATCTTTAATCAAAACTACTACACTCACACACAATTATATTTGTAAGATATTTTTGCTCCACTAAGCTTAATATTCACTTAATATTCTTTAGTCAACTAATAATTTGTATGTAATAAACAACTAACAAATATCACAACAATTACAATCATAATATACAAACTATTTTTAATAAATTGTTCTTACATTTGGAGATGCTCTCTGAGCTTCCAAGTAGTAGTCACACACAGATCTGGGAATGACGCTCCGCCAATGTTTCTCCAGAAAAACATCCCTGTGGTAAGCAATTCAGGCATTTTAAAGCACAGCTGGTCCAAAAGACATCAACATTATAGTAGTTCCTCAATGTTGGCAAATATTGGGAGTTATAACGATATGGGCCTTTGTTGCAGTAAAAAACTAACACTATACAATCATGTCAATGTATTATATGAGAGAGAGTGAAATGATAATGCCAATATCATCAGTAAAATGAGTTTTAAAACCGAAAATCGATGGAGAAAGTGTCATTATATATAACAGTGTAATACATACCCAGATGGATTTATTATAAATAAACTGTGTATCATATTTACGTCTCCTAATTATTATTTATAAACTAGTTTACGTTATAATGAGTAAATTTTATTTATTTTCGACTGCAACGTCGATTTCACTTTTTTTAGGTTGTTTGACACTTGCTTGACAGTTTTGACTTTGACAATTTCAAGACGTTTGATCAGTGTTGCTATGTCATTTTCTTTTATTTTGTTTTTCTTCTGTCTAATAAATTTTGAAATTGCAATACCTACCCATCTTATCAGACTATACAAAAATTAGATCAATTCGATCATTTGTAGACCGAATCGTGTTTATAAGTTTATTGTTATATCAGCGACCCACCCTGGCTTCGCTGCGGGTAATAAACATTTCAACATTTTTTTTTATTTCTCTCCTAAAGGGATGTACAATTCAAACATAAATTATTGGTGATGCCCGAAGCCCAGCCAGTGCTGAAACCCATAGACAAAGCATCACTCGCTCCGCTTGTTGCTGAAACCACCCTACTTGCAACTTTAGTAGTTTTATTCAATGAGATGAATTAAACAAATAATAATATTTAAGTACCTAATAATGAAACAAGCAAGGCGGCTAAACGCTAGCCTGAACCCGGGCACCACGAGCAAATAACAGCTGAAACTTGGTCCTTTGTGAGAGCTTGGAGTCTGTAATAAAATTTCGTTATAAAATCATTCTATCTATTTAAAAAAAATGCAGCAAAACCCGTTGCGTAGTATTTAAACATACATAGATAGGGACAGATAAACAGCGGGAAGGCCGGGAAGTGACTTTGCTTAATACTATGTACTGATAGTGATGATTAATAGAATACCTTTAAATTTCTATTACGTACATACATGTCGCTCTAGCGATGTGGAACAAATATCAATATGGAGAGGAAATTAAAGCAAATTTATAAGTCTGCCAAAACTCACAGTGGAGCGGGAAGGAGATTGTTCAGCGCTTTTTTTATTTATTTATTTAAACTTTATGCACTAAAATGATGAAATGTACAAAGGCGGACTTAATGATTTGACAATTAGTTTTATATGACGCGGCGGGGGACGCCTGACAATGACTAGTCCTCAGAAGAACGACGTTGTTCTGAGGACTAGTCTTATGAAATTATTAACGACGTGTGCCAAATTTCGTAAAGGAATGAGCGATGAAACTTTTAATAGGATGTTTGTCCGCCTTTGTACGGTTTGTATGTGCCTTAAGGTGTAACGCTATATAACATGATATCGTGTGGATCATCATTAAAATTTTCTGTACGGTTACGGAATTGTAAAATAAATAGCTAGTAAAGAGTAATGAACCCATAAAGATTCAATTTTTATTGATAATTTAATTAATTTTAACTCAACTTTGACCGAAAAAAATTAATATGAGAAGTATAAAATCTCCAAAATCAGAACCGTGAGGAAAACGCAAATTTAGCGACGAGTTCAATTAACTTAAATTATATCTGATTTACGCAGTGCTTTCACCATAAAGCCCCTGTGTTATAATATAAGTCTATAGTGTCAAAGATCATGTCGCGATATTCATGTTTTAACAGCCGGCATACATGTATACGTCTTTCCCTTCAGCGCTCTTTACTCTTGACAATAAAGGCACTCAGGTGCAACTACATAGTTTTTAAAGAATATAATTATTTGAAAATCTTAGCGCCTGTGGTACTTCACAGTGAAGGCACTCAGTTGTCATATTTAATTAGGAGGTACTTGTGTAAAACCTCGGTGCTTGACAGAAAAGTCACATAGAGGGGCCCCTAAGCTGTATGTCAAGCAAGTCTTCACAGTTTGAAAAAACATATTGAAAGAGTCAGCGCCTGCAGCGCTTTCTGCCTCTTGAAGGTTTCTTGGTTTTAAAGAAAATATATGAAAGCCGGCGCTCTCCGGCTCTTGACAAGAAAAAAGCATTTCAGTGTCACTTCTAATAATGCCGTATTACACTGCCGTACGCCAATTACAATTTACCAAAAAATCAATGGTCCCTGTAAACATCCAAGAAGTCAAAGTAGTCCGTGACAAAGTATAGGTTGGGAGCCACTGGTCTAGTGGTATGATATAAATTATTTATCGCTCACCGCGAGGTCTTGGGTTTATTCCCGGGTGGGGCCAACCCCTTCACCTCTAATCCAATGGGACCTAAACATAACAGGTGAAGTATGGGTGTTAAACGCGATGTTATATTAAGATAATAATATGATAATAGATAATTGCATTCGGTTCGTATTCAATCTTCGCAAGTATGACCATATATCGTCTTACCGTTCTCAATTGAGATGGCTGCCTATCCGGCAGCGTCGCAGTCTGCGTACTCTGACCACACTGTATCTATCCTAACATCACCACACTCTCCTACTTATTTAAAATCTCACTTTCAATAAAACATTTCAATATTATATTATTTTAATGTATGTATTACATAGTATATTTGTTACCATATTTATGTATTTGAATTGTTGATATAACATTATTCAATGTATGTATTCACATTTTCAGCACATTATTTTAATTTATTTAAACACCTATTATTATTTTATTATTTATTTATTAAATGAGATGCTCATTGCGCTAACAGTATAGCCCAATACGCACAATGAGCTAGGTATACAATACATATTGTACATAAATAAATTATATAATAGTTATTACGAAAAAAAGAAATTCAGACATATTTTTAAAAAAACAGCAAAGTTCATGTAAAATATATCGACATCTGGATGCTGAGCAATCAGTGTGTTGATTAATGCCATGACGTGGTTGGTTGGCGCAAATTGTGCAGTGCACACACGTCCTAACGGGTGCTATCGCCATGAGACGGCGCGATCGCAGCCGCGTGTATTGGTTAGGAGCTGATAAGGAGCAACGTGATAACGCAGTTGCATTGTCAATATTATTATTCAATAATAGGTAATAATGAATTAATAAAGCACACTGCCGGCGTAATTGTAACGCCTAAACCTACCTTTGTTCTCTCTGCATCACCCTAAGGTTGACTGGTAGAAAATGCCTATGGCATTAAGTCCGCCGTTGTACTAATTTTTAAGTGCAAAAAGTTGTAAAATAAATAAATAAATAGATAGTATTGTTAAAAGTAGTAGTAAGCAGTTAAGTTTAGAGCAAAAAAAAATATAATTTGTGTATTAGTTTTTAAGTGTACTATAGCATTAGAATGTATCATGTGATATTATATTGGATTAACATCACAGAAGTAGGTATAACATCACAGGCCTACCTATATATTCCCACAATGTAGCTTAGAATTTGCTGTTATTGGACATTAAAAAAATACCTACCACAATATTTACCTGAAACATTTATTCCTTGAAATAGCACCGACGCGGCGACGTATCTAGTCTGATGCCTTGCAGCGCTGAACTTGGATCTTTTTTCCTAAGGACTAATTGCCTCGATGGTCTAGTGGTTAGTGTATGCGCCTCTCGCCGCGAGATCTCGGGTTGGATTCCCGTCACAATAGCAGCACGGAGTTGGAATTGAGCCCGGTGGATGGCGATGGGCTCACCTATCCTATGGGAATTACACATAACAGGCGAAGTATGGGTGTTGTAAACCTCTACCACTCTTCTGGGTAATATGGGCGCAATGTTATGTTTACGTTTCCTAAGAAGAGAGCTAAAAAAATTCAGATCTTTCATTCACATTGCTTTGTTTGTTGGTTTTGTAAACAACATCTAGTTCACACTATACCAACTAAAAACAAAATACACTACCCAGAGTAGCAGAGGTTTATACCACTCTCATTGGCAGTGGCCGAGGTGTACAACACCCACACTTCACTGTCAAGTTCCATGACATAGGGGGTGGGCTTATCGGTAACACTTTGCTCAACCTCGGAATCAAACCAGAGGTCTTGGGGTGAGACACCCATATGCTAACCACTAGACCATTGAGGCTGCTCTTTACATACTTACAACTTAACAAAGCAGTTCAAATAAAAATAAAAGGTAACTATAGTACAGAACTAAAGTTAATTTTTTTACACTGTAGATTGTAACATAAAAATTACCAAGTCATGGATAAATTAATGTTATTACTACTAGACTACTTGAATAGAGTGCAGACTTAATTGTGTGTATCAGTTAATGAAGAATACTGCTGCCACTTTCTAATTACATATTCTTGGTAAACAAACGTCAACAAAACTTAACAAGTTCAAGAAATCAAAATAAAAAATATCTAACAGCTTCAAACAATTATAAATTCCTACGTAAGTGCCCATTGAATAAAACCAAGATATTTTCAAACGTTTTTTTATTTTTATACTTATAAAAGTCTTAACGGTTGGACTTGGCAACACGCTCCAACTCATCCTTCTTCTTGATGGCATAAGAGTTTGAGGAACCCTTGGCAGCGTTGATGAGTTCATCAGCTACGCACTCGGCAATAGTCTTGATGTTCCTAAATGCAGCTTCACGGGCACCCGTGCACAACAACCAGATAGCCTGGTTCACACGGCGCAGGGGAGACACATCGACAGCCTGTCGGCGCACGGTACCAGCACGACCGATCCTAGTTGAATCTTCTCGGGGACCAGAGTTGATAATGGCTGTTACAAGAACCTGGAGTGGGTTCTCGCCAGTGAGCAAGTGGATGATTTCGAAGGCGTGTTTCACAATTCTGACGGCCATAAGCTTTTTGCCATTGTTGCGACCGTGCATCATAAGGGAGTTAGTGAGACGCTCAACGATGGGGCACTGAGCTTTACGGAAACGTTTGTGTGCATACCTGCCAGCAGAGTGGGGCAAGTATTTTGCGTACTTTTCTTTCACAGAGATGTAATCCTGCAGGGACATATCTGACACCTGGACATCATAGCAACTCCATCTGCCGAACAGCTTGATTTCAGGGATATCGGCCGCTTGAGGCAGTGGCATGTTGTCAACAGCCATGCTGCCCGCCTCTACGGCATCATCAGTCCAGTTTTCTTCAGCCATTTTTGGTGCCTATAAATAAACAGCGCTTAGTTAAAATCAAGCACTTAACACTATTGTACAAAAATCATTAACTTATTTAACTTTATTTATAAAATTTACCTACTTTTTCAAGCAAATAGCGATTATAACCTCGTGCTGTCAAAAGAACACGAGTAAAAGGAAGTAATTTTTTATCTGTAGGTTGGCATTAAAGACTTAATGTTGCCAACTAAAAAAATAAAATAATTTCCGGTTTTGAATATTTTTTGGCTTGACACTTGCAATCTTAATCGCAAGATGATTTATTAGTACGTCTGGACTCATACAATTACGGCTAACTTTCGGCTCGTAACGGAAAGTTCTTGTCTAAAGCTGTCATAAATGTATAAAAAAAGTTTATTATGATTCGTAATTATCAGACTTTTCATGCAGAATTTTGTTTATTACAAATGTAATAGCAGCTTTTTCCGGATGTATTTACAGCTTTTGCCCAACCCTCTTGTTCTCTAGCCTGACTTGCTGGGTTTTCCAGTGGCCTAAATCACTCATCATCAGTGATAGTAACTCACGGACCCTTGGTAAGATTCCGTCTTTAATTCAATAACTATTATTTGGGTTCTATGGGTATCTATATAACTATTATGAACAAACAAATGGATAGGTGGT
Organism: Hypena proboscidalis; assembly: GCA_905147285.1. Lineage (NCBI taxonomy): Eukaryota > Metazoa > Arthropoda > Insecta > Lepidoptera > Erebidae > Hypena > Hypena proboscidalis. The sequence continues at coordinate 14,612,210 of LR990128.1, read as the reverse complement.
GAAGGAATTGGTGTTATGAAAGGATGTAAATATTGATGACTAGCTGTGCTGATCCACTAAAACTTAATTAGTTCAAGCTTTAGTCGATGATGTTTTCTTTCTCGGCCAGTAAATATGCTATTGTAATAAGTTCCTCGTCAGTCACATCCATATTTCTTGGGTTGTGGAGTTGATAGCAGTTGCTCTACGAAAATAAATACTGATGGTCAGATTAACCCGTTGGCAAACCCAAAAAAATCTGGGATGCACAAGAAATACACGTTTTATCTAAACTTCGTCTATCCTGATAAAAAATACTGGAATGGTAATTTCGTATTCACTTTGGTCACACAACAGGATTTTAACTTTATTAGGAAACAGTATACTAAGAAAAAAATATGGGACCGGCAGGATTTGAACCTGCGACCTTCTGTACACTGGGAAGGCACTTTGACAAACCAGCTACGGTTGCCTTTGGCCAGGACCTTCAATTTCTCAACTTTATGTTACGTAAACTGTGTTTTCAACTATTTCTTAGTATAATTTGCTAAGTATAGCTAAATGCTACAAAAATAATCAATAAGAAGGGGTTGAACCTTCCAAACGTTCCGAATCGAGACGATTCGTAACGTTCAGACAGAATGACCATAAACAGTCCATTTGGTTATTTAAATTCACTCTCGCCACTCGTCTCGCCACACTGACTATTAATTGCTACCATGTCCAGTTTTAACAAGGGAAATATGCTGTTTATTTCAAAGACAACATTACAATTGCAGGTCGACCAGATTGTGTCTACATTTCAATACCTTAAAAAAGGAACCTGAAAAAAATGAGAATTTTAAAAAATCCTTATTTTTTATCCTACTAAAGGTGATGGAAAGACTATGCGATAGAAAGATCAGAGGCCAACTGACAGTCTACAAGCCCCTGCATCCCAATCAACATGCCTATAGTGAGGGCAAATCTACTGAATCAGCACTCCATTGCGTGGTAACTCGTATTGGCAATTCTTTAAAGTCAAAACAGCCAACCCTGGGTGCCTTCATTGACATTGAGGGAGCTTTTGACAAGACGAACTTCACCAGTATTAACCGAGCCCTAACCGCACACGGAGTGGCACCAACGCTCGTGCAATGGATACACAACATGCTAAAACAACGCGCTATTCAGTTCACCGTAAATACTACCACTCGAGGCATCGTAGGAAGAGGATGTCCGCAGGGGGGTGTGTTATCACCTCTGCTATGGAACATGGTAGTCAATGAACTCATCACAGAGCTCAATGATCACAACCTCTACACGGTAGGTTATGCGGACGACATAGCAATATTAATATCAGGCCAATTTGAGGGCATCCTCTGCGATTTGATGAGAAAAGCCTTCAAATTAATCGAAAGATGGTGCTCGGTACATGAACTCTCGGTTAATCCAACTAAAACAGAACTCATCCTTTTCACTAACAGAAGAATACCTGGTCCACACAGGCTACCGAGACTCTTCAATACCGAACTTAAGCTCAAAGAGGAAGTCAAGTATTTGGGAGTAATACTAGACTGCAAATTACTCTGGAATAAGCACCTCGAGCACAAAATAAACAAAAGCACGATTGCTTTTTACCAATGCAAGAAAATGATAGGCATAAACTGGGGACCATCGCCAAAAATTACGTTATGGCTGTACACAGCCGTAATTAGACCGATGCTGACCTACGGTGCTATAGTATGGTGGCCTAGGACAATCCTAGCAACCACTATATCAAAACTAAGAAGCTTCCAAAGGCTAGCATGTGCATCCATCTGCGGCTGTATGAAAACAACCCCAACGACAGCGATCGAGATGGCCCTACAAATATTACCCCTAGACCTCTACATACAGCAAGAAGCAGCAATAGCTGCTGTTCGGCTCATGCACCTAGGTCTATGGGGAAAAAACCACACGAGTCCACACACGAACATCCTGAACCAGGCAATCGAGATACAACCACTCATTGCTGCTCCATGTGATAGGACTCTTCCTGTATACAACTTCAACAAAAACTACAACATAGAATTAATTGAGGAAGCAAAGGATCAATCAGGAGCCAACGAAGTACGCGTATACACAGATGGTTCCAAAACGGATAGTGGTTCAGGTGCTGGCGTACACTCCTTTGACCTCAATATAAACATCCACATTCCGCTGGGTAATCACAGCTCAATATTTCAATGTGAATGTGTTGCACTAACACTCGCTGCAAAAGCCATTCACAAACGGCAAGTAGAGGGAATAGGCATCAGACTCATTTCTGATAGCGCAGCGGTTCTCAAAGCTCTTCTTAACAGTAAAACCAACAACAAACTAATCATAGAATGTCACGATGCCTTAGAAAAAATTTGCTCCAGGAATCAGGTCACCCTGCAATGGATCAAAGGGCACAGTGGATCTCTTGGTAACGACATTGCAGACGAACTAGCGAGAAGGGGATCAGATACGACAGTACAAGGCCCGCAACCTCTTCTTCCAATCCCCTTCACGCAATACCGGACCTGGATCCGCCAAAGATCGATAGAGACCCAAAACCAACGATGGTCAGAGATCGCTGAGTGTCGGCAAGCCAAACTTGCAATACCGCAAGCGAATCATCGACTCACTAAAAACCTCCTAAGACTAAACAGAACAAATCTAAAAATAATGATAGGGTCAATAACGGGTCACTGTCCCTTGAACAAACACCTATACACCATAAAAATCACTGACAGTCCTCTCTGTCGAGGATGTCTTGACGCCGAAGAAACGGTCTCCCACGTAGTCCTGGAATGTAGGGCCGTTGCTTCTCAACGGGAACAAATCCTCGGAACAATGAGGTCACTCCGCGAAGCCTGTGAAGTCCCCAGGAAACTTCTGTGCTTCTGGGCGGAGTTAGGCTGGCTATGTTAGCCAGGACTCTCCACGCACAATGGACCAAATGAGAGTCTAAATGCGGAAAAATGAGTCCACTTTCCATTCCATTCCATTCCATCAAATCCTTATTTCATTTATTTATTTATTAAAAAAATATTTATTTCTATGAAGGAGCACTAAAAATAAAAGTGCTCTAAAATTATTGTAGGGTCATATTATCATTATCTACAGGGACGTCATGTCCTAATTGAGGGTCGAGACGGCAACGTGGTGCGTAGAATCACGTCCTGCGGTGTTCCACAGGGGTCGGTCCTCGGGCCACTTCTGTGAAACATTGGCTACGACTGGGTTTTGCGTGGAGATTTCCCGCTTGGGCTGGGCATAATCTGTTATGCTGATGACACTTTGGTCACGGCCTGGGGGGACACCTTTGAAGAAGCGGCCCACCTGGCCACAACGGGAGTCTCCCAAGTAGTTGAGCGTATTGAGGCGCTAGGGCTTAAGGTGGCGCTGGAAAAAACGGAAGCCCTGCTCTTCCATGGCCCCCGTCGCGGTCCACCTGCTGGCGCCTCAATAGTTGTCGGTACGACCCACGTGCCTGTCCGGGCCCACATGAAATATCTGGGCTTGGTACTGGACGGACGCTGGAAGTTTGACGCGCACTTCGGTCAACTGGTCCCGAAGCTACTAGGCACGGCATCTGCCCTCGGGCGGCTATTGCCGAATCTGGGTGGACCAAATACTGCGTGCCGGCGGCTCTACACGGGGGTGGTGCGATCTATGGCGCTTTATGGTGCACCAGTGTGGTCGGACTGTCTGACCGCCAAGGGTAAAGCTCTTTTGAGGCAACCGCAGAGGGTCATGGCGGTCAGAATCATACGTGCATATCGCACGATATCGGCTGACGCGGCTTGCGCATTAGCGGGAACCCCCCCCTGGGATTTGGAGGCAGAAGTGCTCGCCGAAATGTATCAGCGGGTAGAAAGGATGCGTGTCGAGAGAGGTTTTGGCCCATTGCCCGTGGAAATCCGAGCATGGCGTCGGGAGGCTCGTAACACCATTATAGTGCAGTGGGCAGCACGGCTTGAGACGCCACGTGCCGGTCGCGAGACCGTGCGGGCTATTCAGCCCGTATTAGAGGAGTGGGTGGATCGGCGCCATGGGACCCTTTCGTACCGGCTAGTGCAGGTGATGTCGGGGCATGGTTGCTTCGGCAAATACCTGCACTCGTCTGCTAGGAGGGAATTGAACCCCGCCTGTCATCACTGTGACTGTGCCGAAGACTCGGCAAGGCATACGCTTGAGTTCTGCCCCGCTTGGGCGGAGCAGCGGCAGGAGCTCGCTGCAATAGTTGGGACTGACCTCTCGCTACCAGCCGTGGTACAGTCCATGGTTCGTGGTGAGAGGTGTTGGGACGCGGTCGCATCCTTCTGCGAGGACGTAATCTCGCGGAAGGAGGCGGCGGAGCGGATGAGGGAGAACGATGTTCTCGCTGATCCGATCCGTCGCCGGCGAGCCGGGCGGCGCAGACGCGCTTACGCGCGACTTATGCCGCCATAGTGTAAAGAGGCGGATGGAAGAACCGGGGTTAAGTTCTTTCATCCGCGTCTTCCGCGACGAGAGTGACGTTCTTTGGTCGCGCCGGGACGTCACCCCAATACAGAGACGGTGCCCCCACGGCAAACGCTGAACGGGTCACTGATGTATGTCATAGTTCCGGTGACCCGTTCATAAGGCAAGTGTAGGCGCACGGTGGTGTTTTAGTGGGTGAGGGCCCCACATAACCGCACCGTCCCCCCGAACGGTGCGGTATGCGGTCAGGTACATTTCACCACCTATAAAAAAAAAAAAAAAAAAAAAAAAAAAAGGGTCATATTATCATATTACATTATCTTCGGACTCTTCGGTACCGGTCTCGGCAATCCTTGGGCGTTTAAACAAATAATTATTTTAGAAAGAAGGGGAATGGTTTCAATAATATTTTATGAAATGCTAGGTTTTTCTTGATCAAATCGTCTACATCTAGCTAACTTGCGCTTGAATTTAGGGAATTTATCTATAATTAAGATATTTACGTCTGGAAAGGAAAACAGATTTTAAGTGTAAACGCAGCCATAATCTTACCCATTCATAACAATTTTGAATTTGACATTTCTCTTACATTTTCTTCATTCATCATTATCTTATCATTCGTCGTTCGCTGAAAACGTTGAGTACTCGTATTTTTCATTCACTTTCTTTCATAACAGCCGTTTGTACAGGTGTACCGGTTTGGTGCTTTCAAAAACTCATCTCATCATTATCAGCCTATAGACGTCCACTGCAGGACATAGGCCTCACCATACGAAAAACTCATCTAATTAAAAGTAAAGTTTTTAAATAATTTAACCAATATACCGCAGTAAGGGCAGTCTTATTTTAATCAAGTGTCTAAAGTGATTTGTTTTTGTTGCCATAGGTTATTTCAATTTGGTATCTGGACAAAGTTCGATATGGCTGCTTTGAAGAAAACGAAGAATATCAAATTATTATCAGTGCTGGCTCCTAGATATTATCCGCAAGTAACTGCAACAAGGAACTTAAATCTGCAAGAATTTCACAGTAAAGATTTATTAAAGAAATATCAGGTTACAGTTCAAGACTTCCGTATATTAGATTCTAAATTGGACAACAAACCTTTATCAGATTTTAAGGCTAATGAATATGTAGTGAAGGCACAGATATTAGCCGGTGGACGAGGTAAAGGTCACTTCAACAATGGGTTCAAAGGAGGAGTTCATTTGACAAAAAATCGTGATGAAATCATAAAGTTGGCAAAAAATATGATTGGCAATAAATTAATCACCAAACAAACACCAAAAGACGGCATTACAGTACATAAGGTGATGGTGGCTGAAAGTGTAAATATTATGAGGGAAACATACTTCAGTATTGTGATGGACCGCACTGTAAATGGAGCAGCAATAGTGGCTTCACCCGCCGGTGGCATGGACATTGAAGCTGTGGCTGAAAAGACTCCTCATTTAGTAAAAACCGTTGCAGTAGACATTTTTGAAGGTGTTACAGACAAGACTGCTGAAGAGATTGCAGAATTTCTGCAGTTCAAAGGCGATTTGAAGAAAAAGTGTGCTGAGGAGATCAAGAAGTTGTGGACCCTATTTTTAAAGGTAAAATACTGAACTGATAATTATATGTATGCTATTTGTATGTTTTTTTAGCTATTTTATGTTTGTATCATAATCTGTATCTTTAGTATTTTGATTAGCTGCAGTCCTGGGACATTACTTAATATAATTTTACTTAATTTAATTACCAATGTTACAAGCATGCACAAAAAACATGCAAAAGAATTGTCATAATAGTTACTTAATGACCATTGCAATTTTGAATGTGTTATATCGTTATATATATATTTTGAATATATTATAGAAGAAATTTATTTTCTTCTTTCTTTCTTTCTTATATATTCAATCAATAAAAGAGACCATTTAACTAATGTTTCTACAAATAGTATAGCTTGCACTAGACCCTGACGTTGTATTTAAAATAGACAACTAATTCGTTTTATCTACTTCTACTTTTCTCTGGGTGTACCAACCACCAAATGACTGGCAACATTAATAGCAATGCTTTTTTGAAGATATAAGTTACCGCTTAATATAAAATAAACCCTTTTTTTAAGATTGAATATAAAAAAGTTATTTCACAAAGTTATGTGCCTGCATTCATTTAAAACATCAATATCTAATAAAATATAATTAAAGTACTAAATAGGTTTAATGCTCTGTTCTCAGGTGGATGCTACTCAATTGGAAATTAATCCCTTAGTAGAGACTGATGATGGTCGAGTGGTATCAGTTGATGCTAAAATCAATTTTGATGATGGAGCAAGATTCAGGCAAGAAGAGATCTTTGCTCTTGATGATGTGTCTGAAACAGATCCACGAGAAGTTAGTAATGTTAACTATTAATAGCAAGATAAAAGTGCTTCCATTGTTTACTTAACTCTAATTAGATAAAAATGTTGTTTTTCATCACTTTGGTGATGACGAAAAAGCTAGCTACCTATCGACTTTATCGTGTCAACATGATTATAATAATTATCTCTTTATAGGTAAAATTATAAATATAATACTCATAATTTTAGTGTCTTTTGATATAACAACCTCAATTTTAGTTTACAAATATGTAAACGTAAAAATAATGAATTCTCATAAAAACGCCTGCAAACATTTTTTTTTTTCTGAAAATTTATTACATTTTTCAATTTGTTTGGTAGCCAGTTATACAGCTGTGCTCCCTCAAATAATATCATCATTTTTCCATAGTTTGTTTGTGCATCTCTAAACTGCAGCTTGATTTTGTTTCTAAATTGTATAATAATTCTTATTTATGTAACTGTATGTTAGTAAATATGACCAAATTTACTTGACTACGTTTTGGATATATCGGTTTATTAAATTTGCATTTCCAATCTCTGCTCAGTAGTAACTGAATTACTTCAACCTGTACACAATAAAATAATACTTTACTAAAATTTGCACTATTATACTTCTTATATAATTTAAAATTCTTACACAGTAAGATATAAGTGTATTTTTATCATGGTTCAGATTAAATATTGGTGACTATTTGTATGTTCTTATCACAGTAACTGTAATATATTATAAACTTTATTTATTACCCATATATAAAAATGCTCTATTTAAATCTAGCTATATAACAGTTAATTGTGACCTACTTAAGGTTATTAACCTTTGGTATGTATTGCACGCCCACAAAATTAATGTTTCTGTATAAATAAATTCTGTACAATAAGAAAATATAATATAAGCTATGTGCAAAGTGTCATCAAAATTGACCAGCTAATTTTTGCGAGAAAGAGTATCAAACATCCATACAAACCTCTCGCAATTGCTATATTGGTGAGGATTTATGTTTGAAGAAAATTCTTCAATTGATGTAATTTACAGTATGGCTTTTAATTTGGCATCATATAAAATGTGGACATTGACCTATGCTTGTCTCTGTATTGAGTTGACTCTGTATTGAGGCATGCAATGTTCCATGCAATTTAATAATAGAAATTGACATGTTGCCATTTAGATAATTATACACAATTGTATTCTTACTTAGCTTATACTATGTGTTGTGCTAGCAAGTAAACTGACAGAATCTTGTTGCAATAATGCTTTACTCATGAATCATTCTTAAATCACATATAACAGTTACACTTTATCATAAATAAATAATAATGTAGATTATATTAAAGATTATAGAAGAAAACAATTTATTTTGACACACTATCTCAATAAGTTATCTAATAGCAAGTTACTGAGATACGATTTTGCAGTACATTTGAGTTACTGCCTCAATGGTCTACTGGTTAGCGTATGCGCTTCAAGGTCACGGGTTTAATTCCCGGGTTGGGCAAAGTGTTACTTGAGAACATTCAGTCAAGAAATTCTCAATAGCAGCATGGAGTTGGAATGTGGGGTGTTGTACACCTCTGCTAAGCCCTTCTGTGTAATATATAATTATGTTATATTAATCTTGTTTTCTAGCTTGAAGCTACGCAATTGAACCTTGCATATATTGATATGGATGGCAGCATTGGCTGCATGGTCAATGGAGCAGGCCTGGCCATGGCAACCATGGACATCATCAATATGAATGGAGGAAGACCTGCTAATTTCTTGGATTTGGGTGGTGGGGTTGGACAGAAACAAGTCTCAGCTGCCATGAGGATATTAGAGTCAGACCCAAAAGTAAAAACTATTTTCGTCAATGTCTTTGCTGGTAAGTGAAATTTTTGGCACATATAAAGTTTACAAACAGTTGTCAGCTGTGATTAATGAAATGCAAAAGATTACAGCAATAATGTGAATTCAGTTTTAAATACCAGTAATAAATAAAGGTATAAATACTTTTATAAAAACTTGGCAAAGAAAATTAACCTTTCCCTCAGACAAATAAAGTCAGATCAAAGTCAATTGGTTTACAGTCAATTAATACTAGTCATTAAAAAAATGCAGCTAATCAAAAGAAGTATAAAAGTTATTTACATTTATAATGTAAATAATCTTATACCTACTATTTCCAGGTATTATCAACTGTGTCACAATCGCAAATGGAATAATTGCCGCACTCAAGGAACACCCGCCGAAGCACCCTATGGTTATCAGACTTGAGGGCAACAATGCTTTGCCAGCCAAGAAGCTTCTAGAAGAATCTAAACTGCCTCTCAAGATCATTAACGATATTGACATTGCTGCTCAAACTGCTGTTAAGCTTGCAAAGGCAAGAGCGTAGTTACTTAATGTTTTAACAGTGGTGCTGACTAATCTATGATTTACAATCAGATGCAGATTTATAATATTTGAATAGTAACCCGAATATAGACATAGATTATAGAGATAGAGAGTACTGTTGCCTTATAATCCACATTATTTGTTTATGTAACTGCCCTAGGTAATATATGAGTAAATACAATAAATAGAACCTCATTACGTGTTGAATAGAAAATACGTAACTGCTATTATAGTGCCTCACAATATATGTTGTCGATAAACATATTCTGCTCAACACAACCTACTTTGTTTTAAAACTCAAATATTGTGTGAATGATATAATTATATCCAGTTTACCAAATCTTATTATGTGTGTATTAAAATGAAATGAAACTGCCTATAATATTGCCGTTCTTCCATAATTATACTGTTGTATTTATGTAAATCAAATGTCTTGCCATTTTGTTATGTTTGTACTTTTTTGTATATAGTTTATAATTTTAATATAGTGTAAATAATGTATAAGTGTTTTATTATACAAGAAAATAAAGAAACAATTTTAATATAAATAACCGAATATGTTTATTTTAGCAGTTTAATTAAAGACTACAATAAAATTAATAGATGTATGAACTATATTATGCACGGAACAGATTTAATTTCCTGCCCTGGGAGGCGTCAGATTTATTTATACACATATTAGCTTGGATGTCTTCGAAGGATGGGAGATGAGCTAGCTTGCCGCGGGCTGCGACTGATGGCTTCGCGCTCAGCATCCGTCTTGCAACGCGTACAATGTCATCAGATGTTATTTTTTCTGCAAGTAAATTACACATTTGTCAATACACTGCAGTTAAAAAAAAGTTAACGAGAGTATACATAAAATCAAAGATCTTGGCAGCTTTCATATTGGGCGCAAATAAAATTTTACAGGTCAGGATTGGTCATGCTCGATTGCAGTGTCCATCCATTGGTTGAACAGCCATCTGCAGCCACCTTCGAAACCACTAAGATCTTCTTAAATTAAATATAATATATAATGCAAATAACACTTACCTATTTCATTGATAAAGAATGATGGTGGTTTTCTCTTGCCAGTTGCAAGGACTTGTCGGCCAACATCTTCGAATACTACGGGCCTTGCTTCCAAATTCATCAGTAACATTGACTTTAACTGGGTTTTTGCTCGCTGAAAAGACAATATTATATTGAATTTACAACTATAATCTTGGAAGATTGGCTGATACAAAGCTGCTCAAAGGATTTGTAGTAAATATTCGGCAACTGAAACTAATATTCGTATTTGGCCGAATGTTCGGTAAAAACATTAATTTATTTAATTAATTAATAGTTGCAAATTAATTGCTTAATTAATTTGCAACTGAATTTTATAGTTTTAAAGAAAATGAATGAACGATAAATATTTTAGTCGTACCTTGAGTTCGTTTTCACCGACTTTGCCGGCCATGTTGGCGAGTTCACGTGCGATAACAATGGTGGTGTCGTAAATGCGGTTTGGAGGAGAAGCGGCGTGAACGCAGAACAAGCCCGTGTCTCCATACGCGTGGTTGTAAGCAGTGGCATTGAACATCCAGTGGTATCTGAAAAATAATCATGTATCTATTTAGTTACTGTCACCTAAAATAATTTATTTATTCTTATAGATAATTTATTCATTCTTATAGATAATTTAATCATTCTTCCAGATATTTGATCAACTGTAAGTCATGGGATTAAGGAAACTTTTGGATAATGTATATTTTAATATTTACTTCAATCTAAGTAGTAATCGACGAACGGATAATATCGCGCATTCATAACGTGCGATTATGTATGGTTAGTGCTATTTGTGACGAAACGATAAACTGATTAAAATATTATAATGTGACCAAACCAACTATCTGTGTGACGTAAATTATGCCACCATGGTTAAATTTAGATTTAGTGCATATTACAATATTGTGTACGATTTGTTCACCCTGATAAACCGATTATGTATTGTAAATGAACAGATTGCAAAAAACATACACGAACTCATGCTAACTAGCTTACTCAGTTTCTATACTATGCAAATCAAATGATAACAGAATTTACAGCCATATTTAATATGATAAGAAACAGTTGAGAAATTATTGGACCGGCAGGATTCAAACCTGCGCCCTCAGCACACTGGGCAGTCGCTTTAACCACTAAGCTACGTTCTCCTCTTGCCTGGACTTGTCCTATCTTAAGTAGAATATTGAATGTGAAACGACTGACAAACGAGAACGAATAAACACTTACATGTCAGTCCATCCTAATACTGAAGTTATACTCTGTCCATTTCTTTATTTTCTTTTTGACAGATTACATTTAGGGATGCCTTCACACGTTACTGATTCGATTTGAAATCATAATCGATGTTGTCTACGAAGAACTTTCAATCGATTAATTACATCGAAATGGTTTTAGTTCATGATTAATTATTCGCTTATTAGTAGTTTTTATTAGATGAAATAAATATATAAAATAATAATATAATAATAATGTCACATACTTAGTCTATGACGACTTCCTAGTTGCCTTTGTTTACATTTTCATTTTTAATTTCAAGATTTCGACTTGATTTCTTGCAAATAATTATTCATGGAATCATGATACTATTATTATATTCTTTTTTTTATAAAAAATCCAGACAATACACAAAAAAAAGTCAAATTATTCTTTTTCATAGTGATTGATTTATAACATTTCACGATTTGATTTATAGTCTGTGGTTGTTTGTTACAAACAGTGAACTTCCCTAAAAAGTGCCGCTTGTCAATAAAGTACATTATTATTGTAGTACATTAATCTGACAAAAAAAACGGTAATTCATAGGCGTGATCTGTCAAAAAGAAAATAAAGGAATGGACAAAGTATAAAGAAGGTTTTAATTTACCTGTTTAGTACATTAGTGTAGAGTCTCGTGTACATTCCCTTGCCGGGCCCGCCCGCCGAGAAAGAGCCTCCGCCGCCCATCATCATGTTCAACACACACGTCGCTACGAAGTCCGGATCACTGTGTGAACAACCTGAAAATGATGTCCATTGTTCATAAATTATATCACCATTACCAGGATTCCTGGTGATGCGAAGATAGCGAAATTAGTTGGATGGTTAATTAAATGGGTAATCCACTACAGGTGAGCTATTTTCTAGGTGCAAATGGTTCACCACTTCCATCTCAAATCAGATTCCAACTCTCTTCCATTTATATACCAGACCTGGACAACACCCTTCATAGTAAAGCTATTAATAAAATAAGAGTAATGTTTATCTGATTACTCACTTTCTAACCCAATAACCACATGGGATAATTCAGGTAAATCAGATCCTGGATACAAGGGGATTTCACAGTCATCCTGAAACAAAAAGTGTCACCGTTATTTGTACTGCTGTTTGCAAATTATCTATCTATATAATATAAAAATTAATTGCTGTTTGTTAGTAAATCTAAAACTCGAGATCAGCTGGACCGATTTAGCTAATTTAGGTCTTGATTATTTTATGTGGATTGAGAACATACCAAGCTTTTTTTTTTCATTAATTACGGATTTCTTTTGTTAGGTTTGAATTTATTTAATACAAATTTTAGTCTTTTACTTATCAATTTAGGCGGTTCGAAGTCTGCCAAGTCAGCTAGTTCATGTATAATTTCTAATGCGAATATAAGGTACTCTCTAACTTCATATTTACCTGTTCAATTCCTCCAGTATATTGGGCGATAGATTTATCAACACTGGGCACAAACAATGAGCTTTCAGGTGTGTTCCACGTGGGCTTCATGTCAACGAAGTACTTCTGGACAAATTCTACAAATGGCTTATGGTCAACCTGAAAAATATATGAATTTTTTTTTTAAAAAATCATGGCAATATGGCATGTAGCAAAGTATACTACTTTCCATTGACGTTTAGAACATTATTAATGCAAATACACTATGCAGATAACACTATATTAGCATTAATTGGCCACTAAGGGTATTCCATTGACAATATTATACTAGCAAAGATGTTTCATCTTACCCCAACAGCAGCAACAACCATTCTATCAGGTGTGTAGTGATTCTTCAAGTAGTTGAGTATTGTGCTGTGGTTTATTTTGTGTACATTCTCGCTGGGGCAAATCTTTGGTAGTCCAAGCGTGTTTCCACTGTATGCAGCCTGTTAACAAACATATTAGATATTATTGATTTTAATGTAAAAGATTATCACTACTAAAAAGAATAATATAATAGAGATTTTTAGAAATCATTGCACACTCTTTTAAAATTGTCAGTTATTTTGAGAACAATATGGGTATTTAACCTTATTTAATTACTCTCCGTTTTTTTTTTATTATTTCATAAACTTGAATAAAGTAGGCAAATTGTGTGAGTAACATTACTTTATTATTGTTAAATGAGTTTAATTAGCCAGATAGTGTGCAACTATCTGTATAACTATATCACGTTTTTATTTCTTTTTCCGCAATAACTGATAAGACTTTTTTTGAAAGTTAACAGTTATAGATTTATCCACAACTGTTACTAAACATACTAGACAAAGCAGAAGAGCCATAGAACTATTGACATACTTAAGTAGATGCTGCAGTTTTATTCATGATTATTTGATTGTTTAAAAAAAGTTATCAGGCCTATCAATAACCAACGCTATAAAGACTGTTGAGGACAGGCATACGTGGCGAAGCATAGTGCATCGAGTGAACAACACTTCTAGCTAGACAAAACCTTCATCAATGAAGATAACAACTGAGAAGAAGAAAAAGTTAATACATCAAATATTAATGAAATGCCTTTGGAAAGACCATCGCCCAAAATGCGAAATAAATTGGTTATATAAAAAATTGGAAGGCCTCTCACTTTGCTGTATGTTGTTGCTATAATTTTTTATGTTCCTTTTTAAATTTTTGGTGAAATACTTACAGCATGGATCATGTCCATTAGTATAGTTTCTTGTTCTGGTCTCATGGAGAGTGTCTCCAGCTCAAATGCCACAGCTTGTCTTGCTGATTCAATTTCCTCTGCAGATAACTGTGGTCTCAATGTCACTTCAGCTAACACCTGGAAATTAGATATTGTTCATTAAATAATAGCTTTTGGACTGGTAGTTTAAGGGGTGTCTGGTATGTGTCCTGAGTGAGTCTGGACGATCACCACTTTTCAAATTGCACAGCTAATATAAACAGTATTGTTATATTTACAAAATGTATGTGAAATCATTAGATATAGTAGATTTTTGTTTATAAAAATATTATAAAGAATCTTCAAAAAAAATCCAACAAAATTAAGATAAGTCGGCGGATATCTTTAAATTAAATATTCAATTTAAATACATCCACCAAATTACCAGCCATGGGTGGGCCAGAGTAGGGGTGCGGAATCTACTGGTTGGGAGGATAGTATTTTTTTTATTATTATGACTATTGTGACCAAGTTTTAAGTTTGTCATAATGGGTTCTATTTAATTTTAAGCCATGGCTATGTGCGGCTAGATCAAATATGTAAATAATTCAAATTCAAATTCAAATTCAAATCATTTATTTTCATAGGCCCCAGGAGGCGCTTGAACACGTCAAAACATTACAAAAAATGATATAAAAGTAAATAATAAATAATACTAAATTATACTAATTACAATGATTTGAATAACCGGGGCTCAGATTAATTTTAATCAAACTGTTTAGAATCGAATTAAAATCAATCCAAGTACCAGCTCCGATGGTAATTGCATTATGAGAAGAGCTGGTGGGAAACTCATGTGCACCATCTTTTAAAATGAAAAATATAACAATATAAAAGTACATAAAAAAAATCACATAAGAAGAGCAATTCATTTCCAAATACTATTATCATTTATGTAGTCTGAAATACTATAGTAAGCTTTTTGACATAATTTAGTTTTAACATATTTTTTAAATTTACCTATTGATAATTCTATTGCGTCTAAAGGAAGTTTATTGTAAAAGCGTATACATTGACCTGGAAACGAGTTAGAGATTTTATGGAGCCTAGTAGTGGGCACAGCGAGTTTGTTTTTGTTCCTTAGATTTAATTTATGGAGATCACTATTTTTCTTAAATTTCGTTTGGTTTTTGTGAACGTAATATTATTGTGATATAGCTATCTATGTCTTTCTTTTAAGTAAAGCTAATAACCTTTTGGAAATATTGTTTTTAAGTGTATGCATAGTCAAACATCTGCCTGAACAACTTTAAAAAAAGATTGAATTACAAAAATGCAGCTCAGCTAGGTCAAGGTAATCATTGGTAAATAAGGATGGTCTAATGTGGGTATTGCTTAATTGCTTACCTGGGTAACAGCTTCCAATCCTTTAGACTCAGCACTGGTTGCATACACTGTGGTGTCACGAGATCCTTGACAGTCGCAGATACCTCCATGTCTCTCAAGTTCTCTGAGCATCACATCTCGAGTTGCAAATTGTTGAGTGGCCTGAAATCAGACATATTTTTTTTATATTTACTTATATAATTGCATTTTTTTCTCTTTTTAGTAGATGGTATAAACTAGGGATGCAATGAATCTTAGTTTAGTATTCCGTTTCGGGCATTATTGGCTACTGATCCAAATATTTTTATTCAGTTGAATGTTCGGTGAAATTGACAATTTATTTGGTTACCTTTTAAACAAGGTAATACTAATCAAATTTGGCAGCCAAATCCTCCTTTCAATAAAAATATCTTCATTATAAAGAATTTGACGTTCTGTATTTAGATCAGCTTATTATAAAAAGTAAAGTATTTTTTAATTCATTATTTAAAATTCCAGAATTGTAGATGTTAGTAGAGAACTTGCGTTAACACAGTATTATTCAGTTAGATCATATCTGCACAATTTAAAAGAGCTTGCAATTGTTTTTATAATAAGTAGTAAAAGTAAGTGTGAGTTTGGCACAACAATGTAAGCTTGGCTAGTGCTGCTGCCGCTGCAAGGAGACACAAATGAGTTGAGTGACACACACTTATTTGAGTGCCAAAATTGCATATCACCAGACCAAATAGTCCAGTCAAATAACCAGTTTGGCAGAGTTTTGAACCAAATACTAATTGGTATTCAGCAAAACCCATATTTGGCGCATCTAAGATATAGAAAAAGATGAAAGCTATGGAAAAAAATACAAATAAAATTAATTTGCTTACCCCAAAACTGAGTTTCTCAAGGAAATGGCAGACACCATTTGGATATGCTACTTCATACCTTGGGCCAGAGTCAATCACCACTGAAATACAAATTGACAAATATATTACTCTCATAGTTTATTATACATGTTCAAATTTACATAAGTTTTAATTTTTACACATTTAATATTATTTACCAACAATTATTTAAATACATTTGATCAATTTATTTAAAGAAAAAGAATATTGTTTGAGATTACTTACCACCCGCAGTACAAAACTGGCCAAATTTCTTTTCTGAGGCAACTCTCAGTCCATTACTGAGGACAGTAACTTCGGTAATCGCATCTTCTGACTGAGCTGAGGAATAAGCCACTGGAGGCAGACCTGGCATGGGTTCAGATAATGGAGGCAAAGGAGTTACCTTTCCTCTATTAACAATGGGCGCTGCTGTTTTGCTTGCATCCTGGCAATAACTCTTGACGGCATATCTTTGACTACTAAAACTAGAATATAATAACTTTTGTAAATAAAATGATGCAACAAAACCCCTTTATAGCAATGTTGAATCTAATGCGAATTAATAACATTTTTAAACACATAATCTATTATTAGTTTCTAATTGAAGTAATGGTGACAAATACAATTTCTTACCCATTTTTCATAGAAAATAACCTAGAGAAGAGATATTTCATATCCGTAACATGCGACATCTTTTTGATAACAATGGTATGCTATCACTTAATTTCAACTACCACAAAGTTATTAAATTACTATTAATATTATGTTGTTTATCAGTTTTAACAATTTTAACAAAATATTCATTCAAATCTTGAAATAATTTCACCGCTTAATATTTTGACGGCCATTTGGATTTCGAGAGCCCTTTTTGACATTTGTGTCATCAATCAAAGACTAGAATTACAATTTTTTTAAAAGCTTTTTTCTTCCGATTTGATAAACCCAGTAAATGCGAACGCCGTCATTTTTCACCGACAACTTAGTTTAATTTTATAATGTTAAGATTGATTGTCTAAACGCTTCCGTATTAAAATTTTATTTTGTTGGCCAACCTGTATTTTGACATTTCAAAGCAACAACTTTTGACAGTAGCCATTAAAAAAAAAAAAAAAAAAAAAAACTTTTGACAGATTTGATAAGTAATATTATGACAATTGTTATCAAGTGGAAATCTTGTGGCTTGAAAACTTTTCTGAAACACACTTTCTGGTTTATAAATTACTGAATGATAAATTAAGTATTTTTTGCATTACAGTCAATACATCTTAATGTGCTCAGTTGACCGTATGGTGATATATTTGTGCAAGTTTTAAACATTAAACGCTATCATGAGCTGTAAAATAATCAGACAAATGATAGGTACTTCAACAAATAAGAAAACTAGTCAAGTATGTATTGTGGGCGCAGGACCAGCGGGATTCTATGCAGCTATGCATCTTACTAAAAAGCTTGAGTCTGTAAATATTGACCTAATTGAAAAACTTCCCGTGCCTTTTGGTCTCATAAGGTAATATAATAATCACAATTTATTTTAAATACTCAGAGAAGATATTCATAAGTGTTTCCTATGCCACGTTTATTGCCATTCTATGAAAATGCTAATGTATTTTTTGTAGTTGTTGCCCTGTGAACATAATTTTATTATTCATTGATAACTGTTGTTAAAGAAACACATTGTAAATTCATCAGTTTCGTTTTATATTCTTACCTGTTTTTGAGATTTTTGTATGAAGAGAATATCTTTATTTTTTATAACCTAGGTATGGTGTTGCTCCAGATCACCCAGAAGTAAAAAATGTCATAAATCAATTCACCAAAGTGGCGAAGCAAGCTAATGTAAATTTCTATGGAAATATAACTTTAGGCAGAGATGTACATTTGCATCAGTTAAGACAACATTATGATGCTATTCTTCTGGTAAGATTCATTCATTTCTGTGAGTATACATCACACTTCTTTATCAAAAATATATTTTTTGTTATTGTAGACATATGGTGCAGAGGAAGATAAAACCTTAGGAATAGAAAATGAGGATGCTGGCAATGTGGTAGCTGCAAGAAACTTTGTAGGATGGTACAATGGCCTCCCCAGTGATAAAGGTTTTAAAGTAAGCTTAAGAACATGCTATTACATATTTCAGAGAATATTATTAATTTGGTTTTAATAATAAATCATAATTAGTGTAAACTAGTAATATTTTTGATTTCAGGTTGATTTATCATGCAGAACTGCAGCCATTCTTGGCCAAGGAAATGTGGCATTGGATGTTGCTAGGATACTTTTAACACCAATTGATGAACTTAAGAAAACGGATATCACAGAACATGCTCTCAGTGCTATTGCTGAATCTAAAGTGAAAGAGTTGTATTTGGTAGGCAGAAGAGGACCTCTGCAAGTAGCTTTTACTATCAAAGAGCTCCGTGAACAATTAAAATTAAAGAATTGTAAGACAGTTTGGAGAGAAAAAGACTTTCACAATGTTGAAAGTACAGTACCTAATCTAGCACGTCCCAGGAAAAGATTAACGGAATTGATGCTGAAATCTTTAAAAGAAAATCAAATATCAGAAGACAGTTCTAATATTAATTATTTCAAGCCAATATTCTTTAGAAGTCCAAAGAAGTTATTAGTAAATAATGAGAAAAAAGTGTCTGGAGTGGAATTAACATGCACTAAACTTGTTGGCGAAGGCTTAGAACAACAAAAATGTGTACCAACCGATGAAACAGAAATATTAAATTGTAATCTAGTATTTAGAAGTATAGGATATAAGAGTACAAAAGCTGATAAGGACTTGCCATTTAGTAATGGTTTAGTAGTTAATAATAATGGTATTGTGGAAGATAGTAGTGCTGACTTGGCAAAAGTTTATGTGGCAGGGTGGCTAGGCACTGGGCCAGTGGGGGTGATCTTACATACAATGGGGAATGCATTCCAGGTGGCAAAGGTAATGAGTGACGATTTATGTAAGGATACTACCAACATGAAAAGAGGCTTTGAAGAAATAAAAAATATAATTTCACAAAAAAATAATAACATTATTGACTGGGCTGGCTGGGAGAAAATAGATAAATATGAAGTTGAACAAGGTAGAGCGTTAGGTAAACCTCGTGAGAAGGTTTGCTGTGTGAATAAAATGTTAGAAATAGCGCAATAATGGAGAAAGATCTATGTTTTTTTAGATTTAATAATTATTTTGGTAATTAGATTTAAATTTTATACTGAAATTGAATAATATAACAACATCTTTAATTATGGCTATGTTTAATACAATTAATTGTATTCTTTTAAGGATCTTAACAGGAATTATTCTTGATCTTTATCTAGAATATTGGTGTGATGCATAATTGAAATGAAAATAAATATAGTGCAGGTTGTGATAGTTTTGTGCTGCTATAAATATTGTGTAATTTTAATGTTGGCAAAACCTACTTTTATATAATAGTGTTGAAATTATACCATTGCACTTAGAAGTATTATTTTGTAGCCCTGTTGGAATAAACCGAATAAATAATTATATTGCTTTTTAAATAATTGGATATTTTTTTTAAATTATTTCGGTCTATTCGGGTAACTTTGAATTGCTGTCTAACTTTGAACGGAGCTGTGAAACATAACATAACATCACGCCATTGATACCCAGAATGTTGTGGCAAATTTCGACTCTGTGCTGCCATTGTGAATTTACTGACGAAAAGTTCACAAATAACACTGCCCAACCTGGGAATTGAACTCGAAACTGGTGAGAAGCGCATACGCTAACCACTAGACAATAACTTTTAAATATATAATTATAGTAACTGTGTAAAACGGATCGGTAATATGTGTGTAGCTTAGTAGCAAACGAAAAGTAACAAAACCTGCGCAAGCGCACGATGTCTTCCGCACCATTATCTACAGAAACGGCCAAAATATATTTTCGCATTAAATATATAACTTGATATTATGTGACTATTTCAACCTTTTGCCGTTATCAATATCGGGTAAAAACGAACAAAAAAAAAACATTTATTGTGCAGGAGGCTCCCTTAAATATTTATTGAATTCGGTGTTTAGCATATTTGTTGTTATCACAGTTAGCACTAGGTCACAGTTCATGAGTTAAAGCTTGCTGAATTATATCGAACAAAAATGAGCAATAACAATCGCGTTTTTTGTATGGGAGCCCTCCAATAAGGACTCCCATGACTCGCAGTACGTAAAGCGAGGAAGAGCGACCGAGACAGAGCATCATTCCAGCCGCCTAGATAAATGATATTACCTTTATTAAATATTATTTAGAGGTACTGAACGAACTTTCAAAGTTGGCAACACTGTCTTCACATTTTTGACATTAATTACATTGACCCATTAAAAAAAAAAATATTACATTGACAAATGCTGTCAAATAAATACACATGAGCTGAGTCCAGTCTTATGTATTTATTAGTCTATGGCGAGTTGATTGATTCATAGTACTGTTGGTTTTATAGAAAAGTTAAAATATAAAACTAATGATACGCTATAAGAGCCTATCTAAAAGAAAAAATATATTACTTAACTAGAAGTTGTTATTTATACAAAATTATTACCAAACTGAGCGACGATTGTAGTCTAACCTCTCTTCAATCCTCGCTGAAAATGTCCAGCGAAACTATTAAAATCGGTGAATATATCGTGATTCAAAAGCAAAATTACAAGAAACTACATAAATTTAATAAATCTGACTCTAGTATTAACTTAGGACGTGATACAGTGAACTTAAAAGGTATTGAAGGATGTCCATATTCCTCAGTGTTTAAGCTGATTCCTAAAACCAATAAAAGAAACAGGGAATATACTGTAGAGATAGCTGATGAGGCTTTGAACTTAAAAGATGAAATCGATGTCAAAACTTCTGGTAATGATAATAGAAATATTCATGATGACGGCAGCTCACAAAAGTTAACTGCTGCTGACATAGACACACTGAGAACTGATTCAAACAAAGCTTCAGATATTGTTGAAACATTGATTAGCAACTCCAAGACATTTCATAATAAAACTGAGTTTTCTCAGGACAAATATTTGAAGAAGAAAGAAAAGAAATATTTTGAATATTTCCAAGTCCTTAAACCTAACTTAAGAATCATCAGTGAGGTAATGTATAAACTTGAACCAGCTAAAATTCAAAATATCAGGATAGATACATTATCACAAATGATTACGCAAGTGAATATTCAATCAGAAGGGAACCATTTACTGTATGATTCTGGTTCAAATGGACTAATGGCTGCTGCTCTTTTGAGTGCCATTGGGCAGAACACAAATGGAAAATTAGTGCATATGCATCCAGGGAATATGTCACAAAAGCAGGCTCTGTTAGCTATGAATCTTTCCCAGGAACAACTCAGCCGATGCATGTCTGTCAATGTGTACTCTGTGCTGAGACAGGTCTATCAAGGCTGTGATACTAATAATGATGCCAATAAGGAATCAACTAATGCAGAACACAATGAACTGAAAAGAAAGGGTGATGACGACATAGTAATAAGCGCAGCAAAGAAATCTAAACAAGAGAATGAACAAGAAGCAACTGATGGTGTTTGCGATACAGAAGATTCTATCAAACCTAGAGAAAATAAAAAGCCAAAATGGCATTTTGATAATATAGCTGCCTCAGAAATATTGCAAGGCAAAATGGATTCCTTAGTAATAGCATGTAAAGAGGATCCACAAAACATATTTAATGAGTTGGTGAAATTTGTGAAACCAGGCCGGCCCTTTGTTATTTACTATAGTGTAGCAGAACCTTTACAACAACTTTATATGAGTTTAAAACTAAAAAGCAATGTAGCTGCACTGAAACTTACTTGCAATTGGCTAAGAAATTATCAGGTTTGTTAAAAAGAATTATACCTAATATTAGGCTGAGAAGATGAATGCTCTTAATAATCTTTTCAAGGCAGTGTCTTTTTACTTGTTACAAACTGCTCCCTTGTTCAATGTTCTGCTCCACTTCCATGGGAAGCAAAGTATTATATGGCCTATACTCTATTCTATGGCCTTCCTCAAGAAACCAAACCATTCTTATCTTTTTAACTTACTTCCAAGGAGGACCTTAGGTGTCAAATAAAAAAAAAGTCGGTGCTTTTGAAGACATGAGTAATAATAATAAAACCATTTATTTCGAAAATAGATACTCATTTACACTTCAACTTAATTACTACTTAAATAAACTTCACTTAAATTATGTCCCTAAGCTGGATGTGCCTTACGGCATAGACCTCCTCCAACGCCTTCCACTGTACCCTGTCTGCCGCAACTCTGATTCAGAAAGGGCCCAAGGTCAGCCTGAGTTCATCTTCCCATCTTTTGACCTTACTACCTCGACTCCTGTGTCCATCCCTTGGGTACCAGACTGTCACTGCTTTGCTCCACTTTTAGTAGAGTAGATGATCTGTCCATCTCCACTTCAGTTGACTGATATGAGTTAAAATGTTGATTAGTCTAATTTGTAATCATAAATTACAAATTAGAAAAGTGTCTAGCACCAACTTCAAGACTTTTTGCGTTACTTAGTTATTTTTTGGCTTTTTGAAGTCAGTTAATATATTTTTTATGTTTATAATAGTATATACATTAGTTAACTGATTTTATAATTTGCAGGTGCTACCAGAAAGAACTCATCCTGAAGTAACAATGAATGGATCCAGTGGTTTCTTATTAAGTGGATATGTTCTAAAATAATTTAATTTTTAATGTCAACATTAGTTACACTTAAAATGAGGAGACCATAGTTATTATGGTTTCCAGGATTATTTTTTTAGGGTTTTCCTAACAGGATCTACTCATATTGTCAATAGTATCAATGATAATTATATAAATTAAAGAAATAAAGCTTTTTATAAATTTATTTATTCTCTCATTTACTCAATGAACATATTATATTATCACGTCTAAATGCATTATAAAATTTTATGAATCACTATGACTGACATGCAATGAATTGCGACTGTATATTTGCTTTCATTCAATTTTTATCTTTTAACAATAAACTTTTCATATTTTTTGTTTATAATTAGTCCATTTTTAATTGGGGTTTCTACCTAGGCAAATATGATCATGTAAAAGTCACAACAGTAAAATTTTGTTATAAAAATGTTCATAAAACTTTCCAATACAAAGACCACGAAATACAAAATAAGAACACAAAATTGTCAAAATTTCATGTAAGATATACTGTACCAATTATACTGTCACGTCATTATACTGTGAAGGAATGTATATCAGTCTAATGTGCATTTGGTGTGTTGCTCAGTGATATATTAACACTATTCGTAATATGAAATAACTTAAACTGATAGTAAAAATTACAATATTCGAGAGGAACGATGATTGCTGTGATCAGCGTGAATTATGATTTTACAAAAAGCGTGACAATGAAATGAATTTGGCACTTATCTAATTATTTAAATATTTATGTCGTAGCCTGAGCGTCTACCGTGCCAAGCTATGACTGATAAGTTATAAGCTATAAATAACTGCATGTTACATCATATTTTGTGCTGCAACAGGACCAATTAATTTCAATGTTACCACTGCCTTAACAATTTGTCCTAATTTAAACACTGGGAAGTCATTATTTTTAAATCTGCCACATTTTGGCCAGATCGTGATATATGCGTTGTTTCTTACAGAAACTTTACAGACTAAAAAAAATAACGAAATCTCCACAAGTTTATGATTGTGGAATTATCAATAAGGTAAAAATAGGACGTTATAATTTATTAAGACTTATCTACGTTCATAATAAATGTTATCGCTGTCGCTAGCACCATTTTAGCAGTTTATTGCATAATACACAAAGGAATTATATTGGTCTATGTATTATGTATTTAATATTTGATTTGTTCTACTAGAGGGGAATGTAACCATCAAGAAATGAATGATATGATTATGTTATACAATAGAAGCAATAGCAATGGATATGCCTACAAGCAATTCATATTATACAAAAATCATAATTATTAACTTGCGCTCTACACTTGTAAATATGAATTCATTCAAATAATTAAATAAGATATATTACTCGTATATTACAGAATGTTATCGTAAAATAAAAATATTCGTTTATAAATATTATAATTTCTTTAAAAACTAGGTACTTTCAATCTAAAATTGAACAGCTAATAAGCAATAAGAGACATCTAGAGATCTTTAGAACTGTCATATTTATCCAGCGAAATTTTTGTAATTCCACTGATTGACAATGACCGAATAGTTGAGACATCAAGCAGCCATGTAACAATGTAATAGAGGGGCCGGCGGGCGGCGCGCGGGGGGACGCGAACGCTACGCCGATGTGTTGCCTTAATTCAAAGTTTGGCAGGCGAGCCACTTCTTGGTACTATCGATTACATCAGCATACATGCCACATTTGATGAAAATTACATAAATACAGGCACTGATTTCCCTCCCGCTATAATATTTCGCTACATTTAAGGAAGTATTTTAGAGAATTTGTCTTAAAATAAAAAATAACACAATAAATCAAAACCAAAACAATAATACTGCACCGGAGTTCGCACCAAACAATATATAAATACACAAACTATGCATGCAGTATTTAAGTAACATATATGTTAAATAATAACTTTGGTATTGGTGTTAACATATCGAAAGGCATACATGGCTGTGAAACAGCACTACACGCTAAAGCCGTGGGTAGTTTGAGAGGAGCGGAGAGGCTGGCGGTCGTCACGAGCGCGCCGACGACGGCGGCCGGCGCGGACGGTCAGCGCCCGGCTATGACGAGTCCTCGTCGTACCACGTGCGGAAGTCGCAGCTCTCGTCGTAGTCATCCTGTAAAAATATACGTTTTAACTGTTTAAACGATTTCATGTGCCACATATACTTAACTCTGAAACTTCACTTATTGAAGTCATCACACATACATTTGATTACAACAGGTTTACTCATTAAAAAGAATAAAGAAACCTACCGCCATCCAAGCATGGTCGAGCACATCTTCAGCAGCGAACCGCAGATCAGGTTGCGGACGCAGCATGTTGGCCACGAGGTCAATGGCCCCCGCCGACACGCGCTCCCAGTGCGGCGCGGGGAACTCCAGGCGCGCCGACAAGATGGCGTCGAACAGCTTCTCTTGGTCGCCGTCCGGGGACGAGAACGGCGGGAAGCCGCAGAGCAATATGTATAGGATTACACCCGCTGCCCATACGTCGATCTGAAATAATGAATAACCATTTTGTAGATCGAGCTTTTTACATTGTGATATATTTAGATCTCAGATTATTATAAAATAAAAAATCATATACAATCAAAATATCATACTCTAGACTAAACTTGCAAGTTGCGTAACCCAAACAAAAGAAAATAAATGCTAGGCAAATTATTATTTAAACGCATAATCTTTATATCATGTAATTACAGCTGTTTAAAACCTAGTCATGATCTACATATCTGTCCTACTATTTAAGATATTTATAAAACCGTGGGAGTTTAGGGCATTGTTACCCCAAAAATAGCTTTTAACGAATTAGAAGTTCAAGTTCGCGTAAACTAACGTATAAGAGTTGTGAGAAAGTTGGTAATCTCATAATTACAATACGTATTTATACGTAACCGGCCTCAATGCTAAACAACTCGTGTGTAACATACGTGTGGTGACGTAAAGAAACACGTTTCGTTTGCATACTGCCGGGCGTAAAAATGCAACAACATAATAATATTGGACGTCTATTTAAAAGCCATTTTCCTGGTCATGCTATTATGTAATTTGGTGGATTAACGCGTGAACGCGGATATGCATTGTTACAGTTTGAACAACGCCCCTCTATACGACTGTATATTTGTTCCTCGTAAGTTTTCGTTTTATAAAAATTAGTAATATTTTACTACAATTAGTAATATTTTGGCATCCTAGACATTTGAGAAAAACATGTTAAACGTAGTACCACTTAACTTTTACTTATTTTAAATTCTTATAAAATATTTGCAAAACGAAATTATATTATTAATTACTTGTACTTGTAAGAAATAGATTGTCTATTTATTTTACAATACTCACGCAATGAAATAACTACTTGAACTAAAACTGTCGTTCGTGATTGTATTCACTAAACATGTCCAAATCTAATTAATAGAATTTTTTTTTTTCACGTAATTTTGTAATATTTGTAACTAACAAATATTTCAATAATGGCACTTGCATCAGGTTATAATTAAGGACCTACAACTTTTAACATGGTCGAAGTGGAGAATTTCACACAAACCTGCCAAGTTTTAGAAAAGGTGTTTAAATCAGAAAATGGTGATGAATTAAAAATAGTGATAAAATATGGTGACTTACTATAAATAGAAAGCATACCTTCAATCCATATCCAGTCTCAAGCAGGATTTCAGGAGCTACGTATGTGGGTGTTCCGCAGACGGCGTGAAGGGGCCTCCACACTTCGACGGCCAAGCCGAAATCAGCCAGCTTCAGTCCCCGTATACTGCCATCGGAACCTACCTCCACCTGGAAACACCATCATGTTCAATTACAACTAATTAAATTATATTACTTGGAACATTAACTGAGTCTGTTGTTACAAAATATTTAATGAAATAGGCAATTAAATAGAAGTTAATGTCTATATTTATGAACAGGGCTCGGAATCAGGTAGAGTTTTTTATGTACTTGCATCGAAATGTTGATATTAATGTGGACCTTCCCGGGATTTCTAATGGACAATCCCGTGTGGCGATAGGCAATATTACGAATAAATAATAATAAAAACCTCAGAGATAGACAAATAAAACAAAGATAATTAACATATTTTTTTTATTAGTTTACATTAATTCACAATACAAATTGTTGAAAGTCTGTAGTTAATATTTCACCTTTTTTATAAATACGAGCAAATACTTTTGCTTCTAGACTAGACTCGTGAGGTTTTGCTTATTCAAACGGCCCATCAGAATAATTTTCCTTGTCCGATTCATTACCAGTAAGATTTGAAGTGTTCGCTTCCGACATTACTGTATAAATTTTGTGAGAATTGAAATAATTAGTCGCGCGTGCAGTAGTTTAAGTTGTGTAAAAAAGTAAATAACTTTTTATTTAAAATAGGATTTTTTTCTGCTCTTTAAAATTAATCTCGGGATTTGAGGCATATCCACTTTATTCTTTCGTTGTATGAAATCAGTGTAAGTACATGAAAAACTCTACCTTATTCCGAGCCCTGTTTATGAATTTAAGAATGAAATTACTTTTAGGAGCTTTAAATGTATGACATGTCAAATTCATTCCAATGATAAGTTTATTCTAAGTGATTTAGTTTGAAATGTGTGTTAGTGATATCGCTTACCAATAGGTTTTCGGGTTTGATGTCACGATGCACTATAGAAAGCGAGTGTAGATATGCGATAGCGGATGTTAGGTGGCCGATTAGCAAACGCGCTTGGGGCTCAGAGAATTTGGAAGCGGCCGCGATACTATCAAACAAGTCTCCACCTAAAAATACAAATAAACTTCAAGTGGATCGTGTCAAATAAAGCCATGTTATATTAAGTATTTTGAAGTATTGTTATTGGTGATATGATCGATTTAAGTCGTCTATGTAGTTGAATACCCACCGCTGACTAATTCCATTATAAGGAAGAGCCACTCGGGACTATCCTGTTCTTCGATTAGAGATACAATACGCGGGTGGCATAGCTTTCTCATCACTCGAACCTGTGGAGAAAGTCTTCGTTTAAAATACTAGAATGTAACGTAATAAATAAGATTAGTTGGCAACACATCAAAGATCTGAACGTAGCGTTGCAAAATATTATCTCCTTTCTATAAACAGATGCAGCATGTGTCATGCAAATGTATTAAAAATTGTTTAATATAATTTTAGCACAGTATTTTACCTCTGCTTCCACGTAATGTTCTTTGCCTTTGCACTTGGCTTTGTCGATAACCTTGAGTGCATATTCTTTCGCAGTAGTCTTGTCTTTGCATATCCGTACTACAGCGAAGTTGCCGTCACCTAGTAGAGAAACGAGAAATGATAAGGTATTAATGGTAACTATTTACAATGCATTGTTACAAATATTTAATAGACAAAAGAGGTTAAACACTAGGGAGATAAGTGAATATTATAGATAGAATAAAATATCTTGGCGGATATGAAGTTGGCCGCAGATGGCTGTTCGACCATGGCTCGTGAAATTTAATTTGTCAACTTGAAAACCGCTAATATCTTTGATTTTATCTATAGATACTGCAACATTTTATGTCAAATATGATCTTCTAATTGATTATTTTTATAGCATTTAACTATGCTTAGCAAATTATACTAAAAAAAGTTGAAATAATTATGGGACCTATGTATCCTAATTAAGATGGAACAAATGGATGAACGTGACGTCTCGAAGTGACGTAACATACAGTTAAGAAATATAGGTTCCTGGCAAGAGGCGACCGTAGCTAGTTGGATAAAGCGACTGCCTGGTGTGCAGAAGGTCACAAGGTCAAATCTTGCCGGACCCGTATTTTTTTCAACTGTTTCTTAGTATAAATATTAATTATGATCTTTTTTAGCATAATAATAAGCCTTGAATATTCACGGCAGCGCCGTTTGCGGTTAGGTGGTATTGTTTACTTCGACCGCAACAACATTTACTTTTAATATTTTAAAGCAAATTTTAGCTTTGCTATGCCTTTTTGTATTTTATATATAATATATAAAAGAAAGTCGTGTTAGTTACACCATTTATAACTCAAGAACGGCTGAACCGATTTGGCTGAAAATTGGTGGGAAGGTAGCTTAGAACCGGGAGAAGGACATAGGATACTTTTAAAATATTTTCGAGTGCAACATTTTATCGAGGGCGAAGCCGCGCGGGGCAGCTAGTTTTATATAATATTAAAGTTGAAAAATTAAGAATCCAGCAGGACTCGAACCTGCACCCCCTGGGTATACGCCCCAAGTGCTTTGCCAATTCAGCTATGGATTCGTATGCTGCTAGACTCGAAATTTCTCAACTCTTTGTGCCAGCGTCATAGGTATATATATTATATACCTTTAGCTTAACCTTACTTGGGTTTTAGCGCCACCTATGCGAGATTGCTGGATTCTTAATTTTTCAACATTAATATTATATAAAACATTTACTTTATTCTGAATGACGTCATTGACGTCATTGCTGCAATCGTATCACGGATGACGCCATTATGTGCCATACTATGACACTAGCATGTGGCGCCCGTGCTATCGGGATATCAAGACTTGCGAGAAGAGTTGGGTCTCTGTTATTATTGCCATAATATCGCAGTCTAACGGCGTGTTATAGTCATCAGTTTGGATACTATTTTGTGGTAATTGAAATGTTGAAAAATTTAGCACTCGCGAGACGCCTGACAAATCATGAATAAAATAACTATTTACGAAAGGAAACGTGCAGAATGACAAAGAGACGCATCTGTTATTGATATCTATACTTTTATACTCTCACAAGCTATTATTTTACAACAGCCACATTGGTACAAAAATATTATATGCCAGCCAGACTCAAAAATATACAAAGTAGGTGATTGTGAGTGTATGCAAACATGGTTTTTTTTTAAAGCTAATTGGACACAGGTTTGTCACATAAAATAACACAAATAGACGAGTCATTGTGACATTGTTTTGGGTATATACTTAGAACAATCCTCCGCCCCACCTGTCTGTCAGTTCGCGGTTTTTACCAATAGTGATTCATGAAGAACTGTATTCTCTCATTCTCATCTGTGATAACTGTACCTTCTAAACGCGTCAATAGTGGTGTTAAGACTTTCATATGAAACAGATTATCTCTGTACATAATATAGCTGGTACAGATAATCTCTGCCTCACCGCAAGGTTTCGGTTCGATTTCCGAGTTGAACAAAAGTGTTATTTGTAAACTTTCCATCTGAAAATTTACAATAGCAGCACGGAATTATAATTGTGCCCGGTGGATAGCGATAACTTAACCCCCTATCTAATGGAACCTTAACATAACAGGGAGCCATACCATTCTGGGTAATTCACTGTATCTAGTCGCTATTAATAACCACGATACAGGCATTGCCTAGTATAGTTATTACTGTTATATCGTTTTATGTACTTGTGGACTGTAATAAAGATTATTCTTATTCTTCATAAAAGTTTATTTATTGTTATGTTATGGTACACATAATATGTAATAATTATACCTATGATCCGTCCCACGCTGTACTTGAGCCTCAGCGGCTGCGGCATGAGCGGGCCGGCGGCGTCGTCGTTGCTGTCCCCCGCCGCGCCCGCGCCCGCCTCGCTGGCCGCCCGCGCCGCGCCGCCGCCGGCCTTCACGGGCATGCGCGGCTTGGGACCACTCCTGAATACAGTATATTAGCTTTAGTTAAGTACGAGTACTATGATGATAATCGTATTCAGCAATAAACTGTTTATGATTTGAAACAAGGAAAAAAGAATTGATTGATGATGACCAACACGAAATTACATTACAAGGAAAGCAAAATCATTGCGAATTTACCTTGAATTTCTAGATATTGGGGTTTTTCTACATTGTAAAACAGCCTTATTCTCTTCGAATTCCAATTCAAAATCTTCTTGGTTAACCCTGTGAAAGAAACAGTACTTAAATGTTACATTTGTAAATACATACGGCTACCAATCAACCTATTCATTTCTAGTACAAGATATCTATACAATGCGAGACTATCTTATACTGGAAATCTATAAGTTGAATTTTTTAGGTTTTTGTCAACAAAAACTTCTAATATCTACAAAAAGAATAAACAAAAATAATATTTAACTAAAAATAAACCCCATGCATCACCGTCAGAGTAGGCTATTAACTCGCCGCCCAATATTCGATAACCTCTTTACTGTGACTGAAAATAGGTACGTTGAGCTTAAAGCGGGCAGCCTGGCAACTCTATACAAGAAAAACCTCGAGTGACGTCATTACACACTTTGGCGCGAAAATAATTACTGATAATAGCAATATTTTTTTCGCAATAAATTGTATTTTTTAACAAACTTGAGTTCTAATTAATAGGGTATTCTTTACAACAAATTCAAAATGCTGTCGCATGTTCCTTATTGAAAAAGACGAGATACCAATTATTAAAGCAAACATTTAAATATATTTACCTTTCATTCCCGTAAGCAAAAAACACGTCTTCTGCGTCGAAGAACTGATGTAACGATGTGACGGTACTGCCGGACCTCGTGAAGACTTTGCGGACGCATCCCGTGTCTAGCTTCACACACTCCGTGATAGCCGCTAGGGCGTGTTCCAACGTCGGGCTGTTGCGTTTATTTAATAGTAATCTGCACACCTACAAAATATTACATTCATTATTGTAGTATAGTCGTAATAAATAATAGTTAAAAAACTAAAAAACACGCTTTATATAGAAAACCAAACTAAAAAAATTGAAAATAATTTTAAATTATTAGTTTTTTAAAACTATTATTGATTTTCTACTTTTTAGTTTGGTTTATTTATAAGAGCGTTTTTTTCAATTTAAAAAATAAAAAAATATATTTTTTTTAAATTTCTTTTTTTGTTTTTATCGAATTATTGCATTGTCATCGGTCTTTGATAGGTGTGCAAAATTTTAATGAAATCTGAACGTTTAAAGTGGGTCAAAATAGCGTCCCAAGGAGTCCGTTACATACAAACAAGTGAAGCTAATATAAAGCGTGTAAAAGTAAAGTATACCAACAGTCAATTGACATACTCTTTAACACACATAACATCACGCCTTTATTACCCAGAAGGATGTGGCAGAAGTGTACAACACCCACATTTCACCTGCTATACTTAAGTCCCATGTGAATGGGGGTGAGCTTACCGCCATCAACCGGGCACAATTTCAACTTCGTCCTGACTGAAAGAAGGAAATCGAACCCGAGACCTCGCGGTGAGAGGAGCAAACGCTAACCACTCGACCATCGAGACAGTCTCATACTATTTAATCCTGTCGAAAACGTTTTTAGTCACGTTTTAGCGTTCTGTACTAAAGTGACGATTAAGGATTTAAAAAGCAAATAATAATCGATTTGACTATAGCAAAGCCAACGAGACGAGATAAAGAATGTAAACAAACGGACCGTTACTGAGTTATATTGCGATAGCGAGGGATTATTATCTCTGTCCTTATCATTCGTACGCGCAGTTGACGTCAATTGATCGACAACAGCTGTCGTTGTGTGTTTCGTGGTACAGGAAAGCAGTCAGTACCGCAGTTGTCAACATTTGGTCCGCCATTTTGTGATCAAGTTCATTCCTGTTTGGATTGCGTTGGAAGTGAAACATATTTTTTCGTCTCCGTATTTGCTTGGTTTTTTGTTGTTATTATTCCGTTTCTGTTAGTTTTATTTTTGATTTTTGCTGTTATTACTTAGTTTTAATATATTTATGTTATATTATTTATGTTTTTGACAATATAAGTTCCTTGTCAGTCTTTTAGTTATCTAGTGTTTCTTTAGTTTATTTCCTATTTTCTTAATATAATTTATTTCCTTTTCGCCTGGTTTCTTTACCTCAACCCAATACACAACAATAATAATTTATTCAAATAAAAATGTTTTGAACCCCTGAACATTTGTTTACATTTTTTATCTCGTCTGGTTGGCCTTACTATAATAAATTTAAACAACGAATTGAGTATATATTGATATAATTAAATAGTGTATTGGAATTATTTGTTGATGTAATAAAATATCCTATCGTATGGGCACTTTGAGTAATAAGGATATAGTCACAAAACCCAAACTAATATAAGTTGAGCTTTCAAAGTTAGCACAACAATATTCGAATGAATAGGTTTGACGTCATAACCGTTATTGATCACCCTGTAGGTATTCATAAAGTAAGTGATATGACATCATAACTACCCGATTATTCAAGCAAATAGGTAGAATTGGATATATTTATACAATATTACGTATATTGTAGGCAACATACTATCAACGTAACATTTACATTTTTGTTTGTAATATTTAAAGCAAATTATAACTTTGCTATGCCTTATTATATTTTATATAGCAGCATACGAATCCATGGCTGAATTGGAAAAGCACTTGCGGCGTTTACCCAGGGGGTTATTAATTTTTCAACTTTATATTATATAAATACATTTTTGTTACAACATTTTAGTATTCATTAAACTATCTCTAAGTTTATTTGGAAAAGTATTTTTAACCGATGATTTTTTTTTTTATCATATATATTATACATAACATAACGCCTGTATTACCTAACCCATACACATAACCTAAGTGACATTTTTATACAACTAACAGTGATTATCTTTTGTTTGAAACAGCATTTGGTGTTAGATAAATAGGCCTTAATTCCTGTTATCTATGCATATATGTGTTCATATTTCCTCGAATACTTATTACGAATAGTCATCAATATGTTATAAGTCGTCAATAACACGTGATGTAAGGAATTAAATTTCCATACCTAGGAGAAAATAAAACTGGTTTTCGTGTAAACAATGAGTAATAATTTGACTTGAATGAATGATTAAATTGAATCAATTTAATCACAAACTTTATATCGTAATATTAAGTGATGTCATAATTATTATTGATTTAGATTAGGTATTAGGTAATTTCTGTACACTGGAAACAGGAAAACTCATATTAAACTTTAATCACCAAACGATTCATATTAAGGCAGAATATTAATGCCAATATTATACAATTATACATACCCCGCGGTCCCAATCGCTTATATATTTGCGCCCTTTACTATAGTAAACTAGGTGGTCCGAAATCGCTAGCGCGCTGAAGCACTTTTAACACGCTCACGATTTCGGACCAGTTTTCAAAATTTCAAATGTCATCTCAAAAGATTCTATTTATAATTGACCTTGATACTTTCTGATTCATACTGTTATGGCAAGATTTAAATATTTTTGTGTACTGAATAAAGCTCTTCCTTAATTAAGTTTAAAAACTGTAACCCGACTACGTAATAATATTGTACTTAATGTTGGTTTTTATACACAGAGAGGACTGCGAGAACCTAAGCATTATGATACGAGTTAAGTATACTGATTTGTAATGTGCTCGTCAAGATCTTTCATTTGATACCAAAAACGTTATGATTATGTAATTTTTTCATGTTAGAATCTGACGTTTAAATTCAGTTATACAACATTTTAAGAAAATGTATATAAGCCATGTTAGCCGGCCTATTTTTACACCTCATTAATTAAAATCCGTTCAGGAGTTTAGGCGGTACGGTGGAACATACAACATAGACTGCCAAAATCATTAGCCTTCCTTTTGGCTTTGTCGTAGTCGGTTAAAAACAGAAAATCAATTTATTTTTCAAACCTGTCTTTTAGTGCTCACCCTTAAGAGCCAGATCGTCGTAAGCACAACATGGCGCCAATGATGACACAATTAATGACGTCATATCGATTATCCTGAGCGAGCTCATAGCGTTTCGAACCAACTTTTAGCGCACTAAAATCGCTCACTCCGCTGAAATGAGTGATTCGGAACAACGGGATAGTAAATGCCGTAAATCTGTTTGTTTTATTAACATGACATCACGCCTATATCACACAGGAGGGTGTAGCAGTGGTGTATAACACCCACACTGCACTTGCTATGTTTAGGTCTCATGTGGTGATCCTATCGCAATTCTCTGGGCACATTTCCAACTCAGTTATTTTAATATTATGTATTAAATACAGCTTGCTATGACCATAACACGGATGTGTTATGGTCATAGACTATTATTAATTGATTAATGCGGTTCTTACCTTCCGTGGTTTAACGCCATTCCTAATGATAGTGACAATGCGTGGCCGGACTACGTTGTCTCCAGCTGGACTGACTCTTGCTGTCCCGTTGCCGGTAGTGCTACTACCATTTGCCTGAAATGTTTAAAAATATATCAATACTGCGAAAACGCCAGATCTATAGCTTAGTATGAGAAGACTTCCGTATGAGACCCGACATCTATTTATAATTATGGATTTTCACCTCATTGTTAACTTTTTTCACTGCCTGCATTTTTTTTTATTAGATTTGATTAGTCATTCATTATCATTATGAATCTAGGAAAGCAATTTTATTCTCACGAAACAAAAATGCAGTTTTCATTATTCTTCATCATTTTTATATTGGATGTCGGATTTTAAGTATTATAATTAAATCGTTTCGTAAATTAGGTCTAAATATTAGGTCCGTAGTTATTCAAAAGATTAGAGTAATGGTGTGTCAATGGTCAGTACTGACGTCACCTGAGTCAGGGAAACTGCGGACGCTTAGCAACGCAATGACTACATCTACGTACGCAGCACTGACGAGAATTGTTGATTGAACGCGTCAAGCTTCAGTACATCAAAAGACAGACGCTTTAATCAGTTTCATCATGTGTGGTGTATGATTAGATTTAATGTTTATACAGATAATCTAACATAGCCATTTCTGGGCCATCCATTTAGTAGTAAAACAGTAATGCCAACATACCCGCACGCACACCATCACCACTAATTATTGAGAAAATGAATTACGTTCCTTGATAGTCAAACTATTGACTGTTACAGTAGAAATAAATCATCTGAATTTGTGAATAGAAGATGGTCTGACAATGAGAAAAATATTAGTTTTTAATTAAAAGATTATTGATAAAATACAGTTTCACATAATATTCTCTCATCCCTTTGACCTGTATACAAGACATATGATTTTTACCTTTACAGAGTGTGTGTTACAAGACAATATTTGTGTGTATTTAGTTATAACTTCTGAATAATATATCAATTTAGAAACGGTCAAATACCAGTGTTGGATATATTATTACAATACTAAATAATTGATAAAAACAGTTTTAAACATAATCCCCCGATTTAAAAGCATTAAATACCTAATCGGTATACAAGACTATAATACCACACTACAGACAAACTCTTGTACCCACCATTACAGTCTTGTATCATACCGGCTGTAATTCCTTGATTTAAAGTGCTACATTGAACATGTTAAATAAGCTCGCTTAATAGGTAGTATTATCTTCTACTTTCAGCCACTAGGTACATATAACTACAAATATACGCTTATACTTGAGTCATGAATGATAAACACGCGTAATTTCACGCTCATCTCTGCTTAGTTATATTGATAACCCTGCTGATAACTAATCACAAAGGGCTTGTTGCATCAGCCGTATGATAACCAAGTTATCTAGATGACGAGCACCTCTTATCCTACAGTTTTCCTATTTACAAACACATTTACAAAGGCGGAAAGTTTGCTGCATATTGAATTATAATTATGTTAGTTTGTAAGCTGCTAGGTTTCTGTATTTTGTAATTAAAGTCTTGGTCTGTGAAATTGTGAGTTCTGATTTCAAAACTTTTTAATATAGCTATCAAGTCCATTAAGTTGCCAAATATATTGGTACTTAGAATAATTAATCTAAATAACTGTGTTACAAAATATTGCTGCAATTCGGATCTATTGTGTATTATTGTAGTATGTGTAAACATAACTCAGGATAATGGTGATATTCTACTATACCTGCGAATTTCGGGGCAGTTTGTTGATAACTCGGGCTGGGGAAGGACTTGAGCTGTCACTCAAGGACTCAGGTCCACTGAGCCTGAATGACTGGGGGGTAACAGCACTGGCTTCATAATCTAGCCGCTTGAAGGGCTCACCAAATCCACTACAGACATATGATTGCCCGTCTTCTAGATCATCCAGTTTACCTATCTGAAAATTATATGACTATTCAATATATTTTTCAATATATATTCATAAATTGATATATAAAAATACCAAAGGTGACAATTTTAAGCATACACAAGCGAGACATGTTTTACATGTTTTCTAATTTGATAGATTAAATATAGAAAAAGATCATACTTGTAGAAACAGAAATTCGGGAAACATAAACAAAAAAATTAAATTCATATTATAGTTTTTTGGAACTTACTTTTCTACCCTCAAGTGAATATATTGTCCGTACACCACTAGGCAAAGTAACATTGTCCACTAAAACTCTTGTTAAATCTGCTGTGAGGCTATCAAAAGATCTGTAAAAAATAAAGTGATTGTGTGTAATTTCACATTAATAAGACTCGTCCAAACGCTTCATACTAACAACTAGCAGTCTTTAACATCACTAGAACATTATGTTGTATGCAAAGTTATTAGGAAATATTGTGTTTAAGAAAATGGTTTTATTACGAATGTTGCGATAAATTGTGTGGGTTATTCAATTAAGTATATAATATTTTTTTTATTATTTCTTACGTCAAAAATGGACATGCCCATGGTACTAGGAATGATCATAAAATGAGTTAGACTTGATTTTCTATTTTTTAATAAGGTATCAAAATTGTTTACAATCTCAGGATCAAGTCTAATCTATAATTCATTACCTTTTACAATGAAAGTGATGAATCATAGAATAGACTTGTTTATGTGCATAGGTTTTATGCAATGTAATGTCACAATTACGGTTAAAGTGTGATTGGAATGTGAGGTTAGAACACACAAGGTCCAAGTATTTTTCACATCTACAAAGAGGAAAGATTTTTTGTTGTTTTTTGTACCCAAAAATCTTTGAATCTACTGAAACAATCTTAACCCATTTACGCCCATGGCTAAAGTACCCGTGGAAAAAAGGAATAAACTGTGCCATTTGGTAGAAAATAAGGAGTTTGAACATAAAACATCAAAATAAAAACATATTTTTTTTATTTACTACAAAAAAAAAGGCGTCCTCAAATGGGGCCATTGGGCTCATTCGGTATGAAAAATTTCAAAACATGATTTTTCAACACATAATGTTTTTTTGCACTTTTTGCACTCCCATCGTGCTTTTTTATAGCATATAGTGCATCGCACCTGTTTTGCCAACTTTTTCGGAAAGTGGCCAATACCATCAAATACTAAATTAGAAACTAGAGAGGCTGATGGGCGAGCATTTTCATTGATATTTTGTCGCAAGTACGTACGAGCAATACTACGTCTAAATTGTAGCTGGTCCATCTTCACGGCGTTGTTACTTAGCATGTGTAGACGCCAGGCATTGCTAATACATAGGTCATACATATAAGTAAACAAGACCCACCACCACTTTTTGCCTCGTATTGAAGTGCGATACATTGAGATTGACTGATCGGCTTGATCGACACCACCCATGCCTTTATTGTAATTGACAAATACTTGCGGAATATTTACATCAATCTTCTTTTTTTCGACTGCGCTCCAACGCTTTACTTTGCCTAACGGAAGCACAGTATCGTAGTTTGTTCCCATTGTACAAACGCTGTTATCAAGCCAGCGAACAAACAATATGTTATTGACCGTGTCAAATCGGTAATCGAACTCGGCACGATCTTTCTTTTTCATTTCTTTGACGGATATGAGAGGACATTTGCTGGTTCTACCTTCGCGTACAGTTCCCGTAGCGCGATAACCAGATTGCCATAAATCTCGTAGCAATGCAAAGCTAGTGAAAAAGTTATCAAAGAATACAACATGGTTTCTGGGATCTGTATTTAGCTTGTTCAACAGGTTTTTCACTACTCGTGTACCCAGCGGCTCGGTGCTTGGAACTTGCGATTTGCCACAGTAAATATCAAAATTATAACAGTAGCCATCAGCACTAGCGAGCATCCAATTTTTATAGCCAAAGCGTACTGGCTTACCACGAATGAATTGTTTAGATGGATGACGTCCAAAATATTTCACCATGGACTCGTCTATTGACAAATTCGTGTGAAACACTCCCCATTGCATAAATTTATTTATGAGAACCTCGGCAAGAGGTCGCACCTTGAACATTTTATCGGTAGTTTCAGCGGCGACAGTGTTATCACAGAAATGTAGATACTTTTTGATTTCTAAAAATCTGTTTCTCGACATTGCCTTAGAAACTATGGGTACATTGCAGTCCTCGTCTAAAGACCAAAATAGACGTTCGCGAGGCAGAGAGTGATAACCAGACAGAGATAGAATGCCTAAAAATGTTTTCAACTCAGCATCGGTAATATCGAAATCATGTTTATTATTTTGTGACGCATACAATTTAGAATGTTGAATAATCATGGCTACTACTTCCTCGTCAAAAAATTTCTCGAAAATTGAAACGGGATTCGAACCTATGAGATCAGTAATTAGGTTTTCGCGCCGTTGTTGTACGGTATTTTCATCAAATGTAACAGGATCGTACCTAGGCTCACATTTACGCCAACGGGGCTCCGTATCTATGCGTCGCCTCTTACTGGCATTTGACAAAGGCTCTTCATCAGAACTGTCCCAATTTTCTTCAAAGGTATGCACGAAAACTTCAACATTTCCAGGAATATCTCTTGGTAAGTCATTGGCAGCAATAATATCATCATCGCCTTCTTCTTCGTCAGTAAGGGCACTTGGTTCTGGAGGAAGAGCAACGACATCGAACTCCACATCTGAATCTTCTTCAGCCATAACAGCCTCAATGGCCTCCTGGAGTCCATAGTAGTGGTCACTTATTCCAAACAGCCGTTTTGACATAGTTTATGTTCAGTGAAAATTCTGCAAAAAAAAAGGAATATTTTACTCCAAATGCGCCCATTGGCCCCATTTGAGGACACCAACAAAAAAAAAATGGTTCACTGTTCAGTGAACTATATATTTTATCTAATCACATTATTATTACAAAGTAGACTAAGTGTTCAATAAGATTATGTAAAAAAAATAGAAACTTACAAAAGTAAACATATTCAAAACAATACTTACATTTGGTGATCACTGTAACACTCTGATTCACTTTTTGTAAGACGCTAAAATACTTTATATCAACGATTTAATCTAAATTGTTTGATAGAAAACGTAAGACACATTTATCACCTCGACAATAGTGCACTAATAGCAAACTAAGCATTTTGATAAAAAAAGTTGAGGGTAGATGTCAAGGTGTCCTCGTTTGGGCACGGCGGGCGTAAATGGGTTAATGAAAATTACTGTGTTATTGAATATTTTTATACTCATAAAATATATTTTAGCTATTATTAGAGCTGTAATTGTCTTGTTTTCACTCAGCAAATTACCTTGTCTTTATAATAGTTTTACACATTGATAGGATTAAATATTCTAATACCGATGATGAATGATGTAATGACTTTAACAAGACAATACATTAATCGTATATTCTAATCTTACTAATTGCTACAGGTTACTAACCAGACATGCAATCAAATAATACTGGCAATCTAAGGTCATTGCCATTGCACTAATTAAATTTGGTCTCACTGTCCAATGCTAATAAAAAGGAAATTAGAAAGTCAACAGCAGCATAATGATAATGGGTGGGCCAACAATGAGTGGGCAACCTTCTTTCAGTACTAATGAGTATTCATTTAAAATCAATTCCACTGGAGTATTTATACATCAGGGGAAGGAAAGGCCGCTTACAATCAGCTAATTATCATAGCATCCTGTACAACCTTGATAGTATAATTGTTAGTTATTTCACTCAATATGATTGTAACTATGTATAGTGTGGTCTATTCATAGATTTATTGATCGGTGGATATATTTTTAGTATAAATATGTTTAAACTTTTAGCATTATGCAAAGATCATATATAATGCCTGACTATTATTATGAATGGGATAAGACAAATTCAAAGTGATGATAATATTATAGCAATAAATTCAATTTTATTGAATTATTGTGAATTTGCATTTTTGTTAAATTTGTATAATTTTGTTAAAAATTATGTTATAAGGACAATATAAATACAATAATCAAAGAAATAGACGTTATAAATAAAATTAAATATAAAAATGATAACAGCTGTTAGGAAATATTGATAACAATAAGAATAATATGAATAGTCATACTAGGAAAACTTTTGAACACCACCAAAACATTAAATAATTTCAAAAAATACTTGTTACCAACAATCAGCTATAAAAATTAATCATGCTTATGTAAATACTACAAAAAGATGGTTATTTAGGGTATAGAATGAAA
Organism: Hypena proboscidalis; assembly: GCA_905147285.1. NCBI lineage: Eukaryota > Metazoa > Arthropoda > Insecta > Lepidoptera > Erebidae > Hypena > Hypena proboscidalis. Next base: position 14,570,890 of record LR990128.1, on the reverse strand, counting down.
GTGAAAGTGTTCTAAACATATATTTTCTAATTAGAACTAATTCTTATAAAGAATATTCTGAGTTTTAAACCAAGATGTATGTAACATACCTGTATCTTTCTGGCAAGACTGGAATTATGACACCTGAATAAAATTTATCACCATTTCGAAAAAATCTGACTCGTTTAGCTTTCCGCGCGGCTGGCGTTCGGAGCAATACGTTACGTCGGTTCGTCCTAGTTTTCATAATTTCCATGTCGGTAAAATCTTTTTCCAGCTCGCATACAGAGCTGGATCGGCTGCCGCTTCGGCTCAAGTTATTCTCCATCTGGAAACAATTAGAGGTCTATCGAAGTCACAAATCATGAAGCATAATAACGGATCATCTTTGCAGCACGATCTAACCCTCACTTCTTTTCCTTTCGGTTCAGGTGTTCAACGAACTATTTTACTATTGTAGAACACGAACAGGAAGTCATCACTTTTACTATTTCTTCATTTTGCACTAAAAATTGAAACTTTAAATGAAAATAAATTCACAATTTCTGTAGAATTCATGAATCACACAGAAATCAGCACACGAACCAATCAAACGACCATGGACCATGAGCAATATTTTATATGAGAACCATAGAGTAAATAAAAAAAAGAACAGTGTCTACTTGCCATATCAGTCCAATTTCTTTGGCAACAACATTTCATAAAAAAATGTGTCAAAAAAATATGCTTCTATTTAGACGGTCAATCAGGATCTCAAGATGAATAGTAAAACATTATTTTAATTCATTCATATCAAATTCAAAATGGTGAATAACTAAAGTCTTGTACCTTGTGACCTAAAAATAACAAAGACCTGGCAAAATGTGTAAATGGCTGTTAAAAATAAAATGTTTCGTTTTAGTCATTAAGAAGCAACTGCAACAATAATTGTAAATAATGCAAATTAGCACGATAAATCACAATTTAAATGGTATAAAAAAATGCATTGTAACTGAATTTTAATTAAATATTGTTTTTAAGATTTTAGTTTATAAACTAAAATTGCATGCTGGCTTTTATTTTGGCTATGTTACGGACTTAGGATGTTCCACTGAACTGACTTGCAAAATTGCAACACTGTGACTGTGTTGAAAAAAAAAAAGTACAGCCCCACGGAAAACAGGTGACGCATTTATCAATTTCGTTACATGTCAAAAGTGCAGACAAAGAGTGTGATTATTTTGTAATTTTCCACGTTTTAATAAATTTTTGTGCAAAATGTCGTCGAGAAAAAAGGTACTCCTGAAGGTGATCATCCTTGGTGATAGCGGTGTAGGCAAGACATCGCTAATGAATCAGTTTGTCAACAAGAAATTTTCCAACCAGTACAAAGCAACAATAGGCGCAGATTTTCTCACGAAAGAGGTAATTGTAGATGATCGAATCGTCACAATACAAATTTGGGATACTGCTGGACAGGAACGATTCCAATCCTTGGGCATGGCGTTTTATCGCGGGGCGGATTGTTGCGTCTTAGTATTTGACGTAACTGCCCCCAACACGTTCAAGTCCTTGGAAAGTTGGAGAGACGAATTCTTGATACAAGCCTCGCCGCGAGATCCTGACAACTTCCCATTCGTTATTTTGGGCAATAAAGTTGACTTAGACAACAGAGCTGTGTCTGCTAAACGTGCACAACAGTGGTGTCAGAGTAAAAATGATATCCCATATTTTGAAACAAGTGCCAAAGAGGCTGTGAACGTGGAGCTTGCATTCCAGACTATAGCCCGAAATGCTTTGGCTCAAGAAACTGAAGCTGAACTCTACAATGAATTCCCTGATCAGATCAAGCTGAATGCCAATGACAATGGCCGTAACAGGGATGGTGACAATTGTGCTTGCTAGGTCCTAAAGAATATGCTTCAGTGTTGGCAATTTATTAGTCTCAGATTATATAAAGTAAACATACATTAAAGTATAATAATATTCTGTAAGTAATGTTTTCTTTTATAACATTATTATCATGTAAAAATGTATAGAAATATTGTATACCACTCTCTTGATTAACAGCTTTGTTAAGCACTTTTAAATATTGGATGATTGTTGCACTGCTCCAGATATTTGTGTATTCAAAACTTGTCTCTATTTTGTGTTAAGTACAACATTATTGATAATCTTGTCAGACATCTTCTCATTTTATTGTTGTTGCTGATCATTTACTAAGGTATAGATTGATATATTCAAAATCATGCCTATTGTGTTAATTTAATTATACTATTAAAGTGTACTAGGTCAAGGCTATAAACCAATTTTATCAGTCTTTATATTTGTCACATTACTGATTCATATGATAACACAGGTTTACAATGAAACCAGTTTTTTTTTGTTTTTGCTAAATTGATGTTGTGTGTTATATTTTCTTTAAATTATTTCCCAGACCTGTAAACACACATATTAGTAGTCACAATTTGTGAGTACATATTAAATTTAAATAAAAGGGAAAAAGTCTTCAAATAGATTATGAATGACACCACATAAAATATTGACTATTTTGTTGATAATGTATTGGCTATTATTGATAACTTTCAAAAAATATATCATAGTATAATCTTATTTCTTATAATTAAAATACTTAAGAAACATTCATGATATAAAAATGTGATATATTAAGTTGAATTATATGCATATGTTAAAATTGTGAATTGTTATAATTTGTTCAGATGGTTTGCGTTACAAATAATACAGTATTGATGTCAGAATTTGACAGCTGTAGCTTCATCACAGTATTCTGTTTTCCAGTAATTGGATCATTCTTATGGAAAACAGATTGTATTTGCACCAAGTTTATATAACAATAAACATTTCTGTATATATTTGGATTTTACATTAGTTATAAGTAGTTAATGGTAACATCATAAAATAACTTGTTATTACTCCAACATAATTCATAATACCTTATGGGTTTATGACTTAATAAGAACAAAAAAATATGCTACAATACTATAATTTACTGAACTTCTTGCAGGCAATATCATAATGATTATTATAGGGTCATGTTATTTGAATCTTAGCAATACTCATTATAAATGTAAGGTACAAGCAGCTAAAGCAGAGTCCTAATGCAAACACAGCCTTTTAGATCTTTAGACACTTGAAAAGCATTTGTGGCCGTCCCTGTCATATTAAGGTGAGTGGAGTGCCTGCTCAAGGTACTAAAAGATAAAGATGGATTTAGAAAAAAATATAATAACAGCTCAACAAAAAGCACTCATGGAAGATGGGCCTAAACTTAAGCATAACCATTCTTGTCTTGAAGAAAGTGCACAGTGTTCTAGCACCATAGTGAAATAGCAATTCCATCACTTCACTAGCCTCGGGCCAGCATTTTATGTGTGCTACATGACACTGTTATTGGTATGTAATGATGTAAGCATTGTATCATAAAGTCCATAGGGCAATAGTTACAAGTTATTAATGTTTTTAATGAGGAGCTCGCTTTTTATGTTCAACTACATGACCTTGCCTCTTAGTTGAGTAGTTATGTTTGCCAAAATTTGTGATTGGTTTGATTCTCACATTGTTTTACATTGCATATTTTATTTTATTATTCTAATATAATTACCTAAAACAAAACATAAATTAAGATCTAGTTATATTGAACGAAGGTAAAAACGATGTATGCTGTAATAATGGTTGCTTTTAATTTTATATTAATAAATAATAAAAATCATGTTTGTTTTTAATTCAAGTTTCTTTGTCCATGACATGAATAATAATTCAAATGTTTTAATATTAATTTGAAACTTCAAAGCATTGTGTAGTACCAGCATAATCTACCACTAGAATGTTTTATGTATGTGTGTACGTATTTTTACGTATGTATGTACTATGTTAGTATGCCAAGAATATTGCGTTACATAGGCCTACACATAGTTCCGACTTCGATTGCTATAAGTAAAGCAGGAAAAGTCTTTATTATGGATATGCCTAATTTCTTAAAAATATCGATTCTATGGACAAGCGGGTAAACAATTAATTGCGATGAAATTATGCAAATGTAATAATTATGGACTATTTTTATTATCATACCCATTGTCATAAAACGAGTGGACTTCGGGCGACTCAAAAACGTTTGAATTGAACTGAAAGTGCTACAAGCACTAAAAAAATATCAAATTCGGTGCAACCTAAATTAAATATTGCACTATTGTCATAAGTTAAATTTGTTTTTATCAGTCGTTTAAATTTCGAAACTAGTATCTGCGTTAATGTAGGTTGACATAAGACATTATTTTTTTTGATTTTGTTTAAGTTCCGACCTCAGAACAAGGAAGTTCCGACGTCCATTGTTTAACGTCAAGGATCTTATCAATAATTGCTATTTTTCTATCTTCTCTGATATTTTTTTTAGTGAATGGTTAACCTTGGCAGCTATTGAAAGGTTTAAGAATGATTATTTTTATACGTTTATTATGTGACGTGTATCCTTAGAATAATGACACCTGTGTATTCTTATAGTGATAAATACTATAGAACGGTTATCCAGCCACTATCCGGTTTCCAGACTATCTGGTCAGAACACTATTTGTCCGGATACCGGATAGCTAAATAGCAAGCCGCCGAAGGCCGGATAGTTGCACTTTATCCGATCACTTTATCAAATCGATTACATAGTATAGAAAATAGTAGTAGGTACGAGCTTTTACAATTTAAGAGCACTAGTTGCCTATATAGACTGATTCATGAAAGTAGGGTTTTAACAGTTGATGTAAAATGTGATGTTTGTTAGAAAATACATTCTTAAGTACACTAAAACGCTACTCATACTTACAACACACGTTATAGTCACAAATTGGTTAGTTCCCATAATCGCTTGCATAAAGTTAGCATTTCGTTTTTAGGGTTAAGTGAGCGTTTTTATAATAAATGTTTAATTAAGGTATCTGTCCTTGCATCCAGAACTTTGTGGAAGTAGAAACGTACTTAGTAACGTATTTAGCCGGATAGTCGGATCCGGCTATGTAGTCGGCCGTATTATCCGTTATCCGGTGGAACTACTATCCGTTGCATCTCTAATTTAACCTTTATTTTTTTTGGATTCCTTGTAGGTTCCGACTGTACCGACAAGGAATCCAAAAAAAATAATCTCCTCCTTATCTATAGTCACAGACAAAATATCCAGATATATAGGAACGCCTAAACTGATCAATGATATCAGTACAACCAAAGTCTTCTAATTATATAAATCACCCATCATGCACAAATATATCGGAACATGGACACTGTCAAATACATGAGTGAATTCAAAGTGTCGAAATAATAGTAACAAACACAGTGCCAATGGATTCAAAGCTTTCAAAGTATTCAAAAATATGAAGCAATAAATGAAAACGAACTCTTTACAGGGCTTTTTGAAATGCTTAAAAATACGCCAGCCAAAATCATTTGACATCATTTAATATTGGATTTGACAGGTAAGAGTATATTTACGGAAGAAATTATCAGACTATGGCTCTATCAAAAGTATCCAATAAATATAGCCATTAAGTTCATTTTCATTTATTGCTTCATATTTTTGAATACTTAGTATGTTTCGAAACCATTGGCGCTGTGTTTGTTACTATAATTTAGAGACTTTGAATGCACTCATATATTTGAAGGTGTCTAAGTTCGGATATATTTGTGCAAGATGGGTGATTTATATAACATGAAGACTTTGGTTGTACTGATATCATTGATCAGTTTAGGCGTTCCCATATATATGGCTATTTTGTCTGTAACTTTATATAAGGAGCCGGACTTATACTAGGAATCCTTTTTTTTTTTTTACGTGGGGAAAAGGCGGAAAAGGTACTGAAGATATTATTTCGAAGCATGGCCTACCAACTAAAACCACCACGATGTCCTTCTTCTACATAATGGCAGGAACGTGGCAACGCTTGCGAACACCAGCCGCGGATGGTCATTGCTAACCCCTCCCGGTTTACGGGTCACAGGGACATACAGTGAGCCGTGACCAATGCAAGGACCGCGTGCAATGGTCATCAAAATACACCCATATCTGACGAACCGATCCTCATTAGTTCAAAATTAACTGGGGTCCAAAATGTAATATGCTGTTACTTAAAATAATGACTTGTATGAAGTTGTTAATGTTCACTAAGGTATTAAACCTGTTCTGAGTCCATAATTATGTTACAAAGGCTGACTACGGAACCATATAGCGCGTAGACACGCACTTGGCCGGTTTTTAATTTTATTTATTTGGCACGAAACGAGTGTATTTATTGTTCTGTAGTATATTGTTGTATTTACTAGCTAGATAATTCCTACTTATCTCGTTAGTCATTCGTTACAAAGACGTAGGCAGCTTACAATTACATTGTTCATCTATTATTCATACGGTTGGGTAATGAGGATGTAAACGCAAAGCTTATCGTAGATGTCGCTAGCGGCGGGATGGCCGCTGTCAAATCGTATACGCTTTGTTTACACTTTGTTTTGTGCTATTTTTTGCGTTTAAATCGTTTGAAACCGGTCCGCTATCGTTATTGACAACATGTAAGGTACCTGGAAGCTCAAATAATTAAAAGATGAGCTAAAAAAACGAGAAGGAAGGATAACTGGAAGAAAAGTAGATCACATTGAGTGGTAGGCCTAAAATATTTTTTATCAGTAGTATGCTCCAGATTTTGTTATTTTTTTAGTTGTAACCTGTTAATTGTTGCTTGACTCTTGGTAGGAAAATTTACGAGAAATGGGAGGACATTACTTTAATGGTAAATGGTATTGTTACTTTTAGGTTAGAAACATATGATCCAAATCTAAAATTAACCTTCACAGTGATCTGATTTATGCCCATAATCAACAAATTGTTAATAATAACTCATTAGTATAAGCTGACTCTCCAAAATAATCAGATTCTTGGAAATTATTCCGCCATAACCTGCTATACCTTGTCGCTACGCAATTTTGGCGACGTATAGCCCTTCCAACTCCTTTTTTATCTTTGGGAAATAAATGCACGACGGTATTATTACATCCAAGAACAGCACACAGAGGCATTTTAAGAGAAAATTTAAATTTATAAACAATAGGTTACAAAATGTATTGAATTGACAGCTATCATTGGCCATCCCGACTATGCGCCACCTACCGTGATAAAAAGGCAGTTTAGAACCTCATTACGGCAGTTAACTAAGGACCGATTTCATCAACCTTCTTAATCTACGATTTTATTAAACCCGTATTTGCATCTAATACGGGTTTTAAAGTTTGTACGGGACAGAGGGATCGAAAGCTTTACTTTGCCTTAAACCTCAGATAAACACTCGGCACTAAAGTGAGAGTGTCCTTAAAGCCGAAGATTTTTAGAAACCTGATCTGCGTTTTAGAAGAAAAGAAGTGTTTTACATTTTTACAGTAACATAATATACATAAATAAAGATAAGTAAAGCGGCTATGACCGCTATGGCTATGTACTATTAATAGTTACTACACGTTATATTGTATTCAGGGTCCGGTAGTCAGGGAGGGAGAGTCCGGCACTCCATTGTTACTCCAGGAACTCTATTACACTACCGTAAATAAAAGTTGTACTGTAGTAACTGCTTTTTCACCACACCAGCACGAAAAAGATCGTTTGCTTGCTAGAATTCAGTGCGTAAAATGCGTTTTTACTCACTAGTGAGGCAAAGTAATTTAAATTTCGAAACACAAAATCTTTTCAATGAATAGGCGCTGAAAAAAGAACAAAGCAGCCACCATGTAGGTTAGTAATAAACATTGACATCAATTTTATTAAATAACTATAATCGATATGTTTTAATTATTTTAAATTATATAAATACACGCTTATTTAGTATTTTAATGTTTTTATTTTCGTGATTGACCATTAAATTAATTAAAATCAGGTACTTAATATTAGACTCTATAAATAAATGTTACGGAACGAATTTCCGCACGCATTCTTAAAAAAAAAGGCTGTCTGTGTCAGTCATCGCGGGCAACTATAAATTCTTTTCAGTATATGTTTAATTGTTTACTGGAACTTTTTAACAAAAAAATAGTGAATCCAGTGATGAAGAACTTTGTAGAACTCCAGAATAGTTGCGACAACTTGCTTCTAACACAGAAGTTTGCTTTTTACCAGAAGAATCACGTGAAAAGTATTTGAAAGCGTGCGACATATTTAATTTAAAAAAAGACCTACTAGAGGCCCTAAAACGCGTTCTGAATCGGTATTACTGTCGTATTTCATGGAATTATTCCAGGTTAAGCAATCGAGTACGAGTTTATTTAAATCTGAATATTTTCTTACTGGAAGAGGTGAAAAGTTTTGTATGTAATACGTGAGAAAAAATTTATTTCCAGTTCGTGACCTCTTAAAATCTTTCGCTTGCGAAGTAGTCTTTATTAGAATCACTCGCTACGCTCGTGATTAAATTCAAGACAACATCGCAAGCTCAAGATTTAAAATTGGTACTCACAACAGAAATGTAAACTTTTTCTCAATTGTACCATAAATAACTATTGACGGTAAATCGGTATTTAAAAGTAAATGTTTTAACCAAATCATAATAATGCAAAGGCATTAAGAATGTTTGCCGCATGCATTCGAAAATAGCTACAGGGTTTAAATTTCTAAATTCTACACAATTAGAAAAATAAAGATGGAATAGTAGCTCTTCCCTCAATCTTGGTCGCAAAAGCTCTACAAATATAAAATTCTTTTCTGTTGGATCCCACTTTTCGATCCCATTTTATTATTTTTGGCGTTGGATCCCAAAAATTTTCATTTTGTATTTCCGTTAGATCCCACTTTTGAAAAATGCTTCTATAATGCCCTTGGATCCCAAAAAATATTGCCGTTGGATCCCGAGTTTGCATAAAAATTGAATTCGGGCACAGTGAAAACAAATTTAAAAAGTGTTATTAATAAAATGAGAGTAAAATATACATTTTTGTTCTATTGAGTTGAATGATCAATCACTTTAAGTAATCAATATTATTTTGTTTTCTTAGCACATCTTACTTTTATTATAAGAAAGTGTTGATTGTATGTATTTATGAAATATGTAATATGTCAATATTAATTGTGTGATAAAAATGTGTTTCTTATTTTTTTTTCACAGTACATTAAGGATGATGATTGTGTTCTATCCACATCTTCGTCAAATAATCTTAATTATATTGAAAGCAAAAGTAGAATGGTTATTATTATACTCATCAATACACGAAAAAATTAGAAAAAAAACTTATTTATGGCATTGCATTAATTTATTAAATTAAACTATAAAAAAAAAAAGAAAAAAACGACGTTTATGCTGAAGGTTTGTTGTTGGTTTTATAATTAATCCTGTAAGCAGTTCGTTACATAATTATGTAGTTAGAATAGGCTCTTGGTTATTCAGTAGTTAATTTTTAGGTTAGATTAGTACAATTATGTATGTATGTACATAATTATGTTGTTTATCAGTTTAATAAGTATAGTTAATTTTTAGGTTACATTGACAAAAAAAGTGTGTGGGTAAGTGAGAATGTCGAAACTGATAAAGAATATACATACATAATTAGTACAAATTATAATTACATTTTCATTATTTTGTTGGGTGACTGTTCAAAATGGTTTGATAGGAAAGTAATTGAAGTTTTTTATGTACTCAGGATAGTTTTGTGGGCAAAAAGTCAACCATAAATATCTGCTTTTCAAATAGAACAGATAATATCATAGCAAAAAGTCTACATGATTTCAAGAAAAAGTGTCATCAGGTAGCTTTCCACCCGTGCCAACTCAGTTCAATAAAACTGTTGCGTGTATTAATATTGTAAAAAGCATACACAAAATGACTAAATATGCAAAGCACATTTTACAGAGCACTAAATAAATCAGCAGGTTTAAATAAAATTAACTTTAAATTGGCGGCAGAAGTTGAAATACCAATACAGTTAGATAACTTTTTGCTAGCTATACATAATAAATAAATAAATAAAAAAAAAAAATAAGTATACTAGTAGTTTGGAAAAAAGCTAAAGCGTTGTAACTTACAAGAAATAAGCTTACAAAAAAGTCGTTGGTCTTTTTGCAATTCTACCATTGCTTTCACGAGATAAAATTGTACCTAATAATATAATATAATGTATATGACACCCATGTATATGTAACCCATTTTTGGCAAATAAAGCATTTGATTTGATTTGATTTGAAAATTGCGGCAGAATGGTGTAATATAGAATCAGATTGTCCCGTAGGTACATCACAAAATTTATAAATGTAAAGATTACATTACAAAATATTGGCTAGAAAATAAGTCATTTGTAGATGTATGGTGTGCAAATGATTAAAAACACCAATAACAATGTAAAAAGCTGAAATAACAAAGTAAATAATTCAGTTAGAAACATTTGTACCATTTTCAAACATCGTACAAACGCCTCGTACGATGTTTAAAAGCTCAAAACATCGTACAAGACGCTTGAAGACGCAAAATTTTATAACATTAGAATAAAACAATTCAAATTATTTCGTTTCGGTCCTAAAAAAACGTCAAATTAAAGAAAAACAGTCCATCTAAGGACATAATGCTTCTAACCTAACAAAGCGGGGTTCATCGAAAATAATGAAACATGGGATCCAACGGAAAAGAACCAAACAAACAAAAGAATGCGCAAACGAATATAGTTTTTAAAGTTAAAAAAAAAAACTATTTGGTAAAAATTAATAAACATAATATAATATCATTTTTGTATAAATCGATCGTAGTAAAAGCTCTATCTATAAAATAAATAAATCTGATTGTATTCATTTCACCAAATAGCTATTCAGTCGCGCCTGATAGAAAAGATGATGCAACGCAATAGTAGCGACTAGCGTGCATTGAAACATATTTTCCAAAGGCGAATATTGCACGTCATTTAGATATTTGCTGGAGTCATTCATTAGATGTTGGTATTCAGCAGAATAGCGGCCTTACTTCAGCCTGCGCATGCGGGGGGGTCGGCAAGGTGGGGTGGGGTGCTCCCCGTTTCAGCCGGCTTCGTTGACCGCTAGTAAAATTCAGTCTTGCTTGTGACATGAAAGGGTGCGATCCTTCACACGTAACACGGTGCTTCGAGCAATGCATCACCATGAACAGCCGCCAGGGAATGCATGTAATGGTGAGTGTTGACAATTTGTCGTTAATACCATTAAATCATTTCTCTCTCTCGTGTGTGCCCGGTTGATTGGGCTTGATATTTTATTTTGTAAAAATGGATACACGATCTTGTTAGTGTTTGATGATTTGAGTTGTTTGAGTTTGAGAAAATTAAAACTCATTTTTTTTTTTATTTGTGCAATTGATTAAATCTGTTTCTTTAGTGTGCAAACTGAAACATTTTCGCTTATCCGGGATATGTGTCTAATATTCTATGTATCGTTTTTTTTTGTATTCAATTTAATTTATTTAATTTAACTCCTTTTATACCTATTAAGTAATTAATAATCTCATCATTTTTAGTGTCAGTAGTACACATATCCCAACTAGTTTAATCTGATGAGCTTTTAAGATTCATCTGACAGACTAAACAATCATCCGAAGGCCTCTTAAATTATATACTATCAAAATACATAAACAGAACACTATTAACGATATTAAATATAAAATTAATGTATTCATCGTAACTATATACAAAATACTTTTGGCATTTTGTACAATATTTAGTATCAGAAAACCCATAGCTGAACATTGAGAAATTGTACGAAATACAACAATATACAAAGGCTTGAAGATTGAGCTTAAGTCATCTCATTTGAATTTTAGTACCATCTAGTAAAACAATTAAAGCAAGGTTACAAGTCATGGATGTGATAATAATATGTAAACCTAAATAAAGTAAACTAGGAATTGTTTGTTTCATTAAAATCGAGTGTCATGTGGCCACAATGGACCCACGCGAAGAGGTGTAGGTTACAGTCATTAAGACTTGGTTTCATGCTGCCCGTGGTAATTAGGTACGTTTGCATAAATTGGTTTATATCTATACTGAGATAAACAAATAGAAATATAAATATTCTTTATTTGTAAATGTGGGTATTATTTTACAATAGGTGATATAATAAATAATGTTAACTAAACATACAAAATAATATCTGTCTGTGTAAAAGCATTAATTTTTTATATTAAATTCGTATTATGACTTACACAATGACATATTTATGTAGGACCTTATAATTAATTTATTATCTACCACTATTACAATTTACACGTTTTTAACTTACATAACTGGCAACATTTTAAAACTAAATTGTTTATTAGATTGTGTTTTAAATATTTAACTTAAATAATAGGGTAGCGAAACGCCCCTACTGACTCTACCTTTCAGAGTATTGCATCATTTCTCCTACTTGACTTTGGAAGTCTTATTCTGACATTACTTTAGTTTATGTGTTAGTTGTATGTCTCATAGAAATTATTTAATGCAAAAACTTCGATAGATTTAACAAATAAATTAAATAAATAAATAAATTTTGGATTTTTTACATTAGATAGAACGCCAGAAGCAATTACACTATCCAATGGTCCCAATGACAAGGCCAAATACACACATTCACTCACACAAGCACACCCAGTCTCAGAACAAATCTTTGCAAATCACACAAAGATTTGTCCCATGTGGGGATCGAACCCACAACACCGGTGCAGTGGCGAGCAGCGAGGCGACAGCTTAAACCGTTACACCACACGTGCAGACATTAACGATTTAATTTGCGAAAAAAAAAAAAAAAAAATAACGAATAAATTTGCTTGTGAAGTTATATCAACTCTAACAAAATACTCTACCCGCTTCGTACCTTTTTGGGGTAAAATGTTATACTAAAGCAAACTAGATTAAGGACTTACAAGGCAACTTATTTCATGGAAAAAGTAATTTTTGTATAAACAAGTATTTTCTGGGCAGGCTTAATTAAATCGAATGCCTTTAATATTTGGCGTGTCAGAAGTCATAACAATAATTGTTACGGAGAGGTAATTGAGGTAATTGAGGTAATTTCAAAGTAGATAACTGTGATCGGAGGTAGATGACATAACATATTCTTTATTGAAGACCGAAAAGTATAAAAATTACCTACATTTAATTAAGACAAAGTTTAAAAGGCGGTCTTCCCACTCTGTGGTGATCTCTTCTAGACAACCATGGGATGGAATCTGTAGACAGGAAAAGAAAGGGCAGTAAGAAGTGTGCAAAGTACAAGTAAGTGTACAAAGTAGTTAATTTATTTCTACAATAAAAAACTATAGTATGATATATAATATTTATGTAATAATCTTTCACGCCTATACTTAATATCTAAATTGTATATTAAAGCAATATTTTGCTTGCAAGCTTGTATCAAGCACAATAAGTGATTACATTCTCTACTGCTAAAACTGCTCGCTAAAAATGAAATATTAATCTGTCCTATCCGGGCATCGAACTGACCTTTTTACCAAATAATATTAATGAATGTATATAATTAATTGAATATGATTTATATTTGAAGAATCAATTGAGATACATCTTCTTACGGGCGCCAGAAATAACCGACAGTTCAATTATATTAATTTACAAAATAAATTGACATCGTCGGTCGTATATCATTCGTGCTTATGGTCATTGCCCCAATTGCGCTGTCGCCAAGCTACGGGATGGTAATATTGTGGCAGACGTGGCAATAATGGCACGGTATGGACAAGATGCTTGTACAATTCCATGAGATAACAACAAATAGGTCAAGATCAGGTTAAATTCGCGTAGCAACAGTATCGTGTATTTTATTTGGGTGTGCTGACAGAGATGGTGTTCACAATATCTACATTTTATACTATTATTTTGGATATTGTCACTCACCTCCATTATATCTGTACAAGTAGATGCTAAAGTAATTTTCTAATCCAGTTTTTTTAATATACTTAATAATGTATAAAACATGTTTTATTGTTACAATGGTATCTTTAAATATTTATTTTAATAACCATTCATAATATCATTACAGGAGTAACCTAAAGCGATATTATTAGTTAACTTATACAAATTAATTTTAACTTAATAATATTATACTGTTTTGTTGATAAATTAAGACTTCCCCTAAATTACATAATATATATATTTTTTTATTTATTATGAAATAATAAAATAATAATCAATATTTACAAGGAATTCAACTTCTTACCAAAAATAACACTATATAACATATAACAAATAAATAAATATATATTTATTTATTTTAAAATACAACTTTGTGCTAATTCTGCGAATATCGCAGGATTGCAGGTTTCAATGATATATGTCTATATCCAATGCATATAATAAATATTATATTTTTATTATATATATGCATGTAGCGAGTACAAACCTGCTCAAGTTTGCCCTCTTATCGGGTACGCTCAGGGTGTTAGGGCGGCGCGGCGTCGAGCACAACTTACGCAACCATCAGGAGCGCACAGCCTCAGCTCTTCCACTTTGCTACTGATCATGGCATTTTAAATCAAGATAGGTTAAAATTTCGCAGTTAATAAAAAAATATGTTTCCTCAACAGTATTCGTAAGTAGCTAAGTACGTTTTATGCTACGGTTTGATTGCAACAATTTTCCAAAGCGCCTGTTGCGCCTTTCACCCATTAGTACTAAGTAAAGAACGCTTTATGGTATTTTCTTACAAGTTACCCTGCATAGTACACACGCAGACCACGAAGTTGTGTACTATTCGTTTCTACTTCTGTTCATTGTGTAGGTTCTTCTAATCTGCATACAAAACATTGGAGGTATGTATATAGAATACCACCTACATTTACCTTGCGTGTTGCATGTTTATTAGACACAGAAGTTACTTCTTGCCTAGTTGTAAGGCTGTAAGCTTACTGTATTCATTCAAAGCAAATCATCCTTATCCACTTATTATGTATGCTTACAAATCTTGTAATTTGATATGTATATATCCTATGCCTGAACTGAGTAATATCATAGAATGAAGAGGACGTTATAGTTCTTTTCTGATGGTATAATGTGGTAAGCTAGGCTAGGTATGTACAAAAAAATACAGTTCTTAAAAGAAAACGTCATCGTGCCATTCATCTTAAAAGTTTTTAACTTTTGCCTAATATTTATTATCTTATTGTCTTTGAGACAATCCGTGGTCGCGTACTGACAGGCGGATTGTCAATCACCAAAGAAATTTAAACAGTTTTTTGAAAAGACTGCATTATACTAATTTAATATTAATTGAACACTAATAAAACACGTATCGGCGTATAAGTAAAAATAAGTCATACGAACGCTGATAAAACAACCACGCAACTGTTACCACTTGGTTATTTAGGAGTGAACAAATAAATTATTTGTTATCTCTTTTTTACTCATATGAAGTAAACTTAACAAATGAGATGACCCAGTTTCTGCCAGGTCTCACTGTTAGATCTACTACTAAAGAATTTTTCGCGGGAAGTAGGCCAAATTAAGTGCAACTAAGCTAAAATGAACTGCAAGATTTTAAAGTTGAGCTATTTTCTTTTTGCCTTTATACAGCGTCATTCGAATGAATAAAGTCTGAAATATTACGGAGATTATAAATACGGTGTCTGGGATTGTGCCTGGTTTCACTATTACCCGGGACCTTAATATATTTGGTGAAGTGTGAATGTCAACAGGTACAGTTAGCTGCAAAAACTCTGCCATACTCTTCTGGGTAATAGAAAAGTGATGATATATTACGTTAATTATAACTATGTCTTCTTCTTCTTCGTGTCGATGGCTAAGTCAAATTTTATTGGTCCAATAAATGGCCACTGTTATGGCGCTCTCGTTGGCCTTCATGAGTGCCTCTCTTGTGCAGGTGGTAGGGCATTATGAACAGTCAGTAAGGTGGTCAAGGTCACTATGTCTTGAATAGATGGCATACATGTACCATTTGCCATTCACTGTGTTTAGAAATATTTCCCCAAAACGCATTTGGTCACGTGATAGCGAACCAAGAAATTAAGTGCAGCGTGGAGGAAAACGGCGTTTTCACTGCCCATTCTCTACGTTAGGGTTAAGGTTTACATTAAGGTTACACCTCTTCTGGATTTAAACTACAGTAACAAGTTATTTTTCCATAATCAGTCGGAAACGGTGCGAAAGAATCATGAATTTACCGGTGGTTTTTATTTCGCAGCCAAGGTGTCGGAAACTTGTTCCAAAGACCATTAAATTGTCTTTGCATGTACTAAACCACTGGTAAGCTTCGTCAGTGGTATGTTATTTATACGTCAAATGAATCCTACCAAAAACATTTTCACGTAAAAACAAAACCTAATATGGTCTACATTCCCTTCTTTACAAACTCTTACTTAAGCCACGTATTTTGACTAAGAGGTAGAGTTTGTAGGATGGAGATGTGGAGTTAGAAGCTTGGCTCTGCATGTGATCTGATAACTTTTTCTAATTGTAGGCCATATTAAGTCTCATCTGGGCAACATTTAACATGAACATGATTTTGGTGGGGGTTTCATTTATTTTTGTAAGTTTTGGCTCTATTGTTCCTAGAGACACGAAAAAGGTATCGATACTTTTGGTATCGGGTATTATTCTTTCGATACCGATATTTTTAAACTTGATACTTTTTATTCATTTTTACTCATTGAGTACTTTGCGCTTGGCCGGTAATTTAAAACTTGTTTTATTAAGCTTAAATTGTAAGCCGCTTGTAAGTTTCAAGCTCATCGTTTAAAATGTCGCTAATTTAATCTACGCTTGTACCACGTAGATTTAATATCGCATACATCAAAGAGTTCTTTGTTGTGTGCGGTATTATCAATGTGATTGGAGAACTGGTCTTATACGTGATAAAAGCTTATGAATCACGCTTTATCATTTTCATTATTTGGAGTGCACGGTTGGCGTAGTAGTTGCTATCGCCTCGCCGCTTTAAACTGCGCTGGTGTTGTGTGTTCGATCTCCACATGGGACAAATCTTTGTGTGATCCACAAAGGTTTGTACTGACTATGGGTGTGCTTTGTGTGTGTGAAATACATGTTTGTGAACACCCCCGCGACACAGGAGTTACGCCTAGTGCGGGCAAATTTCTATATTTATGCATATGCATCTTACTGCAATGGATATTTGCACATAGGGTGTTTAAACCTGACGACGTAAAATATGGCATAGCACCAATGGTAACATAATGATGGTAACATAAACCTTAAAGGTGGTAGAAATCTTGCGTAGCGTGGTGCGAATATCGCCACTGTTTGTGTTGCACGCGAGATGTAAAGAAATGTCGCCACCGCCACGTGCCGCTTCACTTTTGCATTGGGAATTCCTTCGTGCAAGGAAGCTCATAACGGCATTTATTTGAAGAACCCGCTATCTTGTATCTTAATACTTTCTAATAAAACATTATCTTGATGCCGCGCATTGAGTATCTTATCGTCTGATATCTAAATGACGCACCGTCCTTGCACTTTTCCTGGTTTCGTTTTTAATACAATTGATTGTATGACTTACTATTGACGGGACATTTCAAGTGCAAACACTAACTTTAATGCAGAAATTGAAGAAATATGCAAGAAGGCAGCAAGCAGGTATGTGTTAAGTGTTTACATTGCAAGTTATCGTGTTTAAGTAATGTGCCTCATCTATGTCGTTCATAAAGATATTGAATATTTACATAAATATGACACGAATATTGCTTATAATGTAATGTTGTGGGAAAAGCAACCGGTAATAATAGTACTATTCAAAATTAAAAAAATTATTCGAATAATGTTACGTTAAAAGCGAATACTCGTCATTCAGGAAGGCAGTTTGAAAAATTATGCTCTTTACTTATAAAAGCTGCCCGTGATTTTCTTGAAAATCGCTTCACTTGTTTTAGACATAGTTCTAATCTATATAAATAAAAGAAAGTCGTGTTTGTTATTTATAACACAGGAATGGCTGAACCAATTTGGCCGAAAATAATGGTAGCTTAGAACCAGGAGATGGACAAAGGATACTTTATATCCCTTTTCAGAAGTATTATACCTATATTAAATTCGAAAGGTACAGAAAGAGCATCAAGAAAAATTGTGCTTAGCTTGTGTTAGTCTGAAACAGGAGGTCGCTTAGTTTGTAACACGGTTGTATAATATTAACATACTTCATTGCTCAGCTCTAAGGATTCTACGTAAAACTTACTATCATGAAATTTTTGTTATAATAGATATTTTGTCTTATAGCCGATGATTGATACAATTATTTGTAATAACGTTTTCTCGAATTGATTGGTTTCTATTTTTGTTTGTGATGAAGAAGACAATTTCGAAGGATGTTTTATATGTCCGTATTAAGTCGAACCGATATTTATTAGACTTCATGCAAAATATGTATTTAATAATAAATAAATAATCTATATTTCACAACTCACACACAACGCCATCTAGTCCCAAACTAAGCAGAGCTTGTACTATGGGTACAAGTGTGAATAACTGATACTAATACATAGATACTATTCTTTTGTAAATACATACATATTATACATAGAAACACCCAGACTAAGACAAACCCCCATGTTCATGCACACAAAGATTTGTCTTAAGTGGGAATCGAACCCACAACCTCGGCGTCGCAGGCAGGTACACTACCCACTCCGGCACCCGTCGTCAAATTAAATATCTCAAAATTTAATCTCTAAATTGTAGAGTATCTGAGAGATTTTTACTTTTGCTTTTATTTATATTATTTTAATGCATAAAAATTCCATGACATCTCGACTGGGTTACACTAACTTGGATCACGAAAAATTAATTGAATATTGTTGAGAATTATCGTTCAAAAGACTTTGTATCTCTATTTGTGTGATCGTAGTCTTCTTTCGTAAGTTACAATGTTTTGAATAATTGTTAGTAATATGCTTCTAACAATACGCTGCGTATTTTTTTAATGCTTACTAGTAAGTTCACGTCCGTGCTATAATGGTCAGGATTCGAACCCAAGACCCTAGATTGTAAGACCGATGCCTTATCCATTGCGCCACGGCCGCTTCATATTATATAATTCAATTCTCCGAGGGCAGCGTCTAAAATATGAAAAGTATTTCATGTTATTATATTACTTTTAAGGTTTATTATATAAGTAAGGCTACTGAGACATTGTTCTTTTATCTTTAGATATACTATCTATGTTACTTATATTGTTATTATAAATTTGATATGGGTATAGACATTGTTGAGCTTATATTGGAATGTTATCTTGACGAACTTATTAACTCACTCATTTCTTGTAAGAGAAGCTGGGTTGTCCTTGTATCAAGGGCATTCTAATTGATCTACTAGGGTTGTCATTCAACGATAACAAAACACATAATATCTAGAACTTGCATCTATTAACATCGAGAAAGAGATAATTTAATGCCGATAGATGATAATACATTTTATCGTAGTTTATAGAATGTTAACAAAACCAGATATTTTTTTCGTGTTGCCGAAGAATATCTCGTATAATTTAACAAATAGAGTACTTTTCAATGTGCAATATAATTCGATAAGAAAAATAGAGAAGCACGTCAAACGCCTACGCTCCTGAGACTCGAAGACGTTTAAAAGTCATTATGACGCATGCGTGGAATATATTGATTAGTACCTACCACGTTGATATTGCTCTCATCTCGCTCTGAAAAGATTCTCTATTATCAAGTTAGATTCAAAAGTTTGGATGTGACCTTGGACGTGAGCATGCTAAGGTGGCTTTAAAGAGATAGCAGAGTAGTTATAACTTTAATTACAGCTATGAAGTAGGTCAATAATACTTCTTTATACTAAGTCTTATTTGTTGAAATATAGCAGCGTCGTATTAATTAGTTGACGCGAGATATACTAATAAATAAGTGGAAGTTTTCGAATAGTAGTGAAGTTTGTCGGAATATTTGTGTGATGGTGTGTGTAGTATGGTTAGTTTAACGATGCTGGTAACGTAATGCTTCCAGATAACAAGAATCATCGTAGGCCATGTCACATGACATCGTTCGAATCTCAGAATAACTGACCGTCGCGTCTAATTATAACGGATCGTTGGTTTAGCCTATATCTAAGTATATTCAGAGAATACAAGGAGTTCCAAGGATATCGAATGTATTGAGAGTAGGTAGACGCCCGAGCGCTGTGTTTTTATAATAACGTAATTTTGCTTTAAATTTATTATTTATTAAGCTTTTATGTATTTTTAAAGACAATGCATATTTTAAACACTAAAATGAATGTTTGTTTGTGGCAATTCTGTATTTTTTTTTCAATTCTGTAAATTAAACATAGTGATCCTTAAATAGGACTCGTCTAGAATCTGTAGTTTCTATAAATGTAGCTAGATTGCATCCACGCCGAATAATGTTACCTCACACATAAGGTTAAAAGAAGAAAAAAGAAAAGATATAAGGCATCACGCTAAACTTTACGGGAGTGGAGCAGTAACGGTAACAAACAACGAATTCTATACAGACGAGGTCGCGGGCTCTAGCTTATTGAGACTATGCAATGATATTGATATTTGACTCTTGTGGCTTTAAAATGCGGTAATTTTATTGTCGTGTGTGATCTATAAATATATCAACTTGAGTTAGTTAACAGTTAGTTAAATTTTATTTATTATTATCTCTTATTTTTCTATTAATAACACAAAGCTTCAGTCGTAGTATAGCTTTCGGTATTGTTTCATGCCCAATGAACTCTAGAAACATATATGTGCCGCATGCGAGCCATGCTTGTTGAATAAAATTACGAAATAAAATCATATCAAATTCCTCAAAACCTGATTCTGCCTGCATATAAATGATATCATCCCTTACTTCAACAGTTATGTCTATTGTTTTTATGATACGTATCTACTATCAGATCATTCACCTTAATGTACAGTCATGAATCACTTTGCAGCATTTTTTTTTATCATTCATCATGATTATGCAAAGTATAAGTGAAAAAATACCAGGTCAATAATAATGCAACTCTTTCATCGCAATTGTTTGTCTCTCTACAACAAAATACTTAATAATATAAAATTGAATCGCTGAATGTGTTGCTAAGCGCAAATCTCGAGAGCAGCTAAACCGATTTCGCTAATTCTTTTTTTTATAGTTTTCCTCAAAGTACAAGGATGGTTCTTACGGAGAGAAAAATAAAAATTGCCTGAAAAAGTCCAAAACATCATTTTTCTACATTTCCATAAATTGAAAATTTAAGATTACTTGACCATAATTTTTTTTTATGATTTAACCTTAGCGCTTTTGACAATATAAACTTTTTTAATGTAACCTTATGGAGTTTGACATAACATTGACAGAATGCGTGTTGCAAAATATCGTCAAATAGGATGTATGCATAGTCAAAACAGGACAGCGTCTGTCGGATCAGCTGGTTAATAATATAAATTAATGGTTCTTAATCCCTCTATCGTTAAAACAAAATGTTAGAAAATAAAAACCTAATGACATATAATTCATAAAATCTATCTCTCACATAAATCACTGTTGGGGCGAAGGCGAAATGTTGAAGAGACTTTCGATATTAACGATTGAAGTGGAAAATTGTATCCGAATTTTCCTCATATAGCAAGGGAATATCTCGCTACAATAAAGGGTAATATAGCTACGTACTACGTAGAATATAGGTTAATTTATTTTAGATGAGGGAAGGTAGTACAGCTTTTGACAACGATCTTGAGCGAAGGATAGAGTATCTCAATTTAATTTGCCAGCAGACGCAAAGTAGGTATACTGCATCTGTGATATGAAAGAAAATTAATGCCTTAAGAGGGAACTCCCGGTATGGAATTCTCATACAAAATGAGTATGGTTGTATCTTTTACATTTTTCATCACAATGTTATAATTTTTGCACAGTCAATTTAAAACATGATTATCTATGTTCCTTCGATTTCAAATTATCTTTATCTACACCCATGCTATAAATCCTCTATAAACGTTCTTGAAACAGTTAGCTAATTGCCAACATTAAAACAGCCAGTGTCATAATAACCATTATAACACCCAAACGGGTGTTATAATGTTGTACTGAAATTCATTATGCAACTCCTTTTTTACTCATCGAACAGCCACATTCTCATGGCATCTTTATGAATTTAAAAAAAAGAACATGTCATACACGCGCGTTTCACTACCACAGCGCCGTAATTTAAATAAAAACTTATTCGAATTTTTGAATTGACGTCGTATCCCGCCATTTTTGTTTAATAATAGTATTGAAAAAATACTTTTTAATAATTGTACGATCCAAAATGTAAATAATTATTACAATAAATAATTATATTATTACCTATACATAGTTTTTTTTGTATTAGATACTCACTAATTAAACTTTCCATGAATTTACATAGAGTTCTTACAACACTGTACCCTAATACCCTATGGTTTCAGAACATTTATAGAGGATTCATATCATGGGTGTAGATAAAGTCTTGTATGCAACTGTTATAATTAGGTATTAAAACACTCATGTGATACTATTATCACACTCGGCTTCGCCTCGTGTGATAAACCCACACTCGTGTTTTAATACCCCTCATTATAGAACAGTTGCATAAATAACTATTAGTCTGTCTATTTTAAAAATTATAGGCATCCAAACATCCGTAGTTTTGAACGGCCTGACAAATGCGACTTTTTTAGTATTATACAACAGATTATTACAAGTTTTCGAAACGAAGGACCCTCGTAAATATAATGTACTTTCTATTTTATCAAAAATTATCATCAAAGTACCTCATTTTCATTCATCTAATACCATATTACAAATTAAAGAAAATTACAATATCTATCTCAACTCATTGAAGGGGGTTGAGGCAGCCATTCGTTAGCTACTCGGAAGTGAAGGAGGGGTGCCAGTGAGATACCGAACCAAGCCGAGAAATGACATACCATAGTCTACCGACCAGAGAGTATGCAATGAACTGCATTGAACCTTTTTTGACATTCACGACTGCAACAAGTTATAGTCCGAGATCTAGCTGCAGAATCTTTTCGTTCTTTATAAACATAATTGAATTATATTTTTATGTAAATAATCATTTAGGGACTGAGCTGTATACATGGCATATGGGTTAAAAGTACTAAAGTCTAAACGAATAACAGAAATAAAAACAGTTAGTTGAAAACAATGATTGTTTTTTGCATTAATAACTTATTAATAGTTATTTATATATTATTTCAAAAGACAATTGTATACAATTGTACTATTGTGACAAAGTGTAAATGTTAAAACGATTGACTGTTAAAATGTGTAAATGATGAGGCTGATCATAATCTGTTTTTTTATTTTTATCACGTCCCTAATCACTCCATACTTTCAAGGGCTGTTATAAATTAATAGTCAGCTATATATGCCGAGCAGAGTATTAGTATCTATAGAAACATGTCACATTATCTTTGAAAAGACAACGTTTAATTGTCTTGTTAATTTATCATTGAGTTGGAGTAATAATAATAATCGTTAAATGCTTTCGAACCTAAAACCTTCTACATGCATAATAATAACTATGCAGATACAATATTCATTTAAAATGGATAGCTCTTGGCCTAATTACAGTGTCATTCATTGCAATTCGCTTGTGTCATATGTCACACTTGTATTTTATAATGTTGATTATAATATTTAAATAGTTTCTCTGGACTTAAATATGGGTAAACAATCTTTACATTGTGTATTGTTAATTATTTACAAAGTAAATATATCATTATATCTACGAATACTTAAATTGTAATGTCATTATATCGTGCATGTCATTTTTGTTCTTTCATATGTACAATCAAACACATAACCGTTTCAGCAAATTTGAACAAAAATAAGATAAATATATTTACAGCATATAAACCACATAGTAATAAAATTTTTTGTCATTTGAGTTTGTGCTGAGGTAAATTATTTACATTTCTGTATTTTTAGTGAACCGCAGAATGAAAAGAAGAGACTTGGCCTATTTGTCAGCTTATACTTCACGAGAGCGAAAAATGAATAAGGTTAAACGTAAAATAGAGCTGAAGAAAGTAATAATTATTAGATAAATAACGAATGCCATGTTGCAGAATAATGCAATTTTTTATCACTGTCTCAAGAGAAACGCAATGTGCTAAATATTAGAGCAATATTATTAAATATTATTATTATATACCCTAAATAATACAGTATCATTTCTAAACTTTGTTTTATTATTTAAATAAAGAAAACACTCAGAATCAAGAGTTAAACGGTACTATCACTATTATATTATAGTACTAATGTTTTGATGCAATTACATACTATCGACATACTACGTGGGTGCAGTCGCAGAAGAAACTAGTGATATTTTAAATCCCAAAGTAACTTTGAATGTCTGTCGGTCTGTTGTTCCTGCAAAATAAAATCGTTTAATCGATCTTGATGAGTGTTAATGTTTTTTTGTTGCCAAAGCCCGCTTAATTAAGCGGCCGTGGCGCAATGGATAGGGCATCGGTCTTACGATCGAGAGGTCGTGGGTTCGAATCCTGGCCATTACACCACGGACGTAAAACTTCCTCTTATCACAAGCGAATTAAGCTTAGCTGGAGGGGGTTAACAAGAATACTAGTAATTTGTATTTGCAAATTGCTAGTAAGCTTTTCAAAAAAAAAAAAAAAATTCTAAACACGCTGCACGCATTGTTTTATTGATATCAAATTTGTGTCTATAGCCTCTATTTTCATGCGTGGGCGTCGGGCAAGGCTTGACGCCTTGACGCCTTGACGCGAACTCAAATTGGACGTATTGCGAAAGCGACAATAATTACCCTTGCTGTAAACCTCATGGCAATTTTGAACTCGACTGTACATCATCATCAAAATCAATCTGAATACGGACGCCAAAATTAAATCATGTTACAGAATAAGGACGCGCTACATCCTTAGGCTCAACTCACATCGACCAGCTAGCTTCATATTTATCTGTAATCTGTGACGTAGACACAGAAGCACTGCGTCGCGTCGTCGCGTTGCGTCCAGTTTATATGGCCTATTTAGCCCAAGATAGATGTAGACAAATTGTATGGATAAATGCAAATGAACCTGAAAAGCAACAACATAAACAGATCAGCTTTTTAAGTTCATTAAAATCATGATTATTTTAAATTGCTGGGCTAATCTTTAATATATTTCCAGCAGGCCCACATAATGAAGATATGTATAAATATAAATATTATTATGTAAAAAAACCGATGGCGTAAAACGCGACGTGAAATCTTTTATCTCTTTTAGTTGCCTGCCCGCCTGTTAAAACAGCGTCGTAAGTTCTTAGTCTGAATTATGCCTAAAGGTATAGAATATCTATATTTAGTAGATTTTTAGTCGACTAGTTGGTCGACTAGTGCATAATGCAACTGACTGTAGAACAATAAACATCCCTGTTCCACATACAAATCTCGCCATTGTTACCATAGCAACAAAATTTTGTTGAAAATCGGCAGACTTATCAAACAACAAATCCTGGGTATTGAACCGTTGAGTAACAACTGAACATCAACATGTATTTTCACTCACACATTTATATATAAGACCGATAGAGACAGCAATACCTTTATATGTGTGCAGAGTCTACCCTTAATGCTTTCTGAAATTGCGACTCCTTAATAATTATTTTAACATAAAACGTAAACATATAACATCACGCCTATATTACCGAGAAGTTAGTGGCAGAGGTCTACACCACCCATATATCATCTTTTATGATTAGGTCTCTTGGGATAGGAGGTCAGCCTATCGCAATCCACGGGGCACAATTCCAACTTAGCCCGACCCGGGAATCGAACTCGAGACTTCGTCTACTAAGTCTCTCACTAGACTATCGAGTTCAGTGGTAGAATGCTGCCATTTCGTTAGGTAGTAAAAACCCAAAGTAATTATTTTAATAGCAGCCCTGTATTTAATACATGTCCCACTGCTGGGCTCGGGCCTCTTCTCATGATGAGAAGGGTTAGGCCATAGTCCACCACGCTGGCCAAGTGCGGATTGGTAGACTTCACACACCCTCGAGCACTTGTTAGGCACTCTCAGGCATGCAGGTTTCCTCACGGTGTTTTCCTTCACCGTTAGCGAGAGATAATTTATATATGATAAATACACACATATCTTCGAAAAGACGAGAGGTGTGTGCCGTGGGTTCGAACCCGAGACCTTTAACTTCGCAGTCCTACGGTCTCCCACTAGGCTATCGCTGCTTAAGTAATTATTTTAATTGTAACTTAATTCAATTAAAGTCCAGTGAGTCGTATAAATCTAGAACATTGAGGGTGGAGTGCCCTCACGAGGTCGTCGTCGTACCCTGTCCATTGTAAGTGTTGTACAGTTGTATGTGTGTTTGCGATAAAGCCTTACATTATGCTCTGCAAACACACATCGACTATTTGTGTAGAGCGCAATAAATTTGCTGATTCAATAAGCACTTGTTACTTGATGTGTTTATTTTGAACTTGGTCACGTTTTGCTAACGCTCGGATTTGCTATGGATTTGCATTCTGCGTTGCACAATATTGATAGATATGGGAAAATAGCCAATAAACGTATTCGAAAGGCTTGAATATTACTTGGTAACTCACTGTCCCTATTAACACTATTATTTTATAACCCCATTCAGTATGTTACATCCTTGCCGGAAATCAGTAGGTACTTACCCACTAAACAGATATTGATTGCGTTAAATTAGTTGTGCTATCTCTGTCACTCAATCATGTTAAAATGTGTTTGTCTTGTGTGTATGAAAACCAGCATTAAAATGTTGTTTTCGAGGTAACAAAAATCATTTCAAACAGTTTTTAATAACATAGAAGGGTGTGGCAATGGCGTACAACACCGACATTTCACCTGTTCTGTTTAAGGTCCCATAGAATAGGAGGTGAGCCTATCGCCATCCACCGAGCACAATTCCAACTCCGTGCTTCTATTGTGAATTTCCTGACGGAAAGTTCACTTTGCCCGACCCAGGCAACGAACCCGAAACCTCGCGGTGAGAGGCGCATACGCTAACCGCTAGACCATCGAAACAGTTATTACTATTGAATAGTATTGTAATTAAGTATGATTACGAAAGCACCATTTCATCTATTTTTGTCAGAGCTAAAAGTGCCTCGGCAGGTATAAACGAAGGACTTGTATTACCATAATGCATCAAAATAGAAACAAATCTAAAATGTTAAGTTCAGGTGATATATGGTTACCGATTTTTCACTTATTAAAGTTGTAGTTTTTTAAATGACGTCGTAGCGCAGTTAATAATGGTGGCACTTCACATGGCGTATTTGGGCAAATATTTGCCGAGTGAGATTATGGCTTAGGGGATACTGGTGCTCGAGGGTGGAAACACTACCATCTTACCTTACCTGCCGCAAAATAGTAGTGCTTACATTATGGGGCTTCGGTTTCATGGTGAGAGCTGGCCTTGAAATTACTTCAACATGAGGAATAATACTGTAGTCCTCAGATAAAGCGGCGCTTCTGCCATCTGCTTTTGTGGATTGTCTATGTCCATGAGCTGTTCGTCCGTTCGCTACAAACGTCCGTATAAAGAAAACGGCAAATTAGACAACATTATTTATGAGTGATTAATGCGATTATACTTCGATTAATCTACCCGAATCTTTGTCTGAATATATGTCCCCATTGCAGTGGCAGCATAACCGAGCATAACAGTTTAAAAATATTTCTTGACTAATCTGGTAGTTGTCGACTTTTAGTTGCCAGGTGTCGACAGACAGGCGTCTAATTCACTAATTGTATTAGTGTTCATGTATCTAACGACCATGTCTAATCAACATTGTATTGTATTAGGCTATGTAATACTGGGTATGTTGGCAATGGTCTCTACGTCACTTGGAATGAACATTTTTATTTACGGACTAATAAGAATTCAATTACCTTTTTAGGCTTTTTTAAGTTCCGTAATACCTACAAGGAACCCTTATAGTTTCGCCATGTCCGTCTGTCTGTCTGTCTGTTAGCATTGATACTGTTAGTAGTGCTAGAGAGTAGAAATTTTGCATGAATATGTATGTTAATTATGTAAAAAATGGTAGAATAAAATTATAAAAAATGTTTTTTTTTCGAGTAGCGCTCATACATGTAAAGTGGGGATGATTTTTTTTCAGTCCCGTACCCCATAGTGTGGTGTATAGTTACATAGGTCTTATAAAAACATTTAGGGTTTGCAAAGACGTTTTTTATATAGAGACTTGTTGGCGAGAAATTTAACTTCGAAGAGCAATTTTTTGCTCGAGTAGTGCGTCCACTCTTCCTCTAAAAGCTAAACCGTTAGCTAGAAAAATCTGAATAAAAGCATGGTGGTAGTATATGTAATGAACTTTAAAGAAATTTATAGCGGCTACGTTAACTTTATTATTTCAAGAGTTATAGGGGCCCAAATTATAAAATGCAGTTAACTGGAGTAGTTCGTACATAATACAAAAACCTTTGAAAATAATTACTTGTATGAAGTTGTTACTTGTTTAATACAGATAGAAAGATTAAAAGTCTAAATATATTAGCACGACTAGCTAAGAAACCCTATTATAAGTCTGGATTACATGATGAAATAGTGACTTTTTTTATTTTATGGCAGAAACAAAACGTTAATTTTAAGGTATGTATACCGCTTAACTATAACTACGTAAGTGCAACATTACAAATACCTGTCCTATGTAACAGTAAGTAACAGTACAGCTAGTCCTATTTTATCTCTTTTTTATTTCTGCTATATCTAAGAAATGAATTTAGCAAACTGGTTTGATCAAATACACATACCTAACCCAATATATGAGATATAAAGGGGAAACTCCATGAAGGTCAGCTGAAGGTCGCGCAGGACGCAGGCGACACGATGTCTGAGCGTTTCTCACAAAAAACGAGTTCGTTTACCTCCCACGCCGTTTTGGGACCCAAAAGGAATTTCATCTAAATACTGTCTACAAACAACAAATACTTTGTTTGTGAAGTAATGCGAGCTATTCCTATTCCATTTGTTTCTAATACGGAGGATCTATTTTCTATGTTTGCGGCTCGTAACGGTTCGTTACATGCAAATTGCTCGCAGAAAATAGCTTTTCTCACTCTAAAGTGCCCTCGTTTATCGTTTTATTGCCATTGGTATAGGTATACCGAATATTTTGATACAAAAATACTCTGTACTCATCTTAATTCTTAAAAGTGACAGCTGAAATGATTCGTAGTGCTAACATTGGTTACTTGCCAAATGATTTATTCATGAAATTACGAATCAATGCGGTGTTGACTAAACTGGTGCTTGTTTTGAATTTCTAATCAAAGCGTAATTAACCAATTAATTTTGCAATTGTAGGTATTGCTAACCTGCTACATCCGCTGTTATATCCTAGTTGAGATAATTAATTAAGTTCCTTACGTCAACTAATGTAACGGTGGCAATGCTGTGGAAACATCAACCGAATAATAGAAAATGCATGGTTGATAATTTTGAAGTAATCCATTTCGCGTGGGAAACGCTTCGTCATATAACAGATACAACCACGGGTGACTATAAATTCTATGAATACACACGATTACATTCAGTCAATCAATAACTTTATGTTATGTTATGGTATGTGATATGAAATTAGCCTGTTACACATTTTAGTTCCAGTTTCAGAGTGTCTTATAAAAACACACTCCGCTTTCAAAGACATTTTTTTCAATGCATCGTATGCTAAATACGCTAGAATTTTCGATGATACAAACGTTATTTGCTAATTTGTAATTGAATTGATATCTCTATATAGTTGTAGTAAGGTTGGAAGTCGAATAGAAATAGATAAGTGCGTGTAGAATATATATTTATGCAGCTCTGTAATAAGACGCATGGTACTCAGGTGGTATTTGTGATAATTGTAACGTGTGCCAAGGAATCCTTGGGTATCAGACTGCGACAGTCTATACCGGCTTTGTTTATAAGATTTATAACAGTGCTCGTTCACAACACACTGTGAAACAATTTTTGATTGCGATGTATTTTTTATTTTTGTATCAGAATTAAATCAGTTTCCGTGGCGACTTAAATCTGATTTTATACCGAGGAGCAAAAACTTGTCGAATGTGTCTTGTATAGAGATTAATGTATTTGTTTGCGACAATATTTGTAATTTTTGTAAATTCTAGATTGGTAATATTCTCGACCATTATTACAAAACAATACTAATGCATGCTACAAGTCGGACCCGTGCTTCTAAGTAATATTCATAATTTACCAACTCTACGAGAGAGATTTAGATGCGGAGATAAAGAAACATAAACAAAGCTAGCCAAAAACATCAATCACAGTCTGGCGAACATTTACAGAGTAATAGAAATATCTCACTGAAGTGATTCTTACTAGCAATTCGTATTGTAATTTGCATAATCTGTTGAATGCTGAACCTTTAAATATTTCAAGGGCAAATTTTATTAAAATCTACAGTGTACAACGTAATTAAGAAATTGGGTAAAAGTTTTTAGGCTAATGACTGGCAAATACCAAAATAAATATTATATAATTAATTTGTGTTGTACATGACTGAAAAATCTAATACTGAGCTATAATGATGGCAATCATTAGATACATAAATCTTAGTTAATCTCTTATGAAACATTATTAATCGTCTTACAATATTATTCATAAAACTCAATTTTTGAATTAGGTGTGATCTTGTGAATGAACAAGACGGACAACATAGTTAAAAGTAACATATCCCAACGACAGGTATTGACCCCATGACGTTTGCAACACCTAAAACTATTAAGCATATCTCCAAATTCGAGGTCAAGAATGGTACAAATTTACATGAAATATATTTTTCTAGAAATCTTCTGACTCATTTAATAAAGTATTTTGCAAGCTGCTTAGCTAAGCTGCAGTTGCTCTGGAAATGTAGACTTGCATTTGGCTCATTCCGGGGAAAAGCGTTCCTGGCGTAAGATCCATGGCATTTTTTTTTTACTTTTTGCGTCTATTATAATTATGTAGCTAAAGAGAGCGTAAAAACAAACCATCAACATTAAAGATTTGAAATAAAAAATATTTTAATTGTAATAGGTACCACGGATCTTATCGATCATACGAGTATATATCACAAATGTGACGTAGCATATGAAACCCATGGCAGAAACGTGGGGAAGTCGCTTATTAGAATAATAAATGGAATTATAAATAAAACATCATTTGTCAAACAACAAATATTTTTATAATTATAATGCAATTTATTATAACTCTTTTTCTTTCCTTTTTCAACATTTTCTTTGCTGCTAAGCATTGGTATTTCCATTCCTCGTCTACTAAAACAAAAATAAATCTTTACGATTATTATTTAAAAATTTTATGTTAAACATTTTAATTTTAATCAATCATTACTATAATAGTGCAGAAGAAACATATGAGTGCTATTTTAGTCATGTATATCGATTATTATAGATAATATTACGATGTGACCGTTAAAATCAAGCTGCCCAGGAATCACACATTTGGTTCTGAAATGGCGACACCTTCTGCAAGTGTGTGCTTTCACGGTAGCTTCAAGAAAACTCACATTATTTAGTTCTTTGGTTGATCGCGTCATGGAACTCATAAATTTGCTGGCTGGGGCGTATTTTACGTTTTACTTGTTTACGCAAGGACATAACAATCGTAAAACATTCGGATATGTTTACTTAAAGTGCTTTTTACATATTTTTTTCTTATCTTCAATCACGTGCTTCAGTTAATCTTAAAAATAACTTTTAGTCAGTATAATTGCTCACAAATTTTACTTGTATGATAATAAATAAAATGAAAAACATATTCGTACCTCACACCTTCACTCATATACCTTGCAAATCGATTACTTTTTGTGTGTACATTCGGCATAGAGGTCAACGTTAAAACCAAGTTAATGCTTCGTTCGGACGAACCGAATGTCATGTCAAGGTCACAGGGTTTCACTTTAAACATTTTAATTGGACAATTCATTAGTAAATAAAATGTTTGTGGTACTAGTGATTTATTTACATATATGGTGATAAATGATAAGGAGAGGGTTGCGTGGAAGGAGAGATATCAAATCTCGTGCCATTGATCGGTGGGCGGGCGGCGCGGCGGCGGGCGGGCGGCGCCCACGTGCTCGCTCAAGCCCGGAATAGACAGTTTGCCCCGCGCAACTGCTCACAGCTCACATCTCTTATAGCTACAGAAACTTTGTAACATTTACACGTCGTATATTCAAGCAATTCAATATTTTAATGAAATATTTATTAAGTCAATAATAAATTGTGATATTTAAATTATTTTCCCAATCGTCATGTAAATAGGATTATTTTGTATCGAGTATTTTGAATGAAAATTGTAACGTCCGCGTGTTCGCGTTAAAGGTCGTGTTGTGGAACCGTAAGCAATATAGGTGTTTTGTAATAGTTTTGCCGTTCGTGTTGATAGTGAGTGATATTTACCGGGACGTGATTCGCGAAAGTGCAGTGTCGCTGTGACATTGGTTCGGGAACGCTTTTCCCAGTTGGATTTTGTAAGAGTGTTATTTTGAATTTAGAATTGGTTGGCTTCGCGTCCGCGCCGCGTTCTTGAGTTAGCGCCGGCGCCGGCGCCGCGACGCCCGCTGTCGAAGGTGGCCGCATGTGCGATGCGATGCGCGACAAACTGGCCGCACTCCTGCGCCGCTCCGTGCACACGCCAGCTCATGCACACAACGACAAGCTGCAGGATGACGCCTTCGGACCAGTGCTCGTGTTCACAGACGAAGGTTAACATTATAATAACAATAATAATCACATATGAGATAATATACTAAATCGTCTAAATACCACTGAAAACACTATTAACAATTTCAAAACTTAATCCTAACTAAAAAATTCCTTAACTTGAAATCATTTGATCGTAATTTTAAGTTGTAATTGAAATAAAAGAACCCTGCTAAAACACCTTCTTGATAATAAAACTAAAAGTAAGTTAATCGGCTGCGGCTGATACAATAAACGTTTTTGCAGACTGTTTAGTTATGAATCGTATCACGTAGATGTTTGACATAAAAACAAAATAAATAAATACTTGAATTTTGTATGATACGTACACTTTTAAGTGTTTATCTAGCATTTGTTTCATTAAGTTTAAGTAGTTAGATACTTCAGAAAAATATTTAAAACTATGAGCCTAAAACGTTACACTTTTGTAATAATTCATTGTTATAATAATAATAATAATAATCCATTCATTAAAAGTTTTAATAATAATATTGCACCTTAACAATTTTGCTTATGTTATCTTGTGAATAGACGTGTGTACTTAGGTATCATAACTTTCATTGTTTAGGAACAATGGCTAGATGGAAATTCTAAGGTAAGCTACCTTGGAAATTTGCGATGTTAACTATAAAGCTATTAATTAATTGAATGACGTTGAATCACCATCACCCCCTTAATGTTGACTGGTAGAAGTCCGTGATTGTACTTGTAATGTGCATATAAAGTTTTAAAATTTATTATTTATTTCATTTAATAAAAGCATACCTTTAAACATAAAATTTACGGAATAATACTTTTTTTTAATTTCTTAAGAATTTAATACAAAATATTAGCTTAATGTTTTAGGGTATTATCTACCAGCCATAAAGAAAGAAATGGCTGATAAAAATATTCGTCATTTCTTCAAATTTGCAAATTCTGTTACATTCTCAACAGTTTTAAGCCATCCGGACCGTCACGCAATGTTTATATAATGTTTACAAATAAACAAATCAGTGAAATAAAAATCAAGCAGAGCCGGAATGCAAAATGTTGTTGATTTTTCCGTGTCGTAAAAGTTTAATTAATGTTATAGTAGCAGTTATTCTCGCAGCGCGTAGACAAGGTCGCGAAGCAGACAGTTACAGTAGTATACAGTAGACAGTTACAAAAGTGCACAGTACACAGTTACAGCAGTGTACAGTATACGGCTACAGTACAGGACAGTAGGAATCACTTGTTTCTCATCAACTTATCTTCAATGTCAGCAATCCGCCCAGTGGAAGATACACTATTGTGCTATTTATTTATTTCTTTGTTTGTCTCTCATTGTCTCTTGGCAATGGTCTCGATCTCGTTGATCACGATTTGCACTCAATCAATCAGAACAGTTTTAGATAAGGGTATAACTTTATTTTAAGTTTAACCCTTAAGTTTCAGGGTTTTTCAAATATTTACCTAGATCAAAAGTGAAATGTTTATTTTTTTGTATTGTCCCAGTTTAAAACGTCAAGCTGAAATCGAGTAAAAGGGTAAGTTATGACAGTTATCAGAAAAAAAAGTAAAAAGAACACTGCATATTTGAAAAAATATATGGACAATTTAAAAAAAATCGAGAAAATTTACACCTTGTGAAGGTCTTTTCACTCCAGTGTTTTAAATATTTCTTTGTGATGTTATCTTGAAGCCTTTTTAAATTCGAGTCTAAAAAATAATTCTTAGCTTCGTCATCTTGGAAGTAAGTGTCACATATTTGCCAACCAAAGAAAACAAAAAAAAAAAAATTTCAATGTACCGGACTACACTACGACCTTTAAGGGTATTGATAACTTAAAAAAAAGTTTAGAATAAAATGCTGTTTTAAGATTATTTTATTTTAGTTACATTTTATCTTTCATTAGGGGTTATGTTTTTAAAGTATTAGTCGTTTCTCAAACAATGTTGCCAGTTAATTTATATAAAAGTCATCAATAAAACTAAACTTCTGAGCGGTCAAACATTTTGCTAAAATTTAATTATCGTGAATGCAGGCGTAGGTGGCATTAATTCTACTTATAATTAAACTCAGCAAATGGATGTGACCTTATTTAATGCTGTACAGAATAAACACTGGAAATACTGAACAGATGAAACAGGTATTGTGATTCTATACATGTATTTTATTTCGAAATATTGTAATTTTTATTTAAACATTAATTAAATAATAAAAATCTGGTAGGTTTTAATGCTAAGTTTTAATTAAACGTATTAAGAAGCCTGTAGTCTCTACCTTGCAGATATATTTATTATTGAAGCCCCTTAAGCCTGTTCAAAAACATTTTGTTTTTTATTAAGGTCTATAAAGTGAACAAACAAAACGAGGCAGCTAGCATCATGAAGTATCTATTATTATACTAGCCATTATGAATATTTTATGAAATAATAAGTGAAGGACATCGACACATTTAATGCTATACAGAAAAGTTCTAAAGTCAATATCCACATTTGACCGGCGGGTGAACGCCCCCATAAGGGCGACAAAGCGGAGAAAATAACGAATACACAATGAAACGGTCACTTTTAATTAGTCTTTTGATATTGTAAAGTAACAACTATGTACAATATAAATTGACACTATAAACACAACTTCACTACTTACACCTAAATTACAAATTACGCAGTGTTTGTTCTGTCTGACATCGTAATTAATTTGTTATAGTCAAGAATTACAAAGATAATCATTTATAAAGCTCTTCAAAGCCATCTGTAAGACATATAAACACATCAAAACTTTCCTTAATGAAACAAGAACGTGGCAAATATTTTCGACATTTATTTTGTCTTGCAATAATAGGCGTGTCTACCGATTTATAAATGCTCGCAAATAAATTTTCGAGTAAGTATCTCCTACGGAACGCTGTCAATATTATTTCTTCCTGTTGCGATGTGAAGTTAAACTGCAAGCCAGGCTTGTGCGTCACACGCAAACAATAATAAATCGGCAAGTACGTCTGTTGCGAAATTAAATAAATTGGCGCCTAGGCTAGGAACGCTGGATTAAAATATCGCATAGGACAAGAAGATAGGCCTAAATTAATTTTATTTATCGTGTTTTCTGTCTAATTTTCCGACTAATAGCGGCTGAAAACATTCGTGAAGACAGAGCAAGATATTACTGTCACACTCTTTTGGTTTTAAAGTGAGTGCGAGTTGGCAAAGACGAGTGTAATTTTATTGCTCTACTATCATATTTTCTAAGAGGCTACTTTCTTTTCTAGTACTCGAAGCCAACAACTCTGCCAGGATTTTATAACTTCTTACAAAAAAACTTTTGATTTCAACCTACGTGACTATTTGCACGTGGCGTCTTTAACATTTATCCTTATAGCTTTCAACACGAAAAGAACTCATTCATACGATGAGCAAATAAATATACAGTTATGCGCTTTAAATGATCTAATGGTTATATTTGTATACGGAGTTAGACAAAATTTTGTTGAATGAGCCGGAGAGTGATAGATAATTAAGATTTAGGAGTGCGTACGTGCCACCGTGCATGAGTGTTTAGGCTACACTGTGTCCGGCTAGAGTCATGTGACCCGTTGTGTCGTCATCAAAATGTCCACTCAGTCTCGAGTTAGCAGAATCTGACACGTGAAGTACATGCTACAGACGTTCCACTTAAGCTGTCACGTCGGGACAACAAACCAAGGCTTCGGTGTCATTCTCATTCCGAATCCAACTCGATATTTGGCCAACTCCTCGGGTTTGAATGGCCCTTCATTGTATTCATATTCGATTAGGTCATGGAAAGTGTTTGAATTATTAAATACGAGTTATTTACTGTCATCGACGCGACGTCCTCAATGGCTTGTTGTGTAATCTGTCCCGCTCAGATAATTGATCGTTTTCAATTGATGCACCAGAGATAATATATAAAACGCAATATTTTTTTTATATTAAAATTTTATAGGCCGTTTACTTATATTTGTCATGTTTCTTTTACTTATTAGAATTTTTGGCTGTAAGTTTCCCAAATAAAATACGGAAATAATATAACAGTCAATATTTTTCATATCCATATATTATTTATATAATTTATCTATACTTATATCATTTTTAACTTCTCGGTATGGGCCTTTTTATTCCACTCTCACGGAGTTATATAAAAATGTATTCTTTAACAATAAGGTTTTATTAGATCTATATTATTCTGCAGAGAGACGCCTATTAATAATATTTGACGTACCTACCTGGCGTAAACGCATACAATAGGCATATCGATATTTTTTTATGTAATCGTTATACCTCTCGATATTAGAAACATAGTAAAAAGAATATCCACATTAAAAGAATTACTTTGCTATCAATTAAACTGCCTGAGATAATACAATTTCAGTCGTCACACAGCTCTTAGTAGGGTCGTAGGCTCGTAGTACCCCAAAACGAAACGGGATCACACATTCACGTTTTGGGCTGCTACGAACCTACGGTCTGCGTAAACTCGTAGCGTCCTAAAATCCCAAATGAACTAACGCGTAAATTATAAGGCGAAAACCTTATCATATAATTATAATTATTTTGTACATTTGTAAAAGAATAGCGTCAAACAACTAGATAAGTAAAAATATGTATATAAATATTTGTGTCAAATAAACATTTTTACTTTATTTATTTATTATTTTATAATATAGGTGTATATATATACTGTTAAAATAATATTTGTTTGCCTATATATCAAATACACGCTACACGCTACAGTCACTAATTGCATCCTACCCATATTGTAAATCGTTTGACTTTCAAGTCAGTACATTTTCTGTAGCGCATTAATTATTGTGTATCCATAATTAAGATGCACTGTGGGGGTGCTTCATGAGTGTATATAATGATGTTGAAGAGAGATGAGAGAAACGATAGGTCACTATTCTAAATGTTTTATATTTACTGGTACCAGGAACATATTATATAATAAACTTATCGACTACATTATTCTATCTTAACTACGACCTATCTCTAGCGATACGGGAAGGCGACTGGCGAACCGGGCGACTAAACTTAAGTATCCAGTGTATCCACTTAAATACATATGCGCCGGTTGCCCTGTGTCCCTACATGCACAAACACTCTTGAGGTAAATATTCGTCTTAAATCAATGTTTGTTGCTGAGGGCATTTCCAGTTTATATGATCAAGCTTTAAGGATAAATTGTATTGGCAGATTATGGGCGCTCTGAGTGGCTGGTCTGTAGACAGCACATTATCGCTCCGACCTAATAACATTACGGACAAAATTAGTATGAATCACTGAGTGATATTCGTTGTAATACCTACGTCACAGGGGGTTTTCACATCTTTTTATTAGTTTCAAGGTTGTTTGAAGGTAGAACTCTACGTTAATAGGCTGGTGGGAAGCATTATCGCCTTATTTATTATCTGGTGTTAACGTTATCTACGTGTTTTAGTTTTATGGTTTGGTTGAACTTTGAAATTGATCAAACGGGATTTTTATTACCTATTCGCCGCGTAGCACACATTTTCTAGATATTGGACCAATTAATTATTGTTAGACTATATATTCCGTACTACTTTCAATGTGTTAAAATAATAATTTGATGATGTATCTATTAAAATATTCTTGACGCAAAATGTACAAGCTTGGTAGACCTTATAAGTCTTAATACCAATCTCATTGTACAAGGATCCCAGGCATTCCTTCCTACCTAGGGCAGTCTGTCGCCTGAAAAGAAGCAGGCCCGGAAAGGTGGCGTGATGTGGAAGAAGGAGGAACCAAATTGACGGGCCGCCAGCTTGCACGGCGGCGGCTGTGACTCGTGGATGTCAGCGTCTATGCGCGAGCGATACCTACCTGGCAACTAGGGTTGCCAGATGTAAGGTATTTAAGCGTACAGTCCGTTATTTTCGAGGCCTGTCCGGTAAAAAATAAATGGTCATACCGGACAGAACAATGTATTAGTATAAAAAAAACGTATTTTTTTTTGCGACCTAGCATACCCCCCCCCCCCCTTTTTGGGGTTGTCCGGTATTTTTTCGCGACTCATACTTACTCGGACATACCACTGATACTACCCGGGTATATCCCGTGTACTCCTAATATAAAAAAGACATTCCCAGGCCAGAAAATACAGCCGGAGCGTTCCAATATACGCGTACACAGAAAGATATTCCGTAGTAGTCCGTTCCTGCAGTACGCGTAAACAATTTATACATTTGTAATATTTGTATGTAAATTTAACATACCTAGGTACCGCGTACATTGAAACTCTTAGTCCGTACAAAAAGTTTCCTTCGAGTACCTGCGCTAGATGTACCTATGCGGTAGAACCCTGTAAAAGTACTCTAGGGCTTCTGTCCTCAATTAATCTCTTGGCATCAAAGACTCAGTCATTATCACGACTAAAATTGGCAAAGCATCTAATGTTCCGCGTGTTTATACATTGTTAAAACTTTTATTGCTTTGTTTTTATCTTACTATTTACAGATAATTACCCTTTACGAGTACTGAGGTGCTATTGTTTACATTTTGTTTTAAAATTATTGGCAGTTCTATGACGCTGTAATAATATGAATTATGTTATGGTTTTATGGACATTTTTATTGAATTTCACTAACTGTTTGTGAAGGTTCTACCGCGAAGCCTTTTATAACACGTCAGTATGATTGGCACTTTTAGAATTGGCAATCAATAACTGAATACGTCATTCAATCGATTTTTGGTCTGACCTTTAATCTAGTGCATATGGCGTGTGTACCGCGTTCAATTAAATGCGCACTACTTTATAATATTTGTATTCATACATAGTATTATACACGGATTTAGTTGTATGGAAACGAGCTTTAAGTTTACTTGATGGTAAGTGGCAAATAATTAACATGTTTTTTTAAAAGATTACTATTGATGCTGTATTCTGCCTCCTCCGCCAGTAGCTTCTGGGTAAACTGCCCAAAAAATGTAATATCTTTTCGAACATAAATAGTTGCGCTACATAAGTCGGTGATCTCTAGAACTCGTTTAGTTAGAAACATGTTTTCAAAGTTTATTGTTTACGTAACTTAAATTGGTTGTTTGTTTGATAATAAAATTACCTTTTCGTGACCGTGACTAGTTGCATATTGTGTAGCTGCTAGATGTCTGCACAATTTATTTAAATTTCGAAAGCATGCATTTATTAATATTATAAGTAGGATGTTAAAAAAAAATGACAGCCACACCCTCTTTTCACATTATAACAAAATCTGTATTATTTGAATGTAGCTATTAAAAGCTATCTCTGGCACATGTATAAATGTATATAAAAACACTGTGACCTCCGTGAAATAAATGTTTCAGTCACCGAAATAGCTTTCTCAATAGTCTTAAAACACGTGAAGCACATAAAATTCTTCAATTTCATTTATATTCGCTATTATCTCGCCACGTTCTTGATAATCGCATAACAGTAGGTTCAGTAGTCATTACCGCTGATTAAGTGGGCATTTGGATTCCTGCCATTGTCTACTATCCAGCTGTAAGAGTATTTAAATTAATTTATATAGCCGTCATGACACCGCCGATGTGCGACGGGCGTTACCCTTAAATATTTATTCTAAAACTAACATTTAAATGTCACTATTGATTTTTATTTACGCGAAAAGCGTGATGCGCTGTCTTAGGAGTCAGAATGGTAGCAACACGGTTCACTTTCAAAATTAAAGTGCACGAACTATTGACCGATTGGCAGATCGTCATAATATTTGAAATTCAGCTTATATCATCTTCTAAATATTTATTTGCGTAGTCAGTTCCTTTTCTCGGATTGCATCTACCTTTTCTTTTCTCTCTGCACCACTCTAGGTTGATTGTAACTGCCACTAGACATTAAGTCCGCCTCTGTACTTTTATATATCCAGTTATGTTAAAGTACAATTAATAAAAATTTAAATACCTATCCAAGTCGTAAAACTTCAATCTGTGTATGTATTTGCCGTTTATGTACTAAAAGTATTTTAATCATATAACAAATGTGTGTTGGAATATGGCCATAGCATTTATTAGGGCCGAGTGAGTGGTTTGCCTAATGGCATCAGCTATCAGCCAGGTCATAAGACTAAACAATAAGTGACTAATAAACATGCATTGATGCCGTGCACTCCTGTAACATAACTTACGCTGAAATCTAGTAGGAGCTGCTTGATTCCGAATCGACTCTATAAATCTATGATTCGTCTTATAGAACTGTAATTTGTCGGAGGGCTTTTAACTTTGTCCATTGGAAGGTGAATGTCGCATGTCGCTAGGCAAGCACCACATCAATATCCATATAGGGGAAAAGCTTTTATTGAGGACCCGCAACCAACACTTTAGTTAGTGCTAACACTAACTATATAGCTCTTGCATCTAAATGCAAGAGCTAATAGATTTTCCTTCAATTTATTTTTTAATGTCTGAGCACGCTTCTTACCCTTGCTCCCCTAGATCTATCTACCTTTGTTTAAGTGGTAGTTTAGCTATTTGATAAGCTTATCTCAACCTCGTAGTCAAAATTTACTCATAGAGATTAGCTTTTAAAGCCAATAAATCTAATAATACAAGACAAATGCAAGGAAAACTCATGTTTTATAAAGTAGGTACCTACATATAATTTTTTCCTTAATACATATTTGCTTCATCATTGTCTAACTTTACTTAGTTATTTCTAAGAAATGTATGCAAAATAGTTTACTTATGAATGAACTAAATATAATTAAAAAGTGCTGCCAAATCAAATCAAATCAAATCAAATCATTTATTTCCATGGGCCCCAAGGGGCGCTTGAACACGTCAAAACAAACATCAAAACACAAAAAATATAAAATTAAAATAAAACTTAGCTAACTAAATTATACCTACTTATGGGTTATTATTTTAATACATAGTAGATCATTGCTATCATCGAACTTTTTTTTCTTAAATTATTTTAGAAGATATCAGGCCTCTTTAATCAATGTCAACAAATAATTCTAACTCATATTATTTATTGCCTACAATCAAACTTTCCTAACCTAAAAAAAAAATAGGGAAAAAATTAGAAATCATGTTGGGCTCCACTCATGTTCCATACACCATATTTCATCAGGCTGAATCTGACGGAAAGCAATTCTTAGAAATATGGTGTAATACGCGGCCAACAGCCGCAAACAAGTTTTCGTATTTTAAGAACTTCCAAGAAATTAGAAGAATTGAACTTAGTTTATTAACTCTTTTTTAGGACTGATTGTTAGGGTAATTGTTATGGTACTTGCTTGTTGCGGGGATGGAAAATATATATAACTATATTATTATGCACACTACGTCGAGCCTACCAAATTATGCTTATGACTCTCTCTATACCAAAATTAGAGAGACAAAAATCGAGCTCCAAAATATACTTAACAAATAATATGAAGTTGAGATTTTGGATCTAGACCTGCTTCTCTCTATCCTATAAGTCTGTTATCCGAAACATCCCCTTAATCCATAGGATATATTATTATGAATCAGGAGGTGAACGAATACTTTTCCTGAAGAGCATTATACGCCTGATGAAATGCTATTAAATTGTGATGTAATGTGTCATCAATAAAATTTAAAACTTATGTATTCGTGTGGATTTTACTCCGTGCACTTGGCTTGGTCACCTTTCCTTAAAACATGTGGATTATCTCTATACCGTGGCAGCCTTTAACCGACACAGACGTTTCTCAATAAAATAACTTTAAAAATAACTCACATCACTTCGCGAAATGTGCAGTGTATAAATACAATTTTAAATCTTACTTGTGATGTGGTTTAAAATTAAGTGTTGACAATTTATAATAGTGTCAAAAATATTGCATCTTTTTTATGGCTCCAAGAGTTAAAAATGGTACATGAATTTATTTATATTTTTTATTAGTTTAGGTGCGAACGTAGGTGTTCACTGTTTACAGGAAATTTGAAAATATTTGTTTTCATTTTGATTGACATGATTTTAACACATCATTTTAATAATAACTGTGAACAAAGACATTAATTTAGATCAGTCCAGGTGTTGAATCTGCTGCAAATATAATTTTAAATCGTTAATTTCATGGACTGCTGAACGGTTGAACTTTATGTGTTAAAAAGTAATCGATTCATAAGGACACTTTAATGTATCAACCTACATATACGTATAGTCGGATAATTAACACAGATCTACACCCGTAATAAGAAAATTCTGTATCGACATTACGTGGAGTACTTGCATACTATTTAGCTATTGTTTATATTTAGACAATTCTAACATTCGTTTTTTGATCAGTAAATAACGTTTAACACACATAATATAGACCGTGGTTAGTTAAAATTACATACACTGAATCATTTGTCATTCATAGCAGACGCGTATCCATAATTAGGTATTATTTAACTACTTAGGTATATCTCGGGTGATTTGATGTGCATCTATAAATTTAGGTCAAATTTTATTAACGCAGTTGACACCTGTGTATGTGTTACGAAATTAGAGCACATGCGCTATATTCAAAGCGAAGGATAAATATTACTCAAAACTCAGCAGTACTAAAGGTTTTTATGAATTAAGGTTCAATTACCTCGTGCTGTTCAGCCTCACACAAAATATCCCCTAAGCGTCATTAAAGAAAACTTCAATAGGGGATATAGTGATCAGTAGTTTCAAAATGGCATTATTTCATAATTGCTCTAACTTTGGTTTCCTAAAACATATATTTATCTATTGCAAATTGTAAATTTGCCATGTCTGTACATTGAAGATTTTTAAGATATATAAATACTAGCTATTAATAACAGCAGAAGAATCCATTTTTTTTTTAGAATTTAGTTCTGTCTGTCTCTCTTTTTGTCTGTATGTCATACACGCATCACGCAAAAACTACTGCATGGAATCGGGTGCGATTTTTATAATTTTGTAACTTAAAAACTTGTATATTATGTAATATTTTTAATTTTATCCCTTGAGGTAAATTAGGGGGTGCTCGTTTATATGGGCGGTTCGTCAATTTTAATGTAAATATAAATTTCTTAACCGATCCTTGTTTATTAACCGTACCTACTAATTGAAATAGGTACCTATATAAGTGATAAATGAATAACACACGATTTATTTATTTTTTAGTTCATGTACCTACAACAAAATAATTTAACCAGTTATTCTTAATGTGTCCTAAGATAAATGTTCCCATTTGTGCTAAGCGTAAATTAAGAAAACCTAAAGTTTCTCCTTCATGTTGAAACATTTTAAGAATATTCTCTGATTTTTCCTTATTTTGTTGATGCAGGGAGTGCACGCGAAGGCGGACTGGTATGGCGCGGGTGCTCAGCCGAGTGCGACGCAGAAGACGGCGCGGCGGGTGCGCTCACCGACGGCACCGCCAACCCAGGAGACAAGGTACTCCACCAACACTACACCTCTCTACCAACATGCAACTCTTTAGGCGCCAACTCTATACTACAAACTACCAGCCTACTTCATTGTGGGCAGATATTGGAGACAACCTATCTCCGCAAATTCGCCTCCATTTTCAGCTGAGTAGGCAAGTATTTAAGTATACTCGTTGTTTCGTAGCGTGACTTGTAGTTATCGAATTAAGCCTACGGTCATAGATTAGGCGTCTACCATATATATTGTAAATAATATGTGAGGTGACCCCATGTGACCCTTTCAACAGAACGCGTTGATATCTTTCAAATGCGCCTTTTACCCTATTTTCTCCAGCTTCTTCTAACCTCGGCTAGTTTTTAGAATTCGCGACTAAACAATTGGGTGATTAAAATTTGGTCTTCGTTTAATACGTTTGAACGCTTTATGTTTAGTTAATACTAGCTGACCCGGCGAACTTCGTACCGCCTTAGCGTAAATTTGATGCACTACTTTATTTTGTATAGCTGACCTATCTTATGTATGCGTACCTATTCAATTTGAACTGAAATCTATAATATCCCCCATATAAAAATGAATACTTTTTTTTTTTTTTTTTTTTGCCGTAACAACCTTGTACAGAGTATTAGAAAACTACAAAAAAAAAATATCAGCCGAATTGGTCAAGCCGTTTTCATGCCAAGTCGTGACAACGGAAATTTCATTATATGGGGAAATGGAACTGTCGTCTTACTCTATCTTACTCGCAATTTTTCCTTATTTGCTCACCGTTTAGACCTACCCTGGACTACGACAAACATTTTAAAACCAAAATCAGCTC
The DNA here is from genome assembly GCA_905147285.1 of Hypena proboscidalis. NCBI lineage: Eukaryota > Metazoa > Arthropoda > Insecta > Lepidoptera > Erebidae > Hypena > Hypena proboscidalis. Next base: position 14,526,010 of record LR990128.1, on the reverse strand, counting down.
AATCGGCCCAGCCGTTCTCGAGTTTTAATCAGACTAACGAACAACAATTCATTTTTATTTATATAGATGTATTATTAATAAAATAATCACTTATTTATTTTAATGACAATAATAAACATTATCATAATATCAATCAACTAAATAGACTAGAAAAATAAACGAATAAAAAAGGCATATATTTACGTTAAGACGAGGTGGTGAATAGGCGTCATTATAAATTATGTAGCTTTTTTGATGGGTGTATAATTTTGAATCGTCATTTTCTATGGTTTCATATAAATAGGTTATCTAAAAGATTTACGAGGTCGCACACCAATTTCCTAAGTACATTTTGTGGTTTTGCCAAAACAATTAAACATGACAATATTTGTGACGATGGGTATTAATTAATTAGGCAACATTTTAATGGTTTTTAGGGTTCCGTACCTCAAAAGGTAAAAACGGAACCCTTATAGGATCACTTTGTTGTCCGTCTGTCTGTCTGTCTGTCTGTCAAGACCTTTTTTCTCAGGAACGCGTGGAGGTATCAAGCTGAAATTCATATCAAATACTCAAGTCTATGGTCTCTTGGAGCTGTGAAAAAATCAAACTTCTAAGTCAACGCGATCAAAAGATACTCCCGTTTATGCCGCAAATTTTCGACACTCGCAAGGGAATCAAAACCTACAGGGTACTTCCCGTGAACTCAGAATCTTGAAATTTGGTACGAAGCAACGTCTTATAACACAGATAAAGGAAAAATTGCGAAAAGCATAAATTTTTAGTTACATCATATAATAAAAATATTTTTAATAATTTTAAACTTATTACCCCTTTACTCATGAACGCGTAGTGGTATTATATTGAAATTCTTAACAAATACTTAAGTCTATAATATCTTTAAGCTGTAACAAAATCAAACTTCTACGTCAACGCAATCAAAAGATACAGCAATTAAAGCCGCATATTTTGAAACTCGCAACTACTCGCAAGGGAATCAAAACCTAAAGGATACTTCCAGACGACCTGGAATCTTGAAATTTGGCATGAAGCAACGTTATAAAGTACACATATAGGAAAAATTCCGAAAATCTTAAATTTTTAGTTACATCACATAGTATATTTTTTTTAATAATCATAAACTTACTAGCTGACCCAGCAAACGTTAAAATACCATAACTTTTACTTATATACCTACAGGTTTGTACGGAACCCTCGGTGCGCGAGTCTGACTCGCACTTGGCCGGTTTTTTACGTTGTTGTCGACGTAGTTTTCTGCTCTCTCCCTAATATATCTGATTTATTTTTTCTAAATCTCATCTTATGTAAGATATTATAAAAATAAACCCATCTTAGATGAAAGGTAATCGTTGTATTTTCAGCTAGATGCGTTCTGATTTTCAATAAAAGCGTTTCAACAAATATTTCCTTGAAGTATTATTGGATTTCATCTCAGATACTTATATTTCCTCAGCTGTGCACCGAGAAAGAGAAATAGGTACCCATTTCTAGGTCAGCGGTTTGCAAACATAATTTTATTTTCAATTCATGATATAAACGTATTTAAAAAGCAGTAGAAAATACTTAAAGTGGAATGCAATCTTTGAAAAGTAAATCTTATTTTCAAACGTCTGTGGTGCGCGGTGCCACGAGCGCCATCTTGAGAAGAATGACAAATTGAATGAAGTTCCACTCTACTGTTTGTCATTCAACAAAAGTCATGCTTTTCAACAGTTTAAGGAGAATATTTACAAAGTTCTAGATCTAATATTATTCGACATTGCAGTCGCATTGTCTCTTACGAACTTTAAAGAATTTAATAAAGTCGGCTTTTCTATTTCAATATCATTTGTAAAGAAAGCACGTCTGTGCTATTTCATTCGTGAAACGTAAATTATTGCCTAAAGTTTTAGAGGAGATGAGAGCACTACACTAAATGGCTCTTGTAGAGTCAAGTGAAGGGCTTTGATACATCTCTCAGATATAAAGTTCTAGTAATTTAAGAGAGCTAATTATAGCGCTAATGATTCATCAAGAAAGCGTTTTTTATAACAGATTTAAAATAATGGTGCAAGTCACTTTCATTCTAAGTTCCAATCAAAACAAAAAAAAACAGAATAAAAAAAACAAGTAACTTTTTTATATTTTAAAGAAACTTCCAAATCTGTTTTTTTTCAATAATTTTTTCGTGTCCAATTAAGTACTGAAATATAGTTAGTTTTTTTACGATTGACGTTTTTTATAATTTTTTCGTGTGAATTCATGTAGCTTTTTTTTTTAATTGCCTTCATGATTGATTTTATATTCACAGTTGGAGGGGTCGGACGCAGCTCCGGACGACCCTGTTCACCTCAAGAGACGGGTGGGACTCCTCAGTGGGGTGGCTCTAATCGTCGGCACTATGATTGGTAAGATCTCCTCAACCTTTCTCAAGTCCTAGTACTTAACTCGTGCAATTGAGTTCTGCTGCGGGGATTATGATTTCCCAGAATGCTTTAATTAAATTGATGAGTGTGTGTATTGTATGACAGATAAAAGTAAGTGTTGTACTTACAGGCATTACAAATTAATGTTTACATTACACTTATTTATTAATATTATTTTCACAAATTTCCTCATGCGTAATTTAATTTTCTTGTAAAGTGGCAATTAGTGACCGACCGAACTTTCTGTTTTGGTTTCTATTTCGGCCAGTTTCGGTACCTTCTAGAATCTATATTACTGACCGTTTATTTTGAAAAAAAAAGGCATCATGTATGGAGCACCATCACCGCATCGTTGGTAAAAATATAATCTCGTAAATAATGACGTACGAAAAACTCATGGTAATAGCAAATTATTGAAAATACCATAATAAGTAAGTTCACCAAAGTCAGTTTCGGTTTTGGTTTTGGCCGAAACTGAGTTCGGTGCCCAACTTTCAGTTTTGGTCAAAGAATCTGTTTCTGTTAAACATTCGTAGTAATCAAAAATATAGTAGAATTATAGTACAACGAATACATTACTTTATGCGACGTTAAAATTTATATTTGTAAAAATATTATGCTTAGGTAATTCGGGCACACGTCATGAACTAAAAGATGTGGTCATTCAGACAGTTACGTGAGCAAAATACCCATCGTTAATGTTATTAGTATCTTTACATTACTTTAATAGTTAAAGCCAACTTCGTATTACATCGTAAAATGTAAAGCAAACGAACAAACAAACACTTTGTAACCACACTTTAAAGTATTATGGAATCCGTGATTTGTTATTTATACACAGATTCGTCACGAGTGTGCTGCGTCACGTCATCCACATTATTGGATAACTGAAATACAATTTATTTAGATATGAATCAAGGCTATCATCTAAGGCTTTAGTTTTTTTTTTTAATTATAAGAAATCAATTATAAAAATTATGATATCTTATTTACATTACAATCTAGCCTATCAAGACTAATAAGTAATATTATGTTAACCTAAATTGCTACGTTATAATATAATCTAAGAATGCGTCCATTAACACATACTTAGTTTTTGTTAAGAGGAAGTCACTTTGTTCATGTGTTCTTTATAACAACACTTATCGCACTAATTTATTTGTCACCTATCACTAAACTAACTCGAAAGGTTTCGTTCGTTTTAGTCTTTTCACTAATTCCGTATTATTAAGGCTTTAATAAAAAGTTAATCATATTCAATCTAAATATTTAGACAGTCTTGATAACATAACATCACGCCCATATAACCCAGAAGGGTCTGGCAGAGGTGTACAACACAGATATTTCACTTGTTATGTTTAGGTCCTATGTGATAGGGGAAGAGCCTATCGCCATCAAACGAGCACAATTCCAACTCCGTGCTGCTATTGTGAATTGCCTAATAGAAAGTTCACAAATAGCACTTTGCGCAGATTTAATAATTATTTTATTGGATTTGAATTTCCTGTTGCATCGAAATACCGGCAAAAAGAATACACATCTATGTCTAATGCTTCAGCAAAACACGAACGTACAAAGCACATTTAAATATTTTAGTAACTTTGAACAATTGCACCTTGAACTTAAATGATGATGTCCGTTGCAAGTTCAGAATTTTTAACTAAATTCAGCACACCCCTATAAAAAGCCTTTGAATTGTTACCGCAATATTTAATGAGCCAGGTCCTCTGGGACATTAATAAATGTTCTAACAATAGGGGAAAATGCTAATTAACAACGAGAAAATACGGAGAGACTTTCGTTTTACAAGTTTAAACAAAGAACTTGGAGAATTTATTCTTTATTTACTGAAAAATCACTTCGACCCATGGTTTTATCGCGCGTTCGATTAATGAGTCCTTTTCCGGGCTTAGCTATTTTTTTATATAAATTTCCATCACGGCCTCGATTCAGCTGCCAGCTGGTTAAGCTGTAATAGCGTAACAAACAGACAAACGGAGGTGACAGACTGATAAAGTATATAAGATAGAGTCTGTCACACTTATAATTTTAGTAAGGATAACTAAAATCACAATAGACCCCCGGACGTTAAATGAAAAATAACGAAAATTAAAAAAAAAATTATGAGGTGAGATCGAGTTCAAACGCGTGCCGATCCAACATAAAAAAAAATAAAAAAAAAGTCGACGTGTGAAAAAGGATAACTAAATATTATAGACGACCGACTGACAGCCAGATATCTGTCATTACTCAAAACTATGATGAGCTATGATTCGTTGTTCTGAGTGATGAGCTTTCAACTCTAGACGTCATCAGCACTCTTCACATACTTACCTGTCATGATCAGACAGTGCCAATGCACTTATTTATAGTCCTATTTTATCGATCCCTACGCCATCACCGAGGTAAAAGTACACGTTTCGATTTCCTACCATTTTAGACTAAAATGACGGTAGCATGTAAGTATGATGTACAAATAAAAAGAGCGAAGTGAAAGGACATGTAATAACATACTCATATTTACGGTATTTTCTTCGCGTTATCGAAAAATTACGACTTCAATATCTGCTTGTAAAAGCGCCCAATATGAACTTGAACTTTTCTTATATTTTCTTTTTATATCTCGAATGTTATATAGCTAATGAGCGTACAGTACGACATATAATACTTGAGCCTATACTACATTTACAAAATACTGTAGGGTAGATATATTTTTTTCTACGAAATATTAAAATATATCTCCTGTGCTTGCTAGTATTTAAAATTAAGATCAAAACATCTGCATTATCACTAAATTCGAACTGAACCAAAAGGCGTAGTGCGAAGTTAGAGTGGACCTTATTCCCTCAAGTACACAAGACCTCTAACATCTTGTAGTCCCCTTATGTTGAAGTTAAGAAATTCGATCGACTTTTAGGATAAATACCTGAAGCATAAGCCTAATGTATTTTGGTAGTACAAGGTTTCCAAACATTTCATGCTCGGGTATGTTTGAATGGTCAATGTTTACGTGGGTGGGTCACACGCGCCCACGTCCAAAGGAATCCTACTGAAAGTACTGAAGTTCTGTTGTTCTAGAAAAGGATCAATAACGTTTATATAAAAGTTGTTTACCTGAATTATAAAAATATTTATACCTAATATATTAATTTGAAAGTGTTAGAGTTACACACGCTCTGAGAAGGCAGAATGACTACCTTACCATTAAACAGTGTAAATTATACCAAAATTTTTCAACCGATTATAATTAGCTGGAAAAAAGAATAACAGACGCGAAATATTTTTCCTCAATTTCCTCCAGAAGCCAATGACACTTCAAGGTTGGCGCAGTGTAGCAAAGCACGCGTCTTTCATTTCATAACCTCTGACAGATATTGGATCAATTGGATGTCGGTGATAACGGACCGTCAATTTTGTTGGAGAGTTTCCGGATAAGTTATATTTTATTTGACAACGAATAATGTAATTTTTTCTGCCCATTTATGTGGATAGAAAGACAGTTTTCTAAATAGTTTGTGTACCTATAAGTAAAAGTATGAATGTTGTGTGTTGTTCTAGGTTCTGGAATATTCGTCTCGCCCTCTGGGCTGTTGGAGCGCACCGGCTCAGTGGGCATCAGCTTCATCATTTGGATGGCATGTGGCCTGCTCTCGCTGCTCGGTGAGTAACACACGACAAATGTTAATGTATAGGTGTACCTTCGACTCGTTGTCTGCACTCCGCGCCTAGACCATCACACTTTAATCTTAAGCCATTACAGCCACACACAGCACACATACTCACACTACACACATACGCTGGTGTAACACAGCCAGCTTATCTCCACCCAGAAGTTTAGGCGTTTCCCAAAACTTAAAGGTGCGAGGATATGTTTCCGTTGAAATTAAATGAAATATCTTTATTCCTAAGACTTCACAGAGCACTTAGAATCATCATACAAAAATAATTCTACTCTACTTCTTTTTACTGAATTCGCGGCGCTCACTTTTATCAATCATCACAATATCTTGAATGTGAATGTGAATTTAAGTACCAGTTCCGTAGACAGGATCTTCTTGAGAACTGAGGCAAGAAACTTAAAGCCGACTCTTTTCAAATGCCAATTTGTGCTTACAATATTATTTTCTTATAGTAAATCAGTTCTTTTTCTTCCATGGTGAAAAGTAACGGTGGGACCGATTATACATTTTAGAATTTCATGGAATGACACAATAATAAGAACTACGTGACCACCACGTGCGAATGCCTCTCAATGAACTTCAACCATCAAAATTGGTTATCGTTATCACAAATACATCCGCATTTCATTTAGCTTTAATAACTAAGGTTGATAGTGTTTGTTTATTTCCCGGGTCAATAACCTGAAAAAGTGCATTGTTTATCATTTCTGTAATTCCTAAAGAGATTGGAGACAGAACTTCCTTTTTCTGGTGGTTCCACATTGCGTTAATATCCGTTGAAGGATTTTTCGATATCACTCAGTATTTTGTAACGAAAGAGGATAATTTTTAATTTAATTTGACTGAAATTATTTAACATGTAAAATATATACCTATATCTACAATAATGTCTATAATTTAAGGGGGGCTCTCATTCAACAAACGTTTCTTTTTAGGCTTGTTTTTATTTAATACTAGCTTACCCGGCGAACTTCGTACCGCCTTAGCGTAAATTTGATGCACTACTTTATTTTGATAGCTGACCTATCTTATGTATGCGTACCTATTCAATTTGAACTGGAATCTATAATATCCTCCATATAAAAATTAATACCTATTTTCCTGGTCTCGTCGTACCTGAGAAGGACTTTACTAATTTTATTAAATAGAAAACAAATATATATTTACATAATAGTGTTTATTCCGTAGGGTTCAATAATTTTCAATAATTTCACTTATATTTTTACAGAAAGTTTATTAATTTTTTTATTAATTTTTTTTTTCCGTAACAACCTTGTACAGAGTATTAGAAAACTACAAAAAAAAATATCAGCCAAATCGGTCATGCCGTTTTCATGCCAAGTCGTGACAACGGAAAACGGGTTTCATTTTTATTTAAATAGATTTATAACGGCAACAGATAGTCGCTTGAAACAGTCACAGAATATTAAGTTATATATTTAATTCGAATTATACAAATAAATATTTAAGAGGGGTTCCCATACAACAAAAGACATGATTTTTTGCCGTTTTTATACATAATGGTACGAAACCCTCCGTGCGCGAGTCCGACTCACACTTCACCGGTGATTTAGTATTTTACATGGAGTCCTCAGTGTTACCCGTTAGACGCTCTGTCTGCAAAGGCCTCTAATATCTTATAATTTTTCCAATGTATTTAAATTGGCAGCACTGTTAATAACATTGTTACAGCAAGATGAAATGGTAAACTGATCACGAGTTATCTTCTAAATATTAACAAAATTACCTACCATTTTGTATATCCGCCTACTATTACGCAAATTGGTTGTTTTTAGCGTTTCCGATGACACGTAGCCGTTTCTATTTCTGTTCAACCTGTAGACATTTATGTTTTCATTCATATTTCAAACTAAAATATTTTATGAACGCGCATAAATTAGCTGCCAGCTCTCAGTAACTACGATATTGTTAGAAAATGTAACATCTTAGTTTTCATTCATTGTTTAATACCAGCGCGGCAGCGGGATGCAAGTTTAGCCTTGTGTAATTCTAATGATTATAATAATGTTAAATACTCTTTGCTATGTGTGTACACATTTTTGATCAAGTAGAGCGTCCTCCCCTCTCTAAATGCTAACTAATTAGTATATAAATGTAAAGAACGCTAAAATCTATGAAAATTTATTATGTTTTTACTTATTTAATGGCAGTGTCTCACACAAAACGAAACCCTACATTGCGCATGGTCCGACACGCACTTAACAGCTCTGGACACAGTTCTACAATGGAAATTATACCACTAATGAAACCCCTTCACAAATGAATAATTGAATGTTATGCGTTTGTGAAGGGCGCCGGTGTCCGTTTATTATGCGGACACACGCGCTTAAGGGTAGTCCTGTCAAATGCGCCGCACCTTTATCTCTCTCTCTGGGCAAGTTAAGCCTAACTTTTTAGCAAAAAATAGAACTAAGTTTTAAGTGCTACTAGTTACTGCCCGTGCCCTAATATCAATATAACCTATGCCCATTTCCATGCCCGAAGTTTTGCTATGATAGCGAAACAAACTGGCAATGTTATTTTAGATTTATTATATTAGTAAGGAAGTAAGGATATTTTTATTTACTTATTGATGCTAAGTTTTGATAATGGTCAAAATAATTTACAGCTTGACAAATAAAGCCGGTTACACACTGAAACCGTAACGAAAAGTAACAAAAAAAAAACATCGTGTATGCTGCTGGGGTGCTTGGGTAGCCACCGTGATGTCAAATGCCACTATTTGCGGGTTGGCTATGCGGTCATTGAGTTTATGTATCTTTCGAGGCACAGTTTTTTAGAGCGTTTTGAAGACAAACTTTTTACGAGCGACAGAGAACGCACTTGTGCTTAAGGCACGTATAAGAGCAAGAGAAACGGACGTATTTATGTCCACATTTAAAATGGGAACAAAAAATCGGTATGTTTAAAAATTTTAGTTCCAAAATGTTTGTCTTCAAAACGCCCTAAAGCACATTGTCTCTATAAATACATATAAACTCAATGGTTAGGATAAATGGCAATGACTATGTCTATCAACAAATTTCGGCAGCCTTACTCTACAGTGGCACCGACTGGTGAGGCAAATAAACGATAGCCCTCATTGGGTTGCACTGATTTGTTGATTTGTTATTTTGTTGCAATACGAACGGCGCGTCGTCGGCCCATTATTTTTTACTCTTTTTTGACAAGCTGTTAGTGTGCTGTTTCTGTTAACATTGGTGTATTTTTAAAAACGTTTTATTCCAGATTGTTAAATGTAATAAACTTCTGTTGTAGGAGCGCTCGCATACGCGGAGCTGGGAACAATGAACACGTCGTCAGGCGCTGAATACGCCTACTTCATGGACGCGTTCGGAGGACCGCCCGCCTTTCTATTCTCATGGGTAATTATTCACTCACTATTATAATAGTATTTTGCCATACTGTGTAGTAAGTGAGCCTTTAAAAAAATAAAATACGAAATAAATTGAAATTTCTATTATTTGTAGTTAAAGGATAGATTTACAATTTTGTCTAACATAGGTCAAAATCATCACCTTTGACCATTAATATATATTTTTCCAACGACGGAATTGATGGCGACTTTTTAGCTTACATTTAATGACGTGTTTCGAGCATTCACAACAACTTTTAGCTCTTGTTCTGAATTTCTGTACTCCTTCATGTCTAAATTGACCGGGCTTTATAAACATACATAAAGTTTAAAAAAAAGCGTACATGAAACTGGAATAACCGTTTACATTTTTTTAGGTCTCGACATTGGTACTGAAGCCATCTCAGATGGCTATAATTTGTCTGAGCTTTGCAAAATACGCGGTGGAACCGTTCGTATCGGAGTGTGAGCCGCCGTATAGCCTGGTGAAACTCGTCGCAGTCATATGTATTGGTATGCCACCCATCCATTACTAGTTCATTAAGAATGCCAATAGACGAATTTCAATTGATATTTATCTAAGAGTCGATTAAGGTCAATAAGATGCCGGCCGTTGAAATACATTGTAACATTGTCTTTGCAGTGATGATATTAGCAGTGAATTGCTACAGCGTGAACCTGGCTACAAACGTCCAGAACATCTTCACGGCAGCTAAGCTGGTGGCTGTGGCGATCATCGTTTGCGGAGGAGCTTATAAGTTAATATTAGGTAATGAACGACGACGAGCACATTCTTTTGCTTCATCTTCATTATTCATAGATCAATTAACTGATGATAGACGACTTTTGATTGTGATTAGGGACAGGGACAGGAGATTTAGCCCCAATTTTACCAAACTTCTTCGTGTTAATCGCGGTTAACGCGAAACCCGAGCTCGATCTCTCCTTCGTTGAATGTTTGAACGGGGCAGAGAGAGATCGAGAACGTACGTTCAGCGTTAAACATCGCCTTAACACGTTGGTGAAATCGTGGCTTAGTATCTAAATGGTTTGGCTGTGAGTGACTGGACAAGTTAAAGACAGGCATGTTTGTTTGATGGTAGTTTAACTTTTGAAATACTAGATAGGGCCATTTGAAGGCCAAGAGAAATACTTTAGATGGTTTGACAGGCTTTCACATTTTAAGATTTTCCAGAAGATAATATTGGTAGGGACAGTTTGTAACATGGAATTTCTTGAAAGATAGGAGTTTCCTTAGGCCTTCACCTGGAAATGGTAACCCCAGTGAGAAGTTCATCACCACATAACTAATCATAGTACTGGGTTGTAAATACGTTGTACACTGACTGTTGGTATTCGGTATGGTGCAGGTAATACGCGACATTTACAGGAGCCCAATTTCGGCAGTAGCACGGCCACGCTGGGCAACATTGCCACTGCCTTCTACACTGGCCTGTGGGCATATGACGGTTGGAATAACCTCAACTATGTGACTGAGGAGATAAAAAACCCATCCAAGTAAGTCTAACTGTATCCACTTTACATTATTAGCTTTATTAAATAACCGGACAACCGCAAGTGTCCTGTGTAACAGATAATGGCGAGTTTTACTTTTTAGGCTCTACATAGAGTCTCGGCAACTTGGTACCGCTGCTGACTGAAGCATCAGAAGTTGGTACTTTTTTATATATCTAAGTTTCTGTCTTATTACCAAGATTTTTAGAATTACTGTAACTTCCCTACATCATTAAATATTGTAATGAATGAATTCAATCTGAAAGAAAATATCTCTCAATAATCTTCTATTTTTCCAATGAGTTATCGATTTATTTTTTCAATGTAGTTAATAACGTCTTTAGGAGTTTTGGTAGTAATTGTTCTGCGTTTTCAGGAACTTGCCGTTGAGCATAATAATCGGCATTCCTCTGGTGACGTTGTGCTATGCGTTGGTGAACGTGTCGTACCTCGCCGTCATGTCGGTGAGCGAGATGACGGACAGCGAGGCGGTGGCCGTCACGTTCGGGAACAGGCTGCTTGGACCCGTGGCTTGGCTCATGCCATTAGCTGTCACCATATCCACGTTCGGGTCCGCGAACGGCACTCTGTTTGTTGCTGGAAGGTATGTAAGATTGGCCATTGTACAGCGTAGATGCGACATAGTATAAATAACTAAAACCACAGATTGCAGACGTGATTAGGGTTTATTGCCACCGCCACCGGTTAAATATTCGCTATGTTGCATCTAACCTGTATTTTTCACCTAGGGTTGTTGGGTAAAATTACGTAATCTTTTGAATTTTGTATAGACTACTCGAGTTTCAATACTATTTTTTTATGTTTACCTATATATATGACAGACGTTTTCTTTTTAATTTCAGTATTATAAAAGATTTCGTTTTTCAGGTTGTGTTTCGCGGCGTCACGCGAAGGCCATCTACTAGACATCTTGTCGTATGTCCACGTGCGCCGTTTCACCCCCGCGCCGGGACTGATATTCCACGTAAGTTTCAAATTCATCACATCTAGTTTCTTGGTAATTAATCTGCTAAAACAAAAAAAACAATATGCAGGCACTTGGTACGACTAACTACTTTCCAGAGTTCTAGAGGCTTCGCGTAATTTGCTACTATACAATTACAAGCTGGATGTGACCATAGCGACATTTATTGAAACTAAGTAGATTCTATACGTGGTTAGTATTAATTTTCACCGGTAAAAGTCATGTATTTGTGTAAAAAAGGTGATTTAATTTTCGCGAAAAAAATCTACCGGTGTCTAGAAATTGTGGTTTCAATAAATTACGATATGTCGCAACCTCCTGGTATATTAAAGTCCTATAGCGAATATCCGTCGGCGCGTTGATGGAAAAGTAAATTTTCTTTACTAAATTCTGTAGTAAAAAGGAATGAATTTAATACTTGCCTCGTTTGATGTCAACCTGTTGTATATTTTTCCAGTCAGTGATAGCGGTGGCGATGGTCCTGTACGGCACGATCGACTCACTGATTGACTTCTTTTCGTTCACCGCGTGGATCTTCTACGGAGGCGCCATGCTCGCGCTCATCGTCATGCGATACACCAAACCACATGCACCCAGACCTTATAAGGTATATTACCATTACTGCTTGCTATAAATTTCTATATAAAACAAGTTTATGGAATCCATCCAGTCAAACTCCCAATTAAGCTATTCAGATTATTCCACGACATGTTCGCCCATTCCTGTAAGGTGCTAAATGGATGTCAGGGTTAATCTAAAATCGTGGTTTCGATCCTGGCCATTACACCACGGATGTATATGACGTGTGTATCACGGATGTGAACCTCTTCTTGACACAAGCGAATTTAGCTGAGCTGGAGGGGGTTAAAAATAATTATTAATAATACTCGTACCTTAATTCTGCGAGTCTTTTCCTAATTGCCCTAAGACCCCTATGGTCTTGTAGTGTAACTGATTTAGCTGATTATTATCCGTGATTATACCTACCTTACTATCTAAGTAAAGTACCTACAATTAAATTATAAATGATTGCAATCAATTAAAATTAAAACTCCACAGCGCTCTTTACAAAAAACAAATGAAAAAAACTTACTTATTCAGACTTTGCACCTTTCATCATATCTAAAAAAGAAATTAGATTAATAGATTTTGCCGAGGTCGACCAAATTACCTAACGAAATAAAAGAAATACAAATTACCTTACACATTTTGTCACAGGTGCCGATTATCATCCCGATAGTGGTGTTGTTCGTGTCAGCATATCTAGTGGTGGCTCCCATCGTGGATCAGCCGCAGTTCGAGTACTTGTACGCCGCGGCGTTCATCCTGGCCGGCCTGCTGTTCTACGTGCCGTTCGTCAAGTGGGGATTCTCGCTGCCGTTCATGGGTAACCATTCAAACTGATTGCCGCATTAGGCACCATAATCCTTGCTTTCTATTACCACTTAGCCTTAGGGCTTAAAGGATAAGTGGTCTTAACGACCATTCATAATGGCCTCAGAAAATAAGTAACAGGTTTAACTTTGAAGCTTTTTGATTCTGTTTTCGAGAGTAATTCCCACTGACATTATTGAGTACAATCTGAAGTCATTTATAAATAAACTCAACGATATTTTTGTTGCAGATAAAATAACAGTTTTCCTTCAAATGGTGCTGGAGGTGGTGCCAACATCAACGACCTTTGAATATTGAAGTAGTCTGAGTCGGACTTTAAAAACAATTGTGACAAAATTACACGTCGATTCATTTATTTAAGTATTATTTGGAATTCGACATTGTTACTATTTTGGTCGTATTTCATCCACCCTCAGTTTGTGTTACTAAGAACTTGGACGTTATTTGTATCACTCAAGTTCCTTTAGGTATGACTGGGGGAGGTGGTATAGCTCTTTAGTTAAAATTTGATATAATTTTTGACTGATAGGTATGTTCCTTATCCCAAAATTATTGCCCAGATATTGTGTAAATGCAATAAATTTATGTATATCGATATACTAAATTAAAATAATAATGAATTAAACATTACATGGTATTTTGATGTTGTTGCAGCGTAAAGCTTTTACATTATGTTTTGGATTAAAAATAAATATTGTTGTACTTATAAAAATAAATGTGGTACTTACGCAATGTTCTAAGATATGGAAGCCAAAAGGCAATATTTTTTGCTAAAACTTAGATAGTAAAGACATCGCTCATTTCATTAGTTTGCACGAATCATTCCTATGGGTTCATGCATTTCGGGGTATCAAGCTGTACCACGCAAGTGTTGGGCAATATCGATTCGTGGTTGTACATGAAACGTGCCAGGTGAGCTTTGACAATCACGTGCCATTACTTATATAGGTAGTAAAAGCCCATATCAATCTATTCTGTCGATCTTTTAATGGCTGCTAACAACTATAGCACGGTGTAATTACTGCTCATGTAAAATTACAACCCATATATCTTTGCGATGTGGGACCTTGATAACTTATTGATATAAAATGAAAGACATACCAGCAAAGATAATGGCCATACGTGTAGACTGACCTTTAATGAAGTGTTATGGTTTAGGAACGTTGGCATCGCATAATAACATGTTATGATCCGGCTATAAAGCTGCTATGGAGGTGTTGTCCTCAAGTCTCACCTAACACAATAGGCTCATTGGCCGGTTACGTTGCTGTGTGCAATAACATACGTGATATGCAGTTTCTCGATAAGACTAAGCCCTGTTCGCATCACTATGAGTGATTGTGCTAAACTCATAGTTTGTAGCTCATCGTCTCATCATTTAGCCAGCCTTAGAGGCTAAACAGTAGTCTAGCATTGTGTTTTATTTTGATAATATTATCTATACTTAAATATTCTGTTTGCATTAAGTGTACTAGTTACAGGGGATAGTTTCGTTTATGGTGCTGACTCGCTAGGATGTAACAAGAAAACATGTACTTCTCTAAACCACAACTATACCATACATATACTTTAAGTCATGTATAACAAGAGTCAGATCAGATGATAACAATTCGTACGTTTTATCGTTATTTGGGCGAATAATTTTTCCTTTTTGAAAGACTAAAATGTGTGTTTAACAATATGTAGTTATTAACCCTTGTGTGAGTGACAATGGCATCCATTTATATGACAAGGTAATTGAGCTAATAAAAATATCCTCCGAACAATGATCTTCAATAAAATCATGAACTGTTTGTTGTTTGGATTCAATATTACAATGTCAATGTGAAGGCGAATTGTACAATTTAAATCTAAAGTAGTTATTATATGTATGGTTCGTCCATGTTTATTTTTATAACATACGAATATACTTGAGAGTACTTTTAGAAGATATTAAATTTTCATTCACTCAAGGGTTGAATTAGTTGAAGTTTGCGATCGGTAAAATTTGGTCCTATCATTCCTTACCGGGGCAAACAGTACTATTGATTTTAAATGTTTTTATATTATTAAAGTTTTATTTGTTTTTTATTCGTTTTTAAAACTTACTATTTAGGTAGAATACTATTAGAAATGGACTTGAAGAAGCCGGATTCGATATTACGCCCAACGTTTTGATCATGTACTTATCTAACAGTTAGAAAGATTTCAAGTATGTAATGTTGTAGTTAGTAAATGCTAAGCAAACACGGGCACACACAAAGTACACACCTAACGATGTGATATTGTTATGGCTAAAAATTATGGTTTTATTTTGTGTACAGAAAATATCATAAAATACATACCTATACTTACATAATATAAATTACATATGTGTGTACTTATCTCTGAAAGAGATCTGAATTATTTATTGTTATATACTACCATTGAAGTGAAATTTTAAATAAAGACAAATAAACCATATTATTATTTTATTTACCCTGTCATTTATTGAGCCCAATTATAGGATAGTTTCACACTTAGCTCTTCTACTTCTGCAACTTGAAAAACGAATAACCCAAGACTTCACTGTGGACAGTTGCACTTTCGTTACGTGTATTGGAAATTTATATGACATCATACTACAAGCGATAAGTTGAAACCGGAGCGCTGCTGTATTCTCAGAATAATAATGTACTCAGTGACGCTGTGCTCACTGAGGTCGAAACCGGTGGAGACTGCAACTCTCAACTTATCACGCACGATAATAATAGTTATTTATGGTACAAGTGAGAAAAAGTTTATATTTCTGTTGTGAGTGCCAATTTTAAATCTTGAGCTTGCGAAGTAGTCTTAAATTGAATCACGAGCATAGCGAGTGATTCTAATAAAGACTACTTCGCAAGCGAAAGATTTTAAGAGGTCACGAACTGGAAATTAAATTTTTCTTACGCGTTGCAATACCAAACTTTTCACCTCTTCCAGTGAGAAAATATTAAGATTTAAATAAACTCGTACTCGATTGCTTAATCTGAAATAATTACATGAAATACGACAGTAATACCGATTCATAATGCGTTTTAGGGCCTTTAAAAAGTCGCCACTAATTAAATATGTCGTACGCTTTCAAATACTTTTCACGTGAATTTTCTGGTAAAAAAGCAAACTTCTGTGTTAGAAGCAAGTTACCGCAACTCTTTTGGAGTTCCACAAAGTTCTTCATCACTGGATTCACTATTTTTTTTGTTAAAAAGTTCCAGTAAACAATTAAACATAAACTGAAAAGAATTTATAGTTGCCCGCGATGACTGACACAGACACAGACTTTTTTTTTTAAATCGTGCGTTCGGAAATTCGTTCCGTAACACTTATTTATAGAGTCTAATATTAAGTACATACCCGATTTTAATTAATTTAATGGTTAATCACGAATATAAAACCATGAAAATACTAAATAAGCTTGTATTTATATAATTTAAAATAATTAAAACGTATCGTTTGTAGTTTTTAAATAAAATTGATGTCAATGTTTATTACTAACCTACATGGTGACTGTTTAGTTTTTTTTTTGCGCCTATTCATTGGAAGGATTTAGTGTTTCGAAATTTAAATTACTTTGCCTCACTAGTGAGTAATAAGCGTTATTACTCACTGAATTCTCGCAAGCAAACGATCTTTTTCGTGCTGGTGTGGTGAAAAACAAATTAAAAGACAGATTATGTTCAACAATTTATTGTTGTTAATAAACAAAGATCCACAGATCTTGAAACAGTTCTATACCATTTGAAATATTTTGGCAATACATGCATTAATTTACCCAATGGTAAAATTTGTATTTACTTCTGAAATTAACAAAAAACTAAAAGATAAGTTTAATAAGGCAATATCATAGTGAAAAAGGATTTCTTGTCAATAATATTTATTATCTTAGAACGCAGTTACATCTGATACACAGTCATAGCAGATTTTAGTCAAAGTCAAATAAAATTATAAGAATTTTAAGAGTGCATAGACAACTAAGATTGGAAATATTGCACATAATAATAGTCTAGTTAGATAGCTAACAATAAAATATAAAACTACATGGTCCATGTACCATATTGTCTGCAGCGACGGTATTTACTATAAAACTAGAAATCTGTATAACAATTTAATTATCTATACATCATAATATAATCAATTCTCTATTCCAATCAGCCAAAATATTTCTAAAATGGTATGAATTGACTTAGATTCGGTTTGCTTTTGAAGGCAATCTGATATTCACATGGCATTACATATCAATAGATAAAATTATATAGCTACAACGTATTTAGAACCTAAGGTGCGGTTTGTTTTTCATCAAGTGCCTGAAACAAGGAAAATTATTGTTATCAATGTGTTACTCTAGTAAGTAGTTATTTTGAAGAGTATTATGTGAAAGATTCATAGTCTAAACATTAACTTTACTTTGGTAACTTGATATTTATAAAGCACTTTTTATACTAGAATACCGTGCATAATCAATTTTAGACCGACTATAAATTAATTTTAGATCGATGGAGCTTGGCTTGCCCTTAGTTTAAATTAGCCTCCTTTCATTTATACTAAAAAACAGTTTAAAAAAATGGGACCAGCAGGATTTGAACCTGCAACCTTCTGCACAACGGGCAGTCTTTAGCTTAGCTTTAACTCCGCCTTTCTTTCAATTAATCTGATAATGCAAAAATGTAAGGACGTCAATTTTGTCATGCGGGCGGGCACAAATTGCCATTATCACGCTGCGATGCTTATTAAACGACCAGTATGCAAATTACCAGGGTGTATTCGCCGCCGGCACTGAGTACCGATCACCGCCGAGCTTTGACAGCTGATCAATGGATTGAGGAATATTTTGTTTATTCCTCCTCCAATGGGCATTTACATTAAGTGCCTATACATGGTACGGTACAAAATTACAGCGTTGAGTTTCGCTGGGCATGAGTGCTGTTGCGAAGTCGACAAGATGTATGGAAAAAAAATAATATTAAAGTTAACAAAAAAGTACACACTTGTCGAGTGTTTCCCAGAAGCCCATGAGCACGGCGCGGTCGAGATGCCGCTTGGTGCGGCTGAGGTTGAGCACCGTCACCGCCCAGCGCGCCACGTTTGCGTCCAGCTTTATCTCGTCGTACTTCAGGTGGAACGCGCAGACTGCAAAGTTACATACATGCCAAAGATAAATAATATGTTACATCTGAAAGATAAATAATTTATTTTTATTTTATTTTATTTATTTTTATTTAAAAACTTTATGCACAAAAATTGGTACATGGGCGGACTTAATTATGCCGTAGGCATTATCTACCAGTCAACCTTTAGGTGATGCAGAGACGACAAGTGGTAGGTGCAAGAGCTGACAGTTGGTTGGAAACTAGAACCATTATAATAATTTAATCTACAACATTAAAATTATATTGCAATACAAAATACATAACATAAACTATTTAGAATATTTAAATAATGTATAGATCTATATATACACGATTCTAATATACACAAATACAATCATACCTAAATATTTATAAATATTATATATATATATTATAAAGACGTTGTTAGTTAAACTATGTTTGAGTTAACTTTGCCAATTCATTAAAGAGGTGATCACGCACTTTAGTTTTAAACACATAACGGTTGGTGGACATCCTGATTTCTAAGGGGAGCGAATTCCAAAGATGGACTGACTGAACGATGAAAGATGAATTAACGAAACCAGAGGTATGCGAGGGGCACAAAAGGAGAAGATTATTAGAGGAGCGAAGGTTAAGATCATGATTGGAACAGAGATACTGAAAATAAGGAGTTAAATAAGATGGTGGCGAAGGAGAGTGGAGGATAGAAAAGACAGTAGTTAATGCACGTGAATTACGGCGCTGGCGAATGGGTAACCATTTTAGTTCCTGTCGAAAGCTAGACACATGATCATATTTCCGGAGGTTAAAAATAAATCGAATGCAGTTATTAAGAAGACGGTCTAATTTGTTGAGGAGGTCTGCATTCAGGTCGAAACAACATACGTCACTATAGTCTATTATGGGAAGCACCAGAGTTTGTACAAGCATTGCTTTGGTCCTACACGGTAAGAAATTTTTCAAGCGATACACAGCACAATAATGTGTTTAGCCTTAGAGGATTTATATGATAGTGATCATTTTCCTATTTCCATTAAGTGCCTAATAACCCAAGATATGCCAAATAACATTAAATTACCTAAAAAATGGAAATTTGATAAAGCTGATTGGTTACTATTTAGGGAGGAAATAGAACAAGCTGTTCCGCAATTAGGAAAAATAAGTAATTATATTCATGAATTATCTGTTAATGATATTGTTAATGATTTCACTAAAATTATACTCGAAGCAGGCGAAAATGCTATTCCGCAGACATCTGGCATATTAAAGAAGTACAGCTTACCGTGGTGGGATGATGACTGCAAAACAGCTCTAAAAGAAACTAAAAAAGCATTGAAACTTTATAAAAAATACGCAAGAAATGATCCCAATTCGTCCTATAAAATTGAATATAAAAAGAAACGAGCTTATTGTAGATGGCTTTTTAAACAACGTAGAAAAACGTCCTGGCAAAATTGGGTATCGTCAATTAATAATAAAACTCTTACTTCAGATATGTGGAAAAAGATACAAAAACTGAATCATCGTAACATAAAATTCAACACTATTGTCCTAGAGAAATCTGACGAAACATTTACATGTAATCCATTTGAAACCTCTTGCTTATTAGCTACAAATTTTGCCGACAATTCTAGTTCAAATAATTATGCTAACCAATTTTTAGAATATAAAAGGAACCATGAAATGAACACAATTTTTGATACTTACAATAATTCCAATCCAATTAATAGTCAAATATCGATGCATGAATTGTTATTGGTGTTATCTCAAATCGGAAACTCAAGCCCTGGACCAGATAATGTACCTAATATAATTATAAAACATTTACCAACAATTGGACTTGAGTATCTACTAGAATTATATAATTATATATGGACCATGCAAGTTTTTCCAAACAAATGGCAGGAAGCTTTAGTTGTTCCTATATTAAAACCAGGAAAAATATCATGTCTGCAGTCGAGTTATAGACCCATATCATTAACATGTAACATTTGTAAAGTCCTTGAAAAAATTATAAGTAGGAGAATTAGATGGTTTATAGAAACAAATAAGATATTATCACCATTCCAGTATGGTTTTCGCCAGTTTAGATCAACAACAGACCATTTAATGAACATTGAAAGTGAAGTCCTCGATAGTTTTGCAAACAACAATTTTGTAATCATTGTTGCACTAGATATTGAAAAAGCTTATGAAATGGTGTGGAAGCATAGGGTACTAAAATTACTACAAGACCATGGTATTACAGGAAACGCGTTAGCATTTATTAGAAATTTTCTTTCAGAGAGATTTATCAAAGTCAGAATTAACGACACACTATCTCATCAAGTTCCAACAGAAAATGGTTTACCACAAGGGTCAGTTCTTAGCGTAGTGCTTTTTCTTCTGGCTATTAATGATGTTTTATCACAAATTGAGAAACCTGCTAAAGGATTTCTTTTTGCAGACGATCTGACAATCACTTGTAGTGGTAGGACATTAAAACCAACATTAAAAATAATTCAAAACACTTTAAATAAACTTCATGAATGGTCTATGAAATCAGGTTTCAAATTTTCAAAGTCAAAAACTGAATTTATGATACTATCAAGAAATAAGTATAAAAATACAAGTAATCTAAAACTAACTCTCAATGAACAAAATATCAAAGAAGTTAATGCATTAAAAATTTTAGGTCTAACATTTGACAAAAGAATGACTTGGAACACACATATAAATAAACTGAAATCGGAATGCTACAAAAGAACAAATATTATAAAAGTTCTTTCGTCGTCAACATGGGGATCTGATCGAGACTGTTTAATTAATACCTATCATGCCATAATAAGACAAAAACTTGATTATGGGTCTGTAATTTATGATTCTGCAAAAACTCGTACTCTAAATTCACTAGAAAGTGTCCAAAATTCTGCACTTCGTCTTTGTATTGGTGCTTTTAAGACTAGCCCCATAAAAAGTATATTAGCCGAAGCTGGCGAAATGCCATTACAGTTTAGAAGAAAAGAACTTGTTCTTAGATATGCCGCAAATATACTATCACAGCCAGATAATCCCATCTTTAACTACTACACTAAAAAGACAGTCATTGATGCAGAATATGGTTTCCAACCAAAACTTGCACAACCTTTGCGTATAAGAGCTATCAATTATTTAGACCAATGTAACTTGAAAATGCCATCAATTTTACAGAAAAAAGTACTCTCTTGTGGTCCATGGGAAAATATAAAATATCCTGTCAATTTAGAACTATCAACAAATTTAAAAAATGATACACCATCATACATTTATAAGAATCTATTTCATGAAATTAATTATAAAAATACAGATAGTAATACTTTTTATACAGATGGATCAGTTATGAACGGAAAATCAGGTTGTTCGGTAATATCCGGGAATGATTGTTATCGATACAGGCTTCCTAACTTCCACTCAATTTTTAGCTGTGAGGCAAATGCCTTACTTATAGCTCTGCAGTTAATTAGTAATAATTCAAATTTTAAAAAAATCTATAATTTATACAGATTCCAAATCCTGCCTAACAGCTATACAAAACGAAAAAAATACCAATTCGCTAATTTTAGAAATCAAACAAACAATTATTAGTCTTCTCAAAGATAATTATAGTATAGAAATAATATGGATACCAAGTCATCAAGGGATAGTTGGAAATGAAAGGGCTGATTATGAGGCTAAGTGTGCATTAACCGATAATGACATCAATAATACTATTAAATCAACAATAAATGATATACACCAGTATTTTAAAATTGAAATGAAAAAGTTATGGGATCAAAATTGGAAATTAGAAAATTCATCAAAGTTATTTTCTATTAGAAATTCAATTTTCGATAAATCTCCAAATTCATTTGATTGTAGGAAAGACCAAGTAGCTGTCACAAGGTTAAGAATTGGACACACAAATATGAGTCATATTCATTTAATAACAAAAAAGGAGATTAATAAATGCAAGTGTGGACTAAATCTGAGCATGGATCATCTCTTAATTGAATGAATAAACTCTCATGTATAAACTAGTTTAATTTACTGTATATTTTAAGCGGTGGTCGTTAATGACCTTGTTGTTAAAAAGCGACCTTAAATAAATAAATAAAAAAAAAAAAAAAATGTGTTTAGGTGAAAAATTTATACATCACCATCAAAATTAATAAATCAGTCATTTGGTAGGTAAGGTGGCTGACTTAGTAATTTAACAGGCAATGTAGTATTTTAATGCTTTTTGAGTAGCATCACTTTAAAAGTGCTTTGTTGCTCTATATATAGGTGGGCATGAGGCTTGTGACTATAAGTATCTGTTAATACTTAAAACGATATACCAACCGTGGCGGTAGATAAGTAAAGCTGTCCATAAATAGATTACTTCATGCTTCAATGAGTTTGCTGACGGGTCGAGGTACTATGATATTAGTAAGGGTACTTGAATACGAGAAAAGCTTAAAGACAAAATGACAGTTCGCGCAGCCTACAAGACATGAAAAGACGATGCTCAAAAACTGTATCACCACCAAGCTAGTGTCGCGAATATAAGATGATAAATAATTTCTAGTTTTGTGTATGACGATCTAATAATAAGAGACATAACTTAAGCGGGATTCAATAAACATAAGTGATCACTTGTTTTTACATTTCTTCCTTAACTTCTTTCATGAAACCCGGCTTACTATTAAAATATCTGGTTTCCAATAAAACTTTTATATTATTCTTCACATAATACAGCAATTTTTACATTGGCCACAAAATAGATAGCACAGCAGCGCTAAACAATCCCATAGTCGTACCCTGTCGACTACTGCACATCTAATGACATGTTCAAGTCATGTGCTGGCTGCATACTAGGTGGTGTAGGCCAGATCACAATATCAGGTGTACTTGCAATACAGAATATGTGTTTGCATCACCTTAATTACATAATAAGTAAAAAGAACTCACTATTAGCAAATATCTGCACGGGGTTGCTGTCCCAAGGCCATCCTTTAAACTGCCAAGCAGGTCCCTGGACGAATACAGCCACCACTCGATCCCACTCTGCCGCGGACAGCCTGCTTGGATTGTCTACTACTCGATATGGAACCTGGAAAGAATAATATTGTTAATTTTTCCATGAAAAATGAGGATATGACTAAAAACTCAGCCACTAGATGTCGCTCACATGATGAGTCGAAATGGGCGGCTCTGATTGGTCAAGAATTAAACCCACAAGGCAAATTGTATGAAATGAGCATGTTTGTTTAAAGTTCATTTGACAGTAAACCTTTTAATTAAAAAGTGTTGAATAGAATGTTCAAATTTTGCCACTGAAAGATTGAAAAGATGAATAACTGTCTTTATTAATATCAATCATTATTAAAAAATGAACTGGAACTATCACATATTTTCTTGGCATTAATTTCCAGTATGTGTATAACTCTAGATGTCACTACTTCATAACAGATATTATTATTATTATTATTAAAGATCAGATGAGTCATTGTCCAGTTATAATAAATGTACTAACATTAAGTGATAATTATAAATATAACATACCGTCATAGTGGTGGCGTTATTTGGTAGGTCTCCAGTTGGCCCTTTCCTCCTTTGCAATAATACTTCATTTTCACGGACTGTGCCTTCACTTTTTTTTTGCTCTAATGTCACGAATCTGAAAAATAAAAAAAATATATTTAATTTCAAAAATATCTGATAAAACTGGAAATATTGTGATTTTATTTTAACCCTGTGTTTAGAAATATGTTAGTACAATTCCATGCAAAATGCAAAGTCAAAATACTATATGAAAACTTTAAAAACCTCCTATTTTATTTTTTATTCACCAGTCAGGGCCAGTACTAATCTTATCTCTTCAAGCCATAGAAATCTTAATAACAAGGCAATAGAAATGTCAAAGACGCGTGATCTTGTCGCCGCGCATTTGTCTAATCGAACCCAAGCGCGAGTTGAGGAGTTGTCGTGGTTACCAGTGTTGTTTGGGACGCGCAGAGGTAAACATGGTGCTTTGCAGCATATCCAACTGCGGAAACTCTTCCAAAAATTGTAACTTAACAAATAAAGGGATAACTTTTCATATGTAAGTACTTAATTTATGAAATAATGTAGTTTTTTATAAATATAGTCAAATCAAATATTCTCACCACCGCTACTATGATTATCACAGAAAAAAGATTTTTTTCTCAATTCAATAACCATTAATACTTATGTTTGTTCATGTCTATTATGACAAATGCTAAAAGCAGCAATGGAATCATAGCCATAGCGTAATAACCAATATCGCCGCTGACGTAAATTCAAGGAACGCACTGCATGAGTTGGCCGCGAATTAGTGACGTGCCACTACTTTTTTGTATCGATAATTTATTACTTTTTAGTTTAATATCTAGTTTTGCCGAAATGGGAATGAAATATGATGTTTCGTTAAATATTAGAATTTGAGATGTATGAAATAGAATATGTAATATGGATGATACTAATAAAATAACTTCTGATGTTGCACTTATTATTTCCCAATTTATTTTGGCGCACAATTGTTTAATCTTCATTGTTGTACCACTATTGCTCTATTTGATTATTTGTTCATTGTTTTTTCCCCGTAAGGTGAAGTATTGGAGCTTGGCCTTTAAGATTTTTACAACTTAATAAAAAAAATTACTAACCTTATCGACGTTTAATTATTGTATTCCTTTTCTCATAAATAAATCGTCTAAAAGCGAGGTGAGGAATGAAACACTTGCAATAAATAGTTATCTATTGTTGCGATACTCTTTGGCGATTTACGCTCAACGGAAAATTATAATTATCGATATGTGTATTTTGAACTTTGCATTGCACTATTCTTTAGAGAAAATGAGCGCCCGATATCATTCTCTGCTTTTTGCACATGTTTATTATTGGTTGCAGAAGCCGCGCCCCTAAAGATTATTCGTTTTTAGAAAATATTGCTTAATGTCATCGCAAAAAGAATAATTTTGTTTGCAGGAATACAAAATGTATGTGTAGGCGAAATTGTGTTTTTATTGTTTGGTTATGTAGTGGTATTTGAAAACCGGCGACATGCGTCCCAGTGTTAAAAGATAGTCGATAGCATTTCTATTGACTAGTTATTAAGATTTCTATGCTTCAAGCATTAGCCAGAGAGATGTTGAATCAATTCAACGATTTTTTAACGAAACCAATCTAAAAGCAATTATCATCTCGTGTCTATTCGTCTTTAGGCGACGAATTCGCGACGCAGCTGGCTATTATAACTGCTATGGAAATTGGATAGCAAATTGTCGTCGTGATTTGCATCCATGGAGTGCCATAGCTGCAAATTACAGACACATTTCATGTCAACACCTCACTGCTCACCTTGCCAAAATAACCCACCAGATTTACAAGTTGATATATGAAAGGTAATACACAGAGCTATAATTGTAGTTTGTCAAATATGTTTAACCGATGCACATACGGGTATTTGATACAAAAAACTGGCCAAAAGTCATTTTTACAATAGTAACCGCGCAGCTATCCTTTGTTATGTTTTAACAATGGGACACTCTATTCATTAAGAAACCGGTACCCAGAAGGGGCTAGAGCGCTCCATGCGCCCTCAACGTCAGTCGGAACTCATCTGTTGTGCTAGTGACACGTTTGTTTTCTCGGCGCTCGCAAATTTCAATTGCTGTTTAAGACTAATCATACTGTTGTGTTTAGTGCAAACCCCAAAAACCACCATGGAATCTTCAGGCACAGGTATGTACTTTATTTTGAATCTATTGTGCTACTGTTAGGATCACTTTTTCATTCTTTAATTGTACCATAAAGTCATGAGTATTTTTATGCAAAAAAAAACACGTAAAATAGGTTTCCTTCGTCAAATTAAGTATCAGATAAACATAGTTAAGCTAAAGTTTATATATAATCGTGTTCTTTGAACCTTCTAGATTTCATATCAAGAGAAAAACCTTCCGCCTCTTTCCGCCCCTATGAATTATAGCCTCTGAACAAAAATAGGTTTTTTTCGAAAAAAAAACAACACTTTGTGTTTCTTTGATTTTAACATAGATTTTTTCTTGTTGGCAGGTCCTTATGATGAGTCATCGATGACAATAACAAGAGAGGATATGTTTAACGTAATAAAACAGTGCGACTACAAAAATTTAGATAAAAAACTGGACTTTCTTGAGCATAAACTAATTGAAATGACCAAATGCCCCGAGGACAAAACTAAAGTACTCCGCCATTGCTTAAAATCATTTAAACATCATTACAAGCTAAAATGGACCTCAGCAAGCTACAAAGAATGTCGTTTCCGAAAAACGAATGAACAATGGCTTAAAGAAAAAATTTCTCTACCTGTTTGGCGACACAATAAACCCGGCCGACCTCTTAAGGAATTCCAAGAATGTAGTGAAAGAAGCAAAAGGCGCAAAACAGAGAAAGTGAGATCAGAAATATCGCATGAAGAGTTGACGTATGCTGCTGTGATGAGTGAACGAGCCGCAGGCAACAATGATTTGTCTCAAATAATAAAACAGGCTTCAGCGACTCCGAGACGAGCCACTAGATTCCGCAAAATCATAAGTTCAGCCGACAAAAGTTCAAAAAGCGGCAAGTTAACGATAACACAAGCACTGATTAAATACGTGGAAGCCGACCTAACGCGCAAACAATATAATGTGATAAGAGATGGGCAGGAGGATATATACCCCTGTTATTCTCTCCTACAGAGAGCGAAAACGGAGTGCTATCCTAAATCTATTGTCTCCGAATCGATAGCAGAAATTACTTTACAAGATCTTCTTGACCACACCACTCAACGCCTTTGCCTGTACCTCCAGAAAGTGTTAATGACAGCAACAGAAATTGAAGGGCAGAATATGGAACTCATTTGCAAATGGGGATGTGATGGCTCGAAAGCACAAGAATTTAAACAAAAATTCCAAGATGAGTCAGGCTCCGATGCCCATGTTTTTATAAGCTCATTAGTACCCCTACGACTGACAAGTAATGTGAATGGCCAACTGAAGATTTGGTGGCAGAATCCAGCTCCTTCATCTTGCCGATTTTGCCGTCCTATAAGGATTCAGTTTGTGCATGAAAATAATGAAGTGACTCGATCCGAAATAGCACACATTGAAAACCAGGCACAAAACATAAACCCCACTGAAGTTGAGGCTGACAATAAAGTCATAAAGGTGTCGCACACACTTGTGCTTACAATGGTAGATGGTAAAGTGTGCAATGCCGCAACTAATACCACGTCAACAATGAAGTGCTACATATGCAAGCAGACCAGCAAAGATTTCAACAATCTTAAAACCGACGAAAGTTTGATAGATTCGAACTCGCTCAAATTTGGACTATCAATATTGCACGCTCGGATTAGATTTCTCGAAACATGTCTCCATATAGCCTACAAACTACCTATCAAAAAATGGAGGCTTAACAAGGAGGAAAAGCAGCTTTCGGCAGATAAAAAGAAAGAGATTCAAGAGGCCTTTCGAGAGCAAATGGGCTTGCTTGTAGACGTGCCGAAAGCTGGCTTTGGAAATACTAACGATGGAAATACTTCTAGGAGATTCTTTGCCGATCCTGTAACAACTGCCTCAATAACAGGGATTGATATAAACTTCCTTAAGAACCTCAAGTTGATTCTAGAAGTTATTTCGAGTGGGTTCTCTATTGACACGGAAAAATTTTCGGTGTTTCTGAAGTCAACAGCCGAACTATATGTGCAGTTATACAACTGGCACCCCATGACGCCAACTTTGCATAAAGTTTTGTGTCATGGGGCTTTGGTAATCAAACATGCTCTTTTGCCGATTGGACAATTATCAGAGGAGGCAGCTGAGTCGCGGAATAAACATTTCCGCCTATACAGGCAAAACTTTGCAAGAAAGTTTTCGCGAAAGAATTGCCTCCAAGATGTCATGAACCGCCTTCTTCTGACCTCTGATGTCTTTCTTAGTAGCAGCAGCAGAATGCAATTCAAAAGGAACAGGAAACCACTATCGCAAGAAATTCTACAATTTCTTAAAGTTGAATACGAGTGTCCCGCGGACACTGACACTGATAATGCTGACCCGGGCACTAGTACTGATCAAGCAGATAGCGATAGCGAGTCTGACGAATATTAGCTGTATAAGTTTCTCTGTAAATATTACAAGAAAATGTATATTTAACTTTTATTTCGATGTAAATTACAGTTTGTACATAGCTTTTCATTTATGTATTTTGTAAGGTTATGTAAAAAGTAAGCGTTATTTTTAAATCATTGTGTATTTTTAAATGCTTTTTTTATTAGTTATTGTACAAATAAATCACCATAATGCTTGAAATAGAAAATAATGTTTTATTTTATTTCGATTTTATTTCACACGTAAGTCCCTTTGGAGAAAAGGGTATAGAAATGATTGGGTTATACTAAAATTAATATGAAAAATAATTAGGAGGCACAATTGACCCAAAATTACCAAAAAAAGGTTTTGGCCAGTTTTTTGTATCAAATACCCGTATGTGCGATGCTTCAATAGATTAGGTTCCGGGGGTACACAATTGAAACAAAAGCGATAGGCTACCACAACTTGCTTAGTCTTCATAAATCTACACAGCTGCAGGTAGGCGTCGAGAGGATTCAAGCCGCATGAAACACATCACACCCATATTGTTCAGAAGGGTGTGGCAGAGGTGTCAAACATCCACGCTTAGCAAGTAACACAAGTGATAGTAATATTGCGGACTCACTTGAGATCCTGCAAGATGTCCTTGACGTTGTACATGGTGATGAGCGTGGTGGTGGCGGCGGGGATGATGATGATGGGCGTGCGCGACGGACGCTTGCCGCCCGCGCCCGCTGGGGGCCGGGCCGCCGCCACGGGCAGCAGTTCCCGCCGCCCCGGCGTGCCCGCGCTCATCGCGCCGTTCTCTGTAAACCAGAATATACTCATGAAATACAATACAGTTACAGAATACGTTTACAAGCACTATATAATAGTTAACGACATTTTCAATATTTGACTTGACTCGAATTTACAATGCGGTCAGCCATTTTATTAAGCGTGTGCGCGGTAAATCACCGTGCTATTTCTTGGCTTGACCAAATTGTTAAGTGCAGTAGTAAGTAGGTACCATGGCTTCCCCCTTTAATTTGTCTAGGGCAGGACCACAAGACGCGTCGCGATTAAAGTATGTATATGAAAGCACCAATGCGCACCCCTTCCTGCCGCGTTTTGTCCACGCCCTGCCTCTTCTACGTCATGTGTTATATGAAGACATGATAACGTAAATGAATCCTTACGTGGCATTTGTCGTGGATGGTTCGGTGTTTGCGGCGCTCGCGCGGCGACGGGCACGCTGGGTCCTTCAGTCACTGACTTCAGGGTCATGCCGTGGTAGGTACCCATAGTGTCGATCTTGAAGCCCTCCGTTTCTGTAACAAATCAACCAATATGGTTAAGTCTATAATTGTCAGTGATATTGACACAGTTCTTTGCGATATTCACATTCATGAATGATTAAGGTTCATCTTGCAAAGGGAAATAGATCCTGGTTTTCTTTTTGGTTTAAAATTTCAGTTTCTCATTCTGTATTATCTAACAATTACTCATTTAAGTTAATCTCTTTTACTGCCAAATTAGATGAGAGTTTGAGCAGAGAGACTTATGTTTGTCATGATAGGAAAAATGTTGCTACACGCTGTTTTAACTGCTCAGTCCGTTTCTAAAAACCAGATTTGAGCAGTAAAAACTGAGCGTATAGACGGACTCACAAATTTGAATTGAATTAAACTTTTTTAAGGTATTTATTATATTTTTCAAAAAATAGACAACGATGGGTGCTTCTCCTCAAGTACTAAGGGGGACTGGACAACTGTAGCTTGCCCACTCCCAGACTGTTTCGCCGTTATGACTGCACATTAAGACTGCGCAATTAAAACTAACGTGTCTAATGCAAACTTGAACGAAAACTATACCTTCTTTTTGCCTAATAAACCTTTCCTGATCGTATCGGTTGTATTGTGTCTGTTGCGTGGGCAAAGCCGTGGGCTGCGGCATCACGATGGGCTGCGGCCGCGGCACGCCGGGCCTGCCCTCCTCGCGGGCTCGAATGCTGCCTAGCAGAGCGATGATACTCTTAGCGAACATCTGTAACATTTATCATATTTTTTTATTCCTGGACGGGTTAATATTATTTGTTGTATCGAGGTTTTGCAATAACGCTCCTCAAGATCCAGACTGAGATCATATTCATAAAATGCATGACCCATTTCATAATATACCTTGCTTATATTATCAAATGGGTCATGGAATCTTTCGGTCTGATAGTACAATCGTGTTGCAAAAAACCCCAAGAAATATAAAAAAATTCAATGTATTAAAAAAAGTACACTACATAGCACTGAATACAGATAAATACAAGGAGACCTTAAGAATAGCGTGTGCTGATTTGAAGAGAGGTCTGACCATGGAATAGTTCGTAGCTGCCGACGCTGACGTAAAGTAGGGTAACGTCCGTCTCTCTTGCTTCCATATGTAGGTAATGCTCTGATGGAACGTGCGTTATTTGTCGCGCGGCCGCCAAAAAGCAATTTTGGTCGCAAAAAAGACAGCGACCAAAAGAGCAGTGTTCTTCAAGTAATCATCTTAATTCAGTGCTATTAGTTGGTTAACTTGATACTTACTTGATTTTTAGTGAATTAATAGCGAAGCGAATTACGAATATAAAAGTTTTGGAATACCTTTGCAAAATTAGTATTTATTTTTACAGTTAACCAAAACAACAGCGTGCTACAAATGAATCATGAATCTATTGGTCTGATAATACAAAAATGAACTTGTAGTTTACCTTATTGTTAAGACCCAAAGAGCCTAGAGCCCATGAACATACACAAAAATTGCCTAGCTGATGACTATGATGTTAAGCCTCCTCTTTAGGTAATATCAGTAACAAACTCTCACCACCAAACCGGAAAGCAGTAGTGCAAGCATAGCATACTAGCATGCATGCAGTAATTCACATTAATGTTGTTATTACACCAACATCAATTGACTTCGATCAATGCATTTTGACGTTGAATGAGCCAAGAAGAGCGCACCAATGCGCTTGATCAAAATCAATCAATTTCGGTGTAATAAATAAGGTAACCCCAGCCAGTTTAAGCCTAGGTCAATTGTCAGGTTTCTTAATTTTAATGAGTAATTTATTATAATCATATTAAAATTTACTGTCTTGAGATCAGAGTTGGATCAATATAGTTTTTTCATCACACAAAAATTTATAATACATAACAGGATTAAAGAAGTAAATACTTGCTTGTTAAGCTTGGTTTAATAATATGCTGTGATCTGCTATTATATTTACTGGTGGGTGAAGTTTTACTTGCCTGATGATTATGAAAATTATTATAAACCAAGCCAGTTATTTAGGCATGTCCTTTCATATTTTGATCTAACTTCTTTTCAGTTTGCAACAATAGTGTTATAGTATTTAAAAAAGAAAAAGAAAAATATAATAAAAAAATAGCCAAACAAAACAGTATGTATTAAAAATTATAACATTTAAATGTGAAATGAAAGCATAAAATTTTCTTTAGTCAGTGGTATACAGATGCTTTTAAACAGAATTTTATTTGGTGTTGAAAGTGTTTAGCACTGTCATTTAAAGCAATCATAAGTGCAAATGTACAAAACAAGCTGTTTTTTTATATGTTGTAGAGGAAGCTTACTAAAGCATACCCTGAAATTTTCAATCTCAAATTCCTATGAGCTTTCGCTGCCATGTTGGAAAATGTGGTAATAATTTTTGTATTTCTGATTAATCTGGGATCCCTGTTATTTCTACTAATTATAAAAAGGAAAGATTTTT
The DNA here is from genome assembly GCA_905147285.1 of Hypena proboscidalis. NCBI lineage: Eukaryota > Metazoa > Arthropoda > Insecta > Lepidoptera > Erebidae > Hypena > Hypena proboscidalis. The sequence goes on along the minus strand of LR990128.1, from coordinate 14,493,686 downwards.
TATTTGCTTGTTTGTTTGTCTGTAACCAAAAATCTTGAATCTACTGGACCGCTTTTAATGAAAATTGGTGTGGGCATAGTTCAAGGCCCCAGAAATAATATAGGCTAAGGCCGGAGCCGCCAACGGAAGCTATTTTTACAATAAAGATGTGTATGGATGTTAAGTAGCTGCTTCTAGGGTCTATATTTAAATACAAAAAATGATCACCTACCATCATTTTTCTATGGAGACAACAAACAAAATAGGGAAAAATAAGAGATCAAGGTTTATTCTTTTTTTTTCAGTTAACTTGGTACAAAAGTTAAATTAAATTCCATGGAAACCAGAGAATACTCTTGTAAGCCCCCTCTTCAACATATTAAAAAATCTGCTTTCTAGATTCATTTGCATTTATTCAGGCAATTGGCCTACTATTTAACTGTGCTTGTTAAAGGTTAAAATAATATAGTTCAAATACCCGCAACCAAAATAACTGTTGAGATAAAATTGTGGATCAATATACATAATATTGTTAAAACAGCTATACTATTGTTTTAAACATAATAATATTATTAAATCAGATACAAAAACAGGGCTTAATTTCAGCTGCAGAGAAATCTTACTTCCCTACTTTTTTGTACTTAAAAGGGGTGAGTTTACTCTGCAGCTGACTGTACAAAAGAGCATGCAAAAAAAAATTAATAAAAAAAGATAAAACATGTTGCACATGCAAAAGTCACTATAATTATGTAAGTTAGCTATTTTTGTTTCATTATGTATACTGTAAATACAGTGATGTGATATCATGCAATCTAAAAGACTTGCAGAATGTAGTTAAGTTATATTCATACATCAAAAGTGACTTTTAAAAATATACTTAGTATTAAATTCAAATTCAAATCATTTATTTTCATAGGCACCAGGAGGCGCTTGAACACGTCAAAACATTACAAAAAATGATATAAAATAAATAATAAATAATACTTAATTGTACTAATTACAATGATTTGAATAACCGGGGCTTAGATTAATTTTAATCAAACTGTTTAAATTCAAATTAAAATCAAAATTAGATTTCGCATAGCTAAAATAGTTAGCTAAATAACACATAGCGACCTTTGCAAGTGCAATTATGAAAACAATATAGTTCTTTGATTACAAATATGTGAGTTAATTTTGTATTGATGTATTTTAGCGAAATCACATGGTTTTTTTTTATTTTCAGGATTTTACAGGCACTTACTTTTCCATTACTCTGTAATACTGTTGTTCTAGTTCTCCACTGGCGTTCCCGACTGATAATATCTTTAGTAAGATCTACATCATAGTCAAGGATAGCTCTGAAGTCTGATCCAACAACTCCCAGGGTGTCAGAATAGTCATTGCTCTTGATAGTGGTTCTTTTCTTAGCTAGACGTTTAGCTTTGATTGCAGCAATCTTCTCAACAGACATGGCCTCTGACAATGACCTTTTTAAAATAAAAATAAAACAAAATGGTGAATGAAAGATATCAAATATTACGATTAAATTACTTTAATGAATAATTATATTATTACAAAATGTCCTGGACACACATATATCTTACTTAATATTATCCACTGTGACAGAAGCTTCTTTGGTACCATCAAGACGTGCAGCGAGTTGTTCTCGCACTTTTTGCACATGAGTTTCCTCAATACGAGGTTTCTTTGCAGCTGATTCTCCGCCATCATTATCATGTGTACGCTTGACCTGCAAAACATCAATTATTATCTAAAGTGTGGGCTCAATTTCTTACTATGAATATCTTAACCATATCATTAAAAATTCATCAACATCAGTATGAAGTGTGATTAAAATAAATAATAAATAAAATATAAATATTTCACAACTCACACACAACGCCATCTAGTCCCAAACTAAGCAGAGCTTGTACTATGGTTACTAGAATAACTGATACTAATACATATATACCTTTCTTTTGTAAATACATACTTATTATACATAAAAACACCCAAACTAAAACAAACCCCCATGTTCATGCACACAAAGATTTGTCTTAAGTGGGAATCGAACCCACGACCTCGGCGTCCGGTCGTCAATAGAAAGGTTTGTATTATTAAATGTATGATAATTATTGTTAAGAGTTACTTACCTGTGTTGGTATCTCTAAAGGAGCACTTTTATCAATTGAAGAGCAAGTAGCAGTTTCACCATTTAAATATGCTAAGAGCTCTTTACGATCTGGACGACGTACGGCAGATATATTTGCAGCCTGTTGAAAAAGTCTGTGTTAAAAGCTTGTGACATCTTTGAGATCCCATTCTATTGCAAAAGCATGGTTACTCACGGCTGCCTGTCGCACGTAAACTGGATGCGTTAGTTGAATATTTTTCAGGATAAAGAGAAGACATTCTAATGTGTAATATTCCTTATCACTGCCTTCTTTTCCAGAGCTAAAAGAGAAAAATGTTTGTTATGAAATCAAGGCGCTTATTGTAGCGATTTTCGAGAAGATAAAAAGTAATACTTACCCCCACATAAGATAATTGGTTTTAACATTTTTAGGCCAAGAAAATTCTCCAAATATAATCTGACTTTCACGTTCAATTATTTCTTTTTTATTTACGTTGTACTGGCGAAGTAAACTCAGAGGGTCCGCCATGATCACCTACTTCATTCACTATACTTTTCACTTTACAAATAATTGATAACAACAAGAGTAATTAGCAAAATACAAGGATCAATGTCTTGTACGTAATGTACCACTATTTAATGATCAATATTATCCATTTTTTCCCATTTTTTATTAATTATTTCAATACAGAATACACATCAACACACATTGACACAACCACCATAAACCACAGATAACCAAACTTGAACACTTTTTTTGTTACACCACAGACATAATAAAAGAGACACAGATGATACATGAATAGTTATTACATAATAAAATCTTTATTGATACAAAAATTAAACAAACAAAGATGTTAAGCTTGGTAAATCGAAAAATCTCAATACAATGTACTGCTGGAAATTAAAACAAGATTACTTTTATTGTTGATATATTAATTATGTTATAGTTATAATTTGTTCTTAGAATAATATAAAACAACATAATAATATTATTATTAACATTAAAGTACAATTTTTAACATTGTATTTATACTTTTACAATGAAAATAATAGTTATTTATGGTACAAGTGAGAAAAAGTTTATATTTCTTTTGTAAGTGCCAATTTTAAATCTTGAGCTTGCGAAGTAGTCTTGAATTGAATCACGAGCGTAGCGAGTGATTCTAATAAAGACTACTTCGCAAGCGAAAGATTTTAAGAGGTCACGAACTGGAAATTAAATTTTTCTCATTTGTTGCATACAAAACTTTTCACCTCTTCCAGTGAGCAAATATTAAGATTTAAATAAACTCGTACTCGATTGCTTAGCTTGGGATAATTCCATGAAATACGACAGTAATACCGATTCAGAATGCGTTTTAGGGCCTTTTGTAAGTCGCCACTTATTAAATATGTCGTACGCATTGAAATAGGTACATTTCACATAATTTTTCTGGTAAAAAGCCAACTTCTGTGTTGAAAGCAAGTTGTCGCAACTCTTTTGGAGTGCCACAAATTTCTGCATCACTAGATTCACTATTTTTTTGTTAAAAAGTTCCATTAAACAATTAAACATAAACTGAAAAGAATTTATAGTTGCCCGCGATGACTGACACAGACACTGACTTTTTTTTTTAATCATGCTTTCGGAAATTCGTTCCGTAACATTTATATATAGAGTCTAATATTAAGTACCTGATTTTAATTAATTTAATGGTCAATCACGAATATAAAATCATTAAAATACTAAATAAGCGTGTATTTATATAATTTAAAATAATTAAAACATATCGTTTGTAGTTATTTAATAAAATTATTGTCAGTGTTTATTACTAACCTGGTGGCTGTTTTGTTTTTTTTTTCATCGCCTATTCATTGGAAGGATTATGTGTTTCGAAATTTGAATCACTTTGCCTCACTAGTGAGTAAAAACGGTTTTTACTCACTGAATTCTAGCAAGCAAACGATCTTTTTCGTGCTGGTGTGGTGAAAAAAATATTTATGTGAGAATGTAATGTGATCTTATGTATTGCAAAGTTTAATTGCAGCGTGTGCGTGTGTATTTTTGTGGATTCATGTCATTCATGTGGATTTGAAAGGGTTTCAGTTCCATTGGTCTGTTTCAAAAGCTACTCATTTGTAATGTTTTTACACTAAAACTAATTTTATATATTTTTTTGAGCTGTATTTATTTTATTATATACAAAACGACATAAAATAAAATAAAATGTCTGGACTAAATTTGGCAGGTTAATATTTTAGACATTGTTCTACATATTTAGAATTAAATAGACTCTTGATGTCATTCAGTAAATGATTCTGGGACCCTGGATGCAAAAAAAAAAACAGTACTTCCGATGAAAATTTTTGATTCTCGCGATATTGCCGACTGATTTTATAAGAGTAACGAACCTTGATTTATTTCAATTCATTTGCAATTTCCTGGTCAACTTTGGGATATTCCGATGAAAAATTCTCGAGTGCCAAAGTAAAATGCTAAATTATGCGTTGTTTTAGTTTTTCATTGCATTAAGCATTGGCTGCATTACATTTGAAAACCATTCTATTGCTATTGAGATTCTTTTGTTTTACTTATCTAACTGGGACAAAGTCACAGAGTACTTTTTTATATACGAGACTGTTTTGACGTGTTTGCTGAAATGTTGGTGTTCGATATTCAGAACTAAGCGATAAACAGAATGGCCAATCGTTTGTCGTTGCCAAGTTAAGGTTAACACAGTTTGTTACTTCCATTTTGTCACTTTATTTTTTGCAATTTTTTTTTGTACATTGTTGTATTTTTCGTATCGTTTTTTTTTTACAGGTAGTATTAAAATTGTCAAGCACTTCTAGGGTAGATTACGCGTAGTTAGACTAAAAAACCAATATGGACACGCATTTTCAAAATTTACGAGGTAGCTCAGCTGGGCTTGTTGTCAAATCATAAGATTTGGCAACAAATTTTTTACGGCGTGCAAGAGCGGTTCTCTTCCACGTTTTATAGTTTGGGACGTCTAACAATGACACCTCCGGTCGCCTCATTGCTCTGAGTATGCGTAGTATACTTGGCAGAAGAGTGATTGCGGGTTGCAATCTGTATCTTGTTTTAGTGAAATTGAGGTCATGAGAACCACACTGAACGTATAAGCTCCAATATTCAATGTTACACACTGTAAAAATGCAAACTCTTTCTTAGGACAACGCCATCTAAAATTTAAATTTGATTTAAAAATAAATCCATTTTTTTTATAAGTGTGTAGATGGCGCTATCTGCAACAATTTATAAATTGTTTTCTAAACATGGCTGCCGGCCGAGTCTAGTGATATTTTTGTGAATTGTGTTCTAATTTCTAAATTATATCAATTTAAAACTTGGTCAATCGTGATAATATGACATAGTGGTTTTAGTTCTAATAAAATGACTTCCACTCCAAAGACTGAGAAATGCGGACAAGGTAAGTTAAGCTTAACATTATGCTTTTCATCTGTTTGTAATAAATTATCGTAGTATTTGTTCATCTGTTTCTCTAGTTCTATTTAAATTTTCTAATTCATTGAACACCGCTTTGCTATAACATTCATATTTCAAATTGTATGTCATTACTGTGTAAAAAACTTTGCATATTTATAGACTCGATTGCATCTAGGTATCTGGTATGTTTTAGGAATTTCTATCCTATTTTTGTCAATAATGATTTTATTTTAAGTTATTCAGTGGAGTGAAACGTAGATAGTGCATTTCTATTTCTTATTGTGTACTCTCGAGTATGTTCATATAAATAATTGAAACAAAAGAACTATGACAGTTCAAGTTTTGGTACTTTTATTCATCAATTTTATAAGTCTACTCTACTGGTAGTCTTCTAAATTTTTATGATTGCCTATAGCCTCGGCCGTCAGATATATACATATATATATACCTATTTAACTGTAAAATATTTTCAGTTTAAATATTTAAAACTCTGCTCAGAAGAGGTAAAAATAAAAAAAATAAAGAATTTAAATGCAATGATTTTAGTACATCATTAGCTTGATGGCTAATACCTTGTACTAATGGAGTCAATTTATTAATCCATGTAGTTCAGACATAAGTCATTAAAAATACTTATACTATTAGTATCAGATCTGCGATGACATTATCATTCACCCTATAACTATGCATTTTACGAGTTAAAGGTGGTTAAGTTTTGTTGGTATACATTGCTACATCATGGTACTGGGCCCCATGTCTACTATTTCAATAGTGCTCCATTCATAATGACACCATGATCGGACATTTTGGCAGTTATGGTTGTGCTGTTAATTCACTTAGAAGATTACAGCAACAGCAATGGAACCAATGATCAACCTATGATGAAGCAATGAAATACATAACATCAAAAGGATTGCAGGTAAGTTAGTCTCATGGCAAACTTACTCAAAATTGCATTTATTTCATAATTTTGTTTAAAAAAGGAATAAGTAGTAACAGTGAATTAAGTAAATTCACAGTGATGGATTTATTTTATATAACTTATATTCTATGCATTTAAATTATATGGACATTCCGTGGATAGATGTCTTCAAATAAATAATTGATGAGGAAAATATATAAATAGCTATACTTTGTAGGAGTATGTTATAAACAATTAGGTATAGTTACCAGGATCAAGTAATAACTATCCATAATAATAATTATTATTCACACAGTCTTTATTTACCCTATAGGGTAAGCAGAGCCAATGGAATGTCAGCATTGCAGTGATTATTAAGTAACAAATACAAATCTAATTCAATAAAACATTTCAATAAAAATTCATAATAATTTATGCGTTTATTTATTTAAATTAAAATCATCACATTTATGTCATATCAGAAAGAGAGAAAGTTGGAGCATATTTCATAAAGAACTAATCTGAAATGAGATTTATGTTTTAATCTTGTTTTTTTTCATGTTAACCTTTTAAATTAATTAATGTATAAATATATAAAACCTGTAACAAAATATTGTACCGCAATATTTAGTATAAAAATTCTTGATAGCTAAATTTAACACAATTTTCACTCTGCTTTACCACTTGGGCAAATACAAGCCCAATTTTATATCCTCTTTTTTATGCACCATTACCGACTGTGACAGTCAGTGCGGGATTAATGCCATTTGGCTTAACTAAGCAATCCACATCTATGGGGCCACTAACTAAAGTTCGCCGTAAAGTGTCAAGGAGTGCCAATTTTTTAAATATTTTCTTTAAAGTTAAGTAGGGTCACCAATGCGTCCTACTTCTCTGTGCTGGTTAGACAGTGAGCAAGATAAAAAAAAATACTGGCACAAGGGCTTAACATCGTTGTCTGATGTAGCAACATTGTCTATTTATGGGCTGCAGTTGCCATTTACCTTCAAGAGGACTGCATTCTTGTTTGCTAGGTATATTCGTTGTTCAAAAAAGTTTGGCAACATGTTTAAAGGCGAAGCGAAAATATTTTCAAGTAATAATTTCGCTTTGCATTTAAGTAATATTTCAAGCTGATACTCGAAAAACGAAAGCACTAGTGGTACAAGCCGTAATGACTGACTAAGTAACTTCTTGTCTATTTGCATCGTAGCCTACACACGTCAATATTTAGTACGCTAGTGTATCAACGTTTATGATGCTCCTATATCCTAGTTGGCAGATCTAGTGAATGAATGAGTATTGCGCGACCCGAGCGCGGCATCCGGGGCATCAACTGTTCCGTCCTACATTATTTGGATTCGTTTATCGACCCATCTGCACGTTTATCAGCGCGAAAACCTCATTGTTACAAATTATAGTATAGTAGTAATTGCATGATAAAATACTGTAAAACACTGAAACTTATTAGCAAATTTTGTTTCAAATATAAATCTTGGGTTAAGTTTGCAGTGTAGGCTCAATTTCACCAGTACCTGATAAGGTTTCGTTGATTTTAAGGACCAGTTTCAGAGGTATGCATTATCAGACGCATAAAATATAACCTGACTGAATTAAAAGTTACACAAGTTACACTTGAAATAGAAGAGTCAATAAGATTTATCCAACACCTTTGAAATTGGGGCTAAATCTGGGCAGTAAAGTTCCAAAAAGGCTACGAACTGGTGTAACTGTCCGTTAAAATAATATTCATTAAACTGGTAATAATGCGATGCCTAGAGGCCTCACAATATCCAACCTATTCAAAAAGTATAAGTCGTCATCAATTATTAGTGTGATACTAATTAACTAAAATGTTGTATCAAATTAATAGAAGTCTAACGAATTACATACATTTGCGTTGTTTAAATATGGAATACTCATTACCTCAAACTCGTTGTGCCTTACATGGTTTAATTTCCACATAAATTCAAGCGATGGGCATGTCCATCCCATAAAGCCGTAGTACATGTACTATTTACACACATTGCTGTATAGAAGGAGTACATCGGAATACTTTTAACGGGCACAGACGTACAGTTCAATGTATGCACTACCTACTTTGTACAGACGTGTAAACTTTTCTTCGTGACAGACTTTTCAAACAAATGTTATGTTGAAACCCATAATACAGTTTCGTTTTGCCTACGAAATTAGCTAATAGGATGGACTTGCAAACTCGTTAGCTTGGTCTGTAGTATAAAATGTCAAAAAAGCCCCCGAGAGTGAAATTATTGCTGATATTTCTTGTATTAATGGCCTGGATACCAAATCTTTAAAAATATCGCCTAACGTAATTTGGTGTTGAGTCGGTAATGCATAACTGTGTCCAATTAAGGCTATGGATAAAAATTACACGGTTACCACGAGAGATTATTAGCGGTTTTGGCCGTCAGTTATCATTAACCATTATGAAACTAGAATTTCCCTAAACTATTCACATTTTTGGTGTACTCAATATAATTTTACGTATTCCATTTACCTGGTTAACACAATATAACATTAGTAAAGTTGCATCTGCCGAATAATGGTAGACACCTTAGACTTCATTATCTCATCGTATGTATGTATGTAAATCGTTAAGATCCGTCTTTTCGAAGATATGTGTGTATTTATCATATAAATTATCGCTCGCTAACGGTGAAGGAAAACATCTTGAGGAAACCTGCATACCTGAGAGTGCCTAAAAAGTACTCGAGGTCGTGTGAAGTCTACCAATCCACACTTGGCCAGCGTGGTGGACTATGGCCTAACCCTTCTCATCATGAGAAGAGGCTCGAGCCCAGCAATGAAACATGTATTAGATACTGCTATTATTATTATAATATGTATAATATAAATACTTTGGGTACAAACAATCGACCAGACTATTTTAATTGTCTTAATTCTTCTGTGCAAATTGTCTTGTAGGGCTTGATTGAAGAGGCTAAAAATAATAGAAGGTTAAAATAATTGATTTATATGGCATCACATTATTCTTATTGAAACGATGTATTTTTAGCAGGAAAAGGGCATATCAGCACTGTCGATGTGATTTTGTTTAAGGCAATTAAAGGGAAAATTAACAATGAAATTACGGGCACTGGAGACAAGACCGTTTAACGCCGGCGTAACAACGCTCTACATTCTTTTGTAAATGTTTAAACGCTGTAATTATCACATTTTACCTGGCTCCTTGGAAGAAAATATCTGTCTAGCACGGATCAAATAGCTGCTAATGATTCCTAATGAAAAAAACATTGGTTTGGAAACGTATTTTCAAAATTGCCTATATTCTAATTTACATCAACCCCATTGGATTCTTATAGAACAAAAAAAACATACGTTTTTTATGCAGCAACCGATAAAATACAAAAAGGAATGGTATATATTTTTGTAATATTAAATATAATTTAAGCTTTGCTAAACATTTATTATAAATATTTACATAGGTATATATTTTCTACTTCGAGTCACAGTCTCGGTACTTTCGAGTAACCTTTTAAGCTTTATTTGAGCAACCAGTTTTCTAAATATACGTGACCAAAAGAATCTGCACAGATTTGATAAACTGTTGTGAACAAATTCAACAAGCCTCATGTTTTTATTGTTACCGCTTTACCGCTATAACATGCGTACTTCAATTTAGCGTCGCGTCGCCGTCGATTGAGAAAGTTCTTTTCGTCTTGTTTCCCACTTAAATTAGCCGTGAAGAGAAAAGCGTCGGATTGTCAATGATAGCGAAATTATAGGCAGGAATAACTGTTTGCTTTTATCAGAAAATTAGATAGCTTCCAAGATGTTGCAATTATTTTAATCATGAGATTTTTTAAACAAATATGAAGCAAACAAAGTCCTCACCGGTAGCACTTAAAAGTACTTATCAAATTTTGATACTTAGTTTAGTGACAATCTTCAAACTAGCCTAATTTAGTCTTTTGTTTAGGAGCGTTCTTCATTTATTTTTTTCCTAGTGACCTAGATGCAATCGTAAGATGCATCAGACCACCATTAAGATGCCCACCTTCATCGCTCCTGCTTTAGTCAGACAAAGGAGGTTTGAATTCTATGTACAAATCTGCTAAGATACGGCTTTGACATAATATAGTACCGAATACGTGGATAAAATAAATCGTATCAAATATTGAATACCTACCTACGGCATCTACAGAGCGAGGACGTTGGTTAACCCTATTCGGAATTCGTAACGGGACCGCGTACTCTCAATAGGGCTATTTGAATTAGACATTCCGATGTTGGGATTGCAAGAGCGAATTGTGAACCGTTCGTTTTTGTGCCGGTGTTTAAATTATTCATTCATATTTATGTATTCTGTAACAAAATGAAAACTTTAATTCTGTCAATTGTAACCCCGAGGTCCTTAAAACTCGCAAATATATATTTGAAATCTTTACAAAGCCAGCTATTCTCACCAACAAACCAATCCAGCGCTATTTGATGGCAGTTTAAGGTATATTCTTCCATGCACGTCCACCATGTAATTGAAATGTATGAAGAGTCATAAGGCTGATTAATAATTTCACTAGCTTATATCGCTTGAACACTCAAGCGACAAAATCTAGTGAAATTATTATTAGCTCATGTTCAGTGCCTCAGTCCTCATGACCTCAGTTGGCTTTGTGATAACTGGTTCAAAAGCCGTAAATATCGTGTACCTCAGGCAGAAGCCGCTGCATCTGGCACCCACAACTCCCACAAGTGATAGCAAATGCGTCGCTGCACATTTACAATCACGGGCTATAGGCCTATTATTGCCACCAGATAGATGACTTACCTCCGTTCCACAGCACTAGCTGAGAAATAAAGATAAGTAGATCAACCCGTGAAATGAAGCCTCCATATGCAATACATACGCTATTTCTAACCGAAGCGTATTGAAATGTGTCCGTGATGCACGCAACAGTTAATTAATGATCCAGTGCAACTTATTGAGTGTTATAATTACTATGAGAAGTGTATTGGTCTCATCAATCGTTATTGAAATCAGGTTCACATTGTACACAAATCATTTTCTCATAGTATACTTGATATTTTCTTAATATTTTTGTCAAAATAATGTAAAATAATTTTATAAACAGTAATTTTACTTATGAGAAGTTAATAATTGTTTTCACTTAGTTGCATAGGAACTTTGCCTACAAATATTTTTTAGCGAAACTTCGTTAATATCGAAGATTTATCGATAGATATAATAAAATTGCAAAGTTGCTATGTCTGTACATGAAGATATTTAAAAAATATATATATGAGGGGTCCTTATAGCAGCAGTAGAAGACAAAACATAATTGTAATATTTTAAAGCAAATTATAGCTTTTCTATGCCTAATATTTTCAACCTTAATATTATATAAAATACAAAAAGTATTTTATATAATATTAAGGTTGAAAAATTAAGAATCCAGCAGGATTCGAGCTTGCACCCCCTGAGTAAACGCCCTAGGTGCTATGCCAATTAAGCTCTTTCTATTCCCTCGCTCCCAAAAACAGCTTATAATGAAATGCTTCTTTTCCCAATATCCAATTTGGACCAATATATAGACATAAGATACGACAGGAGATAAGTATTTTAAGAGGAGTATTTTACGCACTTTCATGATCTAGGTACTGATGAGTAATTTTCTACCACTAGCTCTAAAAGAATACATTCCATTCCAATAAGGGCATCGTCAAAATTGATTCAATTTATTGCCAATTTTGGCACGGACAAAAAAATACAGTATCAGAGTTTAGGTTTTACTGAAACAGCGGTCTCTTAACTTTTATGAAATTTGTATATTATGTACAACTATTATACAGATGGTCTGTCTAATGAACCATTTTGTGGCTAAGCAGCACGGACGAAGTCTAGACGTGATCGCGGTCGTACAACCTCATTGGCGGTCCACCTGTACGAGAACAACGTACTGCGAATGCGACTGTAACTACTTGTAACAGTTGTAATTAAAATAAATGTTTAGGTCTTCAGCCTACAACGGTATTGTTCTGCATAGAATATCACCTAGGATAGTAAAGAGATCATCGTCCTCATTCGAATCGGTAAAAGTTCTGCTTTAGTAGACTTCTTCAGAACTGCTAACGGGACTTGCTCTGAAGTTAGGTTTACTGAGCGTAATTACATCGCCTCGAATGTTGCTCGAGTCTTTTTTTCTACATTAGAATCTAATTATATTTAAAGTGCGATTCAGGAGTCGTTTTTATAAAATTAAGACTAAGTGCAGACATTTTTTAAAGCGATTGTAAATTTTGTAAGATGTGGAACAGCTTTCGTTGATAACATCATGATATATGAGTTATGTTTCTCATTAATTTAATTTCAGCTTTCTGTCATTTTCAAAATTCACATAAAATGTTCTGGAAAAATGCTAATTGTTTAAAATTTGCTGCCTTTACAAGCCTATACATTTGTTTCTTTCTTAGACCTATGCATATCTTGATATTTTAGAGGGACTTCTTCAAATGATAGCCTTTTAAATTGTAATCGGCGTTCTCACCTAGATGAACAAGTTAAGCAATGTTCAGATTAACCTTTCATGCAATTAGGCTAGTAACACGCAACACTTATTTGTTATCCATCATCATTATTACCCACATCAAGTATCAACATATACTTCGTAAATAGCATAGGATTCGTTGACGTCAATTTTGTTCGCATATGTGTCTACCTCTACAGTTACCCGAGTTATTTCATAATGCTTTTCTGAATATAGAGACCCGTTATATGGAACCCATTTGCACTTGCCTGTCTTGCCACATGTTACCTCGATTACAAAGCTATTCACATAACTTCTATGCAAATGTATGTTTGAGTGCGCCAATTCAATTCTCTTCGGCGACTTTTGATTCTTTGATTGCCATATTGGCCATAGCATGACAATCCATCCTAGTACCAGTGGTAACCATATGTGACGAAAGTGAAAGGATAGAATTTAATTTTACTGTCCTTTGTTAAATGTTTTAATGAAAAGCGTTGGCAATTTTTTAGATACGTGTTTCGTAATAATGAAAATTCTAAGTAAGTGTCAATGACGATGACTAGAAAAGAAAAAGAAATTTAAAATCATTTATGGTCTTAAAATCTATGCAACTGTGTTTGATCTCTACACTTGGATAACCTTTGCCGTGAGGTTTAGTCTCTTTCGACCTAGTTGACAATAATTTATTAAATTAAATTTGATTAAACCTAACTAATAAATATAATTGATATGTGACGTTACGTATATTATTTATATATATTTGTTATAATATATATTATTTAGTTGTGGTTTAAATTTCAGATGTTTGGAAATCTCAAGGGCGGATGATTGATTATATTCGACGTATTGCGAGTGTCTTAAAATTATATATAAGATATAAATGTCAGTATTTGTAATGTGTTTGCATATTTTTGTAGCCGATAAACGTCGTTCTTTATTTGCTGCACCAACTCGGGATTTATATTTATTTTATATCGATTCCAATCAGAGATCAAAATACAAATAACACTCGAATACGAAAAAAAATACCATATTCATATTTCTTGAAGCAAGTTTTATTGTTTCAGATTGTCTCTATTTTCACACTCACCTTATTTAGACAGGGTTACTTACCACCTTTACCGCACATCGTACCAAAAAAAGTGTTAGAAAAAAATTAGCCATAATGTGATATAGTGGATTTGTTTCGAATGTTTTCATTTATTTTCATGGCTTACATAATATGTTGGAAGTACTCAATATAATGTAAGGATACTTATCTTAATCTGACTGACATGAGTATATCCAAAAGTCCGTTCTACGGCGCCTCCACTTTTAGCCACTGTAGTTAATTATAATAATTATTATTATCTTAAGTAACGGTACGAAAATGGTCAAGGTATACATGACGATGCAAGGTCCCACAAGCTTGAAATTGTACAGTTGTCTGATATCAAAGTAGTAACGTTATGGTAGTACGAATAGAAATTAATGGAAATTGGTTTATATTAGAAACTAGCTATTGCCCGCGACTTCGTCGACATGGAATTTGATATTATTGTATTTCTTACAAAATTGAGAAACTTCCCTCATAGTCTCTCAACCCCAAATTTACCCCCTTGAGGAGTGTATTATCCAAAAACGTATCAGTTGTTAATTTATGTCGTGTAGGGAACCTATGTGCAGAATTTCAGCTATTTCCTCCAAAATTGACTAAATTCACATATAAACTTCCACCCCTTGATTCACCCCATTTAGAAGTTATATTTCCAAAACAACTATTTTACAGATTTTCATGCATTTTCCTTTAAAATTGACGAACCTACTACACCGTCTACTTTCTGATACGGAATTAGACAGACAGATGTATCATCATTTTGCGATGCGAGAGTAGTAATGAACAAATTAAAACAATGATATTCAAGTTATTTACATGTTACTTTTGAGGGAAAGTAGAAAAAGTAAATTGTGATTTAGTAGTGTAAAATTATTATGCTTATCTCGTTGATAAAGCGTTTTTCTACAATTAATATTTATGAACTATTATCCAATTTGAAATATGTATGTTTTATTATTATACACTAATGCATTCAAGTAATTAACCGATATGCTTTGTTTGCTTTAAGACATATTCTGCAATTATTTTATTCAGTAAAATTTTCATTTTACGACTAGTAATTTTAAGAATATTTTTTATAGAATATCATATTATTGATAGCAGCGATTGCCGAGTGGGAGACCTTAAGACTGCAAAGTCAAAAATCTCGGGTTCGAACCCACGGCACTCACCTCTGTCAATAAATCGTTAAGATTCGTCTTTTCGAAGACATTGTGTGTATTTATCATATAAATTATCGCTCGCTAACGGTGAAGGAAAACATCGTAAGGAAACATGCGTGCCTGAGAGTGCTTAAAAAAAGAGGTCTACTCGAGGTCGTGTGAAGTCTATCATCAAATCCGCACTTGGCCAGCGTGGTGGACTATGGCCTAACGCTTCTCATCATGAGAAAAGGTCCGAGCCCAGCAGTGGGACATGTATTAGATACAGGGCTGCTATTATTATATTATTATTAATTTTAAGAAAAGCACAAATTAGTTTACGAAACTTATTTGAGGGTGTTATTTCACCCATCGATCGACATTGATCAAAATAGCCCTACGACAGATACAAAACCGGCCAAGTGCGTTTCGGGCCACGCGCAGTAGGGTTCCGTAGCTAGTCGTAACAACATATTTCGACTTAAAAGGGATTTACTATCTGTATTAAACAAGTAACATCTTCATACAAGTCATTACTTTCAAAGGTTTTTGTAATTTGCACGAATTATTCTAAGTAACTGCATTTTACACTTTGGACCCCAATTACTCTAGAACTAATTAAGTTAAAGTAACCGCTATAGTTTTCATGAAAAGTTTATTACATATATTACCACCGTGATTTTTTTCAGATTTTTTAAGCTACTTTCCTTTTATACCCTAGCTCGTAACGAAACCATAGCGCGATGCAGAAAACGTGTACAACGCCATCTATCGAGTCCTTTTGTAAAATAATTTATATTTTATTTATTTATTTATTTATTTAAAACTTCTTGCACATAATAAGTGTACAATGGCGGACTTAATGCCATAGGCATTCTCTACCAGTCAACCGTAAGGTGGTACAGAGATTACAAAGGTAGGTGCAGTTAAAATGTTACAATTTAAAGAGAAAACTTATCCTAAAACCATACAATACATACGATAATAGATAAATACCCTATATATTTACATAATATATATATCAAATCATAATATTCAATAAGAATATAATGAATACATATATATATATATATATATATATATATATATACTATTATATAAATAAAACATGATAGATCAATTTTTTAATGACTCTGCAGAAGATTCAGTTAGTAAGAGTTGACGAACCCGGGCTTTGAAGGCATCCCGGGTAGTAGACATCCTGATCTCGAGAGGGAGTGCGTTCCACAGAAGTATAGACTGAATAAAGAACGAAGAATGGACTAAGCTTGAAGAATGAGAAGGACACAAGAGGAGAAGATTGTTAGAAGAGCGTAGAATATTTTCACTCAACCTATTCAAGTAGTTCGTCTTGAGATAAAAATCGTGATCTTATGTATGACCTAGATATGTAATGATTATTTTAATTTATTTTATTTATGTTATCCTCGAAATTATTTATTTTATTATTTATTTTATCCTCGAAAGACATATAGGGACCAGATAAATGGCGTCCTTCGCAAAGGAAATGTTTGTAGTACACGAAACCAGCTAGCACGTATGACGAGATGTATGAATGTTGAGGAAGCGAAAGAAGTATGTAAGGAGCGAAGCACATGGCGTTCCATCGTCTCTGCCTAACCCCGTGGGATAAAGGCGTGATTTTATATATGTATTATGTATGTTTATTTGTTTCAAGAATTTTGAACGAAATATTCTGAGTAACTGCATCTGGCATTTCGGACCCCTATTCCTCTTGAACTAATGAAGTGAACTTATCCGCTATAGTTTTCCTTTAAAGTTCATTACATGTACTACCGACACAATTTTTTTCAGATTTTGGGATCCAGTAGTTTAGCTTTTAGAGGGGGGGAGGGACGCTCTACTCAAACAAAAATTTGCTCTTTAAAGTTAATTATCTCGCAAACGGATCTCTAAATCAAAAAACTATCTTAGCAACCCCTGAACGTTTTTAAAAGTCCTATCTAACAATACCCCACACTATGGGGTAGGCGACAAAAAAAAAACATCCCTACTTTACATGTAGGGGAGCTACCCGAAAAAAAAAAATTTTCCTAATTTTATTCTACGACTTTCTTTGTATAGTTAACATACATGTTTATGCAAAATTTCAGTTTTCTAGCACCAACGGTTTCGTCGCTATGCCTCGGACAGACGGACGGACAGACAGACATGGCGAAACTATAAGGGTTCCTTGTAGGTACTACGGAACCCTAAAAATCATGTATGTCGAGCTCTTAAATAGCAATTGTTATAAAAAATGTAGGTTGAATTGGATATTTGGGAAATAAATGGCAATGCTGCATTAGTGCAGTGTGAGAATACTCGCGTGTCAATTACTTACGCCGCTTATGAACGATTACATACACGAATTGACAAATTGCTATTGGAAGGTTTTCGACCTTCATGTTTTGCAACGTTTTATCCTAACATAAACATAGCATTCATCGCAATGTTGTATCATTATTATCATTATACGAATAAGAATATTTAATACTATACTTGCAGCTTCGCTCGCGTGATTCTATAGGTTCATGCCACATGTTTCTACTGAACAGTACCAAGTACGTACAATGAAACACGGATTTTAATTTAAAATAAAGCCCCAAACTGCTATTTACCAAATACCGTAAAAAAACGTAGTTTTTATGTGTGTACAATTATACACAGATAGAATCATATAAATATGTACAGTTCTGGCTTCTATGTACTACTGTTATAAAGAGCTCTTGTTAATATTGAGCTTCAAAGAGAATACATATAGTCTATGTACAGACATTGCTTATTACAATATTTTATTATTATGGATAGATCGTAATAAAATTGTGAAATACTGTAAACTGCACAATTTTATTGCAATCTAAACATAATAAAATTGTGCAGTTTACAGTAATCAGGAAAATCAGATTGAAATACGGGACTCTACCACGCCGGAAGAGATTTTCTTTATTTGCAATCGGTGCAAGAAGCTATACAACCTCGAAACGCAACGTAATTCGCTTTATCATTACCGTTTCTTATTGCGCAGGCGCCGACTCGTGATGAGATGCTCGTCACCGCAATGTTGAATAAAACGGCCATCACGATGTAGCGCACCGACCACGTTTCTTAACTTCTAATCATTTAGAACGTAATAAGAGCTTGATGTCAATGTAATATTTCTTGTAAAACCCTGATATTCATTTGACGGTCAAACGCAAGAACGCTGACTACGTATATTCAAATTGAATATCAGTTGAACACGCAATAATTTAATGGTAACGGACGACCGCGTACCTTACATTATCTTGGGTGTAATGATCAGGCTGCAATGTACCTAGAAGTATATGATCCCGTTAGCTAGGTATCACGACCGCGGCTAGTTTATTGGAAAGTGAGTTACACGGACCGTGGCCGGTGGCCAGTGCGCGTGCCTCCGTGTGGCCTGCTGTCGGAAGAAAACCCTAATCCAACCGTTAAAGCAATAAATTCATACTTTGATATAATCACTACAATTAGGGTATGGTATAAATGAAAGAATATTCTTAATTTATACAATTTCTCAGTCTTTTTGTTCAATATTGCGATCGCGGTTAGATTAGTTCCGTGACTTGCATTCCTTTATTTATGGTTGTTGGCGTGACAATCCATGTTGCCATCCGTATCTGTGCCATGCTACGAAAGAATTTTACAACTGAATTTCCGTCTACAACTATACATAATTAATTTATTCCAAAGCTCCTGTGTTATTTTTAAACAATTGTAAATTATATAATTAGTGAAATAATTTAGTTTTTCGCGATCTTACTGGCTGCTTTTGGCGGAATAGTAGGTAACGTTACCCTAGCCAATCTGACTACAATTCCATTCCAACATTTGCAATTTCCCCGTCAACTTTGGTATTTAAAAAAAAAAAATCTGATTTTGGGGCAATTTCCAATTAAACAATTTTTGTACAGAGACATGATTCTTGAAGTCAGTGCGGAAATTATTTAAAATATATTTTTTTCATATTCCGAGCGATAGTCTCGTTTTTCTAGTATCCCGACTGATAACGGCGGATTATCCTGATTCCATTTTTTTGTTACATTTGGATTTTGTCCGCCAACTTTGTCATTTTCCGATATTAGCGAATTTTTCTATCAAAAGTTTCGCACCTAGAGTTTCAAAATTGTGTGTCGTAAACACTGGAATATGTATTTTATGTTTATTTATTTGCTATGGGCGCTAATATTGTTAATGACAGGTAGGTGAACTTGCGTGCCATAAATCGAGACTTATTTTTGGCTGATGCCTAAAGAATCTTTGAATTAGCAATAAATTCTGAAAATATTATTGTGCTCAACGGTTTCCTTAATAAATATAACCTGTTTTGGCACGGTTCAATTCTCTGAAACATAACTATTGTCATAGATAAAAAAATATAGTTTTCTTTCCTGTTGCCTTTTTAAAATCTGTTATATCGACGCCCGCATCGAATAAACTTCGAGTAAATGAAAAAAAAGACAGGAAAAAAGAAAAATCTGTTGAATACTTTAAACTCAAATTGAAAGTCATTCGTCGCACGTGCGTGTTTATTTTTATTTTATCGCATTATATTGACCACGAAACTGCAGTTTTGCCATGTTTTTAGCCATATAACCTGTGCGATAAATGTTGTCTTATCATATCTGAATATCTGGTTATTCATTCTCGGCTGCGTATTAATTAATTTTAATTTCTCTTGCTCGTAAGTTTATCTATCTTATAAATCAAGTGAAATTATACGAGAAAGGCTGTTACCTGATGTTTATTTACGACATCCTTTAGCCCTTTCGTTTAAATAGCGCGATGTAGCTTGCCTATTTAAGTACAGTCAGCAACAGAAGTAGCTTTTATTAAAACTAATAGTAATCGAGAATACGTGCATTATTTAATAAAAGGGCTGTTTTTAATGCGAAAAATGTGATTTGCGTGAAAGTTTAAATTTTTAAAGTGTTCAGTTACTTTCGTTACTGACTGTACCTTCATAACTAATTAATTATTTCTTTGCGTATAGTCTACACATAACAACAGCTACTTATAATAGCTATATTAAAGCTAATTGTTTGCATAACTTTTGTAGTAAATAATCTGACTCGGTGATGTAAACTTATAAAAACTTAATACACTAACTATATCTAATTACTACTTTTTCGTGTAACAACATGAAATATTCGCGTATACTATAACTTACAACATATGGTAGAGAAGGTTTGTATCACGATTTGGATGTACGCAATATACAACCTACCTAATTGATTCATGCATTAAAAGTTTGATCACATTTCGTTACATCACGGCATTTTGTCAACGTCCTACATTCACCTATTATATTGAAGTCACTGGAGTGACGCCTAGCACAATTACTATGTGATGTAGTACGAAGAGAAGAGATAACGCGTATTATGATTGTTATGCAATGAGCAGATTGAGCAGGCATTAGCGTAGGAATGGTGTATGTTGTTAGGACAGGTGTGTAATGGTAGTCGGCGGAGATGTGCGGCGGTGCCTGCACTTTCACTCTCGCCGGTGTGACAGCACCGGGCGCAGGCTGGCAGTGGTGCCGCGCCGTCGCTCGCCGCCGCCGGCCGCGCCGCCCAACTCTCGCGACCGATCGACACCCTGTGTCAATACTATGGTCCGCTGCGCATGAGCTCGCTCACTCGTTGCTCTGCTGAATATCGAGATCGTGTTGTGAAAAAGCGCAGATATTTTTAGATTAGGTGTTTGTTCGGACGTGTTATTCCTTTAAATTTTAAGGCAATCATGTTTTACGTTAACAATATTACGTGAGTGCAAAATTTAAAATTGCCTATAGTTAAAACTGCAATCAGTGTCCAAAATCAGGTGTCTGGCATGTAGAGAAAGTAAATGGATTCCGATATCCATTTTCTCTAGCGTAAACATTTACTGGTGTTTTGATATTGGGACATTTATTAAATGTGCGATAGTGTGATGTGACTTAATAATGGCAATGTGGTCAAAAAGCAATTGAAGATAATTTGCATATTCAGAAAAGAAAGACGAGTAACACGATTAACTCATGAATGGGCGATTACTACACAGACGAAAATAATTTAGTACAGTTGTGTATCGGTGTGTTGTTACGCGTACGAATTGCTGGTGCCAAGGTTGACAGCTTCACTGGACATCAGTCAGTGCAGAGCAGACATGCGTGATTCTCATATTATGACTACCGTCAGTGTACACGACGAGCACATACTGTAAATAAATAATGATCTAATTGTATCTGGCTACGTATTCGCTATTTCTGTGGCTGACTGGATCCTGATACAGAAAGTTTATAATAACAAAGATCACATTTTTGCTAAATAGTGAAACTTGACGAGGTGCATTGCCCACTTTCATAGATTTCTAGAGGGCCCTCCTTTTCACTGCGGCATCCGCCTTGTAGCGATCACCGGTTACTATGGAAATTCTGCACGTGACCCCAACTGGATATTAACCAGTCGTAATAAGAAAATAGAAACACTTGGTGTTTGAATAACTTAACATTTTGTGTTGGTTTACCTTAATTGAGTACTAGACAAACTAGTGTAACCAAAAGAAGAAAACATGCCTCATTACGACGAAAGCTTTATTCATGATGATAACCTTAACCAGAGAAGAAACAAACGGAGTTATCATGTTTACAAGAATGGGTTGACGCCCTTGAATTTGTTAGAGACAACTGATGTGATTCACGCTCTCGAAGAGAGGGGTTCGTCTGTCATTAAACGTAACATAAAGAATATTAAGTATCGTGGTAGTCGCTACAAACCAGAAACACATAAAACTCCGTGTAACGTCAGTCCGATAAAGTATAAAGCCCCTGATATTATTATCGATCACAGTCCACGTATGACAGTTTTCGATCCCAATAAATATTATGACTTGAAAAATAACAATGTGTACTCGCTCACCCCTTGCAAAAGCTTTGATAACTTGACGCTGAAAGCGTCGAAAAAGAATTACTTCCATAAAGACAAAATAAAATATGGCAGTAGTCTTCAGAACTTAGCAGATGATGGGAATCTGAAGTATTATGCTTCCCCATTGGACGATCGTGACGTTAGTGTGGCTCGGAGAGATGATACTAGGAACTCATACTCTGTTGTGGATGCCCAAAGCAAATTAGTACTTCGTCGTACTTCTAGAAGTACTCCCGCCCCGGGACCTGGCGTCTATCGTCAAATCAACAATGAAGGAGTTGCTGGGAGAACCGGTACGATAATACATTTAAATAAATACTTATTTTATTGACTGTAATATACATAATAATATAAACTATTTATATCCTACACATATCACGTGAAAAAAACTACGCACGTATATTGTTGTTAATTTAGTACATTGAATTTTTTTGAACTAAATATATTTCGTCCTAGCATTTGTTTAGCTTATCACGGAATAAGTTTTTTCTCAGAATGACTAATAAATAAGCTGTTGCCCCCTATGTAGACCAAGTGTTAGTATTTTGTGGCGAAAAGGTTTTGTTACATTTTTCACTTTAAATTTATCTGGTGACGAACTATTAACTTTTTCTTTAAGAAATCAGTTACAGGGTCAATTCCGGCGTAAACTTGTTTAACATGTCGTATGTTACACCAGTTTACTGTATTTCAATTTTCCGGAACTCTCTGTTCAACAAAATCCCATAACATTAGTTATACCGCTCTGCACTGCTTAAACGAAATGTTATAGACTCATTCAAGTCTGCGAAAAACTTCGCCAGAAAACTTACAAAACTCAACATAGTCAATATTATTTTAGTCATTGTTTTTTACTGAACCATGTTTTTCCACTTCGTAATTATCTGATTGTTGTCCTGCTACTAATTCACCCGTCATTATTACATATTTATTTGAAGAATATTTGTTAAGTAAACTTGTCTGTAGTTTTCCAATGTTGATGCTAATTATTAATTTAATTACTGTAAACATTTATTATGTTAGTGTGCCTTAACTAATTGTCCGACAATTTTGGTACATAACATGCCAATTATAACCAAACGGTAAATAATAAACCACCTCCCCACTACCAGTAGAACTTTAGATTATAGATTTGATTCTATATCATTAGTTTATATAATACATTAATGTAATTGATATAGTCAGCTATTTATATATAATTGGCCAACATTACGATATCGGTTAGTTAAAGTAACCCGATAGATGGATAGAGCATTTCATATTAGTGTTACAAAATTGAAAGTTATACGTAACCAGAAACCGTGCGGCATTTCCACGGTGGAAAACGGAAGAGAGGCTGCAGAGCTTTCGATTTTTCTTCCTTGTTTATATCTTCGCGCTTATAAACAGGTAGTGCATCTAATGAAATGCTTGATCTTGTGTAATAGCACGTAAGAGACGCGGGAACCAGCCCCATTGTTTCTATTGTTATCATAATGTTAAGGCCGTTGACAAAAAAAAAATGACTAACGACTTAACAATGCTACTACGATACTCATAACTTTATGACAATGTTTTCTCAATGGATCAATTATTCATTTTGTTGAGCATAAATATTTGGCTATTTTATCAGATTTTTGCAGTTATTTGCGAGAACAACTTTCGTTTTCGAAAAAAATGTCTAAAGGTCAGTGGGTTTCCGGATTGATAAAAGCCGAATCTCACATAATATTTGCATATAAATTAGAATGACTTTCGTTTTCTAATCTTATTCTATTAATCGAGCAATAATTGTATGTTTGTATGTATATATGTTACGGCAAATGTGATAAATTAAAAATTCATTGTATAAATTCATTGAATTACCTATATTGGTATCAATAAAATCTAAATACAATTTCTTGTGAAAATAAATTAAAGAACTACCTAACTATATATATAATAAGTTTATATTATTTTTTAATTTCATGTAAATACATCAAATTAAAGAATAATATAAACTTATTAAATCAAATAAATCTCGTAAAAAGTTCAGGTGTCAAAAAATACGTCCGCATCGATATCGACCGCGGGTAATGTGTCCAGATGGCGACATTGCCACGTTGTATGGCAATGCTGATCCTTTGTCCTATATAATGGGTTCGTAATACTGAACTGATGATTAAGGGGTTATCCATTACTGGTTTACATAAACCCCATAGTGTTTGGGCTCTCTAGCTTTGTCTCAGTGGAAAATTTTACTACAAGAGCTGTTCAGGGCTTAATCTTGGATTTTGAAAGGTACGCAGGGGTTCTCCAACACTGGTTAACATAGACCCATCGTGTTTAAGCTCATGAGACTTGTCTCACTGAGCACTTGATTAGTAAAGTAATGATCAAGGATTATAATTAGTTGCTGAATAGTACCTGGATCCTCTCTTTTGCGGCTCACATAGACCCAAGAAGTATTTAATTTTGCTTAATAAATATAGTTTATGTTTTTACTCCATGCTATTTTCAAGCCAAATGCTAGGTACCATTTAAAAATATATATGGACTTATGTTTTTGCTAGATATTAAAACGGTGCCAGGCTCTGTCTCCAGGTACTGTTTATAATAAATGTTTGCGGACGTGAGTGCCACCACAAACATACCAAATATTTTTTAATTAGGTAATTGAATGTTTACACATATTTGCGTCAAATACGAATTAATATTCACGTTTGTACATCTGTGAATATTAAACCAATATCCTAGATGTATCTAAATGTCAATGGATTAAATGCAGATTGCTTGTACGGCTAATGAAATAAGCTTAACATAAACATGTTGTAAAAGTAAGATCTTGCTGTTAAACTGTTAAAGTCAATTAAATGGTATTTTATATCTGTTTCTTTTCTATCGTCGCTGTAGGCAGTGGCCTATCCGCTTATGGGCTCGACAGGACAGCGTGTACACCGAAGTCGCATATTAAGCAGGCAGGACTTAATAACGTGTGCTTGTGATGCGTTATGTATGACGCATGTAGACTTGGGCAGCTAGTATGTACTGCGGCGTCCGTCTGCCGCGCTCGCTGTGTGTGCCGAGTGCTGAGGTTCACTGGTTCACTCGTCGCCAGTCGTCACTGCGACTTTGGGCGCGTCCTCCTGTCGCCTTCGCGTTTATTTATAAACTCACGCGTCATTTGTGTTCTAATATAATTGATAAACCCATGTTTACTACGTCTACCCCTCGAGTTGACCTCCAGTTCAAACTCCTTTACGTTTTGTTGTTGTGAATCAAGACTGAATTTTGGCCTTGGAATACACATTTGGGTGAGGTACTTGTATAAATAAGCTAATTTTTATTTTTTGATTTGAATAATATACAGGTATTGCTTACATGATTATCACAAATTTTGCAAATTAAATTCGTGTTGTTACGATATAAACATAATTTTAATCTAACGTTTCCATTTCCTGGTCAAGGTTTGCGGAAATAATGCAGATATATTCGCATAAACATGAAGTATTAACTTAATAGCAATCTAAGCCAATGTTATCAATGTTTAAATAAATAAGATTCAGTTAGCCAAAGCAGGTACCGCCCGATATTTAGACTAATGCAACCTAAATAGCCTAAACGCTTTTGTTACTAGCTTTATTACAAACTAGCTGTTGCCCGCGACTTCCCGAAAATTGTATTTGTCGTAATGGTTGCGTTATCAAAACGCTAAGATTTGAACACTACTAATTCCGAAATTATTAAAAAAAATCCCATAGATTTGCAAGTTTTTTTTTTGTATTTTGTTTTTATTTATTAAACTTATCTTACAAATCTCCTTCAAAGCAATTATCGCATTTCACTGAGAGAAGTTATCTTGTTCGCCGATTACTCCATGACGTCGTCTGCTTTATGATATTTATTGTTATGTTCTCATTTATTTATTTTATACAATTTAAAATATAAAGATCTTACTTAAGAAAATCGAAAAAAAGAAAAACAAAATCCTCAACGTCAACAAGCTACCGGTGGTTAGGTCTCTAGATAGAGGAACCTCCTTATAATTTATTTGTTTTTATTTATTATCTCTATGTAAAAATATTATTACACAATAATAGTAAAGATTAAATATTAGTGAGCCAGTTAAAGTGGCAATATCATGTCGGAATGTTCCTTGCCATTTCTGACCTTTAATTATTGTATGTCTGGTATAGATGATTAGATGCTCAATGTCACGATGACGCAATTAAGTAGCGCGTATAAGGTCATCTCAAAAATGTATGGTAAGTGTTTACGTTCCGCGATGATGTTTGTTCGCCATAATGTAACAATCAAGTTATGGTCGCACATATTTCAACATCGATACATTGTGATTTGATTACGTAATTAATGATCAATAAATCATCTCAGGCTGTCTGTAATAGCAGCCCTGTATCTAATACATGTCCCACTGCTGGGCTCGGGCCTCTTCTCATGATGAGAAGGGTTAGGCCATAGTCCACCACGCTAGCCAATTGCCGATTGGTAGACTTCACGCACCCTCAAGCACTTTTTAGGCATTCTCAGGAATGCAGGTTGCCTAATATATTTTAACATCGATACATTGTGATTTGATTACGTAATTAATGATCAATAAATCATCTCAGGCTGTCTGTAATAGCAGCCCTGTATCTAATACATGTCCCACTGCTGGGCTCGGGCCTCTTCTCATGATGAGAAGGGTTAGGCCATAGTCCACCACGCTAGCCAATTGCGGATTGGTAGACTTCACGCACCCTCAAGCACTTTTTAGGCATTCTCAGGAATGCAGGTTGCCTCATATATTTCAACATCGATACATTGTGATTTGATTACGTAATTAATGATCAATAAATCATCTCAGGCTGTCTGTAATAGCAGCCCTGTATCTAATACATGTCCCACTGCTGGGCTCGGGCCTCTTCTCATGATGAGAAGGGTTAGGCCATAGTCCACCACGCTAGCCAATTGCGGATTGGTAGACTTCACGCACCCTCAAGCACTTTTTAGGCATTCTCAGGAATGCAGGTTGCCTCATATATTTTAACATCGATACATTGTGATTTGATTACGTAATTAATGATCAATAAATCATCTCAGGCTGTCTTACTCAGCATAATATATTAAGTAACAATCGTTAGAAAGTTAGATAATCGTTTAACTGCTATTATCTTATTTTGCTGAAGGCACATTTCCTTTGTGTGAGTGGTTCTCTCATTTTATCGATGAGTCAGTAAGCTGTCAATTTTATTGTGATTTTAAAAAACGGTGCAGGAAAATCATACCGTTCAAAGTTCCTTGCCCTAAAAATAAAAAACGAAATATGCAATTTAGGCAACCATGATCCGTTTCACGGAATTCAATTGTTGAAGATTTTAACTTTAGCCTTACCTGTGCATGTTTTTTTGTTTCCTTGGGCATCGTCCAATCTCTTCAATCAATCTATTTTCACTGAAAGTAACCGAATAGTTTTTTTTTTCGAATATAACTGCCTCGACGGTCTAGTGGTCTATCCCATGGGACCTATACATAACAAGTGAAATGTGGGTGTTGTACACCACTGCAACACCCTTCTGGGTAATATAGGCGTGATGTTATGATATGTTAAAATATCTACTAATTATACAATTTATAGGAATTTATACAGTAAATAAAGAGTTTTGGAAGTAATCTTTGTGGGTTGTACCTTCATTAACTAACACCAGTTTTTTGTACAGGGTACAAGTACCTTTCGAATATCATAACTTTCATTTCTCTCATTAACACATTATGTAATGAAAGTCTTTTTAAAATCGCAATGTTTACGTACTTTAGGTTACCTGAGTGTTTGTAACAGCTAAAATTATAGGTACTACTATAACGAGTCATGTTTTTTCTGGGTTTTTATTATTTATCATTGACATGACGACTCTAAGCAAAGAATGCCGTAAGGACGTTAGTTGGTAGGTTACGGTATTTGTTGATTTGCTGAAGAGTACATATTTTCCTTAACCTGTCCAGCGTTTTGGTCCCTAAATGATGGAACAATAGGATAACAATACAACTCCGGCTTATTTAATTAATTTGAAACGCAATTTGTAGTAATTGATTCAATAAAATTACAGAGAACGAATCAGGCAGCGAGGGGAGCTCGGGGCACCGTGGGTCGCTGCGCGGTGCCAACAAGTTGGCGAGGCGCGCACGCTCGTTCAAGGACGACCTGCTCGAGCGCATCTCCAATATGCGCTCACCGGCGCAGCAGCACCACCCGCCGCATCTCTCCTCCAACATCAGGTCAGCACTCACTTATTCTCTGAATGAGCGTAGCATATCCGTCTCTGATAAAGTGATAACGCCCTACGTACAAGTGCACCCACAAATTCCATTCCATAATAAAATTATGATAGGTATGCCTTGTGTACACAAACGTTTTTGCCTTTAAATACCAACGAGTAAAGAGGCCAATTTATTTATAACGACTGAAGGATACACAAAATAAGCGATTGAATTAATTTCAAGTTCACCTACATCGTAACTACCTTGCATATTAATTTCAGAGATCGGCAATAAAATGCCACCGGAGATACATTATCTTAATGTTCAAATTCCATTAAATTATCATTTAACTGCTGATGTTTTGTTGATCACATCTCTCACTGTTAACGCTATCTATTAACTTGTTTACATTGCGATGAAATCTTAAAACTGTATTGTTCCTTATCTATATTGATAAGTTTACATACATAACTGTGCTATCAGAGCGCAGACTGACAGCGTAAGAAAGTGTCGCTCATATTAACAGTATTATCTCTGCCACTGGTGCAAGAACAATGTTATTGTGTTAAGTTTTATGATTGTGTTTTTATTAAAATAGTCACGTAAATGCTGTGTTGTGTTGTAACCTTTACGGTGAATCGTAGGGACTTTAGTGTAGAGGTAACGAGCCCAGCTATCAGGGCCGATATTAATGTAGACGTCGCACTAAATGTGGCAGTAATGATGAGTCACGAGCGCGACCTGCGACTGTCGCACTCATTAGTACATTGTCCGCTGAAATCTCATTAGTTTAGTGCGTGCAATGTTAAGTGATTACATTTTAATGTCCGCGCGTGGGCTGTCAGAGTGAACGAATCACTTTTTATTTATTGAGCGGCCGCTTGACACTAGTTTTTTTTATGACTCGGAGAGGTTGTTCGAAAGTAGTTCTGTGTGCAAGACGTTCTCAAGCAAGCAGTGAACGAGTGTTATTTGCGGTTCAGGCGTGGAGTCTGACGGTACTTCCTACCAAATGTCGAACGCCGTGCGATCGCCCGTCGGCGAATGGTTTAACAGACGAACAAATAAACTCCAGCGGCGATTTGCTAACAATGGAAAACGGTATGAATTGGCAAATGTTATGTGTACACGAGGCAATCCGGATGTAAGGGGGCGAGCACTCACATCACAAACACTGGGGGTGATACCTTCACCCTTTAACATGTTTTCCTTTAAATCATATAAACACCTTAGCGTAGAACAACACACAACACGTAAGCACACGAAGGTGATCTTGGAATACTTAAAATATTAAATAAATTATGCACATAATAATCATATTGCAATGTTATTGACCTGCTTTACTTCAATGAATGATACACCAACAAGTGTTTGGTTTTATTAAACTTGTTTACTCAGCATGAATTTCTAAAAAAATTACGTGTGCTGCAGACAAATCTATGGGTATACACATATTTTCTCTAAAGCCACCTAAATATCTCTTTACTTGTCAATTTCTAAACAAACAATAAAACCGTGAATGACCTCAGGTGTCTGCAAACTCGTAAATATAAATGCTTATAAGGTTCACTGACACCATTGTCGATGTTTACATTTGAAAAACAACCTACCGACGATGTAAATAAACAAATGTTTTTGTTATATTTAAAGGTTTTTGCCATTATTGATGGTCATCCCAAAATAAAACTCTAAATATCTAAGACTAAACAATTGCTTATTAGTTATTACACTAAGAATATCGTTATTCATTGAACTCGCATCGACTGAGGTGAATCGGGACCTCCTACTTAAATATCAAATGTATAGCTCAGCGTCGGATTTGCGACGAGGGCGAGGTGTGGGTTTGCATGCAAAGCAGATTCTTTACCAACGCATACCATGCAATGACATTATAAGTGATCATTAAACGTAATAGTGCTTGCCTTGTTGAATAAACATTGAACTATTTTCCTCCGCTTGAATGAGAGAGTAAACATGTCAATAATCACGTCCTAAACGTATTCATGAATGAAAGTTACACTTCTTTCAATTTTAGTTTTGTTTAAGAAAGTTATGATAAGTTTTGTGCCAGTCTAGCGTAAATAATATTGATTGTTTTTATTACAGCAGATCTCATTCGCCACTTAGCCCGAAACTTCGGAACATGGCGGCGAAGCCCACGGCCGAGGAGGGGGAAGTCACACCTGCCAAAGAACTTGAACGGCTAGTCAAAGAGGTACGTGCCGGAATATTTATTAAATTATATATTATGATAATAGTTTTAAAACTATTTTCCCAGGGTAGTTCAATACATGATTCTATGATAAAATAAAACCCATTTGGAGGTTGCCGAAGTTATAGGCAAAATCAGGGATCTCGGCGGTTTTGAAGTAAGCTAGCTGCAAATGAATTGTCGCGGGTCGGTATTGGCCAATTAAAGTTTAAGTCGGTCGAAGCAAACAGAACCTGGTAAAGTGGGTTGTTGACGAATCGGACCTACGATGCGAGTGTGGTGCTGTACATATTTATGGCCCATCTCATGACCTGTCCCACTTGCTCCACCACCTGCACATAGTAAGCGCTCATGAAAGCCGATGAAAGTGCTATCCGCGTGGCTACGCACTGGGTTCATAGAATATGACTGCAGCCATCGACACGAAAGAGAAAGATGGCCACTCTCGAGTGCGGTGCTTGTCGATTGGTCGAGCAACCACCTGGTGCTAACTTCAAACCCGCCGCGATCCCTGATTTTGCCTATAATCATCACACATTTTGTACATTATTAATATTATCAAACTATGCATCACTGTGACACGTTGACACACTTATTAATTGTTGTGGCTTTAGAACCAGATTCCCTTATAAAAGATCAACAAGTCGCAGCATCCAACCGCTTTGCGTTAATAACATAAAGTTCACTTGTATCGATACCTAATATTGGCTAATATTTCCCTCTCAAGTTAGGTGCAATAATGTAAATTATAATATAGTATCACTGGTATGTTATATATAACGTCTATTGTCCGCAGGTCACATTCGGCTTAAAACACTTTTCGGATGTTATTACTAAGAGGAAACTGGAAATGCTCCCCGACAATGGCACCATTGTTTTTGAATCGATTGCGAATATACACAAAGGTAAATGCGTGTTTTATCGTTTCCTCTAAGGTGTTAATTAGTTTTCAGCTCTGTTGCCCCACTGACAGGATGGATGCCCACTATGTTTCCTCCAATAGAGGAATGTTTATAGTTTCCACCCGTGGTCCTATCTTAGTAGACCACATACCATCGTAGTAAACTCATTACATACATATTCTTCTAAGGATGAATGAGATGATCCCTTCTTCAATTTTATAACTTTAAGAGATTGACTCAATTTTCTACCTATTCATAATGTCAATACAATGACTCGTACACGCTGCAATCAACAATATCTTTAGAGCTACGTAGATGACTAAGCCGCGATCTAACTAATTCGTTATGTAGTCACAATTTCCTGTTGCTTTTCTAGCAATCAAACCCTACTGCAGCCGGTCTCCACAACTGACAACTGCGGTGAAACGTCTATGCACCGCTTTGGCGATGCTCATTCGTTTATGCGATGAGATCACCGCCGTGAGTTTTAGAGCGGACGCCGGGAACGAAGAACTGGATACATCAGCTGAAGCCTTGTCTCCGGAGCACGTGAGCTCGGTGGTGAAGGGTGTGACGTCAGCAGTAGAAGAGGTGTCGGCGTTAGCGCAGCAGCATATGACGCGGCCGGCGCTGTCACCGAGACCCGCGCTGGTGTCTCCAAGGGCTTCCACGCAGAGGAATTCATTACCAGGTGATTGTCAAATTTGATACTCCAAAGTTATCAGTGCAGCATAACGAGCGCGAGATAGAATATGTCGGGTTTTTGTATTTGTCGCCATACTCAATTATGACAAATTCTACAAACAATTCTTTGACAAATTCTATCTCACGCTCGTTATGTTAGCCTCTCAGGTGTTTTTTAAATGGTGGTATGCGTATGATATGTCGGCCGCTTGGTAATGTGATGTCACATCAGAGTTGTCTTTAAAGCTGAGTTAATTTAATTGAAAGCTATGAGGATTTCCACATATTTCATGCTGAAGAAAGACCATTAATAGGATCAATCACCAATATTTGGTTTAGAAAACTCAGTCTTAGTCTGGTCTTCTTACAAAGTCTTTTCAAAACCTCCATGTATGTGTAAACAAAAACTGTTTTGAGGTTGAAGATGGGTTGAAGTATAACTTAATCACTTTGTTTATTTGTGGATAAAAAAATCATATGGATGGAGACAGATGTCATGATGGAGTTTGTTTCGACGACACGTAATTGATCTGTGACTAATGCGGTAATGTTAGTATTTTTATAGTTTACTGTCGTACTACGTATTTTTGATGCGGTCACAGCTCTTTATTATGTTGTTGAGTGACGTCCAACACGCGTCAGAATAAGGATTCGATTTCAACCTCAAAACCGATAATGTTTACGTAATCTACTTAATATTTTGCTATATCGCTATAGGGGTGTACACGTATTGCGGATAGATGTGGGTTTGCCCATCGATAAGGATAAGTTATTGCTCGATATTTATGATCTGAATGAAAATGCCAACTGTTAATCTATTGTAAATAGTTGCAGTGTTTAGTAAACATAGGCAAGCCGAATACGAAGAACATAAATACAAACTTCTAAATACTTTTTTACAATTAAAAAACAGTTATGATCATGAACAAACGGCTTGCAACAGCTGCGAAATATGAAAAATACGCTACAACCAATCCTTATATTCTTAATATTTTTTGTTAAAGTCACACAACAAACTGTGCTATGGATATTGCGACCAGTGTTCGGCGACATAGCTGCAAACTAACAATAGAGGCAGTTGCAAGCATACTGTAGCACTTAGTACTTGTATTTTATCACACTATATATATCATACAACATAAACACAACGCCATCTAGTCCCTATCTAAGTAGTGCTTGTACTATGGGTAATAGAATAAATGATACTAATACATATATACTTTTCTTTTGTTAATACATACTTATTATACATAGAAACACCCAGATCTAGTTAAACTTCCATGTTCATGCACACAAACATTTATCTTCAGTGGGAATCGAACCCAAGACCACGGCATCAGATGTCATTGTTGTCGTATTGAGATAATAGGACATCTGTAACAAAATCTGTACGGTGGAACTAATCAGTTCTGCTATTAAGTTTGCCACAAAGCTACCCGTCGCAAAATGACTCTATTCTGAGCACCGCGGAAATTAATTGTTCTTCTACGTAATTCTTTAAAGCAAGTTACGTCATTTTATGTAAGTAAAAGAACTGTTCTCGTACTGTTTGTAGTAAGTGTGTCATAGCCATAGTAAATGATAATAATTTAATTATAGTGTTGTTGGGAACCGAATTTATAGTAAGATTTGAACAATAGGTACCTACTATCAATGTCGAGTTCATTTCATTTTGATGTACTTGTGATATAAACATAACTATGTTGTTTCTGTTTTTTTTTATTTTTTTTTATTAAAAAAAATACATCGCCCGCTCTAGAAATAACTCCTGTGTCGCGGGGCTGTTCACAAACATACATTTCACATACACAGCACACCCAGAGTCAGAACAAATCTTTGCGAATCACACAAAGATTTGTACCTTGTGTGGATCCCACAACACCAGCGCAGTTGAAAGCGGCGAGGTAACCGCTGTAACCACTACGCTAACCGTGCACTCCTTAAACCAATACGCCAACCATGCACTCTCAAATTTGCGTATAACTGCTATTAGGCATTAAAAAAAAATATTTTATGATACTTCTTCTTCTTCTTTCGTGTCGATGGCTGCAGTCATAGTCTCATGGTGTTGATTTGCAATCGTAGTGTAAGGATTCGCCAGTCTGCTTGCTTGAAATTTGCAGACTGCCCAGGGTGCCGGACGTAGGGAGTAAATGTGTACGTCTCTCGGGGAGGCTCCTTTCATGCACGCCATTCGTACTTAGATCTGCCTTTCGCATTGAACAGAAATCAAATTGTTCTGGCCTTTTTAAACATTGTTGATTAGAACAGCTTATGATATTTTATATGAGTACCTACATATAATACATTTTCTCAAGATCGTGTTCTAAAAGAAAACAAGTATGCGTGTTAATTTTGCATGCGTATTCTCATAGGTTAATAAGTATGCCGAAATAAATTAATGACTTGCGTGTTGCCTTTGTGTTAACGGTGGCAGTTTAAGATCAATTACTAATTTAAGGTTTGACTTACCGTATCATTCACGAGACGTATGCAAATATCCAAACTTTTACTTTTAGTGTTTGATCATGAAAATAGCATGACTTTCAATTTCAAAACCACAAACATTATGCAAAACAAATACTTGGCGTCGTTTATCTGTGTTGTGTTAATACAAATGTTTTCTAAAGTGTCGCGATATTCGCAATCACAGCTATCTTTAGGGCCCTGTTTGATGTATTCTTGTAAAGTTATTTAAATAAGATGAATCATGGTAAAACTTACCGTTAGAATACATGTTTATTGTAATGGCAGAGTGGGTAGTGTACCTGCCTGCGACGCTGAGCTCACGGGCTCGATTCTCGCTTAAGACAAATCTTTGTGTGCATGGAGGTTTGTCTTAGTCTAATGTTTCTATGTATAATAAGTATGTAAGAAAAGTATATATTATTATGTATTAGTATCAGTTATTCTAGTAACCATAGTACAAGCTCTGTTTAGTTTGGGACAAGATGGCGTTGTGTGTATGTTGATAAGATATTTATTTATTTAAAAAAAATATCTTCTTAAATTCCCCATATATTAAGATTAAAGGGTTGATTCAATTTTTTGATTGAAAATAATATCAGTATGCACAGATGCTCCTTGAGTGCTATGTATGCTTACTAGAACCAAAAAACACATTTTCAAAGGATTTATAGCAAGTTATTTCACTTGGATACACATAATATTTGATATTAACCCTATTTGTTTATGTTCTAGATATTCCCTTGACTCCAAAGGAGCGCTCATTGCTGACGGGCGAGCCTGGCAACGAGTCAGCGGGCGTGCGAGCGTCGCACTCCTCAGAGTCAGTGCTGGACGCGCCGGACTCCCCGCCGCCCAAACCTGCCAGGCCTAACCGGTTCGTACACAGCACCTAATATTAATAACTCATTTCCTAACACATGATACTCATAAAATACTAAATATATATATATTTTTTTAAAGCTTACTAGTAATTTGCAAATACAAATTACTAGTATTCTTGTTAACCCCCTCCAGCTAAGCTTAATTCGCTTGTGTTAGGAGGAAGTTCACGTCCGTGGTGTAATGGCCAGGATTCGAACCCACGACCTCTCGATCGTAAGACCGATGCCTTATCCATTGCGCCACGACCGCTTCATTTGTAATATTTTTTTAAAGAAAATTTTAGCTTTATGCCTTTTTGTATTTTATGTAATATTAAAGTTGAATAATATAAAACCAAGTAAGGTTCGTCTAGCTAAGGTATATAATATACCTATGGCGCTGGCACAAAAGAGTTGAGAAATTTCGAGTCTTGCGGCATACGAATACATAGCTGAATTGGCAAAGCACTTGGGGCGTATACCTAGGGGGTGCAGGTTCGAGTCCTGCTGGATTCTTCATTTTTTTTTAAACTTTAATGTTACATAAAATACTGAATATCTCATGAAAATCATCAAGAATATTCGATGAACTGGTACCGTGTGTTTGTGTCGCCTGTTATGCCAAAACGCGGTTAAAATTAGAACGTTTTTGTTCGGCAGACGGCACAAACTGGATAGCTATATAGTTTCCCTGAGGTAAACTAGTGACATAGATAACCTTATGTACGCAAATTGTATATTGAATATAACAGACAGTATATAAACACTATCAATTAACCCATCTAGAGAAAGTTATCGAAACGAAAATTGAGTTGCGATGTCAATGGCACGTCATGGCAATCAGACTTTATGCAAATCATACTGTGACGCGGCCTAATCAAGTGTGTGAATCCAATCCAACATTCAACAACGATTAATTTTTAAATAATATATTATGATTCGCTATTTATCTACCAATCAACCTATTTATTTATTTATTCATTTCATCTTACAAGCTAACAGATGTGACATCCAAAACGCTTACAAGATTGGTGTTATGTCAATATTAAAAATAAAAAAGTATAGATATATAAATAATAAAATTATTTACAAGCTTGAAGCATTTTACAAAAGATTTTTATAACAAAAAAAAGAATTTTAATGTCAATACAATTACAATAATAACAATAGATTCAAATGATAAGGCTTCTTAGGCTTTTGAAAGGATATACTTCTCATGTGGTCCCTTTTTTTTCAAGTCACGTTCTGATGATGGGATCTTAGAGAAATCGAGGGCAACCCTCAAATTTAAAAGGCTTATTATATTGTTTTTTGTATATTATCTAAAGCTATTTGGATATTTGCATCTAGTAGTCAGCATTTTATGTTGCTGAGATGATGCTGGAAGGTACAACTCCTCAACGGTTAGGAGTACGGGGATAATTCTTTAAATATAGGCTTGTAAGGCTTCCCGTGCAAGGAGACATCAGCTTATATTGGAAATGTATTGGTTTATCGGTAGCCGTGTGTACCTACTCAAGTAACACAGACTTGCTGAACAAAGATACTAAGCTTAATAACGTCTGACTAAGCGCTGTTATTGAAGCAAAAAGGAACCCAATTTTGAATGCTTAAAACTGAATAACATCTGAATAGGAACTTAATAATATATCATTGAATAATTCCGCGTGAATAATCAATATAACAGATAATAAATAAATTGTCATACTAGGTTAATTTGAATTAGTTAGTTTTAAACTTTCTTCTAGAAAAAGCTTAAGGAAATCGTAAATTTTGTTTTTCAGAAGCTGAATAATTACAAAAAATAGACTCTTATTATGGTTATTCAGATAAATGCTACCGATGGAGCTGTTTTTCAGTTTTAAGCTACCTGGATTGCGCAATGCTAAATAACATTAAAATTTGTATAATATTTCACAGCAACTAGTTATTAAGGGCACAGAAGGAAAGGGCAGAAGTACAGAATTTATTAAGCGTTATAAATTATAAGGATCCGAACACAACCTAATTTGGTTTTCAGCATTTGGTTATTTTCAAAGCTCTTATACAAACTATATTCACCCTAGAACTGTAAAATGTTCTAAATGTGAACTGTTATCTTGCTTATAGATAGATAGATAGAAAATACTTTATTTGTACATCATTTCTATAACATGAAAAACTTAAGATTAAACAAAAAAACAAGCTTGAAGCGATTTCTTCCAGGCAACCTTAGGATGTGTGTGCTTATATGTTACTTGGGTAGTCTAGTTTAGGTTATTCACATTGTCATATCATGTCGTGTGAAAATAAAACAACTCAAATAACACCTTTCCCTCACCACAGTGAAAACTATACTTTAACTATACAATAAATAAAATGATTACCTATGTCAAAGCATCAGAAACAACTATTAATATAACTTGTATGTACGAGTACAATTCGTGTGAAAGTCCGTCACAATAGCTTGTACAGTATTGATGGATGGCGTAGAATTTAATAGCGTAGTTATAACACTTTCGCAGCTTCGCGGCACCATTATACAAACGAAATTGTCTGTTTCAATGTCTGTAATTGCTGTTAAAAGCTATTATTGATTTGAACTTGAACTCTTGTTAATGTTCGTACTTCAGTAAGTTGTTTTATAAAGCCTTATAAAACGGTTGTAGATGGCTAAATTAAAAACTTGGAATATGTGTCCGAGTGAGAATCTTGCCCTAGATTTCTATAAAAACTGCCCTTTTTAAATTAAATTAAATTGTATTTGTCTCAAAGATATACTTACGTTAAAATGTTACTGTATAGCTTAGTTTAGCACAAACAAATTGAAACACCTGCAGCCGATCCTGTTAACCTGTATCTCGGCTGTCAGCGCTAATCCCCACAGTTTAATCTTTTGCTAAATATACTTACTACTTGTTTTTTTACAACATTTGCTTTGCCAAATTTTATAACTTAGGTTATAATATGTAATATTATTTAGTGTGAAAGGAAGTTGTGTGTATCTGCATGTTTTGTGTTGTGGGGAGAGTAACAGTGTATGTGTAAATACAAAATAATGATTAATAATGATTTTTTATCAATAATACTATAAAAAGATTTAACATCCAAACTAAATCATTTGCCTTTACAAACAGCTGTATATGAGTTCTAATCAATTGTATTACCGAGAAAAAATCCATGGCACTGTGCCCATTAGATGACAATACAATTGGCTCGATTATAGTGCATTAACCTAAACAGGTAACTCACGTTAACTTAGAGCTGTTTACCCTAAGGATAATCAAAATATGTTGGTATTTTATAACTAGCTGTCTCAGAAACTGGCATACCTTTGAGGATAAATTATATAGATTCAGAATTCAAACTTTAGGTCTAAACTGACAGCCGGACAGAACTGGAATGGAACTCCCCAATAACATTAATCATTTGATTGTTTTCATGTGAAAAGGCTAAATTACACTAAATTAAAATTATTTACGTAAATGCTTTGGAAAACCCTTCATTCATAATTAAAAGTATAGTGTGAGTTAATAACCTGCATCATAGCAATGCATACATTTTATATACTACCAAATGTTTGGATATTAGGATCCAAAATCATCTACCATGGTGCACAGCAAAATACTGAACCCATATTAATCAGTCATTGTCATTTTCATTAAAAAAAAAGAACTAGTTGCCCTCATTACTGCCTCAAAAACTAACCCATTTAGAAATCTCATTACTTATAGATATAATATTAACAAACAATAATATAAGGGTATAGACAATGAGAGTGCAATGTATTTTGCAGGAAAATCGAGTTGGCACCACCTCTGCCGCCCAAGCGCAAGTCAGCGAATGACAACTCGTTACTGGCTCTCTGCATCGATAGGTCAGTTATGCAACCTGCTTCTAAAGCTATGTGAATGTCACTTCCATGTGCCTTAAAGCTGCGTATCTACCAGGGATGTTATGGATACGAAATTTCGGATACGGATTGGATACGGATATAAGATTGATTATTGTACCGGATACGGATTCGGATAATAATTTATTTCGGATTATCCGTTAGTTTCAGTTTCGGATATAAGATTTCTAAGGATTTTTAAAAGTGAAATACATATATTTAGCTTATAAAATGGTTTTATTTATATGTCACCATTTGGTACGAATTACGGCCGGCCAATAAAAACAACTTGTAATAACGTATCTCAATTAGGCTCCGCCCCTATCCGATATTATCCGAAACCTTTATTTCGGATTCGGTTACGGTTATTTTTTTTACATCGGATATCCGATAGTTTCGTTTACGGTTACGGTGCTCCCTTACATCCCTGGTATCTACCGAAGCTGAGCTCGGCTGGGTTGCTATGTTTTGTTTGCCAAAGCAAGGTCTATGCGCAGCTAGGTTTTCACAAACAAAAACATAGCAACTGCTGCCGAGCTCACCTCTAGTGTATGCAGCCTTATGTTAGTATAGGAACCAGAC
This sequence comes from Hypena proboscidalis, assembly GCA_905147285.1. Lineage (NCBI taxonomy): Eukaryota > Metazoa > Arthropoda > Insecta > Lepidoptera > Erebidae > Hypena > Hypena proboscidalis. Next base: position 14,453,761 of record LR990128.1, on the reverse strand, counting down.
ATCAGAGTTAACTTAAAATAGCATATTTAAGGATAGGTATCATATAATATAGATTAAGATCCTAGATATAAGTATTCATTTCTAATATCTAGCTCGTAGTAGCATTGATCTGGCGATTTATGTATTGCTGACCATAGGAAGCAGACATTAGAGTTCAGTACATATTAAGAGCTCTTCACTTTTCACAATGTATGGTATTCATGTTTGTTTTCCTCAAGTTAGCACCCGTAAATGGCAAAGCTATGAAAAGTGCAGTAAACAAGGAAACAACTACTTTAAATGAGTTGTTGTTATTCTATGGGCCATATAAGGGAAAATGTTTTAATATTATACCATTGCCAGCACCTTTCTGAAATGTATGTAGTAGGATGCACTCCATATTACAGTATGTTTTCGTATATGAATTTCGGGTAGAATAATTTTATGAAAAATTATCTGAATTAGGGGGTCTGAAGCTAGGTGGACAAAATCTTAAATTTGTGACTCTATGCTTCGTTCAAAATAAGAAACTAATTTTAATGTAATTTTAATTTTGTTGTTTGTTTAACGAGACTTACGACGTTTTGAATTAATTGTCTTTGCATTAAAAAATGCAAATTTTATGGCGATACCGTTAAGGTTGAAATTGTAATTGAGGAATATTTTTACATTCGTTCCTTTTTGTTTTAACGAAGCATATTGTATCTAACAATACTTTTTTACCAAATGGGTGATACATAAATCTGTATGCATATTTTTGATTGTGAGGGCCAAGTTACCGCTTACCATCACCGCACCATTTAAGTTAAAAATAATATTATACTAAATTAAATTTAAATAAATTATGTTATATGCCCAGCTCAGGACAATTCAGGGTATCAGTAAAATATTGAGTTTTATCTAATACAGTGGTTCCCAATTAGTTTTTTCTACGTACCACTTTAAGAAAGACCTCCAACTTGCGTACCCCTTTAGATATTTTTTATTTGTCAATGTAGGTATATTGAATTATTGTTTTTTAAAGATTTTAGTTCAGAGATTGCTGCGCGTACCCCTTGATGCAATCTCGCGTACCCCTGGGGGTACGCGTACCACTAATTGGGAACCACTGATCTAATAGGTGTGAACTATTAGGACCTAAATATGTTGTGATAATTAAGTATGTAAGAACAAAACTTTTTCTTCTCTGATTTAGGTAATGTAAGTAATACTCCACGTTGTATTTTCAGATTATCGCTCCAGTCTCACAGCAGCGGGTCCTTAGACTCAATGTTGAATGTGTCCAATGACGAGGATCGCACGCAGCACGATTCCGTCAACCACGATCATGTCTTCGCCGCTGCGCCTAATTCTGATCTTGCGGGTGAGTACTTTTATTCTAGATGATATAATTTCGTTGAATGGTTATTAAAGCCTTTGAAAATTAACTGAAAATAGTAACATCTCTTCTTGTTAAATTATTCGATGATTCGCGTCACTTCACGGCCTGGGCTGCACTGCTTATAAGTTAATCTTTAAATCTACCAAAACACGAGTATTCGCTCGTAATGTTACGTACTCAAATATTATACCACTGTGTGGGGTGAACCGAGTACAGTGCGCAGCTTGTAATGTAACAATCACTGTAATCTAGATCTGTGTTAACAATTTAACATTTTTTTTTTGATAAAATGTAACATGACAGGCAAATGCCTGTCAGTCTGGCAGGCAGTTTAATTCTCAAAATTAAATTTGCAACGTTGCAGGCGAATGCTCGCCGGTCTGGGAGCACCTTTACCTTATTAAGTGCTAGTACGAAGCATAGTAAAAATAGATAAGTATGTTATCTTCGAACAAAGGTACATCGCGCCGTTTGTATGTACGCGGAGCGCTTGCCACGCCCCGGGTTCATGTACGTACGCACGCACACTACGCCGCTCGGCCACTCACTCGGTCACCGGTAGTGCGGGCCGTGTCATTACTGTGAGCGGTCGGTGTTTGTTTAAAAAATTAGGTACGGTTACGCGCTGCACTGCAAAATGTCTTCGCGAGTCAAAAGATATTATTGTGAAGTTTATGGTTGTTCAAACGACGACGAAAATAAACAAACAAAATTGTATGAATTATTTGAAAAGATGGTGAACATGAGTTTCTCACCAGCTCTTCTCATGATGCAATACCCATCGGAGCTGGTACTTGGATTGATTTTAATTCAAACCTCAAAGTTGAATTGAAATCAATCTAAGCTCCGGTGATTCAAATCATTTTATTGCAATTAATATTATAATTTAATTAGCTTAAGTTTTATTTTAATTTTATTTATTTGAACGTTGATGTTTGTTTTGACGTGTTCAAGCGCCCTTTGGGCCCATGGAAATAAATGATTTGACTTTGACTTGACATAAATAAATGCTTTGTTTTGTAAAAAAAACGTATTATAATTAAAAAAATAATTTTTAACAAAAAAAAACCGACTTCAAAAAGTAGGTAAACTAAAAAGCAAAAAATAAATTTACTTCGCACAAAATAATACGTTTTTTCATTTAGTTAAATAGAAATTATTAAATAATTATTTTATAATTCTGAAGTCGGTGTCAAGTAAAAGCTATAACAACCTTTCTACAATATCAAATTCCAGTACACATTATAAAGGGATGCGTAGTTGTGCTAGTGCGTGGTCGCCCAGTATTGGTACTTAACACAGAAATATAACTAATATTCAGTCAGAAAATAGTTGTCAGAAAGATTGATATTATCTATACAGAGTTATTGTTTACTTGGCACCGACTTAGGTAACCCTCAAATTTCAAAGGCTTCTTTATTGTTTTTCGTATATTACCTAAAACTACTTGGATATTTGCATCTAGCAGTCAGCATTTTAAGTTGCTGAGCTGATGCTGGAAGGTACAACTCCTCAACGGTTAGGAGTACGGGGATAATTCTTTTAATATAGGCACCTTACATAAGTTTTCCGTCTCCTCATTCGAGAAACATTCTTGCTCGGTCTACCCATCACTTAAAATTGTAAAATAAAATAATTTTTAACAAAAAAAAACCGACTTCAAAATGTAGGTAAACTAAAAAGCAAAAAATAAATTTATATACCTATTTCTCTAGGATCCCATCATCAAATCATGACCTCATATTATGAATATACATAAGTAATATTAAACGTCTCGCCTCGTCTGTGTATAGCTTGAAAGAATACAGTAAACGGCCTCAAGGAGCCTATATTTAAAGAATTATTCTCGTACTCCTAACCGTTGAGGAACCTTCCAGCATCAGCTCAGCAACATAAAATGCTGACTACTAGATGCAAATATCCGAGTAGCTTTAGATAAAATACAAAAAACAATATAGAAGCCTTTTAAATTTGGGGGTTGCCCTCGATTTCTCTAGGATCCCATCATCCGAACGTGACTTGAAAAAAATGGGACCACATGACAAGTATATCCTTTCAAACAAAAAAAGAATTTCTCAAATCGGTCCAGGCGTCTTCGAGTAATCGGCGAACAAACATAAAAAAAAAATACAGCAGGTAATTTAAAATATCAATCTGACAAGTGACAACTCTGCGCCTCGAGCAAGTTTAGGTATCATGCGCTCCTAAACGCCGGGAGTTGGCCTACTTATCTATTTTTACTATGTACGAAGGCAGCTTCGATTTATGTTAAATAATGTATACCGTATAAAAACAGGTGTTTTTTTGTGTCGGGTTTGCCGTTAGGTTTGCTATTATAGCTAACGTGCACCGGGTACTGTAGGTAGGCATACAAAAAGAATGAAAGTCATTTGCGGCATTGTCATTCATACGTGAATATTTAATAAGGTAATAGAGTTAAGCATAATAAACTACTTCTTAACATTTAATTTAATGTACAAAGGATCAATTTAAAAACTATATTGGTAGATTGAGCTGACGACAACTTTTCGACTAATTCTTATTTTTTGTTAATTGTTTCTTGTTATGTTGACAATATACTTAAGTAAACCAACAAACATAGGAAGGTAATATTCCACATTACTCCAGCCATCAATGTTATTGTATGAAAGAGTCAGCAAACCGTTAAATTACTATTTGAATGACTACAATTAAAGCCAAGAATTTTTTACATCATCTTGCATCATACAGTTATTATACTAATTTGATTGCGTAAGTCGTTTCGGCGATGGTTCGCCTGATATATCCCATGTAATTATTGTTCTTATACCTTGCAATAATGTATTTATTTCTTATCTTTTGTAATACATATTCAATTTATTCTATTTGGGTACATAATTCAAATGCTTTTAGTATATTTTATTGTACTGATATTAGTGCGCAAGTTATGTAATTGTTTGATAAACCTCCTTTGTTCTATAGTTAGATTTGAATGATTTATCAAAAGGCAACATTAATAGGCTGTTTAAAATGCAAGGTTATATTAAATTTTGTAACTTAACTAGAAGTTTACTCAAAGGGGCATAGATAAGCTAGGCTCCAGCCTTGTTCAACAGGTTAGTTAGATGTTATGTCTCGATTTACGAGTCGGGCAAAATTGTTATTTGGTTTTTTTAAACTATACATAGTTCTGTACGGAGTCCGAAATTGTGCTCGGTGGATGGCTTTAGGTATCTCTGCCACACTCTTTTAAGTAATATAGGCATGATGTTAAGTTGTGTTGTCAATCTTGTCTCTTTGACATAGTTTGAATATGTGTTTCGAAGATTTTAGTTAATAAGAGTGTATTTGAATGTTTTAATTGAATAAGTATAATTTATACTAAGAAACAGTTGAAAAAAAAATATATGGGACCGGCAAGATTTGAAACTGCGACCTTAGAAGCACACCGAACAGTCGCTTTAACCAACCAGCTACGGTTAATTTAGGGTTCTGGCACCAAGAAGGTCGCAGGTTCAAATCCTGCCCGTCCCATATTTTTTCAACTGTTTCTTAGTATGATTTGCTAAGTTAGTTTAATTTTTATAGCATTTAGCTATCTAAATGCTATAAAATTCATCACTTAGAAGTTGAAATAAGTATAATTTGCCTGCAGGCATGTGCAGCTGCAACAACGCGCTGTCGCTGCGCGCGTCGCTGGAGTCGGAGGCGCACGCGCACAACAACCACAATCGGTATGTCACGCAGTATGTATATTGCCTTTTTGTTTTTTTTTTGCTTCTTATGCTTTACACCCTTATTCGTTTATAAGCTATTATATCTATCTATTCATCCTATTCTTTAAATGCTAGATCATACATGCAAATAAATGTGTCAAGTATTGAAATACACAAATCCTATAATATTACGCTTCTATTGATTCTGGATTTATGGTTTATCTGAACCAAAACTTATTTACATCTTATTTCACATTTAATCTTATTTCTCATAAAGTAGCTAGATAATGTTATTCGTAGATGTGAAAATGAATTCGTAGAAATGACTCCTGCATAATAAATATGTATTTTGTTGATTCACATAATTGGAGTCTGGGGTGCATGCACCAGATGGTCTCAGATAATAGAAAGAGACAAGTTGGCATGCAAGGTTACCGACACAGACGTCGTAGATAGAACGAAGTCGCGAGAGAAAGCTAAGAAGGTTGACCCCACCACCAAATGGGATTAATAATGGCCAGGAAGAGAGAGAAGAGTCTTGGGTGCACGCATTTTTACTTCATTTTCCTTTCTACCTGTGTTTCTTTATTTTTATTATGTGGTAACGTATGAGACAGCTTTGATGCTGTCAGTAATTGTAAACACTGTCTATTACCTATTTCGTAGTTTCTCCAACGAGTCAGGCTTTGTGTCGGTGGGGCACGCCGAGATATCAGCGGAGCACAGCTTCACTTCTTCATGCTCCTCACATCACTACTCTAGCCATACAGACAGGTAACCCGCCCGAACAACCTTGTATCGTTTGAAACATCTAATGTTTGTTTGCACAGTTTTGTCATGCTACCTTCAATCAACATATTATTTGGTTTTCTTTATTTGTTCTGTCTCCTGTGTGTCTAAGGCATTTAATATACTTTCGATGACATAAACAGTAATATCGTGTTTAACTTACAATTTTATTAATTACAAACAGCAGTGAAATGAATTCTTTTTGAGATCTATCAAGTAGATTTTCCTTTCTATACTAAAAGAGGTGTTGTTATACATTTTGGGAGAAAATATCACCAAATTGCGTCTCGTTTAAGTGTATATTATACTATCATCAATTAGATAATTACAAATAGTTCATTATAAACTCATTTTTTGTAAACTCGAACGTATTCCAGTAACTTATATTACTGGTTTTAGAAAGTATGTTAAGTATCAAATCTTAGTGTCATGCTTTCTGTTATTGTTTTTGCAGTATTTTTAACAGTACAGACTGTGTGACCGAAATGAAGAGCACTCTGCAAAGCTTTGAGAGCCGCATGAACGTAAACAATTTCCACAGTATAACCTCGCACCATTCTTCAAAGTGAGTGTCGTTCTTACTCTGATCCTACACACACGGGTCGTTTTTAAATTTTAAATAGTTATTTAAGCTTAATTGCCGCGTATCGCTTCAGTCGTCGGCCGCGCGCGACAGTAGCATATTTTTATAGAAAAAAGACCTTAAATTACTTTAGTATAAAGTCTTTATTATGTTGTAAACTCCTACTACTGAAATATTATAAACACAACATGAGCCTGAGTAAAACTATTTTTTATTTAATTTCCACAATGTATAGCTAGGGATTTGCGAAATCTGCAACTTTGTTATCCTCTCACAGTTGAGAAAGTAACACAGCATAGACTGCATAGACAACTCTATACTGAAATACCGGTAGTGAGCATTTTGCTATTTATTAATAAAAAGTAGTACTAAAATATTTCTAATAAGCCTATAAAATATAACACAATAAAATAGTTGATTTTATAATTTTGTTATAACATTTTTTTTTACTTTACTACCTGCTTAAAATTTGAAAATGACCCACACACTTTCACACTCCTACACTACGTAACTATACCTGTTTTAAATTTGCTTTGATTAGTTTTTAAGTTTTTGTTAATTAGATTTAATTAAAAGGTAACAAGGGAATTTATAATGAGCTAAGCGTCTACAGATGGAATGTATTCCAAAGGAATTCAATCAACATTGTTGTATGTTTGTGTAATCGTGATATAATTAGCAATCTGTCTGTGGAGCCTTACTTTCGTGCTAACTGTTCAATGTTATGCTTTACTAATAATATAAATGCAGAAAATTTACTTTAAAATCAAAATAAAGCTACAGCTATTTAAAAGATTTGAAAAATTTACTTATTAAAGTAAAAATTTATTTAATAATTTTGTTGACTCATTTAAAATTAGCAGATCAAAAATCAAAACTGGTGGTGGAACATGAATGACATTGTTTATACACCAGTAACTAACAGATATAATGATAACAAGGTATTCCACGGTTGGGTGATTAGTTAGTATCGCAATGCGTGAGGTCTCGGTTGTTTACTGACGTGACGTGTGGTAGGTTGGCGAGCATCACGTCAGACGAGTCGGAGACGCCGCCGGAGCTGCCCGTGAAGACGCGCCGCAACATTCGCCTGGACGTGCAGCAACACTTCCCCACTGTCGAAATCAGGTGATTGCCTCTACCAGCGACCTTCACAAACAAGTGTTTTTGGAAATAACGTACTTGGATCGTTATCTGTGCGGGTAATGGAGCTGTGGTTCGTTAACTCCAGTGTTTTGATTGCCCATGGTGTAGTGCAAGTGATTACCAACCAAGCTCCTGATTACTACAGTATGTGTTGTAAGTTCAATCCCCATCAAAATGAAAACCTTGTGACCCAGAATGTGTGATGCACAGTGGGCCAAGCAATTAGGTATGCAGGGCAAAAACTTCTACGCCTTAGAAATTCATGTGTGATTTACATATTTAATTGTTGTAATATACCCACTATGTATTTAGATAGGTAACTCACTTACCTATAACTGGTGTAAAAAGTCGTATGAGGTTTGAGGAAACCCCATGATACAGAGATGTTTATTCGCCGAATATCCTCAATTTAAAAACAAAGCAATTGTTATAAACAATTTATATTTAGTAATAACTTTGCCTTTAAGAACATTCGAACTGAATGTAGCACAACATAAAATATTTATGTAATTAATTATTTTGTGCTTATATTTTTATATTATGCTGAAATATTTGTGATATAATAGCTTTGCGCTTAGTAACAATATGCAAACAACTAAATTGTTAAGTGTTGAAGTTGCTGATATTGATCTATGAATTCTCTTGGTTCACATAGTATCATTGATATTGAGTATTGTATCAATATCACATAATAATTACCATATTATAGATAATTTTATGCTACAGAATTAATATAGTATCTTGTAGGGATGTATGTTTTACTCCTTGTAGTTAAGAGCTCACTTCCAATGTATTTTCTGCAGGGAATTTGTAAGTAATAGCAGCAGTATAGAATTTTCTTATTTTGTTGGGACTTATAACATAATAATATACTCTGTATATGTATATCCCAAATTTTGTCTCTTTTTGCCTATTTTTGTCTCATACTTTGGTCTAGTTATATAGTGTTTACCATAAAGAACACACCAGGCCAGCCTTTGTCTTTTTCGTATACCTGTTTTTGTTATTCGGAATTAAAACATGCCATACAGAAATGCCATTTCAGTATGGCTTGTTTCTAACATGTCCCGCCTATTTTTCTAATTATTTGTAGTATTGAGAGATGTAAACAGTAATGAATATTGTGTAACAGTATGTACATGTCATAGGCCGGTGCCGGTGTGCTCGTTGCACGGCGAGGCGCGCCCGCACACGCTGGCCGTGCATCAACCGCCGCGCCCGCCGCCGCTGCCGCTCAAGAAGAAACACAGTCAGTATTGTTGCGTTACCTATTAGTCTTAATACCTTATACTTACGAGAACTATCTTTAAAGTGAGCTTATCAGACAGAACCTTTTCTCTATATAATATATCTTGATAATTTATATCTTTCTATGCTAAATTAGGGTAGTTGGGTTATGCAATTTCTGATCCAATAGCTGACTGCCTAAATGAACAAACAAACTTTGTTTCGTTCACCTTGTCTCTCTCTGTCTTCAGTTATGAAGAGTAACATCGATTTAGATTCTGTTTATAAAAAGTACATTTTTTTAGAGAGTAGACTTTCTAGCGTTGTCTTTCTTGTTTTCATACTAATGTAATATGGGTTTAACTTTAATATTATTAAGTTTTCATTTATTTTATAGACAAATCATATCTAAAATCTCATATCATGTATGTTCATGGCCATTCTGTCTGTAGGGTGTCCTACACTTGGGTTGCGAGTGCGGAGAGAAGAAGTAAACACTGCTTGCACTAAATAATCACGTGTATTGATAATTATTACGATACAAGTAAAGGGTGACTAATCAACTCTCTTTATGTTACCTGTACGGTTGCACAGTTCGCACTAAGTTAGTTTTATTATGATTGAGTAAATGACGTGCGCCCGGTAGGCTGCAGCGTCAGCAAAATGTAAATGTACAGGGTTCACACTACACTGTCAAAGTTGTTTTTGTCATTAATTGAGTTACATACAAACGGATTTTTTTTTGGGCGCCAACAAACATGCAGTGTTTTTAGATGTGATTTTTCTATAAAAGTAAATAATCTTAATAATATTAAAGTTAAATCCATAATACTTTTTTTATGGAAAACAGTCGTCCAACTGTTCCCCCTAAAGGATTTTAACGTGTTGCATGTGAACAATGTATCTTTTGTTAGGTCAGTGGTCCAGCTAGGTGATAGTAAGCTAACGAAAAGAAAATTGATGGGTGATGTTGTTAATATTAGGTTTAACCTTACCCTGGAATGTCTGATAATTATTTAATGGTATCATTTTATAAAGCGAATGTATTATAATTTATAAGGGATGTTGATTTAGATATGCTTAATATTTTAGTCTCGTAATCTACTCTATCCAAGTAAAATGTAGACCAACAGATTTTAAAAACGATTCGTCGAGAATTAACTTACTCGTCCATTCGCAGATAACGTGTTACAAAAATATTAGGCATATCTTAAATGTATAATTAAATTAATACTGTCGATGGGAGAAGACTGTATGTTGAATGTATGCACTGTCACTGTCAGCTGCACTGTTCATGTTTCTCTGTATGCCCTTCTACCGACTGTCCCATTGTCTATGACCGATTCTCTAGAACTTCCTCTGATGACGATGTATCTGTGGGCTATTGGGCCGGTATTGTGTGATATGTACGATGTGGGCTATAACGGCATGTTTGTCTGTTGTGCCGGTGCGGTGCAGTGTTCCAAAGCGTCGCCTACAGCGGTGAGTGGATGCATGTAACGCGCTATGTAGCTCCACGACACTTGCAGCATTCGTGTTTCATTGTTAGAGCATAAGGACTCCACCCAAGGACTGCTGGAGACTCATCAGGCTTTAGCAGCCAACTACGCTTTTGTCACTCACATTAGAAATTAGGCGCAAACTTCACTCTCAGTGTTTTTCAGGCTCTACCATGAATTGCGAGAATCTTGTTTATTCTTATGTCTTGTGTGTTCTTTGGCTATTAGAAGCCTTGCGATACGGTGGCAGGTAACAAGCCTGGCGGTGGTATTCTGGTGAGGTGAATTTGATGTCAGCGACCTTAAAGATGCTAGTATTTTTGTCGCGTCACTCGCAAGCCGCTAGCGAATGTAACATTTTTTATATAAAAATATGCGTGCGCAATCACACTGACTGCGCATTTTTTTTGCATGAAAAATGTTACTGTTGCTTGCGACTGATGCGACCCACGAATTGGCATCTTAGTTGTTTGTCCTGCCATCGCTTTCGGTATCAAACCATTAACACCAACTTCAATATTTACAACTGAACTTCCAAGATAAGAAACAAAGACTAACTGAAGTTCCAAATGTTGTAAGTTCATCATGGTCATGGTAGACCTAGCTTGCTTTTCACGTGCAAATCGACGAAGTTTTGAACAAGCTTACGCGGCTTTTTGCGTTGGTTAACAACAGCGGAACTGAAGCTGTGGTTAATTATCACTCGACACGTTGAATGTATTTAGTGCTTCATTACGACACGTGTTATTGCTGTTTCGTGTTAATTTGACGATATTTTTGGAAACGATAAACTTCGCCTTCGCTCTTAGTGTATCATCTCTGACTAACTGTAAAGGTGTATTTAAATTTTACTGGGTAATTTTTCATTTGTGTTTTAACGTTTTATTTTTCATTTTGTAATTAATTTATACATACTAGTATAAACCCATCAAATAGACTAACATGTTTGTATTCTTTATGGTTAAAATATTATCTATCCTCGTTTCGTAATAAAAGTAGCCTAAACATGTCTCAATTGAGAATAAAACAATATATTAATGGTCATAGAAGATCCAGTCATATATTTTAGTACACCTTTTATATACACCATATATTTGTGTGAATAAACATTAAATTGTAATACTTGTGTTTAGTAATGGCGTACATGGAGATGTTCGGCAACTGCAGCCATCCGCCGAACGCCAACGCCGTGGCTCCACCGGATATGTTTCGACATTCTATACACACATACAATCTGGCCAGGTAACTATTTAATTATCGTATTGTAACATTTTATACTTGTTATTTAATGACACCCAATTAATATGAAGGTTTTTGACTATGAATTTAGTAATAATAATATTGCCTCATTAGACTAGTGGTTGGTGTATGCATTGCTGATCGTGGGGTATCGAGTTTGATCCCCGATTGGGGCAATTGTTATTTGGTAATTTCCGTTAATCGAACAGGGTCTCACATTGTGACCTATAAGTTCACCATGTATATACTTATATATTCTTCTTCTTCTTTTATTTAATGGCAACTGGGTCTCCTTGCGGTGACCATTTCTGCCAGTGTCAAGTGTGAAATATAATTAAAATTATTGTAAGCGTCCAAAATGGCGGGCGATATACTCGGACTCTGACGATGGCGGCGCAGGCGAACACGCGCTGTCAACGTGCACTCACCCACGCCGCCACCGCCAAAGTCTTACTTATATATATAAACCCTTCTGCCCGGGTAATATTGGTATATTTGTAATACAAGTTCATTTGAAATAAGATACATTCATAATGTTTCAGTGCTAAACACACGAGCGACGGCACGCTGAGCGTGCAGCATCACCAACAAGTGCAGTGCTCCATCGCGCAGTCTTTCACTTTACAACACTTCGGCAACCCGCCTATGAGGTAACTTTTTTATTTACTACTACTAATATCCAGCTCATATAAGTGTCGTGTCGGTGAAGGAAAACATCGTGAGGAAACCTGCATGCCTGAGAGTGCCTAAAAAGTACTCGAGGTCGTGTTAAGTCTACCAATCCGCACTTGGCCAGCGTGGTGGACTATGGCCTAACCCTTCTCATCATGAGAAGATGCTCGAGCCCAGCAGTGGGACATGTATTAGATACAGGGCTGCTATTATAAGTGTCGTGTCATCACATATAAAGGCCTAGCACGAGTTTATAACCCGCACAAACGCATTAATATTACCAGACCCGCCAGTCCCATACCTACACATTATCTCCTCTTGTGAAAAAGGTTGACTAAACTGACTAATATTGTATGGAAAGCATATCCAGTTAATATAAGTGTCTTGTGTGTATAAGTGTACAGCAGTAACAAACAAATACATTACTAAATACACACCAGCGCCCCTTGCGGAAACTAGAATATCTAAAATATTTGGAACTAATTAAATATACAAAACTGGTCTAAACTGCAGATCTATTTAGGTGGTAGACTGGCTGCTCTGTGTACATAATTATTGTTCTTGCAAAACTAACATAAATCAGAGAGCGTGACTAGCTTGTCAATGTCGGCAACATTATCACTACAAAAATCAGGGCTAGTAATTCCATAATCCACGCTCTAATCTTATTTTAAAATCGTTGAAATGGATGGAATGGAAAGATACAATGTCCGAATTAGGTGGTACCTGAATTACAAGATTTCATCACGCTATTAGTTTCTTCAACGGTAATCACTAACTAGGACATACCAATATTACATGTCCTCTAATTACTTGTGAATGACAGTTATCTGCCTAGTTTATTTCTTTTTTATTTAGCCTGCATTGTCCCACTGCTGGACAAAGGCCTCCCCTAAACGTTTCCAGTCCTCTCTATCTCCTACAGTTTCCCACCAGTTGTAATTGTAGTCATCTAGGTCGTTTAAAATATATAGTAATATTTTTGAATGATGTTTTTCAGTGGATCTGAAGACAGTGTTGTGAACGTTACGGCTTCAAGTGGTACTAGTCCCATCCCTCTTGAACCGCCGGCACTACCGCCCAAGATGAATAAGAACAAACAGGTATTATATTTATCACTATATCTATTTTAAATTGTAATGTATGAACAAATAATACTGATAACAAAATTGTGTTATTTTTAACCGGCTTCTAATAAAAGGAGGTTCACAATACGATTGTTGGCCGATTACTCGAAGACGTCGGGCTATTACGAGAATTTATTTTTTGTCTGAAAGAGTACTTGTCGTGTGGTCCGATTCTCATAGGGTCACAATCTGATGATGGGCTCCTAGAGAAATCGAGGGTAACTCTCAAATTGTAAAGGCTTCTATATTGTTTTTCGTATATTACCTAAATCTTCGGATATTTGCAGCATTTTATGTTGCTCAGCTAATGCTGGAAGGTACAACTCCTTAGTAGTACGGGTTCTTTTAATAAAGACAACTTAAGGCCGTTTCCTGTATTGTTTCAAGTTATACACGGATGAGGCGAGACGTTGAATATTAATATTAATATCTTACATTTTAGTGTATTTTTTGTAATAGAAGTCGGTTTTTTTTTTAAATTGTTTCTTGATATACTTCCATTTTATTCGGACATGCAGCAACATGCGTTTCTTTTCCATTCTCTGTGTAATATTTTATCAATGTAATAATTGTTGCATCAACTTACTTGTTTTCAATCATATCAACAGAAAGACATAACAGCTGAATATTGCCCTCCCAATCTTATCTTGATAAGCACTAATCTTCGCTATATTTTTTACACTTGCAGTATAGATGGATATTTAATGTTTATTATTTTGTATGCAGTTGCAAATGAGCAATGAGTTACTGCCGCCTCCATCGCCCCGGCCATCATCACACAACAGTTCACACAATAGCTACGATGAGATCATGATGAACGTAAGTTATTCAATAAAAATACTAATAGTGATGGCAATTTAAACTTATTTTATGTTTATTTAAGCTTAATATAGCTACCATATTACTTTTTAGTGTTTTGGTAGTGGTTATTAAGGGCGAGTGACGTAACGGCAAAGTGGCACTGTCTTCATATATGCTATTAGAATTAACAGTCTGCTTGTATTTGAATTTGGGGTAGATAATCTCCTTTAGTTCCTTCCTTATTTAAAGCAAATGCGTGTATTTATCACATAAATTATCGTTCCTAACGGTGAAGGAAACATCGTGTGGAATCCTGCATACCTGAGAGTGCTTAAAAAAAATACTCGATGAAGACGAAGATAACGATGAAAAAATGACGATGTGTGAAGTCTACCAGTCCACACTTGGCCACCGTGGTGTACTATGGCCTAACCCTTCTCATCATGAGAAGAAGCCCGAGCCCAGACATGGGACATGTATTAGATACAGGGCTGCATTATTACAGCAAATGCCGCAAGACTTTTTGTATAAGGTGGATCTAATTATTTAATGTTATAATGTTTCAGAATTCTGACGACTCATTTACGAGTGCAACGGTAGTGCCCGGAAAGTTCCCCTTGGAGGACGAGTTGGAAATGATAGTGCAGCAGCCTCCCTCACCGTCTCCTGTGCCATCGCAGGTAAGCTTGCCTTTATTCTTTGCTATTGCTACTCTTTGGGGTTTTTACATCTGTATGAGACCTGCGATATTTTATAAGTAACAATGGATTAAATATAGCCATAATAGGGTTTACACCACACCAGCACGAAAAAGATCGTTTGATTGCCTGTATTCAGTGAGAAAAAAAACAGTTTTTACTCACTAGTGAGGCAAAGTGATTCAAATTTAGAAACACAAAATCCTTCCAATGAATAGGCGCTGAAAAAAAAACAAAGCAGCCACCATGTAGGTTAGTAATAAACATTGACATCAATTTTATTAAATAACTACCTACATACGATACGTTTTCATTATTTTAAATTTTATAAATACGCGCTTATTTAGTATTTTAATGGTTTTATATTCGTGATTGACCATTAAATTAATTAAAATCAGGTACTTAATATTAGACTCTATAAATAAATGTTACGGCGTTCGAATTTCCGAACGCACGATTTAAAAAAAAAAAGTATGTGTCTGTGTCAGTCATCGCGGGTAACTATAAATTCTTTTCAGGTTTATGTTTAATTGTTTACTGGAACTTTTTAACAAAAAAATAGTGAATCCAGTGATAAAGAACTTTGTGGAACTCCAAAAGAGTTGCGACAACTTGCTTCTAACAAAGAAGTTTGCTTTTTTTACCAGAAAAATCACGTGAAAAGTATTTGAAAGCGTACGACATATTTAATCAGTGGCGACTTACAAAAGGCCCTAATACGCATAGTGAATTGGTATTACTATATTACTATTATTATATTACTGTATTTCATGGAATTATTCCAGGTTAAGCAATCGAGTACGAGTTTATTTAAATCTTAATATTTTCTCACTGGAAGAGGTGAAAAGTTTTGTATGTAACGCGTTAGAAAAAATTAATTTCCAGTTCGTGACCTCTTAAAATCTTTCGCTTGCGAAGTAGTCTTTATTAGAATCACTCGCTACGCTCGTGATTCAATTTAAGACTACTACGCAAGCTCAAGATTTAAAATTGGCACTCACAACAGAAATATAAACTTTTTCTCACTTGTACCATAAATAACTATTAAATATTCCAATATTCTAGGGACAGAGTAAATAGTTTCTTGATAGCATGATATTTACGTCAAAAGTGAAGCGTGTTTGTTATGTATAAATACGAAGCTGTGCACCTCGGCATAGACGCGAGGCAGTTTCTTAACTGTACGCGCTAGCTCCCTATTGACACTGACTTTCGCCACTTGCAGAGAAGCGAAGGCAGCACGGAACCGGCGGGCGAGGCGGAGGGCGAGCGCGGCGGCTCGGCGGACGCGGAGGCGAGCGACGACATCGTGCTGCAGTCGGACATCAGCGCCTGGCTCGTGCTGAAGCAGCAGGGCAAGGACGGCCCGGACGTGCGCGGCGGACACCCCGACGCGCTCGTCGTGCTCGCCACCAAGGCCACCAAAGGTACGAGTCATGCCAGGCTGTTCTAATGGGTGGATAACACATTGGTTAAGGTTTACATATCTGCAACTGAAGGCCCATACATACTTAACGTAGACATCAAATTGTATGATCCAGCAATTCTGTCTGTGTTCGACGATCAACTGCATCTTTCATTTTGGTATCTTGCTATTAAAATAGTACATTACTCGATATATCTTAACCAGGCATTATGGATGAGGGATTAACTTTTTAAATGACTGCATCTGTTAAAGGTTACAAAAAATAACCGTTAATTTCATCATTACTCTCAGACATGGTTGTAAAGGGCATGAAAGCATTTGGGTGCCTGTCATTGCTAAGCATCGACTGACTGTATGCGACTGTCGACTGGAATACTCATTACTGACTGGATTAATTATATTCTCTAATGGTTTTGGTTAAAACATTAAAAACAGAACAAGTTATTACTCATTACAAAAGTAGTATTGCCAAGGACGGATACAATACATTTGAAATCATAAATGTTAAGATACGAGGGTGGGTCAAAGTTCGCGGAATGGAAGGGTTAGAAAGGGGAGGGGGAGGGGGTAGTTATTTTTACCTGTCGCTACTTGTTGAATTAATACAATTATAAATACTAAGTTTCAACCCAATCAACTAACTTTTAAGATATTGCTGGATAAACAAATCATTCGGGAAGAAAATATCAACAATGGAGAAAATTGAGTATCGACCCCACAGTTATATTTTCATGTTTTTGCCAAAACCTGAGGAAATAATACCACATTAGATTCAAAACCTATAATAACCTCCTAAGTTAATATAGATGAACATCGTTGATCATTGCTTCTAACCTTTGACCTGTCATGCTTTCATTTTACAGAATCGGACGAGTGTAAGTGGTCGAACCATTCTTTAATATTGGGCCTGGACTCTATTTCTGGTTTTTATTTTCACTAATATTTGGGCGCTTATCGATTGCTGCTTATGTTCTTCGCTTTAGCATTGCCGTTTATTATTTACAATGTCGTAAAAAGGAGTTCATATATCTAAAATATAAATGTGTGTTTATAGAAATACTAAATAATATATGTAAATTATGGCGTAAATATATCCAATTTGACTATTTTTAAACTCCATTTTACACATATTGAAATTATACTAGATCAATATTTATTTATTTTTGGAGAACACTATGGAGAATAATAATATTATTATGATAGCATAGTAATAGTTATTTATGCAACTGTTTTATAATGAGGGGTATTAAAACACGAATGTGGGTTTATCACACGAGGCGAAGCCGAGTGTGATAATAGTATCACATGAGTGTTTTAATTCCTAATTATAACAGTTGCATACAAGACTTTATCTACACCCATGATATGAATCCTCTATAAATGTTCTGAAACCATAGGGTATTAGGGTACAGGTGTTGTAAGAACTCAATGTAAATTCATGGAAAGTTTAATTAGTGAGTATCTAATACAAAAAAACTATGTATATAGGTAATAATATAATTATTTATTGTAATAATTATTTACATTTTGGATCGTACAATTATTAAAAAGTATTTTTTCAATACTATTATTGAACAAAAATGGCGGGATACGACGTCAATTCAAAAATTCGAATAAGTTTTTATTTAAATTACGGCGCTGTGGTAGTGAAACGCGCGTGCATGACATGTTCTTTTTTTGAAATTCATAAAGATGCCATGAGAATGTGGCTGTTCGATGAGTAAAAAAGGAGTTGCATAATGAATTTCAGTACAACATTATAACACCCGTTTGGGTGTTATAATGGTTATTAAGACACTGGCTGTTTTAATGTTGGCAATTAGCTAACTGTTTCAAGAACGTTTATAGAGGATTTATAGCATGGGTGTAGATAAATGATTATAAAGCATGTCACGAGTTGCGCGCTCGGTGTTCTCTATGAGTAAATCTAGCTTAGGTGTGTTTCAAATAATAGCAACAGTTTAATGCTTCTCATTGGAATTTAATTAAATTTCGCTTTATGCACATGCCTAGAGTTTGCACTCAGTAAATTAAAGCAAAAATGTAGTAGTGTCTGTGTTGTCAGATAGATGTCTGCATTCCAGTCTTAGCTTCAGCTTTCAAGTAAATTTGTACAGTAAGATAATTTTTAAAACACTAAAATAATGACGATTAAATAATACTGCGTTACTGGCTGCGATTTTGCTTTATTTGTGAATCGATTTTTGCGATTTAAACTGTACGGGATAATGGACTGGATTTTTAGCGTAAAATACAGTACATAGCAACCCGTATACTAAAACATAACACTCCTTACACTTAAACTTGCAGCCGTGGGAGTTAAAACAGTTATACAAGTTTCACACTTGCAGGACGAAGCAAGGTAATGCCAGTCCTAAATTCCGTACAGTATATAAACTGTATCGTACTGCACGTTGAATAAAAAGTGAAATAACTTTTCTTTCGTGTTGTACTTACCTGAAAGTCGTTTGAGGTAAAAAATGGCAGCACACATAAGTAAGAGTTATCTCGCTTGTATCGATCGTGCGCTAAGAGTGGTTTGCGCGCAGACTTCGCGTACCAGGAGGCGTTCCTGGCCACGTACCGCACGTGGCTGTCGCCGGCGGGGCTGGCGGCGCGGCTGCAGCGGCGCGCGCGGCACTGCGCCCGGCGCCCGCACGAGCTGCGCTGCACGCTGGCGCTGCTCACGCGCGCCGTGGCCGACTTCACGTCAGTGACACCTGTGTTTTACTATACCACTATTTATTTATAAAAATAAACTTTCTATAAGTTCTTCTCTATAACTTTTTGATAAACGTTCTATAAGATAGGCATGCCTCCGAACTATGCCGTTCCCTTGAATATTTTTTTAGTTTAACTTAGTATTTTTTAAAGGGATATTTTAAATTGCATATCAAATAAATAATCGCCTATCAATACATACTCATCATTTATATTCTTTTTTACATCAAATAACTTACTTCACTACAGATAAACCAAATGTTTAACAAAACTCAAAGTGCAGATAATTCGAAATTACACATCAATATGACATTCCTTTTTTCCTCATAATGCAATACAGTTAAATTTATTTTTGTACAAAATACTACATGCACAGCATAAATACTGACTGCACATCAAATTTACCATATTTCATAGCAAAATAACTATCCCAGTCGCATATTAACCAGTAAGTACAACAAAATCTGTTTATCATATTTGTCTTAATTTTCAAGAAGCCATGCTCGGCAAATTTAATGATTATTATAACAAAAAAATCCTTTTACATTGCATTATTTCTAAAAGCAGAACAACTTAACTGAAAAACTTCGCGCGTTTTTTCGTCACTGGAGTGCAGAGTGGTGCGAGCGAGTGAGATAGAGATATATAGTTATGGCATAGGTCAATTATGGGTAAAGTAGTAGGTTAGGTTAGGTTAGAACTGCGACCATAACATAGCACGAGCCGAGCGAGCGAAGCGAGCGTGCCGCGGCAGCGGTCGGCGAGTGCTAGGATCAATCTGTGTGATACTTCGACCCCTTTTTGAATCCACCCACTAAATAAAATAATATTATACTACCTACCAATTTCTTATTATCATAGATCGTAACAGACAGTACGTGGCGCCACCTGCAGAAGCTAAAAATGTGCCTATTGGGCAAAAAAGGAAGCGTGGACGCCTCGCGAAAGCAAGACCCGCTTTAATAATTCAATAAATTACAATTTTGTATCTAATTTTATATTTTTTTTGCTGATCTCATTATGTGGTAATTAATAAATAATAAGATGACTGTGATTAATAAAATGTTGTTTGATTTAGAAAAACTGCTGTAAATATTATAAAAATAGAAGCTATATTTAAAAGAAAAAGAGTTAACATGTATAATGTGCATTAAGATTATTAGCTGTGCATTGATAAAAAAGCTTTTGCTTTAGGAAAAATTGCTGTGCGCTGTGAAAATAAATTGTAGTGTGTTTAGTGATATTTTGAGTTGAATATTTTGTTGTGCAATCAGTAATTTTGATGGGAATTCGGTATTTAATTGCATAGAAAAAGGATATTTTATGATTTGCGTTTAAATACTACCCTTTTTTAAATAGCCTGTATATTCTAAAAAAGATTACATTTGTCTGACACACAATGACGTGGTTAATTCAGTTGTCGTTTTTTAAAAAAAGAATGAAGTATAATATCCAGGATAAAATAGCTTAATCGCTCCAAAACTCATTAATAAAATGAAAATGTTTTAATTCATTTATATTCTTAACAGGATATCTGACCTCGACTGTTCGTTAATGATGGAGATTATGGAGTTCATCTACTGGCTCGTAGACACAGAGGAGCTGCCGATCGCGAAGGCGCTTCGACAAATTCTAGTCGACAAACAAAAACAAATACACTTCCAACAAGTGAGTACTGCTAAAATCTAGTATATTTATTGGTATACACATATTCTCACTTCTTTCAAGCGTGTAAATATGTGTATAGGGTGAGTAGGGGAAGATCTAACATCTTGGCCGTAGTGAAGTTGGTCGCAGATAGCTGGTTGACCAATCGACGGACGTCGTACTCGAGCGTTGCTAATCTCGACCCGTGACATTAAATTTACGGCCAACTTCAAAACCGCCAAGATCTGTGGTTTTATGTATACATAGTATAGGATTTAGGATGATTACTAACCTTGAGCACCTTCCAGGCAAACAAAGGCTACGAGTACGACACGCCGTGCTACGGCTCGGTGTCGCTGCGCCGCGACTCGCTGCTGGACTTCAAGCCGTCGGAGCTGGCGGAGCAGATGACGCTGCTGGACGCCGCGCTGTTCGTGCGCCTCACCACGGCCGAGGTGCTGCTGTGGCCGCGCGAGCAGTCCGAGGAGAGCTCGCCCAACCTCACGCGCTTCACCGAGCACTTCAACAAGATGAGCTACTGGGCGCGCTCGAGGATCTTGGAGCAGGTTTGTTCGGCTTTTTAAACTTTTATGTTATTTCATAAACTAGGGGCGCTTGAACACGTCAACAAATATTAAAATTACAGAGCAAATAAAAATAATTTAAAGAATTAAATAAATTAAAATTTAACTGAATTTAAATTCAAAATAATATGATTTGAATTCCCGAAGCTTAGATAAATTTTAATCGAAGTGTCGAGTCTCAAAAAACGTAGGATTTAGTTTCAGTAACAGTCAATTTACCTAATTTGATATGGCAATACCGCTCTCAATCAATCCATTACTAATATCTTTATTTTCCAATCAGGAAGACGCCCGCGATCGAGAGAAGTACGCAAGCAAATTCCTCAAAGTGATGAAAGCTCTTCGAAAGATGAACAACTTCAACTCGTACCTGGCGCTGGTGTCGGCGCTGGACTCCCCGCCCGTGCGGCGCCTCGGCTGGCCGCGCTCTATCCTCGACACGCTGCACGACTACTGCACCATCATCGACTCCTCCTCCTCCTTCCGCACCTACCGCCAGGCGCTCTCCGAGACACAGCCGCCTTGCATACCTTACATGTAAGTAATCAAACTTAGCCCAATTCCACAGGTGTTAGACAAACCTTATTGGCAGAATAAGTCTATAACACACACCAATGAAAGTGACACCTGTGTTCTTTTTAAGTGTATAGTAGTGTAGTTATATTTTATGCGTCGCATAATTAAGATCTATACGGAACCTCTGAAACTGGCCCTTACAAAACACTATTTTTTTTTTTTTTATACTACGCCCACAGCGAACGAACGTGTAGTCCACCTGATGGTAAGTGGAGTACAGCCCATGGACATCAACAATCCACAAAAGCAGATTATAGATGCGTCGCTGCAGCTGAGGACTACGGTGTTATGCCTCATGTGCCAGTAATTTCAGGGCCTGACCTCACCACCAAACCGGAACACAGTAATGGAAGCACTACTGTTTGGCGGCAGGTTAAAGGTGAGACGGTGGTGCTGCCGCCCTCGAGCTCATTCACAAGAGCTCTTCCACCAGTGAAAATTTTAATCTCTACATTACACTATTCGATTATCACACTAATCAATGGCAAAAAGTCAGAAGCATCGATGTCGTTCTACTTCAACTAATCGATTACACCAATCGAAAGATTTGAATCATAACATAACATTCTTAGTGAGGTTCAGAATAACTTACTTTTTGTACAGGACTTGAAGGGTTATATTTCATAATATTATTCAGACACACTGATTTGTAGAGGACATCATATTCAGAATAATTCTTCTTTAGAGGTGTTATTACATCTACATCGTTCGTTGCTTTGATCGACGTAAAACAGCGAGCTGCGCATGCGTGGTGCGCTCTTATTGGCTCTTTAAACGTCAAAATGCATCCATAGACGGTCGATCGATGTAGATGTAATAAAATCCGAAAAAAAATGCAAAAATTATTATAGAATTTTTATATGCACACTTTTAACCATAATTAATTTTCTTTTTGGCAGTGGTTTAGTCCTTCAAGATCTGACGTTTGTACACATTGGAAATCCAGATCTATTGCCTGATGGCACCATCAACTTCACGAAGCGGTGGCAACAGTACCACATCATGGAGAATATGAAGAGGTTCCATAAAGAGTGCGTAACATTTGCTTCACTTATTTATTTATAAATAGATGCACTTTTTTAAACGCTTTCAATTAACTGCTTTATTGCTGTGATCGTTAAACGATGAGATGGTTGGCGAAAAGAGTCTGACCGACCGGTGTACATTCAAACATCTGGCTACAAGTCCAGGCCACCCACCACTAAATCGTTCATTCAATTCCCTTGTCATTCTCGGGAAAGCGAGTGCTTGCTTTTTGAATATGCAGTAGTGCTTTATAGGGTACATAAATGATACTTATTTTCGGCAGCAGGCAATACAAGTTTAAGAAGAACGAGCGCATCCTGGCGATGTTCAACGAGTTCGACGACGTGCTGAGCGAGGAGGCCATGTGGCAGGTGTCGGAGAGCATCAAGCCGCGCGGGGGCCGCGTCCGCGCCGCCGCCCCCGCGCCGGCCCCCGCGCCCGCCCCCGCCGCCCCGCACGCCAACCACGCCCCCGCGCAGGCTGTATGAAACGCGCTAAGACTGTGTTTCACGTATGTATCACATTCACACATTTAATCATTAGCTTTAATCAAATTATTGCGTTACTACAATAACTGGCACTCATCTTCCGGATCATCAAGTTGTCGATATTGACGAACCTCAATTCGATTGTTTGTCCAAACTACCTACATCACTAATTCATTTTCTGCCTTTCGAGAACTTGGATGTTAACAACATTACATAACATCACGCCTATATTACCCAGAAGGATGTGGCAGAGGTGTACAACACCTACATCATTACGTAAATTAATCACGATACCTTCGTTAATTCCATAAAGCTTAATATTGTTTTTTTTTGTTTTAGGTAAAATTGAATCCAAAGAGTAGGAGGGAGTTAATTGACCGATTCGCTTGAATTGTTCGTCGAAAGGAATATTAATTTAGAGAAATTGTGATTATCTGTCCTAAAAAGGCCTAATTAATATTAGTGTATTTATTATATTGTGCGATTTTCTCGACTGTGATCGAAACGAGCGAGTGTATGCGTGGACGAGTCGATGCGATGGTTTGCGCTTACGGTTTCAACGCTTTTCATGTGCAACAAATTATCATAATCGAATGGATATTCTTTCTATCAGTATTTAAATCGATTTACTGTCGTCTATTACATATCAGCATGTGACTTGCATAGTGTACTAATGAAATGAGCGACGCCTTGGGTGTTAGAGTAATGTCCTTGAATCTTCTCGTTGTTGTAATTGCCATTGATGTCATCGTATACATTATTGTATAAGCCAGCTTCGGAAGTTAGCTTTCTATACATCGAATTAGAGGAAACTTTTTGAAGTCTTAGGAAAGGTAGACGAACTACTGTTTGACCATAGGGACTTAGTAGTTTATTAATATTTCGGGTGTAATAATTCTAACGTCATTCAAATATATTGTTCACCGTGTGTTTCAATAACATTTACGCATAAGTAGTACATATAAGAAATGGGATAGTTCCTTCAATTCAAGTAGAAAGTTTATGTGCACGCCTCAAAACAATATTACCTTACATGGGGCTTCCAAACCATTAAACGGAGTGAGAGTATGAAATAACCCCTAAATAATGTAACGTGCCGAATTGTGATCTTAATATTGATATTTTTTTTGATATTATATTTTTATACATAATTATGTATTTGTACCGCCACACACCAAAGCGTAACAACATAAACATATCATTTACAAACGTGTGCCAAACTTTGAAGACGAAAGAAGTGTCCCATTTCTATACATAGTACAAGTAATTTATAACTTGATAAGTATCTAAGCGATAAAGTTATGTAAAGTTAAATATGCTCTCATGGTACAAAGTTGCAAGTAAAACAACTTACTAGCTTAATCTGAAGCAAAAATTGGCGATACATAAACATAAATGCTATGTTTAATTAGCTTGCAACATCGTTCAGTGACGATAATTACTCTTTGAAATGGATCACTGCTACTTCTGAGACTATAACTAAAGAGTGCGTTTAATGAGGATAAAACATTTGAAATATAATTATATTAAAATAATAAGTAGGACATACTTATATGAGACCGGTCTCTTATATTTTTTATGACAATTGAGTGACGCAAAAAAATAAGCGTCCAATGCCACTTTCTTCGTGTTGACGTACTATATTATTAATGCAATATTTTTGTGCATGCTCTTAAAATATATAAAATACAATGCATATTTTATTTTTGATATTCAAAAAGTATATTTTCCTATAGGTTCGCTTACCTGCGAGGTAGCTAACGTGTGACATACTTTTGAGATGTATACTTATTTACATTATCTCTTCCGTGTTTGCGTAACTTTACTCTAATGTAAGATTTCGATTCAACACTGCTGATTCAGAGCTGTAGCTAGAATTGTATGAACTTTGGAAATTATTAAAATTATTCTATAGTCTCATGTTTACAGTAATCACATTTAATGAAATAATTATAGGACAAATTCGAATAGTGTAATCATCGTTTATTTGCCTTAAGACGATCGAGTCTTCAGTGAAATAGCAATAAATTTTAATTGTTGTTAGAGTTGCTGCACAATTTGTGATACTAATCATGTAGCGTGTCGCTTACTACTCAGTCTTATTGACGTCCTGTACGCGTAGGCAATTGTATTAGAAGAATATTAGAAGTAAGCGTAATAAACCCCAACAGACCCGGCCGAGGTTGCGTAGGTTATTCAAGCACGGTGCGGCTTCTCGCCGTGCTTCGTGCTTCACGAACGTGTCTGTACCAATAGTGACTATGATACAAGCAATACACTTTTACTGCAGGCTTAAGATTAATAATGTATTTGCATCGATCAGGTAGTTCGTGTATTCAAAAGGAACGATAAGGTTCCAAGCAATAAATAACTAGACCAATATTTAGAATGTTTTACAGTGCTTTACAGAATTATGTGCTGATATTGTATTTTGTATGTATAAATATTTTGATCGTTAGTTAAGTTGATAGGGTATGTTACCATTCTTTGTCTGGTATTTTTATTTATTTAGTGTATTATGAAAATATGGAACGGTTAATGGATATAATTAAAATATATTAAAGACTGCCTAAATTAATTATTCACTTTAGTGAAATATTTAAAATGTCCCATGTATCTCACCAAAGGATGGACGTCTTATGGTGATGGCATTGCGTTATCGTTGACTGGCGCTTATAGATATAATGGCCGCGTATTGATGCCCTTTATCTATGAAAGTCATTTAACTTTGATGCAATCACTCATGAGTAAGATTTCTAATCGCAAAGCAATGTAGCCTTGGCTTAATTTTATAATACACAATGATAATTATTTGTCACAATGTTCTTATTTATAATACAATGCCAGGCCAACAAACTGCGTCAGTCGATCGACTTCACAGGATATCATATTATTGTCCAACATTTTGTAAAACATGAAGCTATTACTTGTGCGCTCCTCAATTTTGTAATTAATACCCAGTCAAAGGATCTGCGCAGTAATACTTGGACACAGTTTGTTCGTCAGGCAGTTTACATTATGTATTAACATATTCATAAGAAGTATAAAGATCACATATAGTGAACAGCGTACATATTTTTGTTGTATTAGCAAGTTCAGTATTACGTTAAAGAAATGCCATAATCTTATGAATGGAATTAAATATTAGTAACTATATTTTTATCTTTTTTGGGACCGTTTGTTTAAGTTTAAATCTTACTATAAGTAAAGTTTTTTTTTATATTATATAATACTTTATTGTACATTATGTTTATTGAGTTAAATGATCATACATTAATCAGACCCGCAGGTGTGTACAGTAAAATTTTGTGTGTCAAGTTTTTTTTGTAACTATTTTGTAAAATAAATATAGCACTTTATTTACAACAGTTTATTTTTTCTTTTAGCCTACGAACCAATTTCTATAATTTCTTAGTATATTAATTTAATATTACGACATTGATTGCATATTCTTCCAAGCAATATTTGATAAGATTAATATATTGGTATTAAACTCTAATCTTATCCTTGATTCAATCAACATTGAATTATTTGCCTGATAAGTAGCTAGGGAGTTGAGAAATACATAAGCGGTGCTTACCATACTCTAACAGATAGAAGATACGCTTCACCGCAACAAAATGTTTTACATCATATGTCATTCGGTTTTCATAAAACTTGCTTAACCTTTATAAAAGTAATTTTTAATTTTTACTACGAGTCATGAAAACAGCGATTATCTAAGAGAATTTCAGATATAGATGGATTAAAATATACTACTGATGATTTTGCAAACAAACGAAAGTTTATTTGTCTTTGTCCAGGCATTCAAAGGGAAAGTCTCGTAATGTTTCCGTTTACAGCATTACATGACATATCACGTAATTATTACACACGTCTCATTATGCCTTAAAATAACTATATTTCCGTCAGTAAAAAAAAATAAATTGTCGCTGAATATGTAACCAAAACAGGTACCAAAAATGAATTAATCTGGGTTGATAATAAAATCGCGCCGCGTTTAATTCGAGTGTCGAAATGAGGCACTTAATTTCGTAACACGTTAAAAGATACTGTGTACTTAATTAGGATATCGATGGAGAGGTCCCGTTGTGTACCACCTACTGCTTGAGGCGTTTAAAAAGGCGTGTGGAATAACGTCGCAGCTCAGTGTGTGATTATTTTAGCGAGCGGGTGAACCCTAGTACATGTCATTACAGTGCAATATGAAGTTCTATCTGTTAGTAGTAATAAGTTCTGTTTTAAGTATTACCGCTGCAGCACCCTTACTGGAGCAGGAAGTCGAGAATGAGGGTAAATAAATACTTGATTCTTAAAGAGTTGGGTGATGGTAAGAATAAATGACTGTTTCTTTTATCCAGATAGGACTTGGAACATTCATGATGTGACCCTTTTCGTTTGTATCATATATTTCATTTATTTGCATAACGATACTTAAACAAAATATTATACTGTAAAAATACAGGTATTTTATTTAATTATATTATAATAAAAATATTTTTGGGAGACCTACAATCTATACATATAAAATTGTATTTTCATTCAGAAAAAAATACAGCGCTATTTTAGTTAGCAAAAATCCTTAATATAATGATATAACTAGCAGGATTTGCCCTTAAAAAAAATATTGACCAGTACAATCCTCTTATTTCCTCCAATCTTCTTAAGGCCGAAACGCTTCAGTGTCACTTCTTATTTTATTTGAAAAATACACAACCCTCCCCCCTTTGCAGTCCGCCACTGGTAACATGAAATTTAGCTGTTTAATTCCCAAACGGTTAAAACCTAGCTACCTAAGCTTCATCGCTTCGCTCCGTGTACCATGTAGTACTATAATATGCATGTTAATTACACTATCTATTTCTAAAAACCGCATCAAAATCCATTGCGTGGTTAAAAAGAACCAAGCGCACAAACATGGGGAGCAACTTCATTTTGTAGAATAAAAATCAACTACTCAGAAAATATTTCTCATCTACGAGACTAATTGATTTCCTTTTGTATAATTTTGTTTAATTTAGGTGAATTCGGCGAGTACTTTGAGGGTGACATGGTGCTGACAAAAGAACAGGAAGACGCTATAGACAGGATTATGGACATGGACCCAGCCACTCGGAATGGATTGATTGATGGCGCTAAGCGCTGGCCGAACAGAACTGTGGTGTACGACATCGATGACGACAACTTTGGTTAGCTTCTTTATTGGAATTATTGCACTTATTCATTCATTTTACGAAGTATGCAAGAAAAAGATTGTAGTCGACATGATGGTGACTAGTAATTGCTCAGCTAAACAACGACATAACATTGCAGATGTGTTGTCGCCATCCTGTTAAAGAGATTCTTATGCCTCAAGTGTCAGTAACGCCTATATTACCCAGAAAGGAGGCCGAGGTGTACAACACCCACATTTCACCTGATATGTTTAGGTCCCATGGGATAGGAGGTGAGCCTATCGCCATCCACCGGACAAAATTCCAACTCCGTGCTGCTATTGGGAATTTTCTGACGCAAAGTTCACAAATAACACTGCCCAACCCGGGCATCGAACCCGAAACCTCGCGGTGAGAGGCGCATATGCTAACCACTAGATCATCGAGGCAGCATAGTTTAATATAGGTAGTAAAACTTAGTTTTACCACAGGCGTTTGTTTATTTAATATCACGCCTATATTCTGCAGAAGATTTGGCCGAGGTGTGTGTGTGTGTGTAACACCTACATGGTTAGGTCATTCACCAGTTATATAGTATAGTATATGTTTTTTTTTTTAATAACAATAATAATAATAATTTATTTGGCACACAACAAAAATACAGTAGGTACATAGTAGGACACTTAACTTAGGTACAAAAGAAATCAACATATAATGTTCTGCTGGTACTTAAAATAGGAAATCCTGTGCTATATGTACCAGCACCTTCCAGTTTCACAATTAAGTTAAATACAAATAGGAATATCCACTAATATACAAAGTTAAAATTTAAATGTAAATTTTTAGATTAAAGAATTAAGAATTTCGTAAACCTCTGAAGTCTATAAATGTGGTGTCTTATGTGTGTTGCCTGAATGGTGTAAGCGAGTGTGTGTGTGCGAGATCCCATATAATTGGAGATGAGCCTATTACCGTCTATTACAGTTTTGGACCAGTGATGCTAACTACTACTGAGATTTACGTGACGGAAACAACGTTTAAGAACCCGAGATTTCATATTTAGCAGTCGCATACACTAACTATTAAACCTACGGGCACTAAAAACGAATAAGGAAAATTGTGCCTAGTTGATATATTGCAGTGCAATGCTGTTATCAACAAACGACGTGTTATAACTGCGTGAGGCCATGGTTACCTACATTGTGATCGGAATACAAAGTAGGAAAATGCGGTAAGCCAGATATAATCTAAAGGTTCAAGTAACCAACCAAATACATTTAAGAAAAACCAGTTGCCTCTCGGAGCAAGGTCTCGAGTTCGATTCACTTGTCGGGAAAAGTTTTATTTTGGACTGTTTTCGTAAAGAAATTCTCAGTAGGGTCACCGAGTTGGAATTGTGCTCGGTAGATGGCAATGTTATTTCATAGGACCTAAAAATATATGCTTCTTCGACACCCTACTGAGTAAAATAGGCGTAATGCTATAAATTATAATCCACTTGATCTTTCTAATGGAGTTAAAAAAACTGGTAGGCTAGTGGCGAGGTCTAATAAGACACGGTAAGAAGAATGTATACTCATATTGGACCTACAGTTTACTTATTCACCTGTGCATGCATTCTAAGCATTTAGATTAGGTGTGACGATATTGGTATAAGTGTTGCAACGAATACCCAATTGGTATTCATTATACCACAGCAATGTTTTCTTTCAACTGTTCATGTCACTACCTAATTTTAATTTCAAATGTAGGTATTCTCATATCTACACTTGAAAATATTGAGGACGCCTAGGCACCATAACTCATGTGCCCCAATATATTAGTATACTCTTTGCTCATGTGACACAGTGTGTGTACAGTCTACAATAGTTATTTATGGTAAAAGTGTAAAAAAGTTTATATTTCTGTTGTGAGTGCCAATTTTAAATCTTGGGCTTGCGAAGTAGTCTTAAATTGAATCACGAGCGAAAAGTTTTATGAGGTCACGAACTGTAAATTAAATTTTTCTCACACGTTACATACAATACTTTTCACCTCTTCCAGTGAGAAAATATTAAGAGTTAAATAAACTCGTACTCGATTGCTTAACCTGGAATAATTCCATGAAATACGACAGTAATACCAATTCAGAATGCGTTTTAGGGCCTTTTGTAAGTCGCCACTAATTAAATGTGTCTTACGCTTTCAAATACTTTTCACGTGATTTTTCTGGTAAAAAAGCAAACTTCTGTGTTAGAAGCAAGTTGTCGCAACTCTTTTGGAGTTCCACAAAGTTCTTCATCACTGGATTCACTATTTTTTTGTTAAAAAGTTATTAAACATAAACTGAAAAGAATTTACAGTTGCCCGCGATGACTGACACAGACACAGACTAACAGACTTTTTATTTTTAAATCGTGCGTTCGGAAATTCGTTCCGTAACATTTATTTGTAGAGTCCATAGAGTGTAGAGTCTAATAATAAGTACCTGATTTTAATTAATTTAATGGTCAATCACGAATATAAAACCATATATAAAACCATTAAAATACGAAAAAAGCGCGTATTTAGATATATAATTTAAAATAATTTAAACGTATCGTATTTAGTTATTTAATAAAATTGATGTCAATGTTTATTACTAACCTACATGGTGGCTGCTTTGTTTTTTTTTCAGCGCCTATTTATTGGAAGGATTTTGTGTTTCGAAATTTGAATCACTTTGTCTCACTAGTGAGTAAAAACGGTTTTTATTCACTGAATTCTGGCAAGCAAACGATCTTTTTCGTGCTGGTGTGGTGAAAAAGATATTATAGTCTTTTATCAACCTTTAAACACATGTAGTAATTGTATCATTTAACTTCCGATCGGGAAGATTGAAGTGTGGTTGGTGTGGTGTTACAAAAGATACCTACAATATGTTAATCTTGGAGCCTGGTAAAATAAGTAACTATGATTTCAAAGTTACGTTACTTACCAAAGTAAGCACTCTCTCTCTGTGTGTGTGTGTGTGTGTGTGTGTGTGTGTGTGTGTGTGTGTGTGTGTGTGTGTGTGTGTCAGTGCGTGTGCAAATAATGATGCACCATCTTTATAACCACTTTCTTGGAAAATTTAAGAACTACATTAAGATTCAAGACCCCTTTGTGCTCTTTCCTAACCGCTAAATGTTGAGTATGGATAAGAATTATACGTTTGGATAGGCTGAAAAAAGGTGGTTAGACAACTAACCACTAGACCAGAAAGAGTTAATGCCGTCTCTCGTAATTGTACAACTTTATTTACAACATGATTTTTTTAACAGATCCGGACCAACTGGCGATGATAGAAGCAGGGCTGATGGACATTGCCAGTAAATCGTGCCTGAGATTCCGCAAGAGAGTACACGACGAAGAACACGCCGTCATGATACAAGTAGGTACTTCCTTTTACCTTATTTTTCGCTTTAACGAGCCTTTTAGGTATTTATTTTGAAATTTACTGGCAATAATAATTAAAGTTCATATATTATGGTGTCTGTCTAATAAAGGATGATAATAATGATGTTGCTTTATGTATGCTGATTTTAGTATTTGAGCAAAAAATTTCCAAATTAAATTTGTCGTGTAGTAAATATGGTGTGCGGTTTGGTAGTATTTTTTTTTAGATTGGTAGCAGGTAAGTAATTAACAATTATTTAGCGGAAATAGACTAAAATAAAAAAAAAAACAACCTTTATTAATATTAACCGGACACTAAACGTTTGCTCGATTGAGCTATTTATAATTCCGCGCAAAATGCTTTTCTGCGTTATATTTCGCCACATGGTTTTGGTAGGCGCAACTGGCGCAATTCTAAAACTTTTAATTTATTAACAAACAGTATTGCATTTAAAAAAACTAACAGGTGGGCGGATTATTTACTATTCGCTTTACTACCAAACTTGTGTATAGCGCGATTTTTCTTTAAATTGATGTTACCAAATTATCGTAGGGTTCTCAGAACGGCTGTTTCTCGCACGTAGGCTACAATCCATCGTTAAACGAGGAAGGTGATACAGAGCAAGTGCTGAACCTGGATAAAGGGTGTTTCAAGCTCGGTAATATCGTGCACCAGGTATTGCACACGCTCGGATTTCACCATATGCAAAGCTCGCTGGACAGAGACAACTATGTAACTATTCTGTGGGAGAATGTTGTGCCCGGTAAGTTGTTAAAAATCTATATTATTACGACATTGTATTGCGTGACTGTAACTTTACTTTCTATTCATTCAATAGTTTAAAGCCACGTGCACATTTGTATCACTTGCCCGATCCGATCACCGACCACCGTATCCGTATCGTCGGAGTATCTGTCGTGATTACCTATTTGAACGCGTCAGTCTTGTTACGCCACTGATACGACATGCGATTTCATGCAATACGGCCCGACCCATGTCAAGTCGGTTTTTAGTTTGTATATTGTATTATAATGTTCTTTGATGTACTTTTTATGAAGACGTGCAAAATATGATAGGTACGTGATACGGATATAGTGATCGGTTTGGGCAAGTGATACTAATGTGGACTTGGCTTAAGTGTGATAGAGCTTTATTTTCACTGTAAAACGGGTTAATTATGTATAGGTATGATCGCTTTAGCCGAGCGGTTTCACTCTTATACCAAGTGCATTTTCAGAGTTTGCAGCTCACACACCTACACTGTTTCACAATAGTTTTAATTTTACGGTAAAGCTTGATTTAATCAACCTACGGAAGATATTTATAATTAGTATTAAGGGCTCATTAACAAAAGTTTTACATCGTAAAATACTATTCTATATTTGATTTATGTAATAGTAGTGGATGTTACTATACCTATTTCCAAATATTTTAGGTGCTGAAGAAAACTTCGCGCGGTACAACAACGATTCTGTAAATCATGGAATACCTTACGACTATGACAGCGTAATGCATTACCCAGAATCAGTCTTCTCCAAGAACAGAAAGCAAACTATAGTTCCTAAACAGGTAACTTATATTTCGGGAATACTTTTATTACACCATGAATATACAGTTAGTCCCAGGGACATGTAACATGGAGGGCAAGTCTCTCAAATATGAAAGATAGAAGATTTTACTGAAATAAAACTTTGTTTAAAAAATCAATTTCAACTTCATTGAAAGATTATTGCAAATACTCATACTCGATCGATAATCGATCATGCTAAAATCCGAATAATTATAATTAGTATCCTGAATGTTAAGGGCAAGAATTGCCAGCCCTCCATGTGGCATGTCCCATAGTCCTGTAAGGATTTATACAGTACAGGTTTTGATCAGTATTACTCCGTTCCCCATTTATTATTATATTAAAGGAGAGGCAAAATATGAACTGCGTTCTGACTTCTGACGGAATTTCGTCCAAAATCAGTTGTTACACTATCTGCGGCTTAATTTTACGTATTTGTTTCACAGCCCTTCGTGAGAATCGGTCAGCGGGATGGTTTGTCTCAGGGTGACATAGTAAAGCTGAATAAAATGTACTGCCAAGGACCACAGGCGCCGGCTCATCAAAAACTATGGACACGAAGGAGTAAAGCTAAGAATAGGAACTGGAGATTATAAGATATAAGTCAAGCAAAGGAATAAAAATAATAGTGCACAGTCCCACACGGGACAAATGTTTGTGTGTTTCGCAAAGATTTGTTCCGACTCTGGGAGTACGTTGTGTATGGAATATAGGTAAAAAACCCCACAAAACACGAATTATTCTTGGTGCGGGCGTTACTGTGTTACTTTATAAGGAAAGAAAAAGTTTTTTTTACACAACTAGATATTTATTGATTGTATGAAACTGCTAGTTAAGATGATGTAAATTAAATTAAATGATTTATTCGTTTTGGGTGTTTTATTTTTGACTATCCTTGATATCATATCGCTGGCCCCGGGCAATATAGCGGTAAACGCCGGTTACGTCCTTTTTAATGTTATTTGATTTTTGGCTTCTCTGAGTATCAGTCTATCTCTCTAATTTTTTTCAGATTTTTTAAATGAATATTTCTTTAGAAAAGATGACAATTACACCTTTATTGCATGGAAAATTCTCTTACGATATAAAATGTATTATTGCATTACTCTTTAAAACATAACACAAAAATCCGGTGAACATCATTACACTACATTTCTAAACAAAAAGTAACAGTAATAAATTTAACCACGTTTTTGGAAATAAACGAATTATATCATTAAACTGTAAACATTTAATACGAAGTAATCACAAGACATTTTATTCTGTTCAAGCTATTACGCCTTTCTTCCTGAAAATTTATTGTATCCCTCGCGCCGTACTGTCGTGTTACTCTGACCGCCATCCCTTTCATTCCTACGCATAAATAATTACCGCATAATTTCTAGCATCATGTTTTAATGTAATAAATTGATATCTACAAATAATAACTCAATTCGGCGGGCGGTGTCAATGCAGCGTGTGACGTCTTTTTCTTTTTTTTCTAAGAGTATATACGTAGTAGTATACTAAACTTAATAATCCTTAGTATCCTTAATAAACTGAGTGTAATAAAATCTCGAGCTAAAAGAATGTTATCCATGGTTGACGGTAAGTGATTAATCGGTAGGATGATTAGGTATTATATTAATAATAATTTTAAATTCTTGTAATACCTACCGACCTTTCCACATACACCTTATCGTACGTCTTGTTTCTATTAGTTGAATATATTTACCTCTTATTAACCCCTCATCTATCATTACCTACCTACTAACGTACTACTTAATTTGGAAAAACCGATATTATATACCTATTTAATTATATTAAACTAAAATGATGAGTATAGTGTGTGTGTGTGTGTGTATGTAATATGTTGTTTCATAGTATTTTGCGTGTACAATGGCAATGTGCTCTCTTCAGCGGTTACATAAGTAAACAAATAATATAATGTTGATGAAAAAACAGACAAAAGTCGAACAAAATTATAGTATATTAAGCTATAATTTTGTTCGACTAATTATAAAAATATTGTCAT
Source organism: Hypena proboscidalis (assembly GCA_905147285.1). Classification (NCBI taxonomy): domain Eukaryota; kingdom Metazoa; phylum Arthropoda; class Insecta; order Lepidoptera; family Erebidae; genus Hypena; species Hypena proboscidalis. The sequence continues at coordinate 14,418,323 of LR990128.1, read as the reverse complement.
TAACTTATGTTGTTTTATGACAGATTTGATATTCTACTAGGTAAGTACATTTTTGTCTCGTTTTAGATGCCATAATTTTTTCCTGTAACGGTGATGATGAAAAAAAAAAGGAGTCACCATTTCGAAGAGTGTGGAAGACGTAAACCTCACTGGAACTCATAGCCCAACTCCAATGTCTTTCACCCAATTTCGATTTACAATCACATTTATTGCAATCCCCTTCTACTATTTCATACGAGTCTGCTATATTCGATAATGTTGACTTTGTAGCTTCTCCAACTTTAATATTTAGCACACCTTGTGACCAGACGCGCAGATTTAAAGAGAATCGTGACTCTCGATCTATAAAATATTATAATGTGGGTGAATCGACAGACCATAAGTAATCCCATAAAGATAGTAGTCCGACTAGGATTGCTACAATGACAATTTTCAAATTTTGATTATTATATTTCTTTAAATACTGCATCAAACACCAGATCTTCAAGAGGAAGACCAAATAAGACGCCAGTGACTGATGTTTCAGGAGATGAACTAAGAAATCTGTACAGAGAGCCAATTGCCTTACCAAAACCACTTTACGATGTAAGTCTCTGAAAAACTGAAGCAATCCCGCAACATTATCATACATTTTATAACAATTTGCATTGTGTTGGGAACTCTGAAGAAGAAATCGATATTGAAAGCGAAGATTCAAATTAAAATATTAAACATACATTTTTCTTTATAAGGTTTTAACCATTTTATTTTTGTTTCCAAAGTATTATATAATTAAAATTATGTGATTTTATTCTAATTAAGGTAAAATAGTATTGTCTCTTTCAGTTCTTTTCCAAAGTTTTATAATAAATAAAAAATATATGTGATAGAAAAGATTTTTTTTTACAAAGTCATTATCATTTAAACTTTAATTAAGCAAAAAATAGGTAGTAGAAACACCGTCGTGAAGTTACTGTCAACAAAGTACTGTCTGAAATGGTTATACATTCGGTCTATTACAATGGTTACATAAAAATATGATTTATTGAAAGGATACTAAAATAGCGATTAGTAGATGATACACCTAAGTTTTGGTTATAAAATTTCCCTGAAAAAGGTGGTAATCGACTGGTACGCTCAAGATCTAAAGCGGAAATTTCGTCGTATTATATTCTTACAGTCCTGAATCACAGTGTTCGGTGTGTTTATAAAGTCATTAATGATGTTACAATTAAAGCAAAATCGTCTATAATTTGTTTTATATTTTTTTCAATTATTTCTTAAAATATGTATTCTATTTTAATTATTAAAAAAAGGTAAAATAGGTAAAAAAAAATGCTTTCTTTTGACACTTTAAACGCCTGTTTTAGATAACTGTACGCTGCACTAAAAGCAAATTAGCTTGTTTTATTTTTCCTGTAAAAATCAATTTTTGATATTACCACTTTATTGCCCGGGGCCAGCGATATCGTTATTTAAGACTTTTTATTTATATTGCGGCAATTGTACAGACGAGTATAATGCAAATCCTGCAAATAACGGTGTGGTGGTTAGTGCGATAAACGGGTAGAGTAAAAGTGTAGGTAATTCCCAATAGTAGCACGGAGTTGCAATTGCGCTCGATGAATGGTAGGCTTACTGCTTATGAAATGGTACCTAAACATAACAGGCGAAGAGTCAAGTGGGTGTTATATAAAAAAAGAAAGAAAACATATTTATTCTGACAACAAATTTTTGCCAGAAGTGGACACCATCTCAGCCATTATGCTGCAGAGCAACAAAGCCCTGCAGCGCTGATTTTCAGATGGCGCCAGAGAGAGGACGGACGATATCACATAAAAATAATAATTAATTATTTTTATGTGATAGATATATGTCGCGGTAGACAAGGGACTTACCCCGCTCTCCTTAGCAAAAGAGAACTGGCGCAGACCTGAGGTACTTAGTACTGACGATCGCAGGGCTGTATGGCAGGGTAAGGAACTCCACGGCAGGTTCTACCGGGCCTTACATGGGTCCGATGTAGACTTATTACCATCCGTGGCCTGGCTACGGTTCGGTGACCTTTTTGGAGAAACCGAGGGTTTTGTCTGTGCGATTGCAGATGAAGTTATCAAGACGAATAACTACCGGCGATATATTATGAGGGACGGTACGGTGGATATTTGCCGTGCGTGCCACCGTCCAGGCGAGTCCCTCAGACATATTATCTCTGGTTGTTCTCGTCTTGCTAACGGCGAGTACTTGCACAGACATAACCTTGTAGCCAGGATTATCCACCAACAACTTGCCCTGAAATACAGACTTGTAGATAATGAGGTGCCGTACTACAGGTATGTACCTGAGCCAGTTCTTGAAAATGGCCATGTCATTTTATACTGGGATCGATCCATCATCACAGACAGAACTATTATAGCTAATAGACCTGATATTGTGGTGGTGGACCGATCTGAACGCCTTGCAATAATTGTCGATATCACCATCCCGCATGACGAGAATCTCGTGAAGGCCGAAAAGGACAAACAAATAAAATATTTGGACTTGGCTCATGAGATTGTCGACATGTGGGAGGTGGACTCGGCTATTATTGTACCGATAGTCGTATCCGTAAACGGACTGATAGCAAAGAGTCTCGACAAACATCTAAAGAGACTCGCGTTGGGTGGCTGGATCAAGGGTCTGATGCAGAAGGCGGTACTACTGGACACGGCACGCATTGTGAGGAGGTTCCTCTCTCTGGAGCCCTAACGATCGGTAGTTTGGTCCCTGTATCCGATGCCGGTGGGGTACTATTTTTTATATTTTTAAATATTTTTTAGTACTTATATTTAAAAATGTAGAATTTTATACTTTTATATTTCTAAATGTACTTTACTTTTATAATTTATATTTAAACATATAAAAAATGAGAAAAAGGATTAAATGAGAGATTAATTAAAACCTTTGTCCACTCTTCTAGGTAGTATAGGAGCGATGTTATGTATATCATGCACATGCTTATTAAGCACAATATCTCTAATCTTAGAACACTTAATTACTGCAAGCAAGCACATTATAATCTGCATGGTTCAGTCAACAGTGTACCGACAAATATCTATAATAACTATAAGTAATAATAACCTAAGACGATATCTTTTGCTGATTGATCTAGTTATATAACATAACTGTGCCAATGATTTGGAAGGCAACACGCTCAATCTTACTTGTGCAAATAAAGATTTTCATATTTTTATTAAAACTGACGTGAGTTTGTAACATTATTTAAATTATGAAATCCGGGTGTTACTCACGTAATGTTGGTCTATTTAGTCGACCGCGGTTTCGCCTATACTATACTTTTAGGCATTTTCAAGAGAGTTCGACTCAGGCGCGACGTGTCGCACTTGTATTTCATAATTTAAATAAAAAAATTCATATTTGAAATTTACAGAAACTTTTTGTGCAAGTAAAATGGAGCGTGTAGCCGGTACCAAATAGAAAACATCTTGCCGACTAGATATAGGTAAAAAGATTAATCTACTATTCTAATTTGAATTTTTACTTTCAAATATCTATTTGCGTTGAGATGAGCAACAATGAATGGTATGAAAAAATTGGTTAATAAATGATTGTTATGTGGCCTACATAGATATAATGACGGTATTGTTCCTTGCACACAATGGAAGACGCCAACAGTCACAGTGCACATTTCTAAATCGAGTAGATAGAAAAAGTATGGTAAAGTATGTTTAATTGTATTCAAACTTTAGGCACAAAAAATAGAAGTATAAATATTTTTTTTAAGCTTTGTACATTTTTAATTAAATATTTATTTTAATCAGTACAATGACATTTAAAGAAGACAAGAAAAACTAAACTAATAATAAACAAAAATATAATAACCTAACTTAAAAAATACAAGATCTAAAAAAGTAGATCTTAGTGTCGATTTTGTGAAAATTTCAAAAATGTTCGCAATTTAAGAACTGTGATACTTTTGTTCAACTAATTTTGCATGTTCCAATCAGGCGTGATGCCCTCAACCTCCAGGTAAAGGATTATCCATTAATTATGGGACACTGTATAATCGCATTTTAGTACCTATTGTACGGGGAAGGTACATCAAAATGATAAGTCATTAGATAAAGTTAAAAGAAATGTATTTTAAGTCAGATAGAAAAACCTTAAAACTAATGCTAAATGACCGACACGCGGCGAAAGAAACAGTTTGATGTTGCCCGAACCGATTGATTGCAACTACTGATTATTTTGTCGAATGTATGTATTTTGTTCACTTCACTGCGTGTTGATGTCAGCATAAACTAAAACTATTGCGTTGTACGGGTTTGCTCGTACAAGTATTTTGAGGACGAAAAAATATCATATTCTAATGTAGAGTCTGGCTGGACCGCCACCGCACTATTCCTATTACTGGGTCAGACTGCATTGTCAGCCTCGATAACTGACAACCCTATAAAGTCCCGTCGACGGAACACAATGTATTAAACTGCATGGGTTTGAAGAACCCGGATGGCATACCACAAAGGACTCAATTATAGCGAGGGGAAGGTTTGTTCCAACAAGCACAGGGGGAACGTGAACACCCTGACTAGTTCCACTCTACCATATTTTACACTATATCGTAGGAACGACCTTATTTGCAATCCCTTATCAACTACCATAGTTAATAGTTAAAGTCATCCTAGAATGTACTTATTTGATTTATACAATAGGGTTCAGGGAACGGCTGCTACTCGAACGTTGGCTTCAACCCTGGTGAGAACGAGGACGGCGACCCCAACCAGGTGCTGAACCTGGCCAAAGGGTGCTTCAAACACGGCACCGTGGTGCATGAGATGTTACACACGCTCGGCTTTTACCACATGCAGAGCACTTACGATAGAGATGACTTCGTTACTATTGTGTGGGAGAATATTAAACCTGGTAAGATATCTATCCATCAATTTCAACATACATAGCACGTAAGCTCCAACATGCAGCCAAACTAATTGAAATAGTTATATTCTCTATATTACATCTTAAACCACTTTATGGTAACTGACAGAGCCGGATTATCATTTAAGTCAAATTAGGAAAGCACCTTTGCATGGGGCCCGCAACCTAATTATTTTAAAAAGTATAGGCTTCTGTAAAAATAATATGTTTTTATAAAAATGTCAGCACAGACGGTGCTCTATGATGCGATATAGACGCTCCGATGTCACTCCAAAAAATAATAATAATTATGTATTTGGCGCCTTTCAGCGTGATTAGGTATACCCCTTCCTCCCCAAAGATTTTCCCAAAGGTTCCTTGTAGGCATCAAGGAACCCTTAAAAATGGGGCCCCAAGAATTGTATTGGCTAGGGGCTTCAACGTGGATAATTCAGCCCTGGCTACTGAAACCAGTTGATTAAATTACTTGAATGAGTCACTAGAAGTTTCAACGCGTGCAGAAAATCCAATTCAATGAGATGAATGAATCTCTATAAGAGCTTTGCGGCCATGATAGAACCTATTAGGTATACAGCTCGAGAAATTATTATTTAAGAGATGTTTATTCTGTTTGAGAGTTACAAGTAGTAGTAGTAATAATAGGAAGAATGAAAGCTTTAGCTATCAAAAGGTACATAGAAGGCCTGCTTATTGTATGCCTGCTTATGTCATACATTATACTCATTATATAACAGTCTTATAACATTAATATAAATCTACATACTCTCTCAATCTTATTGAGTGAACAATCGACGAGAGAAACAATAAAAAAAAACAATTCTGTATCACAGGAACCGAGCATAACTTCGCGAAGTACAACAACGACACTGTGACCGACTACGGAGTTGTGTATGACTACGGCAGCGTCATGCATTATCCCGAGAAGGCTTTCTCCAAGAATGGCAATAGAACTATTATTCCAACACAGGTAAAACGAATCCTTACTATAATATTGTAAATTCAAAAGTAACACTGTATGTTTCTAACGCTTTGACGGTTAAATTACTGAACCGATCTTGGTGAAAATTGGCATGGAAATAGTTCAAGACTTGAGGAAGGACATAAACTACTTTTTGTCTATATTTAAATGCAGTGCATTATTGAATGCACGATGCACGCGTACCCAATATACGACAAGCAGTATCTAGTTATTATTAATACTTTGTAGTTGTTATGTAGTAAAACAAAAGTTCGACGTACAAAGAGTCTAGGCACTCTTTTTAACCGGCGAAAACTGATTCCGCGACGTCGAGAATCTGTGGTTTCTCAAATGTCGCTATGTCTATGATAGCAAAGATATTGCAGATAGACTATAGAAATAACCAATAGCTTAAATAAAAAACAAATAAACTAATATTGCCTATGCACCAAATTAATTACATTACCCCATCTTGTAGGAAAATGTGACAATTGGACAAAGAAATGGTTTATCCGAGAGCGATATACTGAAGCTACACAGGATGTACTGTGAAGAATCTAATGAAGAGGAAGTCCCACCACCAACGAATGGCAGCAACGACAAAGTCATTATAGTCGACAAATGACCCCGAAAACTTAACTTTAAGGTAATCGCACGTCTGTCTGCATCGAATGCACCGGATGAATCTAAATAGGTATAAGAAATTTAAAATAAGTTGAACTTAGCAAATCAAAACCAATCGTCGAAAAAAACTAAAGATGACAAATCAAAATATTTTCCAAAAAAAAAAACCGACTTCAATTAATTGTAGACTTATACGGTTTTGTCATGGGTGCCATTGTCAAAACTGGACCAAATTGAAATGGGAAGGAACAGCTTTCAAATAAAAAGAAAAAGAAGAAGAAGAATGAGTAAAATCGCTTCGCCCAGTCGAAAGTTATGGGGTAATAAACATAAAATAATAATAATAATAATAACTGACGACTGACGAATTGAGAAACTCCTCATTTTTTGAAGTTTGTTAAAAGCAGGACGATTTCTGCACACAAGGCGTCAGACTCGACGCGGGTGATGGAAGGGAAAAGAAGTTCGAGAATCGAATCGGTGCGTTCGACTCTTCCGAAGTAGATAGGTGTGCGTCCACCTTAATGTCGATAAGTGCATATTTTTATAAAGTATTATTAGTATCTAGTATTGCATGACAAGCTCTGAATAAAACACTGATTTCATAAATGTGTTTTATTGTAGCCCATTGTTTGTCCCCGCCCGATATTTGTACATAAAAGTGTGCCGTAACATCTCCTTAAGCAATATAGAAATATAGTGATTAAAATAATATTGTACAGAGTACCTATTCATTTTCAGTCAAGCGATTAATTGGTAGGTTACCTACTTATTCTTAACTTGACACCGAATGTTCAATGAAATAAAAGTATAAAAGAAAATCAAATATTAATAGCATTCGGCTGACAACAATAAACGTGGTTAGAAATATGTAAGCACGTTTATTGTTGTAGGTAAATCACCTTCTTTCCAATTATTATTCTACGCCCACAGCGAACGAACGTGTAGTCCACCTGGTGGTAAGTGGAGTACAGCCCATGGACATCAACAATCAATTACATTGGAAAAAAGGCTCGGAAGATTTTACGTGTATTAGTATTTTACGTCGAGCGACTGCCAACAGACCTCTGCAACTAGGGTTGCCAACCGTACTCTAAAATAGAGTATTGTACTCTATATCATGTAAGCGTACTCTATAATCTATAACACTAATAGAGTACGCTAAAATACTCTTTTTTACACATTCTTACTTGTCATATAATCGTATGCAAAAACCCATAAACAAAATCAAAAAATCTATTATTTACTGTTAATTTATGTTAGTACCCCCAAAAATTTTTCTCCAACCATATTCAGAATGATGGAAAAATAGTTATGCGCTGCAAAAAGTACAAGAAAATACCCTTTTAAAATTTAGCATAAATGATACTCTTTTTTTTAAGTCCATACGCTTTTTTACCTCCTTTAAAATCAGATATACTCTTTTTCTTCTGAAAAAAGTTGGCAACCCTATCTGCAACCCAGTACTAGATAATACGATATTCTTTGTAAGACTAGTTGTCAGATTATCTGGGCACTGCCTACCCGTAACGACTGCTATAGATGTTCAAATGGCAACCGGGACCGACGGCTTAACGTGTCTGCCGAGACACCAAGAACAACTTGTTATGTTAAGATGGTTATCCATCCACGGCCGACCGCGGTTAGCATTGCTTAACCTGCAAGATCGATCGGTCCGCGCGGCTTCGACCTAGCCACAAGCTATTGTTGTAGGTAAATCCCTAATAAAAATATTTTATAGTTAAAAAACCTGCGTACAAGTAAAATATAAGCAAGCAAAGCTAGTTTATCAATAAAATTGGACTGCATAATATCTACACTGGCTTGTCGTGACAACGCGTCATAGTCATGTTTAATTTCTCTATTGGTACCCGATTTCGGCCAAGGACAGATATCGATTTTCTTTTTGCATTCTTAAAATTATCCACATTCCTGGCGTGACAATAGTAATGAAGATTGCAGAACAGTTGTAAAAAAATAGTTGTCTTTTTTCGTTGTATAATGTTTGTAATGAAAAAGGAGGTGGTAGTTTCGCGCGATTGACTAAATAAAACTACTTTTAGCCATATTGCAAGCCTTGAGAGTAATTGATCAACAAAAAGTAAAAAAAAAACTCAGCAAACCAAGTCAAGATCAGTTTGAAATCTATAGAGCTTACATTGAATAGCCTACAAAATGCCTTGACTGGTAACTAACTTGTTAAATAGTCAATTAGCAGTAAAATGTATTATAACACTAACTATGTGTCAATTTAAAAAGCCATTAAAAAATTGATTTCGATTTAATGCATCTTAGACATGGTAGTATATAAGCGTGATATAATCCGTATTAAATAGTTTTCCACGAGCGAAAAGGCCTTGGTGTCTGCAACAATTACTAAGCTTAGATTTGGGCGAGTTAAATGACTTGGTATGTGGTATGGCGAAAGGAGAGAGTGGGAAAAATCAAGGATAATTTTAGATGCATGCAAACATTGTAGCTGTACCTCCAAAGTTTATTATGTGTATCATAATCAATATGTGTTGAGAACAGGTCGACTATGTTGTGACAGCGAAAGCACTACGCTATCTATAGTAATTTGAATCGGGAACAGCTGTTGTTTGGACAATGCACTTGGGTCGGGGAGAGTTAAATGACTTGGTATGTGTGGTATGGCGAAAAGAGAGTCCGATAAATCAAGGATAATTTGGGTTTGGAATTCTAGAGCGAGACGGATAACTATTAGAGATTGTATGCAAACATTGTAGCTGTATCTCAAAAGTTTACTATTTGTGATGAGGTTAGGTCGATTATATTGTGACGGCGAAAGCACGGTCATTTGAGGCAGGAACAGCAGTTGTTTGGACAATGCACTGGGTTCGGGCAATAGTCTTTTCTTCAGAATATCGTTGCAATTATCAGTAAAGTTCCCTAGGGAAAATATATTTCTTGGCAAAGACTTTACAGCGTGTTCCTCTGATCAGCAGGGACGAGGGTTGATGGAATTTTTTCCCCACCATCGCCGTAAGGAGGCTGCGGGTTGGCCGATAGCGATACAATAATATGGTCATTAAACTTGTTTATTTAGAAAGACAACTGCACATTGAATGATCTGATTATGGCCACAGATAATGCAATTAACTAGGTCTGAGTAGTAATATGTTATTCTACCAAGAGGCCTCTGTCTCTTTATTATATAGTTACTACATCTACTATTTAACTATTTCGTAATCCCCACAGATCGGTTTACGTTTTATAGCCTAATAATAGTGAAAGTCTCTACCTTTCACGGCCATTATTATAATTGATTGATATAGTTGATGAAGTAATTGCGGATTAAAGAACAATTAATAATTAGGTATAAAATTTAAAAACCTTGAATGTCTAGACCTAGATAGATATCTACGTTAAAATTTTAGTTAAACCATAATATTTTTTTTATTATATAGAAAGAAAAGAAAGAAAATTATTTTTATTTTCTTACATAACTAACATATATATACAGCAAAAAAACAGGTAAACAATAAACAAATATGTAAGAAAACAGTGGCGGTTGCTCAGCTATATCGAGGTTTCTATTAATCATTCAATTAAAAGCTAAAGAATTTTTGTTGTGATCTAGTAGCAAAATAAATTTAATGTCTATGGGTGCATGCAGTGTAACTGGAGAAGACATTTTTATAACAAGTGGAATGTTTTATCAAGAATTCTTAATTAGGTATTATAATTTTAATACCCATACCAGACAAACTTATTAAATTGATCTATTGGTACAAAGGTTTATACGATTTCTATAGTTTCACCGTCACGGCCTAGGTAGTACTGCTTTCCCTTACTATTTCACTCATTCAATTACGAGTTATTGTTGGATGGAGGACGTTAGAATAAAATAACTGGAGCCGGCAGGTTTGGCAACGCACGATGTTGCACGAGATGGTGGTGGCAGTGGCTGCTGTCACCAGCACTGCGCCGCTGACGCAAGCGCCTGCGCAGTTGCGGCCTAACATCTTGTGAAATGGTCGTATCCGAACCTATATTACACTCCGCCCCACCCCGGTGGCTTTTATCCGACACAAAAAATTACGCGGAACTACACTCAAACGTTGATAACTCCTTTATTAAAAAATGTTCATAAAAATGTTGTACCGTTAATATGGCACACTTATTGCCGCGACATCGTGTGAGTTAAGTACAGAAAGGCGCGAAAACAATTCCGTATGCGTTATTTATGAGTATATGAGTAAAGGTCAATAAGTTACGATGGGCCGGACAAAGTTATCGGTTGTTCTGATGCTCGTATGTGCGGTCAAGTGCCTGGCGATGTCCCTCGACGAATTGGAGGATTTTGCGGATTATCTCGAGAAGACGTCGCAGCTTAACACATCGTTAAAAAGTAAGTGTAAAATTTAATATGCTAACAATATACTGCCGAATGTTTTGCGATATATGCAGATATCACACATAACTGCATTCATAATAATCGAAAAACGGGTTTTTTGAATACTAACTAGTTACCTTATACTAGAAACCGTCTGCGTATACTCATTTGTGTTAATTATACAATATTTTCTTTTTGAAAATTTCTTGGAATTGTGTTTATAAATTCATAAAAGGCAAACTGCACAGGTTCATAACTATGCTGTATATTTTGTAATTTACGTTAGTTTACGGTCGCCGATATTGTTCAGTAGGTAAAAGTAGTAATAACTGGCATAACTAGTAAGAGCTTTAATTGATTAGCCATGGTTCAATATATAAACACTTAAGTAACGTTAAATAACACATTATCATAATTTCTTACACTTCTCTAAAAATAGTCGAATATATATTTATTTTAGAAGAAACTATGGGCTATACAAATAAATGTATCTAATTTCTGATTTCTGCCCGGGTTAAGAGAAAGAGAATTGCAGAGGGAAATATTTTGCAAATAAAATAATATTTAGAAGATTCTTCACACTTCCTTAAAAATGATTTGCAGGCGCTCATGAATGAAATCGTTGTTTTTTTAGTTAAAACATCTATAAATTCTACAAAAAAATATGTTTTTGCACTCCAGTATTATCATGTTTCCTGGGATACACGCAAACAAACATACGGACCTACTATACAATACACACTTTTATTAATACATATGTTTAGAAGCTCGAGGACGAATTGCCACAATAATTCATACGGTTAGATTAAATATAGGTTAATTTCCTTTTTTTAGAAGTTGATGATTTATTATAACTAACGGTATATCTATTTTTTGCGCAGTTATAAAAAACGCTTATTTTTTTTTTTAATCTCTCAAATACGTCATATGATCATGTGAACCCTATTCAAATCAAAATAATATCACCGGCTATGCGTTCGTGTACGGAAGGTGGGTTGTGGAGGTGGAGTAAGTCGTAAAACTTATATTTCTTTCAATAAGCTTTTATTTGATAGCCGAAGCTAGGCGGCTCTTGGGTTAAAGTAAATGCTATACGCAATTGGGATTTATTTTGATTGATCAGAAGGCGTGAGCGCCGACGAGATCGACGAAGACGACATTGCGTCCGACCACGCCTGGGAAGACAGTGGGAAATTCGAAGGAGATCTCATACTGAACGACCGACAACGGCAGTTCATCCTCAAGAACGTCGCCGAGGGCCTCGCCCGAAACGGCGTACAAGACAGCACGAAGAGATGGCCTAACAATGAAGTCATTTTTGCCATTCAAGTAGAACATTTCTGTAAGTTTCAATTCATGCTCCTTATTATTTTTTCAAGGTTAGATATTGAATCCGGGTATGTACGTAGTCCACCCGCAGCCGATGGTAAAATTAAATGGTAATTATAGTCCACAATACTTATAAGAATGCAAATACGTTACTTCATCTGAGGTCTACTATGATATTATGCATGTGCTAGGTATATAATATCTGCCCCGGTTCTTAACTCACACTCACACACTCAGGTATGTGAGACAGTGAATTCCTCTCACGAGTTCGTTCACAATAAAAGCTCTACGACAGGAATGACAAACCAAAGGCATAGCAAATCCTGAAATTCGTCAAAATCAGCAAGTCTCGGCCAGATTTTTCTTTGTATCAAAAAATAGTATAATTATTTTCTGCTCTACGACGATTCTGCCTTGTTGGCTTTACTTGGTATTTTATGTTTGGCAGCTCAAGATCAAGTGGAAGCTATTCTATCTGGAATCGAGGAACTTGGGCAAGCATCGTGTATAAAATTCCGCCCATACGTAAAAGGCGATCAAGACGCAGTAGTGATACAGGTGTGTATAGTTTCCACCAAATTGAAGATTGATGTTGTAATTCTGTCGAAAACACAACAATTAAATAAAAAGAAATAAAGAAAATAAACTCACCGACAGGTCTCGGGTTCGATGATGGGTCGGGAAAAAGTGTTATTTGGCATTTTTCCGTCATTTTTTTTTTATAGCAGCACGGAGTTAGGTTTGTGCCTCTTGGATGGCGATAGGCTCTGTCCCTTTCACATTGGATTTAAACATAACATACACCTCTGCCACACCCATAGGCGTGATCAGCGTGATGTTATGTTATATTTAAGGCATCATTAGGTTGCCGAACCTGCGGGCAAAAGATCACAATTTGTAAGTAAGAGTAAATTAAGAATTTCTGGCAACAAGCATTTATCATCAAAAAATTGTAAATAGTCATATTTATACAATAACATTTAAATAAAATATATATGTATACTCTATCTTGGACTTTCAAACAGTAATAGAAGACTATATTTTTTTTGCAATTGGTCGCGGTTTTCACAATTATGGGGCTGCTTGAACTGGATATGACCTTTTCTCGGACTTTTATTTTATCTTTTTCACACCTTATTGCTCATCGATATTTTTAATTCTAAGTCTTTACTAAAATAAAATAATAACTTATCATGGAACTTACGCATTTTCTTTCCAGGGTAATAGAAGAGGTTGTTTCTCTCAAGTTGGTTACCATGGTGGGTATCAGGTGTTGAACTTGTCTGCCCGTCACCCCGTCGGCCGCGGCTGCTTTCGTCCCGGAACCGTAGTGCACGAGTTCCTCCACACCCTCGGATTCTACCATATGCAGAGCACCCCTGAAAGAGATGACTATGTCGAAATACATTATGAGAATATTGCAAAAAGTAAGATCTTTTTATTTTTCATTTTTGGGCTACTAACAAGACTCTGTTTTTGGATTGATTTTATTGCCAGGCGCAAAAACCAGGATGAGATAAACGTGCAGATGGCAAGAAATTTTTAAGGAGTTGCTAAGATCATGCGAGTTCACTCAATATACACCTCCAATCTTGTACTGGTGGTAGAGCTCTTGTACTGGTGGTAGAGAGTGTAGTCATTAGTGAATGAGCTCAAGGGCGGCAGCACTAACGTCTGACTTATAACCTGCTGCCAATTAGTAGTGCTTTCATTACTGTGTTCCAGTTTGGTGGTGAGATCAGGCCCTGAAATTACTGGCACATGAGGCATAACACCGTATATAGTCCTCAGCTGCAGCGACGCATCTAAAATCTGCTATTGTAGATTGTTGATGTCCATGGGCTATACTCCACTTACCATCAGGTGGACTACACGTTCGTTCGCTGTGGGCGTAGTATAAAAAAAAAACATAAAAGTTGAAACTTTCATTTTGGTTTAGCCTGATGCAGAGTAAAATGTATGGGCACGCGCCTTTATAGATTTTTTTATTAATTTAATGGATTCTGGCTGTTCTTTCGTTTTTACATCATCATTATAAGGAAAACCCAGAACTAAAGCAATATCTATTATGTTAATGAAAAGGATACATTTTACATATTTTTATTACAATCAGCTAACCGATGTCAACGACCGTTGCTCGCCTCAGGTAAAGATTACACAATGCGAATATAAATTAACCCATCATCCATCCAAGCAATAAACGTTCTGTGTCAAGCTAAATTTCGATTTCTATTGAAAGTTGCGTGCTTTGTAAATAAATAAAAGTCATTTTAATACATTTTCCTGTCTCACCTCGAGGTCTTGGGTTCGATGCCCAGGGACCTAATCATAACAGTTGAAATGTGGGTGTTGTACACCCTCTACCACACCTTTAGGGTAATATAAGCGTGATGTTATGTCATGTAATAATATTTTTGTTATGTTGAAACTAATCTCTGCTGGACTTTATCTCTCTTTGTTGCAAATATGAAAGTCATAGTACTCCAGCTTATATTGTGACAATATTCTACCACTTTTTTGATTAATAAAGTTTACATACATATCCCATATCACTAACGGGACAGACAGACAGACGGACATGGCAAAACTATAAGTGTTCCTTGTAGGTACTACGGAACCCTAAAAAAATATAAGTATAAATAAATAAATATCACATAACATTCACACAACGTCATCTAGTCCCAAACTAAGAATAGCTAAAAAAATTGTATAACCTTTTTTGTGACAAAAGTAACAATAAAAACATCACAACCGTTTTAAATCTAAGTAATATAGTATAATAAATTATTTACTAATACTTATTGTTTTAATTATTTGCAGGACATAGACATAACTTTCGTAAATACGACTCGTTCTCGGTGGCGGACTTCGGCGTGGGATACGACTACGGCAGCGTCCTGCATTACAGCAAACGCGCTTTCTCCACCAATGGCAAGCCCACCATTGTTCCTAAACAGGTAATCATACAAGACCTTTATACCTTGTGTGCTGCTAGTATAAAAACGATATACCTACATATTACTGTAATGTAACGTTTAAACATAAAACCGTAACTGCCTCGTTATTCTAGTCTAGCGGTTAGCATATGCGCCTCTCACCGTGAGGTCACTGGTTCGATTCCAGGGTCGGGCAAAGTGTTTATGGGATTTTCCCGTCAGGAAATACCCAATCAAATCGTCTTTTGATTTAAATGCGATAAAATTGAAGAGGTTTGTTTACGTTTCAGCCATTTACGATATTGCAAAGAAAATTTTGGTTCCCATTATTGTCAACGTAATTATTTTGAGACATAGGTATATCTTTTAATTTCAGGCTGGAGTCACGATTGGTCAAAGATTAGGACTATCTGATAAGGATACACAAAAGTTAAATAAAATGTATTGCGATGCCGACTCGGACAAACTATTTGATGCTGCAGATGATGACGTTAAAGAAAAAAGAAAAACAAAAAAGAAGAATAAAAATAAACCTTTTAACGGTCAAGGCCTGGGATACCACCAAGGTAAAGCTGTGGTTATTAAAGTATTACCGGAAGATGAACCCTTTACATTAACTGCTGACGAACCAAGCACTCATATGTTTGATTATTTTAGTAAAACGCCGCAAATCCTGCCTTCATCGGAAGGAGAACAGTTTCATTTTGGTAAGGAAATAACGTATCCCTACAACTCTCCTCAGTCGTTGACCCCTTACACACCCGCATTCAATGAACCTGTAACTTATGACATGCATGGACATGAAAAGGAAACAGCATCTCAGAATGAAGATCACCAGCACTATAATGGCGCACCATTTAAACATTTAAATACCGATAAAATGAAGCAACCAACTAAAATAAAGATTCACGAGGATTTATCTTCTGACGCATTAATTAATGCACATGCTGATGAAGACGACGCAAGCTTAACTGATGCCTTTGACAGATTGTCGAAGATCATTAAAACTCACGTATACCCTTCCCAAACACCTGATTTAAGTATCTACAAAATGTTTGAACAAATCAGAGAAGAGAAAAAAGAACATACTGATAAACCAAGCTCCCTTATAGAAACGGCAAATCAACACCGTCCTGAATCTATACAGATAAATTATTTTGGAGATCAAGAAGGAGGAAAAAAGGCAACCAGCGTAGTTGCTGGGATGAAAGAAAGCAAAGATAAAAAAAACGATGACTCGCCGTACACAATACCATTCCATGAAGAACATTATCCACGCATAAGTTCATACCCTTATACATCACCAGAGAGTTATCGAGAAGACGATGACTACACAGGATATTCTTCAAAGATTCGCGATGGCAAAGCTTCACATGACAACCATGATGACTGGCATGAAAAATTCACACCTTTTAACTATAATCCAAGCATTTATTATAGTGACGAGGGTAATTTGAAACATGACTATTATGGCAATGGAAATAGCTATGGTTCGTCTGCTCCAAAACTCGATGAGTACTCATACCGTAGTCCATATCAGTCTAAAAAATATAACGCTGTGAGTAGATAAGTTAGATAAAAGAAGTATATGTAGTCCAGAATAGATGAAAAATTGGAAAAGTCTTAATAATAAGTTAGTTGTACTTAATATTTTGTACAATATTTTTCCCAATGCGTTGCTAGAGCATGTATGAATTCTATCTATAAGTTTTATTAGTGATTTCAAATTATCGCAAGTTTAGTCATTTGTAAACTTTCTTCCTGCTGATAACATAATTATCTTTAAAATTTAGTTTTGTACATTTTTATTCATAAAAATTTACATAACTCGAAATGCAGTACAGGTATCGGTATCCATGTGATTTTTTTTAATCCTATAGTAGCCTTAGTAATTAATATTAAGAAGATACTAGATACGTCTATGCTTGTATATCGAGTCAACTGATCATGACTCAATCTGCCGATAATATTCTTTTTAAACTTCTGAGTCGTGACTTAATTATATCGATGGTGTATAAAATATTGCATGCGTAGAAAAAAACTTATTAGTTAAACAATGATATTTGGAGCACAGATAGGCTACTCATTTCAACGTACTACGCGGCCGGAGTGAAAAATAAGTTTACTATCGTATGTGTGATCATGTCAGTCATTATATTGTATCAATGTTTTCTTATGTAAAGACTGGTAGTAGTTAATAAATTTTGTTTGACAAATACTCTGGTTTTATTACTGATGTACCTCAATAATTGACAACGAAACCATACCAGCACTTAGAGAATTAAACTATGATGTAGCTAGAAAGAAAGAAAGAAAGAAAGAAATATATTTATTCTGACAAACACAAAAACACAAATAAAAATAAAAAATAAAACAGTAAACATGAATTTTGCCAGAAAAGGACACCATCTCAGCCATATGCTGCAGAGCTACAAAGCCCTGCAGCGCTGATATTCTGATGGCGCCAGAGAGAGGTAGGACGGTATCATATTAAAATAAACAAATACATAACTAAAACTTAAGTACATCAATAAAATTTAAAATTAAAATTAATATTACAAAACTAAAAATAAACAAACGTATAAAACTTACAATACGAAAAAAAATAAAATAAAAGAGAAATAGAGTAAACAGAAAAACAATAAATAAACAGTAAGCGGAACGCAACCATGGCGCTCGGAACGGAACATACACGATACGAACGGCCAAAGGTTGCGTCCGTACTACAAAAATGTAATCGCCAATCATAGCGCTTCAAGTTATCATTTGGTCCTATGCGCAAGCAAGCTATTATAGTATTTACACAAGATTAGTGGGTAGGCGCGAATGCTTATAAATTGATTACTTACTAGTAATGCAACGATTATCAATTTATAAGCATTCGTAAATACGAATACGGATACGAATAGCCACCGCCAATATTCGCGAATACGAAAACGAATTGTCAATTTTAAATTTGGCGCCAATCATCTAAAATAAATCTATTTTGACGGTTGACATGACGTGCATCTCATGTAATTTATTTATTTGCAGGACATGTTGATCTCACGATGCAGAGTCCCGAAAGTACAAAAAGTACAGAGCATTCATTTTCATTGCGGTTACGCTAGTATTACGATAGAAGTATTTTTGCAAAAAAAATACGAAGCGACATTAAAGCGGCATCGGCCTCAACATTCACGGAGTGCCGCAGGCGCCGACATTTCTAAATATTTTCTTTCCTAAAGTTGCTCTTACATCATAAATACGGCTGATACAGCGGTAGCTACGCCTCTGGTTGGAAGAATGATTCGTAATGGTCTTATTATAAATATGTAGATACAAAATGAACTACTCCGGAATATAACGTACGTGCAAATATTTTGATATCATCATTGCGCTTTAAAAACACCTTCTTCTCGATAAAGACTCGATTAATACGTAGCGTAAAATGAAACAAATGTCAAATTGTTTGTTATCACTATCAGTCAGCTGTCAATGTCAGTGTCATTGATATTATTGTGAGAGACCCTAAGATCTGTTTTACGTTTTATTTATCAATTAAGTCAAGATGTTGTAAACCCTTGATAAAGTTTGCACGATAAAAACGTACCACAATTCAGTTGCAATGAATATCCAGAGACGGTGACGATTGCACATACGTATTTATTATTTAAAATATTTGTTTAATGGGTTGTGCTGTGTCGTGCGTCAACCAAGCGACAATGTCGTTGTTTGGAAAATCCAATAATGATAATGATGCACGAGCAAGGTTGGAAAGGAAACTGTACATTGCCAAGGAGTCGCCTGAGCCGGATTTTGACCTATCAGAGTGTCAACTGCGCACAGTACCTTCCGGTACTTACTCAATATGTAAAGTATACAGAAAAGAGCATTTATATTTGCATATTAATAGTTTACAGTCACTAGAAGAAGGTGGGCAGTTGTCCGATTTGTATCTCATTAAAGTTATCAATTTAAGTAGCAATAGATTTTCGGAGCTACCTAATGATATTAGGTATATGGTAAACTTGACTGAATTATACCTACAAGGAAACCTAATTCGATCACTCCCTGATAATATTGAATTTATGCAATCATTACAGATACTAGACGTATCTGACAACAAATTAAAAAATCTAACACCATCGTTGGGCAAGCTGAAGTGCTTGAGGCAATTAAAGCTAATTAAGAATAAGGAATTAAATGAACTTTGTCCAGAACTATGTTTTGCTACTAATCTTATTTCTCTTGAGATAGACGGTGAGCAATTTGTATTCCCTCCACCTGCAATTGCAACACAGAGTACAATGGAGATTTTACAATATTTATGTGAGGAGATGAAAGTGGTGTATTCTGCTCCTTTGCAAACAGAGAGTGATGTCTCCACAGTTCAAAGTCCAAATTCAGTTGTGAATCCATTTGCAAGACAAAATACTCTCACATGGGAGGACCAAGAAGCTGCTATCATAGAACAAGAGAATAGATTACACCAGGCAGCAAAAGAACAGAGAGTAAAGTTCTTAAATAAAGTGTTACAGGAACAGATTGAACTGGACAATGAGATAGCAAAGGTTCATATGGTGAGAGAATTGGATAGACAGAAATTAATAAAATCAATACAAGAAGATGAACAAGAAATTGAGTGCTTAGTTAAAAACTTTATTCAATTTGATTATTTGCACCCTGAAGTAGTACAACAGCAGTTGGCATATGAGCAGGCTGAGCATGACAGGCTCCTTGAGATTACCCGACAGAATTATGATAATATCAAAAAGGCTGATGTTTTAAGAGCAATGGAAATGCTAATAGAAGAGGACTATACCATTAGTAATTCCAAGAAATATTATGAAGACTCATTACATAATATGAAACAAAGCATGCTTTTGCAAGACTTAGAAGTTAGTGAAAAATTAACCCAGTTATTGAATGCCAAGGATCAATCGCGTACAGCACTGGTGGAGCAACTACTAGAAGACCAGGATGTTCAAATGGCAATGGTTGCTTCCTTGCTTGAAAAAGTAGATGCAAGGAGCTGGAGTCTTAATCAGGAAATTTCACTAATCTCATTACATTTAGCAAGACTGAGTGTTATAGAGCAGGAAAAGAAAAAGTTGCACATTACTTATAATTACAATGAGTTACTTCACCAACGAGTTCATTTAATTAATTTGCTGGATGATCTTTTTGATCAACAAAACAAAAGAAGAAAACAATTGGTTGAAACATTAAGAGAAATGGAAACTGAATCGAATCAATCCAATGACTATTGGTTGAAAAATTATCAGAAACTCATGGAATCTGCGCCTAAAAGTCTACTTGATATTGGAAAGTGCTTAGACCCTGATCTTGCTAATTATCTTCTGCAGGAAGGCGTTATACACTGCCTGCCGTTTTTAGTCAAATTCTTATTTTCTACTGAGCCTTTATCAAATATAACTGTGGAACAACTAAAGTCAAATGGAGTGTCATTATCTTCAGACCGGGAAGGTATTATAAGAGCAATAAATTCTTATGTGGCGTCTAAGAGTCAAAACCATAACTTAGAGGCATCCGTGTCATTAGAACCAAGTGCTCCTGTTGATTTACCTGATGAACAGAACTGCACTGGAGTGGTGTCTACCAATAAGACAGATGATTTTGTTACGGAGGCAGAATGTGTGATTTGTATGGATGCAAAGAGTGAAGTAGTATTTGTTCCATGTGGACACATGTGCTGTTGCTACACATGCACTAATAAGGAAATGGAAACCTGTCCTATGTGTAGGAGTACCATAGAAAGGACAATCAAAGTAATAATTGCATGATGATTCCTGCCATCCTAAAGGTGTGTATTATTATTTATTTACTATTAAGTATAATAAAATTCCAACAAACAGAAAACACAAAACTCTTCTCAAAACTAAAAATAAATTTATGAAGAAAGGCTTGTGTTCAACTTCAACATTACAAGAGTAAATAAATTAACATAAATAACATAACACCACACCTATACTACCCAGAAGGGTGTGGCAGAGGTGTACAACACCCACACTTAACCTGTTACGTTTTGGTCCCATGGAATAAGGAGTGAGCCTCTCGCCATCCACCAAGCACAATTTCGGTAATTTTCTGACGGAGAGTTCACAAATAACACTTTTGCCGACCCGGGAATTGAACCCAAGACCTTGTAGTGAGAGGCATACACTCATTAGTCAATCGAGGCAGTTACTAGACCATAGAAGCAGTAACTTTATAAATGAAACAAATAATTTTATTAAACAAACTTGTTGTGCCCACTACTAGGCTCCATAAAATCTCTAACTCATTTCCAGGTCAATTTATATGCTTCTACAATAAACTTCCATTAGACGCAGTAGAATTATCGATAGGTAAATTTAAGAAATATATTAAAATCAGATTATCTCAAAAAGCTTCAAGTTATTACAGTATTTTAGGCTACATAAATTATTATAGTATTTGGAAATGAACTGTTCTTTATGTGACTTTCAATATGTATAATAATTGTTATATTTTATTCATTTCATTTGAAAAGATGGTGCACATGAGTTTCTCACCAGCTCTTCTCATAATGCAATACCCATTGGAGCTGGTACTTAGATTGATTTTAATCTGATTCTAAACAGTTTGATAGAAATTAATCTAAGCCCTGGATATTCAAATCATTGTCATTCTTAATAGACAACTCACTCAGCTTTCACCCACATATAGATCTTCTGGCAGCCAGAACCAGGAAACTAATATACATTTTTAAATTTCTTCGTCACGTTGCAGATGTCAAGGTCATCAAAATGGTCTATCTTGCTATATGTCAATCTGTCATATCCTATTGCATAACAGTATGGGGTGGTGCAACGAAAATGGCAGTCCTAAAGCTTGAAAGAGCTCAAAGAGCAGTACTGAAAGTTGCCTACTCTTTACCATTCTTACACCCAACCAAGGATCTCTACGTAATAACTAGGGTGTTGACTGTGCGCCAGATTTTTATATTAAACACCACTATTCGCAAACATTCACTCTTACAATATAACCCCTCCTCTACGGAAAATAAGCGACGCAAACACTTAGTATGTCCAAAACCACGGTTTCAGACTAGCCTTTGTCATCGTCATTTTCAGTTTCTTGGTAGCCACCTGTACAATAAACTTAATGAAATATTATCGCTTTATCACCTTTCTAAAACAAACTGTAAAGAAAAATTAGTCCAATGGCTCCAATGTCTGGACTACGATACCACAGAGCAATTACTTTTCATTCCATCGTAAATATAAAACTCACTCATATACACATACGATTACACAAGCCACAAAACACACACTCACACACATACACACACACACACACACACACACACACACACACACACACACACACACACACACACACACACACACACACACATACATACGTCGCTATAGTATAATAATATTCCACACAAACAGCTCTAATCCATGTATAAAAAATGTTTTGATTAACGCTCGTCAATTCCGGGTGGGAGCCTGGTGATCTGTCACACAGGGTTTTCCCTAGTACAGACTCCAGTCTCTCATAAAGGAACATAACATTAATGTCACTAGCATTTTGTCACATTATATCTTAAGTTAATGCCTTGTTTGTGAACCTTTGTGATGAGAGAAATAAAATTTATTATTATTATTATTATTATTATTGTAATTAGTATAATTTAGTTTTACTTATAATTTATTTTTATATCATTTGTTTGTAATATTTTGACGTATTCAAGCGCCTCCTGGGGCCTAAGAAAAATAAATGATTTGAATTTGAATATGAATTTGAATTTATTTTGAAAGCTGCTAATTTCATAAAAACAAATTTAATTAATTTCTTAATTATTCGTATTTCAGGAGGCAAAAGAACTGAAGAAATAAGAATTTACTGAACACCATAATAGAAGATGTAGTTTCTACCGAAGATGATCAAGTTAAGTTAATACCAATGTGTCACTTATTATTAATATGATGATTGCACAATATTGCACAATATTTTATACACATTATGAAGTTATTTTATCATGATAAATATTTAACAATTGTATTAAAAAAAGGTTAGTATTTATTAAACAGTAATAAGTTCATAATAAGAACAACAGGATAAGTTTTAAGGACTCAAAAATAAGTATGAGCTATAATGAAAAATGATTAGTTGAGACAATTTATCATTTTTTTTACACTCTATTCTACTTCAATTCTACACTGGCTATTCTATTTTAATTATTCTATGTCTATAAGACCATTTTAAGCATTTATTCGCCTTTAATGGAGTTCTGTCTGCATATAATTTGGTAAAACAATCCTATGGCTCTCTTGTAATTTCAGTTTAAAATTGTAAAATTATATTACATTAATTGTTCATGTCTATGAATCGTCCCCTCTTGCTCATATTTTCGCTATGTTTACATTCGATGTATATTCTGTGATGTATTTCAAATAAATTCATTGTTACATGATATAGTTAAAATGGTCAATTCGCGTGGCGCACTACTAAAGCACCAAGGCTACCATCATGTTAGTTGGCGATCGATAATTACATTAGCAAATAAATGATATCAGGGATTTGAATCATTAGTAAAGCACACCTGGTCTGTGTTTTGTGTCTAATTGTGAAGTGAACCGCAAATATAATGAATAAACCTGAATTTGCAAAAAGAGGTGGTTCTTATAGTGTTTCCATCTTTCTAGATTGAAACACTATAGCTGTACAAACTGCAATATACTGCCCATAGGTTACAAAGTCAGGTCACAATTGGGTAGGTGAATCGAATTCTACATACAACCAATCGAAATTGTTCGAATTCTAAACAGGAAGCCGTATTTACTGTATTAATAAAAATATCGAAGTCGAAATCATAATTGTATATTTGATATTCAATAGTGTTTTTAGAGAAGACTGGATATGACAATTACGAAAAGTATTGAATCTGTCATTGTCAGAATAAAGTTTTTTTTTTAAATTTTGAGGTGAAATACCTTCTACCAGTTGTGAGTTGACTTGATAAGTTAGTATTATGTTATATTGAGTCAATCTAAAGATTGTGCCTTCTAGTTTAATGTTGGCAAAGATTAAAAGGCATACCTTTTAATCTTTGCTGTTAAATATGTTGAGACAAGTACACATAAAGTCAAAGATAATTATGGTTTAGTAATTACTTTCACTTTTTTTGTTAGCTGTACCTAATACTACTACTGCTAAGTAACGAGACATACTAGAAGGTGACGAATGTTCCTTGTTAACAGACTTAAAAAGGAAGAGGTTCTCAATTCAATTGTATTTTTTTATGCTTGATGGCCGATTACTCGAAGACGCCGGGAGCGATTTGAGATATTATTTTTTTTTGTCTGTAGGCCACGATCTAAAGGTGGATCCTAGAGAAATCGAGGACAACCCTCAGATTTAAAAGACGTTGAATATTACTTATGTATACATTTTTCGTAATTGAAGTCGGTTTTTTTTGTAAAATTATTTCCTTTTTGCTAGTGTTGCCCAGCAAGAGTCTTGCAAGTCTTGCAAGCTACGAACAGGAACACACAAACTTCGATTTTCGAATTTCAGAATACAGGTGTTCCATCCAAGAGTAAAATAAGTTTCAGAATGCTTAGAATGGAAACGAATACATTATACTGATTACGTAAATGTTTATTAAGAAACAGTTACTACCATGGGAAACGGCATATAGCTCAGTTGATAACCATGTGGCAGTTGATTTTTCGAATTTCTCATTAAATCTTTAGACATTTATTAAGCTGGTTGGTCTTTACTATGGCTATGTTAATTCAAGCTCAAAATTTTCCTATTTTAATACGTTTTTCAAAGATCTAAAGTAAACTTTAATAAATAGCAATAGCCTTATAGGTAATTGCAAGACTTGCAAGACTCATGCTGGTCAACACTACTTTTTGCACAGATACGCTTCACGGAAATATTTTAAAAAGTCAGCATGCATGAACTTTTCTGAAGGTACCTATTGTATTGTAAGCTCCAATTTTACCAACGTGTTAATCCGTGTTCTCTCTCTGTCGTGTTCAAACATTGAATGAGAGAGAGAGAATGAAATACGGGTCTAAGAAGTTTGGTGAAAATGAGGCTTAGGTACACATCAAATCTATACAAATATGACATGTGTATTTGTTTGATAGAATGATATCTACTCCTTATTTAATTAATCATAAACATATTTATTAGATGAATTATTAACAGTCTTACAGCAAAAATAATTACTAATCATAATTACTTCATTTTAGCGTAAGCGACAAATATAAAATAGTACATCATTTTTTTAAATATTGTTTTACAGTAATGAGGTTAAGCATTTAAATTTCATAATATCAACTACAAATGATTCAAATAATATTGGTTTTTGCTCATTTCTGTGACAAGATATTTAAATAAAACATTCTCTTGTAAAAATTGATATTGTAGGTTACTCTAAAACAGCAGTAATGGCTCGGATATACTCAAAAAAGGTACAGTCGGCCAATGATTTGGGTATGCAGTGTAAAAACTTCTACGCCATAGTAAAAACTGACTGCAATAGATATGCAAGTTTGTATTTCATATTTAATAAGTGTATTATACCCACTATTTAGATATATAACTCACTTAGCCATAACTGGTGTCGTAAGTCTTTACTATGACTTAAAAGTTTTTGCCCTGCATACCCAACTCATTGGCCGACTGTACATGTATTGAAGTTTTACTGTCAAAAAGTAGACATTCATTTATTTCATTGAGTCCTTATAGAATATTTTTCTTTCTATTTTATTTAGTAGATTGTAGTGCTTTTTGAATATAGACATTATGCCATTTTGTGTATATTATAAGTAAGTGATAATAATAATATTTTTCGGAAGTATCCTTGTCCAATAAACGCTCACGTATTCAATTTAAATAAATTTAATCGTAGTTAATAGGTTTCAGCCATTTTTTTAATTTGTTGTTTAAGTAAATTAAAGTTTATTTTCTTTATTTAGAAATTAAGACGAACAATTTTGCAAAGACATAATTAACTATGACGACAAAGTAGTAAAAAAAAATAAAACTTTTTAAGTTGCCTGCTTTACATGTAGATTGTACTTTTCTATGCATTTTT
The DNA here is from genome assembly GCA_905147285.1 of Hypena proboscidalis. Lineage (NCBI taxonomy): Eukaryota > Metazoa > Arthropoda > Insecta > Lepidoptera > Erebidae > Hypena > Hypena proboscidalis. The sequence goes on along the minus strand of LR990128.1, from coordinate 14,392,119 downwards.
TTTACCACTTTGGCAACGTACCACACCTGCATCAGCTGCGGGTGCGCCGACTGATCTAGGATTTCGTTAATAATCTTTCGAGATCTATTGATTAAGATGGCAATCGATCGGCGTAAAAATATTGAGTTTTAATGTATGGACAGATCCCGGCTTATTAGTTTTGGAAGCGAGAGCCATGCTTTTACTTTTGATTCTGAAAAACGTCTTTTATTGCTCACGGTTCATATTGATTGAATTGTAATAATATACAGGGTGTCAATGACATCGTGACAAAGCCGCGTACCAGTGAAAGCAGTAGCATTTATGCGAATTCCGACTGATTATAGAAGAGTAAAGTTAACCTAGACTATGCATTTGCAATTTTCCTGTCAACTTTGGAATATGTCGATGTTTTTTTTTCCCATTTGTTGAATTTTCGAACAATATTTTTTGCAGCTAGAGGTTTAAAATCATATTTTCAATCTTTGAAAACGGAGTTTTCATGCATTTGCGACTCATGACGTAAAATTTTTGCAAGATTTACCGATGTGCGAAAGTTTTATATGAAATATTTTTTAAACCCAGAGTTTCTGAATCGTGTGCTGAATCACTGGAAAGCGGCTTTGTCACGATGACATTTACACCCTATATAATGACTAGTTGAGAACGTTAACAAACTCTTCTTATTAAGTGATAAAGACTTTTTAGTGAGGATAAAAAGGAGACATACCGATGAAATAATATTAGAAAATGCCGTTTTACTAAGTATTATCTAGGTATCTACAGTAGGTACCCAATGTAAAAGGGAAATAGTTATTTGTGCAATAAGAGAGCAAATTTTGTGTTTTCTTCGTGTGCTAATTTTGAGTCCTGTCGCCTGATAGGCGAAAGATTCTATAGCAGAACCATGAGCGTAGCGAGTGAGGGACTCAAAAGCACGAGATGTAAGTAACTTTGATCTCGTGTCGCGCATACAACTTTTCTCCTCAGCAGCTCGAAATAGTACCCATTGTACAAGTTCTGCTTAGTTTGGGACTCGATGACGGGGTGAAAAGAAGTGTGACATTAAAAAAAAAAGCGAGCAGTGATCAAAACTCAACTTGCGAGAGCAAAATCGAGTGTTGCTCACAAAAATGACTCGATGCAAGATCAAGTTTTGCTCACTGTTTTCAGACAACAAAGAACGATTTTTCGAGCTGCTGAGGTGAAAAATAATAATAGATCCGCGGAACGAGTGTTACTAACCTCGATGAAGACAACATTAAGTTATGTAGTTTTATGAATAAGTAATATGCTAGAGGTTTTCGAAGTGTCTTGAAACTGCCACTTAAATATAAGCCATTGAATGACCTAAGGACCGATTTCACCATACATCTTAATCTAAGACGACCGGATTGCGGAGTGGGTAGTGCTCCTGCCTGCGTCGCCGATGTCGCAGGTTCAATTCCGGTTCAAGACAAATCTTTGTGTACATGAACATGGAGGTTTGTCTTGGTCTGGGTGTTTCTATGTATAATAAGTATTTATTTACAAAAGAAAAGTATATATGTATTAGTATCAGTTATTGTAGTACCCACAGTACAAGCTCTGAGCAAAGAGAAATTGAAAGCTGTAGCTTAGCATAAACTTGATTTAAACATGTTGGTAAAATCGGTACTAAGTGTCCTTTTCGAGAGAATTCTCGCAAATCGGCTAGTATTGTAAGGTATTGTATTGTAACCATAGAAAGTAACCAAATAACATTACTATTGGAACCAGTAAAGACTATTATATAGCAATAAATATTAGGCTAAGTTTATAAAGATGCACATATAAATTGTTACATCTGAAGTGTACCCACGGCCCACAGGTAGATTATACACGAGTTATATTGTTAAATTATTTTCATTGTTAGCGTTTTTGTTTATTGCCAAAATTTTAAGTATTTTATTTGTGTATTTGTACCAATAAATTTAATTTATACTTCGTTCAAGATAAGCAAATAATTATAATAATTTTCCACCATTAAAATAATCAGTCTTCTTTTTTTAATAACAGTGACAATTTGACACGTCTTATGTCACAAAGAATACCAGTGAAAAGTAAACTTTATTTTGTTTTCCTTAGTAAAACATCGTAATTCTTCTTATTGATTATTTTTATAGCATTTAGCAAATTATACTAAGAAACAGTTGAAAAAGATATGGGACCGGCAGGATTTGAACCTGCGACCTTACAGCACACCGGGCAGCCGCTTTAGCCATTCAGCTACGGTCGCCTCTTACCAGAACCCTAAATATCTTAACTGTATATACGTCATTTCGTATCATACAGTTGTATCCTACTTAAGATAGGAACAAATGGATGAACGTGACGTCACTAAATGACGTAAAATACAGTTGAGATATTTCGGGTCCTAATAAGAGGCGACCGTAGCTGGTTGGTTAAAGCGGCTGCGCGGTGTGCAGGTCACAGTTTTGAATACTGCCGGTCCCATAATTTTTTTTAACTATTTCTTAGTATAATAAAATTGTAACTCTTTTTTATTTTGGACGGAGTATAGTGCGGATTGTTGAATTCAGTATGATGTAACTAAAATTTTTATTTGTTAGTGCTCTAGTTTTTACGAAGTTATAATCGTTGCGTTTATTATATTGCCATATCTTATTTATTTAACAACTAGCCATATTAAGTTAGCATGAACGTATTTTTTTCTACTGCCAGCCAATTTTAGCATATTTAGATAATATTAGTTGTTTTAGCACATTTTATTGATTTTAAGTTATATCGATGCTATCAACAGTGTTCTACCAAGTCTTGGTTCAATGGTACACGGCTACAAAACATAGCCATAAACGCAATACGAGTAAAATAAAAATAATAATTGCAAGTTGCCTTAACGATTGTTTTCTTTTATTTCAGTCGACAAGTTTAGAACTTGTATGATAATAATATGAGATCAAGAACCTTTAACTTTTGTATTTATATAGCCCAGTAGCTGACCTATAACAGGCTAGTTTGTTGAGTATAATGAGTATAAAATCGTGATATTATTGAGTGATTGAGTGATCTGGTTTATAAAATTAATATATCATTGTTTTTAAAAAATATGATTTATCTCTAGAGTTGTTTAACCTCTAATATTAGTAAAGTATTAAGATATTACATTGATACTTACTAGCTTACTGGAGTTCCAAATTGTTACGGTCGAGTAAGGCTCTCCTCTCTTTAACTTTAAAGAGAGGAAGCGTAGGAATTTGATGGAGCTTGGAACGCAATACAGAAATACCAATGAATTACTCAATGATAGATATTGACAATTCTATTTGCAGATATCACGTTTCGCCGAAAACTTTGTTGATAGAATACCTACATTGTTCGTAGATATCTCTGTCAATAGAAAGCACTTCTTACTTCGTTTAGAAAATTTGTATCGCAAAATATAATGTAATGTATTAATAGTTTATTTTCTGCCTGTCAGGCAGGCAGAAAATGCCTCGATGATCTGGTTGTTAGCGTATGCACCTCTAACCGCAAGTCTCGCGTTCGATTCCCCTTTAGGACATAGTGTTATTTGTGAACTTTGCGTCATCAAATTCAAAATAGCAGCACGGAGTTGGAATTGTGCCCGGTGGATGGCGATAGGCACATTCCTATCCCATGGTACCTAACCATAACAGTTGAAGTAGTACACTTCTGCCACACCCATCTAGTTAATATAGTTGTGATGTTGTGTTAGTTTCTTTTATAAACGTGCTTTTTGTGAACCAGTAGTTCCTATGAACGAAGTTTAGCGAGCAAATAACGAGGCAAAGAAGTGCTTTCTATGAAAAGAGATCTCTGTTAATAGTACTTTCTATGGACCGAGATATCTTCGAACAAGGTATTCTATCAACAAAGTGCTGTCTACGAATTAGAATTTCTATGAGCAGTGCTTTTTGAATGTAGTAGAATCGCAGTCATTCAATGGTATTTCTGCATTACGTTTCAAGCTCAAATTTATGTGACTTTAAAACACATTTAAGCGTTTATGACTTTTAATAGGAAAGTTGTTTGTTGGTACTCAATATAACGTTACATGTACCCACATTAAGCTATACATTTCCAATATAAAATGGTTTCGTTTTGTACATGCTTTCCGTGCAAGACGAGACCATCATCTTGGAAATGTATAGCTTGATGTTGAGAGATAGATTTTCATGTTTTTATCGTGTATTGAGAATAATGTTTGATGATACCCACTTCTGGTAAGCTCGTAAGTAAATTGTTAGGCTGTTTCTACCAGATAATATGTGTTCGTTGAAACCAATAGAATCTCTTTAGTACTTACCTAGCTATTCTATTGGTTCTTTGCAACGTAGCATAGCATTTGTCTGGTGAAAATGCAGTCTAAATATTTGATTTAGTAGTATAGTTTTAAGTACGTACGTATACCCACCAAAATCCATTTAATATTTTTATTGTTATACAATTTTCAGTGTGGTATGCCAGTGCACAATAATTTATTATACAGTTACTACGAATTCGCTTCATTTTGGCCAAATTTTCCGGTTCCACTTATCTTTATTTCACCGTTTTGTCAGAAGCGGTATGGGAAAATTTGGCAAATTTGAAGTAAACTGGTAGTATGTATAAAGGCTGTGTAGGAAACGCCTGCAGTGGTTGAACATCTGATGTTCACGTGGTGACATTTTATACGCGCTGTGAAATTATTTTCCTACTTTGGGATTGTTACACTTATTTATTAAAATATATAAATTATAGCACAGTTTGCTTGTTTTATTAAAACGTCTAGACAGACGTCCAAGCAGCGATAGCCGAGTGGGAGACCGTAGGGCTGCGAAGTCAAGAGTCTCGGGTTCGAACCCAACAATCTGCACGTGGCCCGCGTGGTGGACTATGGCAAAACCCGTCTCATCGTGAGAAGAGGCCCGTGCCCAGCAGTGGGACATGTATTAGATACAGGGCTGCTACTATTTATTATATTACAACGTCCTATTAAGGTATGTGTCCATTTCATTGGTGTCGTGACACACATCATAGGTACGTAATATAATAAACGTTGTTGAGCACCATCTTACCATGGACGACTACTTTACCATCCTCATTTTAATTAACCTATTCCTCGAGGATTCAATCAATTTTTGTAGAGGAACTAAAGAGAGACTTAGAGGAACTAAATTTAAAGTTAGGTTGCGTTCCAACACCTCAAAAATTGTGATAATTAATTGAATGTTATTAAAATAATTGTATTCTTCTGACTTGATTGAATGTTATAATTTGTTTTAGTTTATATTTTTGATTTTTCTTATTTTAATGACATTTATTAATTTAATTTATTCTATGATTTATTGTTTGATTTGTTTGTATTCTTCTGACATGGTAATTGATTGAATGTTGTAATTTGTTGTAGTTTTTATTTTTTTATTATTTTTTAATGACATTGATTATTTTATTCTATGATTTGTTATTTATTATTATGTGTTTTTTTATATTATTTCTCGTGACCTTAAATTTTCGACACAAATGTATTTTTGTTCTGAATAAATAAATGAAATGAAATGTACTATGTGAATCAAATAAGAACAGATTTGTCGGCCATATTGAGTGTGTTCCATTTGCATTCAGGCGAATGGAACACGTTCAATATGGCTGAAAAATCTGGTCTTATTTAATTGGCATAGTATACCTACTACGATAGATGGTACTGTAGTCAGTTAGTTATAATACCATGAAATATATTTAATTATACCAACATGAAAGCCGCCAAAGCGTAGCACCATGAAAGTTGTTAAATGGTTAAGTAGGTACCTATTTGCTATTTGTTTTATGAGCAAAATTTAGTTTATCGTTTCCTTGTTGATATTTTATATTTTTTTATGAACAATTATCTGCGTATTATACACGAATAATGTATTGCTTAACATCTAGGAGCCTCTGTTAATTTTATTAAAACCACATATCAATTTGCGTAGCATATACTCGAGAGAATATCGAGCTGATGTTCCCATTAGATTTGTCAGTCAACCTCTTGTGTTCTACATAATAGTCCTTTGTTACACGACTCGGCTCTAATAATGGAATTTACACGAAAATTACAATTACGAAGCCTTTCATGTCTACCCTTATACCCTTCAGAAATGTAAAGGCAATAGGTAAGTATACCTACTAATAAAGGTAAGGAGTCACGCTAAATATTCTAGATTTTATTCGATACTTTTATGTTATTCTTATTTAATTTGTTTCGGTTGGTTTCGCGGTGGTGAGCGAGTTGTCGATTTTCATGAGCTGTGGGTGCCACTTACCATCAAGTGGACACATACACACTCGTTCGCCACATACGTCGTATAAAAATGAACGAAAATAGCAATTACGAAGCGTTTCATGTCAACCCTTATACCCTCATGAGCTGTATATCAAGTGGACACATACACACTCGTTCGCCACATACCTACGTCGTATAAAAATGAACGATAATAGCAATTACGAAGCGCTTCATGTCAACCCTTATAGGCCTTATACCCTTTAGAAACGTGAAGGCAATTTTCTAATAAAGGTATCTAAAGAGTCGTGAATTGTTTCGAGATGTTTATTGCTTGTAATTCTAAGCCATTTTTTGGAGGTTTTATTTGTCACTTGCGTTTTAGAGGTTGAGAGTTGCTGAGTCAACAAAAGTAAAATAACGCTAAATAAATTTTAATGTCTAATGATATAATCAAAGGTCTAATGTCTATATATTTTTATTCAGTTCGTGTCTTGCCAAGGGCGCGACGTCGACAACGCTCTGTCACCGTGACAACGGTTTTTCTCAAGATTTTGGAGGAATAGAGGAATAGGTAAGCAAAGCACACACTCAAATATTATTGACTCTATCACTTTTTACGACAAATCTATACGATTGTTTTGCCATTTGAAGAAGAGTAAGTAACTGTTATTAGATTTTTTAAATGTGGTAAGGTACCCATTGAATTCTTATTTTATTTGTTTTTGCTCTTTTCAGGTCTAAACGGAGAAATGGACCGATTAGGGTGAATTTTATGACAATTATTTAAAGAAATTTCTGATGACTGAGTGTCGAAAGAAATTGTTCCTGAAGTGCCAATCCGTGGTGCAGTACACTCCGTCTATAAAGTCGTGACATTAATGTTTGAGGAACTAACATTAATCATGTGTCTGGCAACACCAAACATAAGTAAATCAGCTGTCATCGAGTTTGAGTTGTGGAACAGTTTTCCCTTTGTATTTTTATTGCTTTGGTTAAACTGCAATTAATTAACAAGTAACTACGCAGAAAGGAATAAAAATGAATAAAGTAAATCGGAGTGGCACGCGGGAAGTGATTTTTAAAGTTTTCCAGCGATGTTTCGCGGAGTACCAAGCTGGACGAATTTTGTACGATTTGGATGATATTTATGGGCGGTATGTAATCGTGTTATTGTTTGTTTTTAATCTGCCCGAAGTTACAAATTTACTGAATTTACGATTTGGAGACCAAAAAAGGCACTGTTTACATTGCACATTTTTAGGTTAGATTGACATTGTGAGTAGGTCATATTATAGTATGACCATAATTTTTGATACATTATGATGGTACAACAAAATCCATTCAGGTTTTATACCAGTTTTGAATTTGAATTAATTGCTTCATGTCAATAAGTTATTGTTTCCATTCCAGTACAATTTTTTTACTTTTTTTCAGGAAAATCAGTGAGTACAGTTAGGCGGATAGTCAACGAAGGTTTTAAAAATGATGGAAAGTTAAAGGTCTACGCGAAATTTACTGCGTTTGGTGAAAATAAACAAACCTCGCCCCATCTATGCCATTGATGAACTTTTAGGAGAATACGGGCACACAGTGTTACGGCTTCCGCCGTATCACTGTGATTTGAATCCCGTTGAGCTCATTTGGGCTAACCTAAAACAAAAAGTAGCAGCACAAAATGTTGGGTCACGCGATGTGAAGCAACTTGCTGAAGACGCCTTCAACAGCATTATACTTGAAACATGGAAAACTGCTGCCATCACGTGGAGACGTCTGAAAAAGAGTACTACGAGCGAGGACGTCGTCTGTATCGAGACATAGACGAGTTGATTATTCGCTTAGGCGATGATAGCAGCAGTTGTGACAGCAGCTGTAAAGATGACAGCGCTGCTGATGAAAGTGGCAACGTTACGTTTCTTAATTTTGAATATTTGGAATCCGATGAGTGATAGTGATCAATCAGTGTTTTTTTTTAAATTTGTGTAATAATTTTATTTTGTTTTAATTAAAAATGCTTATATTACTGTTTAATGTGTCTAATTTATTTACTCTTTACTTGAACAAACTGCTAGTATCAAAATCATTTTAGTCACACTATATAGGGTTGCTACATGCAAGTCAGCAGCGCCATCATTTAATGTCACGACTTTATAGACGGTCTGTAGCTGCCTATTCATTGTGTTACGTTACGGAAGGGTGGCCAACTAAATACGAAAAGTCTTAAGTGGGTAACTGAAGAAGGAATTTATTGTTAGCCGTGTCAGAACAATTCTATGTAAATAAGCCTGCCTCTTATAATATGGGGTAGGTAAGGCACATCTCGTGGCTCGTTATGTAAACGTCAGTGGAAGATACGCGAGAGACGCCGTGTGAGGAAATTGAATGGAAAGAGCTTACGGACCAATATCTCTAATGAAACTGAAGCCGGTAGAGTGCCGCATTTCCATCGCAGTGTACGCCTTCCAAATGTTTATCATTTTGTTGATAGGCAATACTACTAGGTAATCGTCTCGTTCTGCCTACGCGTAGAAGTGGATACAGTACAATCGTGATCCAGACAATATGAACAAAGGCATCTGGTATAAAAAGGATTTTCTCTGTGAAACTTCGGCAAAATATATGGAGAAACCTGTTTTAACTAAATTCAATGTTGACAACTTGGTAGAAAAAAATCTAACGACTCAAGAACTGATCCAACCTCTTAGCAATTCATTACTAGTTATGTACTTTCTTGCTATCCCTGCTCCTCAATGAGGTCGGTAAGAATTCTGTAAATAAATAGACAATATCACGAAATGTGTGACAAAGAAATTACAATACCCATTTTTAATGTTCTTAATGGGTGTATGTAGATAAGGATTTATTCCACGTCCTGTACTGACTGTCCTGGCTTGTTCAATAAAATAAAAATGTAATCAACGCCAGGCAACTACCTAGTTGACCGTTGTGCGAAGAACGTCTTTTGGATACGATATAATAATATTGTGCTCGACTAAGCCGGCTTTGCTGGGACCGGACCGTTCGAAATTACTTCACTAAGGGGTTAGGTGTCGCACCAAACGAATATCTTCCTAATACCCTCGGCATTAGAGTCAATTATTCCAGCAGATGAACTCACAGCTGGATTTCCTATCGAGGTCCAATGGATTGAAATATCATTTTAATAAAGAGCTTACTCGTTCTTTTATCTGAAATATATTTCGTGAACCGTGGTTCACTATAAAATATATTTCAATCCACGTAAGGTTCATTGATGATCTTGCCTACGTCCAATATATTTACTGTCCTCTGTATAAAAGCTTTTATGGTATGGTATGTGTATGAAACAAGGGACGTAAAGAAACATTTTATGCACTAAGAGATCGTTGATGTCAATTTACTGAAACTATTATTAGATTGTTACGTACAGACTGCTACCGATTACCTATACATTTCCAGTCCATGCTGGTCTCGGATTGCACGCGTAGTCTATAAAACGAGAGACCGCCTTGTATTTGACGACCGAATAGCGGAGTCGGTAGTACAACTGCCTGCTATGCAGAGGTCGCGGGTTCGATTCACGCTCAAGAAATTCAAATCAAGACAATCAAACAAAAAAAAACAAGACAATCCAAAAATCTTTGTGTGCGTGAACATGGAGGTTTGTATTAGTCTGTGTTTTATGTATAATAAGTATGTATTTACAAAAGGAAAGTATTTATGTATTAGTATCAGATTTTTTAGTACTCATAGTAGAAGCTCTGCTTAGTTTGGGACTAGATGATGTTGTGTGATATTTATTTATTTTATATTTATTTATCTTATACCGGAAATGTATTGGTTGATGTTTCATTCAAACGTTCATTATACATTGTCTTTACCTAATGTAACATGTGTGGATCGTTGATGAGTTTATTATACCTCCGTTAAAATATGATATCTGATTACATCTTAATGGACGTTCTGGGAAGTTTATAATTTAACGAGGCCGGAATGCTACATTAACTTTTGATATTAATATTTAGACGATAATTACGTTAGCCGCCGCCAGAGGGCCGAAAGGAAACCAAATTGACTTAAAATAAGACTAATTAAAAATACAATTAAAATTGAAATGCCTACATTCTAAGACTAACGCTCGATGTTAGAAACGAAAGTGCAGCAATCCGGTAAAAATAGTTGTATGGCGCGACGTCCACCGCTCGTATTGCTGACGCTAGGCTACGGCTCATGTAGCTCCAAAGGTATGCCTGACGCATACGTAACACGATTCCTAAATCTGCATTGTTACAAAATAATACAGGGTGTAAATGACAACGTGAAGTGACTACATGATTCAAGACCCCGCATATGCTGGTAGGCTGTAGTAGGTCACGGCACTAATCCAATTGAATTAATTAGGTTCTTGTACCAAACGCAGAGTAACATTCGTCAACATCTAAGTAATTATTTGCAGAACCTACGCTTTTCAAATACGATAAACTTAGCACACAGAGCATGCCGAAGTGCTGAGGATTACTAAGCTATTGAGATTAGATCTCAAAGACGTCTATTTGTTATATGCTTCATTACCCTTTTTTATACTGGGAAATGCCTGCCATTGATGCCACCACTGATCCGGACTAAGTCAGTGGTTATGTCCGAGTTGTACGGACTAAAACCCAGTGTGTTCCGTCAACAAGACTTTGCCGGGGTGCCAGGTATCGCTCGCGCATAGACACTGAGTAAAACATTATACCGAAGCTTTATGTTATTTATTGCCTTATACAAGCACAATTATTACTCTGAGCACTTAAACCACAATACGCAGGTACGTATACATTTCATAGCTACCCACATTTGCACACATTTCACAAAATATCAGCTCAGGTAGGTAGTCTCAACGTAATGTACAGAGAAACTTTATTTATAGTGTAGTTAACAGCCACTTTACTGGGTCTGTTACGGACTACAACTTTTGGGTTCAGGTACCTTTTGGAGCTCTTATTCTAGTTCACATATTTTAACTTGTAACGTAAATTTACGTTACATATATTAGAAATACCTACAGACTACCTTTAAGTAATTTTAATAACTTGCCTATTTTAGGGGATGAATCACAATTGAAAATTTTACAATGTTTGACTACCTATTTGAAATGTTCAATTGTGTGGAAAACGGAACGGAAATTTGTATTTATTTTCTTTAAAGCTAGTAGTATGGATTATGTCTGCTACTGATTCTGTAAAACTACTTTCTAAGTTTTGGCAAAGTCGCAAATTAATAAATAATAGTTATAAACCAAACTAAAAAAATAGAAAATATATTTTTATTTCACAAAAAGCGTGGGTGCTTTTTAAGATATTATCGAAATGATTATCCTTCTTCTCATGTCTGTCAATGAAATATTTATAATTAATTACATATTGACCCATGCACCCACGCTTTTTTTGAAATAAAAATGTATTTTCTAATTTTTAGTTTGGGTTTCTATATAAAGCGTGTTTTTGGTTTTTTTTTTAATATTATTTATTTTCTACTTTTTAGTTTTGTTTATTTATAAGAGCGTTATTTTGAAAAAAAAAATCAAATTTTTGCATTGTCATCGGTCTTTGACAGGTGTGCAAAATTTGAATGAAATCTGAGCGTTTAAAGTGGGTCAAAATAGCGTCCAAAGTAGTCGGTTACATACAAACAAACATACAAGTGAAGCTAATATAAAGCGTGTAAACAAGGCAATGTGAGTAACATAATTCCCTTCACAAAAAACTGCGTAGCTTTTGGGTACTTTATGCTAAAATCGGTTAAATTCAGTCACCGTTCTATTTTGTGACACATCTATAAAAGTCCGGTCCTCGGATTTATTTCCCGCAGCTTCACTTATTCGGTCTCAGATTTTCTTCACGATGTTTACTTCCTCCAAAAAGCAAGTGACAAATGTATTGGTGTGATTTGCGAACTCAGATCGATTCAGGGTCGTCTATTCAGCGGCTTTAGGTCAGTTGAAAGAAAATATATTTCAAGAAATGTTTTTTTTGTGGGGAACTTGGGAATGAAATGAACCAAATCGTTATTTATTATTTAAACATACATACTTACCGTAAGTAGCGATTATCATTATTATTATGTATTAAACGAATATACTATCTATAACTACAGCTACATGTATAATCTAACATTGCCAATCTCTACCTATCAAGGGTTTCAATTGTTTAGTTAAAGTAATTGATCCAATTAGTTAGGGATTACTCGGATGTAGGATTAAACTAGTTGTCGTTAGTTTCAGCTGCAGAAACAACGTCGCCGCTAACAAATACCCTTTATTGTTGTTATTTGTTTGATATAATTTAGCTTATTTTGAAAGGAAGAGAGAGTAAAACATACTTACTTTTTAAAGATTTTTATGAATAACGTGTGTTGCAAGATTTGAGACGGTTTCCAAATTCTTGCAGAGATTCGGCAAGGTTAGACGAAATGTTTGGTAATTTATCATTATTAATTAAGGTTGTGTTGGTGTCGAGCTCGCGACTCGCCGTAGACAGAACTTTGCAAGATAATAAAACCTCAAGCAACTCCTCTTTTCATTCATTAGAGAATAATTTGAAATCACCAGACTAAATTAGTACTCAATTTAGTTACGTCCGCATTTAGGTTTTTTGTACTGTGGAAATAGGGTAATTAGAGGCTTTAAGGGTAAACTCCCGAGCGCCGTGGTTTCATACTAATGTAATATGGGTTTAAATTTAAGTTTATATCTATTTTTATAGACAAATCTTCTACTTTTGTTTGAAAAAAAACCAATATTTTTTTCCCCTCAAATGTATTTTGGGCGCAAGGGTTCGTTCATAGTAAAAATCTATTTTTACTATGGTTCGTTCAAGGAGACGCGGAGCGACGACCGTCCCGGGCCCCCGGGCGGACCACCCTAATATCCGGATAAATACAGGAGCAGTAAGGTTTAGCGCTGGTAAAGCCGCAGAAGCAAATCAAGGAAGCAAGAAGAAATAATGTTAAGGACAATGAGTAGTCTTATATGTGGCATTGCCGTCTTTAAAAAAAACGTCTTTAAACTTGTCGTCCTGCAGCCCGCTCCGCAGGCCACGACTCTCGACGCCCCGCGTGTCCTTTAACGTGCCTTAAATCTTCTGAAGTTAGATAACAGCCGATCAGTCCCTAGTCGTTTAAAAGTTAACGATGAATCTTTCATGAGGGACGCATTCATTACCGACTACTAATTAGTAATCTACTCAAGTAATTTGTAAGTTACTGTAACCAAGTGATTTTCACCTGACTGCCAAGGATGGGATATCTATTTTCTATCTGTAGATATTCCAATCTTTAGTTCGTCATAATCGAAAATTTTACAGAATACTTTATCGGATGATTATCTCTGAGATATTCGACGGCTGTGAAACAGGTCCTAAATGGGTATTATTCAGAGTACCTACTACCTAAGCACTACATGTTATTGCAGCACGTTTCCGTTTTCAGTAACTTTTAACTGGCTACGCGCATCGCATCTAGTTATTAAAAGTTTTTGTGCAACTGATGCCGTGCAACCAAGCAAATAATATTTTTAATGCATTTCAAAGTTCATTTTAATGTATGCACAATAAAGTGTGTGTGTGCACCTATATTTAGAATATTTTGCATGTTGCTTAGTTTAATTAAGCGGCGATGTTGTAACAAAGGTGGTTCAGAAACTGTTGAGGGTTCATTTAGCTTTTGTTTATCAAGAATTTTAAGCCGTTCAAGTATCCGGTTGTCTATCAACCTTCTATTGTAAAGATCGTTAATGGTCAGGAAACTCCGTAAAATGAAGATTGACTTGAAATACAAGAAAATGAAAACTTATGTTTTAAATTGAACACAGAGAACTGACATGGAACCACAATACAATAATTTATTTATACAATACATTACATTAGGTGAAAAGTAGTGTGTGCGACACGAGACCAAAGTTATTTACATCTCCTGCTTTTAAGTCCTTCACTACGCTCAAAATTCTAACCTCAAATTACTCGCTACGCCCATGATTCTACTAAATAAACTTTCGCTTATTCTTGCTTGTTGCACAAACAACTACTATTGATGCGTCACTGAAATTCTTGCGTCAATCTAAAACATGTTTATCTGCAGACTTTATGAAATTTCAAACTTTGGAGACCTTGTCGATAACTTTCTTTTGATAAGTTTTCTTCGATATTGGAGCAAATGGGTGGTTTAATCAAAATATTGTGCCAGCGTTGTTTTCGAGTAAAAAAATACGGAAGCCGTTTTCTTTTCAACTGTATCTTGCGAAAAAAAGTATTTATAAACGTCACGCTTAGAGCCTTCAACGACTAAGCACGTGAAAATAGCCCTGTTTATTATGGAAAGTTTCTAAAACGCGTTGAGAAAACTTTCTGAAAAACAAATTATTTACCTTTGTTTGGCATTCTAATCTCAGATGTCACACTGTGTACACTTGCCTAACAACGTCTTATCGTCAATCTCTTGTAAAATTTAAAATCACATAAATATTTTGAGTCATATATTCTAACATAAATTCTAGCTTCAAATGCAATTTACTTCAAATGCAAAATTAATAGCTAAGCTGTCGTGAAAGCACTTTAGTTCACATTCAAATAGATGAAACCTCCACTGTGCGACTCTAACTAAATTGAGTATTGGAAATAGGATTGGATTAAAGTATTTTATACTGCGACTGTGACCCCAAATTGATTTTATTTAAACACCATACCGTTTATAAAAAGGCAACAATGAAATATATATAGCAAGTTTAATTATTTACCTATAACATCCTTCAGAGAAATAATATGTTCTAATGTATTAACATAATATACAAGCTTAATTTGCTCACACTAATAAAGATTAGATGAAAAGTTTACCTACAGCAATTTATTCATTTCCCCAGCATTTTATATTAAGTAAACCCAAGTTCTCCAGTAATGAAATAAGATAAATTAATTTTACAAACTACTTGGTCGTAGTTAGGGACGCACTTGAAAGTTGTAGTTCGCAGACTAGGTTGTTTGAACGACTCTTCTGTGTGTAGTTAGCGAGTGGCGACGACGGAGACAGCGCTGCAGATAAGGCGACATCAGCTGAAGAGCTATCGAGCGAGAACCGTTCAGAGTTGTACAACTCGGTCTGTCTGAAACTGGAATAGTTCTCGACGTTTGGAGTCGCACTCCACGTCTTGAGCACTTCACGGAAACAGTTACTTCTTTTGTTTGAAGCTCACGCTATAAACGTTTTAAACATTCAACATTTCTACAAACAAGCGAATAGTTTTCAGAAATCTCGACAACGCGCCGGATACAGACTATTTGCTTGTGCTATTCAGAATAATTTGTCCTGACGATAAAATGTTTTTGTTAAAACCAAATCAAACTTTTCTTTTGCTCTAAAAGTGAGGCCAAAGCGACATCTAAAATGAAGGAAATCACAATGTTCTAAGACAAACTTTTTTTTTTCTAATTGTAATGTTTTAGCAGAATCTTAATTATACTGAAAGATTATTTTTATAAAATCGCAAAAAAATATTGCAAAAATTTAGCAATTGAAAACAAAACTATTTTAAAATGTAGAGTTAATAAATTTGATTAAATAGCAGTAAACCTGCTGTAACTTTCTGTAAAAGCTGTAACACCACAATGCTTTTCAGGAAATTGGAGCGTTGCCATTTTCAGCACAAATTGCCAAGGACAAGACGAGCTTGAATCGGCAATGATATTAAATTTTACCTGACATTTGATTTATGGAAGAGACAGGGAGTGGCAATTTCCTTGCGGAACGAACTCTTAGCGGTTATGGCACAATCTTCAAAAATTGCTGATATAAAGATGATTTATTTTCAAGTAGAATTTTTGTTTTGTTTTTTTATTCAATTCTAATGAATAATAGCTCGTGGCTAAGTAAAAAGCGCGCAGATCGATCGATCTTGCAGGTTAAGCAATGCGAACCGCAGTTGGCCGTGGATGGGTGATCATATTTAACTTTATAAGAGTTTTCCTCCGTGCCTTTGAGAGCACGTTAAGCAGTTCGTCGTTATGGGTAGTCAAAGGCCAGAAATTAGTCTAACAAAGAGTATCGTACTACCTCGTATGGGTTGTGGAGCTTTAATAGCAGTCGCTTCACGTAAAATACTGATATTTAGCTAAATCCGTTAGACTAGAATCCGACTCAATGTAATTGGAACAAAGAGGAAAAAGGAGGAGGAAGATTAAATCTATATTGTACACTGTACTGTACGTAGAGACGAAGAGTATACAGAAACACTAACACAAATGAAATCGCTTTACCCCAACTCATGATGTATTCACTCACAAACATGTAAGGTACAATATATTGTAGGTATACTATATTACATATAACATCAAAGGCCAATCGCATATCGAGGCAATTGAAAACGATATTCATGGAAGCAACATATTGTACAATTTGCATGGAATAAATTACTTAACGAGGTTGTCAAAGGGCTCGCAGGCAGGAACTCTGATTGATATTATATTACGTGTGTGTACCCTGTATACTGTTACGCTCTTTCACATGAGGGTGATTCCTGGCAAAAGCATTCCTGGCGTATATATCCATGGCTTTTTTTTTTCTATTGTAAACTATAATTATGTAGCCAATGAGAGCTTTAAAACAAACTATTCTGGCACAGGCACAGCACTCACGTAAACATTACAGATTCGAAAAAAAATGTTTGTATTATAGCGTTACGTATAATATACGACGGAGGTGATCTCCAGAGTGTTTTTAAAAAGTGTGACGTCAGCATTGCTGACATCACGATTATTCATTCAGGTTCTTCAAAGGACATTCAAGTACTTTTATAAGCTTCGTTTATTCGACGGGTAGCGTAATGACGTCAGAGAGAGGTCCGTACTGCTCGGCGGCTCGAGACGAGAGCGACTGTCTGTAGTATCACATTATCTTTGACGACTGTGTCGATCGCCCACAGCGCGGCCGCTTTTGTACGACTCGGCCACGTGAAATTACAATCTTTTACATCGTAATCAACTCAAAAATAATCAACTGATGGCTTATTAACCAATTTTAGGACACACAAATTATTTATCCCAATTATTATCGACGAACAGTTGTAATTGCGCCGATATATATTATCTTACCAACCATATTAAAAATGTGAAACACAAGACAGAACTGAGGGAAAGTCGCTTATGTGAAACAATAATAAATAAAATTGTAAATTAAACCTTATTTTACTGAATGGGGATAGAATCCGAGACCTTACGATCAACAATTACGTTAAACCACTAGACTAGACTTTGCTTTTGTAAATAATGCATGATCGCGTTAATTCCCGTTAGATTTTATTTAATCATGCAACGCGTAACTTTAAAAGTTAATCAGTCTCTGCGTTCTAACTCTGAACTGTTCTAAAGTTTAAGCTCTAGCTTGATGAAGTAAAAAAAAAATATTTGTCTGATTTGTATTATATAAGGAATTAAGAAGATTACAAATCAATTTATATTACTATCTATAGGCACTAACTAACAGACACCTTGGAACTCAGAAATCGATCGTGTTGAGTTCAGCACTCGTATTTAACGGTACACTTGAATTCCCGAAGTTTTGGCAGATCGAAGTTAATTAAAAAGTTGTGTTCGAATTCCGTTTACATTCGGTACGACGGAGGAATAGACAATGAGAGCCAAAACATTATCAGAGATAAGGGCTGAATTCATCTGTTTCTCAAAGAGTCCCTGATAGCCAACTTGGAATTTATCTGACAGATATAGTGACATAATTGTATGGATATAGATCGCAGTTAACAATATGAATCATTATTCGCGAAATTGGGCCTAAATAATACGCTAGTAACAATTTTTACGGGTTGAATAGGTTGAATATTCTTTTCCTTCGTTTCTAACATTTGAAAACCTTGTAATAATATTTATCTTATAAAAAATTTGAAAAATATATTGGTAATGACTGCGGATACGTTACCTTTGACTGTTTCCATCGCAGGTAATGATTGTGAAAAAGGATTCGAATTATTTCATACGGAACATAATATTGTATATTGATCTTGATTATGTACTCTTGAGTGCCTCGTTGGTCTAGAGTTATAATTTGGGTTATAGCTTACAGCGAGGTCTCGGGTTCAATTCCCGGGCCTGGCAAAACTGTTATTTGTGAAGTTTCCGTTGGGAAATTCTCTATAGCAGCACGGAGTTGTAATTGTGTCCAGTGGATGGCGATAGGCTCACCCTCTATCACATAGGAACTAAATATAACAGGTAAACTGTGGGTGTTGTTCTACAACACCCTTCTGAGTATAAGTCTGATGTTATGTGATGATCTTTAGGATCAAATAATAAAATATTCTTACATTTGGTATAAATTCTACTATCATTTTCCTCTTTTATTATAAATGCGAATGTTTATGACAGTCTATGGTTATTAAAGTAGAAGTAAAGATACATACTTTCCAACTGCAACTATATACTTCTGATTAAATTCGTTGCGGGTTCCAAGACAATTTTAACTCTCCCTGGGATTGCCCGTGTGTCATGCACGGTGCCTTTCAGTTGGTTACCGCTGTAGATCCTGGCGTCACAGGAGTCACAGTGGTGGGCGTGTGGGTGGGATTATATCCCGTTAAGTCTATGGTTATTTGTCATTCTTTTAAGCAAATACTACACTACACAATAATGGCATAAATTATGTACTTTTTATCGACATGAATACAAATTAAGCGGGTAGTTTTTTTTTTAATACTACGCCCACAGCGAACGTGTAGTCCACCTGATGATAAGTGGAGTACAGCCCATGGACATCAACAATCCACAAAAGCAGATTATAGATGCGTCGCTGCAGCTGAGGACTACGGTGCTATGTGCCAGTAATTTCAGGGCCTGATCTCACCACCAAACCGGAACACAGTAATGGAAGCACTACTATTTGGCGGCAGGTTAAAGGTGAGACGGTGGTGCTGCCGCCCTCGAGCTCATTCACAAGAGCTCTACCGCCAGTGGTGCCGCGAAACATACCTAGTAATCAATATTTCAATGTCTACTCTCGAAGAGATTCAGGAAAAGGAACATTGAGCTTTGAAAAACAACATAGCTCACAACTGATGAATCAATAATGAAGTTCCGGACAAAAATCATCAATCAATCGCAGCCGCGCTCAGTTCACCTTTAATTGACTCCGCTCATTATACGCTGAGCGTGACTGAACTTTCACGAGTGTATGAAGACTGCATCATTATTTTGAAGTATCGACCGTATGTTTTCCTGTCATCCTTACTTTTTAATTGCACACAAAAGCCGGTCATGCATTGATTTGATTGTTTGGAATCTATAAACATACTTTTAAATGTACTATCTCTCTCTTGCAGCTCTGCCCGTGTGGCACGTTGATATCAGTATCAAATTTCATAAATAAGCCTTCATTAATTTCTCTATCTGTTGATTAATATCACATGACTTCGCTACTTCTTTATTTCTTGTCGTTACAATGACTATAATATAAAAGAAAATCTTCTATCTTTATGTGTGTATGGGTTTATACTAAGAAACAGTTGAAAAAGATATGGTACCGGCAGGATCTGAACCTGCGACCTACTGCTCACCGGGCAGTCGCTTTAGCCATCCACCGGTACGGCTACGGTCACCTCTTGCCAGAACCTACAAGTTTAAATAACAAATGTTGACAATAAATGGGCCATATTTTGGGTAGGCGATCCACATTCGCAACTAGTGTTGGATGTGTTTGTGAATCCCTCCTTCGCCACGTTGTCTTTGCAGCGACAATAAACAAAAATAGCATTAAAAAATCAAATCATACTCTTCCGGATCTTTATCATTGTACGTGTACACTCACAAGAATAAATAACAGACTTATTTCTGTATTATTCCACTGTGAAATTACCTCTTCATTCAACGTCATAACACGGTGATATCAAAGGATTCGGATACGACCGCGACGCAGCGATGAGGGAACAATGCACGAATAACCTTCTCACACGACACACAAATAGGGGCTTGGGAACTTGGATAACATGTTGAAGCTGGTTTCATGTTGGTTTTACACGATAAGGTTTAAAGATAATTTTGTCAATTTATCTGCATGTGTGGATATTAATATCTCTTTATATAATTACGCAAACTTTGATAAAAGTTAAATAATAGTTATTTATGCAACTGTTCTATAATGAGGGGTATTAAAACAAGAGTGTGGGTATATATAATAGTATCACATGAGTGTTTTAATACCTAATATTATAACAGTTGCATACAAGACTTTTATCTACACCCATGATATGAATCCTCTATAAATGTTCTGAAACCATAGGGTATTAGGGTACAGTGTTGTAAGAACTCTATGTAAATTCATGGAAAGTTTAATTAGTGAGTATCTAATACAAAAAAACTATGTATAGGTAATAATATAATTATATATTGTAATAATTATTTACATTTTGGATCGTACAATTATTAAAAAGTATTTTTTCAATACTATTATTGAACAAAAATGGCGGGATACGACGTCAATTCAAAAATTCGAATAAGTTTTTATTTAAATTACGATGCTGTGGTAGTGAAACGCGCGTGCACTTGGATAAAGGATAGTACTGGATAAGGGAATGGCGTGGTCAACAGCGAGACAGAGAATCTCGGCACAGTGTGGCGACAGTGCAAATTAAATTACCCTAGTTTTTGGATAAATTTGCCAAAATATTAAGATATATTATTTACTAATTCCAAATTAATGAAAAATGTATTTATTTTATGAAAATAAAACAGATATAAAGAACAATTGTTCGATTTATTGAACATATTGCGTGATGTACTGTTATGTTAATACTGCATAGGTAATGACTGAATTTAAGTCGATCAACCAATGTTGGAAGTTTCACATCTGGCGTTTCAGCTGCGTGTTTTTGAACAGTCACTGCTGGCATCATAGTATTGAGTTTAGTAGACACATACTCTTGGCTACTCGTTGACGGCATTACTATGCTAGCTCATCCACTGCTTCTTTTGCCTGAAACTGTAAAATTTTTAATAGTAACTTTACGCAAAAGTTTAAATAGATGGCGTTTAACATACTTTCTAACTCACGCACGGGGACGGGCAGTTACGGCTGCCACAGGTAAAAACGTGAGGATCAACGAATCCCACAGAGCAAAAGTCACGGACCATAGCTAGTTTTATTAAAACGAAATCAAATATTCAAGTCTATATTGCACGTTAAATCCTTAGGACCGTAAAAAACGTAGATTTCCTTTCAGTGTTGCGCATCAATTCAAAGTATCTCAACTTGACTATACCCAAATATTGTAATATATATAAATAAATAGCCCCCTATAATACTCAACTGAAAATCTCAAATAATAATTAATATTATATATACACGCTGTATATAATGTATCCTACAGGTTAAATATTAATTTACCTGTGTGGCACAGCATTCATTAACAAAAGAGTTACTCTCTTTTTTTAGGGTTCCGTAGTACCTACAAGGAACCCTTATAGTTTCGCCATGTCCGTCTGTCTGTCCACGGCATAGCGACGAAACCGTTGGTGCTAGAAAACTGAAATTTTGCATAAACATGTATGTTAACTAAACAAAGAAAGTCGTAGAGTAAAATTTGGAAAAATATTTTTTTTCAGGTAGCTCCCCTACCCTACATGTAAAGTAGGGATGTTTTTTTTTTTTGTCGCCTACCCCATAGTGTGGGGTATTGTTAGATAGGACTTTTAAAAACGTTTAGGGGTTGCTAAGACAGTTTTTTGATTTAGGGATCCGGTTGCGAGATAATTAACTTTAAAGAGCAAATTTTTGTTCGAGTAGGGCGTCCCCCCCCCTCTAAAAGCTAAACTACTGGATCCTAAAATCTGAAAAAAATTGTGTCGGTAGTACATGTAATGAACTTTAAAGGAAAACTATAGCGGATAAGTTCACTTCATTAGTTCAAGAGGAATAGGGGTCCGAAATGTCAGATGCAGTTACTCAGAATATTTCGTTCAAAATTCTTGAAACATAAATAAACATACATAATACATACATAAAATCACGCCTTTATCCCACGGGGGTAGGCAGAGACGATGGAACGCCATGTGCTTCGCTCCTTACATACTTCTTTCGCTTCCTTAACATTCATACATCTCGTCATACGTGCTAGCTGGTTTCGTGTACTACAAACATTTCCTATCTGAAGGACGCTATTTATCTGGTTACTTTAACTTAATTAGTTCTAGAGTAATTGGGGTCCAAAGTGTAAAATGCAGTTACTTAGAATAATTCGTGCAAATTACAAAAACCTTTGAAAGTAATGACTTGTATGAAGATGTTACTTGTTTAATACAGATAGTAAATCCCTTTTAAGTCGAAATATGTTGTTACGACTAGCTACGGAAGCCTACTGCGCGTGGCCCGACACGCACTTGGCCGGTTTTTTAATAATTCATGTCGTCCAAAATGTCTGCTACAAACTTAAGAGAATTTACTCGGAGCCCAATTTGTTCGTCCTGTAGCTTCAATCCACTTCGGATTTAAATCAATATTTTCCGGGAAACTGTTATGCAATTAAGATATTGAAACTGACTAAAATACTACATGATATATTTATCATAAGAAATGCAACATAAAATTTTACCCACAATTTTGGGGAAAAAATATGGAAGTCTTGACAACATGTAACAATATTTTATAGTAGGTTATGAATACTAAAATTTCATATTTTAGATGATTTTGTCGATCAAATTATAAACAAACATAGTTCACACAAGATAAAATCATTGAAAGTACAACCTGGCATATGATTCAAAGGCCAAAATGTGTTATACTTACGAGTGGAACGATAATTCAGGCAGTTTTCTTCTACTATCACTTTTACATCCTAAAACACTACACCGCACCATATTTCCTACAATAATGCTTAATAAAGACACTATTGTTAAAAAATTGCTAATATTTTTCAGGTTTCACGTAACTTTTATAGCTTTAAACCAACTAAACTTTAAAAATACAAAATTATTTTGCCAGCGTTGTCAAATATGTCAAGTTTGATTGATAAAGTTTTGAGCAAACCTCAAGGTTTGCTCAAAATTCATCATTATGACACTGGCTGTTTTAATGTTGGCAATTAGCTAACTGTTTCGAGAACGTTTATAGAGGATTTATAGCATGGGTGTAGATAAAAGAATGTTTTGTCAAGATTTGTTGGTCATATGGTTAGAATTACTCTTTTACAGACTAATTGCAGTATTATTCAAATGTTAAATCATCTCATTGTTGAACGCATTTCAGCTTGATGTCAAAGGACTCGGATACGTCGTGATAGCGAGAAAACAATGCACGAGTCACCTCTGTGAAATAACCGCCTCACACGACACAAAAACAGGGGCTTGGGAACTTGGATAACTTGTTGAAACTGGTTTCATGTATCAATGCTTCACTTTGAATATAACGTCATAACTAATCTATATATATAAAAGGCTTTGTCCTGACTGACTTAGTATCAACGCACAGCCTAAACCATAGGTCGTAGCGACTTGAAATTTGGAGGGTGTATTCTTTACAAGATTTTATCGTGCAATAAGAAAGGATTTTTGAAAATTCGGCCTCTAACAGGGTGAAAAGTGGGACGAAAGTTTGTATGGAAAAGCGTTTGTAGTAATCATGAGGCTCGATCAATTTCAAAAATGGAACTTTGTTGAGCAATCGTGTGACAATGAGGTGTTGACATGAAGTTTCATAAAAAAAGGATTTGATGTCAGTGTAAACTTTTTAATTGTCATTTCGGCCTCTTTAGATATCTAATAAGTAATTGTTTTGTTTAGTAGAAACCAACTTTAATGTAATAGAAGATGTGTGATGTAAATAATAAAAAAATATTTAAATAGGGTTAAAACTATCATGTTGATGTGCTATAGTCAGGTGGCAAACACGCCCAAGGTTTAGCTGATGGTAAGTTAGGGCATCAACTGCGCAAATTATACAATATACACTTTTGACGGATGGACTAATTAATATTAAATATAAACTACAATAAAGCCCGACACGTGCGTTTATTTAAGTTTGACGATGCTGAAGGTCTTACTAGGCCTGAATCATCGGTATTCTCCATTAAAATAGTGCAGTGTTAACATAATAAGATGCGTTTTTTGGGAAACAAAAAAGGCACTGCGCCGCCCCAGACTCACTGCCGGCGGCGGCGGCGGTGTGGCGGTCAGAGATCGCAGAGGCAGGGAGTCCGGCGGGGCGGCTAAAACCATATTATTCATTAGTAAAAGATGGAGACCCCATCACATTCGGACAGAATTCAATGACATCTTCGACCGTACTCTGCCAAAATCTCATGTGAATTGCTTCAATTATTATTAAATTATTAAATACTTCAAATATAATCATTCTAAAAAGTAGAACGTCACAGTCATGTCATGTTATTTATTGTGTGAGTATAAACTTTTTGGTAATCATTCGATCTCCTTGAGTGTTCGATGTAAGATATTTAAAAATTGATACTACGTTCCAAATTATGAAAAAAAAGTCATATATAAAATAAATAGAATAAATTCAAAACCGTGGTGTAAGGGCCTTTCTACACAAGTGACTTTTTGCCACGGTCAATTCCAAAACATTAAGACATTCTTACCGACATTCAATGTTTAACCCCCTACATAAAAACGACTAGGTGTTATTAGTTAGACGTGTCTGTATGTGTGTGTGAGTCTGTCTGTGGCATCGTAACTCGCGAATGGATGAACCGTCGTGATATTTTTACTTAGAATTTATTCGTTCAGTGATAGATATTATTGTATTTATTACTTTTTTTAATGTTCGCTTTAATTTATAGCAAAAGTTTTTTTTTATTTATTTTAAAAAAAAGTCATAATAATATATAAAAAAAATAGAATAAATTCAAAACCGTGGTGTAAGCTTAGGGCCTTTCTACACAAGTGACTTTTTGCCACGGTCAATTCCAAAACATTAAGACATTCTTACCGACATTAAAATGTTTAACCCCCTACATAAAAACGACTAGGTGTTATTAGTTAGACGTGTCTGTATGTGTGTGTGAGTCTGTCTGTGGCATCGTAACTCGCGAATGGATGAACCGTCGTGATATTTTTACTTAGAATTTATTCGTTCAGTGATAGATATTATTGTATTTATTACTTTTTTAATGTTCGCTTTAATTTTTAGCAAAAGGTTTTTTTTATTATTTATGTACTTTTATGATATTAATGCTTTACGTTTTGCATTATTTGATCTTTTTCTGATATTATTTACGTTCTTAATTTTTTACGATTTTTTTTAGTTGGACATTTTTGTTTCTTTATGCATGTGTTTTATTATGTTAAACATGTTTTTGATTTTATACAGTAACTTTTTTTAAATTTAATGTTAAATTCAATTTCACGTTTTCATGTATTTTTTGAAGATTTTCATAATATTTATAATTTGCCGTGTGGTCCGACCCTAAGGATGCCTGATTGTTTTGGAATTGACTGGCGCATTTTCTGCTCGACCAAAGTTTTAGTAGAAAGTCGAGCGGTAAAAAGGTGAACTAAACACTTTTTGGTAAGAACATGCTTGGTGGAGGACTTTATAAGCTCAGGGTCAGTCACTGAAAACAGCAGGTATCTGAGGGGGAACTGCTTCTCACACGGTCGTTTTATGTCGCCTGCTCAAGAGTAAGTTCGCCTCGAGATCTGGTTTTGTTGGCACCTGAAGGGAAGACTTCGAGTATTGTTTACAAAGAAATACTTTAATTGGGTATTTATTTATAATGATAACTCAACTTACGACAACTTACAATCGCGAGCAAAGCCGCGGGCAAAAGCTAGTTAGGTAATAAATTGTTTAACACAACGAATAACACACTCAGAAATAACCTCCATATTCAACGTCATACCTAATAGCACGATATTATTGGACTCAAATACGACGCGGTGACACAAAAACAATGCACGAGTCACTTCTGTAAAATAACCTTCACACACGACACATACAGAGCGGCTTGTGAACTTGCATAACTTGCTGAAGCTGGTTTCATTTGTAAAATGCTTAGATTTTAAGATAATATCGTCAATTTATTTGTAAGTAAGGTAATAAAATTAAAGAACACATTGAAATCCACTGTGAAATCACCTCTTTATTCAAAGTTATAACACCGTGATATCAAAGGACTTGGGTACGATGTGTGAACAATGCGCTTGTCACCTCTGTGAAATAACCTCTTCATACGACACACAAACAGCGGCTTGGGAATTTGGATAACTTGTTGAATCTGGTGTCACGTGTACGACGCTTAGCTTGGAAGACAATATCATTAATTAATCTGATTTAAGCTATATGTCACAACACGCCGAAGCTAATTTAGGTATACAGTAAGAAACCATTCTCATTCAAAATCCTGCGAAGTATCAAAGGACTCGGATACGTCGAGACGTCGAGTGAACAATACACGACTCACCTCTGTGAAATAACGACACGACACACAAACAGCTTGAGGACTTGGATAACCTGTTGAAGCTGGTTTCATGTGTACTTTACCTATTTATACTAAGCTTTTGCTTATGTGAATTTATTTGCATGTATATTGTTTTAGAGCCATAAAAATATTTTTTAGTATGGTGTATATATAGATAGATAGATGGAGAAAACTTTATTTGCACATCAAATTTATAACAAACATACAAAGAAATAGGAACTTAAAACTATAACGTACATACAAAGGGCGGCCTTATCGCTTGACGCGATCTCCTTCAGGCAACCTAATACTGTATCTAATATTGAAGTTAGGCACAAGATTGGAACTAATTATGGTACTTGTGGTTCACACTTTTTGATTTTGCTTTACTCACAGTATAATACCTATCTAAGTAGGTATATGACAATATGAGTATAGAGATAGTACGTAGGTATAGCACAATTTAATCGTAGGCGAATTGCCTGGGTAAATGCAAATGAAGCTAGAAAGCTCATAAGAATTTGAGGTCAAAAATTTCAGTGTATGCTTTCGTAAGCTTCCTCTACAGCATATCCACAAATCAGTTTTCTAGGTTTATTTGCACTTATGATAGCTTTAAACGACTGTGCTAGTAGGTTCATAAGACATTTAATATGGGCCAGTGTCCATCTAATCACTTGAGGAACGTAATATAATACTAAATTAACTTGCTCACGTCTTATGTCGACCGCCCTCACCACTAATATCTTGCGGTCTGGCACGGTGACGTGTGAAGTGCCTCTTGGCAGTAGCGAGGGAAATTGCTTATTGTCTGCTTGCCAACCGACAGCCCTCTTAGTAAAAGTTGGTAGGTACTGTGCCTGTAATATAGTTTATTTCAAAAGTGCATCGATAGTTCTGTGTCTGATTAATAAATAAATAAAAAAATATATATTAAAGCCATGAAACGATGAAGGTGACAACATAACATAACATAACATCAAGCCAATATTACCCAGAAGAGTGTGCCAGAGGTGATCAATACCCACATTTCACCTATTATGTTTTTAGGTTGGTGAGCCGATGATTCTGACTCCGTTTTGCAATTGGGAATTTCCTGACAGAAATACACAAATAACACCTTGCCTGGCCCGGGAATCGAACTCGAGACCTTGCGGTAAGAGATGCATATGCTAACCTCTAGACCAATGAGGCAGTTAGATGAAAGTGATATAATACTTTTTTGCTACAAAATAAATGAAAAATAGGTAAAGCCATGGATATATACGCCAGGAATGCTTTTACCAGAAATCACCCTCATTTGAAAGAGCGTAACAGTATACAGGGTACACACACACGTAATATAATATCAATCAGAGTTCCATGCAAATTGTACAATATGTTGCTTCCATGAATATCGTTTTCAATTGCCTCGATATGCTATGCGATTGGCCTTTGATGTTATATTTAAACCTACAATATATTGTACCTTACATGTTTGTGAGTGAATACATCATGAGTTGTGGTGAAGCGATTGTATTTGTGTTAGTGTTTCTGTATACTCTACGTCTCTTCGTCAATAGCTTCTGAATTATAAGTGTACTGTACAGTATAAGGAACAATACAGTTTGAATTATTAATAAATTATGTTGTTTTTTCATTCAATTCTAATTAAATAATTATTTAGAATTGAATGAAAAAACAACACAAATATCTATCTTGAAAATAAATCATCTTTAAATCAGTAATTTTTGAAGATTGTGCCATAACCACCACAGTGCTCGCTCCGCAAGGAAATTGCCACTCCCTGTCTCTTCCATAAATCAAATGTCAGGTAAAATTTAATATCATTGCCGATTCAAGCTCGTCTAGTCCTTGGCAATTTGTGCTAAAAATGGCAACGCTCCAATTTTCTGAAAAGCATTGTGGTGTTCTAAAGCTTTCACAGAAAGTTACAGCAGGTTTGTGATTGCTATTTAATCACATTCAATTTTGGCCATGCATCAACCTCTAGTACAAAACAGATATTTATTAACTCTACATTTTAATCTATGTAGTTTTGTCATCAATTGCAAATTTTAACAAATTTATGGAAGAAAGAAGATTAAGATTCTACCAAAAATAATACCATTATAAGAAAACCTCTGTCTTAGAACATTGTGATTTCCTTCATTTTAGATTTCGCTTCTTTCGTCTTCACTTTTTAGAGCAAAAGAAAAGTTGGATTCGGTTTTGACCAAAAAAAAATATCGTCAAGGCAAATTATTCTGAATAGCACAAGCAAAAAGTCTGCATCCGGCACGTTGTCAAGATTTCTGAAAACTATTCGCTTGTTTGTAGAAATGTTGAATGTTTAAAACGTTCATAGCGTGAGCTTCAAACAAAAGAAGTAACGGTTTCCGTGAAGTGCTCAAGACGTGGAGTGCGACTCCAAACGTCGAGAACTATTCCAGTTTCAGACAGACCGAGTTGTACAACTCTGGGAACGGTTCTCTCTCGATAGCTCTTATCTTAGCAGACTTATCTGCAGCGCTGTCTCCGTCGTCGCCACTCGCTAACTACACACAGAAGAGTCGTTCAAACAACCTAGTCTGCGAACTACAACTTTCAAGTGCGTCCCTAACTACGACCAAGTAGTTTGTAAAATTAATTTATCTTATTTCATTACTGGAGAACTTGGGTTAACTTAAAATAAAATGCTGGGGAAATGAATATACACTTTTCATCTAATCTTAATTAGTGTGGGCAAATTAAGCCCAAAACTTATATATTATGTTACGTTACTACGTTGATAAACAAGAACATATTATTTCACCGCAGGATGCTACTGCTAAATAATAAAACTTGCTGTATATAAA
Source organism: Hypena proboscidalis (assembly GCA_905147285.1). NCBI lineage: Eukaryota > Metazoa > Arthropoda > Insecta > Lepidoptera > Erebidae > Hypena > Hypena proboscidalis. Next base: position 14,362,640 of record LR990128.1, on the reverse strand, counting down.
CAGTATGGCGTTTAAATAAATTCAATCTGGGGTCACAGTCGCAGTAAAAAAGACTTTAATCTAATTCTTTCTCTGATACCCAATTTAGTTAGAGTCGCACAGTGGAGGTTTCATCTATTTAAATGTGAACAAAAGTGCTTTTACGACAGCTAAGCTATTAATTTTGGTTCTCTGTAAAGGCTATTGAATATTGCATTCGATGTTAGAATTTGTGGTAGGATATAATGACTTCCTCTATATAAGTATTTATGTGATTTTAATTTTTACGGGAGACTTACGATACGACGTACTTAGGCAAGTGTAACTAATGAAAGTGAATAATTGAATGGGACATCTGAGATAAGAATTACAAAAAAGGTAGATAATTTGTTTTCAGCAAATTTTTTCAACGCGTTTGACAAACTTTTCATAGTCAACAAGGCTATTTTTTACGTGCTTAGTCGTTGAAGGCTCTTGGCGTGACGTTTATACTTTTCTTCGCAAGTAACAGTTGAAAAGAAAACAGCTTCCGTATTTTTAACTCGAAAACAACGCTAGCAGAAACTTTCGATTAAACCACCCGTTTGCTCTAATATCGAAAAAACTTATCAAAAGAAAGTTATCGACAAGGTCTCCAAAGTTAGAAATTTCATAAAGTCTACAGATAAACATGTTTTAGATTGACGCAAGAATTTCAGTAAATATGGCAAATTAGTCCAGGCGTTTTCGAGTAATCGGTGAACAAACATAAAAAACATACAGTCGAATTGAGAACCACCTCTTTTTTGGAAGTCGGTTAAGACAGAATCTTCGCACTATATTCAGTTTAATATGTACATGAAAAACCCTAGTAGGTAATAGTTAACAAAATTAGTCGATGTAATATGGTTGAGTGCAAATTAATCCTATAATTCGTAAACAGTCAGCATACCTACGCATTAAAGGAAAGTTCAAAGGATTTCAATTATTTTCATTACAACATCCTGAACGGTTTTTTTTTGTCCTATTTTCCAGGTGTAATGAGTCCGATTTTCTACCATAACCAAAACATTCTTGTTTTATTCTTACGTTATCCTGTATGTGATTAATATCCTGGATTATTTAAGCTTGTACGTGGTATTATAGCTGTGTAATTTTAAGTGAGTTTTACCAGTGGGAGTTTCTTTATTTCAAATGTTTTGTTCATGACACTTAGAGATTTTTAGACTTTAGACATTCTATACTAAATTGAGAACCAGATAAATAATGGAAGCTAACTACTCGGTATCACGTCGTCTACCCAAATACTCGGTATCACGTTTTCGATCTCTATAAAGATGCCGATAGAAAAACTGAATTGTCAACGCGCCGTGACCCGGAAACAATAAAAAGTTTACGGGCGACGGCATCAATCGGTTTGAAGCGAATTTCGATAGATGGCGATACGATTTGTTGTCCTTTTCACGAGTTAATTACGGCCAACTTAAAAAAAAAGCATAATGCCCGAATCCATTGCCATTATTTCAACACTTCGTGTTGGTCGATGTTCTGTGACCTGGAAATAATAAAAACTTTACGGGTGACGGCGCCTCTCGGTTTGGGGCAAGCTTCGCTAGATGTCGGTGTTAGTGGTGAGACTCGTTTTCTATTCACGATTTTTAATTACGAAAAACGTTAATGAAAGATAGAACGCCCAGCCTCACCTTCATGATTAGAACATTTTGTGCTAACTTCAGCCTGTAAGGACACTCGCAAATGTTAGTTGAATTTTATTTACTGCTCAGTTTTGTCTGGGCAGCTTTTAAGGCCGTGTAGTTGTTGCAGTACTTTTTTTTATTGCAAGCAAAAAAATTAAAAAAAAACCGGCCAAGTGCGTGTCGGGCCACCTGCAGTAGGGTTCCGTAGCTAGTCGTAACAACATATTTCGACTTAAAAGGGATTTACTATCTGTATTAAACAAGTAACATCTTCATACAAGTCATTACTTTCATAGGTTTTTGTAATTTGCACGAATTATTTTAAGTAACTGCATTTTACACTTTGGACCCAAATTACTCTAGAACTAATTAAGTTAAAGTAACCGCTATAGTTTTCATGAAAAGTTTATTACATATACTACCACCGTGATTTTTTTCAGATTTTTTAAGCCATCGGTTTAGCTTTTAGAGGGGGGTGGGACGCCCTACTCGTACAAAAATTTGCTCTTCAAAGTTAATTTCTCGCAAACGGATACCTAAATCAAAAAACTGTATTAGCAACCCCATTATGTTTTTAAAGACCTATCTAACGATACCCCACACTATGGGGTAGGCGACAGAAAAAATATCGTCCCCACTTAGGCTTCGAAACTACTTGACCGATTAGAGCTCGTGGCTAAGTCGAAGCCGCGCGGACCGATCGATCTTGCAGGTTAGGCAATGCTAACCGGGGTCAGCCGTTGGATGGGTGACCTTCTTAACATAACGAATTTTCCTCCGTGCATCGGATGAGCACGTTAAGCCGTCGGTCCCGGTTGCCATTTACATCTATGGCAATTATTTATTTTATCCTCGAAAGACATATAGGGACCAGATAAATGGCGTCCTTCAGAAAGGAAATGTTTGTAGTACACGAAACCAGCTAGCACGTATGACGAGATGTATGAATGTTGAGGAAGCGAAAGAAGTATGTAAGGAGCGAAGCACATGGCGTTCCATCGACTCTGCCTACCCCCGTGGGATAAAGGCGTGATTTTATATAAATGTATTATGTATGTTTATTTATGTTTCAAGAATTTTTAACGAAATATTTTGAGTAACTGCATCTGACATTTCGGACCCCTATTCCTCTTGAACTAATGAAGTGAACTTATCCGCTATAGTTTTCCCTTAAAGTTCATTATATGTACTACTGACACAATTTTTTTCAGATTTTGGGATCCAGTAGTTTAGCTTTTAGAGGGGGGGGGGGGGGGGACGCTCTACTCGAACAAAAATTTGCTCTTTAAAGTTAATTATCTCGCAAACGGATCTCTAAATCAAAAAACTGTCTTAGCAACCCCTAAACGTTTTTAAAAGTCCTATCTAACAATACCCCACACTATGGGGTAGGCGACAAAAAAAAACATCCCTACTTTACATGTAGGGAAGGGGAGCTACCCGAAAGAAAATATTTTTCCAAATTTTATTCTACGACTTTCTTTCTATAGTTAACATACATGTTTATGCAAAATTTCAGTTTTCTAGCACCAACGGTTTCGTCGCTGTGCCTCGGACAGACGGACAGACAGACGGACATGGCGAAACTATAAGGGTTCCTTGTAGGTACTACGGAACCCTAAAAAGACAAAAACTTTATACCTAAAATAAACTACCGCAAATATCCATTCTATTATGTCCATCCTAAGGTTGCCTGGAAGAGATTGCGTCAAGCGATATTTCTTTGTATGTTTGTTACAAATTTGATGTGCAAATAAAGTTTTCTCTATCTATCTATCAATCTAATTAATTGCATTATAGATATAGAGCTACAGTAAGGCTCTATATTTCAAAGTACGACACGATGCATGATTGTGACAACCTATAACAAATGTTATTATTGTAGAAAACTGTAAATAAACACATTCTGCAACAAATATGGCCAGAACTTTTGAAAAGCCGCAAACATATTTGAATATTTTTTGCTATACTAACATCCGCCTCAACAAAGCTGGGTTTAGTTAATTAGACGGCAAATGAATAAATTAAACCACAAAATGAAGCAGGTCCAGGGTCCGAGGATTTGAAAGCAAATACCCCGAAAATAACCAATTATAATTTCAAAATGTTTTGTAATGCCTTCGGGCTGCTGCTATGAATAGGAATCTTTTGATTTGGATTATTTACCTTTATTAGGTACTTCTATGTGTATAATCCTTTATTTGTTAAGTAAAATGACGTAATTCTGCCATTAAAATAATTTTATAATGTAAAGAACATTAGTATGTAGTATCTCGAGGTGTGACACAGTGATGTGTCCTAAGTGGCTATTTGCAGAAGGTACAGAGATTGCTTATAATAACATTAAGAAAATGTACACCTATCTAAGAAATGTACACCCATCTAAGTAAAATATTCAACGAAAACTTTGGTTTAAAAATTGTGATGTTGCTGATCTAAAATATCAGCTTTGCAAAGTTAAAATAGGAAAAATAAATAAAAATTGGAAAACCGCAGATGTGATATTGTAGTACACGGAAACCAAAAGTTTTCATTACTGCACCACTCAGCTTGAAATACTGAAACCTCTTCTCCACTTTTAAAAGGATCCATTAGAAATAAGCGTTAAAAACAACCCCGAACAAATTTAAAAAAGAACTTACTACATTATTGATTGAGAAATGTTTTTACTCAGTAAAAGATTATCTTTACGACCAGTCATTGTTATAAACCATAATCATAACTATTATATAGGTACCTAATATTAAGTGCAGATTGTGATTCGTTTAAGCCCGTTATTTTACTTATAATAAAATATAATTTTTGCATGCCTTTCAGGCAGAATGTACATGGCTTTCTACGAAATATAATATTATGAGTAAATTTTGCCTCGCTAAGAAGACAGAGTGAAGTGGTTATTTTACATTGTCAACTGATGTTAAATATATAATAACACATAGTCTTTTTTTGCTGATTGTACAAAAAAGCAAGTTTGGTATATAAAAATAGATTTGGGCTGTACAAGGAATTGAAAATTGGACGAAGCAGGCATAAAATAATTTATATTATATTTTGGGACAAAGGAGGCATATTTTTGGGACGAACAAGGATTTTTTATGTGGGACAAAACTTAGTGGGCCGAACTAGGAATAATTAAAAAAAATAACATCTTAATTGTAATACCTACATTCAATGAAATAAAATGTATTCTATTCTATCCCGCCTGAACGCTACTTAATATTAGTCCAACTTTATATACAACTTTGTTTTGTTCCTGTCTCGCTGTTCAAGTGGACACTGTTATTCGAGTAGTTTTAAACTACGTGAGTTTGTACAGCAGTTTCAATTATTTATTTGTTTCGTTTAGTTGAGTGGTCTGTCTCGAATTTAAGACTCGTATTTTAGTACATTTTACCGGTAGTTTTTAATCGAGTTTATTTTGTAAAGATACGTGACATCATGCTTATTACCCAGATCGATATGGCAGGGGTGTTTAATACAGTGAATACAACATTTCATGTTCATAAATAAGCGAGCGTAAAAGTCGGCACCATTTAGTTTGTATTCACCGAGCTTTTGACAATATATTCGGGTTTGGTAGAATGTATAGTCGGTAAGAGGTGTGAATATCAAAAAAAAAATCACAGGCTTCAGAGAAAAACATCATAGAAAACTTGGTTTGGCATTTCCACTATTTTACCTACTATTTACAACGCCTATAAAATGCCGGCCATTTGTTAAATTTTTTCAGCTTTATTTAAATCCTGTCTTTCCTATATTTTTTTCCTTAAGGGCCAAAACTAAGACGACATTATTTTTGTAGCTTAGTAAGCCATGACAATCAAAATATTTCTTCAGTATAATCTTATTTTGTTAACTTAACTTTTAAGTATGATTCTAATAATGACAAAACATACAAAGACACAAACAAAATCCATCATTTAATACTTATATGCACTTTGGGGTGCATGAAAGGAGCCTCCCCGAGTGACGTACACAACGATTCCCTACGTCCGGCGCACCCTGGGCAATTCGCGAGTTCTCCAAAGCGAATTGGCTAATCCTTTCACCACGATGGCAAGTCAGAATAAAATTTGACTCAGCCATCGACACGACGAAGAAGAAGAAGAATACTTATATAGCAATATTAACAAAAATAAAAATAAAATAATGCAAAGGTTAAATCAGCTACACTTGTCAACCAATGTCTGCAATAGTAGGTACCTACCAGGGCCGTCTTTACCAGGGGGTGCAAGGGGTGCGGTGCACCCGGGCGCCGAGCACCCGGGGGCGCCTTTCGAGTGCTGATTTTTTGAATATTTAATTGAATTTAACACCATTGCAGTTTTATATTACTAGTTACTTACGACAAATATGTATGCGCAAGCAAAAAAAATAGTCATCAACAATAATATTTTTTTTCTTTTATTACGCTTGCGGCGCTTCTCATACCGCATAACTACACTAAAAGTAAAAAAAAACAAGGGCGCAGGCTGAGTCCCGCACCCCGGCGCAGAATAAACTTAAGACGGCCCTGGTACCTACCTAATTGAAAGTAGACGCTAACAATTTGGGAGGGAACCTAATTCATTCAATTAATTGAGGATTACTCGATAGTACGATTAAACTAGCTACTGTCAATAGTTTCGGCTTCAGGAAGTTTGTACTAACCCCGAGTATCTATATACGCTTGATAAGTAATATAGTTTAGTTTTGAATGTAAATGTGAACTGAGGATTCAGAAAGGAAGAATTGTTGTTATTCCTTGTATATTTGAGTAATAGAGCAGCTTATAGTATAGCTAGTGTAGATCTAAGTATGAATTATGAAAATAAATAAATAAATAAATATTCCACAACTCACACACAACGCCATCTAGTCCCAAACTAAGCAGAGCTTGTACTATTCGTACTAGAATAACTGATACATTAGTATCAGTTATTCTAGTACCCATAGTACAAGCTCTCAAAAGAAAAGTATATATGTATTAACATTTTTGTAAATACATACTTATTATACATAGAAACACCCAGGGTAAGACAAACCCCCATGTTCATGCACACAAAGATTTGTCTTAAGTGGGAATCGAACCCACGACCTCGGCGTCGCAGGCAGGTACAGTAAACGCTCAAAAGTCCATAGGCATGCTAAGGATTACATTGCTATGAACTGTACGAGCCCGATACAGCCAGTACACACATATAGCAGTTTATAAGATAACACACACTAATGAAATGTTGTCGCATTCGTACTAAACGCGTCACAGTGGCGACCTGTTCTTAAAATTCGCATCTATCTATCATGAGCAGGTAGCTGTATCGGGCTGTCGGGTAAACATTGGGATCACGATCAACTAAATCTGAGTTTGAAGCTTAGTTGATTTGTGGTTGTATTTTGTTTTTACGAAATCATAATAATATTTGTAATACTTTAAGCACAAACTTGTTAGGTATTCATGCTTAAATAGTTACATACAATACATAAATAGTTACATATTAATATGATAACTAATAAGTTAAATACGTTATTATCATTTAACTATTTACGTATTTTTTTATTAATATTTTCATTGTTGTAAGGTAGAAATAAAAAAAGTCACGCTGAATGATGATAAAAATGTTTATTCGTTTAATTTATTTATACAATTAATAAACTTTTAAGCGTATCTCGCGAGGTCTCGGGATCGATTGCCGGGTTGGGCAAAGTGTTATTTGTGAACTAGCCGTCAGGAAATACACAATAGCAGCATGAAGTTGGCATTGTTCCCGGTGGATGGCAAAACATAACAGGTGAATTTGGGTGTTGTACACCTCTGCCACACCTTTCTGGGTATTATGGGCGGGATGTTATGTATGTTATGTTTATGTTAATATAAATTAAGGATTTAAAAAGCAAGAATAAGTGTTATTCTTTGTAATATTTGAGTAATAGAATAGCTTATAGTATGTGACGTCGCAACCGTGCGCCCACCGCTACCTCAAGATGCGCCCCCCACTGCAGACCCCTGTGGGGTATATAAAGGAGCTGCGCGCGCGAGCGGTCACCAGCGCCGAGTTAAGTGTCTCCTCAATCTTCGCTTCGCCAGGACTTCACCAAACCAACGTACCACTTACCTACCTACCTACTACGCCTAGAGTCTACCATGTAAATTTAATCTGCAATAATAATACCTTTGTTAATTTATCCATTGTTTCTCTTTATTCTGCCTACCCAACTGGTCATTAGAAGACCACGTTACAAGTATAGCAAGAGTAGATAAACGCAAAAGTTAAATATAAAAGTTAAGTTTACGCTAATGTTTTCGTTTAGACAACATCTTCCAAGTTGCTAACGATGTTCAAGGCTCAAAATCATATATTAAGGCGCCTTTATTTAGGATTAAGGCAAAAATATCCGTAAAGTATACTCATACTGGTACGTTACTGGTACTGCATTATACTGTACACTGTTTACAGTATAGTATATTGTTAATTGTGTATTACTCAATTTGTTTGGGACGTGTGTCTTCCAAAGTCAGGCGGTTACCAATCAGTCCCTAGTCGTTTGGAAGTTAGTGACTGAGCATCCATGAGGGTCACATTAGTTAAAGGACACTAATTTGAAATTCAGTCGAGAAGTTTGTACATGTGTTATAGTTACAGTACGGAGTTAATTAGGGAATATCTTGTAGGTTGTTAATAACACTGTGTTATTTGAATTATAACTAAGATCTAGGCGATAGTAAGATGATTGCAGAAGGAAGTTCGACCAATCGACGGGCACCATACACGAGTATGTGGCCGTGATATTTAATTTTCAGCTAACTTCAAAACCGCCAAGATCTTTGTTTTTTTATACTTTCTTTTTGTTTTTATACTTACTTATGTTTACTTTTATTACGTTGTCGTGTCTAACGTTGACTGTAACTTTGTTTTAATACGAAATATAAAGTAATTAAAATAAAATGTTTTAAATATTAAATAAATATATAAACAACCTTATTTTTACGTTACCAGAAACCGTCTGTTCAGAATCAGTAACCAAATCTATTCCATCAGTTTTATGAGTAAGTGAATAAAAAAAAGTATTTTTCATACTTTTTGATCATTTGAATATTAAATATTTAGGTTTCAAATTTTATTTCAATTTCTTATTGATATTATATCATATAAGGGAAACATAGATATCAATATGTTCGTTTTAGATTAATTGTAACAAGAATTCAGATAGTTTTTAACTAGTTGTCAGTTGTTACTATCCTTACGCAGTGCCATAATAATAGGAACGAACTTATTCAGCGAAGTATATCAGACAAATGTTCGACCATTTTACCCGAGAAAAATAATGGAGGTAACGGGAAAACAAATGGGTGTGATGCATATTTTCTTTGTATAGTTATAAGATTTACATCTTACACGTTCACGTATTTTTTATGATAATGTAAAATAAGACTTGAGCTAAGATTGGTCTGCTCATCACGATGACATTGGACTATTTGGTTGTCAGGATAAAAGTGACGTCAGATTTCCATAGAACCCGGCACAAATATGGCGGCATCTGTCAGTCTTAAGCATACCTCAGTTCTTTGTACCATGAAATAAGCAAAGTATTGCTATTCAATTTTCTTTTTACTTTATTTTAAATCCTTATTCCAGCGCTTTCTTGTATGTTCGCTCGAAGGTAATGGAAATATCGAATCGTTGCACGTGTCTGAATGTCGTGGAGTCTGCCGCGCATTCACAAACGTGCAATAACGTTCACTAGCAAGTATTTTAAAAGCTTTTGTGTGTTCCGTACGTACTTTGGTCTCTGTTTCTTTTTAAGACGACATAGATTTCTCATTTGGATACAAAGTTAATTATCAACGAGATGTTTACCATAAAGTTTTTTAGAGGCAAATAATGTAAAACTATAAATTTATACAGTGTGTAAACGACATCGCAAAGCCGATAACTAGTGATTTAGTAGATACATGCTTTTAATCTAACTAATTTTGCACCCTTTATTGTGTCGATAAAGTTTGAATGCTTGCTATTTAATCACACAGAATTTAAAAAAAATCTAAATGAACGAACACAGATAGTTTATTACCTGGGTCCTAGTTTTTTCATAGAAGCTTCTATTTATTTAACCTTAGTATTTTGCAGGCGGACTCATGAGAGGTATCTAGTTATAAAATTAGCCGTAACACTTATAGCCTGTACAAGAAGTTGTCAGCTGTCATTGAGGCATCTCGTTCTCAAAATGTTGACTTATTTTTCGCACAAACACACAATTACATATCACTTACTAAGTTCAGATTAAGTTAATTAGACTAGTTTAATTTAAGATCCAACATGTTTATTTTTCTATAAATAAAGATATTGTTTTATAACAAATGTTTTCTTTAGAATGCATTTTCTATCAAGACATCTCTGATCACATTTGTTGTGTCACGCCATATTTTGTTTTCGTATTGTGAAGCGGGCTTTAAAATACGTGACGAACGTGACAGCGTGCATGCAACGGACGTGCAATGTCGTGCAATATAGTGCAACACCTTCACACACTAGCTTTGCTTTGTCAACCTCCAACATTTCAATTTTTAGCATTGAAATATTTTGTGTTATATTTTGTCAAACGTTTGCCGACAAAAATGTTTGAGTACCTGTGTGAAAATATTCGACTTTTACGTCCTTGGGAAAAGGATCAAAGTGTAAGACCCAATTTCACCAGTTCCTAAAAAGGTTTCGGAGAGTTAAGTGCTAGTTTTGTTTGATTTAATTTCATCTGACAAAAAAGTTCTGAATAGGCTATCGGGTACTTATCCGGCACTGGTGAAATTGGCCCCAAATGACAAGGATTTATAATAACATCAACATAACATATCATCACGCTTATATTACCCAGTAGGGTATGGCAGAGGTGTACACCACCCACATTTCACCTGTTATGTTTAGGTCCCCTAGGGATAGGGCGTGAGCCTATCGCCATCCACCGGGCATAACACCGTGCTGCTTTTATGAATTTCCTGACGGAAAGTTCACAACACACTTTGCCCTACCCGGGAATCGAACAGGAGATATCGCAGTGAGAGGCAGTTCATTTGTATTATTTACTCGTAATTAAGTTAACAATATATTATGGTTGCCTAAAAGTAAGGTTTTTATTTTTTTTATTTAATAACTTTTTCAGATTGAAATAAATATATCAATCAGAGTAATTAGACGGACTAATAGAAGCTACAATGCCTACATGTTGTATATTTTTATTCTTTGTGGCACAAAATTGTAACATGTACATGTATTATTAAAATTATGAAAATACGGGTGTTACTCACGTAATGTTGGTCTATTTAGTCGACCGCGGTTTCGCCTATATGTCTAGGCATTATCAAGAGAGTGCGATACGTCGCGCCTGAGTCGCAGCCAGTCTTGCACTGCGGGCAGCGACGCGCGCCGCGCGCTGTGACGTCATAGTAAGGGGTGGTGCTACACTGGTGTCTGTTGGTAGCGTTTTTGTGATGTTTTCACTGTCATTGTCACTGTTATTTTCACTGTCATCACCGTCAGTGTTGTCGTGCGTATTCGGGGCAGTGTGGAACGAGCTCACAGTGTCGGCAGATGGCAGATGTGAGCTCGTTCCACGCGGCGCGCGTCGCTGCCCGCAGTGCAAGACTGGCTGCGACTCAGGCGCGACGTATCGCACTCTCTTGATAATGCCTAGACATATAGGCGAAACCGCGGTCGACTAAATAGACCAACATTACGTAAGTAACACCCGTATTTTCATAATTTTAATAATGTTACAAACTCACGTCAGTTTTATTAAAAACATGTACATGTAATTATTGCTTTATTATTTTTTATTTTATTTTTCCTTTTGTCACATTACTTCTAACTCATTTACTGGGCGCATCAGAATATCAGCGCTGCGGTTCTTTTAGCGCTGCAGTATTGTGCTGAGATGCGTACCATTTCTGGCATTATTAATAGTATTTTAAATTATTTAGTTTTAGATGTATTATAATGTATTCTTTTTTATTATGCCAGAATAAATGATTTTTCTTTCTTTCTTTCTTTCTTCTTTAGCCAGATTTCAGAGACAAGATTAATTGGTATTATTGTGGTATTATTAATCTCACGTACTGTCTCAGCAGCACATATCCTGAGAGAAAGTAAGTTCATTGAGTGAGTTGGTAATAATCTACTCTGTACCTCATGTTTGCGTATTTGAGTTATGTAGATACATTCTGAAGGCAACTGACTTCGCTTATTTGAGTTTGCAATGTTATACGTTTGTACTGCGTAATTTTCAACTTGCCTGCAAGCACTGAGGTCAAATCTTTGCCAAAATATGCCATAGAGTAAAACGTGAAATTGATTTGGTATTTTACCTGCCCGGAAATTACCAAATATGGTAAATTAGGACCAACCGCCTCGTTGGTCCACCGGAATAATTTGTGTATTGCTAACTGCGAGGTCTGGGATTCGATTCCCAGGTCGAGAAAAAGTGTTATTTGTGAATTTTCGGTGAGGAAATTCTCAATAGTAGCACGGAGTTGGAATTGTGCCCGGTGGATAGCGATAGGCTCATCCCCTATCTTATAGGACCTTAAGCATAACAGGTGAAGTGTTGGTGTTATACACTTCTGCTACACCCTTCTGGGTAATATAGGCGTGATGTTATGTTAAATGCATAAATGAATTGTTATTTTTTTAACCCATACAGATCTAACATGTGTAGGAATATCATATTCGGTAAAACACGTTCCCGCGAGCCTTCTGTAAAGCACTTCATATCCAATTTGTCAATTATTTTCTCATTTTTACTTGTTCCGCGATGACGAGCGTCGAGCATGTCCGACACGACAGCTATGGAATGGAACAGACATGACTCTCTATGTAATTGGAATGTCGACGTTCGTTTGTGGAACGTTTTGCATATTTTTGCCCGTGTAGGCTTTTAGCTGACTAAGGGTTCGGCCGACTAGTTGACGAGGCCGATCGTTAGATTCGGAAGCCTCTACAGAACTTTCTAGACAGATAAAATGTCAAATTGGTTTTTATATTTATAGAAACAACCAGTACTTAACATATTAGATACTGCTAAAACTTTTGATCGTTTATTGCTGAAATGGAAAACCTAGTTTCACTAATTCCTAATTATTAAGATAGGATAAGTACCAGTTAATTCTGTATAAAGCTATACAAATTTAATTGAAATGTCATGTGTCAAATAAGTTCCGAATAGCCTTTCGGGAACTTATATATAATCGGTCTAGCCTATTGAACTTGGCCCCTACATACTTAATCCTGTACATTTAAGGGTAACAGTTATACTAATATTTTGGTACATAAAACAATTTGTGTAGGTATAGGAACCGGCTCGTAATTTTCTTTACTTTCCGACGAATTACGCTCACACTAAGTTCGCAACTAGCCAGTTGCGAACTCTTAGTCCCAACGCGAAAGTTTTCTTTCATAACTGTTAACTGCTATGGACATGGATTAAGGGATACTAGAACTTATTATGGTTACTCATAATTATGGATAGTATGGTACGTTACGGTTATATCATACATTAATACATAAAGAGCGCATAGCAATCGCCTATAACCTATTGTGTTTGGCGGAAAACCATCAAAGTTTGTAAATGTAACTTTCCATTGAATAAATAAATAAATAAAAAAAAATCACGCCTGTTATTACCGGTAAGGGTGTGGAGGCAGAGGTGTATTACATCCACATTTCACCTGCTATGTTTAGGTTCCATTTGGTAGAGGGTGAACTTATCGCCATCCACCGGGCACAATTCTAACTCCGTGCTGCTATTGAGAATTTCCTGACCAAATTCCATATAGCATATTTCTCCGACGATCGAATCCTAACCCTCACGGTGAGAGGCCACAATGACATATCCTAACCACAAGACCGACGAGGCAGTTACTTTTTAGGGTTCCGTACTCAAAGAGAAACAACTGAACCCTATTACTGAGACTTCGCTGTCCATGAACGCCTGTCACCAGGCTGTATCTCATAATCCGTTATAGCTAGGCAGTTGAAATTTTTACAGGTGATTTAAAACTGTTGCCGCTATATCAAAAAATCTAATGAAATAAATATTTAGGAGAAAGGACTCCCATACAACAAACGTGATATTTTTGCTAGTTTTTAAGAGGGGCACCCATACAACAGACATGTTAGACTGTTGTCTGCAAGTGTGGTGTAGTGGTTTAAGCGGTCGCCTCGCCGCTCTCCACTGCACTGGTGTTGTGGGTTCGATCCCCACATGGGACAAATCTTTGTGTGATTCTCAAAGATTTGTTCTGAGACTGGGTGTGCTTGTGTGAGTGAATGTGTGTATTTGGCCTTTTCGTTGGGACCATTAGATAGTGTAATTGCTTCTGGCGTTCTATCTAATGTAAAAAAATAATGTTTTTTTTTGCCGTTTTTATAGATAATGGTACGGAACCCAAGACCGACTCGCGATTGGACTGTTTTTTAAAATCTAAATGTAAGATAGATACCTTATAGTCTTATACCTAAGCTACGCACGTCAAGGTAACTATGTCGAATCGTAACGTCAATCCGCTTTCCAAACTGAAGTATCAAAGGAAACGCTTCAAACTTTTCCAAAGTGAAAACGTTCGAATGTTGTATAAAATGGTCGTGTATTTTTCAGCCGTGGGTGTTGAAATTTTAAAAGGTTCCCATGAATTTTTAAGTAAGTTTATCTTTTTTATGCCTCATTTATTGCAAACCTGGGCTTTTGAAAAAAAGAGTACTTTATAGGAGTTCTCGACCGGAGTTCAAAACTACTCCAATGATGAAAATGCATCAAAGTGTAGGTGAAACCGCGGTCGACTAAATAGACCAACATTACGTGAGTTACACCCGTATTTCATAATTTGAATAATGTTACAAACTCACGTCAGTTTCAATAAAAATACTTCATTATTGTAAAAATAAAAAATATTAGTAGTAGTAAAAATATTATTTTCTTATCGAGGTTTTAAAGCGTACTTTACTTCGGTTTTAAAATGTTACTGACGTTAAAAAGCAGCGCAGTACGCAAATGCAGAGTGCATTTGCACCTTACGATTATAATATAACCTACTGCTCCAGCTAGAGAGAACTATAAAATATACTTAACTAAAAAATATATCCAAATAAAATATTGTACTTACAGAGTCGTATCGATTCTAAACTTCAGCTGAGAGTTCCATTCAGTTTAAAGTTCCGGGAAATGTTTCTGCACTCGTCAAAATGGCGAGATACTAAAATAGACGCGAAAAGGAATAAAACCTTTTCACTGGCATTTCGTGTACGAATATGGAACATAAAACTTTACAAATTCTGCTGAAAGTACATCAAACGAAGATCACTAGACCCACAAACCTGTAGTTCAGTGGGAATGTTCTAAGAAATTAAATCGGGTAACTGTGTAACGTTTAGTGAATTTTCGACTCGTTCATAGAAAATAAGAACGAGCATCAAATTAATTTATTCGATTTTCCATAGTGAGGTTCGTTCGTGGTTCCAATAGTTTCCGATTCGTTTCATATAAAATAATAAATAATAATATAGCAGCCCTGCCTGTATACCTATGTATTGCTTGGGTGCCCGATGGATGCGCCGACCAGCAGTTACAATTACGGTAGACTGTGTAATTTTAAATGGCTGGTAGTTACTATGAAGACAAAGGCTAAGAACTCACGACGCGGTTCTTTTTTCCTCTTTTTTTCTTATTGCCGGTCTAAAATAGCACAATCAATTAATTTGAGGTAGTACACACGAATCTGGTGCTTTGTGTTTCAATCGTTGTTCTCGTTGTAAATGTACCTATTGATTTGTAATTACTGTTTTTGCCATTGTTCTTGCAGTTATCTATACAGCAGGTTTTGTGACAAATATTTATTTATTTTTGCTGAATAATGCACGAATACTTAAATTTCCCTAGGACAATTTGGTCTGCCGATAGTTCCTTATGTGCCCACGACGCGCGCTGCGGTCGATTCGTGTTCTGACACCTCTCACTTTTACTGGTGGTAGTGCTCTTGTGAATGAGCTCGAGGGCGGCAGCACCACCGTCTCACCTTTAACCTGCCGCCAAATAGTAGTGCTTCCATTACTGTGTTCCGGTTTGGTGGAGAGATCAGGCCCTGAAATTACTGGCACATGAGGCATAACACCGTAGTCCTCAGCTGCAGCGACACATCTATAATCTGCTTTTGTGGATTGTTGATGTCCATGGGCTGTACTCCACTTACCATCAGGTGGACTACACGTTCGTTCGCTGTGGGCGTAGTATAAAAAAGAAATCGGATTCAGCGAATACTTACATACACATGTACTTGTACGACTGCTGGGCACGGTTCTCTTCAGAAGGTAAGGTAAGTGCGGATTGATAGACTTCACACAAATACCCTCAAATATTTTAAGGCACTCACAGGTATTTTTTTCTTCTCTAGGTAGGTTTTCCTTCACCGTTAGCGGGCGATAATTTTCATGATAAATACTCACATATCTTCGAAAAGACGAATCTTAACGATTTATTGACAGAAGTAAGAGGTTAAAAAAACATTTTAATCATAATGATTTGTACACATAATTATATATATTGTAGACACGGGTCTTAATCGCTGAGCCTTCACCAGTCGGCTCGTGACCACGATCGGTGTGATTCGATCGAAACTGTCGAGCAAATAAGGTATTTATACCTTTAAAAATATTTACGCACTTAAGACCCGTGTCTACAATATATAATTATATTTGAATCATAGCAATGTCAATATAAATTTTCCCAAATCTGAACTGTGTATTGTAATAAAATAAGTAAAAAATAAATAAAATCCCGAACTATAACCGTTGGACATTTTGAGTGTTTATATTGTAAAGGTAAGGCACGTAATATGTTTAAGTTTGATGAGAACAAACACAATTGGACGAAGGTTACAAACAAGGCTTGTTGGCTCAATGTAACATATTTACTTTCCTGAAGGTTTAATAGGAAAGGTCTCGGTAATGTCGACCCTGTATGAGACTTCCTCGTATAGTAAACAATCGCTCATATTTGGCACTAGTACTCAAACATAAGGGTTGTGATGTGAAAAAGTTTACATTTCTGTTGTGAGTGCCAATTGTAAATCTTGAGCTTGCGAAGTAGTCTTGAATTGAATCACGAGCGTAGTGATTCTAATAAAGACTACTTCGCAAGGGAAAGATTTAAGAGGTCACGAACTGGAAATTAAATTTTTCTCACGCTTTACATACAAAACTTTTCACCTCCTCCAGTGACAAAATATTAAGATTTAAATAAACTCGTACTCGATTGCTTAACCTGGAATAATTCCATGAAATACGACAGTAATACCGATCCAGAATGCGTTTTAGGGTCTTTTGTAAGTCGCCACTAATCAAATATGTCGTACGCTTTCAAATACTTTTCACGTGATTTTTCTGGTAAAAAGCAAACTTCTGTGTTAGAAGCAAGTTGTCCCAACTCTTTTGAAGTTCCACAAAGTTCTTCATCACTGAATTCGCTATTTTTATGTTAAAAAGTTCCAGTAAACAATTAAACATAAACTGAAAAGAATTTATAGTTGCACGCGATGACACAGACTTTTTTTTTAAGAATGCGTTCGAAAATTCTTTCCGTAACATTTATTTAGGAGTCTAATATTAAGTATCTGATTTTAATTAATTTAATGGTCTATCACGAATATAAAACATTAAAATACTAAATGACGTGAGAAAAATTTAATTTCTAGTTGTTGACCTCTTAAATCTTTTGCTTGCGAAGTAGTCTTTATTAAAATCACTAGCTCTACGCACGAGCACTACAGTCGTGATTCAATTCAAGACTACTTCGCAAGCTCAAGATTTAAAATTGGCACTGACAACAGAAATATAAACTTTTTCTCACTTGTACCATAAATAACTATTAATTTAGATTCTGCCACCATTTTATTTTATTCAACGTCTATAAAATTACATGGTTTGGACTAAAATTTGTATTGTGTAGTTGCTGTTATTGATTTTTTAACCGACTTTAAAAAAAGGAGGAGATTCTCAAATCGATTGGAAATTTTTGTTTCTTTTTTTATGTTTATCCGCGAAAACGCATGGACTGATTGAGAAATTATTTTTTGTCTGAAAGTGTATACTTGTTATGTGGTCTTATTTGCATCGATCTCAAAAAATCGAGGGCTACACTCATACTTTTAAGGCTTTTATATTGTTTTTCGTGGATTACCTAAAGCTACTCGGATATTTGCATCTAGCAGTTAGTATTTCATATTGATGTGGTGATGCTGGAAAGTACAACTCCTCAACGGTTAGAAGTACGAAAATAATGATTTAAATATTGGCACCTTTAGGCCGTTTACTATATTCTTTCAAGTTATACATAGATGAGGCGAGACGTTGATTATAACTATATATTTCTTTCTTTTAAGTGCATTTTTTGTAACAAATCTTAACTCTCGTAGTTAGTAAGAGACTTGAAAGATCTCAGTTCTCTTCCAAGGGTCGCAGTCTAGATCTTTTGAACGACTCTTCTGTGAGTAGTTAGCGAGTGGCGACGACGCGCGACGGTAGCGCTGCAGATAAGTAGACATCAGCTCAAGAGCTATCGAGCGAGAACCGTTCCCAGAGTTGTATAACTCGGTCTGACTGAAACTGGAATAGTTCTTGACGTTTCGAGTCGCACTCCACGTCTTCAGCCCTTCGCGGAAACTGTTACTACTTCTGTCTAAAACTTCAGATATATTACGAATGTTGCAAACTTTTAATATAACATTTCTACAAACAAGAGAGTAATTTTCAAGTGCCTCGATGACGTCACGACGTCTTTTGTGGGTAGACTATTCAGCTACGCGATATTTGTACCGAAAACATTTAGTTTTTTTAAACATTTTCTTTTAAAAAAAGTTTGTGTACCCATATAACACTGTTTTATTACAAACTGTTTTGTGAGTGTGAAATTGTTCTGTTATATTAAAATGTTTATGAGTCGATATTTTGCCATACAATGCGTCAACAACTAGATTTAACAGTAAAATTAAATACGCTAAGCCCAAATATCACCAACTGCTGATAAGTTTTTGGAAAGTCAATTTTATAAATTCCGAAAAATTGTTTCGAATAGGCTATCAGGAACTTATCTCATCTAGAACCAGTGAAATTGACCCTAAATATAATTAACACAGTCACCACCAGCACGGTACTTAGTAAGAGCTGTTGGTGTTTTTTTTTTATCTGAAACTTGTGCTTCAAGTGGTTTAGTGCTACTTTAAAAGAACACAAGAACAAAGTCTCAGTTTCGATAATAGAGACAATAAGATAGGTGTTAATGGACACATTCTTAGCATAAATTAATTAAGTAACTTAGGTCCAAATTAAATTACTCATTAGTCTCTAATTTTATATAAAGACTAGATTGTAATCTTTATGAAGTATCTAATTGTTTAGACACATCATAAAATCTGAAACTTACAACCATTGTTGAACGTAAAAAAAAAAACTAAACAACAAGTTGTAGGTTTCGTGGAGCGACCACATCCTTTGAAACGTGCCAGTAAACATGTCATACAAAGCAAAATTAATGAAGTCATGCTAGTGACGTGATTGACACTCAATTAAACATTCTAGTGAGACTGCCATTGCTTCGCTCCAAGACGGAATTTAATCTCAAATGTATAAGGAATTTACATTAAGTGGGTCAACAATGTCGAAATTACTTGTGTTGGGTACGATTTAATCTATGTTTAGAATTCAACGCTGGAATTAATAGGCTAATATTTTATTTATTAATAATTCAATCTATGCTACTAACTAGGGCTTAAACTATTTTGTTAAGTATAGAAGAAATATATATACTTATCACGCTGGCACAAAAATAGTTGAGAAATTTCGAGTCTAGAAACATACGAATCCATGTTTGAATTTGCAAAGCACTTGGGGCGAAATATATATATATTACACAGGAGATATTAAGCTTTTTATGACTCTGCTGTCGTTTCACCTTGGAGAAGATGACGCACTCTAGTTTTAAATGTGTCCCTGGTGGTGCACATCCTGATCTCAAGAGGGAGTGCATTCCATAATATAAATGCAGATAAAAACCTGGCTTTAAAATGGAGTTAAAGACAGAAAAATCTATTCACAATGTGCTGTAATATTGAAGTCAACCTTTGAACATTGCTTTCAAATAAATTATAGCTGTAAAAATGTATGTAACCATGTAATAAATTAATATTGTATAGCATTAACCAAAAGGTTGTACCTATGGATGGATAACCTTCTACCCTCATACATCAAACGTAAGCACACACACATACAAACATAACATCGACAATAACGATGGCGTCATGTGCGCGTAATGACGGGATAAATCCGCATGGAAACCAAATAGGTACCTTTACAGAGGTCTTTTGATATATTACTCGGTTATACGTTATACTCTGGTTTATTCTACTTATCCTCTATAAAGGAAAACATAACATAACATAACATAACGCCTATATTACCCAGAAGGCAGAAATGTATAACACCTGCACTTGTCTGCACGTGTGGCGTAGTGGTTTAAGCGGTCGCCTCGTCGCTCTCCACTGCACTGGTGTTGTGGGTTCGATCCCCACATGGGACAAATCTTTGTGTGATTCGCAAAGATATACAAAAAGTAAATAAACAGCATCATTCTCATAAGCCGCTTGGAGCCAATATTCTTCTAAATAGACCTTGATTCGGTTATTCAAAATAGATATTATTTGTTCTGAGACTGGGTGTGCTTGAGTGAGTGAATGTGAGTATTTGGCGTTGTCATTGGGACCACTGGATAGTGTAATTGCTTCTGGCGTTCTATCTAATTTAAAAAATCCAAATTATTATTATGTTGTTTATGTTCCCATAACACGGGACTATGGAGTCCCGGTACTTTGGAAGGCATGCGTGGGGCCGAAGCCAACAGCGCAGAGGCCTGATAAACATTTTAATCTAAATGTAAAATGGGACACAAACCGACGACTATCCCTGTTCAAACTATATAAATGCACCCAAGGACAGTCCCCGGTTTGTATTATTTTTATTATTATTTTATTATAATAAACGCCTTTTAGGTAAGTAGAAGCACTTTTTTTTCTTTATTCGTATGTAGCAAACGGGCTTGTAGTCGACCTGATGGTAAGTGGTTACTACAGTCCATGAAAAACAACAATACACAAAAGTAGATTGTATATGCCGTTTCATGTGAGGACTATGGCGTTATGCTTCATGTGCCAGCCATTTCAGGCCCTGATCTCACCACCAAACAGAACACATGTAACACCAATCACCACACTATTGGCAGGTTAAGGGTGAGATGGTGGTGTTGCTGCTCTCGAGCTTGTTCATAACATCACGCCTATAGTACCCAGAAGGATGTGGCAGAGGTGTACAACACTCACACTTCACCAGTTATGTTTAAGTCCCATGCGATAAGGGGTGAGCCTATCGCCATCTACCGGAAACAATTCCAACTCCGTACTGATATTGTAAATTTCCTGACGGAAAGTTCACCAATAACACTTTTTCCGACCCGGGAATCAAACTCGAGACCTAACGGTGAGTGTCGCATACGCTAACCACAAGACCATCGAGGCTGTACCACCATTATTACAAGAGAAAAGAAAAGACACCCAAACAAATACCTATTAGTACATCAATTTGTTATATTTCTAACAACATTATTGTAAGCTACAGAGATGTAAGCACAAAAATAATAAACCCTGCAGGGTATACGATATAACAAAAGATTACCCTAATAACTTTCACGAGGATTCTGCCAGACATAATTATGAAGGTTTTATTAAAAGCGTTGTAAGCCACAAAAATTCGCCTGAAATGTTTTTAATTAAGCCACTGAAACATTATTTCGGGAAAATTAAACGACTGTTCAGATATAAAAACGCTACTTTGTTATATTTATATTAATTGCACTTTGTGTTCATAAGCTGGGTTTTTTCGTATGTCGTTACTGAAGATAGAATAGTAAGGGCCAAAGCACACACGACTTTTAGCATCGGTGACCGGCGACTGAGTGGCTTTTCAGAAGCTTGGAACGCAACTGAGTGCGATCTCACACACAATATGATACCAATATTCTCTACTAAGAAACAGTTGAAAAAGATATGGGACCGGCAGGATTTGAACCTGCGACCTTACTGCACACCGAGCAGCCGCTTTAGCCAACCAGCTACGGTCACCTCTTACCAGTACAGCATAGCTAAATGCTATAAAAATAATCAATTAGAACCAATATTCTGTTCCTAAAGCAAATAAAATTGAGACAATTCCATAAGATTCTGCTTCTCATAGAAACCGATTTAATGAATGGAAAGTGAAGGCACTTAATTGCTCGTTTCGGCTCAATACGATTTGTACATACTTGTACTTGTACACACATCAATCTGGTTTTGGCTTCTTTAAAGTCGAAGTCCTTGTCTGAGCTATCGATCAAGGCGATATCAATTAATGACCTTAATCAATCTTCCGAGTCTTTTCCAAACTTCATTGAATATTAGTATTTTACGTAGAGCGACTGGCATCATAGCTTCACAACCCAGTACGAGGTAATACAATACTCTTCGTTAGACTAGTTGTCAGACTTTTTGGCATCTGACTACCCGTAACGACTGCCATAGATGTTCAAATAGAAACCGGGCTCACGGGCGGACGGCTTAAGGGGGAACAATCGGTATAGTATTCTCATACAAAATGAGTATGGTTGTATCTTTTACATTTTTCATCACAATCTTATAATTTTTGCACAGCCAATTTAAAACATCATTATCTATGTTCCTTCGATTTCAAATTAGCAACGTTTTAATTATCCAGCAGGCTCACAAAATGCAGATATGTATAAATATGAATAATATTATTCGTGAAATCTGTAATCTCTTTAAGTTGCCTGCCCGCCTGTAAAAACAGCGTCGTAAGTTCTTAGCCTGCATTATGCCTTAAGATATACTTATAGAATATCTATATTAAGTAATTTTTTAGTCGACTTATCAGTCGACTTGTCAGTCGACTTGGCATAATGCAGCTGACTGCGTAACAGTAAACATCTCTGTTCCACATACAAATCTCGTCATTGTTACCATAGCAACGAAGTTTTGTTGAAAATCGTCCGACTTATCAAACAACAAATCCGAGTTATTGCCTTAATCATCAACACATATTTTCACTCACACATTTATATCATAGGCCGATAGAGACAACAATACCTTTATATGTGAGCGATTGTATACCCTTAACGTGCTGTCCGTGGCACGGATGAAAACTCGTCATGTAAAGGTCACCCTTCCACGGTCGAACGTGGTTAGCATTGCTTAACCCCATAGAAATCTTACGAGTTAAGGAATTGTCGTCTTTATGTCATCGCCAAAAAGAATAATTTTGTTTGCAGGAATACAAAAAGTGGTATTTGAAAAACGGCGACATGCGTCCCAGTGTTAAAAGATAGTCGATAGCATTTCTATTGACTAGTTATTAAGATTTCTATGCTTAACCCGCAAGATCGATCGGTCCACGCGGCTTATACAAATATTAATTACAATATGTCACACATCTACGGTTCAAGTGTAATAATATTGTAATAAAGCTCACGGACAATATCGGATATTTATTCAGACGTGGTCCCAAAGTACAAATTGGATAATTGAATCCGTACCGATTTAAGCGACACAAATAATTGGATGCGGATTCCGAAATAATGACATTATCCAAAATTCTGACACAATTTCTGAGCACGCTGATAGAAAATACTCGATGAATTACTTGTTTTTTTTGGCTGAGGATGGTCCCGGCTACTACTCCATATTACTTGTAATAGTTATTTATGGTACAAGTGAGAAAAAGTTTATATTTCTGTTGTGAGTGCCAATTTTAAATCTTGAGCTTGCGAAGTAGTCTTAAATTGAATCACGAGCGTAGCGAGTGATTCTAATAAAGACTACTTCGCAAGCGAAAGATTTAAGAGGTCACGAACTGGAAATTAAATTTTTCTCACGGGTTACATACAAAACTTTTCACGTCTTCCAGTGAGAAAATATTAAGATTTAAATAAACTCGTACTCGATTGCTTTACCTGGAATAATTCCATAAAATACGAGAGTAATACCAATTCAGAATGCGTTTTAGGACCTTTTGTAAGTCACCACTAATTAAATATGTCGTACGCTTTCAAATACTTTTCACGTGATTTTTCTGGTAAAAAAGCAAAATTCTGTGTTAGAAGCAAGTTGTTGCAACTCTTTTGGAGTTCCACAAAGTTCTTCATCACTGGATTCACATTTTTTTTTGTTAAAAGTTCCAGTAAACAATTAAACATAAACTGAAAAGAATTTATAGTTGCCCGCGTTAACTGACACAGACACAGACTTCTTTTTTTGAAATTGTGCGTTCGGAAATTAATTCCGTAACATTTATTTATAGAGTCTAATATTAAGTACCTGATTTTAATTAATTTAATGGTCAATCTCGAATATAAAACCATTAAAATACTAAATAAGCGCGTATTTATATAATTTAAAATAATTAAAACATATAGTATGTAGTTATTTAATAAAATTGATGTCAATGTTTATTACTAACATACATGGTGGCTGTTTGTTTTTTTTCAGCGCCTATTCATTGGAAGGATTTTGTGTTTCGAAATTTGAATCACTTTGCCTCACTAGTGAGTAAAAACGGTTTTTACTCACTGAATTCTGGCAAGCAAACGATCTTTTTCGTGCTGGTGTGGTGAAAAAACAGTTTAAATTTGCACAAGTAAGTTTGAGTGTGTAGCCAGTAAACGAGCTGTTTGCAGAAGCTGTAAGCTTGTGCAAGTAACATAGAGCGTTTAACCGGTACTACGGTAAATTGATAAACATTAAAATACACAGAGCTTTAACTTTTTTAGCTTTGACGTTCTTTTTTTAAACGTCAAGAACCTGTAGGTTAGGAAAACATGACAATTCAAATACCCGTCGCGTCGTTACTTTCAAATTAAAAAAAAAAGATGTACTTAAAATTTTGAATATTTTGATGACTTCCTTTTAATAAAATATCTAATTACTAGTAAAGAAAATCTCTTTTATGTTGTCTGAAGGCCTTATCAGTCATGTGTTTAGTTTATTTGATAAATCCCAGCGTAACAGCCTTTGTCACTACTAATTGGTTTATTAAGCTGCAAAGCCATTAGTTTGGGTAATGATGTTCTTTGTAGCCCCTTGGGTTGTTGGGTAAAGATTATGTGGGGACTTACGTAACATGCCTACACACCATCACTACATAGTATAAAACAAAGTCGCTTTCTCTGTCCCTATGTCCCTATGTATGCTTAGATCTTTAAAACTACGCAACGGATTTTGATGCGGTTTTTTTAATGAATAGAGTGATTCAAGATGAAGGTTTACGTGTATAATACATGCATATTATAGTAGAGAAAAGCCGAGAAATTTAAAGATTTGTAATGTGATGTCGTAACAAACATATTTTTCTGCGCTTACATTGCAAACGCTGGCTAAATCTTACGAGATAGATCAAATTTATGTAATACGGAATTGTATATCTTAAAAAGATGAATAAAAAAATCCGCGACAGTATATGTTTATCTAAGGATAACCCACAGTAACCATTTTTATCTTTTACATATTACAAAAAAAAATGGGTTATTTACCAAGCTATTTTAAGCGATACAGTATCATACTTATATACATTAGATACGTTGTGCATTTCATGTAGATCAAAATTGCCCTTTATAGCATGTGATTTAAATGAATATTTTCGAAGATATTACAGATTTAAAAATTGCGGGATGTCGAAAAATCTTCATGGTATAGGGAAAGGGGAATTGTTTTACTCCAAATTTATCGCATGCGGGCGACGGGCAGTAATGAAGAAATCAAAACTACTGGATCTATTTTAATCATTTTTTCAGTGAGTGACATAGGCTATAATATATTATTATTATATACCCGTGCGAATCCGGAGCGGGCCACTGTGTTTATATACAACGTTCACAGTTTTTCTGTAGTGTATTTAGTATCAGCATTGTACCCGTGCGAAGCCGGGGCGGGTCGCTAGTACCTAATAAATTAGGGTTATGGCCACCCTAACTTAACTTATTTGGTAGTGTTTGTTTGGTTGGGCACCAAGTCATCTAATCAAGTAAAAACATAACTCATTATTGACAGTCGGATAAAAAGAGTAATATAATTGACAATCGGATGGCGGAGTGGGTAGTGTACCTGCCTGCGATACTGAGGTCGCGGGTTCGATTCCCGCTCAAGACAAATCTTTGCGCATGAACATAGGGGTTTGTCTTGGTCTGGGTGTTACTATGTATAATAAGTATGTATTTACAAAATAAAAGTATTAGTATCAGTTATTCTAGTACCCATAGTACAAGCTCTGCTTAGTTTGGGACTAGATGACGTTGTGTAAGATGTAAAAAAAAATATTACTAGCGATCCGCTTCGGCTTCGCACGGGTAGTAGAGCAAAAGAAGGTATACGTAACTAATTTTTAAGGCATCACTTTATTAACTGCCTCGATGAACCTGGTTAGCGTATGCGCCTGTCACCGCCAGGTCTCATGTTCGATTCCCGGGTCGGGAGATGTGTTATTTCTGATCTTTCCGTCAAGAAATTTACAATAGCAGCACGGAGTTAGATTTGTGCCCGGTGGAAGTCGATAGATATAGGCCCTAGCCGTAACAGGTGAAGTGTGAGTGGGACACCTCTGACTTGCCCTTTCGGATAATATAGGCGTGATGTTATGTTATATAATAAGAGGAGAAAGTAACTTAGTCTGTCTTCTACGCTTTCACACACAAAAATAAATCAGGTAAAAATTGTATGCAGCTGTAAATCTGACATAAGTCCTAGGCTATTTTTAACGACACTATACAAGAGAGAAACCGCAGTGGCAACTAGTATTGATAGTATTTTGTATATATAGTTAGGTATTTCTTTAATTAGTTTTTAAGATTAAATTGTAGTTAGGTTAGTAATGTAAATATTTAAATAAATATGATATATCCTATCAAAAAAAAGCAGATTGAAAATGGTTATTCAAGACTAAATAAAATATATAAATTGAAAAAATAAAATAGACAAGATTTCACAAGACGTTATGTGTTTGTTTATCATGGAAGTGTTACGGCGTACGACGGAAACTTAATCACAAGTTTCCGATCCACGCACGAGTGAACCTTGAACAAACTTGTCAATAGAAAGTTATTGGCAAGTCCTTCAAAGTTTTAAATTATACTTCGGATCGTGGAATATAGTAAATAATATTAAAAAAAAAACTAGCTTTTACCCACGGCTTCGTCGCGTGGAGTTCGTTATATTAAGTAGTAGCTGCTCCCGCGCTTTGGCCCGAGTTAAATGATACTGCCCGGCTTCCATGGAGTTCAGCGTAATGTTAAATATCAAAAAACCTTAATGAATAGTTAAACTATCAAACACAAAAAGAATTATTTAAATCCGATCATTACTTGTCGAGATTAGCCCTAACAAACAAATTAAATTTTTCTCGCGGTTTCGTCTGCGTGGTAGGTAATCAATAATAAAAAGAAGCATATTTTACGAGACTTGTAGTCAATCACCTGCATATAAAATTCTATTACAATCGGTCTAGCGTTTTAGAAGATTAGCCGATTTGAACAGACAGACAGACAGACAGACAAAATATTTAAAACTGTATTTTAGGCATAGATATCGTGCAAATAACTATATGAACTAAAAAAAGCCTTGTTATTTTAACATTAAAAACAGACACTTAATTTTTTTTATTTGTATTGATGTAGGAATTTGCAACACCTTTTCCAAGAATTTGCACGGTATGACGATAGCGAGTACCTTTGTTGCTGAAATGTATCCTGGATTTGGACATACTTTGTTATTTTTCCTTTGATTAATTGGCAAAACCGCTATACGTTAATTCATGTTAATTAATAAATATGGATAATAGCATACTATGTCAAAAATCTATCGTTTGCATTCGATATCGCCTATTAACAATTACATTCAAAATTACTGAATCGTAACTAACTTAGCCGCATAGATATTAAACCAGTAAACAGAAGGTATTTGCACGAAGTTAGAACTATTGGAACTAGCTAGTTTAATCGTGGATAGAGTAATCTCCTACTAATTGGATGGATTAGGTACTTTGTCTGACGAATTGGTATCGTCTTCCCTTGATCAATATGTGGAGATAGCGGTTACAAAATATATACGAGTATGTAGCTTAGCCCGCTACATAAGTTCAAGTTATACCAAATTTAGATTTAGCTAAGAAAATTTAACGACGAAATATATTGAGCGGCATGTGGCGGGTTTTATAATTCACATTTAATCTTTGATGACACATGAACTGTTCATGTAAGTGATCTATCTATTATTGGCCGAGCAGGGCGTCTTCTCTAATGACAGCGTCAGTTGCGTGCAAAGATAATGTAATACTACCGTAGAAGATGCGGAACTTAGAACAAGTTTTGCCTCAGATCATTTTTTATTGCCAACATAACAATATAATTTAAAAATAGTTATTTATGGTACAAGTGAGAAAAAGTTTATATTTCTGTTGTGAGTGCCAATTTTAAATCTTGAGCTTGCGAAGTAGTCTTAAATTGAATCACGAGCATAGCGAGTGATTCTAATAAAGACTACTTCGCAAGCGAAAGATTTTAAGAGGTCACGAACTGGAAATTAAATTTTTCTCACTCGTTACAATACAAAACTTTTCACCTCTTCCAGTGAGAAAATATTAATATTTAAATAAACTTGTACTCGATTGCTTAACCTGAAATAATTACATGAAATACGACAGTAATACCGATTCATAATGCGTTTTAGGGCCTTTAGAAAGTCGCTACTAATTAAATATGTCGTACGCTTTCAAATACTTTTCACGTGAATTTTCTGGTAAAAAAGCAAACTTCTGTGTTAGAAGCAAGTTACCGCAACTCTTTTGGAGTTCCACAAAGTTCTTCATCACTGGATTCACTATTTTTTTGTTAAAAAGTTCCAGTAAAGAATTAAACATAAACTGAAAAGAATTTATAGTTGCCCGCGATGACTGACACAGACACAGACTTTTTTTTTTTAATCGTGCGTTCGGAAATTCGTTCCGTAACACTTATTTATAGAGTCTAATATTAAGTACCCGATTTTAATTAATTTAATGGTTAATCACGAATATAAAACCATGAAAATACTAAATAAGCGTGTATTTATATAATTTAAAATAATTAAAACGTATCGTTTGTAGTTTTTAAATAAAATTGATGTCAATATTTATTACTAACCTACATGGTGACTGTTTTGTTTTTTTTTTGCGCCTATTCATTGAAAGGATTTAGTGTTTCGAAATTTGAATCACTTTGCCTCACTAGTGAGTAATAAGCGTTATTACTCACTGAATTCTCGCAAACAAACGATCTTTTTCGTGCTGGTGTGGTGAAAAAAGAATTTTTATATGATGGTATGACACTGTCATACAAGATGTCATTGTCAAAATTGCTAGTGTTGTCAAGATTCGATAAATACTAGTGATTGCAAGAGTGTCGACAAATCCATCGATATCGATTGAAACGGCAAATATGTACACATATTTTTTTGAAATTTTTAGTTAAATTTTTATTCAATATTATTTCGTAACTGTGCATTAAAATCTACCTAGATGCAACCATAGCAAAACCGCTAGCCACACAGTATATTGTTGTCTTGAATGTTGGTACAAAAAAAGTACCTGAGTCCATATTTTTTTTTTACAAGGGAAGTTTCGCGACACTGGTTGCGTGTACGTCACTTCACTTTCTAGTTTGTTGTATTGCCAGCTCATTGGTGGGAAGTGAAATCATTAGTATTTTTATTTTATTTAATTTTGTGTCTTATAAATAGTATTTAATATTATAATGCCTCTTTTATGTTTATATTAAAGTTTAAATTTATTTGCAAATATTTTGTATATTATATTTTATTTATTACTGCGCTTTGCGGTGCCTAGCAGCAATGCAAGCGCTGTAAAGCATAACGCTGAGCGATATCCCGATTTCTGCACGGATACTCGTGACGGATGTAACTTTGACTTTATTATATTTATTATTGTTTATTTTCATTTTGTGATCTTTATTCTGCTATTATTTTCTTTTGTTCTTTTTTTATTTTTTATTCTGTGTGTTTAGTTTTGAGATCTATGCTGGAATTAAAATTATTTTCTTTCTTTCTTCTTTCTTCTATCTACAATACTTATCTAATTTAATATGTTCCAGCATGTATTTATATCAGTTTTATATTAACTGAGATTTTGTCGATAACTTACCTTTTTAACAAAATTGTCTGCTCAAATGCCGCCTTAACAGTTGATAAGGTAGAAACAATATAACTGAAAGGCACGCCAGTAAATTCAATACCTGCCGTAAGCTTTAAATATTTTCTCATGAACACGTCTGAAGTGTGTCGTAGTGAATATTCCGTTTGATACGTCAGCGTCAGGATGGCTAGCGAAGTAGCGTACTGTAGATTCAGTTCATAGAATTTGACGTGCCTGTGAGTGGCGGCAAACATTTTTAATATTTCAACCCGGAATTGATGTGAAGTTACCCAAACTTTTATATACTTGTTTATATTTAGAGTGTCGCTAAATTTTAACAGTTTAGCTGAACAAAGCAGCTCAATATTCGGCATTATAATGTTGGACGATTGAAAGTGGCTTAAGCAACATTGTAAGAAAATAACCATGTTTAGTCTTAAAACTTATAATATAACATATAGGTATTAATAACCTTAATAAAAATTTATTAAAAGTATAATATAAAGCAAAAAATCGGTAAATTAGTACTTGAAGTTTGAGCTGATTATTATCATCCAATTGCAATTTAAATTTTTTTTTTTTTGCGATTTACCGATCGTAAAAGCTCACTTAAACTGAATAGCTTTTTACCCGTCGGCTTAAAAAAAAGGCTAAAGTCCAAAGTTAAAGTATCCTTATCAAAATAGTTACGAGACTCCAAATCAGACCTCTTACCACAAGTACTTAGAAACTACCTACCCACCTACCATCTAACCGATTGAATTTCAAATTAGATCACGTTAGAAACCCTCATGGATGACTAGTCGCAAACTTCCAAATGACTAGAAACTAATCGGTAGGCCACTTTGGAAGACATACGTCCCAAATAACAAAACCCCTATTTACATAATGTAATAGGGGCTCCAGTAGGTTACCGAAAACAAATCAAATAAATTATATTTATGATCTTTATGGATGGAAGAGATTTTCCTGCGGCCATTTTCCATCAAAATGGTTTATTGTGGTTGGGTCTGAGGAGATAGATAGATAGATAGATGGAGTAATCTTTATTGTACACCAAAGGTAATTTTGTAAACAATTGCATTTGAAAATTATGTTGCACAAAGGGCGGCCTTATCGCTATAAACAATTTCGTACAGGCAACCTTAGGATGGACAAGTAAGTAAATGAGCAAAGTTACGGTTTGCAATTGCAGTTGTTGTTGCGTTAATTTAAAAAAAATACAAAAGTAAAATGAAACGTCATGATAACGACAGTGGAAATTATAAAATATAATTAATACAGAAATATTTGTGTTTTTTTTTCTATGCAGGTCTAATTTATTAACTATATCTACGACTACAATATCTGTTTGTGTACCTACGTGGCGTTGGCGTAAAACACAAGACACACAAGTTTCAACTTTGTCTAGTAGTGAAAAACTTTGTAGGTTATGAGTCTACATACATTTTGTGTACTTTGACAAACACACAAAACTATCGTAGAGTTAGTAATTTGGGAGGTCGTACGCATACATTGTTTTATGACAACATTTTCTTCTGATAACTAACGACTACACGCACACCTACAATATTACTGTCAATATTTTGCATATTGACTAGTTTTCTGTGGTGCTTTTTCTAGTAAAAGCTGATAATATTTTAAATAATATTGCAGGTGTGCGGGAAGCCAACGGCGACGAGACCCATATTAGCACGCATCATTACGCGACCTATTTTATCAAACCGAATGGTTTATATTATGAATACTGTTATTATCCACCAAGTTTCTTCACCCGGAATACTTTATTCATCCTAATGCCAACAAATTGCCTAGAAGATATCGTTATATTTTTTGCCTCATTGATGTATAAAAGACATAAAAGGAAATCAATGAATTGGTATTTGGTTTAGACTGACGATTTCAAAGATGACTTAAATCTCCTTACATATGAATCTAGGACGTGGGCTCTATGAATCAAATCAAGTGTTTGAACACCTGTGTCAGAGCAATAGGTTAAGTTTTGACACTGAAATCAATGGCGCAAGTGGCTTATTTAGGTAGGTGGGTTCCTACCTACGATTTGGTGAAGATATTTATGGGTTTTAGTCTTATCTTAACTTTCAACTAATGCCCTAAAGAGTAAATAAACACGTTATGTGTATATTGTGATAGAGAGATTTTTTTATATTTTTTTTAAACTCTGCCGATGTTTAAACGCTTGAAGATACTAGATTCCCTAAAAATAATGAAATTCAGTTAAAATGGCCGTGCGGCCCAGAATAGATGACTCTGGATTGGCAGTTTACCAAAGTCCCAAAAACATTTGTCACCCCCATCCGGCGGATGGACAAATCGACAAGGAAATCTGAGGTCGAATAAGTCAAAGCCGTTCAAAACGGACTTTTACTTTTTCAATACTGGACTTACTTAGATAAGTCAAAACAAGCTCGCCACTAAATTCATATATATAGTAACATTACACCCAGATCTCACCTATTAGATAAAGATCCCATGTGATAGGGGGTGAGCCTATCGCCATCCACCGAGCACAATTTCAATTCCGTGATGCTATTCAGATTTTCTGAAGGTAAAATTCCATCTAACACTTTTGCTAAACCCTTGCCTGCATTTTTTTTTTAATATTAAATCTCTCTCTCTATTTAAAAGTTATAGCTATTTAATAATTAATTGAACAATACCATTGTAATACAATATTTATAATGACATAATCTGGAAAACCGCATACCATAAGCTCTTATATATACGAAATGAAGGGATCAATTTCATGCTAACATTTGTTTTCCTTATGAACTGCGGGATCTATAACAAGGAGAAAATTCATGGAACGTTACACAGATGATTTCATCCCTTTGAAATACCGTATAATGCGAATTTCGCGTATTAAACCTTTGCGGATTAGGATTCAGTCAGCTTTATTCTTAGAGTTGGCCGTAAAATTACCGTAAAAAACGTTTAACCTTTTTACCAGACTTCCAAAAAAAAGGAGGACGTTTTCAATTCGATTGTATTTTTTTTTATGTTTTTTCGCCGATTATAAGAGGACCCCTGGATCGATTTGAGAATTTTTTTTTGTCTGAAGGTGTATACTTGTCATGTGGTCCCTAGGATCCTCTAGGATCATTTCATCAGGTCACGATCTGATGATGGGATCCTAGAGAAATCATTTTAATAATTCACATGTTATTATTTAAAGACTGTAGAAGTATTTCTAAAGCTTTAGATATTAATAATTACAGGCTGCCTCGTTGGTTTTGTGTTCAATTCATGAGTAAAAATACTGAAAATGGTTACTCTTATTTATATCTATTTGTTGCGTTTCCCAATCCTTGTTTCAAGAAGTGCCTAAATGCCTTTCCGGAATTCTCAACTGAACGAAACTTGCTACAGTTTTAAACCGTTGCACTGTCTTTGTTAGACAGCTCTTTGTTCAACTTTGTTTTTGTGGTTCTTTACAATTTATAGTGGATTTTGTACTTGCGTGACACTGTTTAATTAATCAAGAGTTCAGTTTTGTTCTTTCTATTCGAGGTTTTATTTGAGATTAAAAAAATCTGTGTATTTATTTTCATTAGAAGTATTATGCTATTTGTAATATTTTAATGCAAATTATAGCTTTGCTTTGCTGTTTTGTATTTTATATTAAAGTTGGACTCGAACCTGAACCTAACTCAAAAAGCAATGCCTTTTTGAGTTAGGTTCAGGTTCGAGTCCAACTTAAATATAAAATACAAAACAGCAAAGCAAAGCTATAATTTGCTTTAAAATATTAAAAGTATTTGATAAAATTTCGTTAGTATTGTGTTGGTCTAAACTTACTGTGTGTGATTAAGTGACTTATTCTTATTACTCATCGCATAGGTGGCGCTTAAACCAAATAAGGTTCGTCTAGCTAAGGTAATATACCTATGACACTGGCACAAAAAAATTGAGAAATTTAGAGTCTAGTAGCATACGAATCCATGGCTGAATTGGTTCGAGTTCTGCTGGATTCTTAATTTTCAACTTCAATATTATATCTATTTGTTAAAAATCAGTTTGTATAGGTTATCGTATTTAATGCATTCGTTGGTAAACATTTTTGACTAGGTAATACTACAAAAAACCCAGGCTAATTGATATCGACGTAGGTACAGTGGGCCAACGAGTTATCTATGCAGGACAAAAACTTTTAAGTCATAGTAAAGACTTACTACACCAGTTATGGATAAGTCAGTTACATATCTAAATAGTGGGTATATTACACTTATTAAATATGTAATTCACACATGCATATCTATTGCAGTCAGTTTGCACTATGGCGTAGAAGTTTTTGCCCTGCATACCTAATTGCTTGGCCCACTGTACGTACCATGCGGGCGCCGCCGCGCCGTCGGTCGATAGCAATTAGTCTATGTTTTTTTTTTAATTATTTGTGTACCTGTAGTAAATGTTTGTTTGGAGGAAAGCAGGTATTTAATAAAAAAGAAAAAAAGTATAAATACTGATGACTGATGAATGAATAACTATGTACTAAATACATAATTGTGATAACTATAATATGACGAAAATAGAAAGAAAAACATACAATTTTACAGATCAAATATATTAGTTGCCTCGATGGTTTAGTGGTAAGTGTATGCGCCTTTCACCACCAGGTCTCGGGTTCGATTTCCGGATCGGGTAAAGTGTTATTTAGCAGCACGGAGTTGGAATTGTGCCCGGTGGATGGCGATAGGATCACGCCCTATTCCATGGGACCTAAACATAACAGGTGAAGAGTGAATGTCCTACACCTCTGCCACACCCAGCTGGGTAATATAGGCGTGATTTCATGTTCTATATTAGTTGGTATTATTAATAGTAGAGTAATCAATGCTTAGAAGCACGGCGGGTGTAGGTAAACCGAGCTGAACTAAGTTTGTGAACATATTATGTGTTTAAATTGCTAAGGTTATAATACCGTTATTAAGGGCGGTATTGCTCTGTTCAGAGGCAAACTGTGCGGGAGTAAAATAGGGGAACGAGGGTCAAATTACTGAATGCTACGAGTTACGTCTGCGACAGATGCTGTGTTCCTATCGTGATTTGTCAATCTGAAAGGACATTCTGAATGGTTATTGACCGATGTATTGATTGGTGTGATTATTATTATTGTTGGGACGAGGCTTTGGGTGTTCACGTCGACCTCCGTGGGTCTATTGTGATTGTAGCCTCATTATAGACTCTCCTTTAGGCCAATAGCCTCCATAAACTGGAGCAGTCAGCCGATCGGGAGTGACTTGACATCATCCGGATCCAAGATATGGCGTCCCAGAATGATGCTTCGTCTATGGATCAGTGGCTCGCAGTCGCAAAAGAGGTGCAGCGGTGTTTTCGGTTCCTCTTTACAGAATCTGCAGTAGTCATCGTCCGCATAGCCCATACGGGATAAGTGCCTATTTAGCTGATTGGTGTGATATAGTAACTTGTAAGCTTATACATATATACATAACATAACATACCATCACGCCTAACATACCCAGAAGAATGTGACAGAGGACAAAACACCCACATTTCACTTGTTATGTTTATGTCCCATGGGTGACCATATCGTCATCCACTGGGCACAATTCCAACTCCGTGCTGCTATTATTATTTATTTATTTATTGTTTACACAACTGCTAATTGCACTAATCGTGCAATAAACTAATACAAATATATAAAAGAGTACTTATCGCTAGACTTATTGCTACTTAAAAGTACTTGAAAAATAAACACATGATTTTAAAAATTGTTCAAATTTGGAGTAAAATATATCAATATTGTAATATGCTATAATCAATAATGTTGATATGAGTCAAAGCCTGATTTGTTGGAGCAAATTGTGCAGTGCACGTTCGTACAGCCGGCGTTGCTAGATGGCGACGCGAGCGCTGCCGCGTGTACTGATTTGGTGCTGATAACGAACAATGTGATGCTATGTGAATTTCTTGATGGAAAGTTCACAAATATCACTTTGCCCGAGACCTTGCGGTGAGAATACGCTAATCACTAGAGCCTCGAGGCAGATCTAAATTATGGTTTGTAAATGCAATCGTTAGATGGCACGTTTTGTAATGTCTAAGGATTAATTTATACCTTCTTTTTGGCTAGAGTACTTCCCTGATCGTTGAAAAAAAATATTGTGCTAGTTTGTGTATTAAGTAAGTTTTTTTTAAACATAGGGTTGTCTTTGCGTCTAATTCTAAAGCCTTAAAGAGAAAATAATATAATCTTAAGGAAATTATCCCCAAATATGTAACTAAAGCTATACCAACGCAGTATTTGCCTGAAAATCCACTTAATCCTTGAAACGAATTAAATGTAAAGACGCTATTGTTTGGTAAAGATGCCATTACTAAATTGGAGTTTAAATGGCCTATAAAATGACGATATCCAAATCTTTTTATTGCATAATGGGACGCTATATTCACGGTGCTTCAGACGAGTATCTGTACGACGAGAATCTCAAATGGCAGTATTATTTTTCTCTTGTAAGTATATGGGCCATATGCTATATAATATGCTACTTTTAACATCGGTGATTTAGCGACTGTTTCCAGTGAACAACTTCGATTTTGGAATCGAAAATAGCGATTTAAAGTATCCTGTGTGCTATTTCCCTAAATATTGCATATAATTGTTATCCTCTTTTGATGTGACTGCCCATGATTATAAATAAAATGCCGTTTTTAAATCGAAAGTATTGACATTTCACAGGTGCTATATAAAACTTATTGACAAGCTGAACCAATAACACACAAATTAAAATGACAGCTGTGTTCGTTATTTGAGTATTACTTGTGTCACTTTTATATTCGGCCAGGTTATATTTATGGGGCAGATAAGATCTATCCGAAATCTCTAATATTGACCCTACGTGTATTTTATTGAATGTATTTGCTATCATTAAACTATTTTTGATTTAATATATTTCAGTATTCTTTAGTAATATTATTTCCAAATATAGGTCTGAAAGCTTTATGAGATAATTTATCTACCCAACCCAGTCAAATAATAAGAATAGCTCCAACTGTCAGTGCTGTCAAGATATTTTACAACAATAGGTATTGGCAGTCAATTGTAAATAATATGAGTTATTATTCGAGCGCGTATAGCTTTTTATTATAATAATATTACAGTGCCACATCAATAATTTTCACAATAACAAAGGAAAACCAAAAGGTAATAGGGTTGGTCTTATTCCCATCCGTATCTTTCAAAATAATCGTAGCAAATAAAAGTGGGTAGAATTGGATTCGACCTGTGATTGATCGCCAAAAAAATGGGTCAGCGGTGCTTCTCTATGGCGCGGGACATACAGAAAAAACGTAGGACTAGGACGAGTCGCGGTGCTGGCACAGACGCGTCCCAGTTATAATATTCGCAGACACAGAATACAGTACAAAACAGCTTCATTTTTACCACAGTTTCACACAACGCGCGCTCGGGCAACGCACACATAGGTAAAGAAAAAGAAATATGTCTTAGTATCAGTTATTCTAGTACCCATAGTACAAGCTCTGCTTAGGTTGGGACTAGATGGCGTTGTGTGTGAGTTGAGAAATATAAAAAAAAAAGAAAGAAAGTGAGTTACGAACATGAGCTTGCCTTTAGGACCTATCTATTTTGTGACTAGGACGAGACAAGACCAACAGCACGGGCGCGTGTTCAAAGTAGTCCCCCGCACCCCTCTTTCTGCCGATTTGACTGCGCTTTGTCTTTTCTGTATGTTTTCGAATAAGGTGCAGTCGTCTTAGAGTTGCGTCGTGCCTCTGCCCTGTCCCCACCCCGTCTATTCTGAACATTTTGTGTCGAGATGCTTCCATATAATTTGTTTAAAAATATTGAATGGAAGCTGTGTCTCTGACGAGTCTGCACTCTACGATTTGTCTGTTTGTCCCTCGCCTATGAAAGCTAACGAATTAGGTATTCAGGTACTCTTCGTGGTTGATTTGATTACACGATTGATTTGAACGGGTGTATCCGTATCTAATCATCTCGATTCTATTCAGGGTTTTCTGTTGTGCTCTCACATGAATACCTTCATAAGGATTTTGTCTTTATCCGTAAAAGTATAATGATATCCCAACAAAAACATTGTCATGTAAAATGTTGCCCAGACGTGGCCATAATATGGCTTACAGTGTAATGTCATGTAGAGCCAAGCTTCTTTCTTCGTGCCCTTACTTTACAAGCCCTAACCTCAAAAACTCC
Organism: Hypena proboscidalis; assembly: GCA_905147285.1. NCBI lineage: Eukaryota > Metazoa > Arthropoda > Insecta > Lepidoptera > Erebidae > Hypena > Hypena proboscidalis. The sequence continues at coordinate 14,324,481 of LR990128.1, read as the reverse complement.
ACAGCTTGACAAAATTTGTGGCTTGGCCTAAAAGCTATTCAATTGAGACTTTGTATATTGAGTAAGTCCGGTACTGGCATCATATATTATCCTGAGAATTTAGTTTTACTGGTATAATCCAGGCCCAAATTTTAAGTGCTCAAAACATCGACAAAACACTTTGAGAACAGGTAGGGTTGTGTCCTTCGCTGCGCTGGCTCTTGTTAGCAGGGCCATCGCCGTGGCCCAGATATTTATTTGCCCGTTGTCGAAAAAGTTACACTAAACGGTATATCTACTACGAATAGGGGTGCTATGTTGACAACACAAAGGCACCGATTTACAAAAACTAAGTAACTGCTAGAGCCGAAAAGTGTAATGTAGGTATAGAGGATGTAAGATCACGTTTGTTTAGCTTCGTAGAGCGCTCCCAAAGGAAGTAACAAGCCGAGAGTTCATAACTTCCTACGCATTAGACGACATTGTCTTATTCTGGGTTAACAGACAACAATGTCAACACACTTAGAAGTTACGGTGATGTAACATTTCAACAAGCAAGGAAAGTAATTACTCGTGTTATTAGGTAGGTATATTACCATGGCTGTATTTCCATGATGTTAAGTTAGAAACCGTACGTTGGCCATCGTTTGCTAGGTGTGGATGAGGCATTATGATTATGGTACTTTGTTTTATATTAACATAACATCATGCCTATATTACCCAGAAGGATGTAGCAGAGGTTCCATGGGATAGCGGGTGAGCCTATCGCCATCCACCGGGCAAAAATCCTGATGGAAAGTTTACAAATAACACTTTGCCTGACTCGGTAATGAAACCCGAGATCTCGCGGGGAGAGGCGTATACGCTAAACACTAGACAAACGAAGCAGTTATATTTATTATCGTATGTATGTGAATGCACTGAATACTCTACGACATTCATGTAAGAAATCTTACGGCTCCAAGCTCAAACTATTCGATACTTCTAGCTTTGAGCCAGCACGTACAGAAAATGAAAAATAGGATAATACAGTAAAAAGAAAATTGAATTGCAATGCTTTGCTTATTTTGCATTTTCGAGGCAAGCACGTACACTCATGCACCATGTAACTGATCGCTTAGTTGTATTTTTCTCTCGAACAGATGAATACGAAAACCTCTGAGAGTTTTCTCGTGTTTCTAATTTTGTCGAGAGAAATGGGTCTACCAACTCTATGACAAACCACAACATAGCATCACGCCTATATTACCTAGGAAGGTAAGGCTGATATGTAATAACGCCTACAGTTAATTAATCTGCTATGTTCGAGATTGCATATCAGAGGTGAGCTTTCGCGCATGAACTGATGATTTCCAGAAGGTAAATCCCAAATACCACTTTAGTCGACGCTACTAAATCAACGAGGTAGACACATAATATAACGCCTATATTTTATTTTAGGCCTTTAGCCATCTCATTGCACAATACTCGCAGCCATCATTACACATTACACTGCACTAACACTCTCATACAAACAACCATTCACTCATACACCTCTTCCGAAATGGATTCGCACATTACAATCTCAGTAATTCTGCGCTTAACATTTAAATTATTAGTTTATATTATTATTTTTTGTTCAAATCTGATACCAGTTTTTAAGTAATAGTTTTTTATCTCAACAGAAAACTGTTAATTTATAGCCGAGGGTGGGCACTGGTGACCTGTAACACAGGTTTTTGATCAAAACCTACATCAGGCACCAGTCTCTCACATAAGGTATAATAAACGGATGTCTAGAAAATAATCTAATTAACTATAATACCTTTTGTGTAGAGAAAATAAACAATTTATTTGTTTTATTTATTATATATTACCTAAAAGAATGTGGCAGAGGTGTATAGCAACCACATTTCACCTGTTATGTTCCCATGTGATGGAGGGTAAGCCCATCGCCATCCACCAGGCACAAATCCAACATGGCGCGCGCTGCTATTTAAGATTTCCAGACGGATGAATCCCAAATGCCACTTTTGTCCAACCAGGAAAAAAAACCCAAGACCTCGTGGTGTGACGCTGCATACGTTTACCACTAAATTACTAGTCCAACAAAGCAGATTTAAAAAAGGATTACTATGTGTGAAATAAAGGTACAATATAATCTTGAAACAAATGATTACGGGCTGTTGGCCCAAAGAAGAGTCTATAATGAGTCTACAATACCCCACGGAGGTCGACGTCAACTCCCGAAGTCTCGTCCCAACAATGATAATACCACGGTCAAACTCACCAGCAATGAAATTACAACCGAGAAATTCAGCTAGACCAGGAGCCAGCAATGTTGACGCACACATTGTTAGCTTTGCAAACGTAGTCGTGTTATCATGACTACCCTAGTATCTGTTACCTAAGGGCAATTCTCCAAACCGTAAAGACTGTTATTCCTCATTCTTATCATTTTATAATGTATTTATTAAAGTAAAAAAATATATATATAGCACGCTGTCTGACTTGTTTTCTCTTTGATTATAAAAAATGTTCTGAGTTCGTGAAAACTGGTCAAAATGTTACCATCATCATTCAGCCTGTCGTAGCCCACTGCTGGACATAGGCATCTCCCAATTAACGCTACAACACCCGGTCCTGCGCCTTCCTTATCCAGTCTCCTCCAGCGACCTTCATCAGGTCGTCAGTCCAGATCGCGTGCGCAGGATGACATCTCAAAATGTTTAAAAGTAAAAGTAAACATAACATAGCATCACGCCTACATTACCCAGAAGGATGTGGCAGAGGTGAACAACACCCACACTTCACCTGTCCCCATGGGATAGGGGGTGAGCTTATCGCCATCCACTGGGAACAATTTCAACTCCGTACTTCTAAGTTTCCTGGCGAAAAGTTCATAAATAACACTTTGCCCTACCCGGGCGAGAGGCGCATACGCATACCACGACACATCGAGACAGTAAAGTATAGTTTAATTTTAATCTGGAAATCACCTGGCTAGTTCAGCTTAGATTGATATACTTCCTAAAACATTTATCACTCGCAGTTTTCAAAAGCAAACATCACGAAGAAAATGTAAGAAGAAAAAGTAACGCTACAAAAAAGAAATGTACGGACCGGACTTTTATAGACGTTTCATAAAACAGAATGGTGACAGAACTGCTGACTTACATTCACCAAAACCCAACGTAAATGTTTTTGTGTGAATAGTATTATGCTATTCACATTACCACTATTTCCTTGACGACCGGATGGTGGCGTGGGTAGTGTACTTGCCTGCGACGCCGAGGTCGTGAGTTCGATTCCCACTCAAGACAAATCTTTTTGTGCATGAACATGGGGGTTTGTCTTAGTCTGGGTGTTTCAATGTATAATAAGTATGTATTTACAAAAAAAGAAAAGTATATAATAATATGTATTAGTATCAGTTATTCTAGTACCCATAGTACAAGCTCTGCTTAGTTTGGGACTAGATGGCGTTGTGTGTGAGTTGTGAAATATTTATTTATTTATTTACTATTTCCTTATAGTAACAACCGGCTATAGGTACTATCAACAAAGTAGATTGATGATCCACCTCAATACTAACTTTGTATAGACATTTCAAAACACTAAAGTTTGTTCTATCAACAAATGTCAACTTTGACAATTTCAGAGAAAATATTTGTCAAAAGGGTTATGAATCAGTTCAGCTGATAGTACAACAACCTATACATTTCCTGTATAAGATAGTCTTAAGTTGCCGTTGTATGGTCATGGGCTTCCCGTGCAATGCAATACCACCTTAGACTCAGTGTTGTAAATTTAAGCCTTGAGCCTCGAGCCTCGAGCCTTGAGCCTTGAACTTTAGCTTTAAGTGCTCAAGCCTTAAAGGTTTTAAACCTTTGAGGCTTGCAGGTTTTAAGCTTTAAAACTTTTAAAGCTTGCAGCTTTAAAGCTTTTAAAACTTTTAAGGCTTGCACCTTTAAAGGCTTGTTTTTTTTTGTTTTTTTTTGCCGTTTTTTGAAGCTACAATAATTTTATCGAAACAAAAATATCCAAGTATATATTATGTAAGACCAATATTAGATGTACTAAAACAACACATTTCTGCAGAAAAAGTGAACTTTTAGTAGATTGTGCATGCAAGATGTTGGAAAAATTTGATGAATCCCAATCCTCAATTCTAAAATTTCTCAAATGGCTGTTTTTTTAGATCCTCGCTTAAACAATAAATATTTTACTAAAAGGAATGAAACTACTCCATTGGAATATTTAAAAGAAGTGTATGAATCATATTATATATGTAACGAAGTATTGTCTACTGCAAGAAACGAAACTTCTACCGACTCAACCGTTGAGTGTGATACTCGAAAGCTTTCATGGCTATAGCCTTAAAGCTTTAAAGCTTTTAAAGCTAAAACCTTAAAGCCTTAAAAGCCTTTAAGGCCTTATACAACACTACTTAGACTGGGATTCATAGGTTGATCAGTAGCCGTGTGTACTGGTGCCATATGCCAACTTACGGACGCACAATCGAAGAATAATATATACTTATATGAACCCAAGGAATAAAAGAGAATCGTACTAATTTTGTAAATGCAAAAGGATTTGAATCATTTGATTTCTGAATGTACGAGTATGTTACTTTTCATGCAGAAACAATTAAGGGGATTCTGTACACATGCAGCTTAATATCCTGAAGTTATTAACATTCATAATTTATCAATTGAATATTCTTTTTAAAATAAAATGTTACTAGTAATTTGCAAATACATATAATAGTATTCTTGTTAACCGCTTCCAGCTTAGCTTAATTTGCTTGTGTTAGGAGGATGTTCATATTGATAGGCCAGTTTTTATCGACCTATCGCGCTAGCGAAAACAAGTCTCTCATTAAAGGGTTTGTGCAGCCGTGACCGTACCCATCAAACTTCGTGGAAAGTAAATATGGCAATGAGCCAACAAGTCTTGTTTGTGGCCTTCAAAAAACAATTGTGTTTGTTCTCATCATTTAACATAAACATTTCCCTTACACACTCAATCAAATTTAAGGGGTTGGCCGGTAGAAAACGCCTTTTACAAAAAGTTTAAAATAAGTATTAATTATACGAAGATGTAGATAGATGGCTATTGATTAGACGGAAGCACTTAATTTTTCCTTTCCAATTCCTTTGTCAGAAAATAAGATAGGTAGGACCAGCCTGGAATCTATGTCGTATGGATTTAACGTAGAAGCATTTTTTTTTAAAGCAAAGCTTACTAGTTATTTTCAAATACAAATTACTAGTATTCTTGTTAACCCCCTCCAGCTAAGCTTAATTCGCTTGTGTTAGGAGGAAGTTGAACCCACGTCGAGCTCTTGATCGCAAGACCGATGCCTTATCCATTGCGCCACGGCCGCTTAAAAAATTCTTATTCGCTAAAATAAGGTATTATGCCCAGATGGTCCCGCTAACTGTTTCGTTTGATAAGGTACTCAGCAAGGAAATTATTCAGTGAAAGTTTAAAAGCAGTTTGTGGAGGAGATACTCATAATGCAGGCACTGCGTCTGCGTCTGACGCACCCCACTCTTAGCACTTTGTCACTAGGAGGGGTGCTTAGAGCGCTAGCTTACGGCAAGCAGCAGTCGGAAACAGGTGCATTGAAGTACTACCTACATTTATTAGTCTGGAGATAATAGATTAATAAACTTTAAAAAAAATATCAATAATTTTAATAATATCAGATTTACGTTAAATGAAAAAAATCCGTTTGTAGTCGAATTACTAAATAAATGTTCTTTAGCATTTTTCGTTTGCTTAATAAACTCATAATAAACAATTTGTTATTTCACGATTCAGAACAGAATTAAATGTTGTTTATTATCGTTGTCTATCATGTCTATTCCTCTGTCGTACCAAATACTTTGAGTGTAAACTGCATGTGTATTCCATAAATGGAAATACACAAAATTTTAATTTCTGTCAATTCAACATCAACCGTATTATTATAAAAATAAGTATGCACAGAGCGTTTATATCAAAGGTTGAGCAGGTAGAAACTCACAATACCAATATACATTCATGCCTGCGAGTCCTTTGACTACGATACTGAGTAATTCATTCCAAGCAAATTGTACAATATGTAACATACCATCTATGAATTTGAATAGCGTATTCAATTTGCAGGATATACTTATACAATTGGCCTTTGATGAAATCACAGATATAGATCTACATAGATAACGCAAATGCATGTACTTCGCGTGTCTCAACCCCGACCAAGCGTCGAGGTTGGTCGCCGCTAACTTCAGTCCACGCGCGTCTTTTGTCAGAGAAAATCATAGCGGACGGCTCCAGTTGAACGTACTGGGCGGATGGGCATCGGCGGCATCGGTGTCTTTGAATCGGTTTGGATTTCCCGTCACTAAATTTCGGCTGTGACGTCACAATAGGTATTAAAAAGTCGGCACGCTTGGTTTCAATACAAATCGTGATACTTGCGTTATCTATGTAGATCTATATCTGTGGATGAAATACTACACACGGCTACATATTAAGCTAAACATCTCCAATATAAGCTGGTCTCACAATTCACGGAAAGCCTTTACAATGAGAGACTTTTCTTATACTGACAATGTAAAGCTTATGTTAAGCCGTGCGTGTGTACCTTGTGTTGTGGATCGAGTTGGGGTGAATTTTGAAGTCGAGCCTTGATATTTGTGTATACATGGTGTAAATGACATGGTGACGTAGCCGTTTACCAGTGATGATGTCATGAAAATGGGACCACATGACAAGCATACTCTTCCAGACAAAAAATATATTTTTTAAATCGGTCCAGCGAAAACAAAATTACGAATTGAGAATTTCCTCTTTTTTTTGAAGCCGGTTATAAAAGTATTTTGATTGAAAATACCCCACAGCCACAATCTGCATCCGACGCGATGTTGAGAGCCTTCAACACTTTTCGCTTGTTTGTAGAAATGTTGAAGGTTTAAAACGTTTATAGCGGGAGCTTCAAACAAAAGAAGTAACAGTTGCAGACAGACCGAGTTGTACAACTCTGGGAACGGTTCTCTCTCGATAGCTCTTGAGCTGATGTCGACTTATCTGCAGCGCTGTCTCCGTCTTCGCCACTCGCTAACTACACACAGAAGAGTCGTTCAAACAACCCAGTCTGCGAACTACAAACTTTCTAGTGCAACTACGACTAAGTAGTTTGTAAATTTAATTTGATTTCATAAGTAGAGAACCTGGCACTAACTTTGTCGCAATTCCACCAAATTTCTTGCACCGCGTTCAATACTCGATCTCACTCTCCCATAAAATGTTTGACCAGAGAGATCGCAAACGTGAGTTCAGCGTTATACGTCGCGTCATGCGTCGGTTCAATACGTTAGTGAAATTGGGGAGAAGCCTACACACAGAAGAGTTGTTCAAACAAATTTGTCTGCGAAGTACAACTATTAAGTACGTAATTAATTACAAACAAAGAGCTCGATAAATTAATTTGAATTACACCTACCTTATAGTGAAGAACTTTAGTTAAGATATTTAGGCCGCTGTACAATTTTTCATAATTTTAACACGATTATCCAGGCCATGCGTGTTAACATGAATGTTAAATTAAATATATTAAGGACTCGTCGTAAATTTAAATGCATTTATACCCATTGTATTGTTTTGTTCGTCGCAACATTTAAAGCGGCACAAGTTATGTAGCACTTCATAAATAATATTATTCAGGATTATTAGCATTTATAGAAAAGCTGATGAGTCAGCGTTTCAAAAAGAGGCTGGTTTATCGATTAGTCGATACATAATTAAGAATATTTTAATTATGAATAATTAAAAAAATAATTATGAATAATTTTCGAGGTTAATTAAATTCTATGCGACAGCCACGTGGCCCGTGGAAGACTACGATGACTAGGCCTCTTGAGCGTGACAAAATCGAACTCACGCTCTCGAATGATCAACACGTCCTGCCTTGACACAAGACAATTACAACTGTAAAACGCAAAATCGATCTCTGAGTGTCTTACACTGATTGCGCTGCTCACCTGATTTTTTTCTAAACCTTCTTCAATATTAACTTGTACGAATTTCCTTTTAGTCAGCACAATCAGCACTTGGATACTGTAACACGTAGAATAATAATACTTAAGGAAAGATTAAAAGAAAAAATGTGTTAACTGTATAGGTTTGATAAGAGTTATTAATAATAATTGCCGTAATAAATCAAAGTCTATGCTTCAGTGACGTGGTCTCTGGAAGACTGTACGATGACTATACCACTTGAGCGTGACAGTACCGTGCTCACGCTCTAATCGAATGACCAACACGTCCCGTCCTCTCTCAAGCCAATTACAACTGTAACACGTAAAATCGGTGTCTGACACAGATTGTCGCTTTTTCCTACAACTATTATTACCGACTGAATTACTGTCTTGTTGTCAGTACGTGATTGCTCGACGTGAGGTTTTGGGTTTGATGCCCGGGTCAGGCAAATATGTTATTTAGGATTTCGTCAGGCAATTCTTAGTAACGGCACGTTGAATTGTGCTTGGAAGCTTGTCGAGCAAACATTTTATGACTATAGTGAATTTTTCAATTTTAAAGTACGTAACTAATATTTGACATTTATATATTATAGACACGGGTCTTAATCGCGTAAATATTTTTAAGGTATAAATACCTCCTTGCTCGACTGTTTCGATCGAGTCACACCGATCGTGGTCACGAGCTAACTGGTGAAGGCTCAGCGTCGTCTCCGTGAAGCGAGGGTTTTGTTCACTACCCTCACTTGGTCGTCACAATTTTATTTTTGTCCACATTGTCGGTATTTCTGCACACAACACTGACGACGTCTTTAGACTGATGCGTATCATTACGGCAACGATTGCATTTGGCGATGACAGGGTTCCAGGCTGTGGAGAGTCGGTATCCATCTTCGCGGTTGAAATTTTTGTATTTTTTGATTTCAACCGCTTCACGTACTATTCTGGAGTAATAGTGACGCTCAGTAGATAGAACCTGTGGTTTATGTAGTTCGATCCAGTGGTTGGTCCCTGACTCCAACAAATGTTCCGCAATAGCCGACTTGTGGATCTGACGGTTTTTAACAGCCGTGATATGCTCCTTGACCCGTTCTGCGATTGTTCTTTTGGTCTGTCCGATATAGGAGCTACCACAACTGCAATCCACTTTATACACACCGGGTGTCTGTAGAGGAATGACATCTTTCGGGGTTCGCAGGTGATTCGCTACTTTGGAGAGCGGACTATATACAGTCTTGATGGAGTACCTGTTAAGAACTGTTCCAATTTTGTCCGTCACTCCTTTTAGGTATGGCATGAAAGCTGGCGCTCTGTTTACCCCGGGCTGACGTTCTTTTCTCTTTGGACGTTTTACGACGCTCCTGAATCCGTTGCGCTCGAGTACCTCCTGAACATGTGTGAGCTCACATTCCAAATGTTCAGGGTCACAAAGGTCATAGGCTCTGTTAGTTAGTGACGCAACAACGGATTGTAGCTGACGCGGGTGGTGGTGCGACTGGGCGTTTAGATACCTGTCTGTGTGCGTGGGTTTTCGATACACAGTGTGGCCCAAGGTACCATCTTCTCTCACCATAATTTTCACGTCAAGAAAGGCCAACGACCTGCCAGATTCCATTTCATAGGTAAATCTAATGTTCGGGTGAATGGCATTTAGGTGGTTAGATAGATGTTCTACTTCCTGTTTGTTTCCCTTCATAATGCAGTACACGTCGTCGACATACCTCTTCCAGAGCTTCACCTGAAAGGTCTGTCAAGGTCAAGGAGGTATTTATACCTTAAAAATATTTACGCGATTAAGACCCGTGTCTATAATATATAATTATGTGTACAAATCGTGATAGTTTAAAATCATTATTTGACATTTAATTAATATTGACATTGTTATTAGTAAGCGTACAATTATTAATTATTAATATTTTTTTGACTAGAACTTTATTGTATTTATTTTTGACTATATTTATTGACATTGTGTTATACTTGACAATACTCTTGGTCTTGTTATTTTAAATTCATGGATGTATATATAATTACTATTGACATAAACTATGCAATAATATAATTGACATCTAGATATTGAAAACTTGATGTAAATTGACTTTAGTAAATTAAATGAATATGAAAATGAATATGAAGACAGCGATAGCTAGCGGTTTAAACATGACAGCTTTAATATGGGTATTAAACACCTTTGTTACACTCTCCTGGGAAATAAGGTAACATCGAACACATCCCGTCCTTTCTCAAGCCAATTACAACTGTGACACGTCAAATCCGTGTCTGACACAGAATGTCGCTTTTTCCTTTAAGTACTGCTGACCTGGAGGTTTCTCAACCTTTTGTTAAACTAACTTGTTTGAATTGCCTGAGCTCTTGCCTTGCACACTCAGCATTTAGTTGCTCTTTTTAACTTTTGCGTTCAAGGTTTTCCGACAAAGGATACAACTAGAATCAAAGAGTGGGTGTGAATAGATTTGAAGAGAAATGTGCTATATTGATTTTATTTCATGATATATATTATACAGGTAGGATGGGACATTGCGACATTGATTTAAACTACAAGTTCTATAGGTACATGATCAGTATTTATTTTCAAAAACTTTTTTTTTACGTTCTCCGTTCTAATTGAACATTGCAATCCGTCATCTAATTGTTTCGTAAAGAAATATTCCCTGTGTTAATGAATACAGACTATGTAAATAACCTGTTTCAATATATGTGATTATAACGTATACTTGTATATCTATTCCAATACTAACGTTTTATAAATCTTAATTTCAGTGATTTTTGTGATTAAGTATATTTTTTTCTGGTGGCTTTGCTCGGTTAAGCGGTATAGTTGTGAACGAATCTAAGATAGACGAGCAGAATTTAGAAGAATATTACACTTATGTAAGTATGCGTAATTATTACAAAGTTCATCATCTTCCGATCCTTTTTCTTAAGTATATTGGGGTCGGCTTCCAGTCTAACGGATTTTGCTGAATATCAGTATTTTACGTGGAGTGAGTGTCATCAGACCTCCACAACCCAGTACGAAGAAATTCGATACTCTTTGTTAGAAAAGGTGTCAGACTACCTGTTATAACTGCCATAGATGTTCGAATCGCAACCGGGACCGACGGCTTATCGTGCTTTCCGAGGCACAAAGATAAACTAGTTATGTTAAAGATGGTCACCCATCTAGAGACGACCGCGGTTATGATTGCTTAACCTACAAGATCGATCGGTCCACGGCTTTGACTTAGCCATGAATTATTACAAAGTTATAGATAATAATCATAATCCGAATTATTCAAAATGATAAAGTGGGTCAACAAAATTAGATTGTTAAATTGGTTATGATAATATTGTATTCGAAGTATAAATCTCACTGATCCCTTTTAAATAAACTGAGAAAGGTATTCAAATAAAATACATCCAGTCTGGGGTCACAGTCGCTGTATAAAAGACTTTAATCCAATCCTATTTCCGATACTCAATTTAGTTAGAGTCGCACAGTAGAGGTTTCATCTATTTAAATGTGAACTAAAGTGCTTTCACGACAGCTAAGCTAAGTATTAATTTTAACTTCTCTGTAAAGGCTTTCGAATATTGGATTTGAAGCAGGAATTTATGGTATAATAGTCAAGCTTATAGATGAAAATAGGAAGGTGTCGCCAAAAATTGATCTGTGTCCAACCAAAATATGGCCTTGGATCGGCACTGTTTTAAATATTGCATTTGAAGCAAAAAATAATGGTAAATATCATATATAATTATGAAAAAGGGCCTATGCTTAACTTTAGTTAATAAATATTATCTTTACTTGAAATGGAGGTAACTCTTTAAACTTTCAATTGGCATTCACAGAATTAAATTTCTATTATTTTGCCTAGTCATTCATATACGTTGATAGCTTCCAACGTGACGTTAAACTTTTTTTTTAAAGATTTTGCAAGTAAGGGTTGCTAACATACTTCTAAAAGAAAATTGCTTGCGAACATTTTTTCGCGGAAACGACGTTGGCAGAAACTTTCTAATAAAACACCCACTCGTGCGAATATCAAAGTAACTTGGCATAAAAAGTTCGCGACAAGGTCCCTAAAGTTTGAAAACATAAATATTATCATAACGTCTGAAATAAACAGATTTTTACATAAACGTAATTTAATGATTTTCATTCAATTAAAATATAACGATTTTTTTTATGATGGATAGGCACGCGTTTGCCCACGATCTCACTTGATGGTAAGTGACGATGTGGTCTACGATGGAGCACGCTTACCTATAAGATACCTTTGCTACCTGATTAACTCTTGCTTTGAAGAGATCCAAATTGTACTCATGCGGAAACACAGACTCGGGCAAGGCGTTCCATTCTATGGCAGTTCGCATAAAAAATGTAGAGTTGAAATGCTTAGTGCGTACTAGTTGAATATCTAGTATCTATCTACCTAGTATATATGTAAGTATCTAGTACTAGTGAAGCGATGAGTGCCGTTTGTCTGGTAGTCCGATGGTGAAACGGGGACGGAGGGATAAGGTTGTGTAGTTCCTCGGCACACTCTCCGAAATGTAATGTGTAATGTATGTAATGTGAAATGTATGTTTGTGAACACCCCCGCGACACAGGAGTAATTCCTAGTGCAGGCGGCCTTTTTTTTTTTTTTTTTAACGAAAGAACGCTCTCGGATAACTGTATTATAGTAGAGGGTAGTTAGGGAATCGGACACTTAACGAGCTTGTTAACTATACAAAAGCCAAACATCCACTGTTTACGAATCACTTAATTTTGTCAAAACCAGTCCGCCTAATTAAACTACAAACTGTATACAATACGTAAAACGATACAAAATACACTTTATTGTTAACGTATTAAAATAAACTTTGCCATGTTTTTAAATTAAAATATTATCTGCATGGTCGGAGGCACGGTATCAGTTGCAGCGGCCGCGAAAACTTTATAACTACATAGTAGCAATGCGCGTAGCCAGTTAAAAGTTACTGAATACGGAAACGTGCTCCAACAAAAACATAATAGAATTTCTATCCTTTTTTGCTTGATAACTGCAAACTAAAGCTCTGGATTACGGGTTGTTATTTTTATTCGACTTCAAAGAAAGAAGGAGGTTTTCAATTCGATTGTTTTTTTATGTTTTTCCCCGATTACTTAAAGACGCCTGAACCGATTTGAGAAATTATTTTTTTATTCGTATGAGTATCGTATGTTTGCTATGTGGTCTCATGGTCATCAAGTCACGATCTGATGATGGGATCCTAGAGAAATCGAGGGCAACCCTCAAATTTTAAAGGCTTCTATACTGTTTTTCGTATATTACCTAAAGCTACTCGGATACTTGCATCTAGCAGTCAGAATTTCATGTTGCTGCGCTAAAGCTCAAAGGTACAACTTCTCAACGTTTAGGAGTACGGGAAAAATCCGCCAAAGGCCGTTTACTATATTTTTTTAAGTTACACTCAGATAAGGCGAGACGTTGAATATTTCTAAAGTATTTCTTACTTTTTAGTGCATTTTTTGTTATTGTAGTTTAATGACACTTGTAATTTAAGTCGGTTTTTTTGGCAAATTATATAATCACCAATCCGATTCTAAAAATAATATCACTGATAGAAACCGAAATTCTTTAGGAGTGATAGGTTTTGGTTTTTAGTAATAAAATAAAAATAAAAATAATAAGAAAATAAAAAAGCTTTATTAATTCCTTACAGTTGAAATGAAAAAAAGAAATATTTTAAAGTAACACAGTATTTTGAGTATGTAGTTAAATGCTAAAATTAGTGTATTAGTAATTATTTAAATAATTTTAAAATTCTTATATCATATTATATTAGTTGGTTAGTAAGTTCCTGTTCTTCCTCGTAAGGACCGCCTATGGCGGTGAAAGCCTCCTCCAAATGTTACCATTCCTCTCTCGCCTTTGCAGTTCTGGGCCACAGGTTCCCGGCGGTTTTCACAATGTCGTCCTCCCACCTTTTGAAGGGCCGACCTCTTCTCCGCTTCATGTCCAAAGGGATCCAATTTGTGACAGACTGAGTCCATCTTTGCGTTTCGAGCCATTGAATATGACCTGCCCAGCTCCACTTTAGTTTAAGTGCTTGTTTAACTACGTCTCTAGATTTCGTTTTCTTCCTGATTAGCGTTGTTTTTACTCTATCGCTTAATTTTATATTCATAAAGCTTCGTTCAATTCCTCTTTGGCACCGCCTGACTTTCTCAAGTTGATTTTTTGTAAGTGACCAAGTTTGGCATGCATATGTGAGGCAAAGCATTAAACAGGTATTCATCGCTTTCGTTTTTAAATTTATTGGAAACGAGCTTTTGAAACGAGGTTTTTAGTAATAGTACTTTTTAATGACATAAGCCTAGCAATTCCGCCGTTTGAAATAAAACTTTGAGAATCAAAGTACACGGATAGATTACTAATTAGTAGTCGGTAATTAATATGTCCCTTATGGATGATCCATCGTAAACATGAAAACAACTGGTGACTAATCAGTGGCAGTCATCTAACTTTAGAAGACTCGTGCTCATAATACTCTATTTACATAGAGGAAAAGCCTTTGCGAAGGTTATACTAAATTGATAAATGCCATGTTTCAAATCATTCTCAATAAATGAAAGGGAATTCATAAAGGATATTTACTAGTAAATACTATAATATTGTGCCTAGCCGACCCCCTGCTAACGCAAAAATATTGATTTTAATTATTTCAATGTCCTAATCTTTTTGAATATTGCGAAAAGCTTGAAATGTTTGAATTTTTACTTAATTTTACGATTTATTATTTCCTTTGTTGGAAACATAATTAAACCAAAAAAATCAAAATACAATTTGATGATTGTGCGATTGGGATATTTTCACATTTAAACTTTTATAGATATATCGTAAAAAAGTTGTAAAACATACGTCGTCACAATTTTTTGCATTTATTTTGTTTTCATTTTTTTTTTACTGCTCTTTGGCATTAACAAAAGGCATGAACTAGAATTAAATGCTCCAAAGGGTAATACTTAAACCCAAAAGTTGTAGTGCGTAACAGACCCAATAAAGTGGCTGTTAACTACACTATTTAAAGTTTGTACGTACTACATTACATTGAAACAACTTACCTAAAAGCTGATATTCCATTAAAGCTGTACGAGTAGGTCCGTAGGTCCTTTTTGTACCAGGTATGGTCACTTAAATACATGTTATATTTCATTTAATCAATTAAAACAATAAATACCAAGAAACAGTTGAAAACCCTTCAGTACACGGCAGCTTCTGTAACCACCCAAAGCTGGTTAAAGCGGCTGCGCGGTTAGCAGAAGGTCGCAGGTCCTGCTGGTCCCATAATTAGTATATAATTTGCCAAGCATAGCTCAATGCTAAAAAAATAATCAATAAGAAATTAAAACAATAAAGCCTACACAAAGCGTAATATAAAATGCTATGATAATCCGTACTTATTTTAATAGTCTAAAGCGAACAAACGGCTTCATCAGAATGGCCTTTTAGGGATTTGAATGCTGTGATAAATCAACATAAAATGCTTTTTGGGCACGTAATATATTAAAATCATTGTCATTAATAATAGCATATCATAATCCACCGTTTGGCTTTATTCCGCATTACGTTTTATCATTAACGGTACAATAACGGTAGATATCTTTATAAACGTAGAATATAATAAATATTCCGAGTGTGTGTCTCACCTAGCGCCTTTTAAGCTATTTGATGGATTAAATGATATGTAACAGATGTAAGTGTGAATAATATGATAATCATTACAGTCGCTACAGTTAAATGACCCTTAGCAATTTCATAGTACTTACTTTGAAAATGTAACGATAACACCCTTGTAGGAAATCTGTACTATCCTCCTTACAAGGTTGTGCTCTAATAAGAAATCACCCTGTATATTTCAGATAAAATTAGAAGTAAACTGCGAATTAAAATGTTATTTCAATCCATTAAATGCCGATACAGTTGCCAACTGTAAGTTTATCTGCTGGAAAAATGGACTCTTATGCCGAAGGTATTAGTAATATATTTATCTATCTCTAGTGCGACAACTAAACCACTGAAGTAATTTCGAACGGTCAGGTCACAGCGGCGCCGGCTTAGTAGAGCACAAAAAAGTCGTATCCAAAATACATTGTATCTTTTTCAGTATAACACGTAAAATACATAGAATAAATTCATATTTTGCCGTAAAATAAAAAGAGAAGAAGGTACTTTTTTACATAATACATTTTTTTTAAATATATATTAAATTGCATTGCCATCCAACGAGGCAATGCTGCCAGCCTTCTGGGTGCGTTACCCGCGGCTGACATAGATGCATATTTATTGACGCCTAAATTATAATTATATTTTTTTACATTTTCTTTGTTTTTTGTTCGTAACGAGAAATACAATGTTATTTAATTTTATTGAAATATTTGTTAGTAAAAACAAATATTTCAATAAATAACATAATTTACTATATAAAAGAAAATACAAACTTCAAATAACAGGTTTTAAAATTAATCTCAGAAAAACATACCAAATTGTGAATATATTTTTTGAGACAGAAAGAGGTTTTTAAAATAATTCTATTTTATCCATTTGATTATACTGGCTGGATCGCGATCGTATTATATCCTCTCGCACGCGAGCGACGGTATCAAGTACTATTATTGATATTATCAACAAAATGATAGACATTTGGAAGGCGTACACTGGCTTCAGTTTCATCAGAGATATTGGTCCGTAAGCTCTTTCCATTCAATTTCCTCACACGGCGTCTCTCGCGTATCTACCACTGACGTTTACATATTACAAGAGGCAATATTATTTACATAAAATTACTCCAACACGGCTCACAATAAATGCCGGCTTGGGTTACTTAAATCATTTTGTAGTAAATCTCTCCTGTTACCTAACCAGAAATTTCTGATTCAATGTAAAATGGGGTAGTACGATTTTACTGGCAATACAGTTATATCTGGTAAAAGTTACCGGCACCATCTGCAGCAATCAATTAAAGATTTTGCAAAGTTATGCACTTTCAAAATCTGAGTTTATTTTGGCAGCGCAAGAAAGGTAAAACCAATATCTTGTTACAAAAGATTTTATTGAACTTTCCCACCGGATCAGAAAATTAATTTTAAAACTGACGGCGCTCGACTTATTTATTTTTTCTTTCGCGACAGTCTTCACGAAAAAGCAAAATATGCGATTAAAAAGTAGTAAACATTTATTTTATTAATTCCAAAGATTCATAAAAAAACATTTTAAGGCAACAACTTTTTGAAAATACTAACAACGAGTAGATATTTATTCATGTGTTTAAAAACACTTTTTAATGTAGACCCTACACTCTTTATCTTTTACTTTATTAATGCAAGGTCTACTTACAAGCTGTCCCACGGACATGCCTCATGGAAGGGAAGTATCTGAAATATGGTAGGTAGAAGATTTTACTGAAACAAGACTTTAACAATTTAAATGCTGTCTAAGTTTTCTGAAAATTAGAGAATTGCACCAGCTCAGAATCTGAGAAAATAATATCCTGTACTTTTTTATATCTATCGATAGCGTCAATCATAAGGATATAATTTCAAGAAATTTAAATGAAATGTGACCTTGAATTTTGTATTTTTTTAAATTAATGAGTACCCTCGTGTTGCTGTCCCAACTATTGGATGTTCCAAATTTATTATTTTAAGACATTAATTTGAAGTAATATTTTAATAGTAAGCTGAGATAAATATTATAATTTGTATTGTAGTTTGTTTTTAGATAATTTACTGATTACATTGCAATTTTAACTGGTTTATTTAATTCTTTGATTCTATGGTTTTCCTAGCATTTAACCTACCATATTTCTTAGAGAGATTTGATCTTAATTATTGACGCTACCAATTGCTGCCACAAAAATACAGAATGCTTTTTATGCGGATATATAGCTACTTCGAATCCCGGCGAAATTTTCAAAAATCTTTAAATATAGACTATATTTAAAGATTTAAAAAAATAAAATCTAATATTTAAGATACTTCTCCACCAGTATATTATTATTATTATTTTAATAATACTATTAAGTGGGGCATTGCAAGCGGTAAAGATTACGCATTTTCCTATTGAATCTCGTCTCACATTACGTAAGTATATATCTATATACCTACATACGGATAGTCGAATCCAACGCATTAAAGCAGTGAATGACGTCACCAAAAACGTTATTCAGTCTATGTAAACTATAACACATGGGTCCTAGACAGAAATACTTATTTTTTGTATTGTGGTTGCGTTCGTTCAAAGAGTACAATGATACTGGAGGAAAACATCAACATGCGCTTTAATTTCCAATTCACATCATTATAAGAATAACTTGTGCGACTACAATCAATCATTCAGTGAATCAGTATTTATAATGCCCAAGTAATTGGTATAAGTGGATGATAACATGATTGTTGTGATGTACGGTGGTTGGTAGTTGACATCACATAACATCACGGCTATATTAACCATTACGGTGTGGCAGAGGTGTACATCAGCAACATTTCACCTGTGAGCTTATCGTCCACCGTTTCATCATCCATTGTTCAGGTTCAATGTTCTATATTGTATCAGGTTTTCTTTGGTATTCCAGTTCGTGTGGATCTTGTCTTAGAAGTTGTGCTACTCGCCACTAGATGTCTCTTAGAGTGTACTGTTTAAAAATATCGTCAAAGTAGGATTTTAATGATATTGTAGCCGACTCATTACGTAAACAATTATTCATAATTATGTTTGTCGGGTTTTATGGCTGTGAATAAAACGGATTGTTGTCTTCATGGATGTTCTTGCGCAGCCGATGTTTACTACGGCGCAGCGCCATCTGTTATATTCTATTAAAAATCCCATGTTCAAGTTGAGGAAAAACAACACTTTCAAATAGTTGACTGTCTGGTTTATGACTCACCAACATTATAAAATTCCCTCGTAAAATTACCTAAGTGGTATTGCCAACTTAACGAGTTTGTCGCCAGATCTGGCGACTTTTTGGTATCCATTATATAATGGGGATCAGCATAAAATAACATGCAATTATTATTTACACTACGAGAATAACAATTTTTAAAGGTTTATCAAAAAAGGCGAGGGGTTTTAGGAAAATTTGCAAGTTTCTTAATTCTAAAAAGAAACGAGTAAAAGTCATGTAAATAGTAAATGATGGTTAGTACTTTAACATAAGAAGTTAATTTGAACACTAATAAAATGTTGATTGCTGACTTAAAAAGAAGTTCATCAGAGATGTGGGAGCTAGCGGCTGGCGACATGAAATTATGGAGCTGGCAACACTGCCCCGTAAGCACATAGCACAGTTTATATCTGAGTGTCAACTTGACAAGACGATTCCATAAAAATGGACGATATTATAAAACATTACGGTAGCCCACTTATATACTTCTGGATCTTTGGCCTTATTTTGACAGGATCATGCCTGCTCATACAAGTTCTATTCTTCATATTTCGACCGAACACAAGAAAATATGACCAAAAAGTTCTTACGCAGCTGTGTGTATCCAGATTTATAAATTCAATTGCTGAAATCGAGATGCTTAAAGAAGGGGGTTCACTGACTCTAATTACAATGCTATTGTGGTATTTGACTGATATGGCGTCCGTTTGCTGGATGTTCGTGTATGTGAAACATTTATACGATAAATTTGTGAAAGTGTTTGCCACTGACAGTTGGAGTTCCGTTAAAGTGTCTAAGTTTGTTTGGCTTCTAGTAACAGGTCTAACAATTTGTATTGGTTTAATTTTAATTCCATTCGACGAGACAGATAGATCGACATGGGATTTGGCAAGATTATGTATATATTTTCCTTACGCTGGTTTAAAAATTGTGGCGGTCTGTATTAATTTTGTGTATTTTTGTATCATATTCAATGCCATTATAAAAAAGAGAAGAAATGACACTATAAATGTGACGACAAATTCCGATTCTAATTTGAAAATTCGTTTAATTGATATTATTAAGATTTGTACCATGTGTTTTGTTTTATTCCTCGTGATTTGTGTGCAATCTAATTTAACTATCCTTATATACCATTTGAATGGTTGTTGCTGGAATTTCAATATGAATCACGTAGATTATTTAAACGTGTTTTCGATGGCGCTAAGCTCATATCAAGGTTTTATAGTAACTTATGTTTTTTACATTTTATCAAAAATAAGTGCCTAGTGTTAAGATGGCTATTTACATTAATTAAACCTGTTTTTAATATTTAAAGTTGTTTTTGTTTATATTTCCTTATCAAGAGATTCACTTTAGACTTGGGGTTTTTCTGATTCACAGTCTGTGTAGGAGGTAAATGTCAAATAAATAATAAATTTGTTTTAAAGTTAATACTACTCCAGCTCAAGTCCTTGTGATACATGATTGTCATGGTCACTTTCACCTAGTTTTTTTTTAGCTTTTAGGCCTTTGCCCTGCAGTAGGACACTATAGGCTCGCAATAATAATAATAATAATTTAGAGTATTTAAGTTTTTGGGTGAGTTGAATACAGCAAAGTGATATTGATTGAAGCCAGCGTTTTCAGATATGGCCAGTGTACATTACCGACGGTTTATATGGTTTACAATAATAATCACGTTTTCCTAAAAAAAATATCATTCAAATTATGCAATTTGTTGAAAAAGTAAAATCATATTTATAATAATTATTATATTATTCCTTAAATAAAATATATAGTGGTATTTGTCCTCATTGTTAACCATGACGCCTGCAAAGTAAGCATGTATACTGAAGCTAAGCAAAATAGAGTAAAAAACAAAGTTATTTAATTTTTTGATGAGACATGGATCATCTCAAAAGAAAGCAAAATACACATAAAAGCTTTTAGTAAAAGTAGACATTATTCCAAGGTTGCGAATGTTATACTATTGTGTCGTTCGCGAACGAACTAGTTCAAAAGAGCGCTTCCACTGACGAACGACGCGAACGAAATTTCTCGTGTGCGTACGCCCAGCGAAATGTTGTTAAATTTAAAGATTTTAAGTATGCAGATATTTAGTGTATGACGTCGTGTAATTGTGTATGGTAAAAAAAAATTTGTGCATGCAGCCATTGTGGAGAAATTCACCAAAAACTGATTCCGCTGGGCGAACGTTGTCCTGGCGAAACTTTTTTTAATCCATCGACTTTAGAAGAAAAGAGATGTGTCCAAAAATTAGTGTGTATTTGTGTGTAATTGTGTATGTATAAATAAAATTAGTGCATGCATAAACTTCGGAGAAATTCAAGTTTCCGCTGCGCGAACGTTTGGCCATTAGCTAGTTTTCATATAAAGCGCTTACATAGAGAGCTGTAGATTTTTACATACGTTGTTTTGAATTTGTTTATATTTGTTTAAAAAACAGATTTAGAAAAAAAATAATGGTTTTAAAGATAAAAATATAAACGTAAAATACTCTTATTAGGTCTTAGTTCTTAAAGTATGCACTTTGGGGTCTAGATTTTCACGTTTATACAAATTTTGTAAGTGTCTGCAACATGTTGCCAAGTATCAATGATGTTCCGTTAGTAATTAAAGAGTTGTAGGGCAATTTACCATGAATAGTTGTGGTTTTTGTTGTGTTTACAAAGCAGTCAAATATCACGACGTTCTAAAGGAATTGCATGGTAAAATGTATGCCAATAATTAGTGTATTCATTCAACTATGCACATGCAAAATTTCATGTCATTAAATTCAGTAATTAAAGAAAAACAATTAAAATACTGACGAAGCATCGAAAACCTACATAACCCGACCAAGTACGGATGGCTACAAAAAAGCGGCCGTACCATATATATAAGAAACGTTCTTAATCTTCCAATATAGTATTTATTAATATGGTACAGTTGCGTACACAAGCGTTAGGAATCGTATCTATTTTATGTCCATTTTTTCACACTAGAATATTTTTGATCATTTTATAACTACAATACTTAGACTATTTAACCAGAGGACTAACCTTAAGCGTTCAAACAAAATAATTCTGCATATTTTGGTGGGGTGCGGTGGAACACGCTCACATACATAAGTTACTACCAGTACAACGGTAAACATCAATTAAAAATCGAGTCTAGAAGTACTTTTTTTATGTTATTAGATTGTTTGGTCCACTAAAGTTGCAAAAGGGAACGCTCGTGCATGCCTAGTCCATTGGTTAAATAGTGTAATAAGCTACAATATGATAAATATTTACCTAAACAGTAGTACTTACATGTGGTAATTATTTAATTTTCCTAGGGGTCTATAGTTAGAATCCTGATCCGTGAAATCTTCAATAGAAATTAACTGTATGAATTTTATTTGTCTTAAATAATATAATAATATTTAGATTATATCTCAAGTCTCAAGCGCATACTTAAATAAAGTACCTACGTAAATAGTACCTACTTTCTGTCATAGTCAAATAGATTTAGGTGTACACAAATAAATGACCTATAAATTATATCGAAACAATTGTGTTATCACCTATACCGGGTTCAATACCAGTATAATACTGTAAATTTTGGGATGTTACCTAAATATACTGCACGGCCGCTTTTTTGTAGCCATTCGAACTTGGTCGGGTTATGTAGGTTTTCGATGCTTCGTCAGTATTTTAATTGTTTTTCTTTAATTACTGAATTTAATGACATGAAATTTTGCATGTGCATAGTTGAATGAATACACTAATTATTGGCATACATTTTACCATGCAATTCCTTTAGAACGTCGTGATATTTGACTTCTTCTTCTTCTTCTTCTTTTCGTGTCAATGGCTTGTTCATACTGTTTTAGACCAGTAGGTGGCGACTTCAACCCCTTTTTTGTTTGCCTGCATTAGATCATCGCGGGTGCAAGTGGCGGGTAGAAAAGGGCAGGACATTAGATGGGCCATACTCTGGCTAGGGGATCCACATTCACACCTAGTATCGGATGAGTTTAAAAATCCCCACTTGGCCAGGTTGTCTTTGCAGCGGCCGACCTTTGACTGCTTTGTAAACACAACAAAAACCACAACTATTCATGGTAAATTGCCCTACAACTCTTTAATTACTAACGGAACATCATTGATACTTGGCAACATGTTGCAGACACTTACAAAGTTTGTATAAACGTGAAAATCTAGACCCCAAAGTGCATACTTTAAGAACTAAGACCTAATAAGAGTATTTTACGTTTATATTTTTATCTTTAAAACCATTATTTTTTTTCTAAATCTGTTTTTTAAACAAATATAAACAAATTCAAAACAACGTATGTAAAAATCTACAGCTCTCTATGTAAGCGCTTTATATGAAAACTAGCTAATGGCCAAACGTTCGCGCAGCGGAAACTTGAATTTCTCCGAAGTTTATGCATGCACTAATTTTATTTATACATACACAATTACACACAAATACACACTAATTTTTGGACACATCTCTTTTCTTCTAAAGTCGATGGATTAAAAAAAGTTTCGCCAAGACAACGTTCGCCCAGCGGAATCAGTTTTTGGTGAATTTCTCCACAATGGCTGCATGCACAAATTTTTTTTTACCATACACAATTACACGACGTCATACACTAAATATCTGCATACTTAAAATCTTTAAATTCAACAACATTTCGCTGGGCGTACGCACACAAATTTCTCGGTCCCCGCTCCATCGTTCGTTGGTTCGTGAACGAAAGCCAGACGGGCGTGAACAGAGACGGCACGAATGTTTTGTTTTGTCTCGCTTGCTCAGTTCAATCACTGCGCTTCAGTCGCTGGCTCACTCACTGCACATAGAAATATAAATAGAAGTATTCTTTATTTGTAAATGTAGGTATTATTTTACAAAAGGTCTTAAAATAAATTATGTTTGCTACATTTTACCAAAACGGTATACAAATTATGTTTAACATACAAAACAATATCTTATAACTAATATAAAAGCATTTAAGTTCTAATTATATACTGGCGTACACATATTTATGCATGACCTTATAATTAATTTCTTATCTACCACTATACAATTTACACGTTTTTAATCTACTTAATTTCTACCAACATTTTTAAAACTAAACTAACTACCTACATATATAACATAAATATATTTTACATTTATGAATCAGATAAATTAGCTTCCAAAAATTCAGCCGTGGAGTAAAAACATTTTTTTATTAACAATTGTTTTAGTTTTTTTTAAACATTACTTTGTTTAATTCTTTTATGCATTTTGGAATGTTATTATATAGATATTATTGGAGCCATGCGATATATGGTTTCATGAAGTAATGATGCAATGCGTATCTCGTTTGGTCGGTAGGCATGTATTATTAATATCTCTATCAATGCTAATTTTGTATTTGGAACAAGTTTTGTGACAAAACAATAGTTTTGGCGCTGCTATTTAGTTTTATAAGAATAATAAATACTACACTGTTTGTCATCAGGTAGGTAACTCGTCTTTAAATTAAATTATACTATGAAGCAAAACGTCAATAAATAGTTAAAAACATTATTTTATTTATATCTATAGCCTGCGTATAGGTATTTCGTTATAGATTACTTTTTAAAATTACTTGAAAAAGAAACATCTTTGGACACATTTTGCCATTGCTCGACCTGTATAAGTAATGCGGGACATGAAAACGAAACATGCGCTGATCCCGATAACGGTAAATAGACGAATACCGATTTATATACCTCAATTAAGTTAAACTGCCAGCGAATCGGAGAATTCAAATATACCACACTCCACATTCTCAACAGTCCCAACCTATGCACTATTCCAACATTTAATCAACTAGTAACCTACAAACGTAGACCCCGTAGACCTCTTGTTTTAGTTTAAAGATAGTGGACGAACGAAAAGAACGAATTAGTTCGTTTACGAGCGGTGTAACAACTGTAAGACATGCGGAATCCTTTGGCCAGATATGGATAGAAAATGCCATTCATCGCTCTTTCGGTAAATCGACTCTGTGTCACTTGACAGTTATCTTTTTAATCACTTATAAAAAAATCTCATGGTCCATAAAGATCTCCATTGCTCAAAATCATTTTTAACATGAAAACATATTGTCTGCGATTAATTTTGCGCTATCTTATACTGTCTTGGATAAAAAAATAATTCGCAGCGTTATGCTTGCGGGGCAATCTCGCATGCGTGATGAAATTTACTTGATATTAAAACACCCTTAGTAGCGTCTTCCGTGTTATCTAATGTCACAATTCACAATATCGAAGATAATATTAATGAGAAGAACATCGGGGCACCCTCGAGCATAGCAAATAGAAACTTAATACGTATATAGGTATACATACCTACTTATATTATATTTACCCTCCAAGAAAGGCTGTGTCATCGTCATGTAAAAGTCATTCTTTATTATTACCTCTTATATTAATAATAATTTTGTCGAGAACCCATATGGTTTGCTCCGATGCTTCTAATGACGAAAAGATGAGACCCGAAATTGATACATTAAGTATTTAAGAGTGCCACGTAATTACATATTAATTTTATAAGGAGAGACTTCGTTATTGTCATGTTCTTCATGCAACATTATAACTAAGAATATTATATTGACTAAGAATATTACTTATTAAGTAGAGATCTAATGGTCGGTTAACCTTACCACATTTTCTGTTACGGACTAATTGGCCCATTTCTAATATTCAGACACCTATACAAATATTACAAAGCTGAAGTGTATGTTTGGTTGACAGCGGTACCTAATCCCAGGACTCAAAAACCACTAGCCCAAATTCAGAAAAACATTTTTGTATTGGATTTATAGCGAACGATTCATTGAATAGTAGGTTTTATTATACAGGAATATGTTAGTTGGTTATCAATATCATATTGTAAGAATCACTCAGTAAATTCGTTTAAGAAGCAAGAGAAAATGTAGATACCTATAGCAGGAACACTTCCGCAAGGAAATTGCCACTCCCCGTGTCACATAAATCATGTTTCAGGTGAAATTTAATATCATTACGTGATTCAGGTTTTGGGCGACGACAGTTTGTTTATAAAAAATGGCAGATTTTCAGTTCTGGCAAGGTAATATTTTGGATATAAGAGACGTTCTTGTGATATTTGTTTGACATACCTCAATCTGATGCATTTTTCTGACCGCGGTAACGAAATAGCTATAACCTTCTAGATTTAGCATTTGTCGTGACAATTTAAATTTATATCCAGATGTGTTATCTATAACGAGTTTTAAATGTTTTCTAATATTCTCACCATTCGAACAATGAGACGTAAAACAAAGTCGTTTATTTAGTGAAAATCGTGTCAACGGAAAATCAAATGGCGATATTCATGAATATGCTATTGAATACCTTAATAAACTTGTATTGAATATGACAAAATGGTACGTCCTCGGCAGCCCTATGAATACACAAAACAGTGAGCTCACGACCCTCACAATATTCTGAATAGAGCCTAATAAAGAGCCCAATTTGAAACTTCCTGGATTCAGAGCTTAATATTATATGAATATTCAAATTGACCTAAACGAATTATTATCTGAATGACCTTATTTAGTCATATTATAATATTGGGTACCAAAACACGGTGATGAAAATCAGTATAATGATTTTAGGCTAAGAATCTATTCTTTTGTACTTATTAAATGGCAAAGAATGAAGATTTAGCAACTTAATCTAAGCAACTAAGAGTTGATTTCATAATCGAAATCATTATTTGAAGTAAACAAAATAAGCGATTTTCTTGAATTCAAATCCACAAATGCTTAAAATTATGCTTATTGCGTAATTGACCATAAGCTAGCATTAATGCTCCAAATGCCTCGTTGGCCGCATGCATTACTTTCAGGCAATTATAGCCTCGTTTGTAATGGAAATTTAAGCAGCCTAATGTAGTCAATGTTTTGAAATAACATTTTATACCAAGCGCCTGAGAATAACAGAAATTTCCTACACTTAACACGAAATGTTGCGGATATGTGAATAAATAGGCTAAATACTTTTTATAAGGTTGTTAAATATTACGGGGCCAGTATTTGTTGTCAAGTGCTAATTGAAAATTATTTTTTATTATTGCCAGATCAAGAGGATTACAAGGACAATGCATTGACAATATCGCTTAGTTAATAGATATTGAAAGTGTGATAATATATATTATAATAATTATAATAATAAGCTGTAATAAAAGAATTTGGTTTCTTTAATTCTTAGAACAGCATTTGGAGTATTTGTGTGAGTGATTTACCGACAGATACACAGCAACCACACATTTTCAGTAAAATATGGTTTCGAGTTAGGTTTAGTATAGGCTTTCCGTGAAATGCGAGACGAGCTTATACTGTAAATAAATAATATAAATATATATATATTATATATATATTTGATGTATATGGGCCGCTGTGTATACTATATAGTTTGTTCTGATATTCATTCGGCTAGCTTTCATCCGTAGCTTCGCCCGCGCGGTATCTAAGTTGGAATTTTATGTCATTAAATGTATATTTTTTATTATATTTAATTGTTATAAATTTATTATTATTAAATTTAATTATTAAAGTTATTTATTATTAAAAAATATTAACAAAATGTTACATTACGAGTTAAATTAAATAATATATAAAAAAGCCGCGTACCGATTCATTATAGCAAAACGAACGAATTAATTTCATGCTTACGTTGTGTTCCATTATGAACAGCGGGTTCTTTTCCAACTGGAAAATTCACGGACCGTTACACAGATAATTTGATTCCTTTGAGCTGCCCTATATTGCGTACTGCGCTAAATGGTTGTGGGTTAGGACCCAGTGAATTCAGTTTTATCTGCAGATAATCTCTCAAATATTAATAAAGCTGGCAGTAAGATTCGTGGCCATTCATGGTTTAAATCGAGTGGACAGTAATAATGTTCTTAACTATTCTTCATTTTTCTGGCCATGTAACAGCGCGCCTTTATCACCAGAAGAAGGTGGCAGAGGTGTTTAATACCTACAATTCACTTGTTATGTTTCAGACCCCATCTGATAGAGGATGAGTCTATCGTAATTAATACCAACTCCGTGCTGTGAGAATTGCCCGAGAGAAGTGAGGAAATTCGCTGCGAAGATAAAACGAAGTGGCGGCAGAAGAGTCGGGAGATTGACCCATAACCGTATTCACACACACACACACACTCAATCAACAGACATTACCTACTTTGGATAACGCAATTAATCACATCAGTCACGAAATTATAAACTGTCAAAGTCTATTTTTGGACTAACTCATAGGACTATACTTATTATCACAACTTTGTGTACAGGGTGTTTGTGTGAACATTTGCGATTTTCGTATGACTTGTAATTTTTTTTCAAGACCTTTTTTTATGTTTGGAAATTGCCGACAAAAAATGTATGCACCCAGGATTTCAGAATTATGCACTGAATCACTGGTAAGCGGCTTCGTCATTTTCAACATGTATTGAAGCAGTCCAGTGATTTTTGATAAAAATCTATTGTTGTATTGTTAGTTTCTTTACCACATGTAGTATTTCAAAGCGGCACAAGTTATGTCGCACTTCTCATACTAAATTTTAAGTAAGTTTATAGTGAAGCCGACTAATCAGCAGTCGCAAAAGTGGTAAACCTGTTGGCACATCTCTAATAAAAAGTTACATCATAGTATAAAAGCTTACTTTTGCTTAAAAGGTTTTTGAGATGCGAACCCGATGCCTTATCTATTGCACCACGGACACTTTGAAGTGTTGTTGTATTGTTTAAATTGTACAAATAAGTACGATTTTAACGAGGAAAACATTGTGGAGGTATAATTAATAACTTTACTTAATAGAATCTTGTGGTTCTAACTTACTGAATATACATTGATACCAAGCTAAATAAAATATACACAATTACACACAGCCGTCACGACTACATTGTCAAAGTTTTTCTCAGTTGGACAATAACAGTTTATCAGTAGAAACAAAGCAGTTGTGGCTGTCGTACCCGACGCGCCGTTCTATGAAAAACATTTCAGCGTCCAGATCATCCTTCATGTTCAAATAAAAAAATCGCTTTTGTTTATTAAATCCTGCTAAAGTTATGTTTCTTATTACTAGATACTCGCCATACACAAAACTAGAAACTATTTAATTTTAATGTCCTATATTCGTGACACAAGGTTGGTGGCGATACAGTTTTTGGGCAATGCGTTTTGCCGTTACAAAAAAATACAGATTTTGACAGTTATTAGAGTAGATTATAATATGTACAGGATTTCTCCTTGCCATAGTATGCTTCTAACTTACTGAATATACATTGCTACCGAGCTAAATACAATATACACAATACACAATTACACAAAACGGTCACGACTACATTGTCAAAGTTTTTCTCAGTTGGACAATAACAGTTTATCAGTTGAAACAAAGCAGTTGTGGTTGTCGTACCCGACGCGCCAGCTCAATCTAGCAATGAGTTTACTCTACGGGACCGTTTCACACCGGGCTGGGTTATACGGGGAACTTCCTTATTGCTTCACGTCACACCCTTTGAAATGTAGCCTCGGTGCTTTTTACTGTAGTTTTACGAGTCTGGGTAAAAGGGTATGACCAATTCACTATGGGATTGTTTATCGCTGCTGTGCTGTCTATTTTGTGGCTATGCCAGGATAAAAGCTGCTGTATTATATGAAGAATAATTAGAAAGTTTAACTTCTTCTTCTTCTTCTTCTTCGTCGTGTCGATGGCTGAGTCAAATTTTATTTTGACTTGCCATCGTGGTGAAAGGATTAGCCAATTCGCTTTGGAGAACTTGCGAATTGTCCAGGGTGCGCCGGACGTAGGGAATCGTTGTGTACGTCACTCGGTGAGGCTCCTTTCATGCACCCCAAAGTTTAACTGTAAGCCAGATATTTCAATAGTAAGCCGGGTTTCATGAAAAAGTTACTGAACAAATGTAAAAACACGTGACAATTCTATGAAAAAAATTCAGCGTCCACTTCATCCTTCATGTTTAAATCCCGCTAAAGTTATTTTTTTTTTTCTCTTATCACTAGATAATCGTAATACACCGAACTAGAAACTATTTACTATCTTATATTCGTGACACTAGGCTGGTGGCGATACAGTTACAGTGTTTAGGTACAAAAAATACAGATTTTGACAGTTATTAGAGTTGGTTATATGTTACAGTTAAGTAAGGTAAGGACAATTACTACTTTTTTATATTATTTGAAATGACGCCCGCACTAGGAATAACTCCTGTGTCGTCGGGGGTGGTCACAAACATGTTAAAAGTATAAACTGATTAAAATAAGACCTTAGGTATATTAATGTACATGTACAGATCATTTGACAAAATTATTTACGAAGTTAACCGTATGTGTGATAATGTATGCACGAAGCCAGTTTGTACAAGTTATCAAATTCGCAACGGTAAGTTTTATCACATTCGCAAGTACCTCTCCGTGTATTTCACAGTCACGCCTTCCATGTTCCCTCATGGTATCTGAGCCTACGTGATAAGGAGATTATAGCACTAAAGGCTGTTTCCACAGCCTCTATGAGCCGAGGACAAATACATTTGAGCTTACATTGTACTATGAGTGAGACGTCAGGCTATATATTTGTGTCTGGGAAAATTACAACATTCAATTACTCTCAATAGGTATTATTTAGACACGCGAAAGCGTATCCAGCTAAGTAAAAAAATATAATTGACGACGCAGGAGTGTGTAAATTTACACGAACCATTTCACGGTACTTTTGAGCCCTTCACAACTCGAAATCTATTTATTCTACATACTTGAAATTCGACATATGTATTGAATACTATTAGCTTACCTAGAATGCAAAATTTCATAAATGTAGCTCAAACAGTTATGACTGGTTGGTTGTGACTGACTGACTTACAGATCAAAAACCTAAACCCTCTTCCAGATCACGTGGGACCTTGATATTTATATAAATATAGACTATTACAAAAATTTGACCTGCTATGCTATTCTGTAAATGTGACTAATTTCCAGTCGCTTTCGAAATCGACTAAGAATTTCGATCGTAACCGGTTCATCTCGGTTTTAGTGCATCCTTATTTCCATACATATACGGTTGATAACTGCTTGGCAAAAAAATTGACAGCTTGCCAGTTACTATCCTCTTGCAAATTTGACAGCTTTACAGGCAAGTAACGCAATTTCTTATGTCAAAATCGGAAACTGGTCATGGAGCCGTTTCTTAGTGATTTCTTGTACTTTGGCGAGATAAAATAATGATATTTAAAAGGTTTTTTTACTTCAGATTAACGTTATACAACAAATCAATAACTGTTTAATACTATGTATGTCATAAAATACTAATTAAATACGTAATGCAATAGAATCTAAGTCATATTATTTTCAGTCATAGATCTCGAGATTTTTCATACGAAAACTTATAATTATATGAAGTAGTAGCACGAATTATGCCAGTCTGGGATATAAAAAGCACTAAATGAAAATAATGTATCTTCAAAATATTGAAACAATAATATTATGTAGCTAGGTTGTAGGCTTCCTCTTTCTCGCCAAACTAAACAAATTTTAATGAATTCTGGCACACGGGTAAGTGCTTTTTATCGACGTAGTTCAAATCTAGTTATACTTTAAAAAAAAAATGAAAAACCTGATTCATTCCATTTCATGGATGGTTGAGACCTTTGCCCATCAATGGGACAATACAGGTTATGCACCAGATAATGTAACTACTTTCATTCTGTATTCACGATTATTAATTTATTTGGAGTTTACATTTATAATTTCTTATGTACGTAACGTAGTGTTTATGTCTATGAAAATTATGTGAGAGAAATAAGAATATAATATTAAATAAAAATCAGAAGTTTTGAAAAATTTTATTATTTCACAGAATTTCAGGAACATTTATTTTCTTCTAATGTTCGCTAGGCTTGCACTGATGAAACTTAAGTCTTAAAAAATGTTTAGCTCTGAAATCACCCGCCGCTATCATCTTTATCATAATACTATTATAATATAGGTGTGCTATATTCGTGTATTGCACCTGAAAGACAAAATCATTACAACACAAGTAAGAGATATTTATATGTGATTTCATCGTGTCACGGAGCACTAAGTAGAAATTATAACGCATACTCATAGCAAAGAGTTAAAATCACATTTATATATCGTTTTTATAGTTGTCTTATAAGATTATCTTGATCTTTGATATTTGTTTTGTATTGAGGATAACTTTTTTTTCCATCACATCGCGTTCCATTCTTATTTTATTCAATTTTATGCACTCGTTTTACACTAAAGAGAAAATCTCTCCGAAAATACCTCTTACCATAATCACTTATATTGTGTTTGTTGTTATAATGTGTACAATTTTCTTTTGATATAATCTGTTAAATAATTTGAATTTTATTGTTTGAATTTGTAACTTTCTTAATTCGGTTTAAAGCTATTTATATGCTTTTTGTTGTAATGAAACGTTCCAATTTTCTTCAGTCAAAGACATTAGTTGCCACAGAGTAAAAATGCATTTTAGTAGGTGTCAACAAGAAGGTTTTATCAATACAAATAAATAAAATTGAATTGTCTGTTTTTATTTTAATGCCAAAACAACAATATTTTTAGTATATGTTATAGTTATTTGCACGATACTTATTTATAAAATCCAGTTTTCATTTATTTAGCTACCACGCAGACAAATCCGCGAGCGAAAGTCAGTTCGTTTATTTTATTATTTTATTTTCGCGAACTACTGAATATTGAACTGATATTTGAGATTACGCTAAACGTCACGGGAGTGGAGCTGTAAGGTTTAATGCGGGTCAAAACGTGGGCGTAGCTATTACTAATATAATGAATTCCACGCAAACGAGGTGGCGGGCAAAGTAGTTATAAAATTAAATATATGGAGCATGTTCAAGTTAAATATTGAAAGCCCAAAAACTTAATTTATGATTTTGTGTTTATACTCGAACATGGCGAAACCTCACGGTAAGCGGCCGCAAATTTTACCTCTGTGGTAATACTAAAAATATTTTTCTTTTTTTTTTAAGTGGCAGTCAACAATTTAATGGCGTCTTTTCACTGCAAAAATATTTTTAAAAATGTAGAAGTTATATTTTACTCTTTACATCAATTTCAAATGTAGTTTAATAAGTATTATTTTATTGTTAAATAGCTCCTGCCCGTGGCTTCGTCCCCGTTAAGTTCGATATTTCTGAGTTATTATATCTTTCAAAATTGAGAAACCTTCCTCATACACTTGCAACCCCTAATTTACCCTCTTTGGAAGTTAAATTTCCAAAAAGTCTATCCCAAATTCATCTACAAAATTTATTTTATTTACTTGTAAGGAGCATAATTTTATTATGAACAAATATATAGACAGACAAAAATCCAAAAAATATGTTTCGGCTTCTACTGCTGTTCTAGTCTCCTCTTATTAATTTTTCTTAAATGTTTTTAATGAACAGGCATTTATAATTTTAAATTTTATTATATGTATGGATTAGCTATTATTCATAAAACCATTAAACCTTTTATTACGACTCAAGCTATTTCAACCACAGATAAAACATCATTAACTAATAGAGTGCGCGCCACAACTCAGTAAAAAACTATAACACAAAATTAATTTTTACTTCTATTAAATCTATAACACAACAATAAAAGTGAATTAATTTGTATATTCCTCGTCATATTAAATAAGAAATAATTTAATATCAGTTTATAATTTATAAATTGGTCATTTCCATTTAGTTTTGCCTATTGTCGTAAGCCATTAGTAATAACACGCACTCTGATTTTTTGCTATTTTGAAATGAGTTTTTAAGCGTAAGTATTAATATCAGGCAAGTAACCAGGCGAGTAATCCGTGGTTTCGTTATGTCAAAAGTGCATGTTTTGAGTGAAAGACTTACTAATTGACAGAAACTATTTGTTAAGAAACCAAAATCTCAAATAGCGAATAACCCCACTGGCTAGGTTTAACATTCAGTTTACATACAGAGTGTAGTTTTTCCTATTTGTTTTGTACTTATACTGGTAGGTTTATATAATACCCATGTTCTTTTCTAAAATTTTATTTGTTAATAGAAACTAGCCAAGTTGAACGTACAGCTTGGATTTAGAAACACAGAACTTGACACCCATATATATATATATATATATATATATATATATATATATGAATTAAAGTTGAAATATCCGCTGGTTGGGTATAGGGTTTTTAGTGGTTATACAGAAATACCATGGTATAATCGTGAAATAGCGTGGACACCCTGCGAGAAATTATTACAAATCACACTGTATAGTTTATACTTAAACTGCAACGATAATCCTAAAGTACGTGTGATAAAACTGTACAGTGTTACTAACTTTAGAACACCATTTATCTGCACAGTTCCACGGGAAAGTTTTATCGCAACGATAAAAGTTAAGAAAAGGGGGACATTTACAATTTGTCTGGACTGGGTTTATGTAACATCAGTCACAAGGTATAATAGAACCAGTACCGACAAATTGTATATTTTTGAAGATAATAAAGCTCAATTCATACCCAGTTTTCTTTGAAAAGCCTTTCAAAGACTTTCAAGCTAATGAGAGTTTAAATGAATTTGACATGAGGGAGTATAATTGAGTTAATTAATGAAAATCTTGGCTTCGTTGACATGCGTGAGTTGAGCTGTATGTGAAGTGTTCTCTAATTGAATTACTGCCTTCATCTAAATATACATTTTAATAGGTACTTTATACAAGCGCTCATTATGTTGCGGCGTGAGCTACAGTTTACGCAGATAATGGGTGTAATTTTATTATTCAAACGACGTTTTTGTAAGGAAATCCATATAATTTGAATGCTCTTTTTATTGACTGTGTCTCAAAAATAAAGTCAAGCAAAAACTCAGACAAAAATGTTCATAGACAGTCGCCAATAACTCTTAATGCATTCTACATTCATTCAGATTTTTTAGTTTTTAATTCCCATTTTCTTCAACTTAGTACGTGAAGCAAAAACTTTGCATCTATTTTCAAGGAAATTGAGTTTACGGACATTTCTGATATGCTGCATTATGGAGTTCATGGACAGTAGCAGTTAAGAAAATAATAAATTATCTTTCAATTCTATCTAAATTCAATCTTGCTTCAAATTGGCTATCTCACATTATGTCTAAGCATTTGTATAAATTTTTTGTCTAAAATAAAAGCTCATAATTATGAATCACATACTCACTAATATTAGAAGAAAATCATTTTATTCATGCACTCAGGTACTCTTGAGATGCAAGATAAAGAAAAAAGTCATGATGCAAAGTCAGCATTTAAAAGAACGCCATCTTTATTTTCATATCTCTTTTAACCCCTCGTTAAAGCAACTCTTTACCCAAATTAACAAGAAAACGAAGAATAATTAAAACTCCTAAAAAGTCACGTCGTCGTCTTTGAAACTCGAATTCCTTTCGTGCAGAAGTTAAAAGATTCTCATACGTGTCGAAACGGTGTTACATTTATTGAGAGTAGGGATGCCATGACCCGTGCACACTTAATGGAAATAAATCACACCATTATTAAAATTTTCTTTTACATTAGAGGTGTGATTCTAACGCTTAATGTGGCAGTATATTTGCGATGCACAGCATTTGTGAACAAACTCCAGAATCTCGATAACTCAAAGACTACCGTCTTGCTCTTAACCTCTTGTCAAGTATTAATGCTTGCATTACAGTGTAATTAAAATTGTTGAAATGGACTATGATTGCTTTTTATTTAAAAACGTGTAGGCGCTTGAAGCTACGGCTGGACGCTAGTATTTTAATTAAAATAAAACAAAATACTTGTATAGGTAAAAGCTTGTTTTATAGATCTCGTTAAATATTTAGATGCGAAAGAACAGTAAACTGATGTAAGTTTAAAACCGAGAGATCCGTATTTATTCTGCGTTGTGGTGAATGTACAACAAAGTTTACGTAGGCGTTGCGACCGTACCTCAAGAAGTTATGCTATCCGCTAACGTGCGCGTATCTCAAGAAATCTTTTAATCAAATAGAATAAAGCTTTTTCCAGTCAACCTACTGTTCAATATCATCTTGACTTTGAAACACGAAAACTAGATTTACTCGATATTGTTAGTTAAATAAAGCAGCCACTTGTGAAATTCGAATTAAAGCTAATTAATCTAGACAAGACCATAGACAAATAATTATTTTCTCACCACAATTTACAAGATACAATATTTTGTTATTGCTAATTTATATATTGTTGTTCTCTACTAATTAAGGGAGACTGGTGCCTAAGCTAGGCGAAAGCCTGTATTTTAGGTCAACAGTTTACCCGCCCGGTTAATAATACAAGTGCGATATTAATAAATCAAATCGAATTTAAGCCACATACTTTACGTTTCAATACAATCTTGTGAAGTATTTTATAAAATTCCTTTATGAATAATTTATTATTAGTAAGTTCTTACTTGTATTGGAGATCTTGTTAAATATTTAAGTGCGCCTAACAAAGAACGTAAAGCATTTGTCGAAAGTTTGAAACCTAAAGATCCTTATTTATTCTGCTTTGTGGTGAATGTACAACCAAGTTTACGTAGGCGTCGCGACCGTACTTCAAGAAGTTGAGCTATCCGCTAACGTGCGCGTATCTCAAGAAATCTTTTAATACAGAAAAGTGGTTTTTACAGACATCCTTCTGTTTAATATTATCCTGGCTTTGAAACATGAAACACTAGATACTCGATATTGTTAGTTAAATAATTCAAACACATGTGCACATCAAATCTAAGCCAACTTGATTTAGATTTTAATAGTTTACAATCTTGTAAAATAGTTTATAGTCAAAGTCAATGTCAAATCATTTATTTTCGTAAACCCCATGGGCGCTTGAACACTTCAACAAATGTTATTATCACAGAGCAAATCAAAAGAATGAAATATATTAAAATAATAAAATTATATAATTCCTAATTTACTATTAGTAAGTTCTTACTGGTCTTGGAGATCTGATTAAATGTTTAAATGCGCCTAACCAAGAACGGAACGCATTTACCAAAAGTTAACCTAAAGATCCTTCTTATTGATTATTTTTAAAGCATTATAAAGCAGCAAGCAAATTATAATAGGAAACAGTTAAAAAATTATGGGACCGGCCGGATTTGAACCAGCAATGGTCGCCAGTTTGGACGAGGCAACCATAGCTGGTTGGTTAAAGCTGCTGCCCGGTGTGCAGACAGTCGCAGGTTTAAATCCTTCCGGTCCCATATTTTTTTCAACTGTTTCTTACTAAAGATCCTTATTCATTCTGTTTTTTGGTGAATGTACAACAAAGTTTACGTAGGCGTCGCGGCGGTATTTCAAGAAGTTGTGCTGTCCGCCAACGGGCGTGTATCTCGTGAAATCTTTTAATATAGAAAAGTGCTCTTTCCAGCCAACCTACTGTTTGTAGAGAACTAGATTCACATTTCTGCTATTAAATATACCGTACGAAATTACCACTTTTAGGTCGTATCGTAACTTGATGGGATTAAAGTTCTGGATTGGTTTTTGTGTTAAATGTGTATAATTTAACAAAATCTTATTTTTGTGCCGTTTAAATTTTTAACATAACATAACATCATCATGTGGCAGAGGTGTACAACACCCACATTTGACCTGTTATGTTAAGTGCCCATGGGATAGGGGTAAGCCTATAGCCATCCATCCCGCTATTGTGAATTTCCCTACGGAAAGTTTACTAATAACACTATGCCCGGGAATCGAAGTGGCGCATTCACTAACCACTCGAACATCGAGGCAGTAGATTTTAATTCTTTTATATACCGGTCGATTTTATTTAATAAAATCCATTGATATTAGAAAAAGCCCTTTCAGATAAAATAATGTACCCGTCACATTTTCGGCGTAGTTCGATCTTTTTCGAGCTCACATTATATCACGTGTCCTTTGTCTGCTTCGCCTTTGTAATCACTATTATCTATATATATATAAAAATGAAAACCGTTTTCCGTTGTCACGACATAGCATGAAAACGGCTTGACCGATTTGGCTGATTTTTTTTGTAGTTTTCTAATACTCTGTACAAGGTTCTTATCTATCTATATATATAAAAATGAAACCCGTTTTCCGTTGTTACGCATAGCATGAAAATGGCTTGACCGATTTGGCTGATTTTTTTTTGTAGTTTTCTAATACTCTGCACAAGGTTCTTAGAGAAAAAAAAACAAAATAAATTAAATATATATTAATAAATTTTCTGTAAAAATATAAGTGAAATTAATGAACCCTACGGAATAAACACTAATAAGAAAATATATATTTTGTTTATAATTTAATAAAATTAGTAAAGTCCTTCTCAGGTATGACGAGACCAGGGAAATAGGTATTCATTTTTATATGGAGGATATTATAGATTCCAGTTCAAATTTAATAGGTACGCATACATAAGATAGGTCAGCTATACAAAATAAAGTAGTGCATCAAATTTACGCTAAGGCGGTACGAAGTTCGCCGGGTCAGCTAGTAACTTATAAAGGTCTAGGACCATCGAAAAAATTGGCACGAATATACATTTTAGTGTTTAAGATAATGATATGTCTATAAAAATATCAGATTACGTTTTCATAGAAAATAGCCAACCAGTTTTTTTGTGACATAAAATAAACATAAAACTGCAATCAATAGAAGCTCGAGGGCTCAAGTATCGAAGCTTAATAACTAAAAGCGGCTGCTCGTATGCAGAGGTCGCTGGTTCAAATCCTGTCTGTCCACATTTTTTTTAACCGTGTGTGTTACTATACTATATACAGGGTGTATTTTTGAAACGGGGCAGTAAGGGCAAGTACCTTAACCGTTGCAGTTACAGCAAAACGTTCTTAAAAGACCTTCCCTAACTTTTTGGGACATTTTGAACTGCATTCACAGATTTTGTAAAAAACTTACAGTTAGCAAA
Source organism: Hypena proboscidalis (assembly GCA_905147285.1). NCBI lineage: Eukaryota > Metazoa > Arthropoda > Insecta > Lepidoptera > Erebidae > Hypena > Hypena proboscidalis. Next base: position 14,285,597 of record LR990128.1, on the reverse strand, counting down.
AAAAATGCAAAAAGTTCAAAAAATTTTTTTTTATGCCATTTGATTCTATTTCATGTGGGGATCAAAAAACTCTACGGGACCATTTTAGCTATCAGTACTAGAAAAGACAGAAATCGCCAAAAACGTTTCCCATACATTTCGGCAACAGAAACGAATTTCTACGATGGTCTAACTTTTTGTTATGGCCTGGAAGTGGGTAGAATTGACTGTAAAGTAAATAAAAAGAATTTTTACCCTCAAATTTCGAATTTGATTCGAAAATCTGTGTGTTATACTTAGTTTCAGCTGAGAAACTTCGTATGAGTTATTAATTAAGGATTTTCGCTAAAATGTCTTCTAATCGTGAAAAAATTGACTTATTAGAAGCGTATTTTGTCAATAAACGAAATGCGGGAGCTGCATTAGTGTGGTACCGCAATAAGTATCCGTTGCGGCATGTGCCAACAAGAAAGGTTATTACAAATCTTTTGAAAAACCTGGAATTGCAGGGTTCTTTCAAAATACGCTTCTAATAAGTCAATTTTTTCACGAGTAAAAGACATTTTAGCGAAAATCCTTAATTAATAACTCATACGAAGTTTCTCAGCTGAAACTAAGTATAACACACAGATTTTCGAATCAAATTCGAAATTTGAGGGTAAAAATTCTTTTTATTTACTTTACAGTCAATTCTACCCACTTCCAGGCCATAACAAAAAGTTAGACCATCGTAGAAATTCGTTTCTGTTGCCGAAATGTATGGGAAACGTATTTGGCGATTTCTGTCTTTTCTAGTACTGAAAGCTAAAATGGTCCTTTAGAGTTTTTTGATCCCCACATGAAATAGAATCGATTGGCATAAAAAAATTTTTTTTGAACTTTTTGCATTTTTTTTGCTAACTGTAAGTTTTTTACAAAATCTGTGAATGCAGTTCAAAATGTCCCAAAAAGTTAGGGAAGGTCTTTTAAGAACGTTTTGCTGTAACTGCAACGGTTAAGGTACTTGCCCTTACTGCCCCGTTTCAAAAATACACCCTGTATAAATGCTTTGAAAAGATTCAATAAGAAATAGAAGTATCACATAGCTCGAGGGCTGAAGTATCATCTTACCTTCTGCACTATTATGTTCTAGTTTGGTGTTTTAAGTTAAGTTTTAAGTTTTGGATTTTTTTACATTAGATAGAACGCCAGAAGCAATTACACTATCTAATGGTCCCAATGACATGGCCAAATATACACATTCAATCACTCAAGCACACCCAGTCTCAGAACAAATAATTGCGAATCACACAAAGATATTGTTGATATTAGGCCCTGAATTTGCTGAGACACGACGAATAAAACAGAACCTAGTCCTAAGTTAAAGTGACTAAATCTACAGTTTGCTTCTAATTAATTGTACTGTTGATGTCAGCTTTAATTACCTACCACTTATCATCAAGTGAACTTCCCTCTCGTTTCTACTGTCATATGAAACAGTTATCACACTTGTGACGTGTATCAAAAGTGGTCCAACAATCCTGTTATTAAGAATGCCGAAATAATAAAGTTATTTCCGCAACAATTCTTTCAATCGAAACAATTTACGGGGAACATTGGCCAGCTCGATCAGTAATCAAATTTTTATACCTGATGGAATTATAAAGCCAAAAGTAAAGTACAATGAAAGGCTATATTTTGGAGAATCCAACAAAGAGAAAATCAATATTGGTAGAGGTCCGTCATACAAAAATGTTGGCCTAATTGAAAACTGTACTGTATTTCTTTTCCTGAAAACCTTTTGTAGAGAATTTCACACAAAAAGGTTTAGCTATGGCCATTGATCAAAGCGGCTTTTTGTGGATCGTTTGTACTGAAGGTAGATCTGTATTAGTATTCTGTATTGTGAAATGAAATAAGTTTATTTGTCTGAATATGGGTATACAAAGATGATGTTTACATGCGTGCGAGCCATATTCTACCATTATTTGGCGTATAAATTTTTATTTATAATTTAATTGATGTACATGCTGTCATAATTTATTATCATCTAAAAATCCTTAACGCTATAGAAACATTTGTCTAATAACAAACTAAATAACTTTTGCTTAAAAATATAGATACTTTCCATTTCCTTAAAAATATTGGGTAACTTATTTATAAATATGTATCGCCATGCAGTATACATTTTTACTGAAAATATTAACCCTCTGCGTGTCTATTTGTATCTGTGGTCAGTAGAATAAATGTTTTTTGTTATTGGCGCTTTTAATACGGCAATTCTTGTTTCCTTTTTAACCGACTTCAAAAAAAGGAGGAGGTTCTCAATTCGGTTGTATTTTTTTTTATGTTTGTTCGCCGATTACTCGAAGACGCCTGGACCGATTTGAGAAATTCTTTTTTTGTTTGAAAGGATATACTTGTCATGTGGTCAAATTTTCACCAAGTAAATCGGATAATTAAGAACTAATATTCAGTCAGAAAATAGTTGTTAGAAAGATTGATATTATCTATACTGAGTTATTGTTTACGTGGCACCAACTTCAGAATTATAAAATAATTATTTAATAATTTCTATTTAACTGAATGAAAAAACGTTTTATTTTGTGCGAAGTCAATTTTTTTTTTGCTTTTTAGTTTATTCTTTTATCTCTTCAATGCACGGTCAATAATTTCCTTCTAGCGTTGACACAAGAGATATTTAAAATATTGCATCAATATGATTGGGCCATTAAAACAGAGATTCTAGCATGAATCTCTATTTAAGTTAGTTATACTCGAACAAAAGCGCGAGCAAATAGTTGTAGGTAAACATTGCTATTCATTGGTACCATTCCTTAGTAAGATGGATTGAAGTGCCTTCGCTCTCAGGTAACATTATTTATGATAGTAGAGTGAGTTGCAAATTGCAATGCATTGTATATGACGTACGAATAATAGGTAATCAGAGACCTGTCATAATTCGTAACGAGTCCCACGTATATTGTATTACGTATTTACTTTTTTTAAAGTCTGGTTTTTATTCAGCAATGCAACGCAATAACTAAATAGTAATGGAGTCGTTATGTATTTACTAGGTTTTATTCAATGTCGAATTATATTTAGGTACGTTTGTAACATTTCGCATTTATTAATGGCAGCATGGTCCTATCTTTCAACGAGGCAGTTACAGGACTTTAAGGGGAAAAAATTACTTGGCTGCTTTCCATACATAAGTAATATTAATTTAACTTTAATATTATAAAGTTTTTACCAATTTTTGTAGACAGATCATATCTAAAATACTAGAACGCATGTTTTTTGGCGCCGATTTTTTAAAGATTATTATTTTTGTTTTAGTTTGATTGGCACTCAATTCCTATTAAAAAAAAAATGGACGCCATCATTTTAGTGTTTTAGATATGATTTGTCTATAAAAATAGATAAAAACTTAATAATATTAAAGTTAATACTACGTTAGTATGGAAACACGGCGCTCGAGAGTCTACAGATATACTCATCTTCTCTTAACTTCCCAAGTGAATGTAGTTAATTCCTCACGTATAGGTACACACTGCCATACATCAAGATTATATTTGATGTTCATCAACGATACAAAATGTTATTGTCGTAACCTTTCGACTGTATCTGATGTGTCTGCGAAACCCTACGAATCACATCCAAAGGAATACTCGCACCATGAAATACGCAAAACGATCAACAAACGAATGATGACGATCCAGTTTTACCATGGGCGTGTTTTTCCAATCATAGTTGCCATACTTTTATATGCCGCCATAACGAAAAAAAGAGAATGATTGACGAATCAGACGCGAAGTGCGCTACAGAAAGCATGCATGAACGATTTTAAACGAATGAAATGGTGAATGCCTGCAAAATTGAAATAGGGAGGTGTTTTTCTGGAAATATGTATCTTGATATCGATTGAAAATTGTACAAAACTAGATTGAATCATAAACTTCAAGTTCTTCAAAACAGATTATACAGGTTGTCCCATAATTAAATCATTTTTCAAACAGGCGTGAACAGGCCTCAACCTGTAGGTATTATCCATTAATTATGGAACACCACGTATATCTATCGAAAATTAACTAAAAATACGGTAATCCATAATAAAGTCAGGCACAAAAACCTAACCATAACTGCTATTAAAGAACATTAAATAATCGCCCTCCCTACATTTAAACAATAAGATCATTATTTCATTATATAACAAAAATCTACAATTTGTACTAAACAAGAGGCGGCTATTTATTTAATTTCAATTGCGTATCTGCCGTCTACGCAATTATTCCTTTGTCAGTGGCAATGAATGGCACAAATAGGTTTATCTGCGTTAAGATTACAGACGTTTTCACAAATTAGTAATGGAAATACTCTTTTCATTACTCTTTGGAATAATAAAACGACTGTTTTGTTTCTTAGCAATTTTCCAATAACCCATTCTTTCCAACGTTGTTGCATTGCGTTTTAGAATCAACGCAGTTTTGGAATAAAACAAACCAGTGCATAACTATTATTCTAGCGTATTTTTGTAAGCCATCCATTAGACCTAAATACTACTTTGTCGTGACTAAAATAAACGAAAAATAAACATGTAAGATAAAAAGATATTTATTGATTAAATAGGACAATCATTACTTAAGCTAAAATATATAATCTAGGTAGGTACTTACAGAGGTATGCGTGTGTCCTCAGGCCAGTGATCCAATCAAAATTTGCATTTATTTGGTATACTTCTAGCACTAATCAATACTATGCAGCGAAAATAAGAAACGAAAGAAATAATAAAGTTATAACTATGATACGCCTACCGGTCAAAAGGTCAAAGGTCACTGACCGTGGACAACTCAGCACTCGCAAATATTACATCTAATAAATTAAATTAACAAAGTTAGGACACTGGCAATCTAATAAAAAAAATACGAACAATATACCACTGTTGTTTATAACACGTACTTACACAAATGCTAGCGAGTTTCTGTTTTATAACAATTCGTTACAAAAGTGGATAGTTGTCATAAGTTGAGATAGCACTATTATTCCCCTTACTAGTAAGATTACTGTATTACGGTGGGTATGCTATTGGCGATATTATGTATTAAACATATCTCATTAAATTCATGAAGATTCTTATGAAATCTGAATAGCAACGCATTATTAACTTAAGAAAATTGCACTAAATCCCGAAATGCAATTGGATATCAACACTATAAAAATTTCATTAGGCTTATGTTTTTTGAACAAATGCATCACTTCAATGTTTTAATTGTTCGAAAAACGAAAACTTCGTTTCAATTACTAACATTTTAACCGTTGTCAATGAACACAAAATGTGGTTTTAATAAACTCCGCTATGTCGCAATCACCCTGTTTGTACTATCAGCAAAGTTGATTCATGACCCATTTGACAAATGTTTCCTTTGAAATTGACAAAGAAATTAGACTTTAATGTTTTAAAATGTCTGTACAAAAATAGTTTTAAGGTGGATCATTAATTTAGTTTGTTGATAGTACATTTGTGGTACAACGATAAAATATTGAAATTACTGCAAGGGAATTCGAGCGACACATTACCTTGTCCACAACAAAACAGTTTCAACTCCATGTCACTTACACTTTCGTCACACTGTTATTTGCTTTTAGGAATGAAGTCAGCTAGACGTCTTGACATTTTGTAGGGTTTTGTAGCCTATTGTAGACATGGTACCATTACATGTGATATAGGTACAAACCTCTATCACTCCTAACATACGAACCTAAAGCCCGCCACATACCACTCAGTGTGTGTCGGGCTTACAAGGGTGCATTCATATGTATTCAGTTTTAAATGGTTTCCTTGTAAATTCATATATATAACTTACACATAAAATTAATGTCAAAAAAACAAAAAAATATTGTATGAATTATTTGAAAAGATGGTGCACAGGAGTTTCTCACCAGCTCTTCTCATGATGCAATACCCATTGGAGCTGGTGCTTGGATTGATTTTAATTGAAATTTCTAAGTTGAATTAAAGTTAATCTAAGCGCCGGTGCCAAATCATTGTATTGCAATAAGTATTATAATTTAATTAGTTAAGTATTAAGTTTGTTTTGACGTGTTCAAGCGCCCCTTGGGGCCCATGGAAATAAATGATTTCATTTGATTTAAAGAAAATTAGTTAATACATCTTGCTACTGTTTTATTTCCAGCTTTATGCTACTGTTTTATAAAAATTTTATCGCCCTGAAAATCCAAAAGTAATTTGATCGCACCTGGAATCTGACTAGTACACCTCACGTTCAATTTTACTGCAGTCTTATTACGAAGAACGGCATTCGCGAGAGACAAGGTTGTAAAACTTTGAGATAAAACCAGGTTAGGTCTCATTCTGCCATGTATCATATACCAACTTATAGATAGATACTTAAAATCGATTGAATACCTAGGTTGGTTCACATCCGGCTCGAAGGACCAATGTTTGAATCATGGACTGTTGTTCATTATGTCATAAATAAAAAAAATATACAGTTATTGTTGTAGTACGCACATTTATGCCCTATATTTCTCAAACATCCCTTTTGTACTTCGCGGAAAAGTAGTAGAATAAAATAATAAATTAAGGTAAAAATGTAGCACAATATACTTGGGCTCGGAGCTACAACTATAAACAACACATTAGGGAAAGCATCTCGCTACCTTTGCAGCAATTCCACTTTTGTTTGCTATTCGTTTTCACATTAGGGCGGGTCGCGTGTTTATTTTATTGCCGTGTCCGTGGCATGGCGCAAAATGCCAGTTAAAAGGCCTGATTCTGTTAATGTCAAAGCGTTAGAATACGCGTTTGCTTATGAACGAAACATTATAACGTGCATTGAGAGTTTTCGCATGGAAATCAAGATTATAACATGGGTCATCCAGAAAGAAAACGTTACTTTATTTAGTCTTTTACTTAAAGGTAGTTTATTAGACAGAGCCTCAGAAAAGTTTAACAGCAAAACTCACGAAGATAATTAGCTATTTTGTTAATGACAAATATTTTTTAAAATTTGGATTTTTTTACATTAGATAGAACGCCAGAGGCAATGACACTATCCAATGGTCCCAATGACAAGCCAAATACACACATTCACTCACATAAGCACACCCAGTCTCTGAACAAATCTTTGTGAATCACACAAAGATTTGTCCCATGTGGGGATCGAACCCACAACACCAGTGCAGTGGAGAGCGGCGAGGCGACCGCTTAAACCACTACACCACACGTGCATATAAAACACAATAGTCTGGTCTCACCTTACAGAATCAGGACACTTATTTAAAATTCTAAACCAGAGATATAACCGGACATGTAAAGTATTTGGGAATTTAAATGTGTAGGTAAGGGCTTAGGTTGATGAATTTTTTGACGTAATCTGACTCCTTGCCTTTGGCATTACCATACAGAATTGCAGCTGGACACTGGCCACTATCATTCTGCACAATATTAAAGTTGCGATAAAATTTACTTGCGACAATTTATCTCTGGAATTGCTCCACGAACAACGTTGCTAATGGCTTTGCACAGCTCACGCGAACGAAGGCTAAGTTCCTGCATACCTTGGAACAAGTTATATGATCCTATTACGAGGTCTACAGCCTACTAGTACATGGAAAATATTCAAGTATAGGAGAGTAAACTTGACTATAGATAGATAGATAGATAAAACTTTATTTGTGCACACAACATAGGATATACGAGTACATTTTGAACAAAAATTAAATGACAATACATGCACAAAGGGCGGCCTTATCGCTTAACGCGATTTCTTCCAGGCAACCTTTGGATGGACATTAGTGTTAAAGATTTACAGAATGGTAGTTTAAGACAGAAATGAAGAAGGATTTAGCCCTCAGTAAATAATAGGTATAATACTAAAATAATTTAATATACTATTTTTAGTATAATATATAATAATATAAACAATATAATATAATATATATATATATATATATATAAATGTATACATATACCAATATTAATACTATATACATACTATATCAAGGTGTATTTTTGATAATGCTCGTATAGGATTTTTTTGAAACAATTCAAACTTTGTGCTTGTCTGATTGCAACAGGCAACGCATTCCACAAGCGAACGGCTTCAACAGTATAGGACATGTCATAAAAATCTGTGGCATGCGTCGGCATATCCAGTCTTAGGTTTTCGGATGACCTTAGGAACTTTGAATGTGTGTCATGAATGAACATGAAACATGAAACGAACTATATTCAATCGTTAGCGGAGATGACTCCCTATCAAAAACATTATTGCCAAGTCACTGGTGTGCAGACTCGGCAACGTTGTGTTTTATTTTCGTTAAAAAAAACCGATGTTTATGTTGTGGTTTCCATAAATGTCGCTATTTCGCATTTAACCTGTAGGTATGTTAGAGCATACTCTGTAAAGATACATTTTGGTTCCATGTGGTGAATTTACATTCCAGATTATAACAGACTCTACTACGCCGCACAGAATGTATAGTATGAACTCTCTGTTAGATATAGGTAAGTAAATTGGTTATAGCTCAATAACAATAGTATTCCTATCGTTAAAAGTTCCCACGCCACATTCTAATTCATAAAGAAAACAACAAACTTAAGTCAATCTGATGAAAAATCTTAACAACTACTCTAAAACAGACACACTTAGCGAAAATTTCATCGAATGACGTCATGCTTCCTGTGTCAGAAATATCTAGCTCCTTTTGCAATTCATACTTTCTTTTTCATAATAAACATTGGTAAACTAACACAAACCTTAGAGGACTCGAAAGTATCATAGTGAGAACAAATCAAGTCCGAATCTATTGTCAGCCGTAACCTTCGTCGAGTAATTTCAATGAAAGGAATATTTTTATTGCCAAATAAATATAGAGGCTACATCTATTACCCAATACATCTATTCTATGATGCCCTATTTGTCTGGGAATCTGCGTTTCACCACGTTGCTTCATTGTAAGTACAAGGTTTGGTGCAAATATTTGCATAGTATCTTTATTTGTGGAGATTTGTGTGAACAGACTGAACAGTATCTGGATTAAATTTTTCTGTAAACTGGCTATCTCTCATTAAGTTTATAAATTTATCTACAATTAATAATTATGACTCACACCCTCACTAATATTATAAGACAGATTTCACCGCGTGGTAAGTCAAAAAATTGCTTTTAAGCTAATTCAGGCTGTAAGCTACATATATGCAAAATTTCATCAAAATCGACTCGGTAGTTTTTGCCTGAAAGAGTAACAATATCATATATCAATACGCACAATTTTCGCATCTGTAATATTAGTAAGTTTGTCTTGTCTGTTACGCGTTCCCAGCAAAAGAAATAGAATTATCTTTAACAAAAAAGGATTCGGTTCTGTCAACGTAAGTTAGTGATCTATTTTTATTGTATTTGACAGTTTTGATTAATATAATTCTTCTTCTTCGTCGTGTCGATGGCTGAGTCAAATTTTATTTTGACTTGCCATCGTGGTGAAAGGATTAGCCAATTCGCTTTGGAGAACTCGCGAATTGCCCAGGGTGCGCCGGACGTAGGGAATCGTTGTGTACGTCACTCGGGGAGGCTCCTTTTATGCACCCCAATTGATATAATAATCACACAAAACGCAGATTAGGATAAAAAATAAATAAAAACGTACACAGTCGTATTGAGAACCTCTTCCTAACTCTTCGGTAAAATAGTTAACTAAAAATATATCGAATTCATCAGTAAAAAAGCTAGCAAAAAAAAAGGAATATTAGGTTTATTTTGGTAATTACGGAAGGAAGCTCTTCATCGTAAAAGAGTACTGAACTGACTGACAGCACAAAGAGATGAGGCGATAAGGGCTTATGTGTCAGTGACAGTGATATGGATCCTTTTCACGTCGTACGAAGAAATGTTTCACGCTCAAGTGCAGTCGGAAGCAGTTAGTAGATAAAAGGGTATCCTGATCAATGCTTCTAATATTATATTTGAAAGTAACTCTGTTTATTTGTCTGTTATGCCTTCATGACTAAACCGCTTAACCGATATTAATAAAAAATGGTATGGGATAGATCAAGAGCCTAGGAAGGACATAGGCTACTTTTCATCGACATACCATGCAGGTTGAGCCACGGCTAAAACGTACACGTAGAATTCGATGTAAATCGTTTGGCAGCCATTGGACTAGATCGGAGGTTATAATATAGATACAAGTATACTTCAGACATTGAAGTGAAGTGTCGCATTCAAATTGTCAATTAATTTAATTTAGACTCTATTTTTATTAAGAAAACAATTAATGTTACCAAAGATTTATTCGTTCCCAATAACAAAGTTTTAGAAGGAACACGACGCTCATTAAAAGGATTATTACAAAAGAAAGTCTGCAAATAATGCAAATTAAACTCGTTGGCTGTCATTCCCCGGAGGAAATGTTCGGACACGTCTTCAACCTTTTAGCTTTTGACCTTTTTTGTGATGCTTTTATGGAGCTAATATTCAAGGTTTAAAACGCATTTTTATTCTTTCCTCTTTTAGAGTGTTATTACATCTACATCGATCTACCGTCGAACGATGCATTTGACATTTAAAGAGCCAAATGGAGCTCACCACGCATGCAAAGCGCACTGTTATGCGTCGATTGATGCATTGATCGACGTCGATCGATGTTAATGTTATTGCACTGTGCTAATTAACAAATTATGAATACCTTAGTAGTATTTTTAAAAACTGTGGTGTTAGAAGCTTAAATTTGTCTAAATTTGTACCAAAATTTACATTTGTATCTGATTTAATCACAATCAACATCAATTAAATTGTAGTAAGGGGTTCATAGCTTAGGTACTTAATGTAATAATTTGTAATTATTACATGCAATTATTACATACACTTGGCTGCATATTAATAAGGCCAAGCTAAACTTAGATATCAAGAAGGAACAACAAGTGTCATAGGAAACAAAAGTACTAAAATCAATAACAAATGCAACAATTAAATTGAAATCAATCTCAATTCAGTTCAGCATAGTTACCAATTTTTATTTGATTATACTACTTCCATCATTTTTCACCCAGTAGAGTTCTAAAAGCACCCTGCATAATGTAACGAAATTATTCCTTTGAGCAATCGAGATTTCAATTTAGTACTGGACGAGAAAATTCTTTTCCTCGTAGCAAAGTATGAAAGTGAAGCCAGCAATGGAAAATTAAATGTTGCTGCTGCCATCTAGTAACATCAGCTGGAAGTTTTCAACTATAAGTCACAGCGCGATGATGACGTCAAAGATGATTTAATTAATTTGTCTTTGTAGGTAGATGATATAAGTTCATAGTTTGTGTGTGTGAAATGTATGTTTGTGAACACCCCCGTGACAAAGGAGTTATGACTAAAAAAAAGTTGAAATGAATGGTGCCACCACTATGCTCTTCATAAGGCATCGCAATTACGAATCAATCAATTAGCATAACCCAATATAAATCTGTGAAATGGTTAGCCAATCGTAAACTTTGCTTTTATGAAACGTCAAAACTTTGACAACTTTGTCATCATGTTGCTAGCTGACATTAATTGATTTTTACGATTTAAGACTCTTTTGTTAAGAAATGTATTCGTCTTTATATTCTAGTGACGCTAAATAGTTCTATATTTCAGGTTGGTTTTTGGAAAACATGATGTTTTCTAAAAGCTTATTAGTGACAGAAAACAGCAACATAATTATGTATTTAATTTCAGAAGCACACGTGATGTATAGGGACCAACAATAAAATAATACCTATGGGTATATCTAAAGAAAAGTAGAAGTAGATATATCGGAACTTAGTTGTCTATCATCATCATCACTGTGATAGTGTACATAGTATAAAACAAAGTCGCCTTTTCTGTCCCTATGTGCGCTTAAAACTTTAAAACTACGCAACGGATTTTGATGCGGTTTTTTCCAATAGATAGAGTGATTCAAGAGGAAGGTTTTTATGTATAATACATGCATAGAAAGGGGGAATTGTTTTACTCCAAATTTAACGCGTGCGGGCCACGGGCAGTAATGAATAAATCAAACTACTGGATCGATTTTAATCATTTTTTCAGTGAGTGACATAGGCTATATATTATATACCCGTGCGAATCCGGAGCGGGCCGCTGTGTTTTTATATACAACGTTCACAGTTTTTCTGTAGTGTATTTAGTATCAGCATTGTACCCGTGCGAAGCCGGGGCGGGTCGCTAGTTATATAAAACGTCAGCGTGTCTTCACCCACACATATAAATACAGAAAGTATGTATGCATATTTGACATTAATAGATGATACTCTTTTTTGATATGTATGCCTCTCTGGTTAAAAAAAGTTATTTACAACCTTTGGGTATTTCTATCATGGTGCTCACAGCCATAACTTACTTATAGATTAATTTAATATTGCCAAAAAAACGCGTTTGAAGTCTTTAAAAAGAAAAGACGACCTATAATCTTTGTCTTGGTAAGATGACGCAATGGTGGCTCACTTATCGCTATTCTGCTAGTTTCGTGGCATACGTGTAGGCATCACTCCATGTGTAACAAGGCCACAGTGCTCTCAGCCACCCTAACTGATGTGATAGATCAAAGAGCAATTAACCGATCAGATGTGGCGTGCGACAGCTGAACGAGAAACACGTTCTGAAGCTGCCTGGGCTTAATTTGTACGACACGTAATTTTTAGATCATGACGAATATTGTATACTGATTAGTTTGCGACAAGTCTCACCGCAAGGTCTCGAGTTCAATTCCCGCGTAGGTCTAAAGTGTTATTAGGGATTTTACAAGGAATTCTCAATAAACGCACGCAGACTCGAAGTACAATAGGCTTATCACCATCACAAGGAAGCTTATAGCCTAAAAATAGCTGAAATGTGGGTAGCTTACACCTCTGCCAAACCTGTCTGGGTTACATAATATATGTATCAGGGATGTTGCGAACATTCGCATCTGCATCCGCAAATGCGGAACATCCGCATTGATTTGGACATCTGCATCTGCTTCCGCATCCGCATTAATCAATGCGAATGTTCATGCGGATGCGAATATTATACAAGTAGCAACAAGAAAGAAATTGGGCGGGGCCGGTGATTGACGCGTGCCGGTCGCACGTGAAAATAACCAATGGGAGCGAAGAAATTGGTGACAAGATTCGATACGTTTGTTTGTTCTAGCTATTGCATCATTTGTTTCTTGCAAGTGAATAAATATTACGTGTTTGTTTGCGCTGTGAAGTGAAAGTGAACTACTTATCGTATCATAAAGATAGATAGGTATTTTTTTTAATGTTGTTGTGATACAGTGTGTAAATAAAAAGAGTTTACAAGAAAACTTTATATTATTTAAGACTAATATCCATAAGATCACAAGGTAAATTCTATTATATTACGCCGGTAATACGTTTTATTGTAGGAAAAATTATCGTTTTATGACGAAATTCGTTATTTTTCCAGTTTGATTCCCGTTATTGATAGTTTATCTAACTATTTAGTCAACAATGTCACCACCGACCAAAAGTAATGTATGGGATTATTTTGAACCAAATAAAAAAGACCAGGATAAAGCTGATTGTAAAATATGCAACAAAAGCTACTCTCGCAAGGGCCGCACCACATCGTCTTTGAAAAACCATCTTAAGTCGATGCACTCAGAAGAATTTTCTACATTTGAGAACATTAGTAAGGTTTCAACAAAAAGCCATGCTTACAAAACGACCTGGCTATGGTGTTAGATTCGTCGAGTGAAGACGAGAGTCAAGATGAGCCAGAAAATGGTAGCATTGAAGCTGTATTCAAAAAAGAGTTACTTGCTTACCGTACTAAAAAAAGAATAAATGTGAATGAAAATCCTTTAAACTGGTGGAGTGTACATCGAGGGAAATTTAAGGTATTATCGCCGATAGTACGAAGATTTTTATCTGCTCCACCGGGCAGTGTTCCTAGCGAACAACTATTTAGTAGCGCGGGATTAGTTTACGAACCTCTGCGTAACAGACTTGAATCAGAAAAGGCGGCAATACTACTCTTCATCAAGTATAATGCTCCTATTTTTTAAATTCAATTACTGATATAAAAAACAGTAGGTGAAGTTTAAAAAATTTGTTACTTTGTACATTACTTATATTTAACATAAAAATAAGTACTTAATTATGTTTGATTACAATAAAAATGTTAATAATTACGTTGCCATTGTTTTAATTCTTCATTAATAGACTTTATTTACATAATATCTTATACATCCGCATCCGCATCTGCATCCGCGGATGTGAGCCTGCTAAACTCCGCATCCGCATCCGCATCCGCGGATGTGAAAATATCGGCATCTGCAACATCCCTGATATGTATATATTGTATAAAGAAATTAATCGTGTCGTTTGGTTACAATCGATAAATTTGAAATAGTTTATGTATTGACAAGGTTGTATAGATAATTTAAAAAAGCAGTACTGCATTTGATTTAACGTGTGTTTAGTTTAGTTTAGTTTTCCTGGGCGGTGTCCGCACTTAGTCCTCCTATGGGACCGTTGTACGTGAGTGGTTTCCCGCTTACTCCAGCCAGCCTATATCGGTCCAGAAGGAAAGCAGCCTCCGAGGGCTGCTGCAGGCTTCTGGGAGCGATGTTGGGGACTGTAGAATTTGTGCCCGTTGTTCGGCCACGCTGCTGCATTCCATGATGACATGCTGTGGCGTTTCTTCTGCCTTCATGCATCCTCTGCATAGAGGGCTGTCTGTTATTCCTATCGTGTGTAGGTGTTTGTTAAGTCGACAATGACCAGTCAAGATTCCAATGACCTTGCGGAGCTTGTCTCTATTTAGTTTAGTGAGGTCGCGGGCAAGTTTTTTATTAAGAGCTGGAACAGCAGTCTTAGTTTGCCGACATCCTTCACTTGTTGTCCACACTTTCAGGTGTGTTTTCTGGGTTTCTTCGCGCAGCCATGCTTTAATTTGGGCCTGAGGGATGGGCAGCAGAGGTTCCGGACCGTACACTTTTGTGTCTGCTCCCCTCCTGGCTAGCTCGTCCGCGGCATCGTTTCCCAATGAGTTACTGTGTCCTTTTATCCATTGTAGAGTTACCTTGTTGGTTGTTGCAATGGACTGAAGTGCGCTATGGCATTCCATTATAAGGACTGAGTTTATTGTGTTGTTTCGGAGGGCTTGAAGCACGGATGCACTATCTGAGATGATCTTAATGTTAAGGTCCCTGATGTCTCTGGCTACAACCGCCTGTGCCGCTTTGGTGATGCCAATACATTCCGCTTGGAAGATTGTATTCAGCTTGTCTAGTGTTGTTGATATTTTAATGTTCAGGTCATTTGAGAAGACACCGGCTCCGGTACCAGTGTTGGTTTTGGAGCCATCTGTGTAGATCCTAACTTCCTCGGTGCCAGAGTAATCCTTCTCTTCCGCTACAAGTTGGATGTCGTATCTTCGATCAAAGACATGTTTCCTCAATATCCTATCCATGGGCGCCTCCAGGAGCGGATTCTCCTTGATGCACTTATGAAGAATATTGGAGTGTGTTGTTACCAAGTTTGATCTCCATACACCTAAGGATTTTAATCTTATGGCTGCCGCCTTTGCCTCCTCCTGAATAACCAGATCTATTGGTCTTAGATTCAAGAGATATTCTAGAGCGGCAGATGGAGTTGTTTTCATACAGCCAGTTGTTGCCACACTCGCTAAGCGTTGTAGGCTTTGAAGCTTGGATTTTACTGTGATCAGCTGGGTTCTGGGCCACCACACAACTGCCCCGTAGGTGATCGAGGGCCTGATCACTGCTGTGTATAACCAGAGGGTGATCTTTGGACTGAGACCCCATCTCTTTCCAACCATTCTTCTGCACTGATTGAAGGCAATGCAGGCCTTCTTTGTTTTTGCTTCGATGTGACTCGCCCAGTTCAATTTACTATCTAGAAGTACGCCCAGATATTTCACTTGTGTTGATAGGGAGAGTTTTGTTTTGAAAAATTTTGGTAGGTTTAATTCAGGTAACTTTCTTTTGTTAGCAAAAAGAATAAGTTCTGTTTTATTTGGATTTGCTGATAGGTGTTGTTCATCACACCAGTTTTCCACTATCTGAAGTGCTGAAAACATAACTTTACACAGTATATTTTCAGCGTTTCCATTTATCAGAATTGCTAGGTCATCTGCATAACCAATAGTAGTGTATCCTCTATCGTTCAGCCTCCTTAAGAGACTGTCAACTACTATGTTCCATAGAAGTGGCGACAGGACTCCTCCTTGGGGACATCCTCTAACTACTTTAGCACGCGTAGTAGTGTTGCCCACTATCTGAACCGCCCTTTTGCCAACCAGTTCGGTAATCCATCCTCTGGTGACTTGGTCCACATTGAGTTTCCTTAGGGCGTGGTTGATGCTGTTGTGCATAGTTTTGTCGAAAGCGCCTTCTATATCTAGCAAGGCTGCGAGCGTTGAACATTTGTTTGTGAGTGCCGACTCTATTTTGTGGACCACCGCGTGTAGTGCCGACTCTGTTGATCTTCCTTTCCTGTAGGCATGTTGTTGAGGATGTAGCGGGATCGTGCCAAGTGCTCCATCTCTAAGGTGTCGGTCTACCAACCTTTCCAGTGTTTTTAGTAGGAAGGAGGTTAGACTAATTGGTCTGAAGGATTTAGCTTGTGTGTAGTCGTCTTTGCCCGGTTTCGGTAAGAAGACTACTCTCGCGTCTCTCCATTGTTTCGGAATGTATTTAAAAGCCAGACAGGCTCTAAAGATCGGTGTTAGGTGTCTGACTGCCTGGTTGAGTTGCCATTGTAGTAGCGCCGGGAAGATGCCATCCAGCCCTGGTGACTTGAATGGTTGAAAGCTTTTCAAAGCCCATTCAGTCCTTTCCGTCGTTACTATCGTTTTTGCAAGGTCCCATTCTTGGGTTGTTGGTGTGTCGTAGTGCTCGTGTTGCCACTTGTAGTCAGGTGCTGGTTGACTACCTGGAAAGTGGGTCTCCAGTAGCACTGCGTTTGCTTCTTCCTCTGTGTTTGTGTAAGAGCCATCATTCTTTTTCAAGGAGCCCAAAAGGTTTGAGTTGTCCTTTGACAGAACTTTCTTTAGTCTGGCAGCTTGGTTTGTTGAGTTTATACTACCGCAGAAACTGCACCAGCCTCCTCTACTCCGGTATCTGATTCGTTTCTTGTAGTGTTTTTGTCCTTCTTTATAGTTATCCCAGTCCTCATCGGATCTGGTGTTTTTCGCTCGGTTGAAAAGTGTCCTGAGTTCTTTACGCAATCTTTCGAGTTCCAACCCCCACCAAGAACTCTTGCCCGAGCTTTTCGGAGTGACGGTGGGACACGTCAGTTCATAACATTTCGTAAGTGTTGAAGTGAAGAACTGCACGTCTGTTTCTATTTTGTTTGTGTCATATGTTTCATTACACATATTTGTTTCGTTTAATGTTTTTGTCGATAGTTCTATAAACCTTGTTATATCTGTTTTGCGGGGGTTTCGATATGGAACAGGGTCTGTTTGCTTGTATTTTATTTGGAAACATATTCTACGGTGGTCAGCGAAGGAAGGCTCGTTTGACACGTGCCAACCCTCAATGAGATTGGCCGCCGTGTGAGTCGCCAATGTTATATCGATTATCGTTTGGTACCTGGAGCTGACAAATGTGGGCTCTGTGCCAATGTTCATAATGTTTAGGTTAGTTTGGAATAAGTATTCGGTTAGTAACTCACCCCTTTTGTTGTTGTCCTTACTTCCCCACAGTGAGTGATGTGCATTGCAGTCGGCCGCTACAATCAGCTCCCACTTGTGGTCATCGCAGTATCGTACTAGCTCGGTCAGCTCCCTTGGAGGTATTTCACCGTCGTTTGGCATGTAGACTGAAGCTAGTACAAGGACCGATTGAGTTTCTGTGGGGATTGTCACGGCTGTGAGGTCTCTAGAACAGAATTGGTTAAGCAGAGTGGTTTTTATAGACTTTGGCATAAAGATGCATGTCCTTGGTTTGTCGACAGATGTGTCTAATAGTAACTTACCGTCGATGTTGCTTAGGCCGCATATCTTGTTGTTTCTGATCCAGGGTTCCTGGATCAGAGCGACGGTCTTGTTGTTCGTCTCCAGCACCCTGCGTAGAGTGGCCGCCGCTATTTGTTTGTGCTGGAGAACGTGTGTTGTAATGCATTAAAATCCAAATTTGTTGGTTATAGAATACTCTAGCATTTCATAACATTGTAGGCTGGATTAAAAAACATTTTTTTTTAAATACTAAAAAAAAATATTAAATCAATGTTTCATGGATGTTTTAATAACTTTGATTTAAACTATTTAAAACATGTTATAAACGTTTTTTAAACATGACTTAAAACAAATACAGGCATTAAAAAATGAATAAAATTGAAAATCAAAAAGTTTTATTCTCAACTTTCTTCCTCTCATCTTCAACTCAACTCAACCCTCCACTTCCACGATATTATTTTAACTGTGTTTTAAACGTGGTGTGTATTTCTGTCGAATTTTAATCAGAGATAAAACAAATGTATTTAACATTGCCAACCCTGATTGTAAAGGGTGTCACAACTCAGTGCAAACTAAACAGCACGTAAGTTTAAGTTAAATGTAAACTATCTTGTAGAGTTGTTATCTTGTAAAATGATATTAGGTATTAAACGTTAGTGGTGCTAGCGGCAATAACTATAAATGTAAAGTGTAGGGTTTCCTTTTACGCGTCGCAGCCACACTTTGGAGTGCTTCGAACGGGTACATACGGCAACCGATCAACTTAAACATTTCCAGTGTGAGCTGGTCTAGTCTTGCATGGGAAGCTATACAACGCGAGATCATCTTATACTGGTATTGTATAGGTTAATGTGTAGGCTTCTGTACGTCTATAAATTCAACCGCAGAGTCAGTGTAAATTATGCGTCGCAACCCTCAAATATTTTAACAACCTTTGTTTATTGTTTGTACGAACATTCTCTGTTTAAAAACAATTGGAGGCATTTTATGGCACTGGACATTATGTTTAATTGTATAGGCTTCGTCGTAGCAGAGTATTTTGTTACTCCACAGAAAACCACGAAAATTGTAATTTACAATGTAGAATCATGCGCCAAGTAGACCGTAGACCGCATCATCACTTTCCATCAAGTGTGATCGTATGCAATTCAAATGTCTATATCATCCACTATAAAAATTGTGTTATTAGTTTTTAGGATTTTTTTTTTAATCTCTAAAGACAAACATCGTTATCTAGGTCTATTATATAAGCCTTTTGACCTGTCGCTTATCTCAAACAAGAAGACAATACAGTAGCTGTGATGGACAAATACCAAAATATCTTCAATCAAAAATACTTATCATTCGAAAAAATATTTTTCCTCAAGTACCTTCATTAAAAATTAAAACATTCAGTGTATCTTTATCGACAAACCTAACGTCGCCTATAGTTCTCACACGATTTATTGAGATTGATTTTTCGAATTTAGGAATCTACATATTTTTATATGGAGTCAGCAATTAGCTGCCCAATAGGGGATTGTTAAGTCAAAAACTGAAGATGAAACACATACCGATCTATCGACGCGCGTATCCCATCTCTACTCGAAACCATTTGTCTATTGACAAATGTCATCTAAACGTCAAAGCAGATTCATGTTGAGATCCGCCGCGCCGGCGCGCGTGACTTTTCGTATAAATGTGAAATACCTAATTAGAACATTTCGTGAACTATTTTCGTGTTACCTCCCCTACATGTAAAGTTGGTAAATCTGTAGTGGTGGTATATGTAATGAACTTTCAAGGAAAGCTATAGCGGCTACTTTAACTTAATTAGTATTAGAGTAGGTCCGAATTGTTAATTGCAGTTATCCTTTGAAAATAATGACTTTTATGCAGTTGTTAATGTTCAATATAGATATCAAACCGTATTTGCGTTCATAATATTGTCCTAACGGCTGACCACATAACCCTATTGCGTGTGGCCCGACGAGCCTACAAGAGGTGAGATACCTATGTAGAAGCAGGACGAAAAAACTGCTATATTGATGCAAATGGGTAGTAAAAGCATACTGCAATTGCAGAATATATTCCATACAAAGTTATCCAGGACATAGCAACAAAAAGTGAAGTTAATAGAGATGGTATGAATTTATGGCAGGCTGTATATGTTTATGAGTGTCGTAATGCCTATTACGTACGGTTCCGGAACGATGGAATTAATGGGCTGTAAATGAAAAATGACGCCATTTTCGTGACGCACTGGATGCCGAGGACCACCACAACTCCTATGGAACGTTCTGGGAGCCTTCATATTCTAATAATAAATAAAAGTATTGGGACGATCATGTGCGTGTTAATTGTTCATATTATTAACAAATTGAATTAGCCTCCGTTTTCACTTATCTATTTTCATTCAATTTGTATATCGTGAGATTCTCAAACATTTCGTGAAGTTACAACAAAACCTCACTTTTCCTTCCACTTAAATAATAATTGACCAATTGCGAGTTGGACTTGCCCACGAAGAGTGCCGTACCTATATCTAAAAGACAGCAATCAAAATCTTGTCTCTTGTATGGGAGCCTACCTGAGTCTACCTGTTTACGTTATCAATATCGAGCAAAAAAAACGCGTTTCTTGTACGGGATCTCTTAACTATATCAACTGTAAAAAAATCAACTGTCTATCTATCACGGTTTATGAGATTCATCCTAGTAACAGACGGACAGCTAAGTCTGATAATAGTGTTCCGTTTTTACCCTTTGGGTACGGCACCCTGGAAAGAAATATTATGTTATGTGTGTGGTTTGTATGTTAAAATACGTAGCTAATCAGAAGAAATATAAATTTGGACATTCTGTGTTTGAAAACAAATAATGAATATTGTTTATTTAAAAAATGAAATAATTAATGTTTAAATAATAAAAAGGATTCTTTACTAAAAAGCTTAAAAATACAACTTATAAATACAACGTAATCTGCGGACATCATAAACAACAATTACATAGATCTCTGATACATTAGATAGTACAATTAACTCGACCACTAATAACGATAATGCGGTGTTTACCAATAAGCTAACTACCATTGGCTAGTTGTTTTAGTTATAATTAACTGCTATTTGCGGTAGGGCTGGTTTACTAGACCACTTTCTAAACTTTCGATAATTATACGAAAGATCTACTTTTTATTACAACTCCTCTGATAATTATATTGTTAAAAAAAGGCCTAGCAATCTTGACCAAGAATTTTGACGTAGACGGTTTTAAATTTGCATGGTGACAACTTCGTAAGAATGTCTGGCAATCTTTGTTATTCTGTCAAGCAAAAACTACTAAATGAATTTTGATTAAATTTGACACACATGTAGCTTATAAGTTATAAGACAAGAATAACTTAAATGATATTACGTTTATCGATATACCAATAGGGAAGAGCCACTTGCAGAAGCTAGGTCTTTGATATTTGGAATATGAAGCATTTCATAGAAATCTGGAAAATATATCATTAAGCGCAGTAAAAAAAAACTCGCAAATTACCGTGCAAATTGAGGTCCAATTACATTCGTTAGAACGTTACTTTGATGTCATATAGATTGAAAGCGTGGGATTTACATATGGAAGAGATTATACATATTTTATATGTTTGTCTTGCCTAACTAAATTGATTTGTATATGACGCTATCAGTTGGTAAAAAAAATGATACAATCAAATTGAGAACCTCCTCCTTATTTTAAAGTTGGTTGAAAAATCTGGTACTTTGTAAAATATTTTGACTAAAAAATGGTGAAGTTTCTTTATAAACATCTATATAACGGTGCGATTATGCTAATTTTATGTAACTTTAAAAAAGTATCGAGGAAACCTTATTCATTAAACAACATAACAAAATGTCACGCCTATATTACCCAAAATGGTGTGGCAGAGGTGTACAACACCCACACTTCACCTGATATGTTTAGGCCCCATTGGAAAGTGAAGCCTATCGCCATCCACCGAGCTTAATTCCAACTCCGTGATGCTATTTTGCCTTTCCTGACGGAAAGATCGAGACCTCGCGGCGAAAGGCGCACACAGTAACCACTAGACCATAGAGGCAGTTATTCATTTAAATGGACATTAGATATAAGGACAATACATACTTGTAATATTTTAAAGCAAATTTTAGCTTTGCTATGCCTTTTTGTATTATATAAAACCAAGTAAGGTTCGTCTTGCTAAAGTATATTATATATACCTATGACGCTGGCACAAAGAGTTGAGAAATTTCGAGTCTGAAATTTTAAGTTTAAAATTTCTGCATACGAATCCATAGCTGAATTGGCAAAGCACTTGGGCGTATACCCAGGGGGTGCAGGTTCGAGTCCTGCTGGATTTTTAATATTTCAACTTTAATATTATATAACAATACATGCTTATTACGAGTTTAACAACGTCAATACTGGACTGCAAAATTTAGTGGTTCTACTATACGTTACAACTATTTAATTGCACTGCACCAACATTCGAGAAACTGTTTGCTTTAGTTAGGCAAACAGTTTCCCGGTCCATGGTTACAAATGTATAAATTCATCATAAATTATGCCAGAACAGCGGTACTCTCAACTTGCAACGCTTAGTTTAATCCTTAACATACATACATTACTAAGGGCCGAATTCGCCAAACTTCTTAATCTTCGGTTTTAGTCTTCTTCTTCGTCGTCGTGTCGATGGCTGAGTCAAATTTTTTTCTGACTTGCCATCGTGGTGAAAGGATTAGCCAATTCGCTTTTGAGAACTCGCGAATTGGCCAGGGTGCGCCGGACGTAGGGAATCGTTGTGTACGTCACTCGGGGAGGCTCCTTTCATACACCCCGAATATTATACCGCAATATTCGGTTTTAGTGATCCCATATTTTTCAAACTCAAATCATTTATCGTCATAGGCCCCTTGAACACGTCTAAATATTACAAACAATTATAAGTAAAACTAAATTATACTTATTACAATGATTTGTTTTAATAATCGCTGCCACTATGGTCTAGTGGTTAGAGCATGCGCCTCTCATCACGATCTAGGGCTCGGGTTCGATTACCGGGTCAGGCAAAGTGTTATTTAAGATGTGTCCGTCAGAGAATGTCCAATAGCTGTACGGAGTTGGATTTGTGCCCGGATGGCGAATGACATAAGGGCAATCGTGAATGCACCCTGGTACATCAGAAATGAGGACCTCCATCGTGACCTGAAGGTGAACCTTGTCGCCAGTGTAATACAACAGTATGCTGAAGCTCATGAACGACGACTTCTTCAACATGTGAATGTTGAGGCCATCCAACTCCTTGACACCACAGACATAGTTAGAAGACTCAAAAGGACGAAACCTTTTGAGCTAGTTCAGTGAAGTGAGTGCTTCAAGTGGTTTAGTGCTACTTTAAAAGAACACAAGAACATAGTGTCAGTTTCGATAATAGAGACAATAAGATAGGTGTTAATGGACACATTCATATCATAAATTAAATTAATTTAGTAACTTAGGTCAAAATTAAATTACTCATTAGTTTCTAGTTTTATATCTAGCCTAAATTGTAATCTTGATGAAGTATCTAATATTTTAGATACATCATAAAAAAAAAAAAAACATTGGACCTAACCATAACAGGTGAAAAGTGGCCGTTAATCACCGCTGCCACAACCAACAACACAACTACATAATTACAAAAATCAATCTTAATTTTGCTGAATTTAGCAGGTTTTAGTCATTTTGTGTAACATTTTAGTAAATTATTCGATCATTGTTATTATACTCGGCCTTTCAAACAATGAAAAAGAAAATTTTTAGTACTCTGATTGGTAAAACAAATCGTAATGTTTTCATTTTGATAGGAAAGGTAATTACTTTACAATTACGCAATAGCAAATAAATACCAAAAAAGGGTTTAAAATTAAAACTACAATTTTAACATAAATACACAGAGGGGTCATACGTCACGACGTATTCTATGTTATGTATTTGTATCTCTCTCTCTCTCATTAAATATTTGTAAGGGACAGGGAGATCGATACATGCAGGTAAGCGATAAGACTACTACACATAGTGCCGGCAGCAATACCGCCGGCCTTATGCCGAGCGGCTATGCCGCCGGCAATACAAGCCGCCGGCACAAGCCGCGAAAAGCCGCGACGCATCATTCCGGTTGAGACAGTCAGATAGAACGCTAGTGAAGTGCACATTTTGTACAGGAACGAACTGACGCCGGCAAGCCGCGTAACCCGCCGGCTCAACCCGGCGGCCATGCCGGCGGCTCCTTTGTGCGGCAAAGCCGGCGGTTTTGTATGCCGCCGGGTGCACGGGGCGGCTTGACCGGCGGCTTGCCCGGCGGCCCTGCCGCCGGCACTGTGTGTAGGCGCCTTTAAACGACAGTTTAACATGTTGGTGAAACCCGCACTAAAGGATAAGTTGGAAATAATGAATTTGTGTTTTATTTGTTTATTTTTATTTGATTGTAGCTTTACTAAAAGTGAAGGTGCATAAAAAACGCCTAGGTAATTATTTGTATTGTACTCTTTGTTAATACAATAGTCAATAACAAAAAAAAGCAATATTTGTTAAAATGAACCTTCATTTTGCTGAATTTAGCATGGTTTAGTCAATTTATGCAACATTTCAGTAAAATTATCCGATCATTGTTATAACTCAGCCTTTCAAACAATGAGAAATAAAATGTTTAGTCCTGATATTGGTAAAACAAATCGTATTGTTTTCATTTTGATAGGAAAGGTCGCAATTATACCCACAATTTGCCAATAACAAATAAATACAACGAAAGATATGAAAATGGTTTGCCCGTTTCAATTTTATTAAAAGAAGGCATAGCTATAAAAAAATAACGCGATGCATGACGTAGCAACATTAATTAAAACCACAGACTCCAGACGTGGTTTGTGTTCATTTCCAGCGGTGACCAAATTAAATGATCTCAATGTTCAATAGCAAAAGCAGTGATAGCTGAGAGGGAGACCGTAGGACTGCAAAGTCAAAGGTCTCGGGTTTTAACCCACGGCACACACCTCTGTCAATAAATCGTTAAGATTCGTCTTCTCGAAGACATGTGTGTATTTATCATATAAATTATCGCTCGCTAACAGTAAAGGAAAACATTGTGAAGAAACCTGCAAGCATGAGAGAGCCTAAAAAGTGTGTGAAGTCTACGAATCCGCACTTGGCCAGCGTGGTGGACTATGGCCTAACCCTTCACATCACTAAAAGAGGCCCGAGCCCAGCATTGGGACATGTGTTAGATACAGGGCTGCTATTATTAATATTCGACAACGTGTTTTTTTAAACAATTTTAATCGGTGTTATTGTCGAAAAGCTGTTGAATTAATAAATATTGCCATGTCGCATTTACCCCACCCTCCACATACAAATGTTTGGAGCACATAAATCTAATACGAAGGGACCGTTTTGTTCGACACTACTTTATATTTCCATGTCACGGACCAACCCTTACTGTACGTGACTTTATGAAGGTAGCTACGTTTTAGCTGCGTATTGGATGATCACAAAAAATGCGAGGACCTTGGTGTGCCCTCGATTCACTTTCGCTCACCGATGGTCGGCACCTGCGTTGTCAATAAATGAAATCACTTATTCGAGATTAAGAGTGTTTGCACACTGAGCCACTGAGGTGAGGCGGTCACCAAACATATCACGACTAGTGGTTAGTTTGTTCTAAGACACTTATTATATTAAACGTAGCTGTCAGGAGTTTACAAGAAAACTTGTAATTTGTATGGTGACAAAAGTGGCAAATCGAACAAAGCCAAAAAAAAAAAACTATTTTTAATGAACTGTTTTATTGCAACCGTATTTCAATCTCTCCACTGTCTCTCTCTCATTTAATATTTGAACGGGACGGATAGATCAAGTCTGTAACTTAGTGTTTATCGTTAGTTTAATTCCATTAGTGAAATTTCTACTGAATCGTTCAGCGTGTTGATACCATAATGAATTGTATAAAATTATGTTTCTCGCAACTAGTGGCGTCCACTATTTGCTTATATATAAGTCACTTGGTATGCAGGGGCTTTAATATAGCCTACACAAACTGAACAAAAACTCGACAGTGAGCAATAGTGTGCTACATATGCACAAAACAAAACAAAGCAATACGATTCATATAGAAATAAAGAAAGAAAGAAAGAAAAATCATTTATTCTGGCATAATAAAAATAAAATAAATAATTAAGCGTCTAAAACTAAATAATTTAAAATATAATTCATAATGCCAGAAATGGTACGCATCTCAGCACAATACTGCAGCGCTAAAAAGCACCGCAGCGCTGATGATGCGCCCAGTAAGGAGCAGTGACAACAGAAAAAAAAAATAATTACATGTTACAATTTTTTGTGTCACAATCGAACAATATATTTATGGAGAAACAATATACTATCTTGTATCAAAATCACTGTCTCCTAACCAGCATCTCGAGGCATGAGTCAGTATTAAGGAATGCGGTAGACCTTTAAGATAGAGAATACAACAACAGTATATATACAGGGTGGATGCGATATAAGGCTATTTATTCATAACGTAGTTTCTAGACGTAGGGGTTAGTGTTTATTTCCATTGGTTTAAAATAATAGCTGATAATAGTGCATCCATAATATATGATATATATTATTATGACTGTGGAATACAGGATTCCACAGTCATAATAATATATCATATATTACTCAGAAGGGTGTGGCAAAGTTGTACAACACCATCATTTCACCTGTTATGTTTAGGTCCCATGGGATTGGGGGTGAGCCTATCGCCATTCAACGGGCCCAATTGCAACTCCATGCTGCTATCGTGTATTTCCTGGCGGAAAGTTCACAAATAACACTTTGCCCGACCCGGAAATTAAACCCGAGACCCCACGGTGAGAGGCGCGTTCGTTAACCACTAGACCATCAAAACAGTTCAATATTAATTACTGATAATATCGCATCCAACCTGTTTACCACAGGCATATACTCCCAGTATTTAAGAGTTATATAAAATAAATAAATATTTCACAACTTACACACAACGCCATCTAGTCCCAAACTAAGCAGAGCTTGTACTGTGGGTACTAGAATAACTGATACTAATACATATATACTTTTCTTTTGTAAATACATACTTATTATACATAGAAACACACAGGCTAAGACCAACCCCCAATGTCCATGCACACAAAGATTTGTCTTAAGTGGGAATCGAACCCGCGACCTCGGCGTCGCAGGCAGGTACACTACCCACTCCGCCATCCGGTCGTCAAACAACAAAATTGTTATATTAAAGATGTATTAAAGGTATTTATTCAAGTGATTCCAACTTACATTTACTTAAAATATCTGATTAAAACTATTTATTGTTAAAACTTCAAGTTTCAAAACTGTGTTAATTTTTTTGTATTTTAATTTAATGTTAACAAAACTAGCTTTTTGGGTCGGTAAGCTTTCAAATAGGTATATTGGGTACGGAACCCTGAGATCATTCGGCTGCGGACACGCACGTGACCGATTTTTTTTTGTTACTTGGGCACGCCAGTTTAGAGTGAAGTCTATGAAGAGGTTGTAATATCAATTAGAACCTCACCGTAACTACAGGGGCTATCTGTACATTAAAATCCATATCTACCATGTAAAGTGCACCAGCCATTAAATTAATGCCGTGTATTATGCTTCAAAGTACGCGATAAAAGCGTGGTCATAAAGGCCAAGCCGCCAATTTGATTTTCGTTTGCCCATATAGGCCAGTCCTGCGTAAGTGATTATATTTTGGAACTAGCAACCGCGTGCGGCTTCGCTCAATAAAATATAGCATAATATGTTACTCAAGAATAATCTATGATTCTTTATTTATTTATTTATTTTAAAACTTCTTGCACATAAGAGTACAATG
Organism: Hypena proboscidalis; assembly: GCA_905147285.1. Classification (NCBI taxonomy): domain Eukaryota; kingdom Metazoa; phylum Arthropoda; class Insecta; order Lepidoptera; family Erebidae; genus Hypena; species Hypena proboscidalis. The sequence goes on along the minus strand of LR990128.1, from coordinate 14,257,755 downwards.
GCGGACTTAATGCCATAGGCATTCTCTACCAGTCAACCGTAAGGTGGTGCAGAGATAACAAAGTTTTATTGACATTTGTCCTGTAGTTTTTGAATAAAATTGTAACAAGAACCAGAAATTTAATACTTCATCTGTTTAGACCTGATACGCGTAGTTGTCTCCGTATGATAACCGTATGGTAATTTAATTTATTGATTGTTGTATTGACTAAATATTGACATAGATTACATTATTTATTCTGACGATTTATTTTTTCCTTGTAAATTTAAAATTTTATTTATTAAATTACTATACTTGTTTTAATTTCTAATCTATGTACTTCATTCTTTATTATTTATATCTTTAATTTAATGAATTATGTATGTGACTATACTAATGTTATAAAATGTATTATTTTTGACGTTATTTTGTGACATATTATTATTTTAAGAAAATGTAAAAAACTGACATGTAACATTGAGTTATCAATAAAGAATGGTATTGTATTGTATTGTATTGTATGCATAACATACCATAACACCACGCCTATATTATCCAGAAGCGTAGGGCAGAGGTGTAAAACAAACACACTTTACCTGTTGTTACGTTTAGGTCCCATGGGAAAGGGGTTGAGCCTATCGCCATCCACCGGGCACAATTCCAACTCCGTGCTGCTTTTGTGAATTGCCTGACGGAAAGTTCACAAATAACACTTTTCCCGCGGGATTCGAACCCGAGACCTCACGGTGAGAGGCGCATATGCTGACCACTGGACCATCGAGGCAGTTATCTCCGTATGCATCGCCTTAAATAGTTTAGCAAATAACTTTTTACTTATATAAATTCCAAGCAAGGTAATGGTTTATTTCCGATTGTATACCAAGGTAAACAGTTTTAGTTGTTAATGTGAGTTGTGAATTGAGTGCACGGTTGGCGAAGTGGTTAAAGCGGTCGCCTCACCGCTTTTTACTGCGCTGGTGTTGTGGGTTCGATCCCCACACGAGACAAATCTTTGTGTGATCCGCAAAGATTTGTTCTGACTCTGGGTGTGCTTTGTGTGTGTGAAATGTATGTTAGTGAACACCCCCGCGGCACAGGAGTTATTCCAAGGGACTACTTCTGTCGCTCATTAATTTGTACCCTTTATTTATAAACGCCTACGCAAAATTTTGAATATGTATGAATTTTGATAGAATACAGCCTGTTGAGTGAAGTGAGTGCTTCAAGTGGTTTAGTGCTACTTTAAAAGAATATAATAACTAAGTGTCATTTTTGATAATAGAGACAATAAAAAAGGTGTTAATGGACACATTGTTAGCATAAATTAATTAAGTACCTTAGGTCAAAATCAAATCACTCATTAGTCTCTAATTTTATATCAAGACTAGATTGGTATCTTTATGAAGTATCGAATTATTTAGAAACATCATAAAAAAGTGGCCTGTAGACTAGAGTCAAGATTAACACTCATATAAGCTTATTTTTTAGACGCGGGTACACCTCTTCAACGACCGCTAGCGGAAAGTAACTACAAAATGTCAGGATTTAATTATTTAAATATATGAAAAAAATGTATATATTTATACACAATAAAATAACAATATATAAATAAACAATAAAATAACAATATAAATAATATAATAAAGTTGAGTCAACCCGTTCCCGAAGTGCTGGTATTTTTTTCGGTCAACGAATAAGCATTGCCATACAGCGTGGCAATGCTGCCAGCATTTCGGGAACGATGCCCACTGGTAGCGGTTTGCTTGATTAGTGTATATAGTTTTAGTTTTAGTAATTTTATAATAGGTTTAATTATTTTATTTTTGTAATTAACAGAAATGTATTTTGGTTTAAAATAAAGTGAATAACTATTTACAAAGTTACAGGTAAGAAGAAGAAGAAAGTAAGGTGTCATAGAACTCCTCTGCATCGCCCTCGATATATAGAAATAATTATAATATACTGCAAATAAAATGTTCAATAATATTTAAATCAGATAAAAGAACTATACGAAATCGTACTATGGTTATGATTACTCCAGTTTAAAAAGATTGCAGTATACTTATCAAAAGATTTTTATCTATCGTTAGAACATCATATTTCATGCCTTGCTAAGGTTGCTAATTACAAGCAAAAGCAAATTTATTCGAAGTATTTCATAGAACAAAGAATTAATTTCAGTTGCCTCAGACTTGCATATAATGAGGTTTTGTAAACGTGTGGGGGAGGTTGTCAGTGTACATCAACCTTATGTGAATGTCCGACCAACATTGCAGGTTCAGAGTCAACTCTTGGATGAGTTATAATTAAAATCATTTCTGTGCAAAAAACAAACATTTACCATCAAATAACAAATATAACATAACATCACGCCTATATTACTGAGAAGGGTATAGCAGAGTTGAACAACACCCACATTTCACCTGTGATGTTTAGGTCCAATGGGTTAGGAGGCATCGCCATTCACAGGGCACAATTCTAACGCCCCGTGATGCTATTGTGAATTTCCTGACGTCACATATAACACATTGCCCGACCCGAAAATTGTACTGGAGACTGAGGGAGAGGCTCATACGCTAACCCCCCTTTTTTTTTGTCGAGGCGGGAAATCTTCAAGAAGAGACCTCGCCACATGAAAAGGGTGCGACGAGGTTATGTGAGGTTGTCGGGACTCCGACGACTCACTAAAACCCCCCGGTGTCCAGCCTCGATGCGTGTCGAAGGGCCCCGGGATGTCTGATGAGAACTCTCCGGTGCCCCTCTGCATATTGCCATATCACGTCCCCGGGCATACGCTAACCCCTAGACTATCAAAGCAGACTATTGAATGAGTTTTAATTAAAATTGCCATTCAAGTGCAAATTTAGTTTAATAATAGAATAAACATTAATTGGCTAAACCAAACATAACCATTGTGAAACCAACGTGAGGTGAAAACATTATTAATAAGAATACCGGTTAATCACGTTATTTTAATCGGAGATATATGCCGAATAGTTGTATCAGTGTGAGACGTCGTGCAAAGGCGATGGAACGCGATTAATCGCCCAGTTGATGAATCTACGTAATAGATTTGAAACTAGTAGAACTACACAACCGGATGGTGGAGTGGGCGTCGAGGTCGTGGGTTCGATTCCCACTTAAGACAAATCATGGGAGTTTGTCTTAGTCTGGGTGTTTCTATGTATAATAAGTATGTATTTACAAAAGAAAAGTATATATATGTATTAGTATCAGTCATTCTAGTACCCATAGTACAAGCTCTGCTTAGTTTGGGACTAGATGGCGTTGTGTGTGAGTTGTGAAATATTTAAATATTCATATTTAGTCGGCATATCTCCGGCTAAAATAACGTGAGTAACCCGTTTTCTCAATAAAAAATAACCATTGTCATTTATAACCTTTCCACATCCAGGTACAATCAAACAAGTCTAAATTCGCCTTCGGTCGGACACTGCGTATTATTGTAATGTGTTTTTCTTTTAGCTGCATCATAGCTCCACACAAGGTCTCTTAGCATTCAATACTAGTTCCGTGTCTACCGACATTGTAGAGCATGAACGTGGCCTTTTTACGCCAGCAAAATGGCTTTTAAATTTTTATAGGACGTAAACTTCGTTGTATTTTATGGTCAGTTAACACGGTTGCCTATTTTGTTATGTATGTCAATGCATTAGGTAATTCAATTTTAAAGGTTTTAATGGTATTACATTTGTAAATGGTTCCGTGTTTTATTATGTTGGAATAAAAATAATTGTAGTATTACTTTGGTTTTCCAGCTGAGTTATCCGATAGCCTAATTTTATTTTTTCCGATTATTATTTAAACTCAAATGATTTTAATATGATAGTATGCTAACCGATAGCTGCTACGCCGAATTAGTCGATTCCGTTTCAAGACAAAATACAACATTTACGTGGCGTAAACGAAGAATTATGGGACTTATGTAGAAAGTACCTCATTGCAGTATCTCATACGGAGAATATCTATTAAAGAAAGTTATACTTTGTCCATTCCTTTATTTTCTTTTTGACAGATCACGCCTATGAATTACCGTTTTTTTTTGTCAGATTAATGTACTACAATAATAATGTACTTTATTGACAAGCGGCACTTTTTAGGGAAGTTCACTGTTTGTAACAAACAACCACAGACTATAAATCAAATCGTGAAATGAAATAAATCGATCATTATGAAAAAGAATAATTTGACTTTTATTTGTGTTTTGTCTGTATTTTTATAAAAAAAGAATATAATAATAGTATCATGATTCCATGAATAATTATTTGCAAGAAATCAAGTCGAAATCTTGGAATTAAAAATGAAAATGTAAACAAAGGTAACTAGGAAGTCGTCATAGACTAAGTATGTGACATTATTAGTATATTATTATTTTGTATATTTATTTCATCTAATAAAAACTACTAATAAACGAATAATTAATTATGAACTAAAACCATTTCGATGTAATTAATCGATTGAAAGTTCTTCGTAGACAACATCGATTATGATTTCAAATCGAATCAGTAACGTGTGAAGGCATCCCTAAATGTAATCTGTCAAAAAGAAAATAAAGAAGTGGACAGAGTATAGTGTTTTGGACGAGTCCTTTCCGCCCGCTACGTTCTGCAGAGGGGCGAAAGGTAAAAAAAAACTGCCTCTGCTACGAAGGTGATGTATTTTTTTCTCATTTCATAAAATACAATAATTCGATTTTTTGTAGCGTTTATTTATTAATAGGTAGGTATAGTATAAAGCACTATGTATAACTCGGGAGAACGTTGGATATCTTTCGGGTGTATTAAGGCCATCAGCTTGGCTTCGGGCCTCAAACTACACTCTTAATGAAATCGACTATTTTCATCCTTTGCTGTACAATGTACAATTACATCATTATCCATATGGAAAATATGTGTGCCTGATTTAATATTCAAAGTTCTAGCTCCAACAAATCGTGTAAATAAACGTCGTAGACACCCCGTTCTATGAATTGTCGCTTTATTCCCCACAACAATGCTTTTCTTCTACCCGTATTGAAAAACTATACAAACGTAGTGCTTGTTGTATTGTCAAAGAACGCGCACCTGGTTCTATTGAAAACACTTTTTATTCTTCAAGTTTGAATTTGCCGATAATATCAGTTGGAACAATGGCGTGTTTTGTTTCGATCAAAAGGCACAGCTAGTAATAAAAGTTGATTAAAAGTATAAACGTTTCACATTGTCTACAACACATTATTGACATAAAACTTGGACGTGTTGGTAATTTTTGTTTATATAATTTAAGTACTTTGTTTGTTTGCTCGGTTCTTTTAGATTAGGCAACGAATTTTGATGCCGTTTTCAGCAAAATATAGAGTGAACAAGGAAGGTTTATTATGTGTAATACATGTTCTAATTTACTATGGTAGCTGAAAAAAAGCGAGGATGTGTCGCTAGTTACTTTGTAAATGGTAGTTCTTCGGGTGACAAAATAGTCAAGTTTTGAGAGCTACGCCAAGTAGGTACGGAAGTTTTCTTATTGTGTACATAGTACTTTGGTGCTTACTGTACAAACTAGGTACAATGAAGAAACAATATGGCGCACTAATTACTAATTAGATTAAAAACGATCTGCAGTAACAATCATAAATAGGACAATTGAGTGTCACGTGCCATTGTGTCTATCAAACCATACAGCTTGTTCAATCTGATTGCATTGACAGAATATCCTATTTCCTGAGCTGCTGTTTAAAGTCATATCAAATGGTTTAATAATATAGAGACAGAGTAATTTTCGAATGTATAATATAAGTAGGGATAGATGTGGAAAATTAAAATACAGGCCGTCGATACTATTTAATTTATATATATATTTATCATAGGTACATGCAAAAATGCTATTATAAATAAAATATAACATAAAAGATAATCAGTTATTTGTCAAAATGTAGTACAATAAGGTGTTAAAAATAATGGTTATGTTTCATACATTTGACCATTTCTGGCGTACAAATAATGCTCAAAAAATCGGCGCCTACACGTTCTTCAACTCTTGTATTTTAAAGAGAATTTTTAAAAAGGTCGGCGCCTACCTTGGTGAATAATTCTTATATTTTAAAGATGATGGTTATTTATCAAATAGTATCAAGCCGACTACATCAAATATTTTCTTCAAAAGCTAAGAAGCGACACTGCATTACCTATAAGAAGGGTGGCAACCCTAGCCACTACCGCCCTCTAGAATTCATCAAAATTCGCTTGGACCCGCTACCGTCCCCTTGAAGAGCTCCTATTGGGAACCAATGATCTATCGTATGCGTGTTTAGATTAACACACTTGATAGTATATCAAATCAGCAAAATACTCTATCAAATAAATTATATTTACAGAATAAAACCAAAATATTGTAAAATTCTAGTTAACTTCATTGGGGATGAAACAACTATCCCCGCACCTTTATTTTGTCCCCTAATTTGTATATAGAGCTTACTTAATACTGTTTCATGATGAGATGATGCCTTTTTCGAGTAACATTCTTTATAAACGAATTAAGTTTGATCAAAGACTATGAGATATTAATTATTACGCATAGTTTCTTAATTAATACAAGACATGTAGCCCTGTGGCCATTAATTAACTGAGAAAACTGTATAATACCTAAAAAAATACTTGTAAGATCTAACGAAACTGACCTATTTTCTTCACAAAAAATAATAACTGTCGAGTTCACGGGGCATGACGAAACAAATGAAAAAGGAAATAGATTTCTTATGATATGCCCGAGGTCACAGAATAATTAGGTTCAGAACACAAGCTACATACAACGCCTGCTAGAGCAACGCACACATTGACATCGCTCACATACACGATTTATTAGACCATTACCGCTAGGCACATACGGCCTAAGTATAATTGCACAAACGCTCGCTACACGGCAATATATTTATTTGCTTTAAAGTTTTTGTCTGAATCAATTATTACCAGAGTTTTGTTGGCATTTTTTTCACAGACCGGACTAACGCTGTAACCGTGCCATTTTCCTATGGCAAAAAATATTTTATAAATAAGTTTATATTTTTAAAATGCTGTAAGTAAAGTATTTTTTGTAAATAACCGCAAGAATGGCGTAAGCCACAGTAGCCTCTTTAACACAGGTTTTTAATTGGGCTACAACAAAAAATAACCAAGGATTTTTCAAAATGCGTATGGCGTAACTTTTTTTCTTCATAAAAATATTTTTCCATTGTCGATATGTACATTAGGATGCAGAAAAGTTGACGTGTGGCGGGAGTTTGTGCAATATATAATTGAACCGTGTGTGTGCATTTATAGGACCACTTGCGTTCGCGCATGTACCGACCGTACTCGGCCCCTCGCGCGACCGCCGAACGTAGGTATCAAAAGTAAAGTACATCAAGGAGCTTGTCTTCTGTACCTAATTATTTTATGCCGAGGATGTGTCTCACAGTTCACCGTGCGAAACTGACACAATGGTCGATTACAGCTACCGAATACACTAAATATGGTAATAATAACGTACTATGTTATTGTTCTAGAGGAACTTGTACCCAAACAACAGCGGTGCGGGTCCGTGGAGATCTTTGGAATAAACAACGTTTACAGCAGTCGGTTTACAATAACGTATTATTTTCTTGTTCTTGGTAAGCTGGAGCCTGAATAACAGCTTTCAGAACCTGGCACAACAAATTATTGTGTATTTGTATGGTGAAGGAACGTTTATTGCAATTAGTTAAACGTATAGATATATTCTTCCAGGTGTTTAGGAGAGAACGTTATGTTGTTGGTGTCACTATATAGGTTGGTTTGGAAATAATTACTGCGAATGTTTAAGGGTGCCTTAAAAAAGCTGGATGGCGATAGGCTCACCCTCTATCTGGATCTAAACATGCCAGGTGAAGTGTGGGTGTTGTACAGTGGGCCAACGAGTTAGCTATGCAGGGCAAAAACTTCTATGTCATAGTAAAGACTTACTACACCAGTTATGGATAAGTCAGTTACATATCTAAATAGTGGTTAATTAAATATGTAATTCACACATGCATATCTGTTGCAGTCAGTTTTCACTATGGCGTAGAAATTTTTGCCCTGCATAGCTAATTGCTTGGCCCACTGTACACCTCTGCCACACCCTTTTGGTTAATATAGGCGTAATGTTTTGTTATGTAACTTTTTAGGAATCGACTGCGAAATTTCACGATCCATAGCTACATCTTATTTGCTAGTTAAATAATGATTAGTTGTACAACGCTGGAGTAACCAGTGTTGTTGAATGAAATAAATGCTACTATAATGGCTGTCCGACCTTATTTTTGATCATTTGCAAAAAGACACACTTCAACGGTTTCGATTAGGTTCCATGAAAAAGGATCAGGTAAGTCTACATATTTACAGAGCATAGTGGCAGACTCCGGATTTTTACCAAGCGTTCCCTTACAGAAGAAACCTGGTGGACATTAACATAACAGATAGTATGTGAATGTCTGGCCCTTTAGGGTAATATAGGTGTAATTTTATGTAATGTAACTTTTTTTCAAGGCAGCAATCAACTGCGAGATTTCACGATCCATAGCCACATCTAATTTGCTAGTTAAATAATGATTATTTGTTACACACTTGACTAGTTAAATAACGATTAGTTGTAACAACGCTGGAGTAACCAGTGTTGTTGAATTAATGATTACTGCATAATGCAGTTTGACCTAATTATTGATCATTTGCAAACAGGTTCCTTTGTTGCCCACTGTTCATTGTGAAACTAATGCAGTTGTTTGTTATACTTGTTTGTTATAAAAATACAGGTTATTGCTTCTTAATAACAGCAGATAACATTTACTCTGTAGTGTTGTTTTGTTGAATATTTGGTCTGACTCTGAAAATAACATACATATACTTAACATCATCACGCCTTGTTACCCAAGACGGGTGTGGTAGAGATGTATAACAACCCCACTGTAGCTAAGCGAGCTCGTTAATTAGGTTAGTGATTTAGGAAAATAAAGAATTGAAATGATGGTTTGGTTTATGGTAAAAAATAACAGTTTATTTAAAGGTTAAAAATTTAATAAATAAATATTTCACAACTTACACACTACGCGATCTAGTTCCCAAACTAAGCAGAGCTTGTACTATGGATACTAAAATAACTGATTGTAATACATATTATTATATACTTTTCTTTTGTAAATACATACTTATTATACACAGAAACACCCAGACTAAGACAAACTCCCATGATATGTCAAAACACTTAGAACTTAATTTGAATAACTTATGGTAAAAAGTAAAGAAATAAATTAAAGTTAATTATAATGGTATTAAATTGGTAAAAGAAATGGTTTTAATGGTAAATGAGCTCGGTCGCTGGTTAATCACGAACTGACTAAAAAGTCAAATACTTATCAAATCGAAGCGTACCAAATGTGCATGCGATGCACAAATTGTAAAACGCTGAGCTGTTCAGTAGCGCAGCTTCGAACACCCACTGCATGGCCCTTACTTACTTTTTTTATTATTGTTTTATTCATGAGAAGTATGTAAAGTATTTTTTAATCAAGCATTACGGGCCAGTTTCTGAGTTTCAGGATAGATTATCCGTCCAATAAAATATAACCTGACCGAATTCAAAAGTGTCACTTTTATTTATATGTGTATTCTTATCCCGCCAATAAGGTTTATCGAACATCTGTGAAACTGGGGCTTAATAAAAGTACCAAATATTCCGTTTATTCTGACGAGAAATCGTAAATAACACTTTTACCAACGGAGTAGTTATTTTTTTTAAACGGGATATAATCCCACCCACACGCCCACCACTGTGACTCCTGTGACGCCAGGATCTACAGCGGTAACCAACTGAAAGGCACCGTGCATGACACACGGGCAATCCCAGGGAGAGTTAAAATTGTCTTGGAACCCGCAACGAATTTAATCAGAAGTATATAGTTGGAGTTGGAAAGTATGTATCTTTACTTCCCTCCAGAGCAAAGCGGGAGACTGAGCAATGCCAAATATAGACAAAGTGTCTATATGGAAAGAGTGTAGACACCACGGATAGTGACAAAATTATGGGGTCTAAATTTGATTGCTGTAATAGGTATGGCAGAAACGGCTAAATGCACGGAAATTTATTCTGTTCGATACAAGATCCTCATAGTATACCACTCCAGATGTCAATTGTAAGCTATTTAACATAACATTACGTTCGTTGTGCCAGAGACGTGTAGTCTCTGGCACAACGAACGTAATGTTATGTTAATGTTATGTTAATGTTATGTCCCAGATGATATGGTGGGCGGTTTGTTCGTGCTCAGATGTAGAACATGTACAGAATGGAGAATCGATTAGCTTAAACGAAAATAGTTTGCTCTTAAAATTGCCATGACCCGTCAGGAATTGAGCCACACAGTGATTAACCTCTAGCCATGGTTTCGCAAGTCTGTCGCGAATGGATGGAAAGAAATGATAGAGGTGACGGCCCTTAGGTGATGTGTCCCAGCGTTGCTGCCATTCGTCTATGAGGTGGTTATAGACATCCGTTGGATTATTAAATAGTCTTGTGATCTTTGTGCGGTCACGAGGTCCTAGAAAGCTGTTATTGAGATCATCGCGCGTAGAATAATACATTGCCGCGCGTCTCTGGACCTCGAGATCGACCGGAAGTACACCTGCCAGTACCGGTAAAGCCTCGGTGCTAACTGTCCTATAAGCCTTGCACAAGAATATCAATGCGAGACGTTGACTTTGAAGCATTTTGCGGCGTACAGCACCGACAGTGGCCCTGTCAGCCCATACGGGCGCACCATAACACATAGAACCAAGATAAGTAGCACTGTAAATGATTCTTAAGGTTTTAAAAGAAAGTCCCCATGTCGCAGTCGATATCCTTGTCAAGGCGTAAAAACTATTCTTAGACTTTTCCCCTACAGCTCTAATATGTTCTACAAACGAAAAGTTTCTTTCAAGAACTATGCCTAAGTAACAAACTTGCATGAAAGGAGCCTCCCCGAGTGACGTACACAACAACTTGCTACGTCCGGCGCACCCTGGGCAATTCGCGAGTTCTTAAAAGCGAATTGGCTAATCCTTTCACCACGATGGCAAGTCAAAACCTTGACTTACTGACTCTCCAAATTGCACTTCCACCTGCACAAGAGAGGCGCTCATGAACGTCGACGAGAGCGCCATAACAGTGGCCACTTATTGGGCCAATAAAATTTGACTCAGCCATCGACACGACGAAGAAGAAGAAGTAACAAACAGAATCTTTATTTTTAATAGTTACGTTATCAAATTTAATACGAGGAGGTGTTTTTAGATTACCTTTTAAAAGTAGTTGAAAAGTTTTCTGTGGCGCAAAGCATAAGCGATTTCTTTCCCCCCATTTCAAAATTAAATTTAGACAAGTGTTAGCTAAACGTTCAAGTCCTACTCTAGTGTTAGATTGTAACAGTAAAAGGCCGTCATCGGCATATCCCGTCAGCGAGCAGCCCGATGGTAGGGCAAGGTAAGGAAGTCATCAAAACCTAGATTCCATAGGTATGGAGCTATGACCGAACCCTGAGGGCAACCCATTGTTAGCGTCTTCGAGGCAGCATGGTGGCCAAGTTTTAATTTAGTGGTTCCTTGTGAAAAATACGAGTAAATTAGTGCGTAAATATTACTATAGCAACCGCGAGCTTTTAACTTGAGGAGTAACATTGGCCACCATGCATTATCGAAGGCGCCAGAAATATCCAGAAAAATAGCCAGCACGTATTCAAATTTTGAAAGAGCTACGGTTTTTCTAACTGATAACACAGCATCTGCTGTAGATTTACCTAAAGTGAAACCAAATTGACTGGCACAGAATTTTGCACCACCCGGTATAAGCCGAGGAACAATGAGCCGCTCCAAGAGTTTGCCCAGGGCTGGTAGCAACGTGATAGGCCGATACGACTTTGGATCGTCTTGTGGTTTATCACCTCTTTTTGGAATGATCCTTATATAACCACAGCGCCATACACGCGGAAATACACCTTCTGCTATACAACGGTTAAAAATACCTAAAATTAAGTCACCAGATAGTTTACAAGCTTCTTTAATCATTTGATTTGATATTTTGTCGTCACCGCAAGCTTTATTAACAGGTAAGGATTGGACAATGTAAATAAATTCGTCAGTAGATGGTAGGTCTGACATTGGCGAGTGTGGCAGTTCAGTGGCCCATTGTCTAATCTGTTGATGATATTCGGTGTCAGTTTCCGGTCGATCGTCAGGGATAAGTGAGTGCAGAAGTTGTTCCGTCGTCTCCTCAATACCAGAAGTATGAACATTGTTGATTTTGATGTTCTGTATGTATGCAAGTTCGACTGATCGATTTGCTTTAAATTCATGATACAGAGGAGACCACGGGCCCTCACTATCGAGTCTTGTGACTATTTTTTGAAGCAAAACACCCTTCGATTTTTGAACGGCAGCTCTGTAATGAGATTTGGCTACCCTAAGAGCAATTAATGCATTTTCGTACAAATCGCCTGTGATGCGTCGTTTCCTAAGACTACCGAGCTTTCGGCGTGCCCTACGGAAGCGACGACGTAGTTCAGCCAACTTGTCATTCCACCAATCACATCTACGGGTGTTAGTGACGGAACCGCGTCCAATAGCAATATCGGCGCAGTATGTAAAAGTATCCGTCATAATTTCAGCACTCTGTTCCGCGGATAGATTTTTCCGAGTGAAGTCTTTGGCATGAGCCGCGAATAATGCACCGAAAAAGCCCCAGTTAGCCCCTTTACATTTATACCTAAAGTTATTATGTAACTTACTATGAGAATCTGTTGCCGCCCCAGACATAAACTCGTAAGCAATTAAGCGGTGATCACTACTCGACGCGTCCGGGAGAACGCGCCACCTACTTATACGAACGTCCCCACTAGAAAGTGTGACGTCAATAGAAGACTCGCCCATTGGGCTGCAAAAAGTTGGTGGTGCATCGGGGGTATTGTGTATTAAAAGGTTCATTTCTGCGATGAAGTCTTCGACGCTACAGCGCCGGTCCCTATCGTTAGAACGATATTTGCCATACCATAGTGTAGATGAGGCATTGACGTCAGCGCCAATGATAATTTTTTGGCCTACAAGAGATCGCAAAACATGTCGAAGGTGGTGTAGGTGAGGACCAACAGGATGGGAGTATTGGAAGTAGCAGCTAACGATGTATACTCTGCAGGACGGGGATGATACTTCAGCAACGGCACAGTGTGACGTCATAAGATTGTGCAAGGAAGTTACAGTAAAATTACAATTAGAAACGTATATCCCGGCGCGTGCCTTGTTGTCTAGTTGAATCACTTTGCGCTTCAAGCGAGTATTCTGATATTGCTCTTGTAATAAAACAACGTGTAATTTGTGCTCTAAGACTAAACGGTCTAACTCTGAGGTAGCTAATTTGCTGTTATTTAGGTTTACCTGTCCTATACTTAAACTATCTAAACTATCCATATTTAATTATAATAAGAATTGGCTAATAAGTGGTGTTTAAGATTAGCTGTTCGAGTTTCATTTTGTACGTAGTGCAATCTTGAGAGCCGCACCGATGATCGCATGGCTTTTTGAGTCGTTTGCATGCTACGCAGGTTGGTATAAAATCGGGGGTATTCTTGTCCGGGCAGTCACGGGTTTCGTGCTCGCCGGCACAGTTTGCACAGTTAGGTGACTTTGTCGTACAAAATTTATGAACGTGACCAAATTGTTGACACCTTAAACAACGAACCACTTCTACATCATCGATAAACCTACATGTCGCCCAGTCTATGAATAATTTATCCTTAGTAGCTACCAAATGTTTACGTACTTCAGGTTCAATTTCTAACCCTATCCACTTACGCCCACTATCTAGTTTACGCCTACGAGTAATTTTAGTCGACTTGATAAAGTCGTCCTCGGTAATTTTTAATTCGTCCTTGATGTTTTGACGATATAAAGCAATGGTAAAAGCACTATCTTCCATGCTGGCCGGGACGTCCTTAACAAGAATCCTTGGTTTACGACCCTTTGGTTTCTCCAAACGTAATCCAGCTGATTTAATGGCATTTACTGAATTAAGTTTCTTGAGCTGGCTTTCATTAGCGACTCGCAATACAACACCAGACTTAGATGTCTTCTTCACGCCCACAATTTGAAAACCGTCGTCGCTAGGTCTAATCGCATTCATAAGCGCTTGCTTAGTGGCGGACGATGACGCATACTCAGCTGATCGCTCCGCGGTTGGATAGGCTATTACGCACGGCAGTGGAGCGCGCGTCTCCACCAATGCCGGCGCCGATTTCGGTGGTAAACGGAGTTTCAACGAGTCAGCATAACTCTTCGGTTTTAAAATAGTTGGCGGTGCATTTTGACTCTGATTTCTCAGTAATTCAATGTCACGTTCCATATTTGCCATTTTTGTTTCATTGCAAGATGATTTAATTGCTAATAATGAAACAATTCCCGTGACACGCTGAGTAAAGTCCATAATCGCAGTCTTATTAGTAATGTTCATGCGTGAACCCTGATCGGCAACTAACTCGTTAATTTTTGCCAAATAGGTTGTCGCTTGGGCTACGAGTTCGCAGTAGTTGTCGCGGTCAGAAAGCCTATCGCTAATGCTATCCATCGAATCGGTATGCAATCGCTTTGGATTATCAATTTGTGTGATAAACGATGGCGAGACATCACTCAAAGTTCGTTTGCCCGATTGAGGCGATCGAGGAGTGCTAAAAACATTCCCGCCACCGCGACCATCCGGTGGGTCGTCACCAAATAACGGCATAATTCCTAATCATAAGCCTAATGCAGATACCTAAGCGAAATTCCTACTCAATCCTACGTTTGCGCGTTAGCGCGAAACCTACTATCTACCCACAACCAAAGATAATAAAATGGCCAATAAGGTTTATCGAACATCTGTGAAACTGGGGCTTAATAAAAGTACCAAATATTCCGTTTATTCTGACGAGAAATCGTAAATAACACTTTTACCAACGGAGTAGTTATTTTTTTTAAACGGGATATAATCCCACCCACACGCCCACCACTGTGACTCCTGTGACGCCAGGATCTACAGCGGTAACCAACTGAAAGGCATCGTGCATGACACACGGGCAATCCCAGGGAGAGTTAAAATTGTCTTGGAACCCGCAACGAATTTAATCAGAAGTATATAGTTGGAGTTGGAAAGTATGTATCTTTACTTGCCTCCAAAGCAAAGCGGGAGACTGAGTAATGCCAAATATAGACAAAGTGTCGATATGGAAAGAGTATAGACATCACGGACAGTGACAAAACTATAGGGCCTAAATTTGATTGCTATAATAGGTATAGCAGAAACAACGGAGTAGTTATTATGGAAATATACTTTTTATATGCATGTTAAAACATATCAGCAGTCTTTTCTTGTTAATGTTAAGATCATTTATCACCTTTATCAGTTGCATAAAGGGAAAATGCGACTTTTATGTACACTCTGCTCAACATCAACCTATACATTCCCAGTATAATATGGTCTCGCGTTGTATCGACTGTACACGCATCGGGAGACTAGCTTATACTGAAAATGTATAGGTTGATCAGTAGCCGCGTGTACGGAACTCATTTTTCCTCTTGCCGCTATCCCAATTACATGGGGTTGGTAAAATATATTTACTCTTTGCGGAAAAATCACATTACCATACAGTATATATTGCTCGAGTTATTGAATTTTTTACGACCTGCCTGTGCTACCTGAAATATGCTCGGTCAATTTGATGTTCACGGATTTATATTTTATGACGTAGGTACAAAGAGGATAATGGGTAATCGTACTTTCCAGTTCTTTGCCTAACTGAAAAGCAAATGATACAGGTGTGTAGAAATGGTTTTTAAAAAGCTCTTTTCATTCAACGATCAATTAAAATTATTATAATTTATATATTAGTTACATTATAATAAACTAGCATTTTAAATATTTACAGCTATACATTTTGAATTAAAAAAAATATTTATATACAATAATATACATAAAAAATATAAAAAGATATTTACAAATCTTGATACAGCATATAAAAATTCCTCCGCATCGATGTCCAAGGCCGACATCGTGCACAAAAGGCTGGCAGCATTGCCACGTTGTATGGCAACGCTTATTCTTTGAGCCAAATAGAAACCAGCCCTATGGTCACGAGTCGCATAGATTAATCTTTTTGAAATATCTTTAAAAAGCAGCCAGGGGCTTATAATAATTAAAATTGTTATGTTATTGAGGCTTTAAAATTTTATTGAGGCAGCGCACACCGAGCGATCTTAAACAATGCCAACCGCGCTTGGTCGTGGATGGGTAAACTATCTTTAACACATCAAGTTTACCTCCGTACCTCGGCGAACACGTTAAGCCTTCGGTCCCGGTTGCCATTAGAACATCTATGGCAGTCGTTACGGGTAGTCAGATGCCAAAAAGGCTGATCAATAGTGTAAAAGAGAGTATTACCTCGTACTGGGTTGTGGAAGCCTGATGGCAGTCCCTCCACGTAAAATACTGATAGCAGCTAAATCCATAAGACTAAAAGCCGACCCCAATGTAATTGGGAAAAGGAAGGTCGGAAGATGCCCATCATGGGTCTTTACGATTTTACTGTGCCAAAATATAATGCGTAATATACGATTTGTAGCTTTATATGACAAAATATTTTAAATTAAATTTGTTGATTAAAAGATTTTTATGCTTATTTTTCTTAGGTATCTATATTTATAGATTTAAAACGTGAGAATAGTAAAAAAAATATTAAGTTATTTTAAAAGTTCGGCTGTTATACAGAAATTTCTCGATTTACAAATTCTCTCAATTTAGCCACAGCAAACGTTGCCACAAAGAGAAAATATTCAGAAAATCTCGAAACAAATGAAATCTTTTGAACAAAACATTCAAAGCAACAATGCCGTTGTAGGGGTTATTGGGTATCATATCTTTTATATTTATAGTAAAAGGGCAAAGACAAACAAAGCCTTTGAGATAATATATAGTTATTTTTATGTCAAAGGTAATACTAGCAGTTCCGAGATCTCTAACAAGGATGCTTGCTGTATCTAGAGGGCCATTTTAAGAATTATACTATCTTCTAATTTCTAGCTTTTTCACAACATGAGATAACAAACATCATGACTATATTACACAGGGTATGGCAGATGTGTATAACACCCATATTTCACCTGCACAAGTTTTTAAAATTCGACTTTGTTTTTTTCTTAAATTAAAACGTATTGAGGAAGAGTCGGTAGTCGGTCTGACTTAAAATAAAAAGAAGAAAAAAAAAGACGCGTGGCACTCTCGGACTGCCGCGGTACAGCTATTGCATAGCATTTTTTATCAACTTATGCAATTATAATTATTATTTATTTATTTTATAGCAGTATTTTTTTTTAAGTATCACCGCCGCGCCGTCCCGGTCGGAGTGGGGGGTGTTAGGTTATTTTCGTTACGGAATTTCTGGATTCGGTTTCTACGCTCAAGACCCGCGATAGCTGCTATGCAATAGCTTAAAGAAACTAAGGTTTTACCACAAAACATACATACAATTTACTATATAGAATAACAGTCGTGGTAAACAGCTAGATATAGATAAAGTGGTAGTGTTAATTTCCCACAATCAGTTTACAATATCTATTCCAGTTCCAATTGTTCCGCATAATGAAGCAAATCTAATATTTGCTTGAACATTCGCATAGCCTGCAGGTATTATGACTATGTATTGAAGGTACGCTACGAATTAGTAATAGAGAATTATCTCTATGTATTATTAGACAAAGATCTCTCTTCAGGGAATTCATGTATGAATAACATATTACATGTAACATAGCTATCGAAATTACTAGACATTTGCTATAGATATATACCAAACCACATTTGGCCAGCATGGTGGGCTATGGCGGCCTTCTCACCATGAGAATTGGCCCTAGCCCAGCAGTGGGAAATGTATTAGATACAGAGCTGCTGTTATATATATATATATCTACATTTAAGGGTAGACTCTCGAGCACCGTGTTTTCATACTAACGTTATATGGGTTTAACTATAATATTTTTAAGTTTTATCTATTTCTATAGACAAATCATGTCTAAAACACTAAAATGCATGTTTGTATGTAGCCATTTTGTCAAAATTGTTTTAATCATTAATTAACTTACATATAAACTGAAAAATAAAATAAGAAAATTGTGGAAAACAGTCTAGCAATTGTTCTCTCTTAAAGTTTATCTACTAATATAATAAAACTGAATAATTTGTTCGATTAAAAGTGCTTATCTCTAGAGGTACTAATCGGATGCACGTAATAATTCGTCCATTTTCCTAGACCAGATTTAAAACATGTGATAAAACGTGACTAGTGCTTCAACTGGCGCGTCAGGCGGCGAGCATTTGCATCTAATGTTACGTTACAGATTCGAATATTACACCAGTGTGTGAGACAACAACGGTTCTATTACCCTCAGTGTCGCTTTGAAAGAAAGCAAAATTAGTTTATTTCACAAACAATCTGGACAACACAACTGAAAACAAAAACAGATAAAGGTTGTCGTTCAGCATTTTGATGTAAAGCGCTTACATTGCTGCGATATCCTTTACAGCGCTGGTATTCTGCGACACCTATTGCTGAAACCAGACGTCTAACATAGCAGAAACATAAAATAATTAAGAAAAAAAAAATAAAGAAAACGGAAAAAAGAAATAAAAGTATTTTATAAATTATAGTGAATAGGTACATACCATAAAAAAGAAAATTAAAAACAGTGAAATTATTACAACCTACGCTGTAACATAGCTATGTAGATTACAATTTTATATGTATATTATGGTTGATGGTGAGAAATAAATTCATTTTTAATATATATTTTTTTTATTACTTTGCCATTGCACTGATCGACCTATAACCTTGTCTGCACGTGTGGTGTAGTGGTTTAAGCGGTCGCCTCGCTGCTCTCCACTGCACTGGTGTTGTGGGTTCAATCCCCACATGGGACAAATCTTTGTGTAATTCGCAAATATTTGTTCCGAGACTGGGTATGCTTGGATACCATTGGATAGTGTAATTAATTCTGGCGTTTCTATCTAATTTAAAAAATCCAAATTTGTCTTTTATCTTTTATCAGTATCAGCAAAATGGAGTTATGTATAACATAGAGAAATAAAAATACTATATCATACATAACTAGCATCACACCTAACTCAGAAGGGAGAGATATACTATACCGTAGAGGTGCGTGATACCCACACTTCACATTTATGTTTAGCTCCCATTATTATGTTAGAAGGTGAGACTATCGCTTTCCACCGGGTACAATTCCTAATCCGTACTACTCATAATTTCCTAGCAGAACAATCTCATATTACATTTTAGCCCGGGAATCGAGGGCCCATACGCTTACACAAGACTATCGAGGCAGTTATGCTATACATTATTGCTGTACCTATATTAGCTAATATGTATATAAACATGAACATGAATAGGTAGAAGGTAGGTCATGCTACTCATAATTTCCTAGCAGCACAATCCCATATTACATTTTAACCCGGGAATCGAGAGCCTATACGCTTACACAAGACCAACGCGGCAGTTAGGCTATACATTATAGCTGTACCTATATTAGCTAATATGTCTATAAACATAGGTAGTAGGTAGGTATATGTTAAGCGGTGATTATGTCAAGGCTAAGATAGATAAATGTCATAACGCCATGACACACGTTTGATCTGTGACTAGAATAAGATCTTATAACTTACACTTCTCATTTATGTTTAGCTCCCATTATTATGTTAGGAGGTGAGACTATCGCTTTCCACCGGGTACAATTCCTAATCCGTACTACTCATAATATCCTATCAGAACAATCCCATATACAATATAGCCCGGAAATCGAGGGCCCATACGCTTACACAAGACCAACGCGGCAATTAGCCTATACATTATAGCTGTACCTATATTAGCTAATATGTCTTTAAACATGAACATGAATAGGTAGTAGGTAGGTCGTGCTGCTCATAATTTCTTAGCAGAACAATCCCATATACAATTTAGCCCGGGAATTGAGAGCCTATACGCTTACACTAGACAAACGAGGCAGTTATGCTATACATTATTGCTGTACCTATATTAGCTAATATGTATATAAACATGAACATGAATAGGTAGTAGGTAGGTATAAGCTAGCGGTGATTATGTCAAGGCTAAGATAGATAAATGTCATAACGCTATGACACACGTTTGATCTGTGACTAGAATAAGATCTAATAACTTACATTTGAAATCCAGGTCAGAAATAGCGAGGTAATAGCTCGAAGGAGTGGTAGAGATTTTGCAACTGCACCACATGACAAAGATTATCATCACGCTTGTATTTCCCAGAAGGGTATGGCTGAGGTGTATAACACCCTCATTTCACCCGTTATGTTTTGATCCTATATTATAGGAGTAAAGTTTCCTCTACCGGGCACAATAATCTCCTGATGGAAAAATCGGGAACCGATCTCAAGACCTAATTAGCAACAAAATTAAATTAACTTTTGCCAGAACCCACTGATGCGTAGAAAAAAGGGGAAACCGTGGGGTATTGCAAGTACATTAATAATGGTATACGTCATAACGCCTGAAGTCGAGAGGGCGTAGTCGTTATGCAGAGTAGTAAACATATTTGGGTATGTAACTAAAAACTCTTGCATTTGGTTTATTATTTACCTATAGTTTGATAAGGTATCCTATATGCCACTTTCTATGGGTCTGTCACCATGCCTATTATCCAATTCTGATTATTGGTTCCAAAGATGAGCGCATTCAAACAAACTCTCTAGCTTTATTTGTCTCGATTGTTAAGCAATATTATCCTTTTGCTCTGATATTATTGTGTTAATAGCTCTATAAATCTTTTATATTGTATTTTTAGACAAAAATAGAAAGCTGCAATCTAGTTTAGTAAAAAATTAGGAGGGTTTGGTCAAAATACGAGTTAATTACTATTTTTGAAACTATATATTGTTATGGTTTAGAATTTATTGCAGATATTTCAGCATATTTTATGCAATTAAAACAAAAAAAAATAGCTATGATTTTGGTGATAAATTGTCAAGTTCGTTCACAAAATCACTGGCACCTTTATTTGATTCGTGAGAACAGTAAATTTAATTTGAAATCGGAATTCCACTAACTGATTCCACCAATCAACCTTACTGTTAGCCATTCGATTTGTGAATGAGATTACAATTCGATTTCGATTTTTGACATTCAATCGAATTTGAAAACTCATAGTTTCGTAACATTTCATAACATCACACCTATATTACTCAGAAGGGTGTGTCAGAGGTGTGTTACACGCACATTTCTCCTGTTATGTTTAGGTCGCATGTAATATAGAGTGAGCATATCGCCAATCAGTACAAGTCCAACTTCGTGCTGCTATTGAGATCTTTTTGACGGAAAATACCCAAATAATACATATGCGCGACCCGGGCATCGAACCCTAGACCTCACGATGAGAGGCGCATACGCTAAGAACTTGACAAAGGAGAGGTCTTATGTCCCATATAAGTCCCATGGGATTGGGGTGAGCCTATCGTTGTCCACCATAACAATTTTGCCTGACCCGGGAAATGAACCCGAGAGCTCGCGGAGAATCTTTAGCTAGCCACCAGACGTATCGGATTTTATCGTCATAGGCAATATGAATATGAGATCATCTGTTTATCCAAAATATTAAGTTGGGTCGGATTTGAATAAGTGATTAATCTGGGCTGTTAAAATGAAGATAACAGGGTTGACAGCTGCCGTCGTATATTGAAGCATTAACATTATTAACTTAGCAAGTACTTGTGTAAACAATCAGCACATCTCCAGGATTCTCCCCAATTAGATTGGGGTCGGATTCGGCGCCTTACATACTTGCAGCTGTATATATCAATATTTTATGCATAATTATTTCTATGTGAATTTCACATTTTTTTATCGAGTACAAAGTTCTTGATTAGAACAGTATCCAGACTCTTTCGTTTTATCACACATATTTATGAAAAAAAAACAAATCGTATTATTTAATTGGAAACATTAAGTTAAATTTTATTAAAATCTTAATGCATCGAGCATTATGCGCACGCATTTTAAGTATAACCTTAAGGGAGTCAATGGTATACAATCACGGTGCAAAATAGTGTGGTAATCAACAATTTACCTTGCAGGCTTGCCCATTCATTTGACAATTAGAACGTTTTTGCTATTTCCGTTTAAACATAATAAATGCTTGTGCAATGAAATATACCTTTCAAATAATTCACAAAGGCAAAGCACGGTCTTAAGTTAGAACTATCAAGACTCGAGTTCGGGTTTTCCTGTGAGGCTGTATCACATCTGTCTCCCTCACACGTCTCTACGGCAAGGCTTTGGGTTCTCCGTCTCGTTCTAACTTGGAAGGCTTGCGCGGAAAGAGAATGTGGGTAACGAACGACCTTTTGCCGTTACGGGCAAGCAGTGCGGCCCGTGCGTTCACCGGGAGCGGTACAATCGGCTACGGCCTTACTACATCGCGCCGACCGTATCACAAGCTGAAAAAAAAATTACGTAAATATTACAACACTCACGCATTGATTATGAAACGTCTGTAAGTTGCGGAGTCCTGAATCCCCTCGTAATAGTGCATGGTGCGTCCGCGATTAGTTTCGGTGTGCGATCCTGTTTGACCCTTGTGATTTTATTTTATTATATTATTTAGTAACCCCCGTGGTGTTCGTTGTATCCTTTTCTGTGTTTCTGTTGTGATTTATTTCTGTATCATTGGATTGTCACTGGAGCCGTTGGTGAGTACCGCTTTATATATTTTAACCTAACATTAAATCATATTATAAATTTCTCACGTCTTGTCAGAATTGTTGTCTTAATTTTCATTTGGTAGATTAAAGACATGCTATTCTCCCAGACATTATATAAACCTCCTTCGCTTCTAGTCGGCTTACTAGGCAAACATAACAAATGTCGAGACTACCGCATGGTCTGACTCTAACCATTCCGTTCTCCATACATATTGCAGCTTTCTGCCAGACAATTTCGTAGTCGATGGCCTTTGTATTTAATTTTACAGATATAAATTAAACTGAGGATCGTTCTTAGATACAATAATCATATAAAATGGATATTAGCTAAATATCCAAAAGGTTATATATAGCTATACTACTGTACTGATAGGCCTCGTGTATACATATTTTTGGTGCAATGTCCCTCAACACTGGCCAAATGTCTGTTGGCAAGCTTAGGTAGAATCCCGAGCACCATGTTCTCATATTAATGTAATATGGGTTTAACTTTAATATTATTAATTTTGTATATATATATATATTTATAGACAAATTAAATCTTAAACACTAAAATACATGTTTGTTTGGGGTAATTTTAAATTTTATCAAAATTGTTTAAATAATTAATTGAGTAACATACTAACTAAAAAATAATAATAATCATTATGAAAAAGTGGGCGCCAACAAACTTTCATTTTAGTGTTTTAGATATTGTATTGTCTATAATATTAGATAAACATTTAAATATTAAACAATATTAAACTCTCCCTGAATGTTGAACTTTTAGTCACTTGGTGACCGGATGGCGGAGTGGGTAGTGTACCTGCCTGCGACGCCGAGGTCGCGGGTTCGATTCCCGCTTAGGACAAATCTTTGTGTGCATGAACATGGAGGTTTGTCTTAGTCTGGGTGTTCTTATGTATAATAAGTATGTATTTACAAAAAAAGAACAAAAGTATATATGTATAAGTATCAGTTATTCTATTATCCATTGTACCAGCTCTGCTTAGTTTGGGACTAGATAGCGCTGTGTGTAAGTTGTGTGATATTTATTTATTTATTTCGTTCTGCTTTATTTTAGAAATAACCAATGTTGTACAAACTATGTAGATTTCTTAGTAGTAGTAGTAGTAGAATTCCTGTGAACAACTTCTCTGATCTACAATGTTTGTCAAATTTCAGGCACTAGTTGTAGTTCTTGTAAAAATACCATCAGGTTATTGCCCCTTAGGTCATTTACTCGATCTAACATTGATTGAGTTCTGAATGTCAACATTTCATCTTATTTTAAAACACTTAAGATCAAATTGATTTCATTGTCTCTTTTATTTCGATTTTAATTGAAAATATTGGTTCAAAAAACACTAAGACAAAGATTGATTATTAAACATTAATTACAGTTTTCGTTTTACTTAATATCAAATACGATTAAATTAAATAAACTTTTAAAGGCATTTGAAATAGGTTTTGGTATCTATTTACTCAATCACGTAGACCTCTTTGCATAAATTGAATGTAATTAGAAATTCCTGAAATAATAAACACAGTAAATATGCAAATTCGTAACAAAATATCAATATGATTAAGTGTTAAGCTCAAAACAATATTTACTGAAAATATTAATTATTGCGAGCTTGTTAAATTTCTGTTTACATATAATTAACAGTAATGAAAACACTTGCTATAGAACAAGATCAAAACCCGAGTTTAAATACGTTTTCATTAAAAATACATCATCAAAATTAATTGGATGCTCTACATTAAAAAAAACGTCAGCCTCATGTATTTTTTAATATTTGTCCAATAATTTTTAATGACTTTGTCAGATATTAACCACTACTTAACTTTTTACAACATAAATCTCTAAAAAGAATAATAAAAAAGAATTTAACATAATGATTAATTTTATCTCGATGCGTTTTACTAGATTAGCATAAACACGGCGCAGCTGCTGCTGTACCCATACACTTTTATAATATTATGAAAATTATAATTTTGTGAAGACAATATTAAACACAATCTCAATGGAATCAAAATTATTAATACAAAACACTGTATAATTAGTATAATCCTAACCATTATAAGACTGTTTTTTTTGCGATTCATGACTCCACAATATTTTTCCCAAACTCATTCCCATCCAAAATTAGCGGCTGCTTAAAACTCATCTTTCTTTTCCTCTATGAAGTTGATCTCGGTTTTAAAAAGTAGGCAGTATCAGCTGCTATACTCTCGCAAAAGTCGTAAAAGAGGACCGGGAGAGGGTCAATGGTTCGGAGGGTAACTCTAAGAGGGTGCCGACCTGTCACTCCATAGAACAACTTTTATTTAAGCCTGGCACATTTTTATAAAATTGGAGCTATAACTTTGTAAGAACGCTTCATTATATTTTGAGCTAGACACATTTCGAAAATAAATCCGGAATAAGTGGGTTTGCAACTTTTTAAGCTTACCATTGTTGGCTACATTTGGCAGCCTGCGTTGCGAGGTTATGTAATCGATATAGTGTCGAATAGCCATGGTGATTGATCGAAAGATAGTACAATATGGGATACTTTATCAATATATAGGTAAACGTAAACCAAATGCAAGATTTTTTGTTATTTACTATAAATCTTACTCATTCTATGATTATTCAAAGTTTAATGGCTGAATCCATTTTTAAGGTACGGCATTATAAAAAAATATATGGTTAAATTACCAACACAGTTTATAGCAACTTTTGTTTTAAAACCATTTTCATATATGCAATATTTCGTAGCATTAAACAAAATCCTTTACTTCATTCCTTTTCTCCCACCAAGCTCGTCAAAAAGTTATTTTGATTTTAATAATTTTGTTTATTTTTTATTACAATTTCGTGTTTATTAAAAAAAAAACTATTAGACAGATTACATTTAAGTTTCGCAAACGAGATTATGTTTTATTACATCTGCGTGTAAGCATGGTGTCATTATTCAAGCTGTAAGTGGCACGATTTTCCTACAATACTTTTATAGCGTACAATGCAACTATTTCGGAATGAGATTTTCTCTAATGTCCAGTTAGTACTGACACACGGTTTTACTCTAAGACGCGTGAAATTTTACGTGTGGACCGAGAAGTTCGATTTAAAAACAAATGAAAATGCAAAATCCTTTGCATTGAATTTGTGGTCGATCTCAACCGTTTTGCTTGGTTGAGTATAATATCGTATGTGAATAATATCAAAACTAAGATTAAAAAGAGGTAAACTCGTTAGTTATTTTTTTAAACCGATCTGTTTTTTTATACTAAATGGGAAACTAATCTCTATCCGAGTGATCCAACATATTTTTTACGGAAATACCACAATGTTAACGGAGTATGTTTTTGATGATATGCGATATAATAAAGATAACTAGTTCGAGTTAACTAGATCCGGCTTCAAAAGCAATTCGATATGTCATTGTCACTAGTTTTTATAGTTATCGGCGTCGGTTTCAAGGGTAATCATGTTTTTGTTCACAACTTTGTGTCACTGTTACTGTGTAGTATTATATTATTTGACAATACATGTTACGTGTACCAATAGTACTAACTTCATAATAGATGTCTGTATGTGTTTACATTATGATTTAGCAGTACAATTATTTGCATGATAGTATTTTATTATAATTACGTACTAGTATCGTAAGTTTTTTTTTTTTTTTAAAAAGCTTACTAGTAATTTGCAAATACAAATTACTAGTATTCTTGTTAACCCTCTCCAGCTAAGCTTAATTCGCTTGTTTTAGGAGAAAGTGCACGTCCGTGGTGTTATGGCCAGGATTCGAACCCACGACCTCTCGATCGTAAGACCGATGCCTTATCCATTGCGCCACGGCCGCTTCGATGGTTTAATAGGTGCTTCATGATCATTTGCTTTGCGCACCTTTAATTCTTCTCGTCTCTCCTCCTTTGACTTCTTAATAAGACATCACTTCCACGCTTTTTAACCGACTACAAAAAAGGAGGAGCAATTAAAATAACAATTTTATGGCATGGCAAAACATCATAACTTTTATACCAATACATGTAGTGAACTACATTCTTCTCCATCACACTTCTGTTACAAGAAATCGCTTGGAAAAGTACAATACCCAATCTATAAAAGAGCAAAAATGTTGCAACTAAAAATTGAAGCTAAAATACTTTCAGACCAAAGTATAGAAGTCTAGAAAAGCTAAGTCACAGCTCCGTTGGTCACTTAGCTGTTTTCTGCCAGAGTGAACTTCGCGCAATTCTTCTCTAAGTATTGTGAAGCGTAGCATTCTTGTCCAACTATCTTTATTCCAGTCAAGTGGATTCTACTGGGTACTTTAAGATTAAATTTGGACGGTTGCTTTTAATTTGGAAATTAAATTTTTAGTTTTTAGTAGAGTGTGCTTTAATATAGTTGTCTTTAGATTTTGCAGGTTTAAATCAACAGACATGTGTATCTCATATCGTTCAAGTCCTATAAAATCGTATCCAAAATTTATAAATAGCAAATAAGTAAAGTATCAGTTTTTTATTATCTAATTAAAATATTGTGAATATGAATGCAAAAAATATCGATGCGAAAATACAAACAAAAAAAATACTTATTTACTGAAGTAATATCTTAAAAAAAAAACATTATATATTCAAGTTTTGGTCGAACAAATATGATTCTAATAAGTATCATATTTGGGTCAATTTCAACAAGCGATTATTTTTTGTCATTTCGGCGGACTTTTTTAATTCCAATGCTATCTATATATTTTAAGTGAAAAATTAAACTTTAGTCTATTTATAACATTGTGTGTGAGTGGACATCAAATAACATCAAAACTTACATAAATATTAAAGGACGAATTTTTTAGAGTCCACTGAAATGAAAAGTGTCTACCGAAATGATAAAAAAATAACCACTGAAATGATAAACTGTGCACCGTTTCTTACTGTGTGATAAAAAATTTAAAACAATATGGACACTACTCAAGCAAATCAGTACTTACGGCAAAATTAAATACACAATTTTGAAACAAATTAAAGAAATCTAGCTCGAGTTTTAACAGCCACCGAAATGATCCTACTTTTGTCCCCACATCACTGAAATGATAAACTTACTTTTATGGCGGGAAACCGCAAGACGTTGGGACTGGTGCGATCGCGCCTAGAGCTTGAGCTGGCCTGATCCGAAGTGAGGAAAGGTGAGAAAGGCTTAACAGTGCAATGTTGACGTGGCTATTCTACCAAAACTTACTGTCCTCTGAAATGATAACTTTTTCCGGACAAAAGTTGACTGCCTGTCAAATCCATGAGAAAGAAGATAAACAAACAAAAATGGTTTTATTTGATCGAATATATTATAATTTAATGATAAAACTACCGATTCAAATCCATATTATGAATACATTTGCAGGGGAAGGTATTTTATGAGCGGAATTGGGTCCGGGACAGGCCACTGTGATGATAAAATGACACTTTGTAATTTTTTTTTTTGATATATTATTGGGTAGAAATCAATAATTTTTTTTGCCAGGGTAGAGAAGTACTTACTTTTTTGAGAAAAAATATATTAAATAAAAAATCAGCACATTGCACTACCGTTCTCACGTTTGCCGTGTATTTTTTATGCTTGTGCAATTCACCCATTTCTAGATTTGATTTCTGATCTTTGATTTCATCTTTCAATCCACTATGGATGACATTGTCCTATTTCTTACAAAACTGTTGGTTCGTTTCCAGGCTAGCTTAATGCAAATGACACTAGTAATTGTCCGGGGCATGGCCATCTAACTTTAGTAACTCGATTAGTCGGGGCTAAAGTAACCTACAGCTCAGCCAATTCACAGGATTTTCTACTTTTAAAACATTCGTTTTTGTTGTGAACAAGTTACTGCTAAGGATTAAAAAAAATATTCTGCTCGAATCAAGCAAAAAGAAGAGTACTTAAAGAAAAAATTCGTGGCTTAGGTAAAGGATAAGGAACTAACATAACATAACATCACACCTTTACTACTCAGAAGGGTGTGACAGAGGTGTACAACACCCACATTTCGCGTGCTATGTTTTGATACCACTGGATAGGCAGTGAGCCTATCGGCATCCACCGGGCACAATTCCAATTACGTGCTGCTATTGTGAATTTCTTGACGGAAAATTCACAAATAACACTTTGGCCGACACGGGAATCGAACCCAAGATCTCGCGGTGAGAGGCGTTTACGCTAACCAGCTTTAACAACCAGTAGCTTTGAGTGATGTCAGAAGTAATGGTTTCTAGGTTTTGCTTTGTTTATTAAAAAAATCAAGTTTAGTATTAATTAGTTTGTTGTTTGCATGTCACAATAAAATTCATTAACTAATCGAATGCCACAAATTGTTTTTAATTATACCAGTCTAAAAATATATAAAATTGCTCAGAATTGACTAATTTGATAGAAATTTAAGTATTTGACCCTGCGTATTTAAGTTGGCAAGATCTAATGTTTCTCACGTTATCTGTATTGGCAAGAAATGACATTCTGAGCACAAGAACGGTCGTTACGTACATACTTGCTTAGCCTTGGTACTGCTCACTATTGTGTAGTGAAACAACTCGACAACTAATCATTTATCTGCTAGACTTTTTACTCGTGAGTTAAGTTGGCTGTTACTTGTTTAGCTGTACTTAACAGCTGCAATAAAACCTGAGCAAATGAGTGAGTTAGTAGAAGTAAAAGATTTGTTGTAAAAGTATATAAACTATATCTATATTTTTGCGACTGCGAGCCACTGATCCATAGGCGAAGCATCATTCTGCGACGCCATATTTTGGATCCGGATGATGTCAAGTCTCTCCCGATCGACTCACTGCTCCAACAATAATAATAAAATAATATAAATAATAATAATAATAGCAGTCCTGTATCTAACACATGCCCCACTGCTGGGCTTGGGCCTCTTCTCATCATGAGAAGGGTTAGCCAAGTGTGGATAGGTAGACTTCACACGTCCTCGAATACTTTTTAGGTACTCTCAGGCATGCAGGTTTCCTCACGATGGTTTTCTTCACCGTAAAAGTATGATTATACATAATAAGAATGAGATTATACAGGGTCAATGTTCAAAAATGTTAAAGCAAATGAGTTAGGAATTTTAAACATTATAACTCTAAAAATGGCTTCTCATCGCATCTCGAGCCGCCATACAGTACGGACCTCTCTGTGACGTCATTACGCTACCCGTTGAATAAACGAAGCTTAAAAAAGTACTTGGCAGTTTTCCTTTGAAGACACTGAGTGAGTAATCATGAAGACAACAATTGTGACGTCAGCTATGCTGATGTCTCACATTTTAAAAACACTCTGGAGATACCTTCTCCGTCATCAGAAGTGGGATTGTAAGAAGCTCTTAACCAAGCCACTTCTCCGTCATCAGTTCTCATCGCATAACATTTTTATGGTGATCATTGATGGTAAGGACTATGTTACCAGCGCTCTGTGAGACTAAGCTGACCTAACGATTCTATTTATGCTCTGTTACTCTGTTTTAGCTACTAAATGACACTAACCATACTATCACAGCCTAAATACGTACATTGTGATTCTACTCTGAAGTTAATTTATATGAACCGAATGTGAACATGCGACATTGAACATAGAAGTGTGGGTAGATTTGAGTATTCTCCATGACTAATGATTGGAAACTGATTCGAGGTCAACGTCTGTATCCGCCTTCAATGCACCGCAGGTTTCGGCGATTACGCAATAAGTACAAGTCGTAGAAACTAATCACGAAAAGATATCACGCACAGAAGGCCTACGAAGAAAAAGTAAGGTATAAGATGACTGCGGTGACTATACGTTGACACTAAATACGATTAGAACAGAAGGCGCGATTCCAATTGAGCGTATGTAATGTATCTCTATATACACATTAACGACACATGTGTGCTAGGTCAGGGACAACCAGGAGACCCCTCTTTGCGCATGCGTCACGTTGCAGCGCTCTATGGAAGTAAACAGGTGTGGATAATAGGGTAATATAATAGCAAAATTTGCTTAATATTTGTTTATAAAAGCGTAGCATATTGTGCAGTGACGTAAAAATTTAATGCCAAAATCGAGAAAACAAACTTCTAAATTGCTGTTATAAATTTACAGCTTGACGTTTATCTCGATTGTGACTTTATTTAAATTAGAAAAGGTAGTAAACATGTTAAAACCTCTTTCACAGAATATAATACAAGTACTCCATGCCTCTAAACAAGTAGGTTCGTCGTAAGTAAGCCTTCTGTATCAATTTATTTGTTACATCGACGTGCCAAGCCTCACGAATCACTGTGTGTTTAAAAAGTACACATACTTCTTGTGAAGTATATACCCAACGTGAAAGTTATTCGCTGTACCGACTAGCGACTTCTTAAAAAAATAAATCTTTCTTTTCTTCAACAAAATATGAAGCTTAAATTCCTTATAAATCTGTTTCTTGAGGTGACAGCGAAGTATAAAATGAATTAATCAAAACTGTAATTAATTTTGTTGGAAGTTATTGAAATTCACCTGTTGTTCTGTCGCGTCAATCCTTCAACGTAACTATGTACGTAATTTGAATTCGGAGAGGTATTCCAATAACGGTCTTAATTGCAAATTAGTTGAGAAACTAACATCAATTCTCTTCTATTTAGTAGAATTAAAGGTAATTTGAAAGTAGACGCGGATAGCTCCCTTTGCTCCCGAGGTAGGGAACTTTACTGGGCGATATTAAACTTGCAATTTTCGCGTCGATACTCAAAGCTACACCTGCTCTCCAGCGACCTTTAAGAGACAAATTGAGTCAGTACCGAGACAGTATCGATCGACTTTTAAGCTGATTAATTATACCTAACAAGGTGACTGCCTACCTAATCTAAATAACGTTGGAGCAAAAACTTGCCCTCTGTTTTTGGAGTGCCCTACTTATTTTCATCGCTAGTAAAAACCACCTCTATGTAACACATTTTAGCAATGCAATTAAATAATACATTAGATTTCGAGATTGCTGTCGCTTATTACAAAAGGTAATTTAGCTAAATGTATGAGAGATAAGACAAAATAATTAGTAGTTATGCTAAACATAGGAACACGACCGTGCATTTTTAATTTGCTTTGCTTGGTGAAGTTGGGTCCACACTGTAGTCTGTACACTGCTCATAAAAGTTTCTGCAGTTTGTTCCCACAAGGCTCGTAGTTGCGAGTAAACACATACCTACAGCTTATATTTATATATCTATTACGTTAGTCTGTATATTTAAAATTTGCCGCAGTTAAATTATAGATAGCCTTTGTGAAAGTATTTTTTTAAGTGTACAATATTTAACTTAATATACATAAAGTGTTTTACTAATATTCTGTTTACAAAACTAGGTTGACCTTTAAACTAGAATTTTAATGGAATTAATCAAAACTGTTTTTATGTACTTGCGTGGCAATATCGAAATTATGTCATCAGTCTATTTTTAAGGCTTCGCTTTATTTCTTCAATGTTACTTATCCCAGTCTGACAAGACATATATTCACGCACCAAAACTCATGGAGTAACCTCGAATGTAAATGCAATGTTCTATTTCTAATAACAAGGTGGTTACTCACTGTAATTTATGACTGCTAGTCACTACCGTGTCCCATAAAAGCTGACATTGAGAAACGTTCTCCAAAAGTATTCCAATCAAAACATTCACAGTTAATATTTATGCGCCAGTTATTATTAATGATATTCTACTCACATCCCGGTCCTTCGGTCCTATTCACTGACTGAAAGTGGCCCACGTAACAAAAGGAACGGTAACCTAATACGTGATCAGAAATATTATGTATTAGTTGCTTTATATTATTCTATTGTAGACCTATTTACTGACTAATTGGTTCTGAATGCGTTCCTCTTTGGTCTAGTGTTGGGAAGGTGAAACATTAGCACGCAAGCCACAGACGGCACGCAGCATAATAAATTTGGCACGCAAAATCTAGAAATTCGTCAAATGCCGCATGTAATCCCACCCCATCAAGACATTGATGTAAAAAAGGAGCCAAGTCCAATATCGGGATCGACTCAGGGTCGGGAAAACTGTTATATGGGATTTCAGGAGTTGGAATTGTGCTGGGTAGACTTCGAAAGGCTCACTCTATATTACATACGACGTAAATATAACAGTGCGGGTGTAATACACCTCTGCCAAACCATTCTGGGTAATATAGGCGTGATGTTATGTTGGTGCCGACTGCTCCAGAGTTGCCGTGACTTTCTCAGTCGCGTGCGTAGTGAAATCGCGGATTCGCTCAGTTAACTCTACCGCCCAGGTTTCCAATTGCTGCGAATTCTTTTTAGACCAAGAATCTGCCGGAATATTTACTTTTACCCAATGTAATGGATAATTGCGGCAATTTACCTTTCTAGCGGAAAGGAATAATATTTGTTCAAGAGTAGTTCTGCATTAGTAATTTTTAACTAGTGTTGAAAGTGATTCAAATTCGTAAACACTTTTAAATAAGCTATCTATTTGACGGATGGCGGAGTAGGTAGTGTACCTGCCTGCAACGTCAAGGTCACGGGTTCGATTCCCGCTTAAGAATAATCTTTGTTTGCATGAATACGGGGATTTGTGTTAGTTTGGGTGTTTCTATGTATAATAAGTATATATTTACAAAAGAATAGTATAATGTAGTATCAGTTATTCTAGTACCCAAAGTACAAGCTCTGCTTAGTTTGGGACTAGATGGCGTTGTGTGTGACACACAACAACTTGTGAGATATTTTTTTATTACCATACTCTTTTATAAACGTAACTTAGAGTACTTTGAGTAAATAAATTGTAAATCTAACTGTCTTGTTCAATCGTGATGATTCTTGTGTAAACTATAATAATACTTACCTACTTAGAAATGAGTGATCACGTAAAAGTAACTGTTTCAAAACCTCCTAACAAAAGTTACTATTTTAAGAGAAGTGACTTACGCGATATATTTTAGTAGACTAGTGGTAAGAATATGTGTTATGTGGTCTTGGGTTCAATTTTCGGTTCGGGCCAAAGCGTTATTAAGGATTTGTTGACAAGGAAGTTCTCATTAACGGCACGAAGATGGAATCGTGCCTCGTGGATGGCATTAGATTCACCCGTTTTCACATGGGACCTAGATGTAACAGGTGAAGTTTTGGTGGTTATACACCTCTGCAACCCCCTTCTGCGTAATATAGGCGTGATGCTATGTTATTTTACAAAGAATAGGAATGGTATTGCAAGCTACTAGCGTTTCTTCTAACCTTTTATCTAAGCCGGCATACTAGAGATATACTATAATGACGTTTGCTTTAAAATCGGCATTTGAAAGGTGGGATTTGTAAATATAGTTTTGAAACTATGTCCAATACCTATTTGAACTATTAGGCAACATAGCTTTGGTATGTTTAAGGTAACCTACTAGTTGATTGTAACCACAGCAATAATCGAATATTTGGCTTTTAACGATTGCGCACTAAGAATCAAATCGGGGACAATTATATTTTGAGCATTACAACGAAAACCTACAGGTCTTACAGGTTTGTAAGCAACTCATTTGCGACCGGTTTTTATGACACATTGCCGAAGGAATTCAATAATGTTACAACCAAAGGCTAAGTTGTGTCATCGAGGCTCGAGCGTCCTTATGCAATGTGACGAAGGCTCGAAGTTGCATCATTTACTGTGGCATATCTTCCGAGGGAATGAGTGTCTATTACATACTAATTATAGTTGACAAGGTCGCGTCTTTTGTTCAATACTGATGCGTATTTATCCTTCTAAAACGACTCCGCCCGTGAGAAGTACTCACGGCTACCGATCAACCTGTATATTTCCAATATAAGCAGGTCTGCTTTGCAAGGAAAGCCTATATAACGCAAGAGCATATTATACTGGAAATGTATAGGTTGAAGTGTAGCCGTCTGTACCTATCGATTAAATTATTATTCATTTAATTACGTCACGGAGACTTGGCAGGTAAGTCTTTCATAAATACGTTATGAAGGGACAATTATTAATGCTGTCTCTCAAGCACTTAAGCTCTTTATACGCTTTTATACAATCGCATTAATGGATTTCTAAGTAAAAGGGCCGTATAAATGACTAAGATCGCAAGTCCACGGTGGTTTTTTAACACGCTGACGATGCGCGTCGATCGCGCGTTTTCGGCGCCATAAATGTCATTGATAAAGTTGCATTCCATTCTCATTTGAAGCGCGTGTACTCGCGTCATTGGTGTGTTAAAATAAACTATGTGCTTACACTATAAGACGTCTTATTTCTACTACTAGAAATTCATTACTATTACTAATATTATTCAACTTTCACGGCCTTAATTGAACTTACTTACCTTGATTGTTAGTCTAGTCATGCTTGACTAAGATATTCATCGTAAGAAATAAAAAAAGGTTAATCACCAGAATACTCAACTTAAACACATTGAAAGATTTCACAAGTACATTAAAAACCTGAATCATTATTTTACTTTTCTACATTAAATAAACAAGTTTTTGCAAATTTAATCTTACGCAAACGTGCTTGCTTTAATTTTAATATTTATCTAGATTTTCAACTCAAAATAGATTTTATATAAGTTGACTTTCATTAGAAGATTGATCAATGCAAATTTTGAAGGCGTAATTTTATCATTTCATCACGAGAAATGTTTTTGGAGCGACGATCCTTTCAGGCAACTTGATTTAACCAAATTGCTATTTTAAAGTGATGTCTCTCGGTTAAGTAAGACCAAATATTTTGGTATTAACGTGGGTGTGGGATATGATATTTTAGGATATGCTTCATAATCATAATAAGTAGAGAGCTTATGTACATTTTCATATATTTTCGGTGTTTTTTGCACCCTAGGCTTAGTCACAATGTTGTTTACAGGGTGTAAACAACATAAGTATAAGCAAGTATCGTTCAATTGTCAAAGTCTTTTGTATACAAATAACAGAATTTGGTTTTAAGATAACTATTTATACTACCTATATTGAGGTAGTATTAATTATTTACGTTTGACCACGAACTCACGTGATAAAAAACCGTCTTAATAAATTAACCAAAAGAAAGACCCGCTACATTACAAAGGCCATGTTAAGTATAATTTTATTTTCCATAATTAATATTATTAAAGTTTAATTATATGAAATTGTACACCAACTCTCTTTCCAAAACACATAATGACTAAATTAAAAAAGAGATAAACACATCAATTCGAATACTGATATCAAGTTGCGTTTCAAAATATTTAAATTTAATTCGAGCACTCGCCGCAATGGCAACTAGACTGCGAAATTTATACAAAAACAATATTAAAAAATGTGTTTAACACGATCTAGTTAGTTACGGTAATTTATGAGAAATTGTTACGTGGCCTTTATAAAATTACTTGTGGTTATACGCAAAGAGTTTAATTGCAAAGCGTATTAGTTATTTATATGTCTAATTATACGCACGCGTGATAAAAATGTTGCGACATTTTTTGTGAGATGAGCTAGCTTGTTTGTTTATTATTAGTAAATAGGAAAAGTGCATAATATTTTATAGCGTTAATATGAGTAGCTTGTAGTTTATTTAGTATGTTTATAATAATAGTGTGTGTGTGTAGAGTTTTTTTTTAATAGTGTGGTGTTAAAGTACGGTATTACTAGAGATTTACAGGAGTACCAAAAGATTACAATGCTAAGCCTGTAAATCTAAATTTTGTTAGTCTTACAACGATCAACTTCTGTGCTATCAGCCATTTAAAGGATCATTTGCTTAAGAAAAACAATAAACACACTGTCGAACAATAATTTTAGTACAAGTAATTTGTACTAAAAATATTAACATTTTCACTCTCATTGCTTTGGTGAGAGTAAAGAGCTCTGTATAATCGATTTATCGATTCTACAATGCATTAAAATAATCCATCGATTCATCGCAATCATACACTTTTGTTTTCTCACTTTTGTTTCAACATGTTTGATGAAAGAAAGCAAAAGAAACAGCTCGTTAATGAATGATTCCTTTCATTTATATTATACCGATGATAAAGATATAAATCATATTATGATTTATATCTTAGAAAATAACAATTATTATTAATGAATGTCATTTTAAATGTTTTCTCTTGTTTCCTATAAGTTCTCACGATTTGTCAAACTCTATATAGTAAAGGATACATTCCGTCTCGAGTGCCTACGCTTGCTTTTTAACACGCTTATATTAGCTTCACCTGTATGTTTGTTTGTTTGTTTGTTTGTTTGTTTGTATGTAACCGACTCCTTTGGACTCGATTTTGACCCACTTTAAACGGACAGATTTAATTCAAACTTTCTACACTTGTAAAGAATCAGCGACAATATAATAATTTCATAAATTTATCTCATTATCCTGATTAGGATCGCCAGGATTAAAAAAAAACTAAACTAAAAAGTGAAAAATAAATATAGTTTAAAAAAACTAAAAAAACACGCTTTTAAAGCACATCAAACTAAAAAGTGAAAAATAATTCTTATTATAACCTGAAAATAATAATAAACGAAAAATACTAGTACTATTGTGAAAAAAAGCGTGGGGCGCTCTGTGCCATATTTTTCGTCTATCGAGCGACCCACGCTTTTTTTCACAATAGTACTAGTATTTTTCGTTTATTATTATTTTCAGGTTATAATAAGAATTATTTTTCACTTTTTAGTTTGATGTGCTTTAAAAGCGTGTTTTTTTAGTTTTTTTAAACTATATTTTTATATTAGGCCTCTCTTGTGGTAAAAAATACACTTGAATCTTTGTTTTTTTCAATCTGTCTAGACTTGTTTTAAGAAAATGCTCAAATGCTCAATACACGGAAGAATCATTATTTTTTATGACGACCGAGACGTATTATCTATGCAGCGACCAGGCTTGCGCGTCTGCGTTATGGTAAGTATAGTCCATGAATATCCACAGTGTGGATTGTGGATACCACAATCCACAAAAGTTAAATGGAATATCGAAGCGTCTAATCTCACCAGCAATCCAGGCGGGCTATCATAAGGTCGAGAAAGATTATGCCATGTTTTGTCATGTTACCCCATATAAAAATAAGACAAAAATGCGACAAATCTATCTCGCGCTCGTACATCTCCCATATATACTAGCACCTATGAACATAGTAGAGCAAGTTCTTTACTTGACGGCAAGGCAAAGGTAAGACGGTAGCTCGAGCGAGTATCTTCACAAAAGCTCACCCCCAAGTCAAGTACCTAAGGTAATTCTCAAAACAGACAAGCCTTTGGTACATCACAACTCTTGCTCGCAAAAGCCGGGAACATCAAAGCAAGTAATATGTAAAGAGAAATCTGTAACTAATGTTATATTTGGGTCGAATAAAATATCAAGATGGCCACTTTGTTTGCAAATATGGTAGGAAATAATATGAGATATGTTTTTGCGAGGTTTGGGATCTTGTGAAATGGAATGTTTGCCTATTTGTCTGATTTTTGGTATGCATTGTGATTTATGAGTGTCCTATGCTATGTATTTTTTGTCTTTATCTTATGATTAATTAAAAGAAACTAGGGTCAATTAGTAAGATGAGCTAGCGATAATAATACAATTCTAACCGCGGTCGGCTGTCGATGGGTGACCATCTTTAACAGGACGAGTTTTCCTCCATGCCTCGGAGAGCACGCTAAGCCGTCGGTCCCGGTTGCCATTTGAACATCTATGCCAGTTGTTACGGGTAGTCAGAGGCCAGAAAGTCTGACAAATAGTCTAACAAAGAGTATAGTATAACCTCGTACTGGTTGTGAAGGTCTGATGGCAGTCGCTTCACGTAAAAACTGATATTCAGCCAAATTCGTTTGACTTAAACCCGACCCCAATGTAATTGGGTTATAGACTAGTATGGCCGTGCACACTGTACGCGCGGTGGCTATGTACCTGTCGTCAAACTTGTTGTCTGCTAATGACCGATCTTTTGTTCCTGTTGCTAATGAGTTTATTATTTTACTGCCCACAAACGATTATCGTTTTGTTTTAATACCTACTTTTTGTCTTATTAATTACGCTCGCATTTTCTTGCTATTTATGTTTTGTATCTATTTAGGTATGCAAATAAATGTAATGCTTTACTAAAGCTTGCATGAAATATGTACAATGTTCTCACAATATTTTTATAATGTATGTAATGTGTTATGTTTATGTCTAAAAGTTCGAAAAAAAGCGCACTAGCTTTGTGTAATGTAATCTACTTTATAATTTTTTAACTTCTAGGATTAATTTACACTAGATTTGTTACGTTTGATGTTTATTTTTATGCAATAAAGATCTTTAAAAACTCAACTCAATGTAATTGGGAAAAGGCTTAAAAGATTTTTATAGTAAAAACGTCATTGTATTTATTGTAAAATATTACTGGCTTAACAGTCATGTTTATTTGAATTGAATAATCGCATGCTAAAAATAACACACCCATTGTCAAAAAACTTTCGACCCTCAAATATCATCATAACAATAACTGAAAGTACTAAAATAAATGTCGAACAAAGAAAATTGTTATAATTTTATTACTTACTCAAAAAATAACGACCAATAAAATTCACTATTACCTTGAATTCAATAAAATTAAAACAAAAGAGGTTTGCGATCTCCTGATAATACTAGATTTAAGCGGTTTGGCTTTTTTTTGTCACCTTTAACTTATGACATAACAAGTTTTAATTTACATATTAGATGGACACATGTTTTTAGAACGGGAATGAAACGACTATTTTGCCTGATAACACATAATGATTGCAAATTAAATGTCGTCGTTGTCAAACCAAAATCTGCTATGTGCACTTTTGTAAGACTTCTACTTTAAACCTCTGCATATAGTTCGCTGCTATATCCTACCATATAAAAAACTGTCATGTGCTTATGACCATTATATGACGATCTACGACCTCTTATTGACGACCTCTTACCTACAATCCCTTGAATGCAGGAGACCTTTTTTTGTCAATTTCTCAAAACTATGATTTCTGCACATAGCAGATTTTGGTTTGACAACGACGATGTTGTCCCTGGTATATTTATTATTGGTAAGATATTGGCTCAACTTTTTTCAACTGCTTTGATTTTAAAGTTGCCTATTTAACCAGATGTTGACCATAAATAAAATGGCATAATGTTTTAACGTTAAAATTAATGCGTTAAAGCTGTTAGGTTTACAGCAATTTAAACAATTACAAATGAATTCAGTAAAAAACACTTGCAAATTATTTTCGTAAACATAACTAACTCGTAAAATTAACAAAACTAAAAAAAATCGCATTTTTATGTTTCATCCTTTGTGAGGCTCACGCAATGACATTGGCTCGATTCCAAAATGTCTGGCCAAGGTTCAAAGACATTGTTAAAAGATTTTTTGTCTCTGGTAATGCTATCATTCTCCTTGAGATAAGGCAATAAACGCCACTTGAAAGCAAACCCCATTTATTTGCGGAAGACACTGCAGTGGACTCTTTTTTTAATTTCCTCCAAAATGGCGGCCGTTCAATTTATTTAAGCCGTATTCCGGTATAATTGAGGCTAGTTTCTTTGAGACTTATTAGAATTGGGGTGAACTTTGTGTTTTAAGACCTTCGCTCTTTGAATGGTAAATTAGTCTGAAGTTACAATTAATGAAAAGGTTATTTGATTTAAGAATGAAATTGAATCAAATATCTTTCTTTATTATTAGTTAAAGAAACCTTATAATAACGTATTTATGTAGGTATAGTCATTTTGATGAAGGTATATAATATAATATTTGTACAGAGCTCTAGCTAGAATTTTTTTAAATGTTTTATAAGACACAATTTGGCACTCAGAAAAGTCACAATTTTATTACAACATGACTCTGAAGAGATATTCACACTTCACGCTACAAAAATGGCGGACTTTGTAACTCGTAATAACATTATATCCTTGTTTTTTATTCCAAAAAGGGCAATTTGCGAGCTCAGCCTCTCGTCAGAAATATACATTTTTTAACGAATGCTTTCTCCATAAATTAAAACTGAATGTATCGCATCAAGAAATTTCCATTATTTATAATAAGTTGGAGCTTATGACGTGCCATCAAAAGAATGTTAAAGCCGTGGGTACAGTCGAAAGCGGAAGTAGCTATCATGAATCAAATGCGCAAAATGTCTCATTTTGAATCTAGCAAAAAATGTTGTTCTGCTTTGGTGGTGATATTTAGCCCGGCAATTATTAAGATATTTTAGGATCGGTAATATTAAAGATATAGCGACGAACATTTTGTATTCCATTATGGAATGGGGACAATCATGGTCTGGCAGTTGCCACCTAAAGTGAACTTTTCGCCCCTTAAATATGAGGAAAAAAAGAAGACATGATTAGGTTCCTATTACATAAGTTTTGTTTCTTATCTAGTGCCTACCAAATCAGCTTAAATGTATGTTTTTCTGTGGCTCAAAATTGTCGTTTGTTCAGCAACTTTAGGCGGCGAGTGTACGTAAGCACTTCTTCCTTGACAAGTTGAATCTTTTTGTTTTGTTTGCGACATCGACGTCTCCCCTGGGGACATCAATCCGTCGTGTTTGAGATAAAACTTGGCTCAGTCTAAACATTAACTAAATTTTCTTTTGGAATTACGGTGTACATACTGGAAAGTTGTGAGGTATTACGAATATTCGTACCTCCAAATATCAGCTATGAATTTATCTGAATAGTAAAATGGTATTAAAAATGTCTTATTTCCAAAAAAAACAGTTGAATTGAGGTTAATGAATCCAAATAATAATTTCTTATGAAGGTTGGTGTTAATGTAACTTGTTCACATTGATCTTTTACATAGTTTTTTTTACAAAATTTTACTCAATAATATTTTTATAAGACCTTATTTTATGTCGTCGTGTGAAAAAAGTTGTTTGCATCAATGTAAAATACGTGTCTAAGTATTCACAGTAGTATTCACAGAATACCAAAATACCTTCGTATTCG
Organism: Hypena proboscidalis; assembly: GCA_905147285.1. Lineage (NCBI taxonomy): Eukaryota > Metazoa > Arthropoda > Insecta > Lepidoptera > Erebidae > Hypena > Hypena proboscidalis. The sequence continues at coordinate 14,216,016 of LR990128.1, read as the reverse complement.
CAAAATTGGATTTCTTTGCTTCACTACTGGAAAGGCGAGTTTTCGGCCCAAACCGTGACGTGGTCAATAGACAAAGTTTTTCTTTATTCTATTTTGGTTCGGCGTACGCAGGGTTCACGCAGACGACCTTTGCCTAATAGCCGTTCATAATATGGGAACTCTGACGTCTGAATTAATTCTGGATCTTTCATCTATTATATGGACCAAACCTCTTTTATAACGGGAGGGAAAATTTAGGTTTCTTTTTAATATATTCCGACAAGGATGTTAATCATTTTTATCGTAATTTTTCATATTAAAAATGACGTTTCACAATATAAAATTTGTCAGTGTTGCCGGCTGACAATGTTTAAAAATAATAGATTCTGAAATATTAAAACTGATTAAAATAAAGATTTCTACATTTTGATATCTCACACTAGAATAAGCAGCTGTATTGTTATTATTGAGAAAACGGGTTACTCACGTTTCTTTAGCCGGGATATGCCGGGAGTGCAAGACGTCACGCGGAGGCGACGATACGCGATTAATAGCCCAGTTGATGAATCTACGTACTAGATTCGAAACTAGTCGGCATATCCCGGCTAAAGAAACGTGAGTGACCCGTATTCTCAATAATAATGTCTTCACCTCACGTCGGTTTTAATAATATTATAGCTGTATTGTTATTACAAGTGCTTTTATATTCATTTCAAAGAAATTTTAAAACCTTACATTGTATTAACCTGGTATTGATCATTCAAGTTTATAGAAACTGAATGACTAAACTCAACAGAAAAGCGTAAATTCATTATAAAAACACCTATATTGCCTAAAAAGTAGTGGTAAAGGTGTGTGACACCCACACTTCACCTCTTATGATTAGATCTCATGTGTGATAGGAGGTAAGCCTATCGCCATCCACCGTCTCCGTGCTGTTATTGAGAATTTCCTAGCGCAATAATACCAAATAACAGTTTGCCCAACCCGGGCATTGAACCTGGGCCCTCACGGTGAAGTCTACGAACACAATTGTTTGATCAAAAGTCCTAACAAGTGACGTGTTGTGTTGGATCTCCGCGTGAGAAAGTATAACGTGTTTCACAAATTTCTAATACAAATATCAATAGTTGGCGAACAAATACTTTCTAACTTGTCTGTTCACTTTCTCCACTAATTAAGTGATTTTAGGCCTAAAATATTTCACATAAATCGTCTATAATAATATTATGAAAACGCAAATTTCACTAAATTATTAAATTTTAATTACGATAAACACAAACCTTTAAAATAAAATATATAAATTATGTTGATGAATGTGTTAAATATAATTTAACCGTGTCAAAAACGAGATTTAAAACCAAATTAAAAGTTATTTAAATTTGTTTTTATAATAATATTGTGCAAGTTGTCAGCAAAATTAAATTTTCGTAATCGTGTAAGCACTGAGAATAATTCAGATTGCGTATGCCTCTGCCTCGCCGACATCACATGTAATAACAATTATGCAAATAACTGAATGAAGCAATTAAAACCATGCACTTTTTAGGGTTCCGTAGTACTTGCAAGGTTCCCTTATAGTTTCGACATGTTCTTCTGTCTGTCTGTCCGCCTGCCTGAAGCCTAGCATCGAAACCATTAGAGCTAGAAGCTGACATTTTACAGAGATATGTAAATTTATTACATTCACAAAGTAGATTTTTTATGTTTGTTTTTTTCGGCCCCTCCCTACTATAAAGTGGAGATGGTTATTTTTCTCTCGTCTACTCCATAGTGTGGGGCGTCGTAAGATGGATCGTTAAAACATTGATAGGTTTCTTGAACAGTTTTTTGATTTAGAGATCCGATTGTAATAACATTTACTTCAAAGAGCTAATTTTTGTTGGCGTCCCTCCTAGAAGTTAAACCGTTAGTCCGAAGATCTGAAAAAATAAACATGGTGATAGTATATGATATGAAATTAACTAAGTTCATGAGTAACGAGGGCTTAAATTGTAAAATGCAGTAACGTAGAATAGTAATACTTCAAAAGAAAACTCTTTAAAATTAACGACTTCTTAAAGTTGTTATAGTTTGATATACATACATAATATATACGGGGTGGATGCGACATAGCGACATTTATTGAAACCACAGCTTCTATACATGGTAAGTATCAATTTCCACCGGATAAAAATTCTCTGGCGAAAAAAAAAAATCACGTTCTCCGAACAATTTGAACATTGCGATCGTGCAATTTGTTCGGAAGACGTGGATTTTTTTTTTCGCCAGAGAATTTTTTATCCGATGGAAATGCATACTGGCCATGTATAGAAGCTGTGGTTTAAATAAATATCGCTATGTCGCATCCACCCTGTATAGTAAAACCTTTTTGAGTACATACATATATTGTAACGGCTGACAACGGAACCCTATTGTGGATGGCTCGACAGGCACTTGGCTTTTTTAAATACCAGCCGTGGTAAAAGGGTAGTTTTATCTCAAAAGAGATGATAAAACTGTTTTTATAACTAGGTTTATATATTTTTTTTAATTTGTGGATAATTTCATAACTAAAACAATATTGATCTTTGTTATTAATTGTGTGCATGATGACATGAGATGTGGTTGAGTTTATTTTTAGAGAACTGCGGGTGGGTAGGATATCTACACAGCGCAGGGAAAACATTATATTTGAAGTTTAGTCTTTATGGTATAAATAGAAATTAATAAGTTCAGAAGTAAAGAACTATTGATTAAATTAGCACAGAACTAAGAAAAGCCGCTGCAGCTTTAATAAAAGCATATCAATAGAAATTTATTGATAAGTATTGTTTTTCTCTTAATTAAAAAACATAATGAACACTTTATTCTGCAAAGTTTCTTTTTCTCGATACAATTGCTTCGGTATAAATTCAATAGATCTGAATTGTTAATCCGTACACTGCACAGAATCTTTGTAACTGGCAAATAGAGTTCGTTCGTTCGAAATCCACTCGAATAAACATTAAGCCTATGTGAAGTATCTAGCACTGGCATGACTAATCCGAGAATGCTGGTCGACTTTCGATCCGCGGCGATTTGCATTGTCCTTTGAAATAGAGTAGAAAAACTGGTTGCGAGACCCTGGTGGTTTGTTGTTTGATCGCTGTGATTGTGAGCCCTTAATATGCGCATTCCTAATCGCTTACAGAGCTTACTATGCGAAGGTTTCAAGTGAATATTTTATAAAGCATCAAGATGATTGAGATATAATAGCTAGGATCAGCATTGCCATGCAATGTGGGAATGCTGCCAACCTTCTGGGCACGTTACTCGCGGCGACATCAATGCGGACGTATTTTTTGACACCTGAACTTTTTACGTGATTTATTTTATTTTTAAGTTTATAATATTCTTTTATTTGATGTATATATAGTTAGGTATTTGTTTAATTCGTTTTCGCAAGTAAATTGTATTTTGAATTTAATTAAATAACATTTTTCACAGCTATTTGATTTTTGAGGGTTCGTCGATACCCGTGTGGTTCCTCCAGGGACTGCACAATGTCTGCAAGTGTTCATAGGCTAAAGTCTATTATACACACATGCTGTTTACCTTTTTGCCACGCTAATGGTATAAGATAAACTTAGTGTATGCGTTGAAAGATGATTAAGATTACATTTGCATTACTGTGTACCTTGTAAAACTTTCTTCCAATTTCTACGTAACTTGGTAGATAGTTCATCATTCTACAGCTCCTTATGTGTGCAATGTCAGGTATATTACATTTCCTTAGTGGCCCTATTCGCGGGCAGGGCGTCGCGGTCGGTATGCAGAGAATGCGACCGCAACGCGTTGCCTTATGCCGAGTGTGGCGGAACGCGGCGAAGTGCGGTGAACTCACAATCTGGACGGAACCCACGCACCGCCACATAAAACAGAGAGTACAGAAATTAAGCTTGATACAACGTTCGAGCAATAAACGTAGACGGTGATTCACGAACATGGATTTTGGAGATTTTTCCAGTATAATCTGGTTTTGCATTGCACGGAAAGCGTATACAACGTGAGACGATCTTACACTGGTAATGTTATGTATAGGTTGATTGGTAGCCGTGTGCCATGGTGCAAGAGCCTTTTTGAATGAGACAGAGTTGTATTTGTCAGCTTGAAGACGGGTGCTGGGTGTGCTTTGTGTGTGTTAAAATAATATGTATGTTTGTGAACACCTCCGCGACACAGGAGTTATTCCTAGTGCCACCATCAGCAGTTCTATACGCTTAAGGCGTTAGCCATGGTGCCGGCAAATACACAGTCTCTGACTAATAGGGGGACGAGCAGACAGTATACTCTGTATCCTATTGGCCAGCTGTCAAAATGTCACCCGGGCGGCCCGCTTGCATTAATCGCAAAATAAATACCTTCCAAACAAACTCCAAGTATAAGTACAAATTCTGCACTGTTCCGTGTAACCGCTGCAGAACAAAACAGATATATCATTCACGCGGCCATGGATAAAACGGTTTTTCTTCTTTTGTTGCTCCGCGAAACTATTTTCCTGTTTTGGTACTTTCATTTTAATCGGTAACCGTTGAACCATAAAACTTGACTGGCAAGTTTTGTACGGATTAAAATTCAGAAATCGTTTTCTAGGAATCGTTTCTGTAGTTTGTTTTGGCACTGGAAAATTTGGTGTTAAATCACGATTATTTCTGAAATCAAATAGTATTCAAGTTTAAGTTATTAGACTATTTTAATTTAAGATCCAATATGTATATTTTTCTGTAAATAAAGATGTGTATTATTAGCTTAACTAAACTTTAGATGAAATCTGTTATTTAGTAATCTGAGTTTAAGTTAACAGTCATATAAAATCGTGCAATAATAAAACTTAAAATTATTCTTATTCTGTTTGAGTTTGATAGTAAGTAGCGCGCCCTAAAATACCAAGTTAAGTTGATAAAACATAACATAACATCATGCTTATGTTAACTAAAAGGGTGTGGCAGAGGTGTACGACACTTTTAAAATTCATAATTAACAATTTCCCCGACCTGAAAATCGATGCCAAGACCTCGTGATTAGAGTCACATATTATTATGCCACTAGACCAGTAGCAGTAGATATAAAATAAAACCCATTCCAACTCGTTTCACTCAATCTAATTCTTTAAAATCAGTCTCTTATAGGAGTTCAACATTCTGCATGAGTTTCCCAATAAAGCATCGTGGGAACAACTTTTGTAGAACACATCAAATAATCGCACTTAAAGACCTACCCATGTATTTTTTCTCACTTAGGCCTTAGAAAACTTAAAAAGATTCGGTATTTATGTCGTACGCGTACCTTGTACGAGAATTCCTCGCCGTTGACGCCTGATTGCTTAACCGTACGAATTTCGACATCGTCTGACAAGTGCCAGGCATTCATAAATGTATAACTGGATATTACTGCTGCAATAATACTCAGTACATTTAATTACGTATATTATCGAGGCTTGAAAGTAAACCAATCCAAAAGAATCTGAGACATGCAGTGCAACGTAATCTTCGTAATTGTTGTTTCCTTATTATCATGAAAGTAAGACAAGTTAATTTATGACAAAAAATGATTTCAGGAAACGTTTTAATAACATGATGCAAGATATTAACAAATTATATCCTCAAAAATTATACCATTTCAATTGCGATGCGACGTCGCATCGTAAAAATCTGCGATCTGGCGCGACGCATCGCAAGATTTTGCGAATTGATTTGCATAAATTCGCATCGTCAATTCTCTACATTCAGTTCGGTCACTCTTGCCGCATGAAATCGCATTGCAGTAATTTGCGGCTTAGTTTTTTGCATTGCGAATTCGCATCGCACCGATTCGCAGTTTTGTGTACAAGCCCTAATGGCCCGCAACTCGTAAAAATAAAAAAATAAAAAATAATCCAGAGCAAAACCTGCCTCATTCTTAAAATCAACAATTTTGCTTTCTTCAGCACTAAGTATACATTTCACACGGTAGCAATACGCGACGCTGTGTGACGTATGTGCAACCAGCGCGCCCACACGCTCAACACACGCTCAACGAACTCGCACGTCTAAAGTAGAGGACGCCTTAGATAGTTTGATAAATCATATTGATAAATGATACGTAGTGATTGCGTTAAATTATTTGAAAAAGACTCAAATAACTAGCTCTTTTATTAAATATCACTTCACTATCACTACATAGTATAAAAAAAAGTCACTACCCGCTGTCTGTCCGCTTGTCCGTCCGTATGTAGGGTTAGTTATCTTTGAAACTACGCAATGGATTTTGAGGTTTTTTTTTAAAGATAAAATACGCATATTATAGTACTACATAGTACCCGGAGCAAAGCGAGGGCGAGTCGCTAGTCACGATATAAACGTGTACAGTCGGCCAATGAGTTGGGTATGCAGGGCAAAAACTTCTAAGTCATAGTAAAGACTTACGACACCAGTTATGGATAAGTGAGTTATATATCTAAATAGTGGGTATATTACACTTATTAAATATGAAATACTAACTTGCATATCTATTGCAGTCAGTTTTTACTATGGCGTAGTAGTTTTTTCCCTGCATACCCAACTCATTGGCCGACTGTACAGATTATCGTAGTTTCTAATGAAATGTTGGTACTAAACCCAAACTACTGTTTTTACAGTCTCTACTCTTACTCAGGCATCAACATGAAATTCCAATCACATCATTAGGAATGATCAAAGAGGTTTCTAGTGACGTTTTGTACGACATGTATTCACAGTATGTACACGGCTACATCAAGGTATTCATTTCCAGAATAAGATGGGCTCTCTTTGTATAGGCTACCCGTGCAATACTAGACCAGCTTATACTGGAGATGTGTAACCGTGTGTACAGACGGCTGCCGATCAGCCAATACATTTTCAGTATAAACTGGCCCCGCATTGCATAGGAAGCCTAAACAACGAGGGGCCATCTTATTCTGGGAATGTTTAGATTCACGTGTAGTCATGTGTACGTTCTTTGCCTCTACTAGTGACGAGGTGGAAATTAGAAGGAAATCGCCTCGTATTAGTAATTAGTAGAACCAGCTTAGTCCGGAACCTGCGTCTAATTTACTTAGTTAAATATGCCGATAGCTAAGTGGCTTTCACAGAAATAGCGTAACATCCGGGGCATACTAATAAATAATTCTATATATTTATATAAATAATTAAATATCACATACATACACACAGCGCTATCTAGGCCCAGACTAAGCAGAGCTTGTACTATGGGTACTAGAATAACTGATACTAATACAAATCACGGATTCGCAGGGAGGTGCGCTACCGACGCCGCATTCCGGTCATAATACTTCATTACAATTAATCGAAACGCTAGGTTTAAAACTATTAAAATAATGAGAACTATTTAAAATAGATACCGTGTCCATAAAAGGCAAGTGAAGTAAAGACTGCGTATGATATAGTCGATTTTATTGTCGCAATGCGTTAGTACGATATATTCTTTCTAATGGCCATCAAAATGATCCACTTTTCATGGGTACCAATATAGTTGCTACATAATTGTTTTATTATAAGAGTGATTCCTCTGTGTTATAATTACTGAAAAACTATTCGAAAAATTGCTCACATTTAAGCAATTCTTTTATTTTGGTTCTAGTTTCAACATTACGTTATTTGGCAAGAGAAAAGAAATGTACTTTCGGTAAACAATGGGATAGCAGACCGCTATAATAATAATTGGACAATGATCAGTTCTATTTCAATCGTGAAATAACTGACAATAGTAAAATAGAAAGAGAGAAATCAGTATGTAATTATCCAACCAATGTAACGTTTCTAAATAATGGTAGATATCTTATATTACGCAGCTGCAATAATATAATGACACACAATCAAAAGTAGAATGCTTGACGCAAAAACGTATTGCGATAAAACCGATATATTGCACATTAAATTTGTGGGAGAGGCTCTACGGTCCACTATAACATACTTTTGTTTCTTAATAAATCAATTTAAACGCAATCCAGACTGCAATATCCTCCACGCCTTCTCCGCATGCAAGATTTTCAATTTTTATACTTGCATAATATAAATTTCAAGAACTGACAAGAAAAATGATGTTACATTTTCAGCAACATATTATTTCCTTGGCAGTTGGCGCGTCCGTATATGAAAATATCTTACTTGTACTTTTTGCGTCAATCCATACCAGCAAACCCGAGAACCGAGAACTATATTGAAATTCTCGTTTGCTCGTCGATAAATATCGAGAACTCGCAAGCTTCGCTGCGTTCTGTGCTATGCTAAAGCAACGTGGAATAATAGATATATATTTTGGGATCTAGGTTTATGAACCAATGTGGGCTTTGTATTTGTTATACGCTGAATATCGGATGCAAAATTAACACAATTCAAGCAAATAGTTTATTTCATACAGTCATGATTAAATGCTGTTGAATACCTTCAAAAATAAAAATAAAATATGTATTACGTTTGCATATATCAAAACGTTATTTATTAAAATACAGTACGTTGTTTCCAAAAAAATTAGTCCTAAACTCTGCGTTCGCGTTGTCACGTTGATTTTGAATGGCTATTAATAAATTTAAGTTGGTCCTAAGTATCTAGAACTAATAACAATGATGCTAAACATTATACGAAAATATTAATTGAAGAAGATATGTAATATCTTTTACATCGTTTCAATATCTAATAACCTGTGTAATGGGCTGTAGCACACACGGTAGCAATAATGTATTTTTCATACTCGTTAAATCAAATCAGCGAATCAATTTGGAGAGAAAATGAAAGCAAATTTCTATGCAAATAAGTCTGCCAAAATTCCTGTTGGTTTAATTGTCTATGTCAAAATACGAAGATGTAAAATATACCATAGCTGCCGTGTGTTCATCTGTTAATTTCTATAGAAAAATGTAATTAAATGTATCGAGATAGTAATGTACATTCTTACATGTGCAGTATGTGATCTGCTTTACCTGTGACTTGAATGTCCATAACTTCAAAGTTACATAACTATATTAAGTTCAATTAAGAGATCAGGCGAAGCTTCTAAGAATAACACACGTAACATATAAAATATGTATTACTATTACTTATATGTGAGTTGACAAAGGCTTTTATTGAGCTTGACATGCTTTCAACAATATCTAGTTATATTAAAAGGGAGCAGAATGCGTCACTTGTAATGTAGCCGGATATTTAAAGGACGATGACAATGCTAAACGTTTTTTTGTCGAAAACGTTGTTAAATATGATCAATATTTTTATACCAAGATCAATATTTCAATAGCTTCTAACTCTATAATCACGTAAGCATAATGATTAAGTATTGGTATATTTCTCTCTTCTTTCGCCCTCGAGCTCTTGTGAATGAGCTCGAGGGCGGCAGCACCACCGTCTCACCTTTAACCTGCCGCCAAATAGTAGTGCTTCCATTACTGTGTTCCGGTTTGGTGGTGAGATCAGGCCCTGAAATTACTGGCACATGAGGAATAACACCGTAGTCCTCAGCTGCAGCGAGGCATCTATAATCTGCTTTTGTGGATTGTTGATGTCCATGGGCTGTACTCCACTTACCATCAGGTGGACTACACGTTCGTTCACTGTGGGAGTAGTATAAATATATATATATAATATATTTCGAAATGCTAGTGGTTAGGATTAGTCTGTGCACGTCCAAGATTTGTTTACATATCTAGTCAATATTATAATGGGTGAAGCTATTGCATCCTTTAAAACTATACTATTCTATTATTATATAAACGCTTTTTTAAATAATGGTCCATGTCCGTTATAATATTTTCGTAGAGTCATGGATATTTTTCTCAAGTTCCTTGTCGGTAAAACAGAGACAAAAGTTTTACGGACCCTTAATGCTTACAACACCTTCTATTATACCCTTGAAAGAACTTAGTTTTTATGCTCAACAGAGTATGTACACACGGTTACACATAAAGCTATACATATCCAGTATTAACTGGTTTCGCACTACACCCGAAGCTGCACAACGCGAGACCATTTTGTACTGTGAATGTATAGCTTGATATGGAGCCGTATGTACCAGCCCTTCGCGTCAAAAGCCGTAAAAGAACCAGGGGAGTGCTCCTTAAGCGTGGTAAATATGGCAATTTTCTCATTGTATGGCGGGTGAGGGGACTATACATCGTGTTTACTTTTCAACAACATTGTACATACAAACAGCCCTAGAGGTTAAAGGCATGTTTTTATTATCACTATTTATCTCTAAACAGTACAAAACAAAGTCGCTTCCCCCTGGCTGTCTGACTGTCCCTATAAATGCTTAGATCTTTAAAATTACGCAACGGATTTTGATGCGATGTTTTTAAATAGAATGATTTAGAACGAACGTTTTTATGTAAACATCATGCATATTATACTACTTCATAGTACCCAGAGCGAAGCCAAGGCGAGTTGCTAGTGTTATATATGTAGGTATTATAATTGTCTATGTTATTCGCTGATAATAATATAACGTTCCAAAATCCATTTCGTAGATTTTGAGCCTATTTATTACATACAATATTAATATTTCTTCTTTATAAGAATTACTAAAACTAACATTACAACAATCTTAGTTTTGCAATAGAGATTCAAACTTTCTCTCAGTACATTAAGATTAGATTAAGTTAAATACAACTTGTTCTCAAGCTGATTAAATCACTACACAGTGCACATTTATTTCACGACACATGAACTGGAAAACCGGACAGTGAAAAAGTGAAACAACGCGGTGTTGTGTGATAAAACATTTTTACTATTTTTATTGTGGAGCATTTTTTGTGATACATGCTGCAAAGTGTATATCGTAGTGTGTCATGTCATAGTCATGTGTATCGTAGTTCAAAGCGATGTTCGGCTAAAATGCAAAATGGTATGACTTTTTTTTTTTTTTTGATGTTTTATATTAGATAGAACGCCAGAAGCAATTACACTATCCAATGGTCCCAATGACAAGGCCAAATACACACATTCACTCACACAAGCACACCCAGTCCCAGAACAAATCTTTGCGAATTACACAAAGATTTGTTCCATGTGGGGATCGAACCCACAACACCAGTGCAGTGGAGAGCGGCGAGGCGACCGCTTAAACCACTACACCACACGTGCAGACGAAAAAACATAAAAAAATCTTCAGAAACTCACGAAGATTATAATCTCAAGTTACTGAATTGAATTTTCATTTGAATACAACGTTAAGATAGTTTAAATTTGTAAAATTATTTAAGTCTTTTCAAAATACTCTGTGAAATGGAAGCTAAAGTGTTACGTCTAATTGTAATGTTATTCAGAACTGAATTGTTTTTTATAGCAATTGAGTAGCAATATCATGTCATGTACGCCTCTAAACCATACCCACTTTATAATAATCTTTTAAACTGACTTAAGCACCTATTGTAGAGGTGTTAGATCAACCTTATTGGTAGGATAAGCATATAAATATAACACACAATGAAAGTGACAGCTGTGTTCTTTTTTGAAGTGTTAATTATGTTACTTTTGACGACCGGATGGCGGAGTGGGTAGTGTACTTTCCTGCTGCCGAGGTCGCGGGTTCGATGCCCGCTTAAGGCATCTTTGTGTGCATGAACACGAGGGTTTGTCTTAGTCTGTGTGTTTTCTATGTATAATCAGTATGTATTTACAAAAGAAAAGTATATAATATGTATTAGTATCAGTTATTCTTGTACCCATAGTACAAGCTCTGCTTAGTTTGGGACTAGATGACGTTGTGTGTAAGTTGTAAGATATTTATTTATTTATATTTTATATTCGGTCAGGTTATATTTAACGGTGCGCATACGCAACGGTGATCAATCCTGAACCTCTGATACTGGTCAATAAAGTGGCTTATCAGTCTCCAGTTTTAATATAAATATAGCCGTGACATAACTACATTTTATTTCAATTTCAGCCTGCAATTTCAGAGATCACAGAGGCTATTTATTTATAATGAAATATGCTGCTGAGAGAGGCAATAATGGTGCGCCCAGCGCAGGGCTGCGATGCGCTCCTGATATTGCAGATTCAGTTTTAATTTGATGCATATTGTGATATTATAAAATTTACATACCTACCTGTTTTTTACCAGTTCTGTCTCAATTTCCTGGACCAATTTCAATAATGTTGTTATGATAATAACAGTTTATACTTCTTTTAAATTATGTATAGTCGTTATACAAGAATTACCAGATAACTCACCTTATAAACTTGTATTAAACATTATTAAGTTAATGGTCAGTACTTATTTGCGTGTTTATAACACGAGTTTTTTATATTAAAACTTTATTCTACTCTTAAATAAATTTGTAGAAAGTGCACACGTCGTTTTGTGACCAAAACACAAAACCTATTTATGTATAAAAATGAGAAGAAAATAACGTGACAACTATTTTTTAAATTTAGTCAGTCATCATACCCAAATAACGTTTATAACGTCTTAGTCTTTTATTTAAATAGTAATGAAGTATTAAGTATTTTATTTTGTATTCCTAATATATTCACGGACAAGGATTTGCTTCCTGCCTAGTGCTCTTAGGTTCTGCATACATTATCATTTGATAGAGTCATAATGGCATCCTTCACCTTTTGAGGATGCAAATTCCTTGACTCCGGATCACATTCTCAACATACTGTAGCCGCGCGACGGTCGTATTGCCACTTGCAGTTGCAAGTCATCGGTGTAATAACCTTCTTATTAAGTTATTTCTTCAATAATGGAAGATAAAATATATATCTGCCTCTCTTTGATTATGTTACTGATAGAAGCAAGAGAAAAACGATTAAATTGTAATTTTTGATTCAAAAGAACAATGTAGATTTAATTTTAGTAACGATACGACGACCCACTATCCCAAAATATAGCAGGTGAAGTGTGGGTGTTGTACACCACTGCCCCACTCTTTTGGGTAGTATAGGCGTGATGCTATATTGTCATGTAAATTTTAAAATATCGTGATTACATTAAGTATTTTTTATGTTGTATTCATCTTGGCTAAACTATATTGAGTATAAATATTCTCAACTGCAATGCAAACTGGAACAGTTCTAAGCTAAGTTATATCTAAAAATTAAATATTGATAACAATATTTTAGATTTTAATCAAGAGTTTAAACAAGTTCTAACAATCAGCAATCGAGCTTGTGACAGCTTAATTACAAACACAGTCAACTCAGTGTCTTATCTAATTTATAAATTAGCTGGAAGTCTTAACAACTTTCTGTTTGCAGAGCCTTTTGATTATCAACTTCATATCTCAAGCAACTTGGAGCAAGTAATTTCATTGGAAAGTCAATTAAAGTTGGTGGTTACAGGCTCAAACCGGGTGCTACCTAAGCCCCTACTTAGATTCCTATTGTGTACCTAATTGAGTTTTGAAATTACAAGATTTAGCCATCAAGCCACCATATCTCGAAGACAGATGACAAAACTTTAAGCAAGTTATATACGGGTTCACATATGCGAGTGACTTTAACCGACATTGTTAGTATTTTTGGTATAGTAATCATTGTTGTCTACAAAGTGACATTGGCACACGAGATGTTATCATAAAATACATCTTACTGAAATGTCACTAATGTGAACAAAGCTCTATGGCACTCGTAAAAATTAACATTCTATTTAATCTTTTTATATCAAGCATTCTTGCCAGCCTGATCAAATAAATAACATATAAGATAGGTTAACAATAATGTGCTTATTTCGTGCGAACCTTAAGCTTCTCACGAGTTAAACATCAGATACCTTAATTCGATTACTTTGTAGGGAATAACTATAATAACTACTCACGGATTTGGTCACAACCTAAATAAAATGGACATATAAGAGATTATGGCGTGTGACTCAATGCTGCAGATATTGAATTCGATTTAGTTTGCTGGTGACGTAAGAAGGTGCGGTTCCTTCTACATTGTGTCGATGATCTCAGGGTCAAGTCAAACATAGCAGAATACAACCTGCGCCCAAAAAAACATAATAATATTCTCATACGGAACTTTGACTCACCATTTATAAGCGACAAAAAAGCTTACATCGTTCTGCTGAAAATGCCATCGAATGGATTCAGGTAAATTACCGTACCGTACGTAATGTAATAACGTCACAAAACCGTACACCGCAGCTTTACGTAGTCAAATAAAAGGAACAAATTAACTGCGGAGTCAACCGAGCTGTGATTCGCGAAAATAATTGGATAGGACACAGCTGGTGCACACCGGGATTTCCTCGTTCATTGTGAAGCGTTTCCCATTAAAACCGGTGTACCGTCCCCATGACGAATCGAGATATTCACAAAGAACCGAGTCCGCCGGCCGAATGCCCTCCGCTCACTACAAGCTCTTCACTTCTGTTAATGACATTGGAAATCGACCGAGTGACGCTACGATTTTTCGGGGCCTTTAATTTACTGGAACATTCCAAACATCTCCGCTGAAAAATAATTATTTTTCTGCCAGAAAAAATGCGTTCTCGCTTCGGTGATTTTGTTTCAAATGAAAGTAAGGAGAATCGGTTTTGGAAGATTAGAATTCGTTATCATTTATCTAAATAGCCGTTATACCTTTTTGGTAATGCAGATTCTATTTATGGGCATTAAGTAGCATAATTTATAACTTTGGGTAAATTCTGTCTGTTTTCTCTTTACAATACTAGTCTTGGATTTGAGTAATATGGGCAATTTGCTTAAACTTTAAATATATATAGAACCGTTTAAAAAATTGTAATATCTTATCTAGTCAATGACATTTAAAACCTATGATGCAATACAGAACACTAATTAAATTTAAATTCAACATCGTCTTTTGTTATGCCTAAAAAAGAGGTCAGTATGTATTGTTGTATAAAAAATATTCACTTGTTTATCTAAGTTTTTTTGTTAAAGTATCCAAGCCGCACAAATAAGTAGAAAGAGGCAGTACAACATATTGATCCTCCGCAGAGCCATTCGTGTGATGTATTCTCCGGAATAATACATTTTGTTTTCGTCCCTTTGATGTGGAACCTTTAGGAAAGATTATTATTTGTTCATTTTCGCTTTCGAAAACAAATTGTACATTTGCCCACTTATGATGGTATTAACGTGGTATTACTTGGTAAACAGAAATGAGGTTGCTGTATCAGTTTATAGAAGGCTTTGTATTATGTATTGTATTCGGTATAGTAAAATAGTGAGTATGTTTTTTTTGTACTAATATTAACAACAACAACAAGCTAAATTAACCTAAAAATATGCCTACGACTCAAAAGGGGAACAATTGTTTGGCTATTTTACACACATATGTGTTTAACTTTAATATTATTAAGCTGTGGTAATTTTGTATAGACAAGTCATTTTGAAAACACTAAAATGCTTGTTTGTTGACGCCTATTTTTGCAAAATTTTAATTTGAATTTTTTTGTAGTGCAGTTTCTATGTAATTTAATTAATGATTTAAAAAATCACCACAACATGGCCACGAACAAACATGCATTTTAGTGTTGTAGATATGATTTGTCTATAAAATTACGTTAGTATAAAATTTGGCGCTCGGGAGTCTAATATTTACTTTTGATTGTTTATTTTGGGTTTTTCGTCTATAGGTTTTACGAAATAAAATGGTGTATCTAAATAAAACAGTGTGAGAACTTATTTTTAACCACTTTTTTGCTATAAATTTCAGAAAATATCTACTGTAAACAATACAATTTTATGGCTATATCTATTTTGGTTCATTTGCTCAAAAAAATACACAAAAGATGAACTCATTCCCCAATTATTCTGATTTGTATTTTTTTTTTCTTAATCTGATTCGACACGATAAATAAACTAGAAATCGTAAAATAAAAATACCAAGTTGGGCGGATAACCATTTGAGTCGCAAATCAACGCTTTTTTTTAAAAAATGGTATGCAAAATCGTTGCTAAACGAGTATTTTATATTACTTACCTAAGCGAATCGAATTCGTGTGCTCAAGTGTCCGACAAAATCGTTGGTAAACAAGTTTAGATCACGAGGAGGCTTTATGCACATAGACATAATAGTAAAACTTCAGAAGGTACATTGTATTTAAACGAAGTAATATCACGCATAAGATCGATCAAATACTTTGTACGATCAGTATTCCTTCCATATAAAATATTGCCTGTAAATATTATAACTTTGATTTTCTTCTGTAATTAAGTCAGCTTGTCAACTTTTTTATAGTTTTAAAACAGAAAAGTTTACTAGCCTACTAGTTACGATTTATAAATTCTGGTTTTATAGTGGATTTTACGTCAAAATCTACGTAAATATATTTTTTTATAGAAACTGTAAATAAGCTCGTTCTCGGCAGACATATAGGATGTGACGTCCTTTAGATAGGACAAGTACAAGCAAGATGTATGAGTGTTAAGGAAGTAAAAGTGGTAAGTCGTCTCTGCCTACCTCTATGGGATATCGGCATGATCATATGTATTTATTACAAGCTGTTATCTACTATGTATGTATGCAGTAAACAAGTATCAAAGATTTTTTACCGCAAGTGAGCCTTCTGTGTTGAAATAACTCGATGTTTTGGTATGGTATGTGAGCGGTGATAGGGCGTGGTACACCGAGGTCGACAAGTGATCGAACTAAAAGTGCGACTGGTCACAGAGTGGTCATAGGCAAACAAGTCACACCATAGCACCTCAACTAATTACATCAACTAGTTTTTATACCACAACGACAAGCATATGTTTCAAGTAAAACCACTTATGGTACTGGTTGTCAATAACATATATAACATAAAATCATGCCTATATCGCTCAGAAGGTTGTGGCAGTGTATAACATCCACATTTCACCTGTTATGTTTAGGTCCTATGAGATAGGGGGTTAGCCTATCGATAACCACCAGGCACAATTCCAA
The DNA here is from genome assembly GCA_905147285.1 of Hypena proboscidalis. NCBI lineage: Eukaryota > Metazoa > Arthropoda > Insecta > Lepidoptera > Erebidae > Hypena > Hypena proboscidalis. The sequence continues at coordinate 14,199,163 of LR990128.1, read as the reverse complement.
CTCTGTGCTGCAATTGTGAATTTCCTGACGTAAAGTTCACATATCGATGCCTTAGTTCACAATTGCACTAACTACGAAATGTACATTTTTGAGGAGAGAGCTTTAAAGTTTTTTAAAGTTTAGACGACAACAGTACAAAATCCAAGTAAATTAACAAAAAAAATATGCATCTATTCATAAGACTAGTCCTTTTACTCCATCATATCGCAATATTGTAATATTAGTTTAAACGTAACCTTTTCAAAATGGCCAAATAAACATAAAACCCCCCCATTTAATACATTTGTGCACTAAGATTGATTATGCTGACTGGCATTAAGTGAAAAACTCAAAAATATTTAACAGCCTAACCAGGCTGGTACAAGGTCCAAGAAGAAGGATAATAATAGTTATGGATATTGCATTAAATAGACAAAATAATAAACCTGTGATCCATACTCATAATGTTTATTTTTATTATAAAACACAAACAGTTTTTATCCACAATCAAATAAAATAAATTTCAAAATCACTACAAAAAAATTAATAGGACTGAAGCCCAATTATAGGCCAATCTTTAGCTATTTCACAAAACAATTAGTTTCTGAATCATTAAAATAAGATTTTTTATAAGAAAACTGCGGAAAAAAAAAGATGCGACATGAGTTACAGTTTTGAGTAAACTACCAAAATATTTTAACAATATGGATCCGATTTCAGTAGAACCTTTTTTGCCATTACACTCGTTCCATAAATAGCAGTAGCCAGTGTTAGCATGACAATCTAGGATAGTAAAATTGTACATCGATAATTTACGTAAATTTGCAGTCTCCGGTAAAAGGTACAGATAGGATAGCTTGAAGGTCAAATGTTATAGCCCGGAAAGCTCCATCTGAATTCAAGCATCTTTGCTTATCTTCTTTTTTCATAGTCAGTGCATCATTTTCGCGTTTTTTGTAAGCATCGTAATCCTCCTGTAAGGGAGTTCTATTGTCGAATCGTTTATACACGTTGCATTTGGTGCACTGGTCTTTCTTTGGCAAAAAAATGTTTCCTTTTTTCTTTCCTAAAACGGTTTAATGTATTTGTGCACTTAAAAAAATGATAGTAAAAGTACTTAGCACACTTGTGCATCAAATTTCTTGATCCTTTTGTACTAACAACACATAAAACACTCTTTTAGCACTGATAAAAAGTATGAGCAGATATTGCAAATGTATATAATACGTTTGTGTTTTGAAATTTCTTGCAATTTAGAAACTTAAAATCAGTTAAAGTATATCTTGATTGGTTTTAGAAAAATAAAGACCATTAGTATAATACCACATTCATGGAAAATTAAACGACCTCATTTAATACAACTGTGATCTACGTTTTTGGTAGAAAGAGATGGAATTACGGTATTACGATGCGCGGAAACGAAAGAGAATGAAATTTGGTGTATTTGGCATTAAAAAAGTGAAAATTGAAAATTTTGTAGTTAGTGCAATTGTGAACTAAGGCATCGATATAACACTTTTCCCGACCCAAGAATCAGACCCAAGACCTAGACGATCGAGGCAGTGTATAACATTAGTAAAGAAATATTTAGAAACCAGTAAAAAGTAATGCTTAGAAACCCTCTTGTTTGCTTGAAAGACAGCTGTGTATTTATGCTTTGAGTGACACGCTAGCTAAAATATCCTTATTAGCTTTTAAAACTTTCGAGGAAAAAATGTAGTGTCACTTGAGTTGACGTAGAGAAATTTTGAGGTTGTTTATGTTTCGATAAACGTATCGTATTTATAACATTTATTTCGGTTTTAGTCATGTTTTTTTCTTTGAGGCTGGCACAAAAAGAGTTGAGGAATTTCGAGTCTAGCAGCATACGAATCCATGGCTGAATTGGCAAAGCACCTGGGGCGTTTACCCAGAGTACAGATTCGAGTCAAAAATTAAAAAATACAGAATCCAGCAGCTGGATTCTGTATTTTTAAATTTTTAATAATATATTTTCATTTATTTAAAAGTAAGCAAGTCCGCATCAAAACCATTCTATTCTGTATTTATTCGCTGAAAATATCCAAAGTCAAAGATGATATTTGTTTTAGTACGAACAAACTTTTGTGCTTGAGATACTATAGGCTAACTCTCTGTAACAGACTCAAATATTTGCGCAATAACCTGAAACTTTTTGTATTTAACCAACAAGCTTTTGAAACAAAGGCTACAAAAGGTATTTTTCACGAAATGGCTATTCTCTTGTTCTATTGAAGCTATATTTGAACAAAGCTAATTTATTCTTCAACACAATGTAATTTATATTGAGTTCATAAAAATATTCAAATTGAATAGAGATCCACGGCCCAGAACAAGTTTTAATACGAAAATTTTGACCATTAGTGTTTTTTCTTTCAATAGCACTATTCAAATTAGATTTGATGTAGATCCCGTCTTTTATTCAAGAAACACAAATTCTCTAAGTACTTAAAGATGAAACGTATTGAAATCCTCCTTATAAAATGGATGTACCCACCTGAGAGTGTTATTCCATTTTCATTGATCAATGTATCGATTGACGAAACGCATGCGTGGTGTGCTCTTATTGGCTCTTTAAACGTCAACTACGCTGGTGTTGTGCGTTTGATCCCCACATGAGACAAATCTTTGTATAATTCAAAAGATTTGTTCTGACTGTGAGTGTGCTTTGTGTGTGTGAAATGTATGTTTGAGAACACCCCCGCGACAAAGAAGTTATTACTAGTGCGGGCGCCGTTTTCTTAAAAAAAAAAAATCTTTTGTTCTGATCGTTGCTCTATTTTGATAAATTTTACAGGTGTAGTTTAGTAGGCTACCCGCAGCTTGCTCTGGATAACCAGCACACAGTAGCGCAGGCGTAGGCAGTCTTTGACTGCTCTGAAGCTGTCTGTAGCCATTGTGGTGATGGGATACTGCCATAAAGCCGTCATCAAGTCTTCCAAGAGACAACACACCGCACTATGTATCACGAACATACATCATGCTTAGCTAAAAAAATCATACTATAAGAAACCTTGAAGGTATCCACGAGTTGTTAAAAGGAGTTAGAATAATAAAGAATTATATACATAAATATTTTAGAAAATATAATGCCTAATTAATGAAAGAATTTATTTCAACAAAGAGTAAATGTGTCGGTGCTCAAGCCTTTTTCGACTCAGCTTACCAAGCAGTACAAAATTAGAGCACTTAGGTTCTTGTACTGCCGCACGGCTGCTTAAATTTTGTTATATGGTTAGCTGAGTCGACAAGGCTTGAGTACCAACACATACTCTTTGTTGAAAGAAATTCTTGCATTAGTTAGACACGACTTATCAAGGCCATGATATGAATGTATGTACAATGTGAACCCGACCTTACTTGCTTATGATATGACGCAATAAAAAACATTTTATTGGCCCATAAAACATTTTATTGGCTCGAGTATCTTTAAAACAAATTAAGTTGAACCAAGGGCCGGCTGACTTAGACTTGACATTGAAGTAGAAGATGGCATTTATACCTTATATTTTTATCATACAGTTATGAGGCATGTCACGACACGTAGAGTCAGTAACAAAAGTGGGTAAAAAAAACTTCTTTACAACTCACTTTTTTTGCATTAAAAATATTACTTTTATAAAATAATGCACATATTATCGATAAATCGTAATCGACAAAATTACAATTTTTGGAAACAAGTTACTTATTTTTTTTCTTTGTGTAGCTACTTCTACTTTGTTTTTAATGACAAAAATTAAACTTGATAATATTTTTAAAGAAAAATAATATCATATTATTATAATCTAAACTTGCTAGAAGATTTTTTAAGCACACAATATAAAATTTAAATAATAAGTAACACAATAAAATCAAAACTTTCAAACTGGTCCCAGAAAAAGTCAATGTCCTTTTTATTATGAAGTAATCAAATATTCACTAGATAATTGATTTATAAACTTGTCGACTTCGCAACGGTTGAAACCGAAAATGAAATTTGGTTGTTAGAAAACGGGTGGTTACCTATTTTCTATCAAAGTTAACACGTTAAACGGTTTTCGCTCGAGCCACCCGGCGAATTTTCCCAGAAATATTTTCGTCGTCGTAGGATAAAGGTTACCAAACTGTGCGTCGTGGAAAATAAAAATGGAGACGGCAAGTGCGCTGTGGTTCCACGTTGCGCTACTGTACTATTCTTTGGCAAAAAAAATAAAATATTCGCGTGTGCTTAATACAGAGAAGAAATTATATGCCAATATATTTTCCTCTGCCTCGATGGGCTAGTGGTTAGCTTATGCGCCATGAAATTCACAATAGCAGCACGGAGTTGAAATTGTGCCCGATGGATGGTGATAGGCTCACCCCCTATTCCATGGGACCTAAACGTAACAGGGGAGATGTGGGTGATGTACACCACTGCCACACCCGTCTAGGTAATATAGGCGTGATGTTATGTTATGTTATATTTTCCTTAGTATAAAAAAATAACCCTTGGCAGTCGGTTAAAAAGTCTCTATGTGCTGATTTTTACAGTTTTGTCGCTATAGAATCGTGTACTTGAGTGCGTCTAGAAAAAAAATTAACCTACAAGGGAGCTGCGAAATGATAAAGTTTGGGCAGCTGTAGGAGAAATGGCAAAAGATTTATAACGATTTTCGTCGCCGACAGCAAGTTGCCGAGGCGGATATAAAAGTTTCTTATGCGCTGCTATAACTCTAAAACTTAGCTAATATTCAAGTTGTAATAAATTGCCGAGATAATATTCTTTATAGATTTCATTACACGAGGATCATGGAGGCCCCAAAATTGTAATGGCTTCAATGAAACTCCTTGAGAATAACACTGATTTTATATTATCGTTTTAATGTTATGGCTTCAAGACTTCGTCTGCGCTTAATTTGATAGATGCCAGATTATGGTTATGGCCGAAGTTAATTACATTTTTGTCAATTTCATTTTATGTTTTATGTTATCTTAAAATATATTCTAGTTCATTTATACTCAATTTCAAAGCTATTTTAGGCTGTTCATAGATAAAAAACTGGGCAAGTGCGAGTCGGACTCGTGCACGAAGGATTCTGTACTCCGGATGTTTTTGTCTGTTGTAAGGCTCCGTTTTTACCCTTTTGGTACAAAACCCTAAAAATAGTTGTCCAAAACGAGAAAAGAAAAACTTACCATACTTACACTACGTGGGCATAATAAATAATTAAGTAATAATAAGTCTTTAGACATTTTGTTAAATCAGAACAACACAGAAGTATCAATATTTACATCACTTATTGTGAAATTAATTAGCTCTTCAAACTGACAGCTTTAGCAGGCTTAGCTGTTTCAAAAGCGTAGAAGATAGGCAGTCTCTGAATACACCTTCCATATTGAAGTGAATATCTATGAATGGATGCCCGTTATTCAGACTTCTTCCACTAATTGGAGGAGCAAACGTTACTTTATAAACAAGATACATTTTCATCTAGAATAGTGACCGATAGGTATCTATTGCGACGTGATTTCCACTAACAAAGGCAATTTGGAACATTTGTGTATTGTTTTAACGTTTTGCCATTAGTTGCCAAACTATTCTGCGATAAAATTTATATTGTCAAAAGTGCATTCAGTTTTTATTGATTCATATAGAAGTTTGAATCTCTGTCCTTGGATTTGTATTGGCGAGTTAATGAAAAACGACAAGTCAAGTTTGATAAAACTCGTGACATAAAATTTTTATGCAAAAAGCTGATGTTGCAAGTAAAATTTAGATGGTATTTTTACAATGGCTACTTCTTAAATTTATCTTATTTTAGCAAAAAGGTGAAGTTACTTCTGAGATTCGGAATCTGCCTGTGTTTAACGGTTAACAGCTGTCGGTTCATTAGCTTCAATATTGCCACTTTTTCTTTGAAAAACTTTTAAATGATTTTTTTGCATTATTTATTTGAAAAAGCGCGCTATATTTAACCGGAGATTTTAAACGATCCTGATATAAAATTGTGAGTGGATCGTAAAGGAATCCTTGTAATAACAATTCACTTCAAATGTTATTACTTAGTCTTTTAAAAAAAATAAGGACTCAATAAAATTTGGAGTGGATTTTTAAGGAATTCTCATAATCTTAAGAAAAATATTATAATCCTCTTATTGATTTTGTTCGTTTTATTATACCAATTTTGCCGTCAATGTGTTGAATTTAATCTTCTAAAATATTAACTAAATATTTATGATATAAAATCGTATTATGTACCATTTTAAAAGTCGAGAAGAAATGAACAGATTTTTATCATTTCTGTTTTGATGGATTCTTCTAGGTCCCGAATAATTGAACAACTTATGTTTTTAAACTTTCGCGATTTGAGAACATTTTTCAAAAAATAGACAACGGGTCTAAATCGAGCCGACTGGACGCTGAGCTTCACTAGTCGGCTCGTGACCAAGAATGATGCAAGTCATTCAAAACTTCAAGCATAGGTATTTATTTACCTTTATAATAATTACGCTATATAGACCCGTTGTCTAATTTTTGAAAAATTGTACAACTGTCAGAAAGTCGAGATAATAATGAAAATAAAACACAGTATAGATTAATTATTATTCTTAGATGGAACGAGTTTTGCTGGGTCGGATACAAATTTATAATTAAATAATTACTTTGTTTATTAGTTGATCTATATCGTACAGCAATGTTGTTTGAGGTCAGTATTAAGGTTCTTAAGCCATTTAAATCAGGTTCTCGCAACCACACGTTTTTTGTTGCGGAACATAAATTATTTCTTCACCAGAGGATATTTTCTACAATGTAAAGTAATAATAAAAGAGAAATAATAAGTGAAGCTTCAAAATTTATACTTTATCGTCAAAATTACTAACTCAGCCACGGGTTAGGTTAGGTTAGGTTGCTGCCCCACCAACGGGTCCCGCGTTGTCGTCGCGGTGGGGCTTAGTACCCGTGGTGCCTCCACACCACGGCGAAGCCAAGTGGACCCCAGAGGGGGGCTGCTCTTCGGGCTTTGGGTAGCGAAGCCCTTGTGGAGCAGCCCATGTTGCAGGGCTCTTATGGGGGGGCTCTGCAACAGGAGGGCCTGCGGTGTCGGCGTGAGTCGGCACTGCGGCCGAGGAGTTGCGGGGCCGCGGCGGGAGAGGACTGTAGGTGTTTCGTTGCCGCTTTCCCTACCTTCCGCGGTCCCGGCGGGGCCGCAGCCGTCAGTACTGCGGCGTGGTGGGCGGTGGGACGAACACCTGTCTCACCGCGGAGGGCCAGGCCGTCAGATACGAAAGTGTCTGACGGCTTTGCACGCGGCTCTCGGTGCCGGTCCCCCCACATTTTGGGGGCCATGAGGGGCCTGCCTCGGCGGGCAAGGCCGGGCTGCGGTGTTGGCGCAAGCTGGCACTGTGGCCCGGTGGTTTACGGGGCCACGGCGGGAGAGGACTGTTGGTGTGTCGTTGCCACTTTCCCTGCCTTCCGCGGTCCCGGCGGGGCCGCAGCCGTTGAACTGCGGCGTGGTGGGCGGCGGGACCGACCACCTGTCTCGCCGCGAGAGGACCAGGCCGTCGGACATGGGGAATGTCCGATGGCTTTGCACGCGGTCCTCGGCGCCGGTCCCCCCACATTTTGGGGGCCATGAGGGGCCTGCTTCGGCGGGCATCGCCGGGGGGGTTGTGGACGTAAAGGCTGTGCCAGATTCCCATGACCCCCCCATCAAGGCGAGTGCGGGTGCACCGTGGGGTTTTAGTGGGTATTCCCGTGCCGTTTACCATCTTTAGGCACGGGCGAGTCCCACATAACCACTCTGCCCTTCCCCGGGGTGGGGTGGTATGCGTAAATGCATTTCCCCACTTAAAAAAAAAAAAAAAGCAGTTTGAACATAGATACTCTAAAACCACTTGAGAGTTATTTATTTGCTTTTCATGCCGCTTTTGAGTGCTGAAGCTATTATGTATTGTAAATGCAATATATTTTTTGTGCGATTTATTATTTCTATATAATATTGATTAACAAACTATGATGGGTAAATAAAGTGTTCTCTATCTATCTTTATCTTTCTTACCTAAATCATAATTTATTATAAGTTTTCTATTAATGTAATAAACATAAATCAAAAACGGAAAATTGCTTTAATAAGCAATCACAAATAAAATGTCAAATCCAGTTTTATTCCGCTTTTCAAACCAACAAAACTGCAGTTCGGAGTGTCGTAACACTTTATATCATACAAAGCATAAAAATAAAATGGACAGTGTGCACAGTGCAACGAGAATTTGGTGATGACGTCATAGTCAGGTGGCGACCGGTTACAACGTCCTTGTAAAACGGAACGGAGGGTTTGCGTGAAATATTCAAGAACCTTTTTATATTATATAGATGGAAAGGTTTTTTGGCTTCGTATTAAGTTTTCACCTTTACCTACTATCCTTAACTTTATATGATCTAAGAATTAAATAAGAATAATCATGAGTTTAGCCAAAAATGCAAAATTTGCTACAGCTGTAAAAGCTATTCGAAATCTGTAATTTTTTGTGTTCCATACCAGGGTTTATTACCCTGGATGGAATCCTATTTCTGAGACTTTGCTGTCCGTCTGTCACCAGGCTGATACTCTCACCTGACTATGACAGTATCACTAAACTGACACAAAACAGATTGACAGGTGACAACCGGTTACAACTTCCTTGTGAAACGGAACAAAGAGTTTACATGAAATATTCAAAATCGAAAAGATGGAAAGGTTTTTGGTTTCGTATAAAGTTTTCATCGGCAGCTAGTATCGTAAACTTTATGTAGACATAGAGTTTGAAATAAAATCATGTAGCTTATAGTGTTGCCAGCGTTAAATAATAAATTGTATGGCTGAGCTGTTTTCCACCCGTGAGACCACCGGCTTAGTACGTTAAGAAAAATAGTTATGTATGTTTTGAACTGTTTTTATCTCCAAACCATTTCGTCTATATCGGTCCAATAGATTCGAAACTTACTGAGTACAAAAAAAAAAACAAAAAATGTTTCCTCTGTATAAATAACCGCCCCGATAGTGCATAACTTGTTAAGAAAAATTCTATCACGACCCAAAGTCGTGGCTTAATAAGTATGAAACAGAAATAAAATAAAACCTATAATATTTAATAGCAGATGACGATGTTCTATCTGTCCGCTTGAGAAGGTGATCAAGTGACATTTAACACCGTCTTCCGCGCAAGTATATATCGTCTGATATTTGCATGAACCGGTTTAGGCCGCCATTTTGAATTTTTTGCTACACATCTCAGGTCAAAATACCTCTTTCGATATCCGGATTTTTAACTGCGTTGAAGACGATCTTTAAATTCTTTAACCTTTTAACTGCGGCCAAAAATAAATGAAGACTTCCAACTTGTTCACTGCAGCTGATCTGAAAAGGTATAAACAGAATAGTTTAACATTTATTTTCCGTTATTCAAATTATGAAATACGGGTGTTACTAACGTAATGTTGGTCTATTTAGTCGACCGCGGTTTGTGGAAGACTGGCTGCGACTCAGGCGCGACGTATCGCACTCTCTTGATAATGCCTAGACGTATAGGCGAAACCGCGGTCGACTAAATAGACCAACATTACGTGAGTAACACCCGTATTTCATAATTTAAATAATGTTACAAACTCACGTCACTTTTAATAAAAATATTTATTTCCCGGTACAGGCAAAGTGTTATCTGTGAACTTTCCGTCAGGAAATTCACAATAGCAGCACGATGTTAGAATTGTGCCCAGTGGATGGCGATAGGATCACCCCCCTATCCATTCCGGATCTAAGCATAACAGGTGAATTGAGGGTGTTGTACATATCTGCCACACCCTTACCCAGAAGCGTAATATAGACGTGATGCTATGTTCACTATGTTCTAAATATATTAAGTATAGTTTAAGTCGGCAGCATAATGTGTCACATTCATAAAAAAATCCTTGAGAAAAAGTTGCAATGCTAATCAGAAAAATGAATCCTATCCATAAATAATAAACTTGAAATCAGACTCTGCCTATTTCGAAATACGTGTAATACCAAAATAAGAAAATGAAGGCTACATATTTGATAATTCATAAAGAACTTGAGCTTGATCATAATAAAAATATTAATTTAAATCTATATGAAACTTCCTCCTAACACAAGCGAATTAAGCTTAGCTGGAGGGGGTTAACAAGAATACTACTAATTTGTATTTGCACATTGCTAGTAAGCTTTTAAAAAAAAAAAAAAATATAAGCTGCCCTTGCATTACAGCTAAAACTTTTACAACGTAAGTCTTATACCGAATATGTGTAGGTTGATATTTACCCGTTTGTTCTATCTATCAGTAAATTTGTAAGAAGAATTGCCAAATACACTTCAGATAATAATATAATAACCTCAATTTAAGTTGCGTCGAATGTAACTACATATTTATGTGGCCGTTTGCAAAACACAAGGTTAATTGGCAGGTATATTGCAATTTTAGACTCTTCACTGTTCATAAATATTTAGTAGAAGAATTGTTTTGTTTTTTTTAAGTATGCTTATTAGTGTTATCTTTTGTTTCATATTTTCTGTTATTATTTTTATTTATATGCCAAATTCATTTAAAGGTCGCATAAAATTAAAAAGGAAATGATTTATTTATGTATTATTATCAGATCAATGCTTTTGTATTTGTATTGGTCAAATAGTCTAGAATCAACATAATTACGTAGTAAGTTTAACAAAGTTCTTTCATATTTCAATCAGTCAAAACATAGTGCTATAAAAAAACTTTCTTGTTTTAATTATTATTATTTTATATTAGTAATGGCCAATTCGTGGCCAATCAAAGGATCCAGCAATCTGCCTCATAAAATATAACCTAACCGAAAATAAAAGTTACACAAGTACCACATGAATAAAGAACACAGCTGTCACTTTTATTTATGTGTGTTATATGCTTATCATTTCAATAAGTTTACCTAACATCTGTAAAATTGGGGCTTAGTTTATTAAGTTAATTTATTTTAATCAAAAGTATTGCAAAATATTTGAAAAAATACGTTATCTATTTATTTGGTCTACGTAAATGCTACGATCTCGCTACGCAAAGCATCACTTCATCTCATTGCAAAGACATCAACGCGTGCTACTACAGACAAGTTTTATTTAAGTTATACAACACTAGCTTAGCTTCCGACCGCGGCTCCACCCACGTTGTACATACGTCAATAATAAGTAGCTTTATTTTTTTCTTAAATTTCAACTATGTCTAAACCAATTGTCATCAAGCTTGGTCCAGTAGTTTCAGAACCTATCGGGCTCAAATAGGCTAACGAAAAAGACCCTCTTTTTAATATTAGTAAAGGTTACCTGCTTAGAAAGTAAGTTAAGTTAGAAAGAATATTATTATAATATTTTAACAAGATAATTGAATATCTTAGATAGAGATAGATAGAGAATTCTTTATTGTACACAAAGAAGAAGTACATCATTGTGATACACAGTCTAATTGAAACATGCACAATGGGCGGCCTTATCACTTTAAAGTGATATCTTCCTGGCAACGTTTATCTAATATCTATGATATTATTAACCTTTAACTGCCTCGCTGGTCTAGTGGTTAGCATATACGCCTCTCACGGCATGGTCTCGGGTTTGATTCCTGGGTCGGGCAAAGTGTCATTTGTAAAATTTCCGGCAGGAAATTCACAATTGCAGCACGGAATTGTGTCCAGTGGATGGCGATAGTCTCACCCTTTATCCCATGACCTAAACATAACAGGCGACTACAAAAAAAATAAAATGTGGTTTTTGTACCCCTCTGCCACGCCCTTCTAGGTAATATTGGCGTGATGTTACGTTATATTAACCATTAAGTTATTACGGTGACGTAAAGATCGTTACAAGCACCTTGACGCCGATAAAAGTCGTCTTTAAATGACCAAATTATGAAAATTGTTCACTAAAATTTAATACCATTTATATTGTTAGATCAATTTGTGAGACGGAAGGACATTTTGCTTGATGAAATTAAGTGTCTGAAGTTTTATCAGACGTAATGAAAATATCATGGGTTTTATAGAAAAACGCTTTAATGAGGAATAATATCAACAAATCATCTCTTTTGTAGACGCAAATTTAATGGGAAATGGAGCAAGATTCAGAACATAGCTCCTGCAATCAAGTTTAAAAAAAGGGATTATGAGGGCAAATTATTGAATCAAAAGACGAGTTCGGTGTTAAGAGTGGTTTAAGAATTAACTGAAAAATAAACAAGGCTGACCAGATGGGATTAGTAATGGTCAGGAAGAGAGAGAGATTGCGATATACACAATTATCTAGTTATGTTCTCAGACCAACAGCTCTGTAATGTACGGATCAAGTTCAGTCTTCAGTAGAAGTTTTTGTCCTGCATACCTAATTGCCTGGCCCAATGTCCAGTCAAAATAATACATTCAACACTCGTGCCAACTTAAACATTTTGTTTACTGTGTATACTACAAGACATCAAAACTCAGTACGCTCCTAAAGGGGGAACAATTGGTTTGCTGTTTTCCATACAAAAGTAATATGGGTTTAACTTTAATATTATTAAGTTTTTATCTATTATTATAGACATATCATATCTAAAACATTAAAATGCATATTTATTGGCGCCCACTTTTTTAAGATTACTATTCTATTTTTTTAGTGTATGTAACTCAATTCATGAATAAAACAAATTTTGACAAAATGGCTACGAACAAACATGCATTTTAGTGCTTAAGATATGATTTATCTATTAGAATAAATAAAATCTTAAAAATAATTAAGTATAACCCATATTACGTTAGTACGAAAACACGGCGCTCGGGAGTCTACCCTTAAACCGAGTTTGATTAAGCTCTCTCTCAAAATCGAGAGTCCTTGTGCAGAATACAAACGACTTTTTAATTACTCTGTAACAATTCTCGTAGTCCGAGGTCAAACGCTGTTTTGTTTATTAAAAGATTCGCATCATGAGAACTCCTTCCTAGTTATTTCTTACTTCCTCTTTGATAATAATAGATGACAGATTTGTTAGACTTCTAGCGGGTTTATAACGTTAGGCTTGCATTGACGCATTGTTTTTGTGTGAAAATATTGTAAAATTGTATAAATTCAAAGAATGCGGCTGTGTTTGTTAATTTTGAGATTCTTTAAATTCTTTGCGGCCGTGGTGCATTGGATAAGGCGACAGACTCGTCAAAAGGTTGTCGGTTCGAATCACGGTCATGACACCATGGATGTAAACTTCCTCCTAAGACAATGAATTAAGCTTAGATGGATGGGATTAACAAGAAAACTAGTAATATGGTATCTGAAAATTACTAGTAAGATTTTATTATAAATAAAAAAAAAATAAAGATAAAGATTTTCAATACAACTTATAGCAATAATTAATAAATTGTGTTACGGGGACCTAAGACGTTAATTATTAGTTAAAAAGTATTTTAACTTAGGTCTTCTACACACGTTACTATTATATCGTAGCTATTAATTTGTTCAGACTAGTAAGATTTATCGCTTTATTTTATCGTAACATCTGCAGCAGGCGTAAGGACCGCAAATATAACATCCATTGTCAACATACTACTGAATTGTATATCTCGATTTGGTCTTGTATAATCTTGCAATTGAGAAAAATAAACAATAATCACGCTAAGTTGAAAATAAAAGTCATCGCACTTTTTGCTCCAGCGCATCATAGAGTTTTTGTTGCTGATGATGAGTTACGGTTACAGGTTAACGACCATTACTAGATACGAGTGAAAGCAAAAGTTAGTGTTTTTTTTAATGATGTAAACAAGACTCCTTGAATATTCGTAAAAAGAGGTTTTGATTTCTGAATCAACTCGAAGGAATGATATTGTTTTCAAATTTAGAGCTGAATAGGCCATTGTGGGGTGGCAAGATTAGGCAAGAAAGCTCTTAGTGTAGAACCTTAACTTGCATTGATAGCCCAAGAAGGACTAACTTCAGGGATTGTCTCGAAATATCGAATCATTTCTCGTCTCTTGTAATTTGATTTTGACGTCCCGAAAGCCAAAACAAACGAGGTTTTAACAAATAACTAAATAAACTATCAATGAATAATTCACGTGACAACTGGCCTGCCTGGTTCGTATCCGTTCTTTAGTCCACCTTTAGCGACCTACTTGCAACCCCTTCCCCCTTCCTAGTATTGTTCCGGATTTCGCACCAGCAATTCTGGTAACCTAAAGTCCAGTAGATCAGCTGTTACATTTCTCGGTTTAAAAAAATAATCTTGAACATGTAATGCTTTCTAAAAGTAAACATTGACGCATCCAACAACCTTGCGAATAGGAATCTCTTCAATGAAAACTTTACCATACAAAACAAATTCTTTCGAAACCACCACAAGGAAACATTTTTGTTATTCAAATCCGAATTCCGAAGACGGCCGAGGAAGGCCGAAGCAGGGCCGAAGCAGTGGCCTGAACCGGCGTAGCTAGTGAAAGTGAATTGGGGGCGAGAGCGGGTGTGGGGGGCAGGAAGGGGGGTACAAGGTTGCGAACTGGCTGCACCGGCTCTAGACATGCCAAACAACGTATTGAGTAATAAGTAATAAGCGTTGCGTTTAATGATTCGGTGATGTATGGTGCTATTGTGTACAGGTTTCCTACTAAGATAGTGTATGTATGTATGTAACAAGATTAACAAGGTTGTATTAACTAACGATTGCTGGTGGCTTTGTTTGTAATCAGTTTGTGGCGTATGTCTTGACCATTGCATTATTCGGAGAGCTATTTCGCAATGGAATTCTTTAATCAGTCTATAATAATATATGATAGAGGGCCGCTTATGAGTTTGGCCGACTCGTTGGCTAACCTAGCAGGCCAGGCCGATAATTCTTTTTGGGTATATAAAATGCATTAAAAGAACGATTTATATTGTGTTGTTCATCGCACCACTACATGCAGTAAATTTCAACGGAGCAGAAGTTATGTAGCATTTTGTATACAAGATTAATGGCTTTTATAGTAGAGCCGAATAGTCGGCATCTAAAAAGTGGCGCGCACATCTGTAATATACTGTATCCACCGTTTTCTTTAAATTTGTAAAGTACTTATATTACCAGTAGACTTAAGTGACATTTGAATCTACACCAATGTGTAGTGTTTTTATGATAATTAATATTTACGCAATAATAATAAATTTTTGTTTATCCTTAATAAAATTATAAGCATGCATAATTAATGCAAATTAATTATTTGAAATTACAAAGTTTACAACATATTATTATTATTATTATTTTATGGTGGATAGGCACGCGTTTCAGCACGATCTCACCTGATGGTAAGTGATGAAGCGGTCTACGGTGGAGCACGCTTACCTATGAGATACCTATTAACTCTTGATTTGAAGAGATCCAGGTTGTACTCATGCGGAAACACAGACTCGGGCAAGGCGTTCCATTCTTTGGCAGTTCGCATAAGAAATGTAGAGGCGAAACGCTTAGTGCGTATTAGTGGAATATCTACCGTGAAGCGTATAATGTATATTTTATCACAATAATATTAGTAGTATCGAAAATCTGAAATCAATCTCCGTGTTTACAAACAAATTTCATATAGTTCTTGCAATTCTCGAAGGCAGTTAAGTTTTATTATAACAATAGTAAATTATAATTATTTTATAACTATTTATCATAATATATGAAAAAAAAAGTGTTTATATAAACATATTTAAATAAATAAACCTTATACTATAACTATGAAAATAAAAAAACAACGTGACAAAAAAAAAGTTAAGTTTTATTTGTGTTTATCTTCAATCTGTACACGTGTGTCATATTATAGTGTGTGTGAGATCAAACGAAACAATAGACCGAAGACTTTTGCAAGAGTGACTCGTATAATTACACCAAGTATTCATGATATTCAGAGTTTGTATTTAAATGTTATTGACTAGCTTTGATTTGGTATATAAGAGTCCCAATTTCACAGGTGTTGGATAAACTTTATTGGCAGGATAAGCCAAGAACACACATAAATGAAAATGACAGCAGTGTTATTTATTGTAGTGTTACTTATGTCACTTTTAGATAGATAGATAAAACTTTATTTGCACATCAAATTTGTAACAAACATACAAAGAAATAGGTACTTAAAACTATAACGTACAAAGGGCGGCCTTATCGCTTGATGCGATCTCTTCCAGACAACCTTATATGGACATAATATAATGGATATTTGCGGTAGTTTATTGCATTGGAATTGTTGTTTCTTTTTTTTTCTCTTTAATTTTGCTCAAGGCTTGTTAAGATTAAAGAATAAAAAAAATAAAAAAAAAATACTAAAATACATGAAATATTGAGTGCATAGGCACTTAAATACAGACTATACAATATAAAAATACATACAATACATAAATACATACTATATACAATAGATACATATACATAAAAACATATACATATTTAATATACGCTACAAAATAAATTATTACAATTAAATAATGTTTATTTAACAGTTTTTTGAATATATTCAAGGACACTTTTATATTCAGTCAGGTAATATTTTATTGAGCAAATAAGAGCTTTAAAATTGGCCCATCATGTTATCTTTCACTGTTTTCAGTTATTTTTATCACCTGCATGACTTTATGACTGTTCAATTGTGTTTAATAGTTGTAGAAGTTACACGCTTCATTATTCAGTTGAATACTAAATACTGGTGTGCTATAGTTAATTCACTTGGGTGCTTTAACAATACTAATAGTTGCCTTAATTAACTATACGAAATAAGTCAACTTTATTCACCTGGGTGCATTAAGTAAACTTCGCAGCAGACTGAAAACACGTGGGTCATATACCTGGGTGCTTTAACAATCATCATCATCATCATCATTTAGCCTTTCGTAGTCCACTGCTGGACATAGGCCTCTCTCAATTTGCGCCAAAAAACCCGGTCCTGCGCCGTCCGCATCAATAACAATACTACACCTAAATACTGCTTTATTGTGAAAAGTTACGCGATCTGAACCGTAAGACCGCAAGAGATAATGCGGTCTATAATGAAGCATGCTTACCCCTATAAGGTATTCATTTATTCTTGCCTTAAAAATACCGATATTATACTCCTGTGTAAACACAGACTCAGAGAGTTTCGATTAAAAAAGAAATATACAACAACGTATATAAAACTGTAGCAATCTTTATAATAAATGTGGCTTAAATAAATACAGCTCGATAAAGCGCAAGCTATACCGTCAGCTATGCTAGCATGTGATTGAAGGAAACCAGGTAGGGCCAAATCCAGCACATAAGTACATAGTTGTGCCAAGGACAATGAAAATGTGACGTCATACTCATATATTCGTGGCACAATTTTGTAGGTTTAATTCGGAATGGGCTTATTTTCTTCGGTCATGGCATAGCCTTCGCTGCTGACGGCTGCTGGATATGTTTGATCCCGGTACGTAAGCAATGCCTTATTAGATAACATACCTTACATGCCATAGCGCAAGTAGCACAACTATCTATGCTAGTTAAGCTATCTTAACTAAAATAACTTAGCTCAAATAGTTAAGGTTTGTATAAAGTTCAACATACATATAATGCCTAGGCAACAACTTGATGCTTGTATAAGTATTTTTATTTAGCTTTAAAAAACGACATTTTGGTCATTTGTATAATGTCTTATAACAGTCGTTTTAAGATGCTTAAACATTAATGATAGTCAATTATTTAGTTAAAAATATTATAATATACTTAGCAAAAGGAAATATTTTTTTTTAACGTACCCAATAAATTTGATATAGGTTTATGAAATTAATTAAAATTTATTGAGAGATAGTTCAAGAACCCAGCGAGGCTAGCATAACGAGTGCGAGATAGATTTTTTCGCGTATTAGGCATATTTTTGTATGAGGAGGCTTGATAAAAACGCGACCAAATCTATCTCGCACTCCTTATGCTGGCCTGGCAGGAAGCACATAGTTTTTATCGACGTAGGTACCACACGGTCGTTGCCGCGGACGGATGCTAGTATTGCTTTACTTAAATAAAACTTGTTTGAAGTAGCACACTTTAATAAAATAATATTATCGTAACATAGTATTTTCTAATAACCAGTTACCAAATTTGCGATCAGTACTGCATCAACATAAACATTAGTACATTTTTTTAATCAAGGATACTAATTTGACAACAAAAACAATGCGCAGCTGTCATTAATCTATTGTTCTTGCTGTCAAATTAGTACCCGCTATAAAAAAAAAAACTATAAATTACGATACATAGCATAACCTTGGTCAACATAGCTTCCAGTGTGCCTCGCCCTTATAACTTGGCCCGATACTTGACCACTCCAAACTTGGCAGGCGTTCATGTCAATACTCGAATTTGAAAGCACGCTTGCCAAATGAACTAGCCAATTTTACTCCACTGCCAATTCATTTTGAACTTAATTAAGGAAAGTTTAAAGCTTAAACTCGATTGCGGTTAAACTATCGAATCAGTACGATCACACAGTTTAATTTCATTAGATAACGAACCGCTGCTATTGTTCGTTTCGAAATTCTCAGACGACGTAAGTTATAATTAAAAATAATAAGTTATTAAAATACTTCTATTAATCTAAGATAGTTATTTTTTATCACACCAATTTTTTTTCTAAAATAAACGATGCCCGCTCTAGGTATAACTTCTATATCGCAGGGGTGTTTACAAACATACATTTCACACACACTAAGTACACCCAGGGTCAGAACAAATCTTTGCGATCCACACAAAGATTTGTCCCGAGTGGGAATCATCGAACCCACAACACCAGCGCAATTGAAAGCGGCGAGGCGACCGCTTAAACCACTACGCCAACCGTGCACTCACAGTTTACCTTTTAATCACTTGAAAATGGTTTACCGTTATTGACGAAAACACGCTTTTAGTTAAAACATACCTCAAAGTTGCTTCACTTGCACGCCACAATTTTTGTTTGGAAACTTTATCCTGTTAGTAAAGTTACATGATAAAATTTCCGAACGATCTAGAGCTGGCATTTTCCACTTTTAAACAAACCTTCCCCTCGCTTCCCCGTTCCCCGCCAGCTGGCAGCACTGGTAGCGAACATTATCGGCTTGTAGCAGTTGTGTTCGGCTGTGAAATAATATGATTGGCATACTTCAAACGAACCGAGAATTTATTACGCTCCAGTTATGTGTCCGTGTGCATTGGAACGTGGCACGTTGCGATATTTTTACCGCAGCTACCAAATATTGTAATTCTATGCTGAGGAAAATGATAAAATACCGGCGCGGGATTTTCTCCTTCAGTAGTTCTACGTATTCAAGTGTAAAATATCTCGAGAAGCTCAGATTCTGAAAGAATTTCACATACGTAACATATACAGGAAAAAATATGAAGAATTTTCCCGGTACAAATGGACTGAGACGATTTATGTGAAAGAAACATATATAGTACAAGCTTCCGCCCGCGGCTCCGCCCGCGTGGTATGTCAATTAAAAGTAGCCTATATGTTAATCCAGACTATAAGCTACATGTGTGCAAAATTTCATCGAAATCGACCCGGTAGTTTTGGCGTGAACGAGTAACAAACATCCATCCATACATCCATACATACAAACTTTCGCCTTTATAATATTAGTAAGGATGATACTGTGATACATATGAAAGAAATACTAACGACAACATTTCAGGTCATTATGACATTGATAGTTAAATGCGTAAATGAAAAAAAAAAACAAAAAAAAAAACAAATTTCTTTAGTCGTTATTACAACCACAAGGGTCTAGGGTCATCTCAAAACTAAAACTTCATACCCTAAGCAGCGTAATTTCCAAAATAAGTATCAAGCTTACCAGGCAAACAGAAAAACGCCTGAGATAGCAGGGCTATATCGTCGTCGCTTATCTCAATTACATAGACTGTGCGCAAAAGCGTCCATCAAGATAAGTGTGTTTTCCCCGATCCATAAATCACATTTTTCATTACGGGCGATGCGATGTTTCGATGACCGAACGAAGGATGAATTTTTTCCTCGTCTTGAAAGTGCTTAAGCCACGCTATATAAATAAAAAGCTTTATAGCGGATAAGAGATATTGTCATATAGTTTTGTTTAACTTCAAAAATATCATAAGCAAACATTTCAAACAGTCCCAAATGCTCAGATAACAGAATAATAATATCCTTTGTTCTAAAATCTTAGCCCAAATCTATGAAGGTTTTAAAGTAAATTCATGATAAAAATAAAAAAAAATATAATGTATTATTTATTTTTATTTTTTTGTTCTAAGTGTTTAGTTATCGTGTATAGTTATTTGTGATTAAAGCTAATTTGTAGTGAAACATTAACTTCATAATAATATTTGAATTTAAGAAGTATTGCCAACTGGAAAATATTATCATAAACTTTTATTTCAATGAACTTTTTCTCATTTTTTATAAGATAATCAAAAGAGAATTAAGAAAAAGAAATTACTGGCCAAATGAAAATATTTTCATGGATTGGTATGAAGGTGTGGGTAGGCTTGCATTAGCGGTGCTACGGTGGAGGAATACTAATTTATCTGCCGGGCGGCACGGCTCGGCGGTCGCGAGGTAACGAACCCGCGAGGGATTAATCTGATTTATACTTCATTCTAGTGAGGTGACCAAAACGAATATTCGTATTCGTCGAATATCCGAAATTCATAGGAAAAATTATATTCGTATAACCATTTTTTTGTAAATTAGTACAATGCACTATTAGCTTTAGTTAAATTGAGATAATTAAATTTAAATAAATATATATGTGGCATAATAAAAACAACTATTTTAAAGTTTAATAGCTGTGATAAATTTTACATTTACTATTGCGTGTTGCTTGATGCTTGCGTACATTAGTAAGTAATGATTATTATAAAAATTGAGATCGATAGTTTCAGGCAGGATTTTGCGTACTACTATTATTTGGCCACATCAATTTAACTATTTTTATTCTTGAAAAAAGGTGTGCCCAATAACTGGTATTAGGTAGTAAGTACCTCTTCGTATTCGTAATAGTGCTATGTTACGTCACTACTTTATTCACATTCGCTTATCACCACGTTCACGTATCACCGCCGCAGAATTATACTGTTACAGAGACTCTTTAAATAAATTGCTGGTCGATGACATTTTGGATTTATTTAAATTCACTGTTATCTGCATAACCTTTGCGAGTTCATATGAAGCATTATAATTATTTTTGGTGGTATGCATTTCATTTTACTTCTTATCATGTACCAAGCATAAATTAATAACGCCTCGTTGGCATGGTCGCCTCATTGTAACCACGACCAAGAGCAAAGCGACAGAGTAGTGAAGATCGATACTCTTCATGCAAGCACTTCATCTAAAGTGAAGCCAAAAAATAACGACGTGTGCGTGAAAATTATGCTCTCAAACAAAAATGTTTGACTGATTTGTACGTACGAGTTGTGTTGAACCGAAATTGCACAAATAAAGTGGCTTCACTTTTCATGCAATGCATGAATCTAATACTCGTAGATCTGGACTCGCTGGTTAGCAACGTGCTCACAGTTTCGTGACGTTGTATAGTTGTATAGCAATGCTGTAGTATTCTTTGACCAACATTTATCAATTACCAAACTGAGCGTAATATTCTTCATACTCATATTACTTTAAAAGATCTTATCAATATAATAGCAGCCCTGTATTTAATATATGTCCCACTGCTGGGCTCGGGCCTCTTCTCATGATGAGAAGGGTTAGGCCATAGTCCACCACGCTGGCCAAGTGCGGATTGGTAGACTTCACACACCCTCGAGCACTTATTAGGCACTCTCAGGCATGCAGGTTTCCTCACGGTGTTTTCCTTCTCCGTTAGTGAGCGATAATTTATATATGATAAATACACACATATCTTCGAAAAGACGAGCGGTCTGTGCTGTGGGTTCAAACCCGAGACCTTTAACTTCGCAGTCCTACGGTCTCCCACTCGGCTATCGCTGCTCTTATCAATATATTTCCATGGAATTAATAAACGGAACGTATTTCATGCCGAAGTTAGATTTGTTTCAAAACTTTCACCAATAAATAATTAAATCTGTTTTTGATCCAATTAGACAGTATTTTGAGAGCAAACTTGAGATGATTCGCAAAAAGATTTTGAGTTTAACTTATATTTGCAATTGGCTACTGAAAGTGGGTAACTTTTGTGAAATTGGCTACTCGAAACCCCTTCAAGGTATTGCCTTACTTACTAATACTTATAATATTATAAAGCTGAATAGTTTTTGAACGTGAAAATCTCAGGCACCACTCGTTTGAATTAAAATAACCTTAAAGTGTTTGACAGCCCATTTATCGAGAAAGGTTAAAAGCTATATACTAGCATGTTATAGCCATACCCACGGGAGTGGAGCAGCAAATTTTAACGTGGGTACAACCACGAGGAGAAGCTTGTAACAGATAAATCGGCCACGAGAGACCCTATAAACCATTTCTTATTGTAAACTTGATAAATACGAATTTGACCTCTGATTTTATAGCTTTATGCCCTGTTTTACAAGCATCAGATTCCCTTATTAGTCGAATAAATATATAGCACACTTGAATGAAACTGACAGCTAGCTTCTATTTTCGAGTGAATATTGAAGTACTTTTGTATTTGGTAATTTTTTTAGACTCATAAAATGTATCCAGAACAGATGAAACAGGTCCTTAGTATGTAGATTATTTTATAAAAAGTTCGTGACCAGCGTAGCTGTGAAATTTATTTTAAGCTTGTTAGTAAATTTTATTTCTCTGAACCCTATTTTATTTTATGAATTATATATAACAAAGTTTATTAAATTTTACTCAATATTATTATTTTACTAATAGTCAGTGCAGTAGAAATTTACATTATAATTTTATTTAGTAAATATATTCTGATTTCGACTTTTATGCAAACTTATGCTTATATTTTTGCTCATAATAAAAATTTGGCTGAATATAAAAATAAAACGCATTGACGTGAAACGTTTTTAAGAACTTGCGTTTTTACCATAATACCATGGTCTTTGTTAGATAATCACACCTGTTATTGGAAAATCGTGGGTAATTTATAGCGAGCCGTTTAAGCCAAGTGTGAACTAGCAACAGAACTTGTAGCATGGCACGTCACTTGCATGGTGTATAGTTGCAGCAAATCTATTTGTATAGGCTCAAGATGCTGCAGTATTTACTGAAAGAATAAATGACTTGTCAAAGCTAACTCCTGCAACTTTTGGGATTATTGGACTCTAGGGTCGCTAGACACATTTGGGCCGGCACATGGCATCGCCATCCATTCCGTTATCTGCTAGCTTCCGCTGTCACTTGACTCAGATGAACGA
The DNA here is from genome assembly GCA_905147285.1 of Hypena proboscidalis. Classification (NCBI taxonomy): domain Eukaryota; kingdom Metazoa; phylum Arthropoda; class Insecta; order Lepidoptera; family Erebidae; genus Hypena; species Hypena proboscidalis. Next base: position 14,175,859 of record LR990128.1, on the reverse strand, counting down.
AGCAATGGAATGTATAACCACGTCCCAGCTCAAACATGTGTGTAGCAACGGGTCCATATTGGCTCACCTAAAGTTCTTTTCCCGAAATTGTTCTTCCTAACGATTTGTAATCCGAATGATCACTCTTCCTAAAATTTTTCATCCTAAAGTTTTTATTCATACTATTTGTAGTGCTACCGGTGTTGTTCATAACACTCATGTTTCCGAAAATTGTTATTACTAATATCATTAATGTAAATACATTTAAACTCCTACTTTTTTTTTTATCAGAACGCTTTTATCCCTAAACAGTCATAATGGATGGTATTTAAAAGTGCTTCAATTTATTCCCATATAATTTAACTAATTTTGCCTTTGTTCCACCAAATATACTGAATGTGCACCAAAATATGTTCACTAACATATTTCATAGTGAGCACCTATTTAAGAACTGTTGCAAATTTGTAAAAATAGTACTACACCTATTTTAAAAACAGACTGATTCTAGCATGTTCATGTTCTGTGTTATGGTCGCAGTTCTAACCTAACCTAACCTACTACTTTACCCATAATTGACCTATGCTATAACTATAGCTTTTATTTTGTGTAACAATCAGATTACACAAAATTAAAGCTAAAGATTAAGACAGTAAAGATTATGACTTTGAATAATAGTGTAGAAGATGGTTATGCTGAAAAAATATAGGAAAACTAATAAAAGTACAATAGATGTTTATTGCTACCGACATTAGGAAGTTGAATGCTTCGAATTATGAACATTAGTGACAGAGTAGTTAGGAATTGTAATTGTTAGGATGAAAAATGTTAGGAAGAACATTTTCGGATTTCCAATTATCGGAGTTGAAACTTTAGGTGAACTTTGGCGCACCCGTGTAGCAACCTTAATCCACCATTGTAAATTGATCTCATTGATGGTTTTGCCTGACTTTAGGTGTAACTCTCGCCTGGTAATTTAATTTTAATTGAGTATGTATTATTATAGTCTATTTAATTTTAAACCTTCGAAGGTATAAATAGCTTCGTAATACACAGCTGTGTTATTTTAAAATACCTTAATAAAACAGCAAATTAAAGTATCATTAAAGACGTTAAATTTTAGACTAGTCATCGTAAACTTGTAAAACACTCATGTTAACAAAATATTTTTACCACACCGTCGTTATTTTACGAAATAATTCATTGCAATTGGCCGCATATTTGTAAAAATGACCTTCATACTACCGTTTATTCGTAAAGTGACGTTTTAAGTTATCTATGACGACCGGATGGCGGAGTGGGTAGTGTACCTTTTTTTTTTTTTTTTTCGCGGGGAAATGCATTTGCGCATACCACCGTACCCGTGGGGGGACGGGCAGAGTGGCTATGTGGGACTCCCGTGCCTACGATGTTAAACGGCACAGAATACCCACTAAAACCCCGCGGTGTGCCCTCGTCGCCGAAAGATGGTGGGTCGGCGAGCCCCGGATCGATCTTACATCCACAGGGCTCGCCGCGGCGACCGTGCCCAGTCCGACCTCCGAACGGGCACCCGACTCTAGGTCCTCCTCTCGTAGCGACGCCCCGGGCACACCCAGGGCGTCACTCCGTCGCGGAAGGCATCAGCGGACGGCGGAAAACCCCCTCCACCGCCCGCGGCCTCGCTTAGGGCGGCATTAGGCTCGCGGCGTACGCGCGCCTTCGCCGCCCAGCTCGCCGGCGGCGGAGCGGATCAGCCAGGGGTGAGTCCTCCCTGATCCGCTCCGCCGCCTCCTTCTGCGAGATGACGTCCTCACAGAAGGATGCGACCGCATCCCACGACCTCGCGCTGCCCATGGCCGCAACCACGGCCGGCAGCGAGAGGTCGTTCCCTATGACCGCGGTGAGTTCCCGGCGCTGCACCTCCCAAGCAGGACACTGCTCGAGAGTGTGCTGCGCCGAGTCCTCACCGCAGTCGCAGTGGTGGCACATGGGGCTCGCCTCCCTCTTCAGCCTGTGCAGGTACTTCCCGAAGCAACCATGCCCGGTCAATACCTGCACTAGCCTGAAGGAGAGAGTCCCATGCTGCCGCCCTGCCCACTCCTCGAGAATCGGCCGGAGCGCCTCCACGGTCCGAAAACCAGCCCGTGGAGCCCCCAGCCGATTCCCCCACCGGACCATCAACGTCCGGTGGGCCTCCTCGCGCCAAGCTCGCAGCTGCTCGGGCATGGGGACAGAACCCTCGGCCCGAGCAGCCGCGCCGCGCTTGTACACTTCGGCGAGCACTTCCGCATCCAAATCCCACGGGGGTGTTCCGGCCAACGCACACGCCGCGTCGGTCGACACCGTGCGGTATCCGCGAATTGCCCTGACCGCCAAGACGCGCTGCGGTCGCCACAGCCGTGCCCTGTTCCTGGCGGACAAGGCCTCCGCCCACACGGGTGCGCCGTACAGTGCCATTGACCGTACCACCCCCGCGTAAAGCCGTCGGCTGGCGACGCTGGCGCCGACCGAGAGCGGCAGCCACGCCTTCCAGCTTGGGCACCAAAATGCGGAAGTGCTCGTCGAAGCTCCACCGCCTGTCTATCACTAGGCCCAGATACTTGATCTGGGCCTCGATCCGTACGAGGACCGAGCCGACGGTAATTGAGGCGCCAGCAGGTGGCCCGCGACGAGGTCCGTGAAACATCACGGCCTCAGTCTTGGCAGGGGCCACCCTAAGCCCCAGCGCCTCGATGCGCCCGACCACTTGGGACACACCCACTGTGGCCAGGCGCGCCGCCTCCTCGAAGTCTCGCCCCCGGGCCGTGACGAGCGTGTCATCCGCATAGCAGATGACGTCTAGGCCCGGGGGGAAAGCTCCACGCAGCACCCAGTCGTAACCGATGTTCCACAGGAGCGGTCCTAAGACCGAACCCTGCGGGACACCGCACGACACGGGCCTGCGGAGCAAAGCTCCGTCTCGGTCCTCGTACAGAACCCCCCTGCCTTCGAGATAGTCGGCCACCAGCCGCCTCAGGTAAACCGGCACTCCATGGTACCGGAGTGCCTCGCTGACGCAGCTGAATGGCAGAGTCCCGAAGGCGTTGGCGATATCCAACGATACCGCCAACAACACCCCTCTGCTGGCGACGGCCGCCTCCGCAGCAGCCCTCAGGCGCAGGATGGCCCCGATCGTCGAACGTCCAGCACGGAAACCGTACTGGGCATCCGACAGACCAGGGCCCACCTCATCAAGATGCCGGACGATACGGGTAGCAATCACTCTTTCGAGCAGCTTTCCCGCCTCATCCAGCAACACGATAGGCCTGTAGGCCGCCACGGTGTCGGGTGGCCGTCCCGGCTTCGGGAGGAGAACCAGCTTCCCCGCCTTCCAGCAGTCAGGAAACCGTCCGGACGCCAGGCACACGTCGAACAGTTCCCTGAGGCGATCCCCCATGTGGTTGAGGACCAGGGCCAACACCCGTCCGGGTACCCCGTCGGGCCCGGGGGCGTCGGGCCCGGGGGGTGGGTAGTGTACCTGCCTGCGACGCCAAGGTCGTGGGTTCGATTCCCACTTAAGACAAATCTTTGTGTGCATGAACATGGGGTTTTGTCTTAGTCTGGGTGTTTCTATGTATAATAAGTATGTATTTACAAAAGAAAAGTATATATGTATTAGTATCAGTTATTCTAGTACCCATAGTAAAAGCTCCGCTTAGTTTGGGACTAGATGGCCTTGTGTGTGAGTTGTGGAATATTTATTATTTATTATTATTAACAATGTTGACCCGAATATGTACGGGTTCCACACACTCGCCACAATACACCGACCGTGAGACGGTGAGGTGTTGTAACTCACACAATAGGGGTAATTTAAGTGTGCCTCAGACACGCTTGGACTATCCATTTGCATACGAGAACACTTCACAGCTACGCCCATAAAATTAACTCGCATGTCTACCTACTCGTAAACGAGTCCTCTAACTTTACACTCAAATATACTGCCTTCATAATCTTTACTCGAATGTACGTATAATTTTGCCACAAACTTGTGAAATTCGCAATAAAACTCAAGCGAAAGGTCGCGGCAATTTGTTATTTTCTTTTACTTTAAGACTGCCAATTACGGCCAAATTGCTGCCACCAACCAGTTTAACTTTTCCTTTAATTGCGCACTTTTCTTTCTTAAGCTATCATGTAAATGACAAACAAGTTTTGGAATCAATTGAACCAATCAGGTTCTCTACAGCTTTGGGTATAATCTTTAAAAGGCGATATGCGAGAATGCAAATTGGGACGACCAAACAAAGACTTTAATTCTCATCTGACCTTCATACATGTAGTTAATGGCTCATCAATGCTTTCCGTAGCAAACGAATTAATTGCGAATAACTGAACGTCACCCACGGAATCCGGAGATGATGTCAAACAGCAATGGACACACTGACGTCATCGCAAAGTGTCGGACTGCCACATTCTTTCATCAAATCGTTCCTGATTAAAGCCGGCGAGGGTAAACGTCGCCGTCGTTTAGCGTCTTTCATTTACAGACTAAGATCAAAAGAAAGGTATAATTCGTCCAACTGTCAATTTTCGACGTCAATGAATTTTTTATTATTCATTTTCCTTTTGATCAACTTGAAAATGACTTTGGACGTTTATTAAATTATTCTTTGTGATTTCATTTATGGAGAACGCTTTCAAAATCAAAAAGGCATTTTATCAAATACGCTCCGGTGGTCATATCATGGCCGCAATTTCATATAATTTATAGCCTTCCTGGTATAACTCCTTGGCTCTTTACGACACCCCGGGGAATCGGGTCGTATCTTATTCTAGCTAAGATTACGCAAGTTGTATACTATATATTATCATTAAACTTGTATACCTATAAATACGAGGCAAATAGTTATTGGTTATATGACAAAACAAACCATTTTTTTGTCAATTGCCCAAAATTGTGCAACGAAAGTTGAAATATGACCATGTAGATATTTTAAATTATTCACGTCATAGTTATTTAACATGAATTTTAACAAAAAAAAAATGATATCCGTATAGCTAGAACAAAAGACATTTTTTGCAAGTTTAAAAAAAAAATAAGTTCCGTGATGATAAAAACCGTTTTTGTTTACTCACACATTATGAGAACTTTTTTCGACTTGTATGACTCATATTTCTGTTTTAATTAGAGCTCTAGTGATACTCACGACTTTAATCTTTTTTCCTGTAAAGGTTATGTCATCAATCAACTAAATTTTATAATTGACATTGATTGCTTGTCAACGCCAATCTTGTAAATACCAGATATAATTTGAGGTTATAAAATATGCCATGAGCATGACATAAGCTAACTCTAGAAAAATGTTATGAGATAGACTTTTAATCATTGCTTATACAGGATTCACTAAAAAAAGAAAGTAAAACATACAGTATTATTAGAATTAAGATGAAAAATTTAGATTAAAGGTTAGTTGCCTAAATAGCTGATAAAGAAAAATCTTATTGACATTCCTAAAAAAGATTTTAGATCTAACAAGATATATATTTAAAATATGTCAAAACAGCTACAATAAGCATGTCGATTGAACCTGAAATTGTAAAAAAATATTGGTAATCAGAATGCAAGAATTTTTAGCTACATACTTTAAGTCGTTACTAATTCTATGATCATTCAAACTTCCATGCGCCATACCATTTTTAAAGTACGAAATTATTACAAAATAATTTTGTGATTGAATAACCCGCAAAATTAATAGCAACTTTCATAGTAAAACCATTTTCATAAACGAAATATTTCGTATACCTACCAAACAAAATGAATAACTTCGCATACAACGTAGTGGACCGACAGTCCGTTAGTCTTTAGTATGTTGCGTTCGAACGAATCTCTAATTAATTTGAATTTAAAGTGGTATTATCTCAGGCAGTTTAGGTGATAACAAAGTAATTATATTAATAATGTTTCTAATACCGAGAGGTCATTCAATAACACAAAAAAAAAATGACAACTTACCTATTCTATCAGTCGCGATGAGTATCGAATCGAAAAGTAATTTCCCGTATCAAATAACGTTCAAAAGTAGATGAGATTCTCGTTTGATAATTTCAAAATCAGTCAAGAATTCGATCTGTAATCGTAACTTTCCAATTAAATAAGTTGATAGACAGTCCGATGGAGAAATATCAGTATCGTTGGAGATTTGGGCGTTTATTTATTTAAATTTGAAGAGATTATTTACTGTTTCTTAGTAGAAGTAACAGAGTTGTAAAATCAATCGATGAAAACAATATGCCTAGAGTTGCCGAATCATGTACTATTTGTTTTTTTTTAAACGACGCTTGCACTAGGAATAACTCCTGTGTCGCGGGGGTGTTTACAAACATACATTTCACGCCCACAAAGCAAACCCAGAGCCAGAACAAATCTATGCTGATCACACAAAGATTTGTCCCGTGTGAGGATCGAACCCACAACACCTGCAAAGTTGAAAGCGGCGAGGCAACCGCTTTTACCAATACAGTGCACACCGGGCACTCGCTTTACCAACCAGCATCTTTTTATTCTTCTATCTTTTGCAACTGTTTCTTAGTATAAATTGCTAAGCATAGCTAAATGCTATAAAAATAATCAATTAGAAGTTGAAATAACGTAAATAATCGTCCAAATATCCGATCCGAATATCTGAATATCAGTTATAACGTTGCGTTGCCCGCGGCCCATGGAACCATCATCCTCTTGTTATACCTATTACCATAACAGATCGACGTTGTTGAAAATTCATGAAACGTTCAAATATTCATAGATTTTTAATTGAATAATTCGTTGCTCTAGCCGTAAAATGAACTGTTAATGCTTTTGAAGAATTGTAGTGAATTCAGTTCGTTCGTTCGGTGAAACTTTGTTAAAGTAAGATTTTATAATGTTTTACGGTATCTTCTATGTGGAAAAATAAAAGAAAAATATTTTAAATTAAATAATTGAACCTGACTTTGATATCAGCTCATATGATACTGTTATAATGGTTGTATATTCATTGCGAAATTAAGAATATAACGAGTATACAAAAATCGTTGTATATGGCGTTCCATTTCTGCCTACCCTATGAATTAAATGCGTGATTTTGTATATGTATGTATATTTACGCTTTGTGTTGGTTTTCTCATGATCCCATATTCTAATGCGTATAAATAAAAACAGTACCAATGTATAGAGTTATCACGGTCATTCACGGCACCAACGCCAAAACAAATATAGGCATTGCATATTTTAAACGTGATCATTAATATTCATAATTTCGGTCAATAACTATAATTAATGAATATTAATATGTTTAAGGCAAATATTAGACTCGTTGATAATGTATTCTCCAATCAGGTCCTTATGAAATTTATGAATTAAATAAACATTACGAAATTTGCAGCCATTGCTAATAAATTACAACTTTCTTAATCAAAATAAATAGTAGATTAGTAATATTATATTAAATTAGTAAGAAGATATAATATGGAGACCCTGGCATAGATCGATACGCGTTGGCATTGACTTGATTCTTAATGAAGTGACACTGATTTGACAATCATTATTAACTTAGCTCGCAAATTGGTCGAGAAACCTTGGAGCTAGTCTACATTTATAAAATACGCATGTTATATTAAATTTGGCAATTGATCAAGGATAACGACAACATTTAAAAAAAGTAGAAAAAAATAAAAAAAAACACACATAAATTGGATCCAGAACAATAAAATTATAAATGGAATCGCCGTAAATTAAGAAGATGAAAACTAAAGTAAGGCCATTTTAATAGGTAACATTTGACAGCTCATATAAGCAAAGCAAAGTGCTACTTATGTACATCAGGAGTAGAGTCTAATTTTCTAAATAAATAATTGTATTAAAAAAACTGATGTTGTTTTCTTGAGCTTTATTCCTCTAGCGTAAGGCATATTTTTCTTTGCATAAATGAACTGTCAAATGTTACCTATTAAAATGACTCTACTTTAATAATTTATGAATAAAAAACTTTTTAGTTGTTTATGAAACTAGTGTGTAGTATTGGGTGCACATACATTGTTTTTTTATTATTGTGTTGTTGTTGGTGGTAGAAGATATTTTTCTTTTACCTTAGCCTTAAGTTGCCGCTACACAAACAAACTACTTATCAATGTGGCGGAGAAAGAAAAAAAGAAGGCAAAAAGAAAGAGTTGAAGCTAATAAAAAGTATAGTATGGCAAGATTAATAATAATATTGAAGATTGTTGGCGCCAATCACGCCATTAACATTGCCCGTGTCAACGCTCCCTAAATATAATAGGCCAAAGGGCCAGTTTCCTAAGTCACTTTGACAGATACTTGACAACTGTCAAACGGTTGTCAAGATTTCATTATATAAAGCTTGCGATCTTCAATCGAACCCTCTTTCTCTTATTTTCTCTTCCTTCGAGCTCACGATTATACAACATTGTACGTTTTTAAGTTAGTTTGTAATAAACCAAATACGTTGCAAACATCCTTCTTTCATTTATGTCGAATTGCCGCGACATAAATTGGCGACCGTGGACGAGGACCTCGCTATACAACGCGGTTCTTCTGTGGATGTGCCACGGCGACAGCGGTGAGGAGATCCAGCGTGCTGCCTACAAGTCACCCAGGTCAAGGATCAAGCTGAAGGCTGCTAGCTTGCCGTCCCGGCGAAGCCATCAGTACCTGCGGCCAACGTGTGGCATTCCGCCTGCACGCCATCCCCGTGACATCGCCGCCGTGCCCGCAGCCATTTTGTGGCCCCTAGCCACGCGCATGCGCCACGTGGCTGCGCATCCACCAACTCCAACGCATCAGGCGCCTAAAGCGGGTGCACGCTAATTTTGTGTGCCTCAAGCATGCCTGATTGCACCTACCACATGTGAGCTCGTTCCATTTTCTTATTCCTTCATATTTCCTACTCAATTTTGTGCAATTAGCTAATTTCATTGTAGATTCAGTAATTTTCAACAATTTAAATTCAATATTTTCTTAAATTTTGGCTAAATAATTAGCCACATCATCATACTTTATTTTCAAATTTTGCCATGTCATCCAATTTAACATAATTCTGCATCAGACTATAAGCAATTTATATTAAAATATAACAATTTAAGTGTGCTATCTGCATAGTATCACTTTTTACCGACTTTTTTAATTGGAATTCAACCTTCCCATTACAAAACTAACATTTCACAAGCCTTGTGCTGATACAATCCGCTTTAATTTGCTACATAAGCAATATATTTAGCGCCTACAAATATTAATTCCAGTTGCCGCCTGGTACGAGACGTTCACCCACCATCTGCTTGCTTAAGACTGCACGCTTCGCTGATCACTGCCTGCCTGCCTACTGCCAGCACTGCCGTTGGACTAAGGAGCGTATCGTTCGTACATTGAATTATTTATTCTTTTAAATTCTAGAATATTCTTTCTGGTTAATTTCATCTACCCACAATGACTTCCAGCTCAGAGGAAAATAGTTACAAAGATTTGTGTGTTAAGCGCAGCAACATTAAAGGCCGTTTAACCAAATTTAAAAACCACATGGATGTGTTAATTAAATTAGAAACTGTATCCGAGTTGGAAATCAATAAGTTGGAATTGAGGTTGTCCAGAATTGAAAATTTATTTAAAGAATTTGACGGCTTAAATTCACGGATAGAATTGCTATCTCCATCTATGGAGGATGAGTTGGATATCCGTGAGGCTTGTGAACAAGATTTTGATCATTATATTGCATTAGCTAAACGTTTAATAATTAAATTCTCTCCATCAGAGCTTAACACTAGCACTAAGTCTGATGAATCATCTGTACACTCATGCTGTAGCCATATTAGTCCTAATAGTTTGGGTTTTAAGCTGCCCACAATTCAAATAAATAAGTATGATGGTTCATGTTCAAAATGGTTGCTTTTCAAAGAAACTTTTAGCTCTCTTATACATAGCAATAGCAAAATACAAAATATTCACAAATTTTACTATTTAAATTCATATTTGGAAGGTGAAGCTGCAAATGTACTTAGCAATTTAGATGCAACTGATGAGAATTACCTTACAGCATGGGAACTTCTCTGTTCTCGCTATGATGATAAGCGCAAACTTATAGATAATCACTTAAAATCTTTATTTAACTTTGAACCTATCAAGGAAAACTCTAAGTCTTTTCTATTTGTTATAGATCATGTAACTAAAAACTTAAGGGCTCTTCATACATTAGGTTTACCCACTGAGCAATGGGATGCCCCACTTGTTCTAATGATAACCTCTAAATTAGAAAATAGGTCTAGCTACAAGTGGGAAGAACATAAGATAACTTTATCCGATGTCCCTACTTTAAAGGAATTATTTGATTTTCTCAAGTCTCGGTCAAAGATATCTGAGTCTGTCGAACTTAAAAGATTAGACAAGCCGAAGCCAGTGGCCAGTAATCCTCCTAACAAGTTTCATACAAGAGCATTAGTAGCAACAGCTAAAGATGACTCTGCCCCTAATAGTAGGAAGGTAGAATTTAAATGTGTTTTTTGCAAAGAGTCACACCGTTTGTATGAGTGTGCGAAGTTCAAGGCGAAGCTTCCTGAGGAGCGAAAGCTCTTCGTAACTTCTCAGCAATTGTGCGAAAATTGCCTGCGAAAGGGCCATGTTGTGGATCAATGCCGACTTACAGGTCACTGCCGTGTATGCAAGCAAAGACATAATAGTTTATTACATGATGCTATAACGCCTAACAGTAATTCTGAAACTGTTGTTTTATCTGCTGCTTTGTCTCATAGTTCTCAAGTCTTATTATGTACAGCTAGAGTTCAACTTTCTAATTGTTTAACTAACAAAACTATAAACGTTAGAGCTTTACTTGACTGTGGCAGTCAATGTTCATTCATAACTGAATCTGTTAAAACCCAACTAGATGTGTCTTGTGAACCATCTAATGTCAATATTTTTGCCATTGGAAGCAATCAAATCAAATACAAAACTAAGCGTTGCATGATAAATTTGCAATCTAACAATAAAACATATAATGTAGATATGTTTTGCCTAGTTTTACCTAAAATATCAGATGATCTACCACGGTTAGCATTTGATTCCACATTTGCAAATCTGTCTAGATTTGATCTAGCGGATCCTAATTTCCATGAACCATCCCCTATTGATATGCTAATAGGTGCTGATTTGTTCTGGGACCTCATTGGCTCAGAGCAGCGCTCCTTAGGAAGTAACTCCCTTGTGCTTCGCGGCTCTAAACTCGGATGGTTAGTGGCGGGTTCGATTCCCATCAACCCACAAACTACATTTCCTAATAAATGTAAATCCATAAATGCCTGTCATGTTGCTTTAAAGGAAGATCAATTATCCACCCTTGAGCACCAGGTAACTCAATTCTGGGAATTAGAAAATGTCCCACCTACTTCACCCTTTACAAGGGAGGAACAGTTGTGTGAGAAACACTTCCTCACCAACACTATCCGCCTAGATAATGGTCGTTTTTGTGTAGGACTACCTCTTCGTGACTCTCGCAATTGCTTAGGTGATTCATACCGGTCAGCCAAGAAAAGGTTCTTGTCTCTAGAAGCACGCTTTAAAAAACAGCCAGAGCTTAAGATAGCTTACACTAATTTCATACACGAGTATGCTGAACTCGGTCACCTTTCAGAATCTCCTTCTGAAAGGCCTATTAATTCATTTTTTCTGCCTCATCACCCTGTGATGCGAGAGCACAGCGAGTCTACTCGCATACGCGTAGTATTTAACCTACGGAAATATAGGTCTAACATTCCAAATCTTTTTTCAATCGATGAAATAAAGCCTGAGTTAGATAATTTAGTCATTAGTAATGCAACTAGCACATTAGGCATAGGCTGGTCACCTGACTCAGATCAATTAAATTTCATAATCAAAACTCCTAGTGAGTCTAAAATAACTAAACGATCCATATTATCGTCAATTTCTCAAGTGTTTGATCCCTTAGGGTTATTATCAATTTATATAATTAGACTAAAGATTTTGCTTCAATCCTTATGGACTCATCCATCAGTTAATGGATGGGATCAACCAGTTCCTGATAACATTAAATCTCAATGGCTAAGTTTTGCTAGTAACATGCCTAAACTTTTAAATTTAAAGATACCTAGGTTAACTCTTATAAATAATGCAAAATTTATAGAGTTACATTGTTTTAGTGATGCTTCACAGCAAGCATATGCTTCTTGTATATTTCTAAAGTCCATAGACGCAACAGGTGCATCTGAAGTGCACTTGCTGTGTGCCAAGTCGCGAGTATCTCCTTTAAAAGCTACTAGTATCCCACGCTTAGAACTGTGTGCCTCTCTTTTAGGGGCTCAATTGAGCTCTGCGGTGAGTAAGGCTCTACGCTGTAATATCAATAGGTCATTCTACTGGACCGACTCCCAGGTAGTTTTGAGTTGGATTCGCACGTCTAAGAAACTTAAAACGTTTGTGGCCAATAGAGTTGCCTCTATCCATGAGCTCACAGACAGTAATTCATGGCGTTATGTGCCCACATCTCAAAACCCTGCAGATCTCGCTTCACGAGGTGTTAGTTTGCAAGATACATCAGCTGATCAGCACTCGCTATGGTGGCATGGGCCTCCATATCTTAAGTTGTTGGAGGAGTGCTGGCCTCTGACTAAGTCAGATCTAGAGGATATCCCTGAATTAAAAACGGTGTCCGTTTTGGCGGCGGAAGTTACACCTTCGGTCTCCATTATTTTAAAGTTTGATAAATTTTCTAAACTCATCAAATTGCATAGAGTTTACACAATGGTTTTTAGGTTTATTCATAACTGTAAAAACCCCAAAAATAAATACACAGGTACTTTACAAGTGTCTGAACTTAATTATTCACTTGAAGTTATCACAAAAATAGCTCAGAAAGAATCTTTTTCTGAGGAAATAAATCACTTAACAAATAAAAAAGGCTTATCAAATAAATCTACTTTAATTTCATTAAATCCTTTCATAGACTCAGTAGGATTGTTAAGAGTAGGTGGTCGCATTGACAGCTCTAACCATCCATATGACAAGAGGCATCCAATTTTGTTAAAATCTAATCACATACTTACTAAATTAATATTCCAGGCAGAACATGAGCGTCTGCTACATGCTGGTCCTCAGCAACTACTAGCTTCAGTTAGAGAACGCTACTGGCCAATTGGGGGCCGTATTTTAGCTAGAAAGGTGGCTCGCAGCTGCTTTAGGTGTCGTCGTATTAAGGGCCAAACCTTAACAAATATGATGGGAGATTTACCTAATGATAGAGTTGAAATTAATTACCCTTTCTATTCAGTAGCAACTGATTTTGCTGGACCGTTTTATATCGCCGACCGCAAAGGTCGAGGATGTAAAATATCCAAATGTTACATGTGTGTCTTCATTTGCTGTCGTTTCAAATGCATTCATTTGGAAGCTGTTAGTGAGCTTTCCAAGGATGCATTTATATTAACTTTAAGGCGTTTCATAGCACGCCGTGGTCTACCTCAAACCATATATTGTGACAATGGCCGCAATTTTGTTGCAGCAGCCAAAGAGATATCTAATTTTCTCAAATCCAATAGCGATTCTATTTGTGAGTTTGGAGTACGCCAAGGCATAGAATTTAAATTTTCTCCAGTGTACGCTCCTCAGTACAACGGGCTGGCAGAGGCCGGGGTCAAGTCGGCTAAATTCCATATAAAACGTATTCTTGGCAATTCGCATTTAACGTTCGAAGAACTTTCTTCGCTTTTTGCACAAATAGAGGCCATCCTTAATAGCCGACCCCTCTGTCCTCTCAGCCCGTCACCAAATGACCTACAGTCCCTCACCCCCGCTCACTTTTTGATTGGTAGGCAACTAACAACGCTACCTTCACCGAGCTACGTGGACTGTAGCACCAACAGTCTCGACCGCTACAGGCGTCTTCAGCAAGTCAAGCAGCACTTCTGGCAGCGATGGGCTGCAGAATACATCGCTGAACTACAACAGAGGACAAAATGGCGCACCAGGTGTCGTGATTTGAAGCTCAACGACCTGGTTCTCGTAAAGGAGGACAGCGTGCCTCCTCTCTGCTGGCGGTTGGGGCGCGTCTCCAAGGTCTTCCCTGGACCTGATGGTGTGCCTAGGGTGGCAGACATCTCCACATCACAGGGCATAGTGCGCAGGGCCCTCAATCGCCTATGCGCTCTGCCTCTAGAGGAAGAACAACGTTGAAACCTGGTTTTCAACGCCCGGGAGGATGTTGGCGCCAATCACGCCATTAACATTGCCCGTGTCAACGCTCCCTAAATATAATAGGCCAAAGGGCCAGTTTCCTAAGTCACTTTGACAGATACTTGACAACTGTCAAACGGTTGTCAAGATTTCATTATATAAAGCTTGCGATCTTCAATCGAACCCTCTTTCTCTTATTTTCTCTTCCTTCGAGCTCACGATTATACAACATTGTACGTTTTTAAGTTAGTTTGTAATAAACCAAATACGTTGCAAACATCCTTCTTTCATTTATGTCGAATTGCCGCGACAAAGATATTATGCAAGTAACTTGAATATTCTGAATGCAGTTGGAACTTGAGTAAACCTGAGTGACCCGTTTGATTATATTTGTTAGATTGCAATATTCCACTAATCCATTTAAGTCAGCATTGAAACTTCAGGTCCTAGACTAAAATAACTTGTCAACGTTGCAAACAGTTCGCCTGCTTTAGACATTTTAGCACAAAGCTGTTCTTTACAAAGCGGTTTAAATATACAATCTCCAACAATGGGAATACTTTCATTGGTCTTTATTATATTAGTCTCATTCTCTGATTTGTTCACGTGATTAGAAAAACATGTACCAACATATGAGTGCGTAAAACCTGAAACGTTGTTTTGTCCCTGCGTTCCAGCCGCAGTTGTTTTTCATAAAAACGATCACAAATGTCAAAATTAGTATGGATTTAAAAACAAAGTAATGAAAATAACGAAATTTTCACGCAAGCGGAACGCTGGGTATATTGTTGAGATTGTATACACTCTACTTATCAACTCTCTACGATTAAATCAATTTGTCAACGAAATTCTCAATTTTTATCACTTTCTATAGTTTTATCTGTCTATAGTTTGTTGTTGTTACGTGATTAGAAAAACATGTTCGCATGAGTGTGTATCGATGTGGTAGAAACGGTCCGACGAGCCGGAACGCGCTTTCACGGCGAGCGAGGCGACTGCGGCGCGGGGACGTGACGCGTTGTGACGTCATTGCACGTTTCACTACCTTCGATAATTTATAATAGACACGTTGATATAATGCAACCAGAAGTGACAATGGATTGTAATTTGAGTAGGTAATTAGTACTAAGTACTAATGATATGTGCTTACTAGGCATTATGCGCTGTATGTTTTATGCTGGTTATGCTCATTGGCAAGGCAGAAAGTGCAATCATAATTATTTGTCTAATTATAGCTCCACTGAATAAATTACATTATTACATAGTACATCGAATCATTTTTGTGTTTTAACTAAACTCATACAAACGTCGGTCACAATCGAGTAATTCATAATTACACAGTTCTAGTTTTGTATAGCAGTGCAAGTGGTTATAATTTTTTTTATATATCCACTAGCTTTATCTATACACTTATATAATTGTTCGCCCGGCTGTCTGACTGACTGATTCATCAATGCAGAGCCTAAACCACTAGGGCTAGGAATTTGAAATTTTGCATGAAGGTTTCTTCCATGGCGTAGGTGCGCACTAAAAGGGGATAAAATGAGGGATGAACGGTTGTAAAAATGACGGACTTCCAGCGTCTTTTTTTAAGCTAGAAAAAAAAATCGCATAGTTAAACTTGAATAAAAATAAATTAATTTCTGTGCCAGGGTTTTCCAAAATTTTATATTTTAGCGGGTGAATTTAGGGCTTTTAGGTAAAAATGAGTTTACGTAAAAATTCAATGTATATGGTTTTAAATATTTTAAAGTTGCGGGCACTACCGGCTAAAATATATATAAATCATAATTATTTAATTTTGTTACAAAAGATAATAATTTAACCAACTTACAAGTCCTTGAACGATAAATTCTAGCCAAAAATAAAACAAAGAAATCCAAATTAATTATTCATTGTATACCTACGTTTCCTTTAAACATTTTACGCGTCAATGTCAAATAAGCCGTAAAATCTAAAAAAAAGTAAAAATAAAAGCTAAAAAGAGCTGTCTCTAAGGATTAGAGATATATCCAATTAATTGACAGCTGAGAATTGCCTGAGCCAGGTAGGCTTCAAGGGATTTAGTTTGGAAATTGGCAATCTAAGACCCAATTTAGATAGGTGGTGGCGCCTGATTACTCGTCAATTAAACCCAGCTCTGCTATAATGCGTATAATATACTTGCTTCTATCCAAGCCTTCGCCCGCGTGGTATCTACATCGATAAAAAGTAGTTTATTTTTTGCCTGCGGTCTTAACCTTCCTTTTAACCAACTTTCATCAAACTCGGCCCAGTAGTTTTGAACCTGTTGGGTACAAACAATCAGAAAAAAATATTTCCTCTTTGTATTTTTCTTTTGATATAATTGCTCGAAATATTAGTTCTTAATATGTCGATAAATTAATAAGTAGTATATTGAATTAGCGAAATAGCAGCGATAGCCGAGTGGGAGACCGTAGGACTGCGAAGTCAAAGGTAACTGGTTCAACGCACAGTACACACCTCTGTAAATAAATCGTTAAGATTCGTATTTTCAAAGATATGGGTGTATTTATCGCTCGGTAAGGGTAAAGGAAAACATCGTGGGGAAACCTGCACACCTGATAGTGCCTGAATAGTGGTAAAGGCCCAAGCCCAGCAGTGAACATGTATCAGATTTAAAGAATTTTTAAAACTTAATAATTACGGCGCACTTTATTTAAAGAAAAAAATAAAGATAATTATACTGACTACGTAAACCTTGCTTACCCACAACTTGATTATAGTATAAATAGACTAGCAAAGAATTTATCAAGCAATTTGCTTGCTCAACAGCGGTTGAAGAGTTACGCTGCTGAACCACAAAATTAGTTAGCGTAAATAATCGTTATAGGCAATCTACTATCTACCCATTAAACTTGCAATCAATAAACCCAGAATTGAGTAGTATCCAATCAACGAGCAACTCCAAGACGAAGTGTCAGGTAGCGGTAGAACTTTCGATTGGTTTGTTAAACGCTCTTGAAAAGGGATACCCTTGGAGATTGTTGGAACGATTTACGGAGACGGGTACTGACTACGGCTGATACGTTAGCGTGTTATTCTACCAGTGTTGTGCTATTCAGCTATGCCGCGAGGATGTGTAAGCACCAGGTCTGTCTCACTCCCCGAGTCAACGAAAACATACATATGCGTGAAGGGTACCTCAGCCACCTCGTTCCATAAGGAACTCGCGTGCGAGCGGAGACGCACACGCACTGTTTTAAACAACAATTCGTAAAACGCTAGTGTGGTTCTGTAGATGGCGATAGTATCTTTTTGTCACTTGATGACCCTATGGCGACACACGTGCAACGGTCGCTGAATAGGTTCAAAGTATTTTGATCGTCCATCTATAGCACGCACGTATAGTATACATATATTCCACGCATCTATCCATACAAAACTATTGCTAAGCTCAGACTGTTCCCACCATTGCATTGGCAAGCATATAATTTGTTCAAATCAAATCATTTATTCCCATCGGCCCCAAGGGGCGCTTGAACACGTCAAAACAAACATCAACATACAAAAAATATAAAATTTAAATAAGACTTAACTAATTAAATTATAATACTTATTGCAATAAAATGATTTGACACCGGAGCTTAGATTGACTTTAATGTGGTTCTTTGTCCATGTGAACCAATGAATACTTATGATTGCTAGATTTAAAACGTATCAGTGGCATTATAGCTTGCCGCAACTCGAGTGGAAAAGCAACCTCAATGTAAAGTTTATGTCAGCCTTTGAAACGTTACCCTGAACAAACGTGACCACAAAGATAGTCGATATTGGCTGTCACCGTAGCATTGATTTGCTTTCGGTTCGTTCATTAGCCCCTCTAAAAGGTCCATCGGTTTTATTGGAT
The DNA here is from genome assembly GCA_905147285.1 of Hypena proboscidalis. Lineage (NCBI taxonomy): Eukaryota > Metazoa > Arthropoda > Insecta > Lepidoptera > Erebidae > Hypena > Hypena proboscidalis. The sequence goes on along the minus strand of LR990128.1, from coordinate 14,157,821 downwards.
ACCCTTCTCGGATGTTTGATTTCGCCCGAAGTCGATCTCAATAGGCAGTGGATTGTATTTCGTTGCCAATTACTGGCGTCAAATACACGGAACAAAATAATCAGTGCGCAAATAGGTCCTTTGTAAATTCTCGGTAACAAGCTGCTATTTCGTGTATTGCGAATAAGTTCTAGGGAAGAAGCAACACATTCTTACCTTACCTTTTTAACATATAGCTTGCACTACCATGTTCCAGTTTTAAAGTGAGACTAGGCCCTGAACATGGAGTATTAGCACACACAATACTTCAAATCACTAAAACGCGCGATGCCGCTGCCGCGACCAACTGTTTCGAGAAGAACAGTCAATTGTTTTGATAAAAACAGTCGCCTAATCGCCGATGTTAAAAGTACCGTGTATGCTTTGGCCCTTAATATAAAGGCCTTAGTTATATATGTCCATGAGCTGTAATTGGGACTTACCTTCAGATGGTCTACACCCTGGTCCTCTACATAATTATGCCGTATACAAAAGCCTTCAATGAAACCGGTCTGGAGGTAACAATACAAATAAGGAGCTACAGGACGGAAAACATTCTTGCAGAGCACTCACTTTAACGACCTGATATCAACATTAAGAACCGGAAAGTACTTATTTCCGTTGCAAGGAGAATGACATTGTTAATATTGGATCATAAATTATATTTACAACCTCTTCTCATTGCAGCGTCTCTTTTGAATACTCTGGAGCTACCTTATTCTTTTTAATGTAAAAGTTGTTATAAATGATGTTATTATTTTTTTGTGGAATTGCTAACATTTCTATAAAGATTATTTTGAAACTAATTGTTAAATTACAATGTGTGTATGTGTATTATTGCAAAATATATTATTTTCATTCTTATTCAAAAGTCTTCTCTCTTATTTAAGAGCTAACCACAACTATATGTTTTTTAAATTGTTTTTTCAAGTTGCTTTGGACTGTGTTCTGCACACTTAGATCTTTTGAACTACGCAACAGATTCCAATGCGATTTTCATCAATAGACAGAGTAATTCAAAGGCAGGGTTTTATAATGAATAGCACAGAACTATATTGATACTTTAAAATCTATGTTAAAAGTAAAACAAGAAGACGTAAAGCTTCAACAATTTTCTTTTTGTTCCAGATGTGACAGATCGAGCGTTATGGCGTCTCAACTGTTGTTCTAAATTCAACTGTATCATGGTGTTACCCTAAAGGACTTTCTGATGAACTATAAACACCTTTTAGTGACTTGTGACATAGTGTCAATGACACGGTGAAAATTAATGACAATCATGGGGAGGCGACGTTGGAGATTCGTCACCATCACGGCGATTCTGCTGTTTGTTATAAAAGACACGCAGTGTCAAGGTATGTACCACTGTTTTGCTCTATCTATATTATACACACTGTAAGGCCGGTTACTACTTAAGCGGAGAGAGAGGAGGAGACATGTTTCAATAACCAATTCGGTTTCGTTACCGAGCTGAGCTGAGAGATGGGATGTAGCAATAGAGCTGATTAGAGTGATTCAGATCCTTCCTCTTTCATCTCCTGTTCTCTTCATTTTAATAAAAACCTGGTCGAAAGCCATGTTTGGTGGAACCCAAACATCTGACAAAATATTTTTTACAACCAATTAAATCACTCGATTTTTGTTAACTAAACAACAAAATGTTAACTTAACTGTCAGAATTGAATGATATCGTTCGTTTCTCTAGATTTGGGTGGTGGTAGGTGACACGGCGCAATAAATACTATTTATAATATTTCAGCCAACAATATTTCTTTTTTTTATTAAATAACGATCACATAGTAATATTTATACTTTAATACGCAATTAGCATATTATTTACGGCAATAAACCAAGCGCTCCGCGTCCGCCTCGTGTTCAATCAATCCAACCCATAAAAAATACAGCGACATCTGGCGCCTGAAATTTTAATAATCTTCGCCAATGTAACCGATTTATTTTGCTTCAATTTGTTAATCACTATTGAAGCGCATTTATCAAAGTTATAGTAACTATATGTAGACACTGTGTTGTATAGAATTCAAAGTAATTCATTATAGTAAGTATATTATTATTTCCTTGCACGAGGAATGTGATTTTCCTCGTAATAAATCGCATCTGTCACAAATACGCCTCTGAATTTCAACAAAATGTCGCAGTGTGCAGTAACACACTCCCTCATAATCCCTTATTAAGATTAAGCAATCATACATATACAGTAGTATACACGTGTACATCAAGACATGATTAAAGTTGGCTCATTTGCTATTCATTGCCAATAATGTTTTATGTAGACTAATCCCTACGTACGGGAGGCGCTTCAATAATAAATGTACCGCCCGAGGAGTTACTTTGAAAACACACATTTGCCTTCTGATTTATTGAACAAATTAATTTATGAATCCCAGGTTTGCGTTGCGAGGGGTTACCTTAATACATAACGTGATTTGCTCTAGATATTATGCAAACAACCCAAGTCTGCTATTTCAATAGTGTCAACATAGGCTTCATAATTTTTGAAGCGGCCGTGGCGCAATGAATAATGCATCGGTCTTACTATCGAGAGGTCGTGGGTTCAAATCCTGGCCATTACACCACGGACGTGAACTTCTTCCTAACACAAGATAATTAAGCTTAGCTGGAGGGGGTTAAAAAGAATACAAGTAATTAGTATTTTCATATTACTATATAATAAGTTTCTTTTTTATCACAATTGGTAATTGGTAATTTGAGGACGGTTTTGGTAATCTGCTAAAGCTGACAGAAATGAATGTCAAAATTCTAAAGCAGAATAAGAACCATAGAGAAATTAAAGCGCTAGAGGAGAACAAGCTGAACTATTTCGACTTTAAATCAACGACGTGGAACAAAAACGGTCAAAATGATCAATACATGGTGCATGAAAGGAGCCTCCTCGTGTAACGTACACAACGATTCACTACGTCCGGCGCACCCTGGGCAATTCGCGAATCCTCCAAAGCGAATTGGCTAATCCTTTCACCACGATGGCGAGTCAAAATAAAATTTGACTCAGCCATCGACACGACGAAGAAGAAGAACAATATGATGGCATGTCAAGATTTGTCGTTTTGAAAATATGTGTATTTATGTATTTATCATATAAATTAGCGCTTGATAACGGGGAAGGAAAAGATCTTAAGGAAACCTGCATGCCTGAGAGTGCCTAAAAAGTGCTCGAGGGTGTTTGAAGTCTACCAATCCCCACTTGACCAGCGTGGTGGACTATGGCCTAACCCTTCTCATCATGATAAGATGCAGCCAGAAATGGGACATGTATTAGATACGGGGCTGCTATTTATTATATGATGTCAATAAAAAACATTTTGAACACTAATGAAATAGTAGATTCGGGACTAAGGTTGCGAACACGTTCTGTAATCCGAACGCTCCTTATTCTTACTAAGTACACCAATATCGAAATCTACAGCCGAAGTTAGAAAAGAAAATTTTACGAACAAAACTAATATTGTTTGTCCCGGGAAAATAAGGTCATTCGAAAAACATGGTGCGCACAAAAAAGGCGGGGAGTCAATATTTATAACCTAGATAAACATGGAGCGAATAAAGTCAGAGGTGGCGTTCAGTTATACAGGGTGTTTTTTTAAACAATAATAACCTTTTTGGTAACGAGGCGTCCATCTTTTGTTTTACTACTTTTTAAAATTGCAATAACTTTATTTATTTTAATATTTACTTTATTACCTTACTATAATTTAATAGTTCAAATTAATAAAAGAAATACTTAACTATATATACCTACATCAAATAAAATAATGATATAAAATTATTAAATAAACTAAAAACGCGTCAAAAATTCAGGTGTATTTTTTTTTATTTTTCAGTTTGTATTTTATCGTTTCAAACTTTTATTTATCTTAATTATTACAACATACATAATCGAATTTAAGGAAAATAATGTAAGAATGAATTTTGCCAGTTCATAAAATAAAAGTTATTTAGCGTAGTGTGTAAAAACTATATAAAATGGGTGCGCTAGGTGAGTGGGCACAATATGCGCATTCTGCACAATGCAAGTGTCGTCACCCACGTGCGCCCACTAACTGATCCATATTTATTATTTAAGAGTAGGCTGTGAATAGCAACAGCGTCCGATCAAACCTCACGTTTTGGAGCATTTTCAGAATAGAATCGAAGTGTTCTATTTTGCGGATTAGGTAGAATGCGGTAGAACGAAAAATTATTTAAATTTTCAAAAATTAAGTACCTATGTCTATTTGCCTCGTTGGACTAAAGCCTGGTCGAGCAAACATATATATAAATAAATAAATATATCTTAACTTACACACTACGCCATCTAGTCCCAAACTAAGCAGAGCTTGTACTATGGTTACTATAATAACTGCTACTAAATACATATATACTTAGTATACATAGAAACACCCAGACTAAGACAAACCCCCATGTTCATGCACACAAAGATTAGTCTTAAGCGGGAATCGAACCCACGACCTTGGCGTCGCAGGCAGGTGCACTACCCATTCCGCCATCTGGTCGTATCATTTGGCATTCTTGCGTCAGTAATAATTTAATTGATGCACGGAGTTAGAATTGGATGGCATAGACTCACATTGTCTGATGTTATTAACCTCTACCACACCCTTCTGGGTAATATAGGCGTTATTATTATTATTTTTTTTTTTTTTTTTTTAAAACGACATATATATAATATGTTATGTTATGCCTAGTTGTCAGGCTACCTTTTATATTCAGTTGGAAATGTAGTCATTATTATGTCCTCGAAAGACATATAGCGAGCAGATAAATGGCGTCCTTCAGAAAGAACAAGTACGTAGTACACGAAACCGGCAAGCATGAATAACGAGATGTATGAATGTTGAGGAAGCGAAAGAAGTATGTAAGAGCACATGGTGTTCCATCGTCCCCAGTGGAATAAAGTCGTGATTTTATGAATGTATGTATTTCATTAACCGATTTTCTAAGTTGTTTTTATTCCACGAATTGGATTAAGGCTAAAATACCACTTTAATACCAATGAAAAGGTTTGTAGGTTCACTGCACGTGTGGTGTAGTGGTTTAAGCGGTCGCTTCGCCGCTCTACACTGCACTGGTGTTGTGGGTTCGATCCCCACATGGGACAAATCTTTATGTGATTCGCAATGATTTGTTCTGAGACTGGGTGTGCTTGTGTAAGTGAATGTGTATATTTGGCTTTGTCATTGGGACCATTGGATAGTGTAATTGCTTCTGGCGTTCTATCTAATGTAAAAAAATCCAAATCCATTTTTATTAAATCCAAATCCATTAAGGCTCTGCCACACTACACCCGATTCGTATTCTTATTTTTATCCGTCAAGACATTGACACGAGAGTCGGACAAACCCCAAATATAGCTCGGACTGAACTTTGATCGGATTCTGGCCGAATCGAATAGTAAAGTTTATAAATATAAAAGCTGTGAATCTTCAATCGTTTTATTTAAATCGTAAGCCAAGAATAGCATAAAAACCTTTTTTATAACAATTTTCGAATTGAAGTCACGACAGCAATGCAGCGATGTTCGGTATTATGAAACTGGGCGTAACTATTACAGAAATCCATTATCGCGAACCATTGGCGGCAACAAATGTAAGTAGCAGGAATGGTAACAACATTACATAACTAAATCACCTATATCACTCAGATGGGAGTGGCAGGGGTGTATAAGACACTCGTTTCACTTATTATATGTAGGTTCCACGTGATAGAGATGGAGGTGATGATGACCCTAGCTATCACCTATATAATCCTCCCCTTCTGCGTAAAATACTTGAGTTATTTTCACTGGTGGTAGAGCTCTTGTGAATGAGCTCGAGGGCGACAGCACCACCGTCTCACCTTTAACCTGCCGCCAAATAGTAGTGCTTCCATTACTGTGTTCCGGTTTGGTGGTGAGATCAGGCCCTGAAATTACTGGCACATGAGGCATAACACTGTAGTCCTCAGCTGCAGCGACGCATCTATAATCTGCTTTTGTGGATTGTTGATGTCCATGGGCTGTACTCCACTTACCATCGGGTGGACTACACGTTCGTTCGCTGTGGGCGTAGTATAAAAAGAAAAAAAAAGTTCTTCTCAGTACTGTCTGTTATTATGTATGTTATTTTATGATATAGTTTCTGTAATATAATGTTATTGTATTTATGTATCACATCGTATTTAAGTATTAGTCCACTATGTATATTATTATACAATAAAGTAATTACTCTTACTAATATTATGCACCTACCAATTATCTTTGCACCACCCTAAGGGTGGTAGAAAATGCCTTCAGCACTAAGTCCGCTTTTGTCACAAATTTTGTGCAAGAAGGTTTTAAATAAAAATTAAAAAGTTATAATGGATAATAAAAACCTATCGCCATCCATCAGGCGCAATTCTAACTCCAAACTAACTGAAAATCTTTTGACGGAAAAACAAATAACAGAAAAGGAAAGTTATTAACAAACCCAATAAGTTACTTTCACAGATGGCGCTGACATTTTGACCGAGCTCCTCTAATTATTGCCTCCTGGCGTGAATATGATTGAGTATAATGGTTCTGTGCAGATTGGATATCATAAACTGATGTTGGATTAGATATATAATATATATACAAACAGAGCGGCTTACCAGAGATTCAGTACATGATTCTGACACCTAGGTGCATACATTATTTACTGGTTCACACATCGGAAAATCAGTTATAAAAAAATGTATGAGAATAAGCTTGCAAAAGTATTTTCACTGATTAGGAACATAATTTAGAAGCTCTAGCTTTCGAAAAACTTAACGTCAGGCAATTCACAATAGCAGCACGGGGTTGGAATTGTGCCCGGTGGATGGCGATAGGCTCACTTCCAATCCCATGGGACCTAAAGATTACAGGTGAAATGTGGGTGTTGTACACCTCAGCCACACTCTTCTGGGTAATATAGGCGTGATGTTATGTTATGTTTTGTTTACCCAGATTTTGGGAAGTAATAAAGGTCTCCTTCTCTTCTGTCTTAATGGTACTTACAGCTATCGAGTAACATATGACAATTATTATAAATTGAAATGACAAAAACACACAATTTTATAGTTCCGATTGATAATAACATTTTCTTGTATCAAAACATAAAGAAAATGCTTTACCAACGTTACTATTCAAAATTTAATTTCGCCGATTTCCATTTCTTGTATTGACAAACAATGTATTATTACTAAAGCCACGATTCGACGCTGCGACGCCGAGCGAGTAAATTGAAAATAGTGAAATAATAAATAATTTCACTATTTTCATATTTTATTTTTATTGCTTTGACTATCAATTCATAATATGAAATGAAATAGAGAGAATAATATTATTAAATCTTCCTTTTCCTCTGCTTCGTTGGTCTACTAGTGTATGTGACATCTCACTGGCTCGCGGCGTCGGGTTTGACATCCGGGTCGGGCAAAAGAATTATTTTGGATTTTTCCACCTGGAAATTCACAATAGCAGCAAGGTGTTGGAATTGTGCCTGGTGGATTGCGATAGGCTCATACTCTATCACATGGAACATAAACATAACAGGTGAATTGTGAGTGTTATACAGTTGTACAGTGGGCCAAGCAATTAGGTATGCAGGGCAAAATCTTCTACGTCATAGTGAAAACTGACTGCAAGAGATATGCATGTGTGAATTACTTATTTAAGAAGCGTAATATACACACTATTTAGATACGTAACTCACGTATTCATAACTGGTGTAGTAAGTCTTTACGATGACTTCGAAGTTTTTGCCCTGCATACCTATCTCGTGGGCCCACTGTACACCTCAGCCACAATACCCTGTACTAAATAAATACAAAAATAATTATTTGTGAATTTGACATTTTGGAGCTCGATACTTGTCTCTTTGATTTTGGTACAGAGTGTAAGTTAAGTTATGTTGTATTCATTTTTTAAATTTAATGTGAATAAGAATTTGTATAAACGCTTTTGTGGCGAATCCGTTGAACCAATTGGGATGATATCATTAAGTTAATAATTATAACAATTAGGAAGGTTAAGATCACTTTTTATCGAGAAACCACACGGGCATTTTTACCTCTTTTATTGTATTACTCCATATTAATACAGTTATGTTTGAAAGAGTTGATTTTTTAGAACAAAACACAGTTCTTAACATAATCAATGTACTGTTATATCGTTTATGAAATATTCAAACAATTATACAAGTAAATTGAGGACTTTTTTTCCCTAAATTTGATTTTACATGAATATTAAACTGTTTCAATGACATTTAAGCCGTAGGTATGTCGATTACGGAAATATAAATTGATTGTTTCTGCATGTCAATTAAATTTCAACAAAATTTTACTAACGGCTATTTCGATTTTAGTATTATCGCGTAATGTATTGTAATTAAAATATTGTTAGCACTCATGCAATACAAAATAAATTAGGTCGACTAATGTCCCAGTTCCTTTGTAAATATTTCAACAATTGGTTTTATTACTTTATGTTTTATTTGATTGAGGTTAATCATGTTACTGTGTACAATTTACATATTATTATTTGCGATGCAATTTTGTTAGAACATTTTTAGAAATTAATGAAAAATTTGTCGTATATTATTTGGGTACTTTAAGATTTTATTTACTTACATGTTTATACAACCCCCATTTCACCTGTTACGTCAAGGTTTCATGTCACCTAGGATAACTTCTACTTCGTAGTGCTATTGAAAATTTCCCGACCTGGAAATCCAACCAGAAACCTGCAGTAAGAGGCGCATACTCATCACAAGACCAACGAAAAACTTTCTAAAAATACCGTTAAATCCCGCCACTTAAAATTACAAGCACAAGAGTAGTAGCATCATAAAGCAAAAGTGGACTCGACAAAGAGGCTCTTGAGTTCAAAACCACTCCAAATGGCTGTTTAAGCCGGAGATTTGCTCGATAAGACCCGGCCCGAAAAAGTAGAAACTTGGACACATCTAACAATACAGAAAATGGGATCAAAAGAAATATTTGTTCTTTGTTTGAAGTCGTTTCATGTTATGGTATGTGTATGGGTTTACAGGGTTTTATATTTGGATGTAAAGTCTTTAAAGCGTACAGTCCCATAATGTTATTTATAGTTTTTCGTCTTCGTCTAAAATAGTATAAAGCCTAGTGCCCACTTTAGCATTTCATGCAGAAGTTGGCTCTATGAAAAATCAATCATAACTAGTTCATTTGTTTACGTTTTATGTGTTTATAATAGCAGCCCTGTATCTAATACATATCCCACTGCTAGGCTCGGGCCTCTTCTAGATGATAAGAAGGGTTAGGCCATAGTCCACCACGCTGGCCAAGTGCGGATTAGTAGTATTCGCACACCCTCAAGCACTTTTAAGGGACTCTCAGGCATGCAGGTTTCCTCACGATGTTTTCCTTCATCGTTAGCAAGCGACAATTTATATGATAAATACACACATATCTTCGAAAAGACGAATCTTAACGATTTATTAACAGAGGTGTGTGCCGTGGGTTCGAATTTGAGACCTTTGACTTTTCAGGTCTACGGTCTCCCACTCGGCTATCGTTGCTAGAGTTTTTATAGTTTATGTGTTTGGCTAAGTCAAAATCGACTTGCCATAGCTTAATTTACAAGTTTAGTTATTATTGTAGGCTTTGTGTAACAGATTTAGCTGAATATCAGTGTTTTACGTGGAGCGACTGCCATCAGACCTCCACAACCCAGTACGAGGTACAAAAGAAATAACACGAACAACATAAACAAATTTGCTGCACCAAAAGGGAAACCAAAATCAATCAGCCCGAATACTCAACACAAACAGTTCAAGCGGCCGATGAATGAAACTAACTGCGCAATAACAAAGCTCTTTCAACACATAACATCACGCCTATATTACTCTGAGGGGTGAGGTAGGCAGAGATGTGTTCAACTGTAATTTATATGCGGTATGATGAGCACAATTGCCGGATTTCGTGCTTGATACTGAGAAATATCTAGCACAAAAATCTCAATATCCCGAAACCTCAAAGTAAGCGGTCACGAGCTTATACGCTGGACTACAAGACAGTTCTTTTTCAAGTCCAATAACAAAATATCAGGAAGCTTCACAATACAAAATGCTAGAAACAATGAAACGGAATTTCCTACTTTATTTAAGGCAAGCTACAATAACGAAAAATTAAATACCCTGAGAGAAAAATGTAGCTTTGTTGAGAGAGCCATAAAACATAAAACGACTTTTATATACCAGTTTTATTATTTGTTACGTAATTGATTGTGGAAACTAGAGCCGGGCTTCGTTTTGCTGACATTTTGGTCACGTGAGTGAACGGGCTGGGGAATTTGTGAGTGATTTGTGTCATAATTAATTCAACGCCCTTAAGGAATACGCAAAATTTTGATCGGGGAATATAAACACGGACTAGTTCATATTTTATATGGGTTGCGTTAAACATATTATAAAGCTTCAAATGATAATACAGATTCTAGAAGTTGTCAGTGTTTATTTTCACTGGTGTGAAAACCAAATTAATGAAATAAACATGTCACGTTTTTCAAACAAATTATTCATTAAAATCTTTTTTATTCCAAAAAGTGTTTATTTTATGTTCGTTCTTCTTTTACTAGTAGCAATTAACTTGATTGACTGAAAATTAAGTATTTAATGTCAATAATAGTAATATGTCATAAACATACTGTAAAGTTGTTGCATTTTAGAAGAAACAGCTTCAATGGTCCACAGGTACTACGAGTATATCCTGGATTTAAGGCCAGAATAGGTGTTTGTGGACACATAAGATTTGCGACAACAAAAAATTCTGAGGAAAACAGCTAATAGCAAAGTAGCTGTGGCGTCAATACTACACTCTCACCCAATGGCAATTCTATGGTGGACAATGGTTCCAAATAATGTCAATGACCTGCCGTCATGGCTCACGAGTGTTGATGACATAACTACTACTTAACAGCTACTTTAGTGCCTTTTACTTTGTGACGACATGGAGACATGTGCGTTGAAGCAGATAAACCGTTTTATGCGTCGCAAGTGAATGAAATCCAATTAGATCCACCTCTAACAAATAGGAACTTTATTATTTTTATTTATTTATTTATTTAAACTTTTGCACATTTATAAGTACAGAGGCGGACTTAATGCCTAGTGGCATTCTCTAACAGGTGCAACCTAGGGTGGTGCAGAGAAAAGCAAGGGTAGGTGCAATATGAGAAAATAACTAAAGTGTTTATAGTATTGATGTGAATATATAATTATATATTTGAGAGAAACGATATTATTTTGTGGCAACATCTTTATTTTTTATCCGCACTGAATCTGACTTGCAATTATTATGCTATAGCCTAATGCGATTTTTTTGTTCCAAAAAATACATGTTTAAGAAATATTTTCTGATATTATCCTTCAACTGGACTGCCTCGATTGTCTAGTTGCCAGCGTATGCGCCTCTCACCGCGAGGTCTCCGGTTCAATTTCCGGATCGAGCAAAGTGTTATTTGTGAACTTACCGTCAGGAAATTCACAGTAGCAGCACGGAGTTGGCATTGTACCCGGTGGATGGCGATATGCTCACCCCCTATCCCATGGGACCCAAACATAACAGGTGAAATATGGGTATTGTACACCTCTGCCACATCCTTCTGGGTAATATAGGCGTGATGTTATGTTATCCTTCGACTAGAATTTAATTGCAACTAAAAGTTGAATTTTAGCATACATTTTTGTACATAGATTTAGATTTGGTCATTTATTTTTAGGTTAGTAGGAATTTTACCTTTAATTTATAACGTATGTTTAATATGCAAACAATTAAAACATTTTACAACGTTGTTTTCATTGATATCAGAGTTGAGAAAGGCGGTTTGTGTTCTCAATTTTCATGCTGTAGTAATCGTAGCGAGCATAGTTTCAGTTCAATTGTCAACTGTTACAGTCACCAACAAATAAGTAAAAATCAACTGTTTGCGGGTAAATTACCTGCTGTAAGTATCTTGCTTAAAAACCGTTCTAATGTCAATTCCATGATAGCATTTTTCTATAGGTGTATCGCAATGAAACAAATATTAATTATACACACTGGTTAATATTTAAAAGACACACTGCCACTGTGTAATTTGCTCTTGTGTGTACTGTTTTTGAGAGCAGCTTGGATTTTTAGGTTAATAAATTCTAAGTAGCAACGAAGTCTAAAAATTGTGCGCAATAGATGGTGATAAGCTTATCACGTCACAGCAAATCTTATGCACTTATTTTTTTTTACTGCCTAATCCTTCTGAGAATCACAGCTGTGATGTTATTATGTATATAAAAAATAATGCGTACTCTGATGAATGAAACTGTAATGGCGTATACTTGAGTATCTCATACACAAACACGAGGGAAGGTTTGTACGTGAGAACCTCCCTTAATTAGGGATCAAGTGACTCAATGTGGGAACCCTCACCCTTGTCGTGTATCACAATATTTTGCATATGCTACGAAATGTCATGAAACACTCGCGTGCTGAGAATATTAATATGGAATTTGGGAGAAAGGTTTAAGCAGCTGCAGTTTAGGATGTAATGAGAAAAGGGGTGGAAGAGTGTTTGCCTGCGGTTAATCTTTACTGTACTACTGTACTGTAATTCTGGTAAACTCAAAATTCAGATTCAAATTCAAATTAAAATCATTTATTTTCATAGGCCCCAGGAGGCGCTTGAACACGTCAAAACATTACAAAAAATGATATAAAAATAAATAATACTAAATTATACTAATTACAATGATTTGAATAACCGGGGCTTAGATTAATTTTAATCAACTGTTTAAATTCAAATGAAAATCAATCTAAGTACCAGCTCCGATAGGTATTGCATTATGAAAAGAGCTGGTGAGAAACTCATGTGCACCATCTTTTCAAATGAAAACTACAACAATAATAAGGTATAATAAAAGTCACATAAGAAGAGCAATTCATTGCCAAATACTATTATCATTATAATTATCAAACAAAACCAAATTAACTTCTTTAATTTTATTGTCCAGACATTTTAGTGTGATTTTTTTTTTAATATTTCAACCAAATGTTTTGTTGACATGGAACACAGGTATTTCTCGATATTTTTGCCATTACATACTTATGGCACCGACTAGCTTCGTATCCATTAGACGGCTCGTCTACATGGCTTTTAGAATAGATTCAAAACTAGTTGGCATAATTTTGTAACAATGTTATAATTTCACTACGGTTTTAATAAAAGCGTTATTATTTTTATTATTTTCTTGTAATTATTAAATTGACATTGTATTATTCATTATAGCATGCAGCAATATAATAATATTTAGCACAATTTTAACAAATATTTTATTAATTTTACCAGATATTATGATCCTATAAACGTTCATAGAATTATGATTATATAATCATACCCTAAGGCTCGATTTGGTCTATGAAATTTAGAACTTATTATCATTATCGAGTAAAACACGCCCAAGGGCGTAATATACACGTACCTCACTAATATTTCCAAAAGATACAATGTTGTACAAATATTGCTAATGAAAATAATTTATTACCAACTATATTTAAAGTTCATTACTTCGATTTTATATTTATTATAACAATAAAAATATGGTATTTTATTAATGGTCATTTTCTTACGAAATATTAGACTACACGGTATATTTACCATATATTTTGTTGTAATACATACATACGAGATTACTATAGTAATTTGCATACACAAATCACTAGTATTCTTTTATTTATTATTCTCCAGCTAAGCTTAATTCAGTGTTAGGAGTCATTGTGTTAGGAGGATGTTCAAGTCCGTGGTGTAATAGCCAAGATTCGAACCCCCAAACTTTCGATCATAAGATTTTCCACTGTGCCATGGCCGCTTCAAATTTCTCGTGAAATCTAATATTTCGTAATTAAAATATTATATCCAGTAAAATATAGAAAACTTGCTTCACATTTTACGAAATATATATATTTACACAAAGAAAACTCAAATTACATTTTGCTCTGCTATGTAGCCTGTCCGTTCAAGCTAATTTGAAGCGATTGAACCTCCATCAATTTTGACAGCTTTATTACTTCTTCTTTTCACTCGGTTACCTGTCAATATCTAACAACCTTTGGATTGGGTAGAGCCTTTTATAACATCAAAGTACCAATCCCTAGTGTGAAAATAATTTAACTGTAATTACAAAACTTTGCTTTGTTTATTCTCGCGTGGGTTTGAAATGGTTATTAAAACTTTGTGCTATTCATATTTTAAAGGTTTTAATTGTTTTAATAATCAAATGGCTAAAAGTAAAATAATATAATATTGAACGTGGTGTCGATCAATTTTGAGTTTTGTATTTATATTTAGAATGTTTTAAAAACATCAATAAAATAATGCTATACATATTTGTAAACGTACCCAAGGGTTTAATACACCCCTAATATTTCAGAAAGATACCTCTACAATATTTACAAATATTGCGAATATAAATAAATTTTTATCAGCGCTATTTACTGTTTAGATAGATAGATAGATAGAGTAATCTTTATTGTACACCAATATTAACAAAGTTTATTTTGTAAACAAATACACTTAAAAATTATGTTGCACCGGTGGCCTTATTGCTATAAGCAATTTCTTACAAGCAACCTTAGGATGGACAAGTAAGTAATGAGCAAAGTTGTTGGTGCGTCAATTAAAGAAAAAAAGAAAAATAAAGTAAAATGAAACGTCATGATAATGACAATGGAGATTATAAAATATAAACTACCTATTAGATTATTCCCTTTTACATTAAATATCTACAGATGTGCTTAGGTATAGGTATTTATGCTTTCAATAAAATAAGACAAAAACTATATAAACTAATACAACTGCTTCGACAGTCGAGTGGTTAGCGTATGCGCCTCTCACCGCGAGGTCTCGGGTTCGATTCCTGGGTCAGGCAAAGTGATATTTGTGAACATTCCGTCAGAAAACTCACAATAGCAGCACGGAGTAGGAATTGTGTACGGTGGATGGTTCATAGGCTCACCCCGTATCCCATGGGCTTAAACATAATAGGTGAAATGTGGGTGTTGTACACCTCTGTAACACCCTTATCAGTAATATAGGCGTGATGTTATGATATGTTATAAAAATATATCCAGTAAAATATAAAACAACTTTTCTATTCTGAGAAAACTGATTTCACTTTTATGGGATATATTTACACAAAAAAAACTCAAGTTACATTTTGTTGTTAGGCTGTCCGATGAAGCTGATATAGAACGAGTGAAACTTCATCAATTCTAGCAGTTCTATTACTTATACTTTTTACTTGATTACCTGTCTATAACTGACAACCTTTGGGTTTGGTACTACCTTTTATAGCGTCAAGAGAGATCTCTACATTGAAAATAATTTACTTGTAATTACAAAACTTTGTTTTGTATGTATTCTCGCGTGAATTTGAAATGATATTGATTTATTGTTTGAACTTTGTAATTTCGTTTTTCATTGGGTGCGGCTTTCAGTTTGCAAAGGCACATAATAATATGCTGGTGAATATTAGTATTTTATGTAAACATTCTGCTATCTTAAACTTTTGTCATTTTTATACCCGTACTTACAATATATTGGTACGTTTCTTTATATCTTAGTAGACATTTTTATATAAGCACAAGTGTCCTTTGTAAAATATATCACACTCATTTTATTAAATTTAAAATCATAAATTCTCATTAATAGTATCGTTTGTCGTCTAGATACAGTTCCAAATAAGGTTATGGTTATTTTCTATATTAAAAAACTTTCATCGAAGTTTTATTGAACGGATTTGAATTGTTTTGTAGCTTCGAGCTACAAAACAATTCAAATCCGTTCAATATTTACAAACATTTCCACGAACAAACAAAGTCATAAACTTTTCTTTTATTTCTATTTTCTTTCACAATTTAAATAGAAAACTTTCTGCGTCGAATTGTATTGTATTTGTCTAGAACTTGAGACTGTTCGAGGAATTAAATCTATACTTATAAAATAGTTTGTCTATCTATATAAAAGTATACTAACGCACAGTGATTACTTAAATAGTATAAAGTTTCTTGGATTTGAGTTTCATGTCATAACGTTAACATCTGCTAAAAAGGATTTATGGCAGAATGAAATACACGCTGAAATTAAGAACTAAACTTAAGCATCAGTTTCAAAGAAAAATATGCAAAAAAATTGACGTTTCTGTTTTCGGAAAACGTTAAAAATATGCTAAATATCCTACCTCTGAATATTTTCAGTATGTACTTACATACACAAAGTTTGAATAAAGGCTTCATTTGCAATTAATTAAGCATCCATTTATTTATTTATATCATTAACTTGCATAACGCCTATCTGTAGAATCAGGATGAAAATGAGTGACGTAGTTTCTTTGCTCTGCATTCTAATATCAAATAGATACAACTCATTAATTTTCCAAGAATTCTTTTAGAAAATGAAACTTTCATTCAACGGGAAAGGCTATCAAAACACCACTAAATGTAAGCAATTACCGCAATTTCTTTCAGCAGCATCAACGGAAAACTTTCCTGGTTCTAAATTATAGCCGTACACATTAAAAGAACGCAAAGTAAAACAGGGAAGCGCTCCATTTGGGTTAAATGTCGCTAATTATTATACAGAACCCTCGCCTCAGAGCTGTTGCTAACGATAGTTACTTTTCCTTTTTGAAGATGGCGCAGATGAACGTTGGATATAAACCTTTTCGTATAAGATGCTCGTTCAGTGCAGTCATTAGGGGCATTAATGCTACCAACGCTAATTTGAGGGGCTAAGTACGTATTAAGTACATAGTAGAGATATTCGGTTTCAACAGAAATGGACGAGTGTTTTGTTGTAGCCGGTAATGTGTTACGTAGATAGGTTATTCAGAATTGTTTCTTATATCATATCATCTCAAATAATTAATGGCAAAGTCCATGCTAAGATACAAGGAATTCTAATTTCAATATCTCTAAATTTTAAATTGACATAACAGACATAATTTTCAATGATGATAATACAGATAAACACAGTTTATGTGCAACTCAAATCAGTTAACTCCGGTGATGAACACAATTATTTCGTAATTCAAATAGCTTGCAAATGACGTGTAATTATTTTAAGCAATGGACTGACTGATCAATGTGATAGCTAAATTTCACTTGTAATAATATTATTTGCACATTTCGATTAAGTTTTAGCTTAGTAATTTCGAACGCAGCTAATTATAAATTTGAGTGTGTAAAACACGTCTAATTCTAAATTAAAATAAATTCTCATTTCAAATTAAAAAAATAACGAATAAATAAACGATAGAAATCATTATTTCTATTTAGTTTTTTTTATCTGTGGCTCTACCCGCGTATTACCTGAGTTAATAATACTGAGTTATATAATAGCATATAATATGTCCTTTATCCGGGACGTCCGCTAACGCCATACTATTTAACATCCAAATCAGTCAAGCCATTTGAGCGATAATAAGAAACGAACATACAAACTTTCATAATATAAGTTTAATGGAAACTTTTCGAAATTGTTACAGTGATGAAAATAATAATTATTACGCTTTTACTGAGCCGCTAGGTTTAACAAAACGCGAGACGCATACGGTCTATTTGCTGTACTAATAACGGTTCATAGTCTTGGCAGATTGCTCAGTTTGCATACTAACTACTTCATCTTAGTACCGCATAGCCAGACTATCTCGCCGTCATACTCGAGCTCCGCAGTGCAATTTTGAAATGAATAGAGTTTTTAAAACTAATGACAGTTTATATTGTAATAAGTTTTATTGAGAATAAAACGAGAGATTATTTTGCCCACGTGCTATCAAAAATTATGCTTAATAAAATTCAGGGTGTAAAAGACATCGGTCGGGGCAAAGCAATAATTATGATTTCGAGATCCTGGGTGCATTTTTTTTTAGAAAATTTCCATAAATCTAAAAATCGGTCCAGGAGATCGTCATAAAAAAAATCTCAAATTTATCAGAATACGCTTGTGATAACACTTTTAACCGATTAAGAATATTATTTTAAAGCTTATTAAAATGCAAACATTTTGGATCTGAAAATTCTTCAAATGTGAAAAGTTTTCATCAAAAATTCGAAAATGTATTGGGATAGTCTAGAGTTACGTTACTCTTCCATATAATCAGTCGAAAAATAGCGGAATACAATGAATTCCTCCTAAAAATCAAGACCTTTCCAGATCAAAAAAATTGCGCCCTGGTTTTTTTATTTATTGAATTAATGGTAAGTTACATTTACAAACTTTTATGGTTTTTCTCACCAAACACGGTTGTTCATAGGCGAGATGCACACTTTACGTATTAAAATAACCTACCTATTCTATGTAAGTATGAAGTTTAACATTAACAATAATTTATATTTCACATGAACCTAATATAATATATAGTTTTAAGTGTACTAAACATTTAAATTGCCAAGTATTTCAGATAAAATGTAGGGTCTTTAGAAAGCACGAACAATAAATGAATAACATTGAAGCAATAAATTGTACAAGATTAAGTTTTTCTCCTCTTTTGCAAGATGGATGGCACACTGCAGTGCGGCGTAATATATTTTTTAATCACACAGCTTTAATAAAATTCCTGGATTGCTATAAATAAGACATGGATAGAATTAATGTGATGTTGCTAAACATTTTCGCTAAACAACTAATATGTAACAAATTACTTGTAAGCTTCTATTTTTTATGCTATTTTAGGTACTTATATTACATATAATATTAAAGTCGAAAAATTAAGAATACAGTAGGACTCGAACTTGCACCCCCTGGGTATACGCCCCAAGTGCTTTGCCAATTCAGCTATGGATTTTGTGAAATTTCGAGTCTAGCAGCATACTATAGTACCTACCCACATATTTTGTCAGTAAAACCTTAATACCTACTTGGAATTTATTTAAACTGCTATTTTATATCACTGAGACAAATTGTTTTTATCACTAATATCATTCTGTAAATTTAGTTCACTTTGTTCAACCTTGAACAAATGCATGTCGGTCTAAATTTCAACAAACAAGGTCGATTTCGTCATTAATCCGTGGTACGGAAACTTCATTACATGGTCACACCAAAGTTATATTTAATGTAGGCCTATTTTGTTTTCAATTCCACGGTAAACCGTAACTGATTTGTATAATTAAGGTCCCAAATGTAAAGATTTTCGTGTTTTATGAGTATTTAATTGTAGTATTTTGATAAAATTTTACATTGAATTGGCTTATAAAATAATTACGCTTAATAAGTTCTTCTTTCGTAATATAATTATTGAAACAGAATCATTTGGACAAAATCGTGTTCGAAAAACGTGTTTTTTGGTATTAGTATTCATATTTTCAGGATTTTTGTAAAATAAACGTAAGGTTATATAAATAATTATGCGGCAAACACAAATACCCCGGGTCAGAAATGTCCGCTCACTACATCAGAGGTCGAGCGAGCTGAAAACCGTACAGCTTTAATACTACTAATCTTGAAGAATCGAGCAGCGGTTTCAAAACGACCCTTACTAATGATTCAGCATTTTGAAACCTCTTTCTTTTAACCATTATAATAAGGTTTTATCTTTTCACGATTAAAGTGAGGGAAATAAGAGAGAGTGACGAAGGCAAATTACCGTAATGAGGCAAAGAAAGGGGCCAAGGAATTAAAAGGAAAACCGAAGGTATAAATAACTTAGCCCAAATATCACCAAATTTTTCAATCTGACATTTTTTGGACTTGAAGCAGGAATTAATCCCGTGACCTTAGGATTTCGTCATTATCGCTCTACCGCTGAACTATCCAAACTATGCCTCAAATCAATGAATCTTGCTAAGCTTTCGATTGCCTCGCAAGGCTAAATCATCAATACAAATTAATAAAGTTGAAGTTTCTGTTTTTAATGTCAACATAGCAAGACAGGAAATTCTTAAAAGCAGCAGAGTTGGAATAGTGCCCGGTGGATGGCAATAGGCTCACCCCCTGTCCTATATAACAGGTGAAGTGTGGATGTTGTACAGCTTTGCCACACCCTTCTGGGTAGTATAGGCGCGTTGTTATGTTGAAATACTTGCGCACGGTTTTATTAAACCCAGCTCAGCGTATAACTTGAGCTTAACACGTGAAACCGGCACTTAAAGGAAAGGCAAGTTTAATTCTATTATGAGATGATTGGAGCTTGTAGAGACGTGATCGTGTAGTAGAGGCGTGTGCCAGAGGATTACACTTTGTCTAACAATGATCCACTCTCGAAGCTGAAGTACCAAGAGGGAGGAACTAATCCAGCTCTACATTGACGACTCTGTTGGAAGCAGTTTTTGAAACTAGTAGAGAGAGCATGTTCTCACTATCTATAGGATATAGTTCGGATAAATGCACTATAGTGAATGGAGTGCAATAAATATGTGTGTAATCAGTGCATATTACATTTTTATAGTGTGCGATATATCAAAGTTTCAGTGACGCATGTTGTTTTTTGTTTCAACATGTTATTTAAGGAGAGAGAAATATAATTTACTTGCGACCCGTCCTGGCTTCGCTCCGGGTAGTATAGTCGATTCATATAGACTTGGCAAAAACAGTAAACAAACCCCCCCCAATTACAAATTACGATATTGCGAAAGAATAACACACGTTACCACATTGAGTTGTATAAACTAGTTCACACACCAACACACTAATATTCACATATATTCATTGTAAATTCACTGTGCAAATATATTTTTTTTTGCAAATTTCGTTATTCCAAGGAGACTTCAAACCACAGATTATATTTACGACATGGAAGTTTGACATTTGATTTAGGGATGGGAACAAGTGAACGAAAGAACGATTGGGATTGATTTACGTTTTTGTCAGTGATGATGAATTAAAATTGTTCAAAACATTCTTAAATTTATTGAAAGCTGTACTTATATTAAATTAAATTTTATTTAATTGGTTTATCGTGAATAACAAATCGTAACGTATTAATCCTTTTCTACAACTAAAGTGACCCATTCGACTGTGCGGTTCGCGCGACTCGGTTCTTTAGATTCGTTCAATCGCAAACGACACATAAATAAATCAAAGTCCATTTATAACCGACTTTAGCGACTTTTAATTAATAAATATCATTCACTGAATGAATGTTGAAGCGCCATTTTGAGTAGTTCACAACAGTTCATTAAATGATTCACATCACTATTTTTTTTCGTCAGCCATTATTGTTTATCTTTTTTGCCAAGTCTATATGAATAGACTATACATAAAAACCTTTGTTATGAATAATTCTATTTAAAAAAAACGAGATCTGATGCGTTGTTTTAAAGATCTAAGCATAGCGACAGGCAGACAGACAGGGAAGCGACGAGCAAACAAGCAAATTTATACTTTCATACGAGATCGGTTGATTGATATCGTCGATTGATCAACGATGGATTCGTTGGTGTAGTAACACCTTAAGATTAGAATACTATATTTCACATTTATTTGCACACACGCAGCAACACTTTATATTTTTTTCCATAAAACGAGTTTGATGTCAATAAACTTCAGATTATATTGCCCAACTTGAAGCAACTTTTATTTTAGCAAGGAACGTTGCCTACTAAAATTATTCTTTAACAATTTTCAAATATTTATAGAAATAGCTTGATCTGACTTATAGTTACCATTCACGTCATATCACTTAATATGAAACTTTCTGAAAGCTAATAGTTTGTACTTTCGACCTTGTACTGAAAGTTTTGTTGATAACTGTACCTGCAAAGCCACTTGCCACTTTACTGTTCCAGATAATAATATCTGGAGCTTCCAAGGTTTAACGCTAAGAAAACAAAGTGTTCTCATATTTTTTTACGAGGCCTCGTGAAATTTTTTGAGTAACCATTTTACGCTGCGAATAAAAAGTGAAATGTTTACGTGTACGGGTATATGAGGGCGGTCGGGTCTTGTGTGTTACAAAGAGCTTTTAAGCCCCTGCACACACGTCAGGCGCAGACCGGGCCTTAGCTAACGCGAGCCTGCCTAATTACCTGCGATTTACGGCATCTGTTACACTCCTAATATTAATTACAACTTATTGTTCTAATTAATGTTGCTTTTTTGGACCCTATAATGAAAGTTCACGATCCGCAAAACCCCGGACCTTATTTTTTGTCCGTATGTAATTCCATTTGGCGTCATTGTGCTGAAAATTTGTTTTTATAAGCGTGGTTACGTATTTCCGGAACGTAAAGGTTGGTAATTACAATGTTTTGAGGTCTTCATTTTTGTTATTAAAACATCCTCATTAAACTGATTGTACGTTTCACAACATTAAACCAGAATGGCAAAGCGGAAATATTAATATTATTATATATTATTATAATATTATTATTATACAGAACCCTCGCCTCAGAGCTGTTGCTAACGATAGTTACTTTTCCTTTTTGAAGATGGCGCAGATGAACGTTGGATATAAACCTTTTCGTATAAGATGCTCGTTCAGTGCAGTCATTAGGGGCATTAATGCTACCAACGCTAATTTGAGGGGCTAAGTACGTATTAAGTACATAGTAGAGATATTCGGTTTCAACAGAAATGGACGAGTGTTTTGTTGTAGCCGGTAATGTGTTACGTAGATAGGTTATTCAGAATTGTTTCTTATATCATATCATCTCAAATAATTAATGGCAAAGTCCATGCTAAGATACAAGGAATTCTAATTTCAATATCTCTAAATTTTAAATTGACATAACAGACATAATTTTCAATGATGATAATACAGATAAACACAGTTTATGTGCAACTCAAATCAGTTAACTCCGGTGATGAACACAATTATTTCGTAATTCAAATAGCTTGCAAATGACGTGTAATTATTTTAAGCAATGGACTGACTGATCAATGTGATAGCTAAATTTCACTTGTAATAATATTATTTGCACATTTCGATTAAGTTTTAGCTTAGTAATTTCGAACGCAGCTAATTATAAATTTGAGTGTGTAAAACACGTCTAATTCTAAATTAAAATAAATTCTCATTTCAAATTAAAAAAATAACGAATAAATAAACGATAGAAATCATTATTTCTATTTAGTTTTTTTTATCTGTGGCTCTACCCGCGTATTACCTGAGTTAATAATACTGAGTTATATAATAGCATATAATATGTCCTTTATCCGGGACGTCCGCTAACGCCATACTATTTAACATCCAAATCAGTCAAGCCATTTGAGCGATAATAAGAAACGAACATACAAACTTTCATAATATAAGTTTAATGGAAACTTTTCGAAATTGTTACAGTGATGAAAATAATAATTATTACGCTTTTACTGAGCCGCTAGGTTTAACAAAACGCGAGACGCATACGGTCTATTTGCTGTACTAATAACGGTTCATAGTCTTGGCAGATTGCTCAGTTTGCATACTAACTACTTCATCTTAGTACCGCATAGCCAGACTATCTCGCCGTCATACTCGAGCTCCGCAGTGCAATTTTGAAATGAATAGAGTTTTTAAAACTAATGACAGTTTATATTGTAATAAGTTTTATTGAGAATAAAACGAGAGATTATTTTGCCCACGTGCTATCAAAAATTATGCTTAATAAAATTCAGGGTGTAAAAGACATCGGTCGGGGCAAAGCAATAATTATGATTTCGAGATCCTGGGTGCATTTTTTTTTAGAAAATTTCCATAAATCTAAAAATCGGTCCAGGAGATCGTCATAAAAAAAATCTCAAATTTATCAGAATACGCTTGTGATAACACTTTTAACCGATTAAGAATATTATTTTAAAGCTTATTAAAATGCAAACATTTTGGATCTGAAAATTCTTCAAATGTGAAAAGTTTTCATCAAAAATTCGAAAATGTATTGGGATAGTCTAGAGTTACGTTACTCTTCCATATAATCAGTCGAAAAATAGCGGAATACAATGAATTCCTCCTAAAAATCAAGACCTTTCCAGATCAAAAAAATTGCGCCCTGGTTTTTTTATTTATTGAATTAATGGTAAGTTACATTTACAAACTTTTATGGTTTTTCTCACCAAACACGGTTGTTCATAGGCGAGATGCACACTTTACGTATTAAAATAACCTACCTATTCTATGTAAGTATGAAGTTTAACATTAACAATAATTTATATTTCACATGAACCTAATATAATATATAGTTTTAAGTGTACTAAACATTTAAATTGCCAAGTATTTCAGATAAAATGTAGGGTCTTTAGAAAGCACGAACAATAAATGAATAACATTGAAGCAATAAATTGTACAAGATTAAGTTTTTCTCCTCTTTTGCAAGATGGATGGCACACTGCAGTGCGGCGTAATATATTTTTTAATCACACAGCTTTAATAAAATTCCTGGATTGCTATAAATAAGACATGGATAGAATTAATGTGATGTTGCTAAACATTTTCGCTAAACAACTAATATGTAACAAATTACTTGTAAGCTTCTATTTTTTATGCTATTTTAGGTACTTATATTACATATAATATTAAAGTCGAAAAATTAAGAATACAGTAGGACTCGAACTTGCACCCCCTGGGTATACGCCCCAAGTGCTTTGCCAATTCAGCTATGGATTTTGTGAAATTTCGAGTCTAGCAGCATACTATAGTACCTACCCACATATTTTGTCAGTAAAACCTTAATACCTACTTGGAATTTATTTAAACTGCTATTTTATATCACTGAGACAAATTGTTTTTATCACTAATATCATTCTGTAAATTTAGTTCACTTTGTTCAACCTTGAACAAATGCATGTCGGTCTAAATTTCAACAAACAAGGTCGATTTCGTCATTAATCCGTGGTACGGAAACTTCATTACATGGTCACACCAAAGTTATATTTAATGTAGGCCTATTTTGTTTTCAA
This sequence comes from Hypena proboscidalis, assembly GCA_905147285.1. Taxonomy (NCBI): domain Eukaryota; kingdom Metazoa; phylum Arthropoda; class Insecta; order Lepidoptera; family Erebidae; genus Hypena; species Hypena proboscidalis. The sequence goes on along the minus strand of LR990128.1, from coordinate 14,132,899 downwards.
TTCCACGGTAAACCGTAACTGATTTGTATAATTAAGGTCCCAAATGTAAAGATTTTCGTGTTTTATGAGTATTTAATTGTAGTATTTTGATAAAATTTTACATTGAATTGGCTTATAAAATAATTACGCTTAATAAGTTCTTCTTTCGTAATATAATTATTGAAACAGAATCATTTGGACAAAATCGTGTTCGAAAAACGTGTTTTTTGGTATTAGTATTCATATTTTCAGGATTTTTGTAAAATAAACGTAAGGTTATATAAATAATTATGCGGCAAACACAAATACCCCGGGTCAGAAATGTCCGCTCACTACATCAGAGGTCGAGCGAGCTGAAAACCGTACAGCTTTAATACTACTAATCTTGAAGAATCGAGCAGCGGTTTCAAAACGACCCTTACTAATGATTCAGCATTTTGAAACCTCTTTCTTTTAACCATTATAATAAGGTTTTATCTTTTCACGATTAAAGTGAGGGAAATAAGAGAGAGTGACGAAGGCAAATTACCGTAATGAGGCAAAGAAAGGGGCCAAGGAATTAAAAGGAAAACCGAAGGTATAAATAACTTAGCCCAAATATCACCAAATTTTTCAATCTGACATTTTTTGGACTTGAAGCAGGAATTAATCCCGTGACCTTAGGATTTCGTCATTATCGCTCTACCGCTGAACTATCCAAACTATGCCTCAAATCAATGAATCTTGCTAAGCTTTCGATTGCCTCGCAAGGCTAAATCATCAATACAAATTAATAAAGTTGAAGTTTCTGTTTTTAATGTCAACATAGCAAGACAGGAAATTCTTAAAAGCAGCAGAGTTGGAATAGTGCCCGGTGGATGGCAATAGGCTCACCCCCTGTCCTATATAACAGGTGAAGTGTGGATGTTGTACAGCTTTGCCACACCCTTCTGGGTAGTATAGGCGCGTTGTTATGTTGAAATACTTGCGCACGGTTTTATTAAACCCAGCTCAGCGTATAACTTGAGCTTAACACGTGAAACCGGCACTTAAAGGAAAGGCAAGTTTAATTCTATTATGAGATGATTGGAGCTTGTAGAGACGTGATCGTGTAGTAGAGGCGTGTGCCAGAGGATTACACTTTGTCTAACAATGATCCACTCTCGAAGCTGAAGTACCAAGAGGGAGGAACTAATCCAGCTCTACATTGACGACTCTGTTGGAAGCAGTTTTTGAAACTAGTAGAGAGAGCATGTTCTCACTATCTATAGGATATAGTTCGGATAAATGCACTATAGTGAATGGAGTGCAATAAATATGTGTGTAATCAGTGCATATTACATTTTTATAGTGTGCGATATATCAAAGTTTCAGTGACGCATGTTGTTTTTTGTTTCAACATGTTATTTAAGGAGAGAGAAATATAATTTACTTGCGACCCGTCCTGGCTTCGCTCCGGGTAGTATAGTCGATTCATATAGACTTGGCAAAAACAGTAAACAAACCCCCCCCAATTACAAATTACGATATTGCGAAAGAATAACACACGTTACCACATTGAGTTGTATAAACTAGTTCACACACCAACACACTAATATTCACATATATTCATTGTAAATTCACTGTGCAAATATATTTTTTTTTGCAAATTTCGTTATTCCAAGGAGACTTCAAACCACAGATTATATTTACGACATGGAAGTTTGACATTTGATTTAGGGATGGGAACAAGTGAACGAAAGAACGATTGGGATTGATTTACGTTTTTGTCAGTGATGATGAATTAAAATTGTTCAAAACATTCTTAAATTTATTGAAAGCTGTACTTATATTAAATTAAATTTTATTTAATTGGTTTATCGTGAATAACAAATCGTAACGTATTAATCCTTTTCTACAACTAAAGTGACCCATTCGACTGTGCGGTTCGCGCGACTCGGTTCTTTAGATTCGTTCAATCGCAAACGACACATAAATAAATCAAAGTCCATTTATAACCGACTTTAGCGACTTTTAATTAATAAATATCATTCACTGAATGAATGTTGAAGCGCCATTTTGAGTAGTTCACAACAGTTCATTAAATGATTCACATCACTATTTTTTTTCGTCAGCCATTATTGTTTATCTTTTTTGCCAAGTCTATATGAATAGACTATACATAAAAACCTTTGTTATGAATAATTCTATTTAAAAAAAACGAGATCTGATGCGTTGTTTTAAAGATCTAAGCATAGCGACAGGCAGACAGACAGGGAAGCGACGAGCAAACAAGCAAATTTATACTTTCATACGAGATCGGTTGATTGATATCGTCGATTGATCAACGATGGATTCGTTGGTGTAGTAACACCTTAAGATTAGAATACTATATTTCACATTTATTTGCACACACGCAGCAACACTTTATATTTTTTTCCATAAAACGAGTTTGATGTCAATAAACTTCAGATTATATTGCCCAACTTGAAGCAACTTTTATTTTAGCAAGGAACGTTGCCTACTAAAATTATTCTTTAACAATTTTCAAATATTTATAGAAATAGCTTGATCTGACTTATAGTTACCATTCACGTCATATCACTTAATATGAAACTTTCTGAAAGCTAATAGTTTGTACTTTCGACCTTGTACTGAAAGTTTTGTTGATAACTGTACCTGCAAAGCCACTTGCCACTTTACTGTTCCAGATAATAATATCTGGAGCTTCCAAGGTTTAACGCTAAGAAAACAAAGTGTTCTCATATTTTTTTACGAGGCCTCGTGAAATTTTTTGAGTAACCATTTTACGCTGCGAATAAAAAGTGAAATGTTTACGTGTACGGGTATATGAGGGCGGTCGGGTCTTGTGTGTTACAAAGAGCTTTTAAGCCCCTGCACACACGTCAGGCGCAGACCGGGCCTTAGCTAACGCGAGCCTGCCTAATTACCTGCGATTTACGGCATCTGTTACACTCCTAATATTAATTACAACTTATTGTTCTAATTAATGTTGCTTTTTTGGACCCTATAATGAAAGTTCACGATCCGCAAAACCCCGGACCTTATTTTTTGTCCGTATGTAATTCCATTTGGCGTCATTGTGCTGAAAATTTGTTTTTATAAGCGTGGTTACGTATTTCCGGAACGTAAAGGTTGGTAATTACAATGTTTTGAGGTCTTCATTTTTGTTATTAAAACATCCTCATTAAACTGATTGTACGTTTCACAACATTAAACCAGAATGGCAAAGCGGAAATATTAATATTATAAGCATTATTTCTACATTGAGTCTCAGGTTTCAGATTTTATGGCGCTTTTACAATATTTAAACCGTACTTACCTTTTTGGTCACAAATAGTATTAATAATATCAGGTTGCTTTTTATACGAGCTTTCAGCACTGGATTGAGTCAAAACAGTGCAGGTTGTCCCACGAAATTTCCGAGAATCTGAGTCCAACGCTAGAAGGGGACAACCTAGGGTGTTTTGACTCTAGTATTTTTTGGCAATAAGAAGTCATAGCACATAATCTTCTCATGAAAAAAGTCGACATTTAATATAACAGAAATGAATATAGAGCCGGTACCTTGAGATTTGGGATCAACAATCATGCTCATACGGCTCATGACTGAGGCCACCGAATCGTAATTTAATCATCATAAAAAGGATTATCTTATTCGTTCGCAAAGTAATCAGACTTTTGCCATTTAATCAAGATTTTGTATTGATATAGGTATCTATATGGCTGAAGCATATTTGAACAAGACTAATTGAATTTGTCCTAGTTATGTACTGAAGCCAAACGTGAACTTTTTCGAATTATGTTGGATATGTGTGTAGAAAGTTGTTGTTATTTTACTTTCGTATACAACACATTTTAACAAATAATTAGATTTCAATATCGTAGTCAGTATTCACATTTTTGCTGTTAGGTATTTTATTTTCTAAAAAAAATGTCAGTGGGTGATTTTAACTTTGATATATTGCAAACGGTTGCCCCATTAACTTATTTCTTATTAGAATTTAAAAAATTAAAAGCAGGAAAAAATTAGAGGAGTAGCAAACACAAAAGAATGATTAGGCATTTCGGGACCAATAAAATAAAGAATTTGATATTTCCAAGACCAATAGTGTTTTCTTATGTGAAGTTAAAACCTGAATTGTTTGATTTCTGTTCAGTACTAGATTTCTTTCCCTTGATGACCCACTACTGAGCAAAGGTCTCCCCCATACACGACCACAATTTTCTGACTTGGGCACTGTCTGTTCAACCCCTCTGAAATGAGTCCAAATCATCTCTCCAGCGCTTTCTGGGCCTACCGCGAGGCCGATGACAATCCTGTGGTATACACTCGGTGGTTATTCGCGCCCATTCTAGGTGCATTCTGGCTACGTGCGCCGCCCATTTAAGTTTGGCAGATTTGTTGCCAATTTTTGTACTAGTAATCTTCGAAAAAAAACAAACTAAGATTAGTAACAGCTACCACAAAGCTGCCCAAACAAAGTACGAAAAGCCCAAAACGATTCCGTCATCCTATATTCATAAAGAAAGTTTGAGCACGTCTATTGCTATTCTGTGCTCATAATAATCAACTGTGGCACATAAACATTGACATGAGCGATAAAGCCACGAAACTCGGTCAGTCTCCGGGGAAATTTCCTGCTTCTTGTGACCTCCAAGTTAATCAGAAAATATATTGAAGGCACGGCGAACTTAAGGCGACGATATGAGCTAGAGCGTAAAAAAAAACACGAACGAAGCAAGTTTAACTTTTTAACTATCGCGATGCATAATTATTATTGTAATTTTGACAGGAATTAACGCGAATCATGTATATTAATTACCTTCGGCTATACGTTTCGAGTTTAATTGAAGCTTAAAAAGTATGATGAAAATAAACAAAGACAAGGACTTTAACAGAAAAAGATTTTTTTTTACTTTTGTTTCATTTAAGTATATCTAACGGTTAAATGATATGATAATAGAAGATGTGTGTCCAAAACACAAATAAAATGTTAAACTGATGTTGAAACAGCGTATTACTTTTTAATCGACAGTTATTTTGGAAACCAGAACAGTGCATGCGTAAATACAATTAGCATATTTTTTTTCTTAAAGTTCAAATTATAAAAAATCTGAGGAAACCGGTTTATCAGCGCCTTAACAGCGTTTCTTTCTTCAGGTGAGCCTTAACTGTATTCAAAAGGTGCTTGAAACGGATAAAGTTCAAATAGGTTTGAGAGGTACCCATGACAAATTTGATTGAGATGTCACACTTTGTATTTTACTTAATATAATAAGCTTTGACGTCATGTTTTCGAAGACATTAATGAGTAGGTAAATTAAGTAAAGTTGACTGTTGGTGAACCCTACTTAAGATAGGAACAAATTTGTCATGAACGTGACGTCATGAAATGACGTATCATACAGTTGAGAAATTTAGGGTTCTGGTGAGGCGACCGTAGCTGGATGGCTAAAGCGGTTGCCCGGTGTGCAGAAAGGTCGCAGGTTCAAATCCTGCCGGTCCCATATCTTTTTCAACAGTTTCTTAGTACAATTTGCTAAGCATAGCTAAATGCTATAAAAATAATCATTTAGATGTTGGGTTTTACTTGAATCTGTACTCATGTGTCTTAGTGTGTGTGAGACCATATTCAACAAAACACCGACAACTAGCGCAAGAGTGACCTTTTCTAGAATATGCATTATGCAAAAGCTAACTGACAGTCAAACTGACTCCGTGAAATGAAATAATCGTGAATGAGAATAAATATCAGCAATTTATTACATAAATATTGATAATTTGATTTAAAATAACGTTATAGTTAGCCTAGCCCAACGAAAACTTACTGACACATCACGCAGGCAAAGCTATGCCCAAAAGTTAGTGTGCCTTTGAATTTATATAAGCTTTCCTCCCATTTATTACGCCTCCCCTTTATTAGACCTTTGTTAGTATAATAAACAAAGTTATTACTATGTTAAAAAGGATCAAGGGATGAAGGACGAAGCTCATGCATTCATTATTATTTAACGTCGTATTTAATCCAAGGCTTTACAATAATAATGGTGGTACATAATATCAGTAGGTATAATACTGATTCTGTTAATAAAAAATGTGTAAAAAAGAAGCGTAACAATAACGAAATTTATTCAAATTCATTGGATCGCCTTGAAGGGTATTTGGTGTTGGCAATTTGTTCTGATAAAAGAAAAATGCCGGGATACTGCGAGGTCAGGCGGCAATCAGTTATTATAATCCGGCCCATTGCCAAATCTACGCATAAAAGGGAATGCAGTAAAAACACTCCGTAAACTTCAAAGCAAAATACATTTTATCGCACAATAGAAATTCCTTTGTGGAATTTTCGCGAGATTTCATTAATCTTCCGATCCGTCTAAAATACCTGTAAATGAAACGCTTCTTCCATTTTTATCCCCAAAGTAATTTCATTAAATGCTCCCGTAGAAGTTCTCATATAAAATGGTTGGGCATTTTTCGTGGAACATAAAAATGCTTTTTATCCATATTTACGTAACTTTCGATGGCACTCTTGACGCCCATGATATTAAATTTCAAAGCGCTGAGTTCGGGGGTATGCTCCAAATGTAATCGGAAGATAAATCTTTTTAATTTGCTTTAAATTTGCCTTCGCCTTGATAAAAGATGAATCTTTTGCAGGAAAAGACTAAAATACAATCTTTTTGATGGCAGTTTATAATAATTTGAAAATTGTTAACGTTGATGTCAATAAAATTGCGCAACAAATATTAAAATAATAAGAAACAGTTAAAAATTTAGGCCGGCAGGATTCGAACAATTGTGCAAAAATAATTTCAACTGTTTCTTAGTATAATGTACTACTATAGCTAAATACTATAAAAATAATCAATAATAAATATTTTAATGTTCTTGATTAAAAATACTATGCGTAGCAAGTTCATTTACAAACATAATTATCTATTATTATACAAAATATTATAGGATTCGCTTACGAAATTTTTATTAATGAATTTGGGAAACAATTATGATATAATAGCAATGTTTCCAAATAATCTCACCTTGAAACACTTTTTGCGGAAACTATCATTTTTAATGAATTGTTCCTGTCAAGATAACGAATGTTGAACTGAAATACTTAACTAGTAACCTCAAAACGATATAATAAATAATAATTGCAGCCCTGTATCTAATACATGTCCCACTGCAGGGCAAGGGCCTCTTTTTATGATGAAAAGGGTTAGGCCATAGTCCACCACGCTGGCCAAGTGCGGATTAGTAGACTTCACACACCCTCGAGCAATAGTTAGGCACTCTCAGACATGCAGGTTTCCTCACGATGTTTTCCTTCACCGTTAGCGAGCGATAATTTGTATGATAAATGCACACATATCTTCGGAAAGACCGAATCTTAACGATTTATTGACAGAGGTGTGTGCCGTGGGTTCGCACCCGAGACCTGCCTCAAAACGGTACTGCATAATAATTTGTGTGATAAACGCTTGCTAAATACATCAAGTATCAGTAATCTGATCGTTCAATAAGGCCTGAGTCCTTGTAGCTTATGAGATGTTTAGCAAATCGATTTCCTATTAAGGCCACGATACTTGCCCTGATGAAGACCCGCCATACTTAATTAGGGATATGATCCGCAAGAAAGTAATTTCCCGGAGATTATCTTGGAAACGATGTTTACGCCGAAACCAGCGTAATAATAAACTAGAGGAGACGTTAAATGCGATAAGAGTGCACTACCACTAAACATCATCTTTGTATACCCATATTCGAACAAATAAACTTATTTCATTTCATTTCATATTTCATTTCATTTCATTTCATTTCATACCTCAGCAGATATGAATTTCAGTGTATGGTTTCAGATTGTCCGCAATTTTGTACGATGATAACATGATACCTTTTCGTTAATAAATTGGTTGCTCTCCATTTTAAAAATGAATCTTTCTTTATCTTGAACTTCATGTGCACACGGCTACACACCAAGTTGTATATTATTTTCAGTATGAACTGGTCTTGTATTGCACGGGAAGCCAATACAATACGAGGCCATCCGAGCAAGCATACGAGCGCGAGATAAATAATGTCGCGTTTTTGTCATGTTTCCCCATATAAAAATATGACAAATGTCTAAATCTATCTCGCGCTTGTATGTTTGCCCCCCATATCGTACTTTAAATTAGTAATTTGATCTGTAGCCGTGTGAACTAAAATAACGTGAAATAATTCTTGTGACCAAGCTGGATCGTGTATAGTTGTAATAGACGTTATGAATGTATGTGTGTGTAACTTTGATCGTAAATGTATAGAAACCAACTCTATGTGTGGTGCTTTGTAGTTAGTAGAGTTGACCCAATAATACGTAATAGCGAGATTCTCCGAGCTGGTAAAGCCGCCAAAATTTGGCTTGCCGCTTTTGACATTCCGTCTCAACTATGCTGATTTTACCGACATAGAAACGTCAAAAACAAAACAATTGACGTATCTTTGTCGCTAGCTACGTCAATGTCTAATCTAAATGTCAAGAGTGACAAGCCGTGCTTAGGGGGCCGTAGTTGGTGTAAACAAAAATATTTACCGAGATTTTATCGCCTAAAGATAAACAAACTCGATGTACGGAGAAAAGCATACATAGCAATATATTAGTCCATACAAAAGTAATTCTCTAGCAGCCACACAAAACAGAGATAGTAAACAACAAACTCTGAAGCCATTACGTTATTGTTTTTCACAAGTGGGGAGTTGTTGTATAAAACTTAGTTCACCAACGGATAATAGGATTATACTTACGCGTTATTGTATTAATAAAATGGTTATTTATGGTACCTGTGAGGAAAGTGTGACGTTTCGTTGTGATTGTCAGTTTTAAATCCCGAGCTTGTGTAGTATCCCAGAGTTGAATAACGAGCGTGGCGAGTGATTCTAATATAGCGACTTCAGAGCAAAGGTAAGAATTTCATAAACCCACAAACCGAAAATGTTATAAATAAAGCCTTTTTGTCACCTCTTTCAGTGAAAAAACACAAGATTTAATTATGACGCTCTCACTACTAACGCTTTTGGTGTTTACAGATTTCTATATCACTAGTAAGACGCATTATAACTTGTTTTATAATGTCAAATTATAAGATTTATTAAAGATTAAAAAAGCTACACTTTATCTCATATAAAAGTGATTCTTTATCAGCCACACAAAAAAGGAATGGTGAACAACAAACTCGGCAGCGATTACGATATTGTTTTTCCACAAGTGGGGAGTTGTTGTACAATAAAACTTGGTTTACCAACGAATAATAGGATTACTTTTCTCGTAAGTGTATTAATAAATACTGTTTCTTTAACCCGCCAAAGTATTATATTACATTAATAATAAGTTTTGCGATATATTTTAGTATGAAATATGACCAAATTTACTCTTAACGGACCAGTAAAACTGTTGTGAAAGGAATAAGGAACTGCCACTAGAAATATGTCTGGCATGGTGTTTAAGCTAGCACTTTAATAAGGCTCATTAAAAACTCATTTGTAACAAGCGCTTTTGAAATATTGTAAATTTATTTTGAGTAAAAGTGAAGTATTTTTACGTAATAAAAACATTAATTTTTCTCATTTTTTTTTCATTTGACATAATATAAATAAAAAATTAGATAAATTTGGATTTTTTACATTTAGATAGAACGCCAGAAGCAATTACACTATCAAATGGTCCCAATGACAAGGCCAAATGCACACATTCACTTACTCAAGCACACCCAGTCTCCACACAAATCTCGGGAATTCTATTCCAGAATAAAATTCCCGAGATTTGTTTTGTTTCAAAAAACGTGTACAGCTTACTGCTGAAATAATAAGAAGAAATACATGTACGAAGAACACTTGTATTCATTGACAATTTATGGCAACGTTAAAACTTTAAGCATCTTGTTGCATCATGCATGAAACGTGGAAAGGAACCGTTTTGATAAATTAAACTGCAATTAACATAAACTTGTGAGGTTATGTGTACTTCACAATCAAAAAAGTACAGAAGGTTCACATGCGATACAGACCGCACACAAGTGCGCAGACAAGTGATCTCTTTTATTTTATTCTATTTAAGAATTTCGGCAGTTGACAATAGCTAGCTAGCTAGCACCCCGTATTAAAAGTGACTTAACATAGAACTCAGTGAAATGTTGAAAACGTAAGATGAGAATACACGTCTATCATACCGTAACCCACATGTTTTATATTGTATATTTTAAAATTGTTTTACTAAGTTGTCAAGTTAAGAGAGGCCTATGTCCAGCAGTGGACTACGAAAGGCTAAATGATGAAGTTGTCAAGTTGTAAGTTTTTGACGTTCACTGAAATAAACTACTAAGTCTGCTGTTGTGTAGTTGTACAGCAAAGGTAAACACATTTCAAAGATGCTTACATTACCTCGTAAGATTTTCGATACTCACTTTACTAAGATTATAGTAGGTACAGAGTGAGTCATCTGTATCAAATACTAAGTTCAAGTAGTAAACATTAATGTACGTTGACATAGCGTGTGAAATGTCCTCACATATTTAACTTGAATATAAAACACGAAGCAATTTAATTGTGCATACAGTAATTCATTAATATTAGCACATGATATATTTCGTTTTGTTGGTATTTAATAAAACGTGAAAGCTGAGAGGATAACGATAGTTATTTAATACGTTAAAATATATTTTAATGAGCCAAATTTATTAATGATCCATACCAAACCAGCATAAATGAAAACACAGCGATGCTTTGTTACAATATTTTTCATTCGATGGCAATTTCTCTAATAATATAGGTAGTGTACCTACCTATATTATTAGAGTAATTGCCATGCTTGCATGCTCAAAGGGGTATGACCAATCGACTATGGGATTGTTTATCGCTGCTGTGCTATCTATTCCGTGCCTTTGTCAAGATAAAAACTGCTGTATTGTATGTAGAATAATATGAAAGTTTACTTTTAAGCCGAATATTTTCATAGTAAGCTGGGATGTCATGAAAACAGTTAGTAAACAAGTGCATAAAACGTGATAATTCTATCAAAACAAAATTTGATTCTAGTTCATCCTTCATGTTAAAATATCTCTTTTGTTTATTTAATCCCGCTTAAGTTATGTTTCTTATTACTAGAAAATGATAATCGTGATACACAAAACTAAAAATTATTTACTATCTTATATTCGTGACACAAGGGTTTTGGCGATACAGTTTTTGGGCATTGCCTTTTACGGGCATAACATAATAAATAAGATAAATCATTATTATATTGCGTAAAAGCTTTATATATCGAATGAATGAAGTCTATAGAAATATTTGTTTAATACAAACAGTTATTTATGTTCTTTGTCTTTTGTTAAAAGACAATCGTCGTATATTTAAAACCTTTCTTTGTTTGATATAAATACTTACTTACAGTACAAAGAGAATTGAAAAATGTTGTCACGTGATAATATCATTATTTATTCGGCCATAAAAGTTACCAACAAAACAATATATTTTGTAAAGTTAACATTTACGATTCGATATGACTCAAACAGAAAACCCAACATTCTTCATATCGTTTTAATATTATTTTCTTTCAATTTAACAATTTATACCTAACAGTCAACACTATTTCACTTCTCTTTGTATCTATTAGGATAATGATATAATATAGTTATTTCTGTTTCGGTAGCCTAGTGAGCACAAAAACTGTCTTATAACCGAAAATAAGTTTACTGGTTTAAATTATGTCCCCCTATACATAATCGTCTGGGTATACTTAAGATATACGATCTCTAGATTAAATATTTAATTTGCCATATTCCTGATTTTAATGTTATTTATTTATTTGTTTCAGATGAAAACCACTTTTACTTTTCACCGGTAGAGAAGAGTTTTGCTCAAGTTCAACCACCTTTGTTTCCAAACACTCGCCCATCTTCATTCTACGAACATGGGGATAACTACAGAGGTACACAAACCGCCCAGCAACTAGTCTATAACGAAGGACAAACAAGGTTCCCGAGTCCTAACTATAATCAAAATCCTTCGCCTTTCCAATTACCTTCAGGCAGAAGTCAATCTGGAACTCAGTATTATGTAAACCAACCCGAATTTACACCACAGCGGCAAAGGTTCAGGCCGGCACTGCCGTACAACTTCCAATTGGTTCATCCTGCCTCAACAAAAAGGCCCGATGTGCCCCAAATACATTCTGTAGCCTACCAAAATGACCCATCAAAACCAGAAACGTTTCTAGGTCAAATCACTCTAAACAATCCTGACATTGACTATTTACAAAATAACAGATTCAAAAATATGCCGTTTGATGGTAATAGTTTAAGAAGTAACGGTCAAAGCGGACATATTTCACATGATGAAGATGATGAAACTGAAGACTTGTATGATCGTCATAGGGTAACCACATATAATCCCCACAAACTCGCAATTAAACAAAGACTGAGTAATAAGCCTAGTGAATCTCGATTTCCACCCTCACTTAATGAAAATACTAATACTCAAAATGCACAAAATTCACCAAGCAGCGCATATAATAGAAACCATAATTCACCAAAATTCAATGCTCACCCATATCAAAGTTCTTCTACTGAATACAAAGGGCTTTTAGATATTGAGCCTTTGCTAGAGGATGATATTAGTGATATTAGCTCTTTTAGGGAGCTCATGAAAAATACGCAGGGTTCCTATGACGTTGAAGTAATAAAATCTAATAATACAAATAATTCTGAATCATCAGATGATAGCAAGCCTGATGCTAGTTCTATGAATGCAGATAGCTATAAAAAACATGAAACTGTAGTTGTGTCTACTACTACGACTTCCACAACTACAACTACTGCACCAGTGGAAAGCCATGAACATTCTGATGATCATCACAATAGTGACGGAGAAGAAGGAGAATATGCTGAATACTATGATGATGAAAGTTCTGAAATAAAACATACAACTGTAGAGCCACACTCAACGGAATATATAACTGACTTATATGATGAATACGACGCTACTGAAGAACCAGAGCGATCAACTGACGTAACCAAAACTAACACTACAGGTCTTTCAACATCAACATCACAATTTGACGTTCTTGTTATGAAGCCAGTGAAAACTATGATGCAAGAAGATAATTTTAAACATTTTGTAGATAGTACAGTAATTGATCAAACTGAACAAAAACACAAGGAAGATCAGCGGACAACAGTTTCTAATGATAGTACGCCTGATTCAGAGGATATAACATCATTAGAAACACCATCAATTCTTGGAGAGGAAATTGTTTCAGTTGTTACGACTAAAAGTGTTGTCAATGGTACTATATCAATACCCGATGTAACTTATGCGCCAAGCACTACTAAACTAAGTGCAAACTCAGACAGTAGTCAAGACCCATCAATACCAGTAACAACAGAAACATGGGTTGTTGCATCAGTTCAGACGAGTAGAAGTGTATCTGGAGCCCGATTTTTACCTTTCCCTACGGTTGAACAAGAAGAGAAGAAACAGATTTTAATAGATGATCAAGATGACGAAGAAGAATCTGTAACCAAGAATCCAGGAACTGAACAAGAAAACGAGGGTTTAATAAGCAATCCATCGTCAACTGAAAATATCAACGATAAATTAGATAGTATTCAATCTGAATTATCAAGCGCAGTTTTATCTGGCTCATTGAATAATGAGAATAAAAATATTGAATTGATAACGGAGTCAACTACAGAGCAAAGTACGACGACGAGGTCGACAACAACTACAACTACAACTACTCCGTCTCCCCCGAAATTATTTACTTTGAAGAGCACCACAGCTACCTCAGTCACAGAAAGATCCTCACCGGATCCATTACCTGTTCAAATCAAAAAATTTACTCCTAGACCATCAACATCTACTACCGTAAAACCAAGAAAAAAATTAGTTACTGTCATGGATGATTTAGATGGATTGTTACCTTCAGGCTTTAAACAAAGATATTCCTACAAAGACAAACGGACAAGCACTACCACTACTACTACTACGACAACTACAACAACTGCTAGCCCACCGGTGATTTCTAGTGAAATTCCTATAATCAATGGCACACAAGGTCGCTCTTCTGGGATCAGTACCAAGAACAAAGTCATTGTGCTAGACTACAAATCTCTTCTGCCGAAAGAATACAAACCTAAAGAGAATAAGCCTCAGGAAGATCGAGTGAAAAAACCACAGAAAGATGACCTTAGCAAACTATTGCCTCCTGGTTACAAACCCCCAAATACAGAATCACCTCAGACAAAACCAACAACAAAACTTGATTTATTTGACAAAATAGAGGAGCTTGATATATCAGCATTTTTACCTAAAGACTTTAAACCAATTGCTACTACGAACGAAAAACCAAAGCTTGCCTTTAAAATACCTTTAAATGCTGAACCAGTGGACTTATCGGCTTTATTACCCGTTGGATTCAAACTCAACCGGACAGAAAATGAGACAACAGATAGCCCAATAATTACTGACGTTTCAAGTCTACTGCAAAAATTAAATCAATCCGATGACTCTTCACATTCAAGCAGCACAACTAAAGCTCCGGGTGGCATCAAATTAGTATTTCCTTCACGACCTAGTGGTAAAACAATTCGAAAAACAACTTCACCTAAACCAATGGGCCCTAGTCCTGTGACTCCAAAAATTCAGAAGGGATGGCCTACAAGGTAAATAATCATGAATTTATTATGTGGATAACAAATATAAGATATGCCATAATTCCATGTCTATAACTATATTATTTTTTAGAGCATCTACTGAATTTACTGGATGGCCATCACCGTCTACAACTCCATTCTCCATTGAAAAGCTACTTGAAGCACAAAGAAATGCCACTGCCACTAGTCCCTTACCAGACTTTAATACTGAAGCTTCGACACGACGTGTTACGACCACGACTACGACCACACCGGTTCCGCCTCCATCGACCACTCCTGGTGTATGCCGAACGGAGTGTGACATAGCAGCTACCATTAAAATTGTTTCAGGTAGTAAAATATTTCTTTGTTTTTAATTATTCATTTAAACATAGAACTAACCTTACAACCAAAATATTTATACACTTATTCTATACATGAACTAATTGGAAATATGTCAAACCATACTAAATGAAAACATAATGTTTAAATATTTTTTTTAGGAGTCAAATGGGTACCAGAGTTATTGGACCACCATACTGACGAATGGCAACGACTTGCTGAAGATGTGAAAGAAGAAGTAAGTTCAAATATAATTAAACAAATAAATAAATAATCATGTTCATTAAATGTCAATATTAATCTTTTTATTCTATTTTCAGTTGAACTCTGTCTATTCCAAATCAGATTATCTTCGTAAATGGTACAAAGGTATCAGAATAGATGGATTCACGCAAGGTTCTGTTCTTGTCGACTACTTTATTGAGCTGAAAGAAGTCGAAGAGAGAGTGGATACAATGGACTTAAAGAAAATGTTCCACAAATCTCTTCACGATGCCAGACCAGGTTCAGTCATTGAAACAATAACAGAAGCACCCACAGAGGACTTTGATCCTGATGTGATGCTAGGAGACCAACCTGATGAAGAAAGAATGAAGAAAAGTAATGAGAAAATGACTAAGACAATTGACAAGTCTGCAGGCAAATTAGAAATTGGCAAATTCGTTATGGATCCTGCGTATACTGAATTCATAGGTAAGAAAACAATACAGAAAAGTTGACACTTACGCTAAGGACAAATTAAAATATCTCATAAATCTAATTAATTTTGTGTATTTTTCAGTTTTGCCAAAACGTGAGGAGCCAACGCCTGTGGCGCCAGAAGAAGAATCGTTCTTGCCTCAGTGGGGAATTGCTGTTATTGTTATTGCGATGGCATCTCTTCTCTTTGTTGTTATATTCGGTGTTACCGTGGTAAGTGGCAATATACTTTGAAATTGATTTGAATTCGTTTGTGTTAACATATGCCTCAGCAAAAACGTTTTGTGTAATATTGGCGATACGAGTATGTTGCGCTATATTGAAACTTAAACAAATTGACTACATTACACTATTCTTTTTTTCAGTTGGTTAATCGTCAGAAGAGTGCCAAAGCGAAGCAGCCTATTCCACTCAGTGAAGACATGCTCAGGGAATTGGACAAGAGTCATATGGGGGGTTTCGATGACGTTCATCAGTTGAAGGAAAGAGAACTGCCATACCTGCCGTCGGGAAAGGTATTTTTATAAAAAAAACAAGAACTAGATAATGATAGTCGTAACCTACATAATAATATGAATATTTGGAGAATATTGTTTTCCGATTGCAACTGTGACAATGATGGATGACAGTGACCAGACGCACGATTCGCGTAAACAAGAGTATATAAAATCTAGGTTATATCAAAATATGCTACTTCAAGTAGGCTACTGCTACTTAGCATAATAAGTTTATTGTTTTTAGTGCCTAGGGTTAGTGCCTTGTTTTTAGTACAATTTGGTGGTGTTGATTTTGATGCTATTTTGAAAATAGTTTTTCATTATGGCATTAAAATGAAATGTTCTAGTCACGTATTTTTTTGCTGAAGCCAGTGTCGTTTGCTTAGTTATTTCGTAATATAAAAAACAGCAGCCTTAAAAATATCTTTTATTTTCTTGTTTTATTATATACATACTTTTATTCTTTTATTTTCTTCTTAAAGCGTATGTCAACTGCGTTCATCGAGCAGCTGGCTTACCCGAACCCGGGTGACTCGTGGAGATCGGAATGGACGCCGCAACTTCAAAAGTACATGCAGCATTATACTCCCGATTCCGGACGAGGATCGCAGATCTACGGACCTGTAGGAAACGCTTATGGGTATGACATTTCCATTTTTGCATTGCATAATACACCGGCTGAGCCTCGCTCTGGAATTGCTCGTTAGCCATTTTACTCTTTGATTCTATTTTACTCTTTGATGCCATTTCCTTTGATAAAAGTTGACGGGTAAGCAAACCATTTTGGTAGCTACCTGCTTTACGGGCGAGCGCTTTATGCAGCAAAAGAAACATGTGGAGTTGCGACATACATCACTATTGAGATTGCCTCTGTGCGGCAACAATATAGGCGGCAAATAATATTTTTCGTTAGGTGGGTACCTAACCAAAAATATTATTGGCCGCTTAGACTAGAAAGAGCATCACAATGACCAGTTAATGTGCAAAATATTGACAATTATATTGTAGGAGTGAAAGAAGAGTTTTTATTGGGTTTTCCAGTATGCTAACCATTATTTTTTTTCACAGATACGGTGGATCGCAGCTGTACGGGCAGGCGGGAGGCGGCTCCCAGGTGTACGGATACACGGGCGAGTTCCCGCCCGCACGCTCGCATTACTCGCGACGCCGATCCGACTACGACAGCAATTTCTAGACTCTTCTAGAAATCTGTAAATTCGCCTACTGAGACTTGACACACTCTTGACAATATCTTATTTTTAATCTCGAAAACCTAATTTATAATACTCGATAGACTTTTCATCCACTCTGTGTAGATTAGTCACTAACTTCTGAACATACTGTAACAGGTTGTGAAATAATTTTATCATCAACAACGTTCGTTGTTAAAAGGAAATTAGATTCGTATTCCAGAATTTATACGATACGACTTTACATTTTGCATGATATTTTTAGCAGCTTTTAGTCCGGCCTATTTAGGACTTAACAGTGCCAACCCAATGGTTACATCGCGTACGATATTTATTTTGTAACAACAATGTTTCTATAAATTAATAAATAGTTATTAAATGGAAATAATCTGCCAAAATATTAACTATTTACGACTGATTGTGAGATGTAAATAAGTAGAATAAGAGCTCACCAATATTGTAAGTGAAGACGTAGGTGAGGCTACGAAGTACTTGTGTAGATAACTCTCTGCATACCTATATTTGCTCAGAACCTGTAGTAGACCGTGCGGTGGCCCGTGTGTGTGCGTGAAACGCCTCTTTGTGCCAAATGTTCGTCCGTGTGTGTGTGTGTGTGTAAATATAAAAATAATATACTTTTTATTTAAAGACATTAACGTGTAATGGATATAAGTGTGGGATGTGGGATCCCTATTCCGTATTAACAAGGACGTCCTTTTGCCACGCACGTACTAAACCTGTGCGTGAATTGTGACATGTTTTAAAATAAACATTCCATTGACATTGTTTCTATCTTTATTAATCAAACGCTTAGGTTAACGATCTTCGTGAATGGATTTCATAATCTTAAGAATGAATTGATGACCGTCAATTTAAATTACTGCAAAATTTGTCAAACTGGTTCACAAAGATGTTAAAATGTAATTTAAATATACTTATAATTAGCGATTAGTTACCTAATAAAATCGTTAATTAGTGTGGAAGTTTTAAAAACTTGAATTTAATTGAATGTGTCAAAATGATGAATTTCATCATAAAATATAATAATATATTGATTGTATTTGTAAATTCCTTGCGTAACGTACGACACGGTCATTATGTACCTACCAATTAGATTAAGTATAGTAAATGCATGAATTCGTGTATATAAAACAATTTTTGTACATGTAGATTTTAATTTAATTATCGATTAGTTAGTGACAAAGTAAACCATTAAGATCCTGAATATAGATAATTATATATAATGTAAAAAGTTTTG
Source organism: Hypena proboscidalis (assembly GCA_905147285.1). Taxonomy (NCBI): domain Eukaryota; kingdom Metazoa; phylum Arthropoda; class Insecta; order Lepidoptera; family Erebidae; genus Hypena; species Hypena proboscidalis. Next base: position 14,114,285 of record LR990128.1, on the reverse strand, counting down.
TTTCATTTCCTTATACAAAGTTATTTTTGGTATGGTGTGTTGTGTATTTAGTTATTCATAACAGTCAGTTTGATTTCTAGATTAAAATATTTGAGATAAAAGCTATATTAATTGCTTAATATAATATTGTAAGTGTTTTCCGTCACCTATACTGAAAATAACTTTAAAAAGCTGCAGATTTTTTGGCTATTAAATAATTTGGAACAAGTTATTTTTTATTCACTTATAATCAAGCCTATCCTGGTTAATCAATCCTAAGCAAACAGCACATATATCAATTAGATCGTGCACATCCTATATAATACATATTCCTAAGCCCAACAATTTACCTCAGGCACAATATATATGCTAATATTAAAAAGCTGAAGAGAGGAAATATTGAACCGAATTGAATTTTTTTTTGTGGATAACTCAATTATTGAATTGAATACCGTGTTTTTAAACTAAAGTTATTTCGATTTAATTTATACATAATTAAGTTTTTATCTGTTTTATGGTCAAATCATATCTTAAATGCATAATTGTTCGTGGCCATTCCTTAATAATTGTTTTATCATTAATCGAGTTACATACAAACGAAACACTAAATCTATATTTTTTTAAAATGGGTGCAAACTAACATGCGTTTTAGCGTTTTAGATATACTTAATTTGTCTGTAAAAATAGATCAAAACTGAATAATATTAAAGTTAAAGCCATATAACGTTTGTATGGAAATATTTACAAGCTTACACCTCTTAAGAAAGGCTTATAGGTATATGATATTTCACTACGGTCAGAAGGAGGCGAGAAGCAGAAAAACCGACACGGGAGCTAGTATATACTAAGATATAACGATTTCCACGCGGACGAATTATTAAAGATTCAGTCAAGACCAACCAACCATAATTAAACTACATAGAATATGATTTAAATAGAAGCACTACTCACTAAAAACTGACTAAGAAAAAAAGGTCCCAGAATTTTACTAAAAATTCAAAGCATTCGTAGTAATGACTAAAAATGCTACGCATTTTCCGGGAATGGAACGCTTACATATCTACTTAAAAAAATCTATGAATATTAAAGTACTTTATGAAACTGTAGCCACGCATTTGATTATCTTGATGTAATCTTTAATATTTTTTTATCTTTACAAACATAAACTACAAACTAAAGAAGAGGATCGTGCCCAGCTGTGGGAAATTATTAAATACAGGACTGCTATTATGACTATAAAAATAAATATAAAATTATGAAAAAATACTAATCTAGCTTTTATTTTACTGTCTAGTTTGTATGGTTAAACGCGCTTTTGTCAGAAATATCTGGTCTGAATTAAATAGTACTTTTTTTTGTTGTATAGCCAATTTCTTGAAAATCCTATTACTTCACGCTACGATACATAGAAGCGGAGCAGCATTGAAATATAAAAAAGTAAAAAAAAAAACGGGTAAAACTGGATATTAAAATTAATTCCGCGCGAATGAAGTCGCGGGTAACAGCTATAAAATAAAAACTGGTTCGTAGTGCAAACATAGCGATATGAGTATGCAAATGAAAGAATTTAATTATTACCTTAATTAAATTGCAAGCAACATAACAAGATTGGTAGCTGCTTTGTGATTCAAGAAAGAGCTTCATAACTAATGTAATGAAATAGTATTCTAATTAAATAAAAGCTTAACTGCCTCAATGGTTTTGTAGTAAGTGAATCCGTCTCTCACCGCGAAATCTCGGGCTCGATTCACAGGTCGGGCAAAGTGTTGCTGGTGGTAGAGCTCTTGTGAATGAGCTCGAGGGCAGCAGCACCACCGTCTCACCTTTAACCTGCCGCCGAATAGTAGTGCTTCCATTACTGTGTTCCGGTTTGGTGGTGAGATCAGGCCCTGAAATTACTGGCACATGAGGCATACCACCGTAGTCCTCAGCTGCAGCGGTGCATCTACAATCTGCTTTTGTGGATTGTTGATGTCCATGGGCTGTACTCCACTTACCATCAGGTGGACTACACGTTCGTTCGCTGTGGGCGTAGTATAAAAAAAGTGTTATTTCAGAACTTTTCGTCAGGTAATTCAAAATAGTAGACTAGAGTTAGAATTGTTACCGGTGGATGGCGATAGGCTCACCACCTATCCTATGAGAGCAAACATAACAGGAAAAAATGTGGTTGTTGTACACCTCTGCCACACCCTTCTGGGTAATATAGGCGTGATGTTATGTTCATGTGCAACATTGTGTCGCATTAATGACGACCGGATGGCGGTGTGGGTAGTGTACCTGCCTGCGACGCCGAGGTCGTGGGTTCGATTCCCACTTAAGACAAATCTTTGTGTGCATGAACATGGGGGTTTGTCTTAGTCTGGGTGTTACTATGTAATAAGTATGTATTTACAAAAGAAAAGTATATATGTATAAGTATCAGTTATTCTAGTACCCATAGTACAAGCTCTGCTTAGTTTGGGACTAGATGGCGTTGTGTGTATGTTGTGAAATATATAATGTAAGTAATGTACCTCGCGGTGAAAGGCGGATTCGCGAACCACTAGACTATCGAGGCTGTACCATATTTTTTTATCAAATCAATAATGATTATTATAATACGGCAGCGTTATACGCTAAAATAATGTTGTTTCATTACATTCTATAAGTTACGCCTAAAACATCAAAATGTTCAATCAATTGCTAAACATTTTCAAAAATAGCTACGGCTTTAGAACAAACTCTATGATTGGTAACAAATCTTTCACGTGTAAACTGAACTCTTGAATATTTGGAACACTTGTGTTAACGTCTCGGCCTTCGTAAAAGTTAAACGGAAGCCTAACCAACCTACATTAATATAAATTCCGTTTTATCGATCTTTTAAGTTTCGACACAGAAAATAGGAGGTTTGACCTAAGCAGTACAAAAATATACGAAGGTTTTTACATTTCGAAATATTTATACGCATACTTTCTTAAGTTTCTCTTTTAGTTCTTGCAATGAGATAAAGGTTTGATTTAAACGCTGGAAGGGCTAACAAAAGCAGTGTACCTACTAAGTACATTACTTGTTTTGTTTTTATAATATGACGTATTTACGTACAGTCCAACTGATCGGAAGTAGTAACTGCAGCTGACATACAAAAATAATTGAGTGCTGCTTCCAACTGCACTGGTGTTGTGGGTCCGATCCCACACGGGACAAATCTTTGTGTGATCCACAAAGATTTGTTCTGACTCAGGGTGTGCTATGAGTTTGTGAAATTTATGTCAGTGAACAGAACACCCCCGCGGCACAGGAGTTACTTCTAGTGCGGGCGTCGTTAAAAAAAAACCACTAAATCAGATATGATGACGTATATAATATGTAATACGACGCTTCTTTTGAGAACTACGGTATTATGCCTTATGCATGTGTGCAACACCGAAGTGCAAACCTCACTGTTTGGCGACAGGTTAATGTTGAGACGATGGTATTTACTCCCTCGCGTTAGTTCTCCAGAGCCAACATACAAATAGTGACATTCAAAATTGAACTGCCTTGATGGTCTAGTCATCTAGTGGTTAGCGTATACGCCTCTCACCGTGAGGTCCCGGGTTCTATTTCCGTGTCGGGCAAAGTATATAAGACCTTTCTATCAGGAAATTTACTATAGCAGCACGGAGTTGGAATTGTGCAATTGTGGATGGCAATAGGCTCACCCCCTATGCCATGGAACCTAAACACAGGTGAAGTGTGGGTGTTGTACACCTCTGCCACACCTTTATGGGTACTATAGACGTGTTGTTCAGTTATGTAATGTCAAAGTTGAGTTTGAATTCGACGAGACTGCCTCGTTGTTGCGCTATAATTTGCGTGCTGGTTCGATCTCCGGGTTAGGCAAAAGTGGTATTTGGGAATTTTCCGATAGAAATTTCTGAGTATCAGCTCAGAGTCTGGTATTGTGCCCGGTGGTTGACGATAGGCTTGGAGAAGATGGTTGGTATACCTCTGCCACGACCTGCTGGGAATTAAACACGTGATCTTATGTTAGTTTTGAGTATAAATTCTCTTTAGACTTAAACTTATTCTTATTACGTGCATAACCTAATAAAATACAACTTAGCAGAGAGCGATTCTAAGGAAAATTTATGCCTCCTAACTAGCAACAAAGTATGGAACTAAGTTCTTAGTTGTTAGGCTACAACTGAGTACCTGAAACTTTGTGTGAGTAGAAATTACACAATATTCGTTGTTTGTTAGCGAAACCTTGCAAATCACATACATTATTTCAGGTGAAACGTTTGTAGGTATTCAAAGAAAATGTTTCTATTATGTATGAGTAGGTATATATTTTACCTATACAATTATGGAGAAAACTTAAACAGGGTAACTTAGAACAATGCCTTATTTTCTAAGTCTAATACTTAAAGATTGTACACCACAAAGTTACTAGGTATACAGGTTATATAGTAATTTGTTTTACTATAAACAAAGCAGAATCATAATCCTCCATATTTAAGCATAGATATTTCAAAATACTAATGTCTTACTTTGCTTATTTTATCAACAAATGTCAACCTTATCGACTAAGACAGTTAGGAAATGTTTGTCAAATGGGTCATGTATCTACTTTGCTGATAGTACAGTCATACAAACAAGTCATAGTAAAGACTTACGACACCAGTTATGGATAAGTGAGTTATATATCTAAATAGTGGGTATATTACACTTATTAAATATGAAATACAAACTTGCATATCTATTGCAGTCAGTTTTTACTATGGCGTAGAAGTTTTTGCCCTGCATACCCAACTCATTGGCCGACTGTACATTAAATTTTTCATAATTTGAAACTGCAAACTTATTAGCTAGGTACACATCTATGATTTTTTAACAACAGGATTTGAACAACAATCTTTTATTTAATACGTTTTCGAAATGCTGGATTAAATTTCGGCCAGCTACTTAGTATCGCAATACAACGCGGTAATGCTGCCAGCATTTTGGGAACGAGGCCTTCTGACAGTGACTTATTAAGTTTAGATTAAGGTATTAGGCTAATTTAATTTAAGATACTATTTGTATATTTCTCTGTAAATAAAGATATGCAATTATATTAGAAACTGCCTCGATGATCTAGAGGTTAGCCTATGCGCCTCTTACCGTGTAGTCTCCGTTTCGATGCCCGGGTCGGACAAAGTTATTTGTGAACTTGGCGTCAGGAAATTCTCAATAGCAGCACGGCGTTGGATTTGTGCCCGGTGGATGGCGATAGAATCACACCCTATACCATAGCACCGAAACATAACAGTTAAAATGTGAATAATATAGGCGTGATGTTATGTTTGTGACAATAGATATTTCGCTTAATTCATTGTAAATAGGTGCATTGAATCAAAACATTTTAGCACAAAATTTAATCACAAATTTAAATCGTATAGCGAGAAAAAGGTATAACCTTTTTAATCCGATTCTACTTCACTTTGGTCCAATAAACGAAATGGGCTATTCATGACCCAATTAAGACCCTCTGCCCTTAATGAGTACTTTAGTTCTCCAATACTATGGCCATTTCAATAAATCGGAGTAACCAGGGATTAAAGACCCTATATTGCCCATGTGTCTTGAACTGACTTAGCTAATTGGCTGTTTATTTCGACCTTGAAACTCAAGGGGTAGTACTTTAATTAGTTGTTACGATACTTCTTAACCAATTGTTAATTAACTTCTTCTATCTATCTTATTAGTCGGTGCACACCTCTCTGAGAGATCGTAGTCATTTAAATAAAAAAAACTTGTTATGCGTCACTTTCTTCCTGGACCGCAGCTTATCTAGTGCACTTGTGGTCGGGAGAGTCGGTAGCTGTCTTGATCTGGTCTGCCCATCTCAATGGTGATCTACCTCATGGTCTGGTACCCAGAATATTTTTATTGTGACCAAACAAAGTATTTTCTATCTTAAAAATTTTGAGACTAAACATGGTTATTTTATTACATATAACGGGGTATTTACCATGTATATTTGTAGTAGTAAAAGAGTGCGGAAGATTGGTTCATCTGCCAATAAAACTGTTTTTCACATTACCCGCAATGACCGTGTTTAAGTTTTATCGTAAAAAGATTGCAACATCTCTGAAATATCGAAATAACTCACTAAAAACAATATATTATACATGGTAAATATCCCGTTATATCTAATTTTTAGTATAATTTTCTATCTATACTCAAAAATACCCGCAAATTTATCCTCGTTAATAGTTACAGCTCCACTTCCACCTCGTTACTTAACAATAGCTAAAACTAATCCGCGAGTTTGTTTCTGAACTACTTCTCTTACTACGACTAATAATAATATTATTTATCTACTTATTTTGTTGTAATTATAAAAAGGTATAGGATGAATAAAATTACGATAAAGAACCTCAATCGTATCCTTTTATATCAAAAGAACTTTAACTTTGCTTACTTTCCTTCGAAAAAAAAGTAAATACACGCTTGTATTTATCTAACATGTTTGCTCCATAAATGCTGCAGGCGTCTGATTGGAAGAAAATAAATAAGTAACTCAACAAGCTTATTTTCCATGGAGTTCTCTTCGCAATAAATTGCCTTTTTTCTACCACATTAACAAATAATTAGCTTAGTCTGTGATACATAACGGTTTTCCGGACCCGAAAGGTTGTATTAGATTTATATTAAGGCGGATTCATCAATATTTTGTGTCCAATTAAGCATCAAATAACATAATACCGGATTTGTTTCGGATCTCAAGTTATCGATACGTAATGAAACGTACTTTTTCTATTTATTGTCATTTCCAAGTATTATTTTAATGCTACGAAGGAATTAATAATACTAAGTTCAATCCAATGCTACTACAGACTCGATTCAACTTAAAAATTCGAAATGAGCGCTTAGCTTAAAGTTCGTGTAAAAGTCATACACACTAGTTATGGTATTAATTATAGTTTGTTTATTATATGTATTAAATTAACCACAAAGCGAGTTTGCCATTTTCTGTTCGACAAAAAACCAAATAAGTATTGGAAACTTAAATCATTTTTCATTGTATTTATTTTGGAGTTTGCAACGAAAAAGTTTCGAATATAGGCCAAGTAAATAAATATTTCATCGTAACGAAGCTTTCATAAAAGCGTTAATATTGAAACGTCCTGTTTGTTTGTTGCCAATAAATCTGAGGGTCAGTGCTCTGTAAAGTTGCGATATATCGTAATATATTGCATTGAGTATCATTTAAAAATGATAAATGACTTGTTTATTTGTTCGAACCGTGTCCATTTTATAAATTGAAATGAAAGAAAATAATTTGAAATATGTTGAATTATTTTCATGAATGCTTTTCAAATTGTTTTTGACATCATTCAATTCAGATTTTTTAACGTGTTTCTTACTATCAGTTATCGCTATCGTTTTGAAGATGGAATTCTACAGTATTCATGTTAATAAAAAATCCTGCCGCGTGTTGGTCAAATGCGATGCTCCTCGTCATAATCAAGGACAACGGTTGGGAACAACGTAATGGGCTATTAGCAATGAAAAACACCGCCACCATCGCATCATCAGCAAGCCGTGTACTCCCAAAGCTATTTTTTACTTAGCAAACTTCATCAAGTGCCATTATTACTTCGGAAAGTGCAGTAAAAGTGAGTAAAGTACTCATTAGTCATGACGGTACAAAGATTTAGAAGTTGGTGAGTCAAGTGCCCATTCAAACTTAAATTGCTTTTGCTGCATATATTTTGGCAATAAATTAATTATTACTACAATCAAGTTAGGGTGGTAAATATTATAAAGACTAATTATTTTTGTTGTTTCTAGTGTGTCTTGTAATATGTCAGGCCCCTCGACATAACAATCATTTAAATAAGCACCTACCCTAATTTTACCATTGAATTTTCAGTGTAGCCTTCAGGCACTTTTCGTTTACAATAATTCTGAAACTGAAACCTGATTTGGAAGGTAAAGGTAGTTGTTAGCTTTTTTTTATATCAAGCTGTCATTTAGTATGATTAATTAGGTTTATTCTTACGTTATAACGTAAGGAAGGTATTGCTCAAAATACCTTAATAACAGGGTATCATATCAGTACGTGCGTCAAAGAAACTATTGTTAAATGCTATATTACTTGACTTAGTTTTTTATACCACAATCTTTCGGCACATGGATTAACCGTACTTTATTTACTATGCTGATGTGTACAACAGACCGAAGCTATCGGTTTGTTAAATCAAAATAGGGAATGAGCTCACATACAGCGTTCAAACGCATCCCTTGCTGGTTACTGTTGAATACTGACACGAACTGTTGGTTTTCACCTCATAATTCTAATTAAATAAGGCTTTTTTTAAGTTAGGAGATTTAAATAGCGAGTTAAAAATTCCACGTTAGCCATAAGTGTAGGTAACACTTATAATTTGTGCAATTACTGATACTTCAACTAAGAATATTAGGTTTGCTTCACACATATTCGGGTTCCATTGCAGGGTCCATTTGAGTCTACTGACTCTTAGAAAAGTCAGTCAGAGTCTTTTTCAATCCCAAATCAAATCAAATCAAATCATTTTTTATTGCAGGCATCAAATTCCCATATACATTAATACCTTAGTTAGAATAACATACATAACATTTAATTATTGTTTTGATGTTTTGCACGTTGAGTCAGCGACGCGCGGCGCGGTGTCATGTAGCGTTCCTCGGAAACGCCGGAACACGACACCTCTCGGTCAGAAGTCCACGTTTGTGTATGTTTCTAGCCGTTCCGTCGGGATTCGCACCACAAACGAAGTAAAATTAACGTTGTGACGCGGTTCCAGCTTAACAACTCTCAATGTTAAGTTGGTCTTCACCCGAATGTATTCCACAATATCTTCAGCCTTTGTGTAATACATTAATCTTGAAAGTATACACCTGATTTCGTGAGGTCATTTTGCTTTCAGTTGCTTTCTATACGCGTTATTCATATAAAAGATCCTTTTCCACCTTATAAATGCTCAAACAGTCTATAGAAACAGCAAAGTACAGCGAGCATAAAAGTGCCTGAGAGCAAAATGCGTTTCAACGGACAGCGTCTCTGAAATAAGGAAAGGGAATAATAAAATAGGACGCTATAACACTTTTCATCAGACTGTACATTAATAATAAGCTCTATGTAGCAGACGAAAAGTAACTTTAAAGCCACGAGTACATTTATAGCAATAAGGGTGATAATGTATATAATTGTTATGTCTAAGGGCCTGACACATTAAAAGGCACACTGTAACACCTCATTAGAGAGTAAAATATCTTAAGTTTTGACAAAATAATAGAGGCATTATTACTTGCCTATTATTGGGGTTCATGAAAGGAGCCTCCCCGAGTGACGTACACAACGATTCCGTACGTCCGGCGCACCCTGGGCAATTCACGAGTTCTCCAAAGCGAATTGGCTAATCCTTTCACCACGATGGCAAGTCAAAATAAAATTTGACTCAGCCATCGACACGACGAAGAAAAAAACTTGAAAAACCTCTTAATCTACGGTTTGATAAAATCCGTTTATTACGTCTCTTTCCCTCTCATTCAATGTTTGTCAAGCTTGAGTTTAAAACTTTGGTGAAATAGGCACTAAAGATTGGGTTTATTATATTTGAGAATGAAACGTGGTCTTGATTATTAAAAGTTAATTACAATTACATTGTACTCATTAGACAAGCGTTTATTGGCGCTATACAATTTATTTCAAATTTTATTAAAACTTTTTGAAGTATGTTTCTATCGAACTAAACATTTTACAATTTACCATTTTATACTGCGACTAAATAAATACATTAAAAAGTAAGAAATACTTAAGTATTATTCAACGTCTCGCCTCATCTATGTATAACTTAAAAGAATACAGTAAACGGCCTTAAAGAGGCCATATATTTAAATAATTATCCTCGTATTCCTAACCGTTAAGGAGTGTACCTGCCTGCATCAGTTCAGCAACGTGAAATGCTGACTGCTAGATGCAAATATACGAGTAGCTTTAGGTAATATACGAAAAACCATATAGAAGCCTTTAAAATTTAAGAGTTGCCCTTGATTTCTTTAGGTTCCCATCATCAGATCGAGACTTGATAAAAATGAGACCATATGTCAAGTAAACTCAGACAGAAAAGAATTTCTCTAATCTGTCCTGGAGTCTTCGAGTAATCGGGGAACAAACATTAACAAAACCTCCTCCTTTTTTAAAAGTAGCGCGTTGGTTGGATATGAAGACAAAATACGACATTCAAAGTACGGAACAGAGGGATGTTATTAATATATTATAGTAGAAGTTACTGTTACACAGTTGCACACGAAGTCATTACAACTCCAACGTTAAGTTTTAATTTCCTAGGGACTTATAATTCTTGCCTTCTTGCACAGACCGCTACTAGTTTGCTACTTATTTCTGACATTAATTACGAACACAAACTGGTCTTAATACTTTGAAATAAGCCGTGTAATTTAGTTTATTTGGTAAAATATAGAAAATAACTGTCTCCATGGTCTTATGGTTAGCGTATGCGAGCTCACGGGTTCGATGCCTGAGTCGGGCAAAATGTTGTTTGTGAGCGTTTCGTCAGGAAATTCACATTAGCAGCACGGAGATAGAATGGTGCCCGGTGGATGGCTAACCCCCATCCCATGGAACTTAAACAAAACAAGTGCGATGTGGGTGTTGTATACCTCTACCTACCACGTTTCTCGTAAACAAAAATAGAAAATAATATTAATTTTCTTCGCGTATCAAACCACGTTTTGCTTATTATGTTATTTTCCTCGTATGAAATGGATGCCAAATATAAAACTGTTATGACTGAGTGCACAAATAAAATCGGCAATTTTGATTAATCTGTTAATTGAACCCGAAGACTGAATAAATAGTACTTCCGTAATTGAAAGGCAGAACCACGTCGCTCGGAAATTACTGATTCTGGGATTCGTACGTGTCCAGTGTCCAGGACGTTATTTGAATGTTAATTACTTTTTGCAATCAAAAACTGTACGCTCATTAATTACACTTTTAATTACTTGAAATACAGTACATTTCCGTCAGGTTTTACAGGATAAAATTTATAATTTTGCAAGTGAAAACTTTTTAGTTCGATTTCTCTAGGATCCCTTTTTATGACAAGCCCCATGCGTCTTAGAGTAATCGGCAAATAAAATTTAAAAAAAAAAACAATCAAATTGAGAATTTTCTCCTTTTTTTAAGTCGGTTGAAATTCTTGTTTTGACCTATTTTAGTACCTAGCTAGTTTACAGATAGAATTCGTAGACTCACTAAACGCTAACGTAAACAAATAACTAGAACAAACTTGAGAACCATTCCCAGGAGATCTAGATATTATGTTCAGCGAGGTCATTCCACGAAATCTATTCCTTATTGAATTATTATTCCTTCGATTGCTACTCCGTCGATAGGGTTGATTGATTAAATTATTGAATTAATTAACCTTTGGAACTTTTTGATTTATTTTTAGAAAATTTGATAATTTATAAAAAACTTGATTGACTTTTGTGTTGGAATTATAAAGAAATATGATTATAAGTCATCAATTATTATTCTAAAAATAACATACACTCTCCCAAAAAATCCAATTTTCAAGTAATCTGTTCGACTATTAGTATAGTAGCATCTTTCATAGATTCTGCACTCAGAAAGCTCAAACGTTTTTGAGAGGTTTCGGACTGCTTTGCATTAATGTAACGTTATATTCTACATAATACTAACTTCCAAAAGTGGTATCGCTTGCGTAGTATCTCAAGGTATCTGTCTTTTCATACATTTACAGCTATCTCCATACTAATTTGCACAAAAATCGGTCTTGTAGACTAGCTAAGAAAACATAATAGATAAACAAGCACTTTACAAACTTATTTATAATATTAGTAAAGATCAAGTAACAAAAAGAAGTATTTAAAAGACGGTTAAACAACAATAAATTGTATAAAAACTGCTCGTCTTCTTAGTTTTCACAATAAAATAAAAACGCGTTCGTGCCTTAGTTTCAATAGCTGTCTTTGTAGTGCATCGAGCGCCTAGCAATCTTCTCGGAGCAAAAAGCAAAATAAACTAGACAGGCGCTTTACAGTTTAAATAACGAGTAAAAATAAAGAGCAAACGACGTCTTTATCTACTTGTCAGCTCAGGGCCATTAAAGTTTTGGACTGGGATAAAATATTTTAATGTCAGATTGACAAAATAGGTTAACTAAAATAAGATTTGTTTTTGTTTAACTATACACACTCTTGAAGTTAATATAACAAAAGGGTGTGGCAGAAACGTGTAATACACTTCTTTTTTAGGTCCCATGTATATGACATTAGTCTATCGTCATCCACCGGGCAACTCTGTACTGTTTTTGAGACTTTTCTGATGGCAATATCCCAAATTTTTTTTTGCGACCCGGGAATTGAGTTCGAGACTTCGCAGTGGGAGTTTGCATACGCTAACCACTAGACCTACAAGGCAGTCTCAGCCTCAGTTAGTGGAGTTAATATAAATGAAAGCAAAAATAGCTCAAACGTTTGCAGCGAACAAATTGTTCGCTGTTCTGTGTTTGGGATTTCTTACTTATCACAAAGATAAAAACACATGTGAATGTATGAAAATTTGCTTTTGGAGAAAGAGAGCGCGGTAGAGTATTATGGTGGTGATTACTTCAGAATTGTACGCAAGCTCGACCTTCTCATTACTTTTAAATAAAACAACGTCGAGGGTTCAAATGTGTGTGTTATGAATTTCCCTTTATGATAACCGCAGATGTAGCCAGGGTCATTTAATCCTTCCGCTTTGGTACACTTCAGCATAACGCGAATGACGTCATCCCTTATTATTGGGTACGATCCCATAAATTTATTTGATTCAGTGAATTTCACGACGCTTTTGCTTTCAAAGGTGCCCCGCCGGGTTACTATGTAATTAAACGTTTCCAAAAGCTCCGGTATTTTAGTGTATGGGATCATATTTGATGCGTAAATATTTACGGTTCGACTAACAGCGGCATTTTCACTCTTTGTGTACTAAAATTTGAACTATGAACGTACTGAATATATATTTACGCGCTTTTATTCTCGTCTCTGTGGAGATTTTTCATGTTGGAATGCTGCAGCGAGTACTTAGTCGGCTATCGATAACGGATGGTTTCAAAAAAAAATACACAGACACTACCTACTTTTTGGTGCTGCTATGGGACCATTGCAATCATGTCTTTTTCTATACAGACTGGATGCGACATACCGACATTTATTGAAACCATCAAACATTACATTCATTAAGTTCATTTTGCAGACATCATTTTTTTTTCGTACTAAGATAAAAAAGGTCTGGCGAAACTTGCGGGGGAGGGGGGCCAATTCAGTTGGTCGACAAGCTCGTTGTTTCTGTATTTATGTGAAATTACAGTAATGGTTACCATGATTTTTACCGGTAACTATCAAAATGAATAAAGCTTAATATATCACAAATTTCACACACAATACACCAGCCAACACAACAATGTTTGCTTATATACAAGTTGTATGTAAGCAAACAGCTTCAATAATCCAGGTTTCATTGTAAAATTATACGCAATTGGTAAATAGGTACGTATTTATTTACCCATTAACGTTCAAACGGTGGAAATCTTTACCCTCTTCAAAGTATATTTGATATCAGATGTAGAAACAAACACCAATATTAGTTCTCTATCCTTGCATAATAATTACGTATAATAATTACCTATGTAAGTTTACATTCGCTTCATGGCACGTTGTGTAATTATACGGTGTCGTTGCAAACAGCAGTATATGAGAAATGCCTACGAGCACGTGCGTCGTGTAATTACCGTTAAGCTATCCACACCATTCCCTCCTCCTATAATGGAATAATAATACCCGTATAGGAATGAGCTTTAATATCAATGGTAATAAACACTGAGAGAGTAAAGAGAAATACAGATTGTCATTATTTGGAACACACTCAAGGAAATCATGTCGAAGTATTAGATGATAGATATTTTAAGTACTAAAAACATGACAATGCGCTTGCGGCATTCGCGGTTAGAAAAAAAAGCGATATATTTTTCTGTATGCTTGGCCATGCAAGAAAAAAAAATAAGAATGACATTTACAGGAACAACGGTAACCTTAAGCTTCGGTTTCCTAGCATAGCGGTGTGGAAAGATGCGGCTGTAAAGATAGCGGTACAATGACGTCACTAGAACGTTGCCTATGTAAAACAAATGTAGTGGTTTCCTAGAGAGCTGTGATCGACCTAACGTATTACATATTAATCGTGTCACGGTAATAATATTACGGCCGCATTATTCCACACCGCTTTCCTAGGAAATCGAAGCTTTAGAGCAATAAGCCAACCGGAGGAACCGTCTCCCACTACCAAATGTAGAAGAGCGCCGCTCTTGCACAACGTCACTTTTTCATATGAAACTAGTTGTCAAATCATAGATGCGCGAAACAATCTACCCCCGCGCACCGCCGCGATTTTGTCAGACTTTTTTGCATAGATATTTGCGTTCATGTCGTCTCAATATTTGTTTCTTAGTCTGAACTATGAAGAGTTCATAACTGCCTAGCTGTAACAAACACATAAAAGTTGTGTTGTATTTTTTTTTTGAATCAGCATAATGTTCCTTCAATAGTCTAAATTAAAGAATATTTGCCTACGATACATTTATAATATGGCGAGTTGTCGTATTGTAGCTCCAGAATAAATTTAGATTGCTAAACCAACGCAACGGAGTCAGTATCTAGATTATCTGTAAATTGGTTTACCTGGCAGCACTGCAGATCCCACACATTTTAGTGAATAGAGTTTAATTTGGAGCTTTGGTGTCGCATCGAATACGCGTAAATGGATGTTCGTTAGCCACGCTTGTCTTATAGATCATTTCTACAGGTTGTGTGACGACGTCCTTTGTAGGTTGGCGTGTCGTCAACAAACTTGTGAAGTAAGGTAATTGAATAGGTTTGCGAATGGAATAGATATATTTTATACAACTTTGACAGTAAAGTTAGTGGTGAAGTTTTAAATTAGTAAAGCCAGTTTATAAATACATTATTACCCTCGTATTTGATTGAGTAATTGTATTTTCTTTTAACTTAGTTTTAAAGAACTGCCTCTTTGGTATTATTTGTGTATCACTCACCACGAGGTCTCGGCTTCGATATCCGGGTCAGGCAAAAGTGTTTTTCGGCTTTTCCTGATAGGTAATTTTCAGTACGGAGTTGGAATTGTGCCCGGTGAATGACGTAGTGTTATACACCTCTGCCACACTCTTCTGGGTAATATAGGCGTGTGTTATGCACACACACACACTCAAACACATACACACACACATGCAATAACATACGCCTATACTAATCCAGACGCTTCCACTATAAGAACGTTTTTATTAAGCAACATCATATGCAATATGTATCAAATTGTATCAAATGTAGACCGGGCGGGTGAACTGGTGACCTGAAATACAGGCTCCCGCCTAGCGTAGGCACCAGTCTCCCACAATTATATTTTTTTATAATAATATGTATGTATATTTGAATTTAAGGACAGTTGTAATTAAACTATTATTGTAATGAGAAAATAAATATTTGTCTATTGTCTATTGTCTAATATGTTGGTTTTAAACACGCTAATGAGATGTACGTCCGGCTACCGATCAACCTATATATTGCCAGGATAAGTAGGTCTCTGTTTGCTCAAAATTCCTGAGCAATGATAAATCAGCTTATACTGAAAATGTATAAATATAAGTTAATCGGTAGCCGTCTGTACACATTGGTAGTAATTAGTCGATATGATGGTGAGGAGTATTTTATTAATTTATCTCATTATTATAATATTAATTTATCTTTTTTATGCTCAGACTAAAAAACAATATGGACACGCAATGAATGCAAATATCTATGCAAACAGGTGCAGCTCGCGGGGGCCGCGGTGTTGTACCGCGCTAATGTCATACCGCGAATCAAGTCATTCACTTTTGGCAGCGGGGCAAGTTTGACAATGACACCTCCAGTTGACATATTTCTCCGAGGCATTATGTCTTTAACAAATGTAAATAGAAATAACCTTTCTTTATTCAAATCTTCCTAAACAATTTACTAAGCAAACATTAATATAAGCTTTGCCACCTACATTATTAAATTTTCATATAAATATTTGCTAAGATCACTCACATGTTGTTAATATGACCATGAAAGTAATATTTATTTTTGGAGCGACGCCCACTGCAACATAAGTATGTATAACAATTTGAAAGCGGGCGCCCCCTCAAGCAATTTCGAAGTTGGATACAAAGTACTTAATATACGACCTTTAGATATTTCGCCTCTTCAGTATAAAGCCTAAAGGTATATTTGGTATTTTATCAGATCAGAGAAAACGTTCTTGATAACAAGTTTTTTTGTACTAGTTTACGATTTAGGGTTCCGGACATGTCAGCCCTAGGTCTAGTGCCAAGACTGATAGTCCTAGAAAACTGAAATTTGCATATATAAGTATATGCATCATCATCATCATCATCTCAACCTGACGACGTCCACTGTAGGACATAGGCCTCACCCAATTCCCGCAACAATAAGCGGTTTTGGGCTGACTGAATAGTAACAGCATGAACAAAATAGATGTTAGAGTTAAAATAAAATCTTGAAAAGTATTTATTTTGGGCACTTACAATTACTAATCCTATACATTTTATTGCAAATAAATTATGAATGCCATAATAATAGCAAATGTTAAATGAATTAAATTAATGATGTTAAATGATAAATGAATAGTGGACTCAAGAACTGATAATAAGATCAGTGTTTCTAAAACGACCCCAAATAAAATACTTTATATATAAACCAAGAAATCTTATATTTTTATTAAAACTGACGTGAGTTTGTAACGTTATTCAAATTATGTAATATGAGTGTTACTCACGTAATGTTGGTCTATTTGATCGACCGCGGTTTCACTTGTACTTTTAGGTTTTTTCAAGAGAGTGCGACACGACGCGCCTGAGTCGCAGCCAGCCTTTCATATAGATGAACTACTACTGGTTTTGTTAATTCTTCCTTCCCTGTCCAATCTATTCTTCTTTGGAATGCCCTCCCTCTCGAAATTAGGACCGCTACCAGTCGATTCGGAATCTTCTCCTCAACAAAAACGAATCGCCACCATAATATTTATTATTAGTTCATATATTTATATATATTTTATTTATTGTATATTTACTTATATTTAAGTATTTTTTATGTAGTTATTATGCATATATATATACGCACATATTTTTATTATGTATTCATTAATAGTATTGATTTTTATGACCTTTTATTTAAAATCTAACGCTATATTTTATAACTTCACCTGCCTTGTTAATCTCTGCATCACCCAAAGGTATACTGGTAGAGAATGCCTATGGCATTAAGTCCGCCTTGTATACAAATTTTGTAATTATGAAGTTTTTAAATAAATAAATAAATAAAACCGATGTCGACTAAATAGACCAATATTACTTGAGTAACACCCGTATTTCATCATTTGAATAATTAAACTTATCTTATAAAGAGAAACCTTTTAACAGTCTTAATAAAGCATCGCAAAATATGAAAACATGACACAAAATGTTTCTGAAATAGCGTTAATTTTCCAGTAAACAAGCAAATAGGTCACGTGGCACAGATTTCATTCGCACACATCTCATCCTGTGAATCGTGGGCCGACGTTAATTGACACAAATAAAAACAGGACGTGCTTCTATTTCCTTTATTTCTGTCTTCTTTTAATCATGTGCCTGATCGAAATATCATGGAAACATCAGCAAATGAAATCGTTTTGCGAAAAAGCATGTATATATCAAATATCTATTTATTGTTTTAGGTGCAAATTAAACTGACTTATTTTGAATAACATTATACACCTGAAAAACTCGAAATTGCTTTTTAAATGACCAAGTCAGCCATTTAGCCTAACGTGTGGCTAACTTAGTATTTTTGATGAGAATGTATACATTTTGCAGCTTACCTTATTTATTTATCATTGATTAAACAACTAAGTAGTTAGCTTAGTAGTAGTAGTTATTTTTCTTCAGAAGATTGGTTGCTAACCTTATCCTACACGGAAACTGAAAACCTCCTAGTTCCACTTTCTTAACCATTCAACTGCATATAATATTTTACAAGTTATACACACACACACACACACACACACACATACACACATTCTCTTTCTAACATCGTGTCTTCTCAATAGCATAATAATATTTTTAAACATTGTTACATACAGTACTTTGTGTAAGGGGTGGGAGCCTGGTAATCTGCGACACATGTCTACCTACTGCAGAAACCAGTCTCTCACAAAGGAGTTTTGGATCTATGTAAGCGGTATTTTTTAATTATTTTTGTTATTGTACTACCCTGAACACCTTTGTGAAAGAGAAATAAAACAAATTTTTATCTTATCTTATTTTATCTTCCTCGCAAAAAAGGATTAATTACTACCTCGATGTTCTAGTTGTAAGTGTATGTGCCTCTCACCACGAGATCTCGGGGTCAATTTCCAAAAATTCACAATAGAATCACGAAAATCGAATTGTGCTCGATTGATGACGATAGACTCACCCTCTATCTCATCAGACCTAAAATAAATATAACAGGCGAAGTGTGGGTATTGTGCTTCTCTGCCACACCCTTCTGGGTTATATAGGTGTGATGTTATGTTATGTAAAAGATTAATTTTATTTATTTATTTGATTCAGGCACCATGGCCCATATTAAATACACTAATACAATATTACAATAAAATATAAGTACTATAAATATACTTAAATAATAAACATGAATAGAAGCATTACATCAGAATGTTTAATTTTCTACAGCGACCATACAGTACTGGATCGTTCGTCCAAGTTTATTTCTTAGATAGACGGTGTCGGTTGAAATCAACACAGTGACAGTTTTAGGTGAAATTAATAGTAGGTACCTACAGCAGCGGACGTCCAGCCACAACATACATTTTCCATCAAAGGGATTTTCCCCAAGAATTGTCCCCGGGACCTTCTAAATGAACAATTGATCACTCTTCAGTCTTTATGTGGCATTTGGGTACTACAAAATACGGACATTACTTTTAGAGGTTCAGAAAGATCTATTATAGAAATGTTGTGAATTGTATCGCATACACTCACTCTTTATTATATTTCCTTCGTTGCTCTTACACAATGCTAGTTAATAGTTTCATTGCTTATTATGAGATGGTGCGACGGTATGATAGAACGTGTTTTAAAACTTGAATCTATCTTTGTTTACTTATAAGTAGCGATTTCACCATCCAAATTTATCGCTTAACACGGTTGTGGAACTCTTTCTCGTTCTCTCTCTCTCATTTCATGTGAAATCTCTCTCTCATTTAATGTGAAACATGACAGAAACATTGAATACCCAAGTTCAGCACTCGGGCCGATGTTTGGCTCGTAGATTTTAAAAATGTGGGATATTATGACTGAAAAAAATAATGACTACTATTACTTCTTTAAATATACCATTTACATAGCACAGATAACATAACATCACGCCTATATTACCCGAAGGGTGTGGCAGACATCAACATTTCACCTGTTAAGTAGCTTATATTTTAAACTCCGTTAGGACTTTTGATCTTAGTTGTAATACAACATTTTCCTCCGACAGTCGTATTCCTCATGTCTGAGGGTCGTGACCTCCTCCATCCATAAGGCTTGACTTTACGATGTTACGCTATTTCAATCTGTCCTCAGCCACTCGGAGAGCATCGTAGACAGTGCAGTCGAAGTGTGGTGCGTATTTGGTCCGACCAACGCAACGGGCTACGGCCCCGCGCTCTTTTTCCTTCCACTTTGCCAGTGAACACCAGTTTTTCGAGGTTGTCTCCATCCTTTCTGGCAATGTGTCCGAAGTACTCTAAGACACGCTTGAGGCAGATGGTAGAAAGTCTTGTTTTAATGCTGAGTTTGGTCAAACAGCAACATTTTATTTGCCATAAAAAAACTTATTCATTGATGTTAATATACAGGGTGTCCCATATTTAATGGATAATCCTTTACCTGTAGATTGGGGGCATCACGCCTGATAGGAAAATACAACATTTGTAGAAAAAAAGTATCACGGATTTTTAAATATCGAACATTTTCGATTTTTTCACAAATTAGCCACTTTCGTCCACTATTCTTGATGCCATGTTCGTAAATCTTAGAATTTTTTAAGTCTCTTTTTGGAATTCAATTCTTAAATAGATGTACTATCAAATTTACTATCTCATTATTGTACAATTATTTCATTTAAAAAACTATAAAGATTAATAAAAAAAAAAATTACATGACATTTTTTTTTACAAAAAGTTTGAACCCTTATGGTGTAAAAAAAATGTATGGAGACATGTGTGCCCATCACGGAAAAAATATGCCAGTTTCATTGTGATTCTAAAATGGTTTAAAATATTTTATATTTTTTTTTATTTAAAAAAATTATGTGAGAAATTATGACCAGGGTCCGATTTTTTTTAAATCACTTTCTACCAAAATGATATCCTAGTTGATAATATAGTTACTTAAGCGTATTAAACTAAATTAAATAATTACGAACAAGCATAACTTTTACAAAAAACAGTATTTAGAACGATTGACAGCGATTATAAATCTTATAATACCTATCTATGAAAGTATCGATTAAGATCAAAATACTGAAAGTAATTTTACAAATTTTTTTTTAATTTTGCTCATCACTTTTCTCTGGTTACGAAAAAAAAGCGCTGACACTCAAATGTGTTCTGTAAAAAAGGCGCGCAAAATTTCGAAATTTGCGGATGTGAAATTTAAAAGATTTTATGATATTGTGCTGTGACTTCAGACTTGTTTTTTGCTACTTGAATTTGAACGTATCAACATCGGCAAATAAACAAAAAACGTTCGGAAACCTTTCTCGGTAGAGTTCTGCCGCACGATTGGCGTTGCCGCCACACAGGCCATAAATAAAATGCATTTGTGTATACTCTCCTGGAGTATACAGATATCGCGGCATTGTACAAAAAAAGATAACAAGTCTCAATTCTCATAGCAAAAACAAATCCAAAGTCACAGCATAATATCGTTTGTTAATTTGCCGATGTTGATAAGTCCAAATTCAAGTAGCAAAAAACAAGTCTGAAGTCACAGCACTATATCATAAAATCTTTTAGAGAAAAATGAAAATTTCACATCCGCAAATTTCGAAATTTTGCGCGCCTTTTTTACAGAACACATTTGAGTGTCAGCGTTTTTTTTTCGTAACCAGAGAGAAGTGATGAGCAAAGTTAAAAAAAATATTGTTTAATTACTTTCAGTATTTTGATCTTAATCGATACTTTCATAGATAGGTATTATAAGATTTATAATCGCTGAGAATCGTTCTAAATACTGTTTTTTGTAAAAGTTATGCTTGTTCGTAATTATTTAATTTAGTTTAATACGCTTAAGTAACTATATTATCAACTAGGATATCATTTTGGTAGAAAGTGATTTAAAAAAAATCGGACCCTGGTCATAATTTCTCACATTATTTTTTTAAATAAAAAAAAAATAAAATATTTTATACCATTTTAGAATCACAATGAAACTGGCATATTTTTTCCGTGATGGGCACACATGTCTCCATACATTTTTTTTACACCATAAGGGTTCAAACTTTTTGTAAAAAAAAATGTCATGAATTTTTTTTTTTATTAATCTTTGTAGTTTTTTAAATGAAATAATTGTACAATAATGAGATAGTAAATTTGATAGTATATCTATTCAAGAATTGAATTCCAAAAAGAGATTTGAAAAATTCTAAGATTTACGAACATGGCATCAAGAATAGTGGACGAAAGTGGCTAATTTGTGAAAAAATCGAAAATGTTTGATATTTAAAAATCCGTGATACTTTTTTTCTACAAATTTTGCATTTTCCTATCAGGCGTGATGCCCCCAATCTGCAGGTAAAGGATTATCCATTAAATATGGGACACCCTGTATATGTCTATTGAGGGGTGGGCCAAACTATTTCTACTGTCATTTTCAAAAGAAGCCTTGACTGTCAACAATTTTACTGTTTGTGCAAGTTATGGATTGAGAAACAATATGAAGTTAGCAAAATAAAATGACATACGACGTGGGACAAAGAGAAATAAAATGATATCGAAAATGTGTACCATTGTTTTGTTGTCTTATTTAAAAAAACAAAGGGTGAGATCCTGCAAAACATGTAACGTAATGTCGTGCAAATTGTATTTCCTTTGGAAACCGGCCAACAAACAATTGTGTTTGTACAAACGATGTTTCGTGGAAAAGTAGTTTCAGTTAGGAATTAAATTTAATTTAAAACGTGACTCTGGGTCGTAATTGATATAGAAAGTTCAAATAAAACTAACAATCAAAGATTAATAACGCCTAAATCAATAGCCTTATTCATACAAGCGCTTCGTAGTAAAGTCAATAACAAATAATTTGTATGCTAATTATTAACAGTTTTTAAACCATACTTTGTCTTATCACACCAAAGTTAACTCAATTAAGGAGTCTACTCTATAATTAACAAACCACAAGTAAGAGCTAATTAACCACATTCTGACAAACTGAACTTGACATTACTTGAGTACACAACTTAGTTGTAGCATAAACATATAATTAAGCCACAATGTGTGGCAAAGAGCATAACAGCTTAGATTGAATAATATTGACTTTCGTTTATGATTAAGGTTTTTAAAAGAAACACGAATGACGAAAAAAGTTAGAAAATCTTTCAAAGGTACCTATGTAGCGAACGTGCCTAATCGTGAATGAATAACTACAGCCCGTAAACATCAACAACCGTAAATGAGTCGCTTTACCTGAGAACTACGGTGTTATGTCTCATATGCCAGTCATTTTCACCCAACCGGAACACAGAACTATTTAACTGGCGGAGTTTGTAATATTTCTTAAATGAAAGAATAAAATTTTTGAGACGTTTCAATAAAAGTCAATTGCCCAAATTTAGTTTCTTTTGTTTTGGCGCTGCAGTAATAAGTTTTTCATATTATACTCTCACCCTTTAAAGGTTTTACTGTAACCACCGAAAACGACATATATATTTACACACGTTCTGTTTGATGGTAAGCAGTTACCATAGTACACACGTAAATAACACTACTAAATCAATACTCACAAAAGTTTATTTAGTATCAACGAGATAAACAAAGTTATGAGCGTAAATTCCGAACAACATAAATTTGACGTGTCTAAATAATATAGTTTAACCGCGAATAGTTGAACTGATATTAAATAATTATTCATAAAGGTACAAAGGGAACAAAAAGACTGTTTGCATGAAACAATAAGTAGGGGCATGCGAGCGACAGGCGCCGGTGAATTGTTCAGGAGAGCGATTAAACCTGTGGAAATTGTTTAACAACAATGCCACGTTCATGACACGTTTATTAAAGACAACGTGCTATCTTTTATCTTGTTTTAATACGTCCTGTCAGGTTATATGATTTGTTAATTGCATCGTTAATAGCATGTTGTCAACGAGGTATGGAATTGTATGCATAAAATGAAAACATTTTATATTGAAATATTTTATTTACAGGTATTCTATGCCAGCAAAACTGTCCTATTTTTCAGTGCTGATTAGCAGAAGTCATCATGCGATGCAACGCTAGAGCATTACAAAGCGCAAATTCACCCGTGCAGTCGTGCTAGAATCAAAACAACACACTGCAGCGCAAGAATTATTATTGGACTGGTTATAGGGGTAGGGGTACTAGGGTAGAACAGTTACTATAAACAGCATTAGTAACGTTATATACGAATCATCACGCCTTTATTACCAACAAGGGTATATAACCCTTATGCCCGATCTGGGGATGGAACCCGAGACCTTACGGTGAAAGGTCGCAAACGTTTACCCTAGACCAACGATGCAGCAGAATTAATTAAGAAGTAAAATGATTGAATCTTCTTCGTCGTGTCGATGGCTAAGTCAAATTTTATTCGCCCAATAAGTGACCACTGTTATGGCGCTCTCATTGGCGTTCATGGGGGCCTCTATTGTGCAGGTGCTAGGGCATTTTGAACAGTCAGTAAGGAGGCCCATTGATTGTATTGTTCCACATTCGCAATTTATGTTTATGTTAGTGTCAAGATATCCCCATTTGACAAATTTCTCCTTGCTTCGCCCGACAAGATCTTAATGATTGAATGAACAACAAAGAGCTATCTATTTTCGACCTAAATTGAGTGGAGCCGTAACTAAAAGTTTTCGTCGACTACAGACGTGGGAGAAAATGAAAACAAAATGGACTAAAACAACTAAATGACACATTTCATTCAAACTTTCCATAATTCGATTTAAAACTTTGTTCAATCTAGTTTAAAATGGAAGCTTTGCGCCATCCGTTCCGTAAAACTGGGATAAATGGACTGAATCTGAAACAACCAATAGAGATAACAAAGAGAAAACTAATTGGAGTAAATATTTATTTGACGTGCTTCAAATCTGTACCATAATAAATTAAATCATGTTAACCTTAAACTCTCTTCAATACAAAAATGTATTGAGATAGAAAGTGTGTACTTTTTATCAGAAAAATATCTTATATTGGTTAGAACATAACAAAAATCAAACACCAAAAAGTAATTCACAAATAATAATTTGTGAATTTGACATTTTGGAGCTCGATTTTTGTGCCTCTGATTTTGGTAAAGAGTATAGTCGTAATTATATTATTATGCGAAAGTTTATGAGGATGTAAGGATGTCTGGCTGGACGTTTGTATTCTTTCAAGCAAAAACTACGAAGCGAATTTTAATGATACTTAAATGTATAACTCTAAGCTATTAGAGTATTATATTTATAGGTCTTATGACGATAGCACCCGTTCGGACGTGCACTGCACAATTTGCGCCAACCAACCATGCTATGGCATTGATCAACACACTGATTGCTCAGCATCCAGATGTCGATATTTTTTACATGAAGTTTGCTGAATTTTTAAAAATATGTCTCCATTTTTTTTGTAATATTATGTAATTTATTTATGACATATTATTGTATACCTAGCTTATTGTGCGTATTGGGTTACTGTTAGCGCAATAAGTATCTCATTAAATAAATAAATAAATAAGCTATTACGAAGCAAACACGCAATATTATTAACAATATCTCGCACGTTGATTGATATGTATGTGTGTGGGTCACCATTACTAAGCAAATGCCGTGAATTAAAAGCCTATTTATAAAATAAATATCATAAATACGAGGTCAACATAAAATCTCAATGACCAATGAGCTATAGATAAACTAGTTATGCCTTTCAAAGTACTGGTTACGCTATACTGGGCACAGTGCCAAGTTTCCAACCCCGAGGCTTTATCTAAAAACTACAAAATATCCGATTATTCACGACACACTGAATGTTAGTTCAATTCAGATCAAAGAGGATTATGATAAAAACTGCTTTCCAATATTATGATTTGGTTCACTTTAGCTATTGGATGAAGAGCCCGGAGCTGAATTGTGTTTCCAATTAATTAGTGGAATTTTTGCCAGAATTTGGCGTAAAAACAGTATATGTGTGTGTCTAAGGGATTTATTATACTTACCATGATTTTTAATAATTAATTGCTAATATCACTATCCTACCAAAGCATATTCATTTATGTGAAATGTTGACAAGACGACTCACTCGCACTCCTAAAATAATATGTGGAACAAAACTGCTATCTATAATTTGATTCAACACACTTTAGCAGTATTGGATGTAGTGCCCAGAGCGCCGATTTTATTTCCAATTAATTAGTGGACATTGTTATGAATTATTTGGTTATTAAAAAGACGAATGTGTTGGTTGTTCCATAGCATTTATAAAGAATTTTTCTTTTTAAAATCTGTACAAATAATGTATATATTTACTTTTTATACTGGAGTCTCACTTATCGACGAATGAATAGATGTTATCGCCAAGCATTCACAATGACGTATTTAATAGCGATGTATAAGTACTTGCTGTTCGGGCTACATAGCATGATAGACACATACATTTCCAATTCCTATTTGAAAAGGATATTCGACAGAACCAGAAAAAGCCTGGTTACAAACGTTCTAAGCCTTATTTACCCCATTTTCGATAGTTCCATTAGGGAACGTGCGCATGGGAAACGGAGATATCTATTCTGATATCCACCCAAACACAGAGCATTGCGTCATAAATGCAAATTTACGACGCGATACGAATTGCAATAAATAATAAATGAAACAAAATATTAAATGCGATGGAATCAATCGAGATATATTTCAGCTTCGATGTAGCCTATTTTATCGTTATATCATTGTTATATTTTTCTAGTTCCTTTAATAAAGTGGTATATAATATATTAGTACATTCAATATAATGCAAATTTTGGTTATCTTAACAAACTATATCTCAAAATAAATATTTTAATGACAGGATTGAGTAAAATTTTTACACAGTTTTTTATTTCTAGTATGTTATAGGTCTTTTATTACAAGTCATTTTTTTTTAGAATACATTTTACCATTAATTATTTTTATTTAAAGTAATTATCTCGAAAATGGATCTTATAATCAAAAACCTTGAAAAAACATTGATAGATCTCAATTATTTTAAAAAACCTATCAAACGATACCCCGATATTGTACCTTTTTGTCGGCACAGTTAATTTACATATTCATGAAAAAAATTCAGCTTTCTTACACTAACGTTCTCAATGGTATGCCTCGGACGAAATGGCGAATCTATAAGGATTCCTTGTAAGTGCTACGGAACCCTAAACAGGACACGAAACCAGCAAGCATGTATGACGAGATGTATGAATGTTGAAAATGCGAAAGAAGTATGTAAGGAGCTAAGGACATGGCGTCTCTGGCTTCCCCCGTAGGATAAAGGCGTGATTTGATGTATCTACAACAAAAAATTCAACGTCAGAATCACATCAGTTTCACTAAATGTAACCAACTTACTCTTAATATATCACTTTCTGTAATTTATTACTTCTTTTATCTTCCTCCCAAAAACAGTGTCAACACAAATCCGAGACCTTTCACAAAGGAAATAACATAATTTGGCAAATGCGTCCCAAAACTTAACGTCCACAGAAAAAAGATAAAAAACAACATGTTTTTTTATAAAAAGAAGGCGATAAATAGATAAACAACAAACAAAGGATATTCTTCGACGGACTTCACAGTAACAATGCGTCCACAAACACATGAAGCGAGCATTTGCCCAATCTTATTTACACACTGATTTTCCATCAAGGAAATACGAAACCTACATATTAATTTAGTTTTAGGTAAGATTTTAGGATAGGTATAAGTTTTTAATATTTTTAGATTTTATAACTTGTTAAAATTGTATTTACTTCGAATATGTTTGCTGTGCCCTAACATAGTTCCTATAAGATTTAAGTTTACCATTTAAGAATGCAAATAAAAAATTTGAATATGAATGTGAAATTAAACAATGAAGATTCAGATAACTGTGTAATTTTGTAAAAGATAATTGAGCAACAAGGGAGCAAAGTGCGTATTTTCTTCAAGTGTTAATTTTGTGTCCTGAAAACTCGAAAACGCACATTATTATTTGATCAAGTAAAACTAAAACTGTAGAGATCGTCCACGCACTCAATACAAAGAAATTTTTATTTGTTTTACATCGAGCACGATCGACCATGCGATCGCGGTCCACACGATCAAGTTGACTCTGAAGTAAAGCTATCATGAAAAACCGTATGTGAGTGCGGACCAAGATGCCCCACTTCGTATCTTTTACGGTGGTTCCAATAAACTTTATTGACGTAGACAAAAGCTTCGTTTGCGTAAATAAGATAGTAGAAGCAGTAATAGAACTCCCGATTAGGTGCTTGTTGTAATATCTTGCTTTTAATTATTTATTTTTTTATTATGCCAGAATCAATGATTTTTCTTTCTTTCTTTCTTCTTTCTTAATAACCTCACTGCCTCGTTGGTTCAGCGCAATAATTTGCGAGGTCTTAGGTTAGATTTCTGAGTCGAGCAAAAAGTGATATTTGTAAATTTTCGGTACGGAAATTCTCAGTAGCAGCATGGAGTTGAAATTGTGCCCGGTGGATGGTGATAGGCTCACCCCGATCACATGGGATTTATACAGAACAGAAGAAAGTGTAAAGTGTAAAATACAACTCTGCTACAGCCTCTACTCTAGATAATAAAGGCGTGATGCTATGATCTGTAAATTCAATAAACACAGCTTTATATGCTAATCTAAAAGTTTGTATGTCGTAAAACTAAGAAAGTTGTCAATCCAAATAAATGTGTAGAAAAAAAAATGTGAATTAAATACATTTTCGTTTTGTTTTTTCGTTATTCTCTATTCAATATTAGTGACCTTCAATCGAACTGAAAATGTTCTAAAAGCCTATGTCCTTGAATAGACACCAAATCAATTGGAGCTGAGCCGGACGCGTGCGGATAACGAGCGTCGATTATTAGCCGGGATTTGTCAAATCGAAATTGTTTTGTCGGGAATCGAAGCCCACAATTTGTTCGGCTTTGATACGAACAGATAAATTCTTTAGATATAAGCCCAAATTCTGAAATATTAACGAAAGCTAAGTATAAACAGTAGAGCATTACACACATAACATGACTAAATAAAATAAAAATTGTGACAAACACGTCAGGGTATTGGACAATATTCGCACTTCAAGGACAACGACGCTGAGCTTCACCAGTCGGTTCGTGACCACAATTGATGCAAGTCATTTCGAAACGTCGAGCATAGGTATTTATTTACCTTTATAATAATTACGCGATTTAGACCCGTTGTCTAATTTTTGAAAAAGTAGAACATCAGTCATTATTAAACTTGAAACCAAACTGGCAATGACTATTCATTGTGGTGAAACAAATTTTGAAACCTTTCAAATTTAAACAATTCTACTGACAGAACTTGTAGTGGTTTTGGAAACATTTAATGTGTAATAGTAATCAAATATACATAGCGATATGGAACAGGCAATAAAATGAAAGTTTTACGCAGGTTAAATATATTATTTTAGGCAGTTGGGTTTCCTAGGTTCGAGTCCAAAGAATGAGTGACGTCCTTAGTTAGCGGCGCAGGAACTCAACAACCAAGGAGACGTAGTCCCGCTTTTGACCTCTCCCAGAGTAAAAGTTTTTCTTGTGTCATTTAACAAAGCAAATGAGGCGTGTCTTATTAGCATAAACATTTATAAAAAAAAACTGTAAAGATAGATAATAATAATCTATACTTATAATAAATCTGTAGCTATAAATTTCTGTACATTGAAAATATCAAAAAAAATAAATGGCAGCGGGTGTTACTAGACCGACACCGTACCCAAAAATGTGATTAATAAACTAATTCATAGTTAGGATTTAGATGAGACATATTTATCATCAAGGTTAAAGAAGATAACATCCGTGAAAAACAACCTATATCGTAATACGATTTGTATCTTTGAAAGCTGTTTTATTTGCCGAAATAGCAACGAATCTTTTATAAGAATTGACAAATGTCATACACCGCGTTTGTTTCTTTTAAAAGAAATAGCGGCAAAATTGGTGTTGTGGAGCGAAATGAATGTGAACACTTTGACAGCGATATGAGATATTTTTCTTTCTGTGAGAACAATGTTTCTAGTAACAGCGTGGATATTTACAGATTTATAACAGAAAAAGTGCCTAAATGTTTTTCCATATTTTAGTCATATAATAGCAATTATAGCCAATGGTTGAGCGGGAGTCCGTAGGACTGCTAAGTCAAAGGTCTCAGGTTCGAACCCTCTATGCACCGATGTCAATAAATCGTTAAGATTCATCTTTTCGAAGATAATTATGTGTGTATTTGTCATATAAATTATTGGTCGCTAACGGTGAAGGAAACATGAGAAAACCTGCAATGCCTGAGAGTGCCTAAAACGTGCTCAAGGGTGTGTGAAGCCTACCAATCCGCTCATGGTCAGCGTGGTAGACTATGGCCTAACCCTTTTCATCATAATCAGAGGCCCGAGCCCAGCAGTGGGACATGTATTAGATACAGTGTTATCATAATAGCAATTTGTTTTATTATAATTGAAACCCTTGCATTATAACCTATTTAAAAGATTACCGGACATTCAGCTAACATGAAATAAACACATACAAACCCGTTTTAGCGGTTCATTGTTTCCTTCCGTATGGTTAAATATTTTAAGTTCCTTAAATATTTACATTCAATAGATTTGGCCTAGTTTCTGTGCGTTTTGTAGTTGGTTCTCGTTCATGAATGGGAAATAATTTTGTCCTTAAAAAATGAAAAGAAGCGTCATCTTAGGGAACCGATGAGCGTAAAAATGTAATTATTGGACACAACATATACTCACGCCTATATTACTCAAAAGGGTTTGGCAGATGTGTATAACACTCACATTTCACCTGTTATATAGGTCCTATGGGAGCATCGACCGGGCACAATTCCAACTCCGTGCTACTATTGTAAATTTTCTGATGGAAAGTTCACAAGTAACATTTTGCCCGACCCGGGCATCGAACCCGGGACCTCGTGGTAAGAGACGCATACGCTAACCATTAGACCATCGAGGCCGTCCTTATTGGATTGTCATTAAATTTCAACTCCGTGCATTCAATTAAGAATTTACTGATAAAAACATCCCTAAAACACATTTAGTCCGACCGGGATTTGAGGCCAAGACCTTAGACAAACGAAATATAATTTATGTATGAGTATTTTTTACCTGAGCCAGCTAGTCTCTTTAAACCTTGACAGTGTACGGGGGCATAAATATATTTAAAAAAAAGTGTCTGCTCACTAGATGAATATAAAATCTACGTCATGAACGTTGTATTTTTTCAGAAACATGTTCCAACTCTCAACCTTGCTAGAACATAGCGCCTAATTAACTTGTGTTGGAAAAAAGGGTTGTGTGCTCAACTCAACACGCACATAGGTAAAGTAATATTATGTTGGGTTTTTGATCCCTTTGCTATATCCCATGTAGCTGTGTATGTGTGTGTGTGTGAACAACTCAATCAGATTATACGGGGCGAATGCGTCATAGCGGCAAGTATTAAAATAACTGATTCTAGACGTAGTCAGTTTTAATTGCCACCAATAAAAAAGTCTTGCAAAAAAAACAGTGCGTTTTTCGATTGAAATGATCATTTTAGTTTTTCGGCAAAAGTGTTTTTTGTAGGAGTTTCTTAACCGGTGGTGGTGGACTAAAGAAGAAAGTCATCTAAGATCAGTAACATAAATTATTACTAAAGCTAATCGGATATTTGGATCGTCAAATATTACTTATCTACTGTTTTTTAGTGCTGTATTATTTTTTATAATTGAAGTTGTTTTTTTTTTTATATTTAAAACATACTACATGTACGAGGCTAAAAAATAAGCTTTTATTATACTTATTATATTCTAAACTGCCTTCAAAATAAGCTTTTATTCGTTAATATATTTAAAACGATGCGATGTGGCAAATTGTTATGCTAAAAATATATTGTTAGTAATTCCAATATTTAAATAGGAGTTGAAGCCTTTCCACTCTTATTTTTAAGACCAAATAATTGTAAAATTAATCCTATTATGGGTAAAGTGAAACCCTTTGGAATAATTTTCAGATATTGTTATTAAAACGAAATTAATTTAACGACCAACAGCCACTTGCCTCTTCTAAAATCATTTTCAAGTAAGGCTTTAATATTGGAACAAATCCATTTAAGAGAAAATTGTTTGTACAGCCTTATTACATTTAGGCTGCCTTGGTTTTAAGAGGCTGCCTGTGACGTGCTAATACCTAAATTGGCATTACAAGTTATTAAGAAAATATTGACTATATTATTAATAGTTATTGTCGATGTACGTATGGAAGAGGATACAAATATATATAGTAGTAATATATATGTATATAGTTTATACATACCTACATAAAATTACGCCTTTATCTGATGGGGGTATGCAGAGACACTGGAACGCCTTATCCTTTTTTTCTTACACTCTTGCCTTTTCAATATTCAAACATATCGTCATACATTGGCTTAGTGTACTATATACTTGCCTAAGAAACAGTTTAAAAAATTATGGGACCTTTTGCACACCGGGCAAATTCTTATACTGCCGGTCCCATATATTTTTTTACAGATTCTTAGTACAATTTGCTAAGCATAGCCAAATGCTTCAAAATAATCAATATTAAGTATATACTTGTCCTTTTTGAAGGATGCCATTTATCTACTTTACCTTTGCTTTGCTTTATATTGGCTAAGAAATCTTCAATAAAGACTCATAAGGCCTTTCTAATCAATAAGAGGGTAGTCGACCCAATAAACATCCCCGAGGCCCCCAGCAAACTTAATTACCTTGTTTTCTTTCCAAGTTTCTTAACCTCAATAGAATAGGTTGAGAATACGTGTAGACCCTTCGGAGCCCTGTGTTTTGTATTGTAATCTGAAGAATATTGTCGAACTGGCCTATTTTTAATGTAATTTGATAAATGTGTTAATAAAAAATTATGATATACAAATCTTCAAAATTTATTCGATAAAGTTTTGCATTACAGGTGAATGAATGCTCGCACGGTCTGGGAGGATGTTTGTAAGGAATGCTTAAAATCGAATCGAAACGTTACATTATAGACGACATTTCTTAACATACAGACATGTTATTTTAAACTTTTTAAATAAAACTCCTTCTGACACTTCTTAAAATGTTTAACTTTTTAAAAACAAAGGTATAAACAGTAAGTATTTATTCAGTTTAATAAAAAAAGCTTAACAAACTAAACAAAGCATACCTTTATGTTTTTGATCTTAAAGAATTTCGTTTATACGAATGCCGTTTCCAAACAAATATAACTCAAGTTCGCATTTTGATACACAAAACGCGAAAAGAATTACAGTAATATTTTTAATATTTTTAATTTCTAAATGTAAGTATTATTAATACAATCGGCAACATTATTAGCATTATTAAGATTCTTTGATGTTACAAAGCTTTGAGGAAAATATTACTTTTTGTAATATTGAAGCAAATTTCGGCCATGAAATCAAGCCCCACTGGAATTTTAATTTTTTCACCGTAATATTGAATATTACATTTAATTTTGTTTATTTTTAAAAGGTTTTAATAAAAGAATATAATCCTCTCCACGAGGTTTCAATCAAGCGAAGGAAATAAGTGATTAGCATTTTTTCTGTTTTCGTTGTAATAATACCTAATTTTAATTATTATTACCCGTTGTCCTACCTGGACGACAAGTGCGATAATGCTACGCGTTGCTGCGCGACGCTAAATGATATCAAAAAGTAGTTGTTAGTACTTATGGTCGATGTTCTCGTATTTATCAGTGTGCGACACGATACGACGAAGTGCGGACTTATTTTCCGCTACGAGACGTGACGCAGAATAGAGCACGCAGTCACGCACTTACTACAGACTGCAGTAGCCGGAACTTAATGTAAATAACCAAAAGAATGACGAATTGAAAAAAAAATATCTCCTACCTTCTCTTATTGGTCAGCTATAAAACTGAAGCACGTACGTAAAGCGCGTGTTGCGTTTGTCGTGTTCGTTGTTAGTTAGGACGACGCGACTTCGCGTGAATTATTATTAATCAGTCGCGTCATGTTGCGTACGTACCGAAACTCAAGTAGGACAACGCCTTATTGATATTTCGAGAATGTTCGTTTGAATGTATAAACATTTTCTACTGGTGGTAGAGCTCTTGTAAATGAGCTTAAAGGCCGCAGCACCACCGTCTCACCTTTAACCTGCCGCCAAATAGTAGTGCTTCCATTACTGTGTTCCGGTTTGTTGGTGAGATCAGGCCCTAAAATTACTGGCACATTAGGCATAACACCGTAGTCCTCAGCTGCAGCGACGCATCTATAATCTGCTTTTGTGGATTGTTGATGTCCATGGGCTGTACTCTACTTACCATCAGGTGAACTACAAGTTCGTTCGCTGTGGGCGTAGTATAAAAAAAAATAATAAATAGTTTTTTTTCTTTTACACGTATATTAGTTTATTGTATGCATAAGCACTTATAAGTCGTTGTACGAGCTGACTAGGACTTTGGTAGACAAGTGATGCTAACGAGGCTTTAAACACGGCTCGTTCGACAAACCTAAGTGCCTTCGCACTGAGCTGCAAATGGCAAGTGAGTAGGACTGAATAGCTTCACTATAGTGAATAGGTACTTGATTGCTTCATTCGTTTAAAGTTATTAAATGCATGTATAATTTTAAACAATCCTATTGATATACATCCATATTATAATTAAACTATTTTTAATAAGTATTACCTATTACGGTAAAAATATCTTGAATGTATACTAACAAAACTAAATAACTGAGAAAAGTTTTCGTGTTAATTACGTTTACATACAGTATAATAATATGCAAAGATATTTTCTTGAATTGGAAACACATATAATATATAAAAACAGGTTTTGTCACAAACACGTAGATAAAATTTTACTTCCCAAACATGCAAAGAGAAACAATTCTAAAGACAAAGTCAATATCAGTTCGCATGCTTTCATACATTAGCCATAGTCATTCCCTCGCAAGTAAAGTGGAACTTAATGTAAAAGCGGTGGAGACGCTCGCTTTGTCTCCAAAACAATGGTATGGAGATGACATCGTGTAAACTTAAGTGCTCCATATTATTACATTTCAAGTTATCTTACTTTAAATTTTATATATTAACGAAAGATAGCATTCTGTAGATCCTATAATTTTGCAAACTTAGCTTATTAGCAAATTGACTCCATATTTTAATCATGTTCCATCGCACCCCGTATGTTTGAGATCTGGAATCTCTTTCGATTTGAGTAGGTGTACCTATGTAATTGGCCCTTTTTTGAAGCACTGCATTGCCAGAAAATTTAACCCACCCTGTAGATAATACTATTAAGTTTGCTTTTTATTAGATACAGTAAAATATCGGGGAACAAATGAACAAATACGTGAGGATAACGTACGTGTCAACACTGGCCGAATGACATGTAAAATTTAGTACTGTGTTAAATATTTCGTTTTATTTAAATTATTTGCTAATTTAACAATATATTAACCGCAAGAAGATTTATAAAAGTGAAGAAATTATATGTGTGGATATAAAATACCTAGCCATTGCACTTACTTTGTATTTTATATTGAGGAGCCGGTGAAATATAACCTATAACCCGGCATTGAATAAAATTGTTGTTTTGTGTGTTTATTTCATAGACAGGGAAGTATAGTGTATCATTTCCAACTGAAAATATAAGTATAAGTATATTCCAACACACTTATCATAATTACCTCTGTACATTTTGACACTACGCACACTGCTAATGACATTGATCTCAGTTGGCTAGCTTTTGCAAGTTAACTGGACGGTTACTGTCGTTCGTCGCAGATTGCTACCAGAAACTAGGTACTCTAAGTGTAATCTACATTCTCAGACACAATTTGAACACACATTGGCCACAGTGTTGTCTCAATCAGCTTTTGTGTAAAGTAAACTTGATGACAGAACTCATGCCAACCACATCAGATTGACACAAAACATTTCAACACCTTTACTCAAACTCTGCATAGTAGATAAAGATTGCTTGTGCTAAATGCTCTCATGATTTAACTAGTAACTAACATAGAACTTAACTTAATTTCCATTCACTTTTCCTTGTTTTATTCTAAATATCCTATTGCATTTAACTACCAATCTCTAAACTATAAAATTTAGTTCTTCTCTATCATTATTTCAAAAGCATTCTCCCTTGAACTTTATTGAATTAGCTTACCCTACTTTAGATAAATTACTAACCAGTTAGCACTATTAACTCTTTTATTTCATTTCAGTCACATTTGTAAACATATTTTACAACCATGAGCAGCTCAATGATCACCCGCAAAGCACACACTGTTGACTTGGAGCTTAAGTTAAAGGCAGCGCTACAAGAACTCAAAGCGACAAAGGAATTAAACAGCAATCTGCTATGTGAACGTGAGGAGGTTGAAGAGGTCATCAAAGAATTAAATAATAAAAATGCAATGTTAAAACATGAACTGTCACAATTATATTGTACATTTAAGGATACGGTAGGTCAACGTGATAAGCTGGAAGAACAAATTTCTTCTTTTAGAGTATGTAATGAGACCCATGAGGAAGCTTTAAATCACATTTGTAATCTGAAAGTTAGTCTTAGAGAGGCAAAGAAGTCTATCTCTATTTTAGAAGAATCCAAAATGATTAATGATCACAGCACAACACAAAGCTTGTTTGAGGAATTAGTCACATGTGATTCAGAATTACAGCAGAGAAACTCTTGCATAGGGCAGAATATTACACCTGTTCCTAACAGTTTTAAGAGCCATAATAAACTTAAGAAATATATTAAGATTAAGAAAATAATTAGGAAGACAAGGAATTTAATGAGAAGGGAGAAATTAACAACTACCTGTACTCGATTTAGGAAAGAAAGATTTAATTTTATTAACACTATAAACAACCTTGAGGAACAATTAATTACAAGTAGTTACACTTATGAAAGGGAAACACAGGAGCTTCAAGTTAATCTGCTAGAGTTAGAAAAGGATTTAGGTAAGATAGCTGATATGTATCAAGACTGCCAGGAATTATTAAAGAAGCAAACTGTAGAAATAGACTCTCTCACTAGGCTTAGTCACTACAATGAGGATAGGCTTGAGTCCCTTACCAGCAAGTGTGATTGTGTGGGATCACAGTCCACCTATAAACCATATTCACAATTACCGGGTGTGCCGGCTGCGGCAATACAGACTAAAAGTCAGTCTGTGGTGTCGCAGCAGGTTCAGCAATCAGTCC
Source organism: Hypena proboscidalis (assembly GCA_905147285.1). Taxonomy (NCBI): domain Eukaryota; kingdom Metazoa; phylum Arthropoda; class Insecta; order Lepidoptera; family Erebidae; genus Hypena; species Hypena proboscidalis. The sequence continues at coordinate 14,077,441 of LR990128.1, read as the reverse complement.
AGCCTGGGACTGCTGGAAGGGTACACAATATTGTTTTATTCTCAGATGAAATAGGGGTAGGCTTAGGTAAAGCATTAAAATGCTATATAGATCAGCCTGTAATTAATATCTGCAGCCCAGGTATTCATTTCAGTAAGTTAGTCAGCAGCATTCAGAATACCAGCCTGGATAGTCACTCTACAGCTATAATTTTATTTGGTGATAGTGTATCAGCTACTAGAAAAGAAGTTATCAACTTAATTGATACTTTGAACACATTACAGGTAAAAGTAGGGTGTAGGTTTATTGTCTGTGCATTGCCTTACTCTCACATGCTAACACAGAAACAAAATACATATATTCACAGCCTTAATTCATTAATATACAACACAACACATAGTCATAGTGACATCTTATTTTTTGACACTAATAAATTTATTAGTAAATTTTATTTAACTAAAGATACATTGTATCTGCCTATTTATTTTAAGAGACAGATTGCTAAATTATTAGCATACAATATACTTCACACAGACACAGGTACTAATACAGTACTCAAGCACATACCGCTAGGTTCCAACACCACTGTACCTATCAAAACAGGTACTGATATGGTATCAAACCATAGTTTAGGTGGTAAGGTGAATTAGTTGTATGCGGCGATTTTAATGTGGATCTACTTCAGCAGTCATCTAGCTCCACTAGGCTTTTTAGTTTATTTAGGTCATTTAACTTAGAGCACATATTCTTTGAGCCAACCAGAATTACATCACATTCTGCAACATGTCTGGATAATGTATTTAGCAACTGTAGATATCTGAGTAAAGCAATATTCAGTCACTTAAGATCTGACCACTGTGGGCAAATGGTCGTTTATCCCATGGATGAGGTAGTTAAAGCAAAGAAAATCACTTGTCGATGACTTCTAATCGTCTCAAATGCTTTAACGAGAATATTGCAGCCAAGGTTACCAACTTAGATATCAATGAGGATAATCCGGATGTCCTATACGGGAATTTATTTAACTTAATTAAATTAGAATACGATTTTATTTTTAAAGAGAAAACTTTTACTAAGAATGTGAATAGTAGATTCTGTGACTGGGCAACTCCTGGAATTTACAAAAGTAGAGCTAAGATGTATGATCTATATGGAATGAAACAGTATAATTTTGATCCTATTTTTATACAACATGTTAGAAATTATTCTAAAATATTCAAACAAGTTTGCATGGTAGCTAAATCAATTTATTTAAGTAACAAAATTAAACAGTCTGATAATAAAATAAAAGCAACTTGGACTGTAATAAATACTGAAACAGGACGGTCCAAACCGCGAGATGATAGTTTTGAATTAGTGGTTAATAACAATATTATTAAAGATAATCTGGGTTTGGCTGAAACATTTAATAATTACTTTGCAAAAATACCAGTTGAGACTACCAGTTTCTTGGATTCATGCTCAGTCACAGCGGAATCCTTGGCTAGGGGCAGCGTGAAAGAGTGTGATGTCATTTTCAAATTCCAATTTATAAGCCCAAGTGAGGTGGTGAAAACCTTCAAGTCGCTCAATTCAAAGAAAACAACCGACTTGTGGGGCATTTCTGTCAAGATATTGCAAAATATAATTATTGAAATAGCACCACAATTAGCTGTAATATTTAATCAATGTGTAGATAAAGGTATATTTCCTAATTTGATGAAACATAGTAAGTTAATACCATTATTTAAGAGTGGGTCTAAGAGTGACCCTAACAATTTTAGACCCATCTCAATCTTGCCAGCAATTAGTAAAGTCTTTGAAAAGCTTATTTTGCAGCAGTTAGAAAGCCATTTTAATATTAATAATTTATTTCACAAAGAGCAGTATGGTTTCACAAAGGGTCGCTCAACCATAGATGCAGGTTCTACACTTATAAAACATATATTTAATGCCTGGGAAAACGCGCAAGATGCAATTGGCGTTTTCTGTGACTTATCCAAAGCATTCGACTGCGTTGAACATCAAACGCTTTTGCGAAAACTCAGGCACTATGGAGTCAGGGATATTGCACTTGATCTGGTTGCCTCTTACCTTGGTGACAGAGTTCAACGAGTTGATATAAATGGAATTAGGTCCTCCGGATTACCTGTCTCAATGGGCGTGCCACAGGGCTCAATTCTCGGTCCGTTTCTCTTTTTAGTGTACATTAACGATTTACCATTCTATGTGCAAAATTTTTGTGATATAGTACTTTTTGCAGATGATACTTCGCTTATTTTTAAAGTTAATCGTAATCAGGATAGTATTGATGATATTAACAGGTCACTTGCACTAGTCCAAGACTGGTTTACTAGCAACAATTTATTATTGAACTCGAATAAAACTAAATGTATAAAGTTCACTTTGCCTAATGTCAAGAAACAGAACATGAGTATAATACTAAATAACGAAATCATTAGTCTTGTAGAATCAACTATGTTTTTAGGAATAACCTTGGATCATAAGCTTCAGTGGGGCGCCCATATATCGTGTCTAGCAGGGAAACTCAGCTCCGCGGCATTCGCTGTTTGGAAAGTTCGTCAGTTAACTGATATTGAAACTGCGCGACTAGTTTATTTTAGTTATTTTCACAGTGTCATGTCCTACGGTATTCTGCTATGGGGCAAGGCAGCTGATATTCAAAACATTTTTGTAATTCAAAAACGGGCAATTCGTGCGATTTACAAACTCAAAGCTCGAGATTCTCTGAAAGAACGATTTAAGGAAATAGGTATTTTAACAGTAGCATCGCAATATATATTTACTAATATTATGTTTATACGAAAAAACATAGGAACATATACCAAGAAAAGCGATGTTCATTCATTAAACACGAGGAATAAGCATAAATTGGTAGGCCAATATTATCGCTTAAACAAAGTCCACAACTCATTTGAGGGACTTGGAGTGCGTTTTTATAACAAAATTCCTGTCGAAATCTTGAACTTGCCCCTACTAAAGTTTAAGAGTATCGTTAAGAATCGTCTCATGGAAAGGGGCTATTATAAAATAAACGATTTCTTAACCGACACTACGCCTTGGAAATAATATTAATTTATCTTATGTATTTATTACTGTAATGTATTTATTATTTACAATTATTATGGTTATTATATTTCAAATGAATTGCCAAGTTAGACATTGTTTTATCCTATTTATAATTATGATTGATTATGATTATTTTGACATATTATATTCTATATTGAGATTGACATAATTTATTTTTGACATCTTATTATCATATTATTGACATAGGTTTCAACTTTTGACATTATAATGAATATCAATTGATACATTATTTTTATTATTTAATATGATGATTAATGAAAATTAATTCATAATTTATAGTTTCTTTATTAACTCACTAAATTTGATTTGTATAACCTCATTTCATGTTATTTCAAATATTGCTAAGTAAAGGCAATCTGTGTGTAGGTACATTTTTTTTAAATTTTTAGTTTTTATATTTTTATAGTATAAATAGTTTTGTTATTAGTATATAAATATTTTTTTGTCTGTTCTGAAACCCTTATATATACAGTAGTATACACACATTGTTTTTACTCCTTTATTTTCTGCTTGAAGTGTAAGATATTGCAACCTTATATACTATGGATTTATTTATAATAATTTAATTGCATTTCTATATTTAAGTTTATTTTCTCTTTAACCATATTTAGCTATAATGTTGTTTTGGTTGCTATAACTTACACATAGAATTATTGTCAAAAAACAAACAAATATTGTATGAATTATTTGAAAAGATGGTGCACATGAGTTTCTCACCAGCTCTTCTCATGATGCAATACCCATCGGAGCTGGTACTTGGATTGATTTTAATTCAATTTCTCTAAGCTGAATTAAGGTCAATCTAAGCTCCGGTGTCAAATCATTTTATTACAATAAGTATTATAATTTAGTTAGCTAAGTTTTATTTTAATTTTAATTTTTTGTGTTTAGATGTTTGTTTTGACGTGTTCAAGCGCCCCTTGGGGCCCATGGAAATAAATGATTTGATTTGATTTGATTTGATTTGAAATATAGTACTTTATTGATAAGCACTCCTCATTTGAATCTGCACTCGTTTGATTTCGTAAAAAACAATAATATCTATCTACATTTTTTCTCATCACAATCTTTTCGAACACGATAGATAAATCTGTCATGACAAAAACACAGATTATTGAGGGGCCTAAGCTAGATCTGTATTTTAGGTCACCAGGCCTCCACCTCGATATAAAGTTGCGATTGTCTTAAATAACTTTAATCAGTTAAGTGCAAATCTGTGTACAAATTATCTTCTTCTGCACCTTTCCAAATGCTATATCTATAATATAACAATTTCAGTACCATAATCCCGGTACCACTTTACCATGTCATTTTGTACGTTATGAATAGAATGTGGCTGATAAAGGCACCTGTAGCTACGCACCGGGAACTATGCCTGGTAAAATATACCAAACAAACATGATTTACACAAAATGAGCAAAACATGTTTACTTAGAAAATATGTGATAGGGACAATAGGACAATTCGATAACGATTTTGGCTTCTATAATAAAAATAATTGTAGCCCTGTATCTAATACATGTCCTACTGCTGGGCTCGTGCCTCTTCTGGTGATGAGAAGGGATAGGCTATAGTCCACCACTAGCCAAGTGCGGATTGGTAGTATTTAACACCAAAATTATTATTTTACTGTGAAGTGAGAGTCCGTAGGTGGCCATAAGTATGCTGCCCATGGAGTCTCACTACAAGAGCGAATGACGGACTGTCATCACATATCGATATTTGGAGATCGTTCTTGCGTTACAGGAATCTTTGAGCTTTTATTAAATGACCTAAGTCGACCGCCCACAGCACAGAATTCATTTTTTATAAGTAAATATAACTTGTTTTTTTCAGTTGTGTTCTGTATTGATTGAAAAATCTCAGCTTAAACGGATTGTGGGTAAGTTGTAAGACAGTTTAGATATAGTTGATTGAAAATATTAGGTATACCGTTGAATACATTATTAATGCCTCCATGGTCTAGTGTTTAGCATCTCTCATCGCAATGTCTCGGGTTTGATTCCCGTGTCGGACAAAGTCAATAGCAGCACGGAGTTGGGATTGTCCCATAGGACTTTAACATAACTTGTGAAGTGAGGGTGTTGTACACCTCTGCCACACCCTTCTGGGTAATATAGGCGTGATGTTATGTTATATTATATTGTTTTATTATAATTGAAACCCTTGAATTATAACCTATTTAAAAGATTACCGGACATTCAGTACATTAAATAAACACATAAAAACCCGATTTAGGGGTTCACTGTTTCCTTCCGTGTGGTTAAATATTTAAAGTGCCTTAAATATTTACATACAATAGATTGACGACCGTATGGCGGAGTGGGTAGTGTACCTGCCTGCTACGCCGAGGTCGCGGGTTCGATTACCACTCAAGCCAAATCTTTCTGTGCATGAACATGGGGGTTTGTCTTAGTCTGGGTGTTTCTATGTATAATAAGTATGTATTTACAAAAGAAAAGTATATATGTATTATTAGTATCAGTTATTCTAGTACCCATAGTACAAGCTCTGCTTAGTTTGAGACTAGATGGCGTTGTGTGTAAGTTGGGAGATATTTATTTATTTATTTGGCCTAATTTTTTGAGTTTTGTAGTGGGATCGTGTAAGAATGCAGTTGGGCAATAATTTAGTTCTTGAAAATAAAGAGAAGCGCCATCTCAGGGAACCGATGAACATGAAAAGGTCTTTATTGGACATAACCTAACTTAACATTAATACGCGTATATTACTGATATTAGATTTTATGTTGTTTTGTTATACATTCTTAATTATGACCAGAATGTATGTCAAAAATCGTTTCTACGGCATAAATTAAATGGAATTTTTAAAGGGTCTATATGAGCACATAAAAGGCGAGTATCCGATAAGTAAATTAGAGGTAGAACAATAATTCATCTATGACTTTATTCCAGACTGTTTGAAAAGGATCTCGGATCTCCAACAGGCGTCATTAATAGATGTTATAAACTCTAATGTATCCGTACCGGGTTGATTATATTAGATTAGATGTATTATTTTATGATCTCAATTGTAGTAAATCAATGAGGTATCAATAAAATAAATAGTTTATTTGATTTCATAAATCATTTGCTTTAGTTACTAAATCTTTTGATGTTGAGAACAAGTTTTAGCTAATTGTTTTTTATTAGTTTTGTAATATTTTATGTTGTCTTTGTTGCTTACTTGTATTTTAACGGTTATGTAACCTTTCAAACAAATTAGCTTCGACCAAAAAAATAACAATCAAGAAGTGGAGCGCAGGGTACAATTAACGTGGAACAAGTACTGGGCACTAAAGGACATTTTCAAAAGTACCATGCCAGTAAAAATTAAATCTAAGGTACTAAACTCGTGCCTCATACCGTGTTTAACGTATGCGTGCCAAACATGGAAATTTAATAATTTTACAAAAGCAAAAATAACTTCATGTCAACGAGGAATAGAGCGCAGTATGATGAGTATTAAAAAAATACAAAAAATAAGACACACAAAAATTAGACACATCACTAAGGCAAGGGATGGATTGATACACGCTCAATCATTAAAATGGAAGTGGGCCGGACATGTTGCGCGTCTACGAGACCAGAGATGGACAAAAAGGGTGACCACATGGGCAGGTCCACTGGGCAAAAGAAGAAGGGGTAGACCTGTGGCAAGCTGGGAAGACGAAGTCAAAAAAATAGCCGGCCCCAACTGGCCTAAAATCGCCCAATCGAGAGAGGACTGGCTTTCTTTGGAGGAGGCCTTCACCTGCAGAGGGGTTCTTGCAGATACACACAATAGCACTTAATCATATATCATATGTAATAAGCAAAAATATATATTTATACTAACATAGAATTTTTAAGCAGTGCATACTAACAAAACTGTTTTTAAACAGTTTTTCTTTTTAATTTTGTTATTCTGCAACGAAATAAAAGGCTTTTTAATTTTTATTTTATTTATTTATTATGTAACCTTTCGCAAGATATTGGTAAGATTTGGAGGAACTAATATTCTATATGTAACATCATACTGTACACCCATATTTGCGAAATAAAGTATCTTTATCTTTATCTTTACAATATTTTCTTTAATTATCTCTGATTGAAAGATGATTATGATTTCATGACTTAATGACCATCATGACCAATCTTTCGAGCCTTTTTTTCAATTACATTGAGATTGGCTTATAATCTAACGGATTTAGCTTAATATCAGTATTTTACGTATCTATTTTACATGAAGTGACTGCCAACAGAGCTCCACAACCCAGTTGGAGGTAATACGATACTCTTTGTTCGACTATTTGTCAAACTTTCTGGCCCCTGACTACCCGTAACGACTGCCATAGATGTTCAAATGGCAACCGGGACCGACGGCTTAACGTGCTTGCCAAGGCACGGCAGAAAACTTGTTTTGTTTAAGATGGTCACCCATCCACGGCCGACCGCGGTAAGCATTGCTTAACCTGTAAGACCGATCGATCCGCGCAGCTTTGACTTAGCCACGAGCTCAGCATCATAAAAAAAAAGTATTTGAGTTTTTTACATTCGATAGAACGCCAGAAGCAATTACACTATCCAATGGTCCCAATGACTAGGCCAAATACACACATTCACTCATACAAGCACACCCACTCTCAGAACAAATCTTTGCGAATCACGCAAAGATTTGTCCCATGTGCGGATCGAACCCACAGCACCTGTGCAGTGGAGAGCGGCGAGGCGATTAAATAAGACTTATACTTTACTTACTTATCTTGATCAAGTGATAAGTTTTTCTGGGTTTAATTTAAAGAACATAACATAATATATGAATAATTACGAATGCATGTACATTAAGTAACACGTTTCTAGAACATATCCTTTACGTTCCAATTTATTTTCATTTCATGTTTCACTCGGGGCTCGAACTTACATCAATCACACGGGTATTAGAATTTTATATCCTCATTTTGATAAATTCCAACTCCATCTTTCATCCCTTGGTTCAATGTCAAAATTTTAATGGTTTCTGTTATTAATAACTCTTCAAATTTTAAAAGGAGCTTTTAATTGCCTTGAGCCACTTAAATTAGGCTTTGATGCAAGATTTTTAATATTGTTAAGTAAAATCAAAATGTATGCCGGGATAATGTAATTGATATTTCAGTATAGGCCTGCTACAAAATTGTTAAGTACCTAATTGAGATAACCGACACATAAATGATAACTTCTCCTTATTTAAAAGCCGTGAAATCAAACCAACCGTCACTTCAATGTATTTGTGTTATTATTTTTGAGAATACGGGTTTCTCACGTTATTATAGTCGGATGTGCCGACTAGTTTCGAATTTATTACGTAGATTCATCAACTGGGTGGTTAACTTCTTCACCTCTCGTCGGTTTTAATAATATTATTTGTGTATACGATATGTCCTACGAGTATCATGTTCTTACAGTCATATTTTTCGCTAATATATTTAAGTTTTTAGTTAAATTTTGATTATTTTTTGTTTTTTTAATTAAACACCGCCTCTTTCTGTACAAATTAAACTTTTGCAATTTATAATAATTTATAATTATTCCATCTAGGCTTTGTGCGCAGGATCCTTTTGCTGAGTTGCACTTGAACTGTAAGCATCTACTTGATAGGTGCTTGAGATATCGGAATCGGTCTTAGATGTCAATAGCTCTAACGGTCAGGACCGAAATAGCCTATCCATAAGTATATAACATTTATTGGAACTGTGATCTACAAAGCCATCGTTAAAATAAATACATTTGTGGTTAAAATATACATAATAGTAATAATTATACAAAAGCTGATCGGTAGAATTAAAATATGATTATTTAACTATCCTATAGATACACTATACTAACGGTTTCCTATTGTTTCACTTTCGTTTTTGCCATAATTTAATTTCGCATAATTTCATCATTTCATTTTTTAGCATAAATAGGTACGCTTCCTAAATATAATTTACAAAATATTAAAAATAACAAAGATAAGAAAAAAGCAAGTCCTCACCAGTTTTGCCATATACCGATTTTCACCTCTTTCAGTAGGAAAGTATTCAAATTATATTAGGAAACTTAAATACTACTCACGCTTCTGACACGCCTGCTGTGCCATAAATTGTTCGAACGAAAAAATTTCGACTGTTTCTTGGTATTATATTGCTTAGCATGGTCAAATGAAAACTGAAATAAACACTTGACAAACAATTACCTTGTCAAAGAAATATTTTCCAGCCGTCCTACTTATTATTGATTTATTCGTTGCCGTATTAGTTTTCTATGTCGTTCAGAAATCGCAATTCAGATATTTTCGTAGAAAAGAATTAACCTGATACATATTTAAAAAAAACCCGGCCAAGTGCAAGTCGGACTCGCGCACGAAGGGTTCCGTACCACTATTTATCTAAATAAATTTTTTTTTATTCTTTAAAGTTAAAATGCGGTTCACGATTTATAACGTATTAAAAAAAACTAATAATTAGATCTCGTTCAAACCAATTTTTGGTGGAAATCTGCATGGTAATGTACCTACATCATAAATAAATTATTTTTACATTTACCATTCCCTTAGTTTAGAAGTTACGGGGGGCACACATTTTTCTACTTTGGAAGCGTCTCTCGCGCAAACTATTCAGTTAAGAAAAAATATTTTAGAAACCTCAATATAATTTTTGAAGATTCAATAACTTATTCGAATATTTTATTATTGTTACATAATTGAAATAAATGAAAAAGGGTGATTTTTTTTATTAAAAATAGATATATGTTATTTTATTTTTCGTTGATTTGTAGATTTGAATTAAATATGTTGAATTTTCGTTTGTTTTAGAACTGCAGGATTGAAATTGAAAAGGATTACGGAGGTTTACATATTTTACCATCAAAATGTGTTAAATTGCAGGGTTTCATCGTAACTTGAGTGAAATATCACACGCCCAAGGGAGCAATCCATATTGTTGTTGTTGTCCAACAAAATGTTATAAAAACATGCCGCCATATTTAAATGTATGCTTATGTATCAGACACCATTATTTTGCACGTATGGTAAGGTAAGTTATTATTTTTACAACATTTCTATGAGGAACTGGAAAGACTGAAAAGAAAAAAGACTGATATCATTCAATTATGATTCTGCTACGCATTTCCCTTGACTTTCAAACCTATCATACCCATATTTAATTTTATATGTAGTTCTGAATTGATTGTACCTTTATTATATAAATTGTGTTGTTCTTGTGTAAATTAGTAATAATTTGGTTATTAATAGTACCTAAACAACTGTATTTCAAAAGTGTAATGGGTACCTATAGTACTGATAGATTTATATTGCATGCCTTAGGGTAACATTTGATGGACTTTACTATTTTGTAACAACGAGACAAGTTGGCATGCAATGTTACTGGCAGACGTCGAAGATAGAGCGAAGTGGAGAGAGAAAACGAGGAAGGCAGACCCACCACCAAATGGGATTAATAATGGCCAGAAAGAGAGAGAGAATGTATTATCAATATTTGCAATAAAATATTGAAGTTTTAAGTTCGTTTAAATGCCTGACCGTTTAATCGTGGTGGGCAGGCTTTAAACTCTTCACAAGTGATTAATGCGTCCGTCCGTTCGGGATTACGGCTCGTGGTTTTCAGGGTTAAATAACTCTCGGCTTCATAAATCTACTAGATAGTTAATAAATAGTGGCTATCATATCAATACTATGAAGGATTTACCCAGTGTTCGAAGCAAACGAAAAAAAAAGTAGAAATATTGAGTTTAGGAAAAATATTGCATATTTTGTCTTCAATGTTATAACGTGCATTTTTGTTAATCTTCTACGCCGTTAACCTAAATATATTTGTAAAAGACATATTTCCTCTATCATCTAGTGCAATATCATCATCATCAGAGACAGAAGGTAAAAAAGCTATTTACAAACTATTATATCATCCCCCACCTGCCATCGTCCTAATTGTTCTTTCTGGGTGTGCTCAGTATGTGCGGGCGTCTTTTAAAAAAAATTGCTTTATCTTTTCATACTTTTCTATCAAAGTCATCTCAGCACTTACACCCTTGCGAGCCATGTCATCTTTCACACAATCAATCCACCTTTTCTTCGGCCTCCCTGGGGCAATACTGTTTTTTAATGCATAATGACAAAACAAACTTTCTTTATCGAGTATTTATATACACTGTTTTTTTGCTTTATACAGATTCTAACCCGAACTACCTTAAATGTAGAATAACAAGTAATTTCCGGAAAGTACGTATCAACAAAAGCAATTTGTAGATACGTTTCACGCAAAAACTTCGTTCGTCTAACCTACTTGAAATCTAGAGAAAACTTAGTTTCTACTGTGTGAGAATAATATGGGTTATTTGAAGTACAAAACAGCCCGCATTACGAGAGGCTCAGGTACGAGTACGGCTACTCATCGAGCTGCACATTACCAGTAAAAGCTGGTCTTGCATTGTACGGGAAGACTTTTCAATACGAGACCATCTTATAGTGGTAATGTATAGTTTAATGTGAAGCTGTTACAAACATAAGAGAAAACTTTTCTCAATTTTTATTTGTAAAGGCATCCGACGTATGTTTCAGATCCCGCTCGCATGTTTATCCCGAGAATGGCATGTATAAGACATTATTCTGTCTTTCAACGGTGAGATTTTACTAAAACTATAAATGTGTAGGTATAGGTACTAGGGACTTCGGTTCTTTAAACTTCTTTATAAGCTGCGCGTTTTCATGCAAATTTTTTGTCACTAGATCAGGATAGATGTGGTCGCACGTTCGCACGATATCGCACGACACCGCACGACGGCGCACGGTATCAACGCGGCGCCCTATTTTACACTTCGTTAGCTTCAGTGAAAAGTGTCGAGACATAGTACTCGCTAGAAAATTTTCTTTAACCCTTTTTATCTAATATACGATCTAGTAACACCGTTGAGCCATTTACTGGCTATTATATTATTTTTTTTGGTCTAGTGCAAATGCGCCTTTCACTACAAGGTCTCAGGTTTGATTCCCAGGTCGGGTAAAAGTGTTATTTTTTCATCAGGAAATCTTCAACAGTACGGACCAGGCTCACCACCCATCACTTGGGACCTTAACATAACAGGTAAAGTGTGGGTGTTAAACATCTCTGCCAGACCCTTATAGGTAATATAGGCGTGATGTTATATTATAATTAAGTTTCTAAATTTGAATGAGACAAGTACGATGAGAGCTGAATAAACTAATAATCTACAGATGGAAGATTCGAGTTGTTTGATTGGTCAATGAAGACCATCAAGATTTTAATGGATTTACCACTTCTGATTTATTTACTTGATCACAACATAATTGATACGAATTTATATAAAACAGATTAACCGCAAACATTTATGGACGGAAATTAACGGTTACTGTCAATATCTTTATTTATAGCTGCGGAAATATTTTTGCTCAATCTTTCCGGCGTAAATAAAAGGCGTATCACAAAAGGCGGACGTGGCAGTAAATTGTTTATCAATCGCTAACTGTTCAGTCGGAAACAATTACTGCGGGATTGGCGCTGAAGCGTTTTTGGGACGTGCGTATTTGGGATTTTCGCGCGGAGTTTGCTGGTTTGCCAGTTGTATCGGTAGGCCTGATAGATGGCGATAGGGTTCCCTCTTACTTGGGACTAGAACATTGCAGATGTGACTGGGCAAGATCGTTACCTAAATCTCTTGAGTATAATTTTCAAACTAAGGACAGGCATAATAAGGCTGCATTTTCTTCAGAGTTGGGTTATGCAACAAAATATTGAGCCAAGTTTAGAAGCTCGAGCTATGCATATCCATAGCATACGTAGCACACATCTGTAGCGTGTAAAGAGGTTTCTATAACACAATTCTTTTGAAAAATTGTGGATTTCGAACGCAACTAAAGCAATGTAGTATAGCGCTTCTGTGTTGGAAAGGAAAACAAAAAGAAAAATAAATATTTAAAAAAAATGTACGTCAAACAATTAAATTCAATGTTAAATTTTATTGTTAGTACTATCACAGCATAAACAATTTTGGTGGTATGTGCTGTTATCGCCTTTGACAGAATTATCTTAGTTCATAATATAGGCATTTTAAACTGATATGGCTATTAACGCTCTCACCGGAATAACTGTCATCATGAATCACTGCACAGATAATAATTACCCGTGGCTCTACGGAATTATTCTCACAATGCCCAATATAGCTCACTTCTAATAGTAAGTGATTAATTGTTCATTTGAGGGATATTACTGGCATTACGTTATTATTTACCATTTACCGTCATACTGAGACAGTGTCGATTTAATAAAATATTTAGGACTATATGAATCTAAAATAAATGTGACAATTTTTTTTTAAGTTTTTCTACGGTTTCTCACTCGGCTATGCCTCTCAGCCGAGTGAGAAACCGTAGGACTGCGAAGTCAAAGGTCTCGGGTTCGAACTTACGGCACACACCTCTGTCAATAAAACGTTAAGATTTGTCTTTTCGAAGATATTATTATGTGTGCATTTATAATATAAATTATCGCTCGCTAACGGTGAAGAAACCTGAGTGATCGTGAGGAAACCTGCATGCCTGAGAGTTCCTAAAAAGAACTCGAGGTCGTGTGAAGTCTACCAATCCGCACTTGGCCAGCGTGGTGGACCATGGCCTAACTCTTTTCATCATGAGAAGAGGTCCGAGCCCAGTAGAGGGACATGTATTAGATACAGGGCTGTATAATTATTTACTTAAGTATTGGTAATTACTTAGCATAGGGGTTACTCTCAGCGTTCATACGTTTACTTGTAAAAAGTAATTTTATTGCCAAAAAGGATAATTTTGCTGAAGTTCGGTTTTATGGTGACAGAATACCCAAACACTAGCATTTATATAAGAGGATCTTTGTGTTTCCACGTTATTGTGTTCCTGAATTATATATTTTACGTCTTATCCTCAGAGATACTATACATAATTATAAATCATTATTGACAGCGGTAATGAGTTCAAAACTTTAATTAAATAATAAACTAAGGCCGGAATACACAAAGTATCGAGTTTAATTAATTTGAGTTATATTTATAAAGTTTGAAGAAGTAACTTTGAGCGAGTTCTTTGTAATTATTCGCTACAAAGGATAAAGGATTAGATTTCAGTAAGTAATTATTTAGGTAACTTCCGTCCGTGGATCCGCCCATACGTCAATAGTCTCTATTATGTTAATCTACAGGTATGCCCAATTCCATCAAAATACAAACAGTTGTTTTGCGCGAAGAAGTAACAAACATTCACACATCTTTCCAATGCTATTGAACGATGGTCTTGCTGCACTACACCTACAAGGTGTTATCGTTAAGTGTGACCAGTCAATTATTACGATTCTATTAAAATTATAAAAAAAATAAACAAGTTTTCCATACATTCAATAATAATTGTATTTTTAACATTTCAGTAAAATATAATCTTCAAAAAATAAAACAAAACATTAATTATCCAGAATATAATACAATTACATGTGTTAATAATTAAACAATAGTTTAAAACATTCTACCATAACAATGGCGTGCAATAATTAATTAAATATTTAAAATGTCATGAAATGGAAACTAAACATGCTTTGAGGCTCTATGAATGCCCTCATCAGAAGACACTCTTGGCTGCAGCATCAGACCATCACCAACATAGTCATAAATTTTTGTATATTATGCTATTAAGTATTCAGGAGTGCCCTCATAATAAGACACTTCTGGCTGCATCATATCTGTCATAATTATTATAGCATTGTCACCAATTTCAAGCAAACCCACATACATACATTTATACATACGAGTACATACATTACAAGTTAAAAAAAGCTTTTAATAGAGGTATTGCATTACTTGTGACGTTCTTGTATGAAAGTATCACGCTCGTCTGTCGTCTGCGGACGAGGACCGCTACCCGCAATGCATTGTTAAAGTATACCAGATTTATTTATTCGATCGCCCCAACTACGCCACTTTATTGCAGTTATAACTGCTTTTTATGACAGAATTTATTAAGCTGATATTCAATATCAACAAATTTGTGATTGAGTAATTAAACACAAAACCCAATTCAATAAAAATATCAATATCGCTAATCGACAACAAAGGAATAATAAAACATTTTATTCATTACTTCTGCGGCAAAATACCGTTTGAAAAATTCATAAAAACAATTGTTATTGCGTCATTCCAATGTTCACAAAAACAACAGCTGAATTAAATTAATTGCCTTTGATGTTGTTTTTCAATTTATTGTATAATGTATTGCGGTGGATGTTTGTTATGCTGGAAGGGTTATCGATTTCAATCAATCATCGTATTAGGGTGAATCATGATTTATACCAGAAGGAGCCGAATACCATTTGAGTATAAAACGAAGCCAAAACAGGCACTTTTTGAATAACACCAATGTTTGTAATATTTTATGGCAATTTATAGATTTGATATGCCTTTTTGTATTTTATACTATATTAAGGTTAAACAAATAAAAGCTGAACGTTGGTCTAGCTCAGGTATATATTATTATATACCTATAACGCTGGCACAAAAACGGTTGGGCAATTTCGAATCTAGCAACATACGAATCCATGGCTGAATTGGCAAAGCACCTGGTGCGTTTACACGGGAGATGCAGGTTGGAATTCTGTTAGATTCCTAATTTTCAACCTTAATATAGTATAAAAAACATCAATGTAGCAATAATATTCCACGGGCTCGGAATCTGGCTATAACAGATATTGTAACGTATTTTAATAATATTATAACAAGACTAGATTGTAACTGTGCGATTCCAATCACTTAACATGCTAGAATTTATTTATTTATTTATTTATTCAGGAAACTCAACAGCTATATTACATGTTACATGCTTTTAAGATGCAATCAGCCTCAGCTGGTTGCATTTACAAGAAGTGACTTAAGCCAATTAGAGAGTTCCACGGCAGTGCACGGAAATGCGGTATTTAATTTATAAACAAGATAGTATTATTTTTAAATTTTACTAAATTAAATTATTATTATTTAAAGTAACATCGAGTACACGCTATGATATAATCGAGAAGGCTTTATTATACGGTAGTGTAAGAAATTCAATTATTAATTTTAAATATTACTTAATTATTATTTAAAGTAACATCGAGTACACACTATGATATAATCGAGAACGCTTTAAAATACAATCGAATACACATTCACAATAAAAATTCTAAAGGGAAAACGAATGCTACACTCAACCCCTGCAGTAACAGGAAGTTGAGGTCAAGATCTGTCTGAGTTTATTTTTCAAACTATTTTTGGATAAGAAGAAGATGTCTATGTCACTGAACTTGGCATTATACATTCGGAGCAATCTGGACATTACTGAGTTTTTACCGTAGTTTGTGCGGTGGTGAGGCACTGAAAACAGGCTGGTATTTCTCGTACGCGTTTTAGGAGTATTGAATTGAACACAAGACAAGCGCGGGGGGGTGTCCAGAGTTCCACGAATTATATCAAATAAGAGACACATATCTAGCATGACCCTTCTGTCAACAAGTGGTAGCAGATGATAATGATGGCAGTCCTCAATGTATGTAGTGTGGCGCCTATGCGTCTTGAAGTTCAAGTGCCTAACAAATCTTTGTTGTATTCTCTCAATTTTTTGAACGTAAACATCATATTGGGGTGACCAAATAGGACTACCGTACTCTAAGATGCTACGAACGTTGGCGTAAAAGACTATTTTAAGAGTTTGGGGCTTCTTGAATGGTTTGCATGTGCGTATGACAAATCCTAGGTTACGGAATGCTTTTTTAGTGATGCTATCAATATGGTGTAAGTATAACAATTTAGAGTCTAGCATAACCCCAAGATCACGCACCAAATTAACGCGTTCAATCAGACTATTGCCAAATTTGTAACCATATTTAATCGGACTAACTTTACGAGTAAAGCTGATGACTTGACATTTATTAATGTTAACAGTAATATTATTTAAATTATAATATCTATACAAGGCATTGAGATCACGTTGAATCAATTCACAATCCATCCAAGATTTTATACGCATGTAAATTTTTTTGTCATCGGCGTATAATAGATGGTTAGCATATTTAAAACAATTATTAATGTCATACAAGTACGCACAGTAAAATAGAGGGCCCAAATGTGATCCTTGAGGCACACCAGAAGGAACGTCAATAAAGTCCGACCTGTATCCACCCAACACAACTGCCTGTGAGCGATTAGAATCACTTGATTACCATTAGATCAATGCAATGGTCTTTCACCTATCATTGAATAACAACAACACCCACATTCCACCTACTATGTTTAGGTCCCATGGGTTGGAGGGCGAAATTTACCAGGGCACAATGCCAGAATCCAAATAGAAAAGGAGAAGAAAAAGCTTAAATATCACTTGTGCCCAACCCGGAGCTCGAACCCGAGATCTTAGGATCAGCACTCGAATACGCTATTCACTGTCTAGGTCAGAAGGACTCTTCTTCACCCGCCTAATTCATTATCCATGTCAGTGACTGAGTTACTTTTCATGTACAACAGCATAATAATATAATATAGAAAAGGGATCAGAATAATCATAATATCGCTCTACGTACATGTTTGTTGAGTACACAATCCTTTTTTCCAAACACAACCTAATTAAGCGGTAGGTATTAGCAGGTTTGTTACCTTTTTTACGTAAATATTTCTATTTATCATTATGTTATTCAAAAGATTAGATACTGATAATAGTATGTTAGCATGAATTTCTTAAAAAAATATTTTGTTTATGTCGCATTACTCGCAAGCAAATTCGATGCTTGATATACTAGTTATATAGGTATATACCTATTAACCACGAATTAGCACCTTAAGGAAACACTTACTTTGGTAAGAATCCTTTAATTTTCAAGGACGAAAACATTTCCCAAATGCATTCAGGGACGTGATACCCACTACAGAACTCACAGAAACTGGGCCATATCTATTGAATGTTAATATTTAAGGCATCTTTAATATTTATCCACAAAGGTAGCAATTTCGAACAACTTGTTAACTTTGTATGTGTTTATTTAACGTTAGTTGAATATCTGGTAAATATATCTGTCACATAAAAGTTACTATTAACAGAGAATAAGAGCAAAACATCAGCTAGCCATACAGCGTGTAAACCACATTGTGACCAAAATCGCTTATAATATCTTGTACTAAATCACTGGGATTTAGTACAAGATATTATAAATCAAAAAAACTAAATCACTGGGCTTTAGTACTGGATTGTGAAAACCTGGGTACTTCAACTTTTAGCGGCTTCATTGCGAACGATATATAAATTACACCTATACCTATAAAAAACATTTACCTTTGCAGTCCATTTTGGCTTTTATAACAAAAGTCAAGGAAAATTATAGTTTATCTTCAAAAGTATCGAGAAAATATGTACCAACAGAGAGACGAAAATATCTCACATTTCGCTGTCAGAGTGTTCACATTCATTTCGCTCCACAATTTTATTTTAGCCGCTTTTTCGTCCAAAAGAAACAAAAGCGGTGTGTATGACATTTGTCAATTCTTGCTATTTTGGGAAATAAAAGCACTTTCGAAGATACGAATCGTATTACGATATAGGATGTTATTCACGAATCATCTTTAACCTTAATGATAAATGCGTGTGTCGTGCTCTAAAGTATATTATTATATTTATGCTTTACCTAAAGCTTTGATTTCCTAGGAAAGTGGTGAGGAATAATGCGGCCGTAATATTATGGCCGTAACACGATTAGTACGTAATACGTTATATCGATCACCGCTCTTTAGGAAACCACTACATTTACTTTACACGTCATTCAACCGTTATCTTTACGGCCGCTTTATTTCACACCGCTTTCCTAGGAAACCGAAGCTTAACCCGTTATCTTCATTCATACAAAAATGCGATAAACGCGATGTATCCTGCGTTTGTATAGAGTCACGTCGAGTTTGTCACTCACCTAGGTGTTACATAATTGTACAACAACACAATTTTGTGTTACATTTGTAACAGTTAAACCTATATTCTTCTTGCATTTTTCATAAAAATGCAAATAAATCCATCAATTCGAACAAAAAGTAAGATCTGTTATGAACACATTTACATAACCCTTCGTCAGTAAAAAAGAAAAGAATATTAGCTTCACCTCAAGCTTGCTAACCTAGCTGAGTCATTAATCGTTATTCTTCTTTCGCAAACACGCGCCACCATTCCTTTGTAATCGGCTTATCTAATTTTACATCTTTTTTCTTATTATGAAGATACGTCAATTTCTTTTGTTAATTAGTTCATCAAGCTATACATTTTCAGTTTACGATGGTTTCGCATTTTAAAGGTTTCCTAAGCAAAGTGAGACCAGCTTATATTCGTCTGTACAAGAAAGCTTTTACTTTGGGAGAGGTCAAGAGTGGGACTACGTCTCCTTGGTTGTTGAGTTCCTGCGCCGCCGCGCCGCTAACTAAGAACGTCACTCACTCTTAGGACGGCAATCTAGGCAATTCAACAATAGCAATATTGTCTTTGTGTCTTTTAAAATAAGTTTATATTGTGCAAAAAAAAATCCGAATAGCCTATTCGGATTTAAAACGGTATATGTTATAAGAAAATTATTACTACTATAATGTGGAAGCTTGTTATTAGTAGCTGACCTATTTTATTAAACTATTTGTATGTAGCTGTTAGCTCCCCAAATAAAATTAAATTAAATTATCAAGCACCTGTGGCACTGGGCCAAAATGTCAAGGTGGTTATCTTAATCTTTATCAAGAACTAGTCAAAACAGGGCTAAAAGTAATACGATTGACGTGTTCAAGCGCCTCCTGTGGCCTATGAAAATAAATGATTTGAATTTGAATCTGAATTGAATTTGATTATATTACTAGTTTATTTACGCAAGTTTTTTTTCGTCAATAAAGTTTATTAGAACCAATATAAAAGATACGAGGGGGTAACTTTTACGAGTCAAAACCTACATGCAAACTTCTAAATTCAATTTACTAGTTTTGTTTTTTAGGTTTTTGGTGAGCTTATTTAAAACTATATAAATCATAAATTTTACAAATGTTAAGTAAATATTGACGACCTGAAGGAGGTCGCTGGAGAGAACTGGATGCGGAAGGCGCAGGACCGGGTGTTGTGGTGCAAATTGGGATAGGCCTATGTCCAGCAGTGGACTACGAGCGGCTAAATGATGATGATGAAGTAAATATATGCAATAAAAAAAATCTTAGTATTCGTTACATGTTACAAACTCTTCATTTAGGACTCGATGGCACTCCTCTAGTTTTGTGGGTTCGATCCCCACGCAGGACTATCTTTATGTGATCCGCAAAGATTTGTTAAGACTCTGGTTGTGCTTTGTGTGTGTGGATTGTATGTTTGTGAACACCCCCCGATACCGGAATTATAACTAGTGTGGGCGTAATTTTTAAAAAGACAAATTGTATGTAAAATGAATAAACAGCAAGTTTTCGACGATTAACATCATCGAAAAATCGCCATCTACGTCAATCATTTTTTTCAGCTTCAGAAAAAAATAATTCATAAAGTACCAGGGACAACAACCGGAAAAACAGCAGTTTTAGTAGAATTCTTTAAGAATTCCTTGCGACTAGCTAAAACTATCTTGAAATTCATCCCGTCAACGCTCTCTGGGGTGCATGAAAGGAGCCTCCCCGAGTGACGTACACAACGATTCCCTACGTCCGGCGCACCCTGGGCAATTCGCGAGTTCTTCAAAGCGAATTGGCTAATCCTTTCACCACGATGGCAAGTCGAAATAAAATTTTTCGAGCACTTTTTAGGCACTCTCACGATGTTTTCCTTCACCGTTAGCAAGCGATAATTTATGTGACAAATACACACATATCTTCGAAAAGACGAATCTTAACGAATTATCGACAGAGGTGTGTGCCGTGGGTTCGAACCCGAGACCCTCTGACTTAGCAGTCCTACGGTCTTCTACTCGGCTATCGCTGCTGCACTCGGCTATGTGTGTTTATTTATTACACTGAAATCTATCGAGGTACATAAATGTCGATCGATCTTCGAACAACGCAGTGGTGCGCTTTTATTGGCTATTTAAATGTCAAATACATCGAGCGACGTCGATCGATTTCGACATAACAACAGCCTATACGATTCCCGGGTAAGGCAATGGTGTTAATTTGGGAAGTTTTCGTGAAGAAATTCGCAGTAGCAATGTATCCACCAGCTTTAAATTCAGTACTGGGTCTTAATCATAACAATAATAAAAGTGTTTTTTGTAATAAAATGATCTCATTGTATATTTCCTTGATAGAAAGTCAGCGTAAAAAGAAAATAGGGAAAATTATCACGACGTATTTGTTGACGTAGTTGTTAGTATGGTGTTCCTCTGTCCTTTGTTACTTGTTAACTTTTTCTTTATCAATAACGTGGCTATTTTTCGGCAGTTTTGTGGTTGAGGCATAAATTATTTTGATTGTGTAGAAGGCACAACGGTTTTTCTTTAATAGTAGACTGTAATTATGTTAGGAGGGCAAACAAATAACTGGTATTTATAATTAATGTTTTAGTTGGATACCTCGTTGACAAACACGTAATACGATGAATTAAAACAAGATAAAAGACAGCTCGCTGTCTTCAACAAACGTGACGTGATCGTGGCATTGTTGTCAAAGAATTTCCACAGGTTTAATCGCTCTCCTAATCAACTCACCGTCGCCTGTCGCTCGCATGCCCCTACTTATTGTTTCATGCAAACAGCCTTTTTGTTCCCTTTGTACCTTCATGAATAATTGTTTAATAACAGTTCCACTTTTCGTGGTTCAACTATATTTAGACGGGTGAAGTGAATGCTGGTAAGAAATTTGCGACTGTAACGTTGTTTGACTAGTAGAAATATCAAAATCAAAATTGATATGTATTTATTTAGTCCTTTAAAAAGGACATGTACGTAGTACACGAAACTGGCGAACATGTATGACCGAGATGTATGAATGTTGAAGAAGTCAAAGAAGTTTGTAACGAGCAAAGCATATCCGCGTATGTAAGTTTGTAGCGAGTTCAATACAACAATACATTCCGGGTGTTGATGGGACTGCCTCGCTACTGCAGTGCGTCAGCGATGTTTGCAGATGCACGCGTAGATGGTTATCACGCCATCATCAGAAAAAGAGCTGCATCGTTGATGCGCTGGGTTAGAGACAGTCCCAACAGCTACCTGAGGATGATTGCTGTACACATTGAAAGTCCTATCTGGAGGCACTGGATTAGGCTTCATATTGAGGCAAGTTAATTTAATTCTTTGTTTTTATTTTGTATCTCTGTATTACTAACATAATTTTAAGTTTTTTCATTGTATTACTAACACTCTATGGACCTGGTCTGAAATAAAGATATATTATTATTATTATTATATCCATTGTCTCTGCCTATTCCCGTGGGATATAGGCGTAATATTATGTTGATATATATGTATGTAAATTTTTAGTGTTGTTTAAGCACTATGGTAGCTACTGAAATCAAACGGCACGAGAAAAATATTATTAATTATGGAAAACCATTCAGTTTTAGGCGGTTATAAGCTCTAAATAATAAGTTAAACTGATTATTGCTGAACTAAATAAAAGTAATAATATAATAAAGTAATAATAGAAAATAGTATCAATATGTTAAAAAAATATGAACAGTTCGAGATATTATTGTTAGTTTTGACTTTAAAACAATCTTCTGAATATTTAAGTCTTATAAAAGCAATAACTTACATAGATAATTAAGATTTTTATTTGTGAAGTACAAATCAAATTTAAAATAATTAATGTAAGTTTTAATCATTTTGCTCTCCCTTTGTCATGGCTAACCTCAGTGCAATAAATCAGCTGAAGGCGTCATTGCCAGGCGTCCCTCGCTGCCAAAAGTAAAAGAGCGCCGCTCTTGCACGTCTTATAAAATTAGGTTTCAAACCATATAGAGGTATAGCGTGGTACAATACACTCTCCCTGCTCACCCGCAAGTTTTGGCAGACTTATTTGCATAGATTTTCGCTTTCATTTCCTCTCCATATTGATTAAAAGTGCTCTTTGTGGCTGATCAACGAAACAAGTGCTACTGTACACGTGACACGATTCATACAAGACAGCGTTCATTTGGCGTTTATCTCTTTATTTGTATAAATCGCGTCGCGTAACATCGCTCAGCTAGGACAACGCTTTAGCCACACATTGTGTCGCTACAATTAAGTTGTGTGCTTAAATAATGCCAAGTTCAGTTTGTCAGAATGTGGTTAATTAGCTCTTATTTGTGGTTTGTAAATTACCGTGTAATATTCTTTATTGGATAAACTTTGGTGTGATAAAACTAGTGTAGTTTCACTACTGTAATTAGCGGTAGCCTCTTTTTTTCTGATTATGGCGAAACCAAAAGGAAGAGTTATGATCTTACTCGTGACGTCAAATCCTGCCGGTCCCATATCTTTTTCAACTGTTTCTTAGTATAATTTGCTGAGAATAGCTAAATGCTTTAAAAATAATCAATTAGAAATATCAAACTTATGTATTAAATTGAGTTAAATTCTTTACTGAAACTACTTTTCCACGAAACCCGTTTGCACAAACCCAATTGTTTCTTGGCCGGTTTCCAAAGGAAATACAATTTTCACAACATTACATTACATGTTATGCAGGGTCTCACCCTTTGTTTCTTTAAATAGGACAACAAAAGAATGGGACACATTTTTCGATATTGTTTTATTTTCCTTTGACGTCATAGACATCAAATTGTTTTTACACAAACGGCAAAAATGCCGAGAGCATTTTTGATATTAAGAAACAAACAATTGTTGAAAACTCGAGAGCGATCTTATGAAAAGTTGAAAAAAATTGTCGAACGAAGCAGGAAGTTAGAAAGATTTTTGCTAAAGTGAACTGTTTCTAAGCTTAGATTGTTTAAAAAAGGATACATTTGTATATTCCGTTAGCTACTTCTTGCGTGGAATCATAATGTTTTGAGTCATTAAATTGAAAATAATTATCACAACCTTTTATTGGAATCCTAACTAATTACTGAGTAGGTACGTATGTAGGTATTCTATGGCAATACTAAAATTATTGTTTTATTGCGCAATAACATTATCAATTATTGTTTATTCATATTTTTCACTTCATGTCCTATCAAGGAAATACCAGTATTTTTTAGTACCCAAATGTTGAATAGACTTTAGAGCGATCAAATTGTTTTTAACACGCTTATATTAGCTTCACCTGTATGTATGTATGTATGTAACCGACTCCTTTGGACTCGATTTTGACCCACTTTAAACGGACAGATTTCATTGAAATTTTGCACACCTGGCAAAGATCGATGATAATGCAATAATTCGATAAAAAATTAAAAAAAAATATTAAAAGAAACGCTCTTATAAATAAACCAAACTAAAAAGTGGGAAATAAATAATAGTTTTAGTTTGCTCGATAGACGAAAAATATGGCACAGAGCAACCCACGCTTTTTCAGCTTATATTAGGAATTATTTTTCTATTTTTAGTTAGAAGTACTTTAAAAGCATGTTTTTTAGTTTTTTTAAACTATTATTTTTTTAAGAAGGTTCCGTAGAGCATTTGCCAGGAAAATCCCTTTCCCTTTGACGGAGAATGTATGTTGTGGCTGGACGCTTGCTGCTGTACAATTAATTTCACCTAAATCTGTCACCAAGATGAACAATTTAGACAGACGCCAAGAAGATGAGATGTGTGCGAATGAAGTCTGTGCCACGTGACCTATTTGCTTCTTTGCTGGAAAATTACTTTGTGTTGGATAACATTTTGTCAAATAACATAACATCACGCGTATTATTACCCAGAAGGGAGTAGCAGCGCTACGTAGTTCACCTTTTATGTTAAGGTTCCATGTGATAGGGGGTGAGCCAATCGCCATTCATCGGGCACAGCTCCAACTCGCTGCTGCTATTTTCAATTTCCTGACAGAAAAATCCCATATAACCCTTTTTTCTCGACCAGGGAATCGAACCCCAAACTTCCAGGTTCTCTAACCACAACAGCTCACTAGACCAACGAGGCAGTAAGGATATAATTTTAACGAATATTTTTAAATTACGGTCACGCTGATGGATGTTATTCTCATTTAGCTACAAATCTTTAACACCACGGCTAACTTTATTATCACAGTTGAATAAATTATATTTGTTTCATTCGCCAAGCTATTCAATTACCTTCACAAGTTTGTTGACGAGGTGCCAACCCAAAGAGGTTGGTACACAACCTGTAGAGATGATCTATAGATATAGGAGACAAGCGTGGCTAACGAACACTCAATGACGCGTATTAGGTGCGACACCGAAGCTCCAAATTAAACTCTTTTCATAGAAATGTATAGGATCTCCGATGTTGCCAGGTACATCAATCAAGTTTCGGCGTTTGTTAGTAAAAATACTTTTATGTAAATTATTTTTTTTATGCCGGTATAAGTGACCAGCTATTAATATTTATTTTATGTCAGTTATTAGATGTATGGTAAGTTCATCAGTTCTAGATAAATCCTGGATGGCCTATTCGGAACTTTTTTGACAGCTGAAATATCTGATTTGTTTAATAATCTTATCTTCTATCTAAACTATTCGAAACCTTATCTTATCCTTACTGGTGAAATTGGGCCTATATGCCAAAGAGTGCCTAAAAAGAGCTCGAGGCTGTGTGAACTCTACCAATCCGCACTTGGCCAGCGTAGTGGACTATGGCCTAACCCTTCTCATCATAAGAAGAGGCCAGAGCCCAGCAGTGGGACATGTTTTAGATACAGGGCTTCTATAATTATAATTACGGGGTGCATAAAAGGAGCCTCCCCGAGTGACGTACACAACAATTGCCTACGTCCGGCGCACCCTGGGCAATTCGCTAGTTTTCCAAGGCGAATTGACTAATCCTTTCAATACGATGGCAAGTCAAAATAAAATTTGACACGACGAAGAAGAAGAAGATTATTATTACGCCGTAGACGAGACACAGCTAAAAGTAGAAAGTGCGATTTGCCCTTATGTCGGACTATTACTTATTCTGCACCTGGAAACAATATTCACGACTGTCATCAACATCTTTTCATAACTAAACAAGATACCTTTGACCCAAATCCGAATAATGTCAATCTATAATCGTCTACACTAGCTATTACACAGTGTTGTAACTATTGATATTAAACCGAGTCACGTTCCTGTACGGGTATTATTATTCCATTATAGGAGGAGGGAATGGTGTGGATAGCTTAACGGTAATTACACGACGCACGTGCTGGGAGGCATTTCTCATATACTGCTGTTTACAGCGACACCGTTTAATTACACAACGTGCTATGAAGCGAATGTTAACTTACATATTATACGTAATTATCATGCGAGGATAGAGAACTGATATTGGTGTTTGTTTATACATTTGAAGAGAGTAGCGATTTGCTTTGTTTGAATGTAAATGCGTAAATGAGTATCTACTCAAAGCAGGATTATTGAATCTGTTGGCCTAAATATAGGGTGGATGTGACAAAGAAGCATTTATTGAAACCACATATTAAAGACCTTGATAGTGTTAATTTCTACCGACTATATTTATTTAACAAATAAAAAATCATGTCTGCCAAACAAATTTAATTTTAATTATTAATACAGAATAAATAAATTAAAAAAAAATAATTGAATAATATCAATGTTCAATTTGTTCAGCAAACGTGATTTAAAAATTGTCCGTAGATATTAATACCAACCAAGTCTAGATACTATAGTTTCAATAAATGCATCTACCCTATATGAAAGAAGACATGATTGCAATGGTCCCGTAATAGCATCAAAATTAGTCTACCTATATAGTGTCAGCGTATTGTTTTTTAAAACCGCCGCCGGGATCCGAAAACAAAATACTCTGTTGTGATGCAGCATTAAATTGAAAAATCTCCACACAAACGAAAATAAAAAAGCGTGATAAAACATGATAAAACATTCAGTGCGTTCATAGTTCACATTTTAGTACACAAAGAGTGAAAATGCCACTGTTTGTTAAACCGTAAATATTTACGCATCAAATATGATCCCATCCACTAAAATACCGGCGCTTTTGGAAACGTTTAATTACATAGTATCCCGGCGGGGCACCTTTGAATACAAAGGCGTCGTGAAATTCACTGAATCAAATAAATTTATGGGATCGTACCCAATAATAAGGGATGACGTCATTCGCGTTATGCTGAAGTGTACCAAAGCGGAAGGATTAAATGACCCTGGCTACATCTGCGGTTATCATAAAGGGAAATTCATAACACACACATTTGAACCCTCGACATCGTTTTATTTAAAATTAATGTGAAAGTCGAGATTTTGCGTATAATTCAGAAGTAATCACTATCAACATTGACTTATGTGCCGTTTTCATTATTCGATTTTCACTTAATTTGGCCAGTTTTAGAGTCTGGTGCGCCTATGCCTATCCTACCCCATAAAATATAACCTAACCGAATATAAATGTGCCACTTGTAGGCAGAACACAGCTGTCACTTTTATTAATGTATCGTTTAATTTATTGTTTTACTCTCTCTGCAGTATGTCATGACTTCCTACCTTGTTATCTCTGCACCACCTGAAGGTAGACTGGTAGAGAATCCCCTAGACATTAAGTCCGCCAATATTCACGTGTATATGATGTTTTATAAGTAAATTAATTAATAAATAAATAAATAATGTGTGTTTTATAGGTTTATCCTGTAAATAACGTATAGCTAACACAATACCTTTAAAACTGGGGCTATAGTATCGCTGGGCGAAACATACTACATACACAAGTTAGGGTTGAATATATTGCAAGCTGAAATAAATATAAGTGCGTTTAACCATCTGTTCTTAAAGTATTTTTTTTTTTAAAACACTTAATAGCATAGAGTCGACAAGTAGCTAGATAAAGACGTCGTTTGACATTTTTTTTTACTTGTTGTTTAAAAAGCAAAGCGCCTTTAGTTTATTTGCTTTTTGCAGGACAAGATTGTAAAGACTGCAAATGAAAAGGCAGCTTTTTTATTGTCAAGCTTCGTGGAGTAACTACTTATGAACAAATCATTTTTTCTCAGCTAAGCTTTCTGTGTTATTCTTTAATTAGGAATTACCTTTTACTAGTTTTTTTAACTTAATAAATAGTAAGGGTCGACACACACCAAAAGCGCGTCGAAGCGAAGCGCAGTTTCAGTGTCATATGAATTTTAACTTTATTTTCATAACTATAATACTTATTATCGCATGAGAAACTCAAACGAGTCGCGCGGGTGCCCCCGGCGCCGCGGAAATTCCGGCCAATTCCATAGTAGTAGTAGCGTTAAGTTTCTGCGCTTCGCTTCGCTGAGCTTCGACGCGCTTTTGGTGTCTGTCGACCCTTAGTGTTTAATTACTTTTTAAATTAATAAATTCTATGTCACGTAAATGAATTACGTAATTAGCAATGTCAATAATGAGTATTCTGTTACAATTAAGATTCGCCTCTCCTCTCGCACGCACAAATCCTAGAATCGGGTTTATTACGAGTGACGACGCTGTTATACTTAAAATTATATTTCTTTATTTATTTAAAAAAGGAAAAAAAAAGGTTACTAGTAATTTGTAAATACAATTTACAAGTATTCTGATTAACTCCCCTCAGCTAAGCTTAATTCGCTTGTGTAAGAAGGAAGTTCTCGTTCGTGGTGTAATGGCCAGGATTCGAACCAACGACCTCTCGATCGTAAGACCAATGCCTTATCCATTGCGCCACGGCCGCTATAATAAAGGACTATTTAAGGTTTAATGTACAGATTTAACAAAAAATCTGAAATGTTCTTGGTAGGACCTCACTTTTCAAATCAAATCAAATCATTTATTTGCTTAAATGTGGTCACAATGTTCTTAAATTTATAGTAAGATCAGCACATTTACCAACTAGATTATGGCATGCAAATATTATACATAAGAATTAAATTGCATTAACAAACATGTCAACCAAAAAAAAATAAGATTTAATAATATTAATATGTATTGTCTTGTATAAGCAAATGTCTAATGATCAAATAATTATATTATATTATGAAAGAATTAGATTATATTATACATAAAAATATCAGAGTTCACCAATCACAATATTATTATATCTACTACCTTTCCCTACCTTATTTTATCATATTTATCAATTTATTATACAATATAATTTATATTCATGTCAATATGAAATAAAATTTAGGTACTAAATTTATAATTTAAAAATTCTTTAACAGAGTATCAAACGAATCATTAAGATGGGTAATATTTAGCAAGAATATTATTGGAAGTGAATATTGAATGAATCTATATCTAGATACAATTTTGTTTTCTTAAAGGAACTAAGTTAGGATATGAACTAACAAGTATAACTGCTATGTACACAACGCTATGTACATTATTTTGGTTTAACGTACTTAAATATACGTTTTCATTAGGCATATTAAGACTAGTTTGTGTTTTAAATTAGTGCCAAACTTGTGGCGGTCTGTGCAAGAAGGCAAGAAATATAAGTCCTTAGAAAATTAAAACTTATCGTTGGAGTTGTTATGACTTTGCGTGCAACTTCCGCTCCTCAGTACTGCACTTAGGAAGTGGAAATATTTTATTATAATAATATAATAATAATAATAATTTATTCATTTCCACAATAAGTACATATTCCTTACATTTGTTCTTACTTAGGTACTATACATCGAATTACTATTTTTTGTTGATTTCACTCTTCTTTCAATTATTACTTTTTGTTTCTATTGGACGGTTGTTGAGCCACTTGGGTATAATATTGAAAATTCAAAATCTATTGTTCATTAAGAAGCGCTTGTTACACCTTACTCAATTAAGGCTGACCCTACATTAGGCGTGCGCGATCGTAGGGCATGTGGGCGAGTTGGCTACACACACGTTGAACGGCGCGCCGCCGGCGCGGCGTCGCGTTTTGCTGCCGTGTGACGTGTGTGCAGCAAGCGCGCCCACATGCCATACGAAAAAATCTGTGTGAGATCTGCTTTGTGTTGTGAATTTTATGTTTGTGAACACCCCTGTGGTACCAGAGTTATTCATAGTGCCGGCTTCGTTTTTTAAAGTAGGTAGATATAATACTTTGTTATTAAATTTAAATGCATTTTATACCCACACATACGTATGACCTCTTAGTCACAAAGGAAATTAATTGCCTCTGTACTTTGTCACATCTTAATATCGTGTTGCGAGATACCTGACTCTCTGATGCTACGGTGTTAAATGTATGTCTGCTAATGTGTCAGGCCCTTAGACATAACAATTATGTACATTAATCACCTACCCTTATGTTCAAATTACTTCTCGTCTGCTACAAAGAGCGTATTATTAATGTACAGTGGGCCAACGAGTTAGGTACCTATGCAGGGCACAAACTTCTAAGTAATAGTTAAGACTTACTACACCAGCTATGGATAAGTGAGATACATATCTAAATAGTGGGTATATTACACTTATTCAATATGTACTTCATGAATGCATATCTATTGCAGTCATTTATCACAGTGGCGTAGAAGTTTTTGCCCTGCATACCTAATTGCTTGGCCGACTGTACAGTCAGCAACACAAGTAGCTACACACAAACAAATTTATCAGTCACTTTATTGTGAAAATCTAAATTATTTTATGATTGGATGAATTAAAACTAATAGTTATCGATAATGTGTGAATTTTGCGTTCATATGCAAAAAATGTGAGTTGTATAGAAGTTTGAAAATTTTAAAGTATTCAGTTAATTTTGTTGCTGACTGTACAGTCTAATGGAAAATGTTATGGCGTTCTCCTTTATTATTCCCTTTCCTTATTTAAGCGACGCTGCCCACTAAAACACATTTTGCCTTCTGGCAATTTTCAAGTAGCTCAGTCAGGGTCTGTATAAGCTGTAAAGTATTCACGAAGTGCAAAAATAATGTTCTTAGTGATAAATGATTAAAAGGGGTATGACTAATTACTATGCTATTGATATTTTTGACACGCTCATATTAGCTTCACCTGTATCTATGTATGTATGTAACCGACTCTGTATGTATGTATGTATGTATGTAACTGACTCCTTTGGACTCGATTTTGATCCATTTTAAACGGACAGATTTCATTAAAATTTTGTACACCTGTCAAAGATAGATGACAATGCAATAATTCAATGAAAAAAAAAAACTTTAAAAAAAAAACGCTCTTATAAATAAACCAAACTAAAAAGTAGAAAATAAATAATAGTTAAAAAAACTAAAAAACACACTTTAAAGTACTTCTAACTAAAAAGTGAAAAATAATTCCTAATATAAGCTGAAAAAAGCGTGGGCGCTCTGTGCCATATTTTTCGTCTATCGAGCAACCTACAAGCAGAACCTACAACCAGCAACAAGTTAGAAGTACTTTAAAGCGTGTCTTTTAGTTTTTTTAAACTATTATTTTTTATCGGTACTGTGCTTTTAGTGATGCTATCTATTCTGTAGTTATCTCAAGTAAAACTGCTATCTGAAGTTAAGAATATTTTTTTTATTTGTTATCTGGATATTTTAATGATAACACGAGTTTAATTGGAATAAATAGTGAACGAATCTAATCAATCGTGGTCATTTCATTAAAACAATGTTCAGTAATATGTTTAAATAGAAAATCACTTTTTTATGAAATCCCACAAAACAAGTTAGATATTATTGGATAATCGTCATACACTAAAGTATGCATCATTTACTATCTTAAATTGATGACACAAGATTTGTGGCGATACAAGTTTTGGTCAATCCCCTTTTACTGTAAGCCAAAATGTAGTTAGATATAGCTTAAATAAATGGGCACTGTTTTCCGGATTTTTTTACCTTTACTATTATTGAAATTTTACCTCATAAAAATATTGACAAAACAATAATCACTCCAGGCAAGGTATATTATCAACATTCAAACAACACAAGCACTCGTTGACCTCTATAAATAAATAAAATAAAAAAGGCGAACTTTTCCCACTGCTCAACGAAATGAAAACTCGATAGGTATGTGGAGTGAACATTCACCGTGTGCATCAAAGAAAAAAGCAAACTGTTCGTTTCAGTATTCAGTAGTAACCAGCAAAGGATGCTTTTGAACGCTGGACGTGAGCTCATTGCCTATGATGATTCATTAAACCGATAGCTTCGGTCTGCGGTACACATCAGCATAATAAATGAAGTACAAGTAAATAACGTATACGGGAGATTGTGGTATATGCGAACTGAAGAGAAGATAGATAGATAGATAGAGTAATCTTTATTGTACACCAATATCAACAAAGAATTTTATTATGTAAACAAATGCACTTAAAAATTATGTTGCACAATTATCGCCATAAGCAATTTCTTACAGGCAACCTTAGGATGTACAAGTAAGTAATGAGCAAAGTTATGGGCAGTTGTTGGTGCGTTAATTAGAGAAAAAAGAAAAAAAATAAAGTAAAATGAAACGTCATGATAATGACAATGGAGATTATAAAATATAAATAATACAGAAATTCAGGATGAATGATGATTCAGGAGAAGCCATGTAATTCAGGATGTATTGTATGTAAACGTCATCAGACGCTCGAAACAATGTAATTTGTTTAAACTGCCTAGATATTCTAGTAACTGCCTCGATGGTCTAGTGGTTAGCGTATTTGCATCTCACCGCGAGGTTTCGGGATCGATTCCAGGGTCGGACAAAGTGTTATTTGTGAACTTTCTGTCAGGAAATTCACAATAGCAGCATGGTTGCACAACAGTTGGAATTGTGCCCGAAGGATGGCGATATGTATATGTTATGTATATATGGATTGTAATATGTTATGATATGCATAACATATTAAACAGAATAGAATATATTTATTTTCTTAAAGTGTGGTACAATGAGTTCTTAAATTAATTATTTCCAGAGTCATAAACACTTTATCATATTAATGACATGACATAAAAAAAGAAATAAAAAAAAAAAATAAGTGTTAGTGTCACTTCACCTGTTCAACATAACAGGTGAAGTGTGGGTGTTGCACACCTCTGCCACACCCTTCTGGGTAATATAGGCGTGATGTTATGTATGTTAATGTTACGTAATTTGTTTTATGCCAAATCTGTATTACTTCATATTTTTTTATTTAGTTAAGTTAAATACATATATTATAATAGTTATGTAACTATTATAATATAGATATATGTATGTATTTAATTTAATAAAAAATGTTGCAAATCAATAATAATAATATCTAATCTATATATATATATATCTAAATATATAATCAATAGTAAAAACATTTAAACAACACAAGCATTCGCAACTGGGCAATTCGCGAGTTCTCTAAAGCGAATTGGCTAATCCTTTCACCACGATGGCAAGTCAAAATAAATTTGTCTCAGCCATCGACACGACGAAGAAGAAGACTTCATAATTTTCAAAATACAAATTATTATTATTAATTATTATTTAACTATTGTTTATTAATATTTATTATTTAACTAAGTTGGTAATAACGTTTACCATTCACATCGACTCGATTATACCTCGCTCAACTTTGCTAAAATAATAAATTAATTTAATTACCAAGTATGTGTAGGAAAAGCCATTTAAGTTTGAATGGGCACTTGACTCACCAACTTCTAAATCTTTGTACAATCATGACTAATGAGTACTTAACTTAACTTACTTACTTACAAGTAATAATGGCACTTGATGAAGTTTGCTAAGTAAAAAATAGCTTTGGGAGTACACGGCTTGCTGACGATGCGATGGTGGCGCCGCCGCGAAGTTTTTCATTGCTAATAGCCCATTACGTTGTTAGCCACGCTTGTCCCACATTTTGGCGGCGAATATTGCATTTTTACGTTGAGTGAGTTACGTTGACGTAAACAAAGTTCACATAAACAATTTGGAACCAATTCTCGAGCCTTCTTCATGACATTATATTGGTTGGGTTGGCATAATATAAATAATTAAAAAAAAAAAAATAACTTTTAATACTAGCTTTTAATTGGAACTCTGCGTAGAATTCGATATTTTCTTGCAGTTTCCTTAAAAATTTAGGCATTTCCCACCATACACTTTCTACTCCTAATTCACCCTCTAAAGGAGTGGAATTGGCAAAAAACATATAAGTAAGAAACCTAAGCTAATTATATATATATGTATTATATAATATGTAATTTATTGGTATAATATATTGTAAAATAGTTCTTGTTAAATATAAAATGCAAATAATCTCTAATAATCCAAGCAAAAACTACCGCTATATTTTCACTTTCCAAAATGTCCATCCTAAGGTTGCCTGGAAGAAATCGCTTCAAGCGATAAGGCCGCCCTTTGTGCATATTTTTTTTTTCTGTTATATTTTGTTATCTCTTAAGTTTTTCATGTGAATTTATGTACAAATAAAGTATTTTCTATCTATCTATCTATCTATCTATCTATCTATCTATCTAAGCGCAGAACTTCGTGCAATTAACTTCAAAATTGACGTTTATTCTACATAAAATTACAACCTCATGAGGTGTAGTATTTTACTGTTCATCAACATGCTATATGCGGCTATATTGACCATCCGTCCATGTAAACTTACATAAGTACCCCATTAGGGGTAAAATAAAAAGATGACATTACCAGTTATTAAGTTACTAGCTGTGAAAACTGCATTAAATTTCATGAAGCAGTTTCTGCGTGATGATTCAGATTCAGATTCAGATTTAGAATTCATTTATTTCTCTAGTTGAAATTCTACAAGTCACTTAAAATAAATCTTATTTAACAAGAGCGTGTTTCTGTCTGTCCGCGGATTGGGATCTTTAGAAACCTATCCTAGTCGTTTCCTCGTATTGCTAGTGTTTATATAAATTAAGTGAGGATAGCGATGAAACAAAGGGGAGTAGCCCCAGCGGCTTGCGTGATGCGCGTACCAACATACAAAAAAACTGTAAAACTTAATGTTTTGACTTCTACTGCTGTCATAAGGTCCCATCTAAGAATAGGTAAATATTGATCCTTATTAAACAAGACCTTAATCTCCTATTGAAAGCAAACTATGACAAGACGTACGTCTTGTCATAGTTGCAACTTTTTATTAGCTCTTCAACATCATAATGTTAACAATTCATCACCGCGGACCAAGCATTATTTTTTTATTGAGAATACTTTAGAATTTGCCAGTTCAATATTGCAAGTCCGGCAGCGCTGACAACAGATGGTCTTTTCACCAATAAACGTTTCAGTGAAACTAGACGAAACGTTTGCAACTAAATCTTAACTATGAACAAAGTTTTGCTCGTCGCGTCTGCTAAAGTTGGCGCACCAAATGGTTTGTCTTAATCTTTAGGGATCTTAATTTCTTGCATAGATATACTTTTTGAATAGCAACGTTGGTTTTGCGGTACAGTTTGCAAATTACAATTGCAACCGCTTACCGTGAAATCTTGGGTTCAATCTCTGGGGCGAGGAAAAGAGTTATTTTGGGATTTGGGAAGCACGAAGTCTGGATGTGAGCCCGGTAGAAAGCGAAACGGTCGATACCTATCACATAGGACTAAAACGTTGCAGGTGAAATGTGGGTGTGAACTACTTCTGCCACCTTGGAGTTAATTCAGGCAATATGTTATGTAATATACTTTCGGCAATCCAACTGCCTATTCAAATCTATAACAGCTGGTATAATTTCAGTTTCATTTTAAATTTAAAAGTTAAATAACGTATTTTGACCTTTTCTAAACGAGTGTAAATAATCCCTTACCATAACAAATCCAGCGTTTATTAAACAATACCTAGAACAGGTACTATAAAACTTTATCCTAAAACTAACCCTGTCGGAACAAAGGTCCATTTAAATCAAATACTGAACACTATATATTTCAATATAAACTAAATCATTGTTATCAGAACTAGGACGCTCGTGATAAACTATTGTGACACACTACAATAACACAAACAAATGGATTTCCATATATTCTACAATAATGAAGATAAGTCCTCATTGAACAAAGACTTACTACTGAGTTAAGACTTCAAAGACAGTTATTAAGATGATGTAGAACAAATAAATATACAAGTACTTAATAATAAAACTGAACTACAAAATCTTATAAAAATGTCCAACTAAAAAGGCAAGCAAGTTATGCTCCCCTACACCTCCCCTAATTTTTTATTTTTTTATTTTGTTTTATTTGGTTCACCAACAATTGTTTACACAAGCTACATGTTTAAATAAATTAACAACCAATACAGTGCAATAACAATGTAACAATCACTTAAAGGTAAACTCAGCATGCATAGAATAAAGTAACGTTAAATAGAGTATCAAATACAAAAACAAAAAAAAAGAATAAACACTAGAATATAAACAATATAAGAAAAAAAAGTAACTTAAAAAAATAATAATATTATAATAACAAAACTTAGTCTAGATCACGAAGACACTTCAAAATAGCGGACCTTAACCTACTCAATGAGTCGAAGTGAACATCAATTTGATCACTGCAACTATTAATCACCTTACATAACCTGGCATAAGGAGAGTTAGCACCTAGGACTGTTCTTCTTCTAATGGTAGGCAGTTATTCCAAACGTCAAACTTGTTGGCAGCTCGCTAGACCGAGAGCAATATATACGAAAAGCGTGAACCCTACAGGACTGACTGAGACAGTGCATTTACGACCCGCCAAGATCTTTGATTTTACCTATACCTATGTAAAAGGTTAAAAATCAATTAATTGTTTACTTGAAGTCCTTTCTACCACTGCCGAATTAGATTATAGTTACTAGTTTCTATAATGGTTATGTTTTATCTTGTACAGTTTTCTTTTGTGTTTTTATTTTTCGTATCCTATACTATAGCATTAGGAATTGCTTGTAATGATAGTTGTGTGTGTGTGATTTATAAATAAATAAATCTTATTTGTATTCTATAGTCACTATTCCCGAAGTGGAAGTGAAATCTAAGTTAACTTACAGATACAGATACACAGTAAGCGTCTTACCGTAATCTCACCATTGTCACACACAACAATATCTTTACATGCCATTCTTCGGATAAACATGTGAGAGGATCTAAAACCTACATCGCGGCTTTACAATAAAAGTTGAGAAAAGTTTTCTCTAACCTTTTGCTACACATCAAGTTATACATTTCCAATATAAGATAGTCTCGCATTATAAGATTTGAAACTAAACATGGTAATTTTATATCGAAATATTAGATATCACGGGATATTTACCATGTGTTTTGTTGTAGCGAGTTTTTCCGATATTTCGCAGCTGTTGCAAGCCGCTTGTTCACGATAAAACTGTTGCTTGCGGCTATTAGTCTCTTTTTGTAAAGGCTTTCCGTGAAATGCAAGACCAACTTATACTGGTAATGAAGGTTGATTTGTAGCCACGTGTATGTTTATACCTGAGCCACTCGTAATGCGGGCTGTTTTGTTCTTCAAATAACCCACATCGTAAACTCACAATAGAAATAAAACTTTACATAGATAAGACGAAAGTTTTTCGTGTAGTGTGTCTGCAAATGACTTGCAAAACTTTGACGGAATACTGAAAAAGTGGACCATGATTTACTGTGAGTAGCTTTTACAGTAGGCATTCCTGCAAACGTTAATCAAAGACCCATTAATTGTTTTTGATAAATTAGATTGTAGCTTGTTCATAGAAGCCATAACATTAATATTAATTTTGATAAAAACCTTTAGATTTTACCTTTAGCGTATGCGGGCCTCACCGATCTCGGATTCTATTCACGGGTCGGGAAAAGTGTAATTTAATAGCAGCATGAATTCGGAATTGTGCCCGGTGGATGGCGATATGTTTACCCCCTATCCCATGGGACCAAAACATAACAGGTGAAGTGGGGTGTTGTTCACCTCTGCCACACCCATCTGCATAATATAGGCGTGATGTTATGCTATGTTTTATGGTTATTTCGATTCATTTTCGACAACAGACAGAGTAATGCAAAATAAAAGAGAACATTCACATACTTCATATTACCGTAATGATTCATGAATAATATAAAAATAACACAGAAACATGAAAAGGAAAAATGAGAAATAAAAGCGGCCAAGTTTAAACAGGATTCCTTCCGGGAAAGGTTAAACATTTATCTATTCGACACTGAAACCGGTATGAGGTTGTTCATTTTTAAAATATTATTTTAGTATGAAATTTAATTAGGACCCGGGCTTGGACATCTTAATACAGTAACGAAGCATAGGCTGAAAATGATTTTGCAATTGTTCTATAAGAATGTCTGTCTTTTTTTCCGTATAAAAAAAAAAACAAAATAATGCTTTTATATTTCCACATCCGAATAGCTTGATAGCTAAGCGACCTACTTGAGAAAAAGGAGGCGGTTCTCAAATTCAATTTTTTTTTTTGTTCCCCGATTGCTCGAAGACGCCTGGACCAAGTAAATTTGTTATGTGGACCCATTTTCATCAGATCACGATCTGATAATGGGATCCTAGAGAAATCGAGGGCAACCCTAATTTTTTTTATTCGTCGTATTACCTAAAGATACTCGGATATTTGCATCTAGCAGTAAGCATTGCATGTTGCTGAACTGATGCTGGAAGGTACAACTCCTCAACGGTTAGGAGTTCAGGGTTAATTCTTTAAATTTAGACACCTAAGGCCATTTACTTCTTTCACGTTATACACAGATGAGGCGAGACGTTGAATATTACTTAAGTATTTCTTACTTTATACTGCATTTTTTGTAATCGAAGTTTGTTTCTTTTCGTAAAATTATTTTATTATCTTAAACGAATGACAGAATTAACCATACAGTTACTACTACTACTAGAGGTAGTTAGCCCAAAGAATAGTTAGTAAGAAAGTAAAAGAGTTCACAGCTTTCTAAAACATAACATAACATTTGATTTCGTTTTGTAGACCGAGCAACTTATTTTAATGTTTGAAAGTTGAGAGTAATAGCAACTGCCAACCTTCACCTTTAGAAAATTGAAAATTGCGACAAAGTTGCTCCATCTGCATAGCGCCAATTTCCATATTCACATTTTCAGCCAGTAAGCAAAAATCACATCGTTCGCTATCATTCGTAGATTTAAGCCAGTGAGTTTAAACGGAGTGAACGGACGGACGCATTAATCACTTGTCAAGAGTTTAAAGCCACCACGATTTAACGGACAAACAATTTAACTGATAGTTAAATTTACAATCAATTAATGCAATACGTAAATATGTCAGCGAAATACACATAAATTTCTGATTTGTAGTTTAATAACCGAAAAGAAGGTTTCATTATTATCAGTAGAATACAATATCAATAAAATCCGTGCCGTTTCATCTTTTTAGAAGTTTTACTATAACTTTTAATTAAATTAAATCTATATTTGTTACACAAAATAAAACAGTACAGTACAGACACTTAATATTATTATAGATACAAAATAAATCATAATTTATGTTCTGCTGATACTCAACTTAGCATCCTGTGCTATAAGTACCAGCTCCTTCCAGTTTCACAATTAAGTTAATTACGAATAGGAATGTAAACCTATTCAATTTACAATATTTATCTCATTTTAATTTTCATAGTTGCAACTAATAACTAAATCGGAAGTCTGATTTTTATAAAAAAATCTTCTGATACTTAGTAAATAAAATCCAATTTCCTAAGCAGAAAACAAATTATGCGCATAACCACAAGCCTCTTCCCGTGCTACCTAGAATATTAAATTAGGTATATTTTTCATTAAATCCTAAGTCCTCTGTCGGCGCTGCCAAAAAAACACTTCTGAAAGAATTATGCAGTTATGTACATACGTTAGCTATAAGTAAAACACAATTTAATATTCTCCAGGCAGGTGGTACCTACTACACCAACTACTGAAACTGGTGGTAGACGCAGCAATGTCAATAAGTGTTTCTATGATAATGTGCCAGGAGTTTTTGCATGTAGTATTGTGTGGTTAAACTCGTGTTAAAGTGCTTTCAGATCGCCTAAAATGTACAATGCAGATTTGATTCAACAAGCATTTTTCTGTTATAGAGGTATTTATTTCGAATAAAAGCTGATTTGTTTTTTTACAGGAGGCACACTGTAATGCTTGGTTTGTCTCAAACAACTGTGTTTTATTGGAATCTGTCATATAACAGTACTTGCGAATAAAGAAGACCTGGAAGAAACTCTTCACCACGACGATGTGTCAAATGTGCTGAAGCTAATAAACCATAAACAAGCAAACAAAGCTACTCGCAAATTCAACGCAAAGAGTGTACCTTCGCAGTACTTTGAGTATAGTGCTCCTTAAATGTTGCTTTTATACTAACCGCTTTCATACACTACTCCTATAGAGTACAGGAATGTGTATGAAAGCCGTTGGTTGTATGAATTGTAACTTATAAACTTTAAACTCTTTCAAACGCTTTAGTTATTTTATGTCGTTGAGTTTCTATGGTTAAATATTTTAAAGCAACTTATGGAACGTAGCACCAGAAGTGTCTATCATGCAAACATATGTATTTGGTGGTTTATTGGTCTTATATATAACTAACAAAGAGTATTGTATTACCTCTTACTGGGTTTTGGAAGTCTGATAGCAGTCGCTCCACGTAAACTACTGATAATGTAATTGGAAAAAGGCTCGGCAGGAAGTTTTTGTCCGCAACTTTGTCCGCGTTGAATTGGTTATGTTAACCACGGTTTTAACTGCGTTATACCTTACTGCTCGGCTGCTGTGGCGATTTTATCCCCGTTTCGCCACAAATTTTATTTTGCTTAGCTTCTATCAGTCGTAGCGTGATTTTGTACAGCTTATAGTGCTCCCACAATTAATGGGCTATTAAAAAAAAAATTGATTTGGGCCAGCAGTGCCTCAGTTTAGCGCGCTTAACCAAACAAACAAACTCTTCAAGCTGTAATATTAGTTTAGATATAATAAATAATAACCGCCTCGTACTGGCTTTTAGAAACCGTAAGTTTTTCCTTAGAATTTTCTTCCCTTGAGTATAGCTCTCATTAGAATGGTTTGTCAGATTGTAATAACTTTTGCGGACGTGGCAGGGACACGATAACGTTATAAAGCTCGCAAGAATAACTTTTTGTGTCCGCCTTCCTACTTTCACCACCATGAGCCGACCCGAATAAGATCGTAATATCGTAATACTATCTAGGGCTTTGGTGACATATAGATATAAGGCAGCGATAGCCGAGTTGGAGACCGTAGGACTGCGAAGTCAAAGGTCTCGGGTTCGAACCCACGGCACACACCTCTGTCAATAAATCGTTAAGATTCGTCTTTTCGAAGATATGTGTGTATTTATCATATAAAATATCGCTTGTTAACTTTTAAGGAAAACATTGTCAGGAAATCTACATGCCTGAGAGTGCTTAAAAAGTGCTTGAGGGTGTGTGAAGTCTACCAATCCGCACTTGGCCAGCGTGGTGGACTATGGCCTAACCCTTCTCATCATGAGAAGAGGCCCGAGCCCAGCAGTGGGACATGTATTAGATACAGGGCTGCTATTATGACTTTGGTCCGAACAGTAACGAATAGAAATCAGATTGATGAAAAAGAAACATCATACCACTACCTCTTATTTCATTATGTGTTTGTTTCTGTAAACGGCTCACGTAGTCTATTTTTTTTTCTCGATACCTTTTTTCTTCAAAACCTATCGACGGTCCCTACGTATATAAAGACATGTTAAAAACGAGGTTTTCAGGAGAGCGTTTTTAATGTTCAAACTGCTCTAGAAATAATTTGTATGGACAATGTATATGTTTTTTTTCTAAAATGATTTTTTAGTTTAAAAACTTTATGGTGGTATCAATACATATTTTTTTTTTTATATTTTCTTGGAAAAACTGATAGATGACTGTTTATACGCCGATATTAAAATACAAACATGTCAGACATGTCAATGATAGCTTTTTATACGCCGGAAAGAAGAAAACGGTTTATAAAATAGAACATAAATAAAATGTTTTATGAACACGTGGAATTTGGTTTATTTTTAAAACGTTGCAGTTAATATTATGAATAATTATAACTAAAAAACAGACTACTAATTCTGCAATATTGTATCAAAACAAAAATATTTCACGACGCGGACAAGTATCGACACGACTTATTGGGGAACTCAAGCGCCGCCGTAAATGACGTTATGTCAGACATAACCGTCTTCGCAGCGAGTGGCGCGCATTAAAAAAACAATGTAGAAGACGACACGTATAGATATCCGTATCTACGACACTTATTCGCTGTAAATATATTACTTGTTCTCTTATACGATTTGCAAAAGACGTTAAATAGGTAATATTAAAAAAAATATTTATATCCAGGACTATGTATATGGAAAATCTAAAGCCAATTGAGCAATAAAAAAAATTGCCATTTTTGACGTGTCTTTATATACGTAGAGACCGTCGCTATTCTTCTTCTACCTTCTATTCGAATATTACTATTTGGTACAAACAAAGAAAAAAAATATCTTTATTTATAATATTAGTATAGATGGATTA
The DNA here is from genome assembly GCA_905147285.1 of Hypena proboscidalis. Classification (NCBI taxonomy): domain Eukaryota; kingdom Metazoa; phylum Arthropoda; class Insecta; order Lepidoptera; family Erebidae; genus Hypena; species Hypena proboscidalis. The sequence continues at coordinate 14,034,843 of LR990128.1, read as the reverse complement.
CCTTTAACAGTAACAACATTGAGATTAATCTAGAAGCCAGAGTAAAAGATTAAGATATCTATTACAAGCTACTTTTATTATTATATAAGAGAAGTTGACTTAAAAAGGTCGTGTAAATAGACCATTAGTACTGTAAGAAAAGGCGTGCATGAATCGAGAGAATCCAACAAACGCAATACAATGAGAAATGGATGCTTTAATATAAGATTTATTGCAAGAACGTAGACGAATAATTACCGAAGCTATCCGATTTGCTGCAGTGGAATCAAGTTGGATACAATGTAAATACGAATGAAATTCCATTCAGGATGCGGCAACATCATACAGGGTGGATGCGACATAGCGACATTTCTTTAAACCACATATTCTGTGCACACTCAATATTGATTTCCAGTGGTCCAAAATCACATGACGAGAAAAATACGAGAAATACAACGTTAAACAAGTTACATGGCTCGTACAGTGTAAAGACCCCTTACTTACCAAAATAGGCCATGGATGGCAACGTCGCATGGAACCGGCATCACTAAGAGTGCCGACGCACTCATATCGAATCGCGTATTCACATTTGAATTTCACATACACAACCACGGAAAGTCACACGTTATTATCACAAACATCACTTTGAATAAATTTTAATTGCATCCCTAAATTCACAGAGTACCCATCGGCGCGAACTACTTACTTTGGTCATAAGGTCTCTATTTGCGGTCAAACTTTTTAATTTATTCGAACGCCACGAACACACAAAACACTATTATAATACTACATCTCAATTTTTTTCTCTTAGCGTCGTGTCACATCACAAATAAAACACTTAAAATAGAAAATAAACAACAAACAATGGCGCTTGCGCTTTCATTTACGGACAAGGATGGGAGAACAGCCAGTGTTGCCAATGTATGTAGCGTCTTTGTCACCTGCGTTGTGTGGAACTTTTACCTTGCCTACAAAAAAAGTTTTAGCGACTTTTTCTAGGTTTATTCTATTCAGTCATTTATTTATTATTTTATTACATTTACTTAATTATTATAAAAAAAGGCCAATTAAAACTAAGCAAAATAAGAAAAGCTCATTGTCGCCGGCGAGGATAAGGTGTTTAGCGACTAAAGATATCGAATCTAACGACATGCAAATTATGGACTTGGCAGCAGTGAGTAAACCTTACTCATTGGTGTGTACAGAACGCTATAATAAGGATAGAAAATAAAGGTAGTAAATGGTAGAGCTTTTGGGAACGACTTGACGGAGAAGAGTTTCACTGTTACTGTTATCAATTAATTTTAGTGCTTGGATTACTGTTATCACGTTGATGGTAAATTTAAACCCTCAGGTTTCAGACACAAAAGCCAGCTCTGAGGTAAAAGGGTACGCAACTATGCATTGACAAAACTGCTGAATAATAATCTTCTTTTAAGTGATGGGACCAACATGATACTAATAGACAAAAAATTCCATCTGATTTATGTTTAGTTCCAACTGTGGCCACAAGCAATGAGTAACGGCGCTGAGTCTACATGTTAGTAACGTTAGCCGGACGATTGGGGCTGTATGCTGTAGGTAGGTCTCGCCACTGACATTTATGAAAGAATTATTTCACGGCTTTGTCACTATGTTACAAAATAAGAAACAAGATGGCACCTACCTGTGTAGTAATTTGGTAGTTATAATCTTATCATCAACCAGATATCGGGATTACTACTATTTGATGGCCCTTTATGTGAAACGGAAAAGCTTTTTTTCATGTTCGTTCACAATGGCTCTACCACTTAATACTTTCTATCTTTATTACAGCATTCTGTGGTATTTACAAAAAGTTTTTTTTTGCAGAGCTTAATTTTCATGCTATCTTAAATCGATGTAACTTTGCGGTTCGAATGTACGCTTTGTTTGTAAAAATTCTATGAAAATTCAATCCTACCAACCTACCAACAGCCTAAACTGGTAACACTCAAGTACGTACTTTTACGTACGTACGTTACTTCCGGGCAGTTTAAATAACTTTATTTAAAGTATTGAGTTAGTTACTTACTTGACTAATTATTACTAGAGAAGTAAATAAAAGTAGTTCATCTCACTTTAATAATGTCTCCAATTCAATATGAGTAAAAGAGACGCAAATAGTTTACGCAAATTCAAATGCATTCAAACCGCGTCACCAACGAAAGATCATTAAATTTGTTTAGTGCAAAATCGGCAATCTTACGGGAAATAGAAATTCTCGGAAATATTTTAATCTCAAAGACGCCGGCGTGTTTTTGTATTAAATTTTGTGATGTGAACGGACTCAAACTTAATTTGTAATTAGTGCTAAGTTTATTATTGTGACAGGACACAGATTTTTATTGGATATTTGTTTTGTGAGTTTTTTGAAAATGGTCGATTCGGGCCTGTTGGGTGGCAACCACGATCCCCGGACTTAACTCCTCTGGACTTTTTTTTTGTGGGGATTTGTGAAAAACGAAGTGAAGAATTATTATATTGTGTTAATGTCTGTAGCGAATACAGACGTTAACACAATAGAAGAATTGCGAATACGTGTTATTTCGGCCTTTGATAAAGTAAAAAGATTAGCCGCGAATAGTGATCTTATGTCTGCACGTGTGGTGTAGTGGTTTAAGCGGTCGCCTCGCCGCTCTCCACTGCGCTGGTGTTGTGGGTTCGATCCCCACATGGGACAAATCTTTGAGTGATTCGCAAAGATTTGTTCTGAGACTGGGTGTGCTTGAGTGAGTGAATGTGTGTATTTGGGCCTTGTCATTGGATAGTGTAATTGCTTCTGGCGTTCTGTCTAATGTAAAAAATTCAAATTATTTATTTATTTATGACGAAATTAAAAAACAATATTGTGCGTCGCTACAATTTATGTATTGAACAAAACGGTGCACACATCGAAAATTTAAACATTTAATTGAAAATTATTAATTGAAATTATACATCGTGAATTGATTGAAGTGATTTTGTGCTAAATTATGTGATTTGTGATTTTTGAATACGGCCTGTAATTGGGAGCAATCACATGATTTTGACATAAGCTGTGAGCTGTGTGCGACGTTGCCGTTCCGCTTTGCCGGTGAGTAAAGATGTGTTTACATAAAATAATCCATTTAGTTTGTTCGAAAAATTTTTTTTCGTAATTTTTGTGTCAGCTAATTTTGGACCACTGGAAATTAATACTGGGCATGTACAGATTATCTGGTTAAAAGAAATGTCGCTATGTCGCATCCACCCTGTATAACATCTTAAAATAGACGTACTTTTTCATTATATAAAGTATATTTATCTTACAATTAGTATATTGCTCTGTATTAGTGTTAGCATCGCGCTTATATTACTAGGTACATAAACATACATAATAACATCACGCCTATATTACCCAGAAGGGTGTGGCAGAGGTGTACAACATCCAAATTTCACCTAATATGTTTAGGTCCCATGGGATAGGAGGTGAGCGTATCGCTATCCACCAAGCACAATGCCAACCCCGGGCTTCTACTGTGAATAATAAATAACACTGCCCGATTCAGGATTCGAGCCCGAGACCTCGCGGTCAGAGACGGATACGCTAACCACTAGACCAGCAAGGCAGTCTTTTCCTAGGTAATATAATAAAAAATAGGTGGGTATGGTACTCTAAATAATCTAGGAGAGTCAACCGATAGAAATTGACACTGACCACGTCTAGAATCTGAGTTTTCAATACATGCCTTTAAATCCATCTCTTACAGTTATTTATTTATTTAAAAACTTCTTGCACAAAACGTGACAAAGGCGGACTTATAATGCCGAAGGCATTTTCTACTAGTCGACCCTTAGGGTGGTGCAGACATAATTGGTACGTGCATAATATAAGAGTAATAGTATATTACTTAATTATATAATGAATTATAATAATATATTCTATCTGTGGAAACTTGTAAATGGCCTTCATTGTGTTTATTTTTTCTTTTAATGTGTATGTGTATAGCTGTAAGTTTTCCAAATAAAATAAAATAAAATACTAAAACATAAATACAATAACATACATTACATAAAATAACATAATAACTTAGGAAACTACTGAGAAGATTCCGCCAAATAGCTCAAATATAACTGCTTTACTTTGTATTTAAAAACATCACACCTGGATGCCATCCTGATTTTCTGAGGTAGCGCATTCCACAAGAGAATAGATTATCAATTTAATTATTAAAACTGGAAAAATTAATAAAAACTTGCCAGTCCCACAGCATTCGAAAAAAAGCATTTTACGTTACAATATTAAACATCACCAGTGGAGTTTAATTAACTTGTTGGCTGCGAGAGCTTAACGCGAGCTTATTAGGGCACTCTGCGGACAATGTAGGTTAACGTGGGGCTAATAACTATGTGAAAATATTGAGCATAGCTCAGCAGTAAAAGTGAATTGTAAATTTAGGAAGTTTACACAACTTCCTAAATTAGTAATTAGATTACGAACATTTTGGTGTATTAAATTCTCAGAGAAATAAAGCAACTGGAGGCGTCATTGTCAGGCGTCCCCCGTTGCCAAATGTGGCAAAATATATAATTTTGGTACTTATTTTATATACTATGTAGTTGAGGATAAAATCCTAAATATGGGTCAATTCTGTATCAAAAGGCTGGCAGCACGAAAAATAGGCGTGATATTGTGATAAAGTGTCAGAATTAGTTGGGTTGTTTTGAAAAAATACGATTGTTTTTGCATAATCATTTTGTGTGATTTAAAGGTGTGTTATGCAATTAAAATATGCAGGCATTATAAAGATAATATCTTTCCGATGGAATGAGTTTAGGTTAGATGTATTTGGACGTCTTCTATAATGCCTGCATATTTTAATTGCATAACACACCTTTAAATCACACAAAATGATTTTTTGAAATTCACTTAAATGACATTTCCCTTACAGGTGATAATTGTCACTGACAGCGGTTTTTCATTTAGTAGTGGTTTCCTTTGCTTTGCGGTATCTAGATAATCTTAAATTAAAAATTCTCGTGTCACAATGATAGTTACCTTACTTCTCTGAAACGGCTTTACGGATTTTTACCAAATTTTATATGCGTATTCAGTGGTTTGAGAATCGGCTAGTATTTATTTTTCATACCCCTAAGTTATAAGGGTTGTTCACCATTAACATTTTTTTTTATTTTTGGACAAAATTTTTTGGTTTTGTTTTTCTATAATGTGGCATTAAAAATACATACAACCCTAAATTTCTACGCTTTTATCAACAACCCCAATTTATTAATAGCCATTTTAGTAACCTTAGCGCTTTTGACAATATGAACTTTTTGAATGTACTTTTATGGGGTTTGACAGCATTGACATAATGCGTGCTGCAAATATCGTCACAGAGAATGTGTGCATAGTTAAGACAGGACAACGCCTGTCGGGTCTATGATTTCCTAGATAAGATATCCTATGATTTGACACTAGCGCGAAACATTTTTTTATGTTAGGAAATCAATATTAAAAATCTAGTGAAAACTAAAAGCTGATTTCGCAATTTTCGTTTAAATGCAATTTTGCATTTACACTCAAAGTTGGTTTTACACTTTTGCTACGATTCGATGTGAAAAGAGGAGAGAGTAAGAGCATAAAAAAAGAAATGTTAATTCGTGTACTCGTACTAGTGTGGTCGAGCGCTAATTGAAGTGGATCCCGAGTGGACTAAGTGTTAGAGACATGGCGAATGATATAAAAAAGTATCTTTTAGTCAATTTTATTGCACGTTATATTCTGTTTTGATCGAAATAAATAATATTACTTAACTTATTAGTAAAAGATCTAAATGGATCTACAATCATTACAAATAAGGGTGTTTATTTTACTGCGTTCTTTTAATAGCATTATTGGCCTCTTAAAATAGTCACAAACCTATTCTAACCCGTGGCAAAATTAGTAATTTTGATGGCATAGGTACATTTTTCCGCTATGTGCTACATAAATCCTTAGTGCATATTTTATATTTATAAAGAATATATCTTTATAAATTTGTGTGTGTTTAATCCTTCTTTTCTTCGAAATAAACAGTATTATTTATGTTAAAATATATTAAGAAAATACATGTTTAAATTGTAACATGAATTTATTACCTTTAAGCTTATACATTTCCTATAAAGTCCACATACTTTATGATTTAATGTGTTCTTGGAAAAGGTCGATAATAAATTTATCGGCGCTTAAAACCTTTTTACAGTCCAGTGAAAAGTGCTTTTAAGTAAGAGAAATCTGACGTTATCCAGCAGATAGGTATTCTGAGTAAATTCGGTAAGATGTTTAATTAAGCGCTTCTGAGAACCGTAGTTAGGTTTTAGCAGAAACTTAGCCGCATCGTTATTAGGATAGCACCCAACTTCTGTAATGTAAATGTTTAACCGCGATGTAGACTAGTACCGATAATAAATACTTACTAAAAAACATAGTAAAAAAGTAATTCTATTAGATAAATTAAACAAAAATTTATAATTACAATCAGTAAAATAAGTTTTGGATTACAATCAATTTATTATTTTTTTAAATAAGCAATTATAAATTTGGCTGCAATTCTGCTTTGTATTTCACAGGCTATCGTCATATTTGTGATATGGTTGGTAAGACCCGTGGCGCGAAAAAACAATCATTTTTTTATTGCTGAATCTTTAATGTGTGCGTAAGTGCCTCATCGACAGAATGGTTTGGATGTAAGCTCTTTTTTGCTTTCTTTTTTTTTTGTTCATGAAAGTAATGAACAAAATAACATAGATCTGACACCAGGAACGCTTCTCCCAGGAACCCTTACAAGACAGACAATCATATTTTGACACTGTTATATGCAGTATGATTACGAAAAAATTTTGGCCATTAAATTATTATTGTTTTGTGCGACAACTTGCTAAACCTAAAAATAATAAACAATAGAATAAACATTAAAATTAGCGTTCGTTGTTAATAATGACACGTAATAACTCCAAAGAAGATAGTTCCAATCGCTATTTTGCGAAAGGTTAAATTTATTTCGCGCTATTTACCGAAACATAAACTACCCCGTATCGTTATTGTGCAAACAATTTATGAACAACAGTAAAGATAGATAGTGCTATTTATTATGTAAGGTAAGCGCGTGTTTGCGCATAAAAACTACCGATTTACGACCCAGGTCAAGGTAAACAAAATTTAGGTGGCGCAAATATTTTCCTACCTCCTTTGTTTTATCTAAATAACAAGATTCTTTCTAAAAGACAAAAATAAATTAAAACGAACGTGTTGTCATTTGTTTTCTCTGGGACTTGGAGTCGCACCACAAAATTGTACTTTTTTTTCTTTGAAATTTATACAAAAATGTTCAGTTTCTAAATGATATGGCAATATGTTAGTATGTTGCGGTTCCATATTTGAATTTAAAATCTAATTTATTTGCTGTTACAACATTAATAAACGTGTGGATGAATCTTGTTTCATACATTAATAAAAGTCTAGGTAGTTATTTAATTCGCTATAATACGTCTTATCTATCTTATATTATTTGATTCTCTCTTATTTATAGTATAAACTTCTAGTTCTAGAATTGCTTTAAAGTTTATTTGCAGCACGCTTTGCTGGAATGAATCATTCTCAAACATTCTCAATACATTTACGAAAATTTAATGTACGTTCACAAAAATCTAACGAAATTTAAGAAAAATAGTGATCTCCATAAATTAAATCTAAGGAACAAAAACAAACTCGCTGTGCCCACTACTAGGCTCCATAAAATCTCTAACTCGTTTCCAGGTCAATGTATACGCTTTTACAATAAACTTCCTTTAGACGCAATAGAATTATCAATAGGTAAATTTAAAAAATATGTTAAAATTAGATTATGTCAAAAAGCTTACTAAAGTATTTCAGACTACATAAATGATAATAGTATTTGGAAATGAATTGCTCTTCTTATGTGATTTTTTTATGTACTTTTATATTGTTATATTTTTCATTTTAAAAGATGGTGCACATGAGTTTCTCACTAGCTCTTCTCATAATGCAATACCCATCGGAGCTGGTACTTGGATTGATTTTAATTCGATTCTAAACAGTTTGATTAAAATTAATCTGAGCCCCGGTTATTCAAATCATTGTAATTAGTATAATTTAGTATTATTTTTATGATTTATTTTTATATCATTTTTTGTAATGTTTTGACGTGTTCAAGCGCCTCCTGGGGCCTATGAAAATAAATGATTTGAATTTGAATTTGAATTTGAATTTGAATATCACAGAAGCAGTTATCTCAGCTTAATATAATCCAGTTTGCGTGAAAGCGTGAGCTCACTTTACTGAAATGTTTACGAAAGTTGACAACCCATGAATATTTTTTTTTGTTCGTGTTATTGATAACTCTTGGTATTAAATGTCTATAGTAAATAATATTCACAAGTAAGATACATGAATAACAGTTTTCAGACTTTGGAATTTCAACGAATAGACGGTCCTCTCTAGTTGGATGTGAGGCCTTTAATGAGCTCAACGAAGAACTAAGTTTTTACTTTTTTATTACACTAACTTTACCACAACAAATATATGATAACGATCGCCGGACGCTCGACTATTATTGGTCTAGTAAAAAAATATCCCTCTGAAGCAGTCGGGTAAAAACCCTGATTGATTATAGCTTCGAAGACTTTTTTGATGACATTTCCATCTACCGATAGAATCGTAATAAAAGTTTAATCGTGCGGATGTCTTTTTCCATTACACTTTCCGCTTAAATTTTGATTTGATTTGATTGAGATGAAATTTGCTGAATATGAATTATTTTTGTTTTGAGGAAAAAAATCTGAAAGCTGTGTACTTCCAGCTTAAAAAAAATAATAATCCAGTTTTATTGCACCACTCAGATTTATGCACTTATCTGCAAGTGCAGCGAGAAATGATTCGGGGCGGAAGCAACATAGGGGCGATAGCACAGATTCTAGACGTGTTCACTGTCAATGGTTAGAAATAAAATTGTTAAAAATCACGTTTCCCAAAATAAAAAAATGTCTATGACCTTTTTGTCAATATCTTTGGTGGTCAAAGCTCTTTTGATCGATTAAGAGAACCAATACAATGATGATTCTCACTCCAAATACGTAGCAGCTAGAATATTGTACAGAAAAGGCAAACATGCACTTAAAATAGCATCTTGCCGTTGCATTTGCAAATCAGTGGAGTATATTAACACCGTTGGGTGTGAAGGTTTGACTCTAGATTATAAGGGCTCTTAGAGTTATACCCAGTAGCCCGTGGCTACACTAAGCTGACACTTAACTCTTTAGAATGTAGGTTAATGTGGCCAGCTCAATATTATTTCAATTGGAGAGATTATTATAATATATTGATATTAAAAGCAAGCATAAAATTAGTGCAGGCAAAAAGAAAACTCACACTTAAGAGAAGCGATGACCATCCGAGCAAGCACACGAGCACGAGATAGATTATGTCGCGTTTCTGTCATGTTACCCCATATAAAAATATGTCAAAAACGTGATAAAATCTATCGCCCGCTCGTATGGTTACCCCCCATGACTTGACCATCGATACTACCTTGATGGTTAATGGTTAGCGTATGCACCTCTCACCACGAGGTCTCGGGTTCGATTCCCGGGTCGTGCAAAGTGTTATTTTTGAACTTTCCGTCAAGAATATGCATTTCTATATGGTGAAAGCCCTTATCCGGATCTAAATATAACAGGTGAAATGTGAAAAACAGGTAAAAGAAGCTTAAAAAGAGCATCGTTGGTTTTACTCGATTTATTAGGGCTCGGGGCTACTTCGTGGCTTTGGCTAGACTGCTGCTGCCACACTTTAGAATGTAGGTTAATGTGGCAAGCTAATTACTATTTGAACCAAGGAATACCCGGATAAACATAGAAACAATATTTTATGGGTATTGGAAAACGGCAACGAAAAGGCATTTCACTTTCTGAATTTTTGCTCTTCTTTTCTAGTGTTAGGTTTCGTGAAAGGTTTTTGTTTAAATAGTAGGTTTTAACATAATAGTCCGAGGCGTTAACCGGTAATATCCAAGCCTGCAAGTAGCTACTTAACTTTACCTTAAATAATGTTATACTACTGTTTTCTCTTTTTTTAACATTCAATAGAACGCCAAAAGCAATTACACTATCCAATGGGCCCTATGACAAGGTCAAATACACACATTCACTCACACAAACACTCCCAGTCTCGGAACAAATCTTTGCAAATCACACAAAGATTTGTGCCATGTAGGAATCGAACCCACAACATCAGCGTAGTGGAGAGCGGCGAGGCGACCGCTAAAACGAAATAATAACTAATTCTCCTAATGCTTTCAGTGTCGGACTGGTCTATAACTGGACTGCTGCTGAGTGTGCTCAGCGTGACACTCAGTGTGACACTCTATGCGTCACTTTGCCCCCCTACAGGCTGGCTTGCGGGGTTTCTAGTAGATAACCCCATCCTCTCCTCGAGCACTAACTTCCAAGTTCTTTGTTGAATGCCAACAGGATCTTTCAACCCCTATCCGAGTATCGATGCTTTTAAACAAATGGAACTCAAGTATTCTATATAACCGCACCTATATTTTAAACAAATGAGCACAGACTGTTTAAGGGAGCAACGAACATCATGTGGATATCAACTCGACCGCAACTGACTTAATTAAGTGCGTAGGCGAGAGCCGGCCTAATAGTTTTGCTTTATAGAACATGAAACTATTTTGGTAGTTTAATATTATAACCTGTTTTATATTTTATACAATACTAGCTGACCCGGCGAACTTCGTACCGCCTTAGCGTAAATTTGATGCACTACTTTATTTTGTATAGCTGACCTATCTTATGTATGCGTACCTATTCAATTTGAACTGGAATCTATAATATCCTCCATATAAAAATGAATACCTATTTCCCTGGTCTCGTCATACCTTTACTAATTTTATTAAATAAAAAACAAAATATATATTTTCACAGCTCGCGGTTATGTCTGTGGTGTCATAGATCACCACAGAGATTTTTGTTTTAAATTGAATGACGTTGTCATTCGTAACGCGCTTTTTTTAAATATGCAAAATTAAATGTTTATTTTTCAATCTTTCTGAGAGATTTTCTTAATATTTTTTTCCGTAAGAATCTTGTACAGAGTATTAGAAAACTACAAAAAAATAATCAGCCAAATCGGTCAAGCTGTTTTCATGCTATGTCGTGACAACGGAAAACGGGTTTCATTTTTATATTTTTTTTTTCCGTAAGAACCTTGTACAGAGTATTAGAAAACTACAAAAAAAAAATCAGCCAAATCGGTTAAGCCGTTTTCATGCCATGTCGTGACAACGGAAAACGGGTTTCATTTTTATATATATAAATTAAAGTTCAAAAATTAAGAATCCAGCAGGACTCGAACCTGCACCCCCTGAGTATACGGCCCAAGTGCTTTGCCAATTCAGGTATGGATTCGTATGCTGCTAGACTCAAAATTTCTCAACTCTTTTTGTACCAGCGTATTTGCGGCACAAATTATTTGCGGCTGTTTTATATTATTGTACACGTTGGTGTACAGTTGTGTTTTGTTTAATTATGTATACAACTACATGAACAATGGCCTACCTTTATTCATAATCATAAAGATATAGCAACAATAATTTAAAGGCAAGTACTATTTTTTTGTCTACATAGCACGATGACTAGCTGATATCAGAATTATCATCGCTGCAGTGCTTTTGGAGCTGCAGTATTGTGCTGAGATGCGTACCATTTCTGGCATTATGAGTAATATTTAAAAATTATTTTTCTTTTTCTGGACAGTCTCGTTTCTCTTGTTTTATTATCAAATGCGCCTTAACACTTTTATATAGGTAGGTATTATTTAATAATTATTTTTTTAGGTTTAGTTTTAAGTTATATAATGCATGCATGCATGCAATGCATTCACTTGTAGTAAATCAGTTATGTACAGACAGTAAAAAAAGTAGCTGAACACTTTATAAGCTTTTGCATTAAAAATATCCCTTTTATAAAATACTGCAGATATTATCGATTACTATTGGTTTTAAGCGGATTGAAAATGTGTTTGTGAGTAGCTACTTTTGTTGCTGACTGTACCTCACATTACAGGCAAAAACAGGCAGTAAACATACAACAAATTAAATGTCATTCTTTACAAAGAATTTTCGAAAACACGCGTCCTTTATCACACGCGGATAAGAACCCTGTTTATTTTTCCGCAACCCTCATCAAAGAGACACGATGGGAACAATTTTATTTAAATCACCCAAATACCCACCTCTCCTCTTACCCTACATCATATCTATATATATATAAAAATGAAACCCGTTTTCCGTTGTCACGACTTGGCATGAAAACGGCTTGACCGATTTGGCTGATATTTTTTTTTGTAGTTTTCTAACACTCTGTACAAGGTTGTTACGGCAAAAACAAAATTAAAAAAAAAAAAAAAAAAGTATTCATTTTTATATGGGCGATATTATAGGTTCCAGTTCAAACTGAATAGGCACGCATAAGATAGGTCTGCTATACAAAATAAAGTAGTGCATCAAATTTACGCTAAGGCGGTACGAAGTTCGCCGGGTCAGCTAGTCATAAGATAAAATCACGCCTATATTATCCTAAAGGATGTGGTGAAGTGGTTAGCGTATGTTTATAACTACCACATTTCTCCTGTTATGTTTAAGTACCATGTGGGGAAAGCCCAACGTCATATACTAGACAGTATTTGGACTTCGTACTGCCACTAAGAATTTCCTGATAATAAAAAAACTAAAAAGTGAAAAATAATTCCTAATATAAGATGAAAATGGTAATGAACAAAAAATACTAGTATTATTGTGAAAAAGCGTGGGTTGCTCGATAGACGAAAAATATGGCACAGAGCGCCCCACGCTTTTCATAATAATATGTACTAGTATTTTTTGTTCATTACCATTTTCAGCTTATATTAGGAATTATTTTTCACTTTTTTAGTTAGAAGTACTTTAAAAGCGTGTTTTTTAGTTTTTTTTTTAAACTATTATTTATTTCCTACTTTTAGTTTGGTTTATTTAGAAGAGCGTTTTTTTTTTTTTTTTTTGAATTATTTTGCATTGTCATCGATCTTTGACAGGTGTGCAAAATTTTAATGAAATCTGTCCGTTTAAAGTGGGTCAAAATCGAGTCCAAAGGAGTCGGTTACATACATACATACAGGTGAAGCTAATATAAGCGTGTTAAAAAAAAGAAAACAATATTTATAAGACTAACTTATAGTCCTCCTATTCCTCGCTCGAGGATCGATTCTGAAACCTCACGGTCAGTAGTCACGTAAACTAACCACTAAACTAACGAGGATAGGTTAACCTTAATTCAAAACAAAACACTTTGATAATTCAAAACACTGGTAAATCCCAAGAACATAAATGCATTAAGTACAAAATTCATATCAATCGAATGCCTTGATGGTCTAGTGGTAAGCGTATGCGCTTCTTACCGTAAGGTCTCGGATTCGACTCCCAGGTCGGACATAGTGTTTGAACTTTCTGTCAGGAAATTCACAATAGCAGCACAGAGTTGGAATTTTGCCCGGAGAATGGCGTTAGGCTCACCCCCTATCCCATGGGTTCTTAACATAACAGGTGAAATATGGATGTTGCACACCTCTGCCACACCCTTTTAATGTAGGTATGTATTTTGTTTATGCTAATCAATTAAGATTGATTTGCATAATTATGTTTATTTATTAATTATTACGAGCCTATAGTGTCTCACTGCAAGGAAAAAGCCGTCAATTTGGTATGAATCTAATTCATCCCGCCATCTCCTTAAATAAAGCCTTTTCTTACAAGTACCTCCGAACATTAACAGTAATATAATGCTGCTATCAAGCAACGGAAAGTGACGGCGAATGACGTTGAATTTGAATATGATATTCTATATCATATTCAAATTCAACGTCACTTTAGTCAGCTTCTATCACACTCCATTTGCGTTGCACGGTAATGTGAAACTGACGTTTCTGATTATCGCAAGTCATGCCCGAAAGATTGGAAATTTTGTCCAGTTTTGATTTGTGGTCTTGTTCAGAAGTAGCCGTAATTGTTTTACCGCAAAACGTGTAAATTCGAGGTACTGGAGCCAACTATGTTGCGTTCAGGCAGAGCATGATACCAAAGCGATTCCACAGGATGTGTGGTTGTTTCTCGCCAAATATTAGCGCATTGTAATATTTGGCGAGAAACAACCACACATCCTTCTTCTAAACGCAACAGACGCGCGAAACACGCACGAGAGAATCGCGGCATTTTTGTTTTGAACATGTTCAAAAAAATACAAAATACACGTGACTAAGCTCTTTTTTTGTATACTACGCCCACAGCAAACGAACGTGTAGTCTACCTGATGGTAAGTGGAGTACAGCCCATGAACATCAACAATCCACAAAAGCAGATTATAGATGCGTCGCTGCAGCTGAGGACTACGGTGTTATGCCTCATGTGCCAGTAATTTCAGGGCCTGATCACACCACCAAACCGGAACACAGTAATGGAAGGACTACTATTTGGCGGCAGGTTAAAGGTGAGACGGTGGTACTGCCGCCCTCGAGCCCATTCACAAGAGCTCTACCACCCGTGTCGCGTGTACAGTTAGATCTTCCTTCAGGCATAACGTAATCGCGCTAGTGAGGTACTGATATTCATCTGAATCCGACTAAAATTCAAAGAAAAAAACTCAGATAAAAGAAAGGCCAAACAGAACAATTAAATTAGCTCCGACGGTAATTGGAATAACATCATAAAAATACTCAACATATTTTATGAGGAAAATTACGGATTTGCCAAATTTTACGTGATAACTTTCGAAGCCAAACTAAATCACACCCGTTGACGTTTCCAATAATTCGTTTTCGGCAGGCGCGTTTATGACTGGGCGGAAAGTAAAACAACTTTGCCCATTTATTGGATTTTCTTTCACTTCCAGATAAATTGGAAAATAAATTACTATCGAACTATAGATTGGGTCGACTTCTCCCCTAGAGCGGCCATTGGAAATCAATAAGCGTTTAGTTAATATTTAATACTCGCTGACTTGCCTCCACGGAATTTGATAAAATATAGCCTATATTACCTGGAGATAAAGTAGCTTTTGAGTAGAATTAAACCTTGAAAAACAAATATTTCATCTTTATAATAATAGGTTAGGTAAACCCAACAAAATATAATGACGACGCATTTTTTTTAAAGATTACCCTAAAATACTTTTCATATTCGATAACATATGGAAGCGTAATGATCCACACTTACTTACCAGTTTGACTCGATCAAGTAAAATCGTTGATTTTCATTTATTCTCCATCGAGTCTTGTTCCATCGAGTTTCGTCAAGCCGTTAAGTTTTTTCTACTTACAATCAGGGCTCACTAGAATATCAGCGGTGTGGTGCTAATGTGCTGCAGTATTATGCTGAGGTGCGTACCTTTTGTGGCACATCGGTATGTTCATATACTTATTTTAAATAGAAATAAGTAGTTTTTATATTGTTCATATAATTTTAATATTTGCCAGAATAAATGTATTTTATTCTTAATATCTTAAGCCTTATTCGAGGTGCGAAGCGCTCCACAACCACACTCTAGGACCACAATACATTCAATTACATTATGAAGGGAATGCTAAATAGAAAGTGATCAGGCGTAGCATGCAGTATCGTGCAGCTGACCCGTTCCACTCCCGTCCAGTACACTGATGAGAATTTGCATTACAACAGGCACTTTAGCAGTACAATGAGGGAATTTGTGTAAATTTTTGAGAGCTGAAGCTGTAGCATTTTAGTGCAGATAACTGAAGTATCTGATCTACGTAATAGCTTAGTGATATGCTAACAATAGTTCATAACGCCTGCGGTTTTCTAAACAATACTACTTATACTTTTGAAATGTGTCTAAAGATTAAGAACGGATTGTAGGTAAGTTAAAAGGTTTTTGCTATTATTGCATACAAAAATAATACTTAATTACTCATAGAATATAAAAGATAAAACATTATAGTCTTGTACAGTTGATTGCTGTACGTATTGAACCTAAAATAATTCAGAGGAGACAGGGTGGACCCTCTATTATTTAACTACGTGGTTAAAATAATAAATATTTCACAACTCACACACAACGCCATCTAGTCCCAAACTAAGCCAGCTTGTACTATGGGTACTAGAATAACTGATACTAATACATATATACCTACTTTTCTTTTTGTAAATACATACTTATTATACATAGAAAACACCCAGACTAAGACAAACCCCCATGTTCATGCACACAAAGATTTGTCTTAAGTGGGAATCGAACCCACGACCTCGGCGTCGCAGGCAGGTACACTACCCACTCCGCCATCCGGTCGTCAATGCAGAATATTCTGATGTCAGTAACAATGTATCTACACACGGCAATCCGTGAGGCATGAAAATAATGTTAAATAGCACACAAAGTTAGCAGTTGTCCGTGAGGAATAAATCCGCAAAACAGTACCCAACGAGACAACGAGTTAATCCGTTTAGTTAGTCAGTGGGGCAGTAGCGTAACGATCAAGCTATAAGTTTTCAGTATAAGATGGTTCACGTTGTATTCATAGGCTTTTAGTGCAATATAAGACCAGCCTATACTGAAAGTGTAAAGGTTAATGTGTATGTGTAGCCGTCTGTAGAGGACAATTATAATAAATTTATAATAATAATAATAAATTTTTTGTCCAAAAAAAAAAATACAGAGTTACAACAATGGTGTACATAGATGGTATTCATGTTGATATATCTGTATATACATTCAAAATAGTGTCCCTGCCTCTTAAACTAGGTAGTCCTGTATCTCAAGAGACAGTGATCAGCCAATGTATTAAACTATTTTAAAAATGACAGAATGTAACTGTGCATCAGTTCATTGTTTCTGTATTGGAAATAAAGTAATAAAAAATAAAATAAAAGAATGTTGTTAAATATAAAATTGAAATAAGGGCTATTGTGTATGGTGTGATGTGTGTGTGTGTGTGTGTGTGTGTGTGTGTGTTATAATGGTTATCATATTCGACTGACGTGACGTAACGAAAATTTCTTATGCGTGCTTCAGTTGTTACATAATAAAGTCCAATCTTAATGTAAAGAAACACATGTCGGACACACACATTCAGGTTAATCGAGAACACCAGCGAAATGTACTAAAACGTTCCTTTTAATTGGATAAATAAACCACTACACCTAGGTGTGCAATTTCAATACACCACACCAGGCAGGTTATACAAATTCCCGTGATTGTTGCTTGCCGTCACTGTTTGCACATTTACGCATGTTTGTGATCCCGGTGCATGCACACAATATACTCTGTTGTTCCAGACATCCTTTGTGCATGCTATTATCATGCAAATGTTCCACACGGCTTCATACGATGGACTCTGACAGCCGACCTATCTGACGGATCTACTAATCATAAAAAGGAAAGATGTTTTTGTTTATTTATTTGTATCCAAAAATCTTCGAATCTACTGGACCGATCTTAATGGAAATTGGTGTGGAAATAGTTCAAGGCTTCAGAAATAATAAAGACTACTTTTTATCGACCTACCACGTGGGTGGAGACGCAAACGGAACCTAGTTATAATATGAATATGTGACTGAAATTTCAAACCATGCTTTAATGTAATTAACATGGTAGAAGCTGTAAAACAATGAAATTAATACAATGGGGCATAAAACGAGACCAGCACAAAATCGACTGATGTTACCCCCCCCCCCCCCCGACTTTGGCTTCATATATTTATTTGGTTCCTCGCTGGCATTGAAGAACCCAAATTCTCAATAGTATCTTTTTAAATTATGTAATAATGAAACCTGGAATTTGTGCTACAGCTATTCAGAATATCTTTTTATGACCGTCACTCACCTTAATTAACTACAACGATATCAGATTTAGCGCGCTACGGTTTAATAATCAAGTGGTTGTCAATAATTGCCATTTCATGACGAGGATTTATGGTGTGAAGGCTCGATATCAGCAGTAATTTATTTACCGTCAGATTCCCTTGTGACTAATGCTCGACAGCAAAGAGAGAGGAAAAATATCTCCTCGTAGCATTTCAGCAATATCATGGTATTCATTAAAATTGTAATTATGGCTCATAAGTAGTCATAAGTCTTTAAGCACATGTCATTTCGTAGACGTTTTATTACTTCACGTTGAGCTAAACGTTTATTAAATTTACCAGCGTTTGAAGACGATAAAATTCTGCTAAGTTAATGTATGAAAAAATATGAAGTTATCAAAGTTAAATTAATTTAGTGACTAATGACCTTTCGCTCGTAAGTCCAACGTTTTATCAATTGCGCCATGGACGCAAAATACGTGTCTTTCTACCACCTTGCTTTTCCTTTTCTACTTAGGTACTGTCTCTGTATTTTAAAGCAAAAGAGTAAAATAATAATATGCTGGCATATAAGATAATAAATAAATGGAATGATGCAAATAAAGCCTTGTAACCGTAAGTTATAGTAAGGCAGCTGGTCATAAATTGAAGAGCTCAAGAGCATATCCATAAATATACGCGTTCAATCCCAGAGAATTTTCCAAAAGAAAGAAATATTCACATTGTCATTGTTCCGACATTGCATAATATTAATGATACATGCAAATATGTTTTTAACAAATGGAGCTTCCATTTTTTTTTCATTATACAATTTCCTTCATTATTTTAGCTGAGGACACTTACCATCACTTTACTCTATGACCAATTTTTTCTGTCACTCAAACGCAATTCAAAATTGGACCGGTTTATGTCAAACTGCCAAAACTAGATAGCACTTGAGTAGCAATAATAGGTCCTTGGCCTCGGAAGTCTTTGGAAAAATCAACTTACTACCTACACAACAACTTTTACAGCTAATGTCAGTAATTATAAGTACGTTTTTCCACTCACTTTTCACATGTTGCATGTACTCAAAACCGGCATAGAATAGACAGTGCCTAGATATATATCCACTACCTTCCTACGATTTATGAGCCCATTGGCTAATTTGGTCCTGAAAGCTACGGACTGTAAATTGGGACCGACGGGGCATTAATCACATGTCGACGATTTAAGGCTCTCTGCTGTGATTTAATGGCGTCCATTTTGAATATTCATGCACTAGCTACACATACAACAATATTGTGTTAATACTTATAAACAAGTTGTAGACAAACGAGTAAAAGAAAGGTGGTAAGCTACATAATAATTGAAGCTAGCTAGCTACATTCTAGCGTAATTAATTGAACTTCAGATACCAGTGGTGCAATAAATTATCGGGCTGTGGATTGAATTTAATGTCTTGCAATTATTTAGCCATATGTTGAGTTTGTATTTAGATAAACATAGGCTGGTAAAGATTATTTGATCGCGAGTGGATTACGCGCGAGGCCGATGCATCTATTCAAGTGCGAGGTGATACAATGCGACACCATCTAATCGCCTCTGTTTCCATAGCAACCATCACCAGTCATCGCGTTGCGTTGCGTCATACTGGTTGCTCATCAGCAGATAGCAAATAGCTGATTACCCGTTGTCCTAACAACGGGTAATCAGCTATTTGCTATCAACGCGACAACGCGACGTCCACGTGTTGACCACGCGGCCATCAACCGTGGAACACAAGTCGTCAACCAGTAAACACCGAGCGACGAGGTTATGCTGGTGGGGTCCTGGTTGGGTATGGTGAGTGATGGCCTTTAGTTTACATCTGAGAGTGCCTTTAAATAAACACTCAAAACATAGACCGTGTAAATGATAATTCAAAGTAAAGTAAGGCTGGATTTTGTTTATACTTACAAGTAAATTTAACAATCATTTAATACTGAAATACTTTATAACATTCTTAATTTTTCAAATAAGCTTAAAGATCCACTACCAAAGCAAAATGCCTGGATTGAAAATAACATTTATGAAATGGACCGAATAGCTGCTGGACTCAAGTCAGATACAATCAAAATACGACTGGAATACCGTTCCCAATATGGAAGAGGTTTAACGTACAGCTTATACAGGAATTTATGAGTAAATGTGGGATTTAATATTAATTGATTGTTAATCGCTCTGATTGAACTGTAATACCGCATGTAATTTTCATCCTTCGATATAGGCTGTTGATGCTCGATAATATAACATAATCATAACAGATCGGGTTCGATACTCGGGGTCTGGCGAAATTTTATTTGTGAACTTTCCTTCAGGCAATTCACGGTGGATGGCGATAGGCTCAACTCCTATCTCATGAGACCTAAACATAACAGGTGAAGTGTGGGTGTTGTACTTCTGCCACACCCTTCTGGGCAATATAGGCGTGATGTTGTATAAGAGAATTAAAATACTGGAGGGAGGTTCTTGAGATCTTTAATATATTGATCGTTGCTGTCTAAAACTACCTTCGGTAAATCTTTTACACTAATGTCCATCCAAAGGTTGCCTGGAAGAAATCGCGTTAAGCGATAAGGCCGCCCTTTGTGCATATATTGTAATTTAAACTTTCATACAAAATGTATTTCCTATTTAATATTCCTATATATACTTTATTTGTGCATTCTTATGCACAAATAAAGTTTTTATCTATCTATCTATCTATTGACAACTTTAACACTGACTGAAATGTTTTACTTGAGATATAAAAATATGCTCTGTTGACAATATGAACTAAATCTCATTAGAATACCCGATAATGATGAGCAAATTAGACGTCCGCTTATACACCAATCAACCATTTATAATTACGAGCTTGTTCGTCAATAAGTGTGTTTTACCCCTAAAATACTTGAATTAAATGTAAAATACATAACAAACTTATTTATTCACCCAAAAACACTTCATTTTGGAGTTTTGATACAATCGTAGTGTTTCACCCAAGACTGAAAACTTTTCAAATAGATTCACGTTTTCATACAAACTTAAATTCAAACAAATATAGTTCACAACTCGTGTGCCGTGAAACTTTATAATTATTAGATGAATTAAGTTTGTGCGACGGCAAAATTTCCTCACTGGCACTCTCGTACTAATAAGTTAAGAGTGAGAGGAGAAGCTATTTGTGGCTATTCGTAAGACCTGACTTAATTAAGTTGCAAGTAAGTGCTACCACGCTATTATTACCTTACAGATTACTTTAAGGGTGCTATTTAAACAGGCTTCTTTTTAATACCATTATTCGCCCCCAAAAATGTATGTTGCCTTCTAAATTACTAAGTCAGCAACCTAACCTTTTTTTTTTTTTTTTTTTTTTTTTTTTTTTTTTTTTTTTTTATGCGGGGAAATGCATTTACGCATACCACCCCACCCCGGGGTGGGTGAAGTGGTTATGTGGGACTCGCTCGTGCCTGAAGATGTTGGGCGGCACGAGAATACCCACTAAAACCCCGCAGTGCTCCCACTACGCCATGGTGGGAGGGTCGTGGGAAACTGGCTGAACCTTTACTTCCACAACCCTCCCGGCGTATGCCCGCCTATCTGGCAGGCCCGTCATGCCCCCCATTGTGGGGGACTACAGGAATGGCCGGGAGCACCTGGCCATTCCCGTCCGGCGCTGGTGGCAGCCTGTGTAAGGCAGGCAACGGTGCCCCTGCACCGGTTGCCCGCTGGCCGCCACCTGGGAGGAGTCGGAGGTTATCGTGAAACTGACGTCTCCTCCGACCCCGCCTCCGCCGTCGGAGCGCCGCCGCGTGGGGATCCTCCTCACGCGCGCGCTCCGCCGCCTCCTTCTCCGACATGACGCATTCGCAGAAGGTGGCGACCGCCGACCATGCCTCCTCACTCCCCAGCATAGCGTTGACTACGCCAGAGAGCGAGAGGTCGTCCCCAACCGCCGCCACCAAGGCGAGGCGGGGTTCAGCCCACGATGTGCACACCTCCAAAGTGTGTTGGGCCGTGTCCACCGCCGCCCCGCAGTGGTGGCAGGATGGAGTCTCCTCCCTCCCGATCCGGCACAGGTACGATCCGAAGCATCCATGCCCGGACAGCACCTGCACCAGACGGAAGGAGAGGAATCCTTGGGGCCGGTCAAGCCAGCCCTCCAGGACGGGACCTATCGCGTCCAGCGTCCTGCGACCGAAAATTGCGGAGGCGAGGTCCGCATTCCAGTGGTGGATGATTGCGTCCCTCGCCTCTTCCCGAACCTTTTCCCGCACCACGGGGTCGGGGCGGTGGCCGAGTGCCCTCCGCTCCGCCGTCCAGTCGTACACCCTGGCGAGCACCCATGCCTCGAGCTCCCAAGGAGGGGTGCCGGCCAGAGCGCACGCCGCATCAAAGCCCACCGTTCGGTAGGCTCTCGCCACCCGCTGAGCAATTGCCCGTTGTGGTCTGCGGATGGCGGCGGCGTTCCCCCGATGGTGGAGGGAGTCCGCCCAGATTGGGGCCCCATAAAGGGCCATACTCTTCAGTATGCCGGCGTATAAGCGCCGGCATCGATTGCCGGGCCCCCCTAAGTTAGGGAGGAGCCACGACAGGGCCCCCGCAGCCTTCAGCAGGCGCGTCGCCAGCCCGCTAAAGTGCGGGCCGAAGCGCCACCGGCTGTCCAGAATGAGACCCAGGTACTTCATCTGGGCCTTCACGTCGATCCTGACACCCTCGACGAAGATGTGGGCGTCAGGCGGGTGGCGTTGCCGAGGCCCGTGGAAGAACACGGCCTCGGTCTTGTGCAACGCCACCTTCAGCCCCAAGCGACGGATCCTCCCCGCGACGAGCGATCCACCCGCAGAGGCCAGACTGGCCGCCTCAACGAAATTCCTCCCCCGGGCAGTCAGAAGGGTGTCATCCGCATAGCAGATGACAGACGTGCCAAGTCAGCAACCTAACCTAACCTAACCCGTGGCTGAGTTAGTAATTTTGACGATAAAGTATAAATTTTGAAGCTTCACTTATTATTTCTCTTACTTTAATATGTGTGGTTTTTATCGTGTTCTCGTCCTATAGCCTATTTATTTTAACATAACATTACCCATCACACCAATATTACCCAAATGGCAAAAGGTGTACAATACTCACATGTCACCTGTTATGTTTAGGTTCCATTGAATATCGGACCTATCGTAATCCACCGGGCACAATTCCAACTCCGTGCTGCTATTGTGAGTTTGCTGACGGAAATTTCACAAGTTACACTTTGCCCGACCCGGGAATCGAACCCGAGACTTCGCGGTAAGAGGCTATACGATAACCA
This sequence comes from Hypena proboscidalis, assembly GCA_905147285.1. NCBI lineage: Eukaryota > Metazoa > Arthropoda > Insecta > Lepidoptera > Erebidae > Hypena > Hypena proboscidalis. The sequence goes on along the minus strand of LR990128.1, from coordinate 14,011,657 downwards.
CTAGGTCATCGAGGCAGTCAAATTTCATATAAATTCTTTTTATTTTATCAACGCGAAATTTTGTGTGTATGTTTTTAGTTTACTTATATTTAGGCTCGTAAGGATTGTCCGATATATATGAAATTTAGCACACATGAAGGTTAAAGGCTCGATTGATTTCATTAACATGTAGACGAAATTTATCGTTGTACCTACTGTACAGGCGGCAGCTAGAAAGTATTTAAAATTATGCTTGATACTTTAAAAATGCTTGATGTTATTTAAAAAAAAATTGCATCTAGCACTATTAGAGGCTTAAGGCTAAGTCGTCTTTTCAAACAAACTTAAATTCAAACAAACACAGTACTCGTGTGCCTTGAAACTTAATAATTTTGAGATGAATTAAGTTTACGTGACGGCGAATGTTTAACATTGGAACTCTCGTACTTATTAGTGAGAAGCGAGCGAGGAACTATTTGTGGCTATTCGTAAGAGCTAACTTAATTAAGTTGTATGTGAGTGCTATTTGGTTTTCTCCCTGACCCCATTCTACTTCTTACTAATATGATTAAAGCGAAAGATTGTATGTTTGTTTGTTATTTTTCACGGTTTAACGAAGAGAGCTTTAATTATGAAATTCGGTAAGATTGATTGCCTTTTTATCGATGTATCATGCGGATGGAAGCCAGTAAGAGTATAAAATTAGTTTATTTAAAATGCACGATAAGTATTTAAATAAATTAAAGTTTGTTGCAATAGTAGTGTTTTCCTCGATGCTAAAAACTTTTTGGATAGTGTCACGTTTTAATACACACATAAGTTCAGATAAATACAGTTCTCAACTCGTATGCCACTAAACTTTATAATTATTAGATTAAATGAATTATGTTTGCGAGACGGCAAATGTGCCATATTCATGCTTATAAGTGAGAAGCGAGCGAGGAACTATTTGTGGCTATTCGTAAGAGCTAACTTAACTAAGTTGCATGTGAATGCTATTTGGTTTTCGCCCAGACCCCATTCTGCTTCTTACTAATATGATGAAAGCGAAAGCTTGTGTGTATGTTTTTTTTTACTTTTTCAGGATCCAACGGATAGACCAAAAATGATGAAATTCGGTAACTATAGAGCCATTTTATTGACGTGTCATGCGGGTGTAAGCCAGTAAGTTAATAAAATTAGCAAAATTAATTGAAAATGTACGATACACGTACACGATAAGTATTTTTGTAATAGTAGTGTTTTTCTTGAGGCTAAAAACTTTTCAAATAGAGTCACGTTTTGATTCACACAAATAGTTCAGACAAATACAGTTCTCAACTCGTATGCCATGAATCTTTATAATTATCAGATTAAATGAACTAAGTTTGTGTGGCGGCAAGTGTTCTACATTGGCACTCTCGTGCTTATTAGTGAGAAGTGAGCGAGGAACTATTTGTGGCTAGCTATTCGTAAGAGCTGAGTTAATTAAGTTGTTCGTGAGTGCTATTATTAGCTGCTTGCCTGCCTGCGTTCATCTTACTAATATTATAAAAGCGGTAGATTTTGTTGTGGTGTTTGTTTTTATAAGCTCCAATGATCGACAGATTTAAATTAATATGCGCCCACGTTTAGCTTATATCCTAAATTAAAATTTGCTGTATTTCATTGAGCGGCCGTGGCGTAATGGATAAAGCATTGGCCTTGGGTTCGATTACTGACCATTACATCACGGACGTGAACTTACTCCTAACACAAGCAAATTAAGCTAAGGAGGAGGGGTTAACAAGAATACTAGTAAGAATAAAAAAGAAAATATTTGTTTGTTTTAAAGTAAATTTACATTGAAACGCCAAATATCAATTAATTTTTTATTAAAATGAGAAAAAAAACAATAAATCTTTTTCTTGAAACACTTTCTAATATCAAACACTTCAAAATTTACTCTAAAAAGGAATGATAATTAATTATTATCCGAAAATAAAACTTTTCAAAATAAAGTAAGAATATCTTAAGTGATCTGGCTGAGAGCCGTTTTAAGTAATAGAGGTAAGATATTGAATGAATAGCTTCTACTGCACTAGTTCGTGAATAGCGCTGAAACTAGCAGCGGCGAAGTAGTTAAGATATCTTTGGATTTCCGCTAATGGTCACTCTCAGTGCAGCACAGAGCGTTCTGAATTGGAGACGATTGCAAATTTACTGGATGATAACGACTTACATAATCCTTACTAATCCTACTGTTCACTAATTTAATATTAATTGTTAAAAATACCATGGATTAGTAGTAGAGCACTTGTGAATCGCTCGGGTGCCGAAGCACCACTATCTCACCTTAACCTGTCGCTAATTAGTAGTGCTGGCTCTACTGTGTTCCGGTTTGGTGGTGAGATCAGGTCCTGAAGTTAATGGCACGTTTGGCATAATACGAAACATAAGCAAAGCATCTACAATGTACTTTTTTGGAATGTTACACGAGCGCTGAAGACGACACGGTCGTTTTTTAAAAAAAGCGAAAGATTCAAGTAAAAGTACACAACATAGTATGTTGTGTACTTTTTTTACACAAAATTTACTTAACAGATTTTGATACACAACTACCAAAAGTCTTAATTATATGGGTGATTTTTATCAATGTAGACACACAGTCGGAACAATTCAAATACAGGCTTACCATACGTATATCCATCCTATTCAAGTACGTACTACATGCAATCCTTTGAAATGTCTGTGAAGCTACTCTGTGAGCTCAGTATAAAGAGATAATCCGCAGCGAGCCCCTACATCTTTTCTACCTCGTCTCTAGCTTTGTTACGAGTGTAAAACCAATATAATTCGATGTGGAGTTAGTACGTTGCACGCGGACGTGTAGTGAAAATATGTTGTTCTTTTGTTAAAAGAAAGAAAAAGAAAGCAATAACAATCAAAATCAAACTTCAAAGTGTAATAAAAATAGGATTATTATGTAGTTTTTACCCAATTCCTAATTTTTTTAAAGGAATTGTTCAACTTATATTATTATTATGTACTAGCTTCCGCCCGCGGCTCCGCCCGCGTGGTATGTCAATTAAAAGTAGCCTATATGTTAATCCAGACTATAAGCTACATGTGTGCAAAATTTCATCGAAATCGACCCGGTAGTTTTGGCGTGAAAGAGTAACAAACATCCATACATCCATACTCACAAACTTTCGCATTTATAATATTAGTAAGGATTAGTAAGGATGACCGTTTCCCAATTGATTATTCTCATAGAAAAAACATAAGTGCTCGGTTTTTGATTCAGTTTCTTTCTAGGCAAACAAAAAAAAATAGTTTACTAGGGTTTCAAGTCACGTTATAATACAAATATGATTGTAGTTTCCTTGTAGGTTGGTTATACTTGTAATAGGAAACACCAGTCTTTCTTAGCAACAAGTGTTATGAAGGCAAACAAAGCGCTTCACTTAATTCAATTATAATTCTATATTTAATATTATATTATTATTTTTACTAAAAGTACAAGCTAAATTAATTAAAACAGGTTACGAGTATGAACATATTACTGCATTGTTTATACATCGATTAATCGGCGTAGTCCTAAAACGTGACTGTTTTTTAACGTTTTTATGTTGAAACTTCGTCATTATCGAATCTAAATGTGAAGAATGGTAAACCGTGCTAAGGGCCGACTGTTTGTGAACAAACTAGCATTCACCTTCCTATGGCGACGGAAAAGAATTATGTTTCATATTGATTTCAATTATTGTTATTATCTTATTAATCTATTTCAATTAAATTTTTATTTTTATTTTTTCATAATCGTGTAATTTAATGTCAAAATGAAAATGAAAGAAAATTAATTGGGTTTTAATAAATTAGGTTAAATTTGTATTTGTAATGTAATTTAATGAATGGCATGAAGGTAGTGAATGTTTGTTTTGTGTTTTTAATTATGATTATTATTATTTATGTTTTTTTCGATGTATGAAGAATTATGGACCTATGTTGTCTAAATAAATAAATTATTAGTATTATTATATTCTGCAAATATGAAATTGAATACCCGAGCGATTTGAGATTTCTAGCAATAATCGGCCACAAATTCTCGATGAACTGAATCATCGAGAATTTGTGGCCGATTATTGCTAGAAATTGAAAGCCTAAACATGGACTTTTACAAAACTGAAATAAGAAGTAGTATAATAAATCAAATAAGTTTAATTTAATGACAAATATATTCATCAGCAAAGTAGTAAGGTGTCCCCAACATTAGGCGTACGTGATCTTCGGGTGTGTGGGCGCGCTGGCTGTTCACACGTCTCAGGGTGTCGCGTGTTGCTGCCGTGTGAAGTGTGCAGCCAGCGCGCCCACACGCCTGACGATAGCGCACGCCTAATGTGGGGTCAGCCTAACTGTACTTGAAGTAATTAGGTAGCTTTAACCTAAAATCGTAACTATTACTTCATTTTTTTTTTTCTATATCTTGCTCACTGTTTGATATTAAATCGATTCTTGAGCGTTGAAACACTGTTCCTTCTCAGTCTTGAGTGAACAACACTTCCGGTGCCCGTGAGGGTTGCTGCTAAGGCATTGACATGTTCTGACAGCTTGTCTTGGTACGTGTGACTTTTGATTGATATTTCTTCCTTTATAGATGTTAGGTTTAGATCTTGCAGGATGATTTGTTGCTTATACATTTCGGGATATTGAACACATCTCATGGTTTTTGTTTGAAATCTTTCCAAATTAAAAATAATACAAGTAATACCACAATATATGTCGGTAGACAAACGAGCATACACCTAGCACCAAAAATACGTTGGTCGACAAATGAGCACCTCACAACTGCCAGAAGATGAATCTACGCCGTTCCATAATTCCGGTGAGCCTCATTCTGCAAATATGGAATTTAAATCCCGAGGGATTGGTGAGGCCGTGCGCTTCAGTTCATTGAGGATTGCGCTCGATATTCTCTAGAAATTTTATGCTTATTTTATACGATGTAGTCTCAATTTGTTTTTTTTCTTCAATCAATCAAATTAATAATAGTAGTCCTACAGATATGCTAACTTATTACTTAGATGCACTCACGAAATCGATTCTGACAAAGCATTGATTGATATTGTACAATACCATTGTTCTAATAGACAGGCTATTACAGAAATTACTGTCTAAATTGAATGGGAAACATTGATCTCAGGATTTTAAATGCAACTAGATTACCTGCCCGGGTTTACCCGCGTCAAATGTTACACAACGCCACCTTTTGATTTTTTTATATAGACTATATATATAGACTGCTTTAAAACTTAACTTATACCTCTTTTGAGAATAAAATTTAGAAAAATTCTGGTACAAGTTTAAGTATACAAAATTTCGAACATCTCGTTTAAAAAATGGTGGAATTCCATACAATCGCTCAACTTTTTTCAAAAATCCCTTCTTAATGCGCCCTTCCGCGATATAAGAAACCTTCATTCAAGTTTCTAGCTGTTCTCTAGCGGTTCAGGCTCTGCGTTTATAAATCAGTCATTCGGGCAAACACTTATATATGTATTGATAATACGTAATGCATTTTTCATTAAGTATATGAAACAATGAGTGAGTGACTTGTCAACGAGATGTGTTTAATATTTACATAAAAAGCTAACATAGTTATATTTCGACAACTTATTATTCGATAAAAGTATAAAAGTGGACTAAGATGATTTTATACCGGCGCGGCGGCGAGGCGTGGCAGAACATAGCAAAGCAGTTTTCCATACAATTTAAATTTGTATGGAAAGAAACCACCCACACCCTGCCCATCTCAGGTGTAAAAGGTCTAGATGCGCGTGGATGTACGTGATGCTCAGCCCTGCCACGTTTCTTCTTCTTTGTCGTGTCGATGGTTGAGTCAAATTTTATTTTGACTTGCCATCGTGGTGAAAGGATTAACCATTTCGTTTTGGGGAACTCGCGAATTGCCCAGGGTGCGCTGGACGTAAGGAATCGTTGTGTACGCCACTCGGGGAGGCTCCTTTCATGCCACGCTTAGCTGGTATTATATAAAACCACTTTAAAGGTAAATATTCTGGGATATATAATGAAAATGTTAACTATGTAGATAAAAAATTGCACATAACCGTGGGGAGGAGTTAGTGATCCAAATTCATAACTGATAGCTTTTAACAATTGACACGCTTCAGCGGTGTTTCAGCGTGACGTCACTGCGTCGCATTCAAATCAAATCAAATCAAATCATTTATTTCCATGGGCCCCAAGGGGCGCTTGAACACGTCAAAACAAACATCAAAACACAAAAAATATAAAATTAAAATAAAACTTAGCTAACTAAATTATAATACTTATTGTAATAAAATGATTTGACACCGGAGCTTAGATTGACTTTAATTCAACTTAGAGAATTGAATTAAAATCAATCCAAGTACCAGCTCCGATGGGTATTGCATCATGAGAAGAGCTGGTGAGAAACTCATGTGCACCATCTTTTCAAATAATTCATACAATATTTGTTTGTTTTTTGACAATAATTATATGTGTAAGTTATAGCAACCAAAACAACATTATAGCTAAATATGGTTATAAAGAGAAAATGAACTTAAATATAGAAATGCAATTAAATTATTATAAATAAATCCATAGTATATAGGGTTGCAATATCTTACACTTCAAACAGAAAATAAAGGAGTAAAAACAATGTGTGTATACTACTGTATATATAAAGGTTTCAGAACAGAACAAATATTTATATACTAATAACAAAAACTATTTATACTACAAAAATATAAAATTAAAAAAATTAAAAAATGTACACACAGATTGCCTTTACTTAACAATATTTGAAATAACATGAAATGAGGTTATACAAATCAAATTTAGTGAGTTAATTGTATCGCTACGTCAGAACGTCCATCCAATCTGTCAGTGTCGGATATGTTCGACATGACGTCGAAACTAACTAATGGGTCCTAAATGAAATAAATAAACTTAATACTAAAAAAATCACTGCACTGCAAAATCTACTTTAGAAAATAATTAGCTAACAATACGCTGCTACGGTGAAAAACAACAATACTATAATATATTATTAGCGGGAAATGGTAAATGTTGTAAACACTCACATTTCACCTGTTATGTTTAGGTTTCATGGAAGGGAGTGGGCCTATCGCCATCCACCGGGCACAATTCCAACTCCGCGTCCTGCTATTGTGAATTTCCTCACGGAAAGTTCACAAATAACACTCGAGCCGTGAATCGAACCTGAGACCTTGTGGTGAAAGGCGCATACGCTAACCACTGGACCATCGAGACCAGTTTACAATAATATTATGTTTTTATTAAATTAAATGAGAATCTAATAAAAGTCTGCTTCGACATGTAAATACAACTTTTAAGTTTTGATGAAAGGGAAATGATAATATATTCCATCTGATATCCATTTGAATGTAACTTACATTTGATAAAACAACTGATTCGCAAATGTGCTCTATTAAAAAGTATTTAAAGCACAATCATTTGAAACAAAAGGCCAGTATCAGTTCGCATGTTTTCATACATTTGCTTAAGTCATGCCCGCTTTAAGCAAATCGAGGATTTAATATGAAAGCCTCGGAAGCAGGCTTTGTCTTTAAAACAATGGGTATAAAACTGACCGTGTAAACTTAAGAGTTCCCTTGTAATGAAAGTTAAAGACTCTTTTCAACTGACTTCATTTTGGTTGTGCGGGTAACGTGTAAAACTTTTTGTAATGAATGGCTTATGAAATCTTATCAATAATACAGTGTGATTATATAGAAAACACATGTAAAAAATTGTTAAACTAGATAGATAGATAGATAGATAGAGAAAACTTTATTTGCACATCAAATTTGTAAAAAGCATACAAAGAAATAGGTACTTAAAACTAAAATGTACAAAGGGCGGCCTTAGCGCTTGACGCGATCTCTTCCAGGCAACCTTAGGATGGACATAATAGAATGGATATAGGTATCTTGTTATTGCTAGAAAAAAAATCGATACAGTATTTTAAACACATTGAGAATTGGGAAGTAATGTCATTTTCTTATTGATTATTTTTAGCTTTATTTTTTATTTTTTTATTTTTTATTTATTAACATTTACAAAAGCTATCATAAAAAAAATTACATCTTAATGCGTTGCTAAAAAGCCACAGAGGTTTGCGTGCAGCGCAATGAATGAAGCTATGCTTAGCTACTTACTTAAGATAGGAACAAACAAATGGATGAACTTGACGTCACGAAATGACGTAACATTGTCAGTTAAAAAATTTAGGGTCCGACAAGAGGCGACCGTAGCTGGTTGGTAAAACGACTACCCGGTGTGCAGAAGGTTGCAGGTTCAAATCCTGCCGGTCCCATATCTTTTCAACTTTTTCTTAGTAAAGTAATATCACTGCTTACTTGGCGTGATGCGGCCAGAAAAATAAAATTTTGTGTGTAAAACTCAACATAGTAATTTTTTTGATACTATTTACATGCTTTTATAATGGTGTAATTTGAGTTAAATGTCATTATTGTATGTACAGTTTTTATATTGTGTTTTAAAAAATAGCAAGTACAAAAGATTCTAGTTTATAGTGTGAATAAAGTGTTCATAAAGAACAAACTACCGATAAACTATTTAGGGACAAAACAATAATATTTCGAAGGTTATCATTAATTCAGACTATTCGGGTAAGGCTCGCTTTTGTCTGTAAGCATCGTAAACTGCTGCAATAAACGATAATGTATCCGTAGAATGTTTTTACGATCCAAACCGTACTTCACTCTCTCAGATATCGATTAAGAGATAAAGACAAGTGTAGGAAATATTATTTTGTTACTACTAATATAAAAAAATCGGAATTAATTATGTCTGTATGTTACGCTTTCGCGGCTAAATCTCAGTACCGCGACTGATGAAAATGTATGTTAACATAGTCCAAGACACCATAAACGACATTAGCTACTATTTAAAAGCTTTATAAATAGCTTGTAATGTGGGTATGTATGTTTGTCTGTACATATGTTGGTTACAAATCTTGCAAAGTATTTTTTGACCTCTTCTTCTCACCTGATCGAGCCCGAAAATTGGCTTTACTATACTTGTGTAATTCCGGTGTCAAATCAATGAAATGCAATTTTTTGCCGTACTTTACTGTCTTGGATATCAATTAAGAGATGAACTGTATGAAATATTCTATTGCTAATAAAAAAGTGTTACTTCGGTAGTAGCTATGTCAGTCTGTCCGTCAGTCTGTTACACCTTTACGACTGAAACTTGTTACGGAGCTAGTCCAAAACCCCGGACAGGACCTGTAATACTTTATATCACGGAGTCGCGGACAAAAACTAATATAAATAATAAATATTGTATAAAGGCTAAAAAAATATAGTATTGAAATATTTACATTACTAACCTAACTACAATTTGATATTTAAAACTAATTAAATAAATACCTAACTATATATACATCAAATAAAAGAATAATATAAAATTATTAAATATACCAAAACTCGTAAAAAATTCAGGTGTCAAAAATACGCCCCAAACGGCTCAAATACATAATTCCCAATAGATTATTGTGTTTGTGCCGCTTGAGAGTCTCCGCTGAAGCAGCAGCAGCGCCGGCACAAGCTGATGTGCTTGGAAGGTGTGATGGCGCTAGGGTGTCGACGCACGTTGCGTCCCACGCCAAAGGCCTACCCATCTTCCATGGCAGTAATGACATACCATCTGGTCTCATGCCATCGTCGCGTGCCGAACCATTGGGTTCAAGTTTTGATTGTTAATTTTTAAATAATTTAGGGGCATGACAATTATTCTTAGGTTGTCATTAATTCAGGCTATTCGGACAAGGCTTCCTTTTGTCTGTAAGCATCGTAAACTGCTGCAATAAACGATAATGTATCCGTAGAATGTTTTTACGATCCAAACCGTACTTCACTCTCTCAGATATCGATTAAGAGATAAAGTGTAGGAAATATTATTTTGTTATGACATTATTTATCTAAGTGTTTATCGATTGACCTTTATCTTTTTGACCTAGTTGTATTCTTATGTTTATGAATTGTTTTTTTTACTGTTTCTAATGGTTGTCTATTGTTTTGCATTTTCTTATTTGGCATAATTAACTTTGCATACCTTCATTTAGCATAATGATAGGGCCGCATAATATTATTTTGGAATATTTTTTTTTAATACTTTACGCATAGTACACTTAGGACAATATTAAAATAGTAAGCCCAAAAGACAATTATGCCAAATGACTATTATGCCAAATTATTCGATTGCAAAAATAAATAATGCAAACGTATTATGCTAAACTAAATTATTTCATAATATTATGCCAAATAAAGGTATTCCGTTTCTAAAAGTAAAACACTGTGCCACTTATATAAATGTGCATTTAAATGTATCAAAACTGTTACTGAAGCTCTGACCAGGGTATTGTATCGTCCAGTATTAGGTTCTAGAAGCTGCCAAATATATGGCACTTTGCAAACTATACTGATATTCATGGGTAAGAAGCCGATCTGAACATATCTGAGCAAATAAAGCTATGGTAAAATTTACTATTACACTGTGTGTGTGCCAGTCAAATATTATTTTTAATGAGATATTGAAAATATCGATTTTGCTTTTAAGCTCCATACAATCAGAGTTTGGTTGTATTTTAATAATATAACATACATAACATCACGCCTTTCTTTCCCAGAAGGGTGTGGTAGAGGTGTACAATACCCACTCTACACCTGTTATGTTTAGGTCCCATGGGATAGCGGGTGTGCCTGTCGCCATCCACCGGGCACAATTCCAACTCCGTGCTGCTATTGTGAATTTACTAAAGACAAGTTTACAAATAACACTTACCCGACCCGGGCAAAGAAGCCGAGACCTCCCGGTGAGAGGCGCATAATTATGTTAACTACTAGAACTTCGAGATAGTTTTTGCAGTAGACCATCGAGGCTAGTGAGGCCATCGGAATATTATTTGGCTACAATATTAAAATTAATATATAAGTTTCGAAAACTATGCTTTTAAGGACTTTATTTATTTATTTATTTAATAATACAATTAATATACAAAAAATGACATGCTTAACAGTGTTATATAAACCTAACTAGGTTTTTCTATACACCTCTGGATTCGTCGACGGTAGTTTAAAAAAGAATCCGGGTTAGTTTAGAACATCACATAGCTAACGCTCATTTACACTTTTATTGTTTACCCTCAATAATTTTTATGCAGATCAGTGCTCCTTTTTTGTAAGTATATTTTTTATGCTTTTGACTAAAAGTTAACATCACAAGTACCTAATTATTATATTATGTGCTATAAGCTTATTTGTTAATATTCTTAATAAAATGCTGTTTTAGTTTATGTGTGTGTGCCAGTCAAATATTATTTTTAATGAGATATTGAAAATATCGATTTTGCTTTTAAGCTCCATACAATCAGAGTTTGGTTGTATTTTAATATTATAACATACATATCATGCCTTTCTTTTCCAGAAGGGTGTGGCATTGGTGTACAATACCCACTCTACACCTGTTATGTTTAGGTCCCATGGGATAGCGGGTGTGCCTATCGCCATCCACCGGGCACAATTCCAACTCCGTGCTGCTATTGTGAATTTACTAAAGACAAGTTTACAAATAACACTTACCCGACCCGGGAAGAGAAGAGAGACCTCGCGGTGAGAGGCGCATAATTATGTTAACTACTAGAACTTCGAGATAGTTTTTGCAGTAGACCATCGAGGCTAGTGAGGCCATCGGAATATTATTTGGCTACAATATTAAAATTAATATATAAGTTTCGAAAACTATGCTTTTAAGGACTTTATTTATTTATTTATTTAATAATACAATTAATATACAAAAAATGACATGCTTAACAGTGTTATATAAACCTAACTAGGTTTTTCTATACACCTCTGGATTCGTCGACGGTAGTTTAAAAAAGAATCCGGGTTAGTTTAGAACATCACATAGCTAACGCTCATTTACACTTTTATTGTTTACCCTCAATAATTTTTATGCAGATCAGTGCTCCTTTTTTGTAAGTATATTTTTTATGCTTTTGACTAAAAGTTAACATCACAAGTACCTAATTATTATATTATGTGCTATAAGCTTATTTGTTAATATTCTTAATAAAATGCTGTTTTAGTTTATATTTTATGTTTCTTTGTGTAAGATTATCCTTAATAGTTTGTGACAATTTATTGATTAGTTCTGGTATGATATTGACAAAGCGCAATCGTCCGTAAAAGTTTTTATACGTTGGTTTTATGAGTTTCTTGTATGTATTACGCAATGTCATATTAGGTTTAGTAAAATAATAAAAATAAATATCTCACACCTTACACACAACGCCATCTAGTCCCAAACTAAGCAGAGCTTGTACTATGGGTACTAGAATAACTGGTACTAATACATATATACTTTTCTTTTGTAAATACATACTTATTATACATAGAAACACCCAGACTAAGACAAACCCCCATGTCCATGCACACAAAGATTTGTCTTAAGCGGGAATCAAACCCGCGACCTCGGCGTCGCAGGCAGGTAGGTACACTCGCACGCCGCCATCCGGTCGTTAAAGCTTATTCATTGAATTAAATTATTGTTTATTGAAATGCACATTCAATAAGTTTTTGTTTCATTTTATAATATTTTCCATCATTAAATACAAATAAAATATGACGAGAATGACGAGTATTAATATTCATGGAGTACAAAGTTCTGTCCCTTTTGTTCGAGATGTGACGATACATAATTTATTTGAATTTCGACACCTGCCTGTGTCACGCTCTTGACACGTTATAATATATTATATTAAATAGGAGCATGGCAAAAAGTATTACATGCACAGGTATGATTCTGCTTGAATTGATAGCGTTCAACGATGAAATTAAATAAGTATTGGAACTTTTAAAAAAAACGTACAGAAACGTACGTACGAAAAGTACTGTTAAAAAAAGCTAGCTTAAGCTAGCTTAAGCTAGCAATGTTAAAAAAAGGTAATAGATAAAAAGACGAAGGCGAGAAATACACGAACCAATTTAATCTACTTTTGACCCTTACACAACTCGAAATCCATTTATCCTATTTATAACTGTAATCCTACTTGAAATTTACCACACTTACTTGAACTTGCTTCCTTACTGAATCCAAAATTTCATAATTAAAGCTTATACAGTTATTATTACTTTCCGCGAAACTTGATATTTGGCATCAAGGTAGACTATTAGCCACATAGGAAAGTATCTGAAAGCCGTAAATTATTGATGAATAAGTTTATCTTTTACAAAGAAACACTTGAAAAAATTATGGGACCGGCAGGATTTTAAGCCTGCGACTTTGTGCACACCGGACAGCCGCTTTAACCACCCAGCTAGTTACCCTAGCCCGGACCCTGAATTTCTCAACCATAATGTTAATTGTACCTATCTATATACTGGTGGTAGAGCGCTTGTGAAAAAGCTCGAGGGCGGCAGCACCACCGTCTCACCTTTAACCTGCCGCCAAATAGTAGTGCTTCCATTACTGTATTCAGGTTTGGTGGTGAGATCAGGCCATGAAATTACTGGCACATGAGGCATAACGCCGTAGTCCTCAGCTGCAGCGACGCATCTATAATCTGCTTTTGTGGATTGTTGATGTCCATGGGCTGTACTCCACTTACCATCAGGTGGACTACACGTTCGTTCGCTGTGGGCGTAGAATAAAAAAAATAATCTTAATTAGGATACAAACCAACATGGCAAAGTTACATTCAGCACAAACGTTGCGCTGATATGACTTTTTTTATAACGGCAGTAGTGGCTCCACTCTCAATTTGACTCTGTTGTTCTGTAAATAATCCTATACCCCAATACAGTGATTGATCGTACACGATCACCCTTTCAGGCATAATATACAACCCCCAATAATATTGTATACATAGATTCACATGAAGCTATACATTTCCATTATAAACTGGTCTCGCATTGCACGGGAATCCTATACAATGCGGTACCAATACTATCTTACACTGGAAATAGCTTGATGCGTAGCAATGTGCAGAACAAATTGAAAAAAAAACCGGCCAAGTGCGAGTCGGACTCACGCACGTAGGGTTCCGTACCACTATACATCTAAATAATGTTTTCCTTAATTCTTTATATATTTGAATTAATTGAATGAAAGGTAAAATGCGGTTTACGATTTATAACGTATTTAAAAAAAAACTAATTATTAGATCTCGTTCAAACCAATATTCGGTGGAAGTTTGCATGGTAATGTACATCATATATTATTTTTACATTTATCATTCCCTTATTTTAAAAGTTACGGGGCACATTTTTCCACTTTGGAAGTGTCTCTCGCGCAAACTATTCAGTTTAGAAAAAAATAAAATTATATTAGAAACCTCAATATCATTTTTGAAGACCTATTCATAGACCACACGTATGGGTTTGATAAAAAAAATTGAGCTTCACTTCTAAACAATACATTTCTGGGGAACCCCAAAAATTTGTTTCTATTTATGTATGAGAATCTTAATGCGGTTCACCGAATACATCTACTTACCAAGTTTCCACAGTATAGCTCTTATAGTTACGGAAAAAAGTGGCTGTGACATACGGACGGACAGAGAGACAGACATGATGAATCCATGGGTTCCGTTTTTTGCCATTCGGCTACGGAACCCTAACAACATCAGAGCGCTGAGGAATCCTTTTATTTTGTATTTTGATTATTTCGTTTGATTGGCGAAATAAGAACCGCTTCAATTCAATTTTCTAACCTTTATCAATATCGGAGACCGCGCTGAAAGAAACATATTTGTTTAGGATGGAATTGGTTTATTCATTACATTATCTTGAATCTGAAATTGTTCAATAATCCTTTGTGAATATTGCGGCGGTGGCGTGATGTCTTTGTTTTAACGGCATAACAATAATGGTTTGCAAAAGTGATAGAGTGCTGTTGGAATTAGTATGGTGGTGACCTAAATAAATGACAGAATATTGTTTTATAAGATAGTCGTGATTATATACTTACAAAATAAATTGGCAGAGCGGCATTTTTTAATTCAGTTTTCAATTTTAGTAATTTGCATGAAATGTCAATTGATCCGTGATATGAATAAGCTTACCATTCATCTCGTGACCACTAATGATGCAAGTCATTTAGAACATAGATAAAAAAAGGTTTATATAGTACACCAACGTAGAAAGTACCTCATTGCAGTATCTGATACGGAGAATATCTATCAAAGAAAATTAGTGTTCTTGGGCGTGAGCTGAACAGCGGGACTTTTTCTACTTTTCCATCCGCTGCGCTCTGCAATGGGTTGAAAAGTAGAAAAACTCCTTCTGCTACGAAGGCGAAGTTTTTTCTCTTATTTTTATGATTTATTTGTTGTTTTGGTAAATTATGATTGTTTTTGGTATTTAGGTTTTGTTTGGTAGTAATATATGTAAAATTTGGTAGTTTTTGGTACATTCTGTATTTTTTTAGATATTTGGTAGATTTTGTTGTTTTTGGTAGCTTTTATTTCTTAGTAGGTGTAGTATTAAAGACTATGTATCACTTGAGCTAGAGTTCCATTTCCATAACACACAATACAACGCACTCAATAAAATCTACTACATACTTTAATCCCTTGGTGTACAATATACTATTACCCGCTGTTGAAGCCATTAATACGTTGCTCAAGATAGCAGTAATATTTTGATGAACTAAGAGAACCTGAATATCCAGTTTACATCTAGACAGATTACAAGCAAGATTTATTATAATCTTCCTGCAAATTAAATTTGCCTAAACTGCCACTCTGTTTTGAATAGCGCTCTAGTGCACGAAGCATTTGCATTCTCATTAGAATATTTACTTAACATCCTTTAGCACTATAACGTAGTACAAATTTCACATACTTGCTTTTTTTTGTCTCTAGTTAATTATTTAATCAGTAGCAAAGTAACTGAAAAATGGCCACAGTGCATTTATTAGCTAATTTGATGAATCTATGTGAAATATGACACCAAGCGTTCCATAATATTATCTAATCCAACTCAATTTTACTTTATCAGAACCCTGAAAGCACTTTGTCAGGAATCGGTAACTCCATTCCACTAGTTGAGAAAATACGAGAAAGAAATATTACGTTTTGTATAGATACAATTTATCAACAGTCAGTGTTAATAGAAAATATATTTTCTTTTTTATATTTTCTCGTATAATCTAGTGGATGCGGATAGTGGATACTGCTATTGATTCTGCTTCAATTAATCGTACAAATAAGCTTTAGCTTAACAGGGTCTCGAAAGAATGGACCAACGCTGTGTCAGATGATACAAAGGCATCATTTGTGTTTTGTATGTGAAATTACCCTCTCTATCATCAAAATTTCGTTGTAGAGAATACCTATCCACATCCTGTATATTATTATGATTTACTCCTAAAATTTAATAACCACTTTCTAATTAATCCTTAAAAAGATGTCAAGTTGTTATTTAGCATATTAAGCAGTGTGTCCTAAAGTAACATTTCAAACATATTTTATAATTAACGTTACGTAAAAAGAAGGAACAAATCGCTTTTATCTGAATTTTGCAGCTGATTTTTACCTCTAATAGCAAATTGTTCGTGTTTACTTACTAGCTTATATTTTTTTAGGAAATAGGCTTAGATGAGAAAAGCTAGTTAAAGAGAGGTATGTGTAATAATTATATGATAGCATCAGTTTATTTAGTAAAAATAGGATAAATAAATATCGCAAACCGTACATCCGTGTTACCGTGCATCAACTTCAGCAAGAGTTTTAAAAATATATATTTTTGGCATATCTGCCGATGATGATGTTACGTGCAAGGAAATTCTCTTTCACTAAGTTTATTTCATCTTTTTTTTTTGTATAAAAGCAAACCTAGGCAAATAAGTTTTCTATTTGCAACAATTTTATTCAACGTATAATTTAAAAAGCACCTCTCAAAGTCGTACAGTTGTGCAATAACCAATATTGGGTTGTTCCTGGATGAATGCCAATTCGTATTTCTGTATTCGTATTTCCTACTTTCGCTGTAAGAGGTTTCTCCAAACTAGCAATTTGTTGAAATAGAAATTGCATATTATGGCGTAGTTGCACTGCTCTGAAAATTTTACTGGCGAGCGATTTAACAGTGTTATATAAATGAATGTATGTTACATAATATCGCGATAGCCGAACTGGAGACCGTAGGACTGCAAAGTCAAAGGTTCAAACCTAAAACACACACCTCTGTCAATAAATCGTTAAGATTCTTCTTTTCGAAGATATGTGTGTATTTATCATATAAATTTATCGCTCACTAATGGTGAAGGCAAACATCGTGAGGAATCCTGCATGCCGTGGTGGAGTATTAGAAACCTGTTGGTAAAGAAACTCTTTTGTGCAACCGACGCACTCCAAGAAAGCATTACAAAAGATACCAAGAATGAGGTAAAAGGATAAAATATGCTTCCAGGAATAATGTAACGCGATAACAACACATTTGTCTACGCGAAGTTTCCGCTTGCACACCTGAATTTAGACATAATGGCTACTTATATTATGAGCAAAATGGAGACTTGCTTTCTATTTATTATCATTTTTGCTTTAAATTCAACAGATTAGATAATGGTATAATTTATGATGCTAGTTCTGCTGAATTTTAAACTCATGTTCCTTAAATCACGAAAGAGATACTAGTGCAAATAATTATGTATTTAATCAAAATAATCGTATGTTTAATATAAAAGTATACCTATCTACATATATATATTTCAGAATATTACACCAGAGGCTTATAAATTGGTGGAGAAAATAAGGAGAGGACACGTGAAGAAAATTATAATGCTCTTATAACTTCAGGACGAGATGCGATTACGAATTCTTTATGAAGAAAAATATTACCAAACTCGTTCCGCGTAAAATGTGCTGACATTTGTATAATATTATGTTAAACCTTTGCTCACCATTTTGCTCGATGCGGGATCCTCAATTTATTGAAGTATATTGTCTATACTTCTTTCAAATCAGAAGGAATGAATTATAATCATTCCTTATGCACAACGCAAAACATAAGTTTTGCGTTAAGAAACTTCACTACAGGAAAAATAAAGATTACTTTTCATCGCAATTCAAACATTTAAAAAAAAAATATTGATACAAAAAAAATAACTTTCCACTTTGAATTATACAATATTTAAACATTTTCTCTTAATTTTGGACTATGTATTCAATCAAATATTATTTTCGTGAAACATATTTCATAGAAAAAATGTATTTGAAAGCCGTCATATAAGTTGTCCGGCAATAACATCTTATTTCTGGTAAACCAGCAACTGTATTTTCATGGTATTTTTGTAATTAGAAAAAACTTTGTTTATGCGAGAGGAAATAGAAACAAACAAAGGCAGGGAAGTGTTCAAGCGTGACCATAGATTGCGAGGAACGCTTTTCACTGTACCCAGTGAATCGTGAAAACGCCGCCGCCGATAGCGATGTGGTGCCGTGCGACCGGCTAACCCACGTGCCCGTTTGGAATAATAGTGCAGATAATTTAGTATGCCTATGCGACATCTCCCCGTTTACTTGTAATTGCCCAAAATGTTCCTGTCTCGCTTTTTATTTTGTCACCTTTTATATACTTTTTTTGACTGTCCTGACCGTATCACTTTTGACGTGTGGCGTGAGGAAGTGGAATTTAGAAATTAAGGTTTTTAATTTTTTTGTAAGTGGCAATACCTACCAAAGACAAAAGCATTATGCGACACAACTATGACAAAACTATCCTAAATGTCTGTTTCATGTTACGTTCACAGAATATAAACTACAGAACAGTATCAGACTATAAATGATTCACAAAAGAAAGGGTGGTCCCTATATTTATGATTTTTGTACGTGCAGTAAATGCCGTATAGCCTGATGTAAGTAATTCTGTACCACTAAAATATATTATACAATTTCCTGACGCGTTCAACCAATGTGAAGAAAAAATGTTATCATATCTGACGCAGAGTCATTTTTTTTTCGTAATTTTCTAAGCCCTGAGACCCTGGATTGTTTATGACCCACACCTTTTTATGTGCGTAAT
This sequence comes from Hypena proboscidalis, assembly GCA_905147285.1. Classification (NCBI taxonomy): domain Eukaryota; kingdom Metazoa; phylum Arthropoda; class Insecta; order Lepidoptera; family Erebidae; genus Hypena; species Hypena proboscidalis. The sequence continues at coordinate 13,992,602 of LR990128.1, read as the reverse complement.
ATTCGGTAATTTATGTTTGACTACATGAATGAAGCAAATATTGTTATCCAACACAAAAACAATATAATAATGTAAATAATTATTATACAAAATAAACCGACGTCAATTACAAAAAATAATTACGAAATACATCAGTGTATCATAAAAAAAACACAATTGAATGGTGGAGAACTTCCCCCTTTTTTAACAGACTTCAAAAAAAAGGAAAAGTTGTTTAATTCTATTGTGTGGTTTAGGTTAGTGCGCGAATAATTCTTAAAATAAAAGATAATTCTGTAGAAAAAAAATATATATTCAATCGTTAAGTTAACACAACGTTTTTTTTGTTTTTTCGTTTAATACCCTTCATGACTTTGCTGCAAATGAATAATAATTGTATGGCCCGCTCATAATAAGGAAACAAATTGCCTAAAGTAGCTTTTTCGTGTTTTACGCATCATTCTCGTGCTCAACCGAAAATTTATACATATTAGTGGGTAGCAATCAACATATATTATAATCGATTTTACAATAAATGCTAATAAATTATGTATCGATGATCACAATCGGTTTTTTAATTTTATAATTGATTTAAACATAGCATTTACCCATGCTTAACAATCTACTACTAACAACAGTGATTTTTTTTTTTTTTATAAGCCAGTTCGGCAATTTGCCTTTACAGAAGTCAAGCCCAATTGCCGAAGAGGCAGTAAAATGTAAAATGTATATAGAGTTGACTGGCACTAAACTATCTGAAGCGATAGCAGGAATTAGTGAAACAGGTACTTTATCTTTTATTTTCCTTTGTTTGAAATAAATATTCAACATATTATACTTTTTAGTAAACACTTGTTAAATTAAACAATGTTTTATGTACTTACTCACAGGACAAAAAGAAACAAAAACAAACATTTGAATTGAAATGTTTTTATAACCTACATGAATTTGTGTGCTTCGTAAATGAGATGAAAAACCGTGTATTACCTTTTATGTTTGAGAGAGGTTCACTTAAAATTTTATTAAAATGACAGTTGTAAAAATATGTTACTGCGTTGAAAATTATTCAGAACAGGTTTTTGGGGTGAAGTTATAATTTTATCATAGGCGAGCCACAGGGTGCGGATTTCACCCTTGACATTTTTTTTTTTATTCGTAACATTATAACAAAAAGTAAAATAATTATTTTTTCACCACACCAGCACGAAAAAGATCGTTTGCTTGCGAGAATTCAGTGAGTAATAACGCTTATTACTCACTAGTGAGGCAGAGTGATTTAAATTTCGAATCACTAAATCCTTCCAATGAATAGGCGCTAAAAAAAACCAAACAGCCACCATGTAGGTTAGTAATAAACATTGACATCAATTTTATTTTAAAACTACAAACGATACATTTTAATTATTTTAAATTACATAAATACACGCTTATTTAGTATTTTCATGGTTTTATATTCGTGATTAACCATTAAATTAATTAAAATCGGGTACTTAATATTAGACTCTATAAATAAATGTTACGGAACGAATTTCTGAACGCAAGATTTAAAAAAAAAAAGTCTGTGTCTGTGTCAGTTATCGCGGGCAACTATAATTTCTTTTCAGTTTATGTTTAATTGTTTACTAGAACTTTTTAACCAAAAAAATAGTGAATCCAGTGATGAAGAACTTTGTGGAACTCCAAAAAAGAGTTACGACAACTTGCTTCTAACACAGTTTTCTTTTTTACCAGAAAATTCACGTGAAAAGTATTTGAAAACGTACGACATATTTAATTAGTGGTGACTTTCAAAAGGTCCCTAAAACGCATTATGAATCGGTATTACTGTCGTATTTGATGGAATTATTTAAGGTTAAGCAATCGAGTACGAGTTTATTTAAATCTTAATATTTTCTCACTGGAAGAGGTGAAAAGTTTTGTATTGCAACGCGTGAGAAAATTTAATTTCCAGTTCGTGACCTCTTAAAATCTTTCGCTTGCGAAGTAGTCTTTATTAGAATCACTCGCTATGCTCGTGATTCAATTTAAGACTACTTCGCAAGCTCAAGATTTAAAATTGGCACTCACAACAGAAATATAAACTTTTTCTCACTTGTACCATAAATAACTATTATCCATTATATTATTATAGATCGATAATTTGCATCGACTCATTGTTATACAATAGTAAGTAATAATACATTTTATTATCTTGATTAATTGCAAAACAAAGTTCTAAATAGATTAGAGGCTAATTTTAATACTTAGTGTTGTAACTAATGTTAGAATTAAAATTCATCATTTTAAGTTTTGTGCTAACTAATGTTAGAGTTAAAAATTCATAATTTTAATTTAACTTGCTTTTGAGCTTGAGAGAAAAGGTAACACTGTCTTACCTTCAATATTCTCTTACTTAACTTAACATTACGTCTATATTGCACTCAAGGATTTGGCAGAGATGTAAAACACCTTTATTTCACCTGGTATGTTTTAGGACCCATTTGATAGGAGCTGAGCCTATCGCCATACACTGGCCAAAATTCCAACTCCATGCAGTTATTGAGATTTTTCTGACGAAAAAAAAATATAATTATTACATTTTGCCCGATCCGGGAATCTAACCCGTAAAAATGCGCTACCTACTAGAACAAGGAGGTAATATTCTCTGTCTTATTTATTATCAAAAAAAAAGGTAAGAAGAAGGGTGTTTTTAATAGTTCTTGAAAAGATTGAGTTTTATATTAGTTATTTTTAGCATGGTTTTACGAGTGCTCGTTTCTGCGAAATGATTACATAATTTAAAAGCTTCAATATTAAAACTTTTCCGTATTCATTAATCTGCAAATACGCCTTTGCAGGAGCTGTTCTAAAATGAAATATTAATTAATCGACCGTTAAAAGGTATCGTTAAAATATTACATTATTTGAGCCAAAATTCAACAAAATATTTTCATTTAACGAAATAACAAATTGAAGATATTATATAATTTTATAAATATTACCTCGCATACCAGAAATTTAAAGGCCCGATCTCACCACCAAACTGGAATACAGCTCTTCATTTTCGCGGCAGGTTAAAGGTGAGACGGTGATGCTTCCGACCTAGAGTTCGATCAACACAGTTTTATCACCATCAAAACTTAGCCAAGAGCTCCTCAGATAAACTGCAGTATACAATTAAAAAAAATATGTAGGTTTAAAAAAAGGCGGCCAAGTGCAAGTCGAACTCGCGCATGAAGGGTTCCATACCATTAACTATAAAGCGGCAAAAAAAAACATGTATGTTATATGGAAACCCTATTTTTACTTTCAATACAGCAACACTCTCGTAAATTAAGAAACAATAACCCCGGTGTTTGTTGTGAGGTAGACATATGGGAAATGGACACAAAATACATTCGACCGGCACTGTTGAATTCTAAAACAATCCATTACGAGGGAAAACAAATCCCAACGAACGATGCGCTATAAATCTCACGCGATGACAGATCTCGCGCATGCGCCGTGTTTGGAACCATATTTTAAAACTGTGTTAAAAAATAAACCGAATTTGATTTACAACGTCAGGCTTGATTTACTCGCACAAGCAGTTTGTGCTAGTAAAGCCAGGTCCTATTTTGGATGGCTTAACGAACGCTCACGAATCCTTTGATGTTACCGCCACGCATTAAATTACCCGCAAGCGCCAGCCAACGATCGATGGCATCCACTTAGCCGTCCAAACTACCCTAAAGAGAAACCAACAAACACGTTATTTTGCCAGGTATGGACAGGGCATAAGATAAATCGTGTAGCCGGGACCTAAAAGCCATCCATATCTACATTTTGTTTTATCATTTCATTTATCTTTACAAAACTAAATTTTAAGGAGAGATACATGAAACCTTTTGATAAAGATTCACTTTCAAACTCAACATTATAAAGAACAAATAAGACTAAGAGGTTTTTTAAGGTAAACTCGCTATATACACTTTTCGCCATTGCATTTTCGTAAAATAACATTTCTGTTATTTTATTCACCACAAGGAGAGTTGAGCATGACACAATATCATCCGTCATATCTCCCGACTTTTAAAACCACTCAAGGCTTTCTTTTAAAAGGTGCCGAGGAAAAAGCCACCGATTTTCATAATATACAAAGGAACCTTTTTATAACGGAGCACAATGGGGCCCAAATCACACATGTGCCTATCTTAAGAGGGACAGGCATTCGATCGTGTCCCATGAGCCATCGAAAAGAATGTAACAGCTTTAAGTATCTATTCACATCTTTCCGTCGCAGCCTTTATTTAAAAGGGTCAGGTTATAATAACTAACAGACAGGGATTTGACGATGTGATATCTAGCTGAATTACTTTTTGCATCCGTGATAGTAATATAACCCTTCTTCTTGTTATCTAGAGATTGGGATTACTCTAGGGCTGAGCTCTATAGAGTGTACTTATACCTTACCCCTTACCGTTGTGACACAATCAGTGTTTTGTCCAAGCTAAGTCTGAGCTAAAAGCTATTCTACTTTTGCAAATGCATGACGACGTCAGTCTCCTTAGTTAATTACTTTTACATACATTGTGTCCGTACACTATGCGTCCTCTATTTCCGTTCACTGTCACGATGTAATCTACGTACAAGTCATATACAGGGTGGATGCGACATAGCGACATTTATTGAAACCACAGCTTCTATACATGGCCAGTATGCATTTCCACCGGATAAAAAATTCTCTGGCGAAAAAAAAAATCCACGTCTTCCGAACAAATTGCACGATCGCAATGTTCAAATTGTTCGGAGAACGTGATTTTTTTTTTTTCGCCAGATAATTTTTATCCGGTGGAAATTGATACTTACCATGTATAGAAGCTGTGGTTTCAATAAATGTCGCTATGTCGCATCCACCCTGTATATAGGAGGGATCTATAGGAGACTGGCTTCACGAAATAGACGAAAGGCCTATTATATTTGGTTAAACTTTATTATTAATAGTCTCTGAATATGGGTTAAATTTCATTTAGCAATACGTATTATTATACTTATCTTACATTGTTTAGAAAGAGCTACCTCTGTGCATAACCCGACATTATGTAACATTAGCTTAATGTTATTAAGTACTTTATATATTGAATCATCAATCAGAGAAAGAAAATCTTTTTATACCGATACCTTCATTATTTTCACGTGTTATATAACAATTATACCTATGTAAAACTTTGTCATTCGTATTATTTATATTATTATACTTTGTTCTTTTAATACGCAAATACGAGTGATTCGTCATTTTTATAATATTTAGAAGCTTCCAGTTGTACTTCCTTATCATGATATTTATTCAAAGGTATCTAGGTAAAATCATAATAATTCATTCAATCTTATGAGTCTTTTCCCAATTACATTGGTATCGGCTTCTAGTCTAACGGATTTAGCTGAATATCAGTATTTTACGTGGAGCTACTGCGATCAGACCTCCACAACCCAGTACAAGGTAATACGATACTCTTTGTTAGACTTGTAGTCAGACTTTCTGACCCATAACGACTGCCATAAATGTTAAAATGGCAACCGGGACCGACGGCTTATCGTGCTATCCGAGGCACGGAGGAAGACTCGTTATGTTAAAAATGCTCACCTATCCACGACCGACCGTGGTAAGCATTGCCTAACTTGCAAGATCAATCATTCCGCGCGGCTTAAACTTAGCCAAGAGCTCCTCCCTTCAGATAATAATATTTATGAACCTTTTTTATCCATTTTACATAGTTCGTCATACAAAAAAAAAAACAATTTGAAATCATGTCTTTCAGTATCAAAAAAGGCAAAGAAACAAGTACAACTGTCGTACAGTATAAATAACACATTTCTATAATCGATACCAATTTTTATTCAAACATCGCTTTGTAGAAACAGCGACGCTTTTCTTACAATCAATACAAATGGCATGAAATGTTATCCCATTTTTTAGGGTTCCGTACCTCAAAAGGTAAAAACGGAACCCTTATAGGATCACTTTGTTGTCCGTCTGTCTGTCTGTCTGTCAAGACCTTTTTTCTCAGGAACGCGTGGAGGTATCAAGCTGAAATTCATATCAAATACTCAAGTCTATGGTCTCTTGGAGCTGTGAAAAAATCAAACTTCTAAGTCAACGCGATCAAAAGATACTCCCGTTTATGCCGCAAATTTTCGACACTCGCAAGGGAATCAAAACCTACAGGGTACTTCCCGTGAACTCAGAATCTTGAAATTTGGTACGAAGCAACGTCTTATAACACAGATAAAGGAAAAATTGCGAAAAGCATAAATTTTTAGTTACATCATATAATAAAAATATTTTTAATAATTTTAAACTTATTACCCCTTTACTCATGAACGCGTAGTGGTATTATATTGAAATTCTTAACAAATACTCAAGTCTATAATATCTTTAAGCTGTAACAAAATCAAACTTCTACGTCAACGCAATCAAAAGATACAGCAATTAAAGCCGCATATTTTGAAACTCGCAACTACTCGCAAGGGAATCAAAACCTAAAGGATACTTCCAGACGACCTGGAATCTTGAAATTTGGCATGAAGCAACGTTATAAAGTACACATATAGGAAAAATTCCGAAAATCTTAAATTTTTAGTTACATCACATAGTATATTTTTTTTAATAATCATAAACTTACTAGCTGACCCAGCAAACGTTGTTCAGCGATTAAAAAACAGATGTTGGCCGATTCTCAGACCTACCCGATATGCACACAAAATTTCATGCAAATCGGTTCAGCCGTTTCGGAGGAGTTTGGAAACAAACACCGCAACACGAGAATTTTATATTTAGCAATAAAAATACCATAACTTTTACTTATATACCTACAGATTTGTACGGAACCCTCGGTGCGCGAGTCTGACTCGCACTTGGCCGGTTTTTTCAACTCTGGAACAACACACTCGAGAATTGAACAAACATTCGTTAGAAAGTTTCCATTGACACAAGTGTTGTTTATTGCTGACTGTTGTGAAAAAGGGATCGCAATACCAATGAAAGGCTTTGATTACAACTCAAAGGACTTTTTTGGCTTCGGTCATCGGTCTTGGGTTTATTGAAAAGGGAATGAACAGTTTGTTTTGTGACCCGTTTCAATATATTGCATGTAGGAAGAGGTCAACCAAGAGCTCCGAGACTAAAAAATAGATAGTAAATAATGTATTTCAAAGCGTGGTGTTGGTTTGTTGTTTTTATACAAAATAAAGACTTATATTATATATTTATTTATAAAACTTCATATACAGCAGTGTATATAGGCGGACTTAATGCCTAGGGCATTCTCTACCAGTCTACCTTCAGGTGGTGCAGAGATAACAAAGTAGGCGAAGTCAAGTACTCGATAGTTCAATGAGAGTAAAACAATAAATATTATAATTAGAAACATAAAATATAAATACTAACCATAAATAGATATAATGTGATAAATATACACATAAACATACATAAATACTTAAAACGATACATAAATACAAATTATACTGTGGAATAATTTGTGTCTGTTGTAATAATTCTGCCGTATTCTTAAGGAATAGTTCGCGAACTTTCATTTTGAATGCATAACGGCTCGTAGCCGTCCTGATCTCAACAGGGAGTGCATTCCAGAGAAAGACTGATTGAACAGGAAAAGATGAATTAACAAATCCAGAAGTATGAGAGGGAACTAGGTAAATATAAATAGTTAGAACTATATAAATATAAATAATTAGACAAAAACAAGCGCTTTTTCCAAAATTTTTAACACGCTTATATTAGCTTCACCTGTATGTATGTATGTATGTAACCGACTCCTTTGGACTCGATTTTTACCCACTTTAAACGGACAGATTTCATTAAAATTTTGCACACCTGTCAAAGATCGATGACAATGCGATAATTCGATAAAAAAAAAAATATATATATATATATATATATGTAGTTTAAAAGTAATAGTAATGTGTGTGCCATATTTTTCGTCTATCGAGCAACCCACGCTTTTTCACAATAATACTAGTATTTTTTGTTCATTACCATTTTCAGCTTATATTAGGAATTATTTTTCACTTTTTTTTTAGAAGTACTTTAAAAGCGTGTTTTTTAGTTTTTTTAAACTATATTTTTATTTTTATGTTTGTTCGCCGATTACTCGGAGACCCCTGAACCTAATTGAGAAATTCATTTTGGTCTGAATTAGTATACTTGTCATGTGGTCTTATTTTCATCAGGTGACGACCTGAATGCATTTTATGTAAATGAAGTCGGTTTTTTTTTGACATATTATTAAAAATAATACTATGTGGACGGGATGGCAGCTAGGTCAGAGGTTCAGCACTCGCCAACAGCTTAAGGTATTTCCAACAGAAGATTTGAGTATTTACTTCAATTAAACAATATTTATTTTTTTAGTGCATTTGCTTTTGGCTATTATTTAAAGTATTTTCTATTTAGGTGACGTAAAAAGAATCCAACGTGCATAATTAATTGCACATTACTGGTGTAATTAACATCTTTATTTTTTTACAAAATCATGTTTTTTTAATGAAATACCTCACAATATGTTTAACAATGAAAATATCATAGGGTAAATTTGACTTAATATCGAAGTAATATCGAAACTTGAATTAAAAATAACAAACTACTATCAAATATATATTATGTAACTTCAAAATCTCAAATCAGATTAGAATAACAGTATCAAACCACTAATACTTGTATATTGAACATTTACTGCAAACATTTAGTTCGGTACAAAATAACAGGATATATACCGAAACTGAATTACTATATTTGAATTAATTTGTTATTAACAGCTTTGCTTGCAAAGCCTGGGGCTGAATTCCAGTAAATAGAATGACGATGCAGTTAGAATTGATTTCATTGCATAAATGAATATTGTGGTCTTGTTTGATTTGGAACAGTCTGACTAACTGAATGCTATTCCGCATTACAGTTACGTGAATTGTTTGCACCTGTAACGTGTTAAATAGACGATCATTTTGGCTGGTACCTACTCAAAAAAAAAAAGAAATAGAGATCATGGAAGATGAAGCAGAGAAAGTAGAACGTACCTCTCTCGCTTTATCAATATTTGTGCATATTGTCAAGCAGGCTCTCCGGTTTAGAATTCAATGTTTGTATTTAAAACACTAGACTGATAAATATAATATAAATAACCGAATCCAAATCGGACCAGAACTTACTGAGAAAATGGCTACAAGATTTCATACATACGGATCAAATACAAAACCCTCCTTTTTCGACGTCAGTACAGAGGAACAGGAAAAAGGTTCCAAAAGTTATGGATTCAAAAAAAAAGTGCTTGTCGAGCAAACAGCCTTCATCGTGAAAACCGAAAGGGGAAAACTCAAAACTATCATTAATCAGATGTCAACGCAGATGTATTGAAGGCTGGGAGCCTTCTTTGTAACGTCAACCACTTGTGAAGATAGTTGTGAAGATAAATGTGTCACTCTGGTGTAACAATGGCGTCAATTGTGTTTTGGTATTTTCTGCACTGGTATTGTGTATATCTTACTGTAGTTATATATTGAACGATTTCTTATTAGATTTTTTGCTTACTGAATATATGACCGCTACTTCCTCACTGACTAACTTTTTAGGTTTAGAATCACTTTATTTCTCAAAAAGAATTGTTTACATAATTCACTTACTGAGAAACAATATTTATAACTAAATTAAATATTTTAGAGCGCACAAAGTAGGTGGGTAATGGATAAGAAACAAAATAACAAACAAAAATGTGGGTAAACAAATAACATAAACGGAAACGCTAAGCAACTCGATCGAGTCAACCAGGCAGAAACATGGATGCATAAATTTATTTTTTTACTAGATGTGGCATTGACGGCATAGTTTGCTATAAACAGATATGTGTAATATTTTGATTTTATCTTTATCTAACTTGACCTGACTAACTAAAAACCAAACAACTATTTTGTTCCTAAATCACCAACTTTAATACATTGTACAGGGTCTTATTTCATTGTAATATTTATGTAGATTAAATCATAAAATTACGAAATAACCAAATCCTCATATGCAAATTTACACTGTAAGCTACTTTGTGTGCCAAATTGCATCAACATTCATTATTTAGCGTAAAAAAGTAACAAAAATGCCAATAGTCGATCTTCACAAACTTGCTCTATTATAATATTAGGAGAATATCAAACAATTTATGTTATTTTATATCTACTTTTTTTTAAATCTGTGAGTAATGCCAAAACAGTATCCGATGACAAATATTATTTATTTTTATATTATGAAACTGACTTTCAAATTTGTGTACAATAAAGAGTTATCTATCTATATTTAATAGACCTCTAAATACGACAGGATATATCCAAACAAAGGCGAACGCGTGCGGATAAAGTTAGACAATTTCTAGCCGGGATTTGTCAAACTGAGATTGTTTTGTCGAGCTCTGTAGCCCTAAATGCGTTCGGCGTTGCCACGTACAGATAAATCGCTCACACGTAAGCTTCAATGCGGTAATATGACGACAGCTACAATATAAGTGAGTCCCTGTAAATGCGCTTATGTGCTGTAACATTAGCGAAGGTATTCAATTTTTGAATGCTGAATTGAAAATATAAAAAATATACAACCCAACCCAAATAAAAAAAGACTGTAATATCTGGGTTTCTAGGGGTAAAAGAGTTGTCCCTTTTAAATGACTTCTTCTACTTCCTGCCCTTATCCTATTTTAGTTTGGGTCAGCCGAGAACGTCTCCATCCTCCATTCTCCTTTGTCAGCTTTCTCGCTATCACACACTCCTTTTTTAAGGACGCTGGGCAGGAATCGTAATTTCAGTATTTTAACCTGGGCCAAATGAGGATAACAGAGTTTGAAACTAAAGAGCGTAAAGACTCTTTTTTAAAAATTAAACTACGGGTCTAAATCGTGTAATAAAATAAATTATTATTAAGGTAAATAAATACCTATGCTCGATGTTTCAAAATGATTATTTTCCTTTATAATAATTACGCGATTTAGACCCGCTGTCTAATTTTTGGAAAATGTTCTCAAATCGCAACACTTTAAAAAGCATATAGAGTACAAACTAATACAGCCTGGACAGTTATCGACGCAGATTAAAATACTGATTTAATGCAACTGAATCATACTTAATTTGTATCACAGGCCGTAATATCCCGTTGACGACAAAATGTGAAATAAATTCAATTCAGCTCATTTATTTGGCATTCAACGCAAACCCAAAACAAAAGCTTTGAATGATGTAAATATTTAAAGTCAAACTTCAAATATTTAAATCCGGTAGATTTGGCCTGATTTTCCTTAACTTTGTGATTTGCATTCCATTCACGAATACAATGGGGAAATCATTTAAGTATCGGCAAAATAAAAATTGGTATCGAAGGAACTATGTCCTAATCCTCAGGGAGCAGTGCAGTACGCAGCGTCATGATTGAGATTCGACTGACGAGATGTGCTTACGTTCTTTGAATGCTACATGCATTATTATTTCTTCTTGTGGAATGATAAAAAACTTTATTTCGAATTATGAACAACAATTATTCAGTAGGAACGAAATTAAATATTTAACGAAATTATCAATATCCTCGATGGTCTAGTGGTAAGCGTATGTGCCTCTCGAGGTCTCGGGTTCGATATACGGGTCGTGCAGTGTTATTTATGAACTTACAGCCAAGAAATTCACAATAGCAGCACAGAGTTGGAATTGTGCCCGATGGAGATAGGCGCACCCCCCTATTCCATGGGACCTTAAAACAGGTGACATAATCACCTGTGTTGTTATACACCTCTCCCATATTCTGGATAATATAGGCGTGATGTTATGTTATGTAATTATCAATATCTGTATCTACTGAAAGAAACTTTAGTCTTTAATATTAAATTAACTAGACTTAAAAATATTTGTCGCCAATACAAAGGCGAGTCCAGCTTTTGAGAGAGGGCTCACATAAACATTTTTTTTTATTAGTCGCGAATAATGAAAAAATCTACTGTTTTCCTAGACCCAGCTAAGGACCATGGGGGATTATGATCCCGACAACCTCCCCCCTGAATCCGCGCCTGCGCTAATATTCGAGAGAGTTTGATTTAGATATATTTAAAATTTTCATGAATCATGAAATTTTATATGAAACTTTCAAAGCACGAATAATACCAATTACAATGAGGTCGGCCTATATTTACACAATTTCAACAGAAACAAATTCCACAACCTATTGTGGAGTGATGCTTTAGACACAGTTTACTATTCGAATAAACTTTTGCCAGACTTGCCGTTCAATTAAGACCACAGAGCTCTGAATAACACTTCATCACGTTTTTTTCTGTGAAATTTGTTAGTTAATATTATACAGTTTAATGAGACGAAAAAGATTATTGTCCAACTTTGTTACTGTCAACTCTACACTTGCAAAATTATAACCATTTTTAAAATTGATACAAAAACTAATATTCCGGCGAAAGTTTCGATCTATTGGTTGTAACCAAATACAAATAGCTTAATTAAAACTAAATAGACAAAATATTGTTTAGATTTAGAGCGTGGTTTCTAAAATACGAACAGCGAACTCGACTAAATATAAATGGCAAAAGGTCAAAAGTTATTGCTCTATTCTATAGCTAACGGTCTCCAATAAATAAATTACTACTTTTGGAACAAGAATTCCATGTTTAAAAATAAAATTAAATTGAAATTAGAATTCTTAGCCAAACAAAAATTATGTTGATTTGAAACGGCCAGTACTGCAGAACGGCATATTCATGAATATGCCGTTTGGTAAAGACCTATTATTATAACATTTAAATTACCTATTATTATAATATATATTATAACATAATTTATTGTATAATTTTATACAATATTGAGGTTGATAAATTAAGAATCCAGCAGGAATCGAACCTGCACCCCCGGGTTAAAAGCCCTAGGTGCTTAATTTCGAATCCTGCTGGATTCTTAATTTTTCAACCTAAATATTGTATAAAATACAAAAAGGCATAGCAAAGCTATAATTTGCTTTAAAATATAACAAGTAATTAGGTATAATGGCAACAGGTGGGCACTGAATAGTACTACTACTAAGTCTAGGTCACACTTTACATTCGCTACAGCCATTTAGATTGTTAAATTACGTTAGCAAAAAATCACGTTATATTTGGAGTGCTGCTTGATATGCAAAAGTTAAGCCGCTTATCAACATGGTGGATAGTTGTTTTATAATTAGCAATGTTACTTTGTCTGTTAGACCTTCACGGCTAAACCAATGAAGCGATCTTGATGGAAATTGGAATGCAGATAGTTCGAGTCCCTAGGAAGGACAAAGGCTTTTTATTGACGTTAATTAAATAAGGATCGTATTATTTGACAAGTGGTTGTACCAGAGATTTTGTGATTGCGTTTAGGGAGTAATTTTAAATGTTATAGTTCAGTTAGTACTTATCAGTAGTATTAGGATTAAATGACAAAATGTTTAATAATTGAATAGTTTTCCTATTTAGCTAGGTAAATATAAACAACAGGTATCACAAAAACTATAGTTCCAACTAAGTAATACTTCTTCGAAACATATTACGATCCAAACATGAAACGTTCACATAATACTTGGTTAAAATTTAAAAGGGTTAGTTCCTTTGTTATGCATTAATAATAAGGATTTCTATAGCAAGGTTCTTCTGAGGTTCCCATAATATTGAAGGTTTATAATGTAGCTATTACTGCAGAGACTTTAAGTTATGTTTGCAAATATTTTGTATTCTTTGTATTGTGTAGTGCAAACAGTCAAGATTGCCATCTATTTTATTTTAAAATCTGCCAAAGCTGAATGGCGTGTGTTACAGAGTTATTTTATTTGAATTAAATATTCCAACTTCTGCACAAAAACTTTGTTAATCGTGATATCCTTTATTTTACTAACATAAATAAAAACAAAGCTCCCCTTTACAAACAAAGCTAATCGATAAGTTCGTATCTATATATGGAGTTTCATACGTAAGCCATAGTCATTTCAGCCAAGGAAAAGCGAACAATTAATGTGATGTAAAAACAGTGGGGAAGCTGGCTTTGTCTTTAAAACAATGAGAATGGTGAAACCGTGTAAACTTAAGTACTTATTTCCTTGTAATTTCCTTTTAAGGCACTTCTGCTGACTTTAAATTTCGGATTTGGCGGATAAATGTTATGCACTAGTTAGCTTTGTTACACCAAGTGAAGAAGTTGCCATATTTAATAAAACTTTTGAACTAAAATTAGTGTGAACTATAAACCAAATCAATCAATCTACCGCGCTTTTTTTCCAATTACATTGGGGTCGGCATCTAGTCTATCGGATTTTGCTGAATATCAGTATTTTTCTTGGAGTGACTGCCATCACCCAGTAAGAGGTATTACGATATTTTTAGACTAGTTGTTAGAGTTTCTGGCCTCTGACTACACGTAGCGACTGCCATAGATCTCCAAATGGCAACCGAGACCATTTTTACGTGCTCGTCTTGTTGAGATGGTCACCCATCCACAGCCGACCGCGATTAGCATTGCTTAACCTGCAAGAACGATTGGTCGGCGCGGCTTCGACTTAGCCATGAGTAAAATTTTCATAATGCTTCACATTTTTAATACTTTGGAAGCTTCGAAACCATTGGCACTGTGTTTGTTACTATGATTTAAACACTTTAAATGCACTCATATATTTGACGGTGTCCATGTGCCGATATATTTGTGCAAGTTAGGATTTTTTATAATTAAAAGACTTAGGTTGTTCTGATATCATTGATCAGTATAGACGTTCCTTAGGTATTTTGTATGTGATTATATGTAAGGAGGCGACTGTACATAGTTTAAGTCAACACTTTATATTTGACGCTCTTAAAAAAAGTTCAGTAGTTATCAGATGCCACCCAAATTTCAATCTCATCCCAGACTTAGATAAGATTTTTAAATCTTCTTTGTCATTCACTATCTTTTTGCTCCTTACCGTGCCTCATTCTTATTTATGAGATCGAGGTCACATTGAATCGCGGAGGCTTTACTTTCCAGCAGCAATTTATTTAAATAAACGTCTACTGCAAAAGATTTTATATAAGACGCCGAAATAACAAGCAAACACATTTTGCCAATGAATATGATTAGAAACTGTTTCGTTCAATTTCATCGCGGTATTTTTTTTTGATATCTAGTTTAAATATTTTGTAGCTTCTTCTAACCTTTTAGAACTTTTGTTTTATTGCCATTTATTTCATAAACTACTAGTTTTACCTTGAAACCATAAAATACAACATTTTACAATTGAGGCTATAAGTTTTGAGTTTGCATTAAGGGGGTTCCCCCTTAATGCAAACTCAAAACTTATACGAATACATTCAAAAAATAATAAGATAATAAGAAATATTTACAACAATAATTTATACTAACACTTTGGAGAAAATATTTGGAGCACAGCAAAGTATAATATATTGTGGTATAATCACAAACAAAAAGCATAATAAAAGGAAAATAAACTCAAGGTCGAAAAACATAAATGAGGTTAGTTAAAGTACTCGTCGAAATCACAATATATACTAATTTCATCTCGTTACCAACTCTTTGTTGTTTTTTTTTTACGCCGTAACAAAAATGATTGAAAGCCACTTACAATTATATTTACAACGATAAAAATATAAATAAATGACTAAACGATTTCACCGCTGAAGGGTAGAGTGATAATATAATCTGTGTGAAGTGAGACTCGTTGATGGCTTTTCCATTATTTTAAAAGCGTTTTATTAATTTAGTATTAACGTCTTACGTAAAAACTTTTTGTTAATCTGAAAAAAAAAGTGTTTTTGTTTGTGCTTCAATTTTGAAAACACTCAAATTCGTGTTCTATCGTTAATATCGCCGTTATTCATTTGCATTTATATTCTTCGTCCAATATTAAAACAATTTGTCATCGCTTCATAAATAATCATCGGATATGAATGAAATACGACGGGGATTAATTTCCATCGTATACAAACTTCCGCCATTTTGTTTGAGATGTACATAATTCATTTGAGCTTCGGCACCTGCTTGTAATCACGCCTTTAATATTTTGTATATTTTGAGGGCAAAAAAATGTAATGCAAAAATAATTAGTTTTATTGCATCGAGCAGAATTATATAACGAGCATATAATATTTAAAAAATAGAGATACCGAAGATATTGTTGGCTTAATACGTCATGATGGATTAAGCTCACGTTATAGTGACTACTTAGAACTATCAATACATCAATACAAATAAATAAAATGGCAGTGTCTGTTTCTTATGTCAAAATATCGATATGTTTTTTTTAAGCTGGTATAGTTGTTTGCAACTTTGCCTAAAATATAGTTTTTATATTTTTTATCTGTCTGTCTGTTAGTATCGATTAATCTTTTAAACTACTGGACCGTTTTAAAAAAAAATGATGCCGGTAACTGATTATAAGGCGCTTAACATAGTCTACTTTTTATTGATGTAGAGTGGCGACAAAAAGTCCATAGGTAATCTCACAAGATAATAGTTTGAAGTGTAGTTTGACTTACGATCTTCTATTTCCAAGAAATATACACATGTTGTTAACAAATAATTGTACATACTTCATAATTTAGATTGAGACAAGATGGCCGAGCGGTTAAGGCGTGCAGTTAGATGCGTTGAGATGACTCGTGAGATCAAATCTCGCCTAGTCCTTTTTATACTTTTTGAAGTTTAGGATAACCCCAATTATAATTTCAATACCACGTAGACAAAACCGCGCCAGAAAGTTAGTTTGTTGGTATGATAGCACTAATCTCGATAACTATTGGTTGAATTTTGGCAATTATTTTAGTGTTTGATAGTCTAACGCTCATTAAAAGACTTTAGATATATTTTAACATTATGGTTAATTTCTCGGGAGTCGAGTAGTAAGTTTACTGGTGGTAGAGCTCTTGTGAATGAGCTCGAGGGCGGCAGCACCACCGTCTCACCTTTAACCTGCCGCCAAATAGTAGTGCTTCCATTACTGTGTTCCGGTTTGGTGGTGAGATCAGGCCCTGAAATTACTGGCACATGAGGCATAACACCGTAGTCCTCGGCTGCAGCGACGCATCTATAATCTGCTTTTGTGGATTGTTGATGTTCATGGGCTGTACTTCACTTACCATCAGGTGGACTACACGTTCGTTTGCTGTGGGCGTAGTATAAAAAAAAAAAGTAAGGTAAAATGTAGGTAAACGCGTGGGAGCTGCTACTACTTAATGTAATGAATTCCACGCGAAAAAAATCTCGTTTAAAAGCCAGTCTTACATAACTTTACAATGCACGGTATTGCCATGTAATAGCTCTATTTCAATGCCAATGGACAATGTATTTTGAGTGCACGGTTGGCGTAGCGGTTAAAGCGGTCGCCTCGCTAGATTATTCTAGAGCACATTTTAAAGACAAAATGACTTAAACCACATCCCTTGTATCACACTGCCTGTACGTAGTAAATCCCCGCTAAATGTGATTACCAGAGCCGGAGAGCCTGCAAATTTTCATCGTCCAGCGCAGGCTATTATCGGAGCGGAAGTGACGTCACGCCACAAGCCGTGACAAGCTTTACCCTCGGGACGTTTTAATTAGCTTTCTAACAGCCACACAGCCACTGTTATTTACCAACGGTGATCTTTAATAGACAGTTATGCTTTAATGCGACAATTTAAAGAAAAACTGTCTTTGTAGCGGACGGACATTTTGTACAACAGAAGGTACCCATGGACATAAACAATGCAAAAAGTAGATTTTATAAATAAGTTAAATCCAATATCAGTTATGATCATGAAGAGTCAACTAAAGACGTCTAAGCATTAAAAGTAATAGTATACAGGGTGTAAATGACATCGTGACGAAACCGTTTACAAGTGACTCAGTTATTGATTCTGAGTCACTGGGTGCATACAATTTTCACCTGAAAATTCATGACTTTATCAAGAAAAATATTTTTTCACGAATTTTAAACAGCATCTGAATTTGGAAGAGTATATCGTCAGATTCGGACTATCCCAATAATTTGCAATTTTTCGGTCAACTTTTGGGTTTACAGATAAAAAAATTGTACAGTTATGGAATTTGCCAATCAAAAATGTACAGTTTTAACTTCAAAATCATGTTCTTAATCACGTAAATGTGTAATGACTGAGCGCCATAACGCTTCATTTTGAAATGCTTCGTTTGGCGTTTACGTCACTTTTGTCGTAAAATCAAATCACGTAGAGTAGCACTTATTGCTTTACGTCACCCAGCTAGGACAACGCCTTAGTTAATTAATATGAAAGTAACCTGTCAAAGAAAGTCAATCCTCTTGCATTTATTATTCCTACTTTAGTTTCACGAGGGCTGAAAGCACGAAATTAAACAAGAAGTAGAATTAACAATTCACTATTAGAAATGAACCAACTTGACGGAAACAATCTATTCTATTCAGAGTGATAGTCACGATCCTTAGAAATAATTAATAAGATTTGGAGTAAAATATTAAATAATAAATATAATTCGCGTATACTAGAAAGAAAATAAATATATATATATATTATTTATTTACTATTTTTTTTTATATTACGCTCACAGCGAACGAACGTGTAGTCCACCTGATGGTAAGTAGAGTACAGCCCATGGACATCAACAATCCACAAAAGCAGATTATAGATGCATCGCTGCAGCTGAGGACTACGGTGTTATGCCTCATGTGCCAGTAATTTCAGGGCCTGATCTCACCACCAAACCGGAACACAGTAATGGAAGCACTACTATTTGGCGGCAGGTTAAAGGTGAGACGGTGGTGCTGCCGCCCTCGAGCTCATTCACAAGAGCTCTACCACCAGTAAAAATTATATTTTTTATTATATTTTCTGTCACAGATCTTTAGAGCGTTATGAAGACAAACTTAAGGCACGTATAAATGCAAGAGAGACGGACGTTTTAATGTCTTCACTTGAAATTGGAACTAACAAACCTATTGGATACTTATACATTATAATATATACCTATTGGACCTAAACATAACAGGTGAAATGTGGGTGTTGTACACCTCTGCCACACTCTTCTGGGAAATATAGGTAGACCCAAGTATTTCAAATCAGATTATAGAAATATCTTACATACCATTAACATCAACCCGCGATAAGCCCTACTGCTCTGCCCCGTAGAGTTGAGTGTAATCTTAAATATCATAAAACCTTTCTTGAAAATCAATCAAACAGAAAAAAAAATATCAAAATCCAATCAGTAGTTCTTAAATTAGCGCTATCAAACAAACAAACTAACTTTCACCCGCAGTTACGTCTGCGTGGTTGATCAATAAAAATAGACTATGTTTCGCGTCTTGTAATCAGTTACGTGCTTCTATAATTTTATCAAAATTGTCGAGACGTTTAGAATATTAGCCGAAACTAACAGACAGATAGATTTAAAAACTTAAAAACTCTTTTTAGGCATAGGTATCGTGTAAATAACTATACTCATTGTTATTATGAAATTAAAAACGTATACTTCAATAGTATTTATTCAAATTCAAATTATTTATTAATTGTTTGTTACAGGTGTTACGTATACAGTTCTTATGTACTAGAAATTAAGTCTCCATGTGTAACATGCCATATTTGGCGTACAATATAACCATGCATATTTATTTATAATAATTATATGTATACATTTCTCATTAGTCATAAATTATAAAAATATCAAATTCATCACATAAAATTAATTTAAACTATAACACTAAAAATATCTTTACAAAATAAATGCATTAAACAAAATAAAGAACCGTTAGTCATAATAAATTACATTAATTAATTAATTAATCAATTTGTATTAATTTCCCACTAACACTCCAGTTACCAGTTATTTTCATATTATTGTCTCTTGTAATTAGGGGTGAGTCCATCGAAGACAACCATTCGCAAATAGACTCTTTATTGCTACTAATTTCCATCGGTAAAATATCCAACACTTAAGCGAACGAGAATTGAACCCAGGACCTCGCATTCTCAAATCAGTAGTCGTATATTCTATCTCTGTCTGCACGTGTGGTGTAGTGGTTTAAGCGATCGCCTCGCCGCTCTCCACTGCACTGGTGTTGTGGGTTCGATCCCCACATGGGACAAATCTTTGTGTAATTCGCAAATATTTGTTCTGAGACTGGGTGTGCTTGAGTGAGTGAATGTGTGTATTTATATGCTTTATCAATTAAAATATACAATTGTCTTCCAGAGACAATTAAAAATAAAGAAAGCATATCAGCATTTACCAATAGTCTAAAAATTTTACTGATGAAAAAGTGCTACTACTCAATTAACGTGTATCTAAATGATACCCAATCAAACACTACACAAATAAATATAATTACATAATACCGATTAAAAAACGTTATGCTTTGTCTCTTATTTTTTATTAAAAACTTATTTTTATTATATAACATTATTATTGTCCTCTCTTCTACTTTGCTATGCCCGACAGGGTTCACAATGTTCCTAGATTTAATATTTACCACCTAAGACACACATTTGTGAAACGCAATAAATTATTGAGTATTGAGTATTGTCATTGGGACCATTAGATAGTGTAATTGCTTCTGGCGTTCTATCTAATGTAAAAAATCCAAATTTATCTTTTATTTTTTATCCCTACACTATCACCTCCATCACTTAGGTATGCAACGTTCAGCGTCACTGCAGCAGGACAAATATTTGTGTGACCGAATCTAATCAATGTTCCGACTTGGAGTTTGTTTGCTTCTGAGCGTCTTCAGGGGCTGAACCGCCTCAGTAGGAAATACATCGAGTTGAACAAATTTGCATCAAACTGTGATATATTCACCCAGCCTCCATCCTCCATTAACATTGGGTCAGCTTCTAGTCTAATGGATTCAGCAGAATATTAGTATTTGACATGGAATGAAAGCCATAAGACATAATTAAAAAAAAAAACGACGCCCGTACTGAATAACGCCTGTGCCGCGGGGGTGTTAACAAACATTTATTTCACACACACAAAGTACACAAAAAAAAGAGTCAGAATAAATGTTTGCATTGGATTGGTTCACACAGAGGATTGTCCTGTGTGGGGATCGAACCCACAACACCAGCACAGTTGAGAGCAGCGAGTAAACCGCTTTAACCACTACACCAACAGTGCACTCAAACCGACCTAAACTCGTCAGTAAATACTAAAATAATTTTACATTAATTGTTTTGAAGAGATATGTGATTTGCCTTCTGTTCGAATTCATAATAGTAATTATATAACTAAACTTGTAATTCATACACAGCAGTTCATATACCTCGAACAAGAGTACCGTAGCAAATGTTTTGAATCATAAATTTAACTAACCACTGAAATATGTGCGTACAACTGCCGCCGAGCTCCGACCGCTCGTTAAAACTTCAGAGGACCAATGTATTTTGTATTAGTTTTAGAACTACTATGATACAACTATTGCTGAAATACTAGTGATATGCAAAATATACAAGTAACTAGTTGAAATATATGATAAAACGGCGAATGCGGTTAAAACAAATCTGACAACCAATCTAATATGGAGTCGAGGTCTGTCTGCAGATACTCGCTCTGCGTAAGATACTGATATTAACATGAATCTGTTGGATTAGAAGTGTTGCCCAGCAAGAGTCTTGCAAGTCTTGCAATTACCTATAATGCTATTGCTATTTGTTAAAGTTTACTTTAGATCTTAGAAAAACTATTAAAATAGGAACATTTTGAGCTTGAATTAACATAGCCATAGTAAAGACCAACCAGATTAATAAATGTCTAAAGATTTAATGAAAAATTCGAAAATTCAACTGCCACATGGTTACTGCCACATGGTTACTGTCACGGGAGTAACTGTTTCTTAATTAACATTTACGTAATCAGTATAATGTATTCGTTACCATTCTAAGCATTCTGAAACTTATTTTATTCTTTGAATGGAACACCTGTACTCTGAAATTTGAAAATCGAAGTTTGTGTGATCGTGTTCGTGGCTTGCAAGACTTGCAAGACTCTTTCTGGGCAACACTAATTAGAAGCCTTTTTACTAATAAATCGAGAAAGGTTCAGAGAAATGATTAGACTCGGGTATCGTAGCAAATGATCAAATTAATAAATATAACCAACCACTAAAATATGTACGTACAACTACCGCCGCGCCGTGCTTCAACCACTCATTAAATCTTCAGAAGCGTCTGTACGGGTCCAATGTGTTTTGTATTAACTTAGTTATACAACTAGGTTGATTAAACTATTGCAGAAATACTAGTGATATGCAAAAAATACAACAATACAACATCACACCTATATACCCAGTAGGATGTGTTAACATTCACGCCTGACCTACTACTACTACTGTACTAAGGCTGTTATTACATTTATTTTGATGCATTTGATGTTTAAAGAGCCAATAAGAGCGCACCATGCATGTGCAGCAACAATTATGTTAACATTATTAAAATTATGAAAATACGGGTGTTACTCAAGACTGGCTGCGACTCAGGCGCGACGTATCGCACTCTCTTGATAATGCCTAGACATATAGGCGAAACCGCGGTCGACTAAATAGACCAACATTACGTGAGTAACACCCGTATTTTCATAATTTTAATAATGTTACAAACTCACGTCAGTTTTAATAAAAATTATGTTATCCTCTGAACCAACGAGACTTTAGTCTAATGACCTCCCAAACCGCGCGGACATTTGCCTGTAATGTAACGTTGAGATTCGATTTGAAACATTACGTTGATGGTATTAAGTACCGTATCTTGATACGGTATTTAATACCTTTATATTACAAGTTGTAACCAAATATTACCTTACAAGTTTCGCACTATAATGCTCGATTCACCTCCAACACCGGGTGTAATATTTGAATATATTAAAGGCGGTCTGGGTGTATCGCAAGTAAAAATAACTAGAATTTGCAAGACACGTATACAGGTCAGATTATTCGTTTTGTGAAGCAGACGTGCTAGATGCAATAAAACTAAACTGCTTGAATTTCAGACTGGAGCGAAAACAGACTGCAATTTAAACGTGACTTATGAACAGAACTCTTGCCATGACGTCTTAGGCTACCTGTCCACTGGAGCGGAACGGGTTTGCGGAGCTATGAAACTGAGTAAGGTTGCGTTTCCGTTAAATCTGAGCAGACAGTATTGACTAACCACAGTGACAATTAAGCAAAACACTGTAAGTAAAGTGGAGTGGAGTGGGCGGTATGGGGCAGGATGAACGGATTTAAATAATAAAAGAACGCGTGGCTCTGAGCTGGACATGGCGGAGTGGGATCGAGTAGACTTTCAAATCTGTTCGATAAATATAACAAAATTGAAAATGTCTGCATCTTGTCTTTAAATTGGAGATATTAAAGTAAAAAAATATATGAGGAGAAGAGAATTTTTGTCTGTCTGTCTGTATGTTCGTAGGTGCATCACGCAAAAACGACTACATGGAATTGGATGCATTTTCACATTTGTGTAGCTTAAGGTCTAGCTTAAAAATGATTATATGTTTTTTATTAGCTTATTAAATGCATGCACACTTAATTTAATTAATTATTTAATTCATGTTTATTGCTACTGACTATATTTATTATCAAAATTATTATTTATTTCTATTTAACTACTTTGGCAGTGTAAAGGGGAAGACTGAAAATCGGCGTTGCTGGTGTCGTGGCTCGCTGCGCACTGCAACAATAGCCGAGTCTTCTCCTTTTGCTACATCTTAACATTTTAATCTTTCTCCTGTAATTTATTCAATGTATTTCTTCCTTTCTGTAACTTTTATGTGTTTTGGTGGCAATAAATGATTTTTTACTTTACTTTTTTACTTTTATGTTTGTATTTTATACCTAAGGGGTTGTTAATAAGGGAGTTTTAATTTATATGGCAGATTCATCAATTATAAAAGAAAATGCAAAGAAATCAAAGTAGATTCCTTAATAACGTAAATAAACTGTACGATATTTTTTTTGGCAAATTACGCTCCTATGATGTGAATAATTTTATATGTGAAGTAAGTAAATTTTAAAAGAAAATGCACAAAATGCCGCACATAAACTTTCCCTATACGACATAAATTACCAATAAAATATTATTTTGGAAATTCATTTTCCCAAAGTGTAAATCTGGGCTTGTTAATAAGGGCAGTTCCTCAATTTTGTAGGAAATAGCATGGAAATTTAGAACTTCACGCGCACGAAGTCGCGGGCATAAATAATAAAGTCAAATATAATTATAAACACGTGTCACAGCTTTGCCCCACCCTGCTTCAGCGGAAACCACCTATCCTATATATTAAAATCACTCCGTTTCTCCACTATTCGGCTCCGCTCCGCTTCTGAGGACAGGCAGTCTTATTTATTTAACTTCTTTATTATTTATTTTAATTTTAATGTTGATAGTTCGACCCTGTAAAACAGTCACACTACAAAGATCTATTCCAGTATTATATTGTTTATCAAATGTTCAAGTATGTACCTCAATACAGCCAATGACATCAATACAACGCTCGACTGCACAAAATTATATCAATTCTCCATCAAAAGATATGACGTAATATCCATCTGCTAAAGTTTCTTTCAATTGAAAAGTAAAAAATTCAACATCTAAAAAGCAATTGAGAAATCTGAAGCCTCGTTCCCTGACAACGGGGCGACAAAGTTTTGTGATATTAAAAAAGTTCCCAATGTTGCCGACTACTATTCTCTAAAACTTTTTTAAACCGTCATTCAGCAACGACATTTATTTGTGATCTTTACAGACCAGCCTTTGTGCTTCACATAGGCAAATTCTTGCTTCATCAACTTTTTTTTGAACAAACTTTGGCTTTACTTAAATTTAATTACGTCGATTCATCGAGATTATGCCTGGTTCGTCTGTCCCATATTTGATATAAATAAATTAAAAGCAATGTAATAGCAAGCTAAACCCTATTGAGATATTAACGTCAGTGGCCAGTTTCAGTGGAACAGAAAAAGGGCAAGATAGCTTAGGTAGAATAGGGTTATGGACTTGAGATAATGAAATCAAAACAAATAAAAAAAATTGAAGTACCTATCTGTTTTTAACGTCAAAATAAGAATGTTTTTTCCAGTTAATAAAGTTATTTTCACGATACCTATGCCTAAAATACAGTTATTTTTTTTGTCTGTCTGTTTGTTTGTATATCAGCTAATCTTCTGATCGGCTGAACCGATTTCAAGTAACCCCAAAAAAGTATAAAGCGTAATTGTAAGTGATTTACATTACAATTATAAATAGGCATTAACATTTTTCAAGATAAACATTAAATATAAGTAAGAAAGTTAGAAGATTATTCCTTCAGACTAAAGTACGATGATTATCTTTTTTACAAGAACTGGTATTAAAGGTTCTCTTTATTAATGTTATTTTACTGTAAAGATTATAATGAACTTCCAAATTGACCTGTTAAACATAAGAGTTAAGCATTAACCATTCGCGCTTTGTTCTTAATGCCACGATATTCAAAGTTAGACCAACTTATTACTTATAGCTATTTTAACTTTTTTGATAAACTTATGAGGGTTTTCGTCTAAAAGTAGGAATAAGTGTGTACAATAATATTTCAACACGTTGTTTAATGTTATTCATGAGTTAATTAATGTTCCATTTGAGGTTATAATTATTTCAGAAATAATCCAGTGTACATAATTCATTCGCAACCAGCAGGTAAACATATTTGGTTTAACATCAATTAGGATATTTGATAAAATAATGTTACTTGTTACAGACTCGCCGATTAACTCTACTAATGTAACTGATATCAGCACTTAAATTAAAAACGAACAACGACAATGCTCAATTATCTACAACAAGAATAAATAGCCTGAATTCTGAATTTACTGCGTGTGACGTGTGACATAATACAAACTGCAATCAGTATTCCTCTCACAACATTAAAATAAAAATAAAAATAAAAATATATTTATTCTCCCAAACAATTAAAATACAAATATAAATAATATCAACAATAAAACTTATTTCTAGTGTATCTTAGGGGCTATACAAAAAACTGTAATTGTGAGACTGGTGCCTAAACTAGATACAACAGTGTGTATCTGTATTTATAGGTCACCAGGAAACCCACGCAACCAGTAAACACGAGTAGGAACGAGTACATTATTACTATTTAATTTTGTTATATAAACAATAAGAAACAAACTACAAACTACATTATGGATTAACTACTATTTTATTGATTTGGTCGTAGGAGTTAAATTAAAACCTCGAGCAAATACTCTGTTTCATCGTAATTCAGAAGCTGCAACCAATTTGTAAGCATTTTTTTGCATTCATATCTAGATTTATTATTATTTACATTGAATGGACAGTTACTGGCATACATCACAGCCTTAGACCCAAAAACCAATATGGACACGCAATGAACGCAAATGTCAATGCAAATTATGCTGCCAAAACTCACGGGGGAGCGGGAAAGTAGATTGTTCCACGCACGTGTCAAATCATATTATTGTACAACCAATTTTGCATGGCGTGCAAAAGCGGCGCTATTCCACATTTGGTAGCACACACGCCTGACAATGACATCTCCGATTGGTTTATTGCTCTGAGATCACAGCATTTGCTACCTTTTGGCAATTTATGTGCACATTGGCTCATTTGGCCCTGAAAACCGCGGGCTGTAAATCTGAACGGACGGGAGCATTAATCACTGACAATGGATTTAAGACTTCTGCCTTTTAGAGACCATTATTTTCAAACTATTACTGAAAATGAATAAAACTAAAAAAATAAAATAATCTCGATAAAATATAGACAATGTCTCTCAAGAATAATCTAGCATTCTACTGGTAAAGAATAGTTCTAAATCGTACCAGTAGTTTTTAGACAACACTCAAACAAACAAAAAACGAATCTTTCCTCTTTGCAATATTAGTTTAGATTACATACAGGGTGAATTTATATGAAAAGGACCGTCTGTTTTATAAATGGACATTAGCTTTGGGCACAGGGACATAAGAAAGTGATGGTTTAGAATCAATTGCTCGACGTTCCGCTCTTCGCTGCTCGATGCCACTAATTGGTGTGCCATTTTATAAACGACTATAATGTCACTTATCTGTTAACTGGAGGATAGCGATTTGCGGAGCGCTTTTTGATTTCGTCTTGTCTTATTGCAAATCAATAAATTAAATATGTTTTCATAATTCTAGATATCTATAAGTATCATTAAAATCATATTATCGCTCACTAACGGTTAAGGAAATCTTCGAGAAGAAACCTATAACTGAGAGTGCCCGAGGATATGCGAAGTCTACCAACCCGCACTTGGCCATAAAATCGTCTAACCCTTTCGTCATAAGATGTAGCCCGTCGTCCGATGACGTATTAAAAATAAAACATATTAACTTTATTGCAGAACCCGTATGATGGGCCTCTTATTGTCAATGTATAATCCACATTTGACAACTCGCCATACAAAAACGTCCTGATTTAGCTTTTGTGTTATAAAAAACCTTTCTTCAGTAGGAATGGTCAGAGAGCATTAATTAACAAGAGCCGTCTCATGGCGACGGCATCTGTGCGAACATGCACTGCACATTTTGCGCCAACAAATCACGCCATGGCACTGATCAACGCCTTGATTGCTCAGCATCCAGATGTTGATGTTTTTGAAATTAAATTGGCAAAATTTTTGAATATTTGTGTCACATTCTTTTTTAACTGTAAGTAATTTAGTCTTTAGTATCTAATTATTGTATACCTAACTTATTGTACGCATTGGTGGTAACTGTTAGTGCAATGAGTATTTGAATAATAAATAAATAAATAAATAAGAGACAACTATAAGTTTTAAATAACATTGTATCCACTTTAGAAATAAGTATGGATTTTGACAGCTTTTACCCGGCCCGGGGAAAATTTATTGTGTAATTTGACAATCCTATTGTAGCAAAAGTATAACCGTCAATTAGTGTATAATATATATATATACTAGCGACCCGCCCCGGCTTCGCACGGGTACAATGCTGATACTAAATACACTACAGAAAAACTGTGAACGTTGTATATAAACACAGCGGCCCGCTCCGGATTCGCACGGGTATATAATAATAATATAGCCTATGTCACTCACTGAAAAAATGATTAAAATCGATCCAGTAGTTTTGATTTATTCATTACTACCCGTGGCCCGCACGCGTTAAATTAGGAGTAAAACAATTCCCCTTTCCCTATACCATGAAGATTTCCTGCTATCTTTGGATCTGCTATCTATACTTTTTTATTCATCTTTTTAAGATATACAATTACGTAGTACATAAATTTGATCTATCTCGTAAGGTTTAGCCAGCGTTTGCAATGTAAGCGCAGAAAAATATGTTTGTTACGACATCACATTACAAATCTTTAAATTTCTCGGCTTTTCTCTACTATAATATGCATGTATTATACATAAAAACCTTCCTCTTGAATCACTCTATTCATTAAAAAAAACCGCATCAAAATCCGTTGCGTAGTTTTAAAGATTTAAGCGCACATAGGGATATAGGGACAGAAAAGGCGACTTTGTTTTATACTATGTAGTGATACATAAAAACCTTGATCTTGAATCACTCTATTCATTAAAAAAAACCGCATCAAAATCCGTTGCGTAGTTTTAAAGATTTAAGCGCACATAGGGACAGAAAAGGCGACTTTGTTTTATACTATGTAGTGATATATATATATATATATATATATCCTAACACAAAATTCCAACAATACATCAACATTATCTGATAATCTTGCTTATACTACTTGTTTACGCAAAACTCGTTAACTCGTATATTGGCATCCTTTGTTTCTCTGTAAGAAAGGCATATGCAAAAATGTGTCTTGTATTCAATACGTTATGACTTGCTATTCTCAGTGCGAGAATCTTACCTTGCCGTAACACAGTCTTCGACTAGCACGGAAGGTAAAGAATCTTATTTCTGTATACCGTCAATTATTTTTATTTTTAATTATTATGGGTTTTCAATGCAGTTGCACAAATGAACTAACCGACAAAAAAAAAAATTAAGTACCTTCACTACCGGCTATCAATCAACTTGGCAATGTATTAGACTTATGTTTTATTTACAATGGACAAAAAGTAAAGTAATTTTCATCATGTTTTATCTTGACATCTTTCATCATCATTATCTCATCTCTGGGTATGGTTATATTTATACCGTGGTATAGTGAAAAAGTGACAGTACGCTTACAGCCACCGTGCATACTAAATGTCGAGTTTCATTGGCATAACACTTTTCGTAAAGCTAGACATGAGGCAGGAAAGATGTACAGACTCAGAGCGACTAATCTTTTTATCCTGAGCTCGACAAGGCAAGCCTCTTAGACATGTTAAATGATTACATGGCGTACATGAACCTACTTTGAGCGCTCTGAATTTAGTTCTTGGGAGTTTGTGGATTTTAATATGAACTAATTAAACAAAGAATTACATGTGATATACCTCATATCACTCATGTCAATTTTTTTTTTGAGTTTTTGAGTTTTATAGATGGATGTAAGGAATATGTATGTATAGTTTGTAGCAAGCGTTTGTTTCATGGTTGTACAGATCCTATGAACCTTACCTCACCTTTAACTTGCCGCCAAATAGTGGTGCTTGCATTTCTGAGTTCCGTCCGGTTTGATGGTGAGATCAGCCCTTGAAAATACTGGCACATGAGGCATAACTCCGTAGACCTTAAATAATGCTTTTGTGTATTATTTATGGCGATGCGCTGTTATTACCACATACCATAATATAATATGTGCATTCGCTACACATGTCATTTAGAGATAAAATATATTAAATTGTCATCACCCAACCATCCGTTGTGAAAAAAGAATGGCGAACCTTTAATAATATGGTTCAGTAGATACTCGTACATGTCGCTAAATACGGACAGCGAAGACTTAAAGGCCTAAATCGGATACAAATATTTTTCTAGAAACTTTTATCAAGATTATTTACTGGCTCAGCGGTGAAAGGTGGTACTAACAAACAGACAGTTACTTAAAGGGGATAAGTTCAAATTCAAATTCAAATTCAAATCATTTATTTTCATAGGCCCCAGGAGGCGCTGGAACACGTCAAAACATTACAAAAAATTATATAAAAATAAATCATAAATAATACTAAATTATACTAATTACAATGATTTAAATGTAAGCAGGCTATAAATACATTAAGCTTAAAATTATTTCTGTTTAATGAGTGGTTTATATAATTAATGCCACTTAGTCTCAGGCTAGCTTTGGCCACTTAAGAGGCAAAAGCTTAACAAAAGTCCATGTTGATTTAACAAAAAAACAAGTGCCGTCGTTTTTAATAAAATAATGTTTTTTGGAACGAAGTTCCTTATTGCGCGTTGCGAAAGGGGGCTAGGCGGAAAAAAAAGGAACGAAATGTTGTAACGACACTTTTCGTAGCAATTCTCGTAGCAGCGTAGTAATTATATGCTACGTTACAGCTACGGTGCTACATCATCAGACAAAACGAAAAAATGCGCACGCCGCATGGCGTGCGCATTTTTCTGTGTCTCTCTTTCTCGCTTATAGAAAAAAAGAGATAAATTAAATTTAAAAAAAAACTAAAAAGAAAAAAATTACTAGAATTGAGTTCCTAAAAAAAAAATGAGCACGCCACACGGCGTGCGCGTTTTTCTGTGTCCGTCGCTCCCTCTCTCTTATAGAACAAAAATTAAATTAAAAAAATAATAAGAAAAAATTTACTAGAGTTGAGTTTCTGCAAAAATAGGGGCGCTGGCGCGCTCAGAAAGGTCTGCGAAGGCGTACACGATCGCTGTTCTAGTCAGTTACCAGT
Source organism: Hypena proboscidalis (assembly GCA_905147285.1). Classification (NCBI taxonomy): domain Eukaryota; kingdom Metazoa; phylum Arthropoda; class Insecta; order Lepidoptera; family Erebidae; genus Hypena; species Hypena proboscidalis. The sequence continues at coordinate 13,961,774 of LR990128.1, read as the reverse complement.
GAATAAATAGCTCGATATCGTGCACTTTATTCCTTAATTGGATCTGCAGAACATACTTAAACTCTAAATCGGTGGACCTTATATACAGGACCTTGTAACGAAACCATAGCGCGATCTAATTCGATCCCAACGCCATCTATCGCGCGGCTTCGGAACTAATTGGTGCTACAGAAATATGCTGCGCATAGAGAAAGCAAGCGAAATATTTTCATTTTGTCTCTCTATGAATAATAAAGTAACTAAAAAAAATATTATCATAACTTAAAAAAAAAATACAATTCCCGCCTTTTGTTTTTTTAATTTGGTTTAAATTTTTGTTACCGTATTTAGTTTATTAATAGACTGTTTTATTTGTTTAGTGGTTAAGTTCGCATATCTTTTACTGCAATCTCGGGTGCGAATCCTGATTTGTTGTTATTTGGAATTACCGAACTTCGTTCCATCCGGGTGTCCCTTGACACCTCAGTAGTTTTTTTTTTTTATAAGAAGAGCCTCACTGGTATTTTACTGGTTCTTGAGGATATTTACGTGTCGAATTTCTCAATAGCACGAAGTTAGAATTGTTCCCGAAGAATGGCGATGGGTTCACCCCTTCCACATTAGACCTAAACGAAACAAGTGAAGTGTGGATGAAATAGACCCTTCTGATTAATAGGCGCTATGCTTCGCTATTAGAGTGAATAATTGTCGAAATCTCCGCTTCTAGGTAGACGGTATTTATGTACTGTTCCTCATTACACGCTTTATATTAGCTTCACTTGTATGTTTGTTTGTATGTAACCGACTCCTTTGGACGCTATTTTGACCCACTTTAAACGTTCATATTTCATTCAAATTTTGCACACCTGTCAAATACCGATGACAATGCAATAATTCGATTGTTTTTTTTTTTTTTTTATTTTTTTTTTATTGAAAAACACGCTCTTATAAAATATAAACCAAACTAAAAAGTAGAAAATAAATTTAAATAATTTTGAATTAAGAATAGTGTAAATATAAATGAATATGAAAATGAAAAATAATAAAAAAAGCGTGGGGTGCATGGGTCAATGGTTATAAATATTTCATTGACAGACATGAGAAAAAGGATTATCATTTCGATAATATCTTAAAAAGCACCCCACGCTTATTTTGAAATATTTTTTTTCTTTTCACACTATTATTTATTTATATTTACACTATTCTTAATTCAAAATTATTAAAATTTGTTTTCTCTTTTTTAGTTTGGTTTTCTATATAAAGCGTGTTTTTTTTGTTTTTTTTAACTATTACTTTTTATATCCAAGTTCAATCAGAAACGTGACTGTCTAAAAGGGGACAGGCACTCAATTGTCTCCCACGGGTCCCACAAAATAATTGCCCAACCCTAATGGAATGGAATGGAAAGTGGACTCATTTTTCCGCACTTAGACTCTCATTTGGTCCATTGTGCGTGGAGAGTCCTGGCTAACATAGCCAGCCTAACTCCGCCCAGAAGCACAGAAGTTTCCTGGGGACTTCACAGGCTTCGCGGAGTGACCTCATTGTTCCGAGGATTTGTTCCCGTTGAGAAGCAACGGCCCTACATTCCAGGACTACGTGGGAGACCGTTTCTTCGGCGTCAAGACATCCTCGACAGAGAGGACTGTCAGTGATTTTTATGGTGTATAGGTGTTTGTTCAAGGGACAGTGACCCGTTATTGACCCTATCATTATTTTTAGATTTGTTCTGTTTAGTCTTAGGAGGTTTTTAGTGAGTCGATGATTCGCTTGCGGTATTGCAAGTTTGGCTTGCCGACACTCAGCGATCTCTGACCATCGTTGGTTTTGGGTCTCTATCGATCTTTGGCGGATCCAGGTCCGGTATTGCGTGAAGGGGATTGGAAGAAGAGGTTGCGGGCCTTGTACTGTCGTATCTGATCCCCTTCTCGCTAGTTCGTCTGCAATGTCGTTACCAAGAGATCCACTGTGCCCTTTGATCCATTGCAGGGTGACCTGATTCCTGGAGCAAATTTTTTCTAAGGCATCGTGACATTCTATGATTAGTTTGTTGTTGGTTTTACTGTTAAGAAGAGCTTTGAGAACTGCTGCGCTATCAGAAATGAGTCTGATGCCTATTCCCTCTACTTGCCGTTTGTGAATGGCTTTTGCAGCGAGTGTTAGTGCAACACATTCACATTGAAATATTGAGCTGTGATTACCCAGCGGAATGTGGATGTTTATATTGAGGTCAAAGGAGTGTACGCCAGCACCTGAACCACTATCCGTTTTGGAACCATCTGTGTATACGCGTACTTCGTTGGCTCCTGATTGATCCTTTGCCTCCTCAATTAATTCTATGTTGTAGTTTTTGTTGAAGTTGTATACAGGAAGAGTCCTATCACATGGAGCAGCAATGAGTGGTTGTATCTCGATTGCCTGGTTCAGGATGTTCGTGTGTGGACTCGTGTGGTTTTTTCCCCATAGACCTAGGTGCATGAGCCGAACAGCAGCTATTGCTGCTTCTTGCTGTATGTAGAGGTCTAGGGGTAATATTTGTAGGGCCATCTCGATCGCTGTCGTTGGGGTTGTTTTCATACAGCCGCAGATGGATGCACATGCTAGCCTTTGGAAGCTTCTTAGTTTTGATATAGTGGTTGCTAGGATTGTCCTAGGCCACCATACTATAGCACCGTAGGTCAGCATCGGTCTAATTACGGCTGTGTACAGCCATAACGTAATTTTTGGCGATGGTCCCCAGTTTATGCCTATCATTTTCTTGCATTGGTAAAAAGCAATCGTGCTTTTGTTTATTTTGTGCTCGAGGTGCTTATTCCAGAGTAATTTGCAGTCTAGTATTACTCCCAAATACTTGACTTCCTCTTTGAGCTTAAGTTCGGTATTGAAGAGTCTCGGTAGCCTGTGTGGACCAGGTATTCTTCTGTTAGTGAAAAGGATGAGTTCTGTTTTAGTTGGATTAACCGAGAGTTCATGTACCGAGCACCATCTTTCGATTAATTTGAAGGCTTTTCTCATCAAATCGCAGAGGATGCCCTCAAATTGGCCTGATATTAATATTGCTATGTCGTCCGCATAACCTACCGTGTAGAGGTTGTGATCATTGAGCTCTGTGATGAGTTCATTGACTACCATGTTCCATAGCAGAGGTGATAACACACCCCCCTGCGGACATCCTCTTCCTACGATGCCTCGAGTGGTAGTATTTACGGTGAACTGAATAGCGCGTTGTTTTAGCATGTTGTGTATCCATTGCACGAGCGTTGGTGCCACTCCGTGTGCGGTTAGGGCTCGGTTAATACTGGTGAAGTTCGTCTTGTCAAAAGCTCCCTCAATGTCAATGAAGGCACCCAGGGTTGGCTGTTTTGACTTTAAAGAATTGCCAATACGAGTTACCACGCAATGGAGTGCTGATTCAGTAGATTTGCCCTCACTATAGGCATGTTGATTGGGATGCAGGGGCTTGTAGACTGTCAGTTGGCCTCTGATCTTTCTATCGCATAGTCTTTCCATCACCTTTAGTAGGCACGATGTGAGACTAATTGGTCTAAAGGACTTTGGCTGCGTGTAGTCGCCTCTGCCTGGTTTGGGGATGAATATGATTTTAACTTCCCGCCATTTTAGAGGGATGTAACGATGCGCTAGGCAGGCCTGGAAAACCTTGATAAGGTAATCGATGATTACGTTCCCGCTCCATTTTAGAAGTCCTGGGAAAATGCCGTCCAGCCCAGCTGCCTTGAATGGCAGGAATGTGTTTAGTGCCCATAGGACCTTTTCCTTGTTGATTACTTGCTTTGCTACGTTCCAGTCAGTACTAGTGGTGGCTCTTTCTTCGTATGGCTGCCACGATTGTTCATCAGCAATCTGGCAGCCTGGGAAGTGAGTCGTCAGAAGCAGTTCACTGGTTTCCACGTCGTTTTTTGTGTATGTTTCATCTGGTTTTTTAAGACAACCTATTGTATGTTCAGTCTCTTTCGAGAGACATGATTTCACTTTGATTGCCTGATTATTGTTTTCTATGCTAGAGCAAAATCGTCTCCAGCTGTCTTGTTTGCGTTGACGTAATAGTTTCTTATAGGTTTTTCTCGCTGCGTTGTAATTGTCCCATAGCTCTGGGGATCTGTTGTTCATAGCTCTATTGAACAGTCTCCTCACTTTGCGGCGGTGCCGTTCTAGTTCTAGGCACCACCAGTGTCTCCCACCTCGGCGTCTTGGCATCGAGAGAGGACACGACTGTTCGAAGCATGAGATAAGCGTGGACGTAATGTTGTTTACCTGGTTTTCTAGTTCATTTAAAGTTACTTTGTCTGGCAAGGGGGGTTGTCTGCCCAACTCTGAGATGACCAAGTTCCGGAATTTGGTTTGGTCAGTCTTACGAGGCATCCTTCTCGGTTGCGGTTTGGGCAGGTCCATGTCAATGTTATAGCGTATCCATCTGTGATCTGAGCATGATAGTTCATTGGATACATGCCAGTCGCGGATGGATTTAGCAATATTCGTCGTTGTTAGTGTTACGTCAATTATTGTTCTTGATCTACGGTTAGTAAATGTTGGTTCGGCACCAGTGTTAAGTAATATAAGATTTTTGTTTAAAATGAAATGAAGGAAATCCTCACCTCGGATGTTTGACTTATCATTGCCCCAAAGGGTGTGGTGTGCGTTAGCATCGGCCCCGATGATCAGCTCCAGTTTTTCCCTCTCGCAGTACTCAACCAGCTGGTCGAGTTCCGGGGTTGGGACGTCTTCGTCGCTTGGTAGGTACGCAGAGGCGAGGACGACGTCTGGAAGCTGTTGGTGATTCCTAGCTACTATGACAGCCGTCAGATCTCTAGAGCAGAATTCATTGATTAGTAGTGTTGGTGTGTGTTTGGGTGTATGTATGCAGGTTCTAGGGTTACTTACGGAGGGATCCACAAGTAGTTTGCCTCCAGTGTTGCCGAGCCCGCATATTTTCCCCTTCCTAACCCACGGCTCCTGGATTAGGGCGATTGTATGGGTGTTGTTTTCCAGCACTCTGCGTAATGAAGCCGTCGCAGTTTGGCTGTGCTGGATATTGCACTGGATGATCTTAGTCATCTCGAAGCGGGGAGGAGTAGAGGTTGCTCTCGCTGAGCTCGCTCTCCCCTCCCGCCTCTCGAAAGAACTCCTCATCGGATGTAAGTGCAGGTGATGGGGGCGGTTGCGTGTCCATCTCCACTGGTGCTTCTGTGAGTGCTGCCGCGATCACAGTCACCTCCGTCGAACTCGTCGACGGTGGATTTGCAGGCGGCGTATCTATTGCTGCTTGTGGCTGTGTCACCACAGCAGCGGGGGGCGGTACCGTAGACGTCGCGGGTGCCAGTTGCCTGGCATCCGTGTCCCGGAACCGCATGTAGATCAGCCCCATTTTGTAGTGGATCTGGCGGTCTTGTTTCTTGAGTTGGGTTGCCTCAGACTCTGTGATGCGCAGAAGTAGGTTGGTTCCCGGAGGATCCTGCCTAACTTTTTCGTGCACCACGGTCCAAGACTTAATGTTCAAATTCCTGTTTTGTCTTGACAGTAGCGTCCGCAGCTTATCCAGTTCACCTGTCCAACCTGGTACGAACAGGGTGCAGGCTATCTTCTTCGGTATTGCTGCCTGGGGACGTACTATCAGGGTAGTGTTTGCGATGGGTGACACCAGTTTGGCCGTTGTTCGGGTGAGCCACTCTCGCGTGAAAGTGTCAAAGCACCAAGCTTTGAGGACACCATCCGCGAAGTGCGCTTTTTCCTTGAACCTGATGTCGTTTGGTTCTTCTTCGAGGGTGGCCTCAGGTGTAGCCCACATTTCCTCGCACAGTTTGTCCTCGATGGCCTTCTAAAAAAAAAAAAAAAAAAAAAATAAAATATGATTTATTGACATAAACTTTTTACAGGTGGTTTGAATTCCCTAACCCCTGAACTAGTAAAAACTGTATTTCAGGAGCTAGTGTCTTCGCCTTATGATTAGGTACTTAAATATGTCATGTTATACAGTATCATAATAATATTATTAATGTAACAAAAATTCAAAAGTGTGGGTTTGCATGAGTGCGTATGTGTGTGTGTGTGTGTGTGTGTGTGTGTGTGTGTGTGAGTGTGTGTGTGTGTGTGTGTGTGTGTGTGTGTGTGTGTGTGTGTGAGTGTACGTGCGTGCGGGCTTGTGTGTGTGTGTTAGTGCGTGCATGTGGCATAAATTACATACATATTCATACATAATTATCTTTTTTCATTAAAATGTTCTCAACATCATCATAACTTTTCGCGCTAAGCCATTGTAGTACAGTTGTTCGAAATTTATATTTGGTCAGATTTTTACAGTTTATTTGGGTTTTTAAAATTTTGTTGTATAGTGTAGGTGCTAATACATTAAAGTGACGCTGGGCAAATGTAGTTTTAACAGGTGGTACAGGACAGCGGTCAACACGTTTGGATGCAGTGGGTAGAGTAGGTACAATCCTAAGATGATATCGTAGCAATATCTGGTGGACGAATAGCTTCCGGACCGACAGTACTTCTGTCCTATCGTATAGATTACTTGTAGGATATCGATAAGGTAGCCGCATTAATACCTTCAGTACTGCGCGCTGGGCTCGCTCAACAGCTATGAGAAGTGTTTTACCAACGTTACCCCAAGCACAGATGCAGTAGCGGATTAAACACTCGCACAGGGCGCGGTAGGTTTGTATAAGCAATTTGGTATTTGCTACATCACGTAAGTTTTTGAAGACATAAATAATTTTCCTAACTCTTGCAGAGAGTGTCTGTACGTGAAGTCGCCAGTCAAGCTTTTCGTCCACAGTTACACCTAAGTATTTGAGAGATGGAACTCGAGATAGCGAGGTACAAGTACAGTCAACGCGGCTGGTTAAACGGTTGCATGGAAACACATGAGTTTTGAGCTCTAGGTGCTGCTTTGGGCTGGTTACATGGGATTTGCTGAAACATATATATTTAGTTTTGGAAGCATTAAGTGTAAGTAGACTGTCTTCAAGCCACTCGGTTACTTTGGCCAGGCCACTCTCAGCCACTTTGATGGCTTTTTTCCAATCAGTGTCGTGGAAAAGCAAAACAGTGTCATCGGCGAACATTATGAGCTCAGCCTGAGGTAGTGGAACATTATTTAAGCTGTCGATATATATTAGAAATAGGGTAGGTCCAATCGTACTTCCCTGCGGTACACCGAAACCACAGGCTCCACTAGCGCTCTCATAGTTGTCCACCCGTACACTTTGAGATCGGTTTTTGAGGTAATCTTTAAACCATTCCAGAACAACTCCACGAATACCAATGTTTTCCAACCTCGTTAGTAATATTTTAATAGAAACCGTGTCGAAAGCTTTCTGGAGGTCCAGAAAGACTCCGACACATCTTTCGCCTTTCTCTATGTACGAGGTTATAATATTCGTCAGCTCCAGGACCGCATCCTCCGTCGACCTACCCTCCCTAAAGCCAAATTGATTCTTGTGCAAGAGTTTGTTTTTTTCTAAGTAGCAAATTACCCGTTTGTTAACTATTTTTTCTATAACCTTTGACAGGGTTGAGAGAAGCGAGATAGGCCTGTAGTTGGTAGGTTCATTTTTGTCTCCAGTTTTATATACAGGACAAACTACAGCTCTTTTAAATATAGATGGAAAAATACCGGACTCCATGCTTAGGTTACACAAAAAGGTAAGCGGTACAGCCAATTTATCAATGTTAAGCTTCAGAATGTCAGCAGTTATTTTGTCCCAACCAGGCGCACTGTGGGACCTTAGGCCAGCTATAAGTCTTGCTACTTCTTGCGGGTCTGTGGGGCTAAAGGACATTGAGTCACGAGGCGGATTTTTTGCTCTGGACAAGGAGGCTAAATCATTCTCATTAAGATTCATTTTTTTTTAGCATGTTACCCGCTAGTGTGCCGCCAATCGATGTAAAGTAGTCATTAACCGTATTGAGGGAGGTTGAAGGTGAGTTGTTAATACTAAGCAGTTCATGTGGTACTGGGTTTTTATTATTGAAATTACATACTTCTATAATGATTTTCCAAGTCTCTTTTAAATTTTTACTATTTTTTAACAGTTGGTCCTGATAATATTGTTTTTTAAGATGTTTAATTAAATTATTGCAAGAATTTCTATAGTTTAAGTAGTTCTGTATAAGACTAATATCATTTGGTGATTTTTTTAGCTTTGTGTGTAATCTATCGCGCTTTCTGATGCATTTAATGACACCTTTAGTTATCCAGGGCTTTAAAGGTTTGTACCGGTTAGGTACCGATCTGATTGTAGTGTTTTCATTAATAATAGACAATAGTTTAGTCGTTAGTATTTCAGCGGCTATGTTAGCATCACCGGTTTTATACATATCATGCCACGATTCATTTGCCAGTGCAGTGGAAATATTCTCGTAGTTTATAACTGTTTTTTTACACTTATAGGGTACTCTATTTATCATTCCTTTTATATATAACAAAATGGGAGAATGGTCAGTAAGCTGCTGTTCAAACACCACTGTTTGCCATGAATTACGTGATTTAATCATAAAATGGTCTAGACAGGTTAGTAGTCTAGTGGGTTTTGTAATACCTTGTTTAAGACCATGCGTAGCTAAAAGATTAAGGTAGTCTTCTGTCGGCCCAGTGGTGTCGGCAAGGGTGTTTATGTTGATGTCACCAGTAAATATTATATTTCTAGAGTTAAGTCTACATAGAACTTGGTCAAGCGAATTCAGGTAGTTCGAGGTATTTCTAAAACACGGTGGTCGGTAAGAGCAAACAATGGAATAATCGGGATCAATATTTATTATAATACAATTGCCTTCAGAAAAATCACGTTCAAATGACTTTACCTTCAATTCATCGCGCACATAAACGACTACACCGTCGTTTTGATTAATGCTATTTTTTGTCCAAAATGTGTGATAATTATCGATAAATGGTGGGGGGTTATTAACACTAGTCCAAGATTCTGTCAACACAAATACGTCTACTGGAAAATTTAGGGTCGAAACAAATGCAAGAAATTCGTCAAAATTACTGTTAATGCTTCTTATGTTAAGAGTGACGAGCGACAAAGAATCTTTATAATTTTTATCATACTTAATACATTGTGCGCACTTTTTTGTCTCGCTGAGCAAGGTACACTTTGTTTGCTGTTCGTCATTGTCTAGATCGTCAGTAATAAACATATTAGAACAATGAAACTGAAACTGCAACAAATGAAAAACTTCTGAACTACTTCTGCTTGCTGTTGCGTCATGTCCGCAAACGGCTCGGTCATGACGGCAACACAGAGATCGTTTGCCAGGTATGAAGCCGCTGCCTCAGCGTACGTTGCAGCGGAACCATCCGCCGCTCGGGGTTTGATAGTTTTGGTTTTCTTTCCCACCCCGGTCAGCGTAATGGAATCCTCCGGTCGCGTACGCTTTTGCGCTCTTGACTCCTGCCTGGATCCATCTGTGTTTTGATGTTGTTGTTTGTTGGGCTTTTTATGGCCTCTGGGTCTCATGCTGCGCTTTTGCGGGTCGGCTCGAGGTGCTGCGTTTGCGCTGGTGTTTCCAGGAGTCTTTGTAGCGGTAGCCCCCTTGGTGGTGGTGGTCGCCGCCACAGACTCCGGACTCACCAGGCGCCTCACAGCGTCTGTTGCAACAGCCCGTTGAGCAGCAGCTTTTGCTTTAGCTTTTAAGCGTCGTTTCTTTGAGGACGTTAGCTTTTTGTTGTGTAACGTCCATGGTTCTTCTGGAGGTATGGCATCTCGCAGGGAGGTCATGTCCAGTGTGGTGGGTGTTGTTAATGATGCAGTCCCTGGAGGAGCATCCCCCGCCACGGTCTCAGTCAGCTTCACCGAATTCGCCACTGACAGCACGCTCATTGACGCAGTCAGGTTTGACGCTTCTTTGAGCGTTGCTGTACTCGGTTGATCCGGATTAGCTTTCCGAGGCGCGGCGGTAGATGCCACTCTTGCGGGTGCATCCTTGGACCCCGACATAGATGTGGCCGTTAGAGACGCAGCCTGGTTCGGCGCGCCTCCAGCAAGCCCCATCCCTGTCGTGTCCTTGGACGCGACCGTTGTGGGTGCAGCTGTGTGTACATGACTAGGGGCATCAGTGGACGCAGCATTCCGCTGTTGTAGCGTCAGCGCATCTAGAGACGCAACCCTAGGAGTGTGTGTAGTTTTTGGCGCATCTTGAGACGCAGCCCGGATTGTGGTGTGTCTAGGCGCATCTTTAGACGCGGCCTTAGTTGTTGCTTTTGGTTTATGTTTATTGGTCTCATATGAATCCATAAAATTTGATTGTATACTTCACCTCATGAGCTCCCCACCCTCCATGGAGCCCTCACGTCGGGGACGCCATGCGTTCGAACGCATGGTCGTCAGGGATACTCACTCGGTATAGGTTCAGTTTGCTGGTGGCACAGACGATCCGCACACAATGAGAACGATTCGAGCCCGCTCGCAGCACGAGACAATGCCGCAAGTAGGAGTCGACCCCCCTTGTGTCGATCATCCGCTTCCAGCTCACCGAACCTCGCTTGACAGCCCGCTTATGGGATGTCGCAGCCGATTGATCGCGGTTAGCTACTCCACGACCGCCCGTGTGAGTGGAAATCCAGACCAAAGAGGTGTGTTGTGTGCAGCGTGCAACTAATTGCCGGCTCACTACTCCACTCAACCTCCAGGACTCCTTCATCCCACCGTACGGGTCCCCGCGCACGGCACAAACACGCGGGAGATCACTAACTATCCAGCATCGGGTTCAGTCCGATGATGAACACGCAGGAACGTGACCTCGTAGCCCCTGCATTCTACGGACCTATATATACATAAATTAAACATATATACGCACATATACATATACATACATTTTTGGGGCAAGGTAGGAAATGGAGGATCGTGAGGGTGAGTGGAGTGGTGATGCGCATCGCAGAGGAGGTATGGATCATAGGATGAAGGTTAGGTTTGGTAACTCTTACATGGGATATAGGTGAGAGCTACCCTTCCTTTGTCCGGGGTCCACACCTTGGACTTTCCCCATAACATGCTAAAATTGCATGGTATGGGGCGGGCTATCCGCAACCTGCCCACCCGCTCGGTAGCTTAGGAAGATAGCTCCCCCGTAGAAAGCCATGCAGTGCCTACAAAGCGTCAGGAAGAAGCAGGGTGTGCAAAGCAAAACTTAAAACGAGACCGAGAAAACCCAACCCTAATATTTTGTATCCATTTGTCTCTCCCGGCACCTTTCATTTGAATGCGACGTCAGATTACAATAACTTTTGCGGACGTGGCAGGGACATGGCGACGCGACGAGCGACGTGATAAATTTTAAAGAATATTTTTTTAACCCGTCTCGTAATTCTGCTGCACTACCCCGAGCGAATCGTACAAAATTATTATTGGATTTGTTTTGAATTGTGTAGATTCAAAATTGAATACAAAAAATAATTGAAATTATCGCGAGACAAAGGCTCTCTGTGTTTTCACACCCCCAACAGACGCTTTTTTAACCGACTTCAAAAAATGGAGGAGGTTCTCAATTCGGTGTATTCTTTTTTTTTATGTTTGTTATCGAAGACGCCTGCACCGATTTGAGAAATTCTTTTTTTGTTTGAAAGGATATACTTGTCATGTAGTCCCATTATCTTCAAGTCACGTTCTGATGATAGGATCCTAGAGAAATCGAGGGCAACCCTCAAATTTATAAGGCTTATATATTGGTTTTTGTATATTATCTACAGCTACTCGGATATTTGCAGCTAGTAGTCAGCATTTTATGCTGCTGAGCTGATGCTGGAAGGTACAACTCCTCAACGGTTAGAAGTACGGGGATAATTCTTTAAATATTGGGTCCTAGTGGCCGTTTACTGTATTCTTTCAAGTTATACACAGATGAGGCGAGACGTTGAATATTACTTATGTATATTCATAAAACAAGTTAAGAGTAACAAAATAATCTTTATAAGAACAGTCATTTTTTTTACGGTATACAGAGAGTAAACAGAATATATATACTGAAATAGGTTATTGTTGCCATCGAAGTTATCTTTGGCTAGGTAATCTATCTTCCGATAATTGGCTGACGGAAGATAGATTTCTTAGCCTCGTCATTTCCGTCAATGACCTGTCATCGTGTGGTCGATTTAGCAATTTATTGGCGTCCAAATCTGACAAAACGACGCCTTCTAAACTTTTCACACGATTGAGCGCAACATAAATTTATCCCTTCCTACCCAGCAAAAAAAAATTTGCCCAGGTCGATCACAGCTCTTTCGAGGGTGTTACCCTGTGAGTCAAATGAGCTGATGATGGAAGGTCGTGACCCACAATAGTCAGGCGATAGGATTTAATTATTTATTTATTATTAATAAGTTTTCTGTCTCAAGTAACTGTCGTCTCCTCATTCGAGAAACATTCTTGCTCGGTCTACCCATCACTTAAAATAAAAAAACTACTGAGGTGTCAAGGGACACCCGGATGGAACGAAGTTCGGTAATTCCAAATAACAACAAAACAGGATTCGCACCCGTGATTGCAGTAAAAGGTATGACCTTTACCACTAAACAAATAAAACAGTCTATTAATAAACTAAATATACGGTAACCAAAAATTTAAACCAAATTAAAAAAAAAAAACAAACATTAAGACAATTAAATTATCAAGCGTAGCAAGCATACACCCTATCATTCAGAATCACTTAATCATTCTCTTAAAATAATCGAATGATACTTTTAAAATCATTGTGGAGATTTTATCACAATACTCCTATTAGGCTGAATGGCTACATAACAATATTTCCTGTGCCTAAATTTCAAAATAATTCTTATCTTCGAACTTTCGCGCTATTCGAATTTCAAAATATCAAAAGCGAGGTTCATTCAAACACACGCATAGACTAATAATGCCTAGATCAATAAACTGCTTGTGTGAATTTAAGTATAAAGTAAAGCTAAAAACAGATTGATTGAAAATTATAATGCGCCGCTTGGCGGACATACAAACTAAATAAAAATCTGATAAATACCAGAGAGTTACACTGAACTGAAACGGCACAATTAAAGTGGCTTCACATTTCATGCGTGTACTCGGTTTCTAGGAGTAATAGTTCTATGATCACACATAACAAACCTTATCTTTAACATTATTTTTCAAAAAGGTGCAGATGCCAAAAAAAAAAAAAAACATTATTTTTCTGCGATTACCTTGCTTTCTTTTAAATTGTATTCGCAAGTTTACTCGCGATCTACGAATAATGACATAATTAGATGTGTTCTAATCGGATATTCCACGAAATGTACATAACAAAATTAGTAAACAAAAAAAAAACCAGCAGCAATATCCGGAACTTAAGCAAAAACACTGTCAGGATTCATTACGTGGACAGCATTCTGATAAGCAGACTACTTTTTAAAACACCTACGCGATCTGTGCGCACTCCACAATTGTTTTCCATACCTGCGTGTAACAACAACGTATGGCAGAATGATCCACTCATTAGAATGTGCAAGCAATACAATGTTGTGTGCTCTGATGTCGACATATTTCACAACAAAATTAATTGCTTCAAAAAAGCTTTATATAATTTATAGTTTTAAATTAGGCTTTTAATCTTAATCGTTTCTTATTTATTATATTACATAACCCTGTTCAATTACTTTTGAAGCTATATTATTGCATGTGTTGTGTATAGATGTCATAGGACTGCAGGTTTATAAATTGTATTTTGCATTATTTATTTTAAGCATTAATGTAATCTGTTGTCTGTATCAGTACCTATTAAATAAAATAAAATAAATAAAAATTATTGTTATTATTTTTAATTATTTATTATGTACAAAACACCTGTATACACTCAACAAAAGGAAGGAATTGTATTTTTTTTTAAGTTATAATAATATTTTTATTTTAGTTACTTTATTATTGATAGAGAGACAAAAACGAAAATATCTCGCTTGCTTTTTCTATGCGAGAGAGATATTCAGTACTGTAACACCAATCAATTTCGATATAATATAGGACTCTGTAACGAAAACCATAGCGCGATCTAACTCGATCTCAACGCCATGGACCTTTATATAATATTATATAAAGGTCCACCGATTTATAGTTTAAGTAAGTTCTGCAGATCCAATTGAGGCTTAATGTGCACGATACTGGGCCATTAATTCACTGTTATCTGACTAGAACAGCGATCTTGTACGCCTGCGCGAACCTTTCGCAGCGCGCCATATGTTTTTAGAAACTTAACTCTAGTAATTTTTTTTTTCTTTTTAGTTTATTTTTTTAGTTTAATTTATCTTATTTTTTTCTATAAGCGAGAGAGAGAGACAGACATTTTTCTCTGTGTGTCTGATGATGTAGCACCGTAGCTGTAACGTAGCATGTAATTACTACACCGCTACGAGAATTGCTACGAAAAGTGTCGTTACAACTTTTCGTTCCATTTTTTTCCGTCTAGCCCCCTTTTGCAATGCGCGATAAGGAACTTCGTCCCAAAATAATACGTAAATAAAAATAAATTACTTCGCACAAAATAATACGTTTTTTCATTTAGTTAAGTAGAAATTATTAAATACCAAATTACAGTACACACAATAAAGGGAGGCGTAGTTGTGCTAGTGCGCGGTCGCCCAGTATTGGTACTTACCACAGAAATATAACTAATATTCAGTCAGAAAATAGTTGTTAGAAAGATTGTTATGATTGAGTTATTGTTTACTTGGCACCGACTTAAGAATTAAAAAATGATTATTTAATAATTTCTATTTAACTTAATGAAAAAACGTATTATTTTGTGCGAACTAAATTTATTATTTTGCTTTTTAGTTTACCTACTTTTTGAAGTCGGTTTTTTTTTTGTTAAAAAATATTATATTTTTTTATTTTTTTATCAACGTATAAATTTATAACAAATAAAAAATTCACCGTGAAATAATGCAACTCACGGTCCAAAGGTGCCTATGTTTAAGAAATTATAACCGTTAAGGAGCTGTCTCCTTAACGGTTAGGTTAGTCTCCTACATCCTATGGAAGGTACAGACCTTCCATAGGATGTAGTTACTACTTAGTGGACAAGACGTCAGTTGTACTACATGTCCGTTCGCTACATACGTATTGGGAGAAAAAAACAACAATTGTGTAAAAGGAATATTCATATTCATATTCATTTAATTTCATAAAATCAATTTACACGTCATGTTTACCAATATCCACTTATATAATTATATTATTGCATAGCATAATGTCAATTTTAATTTAATACATCCAAAATAATTTTAAAATAACAAGTCCGAGAATTTAGTCAAGTAAATACAATGTCAATAAATATAGTCAAAAATAAATATAATAAAGTTGTCACATTTTTTTAAACTAATAACAATGTCAATACTAATTTAATGCCAATTTACTACAAATAATAATAATTATGTCAAATATTAGTTCTGTACTTTAACAATTAAAAAATTCATCATAGTCATAAAATGTTTGTTCGACAAGCCAGCGTTAGAATAGAAAATAGAAAGGAATAAAGTACTGCTTTGATTACACAACTCAAGGGACGATTCGGTCGCCTATTATCGTGGGCGTCACCGCGTCGTCATGGCTATCAAAATTACAGATGGCTACCTAGGCTACACTTCAACCTTTACACTCGCGGTCTCACGATGTATAGGATTCCCTTGCAATGCGAGACCAGCTTACACTGGAATTGTATAGGTTGATCATGAAGGCATTATGTATGACCCGTGACAACACACGTGACAAGATGCACATATATAATCTTTCACTACAACAACAAGTGTACCCGACTGAGTGGAAGACGAGTAAGGTTCTGCCAATTCATAAATGTGGACCAAAGTCCGACACTCATAATTATCGCGCTGTGGCTGTTTTATCAGTTTTTGGCAAAATTATGGAAAGTATTTTATTTAAATTAATCTACAAACAGCTGCATACATGGTTTTGCGACGAACAACACGGGTTCTTACCCGGCCGTTCAACAACATCAAATTTATTAAACCTTTCAGCGATAATCTCAAATGAACTTGATGCGAGGAGGCAAGTAGATGTCGCGTATTTTGATTTTCAAAAAGCGTTCGACCAGGTGGATTGTGATGTGCTACTTTTGAAAATGGCAAAGCTCGGTTTTTCAGCACATCTTGTAAAATTTTTTTGTAATTATTTTTCTAACCGCAAACAGTATGTTTACTATGAAAAACACATATCTTCGGCATATGCAGTCAATTCTGGTATTGGACAAGGCAGCAACCTAGGGCCCCTAATTTTTCTAGTCCTGATTAATGACCTGCCCGCAAGTGTTAAAAACAGCACGTGCCTCATGTTTGCAGACGATGTCAAGTTGGCCCAAACCATAAGATCACCTTCAGACTGCGTTTCACTTCAGGAAGATATAGATAACGTATGCATTTGGGCAAAGCAAAACTGTTTGTGTCTTAACATTAATAAATGTGTATCAATGACGTACAGCCGAGCACGGTCACCCATATGCGAGACATACACTCTGTCCAATATTCCATTGCGGCGAGTTGATTCAATCAAAGACCTCGGCACGTGGTTTGATAGTCACTTATCATTTCACGATCACATCGAAAAGGTTTGTGACAGGACGAGAAGGAGCCTAGGTTTCGTTATTCGACAGGGTAAACACTTCAACTTCGAGCTTGCACTTAACGTCCTGTATAACGCGTACGTTCGTAGTTCATTGGAGACTAATGCTATAGTGTGGAATCCGTACCAAAAAGAACTAACGCAAAGGGTAGAAATGATACAAAAATCGTTTGTACGATTTTTGTACAAGAAAAGGTATAACTTCTATCCGTACCTTTATCCTACTTTGTTTATAGTAGGTATGACTGATTACCAAATGTTAGCAGTGCGTCGTAACCTAGCCTTGGTTAAGTACTTTTTTCGCCTATGGCGTAATATGACACATAACCCATTCCTATTAGCGCAAATAGGTATGAATGTTCCGCGACAGTACATGAGCGCACTGCGCGCACGGCGACATCGTTTGTTCGCAGTCCCGGCCGCGCGCACCCATATTGCTAGTTCCGCCCCCCTGCCCCGAGCACTCGGGTACATTAACGATATTTTGTCCTACGACGAGAGCCTGGACATTTTTAATTGTTCAGAAACCAGGTTTCTTGATATTGCAGCACGGTATATTGAGACAATATCCATTGGCAGCAGTATACCTTATTAGCTATAAAAATAATAATAATTATAATATAAATAATACTTAATTAGAAGACTTGATATATTATTTGATCTATGTGTTATTTGTATCAATATTTGTTACTTATATATAATTGTTTTTTTTTTTTTTTAAATTATATAATTTTATTTTATTTTTTTATAATTTTATTTTAGAAAATTTTATTTGTAATTCAAACTGTATATAATTTATAATGCTTTTTTCATGTTTTTCCATTTTGTTGTGTTTGGTTTAAGACTGTAAACAATAAAATGATAATTGAATAATAATAAATAAATAAATAAATAAATAAAGAGCTGAACCGTAGACCCCGCGATTGGTATCGTTGGATAATGTATCATAACATGCCTTATCACTTATCACCCAGAAGAAAATAAATAAGAATGAAATAACTCCTGTGAAACAACGTACAGTGGTCCAAGCAATTAGTTATGCAGGGCAAAAACTTCTATGCCATTGTGCAAACTGACTGCAATAGATAAATGCTTATCTTTAATAAATGGTGTGAATTACATTTTTAATAAATGGGTCGATTTCCCAAACGACTTATTTTTCTGTCCTCGTTGAAATTCGTATTTGAAAAGAAGAATATTGTATTGAATTAGATAGGTAGATATAGGGTGGGGGCAAAAGTATTAATGGGCTAGGATGAAATTTAAGGGTAGAAAAAAATTCCTAGAGTCCAAATTTTCGCTTGTCGGTGCTGTCCCAGTACTTTTTTTACAAACAAAATGGCTTATAAGTTAATGAATATTAGTAAATTAAGGTTACAACCTACCCTATTTCGTAGGATATTAGTTTCATCATTGATAAATAGCATATTCTATTATTTAACTAACCATATTTATTAATGAGAGGCACAAACGTACTTGTCCCAGAAATTCTTGGCTTTTCGGTGCCAAAAAGTAATTTAGACATAACTTTATTTATTTTATTTATTTTATTTTATTTTTATTTATTCGGGAAACAAACAGAACTATAAAAAACTAAAAATACAAAATATGGGTTTAACCTAATCCAACAAAGTTTCCACTGTAAATAATAACATACACGAGCAAGTGAACAATTTCAAAGACAATATGCGCATGCAAAACAAAATTAAAATTATGAGATACAAATAAAACATAGAAATTAAAGTTAAATTCAAACACAAACAACTTTTAATCTACAAACATTAAAAGAGAGTGTTGGAAATGAGACTAAAAACTAAAATAAAACTAAAACTATGACTAGGTTGGACCAGGAGCTTCACTACATATAGATTTAATTATTGCACTTTTATAATTTTCTAATGAAAGATGGAATATATCTATATCTGTAAAGTTAGAGTTGTACTGACGACAAGATCTAATAATAAAAGAATTAGACCCATAGTTTGTTCGGGCAGTCGGTGGCTGAAAAGTTACTTTTTTTCGTGCGCTAATCCGAGGACACCGAAGAGCAATCCTTTCTATAAGGTATCTAGAATCATTAAAGTTATTAAGAATTTTATAAAGAAATAATTGGTCCCTAAGCGTCCTCCGATCAGCTAGTGACATTAGTTGAATTGGTTGCGGAGAATCATAGCTAGAAGTCCGGTAGACCAAATGTTTTACAAATTTGTTTTATACCCACTCCAGAGATTCAGAGTAGACTTTATATTGGGGATTCCATACAACTGATCCATACTCCAAAATTGATTTAATATAGCAGTTATATAAGAGTCGCAAGGTGGATGCATTTTTAAAATCTCTACTTACTCTCAATACAAAGCCCAACATACGATATGCTTTATTTACAATCTCACCAATATGTGTATCAAACAAAAGTTTGGAGTCCAGATAAATACCGAGATCTTTGACTACATTAGATCGCAATAACATTTGCCCATTAATGGTATAGTTAAATGCAATAGTACTTTTTTTTCGAGTAAAAGTAATTACAGTACATTTATTGGCATTGAGCGAGAGTAAATTGCTCTGACAAAAAAGATATAAATTATTCAGATCCTCCTGCAATTTCATACAGTCATTCTCAGACTTAATAACTTTATAGATCTTCTTATCGTCTGCATATAATATAAATTTTGAGTTTTTGAAAACACTGGTAACGTCATTAATAAATATATTAAATAGAAGAGGTCCAAGGTGCGATCCCTGAGGCACACCAGAAGGAACAGGAGTAAAAGAGGAGCAAAAACCTTTTGCCGTGACGGCCTGACTACGATCTCTAAGGTAAGACTCAAGCCACCGAAGCAAATCGCCATGTATACCAAAATCCAACAATTTTTTAACAAGAATGTCTAAATTAATTCTATCAAATGCTTTAGAATAGTCGGTATACACAACATCTACCTGGTGCCCATCCTCCATAGCAGTCAAAATAAAGTCAACAAATTCACACAAGTTAGTCTCGGTAGATCTCCTGCTTAGAAAACCGTGCTGTTGTTCAATTATATAGGGCCTCACCAACGGAAATAAGTGATCATAAATTATCCTCTCAAACATTTTTGGAATAACACTTATTTTGGAAATAGGTCTATAATTGGCTGCATCGTGTCTGTTACCACTTTTAAAAACGGGCACGACAAACGAGCGCTTCCAAGTACGAGGCATAATACCAGAGTTTAAGGAACGGTTAAACAGTATATATAACGGGTAACATAACTCTTCGTAACACTGCTTCAAAAAGATCGGAGGGATGCCATCGGGACCCACTCCTTTAGAAACGTCTAAAGATTTTAAATATTTCCTAACAGTGTGAACAGATATGTCCAATGAATTAATATGCAACGATTTATAGTTTAGACTATCATCCGTCGTTGCGGTAAGTGGGACTGCACTGCTAGATAAGAATGCTGAATTAAAATGTAGGTTAAATAAGTTACAGATCGCAGACCCCTCGGAGGAAGACGTACCACCCAAAAATACCCTATCCGGCAGATCCCCTGAACTCTTTTTGGATTTTACAAACGACCAAAACTGCTTACTACACCTTAAAATATTATTCTCACAATTAATTATGTAGGAATTATAACAAGTTATTTCCAAGTTCTTTTGTCTTTCACGTAAGCAAGAGAAGCTTGCGTAATCGGCGTACCTATTATACCGTTTCCATTTTTTATGATATTTCAGCTTCTCTTTGACAACCTTTATTAAAGCAGGAGAGTACCAGACAGGAAAATTGTGATTGCATCTTAAAAGTCTCTCAGGAACATGGTCAGAGATAACTTTACCTACAGCCTCATAAAATGCATCAATAGCCAAATCAACATTCAACCCTGCAAAACAATTGTCCCAATTTATCATAGGCAAGTCCGACAGTGTCCCCTCCCTGATTATTATTTCATGTTAGTACTGCCCTAATGCGCAGTGAAGACGGACGCTTTCTACATCGCTGCATTTGCCCGCAAAAAACGTAAGTACACCATGAAAATTGCTAGGCGACAAATATTTTATCTTATCGGAGAATGATTTTTTATATTGTAATATGTTGTTATTTTATATTTGTTTGATCCATACAGTGAAAGTAACTGAATTAGCTTTATTGGCTGTAGTTCAATTTGTCCTAGTTATTATAGTTCATTAGAAATTGAAAAAAAAGTGTGCAATTTATCTCGTCGCTGTACCGTTATCGGTGGAATCGGTGGTCATTTTACCCACCGATACGACAATTTTCCACCTGATCGGTGAAAAAACATTATCGGTGTATAATTTATCTGCTCAGTGTATTATTTTTTTGTGTATTAACAGTTTTAAGACATCGGTGGATTTCTTAATCGTATCGGTGGATCATTTTATCGAGTCGGTGGGTCGGTTCATCACATCGGTGGACCCTGTGTCATTTATTTTGCTTCTAAAACATTTTATTGATATCAGTAATTTCGTTAGGTATAGAAAATATGAGTTTTCGAAAGTTGCGATTTTTACAATACCGAACGCACTGTGTCGATAGTGAAATTGTACGATGTTAAATACCTTTGTTTGTTTGTACCCAGAAAAATTCAAATTTTCTAGACCGATCGTGGTGTGGGCATAGTTAAAGTAGATTGCGTAATTTTCATAGCCAGAACGCCTGTCGCAAAATTATACGCAAATTTAAAATAGATGCAAAATATTGTCTACATTAAACATAGTATTAAAAAAAAGACATTTTATAATCGAATTAGGGACAAACAGTAAATTTTGAAGACCGATATACTATTGCATCTATAAAGTATCGATGGTAAAAGCATCGCACAATTGAACTTTTGACACATTGTGTTCGGTACTCTCGATCTTAAATATTTATTTTATTTAGCTTTAAGTATTTGTTGTTATAGCGGCAATAATTATACATCATCTGTAAAAATTTCAACGTCCTCGCTATCACGGTTCTTGAGATACATCCTGGAGACAGACGGACGTTCGGACGGACGGACGGACAGCGAAGTCTCCGTAAAAGGGTTCCATTTCCTTTGGGTAAGGAACCCTAAAAACATAAAAATTTTCATAAGCTTTCAAATAAGGTATAAAACTCTGATTTAACTGGAATATAACAAAGTTATTGACGAAACAATGGTGCAAAGGTGGTCAGATTTACCATATCGGTGGATAAGCACACCTTTTCGGTGTTCAAGCATTTCATATCGGTGGTGTACAGAAAACTAATCGGTGGTCAGCTTATCAAATCGGTGACAACCCAAATTCAAACTCAAATTTCTCTTCAGTCTTAAATGATACGATCATGTGCGTAAAATTGGGGACATTTATTATCATATAGATTACAATAAATCTAAAAAATATCCAAAAAAGCTATAAATAAGAAAGTTGACCGATAAGGTACAAAAAACACCACTTGTTGAAATTGACCCAAATGTAATATACCCACTATTTAGATATGTAACTCACTTATTCATAACTGGTGTAGTAAGTCTTTACTCTGACTTAGAAGTTTTTGCCCTGCATATCTAACTGGTTGGCCCACTGTACATCACCAATGTATTTATAAATTACTAGTATAAGCTGGTTTGGTCTTGATTTGCACGGAAAGTCTATACAACGAGAGATCATCTAACACTGGTCATGTGTAACTTGAATTACCAAGTACATATTACATTAATTATTTAATTTGATTTTAGGAATCAGTTGGTATATAAACCAACTGAATTTCAAAAATATGCGGATTATTTTACGCGGGCAACAGCTTTTATGTTAATAGAATTAGACATAATAAGTATATAATAACCTAAGATTCACTCGCTCGGCTTTTGTATAAATCGCGGTAACGAAACCATACCTCGTTTAAAACTGCGACAACGCCATCTAGATAGAAAAAGGGAACTACTTGTCACAATTTGTATAACATGTTTCAATGTTTTCTAAGTTAATTATAAATGTATATTTACATTTTTATAATAAAAGTATTTTTTGGTGAATTTTTATAAGGTAAAAATGTTTAATTTTTATATCAAGGGACTACAATTTATAGTGATTGGCTGCCATAATGTGAACTTATTAAACTATAATATAAATTGTTCATCAATTTTTAAACATTTATTATAACGTAAGATAACTTTAGATTTTTATTATACAGAGCGTCTAGTATGACAGCGTACAATTATGACAAAATTAGGAGTTATCTTGATAGACACCAGCGCCCCTAGCGAAAATTAACATGGACTAAAATATTGTATTGAAATTACTTCTATCTTGCTGCTACAGTACCAAGACACTTATTTTTATTTTGTTTAATAAGTTACACTGTGGTTAAGTTGATGAGCCATATTTTAGGGACATGGTGTGGTTTTGTGGGGCCCTTAGCCCTCGCATTCACTAAATCACCACCAAGAGTACCAACTCATGTCTTTAGACGGATTCCCGATATTAGAACAGAGATGTATAATACCTACATTTTCAACTGTTATGGTTAGATTATAATAATCACATTTTATGGATATCACCTATATTCTCACCTGCTGTGTTTGGCATTGTAAGATGTAAGGATATTCTAATTATAGATAAACAAAACGAAATGTGAGAAGGAAATCTCTGCATGCTTTTGTATTATTTTTGTAGATTACATTGTTGTATTTTCTTGATTGTAATTGTAATTTATTATATTAACAATGTATTTTTGAGTAAAAGCCTGATTTGCAATATGTCTATTTTTGGTTTTAAATTAAAACATACATAATCCTTATCACGCATACCGATACGTTGCAATGAACTTAGGTCCCTTTCTCTGAAATAGCGTAGTAATTAAAATTTATCTATATTATCTCTAATAATATTTATTTATTATCACGCCTATATTACCCTGAAGGGTTTGTCAGAGCTGTTTAACGCCCACACTTCACCTATTATGTTTAGATCCCATGTGATAGGAGGTAAACCTATCGCAATCCACCGGGCTCATTTCCAATTCTGTGCTGCTGTCAAGAATTTCCTAACGAATCCGCCTCGATCCTGCCCGATCTAAGAACCGAACCCGAGAGCCCGCGTTGAAAGATCACTACGATTATTATTAAGAATACGGGTTACTCACGTTATTTTAGCCGGAATATGCCGACTACTTTCGAATCTAGTACGTAGATTCGAAACTAGTCGGCATATCCCGGCTAAAATTACGTGAGTAACCCGTGTTCGTAATAATAATGTCTTTACCTCACGTCGGTTTTAATAATATTATCACTACGATTGACTACACTGGTAGACCAACGAGGTAGTTTGCAATGGTTGATCCCGTAGACACGTAAATATGTATTGTTAATTAGGCGTTAGTCGTGAGGGTTTTACGTTAGTTTATAACCCTCAGGGCTTGGAGCAACCCCGTGGCTATACTACACTTTTAACCGCGTTACAATTTAGTTAGAATGTAGGTCAATGAGACTAGCTAACTTACTTTTTATAAGGAAATAGCAAAAAATTGTTATAACAATGCGGAAGTAGATATTGCGATTTAACAAAGGGAAAACTGTGTATATTTAATGTAGCACTCCTTCAAGGTCAGGAAGGTTTTGTTTTGTTTATTTATTTTACTTTTAATTATCTGAATTAACGCGATTAATTTTATTTACCTTTCAGTACTTGACGTTTCGACAAGGTTGCACTTTGTCATGGTCTCAAGCAGACTGATGCAGCAGCGCCCCGGCTCCGTTCGTGAGGTTGATGATTTTTTGAAAACCACCTTCACTTTTGTTGGTTTTACTTTTTCGATGTACCTGCGCCAAACACTAATCGAGTACGGTTTATAAGATTTCGTTGATTGCAGAAACGGGCGTGCTTTTGTGATATTTTGAAACGTCAAGCACCGAAAGGTAATGAAATTAATCCGTTAATCAATAAAAATGCAACGCGAAAGTTTAATAGTTATTGCAACTGTTCTATAATGAGGGGTATTAAAACACGAGTGTGGGTATATAAATAGTATCACATGAGTGTTTTAATACCTAATTATAACAGTTGCATACAAGACTTTATCTACACCCATGATATGAATCCTCTATAAATGTTCTGAAACCATAGGGTATTGTACAGTGTTGTAAGAACTCTATGTAAATTCATGGAAAGTTTTTAGTGAGTATCTAATACAAACAAACTATGTATAGGTAATAATATAATTATTTTTTCACCACACCAGCACGAAAAAGATCGTTTGCTTGCGAGAATTCAGTGAGTAATAACGCTTATTACTCACTAGTGAGGCAAAGTGATTTAAATTTCGAATCACTAAATCCTTCCAATGAATAGGCGCTAAAAAAAAACAAACAGCCACCATGTAGGTTAGTAATAAACATTAACATCAATTTTATTTTAAAACTACAAACGATACGTTTTAATTATTTTAAATTACATAAATACACGCTTATTTAGTACTAGCTGACCCGTGCCCACTTCGTTGGGCATAATGTTCAAAAATATATATATCTTTCATAGTTAAGGCAGCGTTCGTAAGAAATAAATTAATATCTACACGAAACAAACTTAATACCTACCTATAACCTAAATTAATATCTACATGAAACTTACTTAATACCTATAACCTAATTTAATATCTAGGTACATGAAACAAACTTAATGCCTATCTATAACCTAAATTAAATGAAAACTATATAAACATAAAATATATTTTTTTTAATGTACCGAAAATAAAATTAATGAATGTCGAAAGTGTGTTACGAAAAATTCAATTTTGGGGACGTCCGCTGCGTAAAGAGCCGCGCGGGTACCTACCTCTCAGATGTAAAAGGAAGGTCACGCCTCCTTTTCCGAAGTGAGCACGAACGCGAACCGAAATAAGCCGAAACCATCGCGCGCCGCTGCCGCGCTGCTGTGGCCTTCACGTATAACGATGAGTTTTTCTCCGATTCTCTTTACAAAACGGACTACCACGTAAAAACCTTTTAATTTTTCGGTTTTTTATATAGCCTATGACACTCAGCGATAATGTGGCTTTCTATTAGTGAAAGAATTTTTAAAATCGGTGCAGTAGATTCCGAGATTACCCCTGACAATTTAACAAACACACAAACTTTACCTCTTTATAATATTAGTATAGATTTTCATGGTTTTATATTCGTGATTAACCATTAAATTAATTAAAATCGGGTACTTAATATTAGACTCTATAAATAAATGTTACGGAACGAATTTCCGAACGCAAGATTTAAAAAAAAAATGTCTGTGTCTATGTCAGTTATCGCGGGCAAGTATAATTTCTTTTCAGTTTATGTTTAATTGTTTACTGGAACTTTTTAACCAAAAAAATAGTGAATCCAGTGATGAAGAACTTTGTGGAACTCCAAAAAAGAGTTGCGACAACTTGCTTCTAACACAGTTTTCTTTTTTACCAGAAAATTCACGTGAAAAGTATTTGAAAACGTACGACATATTTATTTAGTGGTGACTTTCAAAAGGCCCTAAAACGCATTATGAATCGGTATTACTGTCGTATTTCATGGAATTATTTAAGGTTAAGCAATCGAGTACGAGCTTATTTAAATCTTAATATTTTCTCACTGGAAGAGGTGAAAAGTTTTGTATTGCAACGCGTGAGAAAATTTAATTTCCAGTTCGTGACCTCTTAAAATCTTTCGCTTGCGAAGTAGTCTTTATTAGAATCACTCGCTATGCTCGTGATTCAATTTAAGACTACTTCGCAAGCTCAAGATTTAAAATTGGCACTCACAACAGAAATATAAACTTTTTCTCACTTGTACCATAAATAACTATTTCAATACTATTATTGAACAAAAATGGCGGGATACGACGTCAATTCAAAAATTCGAATAAGTTTTTATTTAAATTACGGCGCTGTTGGTAGTGAAACGCGCGTGCATGACATGTTCTTTTTTTGAAATTCATAAAGATGCCATGAGAATGTGGCTGTTCGATGAGTAAAAAAGGAGTTGTATAATGAATTTCAGTACAACATTAGTACACCCGTTTGGGTGTTATAATGGTTATTATGACACTGGCTGTTTTAATGTTGGCAATAAGCTAACTGTTTCAAGAACGTTTATAGAGGATTTATAGCATGGGTGTAGATAAAAATAATTATAATTATCTAAAGTCGTAAAAATGACGATTATCTAAATCATTCGTTTTTTTTTCACTAAATCATTTAATTGACATTTTAATTTGTAATTTTTAGGATTACCTTAAAATTATGAATTCAATATCTTATCCAAGCCATACAAAATAGCCTGACCGAATTTAAAAGTGACATAAGATACACTAAAAAAACGAATACAGCTGACACTTTCATTTATTTATTTATTTATTTAACTTCTCGCACAGATACATGTGACGAAGGCGGACTTAATGCCAAAGGCATTTTCTACCAGTCAACCTTAAGGTGGTGCAGAGATATGTTCGGGTAGGTGCATAAAGTATCCACAATTCAAATTGTTTTTAAATAAAACTTACTCAAGACTACAAATTAAAAAGAAAAAAATACTATAATGCATAAATAATAAAATTAATAAATTATAAGTAAATATAATTATAAAATAAATATATTTAATATTTACAAAAATAAAATATATAATAATATATTTAAATATATACATACAAAATAAATATATATATATATATATATATATATATTATAATATAAGGGAGATACATATTATTCCGATGATTCCGCCAAATAATTATTGTATAGCCGCCGTACACTGGTTCGAAAAGCGTCGCGGCTAGTTGTCATCCTGATATTGAGAGGAAGCGCATTCCATAAGAGAATGGATTTAACAGAGAAGGAAGAATGAACAAGACTGGAAGAATGAGAGGGACAAAGAAGAAGAAGATTGTTAGAAGAGCGTAGAGATCTATCGTGGTTGGAGCATAGAAATTTAAAATCTGGAGTTAAGTAGGCTGGTGCGTTGGGAGAATACAGGAGAGTAAAAAGGAATGTCAACGCACGCCAGCTGCGACGTTGACGTATAGGCAGCCAATTCAATTGAGTACGGTAATTCGAGACATGATCGTACTTACGGAGGTTAAAGACGAACCGAATGCAATTATTGAGAAGTCGGTCAAGTTTATTGAGTAGATCTGCATTCAGGTCGAGATAGCACACATCAGCATAGTCGATTACTGGGAAAATTAAAGTATACACAAGCATTGTCTTGGTCTTAACAGGGAGAAAGTTACGAAGGCATTTAGGTGTGTATTATTAAAGATTATCCTGCCAATAAGGTTTTTGCTGTGAAATTGGGGCTTAATATTTAAAATTAAAGGTACTTCCTGCTTTATCAAAAACATGATATGATACATTTCGGTTGTCTTTGGTTATAATAGAACTAAATACAGTCACTATTGAGTACCCTTCTTATGATAAATAACGTTTGTTTGATGGCAAATGTTCTTCACTGGCGTTCTCTAGTCACCCCTTACTCAGATGAACGACAAACAGCATGTGGCTAACAACTCTAACAACTCGTCTGCTTCTGACTTAATTAAGTGAACACGTGAGTGCCGCATGCCATTACCTACTGTGAAATGTGAGTTCATTTGGTTTCAGGCCTGTTCCTTGGTATAATGTTCTTTAGATAGCCTAACTGGACGGTTAATCCTTTGGACTATATTGTCATATAAACTTATATTGATAAGATGGAAGATTAGATCTTTTTTCTATAAGAATACTACATGGAATATTATTTATTAATTATTATATTTATAATATTATTGAATGTGACGTGAGTTGATAACATTTTAACTATTAAACAACGGGCCAGTCGCCTTAGTAGACATAATAATACGTGAGTAATACCCGTTGTTTAATAGTTAAAATATTATATTTATATTTTGTAAAATCTTACTTGAGATGTGTATTGAAAGATGTACAACCAAAAGTACGTTATTTGTGTTCAGTTTGTACTTGTTTTATGTTCGTCATACGTATGCACTCGTTGTTTAGTTTATTGAAAAAAAAACACTAATATTTATAATATATCAAAATATTCTTCTCCAATATATTAAACCCAAGAATAATAAGTATTAGACTTCTCTTAAAAGCAACAGAAAATCGTATAATTTATTAAGCAAACATACAACTTTTGTTGAAAGTTAGCGAGCCAACCCTATTCATACTGAATGATACATCAAGATATTTTTCATAAAGAACGTATCTATCGCAATACATTCTCTTTGATAAATATTTGTTTTGCAACACTCAAATTGTTTGATGAATGTATCATGCTAGAATAAATCAAATAAATAAATATCGAGGGTCGAGCAAAGTCGTATTTTATGCATATTACTTGTTTTATGTCTAACATTTACGGATTTTACGGATTTAAGAATGGTATGGTATCTTTCGTATGTATTTGTTCTTCGAGGTCAAGAAAAAAAAATACGCTGTCACAAAAAGAGTTAAGAAATTTCGAGTCTGCATAGCATACGAATCCATGGCTGAATTGACAAAGCACCTGGGGCGTTTACCCTGCTGGATTCTTCATTTTTCAACTTTCATATTATACAAGAAATAGCTGAAGAAAAAACACATACCTACTCGTATTTTAACAAAATAACAAAATATCTTCAATATTGAAAAAAACTCCCAATTTTATCAATCACGTTTCTAACATAGACAAGGTGTGAAAGTCAACTTTGTTCATCGCTTGACATTTTTGCGTTCATTTTCGTGGCCCATCCTTATTATAAAATTGAGGTCACATTAAATCGCTTCGGCAATGTAGCTTTTTCTTACCAGCGACAATTTATTTAAGAAAATTACATCGAAAATAGCGCCGCAAACATTTTTCCAATCAAGTATGATGAAAATTTATTCTGTTCAATTTACTTTCCAATCGCTGTTCCTTAAATTGGGAACCGTTGCTCTAAGCTACTTAAAACGAATATTTTGACAGATGAATAAATCTTCGCGGTATTTTTTATACATGGTAAGAAAATCTTTCCATTCCCCGTACCATGACAGCTTATGATCATTAATGTTATTCAATTTTAACAGTTCGCCTTACAGAATCCCTAATGAGTTCCCGATTAGTATGTTCAACTGTTATTGTCATCTTTACCCCACACAACTTATGTTAACTCAAACTACGTGGAAGCCCATAAGGATTAGGCAAGTTTGCATAAAAGCTTTAATAGCAAAATGCTCACAGCTTGTCTATAGTTAGGCTATAGTTTCGAAGGCTTTGTCTCGTTTTAACCTATAAACGTACCAGTGAATCGACAAGCTGACGTCTACCGGACTGGACTTGCAATTCCGTTAATATTCAGACAACGTGCTTGGTAGCATTTATAAGCTGAAAATCTGTGTGAAATAGCATACGCAGCATTGTACTCCAAGCGGTGGGTTTACTCTTAGCCATTCAAATATTATATAAGGTTATGTCTGCACGTGTGGTGTAGTGGTTTGAGTGGTCGCTCTTTGAAGCACTGGTAATGTTCGGGTTCGATCCCTACATCGGACAAATATTTGTGTGATTCGCAAAGATTTTTTTGCTTGTTTGAGTGAATTTGTGTATTTCGACATGTCATTGAACCGATTTTATAGCGTAATTGCTTCTGGCTTACTAGGTAACTAAATGTAAAAAAATATAGTTTAAAAAAACTAAAAAAACACGCTTTTAAAGCACATCAAACTAAAAAGTGAAAAATAATTCTTATTAGTTTGATGTGCTTTAAAAGCGTGTTTTTTTAGTTTTTTTAAACTATATTTATTTTTCACTTTTTAGTTTTAGTTTTTTTTTAATCCTGGCGATCCTAATCAGGATAATGAGATAAATTTATGAAATTATTATATTGTCGCTGATTCTTTACAAGTGTAGAAAGTTTGAATTAAATCTGTCCGTTTAAAGTGGGTCAAAATCGAGTCCAAAGGAGTCGGTTACATACAAACAAACAAACAAACAAACATACAGGTGAAGCTAATATAAGCGTGTTAAAAAATGCACGTATAACAATTTTACCATATTTATAATATTATTTTATGTTTCATGTGATGTATGTACCGAACGGGTCCGTAGTCCAGCTAATGGTATGAAGCAAATACATCTCATGAACATTTACAATGCACAAAAGAAGATTGTAGATGCGTTGCTTTATTACACTTAGATGGCATGCACCAGTTATTTAAGGACCTAATATCACCGCTTACTTTGACTGTTTTGAGCGTGTAATTTTCGACGTGTCATCAAAAAATTTTGCCATCTTGAAGCAAACGGCAGGTAAAGAAACGATGGTGTTCCGGCCATAAGTTTACTGCTATAAGTCCATATTTTTCATGCAAGGTAAGTGGATAGTTCGTGTCCTGTATATACAATCTTTCAAAGCTACGATAGCCGAGTGGGAGACTGCACGACTACGGAGTCAAAGGATTTGGGTTCGAACCCATGGCACGCACCTCTGTCAATAAATCATTAAGATTTGTCTTTTCGAAGATATGTGTATATTTATCATATAAATTATCGCTCGCTAACGGTGAAAGAAAACATCGTGAGGAAACCTGCATACCTGAGAGTGCCTAATAAGTGCTCGAGGGAGTGTGAGTTCTACCAATTCGCTCTCGGCCAGCGTGGTGGACCATAGCCTAACCCTTCTCATCATGAGAAGAGGCCCGAGCCCAGCAGTGGGACATGTAATAGATACAGGGCTGCTATTATATATACAATATTTGCGGTGGAGTCCTAGGTATCTTGTAAATAATAATAAATAATAATAATTTATTTACGTAAAAAGAATAATGCAGTAAGTACAAAAAATACACTAATTATTAGAAGTACATTAATAGTAATGACTGATTTACTACAGTTAAAGTGGGTGTGGTTCTGTTCTCCTAGCTAGGTTACAGAATAACCTGTGTGAAGGAGTGACAGTGCCGTTCCCGTACAATAGTCAGTAGGCAGTACAGTTTAGCATTTATGACAAAGTTGTATACAATAACAATAAAAATAAAGTAAGGAAAACCGAAATGAGAAATGAGAAATAAATCCACTTTAGAAATAAATAGTTACAATAAGTGTGTGTGTAGGTGTGTGTGTGTGTAAGTGTGTGTGTGTGTGTGTAGGTATGTGGGTGTGTGTGTGTGTGCGTGCGTGAGAGTAAGTGTGTGAGCGCGTGCATGATTGTGTGTGTTGAATTGGCATACTTCTAAACATAGTTTGTTATAAATTGTTCAGTTTCGTCGTATGACAGAGTAAGTAATAACGAGTGAACCGTATTTTTGCAAATATATTTTGTATCTCCAAATACAGGACATATTTTATTGATTTTGTTGTATAACCAAGGTCCAAGGTAATAGAAAAATCTCTTGGCGAAGGATGTCCGAACAGTTGGAAGAGAACAAATTTTGTCTTTTCTTCGTTTGGTTACAGTTACGTAAGGGGTTTGACGATGTTTCAGAAGAACAACTTGTAATATAAAATGGTGCCTTACGTTCAATACTTCAAGTTTTTGGTACAGCTCATTAGTTGGGAACATAAAATCGGTCGGTCTTCATAGCTTGTAATATAAATTTCCATTTAAACGGCCAGTTAATATGCAGTTGGGGAGCGTTTTCCTGAGATATACTGGTATAGTGCTCGACATGCATATTAACTGCCTAATGAACTCTCAAATTATTTTAGTGAATACGTGAACAATAGCATTAATGTTAGCTTACATTGTAGGATACAACTTAATAGTCTAATTCATTATAATTGCAATAATGCCCATTGTGCATGTTTCAATTAGACTGTGTATCACAATTATGTACTTCTTCTTTGTGTACAATAAAGAATTCTCTATCTATCTGTCTATCTAATGTAGAATGTTATTAGGAAAAAGTCCTGAACAATTATTGCGATTATAGAAATAAGGTTATTGATACTTTATTATAAAACTTTAATAATAATAGTTTTGCATTTCGAACTGGTTTTAGAACACACATATTTTAGTCTGCAGTTAGTAATTATCAACGC
The DNA here is from genome assembly GCA_905147285.1 of Hypena proboscidalis. Classification (NCBI taxonomy): domain Eukaryota; kingdom Metazoa; phylum Arthropoda; class Insecta; order Lepidoptera; family Erebidae; genus Hypena; species Hypena proboscidalis. The sequence continues at coordinate 13,929,208 of LR990128.1, read as the reverse complement.
CATTTCCTCACTACTCGTTGCGGAAGCGGTGCAGCAAAATATTTGCATAGAAAAATAGGCTCTTGGTTTTTGTTTCGGCCTGATATTTCAAGGAGAATATTTTGCAGCACCGCCCCTGCGCTGAGTAATTAGAAAACGCCCTTAATCGAATAGTAATTTAACTAAATCCTTTGCTGATGTATCCCTTTTATACCTACTTATTGATTGCTCTGTGAGGACTGAGAGGAGAGGTGCCACATTTAGTCTTCATATTTTGCTTTTGAAAAGTTTTAAAGAAAAAGCCTTCAACAGCATTTCAAACTTTTTTAATCTGACCAAAGTTCGCGCGTTGTCAGTTTACCAGGCTTCAGATTTTCTCAATTGCTTTTAAGAAGTAGAATTTTGTACTTGTCGTTTCGGAAATAAACTTTTGTCGTTGAATAACTGAAGATCACCTTTTTATTTATTTTAGAATTTGTAATGTCGCTTGTCAGTTCAAAAGTGTCCTAAATTCTTGATATAGGACATAGAAATTGGACTTCAAGCAAAGAGTTAACATAAAACTTGTCAAATCATTCGCAAATTGAGGCCATTTGTATGTCAAAATCATGTCAAAATGTTTTGATTCCGCGTAACGCACAAACTCTTTTCTTTCAGAATCCATGTATGTACACTGACACCATTGACTACATAAAAAAAGGCAGGACTCCGTCTCTTGAAACACTTACTGAAGCACCCATAGTAAGTCACACGTACACACAGAACACACACATTGACACAATAGTAAGTCAATCGCCTGCCATTACGCTTTGGACTGTGCTGTTGCTCGGATGTTCAAGTAAAATAATTAAAAATGCCGTCTTGTGTTGTGAAAAGCTGCCGAAACCATAGCGCCTCGATAAAAAAAAACCAGGGGATCACTTTTCATAGGTAAGCAAGTAATATATTCAGCTTATTGCCGAAATTATATTGTTTTCGTAAAAAAATATACCAAAACTATCAGTGTTGACAGTCAATAAATATTTTCATTTACCCTGAATTTGGGTAAATATTTTTTAGTAGTATAATACATTAAGTATAAATTATTATTCTATGTTTTATAGATTTCCTGCTGCAAACGACGCATGGAAAAATTATTGGATAAAAATAATTAGAAACTGCAGAAATGATAACAGTTGGTATCCATCAAAATATAGTGTAGTCTGCAGTATACACTTCGAGGAAATTGATTTATGTATATAAAACAAAAGGTGGACTTATTCGCATTGTCAGCTTTGCCGTACCAAAAAAGGTAAAACAATAGTATATTGTTTTAAATAAAGTATTAAATTAATAAATACCAGTACTTTAATCTAAAACTTTTTATTTCTTAGTTTAGTTTGTTATTATTTTTTTTTGTTTATTTTTTATTTGCCAATATTTATTTGAAATATTGAAAAATCGCATGTAAGTGAATCTAAGCTTCGTGATTGTTGGTTTAGTTTAACTTAGATATTTTATTTGGTTTGTACATTTTGTTGACGTTTTCAAGCACTTTCTGATAGTTTATGTAATAGAGAATTTTTGTTTTTTATTTTTTTGATTTCTGCCATAACTTACCCTACTATCCAATTTCGGCTCCAGGTCCTAAACTGGGACACCCTGTATATCACTAAAGCATCTTCACCATCTAAGAATCAGGAAGCGCCGTAGGAGTCGTAATTTTAAAATATTTTCCAAAAACTGGGTAGCTGCACTAAAGCATCTTCGCTGCCTTGCGTCAGGAGTGCCAAGAGCAACGAATTTTGTACATATTCCCTTAATAAAAACAAACAACTTCCAGCTGCAGGCCCGCATCGACTGCTAGAAATATAAAATCAACTTTGTTTCGAAATTCAATCATAAAGTTGTTTTATATTGTTTGGTTTTTGGCCACGGTAGTATAAAACTACCTATATCATGTTTGATGGTAAAAAGCAGCAAATAAAAAAATATAAGAACTAAACCTCTAAAATATTTATTTAAATTATTGTAAAAATGTGGGTAATATTTCTCATGGCTGGTAACCCCTAACACACGCACTCATAAACAGACCGCTGCCATTTTGGTGCTTCAATCATTTTCTATGTGACATTCTCTCCTGCTTTTTTTATGTACTCTATGACTGACACTTGCTCTTCATTCTTATTTTCTTTTTTTTTTAATTTCCTTGTGGAATGCGATATGTGTAAGTTTATCAACCAAGCGCCCTATGGAACTACCTATATATATCTGTCATCGTTGGTGATACTAGAAATGTGATTTATCTTGACATTACCACAGTATAAATATAACCCAGTACTCTAACTCGATTCTATTCGTTAAAATAACAAGACACAATCACGCGATACACGATACTTACCACTTACTGTATTTAATATCATATACACACGGCTACTGTCATCAAAATATATATCTGTACCTGGCTTGAGCTTACATCATTCTTTTTTTAAATTTTTTCGTCACAGCGGCGCTTGCCCGTCTTTTGTTAGTCCCCTTAGTATGTTTTTATTTCGAGACGTAGGCACGTAATAGCAGACGCGAAGTAGTAGCAGAGCAGTGTCACTCACTTAAATAGCTACACTTAAACTTGCGTATTTATGCAAGTTTAACTTTTTTTCAAAATAATATTTTCTTCTACACCATATTTACTTCCCTACAAATCTGTTATTGCCCTTTCATATCTAAGTTACTAAGCTAGCTAAGATAAATAAAAAAGTCTGTCAAAGAACATATCGTTTTCGCCCCACTATGTGAAGTTATATCATATTTTATTCACAACCAAGTACAAAGCAATATTTAACGCTAATTCATGCATGTCAGTCTCATTTAATAAAATCGTTGAAGCGACAACATGTGGAGTATTTACCAATTATGAATTCAGTAATAAATTCAATCATGTCACATGTTATGCCGGGGTTTGCATTATTCATCGTTCGTCTGGTTTTATTTAAATGAATAAAGTTTCCTACTGTTTTAATAAAGTGGGTATACTGTGACTTTATACCAAAAAAAAAAAAACCGACTTCAAAAAGTAGGTAAACTAAAAAGCAAAAAATAAATTTACTTCGCACAAAATAATACATTTTTTCATTTAGTTAAATAGAAAATTAAATAATTATTTTATAATTGTGAAGTCGGTGCCAAATAAAAACAACCTTTCTACAATATCAAATTACAGTTCACACAAAAAGGGAGGCGTAGTTGTGCTAGTGCGCGGTCGCCCAGTATTGGTACTTACCACAGAAATATAACTAATATTCAGTTAGAAGAATGTTGTTAGAACGATTGATATTATCTATACAGAGTTATTAATTGTTTACTTGGCACCGACTTCAGAATTATAAAATAATTATTTAATAATTTCTATTTAACTAAATAAAAAAACGTATTATTTTGTGCGAAGTAAATTTATTTTTTGCTTTTTAGTTTACCTACTTTTTGAAGTCGGTTTTTTTTTTTGTTAAAAATTATTTTATTTTACGATTTTAAGTGATGGGTAGACCGAGCAAGAATGTTTCTCGAATGAGGAGACGATGGTTACTTGAGACGGAAAACTTATTTATAATAAACAAGAATTAAATCCTTTCTCCTGACTATTGAGGGTCACGACCTTCCATCATCAGCTCATTTTACACAATAACTAGCAGTAGGAATATGCGTACAGAAGTGAAAGAATTATCCTTTAACTCCTAACTATTGAGGAGCTGACCTTCCATCATCAGCTCAAACACATAAAATTATTGCGACCAAGCGTAAATCCTGGCCTCTATTAATAAAATATGAGGGTTGCCCCCGATTTCTCTGGGGTCCCATCATCAAATCATGACATGCTGACAATGGGACCACCTTTGAAATATCTCCGTTCCAACAGATCACTTGACATCATAACTAGCAGTCTGAATATGTGTACAGTAGAGAAAGAATTATCCTTTAACTCCTAACCATTGAGGAGTTGACCTTCCATCATCAGCTCATCCACATAAAAATACGTCAATACTGGTGTAGCTTTGAAAAATACACTAAAAACATTACATGTGCCTATAAAATTCGAGGGTTGCCCTCGATTTCTCTGAGATCCCATCATCAGATCACGACATGCTGACAATGGGACCCCTTTGGAATCATCTCCTGTCCAACAAAAAAAGAATCATCAAAATCAGTTCATAAACGACGGAGATATCCGTGAACAAACATAAAAAAAAGTAACATATATACGAATCGAATTGAGAACCTCCTCCATTTTTAGAAGTCGGTTAAAAACTTTTATCATTGTTTTTATTGCAGAAATGCGTGAAGTAATTTACAGTGACTTTATCACACAGAGAAAATATTATGCAATCGCCTCGCTTATAAATCAGCAGTGAGATAAAAATCTTAGTTTGACATTCAATAAAATTATCCGCTGCACTTATTGTGAGTCATAAGGCTAACAACTCACGACGCAGTTCGTAAAATGCAGATATTAGTGTAAAAAACAAAATATTTTGTCCCACATTTTTTTTTAAATCCGTAATACAATTTTATTTATAGTGCACCAAGAAAACGACCTATTTATTATTTCTTAAGCACTCTTGTCCATCCAAAGGTTGCCTGTAAGAAATTGCATTTATAGCGATAAGGCCGCCCATTGTACCATCTAAAACATGTGCTTTATGTTACTGACTTTCTAATTTGTGTACGGTAAAGAGTTATCTATCAATATACCGCACGGATTTTCATAAATATCTGCCCGCAGCCGCTGCGGGCTGCGGAAGAAAACCGTGTCGGAAGTTCTTAGCCTTATGGGTCAAGATCGTATTTAATAACCGTACAAACCATAGCCGTGAATTTCTGTCAAAACCACCAGAGAAACAAATTGCGCAGGGTAAATTCGCACTTTAAAAGATATATTTTTTTATCCTTACTTTATTTCATAAAACTTAAGGTCACTGACAATAAAAGAACCATGATATTTATGTGAAAAACATGTTTTCTTACCCTTATTAACCTCCTTGTACGCCCAAGACGAAAAACATGTAAATATGTATTTTAACTAAAAAAAACACTTTTGTAGTACTAGACAGAAACAGCTTGGAGTACGCTAATGCAACTAGCTCCGATGAAGAACTCTGAAAGGAGTTGCAAAATAGCTGGGTAATAAAAACGACAACAAACGCCGTTTATTGTAAGGAAACTAAGTGATGTACTGTGAGAGAAGCCAATACAAGTTAGCAACGCTTTTAAAGGCTTCAATGGAAATGGGAACTACTTTTGTGATGTATTTTTTCCTGGAATTGAATGGGTTTTATTTTTAACTAGCTTCTGCCCGCGATTTTTATCCTATATATCCTTACTGCTGTGCTCCCTTATAGTTAAGGGTTGAATTAAATATTATAAGGCGTTCATTGGGAGTTAGTTTGTCAAACAAAAAAAAAACAAAATTAGACTAGTAGTTCTCGTGAGTTTAGCGCTTTCAAACAAATAAACTAACTTTCACCCGCGGTCTTGTCTATGTGGTAGGTTTCGTCGATAAAGAATAGCCTCCTGTTAGCAGTGTTACGCCCCCTGTAGTCCGTTCCCTGCATCTGAAATTTTATTAAAATCGATCCAGTTATTTATAAGATTAATCGATACAAACAGAAAGACAGATAGACAGAAAAAAATAAAATCTGTATTTTAGCCAAAGGTATTGTGCAAACATTGTTATTTTGACATTAAAAACAGACACTTCAATTTTATTTATTTGTATTTATGTATTGACTATCTTTTGCCCGCGGCGCCAGCGATCGTTGATAACTTTGATAAATTATAAAATTAAATCCTACTTATTATTCGTTCTATCTATTAGTAAGAACCGCATGATATTCCGTCGAATAGTTTTTGAGTTATCGCGAACAAACAGATAGACGCGGTGGTGGACTTTGTTTTTAATATAGAATTAGCGCCAGCAGATAGTATCTGTAAAGGATATTGAATGGGTTTTATATCATAAAATAATCACAATAGACCTACGGAGGTCGACGTGAACACCCAAAGCCTCGTCCCAACATAACATCACGCCTATATTACCCAGAAGGGTGTGCCAGAGGTGTACAACACCCACACTTCACCTGTTATGTTTGGATCCATGGGATAGTGGGTAAGCCTATCGCCATCCACCGGGCTCAATTCCAACTTCGTGCTACTATTGTGAATTTCCAGACGGAAAGATCACAAAAAGCACTATGCCTGATCCGGGAATCAAACCTGAGACCTCGCGGTGAGAGGCGCATACGCTAACCACTAGATCATCGAGGCAGTACAGTAAAAAAATAAGCATATTTGCAGCACAAATGTAATTTTTGCCAAATGAAATGCATGTTAAACATTCTGTTTTCAATATGTTTCCATTTTGAATGTTATTCTCTTCGTGATTTATGGGTAAACGCGAATAGTATGCAAATGTGGAACAAACATGATACAAATAGCTTGTTACTATAGTGTTACTTGTTGAGAGAATGGATGTGGTGGTATCCGCACATAAGTAGTGACACACACGTGACTAATGTCAAAGAGCGCTGAATCGCGATAACGAAGTGTTCACAGAGAGTATAACATAATATACCACTTCCAATACACTACTGTTGGACAGCAGGCCGTCCGCCAGGCAATACCACCGAGCCTGGTCGGAGGATCCTACCTTTGTGGTGAAGGAACATCACACCCTGTAAAGGAGTATCATGACAATCTTTTCTTTTTTTTAAGGAATCAATTATTTTTACTATAACTGACGTGAGTTTGTAACATTATAAAAATTATGAAATACGGGTATACTCACGTAATGTTGGTCTATTTAGTCGACCGCGGTTTCGCCTATACGTCTAGGCATTATCAAGAGAGTGCGATACGTCGCGCCTGAGTCGCAGCCAGTCTTGCACTGACATTATGATATCTTATTTACATTACAATCTAGCCTATAAAGACTAATGTAAGACATGACTAATTTGACTAATAGGATTTTTTATCGGCGTTGTGCAATCTGTTATGTGGCTATGTCAAGATAAAAACTACTGTTTTATATGAAAAATAATAAGACACAAATTCACAGGACTAATTCCTGTAAATTTGGAGATTAAAACCTTATTGGCAGTATAAGAATTATAGTACACATAAATTAAAGTGACAGCTGTTTTCTGTTTTTAAATGTAACTTCTGTCACTTTTAAATTTGCTAAGGTTATATTTAACGGGTAGGATAACTTGTTAACTCACCCGTTCAACTCGCGATAGATCTAGCCAAAACTGTATGTTTACTAGCATAATACCGTCAGAACATTTAACGTTATCCATATTCTACTTTAAAGGTGCACTTTTTAATTAAAACACTCAAATACAAATAATTTGTTTTATTGCATCAATGTAACAGATTTGACATTTAAGCAACCCAAATCGTTTTCTTTTAAACCTCTAAAAAAACTTGGTTTTTTGAATTTTTCACATAAATTTTGAGGTTATATGAAAAAAGTGTAAAAACAAAAGTTTTAGATCTTTTTATTACCAACAACTTCGCAATTCGACTTTTTTCCATAGGACTTTTAGTTTTGCCGGAAATCGAGAAAACCCGTTTTTTACCCTTAAAACCCCTCTCCTCTTCCCCTTCCCGACCTCAGATCGCCCGTAAATTATTTTTATACTACACCTACGTAGAAAGTACCTCTTTGCAGTATCTAATACGGAGAATATCTATCAAAGAAAGTTAGTCTTTTCAGACGAGTTCTGAAAAGCAACATGTAATGTATGTTAGAGGTCTGAAATATTACTCCTAAATTTATTACTCCCATGGGAGTAATGAACTTTTTTTTAAATTTCTTTTTTTTTTCATTTTGTTTTCTGTACTTTTTGGTAAACCATAAATAAAAAAGAATATTAAAAGAATAAAATAACTACTTTATAAAAATAAATAAATTAATGTAACTTAAATATATAATAACTCCATAAATAAACCACTAAAATCACTATTATTACCTGTTACAAAATAATTACAAACGTTTTTTCACAAATCAACTTCATAAAGTGTAGCTGGCTGCATGCGATTGTTACCCGTGTCTCTATGCGCGTATGAAAGAAGAAATTGTGAAAATGTTTGCATTTCGCTCCAAATTCCTCATCATTTTAAAACTTTTGAATAAACAATTTGTTGCTCGAACTTAATATGTCGAGTGATAGTGATACTGACGATTTATTGACTCCGGAGGAATTGAAAGTAACTGCTCAAGCAGTGATTGACTAGGACCTCTTACCACAAAAGTCAAGGATCAGATATTAATAAAGCGTATGCAGATTTTCTGCAATGGAGAAGTGAGAATAATGCACAATCTTTTATTTTCCTTGTAGGTGTAGTATAAAGCACTATGTATAACTCGGGCGAAGGTTTAATTTCTTTCGGGTGTATTAAGGCCATCAGCTACGCTTCGGGCCTCAAACTACACCCTCAATGAAATCAACTACTTTCATCCCTTGGTGTACAATATACTATTCCTTTAATTTTTATAATATTCTCCTCTTTTTCTAATGGGTTCATCCTACTATTATTTTTTTTGGTCTTAAAAAATATCGGCACTGGGCTATCAGGCAGACTTTAGAGTTAAACCTCTGACCGATCTTACAAAAGATGTTGTGGACTTACCTGTATTTTAGAGCTGCGTAAGGGTATAGGCAACTTTCTATTAAATTTTTGTCAACAGTCAAGATTATAGGAAAAATAATCCTATCAGAGCATTTCTGAGTAAATAAGAGTCACGTCACCAAAAAGGCTGGCGTGGCAGGTAATTTATTTATCAATTGCTAAAAGTTTTCTCGGAAACAATTACTAGGAGATTGGCTATGTCGTATCGCCCCGACCTCACGCTTCACGAAAAGTAAACAAATGCCTGAAAAAATAGCCGAAGGTTTTATGGGGCGTAAAAACAATTTGGCGGGTACCTTTTCTGCCTATCTTGGTGTATCTGCTGTCAAATCTTGTTGTCTGTCAAGTCCTGGGACTTGTTGGTAGTTGCGTGTTGGTATTTTACAGGTGTAAATGAAACTTTGTGTAAAGCAGTAACCACAACCAAATCATATTATTTAACTTTCAAATTCATCATTTCGTACAAAGTTCTTGGTAAATTATGTTAATAATTTGCGTTGTGTATCATAGTTGCATATTTTTTTACGGTAATTGGATCTCTTAGCATAATATCCTGTTTGGTAGCCGATCCTCTTTGGTAAACCCCATGGAAGAACTATCTTTTGTCTATAGCAGGTTCTAGTACAGAGTTAAAACAACGTTCAGAAACTCATATAATAATGTATCTAAAGTATTATTTGCCCAAAAAATTACAGTAACTTTTTGATACACATACAAAAACTAAAATATTTGATTTATAAAATGAAAGGCGAACTAAATTAACTGACATAGCTCACCGAATCGCAAAGCTGAAGTGGCAATGGGCAGGGCACATAGCTCGTAGAACAGATGGCCGTTGGGGCCGAAAAGTTCTTGAGTGGCGGCCACGAACCGGCAGGCGCAGCGTGGGTCGCCCCCCAGCCAGATGGACAGATGATCTGGTGAAGATCGCGGGGAGCCGTTGGCTTCAGGCGGCCCAAAACCGCGCGTTGTGGCGGCAGTTAGGTGAGGCCTATGTCCAACAGTGGACGTCTTTGGGCTGATGATGATGATGATGATGATGATAAAATGAAAATAATAAAGCTGAAATAAAATGTCATATTTAATTTTCAGATGATTTCTACATTTAACAAACTTTATCGTTGTTATCAAAAATGAGTAGGTATCCGTAACAGGTTTAAAAAAAAACTGTTTAACTTGTAAGATTGTGTTGTTTGTAAAAGTAAACCTGTTTATTCATTGCTTAATATTCTTAACTAGTAAAAAAAATTGTGATGACGAAATTATATTAACTGAAACTATACGGAGTTGAAAAAGGCAGTAAAGGATGCAGAGTTAAGTTTGATTGCCACCTTATCCTTTATTACTGAGCATTATTTCCTCACTCTGAGATAAAAACTTTGACGACCGGATGGCGGAGTGGGTAGTGTACCTGCCTGCGACGCCGAGGTCGTGGGTTCGATTCCCACTTAAGACAAATCTTTGTGTGCATGAACATGGGGGTTTGTCTTAGTCTGGGTGTTTCTATGTATAATATGTATGTATTTACAAAAAGATAAAGTATATATGTATTAGTATCAGTCACCACGATGGCAAGTCAAAACCTTGACCACCTTAATGACTGTCCACCTGCACAAGAGAAGCGCTCATCAACGCCGACGAGAGCGCCATAGTAGTGGCCACTTATTGTACCAATAAAATTTGACTCAGCCATCGACACGACGAAGAAGAAGAAGAAGTATCAGTTATTCTAATACCCATAGTACAAGCTCTGTTTAATTTGGGACTAGATGGCGTTGTGTGTGAGTTGTGAAATATTTTTTTATTTATTATTAAAAAGTTGAATGTGTGATACGAGAACAAATTATTTCGACTCGTGCATTTGAGTCTGTCACTACGCTCAAGATTTCAACCTAGAATCACCCACAACTGTTTCTACTATAGAATCTTTCGCTTATTCGGGATTCAAAATGAGCACTCGAAGCAAATACGTACTTTACTCTCTTATGACACAAAAAACTATTGTACCGCTTTGTGACGCCAAGCGTTACGTACTATGAGTGACATTCGATTAAGGTTCAAGCCTAAAAGGCTTGTATGTATACGTTTTCCATTCAGTGGCAATCCTTGGCTTTCAGCTGAAGTGAAACTTATTACTTTATCAGAAACCGTCCCTTGACGTCTTATTGCCACCCAAATGCTTTTCAATTGTAACTGTTTGCTGTATTAATATTTTTGTTTTGATAGAATTTTAGTGCCAATATTTAGTATTTTTGGGAGGTTGAAGAGTTTAGACATAAAATAACAACAATCTCAGTACTTACGTCCATTTTACAATTTATACAAAATAATTATTCCATAGGTCCTCATTAAACGAATCATATCACTTATATTTACGATCAAAACTAATCGAATTCCTTTTTATTTATCATTATAAAATAACAAATATCGCAATGTAACATTGGCCATTTTAAGGCACCTATATTACCCTCAGAACAACGAATCATATGGAATTGCCGTAATTGCTCTATTTGACACAGCAATAATAATGTAATACCTATCTCTTTCTCACAACACCAGTTTTACGTTAGGAATAATGACTAACACTCTTTTTATCAGCACTCTCCTCATTGGCTAATGTACTTCTGCTGCCAAGGACGCCATTTTACTAAACGGTGTTTGACGGTTTTGTTGACAAGTGAGAAGATGTCATTGTGAGGTTTTTATATTTTTCTAGTGTTTTCGACTTAATTATTGTGCAAAACTGTGATATAACTTCGAATCATCTTGGTTGTGAGCTGCAGAAACCCGCAATATTCTTAATAATTCATTCATTTCAAAAACATTAACGGATGCTAGTGTTGTGCCATCATCGAACATAGAACCTTATCGATAAATTAAGTACTAAGTTATTCAAAATATTATTTGTCGTTATAGTTTACCAAGAAACGAATCCCGGAAAAGGAAATGGTTAGAAAAGATTGGCTTAGAAAATATCCGGCCAGGAGTCTTTAATTCATTTGTGCTCATTGCACTTTGAAGAGAGTGCATTCAATAAAACTCTAAACATAGTTAGATTGAGAGATGATGCTATCCCAACAGTATTTACAAAGGCAAGCAATTTATCAAACTGTTGTTTTTGGGTCTAATGTAGTAGAGCAATAGAAAGTAGTAATAGTAGTAGTGGTAATGTTGTGTGTTGTTTCTGTTGATAGGTTGATCCGATTACCATACACTCTACGTTATTATTTTTGACAGATCAATGCCCCAGAGTGATAATTGGTCCCTAAACCTTAATCATTTTTTTTTAGCTTTAAGAATAATATTTTATCTATGTAGGTAATTAAGATCTTTATCTATAATATCTTAAGAGAAAAATGTTATTGTTTGTTTGCACCAAATAAGCACCGAAACTACGGCATCAATTTAAAGAAAATTTTTTTCTTTGGAAAGCTTCACTATCTTCGAGTGACATTGACTATGTTTGTGCCATGGAAGCCGGAGTGGACTGGTAGTTTTAATAAAACCATTTAACTCAAAATTTATTTTAATTCTTTTTTACAATTTACCAAACAGAGTCTATGTTTCTGTAACTTCCTACTATTACTTGTGACCATATCCATATTATACTACTTATGCCCTTTCAGGTAAACCACCCATCCCAATTGGCATTTATTGACAGAGCAAACACTTCCAACTTCCACTTCCAAACCATCATGTTCGGGTTATTCACATCCACAAAATGCAAAAGATCTTGAATTGGTAAGGGCAGTTCTTGAATAAAGTACCTACATAAAATAATGTTGGTTTCTAATCTATACTATCTACATATACTAATACTTTTAAGCATAACATTTAACTTACACATAGAATTGTTTGTTTTTGTTGTTTTTTTTTGTAAGCGCCTGAACCGATTTTCATGAAACATATTTCTTTTATAATCAACACGTTTTGCCCGTTCATTTTATACCTTAGTTGGGCTAAGGTATATCTTAAAATATTTGATGGTTCATCTCCACTTCAAACCCTAATTTCTTGTAAATAAATGGCAGAATCAATATTTATGAAAAATATATATTTTTGTAATGTACACATTTTTACCATTCATTTGATACCCCACTTGAGTATGCATATTTGAAAATAATTGATTCTTCATCCCCACCTTTACCTTCCATTTATTGTAAATGGCTGAACCGATTTATACCAAACATAGCTAAAAACTATTGCATGGATACTGGCTCTCGTAAGAAAAAAACTGCATCGAAATCGGTCCATTAGTTAGAGAGCTACGATGCCACAGACACCCACACAGACAGACATCGACTTCAAACTTATAACACCCCTCTTTTTGCGTCGCGGGTTAATTAAAAATGTCCTATAAATGATGTACAAATAAAGTTTTTATCTATCTATCTAGGTACAATAAAAGTAGATGGAAATCTTGAAATTATCTAGTTTCACCGACAGTAGTATAAAAATCAAAGTTCTTAAGGTTAGTTGAACAATCTTAACACCAGGCATCCATCAATATAATTTTATCGATTAGATAGACAAGCGAGTGAACATCCCTAATCCACCATGTTTGTGAACGTAGGTATGGCAGGCAAAGTACATGCTTAAGGCAGTTCCATATGATTCGTTCTTCTGAGATATTACCCGTTATCTCTTGACAGTTCTCCTCTTTTGTTTATTTACTGTCCTCATAGTCTATGGTCTCGATGACATCGAATAAGGTTTTATGCCTATTCTCTAAAGAGGTTGCTTACATTAATTAATTAATAGGTAGACGTGACATAGCGACATTTATTGAAACCCCAGATCCTAGATGTGGTTAGTGTTCGTTGCCGACGCTGAACTGTTTTTACGAATAAATATTTTTAATATAGGTTTGTAAGTATATTTAACTATTATATCTTGATTATAAAATATCCTGCCAACTTTGTGCTTTATTGTCAAAAAGTAGTCTGTTTTAATTGAAAACCGTTTTAATTATTATTGGAACGAAGTGCCTTATTGCGCGTTGCGAAAGGGGGCTAGGCGGAAAAAAAGGAACGAAAAGTTGTAACGACACTTTTCGTAGCAATTCTCGTAGCAGCGTAGTAATTACATGCTACGTTACAGCTACGGTGCTACATCATCAGACAAAACAGAAAAATGCGCACGCCGCACGGCGTGCGCATTTTTCTGTGTCCGTCTCTCTTTCTCGCTTATAGAAAAAAAGAGATAATTTAATTTAAAAAAAAAACTATAAAGAAAAAAATTACTAGAATTGAGTTACTAAAAAAAAAAAAAAAATGCGCACGCCGCACGGCGTGCTCGTTTTTCTGTGTCCGTCGCTCCATCTCACTTATAGAAAAAAAAATAAAATTAAAAAAATAATAATAAAAAGAATTACTAGAGTTGAGTTTCTGCAAAAATAGGGGCGCTGGCGCGCTCAGAAAGGTCTGCGAAGGCGTACACGATCGCTGTTCTAGTCAGATACCAGGGAATCAATAGCTCAATATCGTGAACATTACTCCTCACTTGGATCTGCAGAACAGTAAATCGGTGGACCTTATATACAGGACCTTGTAACGAAACCATAGCGCGATCTAATTCGATCCCAACGCCATCTATCGCGCGACTTCGGCACTAATTGGTGCTACAGAAATATGCTGCGCATAGAGAAAGCAAGCGAAATATTTTCATTTTGTCTCTCTATGAATAATAAAGTAACTAAAAAAAAAATATTATCATAACTTAAAAAAAAAATACAATTCCCGCCTTTTGTTGAGTGTATACAGGTGTTTTGTACATAATAAATTATTAAAAATAGTTACAATAATGAATCCTGACAGTGTTTCTGCACAAGTTCTGGATATTGCTGATGGATTTAGGTAAGTAGAGATTTTATACACACGATAATAAATGCTTTTGTATTTTAGCAAGTACACATTATAACCTTTCTTTACTATTGTGCTAAGCAAGTCATACGCGTTATAATCTCTTCATTATTGTGTGTTTAGCAAGTGTACGCGTCATAACTATATTAAATTCAAAAGCAAATTATTTTTTAATATTACCACAGAATGTTTACTAATTTTGTTATGTACATTTCATGGAATATACGATTAGAACACATCTAATTATGTCATTGGGATTGGTGATGAGATTATTGATAATGAGATCTGATCCAAGGCTGTGGGATGCGATGACATTAGTCGTCGTATGATCATTCCTATCCTAGACCAACTCCTGCCAGCTATCTCTCACATCATTAACTTTTCTCTTGAGACTGGCCATTTCCCTTCCTTATGGCGTCGTGCTTATATCCGTCCCTTACCCAAGATCCCCAGTCCCACTTTGCCTTCCCACTTTCGTCCAATATCCATTCTCCCTTTCCTATCAAAGGTGCTCGAGGCATGTGCACACAGACAACTTAGTAATTTTGTTCAAAATTTTAACATTCTTTGCCCTCTGCAGTCTGGTTTTAGACCCGGTCATAGCACTGTCTCGGCATTACTCAAAGTGACTGGCGACATTAAGTCTAGCATGGAGGATACTAATGCCACTGTCTTGGTATTAGTTGACTTCTATAATGCATTTAATACAGTCAGTCACGACATCCTTCTGGCAGTCCTCTCCCATCTTATGATCTCACCTGATACACTGGAATGGTTTTCTTCTTATCTTCGAGGACGTCAGCAGTCAGTTCGCATTGATGAGACCTCTTCGAGTTGGTGTAACCTTGACTCTGGCGTTCCTCAAGGCGGTATACTCTCTCCTCTTCTGTTTTCATTGTTTATCAATCTCATCACTTGTGACCTTCACTGTTCGTATCACTTGTACGCCGATGACCTGCAGCTATATACACAAGCTGACACTGAGAATCTTTCAACTGCAATCGACGCTTTGAACAAAGACCTTACAACGATACAAAACTGGTCTGATCGGTTCGGTTTGAGCGTGAATCCGGCTAAGTGTCAGGCCCTTATTGTAGGTAGTACCCGCACAATGGGTAAAATCAATAAAACCATCGTCAAGCCAATTATATTTAACGGTAATATAATACCTATTAGCAAAAACGTCAAAGATCTCGGTCTTTATATATTGACTCAACGCTTGACTGGCAAACACAGGTAGCTAACGTAAGCCGGAAGGTTAACGGTTGCCTGCGCGTCCTCTATCGCCTGAAGAATTTCCTCCCATTCAAAACAAAAGCTATGCTTGTGCAGACCTTGATCTTTCCAATCATCGATTATGGTGATGTGTGCTATCTCGACCTGAATGCTGATCTGCTCAACAAACTTGACCGACTTCTCAACAATTGCATTCGATTCATATTCAATCTTCGTAAATACGATCACAGTTCCTCCTATCGTTCTCAGTTAAGATGGTTGCCTATTCGGCAGCGTCGAAGTCTGCGTACGTTAACTACACTTTACTCTATTCTTAACTCGCCTCATTCTCCTACTTATTTAAAACCACACTTTCAATATCTCTGTTCTAGCCATGATAAGAATCTCAGATCTTCTAATAATCTCCTTCTCTTGTGTCCTTCTCATACTTCTAGTTTAGTACATTCTTCCTTCTATATTCAGTCTATCCTTATCTGGAATGCACTCCCTCTCGAGATCAGGATGTCGACTACACGGGACGCATTCAAAGCTAGAGTACGGAACCTTCTGTACAAAGAATCATCAGCAGAGTCATTAAAAAATTAAATGATATCGTGTACCTATATATTATATTATATATATACGTTTAAATTATGTATATTACCTGATTATATGTATTTAATATATTATATTATATATTATTTATATTATGTAATAGTAATATTTAGTATATTTACATTATATATTATCCTGTTTAAAATATAATTATTAGAATAAACATTAAATTAGGATTGTAAATTTATAGATTGTACTTTCTTTTCTTTTTTAAATTCTAAAGCATCTACCATTATTGTCTCTGCTCCTCATGGTTGACTGGTAGAGAATGCCTTAGGCATTAAGTCCGCCATTGTACTTATTGATATGCATAAAGTTTAAAATAAATAAATAAATAAATATTATTATATCGCGAGTAAACTTGCGAATACAATTTAAAAGAAAGCAAGATAATCGCAGAAAAATAATGTTAAAGATAAGGTTTGTTATGTGTGGTCATAGAACTATTACTCCTAGAAACCGAGTACACGCATGAAATGTAAAGCCACTTTAATTGTGCCGTTTCAGTTCAGTGTAACTCTCTGGTATTTATCAGATTTTCGTTTAGTTTGTCTGTCCACCAAGCGGTGCATTATAATTTTCAATCAATCTGTTTTTAGCCTTACTTTATACTTAAATTCATACAAGCAGTTTATTTATCTAGGCATTATAAGTCTATGCGTGTGTTTGAATGAACCTCGCTTTTGATATTTTGAAATTCGAATAGCGCGAAAGTTTGAAGATAAGAATTATTTTAAAATTAAGTGTGTAAGGCACAGGAAATATTGTTATGTAGCCATTCAGCCTATAGGAGTATTGTGATAATATCTCCACAATGATTTTAAAAGTATCATTCGATTATTTTAAGAGAATAATAAAAGTGATTCTGAATGATCTTGTGTACGCTTGCTACGCTTGATAATTTAATTGTCTTAATGTTTGTTTTTATTTTAATTTGGGTTAAATTTTTGTTACCGTATTTAGTTTATAAATAGACTGTTTTATTTGTTTAGTGGTTAAGGTCGCATACCTTTTACTGCAATCTCGGATGCGAATCCTGATTTGTTGTTATTTGGAATTACCGAACTTCGTTCCATTCGGGTGTCCCTTGACACCTCAGTAGTTTTTTTTTTTTTTGCTTTCGTTATAAACCAAGTAGGTAAATATTAATAATTATGACAATAAAAATTTACACGACAATTATTAGAATGTTTTTTTCAACCTATTCAATAAATTTGCAAATCATGTCCGTTTGTGTACATTCATTCGAAATACATGTTTGTGGGAATATCCAAATAAAAGTTGAACAAAAGTTAATTTATGCCTTTGAGACAATACTTGAAATGAAATATTTCATCCGATTGAGTTGTGCAATTGCGCATGTAACTTGCTTATATAATTATTATATTTCATCAAAATTCTTATAGAAATTTAGCTATTAAAGTGTTTTATAGTGTATTACTTAGATAGGAAAATGCTAGCAACGAACATCTCTTTACCAATATTTAAAATAAATATTACCCTTAGCTCTGTAGGGCTTTGCTGAAACAGGGTTGAGTAGGCTTAAGTAGCTGCGAACAGGACGGCAAATGGCAAGAGGTCAGGGGTGGCAAACATTCGTAATGAGGAGTTGTTGATTGCTCGTGTGTTCTGTAGTTTCAAACGAGGTGGCTAACGGCCTCCAATTTGATCAACACGGCCGCGTCGTCCACCAAAATTGAGTTTCGGTTCGGCCGTTAGTCATTCGAGTGCGTAGCTAGTTTCAAATGTTCCGATTTTGCAGGTTAATTGATGAGAGTATAAAATATTCAATAAGGCAGCCAGTAGGTTACTATACAGTTAGGCTGCGTTTATATTAAAGCGAAGTGGATTTTAATTGATAGTCCGCGCCGCTCAATACGCTCGATATCGCTCTGGATTTACTATAATTTAAGATGCAATATTTTCATATACCATACTTGTAATTTATATAATTTCGTTAAGAATAATGCTTCAGTTGCCGTTATCGTGTTTTGAAATAAAATAATTTTACTCATTGGTTATATTAATTCATAAATTAATTTGCTGTATTATAAATTTTCAATAATGTCGTTTTCCATAACATTTATTCACCATATTCATTTCTCATACCAGCACAATACTGCTTGGGCAGTACAAACGTCTGCAGTTTTGATGTTATGATCATGTAAACAAGCATGCAGCATATAATCGGGGTTGCAACAAACATGCAGAATGCAAGCAACCAACTTATTTTATTCTTTTTTGTAGGTTTAATTTTTTGTTCAAAGTATTTTATTTTACTCTTTTCAGTGAAGTACTTAGTTTTATATAAAACAGAAAAGAACTAATTATTTAAAAGTTATGCATGGTCGACCATAAAAAAATAACATGATAACTTGAGAACATCCCCCATTTTTTTTCATAAAATAGTATTATACCCTCCAGCTCGGGGCCGTATAATTTGTATAATTTGTTTGTAGTAGAGCGTATTTGGGGTAGAGCGGAGCGAAGCGTACTTTCACGATTTCAAGCCTCACTCCGTTTCAATGGAAACGCACCCTTAGCTTAGT
Organism: Hypena proboscidalis; assembly: GCA_905147285.1. Lineage (NCBI taxonomy): Eukaryota > Metazoa > Arthropoda > Insecta > Lepidoptera > Erebidae > Hypena > Hypena proboscidalis. The sequence goes on along the minus strand of LR990128.1, from coordinate 13,910,325 downwards.
TTATCTCAATATGAAACAATACATGTTTCAGTTGTGAAATTTAATTTCCTGTAAAGGAAGCTAAACGTACACGTGCAATTTGTTACTTACCGCATATTTTCTTACACATAACTCTAAAGACAGCTCCATCCTCGTATAATATTCTCGACGCAGTTATTAATCAGTCACTACTTACTTGCAACAGGTTTGACTGAAAAGCTCATACTACTTACTCTGGGTCACACTTCACACTCCCGTTAGTCGTTAGCATGACTATTTTCTTCTAAATGAAAGCAATATTCCTAATTTTCATGCAAAGCTGCTTTAAAGGATATATTTCAATGCTGTTTATATTTCTGAATAGCTAATCTACAACTTTGTGTACCTAAGTATGTTTAATTTTATTGTGATCACTTTTAGTCCCAGTTTCCACACAAAATTAATTATCTGTTAAATTGTTGAGTGCTACGTGAATAAGTCTGCTTGCGACCATGACAAAGTTATATCTCGTCGAAACGTCAAGCGTCGAAAGGTAAATGAAATAAATCGCGTTAATTCCCGATAAAATCATATTAAGAAATATGCAACGTGAAAGTTTAAAAGCTATTAAATTAATCGTGTTTCAAGCCGGTGAAAAGCTGTAAAAATGCCCACGTTATCGATTTGATGCGATTTCATTTTGTAGTAACCACAGCTGGAATTAGTAGTATCTGGATCTTCCTTAGTATCTGGATAATCATGAAGTATTCATGTGGAATTAGAACTGAAAATTTGTTGTAAATATATGAATGTGAGGGAAGTACAGAAGACATCCGCTGGATGAGATACAAATAGTCGCAGCCGGCTAGTAACATCCGGCGACAATGACAAATCGTAGAAGCGTCTGGCACCGCGGCCGGTAGCGAATCGGGGCTGCCATCCACTGTAACCGCAAATCATCTGTCATCCCGTCACCCAATGCGTAGTTAACCGCTTTGATTTGTTTAAATTACCCGCTAAAATACCTACGTTGTAAGGTATATAAGACCACCAATAAAAAGTAAAAAAAGTGCATGAAAAGATAATTCCAATGATATATGCGATTGTTCTTGGTTTTAAGGCACATAAAAGCAATATCTTTTTTTACTATAGAGAGCTTCTATATCAACCAAGTAATAATGTACAGATAATTATAGTATATTGTGAAGTAAGTACAGAAGACATCCGCTGGATAAGATACAAATAGTCGCATACGGCTAGTAACATCCGACGAAAATGACAAATCGTAGAGGTGACGCGGTCGGTAGCGAATCGGGGCTGCCATCCACTGTTACCGCAAAACATCTGTCATCCCGTCACCCAATGCGTAGTTAACCGCTTTTATTTGTATAAATCGCCCGCAAAATACCGTAGCTCATGTCATCTATATTCAGTTTTTTTTCACCTTGTAATCGAATATCTTGCAAAATGATCTGGATGGGAAAATAATTCCAGATAGAAATTCGGTCAATATTCTGATTGCAAAGATATTCGAAATTTAACAAAAGCTAGCTCGGCAATAAAATTGTAATAAAAATTCAAAGTGAAATAGTACAATTGAACGGTAGACTAAAATAACCCAGAATACCGTTTAAACTCAAACGCTTCCATTGTAATATCCGCCAAGCTTTCAACAAAGCCTTTGCTTCACAATGGAACGTCAACGAAAATTAACAGTAATATTGCTGTTTGATATACAAATTCGCAGTCACTTCAGGCAGCTTCCATCTCACTCAATTTACATGGCAAATGCGATACTAAATAATTACCCTTGTAACCTAGTAGAATGAGAGCCCGTGGGCGCCTGACTTACGTCATTTTATCAAAGCAGAGAGCCCTGTGTGTGCATAGCTAAAAATTATGCCCAATATAAAATTTGGATCATGGTGCTACGGTAAATATTAAAATAATTACGTAAAATAAATTACGTATAAAGCGTAAAGTATAAAGGATAACGCGTATTTTTAAAAAAGCTGAGAGCCCTGTTTGAGTCTTTAACATAGCTAACAACTATGACCAAATATAAAAATTTGGATAATGCTGACTTTTATAAAATATTAAAGTTGAAAAATTAAGAATCCAGCAGGACTCGAACCTGCCAATACAGCTCTGGATCGAGTCTAGCAGCATACGAATCAATAGCTGAATTGGCAAAGCACAGCTAAAATTTGCTTTAAAATATTACAAATGCTGACTTGGTTAAATATTTAAAAAATACGTAGAAAAAGTTATGATATTTTCTTAGTGATAGTAGAAACAACCACCCATCATTGTCGGACATGGTTCCAATTGTATCAAAGACGCCTTTATTTCTGGAAGTTTAAGGGTGTCTGTCACAAGGCCCCTGGCCTATAAATCTTTATTCTTCGTAGCGTATAATTACTAACAAATTGTTCCAAGTTACGTTCTAAGAACTTTATTTAATAAATATTACTTGAATTAATTTAAACTTTATACTCAGTATATTTCGTGCCCTAATTTAAGTTTGAAACTCGTTAGCGACGTCAATATTAATTATACTTGTTCTATACATACATAACTAGCTAATTGGTTTTCTTTCAGCTATCGGCTCTTGGTTCATTAATAATCGAAAGCTCCTGGGTCATTTAATATTTGTTTACTCAAACTAGACCACAGACGTGTTAAAATAGGTTTTTTTGTCACAAATGTCATTTATGAATCTCTTTTTAGGGTTCCGTAGCTGAATGGCAAAAAACGGAACCCTTATGGATTCGTCATGTCTGTCCGTTTGTCTGTCCGTCCGTATGTCACAGCCACTTTTTTCCGTAACTATAAGAGCTATACTGTGGAAACTTGGTAAGTATATGTATTCGGTGAACCCTATTAAGATTTTCATATCAATAAAACTTAACGTTGGTCTCGTGCATAAACCACTTTCTAACAATAAAAACCATTCTCATTCAAATAGTTGCCCCGTTACGAAAATGAATCATTAATATTCCCTCCAAGAAAATCTATCTTCCACGGCCATCCTATTTCTCAGACAATACCATTACTATTTAATCTAGGTTGTTATTTAGTCGCTAGAAACAGGCCAAGGCTCAGGTGGTCCTTCAGACCTTCTCTCACTTTAATAACTTAGCTTTATGCAACATTCAAGCTCCACCTTTGACCTACAAACGGGTGGAACGTAGTTAATCTCGACTTAAATGTAAACTCCTGTTATTTTGTAAGGTAAGAAACATAGATTACTTTACGTAAATATGCTTTTTATGAAGTATTTTTAAGTAAAACACTTTTTTTATATTTTATTAAAACTGACGTGAGTTTGTAACATTATTCAAATTATGAAATACGGGTGTAACTCATGTAATGTTGGTCTATTTAGTCGACCGCAGTTTCACCTATACTTTTAGGCATTTTCAAGAGAGTGCGATACGTCGCACCTGAGTCGACTCAGGCGCGACGTATAACACCCGTATTTCATAATTTGAATTAAGGTGAGTATAGACTACAACATTTACTTGTAACAGAACAACGAGCCGCTCTATGATATGTTCTAGTGTATCATCCTTTTGCGCTTTGGAAACTGAGCTTTTGCCTGTATTGTATCATTTATAAGAACGTTACAATACACAGAAATGCTCGAGAAAATGTTGTAGTCTATACTCACCTTTACACTTTTTATTTTAAAAAAGAAACTTTATTTTTCTATAACTTCATCATCATAAGTTTACAAAACGTGTTTTTAGGATAAAATATACCTCGAATGAATAGCACTTTTTCTAAAGCCTGATTTACATTTCTAAGCTAGTGGCATACAATTAATGCAGTTTAGTTTGCTTAAATTGTTGATGACATTAACATTTTCAGCCAGCAACTAGCTTCTTCATATAAACTAGGCTTAATTTACGCGAAAATGAGTTAATTTTCATGAATGTAATGAAAAGTCCTTAAATTTTAATAATGCTCCACATTGTTTATCTTTTTCAATTTAACAATGAACTCAATCGGCGTGGCGGCATTTATTCTCTGAGACATAATAACACTCTATTGTCATTATTTACAGCTTTTCATTTCCTTTCTAACTGTTCAACCGCCAAGCTTTATTAAAAACAAAAGTCTTTAAGACAATAGGATAAATAAACGTTTTGTGAATCTCTCTCTATATTCATTTTTTTGTTTAAAAGACTTTTCAAATGAGCTTTTAGTGCTTCAGAATGGTAAAAGCTTATGAGTAGGTAGATATGTGAAATAATAAAGTTGCGTTTCTACAGCTAAAAGTTCCTGAGAACTAGAGAAATCTTCTAAGGGTGATGATTAACATACCTACCGTTTGGCACCTCGTTCGTCCCGACCATTTTTGTACCAGCAACTGTAAATAGTATGTATATAGTGTAGTAGTAAATAGTGTAAATACAACCAAAATATCATCATCCACCCGTCCTTTTTTCTAATAAAATAAGGATTTTTAATTAATTGGGGTCGTCACAATATGCTTATATTCTTTCATCATATCACACGTCATCTCTGCACTAACACCCTCTCTAGCCATGTCATCTTCCACACAAGTGATCCAAATTTTCTTCGGTCTTCTTCCTCTTGTAATACAATCAAAATGTTTTATTCAGAAAGGGCAGCCGGAGGTCAGCCTTCTCAGCAGAGCAGAGCAATATTATTGGTGCGGAAGTTGCGGTCAGAGTATCGGACATGTCCAAGCTAGCTTTAACCTCAGGACGAAATTATCCTTCCTACATTTCCTGCCGATACTAACGGCTTGTGTCACGCTATGTCGAACGCCCACAAGCAAATTAGACAAGTTTGTTTACGTATATTTAACTTACAATAACATGATACAGAAGGGTGTGGCAGAGGTGTTTTAAAACCCACACTTGAACTGTAATATTTAAGCTGGGACTTACATATTACAGTGATAGTGGTTATGCTTATCACCATCCATCGGATACTCAGAATTTCCTGACGATAAATCCTAAATAACTCTTTTGTCCAGCCGACAAATGGAGCCTGTGACCTCAACGGGGCAGACATTATAAAATTACTAAAACTAATATTCATAAACGTGCTTTGTACAACGAGTAATAAAGCCAAACATTTTGTGCACGGTGCAAGCAAACTGTAACAATATTAACGATATTGCAAGTCCAGCGTAGACGTCAGCTAGCCTTTGACCTAAAAACGTACCTGGATTCTAGTCAAAGCCTTGGACATTAAGGCTTAGCTATGAACATTCAAGTTACGAGCTGCTAAAGTTTTGAAACGAAATGGTCCAGCTTAATATATTTGGAACACAACAGTAGTTATGTGAAGCAAGCATGCTTCGACAGACTTCGCGCACACTATCATTATTGTCAATATTAGCCACTGTAACTAGAAAAAAAGCACCATAAATATTATAGGTGAGCCCCCATTGAGTATTAAAGCTGAAAGTAGCCGTATTACCAGTGTAAAAAAACAAACACTAACTTTCTTACCTTCCCGAAAACACTTACATTCTTTGATAGATATTCCATTACATACTACAATGTACGTTCTACACAGGTGTAGTTTAAAATAATTTTCAACGCAAAAACATATTTTTACAACTGCTATTTTAATTAAATTTTAAGTGAATCTCTCTCAAACATAAAAAGGTAATTCTAATAACACGGTTTTTCATCTCAAATATAAAGCTCACAGATTCATGTGGATTATAAAAACATTTCGTTTGAAATGTTTTTACTTTGTTTATTTTTGTCCTGTGAGTACTCACAAAATTGTTAAATTGGGCTTGTTTTCACAACTGTCAATAAACGTTACTCAAAGGATAAAATCTAATGAAAATTGGTTTGACATCTGTGTTTGATTGTATGTTAGAATTATGTCACTTTTTATTCGGTCAAGTTCACATTTATCTGACAGTTCTTAGTTGACTTTTGTTAGACAGGTCATAATGTGTGTTGTACTACAAAATTAAATTAAATGTGGAATGTTTATACGCAAATGAAAAGATAGATATTGCCTGTATCTCTTTAAAATAACAACAACACATAATTAGGTTAAAGTTCAATATAAGTGTCTCGTTGGTCTAGCGGTATAATTTGTGCTCACCGTGATGTCTCGGGTTCAATTCCAGGTAAAAGTGTTATCTGGGATTGTTCCGCCAAGAAATAGTAAAAATAAGCACCAACATCATGGGACCTAAACATAACATATGAATTAACGACCGGATGGCGGAATGGGTAGTGTACCTGCCTGCGACGCCGAGGTCGTGGGTTTGATTCCCACTTAAGACAAATCTTTGTGTGCATGAACATGAGGGTTTGTCTTAGACTGGGTGTTTCTATGTATAATATGTATGTATTTACAAAAGAAAAGTATATATGTATTAGTATCAGTTAGTCTAGTACCCATAGTACAAGCTCTGCTTAGTTTGGGACTAGATGGCGTTGTGTGTGAGTTGTGAAATATTTATTTTATTTATTAATTGTAATTGTACACCTCTGCCACACCCTTCTGTGTAATATAGGCGTGATGTTATACTAAAAGGGTTTTATTTCAGTGATGAAGTTTACAGTTAGTGACGAATGTGACTTTCAGTGCTCTAATATCTTTGACTACGTTTGTGGATATGAAAAGAGACGAGATGGCTCTTCAGCTGTTGTAACATATCAAAATATTTGTCACTTGAGACGGAAACAGTGTGAAATTAAAGGCTTTGCAGGTGAGTTAATGATTTTAACAGGTAGAGGAACAGGGTGTCATGTTCCTCCATCACAAAGGGAGGATCCTCCGACCAGGCTCGGTGGTATTGCCTGGCGGACAGCTGTCCAACGGTAGCGTATCGGAAGTGGTATATGTAGTCACTTGCTGTGAACATTTCGTTATCGCGATTCAGCACTCGTCGACGTATATGTCACGTGTGTGTCATCCGTCATTTATTATGTGCGGATACCGCCACAGGCATGAGTGATCGTTTTGCAATATATGTTTTTAAACTTTCGCGATTTGAGAACATTTTTCAATAAAAATAAAAATTGTGACGACCAAGTGAGGGTAGTGGACAATATCCGCGCTTCACGGAGACGACAGCTTCACCAGTCGGCTCGTGACCACGAATGATGCTAGTCATTTTAAAACGTCGAGCATAGGTATTTATTTACCTTTATAATAATTACGCGATTTAGACCCGCTGTCTATTTAATTTTTGAAAAACATATGTAACCGATTCTAGGTTGATGTTGAAACTATATACACAGTATAAATATGTAACAGTATGGAAACTAAGCCTATTTCATAAAATAATTACCTACGCTCTATTGAAGCTATAGGGTTGACACTTTCAAACTTTTTGATATTGACTTTTTATGAAAAATAAAAGTGTTTTTAGTGATCATTCAATCGTATTGGAATAATTAGTTAACAAATAAAATTTAAATAGGTAATCTTAGAGCATCGATTAATCTCAACAAAATACGATACACAGTTTAATATTGACACATAACAACTTGTAGATCTTTGTTTTTGTTTTGTAGATATTTATCAGCACGCGGCGTACAAAATGTAATTTAACATAACATTACAAATTAAAATAAAAGAGAGGGCTAAAAGGGTAAAGGTTACAAATTATTTACTTAATTAAGTTAGGTACGAAATTCTTTATTATTAAATTAAATTGTGTAAAAAATTCTCATTCTTAAAAACAGCTTCTTTAAATAAACAAGGACAGGGTACTATAAAAATGATTTTGTCTAATTCTTTGTTAATGAATTCAGCTACTTTGCAGTTTATGTGTTGTTTTTTAAAGCAATAACGAAAAATTTCATCCATTTTCTCGATATATTGAACAAAATCATCTGGTGGTCGGCAAAATTTTAAACGTGACCACTCGCTTTCACGCGGCACTCGCTACTGAGAGCACCGCGACAATCGCTTAGGGGTCTCGTCAGTGTGCATGTTTATGTGTGCGTGCCGTTTCGAACGTTTGTAGGCAGTTTCCGTACTGTTTGTACTGATTTGACGACCGGATGGCGGAGTGGGTAGTGTGCCTGCCTGCGACGCCGAGGTCGTGGGTTCGATTCCCACTTAAGACAAATCTTTGTGTGCATGAACATGGGTGTTTGTCTTAGTCTTGGTGTTTTTATGTATAATAAGTATGTATTTACAGAAGAAAAGTATATATGTATTAGTATCGGTTATTCTAGAACCCTTAGTACAAGCTCTGCTTAGTTTGGGACTAGATGGCGTTGTGTGTGAGTTGTGAGATATTTATTATTATTATTATTTATTCCCCAGTCGGCTCGTGACCACGATCGGTGTGATTCGATAGAAATTGTCGAGCAAAAAAAATAAAAATATTTACGCGATTAAGACCCATGTCTACAATATATAACAGATCTTATTAATTTTAACTTGACGTTTAAGTACCTATTGGTGACGATAAGGAAAATATTACCTTGAATTTTACGAGACCTCGTATGTCAACATTACTTTACTGTGGGAAGTAAACCTTGGCGTCGCAGGCAGGTACACTACCCACTCCACCATCCGGTCGTGAAGGCTCAGCGTAGTCCCCGAGAAGCGAGGGATTAAAAATATTTACGCGATTAAGTCCCGTGTCTACTATATATAATTATGTGTACAAATCGCGAAAGTTTAAACAGTAGTAGTTAAATAATAAAATGCTCTACTTTATTTTATTTATATTTGTTACAGTTATACACGTATTACCGCAAAGCTATTGCGACCAAGAAGACGCAAGAAGATCTGAAGACAGCCGTCGAGTAAACGATTTCAGTATCATCGGCGCTCACCAAGCTTGCAACCACACGTGCCCTACCTACTGCACGGACAAATACGATCCTGCTTGTGCTCAGATATGGACGAGGGACATGGAGAAATCTAACTCCCGACCCTTTATCAACCATTGCCATATTGACTTGTTCTCTTGCTCTGCTCGCCTTAGTAATTATTACTTTCATTTGTTTACCCATTATGTTCACTCATTTATTCCTTTATCTCATTTTTTACATGTTTAAATATAAATTATAAAAGTAAAGTACATTTAAAAATATAAAACTATAAAATTCTACATTTTTAAATATAAGTACAAAAAATATTTAAAAATATAAAAAATAGTACCCCACTGGCATCGGATACAGGGACCAAACTACCGATACCCATTATATTATTATTATCGATGCCAAAGCTAAATATGCTATGCGTAAGAAATTTGCTTTTGAAATTTTGAAAGAGAAAGTTTTTCGGGAAAGTTTATTTCTATCTGCTTAAAAAATAATCATTTATAATGAAATTGTATAATAGTTTGCAGTATTTTATAATGGTAGATAGTTAGAGCAGTGAAACTAGAGTAGTTCTTGCACTATAGAGCTTATATCGGTGATGAGATTAGCTCCCAAGTATTTACTTACTTATCACTTACGGTACTTGAGACTCAAATGTAGCGAAATTTTGAAAATACTGCTTTGTGGACTGAGTATATTCAAAAGCTACCTATGCTGTAATAATCTGATATTATATAAAGTTTATTAGAAGTAGATTACTATCCTATTATCCTATAGTAAATTTAAATCAAAGATAACGTGTAAGACAAATAAATTGGAGTGCTGTGTTTGAAATATGTCACTTTTATATCTAGTCAAGTTATAATGTATTAAGTAATAACTCTTATTCTCTCTCTCTCTTTCCCTCGATAATAAGGCCCTTATTATTCAATGACTTGGTATTATTGATTTAGAAACAGTTATACGATCAAAGAATCAGTTATTTTTTTTGCCGCAGATGTTACGATACGCCCTCTAGCGAGCTGTTACAAGAACCCGTCGGGCCTTCTGTTCATGATGCAAGTGGCTGGTATGAAGTCACTTGGACTACTGGAGAATAACTTGGAGCATGGAATCCGAACACGTAGATTCAATGATGAGAGAAAGAAATTATCGCTGTTGGATACCATCAAATACTATCTTAACAACATATTTGCAAATGAGCACGAGGATAATGCGTAAATAACGAAAAAGAAACTAGTACGCTAAATTGTTTTTTAATTAGGGGTAGGTAAAAAGTAATGACATCGTGTAGGATAAATTAGTAAAATTTCAATTATATTTAATTTTGTTTACGTTGTTAGATTTTCAATAAAATTGAATTTTACCATCGTCTCAGATTACAAAATTTGCTTGATACATTTACTCAAACATAAATTACCGAATATGTTTTTTTTTTTTATATACTACGCCCACAGCGAACGAATGTGTAGTCCACCTGATGGTAAGTGCCATGGACATCAACAATCCACAAAAGCAGATTATAGATGCGTCGCTGCAGCTGAGGACTACGGTGTTATGCCTCATGTGCCTGTAATTTCAGGGCCTGATCTCACCACCGAACCGGAACACAGTAATGGAAGCACTACTATTTGGCGGTACATTAAAGGTGAGACGGTGGTGCTGCCGCCCTCGAGCTCATTCACAAGAGCTCTACCACCCATAAATAAGAAGATGAAACAAATAAGAAGATGTAGGTCATATACAATCCAAGACCTCAGGGCCCAGAATATTACGACACAAAATGACTCAGCGTCAGATATAATAACAATTTTTCCTTCACATTGGTTGAACGCGGCAGGAAATTGCACTATATATTTTGACGGTACAAAATTACTTACATCTGGTTATTCGGCATTTACTTCACGTACAAAAATCATAAATATAGGGACCACCCTTTCTTTTGTGAATCATTTATACTGTTCTGTAGTTTATATTCTGTGATCGTAAGATGACGCAGTCTTTTGTCATGGTTGTCTCGCATGATGCTGTTGTGTCGTGAAGGCATCTTGGCTACCTGCACTGTCCAACAATAATCTTAAAACTTTAATTTCCTAACTAATATTTTAAGTCAGTCCAATCCTTATGACAGTCAATTTATTAACGTTTTATTTAAAAAAAAACCATTAGTTAAGTTATTTAGGAGGTTGATAAAAATAACTTTGATCATAAAATTCTTGGTTTATCTTTGACTCAGCCTACTACGCATAAGTTGCTATTTTTTTTTCAATTAAGGTGCTTCCAGACCGCATGCATTCGCCTGTATTGGAACGTTGCAGTTTTTATTTATAGTATTAAATTTGATTGTAGTTTTTAAAAAAATACTTCTTTCGACCAGGCTCAGTGGTATTGCCTGGCGTACAGCTGTCCAACAGTAGTGTCTTAGAAGTTGTATTTATGTACACTCGCTGCGAACAACTTGCTTCGTTATCGCGATTCAGATTTACTGACTTATTCATTATTAAATTCAAATTCAAATCATTTTTTTCATAGGCCCTATTAGGTACTTGAACACATCAAAATATTACAAACAAATGATATTAAAATAAATTATAATTAAAACGAATTACAATGATTTGAATAACCAAGGCTTAGATTAATTTTAATTCAAATGTTTAGAATCAGATTAAAATCAGATAAAAATATGTGCGGGTACCGCCATATATTGCTCAAAATTAATACGAGGGGACTTCATAACTCCCTGTCTGTATGTTTGTACGCGTATCACGCAAAAACTGCTGCATGAAATTGAATGCAGTATTCTTTATTGTACAGCTTGTGGTCTAACTTAAGAACTGGTATATGTATCATCTTAGTATGTTAACCCTAAAAAGCTAAATAAGGAGGTGTAAGTTTATATTATTTATATCACTATATATATATATATATATATATATATATATAGTGTTTCGTCAATTGAACAGGAAATGTAAATGAACTGTAAGTAGATTCTAGGTCAATTCCATTCCCCAAGAGGGTGAATTAGGGGTTGAAAGTGTATGAGAGTAATTTCTCAATTTTGAAATACATAGCCCGGAAATATCGAATTCCACGCGGACGAAGTTGCAGGCTAAAGCTATTTCACATAATATTTGAGTCAGCAATGAACCGGTTTATATTTTCATGTGACAGCACCATCGCATTCACGCTTGCATTGTTTTTAAAATGTATGAGCTTAATTAAAATAAATGTGGATGTTGTGGGAGCACGCAGGTGGAAACAAATTGGCGGTGAAAAATAAAGCGCTCAATTTAAGCAATATTCAGCTACAAATTAAATGGTGCGGCTTTAATGAATCAGTCATTTTACCCATCTATATCGTAAAGGACACGTTTTATTTAAAAAAAAACCATTAGTTAAGTTATTTAGGAGGTTGATAAAAATAACTTTGATCATAAAATTCTTGGTTTATCTTTGACTCAGCCTACTACGCATAAGTTGCTATTTTTTTTTCAATTAAGGTGCTGCCAGACCGCATGCATTCGCCTGTATTGGAACGTTGCAGTTTTTATTTATAGTATTACGTAACAAACTGCCTTCCTGACTGATGAAAATAAAATTTCCAGTTTGTTTTATGTCTAGCATTACAGGTATCGCAGGTATAGCACTGAAATAGGTCCCACACCAGTGTTATATTCATATCTGTAACATTACATACATTACAAGCGAATGCCTGCGGTCTGTGAGTAGCTTTTAAGCTTACAGTAAAGCATTTTAATCTATTTTATATTTTATCTTCTTATAATATAATAATAGCAGCCCTGTATCTAATACATGGGCACTGCTGGGCTTGGGCCTGTTCTCACGAAGAAGGGTTAGGTCATAGGCGACCACGCTGGCCAAGTTCGGATTGGTAGAATTTACACGATATTCAGTACTTTATAGGATGTTTTCCTTCGCCGTTAGTGAGCGATAATTTACATTAAAATCTACAAAACTCTTTAAAAATACGAATCTCAAAGATTTATTGACAGAGGTGTGTGCCGTGGTTTCAAACCCGTGATCTTTGACTGTGCAGTTCCACATCCCCCACTCTGCTATCGCTACATGCATTATCTTCTTGCTAGAATAAATTATTAAGTAACGAAAAGCCGGCGCAAAGAAATATGAGAGTGCAACTCGCACTTAATGGAGGCTTGAAAACAGCAACGAGCCGTTGAAAGTCAAACATCATCAGTGGAGTATATTAACTCGTTAGCCGTAAGGGTTTTACGAGAGTGTAATATGGCACTTGGAGACCATGTCATGGCTACTCTTTAGAATGAAGATTTTGTGCCTAGAAAATTTATATTTAAAGGCATAGAGATATTATGTTTTTGGGGTTCAGCGTGATAAAAATAGGTCTTATTCTTGTGAAAAACGGTAATAAACACAGTTTATTTTTCTATTTTAACTATAACTACATGTCGCGGCAATTCGACATAAATGAAAGAAGGATGTTGCAACAAACTTGGTTTATTACAAACTAACTTAAAATAACGTACAATGTTGTATATTCGTGAGCTCGAAGGAAGAGAAATTAAGAGAAAAGAGGGTTCGATTGAAGATCGCAAGCTTTATATAATGAAATCTTGACAACCGTTTGACAGTTGTCAAGTATCTGTCAAAGTGACTTAGGAAACTGGCCCTTTGGCCTATTATATTTAGGGAGCGTTGACACGGGCAATGTTAATGGCGTGATTGGCGCCAACACTACATAATTTATTAGTTAAGCATTTCGTCGAACCAATGATATATAAGAATAGGTAACGTTACAATATTTATTCCAATATCCATTTACATATTGTGTCATACTAAAAACAAACATCAATGATTATTTTATTCTAGTCATAGTACTATAATATTACATACCATAACATCACGCCTTTATTACCCAGAAGGGCAAGGCAGAAATCTACAACACCCACATTTCACCTGTTATGTTTAGGCTCCATGAGATAGGTGGTGTGCCTATCCTCATCCACCAGACACAATTCCAACTCCGTGCCTCCGTTCGGTAAAAAATTGTGAATTGCCTGAACGAAAGTTCACAAATAACACTTTGCTCGACCCGAGAATCGAACCCGAGATATCACGGTGAGAGTAGCATACGCTAACCCTTGGACCATCGAGTCATATTAATAACCTATAATTTTAACGTTTAATTTTCTAACATAATGCGAAATGAACCAAAACACAGTACCGCACGGCATTGAATGGCACCACTATGCAAACTTCACAGCATCCACTACCTTTCTACGATTTATGAGGCCATTGGCTAATTTGGCCCTGAAAGCTACGGACTGTAAATTGGGACCGACGGGGCATTAATCACATCACGACGGCTTAAACCTCTCGACTCTCTGTTTTGATTTAAGGGCGGCCATTTTGAATTTTGAACTTAATTTAAAAAGAGTGTTTGTATATATAAACAAGTAGAAGGTAATAAATATAAATAAATAAATACCTATTTATCACACAATAGACACACAATGCCATACGGTACTATACTTTTTTTTGTAAATACGTACTTATTATACATAGAAACACCCAGACCAAGACAAACCCCCCTGTTCATGCACACAAATATTTGTCTTGAGCGGGAATCAAACCCGCTACTTATAAAATAGAATAAAAAAATACCTCAACGTAGCAGGCAGGTACACTAACTACTTTGCTATACGGTCGTTAAATATTGACTACTGGTAATAACATGATATCACGGCTATACACAGTGGCGTAGCCTTCGTAGGTACGGTGGTGCAGTTCACCAGGGCCCCGGACCTCGGGGGACCTTTACCCATCAACCTAAGCTTTGAAAAGAGCGGGTCAGCCAACTCGCCAGCTCCCGAAGCTAGGAAACCTCGACGTCGCTCATTTATTCCTATTTTCTTTTATCAAACACACGTATGGATTTAGCCTACTAATGATAAGTTCAATCCACTTTATCCTGTATCCCATTTTATTATTTTATTATATTTATTATTCCTATCTATAATTTTGAAGGGTAATAAAAGTTCAAGCTTTGTGAAAAAGAGGGTGAGGGCCCGAATTTTTCTCTATGCACCAGGGCCCTTCCCCACTTAGCTACGCCACTATACATATATTGTGGAAGTTATACACTCTTCCACTCTTCTGGGCGATATAAGTACATTTTTGTTTTAAGTATTATATTGTTATAATACTGATACCTGGCAAAGTCACAAATCTACATGCAAATTATATGTAGAGAGTCTTTAAGTTAGATATTAAAATCGTAGTATAAAAAGTAGTACAGGGGAATGCTCAGAACTTTATTTATGCTCAGCGCAATAAAAAGGAATATTAGATTATATTTTTCATTAAACTCTACGTCGCTCGCCGGCGCCTTGCAAAACCACTTGAAAGAGGAATATAATAATGCAGCTATTAAGTGATGAGTCCAAAAAAACAACTTTTATTTTATACAATATTAAGGCTAAAAAATTACGTAGGCGTTCACCTAGGAGATGCAGGTTTGAATCCTGCTGAAATATTTTTTTAGCCCTTAATATAATAGCGCGAAGCTATGATTTGCTTTAAAATATTACAAGTATTACATTTATTTTTTGACGGTTATAAGGAAAATGCAAATTGGTATGCAGGGTAAAAACTTCGACGTCATGTAGAAAACTGACTGCACTAGTCATGCGTGTGTGAGTTCCATGTTAAGAAGTGTAATATACCCTCTATTTAGGTATGTAACTTACAAATCAAAAACAGGTATATCACTGAAACACACATGAAAAGAAACTGATAAAATAATAATAATATAATAATAATAATTTATTTCCAAAAAGTAGATTGTACATGGCATACAGAGTTGTCTTATTATAATTATAGTTATAAAAAAAACCAGTACAGCTTTAATAAAAGGAATCATAGGACTAAACTAGGCAGGAAACCTGTCTGTATTTATTTATTTATTTATTTATTTATTTATTTTGGGAAACAAACAGCTTTTAAAACAATCAATAAAATAACTTATATAAAAACAACGTAAGCCAAATGACAGTTTCCGCTTATGTGTATGGCTAAGTTCGAAACTTACATATTAACAAAAAAATAAAATAAAAATAAGTAACATGATCTAATAACAATTCACAATACAACGGTACAATAACAATTAATAAGTCGATAGGATATAATAAATTAAAATGAATTATCATGGATTATGGATCGAAAAATTGTTTCGTTATTACATTGCGAAACTGAGTATGGTCGTTAAATATGTCTAAATCTTCCCTCCTAACATATTCGTTTATTTTTTTAACCACACGATGGAAAAACGAATTACACCGGTAGTTAGTGTCAGCTGCTGCGATTGCCAGACAAGGCGGGTTTCTTGTGCGTCTATTAGGAACATATATCTCAATACGGCTAAGAAGTGCCGAAGAATCCGTTTTACCATTTACGATGTCCAGCAAATAGCTTACATCAGCCACCGTCCTACGTAAATGTAATGGAAGAATGTGATGTCTCCTACAGCGAGTCTCGTGATCAATGTCGTAGCATTTTGTTTTAAACTCTAAGTATCTTAGAAATCTTTTTTGTATGGACTCAATTTTATCTATATATATATCATATTGAGGGTTCCATACTTGACAACCATACTCGAGGATGCTTCTTACGAACGTGCAATATAATATTTTAATAGTCTTAATACTCTTGAACTTGCAACATGATCTTATTACGAACCCTAGGGCTTTGGATGCCCTGTTTACTATGCTCTCGATATGATGATCAAATAATAATTTGGAATCAAAAATTATACCTAGGTCGCTGATATGGTCAACTTTCTTTAGAATTGCATTATTTATGCAATAGTCCGAAATAATTGGATTAGGTTTCCTAGTGTAAGTTATATGAAAACATTTTGAAACATTAATATCCAGTTTATTTATCATGCAATAACGTTCCAACCTGCACAGATCCTCTTGCAACTGTAAACAGTCAGCATGTGTTCGAATTTGTTTTATTATTTTCATATCATCAGCATATAACAGAAAATATGAATGATGAAAGCACTCTTTTATGTCATTTATAAATAAGGTAAACAATAAAGGACCAGTCTGTGACCCTTGGGGGATGCCGGATGGGATGGTATGCCACTGGGATTTATACCCATTAATAGCGACTGCCTGAGTACGGTCTAACAAGTAGGAATTGAACCAACTTAGTAGACTTCCATATACTCCTGCCCGCTCCAACTTAAATAGTAAAGTATTATGATGGATACGGTCAAATGCTTTACTGTAATCAGTAAAGATTGCGTCCACTTGACCACCGTCATCCATTCCTGACGTTATGAAGTCGGTTGACAGTATTAAGTTGGTAACTGTAGAACACTTTCTGAGAAATCCATGTTGCTCATCTATGAAAGAGCTT
This sequence comes from Hypena proboscidalis, assembly GCA_905147285.1. NCBI lineage: Eukaryota > Metazoa > Arthropoda > Insecta > Lepidoptera > Erebidae > Hypena > Hypena proboscidalis. Next base: position 13,893,142 of record LR990128.1, on the reverse strand, counting down.
GACAGGGTTGCATATAGATGCTTATGGACTACTTTTTCAAGCAACTTACTAAATACGCACAGTTTGGAAATAGGTCTATAATTCGATACATCGTTCCGGCTACCCTTTTTAAATATTGGTGTCACGAAAGCAGACTTCCAAATTTTTGGGAATATCCCTTCTACTATTGAGCGCCGAAACAGTATGCACAATGGTTCCGCCAGACTATTTGCGCATCTCACGACGAATATTGGCGGGATCCCATCCGGCCCAGCGCCTTTGTCTAGATCAAGTGACTTCATCATTACCAATAGCTCATCCTTTTTTATCTCTATGGTGGAGATGGTATTACATGTTCCAGTAGTGTGGTTCAAAAGAGTCAAATCATGGCTGTCTCCGTTGTTTGAAACCAGATAGGTTGACCCGAAATAGGATGCGAACAAGTCACATACAGACTGTCCACTGTCAGCGTTAGAGTCCTTATAATACATAGTCGAGGAGAAGGCCGAGCCAGCCGTAGTTATCTTCGAACAAAGGTACATCGCGCCGTTTGTATGTACGCGTAGCGCTTGCCACGCCCCGGGTTCATATACGTACGCACGCACACTACGCCGCTAGGCCACTCACTCGGTGACCGGTAGTGCGGGCCGTGCCATTACTGTGAGCGGTCAGTGTTTGTTTAGAAAATTAGGTACGGTTACGCGCTGCACTGCAAAATGTCTTCGCGAGTCAAAAGATATTATTGTGCAGTTTATGGTTGTTCAAACGACATTATTTCAAACCCAGAATTAACGTTCTTTAAGGTACGCTCTGAACACAAAAGGTGAACTTTAATAAAATACGTATTTGATAATAACTACTAAATACTTAATAATAATGTAGGTATGTTTTTTAAACGCCGCCGTGCCGTTGCCTCTTTGGTTTATTTATTTCACAAAATGGATGTTACATTATGAATATGATGCGCAATTTTGTGATGTGTTATTAAATTATTTTTATTTTAACCGATATTAAAAAGGAAGTTCTCATAGTCTGTATGTATGTTGGTCTGCGATTATCTCTCATTTGGCTGGTTTTAATGTAGTTTTCAGAAGAGAACCTATATGTTAACCTGTATGTACTTATAAGATATTAAGTTAGAGTTTTTGTTTTATTTGTACTGTGTTAATCTATTTAATAGTAATAATAATAATAAAAATATTTTTCTGTCACAAATTTGTAATTTTTTTTATGCTTGTTTTCATTAGTAGCATAAATAATTAGCATTTAATTTTACAGTTTAGATTTTTTTTCATTTTTCTATGTCTGTTCTAGTACCAGTATGTATGCATGCACACATTGTTTTTACTCCTTTTCCTTTCTGCTTTAAGTAACCTTATATACTACGGATAATTTTATTAATATAATATTGGTCTATTTGACAAAGAATTTAATTTCATAGTATTATTCTCTCCATAACCATTTCTAGTCATTGTATTTTGGTTGGTATAACTTACACATAACAATTATTGTCAATAAACAAACAAAATTGTATGAATTATTTGAAAAGATGGTGATCATGAGTTTCTCACCAGCTTTTCTCATGATGCAATACCCATCGGAGCTGGTACTTGGATTGATTTTAATTCAAACCTCAAAGTTGAATTGAAATCAATCTAAGCTCCGGTGATTCAAATCATTTTGTTGCAATTAATATTATAATTTAATTAGCTTAAGTTTTATTTAAATTTTATTTATTTGAACGTTGATGTTTGTTTTGACGTGTTCAAGCACCTTTTAGGGCCCATGGAAATAAATGATTTGACTTTGACTTGACATAAATAAATGCTTTGTTTTGTAAAAAAAACGTTTTTTATAATTAAAAAAATGATTTCTGTACAGGTAATTTAAAATATCAATCTGACAAGTGCCAACCCTACGCCTCGAGCAAGTTTAGGTATCGTGCGCTCCTAAACGCCGGGAGTTGGCGTACTTATTTATTTTTACTATGGCCGAGCGGCAATCTCTAGATGATTTGATGTAAGCCCAAAAGGCTTTAGGATTACCCTCAACAATACTCGTCTCAGTGTTTTTAATATAATCGCTATAACACTCCTTTTCCAAGTTTTTCACCCTAGTCCTTAATAGAGCAAATGTGCGATAATCTGCTCGATTGCCGTACGTCTTGTATTTATCAAAATATTTGCGCTTTTCTTTTTGCGCTTTTTTAAGAGCTGAACTATACCATGGTGGACGGTTATTCGAAGGTGAAATCAGTTTGGATGGTATAAACTTATCACGCAAGCCGTAAAGAGTTCCATAAAGACAGTCGACCGCTGTCTCCAAAGGACAATCAAGTAACTCGTCCTTCCACGACATACTGTCCAGTTCACAACTAATGGCGGCGTAGTCACCCTTACCGAAACAGAACCTCTTGGTTTTTTTAATTGGCAGCTTTAGTTGTGTGCGCAAACTAATATTAATTGTAAGTGCTTTATGGTGCTCATCCTCGGGGACCAGAGGATCGTCACTGTGATTTATCTCTAGTGAGTCACTAGAGAAGACGAGGTCTAAAATTCTACCGTTAACATTAAACTCACTATTATACTGCTTAAGATCGCATTGATCAATAATTTCAAATAATAGTTTCTGACTATTGCCTTGGGTATGAAGCTGTTCTAGGTGGGACGTTCCCTGATGTTTAACCCACGTTAGATTGCTTAGGTTAAAATCACCCGCAATTATGAATTTATCATTTGGGTTAGCCATATATATTTCACTCAATTTGCCAGCGAAGTTCGCTAACTGCTCCGAGAAGGTGTAACCATGTTTTTGAGCAATTAGATATAAAACACAAATATGGATTTTATATTCACTACGTGGTGCGCAGCTTTTCACAGTGAGCGTGACCCAGAGATCCTCAGCTGACGAGCACCATTCAGTTCGTTCTAAGACTGGCAGATGGTTTTTGACTGCGACAAGGACACCACCTCCATGACGCTGATCAGTGGCGGTGTAGTCTCTATCTCGTCTCCACACAAAATAACTACTGTCGAAAAGTTCTTGGTCATAGATGCCCGGCAATAACCACGTTTCGGATATAAGTACCACGTCATAGGAATTAGCGAGAATGCTCCTTTTAAACATAATATTAGTTTTACTGCGTAATCCTCTTGTGTTCTGATAGTACACTTTAATCATCATTGAGTACCGTACGCCATAATTAAATTTATAAGCATGCATACAAAAGTAGATTTAAATTTCTCAACTACAAAATACAACTTCAATCTACAGCTAAATACTAGTAGAGTTGAAAACGCAGTGTTAGCAGTGTGTTGATTCATGTATGATTGTGAATTAAAATAATTATTGTTCTTTAAATAGAGGTATATAGGACCCAAATTAAATAATATATTATAAATTGCTAATAAAACTGTTAAATTGTAATAATTGACATAATCATGGAAATCATTAAAATGCAAGTAATAGTAAATGTTGTTGAAATAGAGGTGTATAAGACCCAGCATAAAAAATAAATTATGAAATATTAAAGAGGTAAATGAATAATTAGGAAAACAATCATGAAAATAATTAAATACTAAGGCATAACAACTGTTCAATAAGTAGAGGTGTATTACAGCCAAATAAAGGAATAAATTGTAAATTAATATTAATAAGTAATAATTAAAACAATAGTGGGAAAGATTAAATAGTAATGGTAAGTAGTGGTAATTATAATTTAATATATGAATTAAAATTAATGATTGACTAGTGTAATAAACTTGTAAATAATTTGTTCGTAAATAATTATCATTGTTGCATAAAAAGTGAACATAGAAAAAATGACCAAAGTTGAACAATAACTTGATAATTAATGTTAAAACTAATTGAGTGTAAGTAAGATGTTTAAAGAAGCCGTAGTATACGCGTACTGATTGCAGTTCATATGAGTAATTAAGAGTATCGCAAACATTAAATGACAGGCATTCTAGGCATATTATTGTTCTGGTAAGCAAAGTCACACAGAAAAACGTGTGGGATAGAAGGTAACACATATAGAAATAATGCTTACCGGGTTCCCAGCATAGCAAAACAAGACATATAGACAGCACATAAAACTCAGCGCAGGTAAAGCCATCGCAAATCTCCAGACAGCCGACATCATAAGTGACTGGTGAAATAGACCGGTAGTCAATAAAGCACACTCCAGCCAATTCTTTAACGAATCTCAGTTTCAATCCATAGCAATAATTGTAATAAATTAAATTTGAAATTAAAATTGAATAAAAATAAATTAATGAGTTAAAAATCGAAATTAATTTAAAATGAATTATTGAATTAAAATTAAAGCATGCAAAAATTAACCTTAAAAGTATGATCTCCATATATTTAATTTCTATACATTCTAACATATTTTTAAAAGATCTTTTTCCGTTTGTATACTGAATGTCTTCGCTGTAGGGTTTTTCCTCGCCAATATCTTGCAGTTGCGAACCCAAATAAACTGAAAATTACTCTCTCTGGCCGTAGCCTTTGCTTTAGTCAGCAGACTTTTGTTGAATAATGTCAGATGGTCGTTAACATATACTGAGCCATCTGCGGGAAACCCTAATGAGGTCAGTTTTATGTTCTTGTATGTTCTGGCTGCAGCGATGTAATCTTCTTTTTTATACCGATTTAAGAAGGAGACGATTATCGATTTATCAGCTGAAGTAGATTGACGAGACTGCACCCTTGTTACGAAGTTAATGTCTTCTTTCTTAATCGGAAAGTTTATTAGATTTCCTATTTTTGTGACGATATCGAATAAATTTTCTTTGTGCTTTATAGGGATTCCTTTGATTTCTACGTTATTTGCACGAACTTTTTGATCATTCTCTCGATGGCTGTCCGCCATTCGAGTTATTTCCTCTTGAAGGCTTGGTATTATACTAGCCACATCCTCCACGGCTTTAACTCTCGTTTGCAAGGAGTTTACGGTCTCAGAAAATTTTGTTATTGTGTCGTTAGCAATAGCAACGGACGACTGTAGATTTGCCAAATCAGTCTTCATGGTCTTGATATCCACTACAATTGATGAGATTGGAGAAAGTTGAGTTTGAATTCTCAATAGCATTTCTTGGAGCCCCTCTAGTGTAGCTTGGTTCTTTGAGACTGAGTTTGGCGAGAATGTCTGTTGGTCACTTGAGACTGGGTTAGGCAATATTGTCTGTTGGTCTTTCAAGACTGGGTTTGGCGATAGTGCCCTTGGTGAGGAGGCACCTATTTTACACTGCGGGCAGCGCCATGTAGACTTTCGGGCTCCTAGCCTATGGTAGCCATTTTCAGTAACACCTGAGCACCCGAAGTCCAACTGCCGCTTGCAGATACTGCAGGTTACGCCATCCGAGAAAGGTAAATTGCAGCTTGCACATGTAAACATTGCAGCTTTAAGTGAGCAGGCGCGGGCGATGCGATGTGTATATGTGTGCGCGCTGCGGTCAGTAGTACGCACGGAGTGGTCAGCGCGGCGGCAACAAGTTAAATGTCTGTGTGTGCGTAGCTGCGGGGTCGCCGCGAGTTGCGCAGGTCAGTTTTTAATCACTAACGGCCGGTGGTATTTTTATGATGTGAAATTGTTTTGTTTATTACTCACTGATAGAGGCAAGTCCGTTCTTGATACTGCACAAACACAAGACACGTTTCAAGAGCTTTCTTAAGGTATATAACACTTAATGTATCTATTACTTTTTACCACACTTTTTAATAAAATTCTAGGAGCAGAGATATAAGGTGTTGTTCCGAACGTAACGTACGACGATATGGAATGTATCTTAGGAAAGGGTATCCATTTTTGATGTCTTATTACGGTTACAACAATATTGGTACGTGCAATGGGCGAACAATTACTACTTGTATTTTTCTTATTACATATTTTATACTTTAATGGTAAAAATTAAAAGTATGAATGTGTGTTTGTGGGTTACGTTTGTGCGTCTGTGAGTAATGTATGTGTGTGTGTGTGTGTTTGTGTGCGTGTGTTTGTCTGTGTGTGTTTGTGTGTGTGTATGCGTGCGTGTGTGTGTATGTAGTATGTAGCCTATCTCATTCTACTGTGCAGTGCTTAGAATGTCCTCGGTGTCACCATACGTTAATGTGAGCAGCCAGAAATTCAGTTTACGTTTTACTTCACATAAAACAGTCAAGTACAATAAAAAATACAGCAAAAACGCCACGTTACAATATGGAACAGATATACCTATCGTACAGCTTACAGGGACACATACAGAGGATTAAATATTAATTGACTGTTGACGGAACTGACGAAGGGTTTTACACCTTGTCAATTCCATCACTCGATTTCCGATGCTGACATTAATTGTAGCTACTCAAACACAATCGAGTTTTAATAGTAAGTAAACAATATAATGTAATTTTTGTACTGTGTTTCTAAGTATAAATATTTACATACGAATAATTTAAGTAATTCATTTGCATATTATGCATTTGTAACAAATAAACATCTACAATACTCTCATGTTCATGTAATTAAAAAAAGAAGAGTGAATCAAACTCGCGCTCGGGGTGCGATGTTTACATTATGTTTGCTTCTCATTATTTATTTCCGGGTCAACATCCAAAAACGTTGACACTTATTCACAACGTCCAAAAATGATCGCTCCCAAGCACAAATAAGTGTACAATGATGTGGGTTATGTGATAAACAAAGCTAACCATTGTATCTCGTTTCGTATAAACTTTATTATGTATTTGTTTTTTGTCCCAAATAAATAAATAAACATCTTTAAAACTCTCATATCTCATTATCTTATCTAAAAATCCTTGCGCATAACATAACATGATCGTTTGAAAAAAGAGCAAAATAAATGTGTAGCTGTGATTTATCACTGATGACATGTGATGTGTCTTTTTTACCGACGAACAAAAACGGAGGGTGTCAAGTCAACGTGTATATATTTTTTATGGTGCTCCTAACCTGCAAGCATTTGCCAGTAACGTAACAATGCTGATCACTAGAAAAAGAATTTCAAAATCTTGACACTTTTGGCAGTTGCAGCAACTGTTAATTTTGCTTTGAAAAGTTGATAGTTGCCACAAACAATTAAATAACTATGTCTTTGAAGCTATTAAACGCGACACCTACTAGGTAATAAAAAGCATTAAAGCAAAGGCTGAATGTAAATTCAACAAGTTTAATTTTGTTTAACTTTAAATAAAATTTAGTGCTATCTTCCAATTTGCTTAAAAGGCAGCTCTGCTCAGAAAACGCGCTTTAGAGCGCTAATATTTGCATTCTCATTAGAATATTTCGCTTACCACCCTTTACAATGTACAAGGAATTTTGTACTTTTAATTTCATTTGACATCGGATTTATTATTGTTAGAATGTTTAAATGTTTGTAACTCAATCACGCCCCCTGAACTTAACCGAAATCGAACTCCTGAAAAAAAAAATAGGTGTATGTAATAACATAATTTAGAGTACCTACCATTGAAATTCATTATTAATTGACGCGTTTTAAATGGATACTGACTGATATTGAAGAATGAACTTTGTATAAACGATACGGAATACCTAAAGTTGAAGCGGCCGCGGCGCAATGGATAAGATCGAGAGGTCGTGGGTTCGAATCCTGACCATTACACCACGGACGTGAACTTCCTCCTAACACAAGCGAATTAAGCTTAGCTGGAGGGGGTTAACAAGAATACTAGTAATTTGTATTTGCAAATTACTAGTAAGCCTTTTAAAAAAAAAAAAAAGTTATGTTTGATGTCCTCACTGATCCCTAAACTTACCTAGGTTATTATTATTATTATATATGAAGCACACTAGCAGCTATTAAGCTGATGCGTGTGAGTCTTGTGATTTGGAGAATTTGTCCAGTCTATTTTTGAATGTATTCACTGTGGGTGCCATAACAACGTTTTCTGGTAGGTATACGAGTTTCTATGTAAATTTCCTTTAATGAACAGACATGGTGTATTTGCTACGTCATACACATCATATACATAAGGACTGTAGATTTGTTTGTAGTTTTTGCCGATTGTATGAGTATCGACATTACGAGTACAACATTGTTATGTTCATTGTACAATCTTAGCTCTTAATTACATTTGAATTATAATACTAAATAACTTGTAAACAGAAGAGAACTCTTTGCCGACAAACTGCTAAGCATTTTGGCAGAAAAATTATAAACCTACAAAATGTAACCCTTTTTGATAATAAATAAATACAAAAAAAAAGAAAGGGTGATAATTGGTACTCAGAAAGTTTTCAACCCATATTAAAATCATAAAGCCTTATTGTTATATTTTTTTATTTATAAATTTTATATTTAGTGTCCTAAGTACCGCCTGCATAATTCGCGGGTGGAAGATAATAAGTATATAAATATATTTTTTAGACAAACTGGAGTTTATAATAATAAATGTACTACCTACCCATGCCAACCCTTCTTATAACATAAAGAAACGCATAAATTTGTTTGTAAAATATTCATATTTCCATCAAATTAAACTGCCATGATTACGGAAAATACAACGTTATACCTTCAAAATCTGGTGAAATTAATTACGTGTAAAATGAAGATGCGTTATTAGTATCTGAGAACAGTTAAAAAGCGAATGAGTATAGACATATCTGTAGCTTTTACAACATGTAATAAAACAACGTTACGATATGTGCGGCAAATATTATGAGTCATAATTAAATATTTAATGACGGACGAAGTAATAACATCCTGAAGCTGAAGATATAACGAAGAGGATTATTATTTTCCTCAAGAGTATTGAATATGAAGGAATCGGTATTTCTGAATTAATTATATTTTATAATTTCCATTGTCATTATCATGACGTTTCAATTTTCTTTATTTAATTTTTTTCTTTAATTAACGCACCAACAACTGCCCATAACTTTGCTCATTACTTACTTGTCCATCCTAAGGTTGCCTGTAAGAATTGCTTATAGCCGCCCACTATGCAACATAATTTTTAAGTGCATTTGTTTACAAAATAACCTTTGTTAATATTGGTGTACAATAAAGATTACTCTATCTATCTATACATCTATCGGTGACAGTAAATAATTTACAACTGGTATCGAGGTACTAAGTGCATATAAAACTCACCTTTTGCGGGATTTTATTAATTATAATTAAAGTTTGAGCAACGATAGCCGAGTGGGAGACACTGCAAAGTCAAAAGTCTCGGGTTGGAACCCACGGCACACACCGCTGCTAATATATCGTTAAGATTCGTCTTTTCTAAGAAATATGCGTATTTATCATTTAAATTATCGCTCGCTAATGGTGAAGGAAAACATCGTGAGGAATCCTGGATGCCTGAAAAAGCCAAAAAAGAACTCGAGGTCGTGTGAAGTCTACCAATCCACACTTGACCAGCGTGGTGGACTTTGGCATAACCCTTCTCATCATGAAAAGAGGCCCGAGCCCAGCAGTGGGACATGTATTAGATACAGGGCTGCTATTATTATTATTACTAAAGTTTAAGATCAACTATCGAAAGTTTTTACAATCTAAATAAAATGTATCGTATCATTATTAGAAATCGGGAAAGAAACCTTTTTCTTTCGTTATAAGTGGGCATTTTCTATATTCAAGTAGGTTTGCAAGCGGAAACTTGTAGAAAAATGTTTTGTTATTTAGCAAACAGTTTCATTTGTGAGAGAGTATTTTACCCTTGTACCGTACTTATGTAAGGTATTTTGGTGTGCGTCGGAGGTATACTCTACATACACTTTACAAAGAAATAAATAAAAAATACATTATGTACAAACGAATTCTTTTCACGATAGCTTATTGTAATCTTTAACTTATAGCAAGCTCATCATAAGCATTTGCATCTTTAGCAGATGATTATAGCAGCGTCCTTATGGCAGCTTTTGTCGTGGTTTAATAGCACGATGGAAGAGCGGAAGAAACAACAACGTAGTGCAATTTGTAGTAGGTAATGACTAACTAATACTGTATTCATTGCGATTTTACTAACATAATATAAGTTTTGAGACTAAACATGGTTATGCAAATATCTATATATATAAAAATGAAACCCGTTTTCCGTTGTCACGACATAGCATGAAAACGGCTTGACCGATTTGGCTGATTTTTTTTTGTAGTTTTCTAATACTCTGTACAAGGTTCTTATCTATCTATATATATAAAAATGAAACCCGTTTTCCGTTGTCACGACATAGCATGAAAACGGCTTGACCGATTTGGCTGATTTTTTTTCTAATACTCTGTACAAGGTTCTTAGGGAAAAAAAAGAAGGAAAAAATAAAATAAATTAAATATATATTAATAAATTTTCTGTAAAAATAGAAGTGAAATTATTGAACCCTACGGAATAAACACTATTATGAAAATATATATTTTGTTTTTTATTTAATAAAATTAGTTAAGTTCTTCTCAGGTATGGAGGATATTATAGATTCTAGTTCAAATTGAATAGATACGCTAACATAAGATAGGTCAGCTATACAAAATAAAGTAGTGCATCAAATTTACGCAAAGGCGGTACGAAGTTCGCCGGGTCAGCTAGTACATAATAAATATCCCGTTATATCTAATATTTACTAACATAGTTAAAAAAAAATTGCAATTTTTAAACTGATCTTTGAACACACTTTCAAGATAACATACAAGCATTGGTGACGAAGGTATCTGATTTAAATAAAATTGTCACAACAGTATCTCTTTGAGGAAGGTCTCGCAAAGGTAAGCAGTGATTGCGTCCGTGTGTGGAAAGGGACGGTCTTATCGCGAGTGCCGGATACATTTACGACAAAAATACCTCCTGGTGAGGATATTTTATAGAAATGGCCACATTTGCATACTGTTCAAAGTATAAGGAAAACTTTCTACGGAGAATATTTCAGTAACAGGTAATTCTATAAAACATATATTATGTACAATGACACAGTAACATTAATTTTGATATCGTTTGCGTTCAGTTTTGAAGTAAGTAAATCGTTGGCAGTTTTTTACTTAATTATAGAGATTCATCTTCATCATCGTGTCGATGGCTGAGTCAAAATTTATTGGTTCAATAAGTGGCCACTGTTATGGCGCTCTCTTTGGCGTTCATGAGCGCGTCTCTTGTGCAGGTGGTACGGCATTTTGGACAGTCAGTAAGGTGGTCAAGGTTTTGACTTGAGATAGAGATGATCTTACTGTCAGGCAACTCACAATAGTAGCTATGTAGGATAGGCTCAACCCCTTTCCCATGAAACTTTAACATAACAGATGAAATGTGGGTGTTGTACACCTCTGCCACATCCTTCTGGTGAATATAGACGACTGGATGGCGGAGTGGGTAGTGTACCTGCCTGCGACGCTGAGGTCGTGGGTTCGATTCCCACTTAAGACAAATCTTTGTGTGCATGTACATGGGGGTTTGTCTTAGTCTGGGTGTTTCTATGTATAATAAGTATGTTTACAAAATAAAAGTATATATTATGTATAAGTATCAGTTATTCTAGTACCCATAGTACAAGCTCTGCTTAGTTTGGGACTAGATGGCGTTGTGTGTGAGTTGTGAAATATTTATTTATTTATTTATATAGGCGTGATGTTATAGTATGTTAAACTATAGAGATGACAAAGTTCAAGAGCGCGTCAGTATGTAATACCTAAGTACTGTAATATAAGGTATGAATATGTGATAACAATATAAATTCTAATAATACAGAAATGGATAGGACATGAAATTATACAACTAGAACTTGGCATTTGGCCAGGAGCAACACCGTCACAGTACTAGACATTGCAGAGTTGTTTGTTTTGTAATTTTATACCTGAAAATACGTACTAAATAACATAAAATATTTCTTTTCATTTTACACATAATTTATCATCGTAATTTATTGCTGTATGCCTTTGCCTACAGCAATAAATTACGACGATAAAATACGCAATGGATCGAATGGACTACTCATTTTTTTTTACGCAATCTATAAAGACGTCCAATATTGAGCAAAGATCTCCTCCAAACTTTTCCACACCTGACGGTCTTGGGCCAATTTAATCACATGCGCCATCTAAGTCACTCGCAGTACGTAGTGAGTTCAATTCAATGACACGCCTAGAACCTTGATTTTAACTTTTTTTTTTATTTATTAACATTTACAAAAGCCATCTTAAAAAAAATTACATCTTAATGCGTTGCTAATAAATCACAGAGGTTTGCCTGCAGCGCAATTTTATCTGCAATCTAGTACAGCATCTGCATCTATACTCAACTTAGCAATAGAATCGTACCGCAATTAGTTTTACTGTAGCTGCATTGCACTGATAAATACTTCAACCCGATGCAGCGGATCACTCACTTTAATGGGGTAATTACTACTCTAAAAGGGGTCAATTTGTACTTCATTTTTTCGCTGAAAATGTTCCCGGTTAGTGTGCGTAAAATTAGCAAAAATTCTGCAAAAAATACTAAGATTTTCTGTTTTCCTTTTACGTTACATTAATATTAAATGTTGAAAAAGATTCTTAAGAAGCTGCTTTGTAATTACTTAACTTGTTTTCTCAAAGCCGTATAAATTTACATATTTTTCGTTAAGCAGCATTTGAGAAAGAAAAGAAAGTGAAAAAATGTGCCTTATTTCACTTTGATTGTTATTCGTACTACACAAAACACACAGAAGAAATATTTAATTACGGAAAGCAAATGCCCCAGCATACATCGGTAAAATAACCCAAAACACATTTAAAATCTGAATTTATTCGATTACCGAATTCAATTATCAGTAAACTGTTCCAATTTTAAAGATGAATGACGTCTTGAAATATGTTTATACCTTTGATTGAATAGCTCATAAAATAATATCCTGTTATAGTATGTGTATGTGTGTGTGTGTGTGTTATTCCGTAAGTGCCGCCGTGGCATAGTTTGCTTACAAAAGCATTGAAACAGACAAATTACCGCCATACAAACCTGACATATAACACATGGCACAACAAACAAATCGTACAGAATTTACATTAGCTATGTAACATGTAAAGCAGATAGCAGTTCTCATTACGCGCGCTGTGAAGGCGTTAAAACATAATTATCATTCCAGAACAACGTGGGCAATATAATAAAAGTAGGCTATTTAGATAATGGAAATTGTCGTCAACGAGCCCGGCTTCCACAGATACGAGAAATTATCGCGGTGACAATTGTTTTAACCCTATCAATGTAGTTTAGCTTTATTTCTCAACATTGCGGACAAAATCGCGAACGGGTCTCGATTCAAAATTTTATTATTTACGGGACAATAACTTAAAGTAACGAACTTTTTTGTTTCTTACTATAAATTCACTTGATATTACTAGTAGTTTTTTAATTTTTATGCAATTAAAGAGGTTAAATATCGGTCCCAAAACGTTGCTTTAATCTCGCCACCGCATTTTTTATTGTCTGCGACTTCATCAATAAGATTAAGGCACGGAAAGGATAAGACAATTTAAAAATCTTATCTAAGTCTGACTGACACGCGATTGACAAAACTTGTATGTGAGGCACCCGATATCGTAGTTGGTCCAAAGTATTTTTTTTGGGGAGTGGTAAAGACTTCTTTCCGTCGAGAAATGTGGTTTCCAGCCGATCGTAAAACCACCGTTACTTCGTGTAATAGCAGCCACGCTCTCGCTGGAATGGGGTAACTGAAACTTACCAGGAAATGGAATAGAGGCTTCGTGTTTGCTCTTCAGTTTCATGCGTGAATACTGGTTGGTTAGAAACACAAATTCACGCCACAATACGTCTTCGAAAGAAAAATACGTCTGATTATCTTGCGCCGCCATAGCTATATTTATCTTAAAGTTTAGGATATTTTTCTGGAGTTTTATATTTTCTCGAGTGATACAATAAGTTTCTTGAACGCTTTTAGTAATTATAATAACTTGAAATGTTATTTACAAAATGATTCTTCTAGTCAATAAGAAAAAGTGAAATTTCTTATTCGATTCTACGTAACAGTATACGTAAAAGGAACATAATCCGTAATTATTATATTATTGTTCTACGATATTCGTAAATTTTCTAGCAAAGATAGCTCATACTATATTATTATGAAAAGGATAATATTATTGCTTTACAAAGCTCAGAGAACGATATTATTATATTTTATTTTAAAACGAAATTCAACTAATTGCCATTCCCTTTTGGTTTTGTCGGTTAATATTGCACTTCCTTACAAGATAAGATATACACACTGTTAGAATCAAATAGTCCTAAGAATACAATTGAAAATGATAAAACAACAAAAAAAGGCCAGTTAAGCGGCCGTGGCGCAATGGATAAGGCATCGGTCTTACGATCGAGAGGTCGTGGGTTCGAATCCTGGCCGTTACACCACGGACGTGAACTTCCTCCTAATACAAGCGAACTAAGCTTAGCTGGAGGGGGTTAACAAGAATACTAGTAATTTGTATTTGCAAATTACTAGCAAGCTTTTTTTAAAAAAAGAAAAGTTTTCAGACAAAATCTTCGCGGTAGTTAATTTTGTTTCTTTGAGTTAAACTTTAATTTTAAGCAATACGCAAACCCCTTTAAATCGTAGCTGTCGCCCATATTCCCGCATTTAGGCTTTTATGTTTGAGGGATTTATCTGTACGAACCGACCGAATTGGGGCTCCAGTGCTCCACAAAACAATCACAATTTGACAAATCCTGGCAAATAATCGACGCTCGTTATCCGCACGCGTCCGGCTCTGTTTCGATAGAGCGATTGTCTCTGTTATCGGAATTAATATTGCTTTGAGATATAGAATGGTATAGAATTTTGCGTACATATATTAATGTAGTTCATCATTGCATCGACGTAGGTAGTATCGAGAGTAAGTGGCATATTGTAATTAGGTGAATGTGTCCAGTTCTCTCGGGTTCGATATCCGGGTGGGAAAAAAAAAGTGTTAGTTGTAAACTTTTCGTTTGGTAATTCACAATAGCAGTTGAGCAAACGGAGTTCGAATTGTGCCCGGTGGATGGTGGATGAAGCTCACCTCCTATCCCATGGGACTTAAACATAACAGGTGAAATGTGGGTGTTGTACCCCTACCTTCTGGTTATTATAGGCGTGAAGTTATGATATGATGGTATGGTGATAATGAACAGTGGTCTAAAACCCGCATCTTGTAAAATAAATGGACGTTATGCTCAAAAGACATAAATAAGTAACATTATCTAACGGTCACCTCGGGAATTTTGATTTTAATACGTGACTGGAACTGTGGATCAAAGTAGAGAACTGTCAGTGAATAAATGAGCAGCCAACGCCAACTTTGTCCTTCCTTCCCCGTCCTCCCGCCGTCCTATGAATCTGTAAAGCAGCTAAATACGAGAGACAGAGTTGAATAGTTATGTGGACAGGTGAGAGCTTCAGCTTTACAAGAGAATGAAAGACTTAAAGTTTGTTATTGTTGTTAAATCACAAAAGCTGAGGACGTAACTTGTCAAAGGCAGAGTTAAAGCCCGTAGGCAGCCGAAATACGTCTTTTTATATTTTGTTTATTTTTTCTGCAGTTTATAAAAATAGCCGGCCATGTGCGAATCAGACTCGCACACGACGGGTGCCGTACCGTTATATTATAAAATGTCAACGTAACTCAATGTCTGTTGGATATGAGAGAAAATAGAGAAAGAGCTAAAAGAGAGAGAAAGAGAAAGAGAAAAAAAAATAACAGGAACCCCTTAAGATTTTTTTATTTATTTTATTATTTATTTATAAAGTAAATATATTACTAAATATATTATTAAATGTTTTGTGCTCTTTTCGAGTGTCTACCTGCTACCATTATCAATATCGAGTTGCAGCGAGCAACACAGTTATATATTAATTTCTAATTTATTTTCTAATCTGATATTAATACTTAATAACCCGCTTCAAGTCCAATATTTTACGACTCTTAGGGTTGCGTTTTAACCCTTTGCGTACGGAACCCTAAAAGGGATAAAAAAGTTACGTCATAGAATAAGGCATATTTTTTTAATTTATTGTATACGGTGTTGGTAATGTTGGTAGTAGAGGTTGTTAAAAATGCAATGCCGCAGCCTTCTGGGCATACGTTACCCGCGGTTGACATCGATGCGAACGTATTTTTTGACACCTGAACTTTTTTTAGATCTATTTTATTTAATATGTTTGTATTATTTTTTATTTGATGTATATATTATATGGTTAGATATATATTTCGTTTTCAAGTTTTTAATAATAAAGTGTAGTTTTAAATGTTTAATTGTGTTATACTAAGTGTATTACAACTCCTGACATGCCTGCATTTTTGGCATATTTTCCCATGTAAAAACGTGACTACATCTATCTCGCGCTCGTATGCTTGCCCTCCTGGTGTTCGAACTTTATTAATAGCTGAACTTAGTTCTAGTACAAGATGTATGTAGCGTGGCTAGTGAAGTTTCTCGTAACTTGTATGTTTGGAGTGCCAAAATGCAATATAAGTTTGGCGTTCGATTTTGATGTAAGTGAAGGTGTTGCAACTTGCAATATTGCTGTTCTGTGTCGGACTCAGTACAGTGTGCAAGTGTCTTAGGGTGTTATTACATCTATATCGATCGACGTCGATCGATGCACTAATCGACGTGAACATATCAGGATGTGCACCACCCGGGACACTTTTAAAATTAAAGTACGTCATCTTCTTCAAGGTGAAACGACAGCAGAGTCATTAAAAGCTTAATATCTTCTAAATATATTGTAAATATTATAATATATATTATTTTAATGTATTTATTAGTATATTTGTTACCATATTTATGTATTTGAATTGTTGATCTAACATTATTCTATGTATGTATTCACATTTTCGGCACATTATTTTAATTTATTTATGCACCTACCTTTGTTCTCTCTGCATCACCTTAAGGTTGACTGGTAGAAAATGCCTATGGCATTAAGTCCGCTGTTGTACTAATTTTTAAGTGCAAAAAATTGTAAAATAAATAAATAAATAAACATATGCGTTGCGCATGCGTGGTGCGTTCTTATTGGCTCTTTAAACGTCAAATGAATCGAATGACGGTCGATCGGACCATGAAATAAGTTGATCATCCATATTATTCCAAAAACCCTTTTAGTTTAATACGACCGTGGTTGAAAAATGTTCATTGAGCTTACAACAACAGTGGAATAGAAAATAAGAAAGAAATAAAGAAGGAAAACCAACTTTATGTCATTTACAAATGACTACGAAGTTACCCACTGTCAATCAATCTTACGATTTCCTAATTACATCGGGTTCGGTTTCTAGTCTAACGGATTAAACTGAATATCAGTATTTTACGTGGAGCGACTGGCATCAGACCTCCAGAACCCAGAACGAGGTTATACTATACTCTTTGTCAGGCTAGTCGTCAGACTTTCTGGTCACTGACTACCCGTAACAACTGCCATAGATGTTCAAATAGCAACCGGGACCGACGGCTTAACGTGCTCTCTGAGGCATGGAGGAAAATGCGTTATGTTAAAGATGGTCACCCATCCACAGCCGACCTCGGTTAGAGTATTGCTTAACTTGCAAAATCAATTGGCCCGTGCGGCGTTGACTTAGCCACGAGCTTGTCTACCCATTGTATCGTTACATAATTTTCAATTTGTAACACCGCTACATTAAAGAAATTGACTTTTTTTTATTCTACACCCACAGCGAACGGACGTGTGTAGTCCACCTGATGGTAAGTGGAGTACGGCCCATGGACATCAACAATCCACAAAAGCAGATTATAGATGCGCTGCTGCAGCTGAGGACTACGGTTTTATGCCTCATGTGCCAGTAATTTCAGGGCCTGATCTCACCACCAAACCGGAACACAGTAATGGAAGCACTACTATTTGGCGGCAGGTTAAAGTTGAGACGGTGGTGCTGCCGTCCTCGAGCTCATTCACAAGAGCTCTACTACCAGTGAAACTCAATGACTCAATGCGAAACTGTAACAAATGAACCTAGCACATACGGACCTGTTTTTAACACCAATCAAATGACATCCAACAAAGCATCAAGTACACACATAGCATTATTTAAATTGCCCCAATTTTCGCATAACTCGAAATGACAACGAGGCTCGGCTCCGAAACAATTTGTAAACAACATTGCGAGCGCATAATTTGACGACTCATCTCAAGAGTGAAAGTACTCGACGTTGATAAAAGAAACAAAAATTATACTTTGAAATTCTTTTTTTTATTCTAAACTTTGCGTAAAAGTGCCTTTATGTTGATGAGTCATTTAAACTCTCTGAGTAGTCTCGCGTTTATCCTTTCTATAATAATAATAATAATAAATAAATTAAATATCTTGATCTAGCACACGAGATTGTCGACATGTGGGATGTAGATTCGGCCATCATTGTACCGATAGTCATATCAGTCAATGGACTGATAGCAAAGAGCCCCGACCAACACCTTAAGAGGCTCGCGTTAGGCGGCTGGACCAAGAACCAGATGCAAAAAGCGGTCCTTTTGGACAAGGCGCGCATCGTGAGGAGGTTCCTCTCTCCCTGCTTGGTCCCTGCACCTGATGTCGGTGGGAAACTGTTTTTTTATATTTTTAAATGTTCTTTTTGTATTTTTTATAAATCATATTTAAAAATATATAAGATAAGTTAAGAAATAAATAAAGAGAAATAATTATAATATATTACGACAATGTGTCTTATAGCATTGTCAGTATTTGGGGATAGACCTCTATGCAGTCTGCAATTAGACACATACGGTAACCCGGCTGGTTGACGGCACTCGCAAAATTATGCTGTTGCGGTAGTCGTAAATTTCAAATTTGCGGCTCGACGGTAGCGGCTAAACGTATAGTGCGTTCGTGGCCTCAGACTGTACATATAAATAAATAAATAAATATCTCACAACTCAATGTTCATTGGCGGAATTCTGGTGGTAGAGCTAATATTCTGTGGTAGAGCTCTTGTGAATGAGCTCGAGGGCGGCAGCACCACCGTCTCAACTTTAACCTGCCGCCAAATAGTAGTGCTTCTATTACTGTGATCGGTTTGGTGGTGAGATCAGGCCCTGAAATTACTGGCACATGAGGCATACCACCGTAGTCCTCAGCTGCAGCGACGCATCTATAATCTGCTTTTGTGGATTGTTGATGTCAATGGCCTGTACTCCACTTACCATCAGGTGAACTACACGTTCGTTCGCTGTGGGCGTAGTATAAAAAAAAAAAAAACCAGAAAGTCAAATTAATCATCATCATTGTCAATTAGGGTTTAGCCTGTAAGGACAATTGTATGTTGTGTGTGTAAATAATAAATAATAATAAATAAACTTACACACAACGCCATCTAGCCCCAAACTAGCAGAGCTTGTACTATTGGTACTAGAATAACTGAACTACTACATATATGGTGGTGAGATCAGGCCCTGAAATTACTGGCACATGAGGCATACCACCGTAGTCCTCAGCTGCAGCGACGCATCTATAATCTGCTTTTGTGGATTGTTGATGTCAATGGCCTGTACTCCACTTACCATCAGGTGAACTACACGTTCGTTCGCTGTGGGCGTAGTATAAAAAAAAAAAAAACCAGAAAGTCAAATTAATCATCATCATTGTCAATTAGGGTTTAGCCTGTAAGGACAATTGTATGTTGTGTGTGTAAATAATAAATAATAATAAATAAACTTACACACAACGCCATCTAGCCCCAAACTAGCAGAGCTTGTACTATTGGTACTAGAATAACTGAACTACTACATATATATTGACTGATAAAAAACGCCTACGGCATAAAGTCCGCCCAGGTACCATTTTTTTTGTGCGATGTCCGCGGGTGCCCGGCACCCGCTCGCCGCAGTGTCCCCCGCGATGACGATAGCAGTTGACAGCGGTCGAATTCGCCCAAAGGAAACCTATTTTGCATCTTTCACTTAGCTTCAATTCTTTCCAGAACGTTCCCTGGAATAAATCGTACAATTCTCAGAGCTTAGTCTAATCCTGTAACGTAACATGGGCTTACTTACTTAGATATTTACGAAAATTGACACAAAGGAAAACATTGTTGTCTTACAATGCAAGAAAATATAAGTTAGGCTGAATAAAATATTATGCGAAATCTTTTTCTGTTACTCGTGACTTCAACCGCGTGGATTAAGTAAACCAAAACTGACTCGTTAGTCTAGTAGTTAACGTGTGTCACTCAACGCGATGTCTCGGGTTCGATTTCTGAGTAGAGCAAATGTGATTACCGATTTTCCCTCAGAAAATTCTTAATTAGTAGCACAGAGTTAAAATTATGCCCGCTGGGTGGCGATGGGCACGCCACCTGTTTCCTAAATATAAAAGATGAAATAACACCCACGTGTTATACATTTCTACCACATCCTTCTGGAAATTGTAGGCTTGATTACGAATCCGGTAAGTTAACCGAATTTTTAAAGAAAAGAAATCGTCTAAAGAACTCCGTAACAATATAAGTCAAGAGTTGCGTCAATACCGGTCTCTGATGGGGTGACCCTTGAGTCTTTTAAACCAACTTCCATAACTGACAGGATATGATAAGCAGCTGTCTTTTTAGTCCCGGGAAAACTTTTAACGAGCTACGAAAAATGGCCCAGTTTTGGAGTTTTTAAAAAGTTAAACACAATATGAAAAATGTTTATTGAATTACAAAAGTTATTATGCTTATCTGAATTAATTTAAAAAATTATAAGTGACAGAATAAAAGTTCTTCATAATCTCGTTCCTTATACTTTATCAAGTGAAATAAACACACAAGATTTTAATTTTGTATGACTGATAAACAGAAAACTACTTTTTAACTCGTAGATTTCGCACACTGCTGCTTTTTTTCTTCTTATAAAATATAGTACATTTAACAAATACATTGAAACTAAATTTAACGCAACAAGCCTTCAGTCACTTTTCCAAAAAGGTTTGTTAAAACATCTCCGTACAAATGTCATCTTACTTTATCAACCAAATCGCAGACTCGGATAAGATTTTAAAACCAGCTTTGAGCATCAGTCGCCTTCACTTTGTTCCTTCCTCATTCTTATTTATGAGATCGAGGTAACATGCAATACGGCAGCTATAAATTTTTTCTTTCCAGTTCTTATTCTTCTTCTTACGTGTCAATGACGTTATGGTTACTTATTTTTTATTCATATAGTTTTTGCCCAGTAGGTAGCAACTTTTACTCCCTTGCTAGTGGCTTGCATTAGGTCTTCACGGGCACATGTAGAGGGAGACAACGGGCACGAAAGCAGGTGAGCCATGTTTTGAATGGGGAATCCACAATTGCACGAGGTGTCATTGGTGCTTGCAGTGACCAGCTTTTCATTCCAGAAAGAAATTCAGGAAAACTTTTTTATCATCAAGTATGATCTAACATGAAGTTTTGTTGCAATTCAAATTCAATAATCCGCGCTACTTCTCATTACCGACGGCAACAGCCAGAACTAAAGGCAAAATTACTAATAAAATAAGAATTAGAGAAATATTTATCATCCTATTGGTCAAACTTAAACCTGGCGCTGATCGGTTATGAATGGTGGTGGTGATTGTAGTCTATCCATTTTTTGACAGCTCTTCATATAAAAGTTTGAATTTAGAATCGTATTGCTTCCTGTTTGAAATACTTTAGACGGCTAAGCGGACGCCATCCATCGTTCGTTTGCGTTCGCTGGCAATCCAAAGCGTGGCGGTAACATCAAAGGATTCGTTAGAGTTCGCTAAGCCGTTCAAAATAGACCAGCAAATCTGTTCATAGGCCTTCGTTCGTTAGATTTATACCCAGCATTTGAGTGTTGTTCAGTTTCAGGTCTGTTAAGTTTCATTTCACAATGAAACTCTGCTAACGTCTTCATAATTTGAAATAAAGTATCTTATTATAGGAAATATGGGATGAAACTGTGTAAATTATTTAGACATCCTGTTCAATAGGCATCCGGTGGATAACACATCGCTCTTTGTGACATATCCTAGCACTGATAAATCGTAGAGATGACAAACGACACCCCGGTTACCAGTGGATAACATACCCTGGGGAAATTTCTGGCACTGCATGACATATTATTAACCTATTCTGAACTAACCACTTTCATTGGCGTGAATTTCCCACAAAACACCATAATCAGGGAATGATTTCTCGAATGCAATAATGAATTCCCTTATGTTCAAATATATGTGGAACTGGAACTGACATCGCTCGTTGTAACATCCCCCAGCAATGACAAATCGTAGAGGTGACAAACGATGCCCTCTTCCCTCCCGCGCCGGTGACGTATCGCGGCTACATCTAGTGAAACCACATGACATCTGTTTCAGAGAGGTTCCTGTTTAAACAATTTTGAATTTAATGCTTTCAATATAAAATAACATACACCCATACTTCTTACTAAGCTATGCCTAGCAAATTATAATAAGAAACAGTTAAAAAAGATAATGATATGGGATCGGCATGAATTTGAACCTGCGAACTTTTGCACACCGGGCAGCCGCTTTAACCAGCTACGGTCGCCTCTTGCCAGGACCCTAAATTTCTCAACTGTATGTTACGTCATTTCGTGCCGTCACGATAATCCGTTTGCTTCTATCTTAAGTAGGATACCGGTGTGCAGAAGGTCGCACGTTCAAATTCTGCTGCTCCCATATTTTTGTAACTTTTTCTTAGTATAATGTAAATTATGTTTAACAATGCCAGCTATATTAACTTTAAACAATAAGGTATCTCTACTTTAAACAGAATAGATCAACGTCAGATCCGAGGTATTTCACCGTTGAGTAACAACTGAACATCAACACGTATTTTCACTCACACATTTATAAGACAGCAATACCTTTATATGTGAGCGATTGTCTACCCTTAATATCAGTTCTTTCAATAACCCACGGTTGAACCGAGCATTGAACAGTTCTTGAATGTAACCCTTATCAAATAGGTACCTTCGATCTATCACCTTACGTACGTACATAGTTTATACTTAGAAACAATTGGAAAATTATAGAACCGACAGGATACATAGTTTGTCAAGGTTTCGGTTGTATATTACTACAATTTAAAGTTATAGGCAGATTATTCGTAAAGCTGGTTCGATACCCAGGTCGGGAAAAAAGTGTTATTTGTTAACTTTCCGTCAGGAAATTCTTAAGAGCAGCATGGAGTTGGATTTGTGCCCGGTAGATGGCGATAATCTTACCCCCATTTCCCACGGGACCTAAACATAATAGGTGAAGTGTGGGTATTGTACACCTCTGCCACACCCTTCTGGGTAATATAGGCGTGATGTTATGTTATGTTATATATTATAGCATCCAAATTCATCTTCATTATTTATGCTTCGTGGCTTTGGCATTTTTTTATGTAACACAATATTCGGAACAGAAAAAATAACAATTTGATGAAAGTAAATTACCCACCTCCACATTGTTTTATGTGAGTTATTCGTTATTTTCTGTGATAAGATATTTATTTTAGAACAAAGACTGCTGCATCGCGATTTATTCTATCCTTTTCAGTACTTTATTGGAATTATTTGTTCTTATAAAAAATAAATAATTTCAAACTAGAGGTATTTTATAACGTACTATGAATGCCTCCTGATCGGAAGGTCTAAGTAGCTAAATGTCCAACCGCACGAAATGTCTAATGAGCAGTAAGTCTAATTAGCAAAATGTCCATGTAGCAAAACGTCCAACTATCAGATGGTCTGTATAGCAGAACGTCTAGTTAGCAAATCGTCAAATTCTCAAAATGCCTGGATACTCAGGCACAAAATTCAAGACACACATTTCATCGGGAGGGAAACGGACAGGGCATTATAAATATGTACATACAACCTCTTTGGTCTATGTACTCGTAGTGAATTATCATATCTTTTTAATGGTGACTGACTCTAGATTGTAGTTACATGGGCTCAAAATAATGATAATTTATTTCCGAACAAGCTTTGAGGAACTTTTGTCATTCACTTGCAACCTCTTATTTACGGACATTGTGAGATGAATTTCAAAAAAATCTATCCCACAACTTATTTACACCTTGTTACTTCCAAACCTAACGAACTTCCTATTTAAACTTACAAACCATAATTCACCTTCTGCCTTTCTCTAAAATCTATCTCATACTTTATGTACTTACTCTTCATGTAAGGATCCTATGTGCAGAATGTCATGCAATTTCCTTCAAAATTGACGATACTTAAACTTAAATCCCCTATTCTACCCCTGTAAGGATTATTATCGTACCCTCGTATTCATTCTTTTTTTAAATAGCTTCAATGTATAGACATGGCTTATTTACAATTTATTATTATGAATAGATGTGTTGCGATCTGCTGTTTCAAAAAAAAAGAAAGAAAGTAAATAACATTTATTAGACACACACATTGAATACGAAAGTGACGACCGGATGGCGGAGTGGGTAGTGTACCTGCCTGCGATGTGAGGTCGTGAGTTCGATTCCCACTTAAGACAAATCTTTGTGTGCATGAACATGGGGGTTTGTCTTAGTCTGGGTGTTTCTATGTATAATAAGTATGTATTTACAAAAGAAAAGTATATATGTATAAGTATCAGTTATTCTAGTACCCATAGTACAAACTCTGCTTAGTTTGGGAACTAGATGGCGTTGTGTGTGAGTTGTGAGATATTTATTATTATTTATGAATACGTTTGCCACCCAAAGTGGGTTCTAAATGGCCGTCGCTCAGCGTGTACTGCAGGTAAATGGTATCTTCGAAAAACAAAACAAATGGTAGGCACACTAATGAAAGAATCATTGGCAACCAGGCTATGAGCTGCGGTGACTTTAAGGTATTGTGACATCAACTCCAATATAATAAAGAATAAAGAAAAACATTTATTTAGATGTATAGTGGTACGGAACCCTACGTGCGCGAGTCCGACTCGCACTTGGCCGGTTTTTTTAATATTTAATTCGTTATTTTATTCAGTAGTATTTACTTATCATATACATACTTGTGCATATTATAATTAAGATATAATACGTGTGATCATTGCACAAAAAGAAGGTAATCTTAATAATAGAGGATTACAAGCAAGATTAATTATAAGCTTGTAGAGATTCTATTTGCCTAAACTGCATTTCTGTTTTGAATACAGCGCTTTAGTGCGAGAAGCATTTGCATTCTCATTACAATATTTCACTTAACCCTTCAGTTCTAATGTACAAGGAATTTCACACTGCCGCTTTTATTTGGCAATGGATTTATTTAACAGTACACTAGCGTAGAAACGTTAATGAACGTCATCAATATAATTATAATTTTAATTATTAAAGAGAATAAGTTTCCATTTATTTTAAACGGATTTCAGACTACTATATAAATTTTAAATAATTAATTGATACAAAAATTCAATTACTGTTCTCCGTTCATCACATTAAACTACATATAAAGCACTTTACAAACGGCAGACATAATGTGAAGATGTATATTTAATTCTAGATATATCTCATAACATCTTTCCATAGTAAACGTAAAGATGTGGAAATATACATAGTTGTTCAGTCAGTTGTTCTGACGATCTAATTCCACGGCCTTGAATAAACAAACCCTGTTATAAAAGAGCGGAGAAAATTCTAAAGGAAAATTTTAAACATATTTTATAATTAACGTTAGACAAAATTAAAGAGCTCGTTATGAGTTTCTCCTGAATTTTGTCGCACTGAGCTAACAGGAAAAAGTATAAGCAAAAAATGAAGTTCAAATTGGCCAGCTCAAAACAAGTTATTACCACATTAAACTGACAACGTTGGCGTTGGCTTAAAACAGCGGAGATAAAAGAAGTAAATCTCATAAACTGTGTAAGAGTGCACCTTGGCTTCAGGACTTTGTCGACAAAATTTCAACGTCCTCATAACTGCTGGCATACTTTGCTAGCAGTTATGAGGACGTAGAATTATAAAATGTATACAGTATAAAATACTGTAGAGATTTAAGCTATCTCTACAGTATTTTATACTGGTTGATAAATAAATAAAAATACAAATGAAATTTAAATGCATACTTAAAAGAATAACTGAATGACTTTTTACTTCATTCACTATTAACACTATAGGTACAATATAATCAATGTGTTATTAGTATTCATGATCTCTGATCACAGCTCAGAGCATAGAATATGACCACACACAGCTACCAATCAACTTAGACATTTCCAAAATAAGCTGGTTTTACATTGCTAGGATTTAAAAACACCGATATACAATGCTCAACATTTTAAGTGGATGTGTGCTTCTCTTGGTTATATATAGTGAAAATAGATTATGGTTAAATTTTGTCCTGGGGCAAATATTCTGAGTTACCTGAAATAAATAAATATTTCACAACTCACACACAACGCCATCTAGTCCCAAACTAAGCAGAGCTTGTACTATGGGTACTAGAATAACTGATACTAATACATGTATACTTTTATTTTGTAAATACATACATGTTATACATAGAAACACCCAGACTAAGACAAACCCCGATGTTCATGCATACAAAGATTTGTCTTAAGTGGGAATCGAAGCCACGACCTCGGCGTCGCAGGCAGGTACACTACCACACACTGCGCCATCCGGTCGTCAACGTCAACAAGTTATAATTATGTTAAAGTAGTTCAGGAGTAGTAACACGCGTGGTATGACACAATCATTTTAAAATGTTGAACTAAGTTTACTGGTCGAGGAATTAAATTTTAACAAACATACTCAAAGTCATTGCATGTTTAATAGGTTAAATTTTTTAATCGTAAAAAGAATAACTATATTGAAATAAGCGTCAAATTGATTACACTCCCATTTCAAATTTTCGCGATACTATCTGGACTGGAAGCGCGTGGTGTTTTGTATTCATATTGCCAATACGTTACGTTTTCGAATATTTCAAAATGATTGCAAATAAGGCTCTTAAATATACTCAAAGGGATTCATGGTTGAAACCCGAGAGACATGCAAACGTGAAATAATGCGAGCTATTATCATAGGGGTTACGTCAATTGACCATACATGGTGGATACGACATATGTCGACCTTTATTGAAACAGATTGTAGAGGTACTTCAAGTTCGTTTCCAACAGTTAAACTTTCCGGACAAATTTAATTAATTTAATATTCAAACGTGTTTATCTTCTTTGTTTAAGTACTTGTGGAAATGAACACTGACCATTTCTTATAGCAGTGGTTTTAATTAATGTCGCTATGTTGCATCCACCCAGTAAAAACTCATACCTACTTGTAAAGTCCAACATGTTCTGGAAGTATCAATAAATATCCTGGCTAGAAATGCAAATTTCTCCTCTCATGTTCAGACATGCACGTGTCGTGTCGGTCACGACAGCGCACGCTATCTGCGACGCTTTCACGTTCCACTGAGTTCACAGAAAAGCGTACGTGTATGCGCTTGGACACTTCCCTCTATTTATTGTTGAACCGGTGAGTAATATATAGGGGCTGTTTTAAATGTGTATCAGTTTGTTTTGTTCCTATTGCATTAATATATATTCTTATACAAGTGAAATAAGAAAAGATGTTATAACAAAAGAAAAAGTTGCATTATTGCAACATGATCTAAATGCTTAACTTCTTAATTAAAAACTTCTAAAAAAGTTTAAAAAAAATTGCAAAGTTTTTATGTCCTGGTTTGTAATGCAAATTTCTAATTTTTATTTTTGTATAGTGTACGGACGTGCACGTGTCGTGTCGGTCACGGCACCGCACACTATCGTTTACGTTTCACTGAGTTCACTGAGAAGCATCCGCGTATCTATGGTGCATCTGAACACGTTCCGATATTTATTGTAGTTCAATGTTGGGAATGATTCATAAATGCAATGTAAGATTGTTTTTTTTATCTTTGTAATACTATTTGCTTATCATGAAATTAATTCTATCGAAGTCTAAACGCCAAAAATGGCGTAGTTTCAAAATTTAATACAGAGTTATTAGTTATTGGTTCCAGCGTCCGCTAAAGATTATTATTATTGAGTAGCTGTCATACCCTGATTTTTCATGACAGCAATTTATGGCGTGAAGGCTCGATATCAGCAGTAAATTATTTATTGTCACATCATCCACGAAAAAACGCTTCAGGGATTTTCAGGATATTACTACTTCATCGTCTATTAAAAAAATAATATGGTCTCATAATTCCTCCAGCCAGCCAGTACTTATGTACCTTACCGTTTATTGCCACGTAAATCTGTTCGTAGATGTAACCACGTTTACTTCATATATATAAGCCCCAGGACTTATTATATTAGTCCTCAAAACCTTATATATTTCTATAAAATTTATCTCCATAATACTTTTAGAAGCAATCCCTATATCTTTAACATTTTTCTCGTATGTATTATACCACACACATACACTTTTACTCAACAAGCATTTGTAATCTCACTGAGTGACAAGATAATGCTTTTTATACCTGCCATTTCCTGGATAAACAAGTCGGAAGCGATCTAAGCGGTGAATGAGAAAGCTTTACAAATAGTGGAGAAAAGTTTTCTATCCTGTGTTCCTCCACTTATACTTGAGTCACTCTTAAAGTGGGCTGTTAAGTATAAACATAACATCACGCCCATATTACCCAGAAAGGTTTCGCAGTGGTGTATAACACACATCACCTATTATGTTTAGTTTCTATGTAATAGGGGGTGTTGTTTAGTATCACTCTTATATTATAAATACAAAAGTTTGTTATTATTGAGAATACGGGTTACTCACGTTACTTTAGCCGGGTATGTTAGACGTAGATTCGACGAGCTAGACGTCGCGCGGAGGCGACGATACGCGATTAATAGCCCAGTTGATGAATCTACGTACTAGATTCGAAACTAGTCGGCATATCCCGGCTAAAGTAACGTGAGTAACCCGTATTCTCAATAATAATGTCTTCACCTAACGTCGGTTTTGATAATATTACTAAAGTTTGTTTTTTTTTTGTAACTTCCTCTCGTTTGAATGAAGGCACTGATTTTGATGAAAATAGGCATAAGGAAAGTTTGCAGCCTAGCTTAAAGACACTTTAGGCTGCATTTTCAGTGCAAGCGAGCGAGTGGTATCTACCCGCAGCTGGCAACTGACACACGGCTTCTGACAATTCTTCTTCTTCGTCGTGTCGATGGCTGAGTGAAAGGCGCTCTCATCGGCGTTCATGAGCGCTTTCGTCAAGGTATTAACTTGCCATCGTGGTGAAAGGATTAGACAATTCGCTATGAAGAACTTGCAAATTGCCCAGGGTGCACCGGACGTGGGAAATCGTTGTGTACGTCACTCGGGAAGGCTCCTTACATGCACCCGTTCCTTTCTGAAAATAAAGCTTGCATTTGAAAGCAAGCGTCAGCGTCAACGACCAGCGTATGTTAACATATTTTTAAACATGAAAGATGAGAAGGTGCGCGCGCATACTTCACAATTACACGCGCACCTTTTTTGTATGAAAAAATTGCCGTGTCGTCGCTCCCTTCCTGAGCTTTGCGAGGATAGCCTGAAGAATGACAAAAATATTCTTATTTCTATTGATCAGCTACATCGCAACATAGCTGCTTTGGTCACGTTTTAAATGACCACGGTCACGGATTATAATGACAAATTAAAAAATAATAGATTTTATAAAATTGTAAGGTTATGTGGTAGATATATTATTATTCTTTGCAAATGTTGTACTGTTGTTGAACGATTGGCTACTTTCAGTGGGTTCACTGGGACCGCTGAAAATAAAATGATTTGCAATCAAACTAAATCTTATCTCTACTATCCACCATGAAAAAAAATATCCGAAGAAGGTGCTACTTACTAGCTCATATTATCAGTTACAGATTCAGTTACCATGGGAGCAGTAACTATACCTTTAAAGAACACTCCGAGATCCCATAGCGATTGTTTATCGCCCTCTGTCTTGTTCGATTTTGGTACCTGCGACAGAAAGAAACAAGATAAGTGAGTATGCTTGCATTACCTAGGTAAGTACTATTATATCAATAGATTCATGATCCACCTATGCATTATTTTTGCAAAGACATTCAAAAACTAAGTCTAAATTCGCTTTACAATTAATTTAAAATATGTCTTTGAAATCGATCCATCTGATTGACCGTGAAAAATTATAATTTACAGTAGAACCAGGAGAGAAACGAACATTCATCTTTACAATATTATTGTGACGGGTAGTTTTAAAATGGTCGTTGGTCTGACTAGAGATAATAGATGTTAAATGCAAATGCAGGAGTTGGACTGTCAAATTTTAGAGAAAATATTCCCCGGGACGGGGCAAGCTGTACCCTTACATTTCTAAACGTTGACGTGAATTTTATCCATTCATTCAATTATTCATTCATTCATTAATTCAATCATTCATTGTGTGGTAACAAAATATGTTGGATGCTGACAATACTGAAATCACATACCAATCGACTGTCGAATATCAGCTCCTCTGGAATTTGATTATCACCAGATCTTCTGGCATCTTCAGAGCTCATGCCACAAAATATGTGTGGTATTACATACATTACTGTAACAAAGCAGAGTATTGTTTGAAGATTACATTGTGACAATTCCTGAATTATCAACTTATTACTTACCGCCAGTTTTCCCAATATGACACTGTTTCCGCCTCAAATGGCAAACATTCAGATATTTAAAAACAAACTTATTACCATTGTGCCTTCTTTCGTGACCACAAATGTAATTGGCTATATTGGAGCATTGAATAAAGTCACATTCGTGACTGTACGTCAACTCAATGAAAAGCACTGAAATAAATGTTTTACTTAATAACATAACATCACGCCTATATTACCCAGAAGGGTATGGCAGAGGTCCTATGTGATAGAGGGTGAACCTATCGCCATCCACCGAGCACGATTCCAACTTTGTGCTGCTATTGAGAATTTTCTGACACATTTACTTGACCCGAGAATGGAACCTGAGAACGCGGTGAGAGGGTGCATACGCCATACATAATAACTATTTCGCTATAAGTGCAAACTATGTAAATTAATTCTTCATTTAATATAGTCTGATTAAATATATTACTAGTAATCAACTTATACTGAATAATCTTAGTACGAAGCAGTATGTTGTAAGCAGATACTTACCGGTCAAAAACAAACACAACGAGAACATTTTAATTTAAAAGGTTTCATAAATTTATGCGATTTCATGATCGAGGCCATACCGTGTTATTGGATTTTACCTTTAATGATTTCCAGATATTGACGTTAAAATTCAATTAAATTCCTAGCTGTAGACCATGACCGTA
The DNA here is from genome assembly GCA_905147285.1 of Hypena proboscidalis. Taxonomy (NCBI): domain Eukaryota; kingdom Metazoa; phylum Arthropoda; class Insecta; order Lepidoptera; family Erebidae; genus Hypena; species Hypena proboscidalis. The sequence continues at coordinate 13,861,932 of LR990128.1, read as the reverse complement.
AATATTAATCTGCGTGAAAACAAGTGACTTCCATTGTGAAATTATATATTTTTTTATTTTTGAGTTGAAAATTTAAATCCATAATTAAATCTTTAATGCGGAAACGTGACATTAATGCAAAATTTAAAGTCACTACCCATTGTTGATACAAATCCTAAAATATCTGGATACAGGCCAGTATGATGTAAAGCTGTATCGTCTCCTGCGATCACACTAAGAAAACATTGACTAATATATGTATACTAAGAAACAGTTGAAAAAGATATGTGACCGGCAGGATTCGTACCTGCGACCTACTGCACACCGGGCAGCCGCTTTAGCCATCCAGCTACGATCGCCTCACCAGAACCCTAAATTTCTCAACTGTATGATACGTCATTTCGTGACGTCACGTTCATCCATTTGCTCCTATCTATTTAATTGAGTCGAATTGAGCTTACTTTCGTTCGAATTCTATGATATTGGTCAATGTACTGTTAAATCATGTGTGGACACTTCTTTATGTAAACAAAGTTTAAAAGGACATCTTGTGTGACATATCTATATTGAGTCATTTGTAAAGCTGTGTCGTCAGCGCGATCGTATTTATTTTGCGAGAGTAGGAAATTATTCTGTCGTATAGTGAATCGCCATGGACAAGGACGCTCTGATTTATGAGTGGACGTTAGCTTTGGGAGGCGAGGGGGTAAGGACATTAGCGAGTGATTGCTGAGCATCGTTTGCACGGTGCGGTGAACGACGAAGATCCTCGTTGGCACTAATTTGTTTGGCGTTTTATGAATAGCTACAAAATTGCTTAGCATCCAGGATGATTATATTGATCGCATCAAGTTTACTCGTTTAGGGCACAGAGTCAGTTCAATAGGGTCTCAATTCGATTGTATTTTTTTTATATACGTTTGTTATCCGATAACTTGAAGACGTCTGGACCGACCTGAGAAATTATTTTTTGTGTGAAAGAGTATACTTGTCATGTGGTCCTATTTTCATTAGGTAACCCTGTAACAATGGAATCCTAAAGAAATCGAAGGCAACCCTCAAATTTGAAACCCTCAAATATTATTTTTTTTCGTATATGTATTACCTAAAACTACCGGATATTTACTGTATTCTTTCAAGTAATACACAAATAAGGCGAGACGTTAAATATTAATAAAGTATTTCTTACTTTTAAGTGCAAACGAGAAGAAAATTCTAGTGACGAAGCAAGTCGAACAGGAAATAAGTTGCGGCGTCGCTACGTCTCTTCAACGAGCCCCCCGAGGCCGTCCTGAGCCTGAAAATCGAGAAGGAGGGACTTTTTCCTACAAACTATGTTCCATTCCTATTGCAATCTTTCTCTGTCCGCCAACTTGTTTACAGTATAGGCACTGTATAAAAGTGACCGAGAAAACCATTTTATATATTAACTTTTTTGGTCTCAAATTTAAAAGGGATGTGCACACATATCCTGTACGTGACAATTTTAAAGGTTGACAATGGAGGGCTACAGAACAATACCACGTGACAAATATTCGATGGAAATACGTTACAAAAGGAAACTGTGAGGTCATTTTTATATCCATGAAAGCAACAATCTCGTATATCAGGCACACAATAGCACCATGTGAAGTGGTCATATGGGAAATGGGAAATATTATTGAGAGTTTAAGCCGTTGAATTCTTCGTCTAATTTTTAGTCTAATTTTTATTAGATAATATTTTTGTACACAAATGTGTGAACTGTGTTAAAAATAAAAAAAAAGTGCGATCTTTGTGTTGACCAGTATGAGGGTGTGCCACTCGCGGGCGGTTCTTTATCGAAATATTTATTTTAGCGAAAAAGAAAATATAATTTATTTAATACCATGAAAAAAAGTATTAATTCTATGTGTTCCGATGCGATAGATTTAAAATCAAATTTAATATAACATTTTATTTTGGAATCACCATTAAAATTAAAAATAACAAAACAATATCGCGTTTCAAGTACATTTTCTTAATGTATTTATAATCAAAAAACTTATTATTGCTACTTAAACATTACTGTTCATCAATTTAAAATTTGTGTTCTACAATTTACAAAAAATGTTAAGGGAAATTATCTAAATCGTATATTTGCTTGGATTGGCTTCAATCGATTGGAAATACCAACCGTATGTACAGAGAGAAAAATTCTTTACCTTCGAGGAATTACGTCACGCACGAAGCACGACAAAAATAAATTGTCGTCGATAAAAAAATGGAACTAATTTCCGTCTGTAGAATGATAGACGAAAAACTGAGTTATCTTTGACGAAAATATTTACGGGAAATTGAACGTGTAACTGGAGTTTTCGAAGTAGAATTCTGTGGTAACAATATTGAGTTTTCCTACCTACGCGCCATTTTCTATATTAAAGCATTTTCCAATAAATTTAATAACATTTGCCATTTTTTGTCAAAGGCCTCTCCTACATAAATCGTTTAGATGTTTGATTTGAGGCTTTAAACATTATAACATATTTTATTTTATTACGGTGGATAGCTTTGCCTTTGACCATGATTTTGACGATGCCGATGTTAAGTGGCAGGTCTACGAGTGAAGTAAGTTTTCTTTCCTAAATAGAGTACCATTACCATTTCGCTTTTGCTTTGAAGTGGCCTAAAGTGGACTTTTAAGGAAACACATTCTCATTTCATTTTTGGTCGCATAAAGTAAGTGAAATTTGCTTTTGACAAAATCCAGGTAAACATTTTTGTTTTGGGTAGCTTTTCACCACTATATACTTTTTAATCGACTTCAAAAAAAGGAGGAGATTGTGTGTGTATTCGATTGTATTTTTTCTTTTTTATGACTGTTCCCCGATAACTCGAAGACGCATGGATCGATTTGAAAAACTATTTTTTTGTCTGTAAGAGTATACTTGTCAAGTGGTCTTATGTTAATCAGGTCACGATCTGATGATGGAATCCTAGAGAAATCAAGGGCAGTCCTAAAATTTTAAGGTTTTTATATTGTTTTTTGTACATTATTTAAAGCTACTCGGATATTTGTATCTATCAGTCAGCAATTCATGTTGCTGAGCTGATGCTGAAAGGTACAACTCCTCAACGGTACGTGCATAATTCTCTAAATATAGGCACCTTAAGGCCGTTTACTGTATTCTTTCAAGTTATACACAGATGAAGTGAGACATTGAATATTACTTATTTATTTCTCTTACTTTTTTTGTGCATATTTTGTAATTGAAGTTGATTTTTTTTTCTAGTAAAATGAGAGATTAAATTAGCAGTGAAATACTGTTAATTTATAAAGAATGTACTGGGGCTAAGCGAGCTGATCTATAAACCACAGGGATATCTTTAAAACACATGTTCTTCTTGTTAAATTTATTTATTTATATTTCTATATACCGTACAAACAGTTCAGCATGCCACATAATCCGTCTTTATTATTTTACCTTTGATTGAAAGGCTTCAATGTTTATTAAACCATAAAATTGTTTGTAACGGAGCACATATTATTGGAATTAAAAATTTTAAACTACAAATTAACAGTTTTTTTTACTTAAGGATTATGATTTACAATACATCTAGATTTACATAATGTTGATAAGGTTAAGGTAAATTAGTAAAATTGACGGGTTCAGTAAAAAAATACGAGTAAAATACAATTCAATAGTCTTATTCGCATTAAACTGAAATCGCAATTATCAGTAGCTAGTAGCAATTTAATGGCCCTCATTTGATTCAAACATTTTTTTTTTAATACAACGATAGGATACCGTAGAAAGAAAAAAAAAGGTTTACCAGCTCTCTTTGACAATACACTGAAGAATTGAACAACCACTGTTAGAAACTTTCCATCGACACGAGTGTTGTATATTGCTGACTGTTGTGAAAAAGGGATCGCAATTTCAATGAACGGCTTCGATTACAACTAGGGCTGCCAACCGTCCCGTGTTTCACGGGACATCCCGCATTTTTGGCATAAACTAAAATACTACTACGGACGGACGAAGTCCCGAATTTCGGCAAATTCAAGGGATAATCTGATAGACTCTACACTAACACAAAAGAGCCTTAGCCCAGATATCACAATTTTTTTGCCGAAACAAATGTCAAATGTGTCATGCATCTATTAGTCTGATAGTTCAGTGCTCCGCAAAGGGTGCAGAAAAGGTGTGCCGCGGCCTTCGGCACTCTTGTTTTTGACAGCAAAGGAACTTCTTAGTTTTATAGTATTTTTCTAAAAGTCAGCGCATGCAGCGCTCTTTGAAATTTGAAAGAAAAGGCAGTCAAGTGCCACTTCTTACTTTTTGAACAAAATATTTTAAAAAATCAGTCTCTCTGTCGCTCCTGAGAGCAAAGGCACTCAGGTGCCATTTCTTTTATTTTAAAGTGGTTTTATCAAAAAGTCAACGCTAACAAGAGCTTCAGGCTCTCGATATTTTAGGACCAAGAGCAATGCAACGAATGCGGCGCTCTTTCTCTTGAAATGAAAAGCACATAATGCCATTTTTTACTGTTTATTAAAGAACATATTTTAAAAAGTCGGCGCTTGCGTCACACTTCAGCTCCTTGACAGCATAGGATGAGGTGCCACTGCTTCGTTTTTATAATCCCCGGCATGGCAGTTTGTTTTGGGTAAAAATGAGAAATCCCCTTATATTTTTTTTACAGTTTGTCTATAACATAATAAAACATCACGCCTAAATTACTCAGAATGGTGTGGCAGAGGTGTACAACACCCACATTTTGCCTGTTATGTTTAGGTCCCATGGGATAGGAGGTGAGCTAGCCACTAGACTATCAAGGCAGTTAGTCAAATTTTAATTTTCAAAAATCGGCTACCCCTATTGAAACTCAAAGGACTTTTCGGGCATCGGTCATGTGGAGGCCATGGAAATAAACTCTCCTTGAGTTTATCTAGAGCGACCCGTTTCAATATATCGCACGTGACAAGAGGTCAGCCGTGGACCACGTGATTGATCTCGTTACTGAGGGGGACTAGTGACTAAATTTGATTTTAAACGGCGTGGCGGCGGGTGTCCTGAATAAATATCTATTCAATATAGTTTACTGTCAGCCATATTGACAGCGACAGGATGACGTAATTTTTTTTATAATAAATGATCATAATATTTATTTATTGATAAAACAAACAGTTGTAATTTAAATACAAAAAAAATATACTACACAATTTTATTTTTTTGTATTTTGATAGATAATAATGTGATATACTTGAAATATAAATGGTAGGTAGAAAGTGTTGCTAAATTAGCTAGTCGTAATCTTTGTAGAAATAATCGAAGAGGTGTAAGTGAAGTCAAAGATTTTAACACGGTAATCGGGCGTAATCGGGCGTTCATGGGGAAATGAGAAACGAATTCCTCGATTAGAAGAGGATTTATAGCATGTATGTGAAAGATTTATGAATTCTCGGGCGAGTTCTATTCACTGCGGTATTTTCGAAGCGGATACAATGCAAATACGGAAGAAATTTCATTCACAAGTGAAACAGATTTGTGTTGAACGTACGTGTAACGTGGGATTTCATAATAATTAAGCCTATTCATAACAACCAAATAAACTAAGTTTTCCTCTTTATAATATAAGTATAGATTGATTGCTCATTATCCAATAATTCTAATTGACGCTGGATCTACACATCTACGACATCATTACCTGCAATCAGATCATAAAAGAATATATGTTTCGATTTTTATCATTTCCGGCAAAATATTAGAAATACAAACAAAAAGAGATTTTAAAGAGTTTTAACTACTTACTCTACATACATTCCATACATTCAACACATTGCGTGTTTGTGAATGAAGTTGGCATATAAAACACCAGTTGAATAGTTTTGCTCTTATATTTTACTCGTAATTGAACTTGCAACTGTCTCAAATTGAAGAGAAGACTGTAGCTCTATCACTAACAGTTCTCAAACCAGGCATTGTTCGCTTGCAGATTTCATTTCAGGTAAATCTAACCTTTGATGAAATTTGGGTCCTTCCCACCAGAGGGCACAGTTTGGCAGTTCTTCCGGATTTATGCCTCTGCTTATTATATCTGCCGAGTTGTCTGCAGAGGGCACGTAACTCCAACGCCGTCCAGTGGTTTTATTCTGAATTACACCTTTGGCAACCTAACCAGGTGGGGCTCTACTGCAATCACTTTATTATACTATATGGTGTATAATGACGAAGCCCCTTAACTTCTAATTAATTATTTTAATCGCATTTAAACTATGCTTAGCAAATTATACTAATGGATGGCTAAATCGGCTGCCCGGTGTGCAGTAAAGTCGCAGGTTCAAATCCTGCCGGTCCCATATCTTTTTCAACTGTTTCTTAGTATCATTTGCGAAGCCCCTTAATCCTTACCTTAGTGATTGAGTACATGATTTTGAGACATGGGTGCAATTCTTTTCACCCATCAAATTATCGAGTTTATTGAGGGTTTACGATAAAAATATTATGTTTGCACCCAGGCCCTTAGAATCATATACTGCCACTAGAAATCGACTCCTTCACGTTGTCATTTACACCCTGTTTGTTTATGTTATACATCCTGTTTGATCTTATTTATCTAACTGCATATTTTGTTATATATTTTGATATTACTAAAAAGAAAACTTCATTATTTTTAATGCAACGAGAAACGCAACCCTTTCAGTTGTTTCATTTCCTAGAGAGGAGGACGTTTTATTTTTAATCTTTCCACAAAGCTCGAATAGCGTTACAAGCTCCATGAAAATGTGATTTTAAAAGAAAATAAATGCATTTTTACTTGGTTCTGGTAAACAATCTGGCTGGGTGTGCTTTTGAGTGAGTGAATGTGTGTATTTGGCTTTGTCATTGGGACCATTGGATAGTGTAATTGCTTCTGGCGTTCTATCTAATGTAAAAAATCCAAATATATCTTTATCTTTTTTTATGGTAACACTCTCACCGATTCATCGTAGACGCAATAAGTAACAGGATATCATTACATTTTTCATGACAGTGTGAAGTACCGCGTAATTCTTAAAATATCGTTAAGGATTTCCTCACTGAGCTCAGTATAAAGAGATAAGCCGCTCCAAGCCCCTACATTTCTACCTCGCCTTTAACTCGACGACAAGTGTAGAGACTCGATGTCACTTGTTTAGGGAATGGCGACCGTGTTTGTCTTGTACAGGTTGGAATATAACATCATTGTGAGATTATTCAAATTATGAAATACGGGTGTTACTCACGTAATGTTGGTCTATTTAGTCGACCGCGGTTTCGCCTATACGTCTAGGCATTATCAAGAGAGTGCAATACGGCGCGCCTAGACGTATAGGCGAAACCGCAAAGATTTGTCTTGAGCGGGAATCGAACCCGCGACCTCGGCGTCGTAGGCAGGTACATAACCCACTCCGCCATCCGGTTGTCGAATCGTTCTCCTAATGTTTTTATTTCTTAGCAGTATCCGTGGTCGCGGGTAGACTTCACTCGTTGGGTATTCAAATGTAAACTGCAATATTGGCTGGCTGCATATAACTATACTACGTATGACTTATTTACCAAGCTACTTTAAACAATACAGTATTATTCCTTATCCAATTATATACATCAAACATGTTGTGAATTTTATGTAGATTAAAATGTTATTTTAAAGTTGCCATTAAAATTATTATTTCAGAACATAGCAAAGATTTAAAACGCGGTGCCGAACGTTAAGTGAGCGCGAAACTTAAACTAGGCGGTGACCAGCCAACCAAACGTCAGGATGGCTGATCAAAAAAATATTGGATTTCTATATATATATCCTATGTAGCAATTATTTATTATATGTAGCAAATATAAGCAATTATGTAGCAATTTTCGAATTAACTCTCATAGACCAACGCCACAGACAACCAGGCATTCTGACGCACTCGATAAAATGTGTAAACTTATTACGTTAGCAGGTATTGGACTGGGGTGCATGAAAGGAGCCTCCCCGAGTGACATACACAACGATTCCCTACGTCCGGCGCACCCTGGGCAATTCGAGTTCTTCAGAGCGAATTGGCTAATCCTTTCACCACGAAGGCAAGTCAAAATACAATTTGACTCAGCCATCGACACGATGAAGAAGAGCAAGTATTATTGAAGTGGTATTGCCGCATGGCCCTTAATTAATTAAGAAGAGGCGTACCTTGTCTATAATTAATTCTCAAACCTAGTTCTAGAGTAAGATGCTAGTTACATTGGTTAGTTACAAGTTGCCGGTAGTTGTCTCTAGTGTACCAAAATGCAATATAAGTTTGGCGTCAATGTTGATGGCGGTGTAGGAGGTGTTGTCCCAACACAGTGTACCAAAATGCAATATAAGTTTGGCGTCAATGTTGATGGCGGTGTAGGAGGTGTTGTCCCAACACCATATTAAATTATGTAGGTACTAGTTATATATATGTCTTATCTATTTGCGGCAGACGATGTAAAAAAAATTTAATGAATTCATGTATTGTGTGGTATTAATTTTTTTTTTTATTTAAATAAAAGAAGACACGGCTTTACATCAAACTATATATTTGTAGTATAAGATGTTTTCGCATTGTGTAGACCAGCTATAGGTACTGCTAATGTATATTTGACGTACCAAACTCACAAATGGTTAAATACATACGTTGGAGAGAGGCCCACTTAATACATTTAAATAATATGGTAATACATTTTTGAAGTTAGGCACTTAGGAGGATGATAATGTATTCGGTCCGAAACCTCTTTTAATGTAACACCAATAGCATCAATTTCATAAAACAACAGTGAAGGAAAATATGACCGTGTGCCATGGTATAATAGGAATTTTGCTTAATATTGATCCTGTGGGCGCGTTCTACTCTGGGTTCACGTTTGTTTTAAAATATTACAGGCTAGTTTAACCAGATCATAATAAGTTCCTGATAGTCCTATGCAGAGCTTTTTTGTAATATTATGTCAAATTGATATAGCTGGCAGTTATATCATATACAGGGTGGATGCGACATAGCGACATTTATTGAAACCACAGCTTCTATACATGGTAAGTATCAATTTCCACCGGATAAAAATTCTCTGGCGAAAAAAAAAAAAACCACGTTCTCCGAACAATTTGAACATTGCGATCGTGCAATTTGTTCGGAAGACGTGGATTTTATTTTTCGCCAGAGAATTTTTTATCCGGTGGAAATGCATACTGGCCATGTATAGAAGCTGTGGTTTCAATAAATGTCGCTATGTCGCATCCACCCTATATGTTTATATAATCATAAAAAATCTGAAGATTTTGACAATAGATAATGTTTAATAAAAAGGACGGTGTGTTTTCTTTTGGATAATAATGTTTTTCAAAAATTAGACAACGGCTCTGAATCGCGTAATTATTATAAAGGTAAATAAATACCTATGCTCGACGTTTCGAATGACTTGCATCATTCTTGGTCACGAGCCGTTGTCTAATTTTTGAAAAATGTTCTCAAATCGCGAAAGTTTAAAAACCGATAATAATGTTGTAATATATTTTTTGAGTTTTGGGTAGTGTAGGGATTTAATTTACTTCTGCTAAAGTGCTTCGATTTGAAAAGTACAGCGCTGTGTTGCTTTTAGCGCTGCAGTATTGTGCTGATTTATGCGTACCATTTCTGGCATTATGATTAATATTTTAAAATTATTTCGTTTTAGACGCTTTCTAATGTTTTTTTGAAAGACAGTTTTCAGAGTTGTAATCCTGTTCAGCATCAAGAGCTCTTTTTAGGGTTCCGTAGTACCTACAAGGAACCCTTATAGTTTCGCCATGTCCGTCTGTCCGTCTGTCCACGGCATAGCGACGAAACCGTTGGTGCTAGAAAACTGAAATTTTGCATGAACATGTATGTTAACTAAAAAAAGAAAGTCGTAGAATAAAATTTGGAAAAAAAATTTTTTTTCAGGTAGCTCCCCTACATGTAAAGTAGGGATGTTTTTTTTTTTTGTCGCCTACCCCATAGTGTGGGGTATTGTTAGATAGGCCTTTTAAAAACGTTTAGGGGTTGCTAAGACAGTTTTTTGATTTAGAGATTTGTTTGCGAGATAATTAACTTTATATAAATATTTTTCTACGGAACCCTACTGCGCGTGGCCCGACACGCACTTGGCCGGTTTTTAACACGCTTATATTAGCTTCACCTGTATGTTTGTTTGTTTGTTTGTTTGTATGTAACCGACTCCTTTGGACTCGATTTTGACCCACTTTAAACGGACAGATTTAATTCAAACTTTCTACACTTGTAAAGAATCAGCGACAATATAATAATTTCATAAATTTATCTCATTATCCTGATTAGGATCGCCAGGATTAAAATAACATCAAACTAAAAAGTGAAAAATAAATATAGTTTAAAAAAACTAAAAAAACACGCTTTTAAAGCACATCAAACTAAAAAGTGAAAAATAATTCTTATTATAACCTGAAAATAATAATAAACGAAAAATACTAGTACTATTGTGAAAAAAAGCGTGGGGCGCTCTGTGCCATATTTTTCGTCTATCGAGCGACCCACGCTTTTTTCACAATAGTACTAGTATTTTTCGTTTATTATTATTTTCAGGTTATAATAAGAATTATTTTTCACTTTTTAGTTTGATGTGCTTTAAAAGCGTGTTTTTTTAGTTTTTTTAAACTATATTTATTTTAAGTAAAATATTTGCCGAATTGCCGACTTATGAATATATTGTTGTGTTCCCTCACTGATATGACAGCTCTTTGAGCTTTGAAACCTCTTCCCTTTAGTATTCATAAGTACCGGCAAATGTGTTCCAGCACTTTTCTTTATATAAACAAACGGAAAATAATGGAGTGGTTCATGTATCTCGAGATTTTCCTTCAAAGAAATGTGTGTTACATTATTACAAAAGGAATGCCGGGATATTTTCTCCTTAAAATAAAAGTTGTTTTATCTAGGCTAATATTATAAAGAGGTCTTCTTCTTCGTCGTGTCGACGGCTGAGTCAAAGTTTTGATTTGCCATCGTGGTGAAAGGATTAGCCTATTCGCTTTGGAGAACTCGCAAATTGCCCAGGGTGCGCCGGACGTAGGGAATCGTTGTGTACGTCACTCGGGGAGGCTCCTTTCATGTATCGATCCAGTAGTTTCGGTTTACGTCTTCATAGGGGATGAAGACGTAAACCGAAACTACTGGATCGATCTTGATGAAAATTGTTGTGAAGATAGTTTTATAGGTAAGACCCCAAAAAACCATAGCTAACTTTTTATCAAAGTACCACGCGGATGGAACGGAAGCCAGTACATAAAAAACATATGTACTAATGCGGCATAACTCTGATTTATTTAGGTTACTTTTATTCTATTAAATGTTCCCTTATATTAGGTATAAGCGAATATAAATACAGATATTATACAGGGTGGATGCGACATAGCGACATTTATTGAAACCACAGCTTCTATACATGGCCAGTATGCATTTCCACCGGATAAAAAATTCTCTGGCGAAAAAAAAAATCCACGTCTTCCGAACAAATTGCACGATCGCAATGTTCAAATTGTTCGGAGAACGTGATTTTTTTTTTTTTCGCCAGAGAATTTTGATCCGGTGGAAATTGATACTTACCATGTATAGAAGCTGTGGTTTCAATAAATGTCGCTATGTCGCATCCACCCCGTATATATTTTTATATTATTATCTCAAATTGTTAAAATTGTAATGTTTTTTTTTTTATCTGTGCGATTAATTAAGCCGTCGAGTGTTATTTTATTATTAGAAACTTTATTGGTGACAGTGTTAATTATGTATGTTTTGGTAAATGTTCTTAATTATAACTGTTTGTTTTTTGTACCACAATAAATAAATAAAAATACTAGTAATAGTAACCAAAATGTCATTACGTTTAATGTATTCCAAAGCTTAGGGCACCGCGTCTGCCGCTTGTCTCAGATTCAGATAAGGTTCTATAAATCCATTGCTTGAGCACCGTGGAGTTTTTTTGTTCTTACGAATCTCATTCTTATTTATGAGATCCAGTCCACATTGAATAGCGGCGGCTATATTGCTTTTCTTTTCAGCGGCAATTTATTTAAAGAACGGCTATTCCTAAAGATTTATATAGTGAGGCCAACATATTTCCTATTAAGAAGAACCAGATGTGATGAACTTGATTTGTTCAATGTCATGACGATTGCGATAGTAGTCTTATTTAAAGTTGACATTTAATGGTTATTCTTAAAAACCGGCCAAGTGCGTGTCAGGCCACGCGCAGTAGGGTTCCGTAGCTAGTCGTAACAACATATTTCGACTTAAAAGGGATTTACTATCTGTATTAAACAAGTAACATCTTCATACAAGTCATTACTTTCAAAGGATGTAGGTATGAATGTTGAGGAAGCGAAAGAAGTATGTAAGGAGCAAAGCACATGGCGTTCCATCGTCTTTGCCTACCCCCGTGGGATAAAGGCGTGATTTTATATATGTATTATGTATGTTTATTTATGTTTCAAGAATTTTGAACGAAATATTCTGAGTAACTGCATCTGACATTTCGGACCCCTATTCCTCTTGAACTAATGAAGTGAACTTATCCGCTATAGTTTTCCTTTAAAGTTCATTACATGTACTACCGACTCAATTTTTTCAGATTTTGGGATCCAGTAGTTTAGCTTTTAGAGGGAGGGGGGCGCCCTACTCGAACAAAAATTTGCTCTTTAAAGTTAATTATCTCGCAAACGGATCTCTAAATCAAAAAACTGTCTTAGCAACCCCTAAACGTTTTTAAAAGGCCTATCTAACAATACCCCACACTATGGGGTAGGCGACAAAAAAAAAAAACATCACTACTTTACATGTGTGGCGGTATCCGCACATAATAAATGTCACGTGACCGCGAGTGCTGAATCGCGATATCGAAATGTTCAAAGCAAGTGACTATATATACCACTTCCAATACGATACCGTCGGACAGCTGTCCGCCAGGCAATACCACTGAGCCTGGTTGGAGGATCCTCCCTTTGTGGTGGAGGAACATCACACCCTGTTCCTCTACATTGGTGACCCCGACGTGATCAAAACACGCAGCATCACCCCCACTCACTGGAGAATCTCACCGCTCCACCGCGCACCTCGACTCACTGAGGAATTAGCGGCACACAGTCTCGACTCACTGTAGACTCAGCGGAATTCAGTTCCGACTCACTGGAACTCTCATCGACCTCCGGTCTTGGAGGGGAGTGATGTGGCGGTATCCGCACATAATAAATGTCACGTGACCGCGAGTGCTGAATCGCGATATCGAAATGTTCACAGCAAGTGACTATATATACCACTTCCAATACGATACCGTCGGACAGCTGTCCGCCAGGCAATACCACTGAGCCTGGTTGGAGGATCCTCCCTTTGTGGTGGAGGAACATCACACCCTGTTCCTCTACACATGTACTACGGGGAGCTACCCGAAAAAAAAATATTTTTCCAAATTTTATTCTACGACTTTCTTTGTATAGTTAACATACACGTTTGTGCAAAATTTCAGTTTTCTAGCACCAACGGTTTCGTCGCTATGCTTTGGACAGACGGACAGACGGACATGGCGAAACTATAAGGGTTCCTTGTAGGTACTACGGAACCCTAATAAAAAATAGGAACTGCCTCGATGGGCTAGTGGTTAGCGTATGCGCCTCTCACTACGAGGTCTCGGGTTCGATTCCCGAGCAAAGTGTTATCTTTTTTTTTTTTTATCCCACAGCGAACGAACGTGTAGTCCACCTGATGGTAAGTGGAGTACAGCCCATGGACATCAACAATCCACAAAAGCAGATTATAGATGCGTCGCTGCAGCTGTGGACTACGTTGTTATGTCTCATGTGCCAGTAATTTCAGGGCCTGATCTCACCACCAAACCGGAACACAGTAATGGAAGCACTACTATTTGGCGGCAGGTTAAAGGAGAGACGGTGGTGCTGCCGCCCTCGAGCTCATTCACAAGAGCTCTACCACCAGTATCTGTGAACTTACCATCAGGAAATTCACAATACGAAGTTGGAATTCTGCCCGGTGGATGGCGATAGGCTCCGTATCCCATGGGACCTAAACATAGCACGTGAAGTGTGGGTGTTGTACACCTCTGCCACACCCTTCTGGGTAATATAGGCGTGATGTTATGTAAAACGTAGGATCAAACTCAATAATATATTAGGTCCTATTACACCAAAACTTCTTCGGTTTTATTGATCTCATATTTGCAACACTAGAGGTTTGTTTTGTCGTCCCAATGAAGCCAGTATTATGTAGAGAAACGTGAAAGGCATCCGGTGGTTGTGACATCGGTGGATGATTGACAAATAATATCGTCTCCCGACACTGACAAATGGTAGTGACAACTAACGCGCCCCGCCCGTCCTCTTCATACCGCTGTGGTGGTGGCCTGGGTCAAATCTGCAGTGGCCTATATGGAAATCGCTAAATCGCTTGAGAACTCAAGTAGGCCGCTGCAGACACAATCTAGAAAAATGGGGGATATTAACAGACCAGACCCAATGTGACTGCGGTGCTCCTCAACAAACGATGTCACATCTGCTGAATTGCCGCAATTGCCCTTACAGCTGCTCTATGCAAGATCTGTACGATGCTACAGAATGCGCAATTGGTGTGGCCACGCACTGGGCGCGAGTAATATAAGTTTTTAGTACCATTGACACGAAAGAAGAAGAAGGTGGTGGCCTGAATGACTTCACTTTGTTTTTGTTTTAATTATGATTTGTATTAATAGAATAGCCGGAAATAGCTTCTACCTATCACCTTAAAAATATAGTAAATCAAAGAGCCCACCTGTTTATTATTATTATGTTAACTCTAAGATTACACCTAGCTTATCCTTATTTCAATAAAGAAGTTAATATTCTTGATCAGATTCTAATTGATTATTTTTATAGCATTTTACTATGCATTGCAAATTATACTAAGAAACAGTTGAAAAACTGTGGAACCGTTGTGTGAACGATTTGTAACTGCGACCTTCTGCACGCGGGGCAGTCGCTTAAATCAACCAGCTTCGGTCACCTCATGCCAGGAACCTAAATATCTCAACTGTATATTACGTCATTTCGTGACGTCACGTTCATTAATTTCTTCCTATCTTAAGTAGGATACAATAAATTAATTAAATAGGTATAAATCATACGCATATGAATCGCATTATAATGTAAATTTGATATTCCCACACTGGTATAATATTCGAATCTGTACAGCGGTCTGGCAGCTCCTTGAAACACACCCACGTCTTTGAAACTAAGCACTTATTAAAAGGCCCTTTGTGAGTAATGCTTGACATCACGTGGGTGGCTTAAGTACAGTGTTTACGTAAACGGGGTGGATGTGACATAGTAAGATTCATTGAAACTACAGATTCTAGACGTGGTCACAAGAAGTCAGTGCTAACAACCGGTTAAAAATCATATTTAGATAATAAATTATCTGGTGGAAATAAAATATGTCTAGAATCTGTGGTTTATTAAATGTCGCTATGTCGCATCCACTCTGTATATAGTTTGACTTTTAATGGTTGATGGAAAATAAATTATAAGCACTTTTTTTTTTAATTTCACTCAATGGTGTTGTACTTAAATGAGAATTTCAAAACCATCGATGCATTAAACTTTTACGGAATATATGCCTAACATAGCTATTTCATACTTATGATTTCATTCTCACCATAATATACCTACTAATTGCTATACTACCTACCAATTATGTTGAATTTTGTAGTATCATATTTTTATTTTTAAAAAAAGAAGAACGATTAATTTCGCCGGTTCCTAATAAGGTTTTGGATGGTTAAGTGCTGGTTAATTCTATAAATTTGCATACAAATTTGACATCGTAACTGTCAATAAAGTTGCGATTAGCGTATCAGGGACTTGTCCGGAACTGGTGAAACTGGCCCTTACATTTATAAATTAACACCTGGAAATGAAAACTAAAAGATAATAAACTAGTATGAAAAATAATGGTAAAAAAATAATTCTTATATGGCTATAAAAAACTATAACAGAAATGGAACAATGATTACTTCTTATTAACATTGGTTGCAAATAAGCGATGCTTTGAATCGTGGCTGTTATTTAAATATGAACTTTATAGTAATATAGTTAAGGTCAATCTTTTCTTTTCATTTTTTTATCATTATGGAGGAGATAAGAGAACAACTATCAATATGATTGTTGGTAGTTGTTCTCTTTGTTGCAATGTGTACCTACTAATGACATATATGTAATACAACTATCTCATCTGTTTATACTATCTCATCGATTATCACTTGAGTAATTTAAGTTAGGTCACCCTATTGTATAAGGATTCAACTGAAAATCGTTATGTATTTTAAAGACAAATAAATGTATTCTTATTCTTATATGTATTGATTTATAAATCATATGTATAAAATAGCGAATAATAGACCAAAATCACAAATTTGTTAGAGTACGCGCCTCTCACCGCGAGGTCTTGCGGGCTAGATTCCCGGGTCACGCAAAGTGTTATTTGTAAACGCCAGGCAAGTCACAACAGCCGCACGGAGTTGGAATTGTGTCCGATTGATTGCAATAGGCTCACTTCCTATCCCATAGGACCTAAACATAACAGGTGAAATGTGGGTGTTGTACACCTCTGCCACATCCTTCTGGGTAATATAGGCGTGATGTTATGTGTGTTAGACCCAAATAATATAGACCACAATTTTGATTATTTTTATAGCATTTAGCTATGCTTAGCAAATTATACTAAGAAACAGTTGAAAAAGATATGGGACCGGCAGGATTTGAACCTGCGACCTTACTGCACACCGGTCAGTCGCTCTTAGCCATCCAGCTACGGTCGCCTCTTACCGGCACCTACCTAAGATAGGAGCAAATGGATGAACGTGACGTCACGAAATGACGTATCATACAGTTGAGAAATTTAGGGTGCCGGTAAGAGGCGACCGTAGCTGGATGGCTAAGAGCGACTGCCCGGTGTGCAGTAAGGTCGCAGGTTCAAATCCTGCCGGTCCCATATCTTTTTCAACTGTTTCATAGTATAAACCACAATTTATAAAGGAAAAGTAAAAAGTGTCCAAGCGTGGGCATTTATGTCTAGGACGTTTTTCAACAAAGCCAGCGAGGCGTGAAAACGTCTCCGATATCGTGCGGTGTTGTGGAATTGGTTCAACCCACGCATCTGTTCAATCGACATTACGGATGGATATACATTTCGCAATGTACGGGAAGCCTAATAACGCAAGTCCATCTTTTGACGACCGGATGGCGGCGTGGGTAGTGTGCCTTTTTTTTTTTTTTTTTTTTTTTTTTTTTTTTTTTTTTTTTTTTTTTTCGCGGGGAAATGCATTTACGCATACCAACCCCACCCGTGGGGGGGACGGGCAGAGTGGCATGTGGGACTCCCGTGCCTACGATGTTAAACGGCACAGAATACCCACTAAAACCCCGCGGTGTGCCCTCGTCGCCGAAAGATGGTGGGTCGGCGAGCCCCGGATCGATATTATATCCACAGGGCTCGCCGCGGCGACCGTGCCCAGTCCGACCTCTGACCGGGCACCCGACTCTAAGTCCTCCTACTCCCGTAGCGACGCCCCGGGCACACCCAGGGCGTCACTCCGTCGCGGAAGGCATCAGCGGGCGGCGGAAAACCCCCTCCACCGCCCGCGGCCTCGCTTAGGGCGGCATTAGGCTCGCGGCGTACGCGCGCCTTCGCCGCCCAGCTCGCCGGCGGCGGAGCGGATCAGCCAGGAGTGAGTCCTCCCTGATCCGCTCCGCCGGTGGGTAGTGTGCCTGCCTGCGATGCCGAGGTTGTGGGTTCGATTCCCACTTAAGACAAATCTTTGTGCGCATGAACATGGGGGTTTGTCTTAGTCTGGGTGTTTCTATGTTTAATAAGTATGTATTTACAAAAAAAAAGTATATTTGTATTAGTATCAGTTATTCTAGTACCCATAGTACACGCTCTGCTTAGTTTGGGACTAGATGGCGTTGTGTGTGAGTTGTGAAATATTAATATTATGTTAAACAATACAGCTTTCGAAAACTTCTTTATTATAAAATACTGCCTCCTCATTTTTAATGCTGTTCCTAAAAGCATTATTAACTTTTATTGGCCTTTTACACTCTGTATAACTTTGCATCCTTTCAATAAACTATTTACATTTTTATTGCCCAGTTACTTCACAACTCCTTTAAAAGTTCTCTAACGGTGAAAGTTGCATCGAGCTACTTCTCAATACAATACTTCTAAAGTATTGTAACGTGGTCTACAGATGACTAGTTAGGTAGGCAGAATAAATAGAAACAATCGATAGATTAACAAAGGTATTATTGTTCTTCGTCTTTTTAACTTGAACATAACATCACGCCTATATTACTCTGAAGGGTGTGGCAGAGGTGTACAACACCCACACTTCACCTGTTATGATTTAAGTCTCATGGGATAGGGGAGAACCTATCGCTATCCACCGGGCACACTTTCAACTCCGTGCTGCTGTGTAAATTTCCTGACGGAAAGTTCACAATCAAACCCGAGACCTCGCGGTGAGAGGCGCATACTCTTACCAGTTTACCACTAGACCACAGTGTTTTTTGGAATTTAAATAAAATAAAATTAAAATAAAAAGCCTTTTATTTCTTACTAAAATATTAATCATCATCATCATTTAGCCTTTTGTAGTCCACTGCTGGACATAGGCCTCTCTCAATTTGCGCCACAAAACCCGGTCCTGCGCCATCCGCATCCAGTCCCCTCCAGCAACCTTTTTCAGGTCGTCAGTCCACCTGGCAATTAATTACAAAATACGTTACATAACTATTCTTATAAATTAACACTAATATTAACTATTTTTAACCGACTTCAAAAAAAGGAGGAGGTTCTCAATTCGGTTGTATGTTTTTTTTTTATGTTTGTTCGCCGATTACTCGAAGACGCCTGAACCGATTTGAGAAATTCTTTTTTTGTTTGAAAGGATATACTTGTCATGTGGTCCCATTTTTTTCCAGTCACGTTCTGAAGATGGGATCCTAGAGAAATCGAGGGCAACCCTCAAATTTAAAAGGCTTCTATATTGTTTTTTGTATATTATCTAAAGCTACTCGGATATTTGCATCTAGTAGTCAGCATTTTATGTTGCTGAGCTGATGCTGGAAGGTACAACTCCTCAACGGTTAGGAGTACGGGTATAATTCTTTAAATATAGGCTCCTTGAGGCCGTTTACTGTATTCTTTCAAGTTATACACAGATGAGGCGAGACGTTGAATATTACTTATGTATATTTACAATATGAGGTCATGATTTGATGATGGGATCCTAGAGAAATCATGGGTAACCCTCAAATTTCAAAGGCTTCTATATTGTTATTCGTATATTACCTAAAACTACTTAATTATAAATCTTTCTAACAACTATTTTCTGACTGAATATTAGTTCTTAATTATCCGATTTAATTGGCACTGACTTCAGAATTATAAAATAATTATTTAATAATGTCTATTTAACTAAATAAAAAAATGTATTATTTTGTGCGAAGTAAATTTATTTTTTGCTTTTTAGTTTACCTACTTTTATATAACCTTTTTAATTTTGCTGATAGTAAGAACTCCTCATTTCTCGAAGGTGCAGGCCTCCTCTAGAGATTTCCAAGCGTCTCTGTCTTCTGCTCTACTCATCCATTGGGATTTATCCGTTAGGAAATTCTTCATAACACCACGGAGTTAGAATTGTGCTTGGAGGATGGCGATAGACTCACAAGGGGGTGAACAGTGTGAGATCAGATGGGACCCAAACATTACTGGTGAAGTGTTGAATTCCACAATTTTTTTTTCATACTGAAATCAGAGAAATTTCGCATTTTAACAATATATTACCATTGGATATTTGAATCGGTGAATAAGATTAGAGACTTTATTTACTGCGTCTTTGCTTGTCTTAAATCGATTGGAAACGCCAGCAGTGGGTAATGAATGTTCAGAGGAAAGAATTCTCATTGGGCAAATGTCGTCACGCGCTACAAAAAACGATGCCAATAAAAAAAGAAACCAATTTCCGTGTGCGGAAGACTGACTATGTATACTCTGTTGTTTTCTGGAAAATAGATATTCAATGTTCAGTTTTTTGTATATCTATATCCTTGCTAGAACATTACCTTATTTCTGTGATACTTTTCTTTTAAAACACTACACTCAGTAGTTTTGGTTCGCCATGTCCATCTGTCTGTCTGTCAGTCCGAGGCAAAGCGACGCAACCGTTAGTAATATACATTTTGCATAGATATTTATGTTAACTATGTCAAAAAAGTGTTAGAAAGAAATTTTAATAACAGAAAGGGGTTGGTAAGACAGTTTTTTGATTTTGAGATCCGTTTGCATTATAATTCACTATAAAGAATACATTTTTGTTCGAGTAGAGCGTCCGCCCTCCTCCCTCTAAAAGCCCGTCAGTTCGAAAAATCTGAAAATTCATGCTGGTAGTTCAGGTCATGAACTTTCAAGAAAAACTATTGCGGCTATGATAACTTAATAAGTTCAAGAGTAATAATTGGTGTCCAAAGTGCAAAATGCAGATACTTAGAATATTTAGTAGTAAATACAATAAAAAAAATAACTTCACTCACTACATTCTGTAGTACTGTCAACAAAAACAAAATTTACGTACCTGGTTATGTCAGTGGTTCCCTTTGGTATACATATTATAATTTGGAACAAACCTATTATTATATGTAGCGCATGTTAAGCGTACAAAGAGGTCGGCTGACAGAAGATCATCCGTCAAATCTCTCGCCTTTTAAAACCATTCAAGCCTTTTTCAGCGCCCGTAAATCTTTTCATAATAAAAACATCCTTTTTAAGGAGCACAATAGAACCTTAATCACACGCGTGCCTTTCTTAGAAGGGCCTCTTGATTGTCTCTCAAGGGTCCAAAACAAAAATTGTATCCATTCGTCTTTCCCTGATGTGATATTCACTTGAATGGGTCATCGGGTTATAATAACTTATGCAGATTCGGTGGCGCTATGCGATAAAAAGTAGCATAGCTTCTTTCTGACCCGTTGTCCTAGCTAAGCGACAAGTTTGATGCGACGTGGCGTGATCCGTACATAGCACGCAAACGTTTATAATATGGTGTCGCATTGCGTCGCGTCGTACTTGTCACTCAACAAGACAATGTCTGACATTTCAAATTTTAAATTTTCTCAATTCCTAATCTACATTCGTTCATCAATTTATATGAAAAAGGTTACAGAAAGAAAGACTTCGCCAATTGAAATACAATTCAACATAACTAAATACCTTCTTTTCACACTGAATTTTTCATAATGTACCTATACTTTACCTTACAAGCAAAATAAGCTACCTGTATAAAAACTCAGGCATCAAAGAGAAAGGAATTACGTAATAACTCTTACCCATTTTCTTGAAACTTTCAGGCATCGTATTTCAGCGAGAGGCTGCTATTACACGAAATAACGGTTATATCAACTCGAGAATAAGTATTTAACCGATCCACCAAAAAAACATACGTAATATCAGATGCAGCACAAGTTTTAATAATTAAGATAAGATTATTCAATTGTTCTTACCTCACAACTAAATATAGGTATTAATTAATTATATTGATAAAATAAAGTAAGATTGTAAAATTAGTAAGAAAAAGCAAAATGTATTAAAGATATTAAAGATAACATAGTATTTTAATTTCTTTATTACACTATAAATGCACACTAAACATTGGACATTTTCATCAAACGTTTACTCTACAAGGCCAGGCGTGCGACCTGTATGAACATTCACGCATCAAAATGAAGAGCAAATACGTAACCTCTAATCCATTTCCTTGAAACTTTCAGTCGCCGCATTTTAGAGAGGATAAGGCTGACCCCACATTAGGCGTGCGCGACCGCCGGGCGTGTGGGCGCGCTGGCTGCACACACGTAATACGGCAGCAATACGCGACGTCGTGTGATGTATGTGCAGCCAGCACGCCCAAAGGCCCTAAAATCACGCTAGCCTAATGTGCAGGACGCCTAAGCTGCTATTACACAAAGAAACGGTGAGCTTTACGATCGGCCTTAAGCTACATTTCTTTAAACGCAACAAAGTCTTCAATCGGTCCTCCAAAAACACGTTGGCAACATCCCCGATATCAGATGCCGCATAAGTTTTGTCAATTCAGACTTAAAAAGATTTTAATTTATCTCATTCTTATTTATGAGATTGAGGTCACTTTGAATGAAGGCGGATTTTCTTCTTTGTTTAATTCCTTATGCAATTTATTTACAAATAAACAGTATGAGAATGTGGTTGACGGAATAAAACTTTGAGGATGGCCTGAAAGTTTATTATCTCTATTTCTATTTCTATTAAAAATGTAACCGAACGTTTGGTAAGATTCTTTTATTATTTTTTTTTAACACAAATGAAAAATAAAATTTCTACTAACCTAAAAATAAATGTCTTAAAATCTAAAGTAAATAACTATGTACAAACCTAATCTAAAAGACCGCTGCCAGTAGGCAACGTGCCCAAAATGCTGGCAGCATTGCCACGTTGTATGGCAATGCTCAACTTCTAGCCGAAATAAATCCCAGCATTCTGAGATCGTGTTGCCTCAAATCGGCGAGTAAATTTTAAAATATATTTTTTTTTAACAGAAATTTAGTAGTAGTAGAAATTTATAATAGGTAAAGTATGTTTGCGTGTAGGTAAGCATTAATACACTAGTTATGCGTTACTCACACAAGCTTATATAATAGGGAGGCCTGCATACCAAACTTGTGGGCTCTCTACTAAAAGTCTGATAATTAAATATATAAAGAAATGCTAGTGGATTAATGTCGTAGCAAATCAATAATTAGCTGGATGCCATTAATTAACCCAGGTCGTTCGATTCAGGATCAACCCTCGTTCATGAGCGTCGTAAACAGCTGTAATAAACGCTAATGTGTCTATAAATGTATTTAATATCTGTATTAATGTTTTATGACTGATGCCGTAGTTTTCCATCTAACGCTCAACGGTATAAAATAATATGACCTACTTATTATTCTATAATTTAATGAACATGAAATGTTTAATATTTAACTGTAAAAACTGTACTTGATTAGTAGATTACTATTGTTTACTTACTATATACTTTCACGCCTAAAGAATGTATTTAAAGTGTCACTTCCTGCGACTGAACACTGTTAACTAAAATACAGGCTTCTGCCAAGTTTAGTAAACAGTGCCAGTACCTTTAGATATGTAACAGAATAGCGTCAAACAACAATATAAGTGAAAAATATGTATTTACTTTTAGTGTCAAATAAACATTTTTATTTATTTATTTTTTTATATTATTTACAATATTTAGCTCCATTTTCACATAAACCTTATTAAATATAGATATATTATACATGTATAATAAGCTTATATTGGCAGGATAAGCGTTTAGCACACATATATAAGTGTAAAGTGACAGCTGTGTTCTTTTTAACACGCTTATATTAGCTTCACCTGTATGTTTGTTTGTTTGTTTGTATGTAACCGACTCCTTTGGACTCGATTTTGACCCACTTTAAACGGACAGATTTCATTCAAATTTTGCACACCTGTCAAAGATCGATGACAATGCAATAATTCGATAAAAAAATTAAAAATATATAAAAAAAAAAAAAAAAAAACGCTCTTATAAATAAACCAAACTAAAAAGTAGAAAATAAATAATAGTTTAAAAAAACTAAAAAACACGCTTTTAAAGTACTTCTAACTAAAAAGTGAAAAATAATTCCTAATATAAGCTGAAAAAAGCGTGGGGCGCTCTGTGCCATATTTTTCGTCTATCGAGCAACCCACGCTTTTTTCAGCTTATATTAGGAATTATTTTTCACTTTTTAGTTAGAAGTACTTTAAAAGCGTGTTTTTTAGTTTTTTTAAACTATTATTTATTTTTTCAAGTGTAACTTGTGTCACTTTTAAATTTGGTCAGGATATATTTTATGGGTCGGATAGAACTATCCGAAACCTCAGAAACTGGCCCTTACAATTTTAATTTTACTAAGCTTCTAAAATAAATATTTTTTTATGTGTTTCTGCAGATATACGTTCAATAAACTATGTATAATATAGAATACGCAATTTCGATCATACATTGTTTGTGAAAACAAATAAAATAATAGGTACAATCAAAAGCTGAAACAATTCTTTTGAATTTTGTGTTTCACTTTGTTTTGCGTGATTGTTATTCAATTTTCTAACCTATATCAATAGGAGATTGCGCTGAGGCTGAGTGGAAAATATGTTTGTTTTTAAACACAATAATAACGTTGTTGATTGCTTCATGTCTGAAGTTAAGCGTATGCGACCTTTCATCGTGAGAATTCGGGTTCGATTCCCGGGTCGAGCAAAAATATTCAGGGAGTTCTGAATAGGATTTGGGATTGTGTCCAGTGGATGGCGATAGGCTCAATCTCTATCATATGGGACCCAAACATAATAGGTGAAGTGTTCGTGTTAAACACCTCTGCAACACCCTTCCGAGTAATATAGTCGAGTTGTTATGTTATCACCATCAATGTCAACCACTGCTTATTGATAAAATAATGTAAGATTGTAAAATAGTTATCTCTCGTTTTAAGATTCAAATTTTAGATATAAAGAAATGTTTAAAATATTGCATAAAAATAATGTTTTTAAATAATATATAAAAGCAGTCTTGAATCTAATACATGTCCCAATGTTGGACTCAGGCTTCTTCCTATGATGAGAAGGGTTAGGCCACAGCCCACCACGCTGGCCAAGTGCGGCTTGGTAACTTCACACACTATCGCACGCTACTTTTTTATGCACTCTCAGGCATGCAGGTTTCCTCATGATGTTTTTTTTTCACCTAGCGATAATTTACAAAAAAATACTCACATATTTTCGAAAAGACGAATCTTAACGCTTTGTTGACCGAGGTGTGGGCTATCTGTTTGAACCCAAGACCTTTGACTTTACAGTCCTAGGGTTTCCCACTCGGATATTGCTGCTTGGTTGTTATATGTTGCATAAGTATCTACATAATATACAGGGTGTCTTTTTGAAACGGGGCAGTAAGGGCAAGTACCTTAACCGTTGCAGTTACAGCAAAACGTTCATAAAAGACCTTCCCTAACTTTTTGGGACATTTTAAACTGCATTCACAGATTTTGTAAAAAACTTACAGTTAGCAAAAAAAATGCAAAATGTTCAAAATTTTTTTTTTTATGCCAATCGATTCTATTTCATGTGGGGATCAAAAAACTCTATGGGACTATTTTAGCTTTCAGTACTAGAAAAGACAGAAATCGCCAAAAACGTTTCCCATTCATTTCGGCAACAGAAACGAATTTCTACGATGGTCTAACTTTTTGTTATGGCCTGGAAGTGGGTAGAATTGACTGTAAAGTAAATAAAAAGAATTTTTACCCTCAAATTTCGAATTTGATTCGAATATCTGTGTGTTATACTTAGTTTCAGCTGAGAAACTTCGTATGAGTTATTAATTAAGGATTTTCGCTAAAATGTCTTCTAATCGTGAAAAAATTGACTTATTAGAAGCGTATTTTGTCAATAATCGAAATGCGGGAGCTGCATTAGTGTGGTACCGCAATAAGTATCCGTTGCGGCATGTGCCAACAAGAAAGGTTATTACAAATCTTTTGAAAAACCTGGAATTGCAGGGTTCTTTCAAAATACGCTTCTAATAAGTCAATTTTTTCACGATTAGAAGACATTTTAGCGAAAATCCTTAATTAATAACTCATACGAAGTTTCTCAGCTGAAACTAAGTATAACACACAGATTTTTGAATCAAATTCGAAATTTGAGGGTAAAAATTCTTTTTATTTACTTTACAGTCAATTCTACCCACTTCCAGGCCATAACAAAAAGTTAGACCATCGTAGAAATTCGTTTCTGTTGCCGAAATGTATGGGAAACGTTTTTGGCGATTTCTGTCTTTTCTAGTACTGAAAGCTAAAATGGTCCCATAGAGTTTTTTGATCCCCACATGAAATAGAATCGATTGGCATAAAAAAAAAAAATTTGAACTTTTTGCATTTTTTTTGCTAACTGTAAGTTTTTTACAAAATCTGTGAATGCAGTTCAAAATGTCCCAAAAAGTTAGGGAAGGTCTTTTAAGAACGTTTTGCTGTAACTGCAACGATTAAGGTACTTGCCCTTACTGCCTCGTTTCAAAAATACACCCTGTATATGCATCAATAAAAAAAAAAATTATATGGAATTCATGGATAGTTTGAATTTCTAGTTACAAGGTAGCCAATATCCCAGTACAAGTCTAAAATATTGTAGAACACAGCCATACAACGGTACATACCAGGACCGAGTGGTTCCTGGACAAATGCCAAAATCTATTTCTATTCTATAATGTTAAAACGCTGAGAAGTTTCGCCAAACTACTGCTATTCTTTGAAATTGTATAGCATTATGCTTATTGCTTACATCCTAAAAACGTGATTGGGTAGAGCCAAATGCCTAAAGGTTAAATTGAATAAACTTATCTTACATTTGCATGTGCTATTACCTACTTATTTTAAAAAGGTAAAAATATTAATACGAAGAGACAAGTTTCAGGATTCCGTCCTATCATTCTCCCATCAGAGCTATCCAAGCCACCCCCAAATCCACGAAACTTTAAACTTTAGGCAGAAGTCTACTACTAATCAAGTACAGTTTTTACAGTTAAATATTAAACATTTAATGTTCATCAAATTCTAGAATAATAAGTAGGTCATATTATTTTATATCGTTGAGCGTTAGATGGAAAACTACGGCATCAGTCATAAAACATTAATACAGATATTAAATACATTCATAGACACATTAGCGTTTATTACAGCTGTTTACGACGCTCATGAACGAGGGTTGATCCTAAATCAAACGACCTGGGTTAATTAATGGCATCCATCTAATATTGATTTGCTACGACATTTATCCACTAGCATTTCTTTATATATTTAATTATCAGACTTTTAGGAGAGATGTTGTACAGTCAGCCCACAAGTTTGGTATGCAGGCCTCACTACTATATAAGTTTGTGTGAGTAACGTATAACTAGTGTATGATTGCTTACCTACACGCATACATACTTTACCTATTATAAATTTCTACTACTACTAAATTTCTGTTTCTACTACTATTCTTATTTCTAATACAAAATTTATATATTTTTTCTCTTTTTTAAAAAACGACGCCCGCACTAGGAATAACTCGGGGGTGTTCACAAACATACATTTCACACACACAAAGCACACAGAGTCAGAACAAATCTTTGCGAATCACACAAAGATTTGTCCTATGTGGGGATCGAACCCACAATACCAGCGTAGTTGAAAGCGGCGAGGCGACCGCTTTAACCGCTACGCCAACCGTGCACTCAAATTTGAAATTTACTTGCACGTTTGAGGCCACACGATCTCAGAATGCTGGGATTTATTTCGGCCAGAAGTTGAGTGCCATACAACGTGGCAATGCTGCCAGCATTTTGGGCACGTGCCTACTGGCAGCGGTCTTTTAGATTAGGTTTGTACATAGTTATTTACTTTAGATTTTAAGACATTTATTTTTAGGTAAGTAGAAATTTTATTTTTCATTTGTTTTAAAAAAAAATAATAAAAGAATCTTACCAAACGTTCGGTTACATTTTTAATAGAAATAGAAATAGAGATAATAAACTTTGAGGCCATCCTCAAAGTTTTATTCCGTCAACCACATTCTCATCCTGTTTATTTGTAAATAAATTGCATAAGGAATTAAACAAAGAAGAAAATCCGCCTCCATTCAAAGTGACCTCAATCTCATAAATAAGAATAAGGCACGGTAGGGAACTAAAGAAAGAACGACATAGACGATTTTAAAATCTTTTTAAGTCTGAATTGACAAAACTTATGCAGCGTCTGATATCAGGGATGTTGCCCAACGTGTTTTTGGAGGACCGTTACTTTGTGTAATAGCAGCTTAGGCGTCCCCCACATTAGGCGAGCTCGATTTCTGGGCGTGTGGGCGCGATCGCTGCACATACATCACACGACGTCGCGTATTGCTGCCGCATGACGTGTGTGCAGCCGGCGCGCCCACACGCCCTGCGGTCGGTCGGTATATATTAGTAGATAGCAACCAACATGTTTCTTTGTATTAGATTGCAAAGCATGTTCTAATGCTTTAAAAATAATGTTTTTTTTTTTAATTGAATTATGATGACTTATAGCTGTTACTTGCTTCTTGTTATGCCCAGCTAGACTTGTCACTGAGCTAGATAATAAAACTTCCAAGTCACTTACCACAATTATAATGCGATGAAATAAAGCATAAAATAACTGTTCTTACATGATTGTATGACGTCTGCGTTCTGTATTACATGTCGTCGCCACGAGATATCAAGCACTCGCTGAGAGTTTTATTCTAAAGTAAGAATGTGTTGCAATGTAAGTATAATAACATAACACGTGTGTGCTGTGTGTGTGTAGGGATAATACTTACACTGCGACACATTGTAAAATGAGAATAGAACTCTAGAAACGTCATGTGCAGTAAAATGCTTGTAAAGAAAATCACAAGTGCAGTATCACTTCCTACTTAGAATTGCCCTGCGTCCGACAAAGCAAGTGCTTGATACCTCGTGGGAACGCCTTTGTATAACCCGAGTATATATCTTTGGTACTACAGTGGAACGCTATGAAAGGAATAATATATGCATCTATTATATAAAAATGAAACCCGTTTTCCGTTGTCACGACTTGGCATGAAAACGGCTTGACCGATTTGGCTGATACTTTTTTTTGTAGTTTTCTAATATATTTTCTAATACAAGGTTGTTACGGCAAAAAAAATTAAAAAAAAAAAAGTATTCATTTTTATATGGGGGATATTATAGATTCCAGTTCAAATTGAATAGGTACGCATACATAAGATAGGTCAGCTATACAAAATAAAGTAGTGCATCAAATTTACGCTAAGGCGGTACGAAGTTCGCCGGGTCAGCTAGTAATATATAAATTCGAAAATTATGTAATTTATAAGCAACTGTATTGCATATTATGCAATACTGTTGCTTATAAATTATTTAATAACGTAGAAAATACATTTAAGAAAATCATAACGTCACGCCTATATTACCCAGAAGGGCGTGGCAGAGGTGTACAACGCCCACATTTCACCTGCCGTTTGTAGGTCCCATGGGATAGGGGGTGAGTCTATTGCCAACAAACAAAAAAAAATTACTGCCAAACACCGCTATGCCCGACCCGGGAATCGAACTCGAGACCTCGCGGTGTGACACGCTAACCACTAGACCAACGAGGCAGATAATACGTATAATGTAATATAATTTTACGTTTGCTTGCTATTTTCCACTCGTTTCTACAAAGATAAAGCTATATAACTGACTTCAAAAAAGGAGGTTCTATATATTTTGAGGTGGAGATTTTACTAGATTTATCAGCATAATGTTCTAAAACCTTCAATCGACTAAAGCATACATTCTTGAACCGCTCTGTAGAAGAAATTTTAGATTCAAATTCATGTAAACCACACATCGCTTGCTTCACGCAGCGTGTTAGTCACTTGATTTCACTCAAAATGTTATTACCAGAGCCGGAGAGCCTGTTAATTTCATCGTCCAGCGCAGGATATTATCGGGGCGGAAGTGACGCCACGCCACAAGCCGTGACAAGCTTCACCCTCGGGACGTTTTAATTAACTTTCCAACATCCCTGACTATAACTAGTCGGTAATATCACAGGGATTTGTGGTTCATTATTAAAAAGCCACCATTTTTACTTCAAGAAAACTTTCTCAATTTAAAAGTCAAGCGTTTCAATTTTTCAAAAGCGCTCCGAGCTGTTTATGGGACTTTTACTTGTAATAAGTATGTTGGTAATAAATGACTATTGTGATATGGTTTCTTATAACATAAACTCAACTTATCCCATATAATATATTTAAGTCACTCAAAATTAGTTAATACAAATAACTACTAGAGAATAAACGGGTTACTCACGTATTATTGTCGGGATATTGCCGACCGGTTTCTATATTTCATTAAGGAAATATTTTCATCAGGGCTGTGAGTGCCGTACGCTCGGTGCAATCAGTACCCCGGCTCGCGCCGCACTGCTAATAAAAACCGGTCGGCAATATCCCGACAATAATACGTGAGTAACCCGTTTATTCTCTAGTAGTTATGTCATCTCACGTAAGTTTGAATAGTATTAATACAAATACATAGTTAAGAACTTTTAGTGAAAAAAAACGACTACGTACTTACAACATAATTTCACGCCTATAGCACTCACACTTCACCTGTAATGTTTAGGTGCCATGTGATAGGGGGTGAGCCTATCGCCATCCACCGGGCACATTTCCAACTCCGTGCTGCTATTGTGATTGACGGAAAGTTGACAAATAATACTTTGCCCGACCCAGGAGGCGAACCCGCGACCTCGAGTTGAGAGGCGCATACGGTAACCACTAGGCCATCATCTTATCGTTCTTATTTAGTTGTGTGCGCCTGTTTTGGCAATAAAACTTTAGAGCGTTTTGAATTTCGGCTTGGAGCGACTCTGTTTGGCAATTTAAAATGGATTTTAGTTAAATTAAAGTTAGTTGACAACTTTATTAGATTAACGTTATATATTTTGGATATTTCTATTTGTTTATTAACACTGTTAACTAGAATTAAAGTAGTAGGAAACTAATTAAACTATATACTATAGAATGAATAAGTAAGCAATAGAGATTTTGTGTACTAGTGTGAAATAGGAAACACATAATTATATCTTCTGTCTGCCAAATAGTGTTGCGGGTTTAGTGTTTACATCCAGTTAACAAAAAGACATCAAAATCTTGCGTAACAATGTACTGTATGTAGAACGATAATAATAATAATTTAGTTTAAGTATTATGTTTTTAAAATATTATTTATAAAAGAAAAATACCTATACCAAAATAGGTGCAGGGACCAAGCTGCCGGTGGTCTGTTATTATTCTTATTAGATAACAAATAAGGTATCAAAATCTTACATATCAATATATTGTAGATTATTAAAAACCTTACCTTAAAGAGAACCGAATAACGCCTAATAATTGCCAATAAACAAAAACAATATTATTTCCTATAACAGATAGGACCTATCTATCCAAACAGAGCCGGACGCGTGCGGATAACGAGCGTCGATTATTTGCCAGGATTTGTCAATTTGTGATTGTTTTGTGGAGCACTGGAGCCCTGATCCGGTCCTTCGTACAGATAAATCCTTCAAACGTAAGCCTAAATGTGCAACTATAAACGGCAGCTCTACGATTTAAGGGGGTTCTCGTTGTATGCTCTTGGGTAAAACTGAAAAAGAACGGGTCAATAATGTTTGGCAATATCTTGCCAAAGAGGAATGATTGTTACTTTTCTTATTTATCGTACGTAGTAAGTGAATAAATAGGCTATAAAAAATAGTGGATGCTTAATTAATAGTGAGATCAAATGTTGGTATTGGTGGAAAAGTATATATATATATGCATTAGTATCAGTTATGTTAGTACCCATATTACAAGCTCTGCTTTTACTTAGCTCAAAGGTTGAGCGTTGCAATCCAACACGGCAATGCCGCCAGCCTTCTAGGCAAGTCACCAAAGACGTCACTCGCATTTGACATGGATGCGGAAGTATTTTTTGATGCATAACTTTTAATTTTTTTGTTTCTATTTTTCTTTCAGCTGTTAGTATGATTTTGTTTTGTATTATTTAATATTTAAGATTATAAATAGCTATAAGATAAAATAAATATAGCTCTGCTTAGTTGGGGACTAGGTGGCGTTGTGTGTACGTTGTATGTGTATATTTTTTATTTAATTTTATATATTTGCTGTAAACACAGAACATTTTCACAATGGAAACCTTGAATGAATGTGTCCACCAAAGGTCGAAAAGTCAATACTGTTAAAAGCCCGCATCATTATACAAAAGATATATGCTCAAATTAATTGTCCAAAAGTACAAAAGTCAATATTAAAGTGGAGTTAGAAATTTTTGGCATATTCGTAGGCAAATATGTGGCGGTGCGGGCTGAAGACTTTGGCAGACAAGTGATGCTAACGAGGCCTAAACACGGTTCGTTAGACAAGGTTTAGTACCTCGTTGGTGTGCTGTGAATGGCAGGAATTCAAAGTAGGCATTATATTCGCCAGGTGATGGCACCTCAGATAAACCCCATGTTCATGCACACAAAGATTTGTCATAAGTGGGAATCGAACCCGCGACCTCGGCGTCGCAGACAGGTACACTACCTACTCCGCCATCGGGTCGAATTGAAGAAATTATTTTTTATTTTAATTTACGTTTACCCTTTATTTTATTTAAGTTTAGTTAGGCATTTTTGTATAAAATGTTTATGAGGGAAAATTACGCACTACAATAAAGAAAAAATACAAAGACGCTCCATTTCCCTGCAACTTTCAGTAAGAACTTAAGAAAATTTCTGAGTTTTTCGTTTTGCCCGAAACCACATTTTTAATCCAACAAAAAAGTATCTTGCCGCGCACCCCAAAGCGTTGAACAAACATCCACGATATCACATCGGATGCCGCATACGATTTAAAAAATTGTCTTTTCCATTTAACTTTCCTTTCTTAACTTTGTGTCTACCGAGCTTCATTCTTATTTATGAGATCGAAGTCACGAACAATCACGGCGGCTATTTGACTTTTCTTTTCAGCGGCAACTTATTTAAATATACGTTTATGAGATGGCCGCGAGTGGCGTTTTTACTACATTAATATTAACTTATTATGTATAAAACTTAAGGCCAATACATTTTTCTGGCCTATAGCAAAGTCTCGCAGAATTTGTTACCTAAATAGCTGGATGACGCTTCAATAAATTTATGGGACCGGCAACATTTGTGCTGAATGTAACTGCACCATGTTGCTTCGTATCCTACTTAAGATAGGTACAAATGGATGAACGTGGCGTCACGTAATGACGTAGCATACAGTTAAGTCATTTAGGGTCCTGGCAAGAGGCGACCGTACCTTAGTGGTAAAAGTGGCTGCCCAATATGCAGAGATCACAGGTTTTTAATCCTGCCAGTACCATTTTTTTTTCAACTGTTTCATTTGCTAAGCATAATTAATGCTACAAAAATAATAAATTATTAAAACAAAGACATTTCAACAAATAACCCAAACCATAAGAAATGTCAAGTAACAAATGGAATTACTCGTTTACTTCGTTTCATCTTGTAATTTGTTGTCAAAATGTTTTACATTGTAGGTACCGCGAACAATTTTGAGCCGAGATCCGCACCCGTTTCTGTTCACAATGTTGGGAAAGAAAAATAAATTACATTGATAGGGTTAAAACAATTGTCACCGCTGAAGGGTGGAGTGATAATTTCTCGTATCTGTGGAAGCCGGGCCCGTTGATGACAATTTCCATTATCTAAATAGCCTACTCTTATTATATTGCCCACGTTGTTCTGGAATGATAATTATGTTTTAACGCCTTCACAGCGCGCGTAATGAGAACTGCTATCTGCTTTACATGTTACGTAGCTAATGTAAATTCTGTACGATTTGTTTTTTGTGCCATGTGTTATGTGTTAGGTTTATAATATGGCGATAATTTGTTGTTTTCAAAGAGTGAATCTAACATTTTTTTGAGTATAGTAATAGACAACCTATTTAATTAATTGGTCTTATTTCTAAATTGGACTTGATCATTGCGCAGGTATTATAAATACGGCTTTCCTTGACCATAAAAAATGTAAGCGCAATGGACAGCATAGGTCTAAAAGTGTCTGAAATATTCCGGGCATCTTGTAAAGCGTTAAATTGAATGAAAATTTAAAAAGAACCCAGTGCACATAAAGTGTGAGCCACAGATAGATAATTTAATTTATAGCACTGCGGTAGTCCCCAGGTGCCTTTAAAACATTTATAATGAACGCTAATGTTAACCATACCATCCTTTTGCTAATGGTATCGTTTTTATTTAAAATTGATAATTGAAAGCACAAGAGATTAAGTGAAGATGATGTGATAGCCAGAGCGTAGTGAAGGCAGAAGATAAAGATAGATGACACGACCATGTAGGATACATACTACATAGTCGTGCAGAGAGAGAGCGATATGAAGAGATGATGTTAACCATTAAAACTACAATAATTCATTGTGACTGTCGTGCCGAAAACATTTAAATTGTGTACACGAGTGTGTTAATCTGTTACCCGAATTTTATTTATATAAAAAGTCTTTCTAATACAGCCTTGTAAAAAAAATGTTAATTACACGGCTTTGACAAAACAAGCTCAGTAATTACAAATTTTCTAATTAGCATAACTTAAAATGAAAACTTAAAATAATGTTTCATTATTGTATTTTGGCATTTGTCGTAGTTTTAGTTTAAATTGCAATAAGGGGCAAACTTTTAGCAAAAAATTAAGTACAAATTGGCCAATTCTAGAGTAGTTATTACACCATTAAAGTGAGTGACTGCGCTGCGTCGAATTAAAGTAGTGTGGAATGATAAATAAATCTCTCTGTAACAGTGCATTGCGGATTCCAACCAACTCATTGCGGTTCGACGCAATTCTTAAGTCTGAGTACACCGCAATGAGTGAGTTCACGCTTAAACTGGATGGATGGAAGTCAAAATGAAAAAAAAAGGTACATATGTTAAAATCTTATATTAACATATTTAAGCCGTACAGTTGTGCATTTTTGAGTACTACTATGTTTCATTTTTCTGAATGCCAAATTCTTTCGTTGATTGTATTATTCATTCGTTTACATTTCTCTATGATTAGATTTTTTGAACCAAGTTTTCACGTATTTGTACCTTTTACTGGATCAACTCTTTTATAAAGCTACTCGTATGCTTTATAAAAGAGTTGATCCAGTTTTATAGCCAGCATTTTATAGAGTAAATATAATTTACTCTATAAAATGCTAATTCAATGTTGGCAGTATAATATATTGTTAAAAATAATCCTGTTAAAATTTGAATTATTAAACATAAAGCTAATAGTGATCCAAAATTTCATCAATAAATGTTGCAATTTCTATAAAATATGTTCACCAAGAGATATTTTTGTCGGGAATGTATCACTCACGATAAGTCCGTCCCTTTCCACACACGGACGCAATCACTGCTTACCTTTGCGAGACCTTCCTCAAAGAGATATTGTTGTGACAATTTTATTTAAATCAGATGCCTTTGTCACAAATGCCCACATGTTATTTTACTTGTAAGAAAATTTCGGGCAAAGTCTTATAAAATGTGCTCCAATTAAATGGTTCATACGTTATTTTACACCGCCAATCATTGCGGGCTATCGTTTTTGACTCTCCAGGAGGTGCTACTGTAGAGTATGTTATCACAAACATTGAAATTTTAGTTTTTATAGAGGCAGTTCTTAAGAGCGTTTTGAAGACAAATATTTTGTAACAAAAATTATTACTATATTAATTATTAGAAATGTATTTTTTTTATTCCAATTTCAAGAGAGAACATTAATTCGCCCGTCTCTCTTGATCTCATACGTGCCTTATGCACAAGTGCGTTCTCTTTAGCTCGTAAAAAGTTCTCTTCAGAGCAATAACCGCATAGCCAACTAACAAATAGTGACATTTGACATTTCGGTGACCTCACGCTACAGAAGCAAACCTAGCGGCGAATTCATACGCGATAGCCTTCATTGACATAATCTTTATTCCTGCCAAAACGATTTATTGCATACATTTTGTATGGCCATCGAACACTGTTCAGACACTGAGAGAACCACGGAGAGAACACTGACATAACTTCTTGAATTCAAATGGAGAACTATTTAATAATTAAAAATATTGAATTTTGTGTATATTTTGGAGTATTTATTGAAACAAAAAGTGTCTAGGAATGATTTGTTGATAGTGTAAAATACCTTAGGAAAAATCTCGAAAATGGGAATGGTAGCCACGAAATATGGTAATTTAAGGGTAATTTCGTATGTTGCATTAAGAAAGATAAACTGTCAGATGTTTATCTGACAGTTTATCTTTCTTTAGTCGCGTTACATCAGTGGAAGAAAACAATTTATTTAAATACAATAAGGAGATAAACAATCAATAAGAAAGTAAGTGTTGAACCGGGCAATAGATTGCTAAGATACCTTTTCACTGCGGGCAGCAAAGCGTGAAAATGTCGGCGATAGAGAGCGATGCGGCGCAATAGAACCACTATCTGATCCATCACTAGTGCTGGGAAATTTGCATGACAACCCAGACATGGGCTCTTTGGGAATACGCTTTAAACTTTCGTAGAACTGGGCTTGTCGATAAATTAAGGTTTTAATGTCCGTATAGTAATGTTCTGATACTGTAACTTAACTGAGTAAAGTATGAATTTTAGAGATGCTGACTGTACTATAAATACTAAGAAACAGTTGAAAAAGATATGGGGCCGGCAGGATTTGAACCTGCGACCTTACTGCACACCGGGCAGCCGCGGTTAGCCATCCATTTAGGGTTCTGGTAAGAGGCGACCGTAGCTGGATGGCTAAAGCGGCTGCCCGGTGTGCAGTAAGGTCGCAGGTTCAAATCCTGCCGATCCCATATCTTTTTCAACTGTTTCTTAGTATAATTTGCTAAGCATAGCTAAATGCGATAAAAATAATTAATTAGAAGTTGTACTATAAATGCTAATAATCTAGTTAATGAAGTGCTATATAACTTATTCTGCTATAAAATATACTGCATGTGATAATAATACGACATATCGAATTCCACGCGGGTAGCAGCTAGTACAAAATGTAACGGTTTTAAATGAATTTAAATTTAACCGAATCTAATGTACGACCTCGCCGACTATTCGACACTTTGGTAGACGCCAACGCCGACAAAACCCATAAGCAGCATATCTCTAAAGACTTTTTATTATTATTATTATAGCCATTTATTTCCTTAATAATTTTACAATATAGATTACAATAATTTCCTTTTCATTCAATAATTTTTACACAATCTTGATAATAAATAATTTTAACATGCATTTCCATTACATAAAAAAAAAAAATAGTTTATAAATATTCATATAAAGACTTTATAAGGCTTTAATTTTCACGGAGATTAAAGGCAAATGTCAACGCGAACGAACGTTGTCGATCTCTATGGCCTGTTCAACATTGAATGAGGAAAAGAGGTCGAAAACCAGGTCAAAGATCGCAGTTTTAGGTCAGTTTGTGAAATTGGGTCTAAGTTGTGATCTTATGATAAGAATAATATTAATTTTGTAATCTATTTTCATATCTCTCGGGCCTCGTTTTTCTTAGAGGTAGGTACTACCAATCAGTACAACAAATAAATGTAGTCACTGTAATAATATCGATATTACTCAAACAATACATTAGTAAGCTCGACTAGCCGATTTACTATAGGTATTAATTATAGCTCAGCGGCTGAGGAGCGCTACCCTCTACCACTGATTATAATCGAGTAGCTGTCAATCGATGTTGTTTCATGACGAGGATTTATGATGCGAAACCTCGATATCAGCGGTAAATTATTTACTGTCATCGAACTGGTGATAATGCTCTCGAGAAAATAAAAATATTCTTCGTAAAATTTTCAGGATGTTATTACTTCGTTGGGTATTAAAATGTTCACTTCGGCTCATAATTTTTGGAGCTCATATCGTAACGTTCTTTTATTACATGTTGTAAAGCTACATTATTATATGACTATATTCATTCTGCCTCGATGGTCTAGTGGTTAGCGTATGCGCCTCTCACCGCGAGGTGTCGGGTTCGACACCGGGTCGGGCAAAGTGTTATTTGTGAAATTTCCGTCAGGTAATTCACAATAGCACAGAGTTAAAATTAGATCTGTAAATGGCGTTAAGCTCACCCTCTATCCCATGGGACCTACACGTAACCGGTGAAGTGTGGGTGTTGTACACCTCTGCTACATCCTTCTGGATAATATACGCGTGATGTTAATGTTATGTTATACTTATTCAATTTTTAGCTATTTTCAGATACTAATTACGCGTCTTCATTTTACACGTAATTAATTTCACCAGCCTTTGAAGGTTTAACGATATATTTTCCGTAATCATCGCATTTAATTTGATGGAAATGTTTGTACTCCAGGAGCAGATTGATGAAAAATTATGTCGTATTTTGGCATAGGTGGTTTATGCATCTATAAATATACTAAATATCGTTTTAAATAACAAGTTTACAATTCAAATAGTTATTGAATTGCAGAACAATAGGGATATGAATTCATCAGAAATAAAGAATTAACTTTTAACAGCTTGACAAAATAGTCTATTAGCATCAAAACAACATCATAACCAATATCAAATAATTTTCCATTAATTTATCGAGATATCGTGGGTGTGTTTTGTGTGTGTGAAATGTATGTTTGTAAACACCCCGCGACACACGAGATATACCAAATGCGGGCATCGTTTAAAAAAATATTAATAAAGCATGAAGAGCGAAAAAAATAATTATATATTTATATAACCATTTTGAACTGAAACTTTTTCCTTCTTATGCGTTTGAACATAATATATGTAACAAAATCTAGCCAAAAAATTTAACAAGCTCTTTAATTATAGCTAACGTTAATTATAAATTGTATTTAAAACGTTTGTTCAGAACTTCCATCTCTGTAATTACAGGGCTTATTTTCTTAAAGCTGTGTAATTAACATATTTTATATAGAACAGCGTTGGAGAATGGTAATCTAATCACATTTCGGATAAATACATTAATTTATAACTTAATGAAATAATTATGAAGTGTTTTTGGCAGATTTACTATAATTTTGCCGCGGAGGCCTATTAATCAATATAATTATGAAAACTAATTGGTTTGGGCTACGTTCTCTTGTTCGCTTTCCTACGATATATTATAATATACTAAATTTGTTTCCAAATACAGGAAGGATATGAAGTTCTAGTACATTCGCGTTCAAGGGCAGTGGCGTATTTACCAGCAGGATGAGTAGGCTGGAGCCTAGGGCGGCAGATTTTTGGTGCGGAAAATTTGGGGACTGATTTTTTTTTTTTTTACTGCACATATTTTGCTCATAGAAATCAAAAAGATTTCTGCATTACGGTTTTCTGATGTTTTACGGATAGAACTCTATAACCAATTTTGCCGATGACTTGTCATTGTACATTCGGTTTAGCATAAATCGTAAATATAATCTAGGACTTGACAATTGTAGAGTCAAGGACGGCAAAAACTGCCCAGCCTATATCTTAAAATTTGTAAATCCGCCACTGTTTAAGGGTGTTAAGAGATGACTACCGAATGCCATATTTTTATACTAACGTAACTTTAACGTAGTTTAACTTTAATATTTATCTAATATCATTATTATTTTCTTATCTTTATTATTTAATAGTTATAACCTTATTATATATATAGTTTTATCTATTTTTAAAGACAAATAAAGCTTTAAACACTTACATATACGTTTGCTCGTGGCCATTTCGTTAAAATTGTTTTAATTATTTATTAAGTTACATCAGATTAAATAATCAAGAAAATAATTTAAAAAAATTGACAATATAAATAAATAAAAAAAATATAATATTAAAGTTAAACCAATATTACTTTTGTATGGAAATTAGCCAACCAATTGTTACCTTTTAAGTGAAATATTCTAATGAGAATGCAACAGCTCTAGGGCACTGAATTCAAAACCAAGCTGAATTTTATACAAATTGCAAGATTTCAGTTAATCTTGCTTGTATTCGCAACGCCATCCGTGGCATTGATATAGGTTTAAAAATTGATTGAATCAATGCTTTTTTTATCAATCAAATTAAACAAGAAAACCACAAAATAAAAGGATTGATCTCTACGCTTTCATGGCATTTGTCAATTAGTTTTACAATATATTGTAGGCATGATTGTATCCCTGAAAAAATATTTAACATAACATAACATCACGCCTATATTACCTAGAAGGGTGTGGCAGAGGTGTACAACACTCACACTTCACCTGTTATGTTTAGGTCCCATGGGATAGGGGGTGAGCCTATCGCCATCCACCGGTTCAACGTTATGCATATTAATAAAATTCCTTCGCCTTTAACATGAAATGCAAATAGCTTCTCTGTTCGAACAACTCTGTTGATCCCTTTCATATTTCTCCATATAAATTGATGTTTTTAGGCAAAAGTAAAGAAATTCTTTTGAAGTGTACTTAAAAAGGCTTAGGTACTTCTGTAAGAAATATTCATAACTGGCGAAGCAGGTCCATTTTGCCTTTGCGTCGTATATTATAATTTACAAGCAAAAACATGTTTTTTTTAGATAAATTAAACAAGTTTTCACAGGTAAACCTTATTAGTAGGATAAGAATTATAACACACATAAATGAAATTGATAGCTGCGTGCTTTTTTCAAGTGTGATTTGTGTCAGTTTTAAATTCGGTTAGGTTATATTATATGGGTCGGATTAGATCTATACGAAACCTCAGAAACTGGATCTAAAAGTATTTGTTTTTTATTTAACACCTCCGCGATACAGGAATTATTCCTAGTG
Source organism: Hypena proboscidalis (assembly GCA_905147285.1). Classification (NCBI taxonomy): domain Eukaryota; kingdom Metazoa; phylum Arthropoda; class Insecta; order Lepidoptera; family Erebidae; genus Hypena; species Hypena proboscidalis. The sequence continues at coordinate 13,821,398 of LR990128.1, read as the reverse complement.
CAAAATAAAACTTGAATAAGATCTTTCTTTTTTTTATTTGGATACCTAATCAACATCCCACATGTAATGTTCAATTTGCTGACAAACGCAAAAACGGTATTTCTTAGCTCGTTAAAAGTTTCACACTTTCCTTTGCTTATTCTTCAATACCTTGAGAATAAAAAGACGGGATCCTCTTAGCATACCCTCTACCCTTGTTTGTCATAAAAGTTTGTTTAGGGTTACCAAAGATCAGTATTGAAGCGGCCTTCATTGTAATGGAGTTTTTCAAATAAATTAATAAAATAGACTTGATCGAAACTTTATCTTATATATGTAAAAGCGGCTAATGCAGGGACTTGGAATGGTCGTTTCATTGCCTATGAAATCTTAACTTTCTTTGGACGACCGGATGGCGGAGTAGGTAGAGTACCTGCCTTCGATGCCGAGGTCGCGGGTTCGATTCCCGCTTAAGACAAATCTTTGTGTGCATGAACATGGAGGTTTGTCTATTTCTGGGTGTTTATATGTATAATAAGTATGTATTTTCCAACGAAAAGTATATATGTATTAATATCAGTTATTCTAGTACACAAAATACAAGCTCTGCTTAGTTTGGGACTAGATGGCGTTGTGTGTAAGTTGTGAGATATTTATATTATTTATTTATTTATTTAATTAGTAGTTTTTTCGGTATTTATAAATGCTATAGGGCTGTAGGGTTTATATTATAAAGACATCATATCAGGTCAGTGATAATACTTATCCAAATAACATAACATCACGCCTATATTACCCAGAAGGGTGTACAAGGTGTACAACACCCACACTTCACCTGTTATGTTTTAGGTCCCATGGGATAGGGGGTGAGTCTATCGCCATCCACCGGGCACAATTTCAACTCCATGCTGCTATTGTGAATGTTGGTCAGCAATTTCAGAAATAATACTTTGCCTGACCCGGGAATCAAACCTAAGACCTCGTGGTGAGAAAAACATACGCTAACCACTAGACCTCCGAGGTAGTTAGATAATTCTTATCCTTACTATATTTACTTTCTCACTAATATTTTAAATGAGAAAAACAAAAAGAAATGGTATGACGATTGTTCAAGAGCTAAGGAAGGATATAGGTTACTTTTTCTCGACATTCCTACCACGCGGTCGGTGCCTCACGCAGAAACTAGTATACAATAATGTTTCTTCGTTAAATCTCTCAGTAAAGTGAGCGGAAACAGGCTTAAACAAAGCTCTGGGAACTGTATTTTCTCGGAGTTATTCATTCAGAAAATACTTGAAATACATGAAGTAAAGTGAATGCGAGACGCTAATATGAACTCCAAGATTTTCCTAAGCTAAGGCAATAAAGAGCACTAAGCTGCTTGATAACATACGACTTTGGAATCTTCTTTCCACGATTAAAAACTAAAAGTGTCAAAAAATATGAATTACGATGATTGACACAAAAATATGATTATTCGCTTTACGCAAGCGAAGTTTTGAGCAAACTATATAATTTGTTATTGTTTACAAATTTGTTCTTCGACATGCCTAATTCGATTAGACATGCGAAAGGATGGAGTTAATTGCAAAAGAGACAATCATATTGTTATATTATTACGAAACGTTTACGAAACGTTAGTAATAGAGTACGTGCTAACCCCAAATGATATGTTCAACCCTTTCATCAATGCAATCAATGCGTGCCACGCGTACAGTGCTACGTACTTGAACGTAGCAATAAAGTAAGCTGTTCTACGAAGCTACGCATTACCTCGTAGCAAAGTTCGGGGTGACGACGGCAACGTGTAAAATGCAGGACAACTTCAATGAAAACATGTAACGAGGCGGGCAAAAGTAGTGATTTATTGTATTTGCAGATGAATTGAGTTTTGCTGTCATCGTAAATGAGATTACCATCAGTAAAATTAATTCATGGCCCAATTGACAATATATTTTTTTAATTCTCAAAGTCGATTAAGTTGACATTTGTTGATAAAAGTAGCAAGTTTAGTCTTGAGTGTTTTGAAATATCTTTACAAAAATATTATGGTGGGTCATGAAACTTACTTCGTTGATGGTAATTTTTTTTCAAAGATTAACGTTCCTTAATATGTGTTTTGTTAGATTATCAGACACTGACAACACATAAACAGAGGACTTTCCTCCGCCCACGTGATGTGATGTCAAGCATTACTTACGATGAGTGACATTCGATTAAGTGTTTAGATCAAAGGCTTCGCTGGAAATCCTTTCATCTCGGCTCATGTGGAATGAATTACTTTATCTCTCGGAGTAAAGATACGTATGAAATTGAGCTAGAAACAAACAAAAACATGCTCAATTATTGTAAGTTTATTATAGCGTTCTTAAAGGTACTTAATTGATTCTTAGATAATGCTTATACTCCGTACAAAATAAATAAATAATAACGATGGGAAAATTTCCCATCGCAAAACATCGTTATTCTTTATTTTATTTTTTAATTTAAATTTTAAAATGATTACTTTCCTTTCATTTAAACTTAACACGTTTTTAATTGTATCTGTTTTTGAGAAAAAATATTCTAGTAATGCTGTTAAAGTTATATTTTTTAAATATTTAATAATTGTTGTAATTCTTTTCTTGCTTTGGATGAAGTACACTTTATGTTGAAGGAGCACGCAAGTTCTGGTAGCATAAAAAAATAATATAATACATATTATAGTGTGCTTTGGTCTTCCTTGTAATATTTTACGTAGCCTGCAATACAATAAACTAACTAAGAAAAAATAAATCAAAGATACAAGTAGGTATATCAGTGGTATAATATAACAAGATAAATCATTAGTAATTCACACTCCCGCCGGGAAGCCTGTCGTCATGAATCACTGAACAGATAATAATTATCCGATTCCACGGAGATTATTCTCTCAAAGCCAAATATCTCGCCTCATACTAAATGATTAATTGTCCATTTAGCAAAATTCTGGCAATACACAATTATATTACCCAGACGGTGACAGACATGACAAATCCATAAGGGTTCCGTTTTTTCCCATTTGCCTACGGAACCCTAAAAATAAGCCCAAATAACACTTTTGCTCGACCCGGAAATCAATTCCGTGACCTGACAATAAGCAGCCGCATTCGTTAACCCCTTGAAAAACCAACGCGACGGTATTCTTGGAATAAGTCTTAAATTAATAAACCACTTTATTGTTTACGTATAATCGTGCCCAAAATAAAGATCGAAAGTAAAATATTGATACGAGCAAATTAAGAGGAAAAGGCAATATGAACGGTTCCTCAACAGCCTTCGGCAAATCCTTTGTAATCCAAAATAAATAACGTATATTTTTCTTCCGTTAAATTTTAAAATAATATATCCCTTTTATTCCTTTTAATACAGGCTCTTTCGAGACATTTTCGGTCGGTAAATATTTTAATATGTACCTTTAGGCGAGAGTTGCCGAATAGTGGTTTTATGCTGCAAAGTTTAAAAAGTAGGCGGTGGTGTTGGAGCATGTTTCAAACGCAAACTGTACATATGGTACCATAACAGGGGTCCCCAAAGTGTTCGCCTTAGAAGACAAAGGGATACGTCGCGACGCCATACATTTTAGTACCTAAGTGCGCCGCGACATCAAGCATTGTTACGAGTACGTAGGTGCGCCCGCGTCGCGGCAAAACGGAACTAAGCGTCGCAGTTGAGAGGGAGCTTAGCGCAGCGTACCCGGTAATTTTTTCATACAAAAAATATGCACGTGAAATCGTGACGGATGCGCGCGCATCTTTTATGTATGGAAATATGTTAACATACGCCGGATGTTGACGCTGACGCTTGCTTTGAAATGCAAGCTGCGCCGCTAGCAAAAAAAGCGTTTGGGAGCCCCTATTAGAGCAAGAGCCCGTGAACGCGAGACCTTCGTTATTTTATAAAAGCTGAAAACTTGTCAGCGCATGCTCCCAACACAGGTATGAACGATGCACTATTTAGAAAGTTTGGGTTATAGTGGCTTTGGCAGACTATGATGATTTTGCAGTTTATGAAATTATAATTCTACTTACGCTATAGTATAAAATCTGATTTTTATATATAATACGTAGGTAATAATTAGATAATGTTTCCTCATTAGCCAGACTTTTTGATAGTTACAAACCCTTCGCATACAATCAAGTCAATAATATCTGAATTATAGAATGATAGCAGAGATTTCATTACAAGTTTTTTAAAGCATTATAAATATGATTTGGTAGGTGACAAGGAGGATTTAATAAATTATGTCTGTGATGCTAAATGCCATTAACGGACCCATTTACGCAGGGATAAGGGAAATGATTGCGCCCCCGCACCCTTCTTTGGTGACAATTGTTTTAAGTCTACCCTATCAAAGTAATTTACTTTTATTTCTCAACATGGCAAACGAGGTTGTGACGGGATCCCGGTTTGAATTTATTTGCGGTACAAATAGAACATCAATGACTCAGTAATGACATGAAATGGCGTGACGCGTGATTTCATTAGTTCATTTCAACTAATTTAATGGATAATATATTTTTTTGCGTTTATTGGTATACAACACAGGGCAACAGTTTTTTTTTGCGCCAGAAATATTTATATCTAATTTTTATTGCTTTTATAGCTATAAACAAGACTCAGAACAAAAATTGTTTTACTAGGTTATGTGTGAAAACTGCTATGTAAAAAGAAAATAACCGAATTAAGAACACGACATTAGCGCCGCCAGTTGGCCGCAGCTTATCAGGCCCGCTCTTACTTTTAAAATCTCTGTTATCTTCTAAGATATTTCTTATAATGAATAAGACAATTTTGATCTATATCAAATACACAACTTATCTAAGGTATTTATTCGATAAGAAATAATACTGTATAGTTTAAAACAGCTTGATGATTAAAGCCATTTTTTTTGTAATATCTAAAAGTTAAAAACGGATTTTGTGGGTTATCCTTAAGAGATAAACACCATATATAACTATATAACTATACCATTGTGGGTTTTTTATTTGTCTTTTTAAGATATACATTTTCATGGTACCTTTATTTGATGTATCTCTTAAGGTTTAGCCAACGCTTGCAATGTAAGCGCACTATACATTACAAATCATTCCATTTCCTTGCTTTTCTATACAAATAAAACTTATGTATTACATATAATCCTTCCTCATCAATCACACTATCTATTGGTGAAAACCGTATTTAAATTAATTGTGTAGTTTTAAAAATAACTAAGCGAACAAACAGGCGGTGCGACATCATTTTATTACAACATTAATTGAGGCTGGCACTACCTGTATTTTCATTCGAAATAAATACGAGAATCGTTTATCAATTTAAATAACATATACCAACTCATTTGTGGTAAAAAAATACGTCTTGTTTGATATAAAAATACAAGACAAAGAACACAAAATAAAGAAAAAATGAACTTTCCTTTTATTTATATAATACAAAGTGAAAGAGCACATTTGCCGGTACTTATGAATACTAAAGGGAAGAGGTTTCAAAGCTCAAAGAGATGTCATATCAGTGAGGCAACACAAGGAGGTATCAGTGGGCTGGCAATTTTGGTAAATCTCACACTAAAATGAGCTCTTGTTACGTTACACGTTCACAAAAGGTTATTTCCAAACTCAAAAACTGTTTTTTCAGTCGAGATAATGTATTCGAATTAAATTCGAAAACATTTTTGTTATAGCCTACCAGTAATTTTGCAAATACAAATAACTAGTACTCTTGCTAATAGCTGAGCTCAATATGGTGTACCTAATAGCCAGGATTTTAACCACGATCTCTCCGTCGTAAGGCCGATGCCATATCCATTGGGCCACGGCCACTTCAAAACCGACATAAATGACTATAAATAAAGACAAATGCTAGACCTCGGTACTTTTTTTACATTAACTCTTAAATAAGTTATCGTTCAATAAATAGCCTGAAGCTCAGGCGTCAAAAACTATGAACCCGCCCCAAATATAGTATAACACTTAAGTTTGGAGTTGCAGTACCAAGCAAGAAAAAGATTGAACAGGAACTACTCCAAAATTGTTGATTGAAATATCGACTAGGATGCTCAGGCAGATAAGTTGAAAAAAATGAATGTACAATGCAAATCATCAATCACGGTACATACATACTTCAGTCATTTGTTTTATTATTTATCTCTTCTATTAATATGGGAGTGATATTCGTTTGTTTTCGATTGTATTGTCAACAGGAAATTTAATAAAACAGAACTTGCAAACTGACCTAAGGAGGGTTTACCATGGTATATCGAGTTGTGGCCACACCATCTTAACCAACATCACCATCGAACGCCAAACTTATATCGAATTTTGGCACACTAGACAGCACTACCGCCAACTATTAACTAACCACAATGTAACTAGCATCTTACTCTAGAACTAGGTTCAAGTATTAATTAGGTTGAGACATGAAGCTTCAATTCAATTCAATTATAAAGCATCTAAATAACGCGTTAGTAGGAAATCTACATTCAACATCCAGTAGCGTTTTCAGGCATTAGATTCATGGCCTTTTGTCAATTAAAAGTTAATTATCGAGTAACCTAAAGCATCGCTGTATAAAAATTACAGTTGAAAACAGCCTGCTGTACATTCAAATTTATCGTTGGTTATTTACTTAAACATTGGTAGAAGATGCCTTATTCAGACGTTTTTAAAATGCAATTTATTAAAACAACGTGAATAATTCTAGCACCACTTTACTGCTGTACCGCGATAACTTCACCTGTCCCTGGGATTATTCGACTAGCATTAAGCTGGCTTTGTGGATTATAGGACGGCGAGGGATCTCGTGAAAGTAGACAGACAAAAGCTCTTTTATCCAGTGACCCATCTTTACTTTGTTTTACTTTTCGAGTCACGTGTCGGGAACACAATTCCCGCGGTCACCGTTATACAATTTACTTTCCCCTACATTTGTAACTTTAGTTAAATGTCAAAGTTGAACAATAGCGGCCGTGTTGAACAATTCATGTCGAACACGCTTGGAAAGTTTTGAACACAATGGTCTTTGTGAAAAAAATTATCACTAAAATTTTTTAGGAAAGTTAAGGTTATGCTAAAATGAATTATCTCTTCCAATTATCAATTATTTCGCGTTAGCATTTTTAGTTTTGTTAAGCAAATTTAATATAATATTTAATAATGTACGGGTAGGTAATAAGCATCATAAATATGTAAGCTATTGGTCTATAAGTACCTACCTCTCACCAAAGTCACCATATGCCCAAGATATTCTTAATTGCAACCTTGTGTTTGCTACTAATTCGGAATTATTCTAACACTTAAATTATTTCGCCAGAAGTGTAAATATCTTTTTACTTTATTTAAAAAGACCAACAGTTTGAATTTTATATAACGTATTTTTTGCATGCTTGTAACACTATTTTCGTATTATAAAAGGTTCTTCAAAGGAAGGATTTGTCCGATGCATTAATGCATTAAACAACGGAGAAAGTTTTTGTTACATTTACTAAAAAGTAAAACAAATGTAGTTAGTGGATAGGACCAAAATGTCAGAACATAAGTAGCTACATCAGATACAATCAAGACTTCTAGAGCCCGCATCAGGGTAGCTTGCAGCAGCGTCGCGGATTCACGTCCAGTCCAGTTGCCCGAGGGCCCGTGAACTGTCAGACAAATTCACCTAACTTCTTAATCCGCGGTTAACGCTGAACCACGATTTTCGATCACTCTGTCTCTTTAAAATAATAAGGTGCAACAATTGGTTGGCTGTTTCCCATACAAAAGTAATATGGGTATACTTTTACTAGACAAGACAATTCATATCTAAAATACAAAAATGCAAGTTCGTTGGCATTTTTCAAAATTATGATTATAATTTTAGATATGATTTGTTTATCAAAATAGATAAATCCCTAATATATTAAAAGTTAAGCCCATTATTACGTTAGTATGACAACAAGGCGTTCGGGAGTCTAAGTCTTTAATAAGTGAGGGAGCGAGATCGAATCGGTCAGTTTAACAAAACGTGGGTTAACAGGTTGGTAAAATTGGTGCTTGGTCTCCACTTCAATTTGCACCCAAGCGCACTCTCAACAGAATTCAATTACGAGTGCATGAATAAACATGCCTTTTTCCTTTTGTACGCCAACTTCATTCACAAACTACGTATCGAATGTAAGTGGAAAACTGTAATTGGTTGAAAAACTGAGCTTGTTTAAAACTGGCTCGCTTAGAATATTGATATTTACATTAAAAACTACCTATATTGTTTTACGTTTCCGTTGCAGACGAAAAATATAAAAAACCATAGCTGTAGAATTTGATCCAAATCGTTTTACTAAAAGAGGATGTATAAACCAATTTTAATACTTTGTTTTTATCGAAATTTATTTAAAATTATAATTTATTTATTTATTTATTAAATGAGATACTCATTGCGCTAACAGTAACCCAATGCGCACAAAAAACTAGGTAATTATACAATATTATGACATAAATAAATTACATAATATTACAAAAAATGGAGCCATGTTTTTAAAAATTCAGCAGACTTTATGTAAAAAATATCAACATCTGGATGCTGAGCAATCAGTGTGTTGATCAATGTCATAGCGAGGCTGTTGGCGCAAATTGTGCAGTAAATGATAAAGTAAATGATTAATTAACCTAACTAACCTATCACGTATTTGCTTTCAACTTGTACCAAATATCTAAATTAAATTTCATATTTTAGTAAAAAGTTATTTTTTAACTTCTTATTGATTATTTTCATACCATTTAGCTATGCTTTGCAAATTATACTAAGAAACAGTCGTCACGGACAGTTGAGAAATTTAGGGTCCTGGCGAGAGGCGACCGTAGCTGGTTGGTAAAGCAACTGCCCGGTGTGCAGAAGGTCGCATGTTCAATTCCTGCCGGTCCCATATCTTTTTCAACTGTATCTTAGTTTAAGTTATTTTTTATTTCACTTCAGTTATATTACACTATAAGTGTATATTATGTTCCTAATAATTAAAGCTTTTCCTGCAAACACTTGCTCAAATTAACAACGCCCATATAGAGGTCTGGTAGCAAGCTGAACATCGTATATTCAACAACTAATGGCATGCGGCACTCGCATTCTCACTTAATTAAGTCAGTAGCAGATGAGTTGCTAGCCACATGCTATGCATGCATGCTCTAATTATGCAGTAGCAAACTAATGCTCGGTTTCCACCAAAGCGGAAAGGAGAGGAGATATGTTTCAGTTACCAAACAGGTTTTGTTTGAGGTAAGCAGAGAGGCGAAATGGAAATAACGAAATTACGGTTATCCAAACACATATCCTCTTCGCATTGGTGAATACCGGGCCTTGGGCCATTTTCTGATAACTCGGTGCGGAAGCGGTAAGGCAAAAAATCTTCGTAGAATAATTTTACAAAACTTTAACTACAATAAATGCACTAAAATGTAAGAAATACTTAAGTAATATTATAATACAGAAATCGGCCTTAAGGTGGCCTATATTAAAAGTATTATCCCGTACTCCTAACCGTTGAAGAGTTGTACCTTCCAGCATCTGCTCAGTATCATGAATTACTGACTGCTAGAAACAGATATCAAAGTAGCTTTAGGTAATATACTAAAGACAATATCTCGATTTCTCTGAATCCCGTGAACAGATAGTGAATGAGCATGATAAGTATACTCTTTGAGACAAAAAAAGAATTTCTATAATAATCAGCCTAGACGTCTTTAGGTAATCGGCACAAAACAAAACACAAAAAATACAATCGAATTAAGAACCTCCGTCTTTTTTTGAAGTCGGTTATATAAAGGGTTCGGTTTTTGTTTCAGTACCAAGCACCTATATATATATGATATGTTTATTGAATAATCAGGGAACACCCTAACACTTGCCATCAAACAAACTTAATTCATACAATATTTTGAAGTCCCACAAATTACAAATGTTGCTTTTATATTTGAGAGCTTCTGTTGAATGTCCGTAAATCCATTTAAGACTTTTCTGGCTTAGGCACAAAATAATACTGAAGAAATTTTTACTTCAAAATACGTATTATTTTACTAAGTATATTGATGCAAAAATATTTAATACGAGAGAATGAAACGCTATTTTTTTTTGACGTGTTCAAGCGCCTCCTAGTGCCTATGAAAATAAATGATTTGAATTTGAATTTATTATTATAGTAGCCATATTTCTTATTAAAACATACTTACTAAACTGCCTCGTTCGTCAAGTCTAGTGGTTAGCAACGTGGTTTGATAGGTTATTTCAGACTTAGGTATCTTGAGTTTGATTCACCGTGAGGTCTAGGGTTCGATTCTCGGGTCAGGTAATTTTTTTTTCGGATTATTTGTCCAGGAAATTATAAATAGCAGCAAGGACACAATTCCAGGTGTCCGGTGGATGGCGATAGGCTCACAACTGTCACATAGGACTTAATCATAACAGGTGAAATATGGGTGCTATACGCCTCTGCCACACCCTCCTGAGTAATATAGGCGTGATGTTATGTGTTACTTACGTGTCATTTGAACCATTTTCATGTAATAAATTAGCTGGCTACATTAACGTACATTGAAAATAGTTAAGCGGTGGCCATACCGCAGTGTAAAAGCTTAACCACGGCTGCTCTAAGTACTCTAATAAATTTGTTTAAACCCCTCACAGCCAACACGTTTATTTACTCCACTCGTTATAACAAGGCCCTGGTTCCACTTCCACCTAAGCGGAAACGAGACGAGCGGTGCAAAGATGTGTTTTAATCCAACAGAATTTCGTTACTCAACACATCTTGTTTACACTCAGCTTCGTTGGAGACTACTGAGCTGCATTGGCGCGATGGAAGCGTAGATGTGAGCTGTTTCTAATTAGCCCACATCTTCACCCTAGCTAGCACATATCTCCGCTACAGCCTAGCCAGTATCTTGGGGCAGCTTTAAGCCATGAAACCTATAGAACAACGTATTCAATCGAGGTATTTAATTACGCCAGCCAATAATATATTATAATTAATTGGCGTAGATCAAACGCCAATCAGTGTTGTAATTTGACTTATAATTAGCCCATTAATAATTACTACTATTAAATCTAACGTTTGTTTGTGACCTTACCTCGAATTAGCCGAATTTGCCTAACCCGCTTCTACGTACCGCACATTTGTAAGCTAAAACAAATGGGAAAATTTGTAGTACTAATTCTTACGTAAACTCTTACACACACGTACGATTCTGTATAAATCTCATTCGGATTATTTTTTCCCTAAACATCTTTATTTACAGAAAAATATACATATTGAATCTAAAATTAAATAGTCTAATAACTTAATTTAAACTTAATAGGTCACTGTCAGAAGGCCTCGTACCCAAAATGCTGGCAGCATTACCGCGTTGTATTGCGATACTAAATCGCTGGCCGAAATATAAGCCAGCATTTCGAGAACGAGTTGCCTCAGTTAGACGCGCTGACAACTCTTTATACAGACTATAAGTGGTATGGCCCCAAGGCTTTAATGTTTCGACCGCAAAAGGCGCAAACATGTAAAAGCTATCAAGCATGCTATTTTTGCGCCTCTTGAATTTATTGTTATTTTCTCATTTGAATTGAGAATGGAATTTGATTTGCAGTTTCGTTTTACCCACCACAGGTACTTGCTATAAATCCTCTACTAATCGACGAATTTCTTTCTCATTTCCATAATACGTTCGATTTCCTTGCTGAAATCGACTTTTTTCGGTAAATACCGGTAGGTAAGTTTACTTACCCTTCTGAGGTAATTTAGCTTAGTTACTTGACTTGGCGCGTATAACTCTTTACTTCTTCTTCTTCTTCGTCGTGTCGATGGCTGAGACAAAATTTATTTTGACTTGCCATCGTGGTTAAAGGATTAGCCAATTTGCTTGGGAAAACTCGCGAATTGCCCAGGGTGCACCGGACGTAGAGAATCGTTGTGTACGTCACTTGGGGAGGCTCAACTCTTTTCTACTATTTGTATACATTAATTATATAATAATATTTTTAAAACCGACGCAACGGTGGGAGATGAAATCATAGACGGGTTACTTACGTAATTTGGCGACTAGTTTCGAATATATTCCGTACAATAATCAACTGGACAGTTTGTCTCTGTTAACAATAATAACATAATGGTTCATATTAACATAATGTCGGTAAAATCTAAAAATATACTATTATCTTAATAAAGCATGATGAAGGACCTCAATCTGCGATCTCGGAATACCGTTTCGCCGCTTTAACCTACTAAGCTACTGTCTCATCTAACCAGGAACCCTTAACTGTATGCTACGTCATTACGTGACGTCCGAGTATAATTTGCTAAGCATAGCTAAATGCTATAAAAATAATCAATAAGAAATCATGATGTTTTGGAAATATAACAGTCACGTAACCACACTCAGCAGTTATTTATTCAGGATTGCTTTTTAAAATCGTACCGAGTCACGACTTGTTCGAGATCTCTCAAACAAGATCAATGAAGTTCACGTTTGGCCTCTTGTCACGTACAAACACGGTATATTGAAATGGGTCGCTCTAATCTAAGAGCCAATTTCGCCAAACTTCTTTATCCGGAGTTAACACTGAGCTGCGGTGGTCTTTCTGTCCCTCTTAAACAGTGGATAAGAGAGAGAGATCGAATCAGTCGGTTAAAACGTTGGTGAAATTAGGGCTTAATCTACTTGTCGGTGTATCCTCTTTGGAGACCACGACAACCTCAACTGATATCCGGAAAGTTCTTTGAGTTGTAATCAAAGCCGTTCTTTGATATTGCAATTCCTTTTTCACAACAGTCAGCCATAAACAACACTCGTGTGGACGGAAACTTTCTAGCGAATGTTTGTTTAATTCTCGAGTGTATTGTTCATGGCATCCCGTCCCATTGATTGCGGAAATAGCATTGTTATGTAAATAGATACATACATTAATGTTTGGATGAAATGCCTTCATGAAATTGCTACCAACTTTTGCGGTTTTGGCAAACGTAACGTTTCAACTGCATTTGGCAGGTTGATTTTCTCTTATTAAACGCGTTAATTAACGAGTACCAACTTAATTACATTTATTTTGCTTACCCATGGGACCTAAACATAACAGGTGAAATGTAGGTGTTGTAGGTACAGCTCTGCCACACCCTTCTCGGTAATATAAGTGTGATGTTATGTAATGTATCTTTTCCACAGTTAACTGCCAGCGTTATTTTTTTTTCATATATGAGATTGCCGCTTTTATGGAGATAAAAATGACACATGACTTGTACTATTTTCATCGGACCCTGAAAATGATCACATACAGTATACAGGCTGTTTTCATAATACATTTTATATTTAGAAACAAATAGAACTTATATTTTAGTCACTCGCTACAGTTTTAGATAAAAAATCGACTCATTTGTCAACGAAGTTGGCCAGCAGAGGAAAATTGAAACGGTGACTGAACTTAGCTATAAAGCTGATTGTATACCCTTAAAGGCAGTAAGTCCCTTCACACCCTCGATCTTCAGGAGTGAGAATCGGCCTCGGTGGCTCGTTGACGAGATGTGGAGACGCAGCATCGCTGTAACTTATTTCCTATTCGACTTGTTTCATCAAAACTACATCTCTTGTTCACTCTGACTGGCAGACAGAGTTACTATTATTATATGTAATAAGCGACGCTTTGAATCGTGGCTGTTATTTAAATATGATCTTTATAGTAATATAGTTAAGGTCAATCTTTTCTTTTTTTTTATCATTATGGAGGAGATAAGAGAACAACTATCAATATGATTGTTGGTTGTTCTCTTTGTTGCAATGTGTACCTACTAACGACATATATGTAATACAACTATCTCATCTGTTTATACTATCTCATCGATTATCACTTGTTTAATTTAAGTTAGGTTACCCTATTGTATAAGGATTCAACTGAAAATCGTTATGTATTTTAAAGACAAATTAACGTATTCTTATTCTTATTCTTATCTATAATGCCATGCGGGGCGAACAAAAGTGTTATTAAGGATTTTTCTGTCAGAAAAGTCCAGTACTAGTACGGAATTGGATTTATGACCGGTAGGTGGCGATAGGCTCACATAGAAATTTACTTTGGTCGATAAATCCCGGTATAGCCACTTACTACACAGCTAATTTTCTTGACTAGGCGCGTAAGACTAAAACCCTTTACTAGTAAATTATCATAATGTCGGTAAAAAATCCTTCACGATATTTATCTCATCCAAATAAATCATGATGCTTTGGCATTAAATATAATTAATATAATAGTCACGTAACACGCAGCCGATATTTATTCAGGATTCCCTTTAAAATCGTACCGAGACACTTTACTGAGATATCTCAAACAAGATCAATAAGCAGTTCATGCTTGATCTCTTCTCACGTAGGAATACGATATATTGAAATGGGTCACTCTAAGCCTAAAAAGGCTAATTTCACCGAAATACAAAATCCGCGTGATGATTTATCTGTCCCTTTTAAACAGTGGATAAGAAAGAGAGATTGAATCAGTTGGGTTAAAACGTTGGTGAAATTAAGGCTTAATCTACTTGTCGGTGTATCTCTTTGGAGACTAGAGAGACTAGAGACTAGAGAGAAAATCCCTTTGAGTTGTAACCGAAGCCGTTCATTGGTATTGCGATCCGTTTTGCACGACGACAGTCAACCATAAACAACACTCGTGTATTGTTCATGGAATCCCGTCCCTTTGATTGTGGAAATAGCATCGTTATGCATACATTAATGTTTGGATGAAATATTTTCATGAAATTGCTACCAACTTTTGCGGTTTTGGCAAACGTAACGTTTCAACTGCATTTGGCGGGTTGGTTCTCTTATTAAACGTGTTAATTAACGAGTACCAATTTTATAACATTTATTTTGTATCATCCTAGGTGTAAATATGTTAGCTTGACATATAATAAAAGTTAAATGCTTTGAAACTTTTAGAACAGTACAAATAAGTTATTTGCTTCAAAACATACCTGCTAAGATTCTACTTTATTCTGTGTGGATTCTCAAACAATAAAAAACCGGGTTTCGTGTATCTAAAGGTCCATTTATTTAAATAGGCATTTGTCCCATCCCCAAAAGAGTAACGGAGAGGAAATTATGCTGAAGGCTACCGCTAACTTATGATAACGTCAAAATGTTTTTTTTAAAAACTGCCAGCGTTATTTTTCATGATATATAAGATTGCTTCGTTCATGGAGATAAAATATCACCCTTGTTGTTCTAAACCTTTTTAGCACCCATAAAAATCAATCACATGCAGACTGCTATATCATAGGTTTTATATTTGGAAATAATTAGAGTTAGCCAGAAGAGAAGACGACAACAAGGCCTCGAAGGTCTCGTTGACGAGATGTCGTGACGCAGCGTCGCCGCATCTTATTTCCTATTCGACTAGGTTAATCAAAACTAGATTATTCTCTTACTCTGACTGACAAACAGAGTTATTATTATTTTGAAGGATAAATAGCTTAGCAAATATCTGCATGGTTCTATTATTCACAATTAATCTCTTTAGAAGCTATGCAATGCCGTGATCATTGATAAAATACTAACAAATTACTGACATCGTAGAGCTCGACGATCGCCGTGCAAACGATGCTCAGCAATCAGTCGCTAATGTCCTTCCCCCTCTCGCCCCTTCAAAGCTAACGTCCACACATAAATCAGAGCGTCCTTGTCCATAACGATTTACCATAGGATGGAATAATATCCTACTCTCATAAATATGATCGGGCTGACAGCGACTGCTTGACAAAAGACACAAGTATATAAAAGAAGAAAAAGAGGAATAGATAAAATGTACCTACAAAAAACGACGAAAACAATACACGTATTTATTTAGCTATACTTCCATATTTAAGTGATTACAGAATAGAGAATATCACTCAAATTGGTCACCTTTTGTCACCCATCACTAGCTCGAATAAGTATTATCAACAAGATACGTCCCACTTAAGATTTGGAAGAGTAGTTCAATATTTGAGTTTCAAATAAACCCTGAAGTCACACCGTGCCGTAGTTCATAAGATTTATTCCTTGTCTCTCCGCTACTTTCAGCCAACAAGCGCTGTCACATTTTAATGGGGTAATAACTTGGTCAATTTCAAGTTATGTATTCAAGGTATATTATATAGTATAAGCAGAAAGTGCGCTTAAAGCTCAAAGTGTGCGACGAAATCCGGGCAAAGTTTATAACGAGCTCTTTTATTTAACCTAACGTTTATTATAAAATATGTTGCCATAAGACTTCCTTCGGCTATTTTTTACGTAAGTAAGGAAGTAAGGAAAATGTGAAAACAATTGAAAGAGACCTATGCTAATGAAAGGCAAACAGATAAGGGTGTCGAGGCACTATTAGAGTAAGTTTCACCTTTAAATTAAAATGCATATATTATTATTATACTTTGTCCATTCCTTTATTTTCTTTTTGACAGATCACGCCTATGAATTACCGTTTTTTTTGTCAGATTAATGTACTACAATAATAATGTACTTTATTGACAAGTGACACTTTTTAGGGAAGTTCACTGTTTGTAACAAACAACCACAGACTATAAATCAAATCGTGAAATGAAATAAATCGATCATTATGAAAAAGAATAATTTGACTTTTTTTTGTGTATTGTCTGTATTTTTTATAAAAAAAAGAATATAATAATAGTATCATGATTCCATGAATAATTTTTTGCAAGAAATTAAGTCGAAATCTTGGAATGACATATCAAAATGTAAACAAAGGTAACTAGGAAACCGTCATAGACTAAGTATGTGACATTATTATTATATTATTATTTTGTATATTTATTTCATCTAATAAAAACTACTTGTTGGCGCCAATCACGCCATTAAGATTGCCCGTGTCAACGCTCCCTAAACATAATAGGCCAAAGGGCCAGTTTCCTAAGTCACTTTGACAGATACTTGACAACTGTCAAACGGTTGTCAAGATTTCATTATATAAAGCTTGCGATCTTCAATCGAACCTTTTTTCTCTTATTTTATCTTCCTTCGAGCTCACGAATATACAACATTGTACGTTATTTTAAGTTAGTTTGTAATAAACCAAGTTGCAAACAATCCTTCTTTCATTTATGTCGAATTGCCGCGACACTACTAATAAACGAATAATTAATAATGAACTTAAACCATTTCGATGTAATTAATCGATTGAAAGTTCTTATTAGACAACATCGATTATGATTTCAAATAGAATCAGTAACGTGTGAAGGCATCCCTAAATGTAATCTGTCAAAAAGAAAATAAAGGAATGGACAGAGTATAGTAACAATAAGATATATGAATTAAATATATAAAATATGTAAATACAGTAATAGTTATGTATGGAATCTCATTAATAACTGAGTAGAGGCTATTTATTATTATTATTATTTTGAAAGTAACTATACAGCAGCTTTGAATAACGGTTACTTAATTAAGTTATTACCAACTATTCCAATTAACGTCGTAATTTATTTAATTATTTAATTATTATATGTTTGCTACCAATGAGGGATATCGTTTTTTGTCTCACAACGTGGCGCCACTGTAAAGTTAGGTCTGTCAAAGTTAATTAACAGACATTGATTTATCTCAACCTTTGAGTTTATACGTTTTTATTGAGGCACAGTTCTTTAGGGCGTTTTGAAGACAAACATTTTAAAAAAATATTAAGAAGTACATTTTTTTGTTCCAATTTCAAGTGGAGACATTAATACATCCGTCTCTCTTGCCCTCATACGTCCCTCATTCGCAAGTGCGTTCTCTGTCGTTCATTAAAAATTCGTCTTGAAACACCCTAAATAGTGTCTCTATATACACTTATAAACTCAATGACCGCATAGCCAACCCGCATATTGTGACATTTGACATTTCTGAAACCCCACGTTACACAAGCATCCCTAGCGGCGAATATATTAGTGTTGCCGAACTATCGATTGTTTCACTATCGATAGTTTTCATCTGAAAAACGGCATCCTATCGATTGAACTATCGATAGTATCGATAACATCGATACTATCGATACTATCGATAGGTCAAAACAAGCCGATACTATCGAACGATGAACAATACTATCGATCGTGGAGGAAAACTATCGATACTATCGATAGTATTGTTCCTGGTAGACATAGCACTATCGATAGTATCGATACTATCGATAGTATCGATTATTTTAGAGTATCGACAGTCTGCGAATTTGCAATAGTATTGGGTATCTTAAAACAGTTATATAATTAACAAAGACCATATGCATGTGCCCAAATATTTTTCAATACGTACCTATATATTTCTACCGAGCTGTGCTAGTGCTATTGTTTAAAAGGAAAAAGGAACGAAACGGCTTGAAATGGCATATAGGGGTAAGTAAATGTATGATTTTTAACACTTTGAAACACATTGTCATGAATCAAACAAGTGGAAATGATTTACTAATCTTTATTATTGTAAACGATACTATTGTAAATTAGTAAACTATCGATAGTCTAAAACAATCGATAGTATCGATAGTATCGAAACTATCGATAGTTTACTCTTGGCGAACAATAATACTATCGATAGTATCGATACTATCGATAGTTTATTCTTAGTGCGCTATAATACTATCGATAGTATCGATACTATTGCCCTGATTCGATAGTATTGCCTCATTCTGAGCTATCGATAGTATCGATACTATCGATTGTATCGATACTATCGATAGTTCTATCGATTATCGTGCGATTGTTAGACTATCGATAGACTATCGATTAATCATCGATAGTCGACTATCGATCGGCAACACTAGAATATATACGCGATAAATTTAAAAATCATTAGCATAGTATGGTTTGGTGATCAAAATAATTAAATTAGTTAATTGCATTTATTAATATACTGTTAATTATTTATAACTGCACTTATTAACTCTTTTACTACAAAATTTAAAGGTGTGTACTGACTAGCGCGTTACAAATCGTAATGTAATGTATCATTACGCGTTATGCCGTGGCTCATGCAGTTAATCGAGGAAATCAAGGTGTTTATCCGTACAACAATGTACAATACATTAATTTCGTAAGTTAGTTTCGTGAGTTACCAATAAAAGCCGAAATGAGAAATTCCAAGTACATTCTATTAGTGTTAAAGGATGTTAAGTGAAATATTGTAATGAGAATGCAAATGCTTCTCGCTGCAAATGCTAGAGCGCTGTATTTAGAACAGAGCTGCAGTTTAAGCAAATTGAAACTCCACAAGCTTATAATAAATCTTGCTTGTAATCTTCTATGTAGATTACGTTCTCTCTACTTAACAGTGCTGTTTATGCTGCCGTTTCCTGATTAGCGGCGCGGTAAAATCCTTACTAATATCATAAAATATGAAATTTTATCAGTATGAATGTCTGGATATATGGATGTATGGATGTTTGTTACTCATTCACGCAAAAACTACCTAGTCGATATTGATGAAATTTCGCACACATGTAGTTTATATCCTGGATTTACATATAGACTACTTTTTATTGTCATACCACGAAGGTAGAGCCGCGGACAGAAGCTAGTTTTCTTTTATATTTTATATTAAGGTTTAATTTTTGTTTCAGTACCGATTAGATATTGCCATGACAATATTCTACCGCACCGCTCCCGCACTAATTATGCAGGCAGCGGCCTTATACTGATATGCTCAACCATACCAAACTTAACTGAGTTACAGAGAGATCGAGAGAACCTCCTTCTTTTATGAAGTTGGTTAAGAATAGCTCGCACATCTTGTTTAAAACTCATGATTTATGTATCCAAACTTCGTAATTAAGCCGCGAGCGAGTTGGAGTGAAATTTTCTTAAGATTTTAGATTCATTTATCAGACGTCATGAATCATTAAAGATGACTTATTAGGCTCAATCACGAATGCAGGTATCATGAAAAGTATCTGCCTCTTTTCCCGAGTTATATTAATTTAACGCTGTAAGTCGCAAATAGTATAATGAACTGTGTAATGTTTGTTCTGTATTTTTAACCGACTTCGACCGACTAACAGAGATTGTATTTTTTTTATATTTGTTACCTCA
This sequence comes from Hypena proboscidalis, assembly GCA_905147285.1. Taxonomy (NCBI): domain Eukaryota; kingdom Metazoa; phylum Arthropoda; class Insecta; order Lepidoptera; family Erebidae; genus Hypena; species Hypena proboscidalis. The sequence continues at coordinate 13,801,354 of LR990128.1, read as the reverse complement.
TAACTTTCGACTAGGCGAAGCGATTTCAATGATTCTTTTTTTATTTGAAAGCTGGTGCTTTCCGTGTGGTCCCATTTCAATTTGGTTCAGTTTTGACAATAACACCCATGATAAAACCATATCAGAATAAAATTATTGTAATTAAAGTCAGGTTTTATTTTGGAAAATTATTTTAGATCGTTTATCCTTATTACAGCGCAATCGATCGACGTCAATCGATGTAATAACAGCTGCTAAAACAGTTGAATGACGTCGACCCTTCAGCCGTTCGGTCGTCGATCGCCATCGATTGCTTGGCGTATTTAACACACATAGAATAGTTAAGTCTTATGATCGAACTTTATTAATAGTTCAACGGACTCCAAGTACAAGATGTTTGTAGCAGAAGCGTGGCTAGTGAAGTTACTCGTAACTTGTATGGTTGGAGTGCCAAAATGCAATATAACTTTGGCGTTCGATGTTGATGTCAGTGAAGGTGTTGCAGCTTGCATTTATTATGTATCTACAGAGTTACGCCGGACTAGCTAGAATTATGTTTGCAACACAATGTTCTCCAACGGTTTCTAAAATACGACCCATAGATAATGATAATAAATACACATAATCACGAATTGTGTGTGTGTGTACTGTGGGACGGTTCAGCTAAATACCAACATAAGGCACTCGAGACGAGGGTCAAGAAAATCATCAGCTTTTGGTGTTCATTTAAACTTTGACAGCCTACCAACATTGATTTTACTTTTTTTGATATTGGTATAGCTCTTGTTTTGTGAACGAATTCGAGGGCGGCAGTACCATCATCTCAACTTTAACCAGCCGCCAAATCAGAGAATTATTTACAAGTTACAGTTTAAGTTGCAAGCTGTAGTTACCACTAACCACACGTCCATTCGCCACATAAGTCGTATACAGAATAAATAACGAAATCAAACTTGCAAAAAATATCGTAGCCGCACTGGCCGTGCCATGCGTAGTGCTATACGTTATTGAACTAAGATAAAGACAAAAACAGTCAGTATACTAGACTTCTGGGATGAGCAGAGAACTTGTTGTCTTTAATTTAAAAGCTTGAACTAATAAATACTTATCCTATATTAAAACAGGGTTTCAGTTTATAACACTAGTCCCCATCGACATCTTAACGCGATTCCAGCTTCGTGAAAAAATCGCCAGAAAGAGAAAAATAAATAAGAAGTAACTAAGAGAGTATTTTAATTGCTCCTCATTATTTAAAATGCAACGGGAAACAAATATAGTTGCAAAGGAAGCTCACCTAGGCAATGAGAGCCACGGTACTAATAACAATAGATACTTTATACATACTGTGCCCATCGCTTGCAGTGGGGGGGGGGATTTATTTAATTATTTATTTATTATTTCAATACTTATTGCACTAACAGTTTCAACCAATACGTACAATAAGTTAGGTATACTATTGTATATCTTCTCTCTCTTACCTCCTTCTCTACTTAGTCATTAGTACCTACCTATTGGTAGGTACTATAGACTAAGTAACGGATTGTGACGTCGCAAACGACCAGCAGGGCTGGGCAGAGGGGCTGACTTACCTTCAATTTGTATTAACTGCACTCTTAACTGAATCAAATTATCAGTACATGAATAAAGACTTAACTTGAATACGGTTTATTTTAAACACCGTTTTTCCATGCTAATCTATTCGTTTGCTAATCATTAAGGAAGACGTAGAAAAGCTAAAAAAATATGCGCAGTTAACATCATCAGGCCTTACAGTCGACGAGCCCTTTAAACGAAAACCTAGAGTAGTTGTAATAGGAGTGCCCTCAACGATGACAGAAAAGGAAGTCTTTACCTGCCTTTACCGCCAAAATGTCGCCGATATACTCCAAGATGCCGACCTCGATACCTTTTTGAGCACAATTAAGCTAAGCCACAAATCAGGTAAAAAAGACGCCGAGACATGTAATTATGTCATTGAAGTACCAGCGAACATACGCAGAGCGCTGATAGCTAAGGAGCGGGTTTTTGTTAATTGGTCGTCCTGCCCAGTGAGAGATTTCACGTTGGTTACTCGATGCTATAAGTGTCAGCAGTATGGTCATGCGGCGAAATCATGTCGAGAATCTACGTACACATGTGGACATTGTGGCGAGCAAGGACACTCAATAAATGACTGTACGCATAAGGCAGAAGTGCCTAAATGTGCTACCTGTCTGCGCTTCAAGAAACCTAGCAGTCATGCGACGGGAGCCGCCGATTGCCCGGCGAAAATAATGGCCGAACAAAGATACGTCAACTCGATCGATTATGAGGGCGCCTAAGAGCGCCGTTATTAAAGGTATTACCTGACCTATTTTTATTTATACTAGTTTCTTTTTAAATATGATTTATAATATAATTAATGAGATAGATATCTTTTCTGTATCAGAAGCAAATGCCTGTGATGCTGATAATTGCAAACAATATATCTCTTCGTATAGTAGCCCACTAACCATACTAACATTAAATATCCGCAGTATTTATAAGAATTTTACTAATCTATGTGTTTTCCTGCAAAGGCTGGACATAGACTGTGACCTCATTGTCTTAAGCGAATGCTGGCTATCCAAAAAATATAATCTACCTACCATGTCAGGATATACCACTTACTATAGCAGTAAGAACTATAATCAAAATGATGGGGTTATAGTGTATGCCAAAAATCACCTTAATGTTATAATTGATGAACCTAACATAAACGACTGTAATAGGTTGTTAATTAAAATTGGATCAAATTTTGCTATACTAGCAATATACAGACCACCTTCTTTTAGAAATACTACACATTTTACTGATTCTCTGAATGACGCCCTCCAACACCTATCATCCTTCAAAAACATAATTTTACTCGGTGACATAAATATCAATATCCTCCCAGGCAGCACCGATACAAATTCTCAAGAATATCTAAATCTATGTTCTTTTCATGGCTTGCTACCAGCGCACACACTTCCCACACATCAAAGTGGTTCATGTTTGGACCATATCATTCTTAAATCAAAATTTCCATCCAAAACACTTGTAATTAACTCGTCAATAACCGATCACAACGCTGTCCTACTAACCTTAAATTGCAAACCACCTAAAGCAGAAATTATTCGCACAATTGCTAAACTAAATGTGAATAATCTTGAATATGACTTAAACAACATTGACTTTGCCCCAGTTTACAATTCTGATGATCCGCACTTTTGTATGTCTTACTTAATAGAAGAGATACAAAATGCAACTAAGAAAAACACCTACACTATTCGATTAAGTAATAAAAATCGCAACATAAAGCCGTGGATTACCCCGGGTCTCGTACGCTGTATGAGGCAAAGAGACAAATTGCACAAAAAATCTAAATTGCAGCCCAATAACTACATTCTACAAATAACATACAAAAGATATCGTAACTTTTGCAACGATCTAGTGAGAAAAGTTAAAAATAATTATGATAAGAATGAATTTTTAAAGGCTGGGTCAAGTACTAAAAAAATATGGAAATGTATTAAAAATGTAACCTACACTACGAAACAACAAACTGAGTCATCTTCAGGATTATTACAAGCACATGGTTCGCCAAACACATCCGCTAACATTGTGAATAATTTCTTCATAAATGCAGGTAAGACCCTAGCAGAAAAAATACAGCATCAGACACAATTCACAACAAACTATTCTGCTCCAAAAAGTAGACACATATTATCATCTTTTGTACTATTGGACACTGACGAAACTGAGGTCAAAAGGTTAATAATGGGGCTAAAAGATGATTGCGCAGTAGGATGGGATAACATATCGAACATTTTCTTAAAAAAAGCAAGGAATATCTTAACACCACCACTAACAAACATCTTTAACAAGTGTTTATCCAAAGGAATTTTTCCAAACTGCCTTAAAAAAGCAATTGTTGTTCCCGTATATAAATCCGGGAGTAAAACCGAACTAACTAATTACAGACCTATTTCATTACTGACTTCTTTATCTAAAGTATTTGAAAAAATCATAAACTCAAGATTAATTAAATATCTAGAAGAAAAATCAATATTGTCAAAGACTCAGTTTGGTTTCAGACCCAAAGTATCCACTGCCGATGCCGTACATCACTTAACTAACTATATAGTACAAGAACTTGATAAAGGTAACCATACAGTGGGTATTTTCCTGGACCTCGCAAAAGCCTTCGACTCTGTTTCTATACCTACTCTACTGCGTAAACTTGACAGCATAGGTGTTAGAGGCACGCAGCTTAAACTTTTCAGCAGTTATTTAAAAGATCGAACCCAGTGCGTAAAAATTGGCAATGTCACCAGCGCTGAGCAAAAAACCACATCTTTTGGCGTTCCCCAAGGAAGTGTCTTGTCATCTACACTATTTTTAATCTATATAAATGACCTTTGTAATCTAAAGATAGAAAACGGAATAATAGTTTCTTATGCTGACGACACTGCCCTACTTTTCACGGGCGCGTCAGAAGCAGAAGTCCACATGCACGCACAGCACGGCTTCAATACTGTTAATAAATGGCTTCAACAAAACTTGCTAACACTAAATGCAAATAAAACAAATTACATGAATTTTTCGATGCGCAATACATCTAACATTACTAACTCTCGCTTGTACGCTCACTATTGCAATGACCCCACTGCCTCGCAAAAACAATGCATGTGCCCGTTAGTTAAAAAAAACAAATAAAATAAAATACTTAGGTGTAATTATAGATGATACTCTATCTTTTAAAGAGCACATAGAAGCTTTAAATAGCAGGGTTCGCAAGTTAATATTTGTATTCAAAAAGTTACGTCATATTGCTGACACGAAAATAATCAAAATAACTTATTTTGCTATATGTCAATCAATACTAACTTATTGTATTACATCATGGGGTGGGGCAGGTAAAACATTATTGTTATCGCTCGAAAGAGCTCAAAGAGCTATTCTAAAAGTAGCCACTCATCGACCTTTCCTATTTCCCACTAACCTCCTCTATAATTCCTGTAACGTACTAACAGTTAGACAGTTATTTATTTTGAATACATTACTTAAACAACACGCAAGTCTTCCCTTTAATCCTGACCATACTAACAAAAGACGAAAAGATATTGTTTGCATCCAAAAAATGAGATTCAAACACGCTTTTACATCAAAATTTTATATATTTCTAGGCCCGCTACTCTACAATAGGCTAAATGCCATGCGTTACATTTATCCACTTAATCATAATGACTGTAAGAAAGCTATCAAAGAACTGCTCCAAAAAATGTCTTATGAAGATACAGAAAAGTTACTTATAGTGTTAAAATAAGTATATATTTAAATTAAATTAATTTATATAATTGATAAATAAATAAAGTTAAGTTAGTTAGTTAGTTACTCCAATTTATCTTAAGAGTTGACTACCTCCTAAAAATATATTTCCTTTTCCTTTTGTTTTCTTTTTATAAGATTATTTAATTTTAAGACCATTTTTGTAATACTAGTCTATTAGCCTGAAACACAGGATTACCTAGTTCAGGCACCGAATTGTTTATATATTCACTTATGTATATACAATAATATTAAATGCTGTTATCGCTGATGTATTTGACCAATGTATCTTAATAAATGAATTTTATTATTTATTATTATTATTTATTATAAATCGTAACAAACGAATCAAATATTTTATCTTTATGGAATAGGTGTAGATTTAGATGTCTGCATCACTATGCATCGCTTGCAATGTGGGGGCGGCGACGCGACATTGCATCTGGCCGAATGCCCGAAGGCAAAGGAACTGTCCCCAATTCAATTTGCACCAACCGCACTCTCTACTGAACTTAATTACCATTACATGGAATACACATTCCCTTTTAAATACTTAAAAACAATTTTGTTTTAAACAATGTACTTCTATCAACTTCGTAACCTAATTCTATCTATGTAAAAGAAACTTACGAAAGAAATAAAACTCAAAGGGATTTTTACTTTAATGTTTCAAATACGAAGAATAATCTTTTTTGAATTTAGAATAATGAAGGACACCGATAAGCTACTATCAAGTATCATAAAAATCATTTTACCAAAAAAACTGACTTCAATTGCAACAAAATACAGTATAAAGTAAGACATACTTAAGTAATATTTAACGTCTCGCCTCATATGTGTATAACTTGAAAGAATACAGTAAACGGCCTTAAGGTGCCTATTTTAAAGGAATTATCCCCGTACACCAAACCGTTGAGAAGTTGTACCTTTCAGTATCAGCTGAGCATCATGAAATGCTGACTGCTAGATGCAAATATCCAAGTAGATTTATAGGTAATATACGAAAAACAATATAGAAAAAAGCTTTTCAAATTTGAGGGTTTTCCATGATTTCTCTAGGATCCCATCACCATATCGTGAACTGGTAGAAAATGGGACCACATGAAAAGTATATTCTTTTAGGCAAAAAATAATTTCTCAATTCCAGGCGACCAATCGGCGAATAAACAAACAATCAACTTGAAAACCTACTCCTTATTTTTGAAGTCGGTGTAAAAGAAAAAAGAAACATTACATTTTATTTATATCCTATGTCTGCACGACCGTCGCTTACAATGGGGAGGCGTCGCGACGTCGTACTCAACTGCCCGAAGGCAGAGGAACTGTATCCACTTTAATTTGCACCAACCGCACTCTCTACTGAATTCAATTACTAATACATGAATAAAGATTCCGGTTTCCTTTGTATGCCAACGTTTTAAGACATATCGAATATAAGTGGAAACTTTAATTGATTGGAGAACTGCACTCACTTCAAAACTTTGTGTTCGAGCAATATTAAATACTTCACGCCTCTTGCATATACAGATTATATAATAATATAATCCATAGCAAAAACTCATATTGCATTGTCATTTGAATATACAAACGTGTTTTAAAAATCTTACTATAATGTTATTTTAAAAGAAATTGATTCAACCTATTAATTACTCTCTAAATGTATATTTGGAAGATAAATATGAAATAAATTAATTCTTAGTCAGTAATTAATTTATTTCATATTGTATAATATATGTATTAATTTAATTCATTTTATTAATAAGTCAGTATTTATACGCCAGCAATGGTAAAATGTATGAAACATAAGCATTATTTTACACCTTATTGTTCTACATTTCGACATATGAATGATTTATCTATCTATCTAAATAGCATTTTGTCGAAGCTGCTTACTAGCGAAGGCCGTGGTGCATTTTTTTTACCCTGTAATGTTAAAAATCCAGCCTATAAGCATACATGTATGCTATTTAAGTTAATTTCATTTAAACCTATTCCGTAGTTGCTGAAAGGGTAAGGTAGGGTAACTTCCTCATATAAAGTTGTGACGTAACCGCACCCTAAAACCGTAAACTTTCCTCTTACTCTTCAATGAGTTTTTGTTTTAAAGTAAAAATCCATTTACAACTTTTACGGCCTTCGGTAAAGCACTTAGCGCCCATCGCAGCAAATCCCGTTGGCAACTTATTTTGTAAGCAAATGCCTCAATGCGGCTTAAATATTTTATAATTTAAAGCCTCACAAAATACGCATAAAATATAGATGTAATTTTCATTCATAGTAATGAATTGTGGCAATATTACGCAATGATTTAACGTTAACAGTATTGTCGCTTAACACAATTTAAAATGAGCTTCTATTTATTGTTATTAAATCGTTCGTTTTAAATCCCTTTTAATCTGCGAAAGAAATTGATTCGTATTTTCTTTGCATATATATCAAGTCAACTGCATCAAATCGGACAGGTAAAAAATCGTTTATCTTCTTCGTATTATTCAAATTGTTCCGTACCGTTCTTTATTCAAATTGTAGGTATTCATTTGTTGTATTTTTTTATATTGGTAATTTCCTAAATGATATAATATAATTTGGTAGGGATTTTCTTAACAGAAATTCCCAAATCACAGCGCGCGCGTCGGACGGAGTGCCCGTCCTCCGTTGTTTTTACCCGACTGCGTCAGAAGGAGGGTTATGTTTTTCGAGCGTATGTATGTACTATCGGCTGCAGATAAGCATGCCCACTTTAGAAAATATTCCTGCGACAGCGCAGGTAGTAACGCACACATTGAACCAACGAATCAGAGGCATTTTTTTATTTGTGTGAGTGCAAGCTCAATAGCCACACTTCCTTACCCCACCCCCTTTGAGACAATTGTATTTGTGTGAGTGCAGTGGGCAAAATATAAACAATAGCCGAAATGTGCAACGTTTTGTAAGTGCATTGTTTAGTCAAATTTCTCAGAACTTAAACAATAGCTATTTTTTTTGTGTTAGAAGCCGATAAATGATGGTTAAAACATGTTAAACAATATTGCACCTTATCTACTTAACAACTATGGTAAGGTGATTCAAAATCGCTAACAATGCTTGTCGGCATGTTTTATTGAACTTCTTACGATTTAAAACAATAGTTAACTCGGTTTTTAATATTGGCAAAATCGCCGACAATATCCCGTGATAAAATCTACTTTTAACTAACTTAAAATGAATTTACTAGTATATAATTTAACACATTTAATTTATTTAACAAATAATAAGCAATCAAGACAGTTATTTCACCCCCATTAAACGCATCAATATAAAAATCCTATTTACAAATACTTGCATATCAATCCATTCATCTTTTAACACAATGATGATATTACGATATTCAATGCGCCCGCGCCGTTGGAATCAGTTTTATCAGAGATTTATTTATACATTCCATTTAAGATTTCTTCACAGATTAACTTAACACTTGTTCGAAGACTTGAGCAGCCTCTGTTAAAATATATTATTTCAATTGAAGCCCAAAAATAACCCAAGGATAGTTATCAATTTATTTCTTTTAACATAATCTAGTCACTAAGAAATTTTTAATAAATAAAAAAAGATAAAACTAAAATAAATTGTTGAATAAATTAATTCTTATCAAAAATAAAATTTGTTTCAGAAAGTTCAAATAATCATTTGAATATATTTGGCAATACCAATATATTTTTTTTATCTAAACATTTAAGATAGTAATAAGTTCAAAATTGTTTCTCGCTGGCAATAACACTATTCATAACAAGGAGCTAACGCGAATGGGATTTACATTTATTTAAAAATCATCTACAATTAACCGAGCGCACACTCGCTTAGTGTGAGTGTAACAATTATACATATAGATATTTATACGCATACAACTCGAATATCGTTCGCGCTCCCCATTGGTCAGAACGTTAGCATCGAGTATACACGCCGTGAGCGGTGCTATGCGATTACCGTCTTAAAGGTGGGCATGCGGAACTGCTTTCGATAGTATGTATGTCTATTTCTTTGGCACGCCCTACAGCTAGGGTTGCCAGATGTCCGGTATTTAAGCGTACAGTCCGTTATTTTCGAAGCCTGTCCGGTAAAAAATAAATGGTCATACCGGACAGAACTATGTCCGGTATTTTAAAGAAAGTCGGTACTACTGGTCACAAGCGCCTACAAAAGTAGGCATATGAAACTCTCACTTCACCACTGTATACCCGTCTCAAACTTGCTGCTTGCGTCCACCCGCACCCACGCGCGCGCAAAATATTAGTATAAAAAAAAGTATTCTTTGCGACCTAGTATACCCCCCTCCCCCTCTTTTTGGGGTTGTCCGGTATTTTTACGCGACTCACCTGGCAACCCTACCTACAGCCCAAACGGCTAGACGGATTTTGACAAATGAGGTGTCGTTGAATTCGTCGAAACAGTGATAGTGACATAGGCTATATAAATTTTCAAAATGGCGCCGGCAAATGAAAAAAAAGGGGGGGGAGGTATGGATTTTCTTTTCATCATAGTAATATGGGTATCAAATAAAAGGCCATGAAAAGACCATTTCAAAAATATATACTTCTTATCACATTTATATTACTGATTAAACACAATTTACCAATTTATATATCGGCACGCTCGCGCGCCCGAAGTGGGTGGAAGTTAGTTTGTACTGCCGGTCGAATTTGCATAATTGTTTTTGCATTTGATAGTTTAACTCACGATTAAGGCTCATTAATCTGAAAGAGATTTGATTTCTACAAATTAATAGATATAAAAAAACATGTCGGTTAAAAGAACTAAAAAGAGTGAAATAAAAAATAATTATTAAAAAAACAAAAAACCCGACTGCTTAAAAAAAAGAACTGAAAAGATAAAAACAAGTATAGCATTATCTACATTAAATTCATTAACAACAAATGAAATATGTCAAACTAAATTCTTTATGATGTTGCAGGCGGGGACAAAGTAATACTTTGTTACTACCACAGATATAGATCTACATAGATAACGCAAATGCATGTACTTCGCGTGTCCGAACCCCGACCAAGCGTCAAGGTTGGTCGCCGCTAACTTCAGTCCACGCGCGTCTTTTGTTAGAGAAAATCATAGCGGACGGCCGTTTGAATCGTACTGGGCGGATGGGCATCGGCGGCATCGGTGTCTTTGAATCGGTTTGGATTTCCCGTCACTAAATTTCGGCTGTGACGTCACAATAGGTATTAAAAAGTCGGCACGCTTGGTTTCAATACAAATCGTGATACTTGCGTTATCTATGTAGATCTATATCTGTGGTTACTACTATATAACTTCGTGCGTGAAGAGCTCGATCCAGATTTTTGCTGCCTTTTTCGACGCCGAGCCCGCGGAGCGCGAGGCAATGGAGGTATAAGGCGAGAGTAAGTACCATTCGGATCCACTTTTTGCGACTTCTACAAACTCATACTTTGCCATTCATTTCTCATTGCCATATAAATACCCTTCTTTGAATAGAATTTTACTGATATTTTCTATACCTCCTTTTCACAACAACTTATAATAAGATTTTAACACGTTGACGACGAAGTATAAAATAGGTCCTAGGCTTCGACCGTCTCAGATATCTTTTCAGGAGTGACAGAAACCTTTCAATAATCACTTTTAACCTATTCGCTAACAACGTCGAAGTGTAGTTCACGGTTGACCTCTTGTCACGAGTGATATATCGAAATGGGTCGCTCTAAATAAACCTTCCTTCCCATGGTATCGACACCCACCGGACACACGACACGACCGATATCCGAAAAGCCCTTTGAGTAGTAATCGAAGCCGTTCATTGGTATTGCGATCCCTTTTTCACAACAGTCAGCAATAAACAACACTCGTGTCAATGGAAACTTTCTAACGAATGTTTGTTCAATTCTCCAGTGTATTGTCAAACAGCGTCACTTCAGGAAATGGGAAAACATTTTTCTTTTCATGCGATACTGTTGATTGTGAGAGTAGCATCGTTTTGTAAATGTTTGACTAAAATGCGTCCATGAAATTACCGGCAACGTTCGCGGTTTCTGTTTTACGAATGTGATATTTTGACTGTACTTGATTTTATTCAGTTTTGTTTGTTTGGTTAGTTCGTTTTGCAGCTGGTTTGACGAGACAAACATGCTGATTAATCTACATATTTAACAAACTAGGCACATGCCGTACCTTTATCTAAATAAATAGTTATTAGATCAAAACGGGCAGTAATCTATAATATAAAACTTCGTGTCAAAGTGATAGACATTGAAAACCTCGGATAGAATTCGTTAGATTCTTATTAAATGTTTAGGGTACATCCGATCGATCTGAGAATATTTTTTTTATTTTTTGATCTCGTGTAGCACATATAACTTTTCATCTCAGCAGCTGGAAATAGGTACTCATAGTACAAGTTCTGCTTAGTTTTGGGACTCTAGTTCCAAGCTAAGTAGACTTTTACATCATCTATGATGTGGTGTGAAAGATTTGTGACACTAAAAAATTCTGGCATTAAGCGAAACTTAGCTTCGAGCGAGAGCAAATTTTGAAGCAAAATCGAGTTTTGCTCACTGTTTCATACAACAAAGAACGACTTTAAGAGCTGCTGCTGAGGTCTTCTTCTTCTTCGTCGTGTCGATGGCCGAGTCAAATTTTATTTTGATTTGCCATCGTGGTGAAAGGATTAGCCAATTCACTTTGGAGAACTCGTGAATTGCCCAGGGTGCGCCGGACGTATAGATTCGTTGTATACGTTACTCAGGGAGGCTCCTTTCTAGCACCGCTGAGGTAAAAATAATATTTTATTAATGATCTTTATATTATTATATAACTTCAATAATGTTCTTCTAGATTTACAAAGAAGATTTAATCCTTCCAATAACATGGTCACTACTCAATGACATTGATTAATAAATTATTATTTTATTATCTTTCATACATTCACCCATTATAAATAAATAAATAAAAAGTATTTATTGTCGCCAAAATAATACATATTTTGTTCACAAAAGAAGCTTATTGCTAGTGACAAACGGTGATGTATTGCTCTAAAAATACTGGTACTGCCTCCCAAACTAAGCGTCTGCTTGTATTTTGGGTGACAGTGTACAGTCGTGAAAGTGAATCGATTACGTTTGATCATGTTAAGGTGCGTTTGAGTAAACGGTTGTCGCAGCGTAAGTAATAGTAATTAATTCTTTAAGTAGACCATTTCGTGTGTGTGTGTGTGGGTGTGTGTGTGTTTGTATTATGTACTTGTTGGTTTTTGTTAGATTGTTGTGAGTTATATTAGTGCCTCTTTTGTTTGTGTATGCTAGGTTACTCGATGTATGTCAGCAATGCTTCAGTTTTGGTGTAATCCATGTCCAAAAGTCAGTCTGTGATGGTATTTTTATTTTTAAGTATTTTAATTTGCATATGAGAAAGCAATGTCATGATATCTTTCGCATTTAGAGAGGTATATTTTTCTACGAAAGTGGGTTGCTATATCTCAGTCGACCCAAATGAACATAGAAATGACAAACGGTCCGCATATTTGTATCTTAAAAGAGCAAAGTTTGCCCAAACGAATGGCGGAGTTTTACAAACCTTGATAAAGGTTGGCACTCAAATGAACACACGGTTTCGGTACATTTAATGTCGTAAGAAAACGATTATATTAATCAATACAAAAAAATAAAAATAAGTGTCTGTTTTAATATCAAAATAACATTGTTTAATTGTCCTAAAAGCCAGTCTTTTAAATTTTTGACTATCTGTTTTATCGGTTGATCTTCTAAACGGCTATACAGATTTTGATAAAATTTTAGGTGCAGGCAACTGACTAGGCACGTAAAATAAGCTACTTTTTATGGATCGGTGCGACCATGCAGACGAAACCGCGAGAGAAAGTTAATTTGTTTGTTTGAAAACGCTAATCTCGGGCACATCTAATTGGAATTTAATAATTATTTAGTAGCATTAATATGATTTTACTTATTTAATACTAGTCTTGTACTTTGCGCTTAATAAACTGCACAAATAGAGTAAGTTCCAATTTAAAATAGATTCACTAGTGCTGCGATGGGATTAAGATGGGCAAAAAGTTATTCCATGAGATTTATCACGTCGTCGTCGCCAAGTCCCTGCCGCGTCCGCAAAAGTTATTATAATCAGACGACCCATTCAAATGAAAGCTGCGTCCGAGAGAGACATATGGACTCAAATATAAGGGTTGAAAGTTTTCCTAATAGAATATGGGAGACGATCGATTCCTGTCCCTGCAGAAACAGACACAAATGTGTGATAACCTTCACTGTACGTCGTTATAAAAGGTTTCTTGTTATGAGAACCCGAAGCCTCTCCCTTCGAAGCTTTTGGAAGAAAGCCTTGAGTGGTTTTTAGAGGCGGAAAATATGACGGATGATATTGTGACACGCTGAGCTCGCTGCGGATAGCCCAGAGGTAGACACGAACATTGCATTGAAAGCATTATAGCGATGCAATATATATTTTTATTTTATTCGTTTACAATCTGGATACTATAACGTATTTTGGACATTAACAGCCTAAATTAATAATTGTGTAGTGTTAATCAACTTGTTTCATTATAATACCAAACAAAATACTGAACTAACCAAACACAAATTTTAAACACCACCACACATTCATAAAACTGAAACCACAAAAGTTGGAGTGGAAGGTAATATCATAAACGCATTTTATTCAAACATTTACACAACAATTCTATTTCCACAATCAACAGTAAGGCATGAAAAGAAAAAATGTTTTCCCGTTTCCTGAAGTGGATCTGTTTGACAACACACTTGAGAATTGAACAAACATTCGTTAGAAAGTTTCAGCGTTGTTTATTGCTGACTGTTGGGAAAAAGAGATCGCGCGTAATACCAATTGGTTTAAATATCGGGTTTAGCTGTCGTGGATATCCAAAGAGGAAGGGAAAGATTAATTATTTAAAACTATTACAGGAGGGCAAGCATACAAGCGCGAGATAGACTTAGTCACGAAACATGACAAAAGCTCACGCGACAAAATCTCACGCTCGTATGCTTACCCGGCAGGTCAACCTTAAGCGTGTTAAATATATGTATAATATCTATAGGTAAAACGCACATAAACTTGACTTCTTCAACAAGTTCAGTTGATGAAAAGATGTTATGTCATAATGTGTGTTTTTGTAGCAAGGCAAAGCCAGTAAACACAAAACAGAATAATGAAAACACATTTCCTTGATAAGAGCCAAGCATATCGTCTGTCATTCCGAGAAGGAAATTAGTTCCTTTTTTATTGGCAACGTTTTATGTAGCGCGTGACGACATTTGCGCAATGAGAATTCTTTTCTCTGAACATTCATTACCTCTGGTCTCTGGAATTTCCAATCGATTGAAGACACGCAAATTTTATACACTTTATAAAACATGTCTCACAGTAAATTGCAAACAGAATATTACGAATCCACAATTAGAAAACGAATGTTTATTTTGCTGCCAGGGATTCGTCGTTAGATAATAGCAATTATTATTATTTATTTTTTTTTGCCTATTTCAAAAGACCTCTAACATTATTAGAGACATTTTTCTGGCTAAGAATATTGCTATTTGTATGAATTATAATAAATGTATTGTAAAATGAATTTAGAAAAGATAAAGAAGCGAGTTTATTATTTATTTGTACATATAATGTCAATTTTATTTTACCGTATTAATAAAAAAATAGAAAAGGTATAACTAACTAAATCAAAATAAAAGCAATTATTCTAGTAGATAGGATAAGTAATCAATCATTTATTATTTACTATTTTACCAATGTATAGATATTTAATCTTATGATTGTTCTGACTGGGTGATGTTTTATTTGTTTCAAATCCCACTTACTTCAACTTTAATATTGTAAAAATTAATTCCTTTAATATTGATTAAAATTCTATCGTAGTAATAACTACTTAAACTCTTAACCAGCCTCTCTTTGTAGAATATTTTGACATGATTTCCGCGGGTAAATAAAAATGGATGCAATCGGCCACCTCGGTAACAGCTCTTCAAACTTAGTATTTTTGTTGAAGGACCATCCAATTGGAATACTGCACACTCTAGTTGTCCAAACCAACTTTGCGTATTCAAACATTTAAATGTTTTTAAAGCCCAGTAAATATTTTCGTAACACGATGTCGGGTGACATTTTATTTTTTCAAAAGAGTAAGCTAACCGTCGAAAACACACAGCTTCAGTATTACATTGTCCCATTTGCTGCTCGGTGTTCAATTTTCAGGTGGCGTGGCTATTTGCCAAATTCTCCAAACCCAGTTTGGCAAGTTTAAAATTAGGAATGTTTTTCGCTACTGCAGCTGCAAATTTTAAAGATGTCAATCGAATAAACCTGTGGAGATGTTGGCTATTAGGTTGAATATTATTTTAAAACCCACTGGCAACAATATTTTAGATTAGATATGTATTTAGTCATTTACTTTAGATTTTAAGTCAATTATTATATTAGTTTTTTAATGTTAATTTTTCTAGTTATTTTATGTAGGGAGAGTTGAGCCGCTTTTTACATAAACTATCATAATATATATATATCTATTAATTAAGTATTTTTGCAATATTTATATCATGAGCTATATTTGTACAAAATTGTACTTTCAATATAAAAGAGTGCATGTTAAATTAAATTAGCATTCTAATTAAAAATGAGGTGGGATACTTGAACCGGGAATGACAAAGTCTCCCGGACGCCTTCGATAATTTTAGTAACAGATTATGTAAGTACTTGAAACCATTACTGCAACACGGTAATCGAGATGGTATTTTATTATTGTATGTTATATTAAGATATTATTTCTTTATTGTGAGCTATCAAAATTGCAATTAATAAGGAGGGATAATAGTAAGAGTCTACAAAGTATTATAACAACTGTAATATAAACACTATGGACTAGGATGATGATATGGTATAAATAAAACTTACCTACGATCAGATTAATATAGGTACTTTAAATACGTCCATCGTAAGCAAAACCTTATCTTCTTTTGAATGTCAACTACTTATACAGAAGAAAAGCATCGATAAAATCATTTAATATCTTTTATTTTAGTTTCAAAATGTTTTTCCAGTGTAATGGTACTAGTACCTAGATACCAACTTTCCGAGGCTGTACTTAATGACGTAGCAAATCAGGCGACGGTCGAGAGGGAGCCCGCCAGATGCTATAATCCAAGATCGCCTAGATAAAACACGTTGACCGCTGTGCTGACACGGGGGATGAAATCATAAGAGCTTTACTGAATTAATTTTCCTTCTACTTTCAAGAATCGCCGCGTACAGAGAGATATTGAAAGGCGTTAGACGGATAGAAATGGCGTAAAAGAAACGCACCTCTGCCGTAATTTGTTAAAAAATATATTCAGGGGGTAAAGGACATCGAGTCAACAATATATTAGATATTCGAGAACAATGAACTTCTTGAAAATGATCGCATCATTGTGCAAAGATTGTTAAATTCTCTATGATATTCTGCATGTCAAAAATAGACAGCTTTTTGACAGAGTTCCCTGTACAGTCATTTCTAGTTACTTTTATACAAAATAATTATTTATTTACTTCGGGCATTCCCATGAAAATATATTGTTACCAACACAAATGTTCATTAAATTGCTATGGTTGTGAAGGTACTGCATATTCTATTTACGACTAAAATATTAGTAGCACTTGCTTTCGCAACGTTGCCCGAAAAGTACGACGATGAAAGCCTGAGTTCCGTCTTTAACACAGCTTTCAAAACAACGGATCCCAGCGACTGGAGAGTAATTGAGGCCCTCGCCGAGGAACATCCCTACATCGTAGCACTCCTGAACGGCGTCAATAAATACTTATGCACCGGCAGTATTATTAGCAAATGGTGTATAATAACCTCAGGCAACTGTATTCGCCAAGAACCTGAACACGTCGCCGTAAGCACAGCCGTTTTCAGCTCAAAGGTACATAATAAAAATACTATTTTCAACGTCGCTTCAGCCGTCATCCACGGGGACTACATATTTGAATTGCACGCGACGGATGCAAACGCCACTCGAATGCACAGCAATATTGGACTTGTGTTCGTGGATCGACCTACTCTGGATGTTTTTATAAATGTTGCTAACATGGGAAATTATTTCGCTTCAGAGCTCTCGGGAAAAAGATTGACGGCGATCGGTTACGGACGCGTTGGTCTTCCGAATATCATTGCACTGCAGTTTCAGGGTTACCAGCAGATCGCATGCATGAACCCAAAGTGGTACTATTGTATTTGTGGTATCGAGTACACGACCATGTTCACATCATATATAGAAAAATTCGGGACCGGCGCGCCTGTCTTGTACAGTGATTCCATTGCTGGGATATCGGCAGCTGCGACCGGCACGTTATCCATGAAGTCGTTGGGGATCAAGTACAATATCTTTACAGTCGTGGGGCCCTATTTGCCGTGGATAGAAAAATCGACCAGTACAAGTAAAATAACGCTAAGAAGAGAATGGGCTACTCGTAGTAAAAGTGATTGCTTACATCAAAGTTTACGTTTTTATTTGTTGATACTTATTAGTAAAGCAGTTTTGTGATAATTTCGTTTTAATATTTCCTATTGAATAGCCGTAGACAATATAAACAGGCTTCTTCGCTTATATGCAATCGGTAATCAGCATGTATTGCAATTTACAATGGCAACTTCCATGAATGATCCGATTGACATTGTTCAGAATCAATTGTTTGTTCATCGGGTAAGTAGTCAGTACTTAACATACATTGATGCCATTGTTTTTTAACTGAGATGATTTTTTTGATATGCTTGTTTACATATGTTACATATTCCTTAGTTTAATTTTAATCATCTATGGATGAAACAAACAAGGCATCAGTTCTACGTGCCATCAAAAATTACCTGTACGTGTAATTTGACATGTGTTCATACCCCGGTAGACCAGTTAAAAACTCTACGATTCTAACTTGTCTACTGTTAGATTAAGGTCGTTTCCCAAATAATCGGCGCGGTATAGTATTGTCGTAGAATTATCAGTCGCTGGCCAGATATGAATCACTTAGCCCATCTGATCACTGTATCCGTAAAGAAAGAAATCATACGTTTTCTTATCTTCTCGTCCTTACCACGTCATCTTGTACAAAATTAAGAAGTCCAGCTTTATTTCGTCATCCCTCTTTTGCTTTAGAAGTTTATAAGATATTAAACCCACAGTACAAATCCTAAAGTCAGTATCGGGTATCGGTATTATCCCAAATCTTGTTTTTTAGATAACAACCACCGATATTTCGAGATTATTAACCTTTTCCAAAACAAATGTACGGTACTAAAATAAGAATAGCAATAACAGTCGATAAGACCTTTGACATCGGCTCCCGAAAGATAAGGCACTGTGTTTCACAGAGAGCTATCTGACACAGTGAGACTCGAACGCACTTAATCTTGTGGTATTTGTGACTTATAAATACACAAATATGAATCTTTGTAGGCTATTTGTGAGAAATATGAGTCGAGGGAAGAAATGGGAGCCGCTGCAGAAGGTTGGCATCATTGGAGTGCCTTTTGAGAAAGGCCAGAAGAAGTATGGAGTGAGTGTGGCACCCGCTGCGCTGAGATCGGCGGGACTAGTTGAAGCAATCAAGGAAATTGGTAAGTTTTAAGCTATCTATGCAATATTTTTATTAAAACTGACGTGAGTTTGTAACATTATTAAAATTATGAAATACGGGTGTTACTCACGTAATGTTGGTCTATTTAGTCGACCGCGGTTTCGCCTATATGACTGGCTGCGACTAAGGCGCGACGTATCGCACTCTCTTGATAATGCCTAGACATATAGGCGATCCGCGGTCGACTAAATAGACCAACATTACGTGATCAACACCCGTATTTCATAATTTTAATAATATCTATGCAATGTCAGTCGGCAAAATATTTTAAACTTATCTCAAAGACGCAAGTGTGCTAAACTATTCGTAAAGTAGGTATGTAATTATTTGAGAGCAACAAAGAAAATATTAATGCTAATGCCGACAAGACTTAAACCATTCAACGAACTTCTTCTTAATTTTATTATAGGAAGTAAAAGTAAACTGTCAAAAATAACGTTTATTTAAAACAAATCGTGTTTGATTTAAAGCGATTTTTTCTCGTAACAACCTATATATTATTTCTTAGAAATCTTGTTCTCATATGTTTTAAATACTTAAAAATATGGATATATATTTAAGTATAAAGTTAAGTGTTTACTTAAAAATGCTTTGAATTGTTGATCAAAACATTCTTGCCAGTTTTACAGGGGTATTTAATTGTATTAGATAAACTAAATCTTTGGGTAATCCACTTCAAAAATCACAGATTTTATGGACGTAAAAGACTACGGGGATATTCAGCCGCCGGGCCCAGTACAGGACCTGGACGTACAAAACATGGACAACTTATCTCTGGTGTCTGAATGCAACAAGAATCTATCACAGAAGGTGTCTCAAGTACTAAAAGATGGAAGGATAGCTGTTACCATCGGTGGTGATCATTCTATTGGGTTAGGTAAGAATTAGTTTGAAATAGATTATTTGGTTATATTTACTTACCTTTATAATCACGTGGTCTGCCAATTCGTTAACCATTTAATTGAACCTCTAAGGTCTTGGCGATATGCTCACCCCCTATAACATAGGACCTTAAGATAACAGGTGAAGTGTGGGCATTATACACCACTGCCACCCCCTTCTGAGTAATTTAGGCATGATGTTGTATGTGTCTAAGGTATAAGGGTCGACACACACCAAAAGCGCGTCGAAGCGCAGCGAATCGAAGCGCAGTTTCAGTATCATATGAATTTTAACTTTATTTTCATAACTATAATACTTATTATCGCATGAGACACTCAAACGACTCGCGCGGATGCCCGCGGCGCCGCGGGAATTCCGGCGAATTCCATAGCAGTAGTAGCGTAGTGTTTCTAATGCGATAATAAGTATTATAGTAATGAAAATAAAGTTAAAATTCATATGACACTGAAACTGCGCTTCGCTTCGACGCGCTTTTGGTGTGTGTCGACCCTAAGGTCTTGTACATACCGTTTTTCAGGTGCGCTGTCGTGTTTCGCGCCTGCTACAAATACGAAGTTAATAACCCTAGTACGTATTGTAACCTAGTCTTTTTTGTTTGGTTTGACGGCATCACAAAAAAAAACGTGTTGTAGAAAAGCCCTGAGAAAAATCACCGATCGTTATTCAACTTCTCTTTATAAACCTTGTCCAATTCCAGGCACAGTGGACGGCCACTACCAAGTGAACAATGACATGATCCTGATCTGGGTGGACGCACACGCGGACATCAACACCAACAAGACTTCGGGCTCGGGCTCTGTGCACGGCATGCCGGTCGCGCTGCTCGTCAAGGAATTTGCAGACTACTGGCCTTTTCTACCTACTTTTGATTGGCAAGAACTCGCGTAAGTTATTCCAAGTCTATTTTTCATGGAAATCTATTCTGTAAGGGGTAAGCATTTAGTCCATTTGATGGTATTTACAGCCCATGAACATAGCAGATTGCAGCTGCGTCGATATATCTGAGAACTACGGTAATATGCCTCGTGAGCCAGTAATTTTAGGTTCTTACCTGACTACCAAACCGTACCACAGTAGTGGAAGCACTACTGGCCACAGGTCAAAGGTGATATATATGATAGATGATACACTAAGACAATTTTATTTTATCTTATTGAAGAATATATACTTTAATTACCTATATTATTCACAGATTCTCCATCAAGAGTTTAGGCTACATTGGACTACGTTCCGTAGATCACTATGAGAGGCTAGCTATCGAGAAGTACCAAGTGCCATGCTTCGCTATGGAGGATGTTGATAAGTGAGTATGATAAACTTATTTTAATTTGTTTTTAAAGGAATTTAATATGCATGCATTTAACATAACGAATGTGCCAAATGAATTTACATCCAACAAACAAATTTCTTTAAGATATGATAATAAAATAAATCAATCTATTAATCTACTTCAAAAGTACATACATATATATCACAAAAATTACACGTTACTTTTTAGACATGGTATTAAACAGTCAATCCACCACGTCCTAAACTCGTTGGATCCAACTGGCAGCCGACCAATCCACGTCAGCTTTGATATCGACGCTTTGGATGCCTTAGAAGCACCCAGCACTGGCACAGCAGTCCGTGGAGGACTATCACTACGCGAAGCCATCAATCTTATGGAAATTATTCACGGAACTGGTAGACTTCGAGCAATAGACTTGGTAGAAATCAACCCAGCGATAGGTGATGAGAGTGACAGGAAACGGACCATAGATGCTGGCATCACAGTCCTGAAGGCAGCCTTGGGTTTCTCACGAAGAGGCACTGCGCCCAGGGGAGTGCTGGATCTTCCTTTACAACATCATAGTGAGAAAAATTTGATTTAAGTCTTCAGAAATAAGTTATAAATGTCTATACTTCGTGACATCTGTACAAATCATAAGGTCATTTGTAAAGACACGGTATTTTTTAAGTCATAACACAATAGTGTGGTCGATCCACTCCTATCAAGTCTTCTATTCGCATGCAAAAGTAGCCACAATTGCCGCTGCCACTTGTCTAGGCTAGGAGGATAGTAAAATTATTCTTAAAATATAGGTACCCCAATGAATTAGCTTTCGGGAGTAGGAAAATACAAATGTTAAACTAAAAAATATCCCTTTTTCTCTACATTTCCCCAAACTTTTATTACATTTTATTTAACAGAAGGCGCTGACATGCATCACTCGACGCGACTCGATGTTTGCTCTTCCACCGATGAAAATGTTTATTTTTTGTACCTATGTTTTTGTTTTTTAATAATTTTAAATCTTTAAAATAAATTTCTAAAGCGGTGAGTTTAAAAACTTTTGTGTTACTTTTCACGCAATGTACCTACGTTACATTGTGTGAAAAGTAACACAGAAATAAATATTATTTAAAAGCTTTTATTCAACTTGCTTGTCGCAGCCACCAGAACAAGCCGGGTTTCGAAAAGGCTTTAGTACCGTGGACCACATCCATACTGTTCGGCAGATTGTACAGAAAACTGAAGAGTACAATCAGCCGCTGTGTCTGGCTTTTGTGGACTACGAGAAAGCCTTCGACTCCATCGAAACTTGGGCGGTTTTGGATGCTCTGCAGCGATGCCGTATCGACTGGCGATACATCGAGGTGCTGAGATGCTTGTATGAGACCGCCACCATGACCGTCCAGATCCAGGACCAAAAGACAAGCCAAATCGAGCTGCGTCGGGGGGTGAGACAGGGGGATGTCATATCCCCAAAACTGTTCACCAACGCTCTCGAGGATGTCTTCAAGACCTTGGACTGGACTGGACGGGGTATAAACGTGAACGGTGAGTACATCTCGCACCTTCGATTTGCCGATGATATCGTCATCGTGGCGGAGTCGCTGGAACAGCTGAGCGAAATGCTGCACAGCCTAAATGAAGCTTCACGACGTGTTGGTCTCGGCATGAATTTGGATAAAACCAAAATTATGCTCAATGAGCATGTCATGCCGAGACCAATATTTGTCGATGGATTGATGCTCGAAGTTGTTCAAGAATACATCTACCTAGGGCAGGTCATTAAGCTTGGTAGAAACAACTTCGAGCGAGAAGTCGATAGAAGGATCCAGTTGGGTTGGGCAGCATTTAGCAAACTTCGTCAAGTCTTCTCTTCGCCTTTACCGCAGTGCCTGAAGACGAAAGTCTACAACCAGTGCGTCCTGCCTGTTATGACCTACGGTGCCGAGACATGGACATTAACGGTTGCACTAGTCCACAAATTTAAAGTCGCGCAGCGGGCTATGGAGCGAGCTATGCTCGGAGTTTCTTTGAAGGATAAAATTCGTAATGAGGTCATCCGACAAAGAACCAAAGTGACCGACATAGCTCGCAAAATAAGCTCGCTGAAGTGGCAGTGGGCTGGTCACGTTTGCCGACGGACCGACAGCCGCTGGAGCAAACGAGTCCTGGAATGGAGACCGCGACTCGGCAACCGTAAGGTGGGACGCCCCCCTGCCAGGTGGACTGACGACCTGAAGAAGGTCGCTGGAGGGGACTGGATGCGGAAGGCACAGGACCGGGTGTTGTGGCGCACATTAAGAGAGGCCTATGTCCAGCAGTGGACTGCGAGAGGCTAAATGATGTCGTATGTAACTGAATTTGTATAGGATTTTAGTCTCAATGAGAGCTTTTATGACAAATGATATTCAGGGTCTGCTGTTGTATTCTGGAGGGTGTCCAGAAGTTCGATAATTCTGGTTTAGACCCTTGTTACCGTTAAAAAAACCTATTTTTATTACTAAGTTAAAATAAAATTTTAGTTAAAAACATTTCAAAATAGCTCTTTGAAAAGTTAAAATAACCTTTTAACTGGTTTAACCAATCAATTAAATCCATTACCAAAAAAAAGCGTGTTACATTCGATATTTGGTCAATAGCGATAGGTTTCACCTACTACTATTATGGGACCTACTTTAACATAAAAGGTGAAGCGTGGATGTTACACAACTGCCACATTCTGGCTAATATAGGCGTGAGCTTGAAATAAAATGAAAATAAAATACAGTAAAACACGCTTAAGACGATTTCTCAGGGACCTTACCAAAAACGCGTCTTAAGCGAGAAAGCGTATTTAGCGTGATCGTCTTAAACGGGTTCTACTGTATATTTATTTGCCAAGAATATGGTACAATGTTATTATAATTTTAGCATATCCAGCCATTTAGCAGAATGCAAATATTATGTTAAATTAAGAAAATTGACAATCATTATGCAATCATGATATATTAATTGATTTCTTCTTAGTTTCATGATGTTATTGAATTTGATGCCAATTTGGTAAGGCTGTTACAAATTTAATCAGCATGACATTAACTCATATTTTTATGAGTTTTCTTTGATTAAATCCTTGCAACTTGACTTTACAAATGTAGCGAACAAATAAATACTGTAGCGAACATGCTTGTGATATGGGTAAGTTAATTATAATTAGATAGTGTACCTACACTTAATTTAATAAATAATGGCCTGTGCCTTTATGTAAGCTTAAAATACAGGAAAGCGAACAATCACCTCTTTTTATATAACAATATGTTAAAATATGTCGGGCACTGACGCTGACGCTTGCTTTCAACCGCGACCTTTAATTAATTCGTTTTGACATGTTCTGTCTATTCGCTTGTAGTTCAAGGCATTTACCTTAAAATCGGTTAAACCACTTATAGCTATATGTACATTCTTATCCTAGATAGGTATTCCTAATAGTATCACTATTATGAATACCTATCTAATAACTATAACATTTGATAATAATTTTAACTAAGTAAGACCATAGGTAAAAAAAGATTCTTATTTCCCAACAAACTTTAATACTTAGTCCTTATTAGGCAATTTAGGCAAACACGTGACAGGGGGTGAGCCTAAGCTGTCGCTATCCACCGGGAACAAATCCTACTCCTTGCTGCTTTTGAGAATTTCCTTACGGGAAAAGCCGCATACACTAACCACTATACCAACGAGGCAGCCTCATCAGCAGATAAGTAGGTAACATAAACCTATTTAGACTCAACAAAAAATATAGTTCCATCTTTTGTTCATAGATGTCGATAACCATGCTTTCTCTGGCCCATTGTTTACTACCATTACCAGATAAAAACAACCAGATCGACGAAGAAATAAAAGCAATTGTCAGTAAATACATCAGTAAGATACCCGACGTCTCGCCGCAGTTTGTTATCAACCAGGGGTTATCCAAAGTGATATCACGATATTTTAAACAAAAAGTATCGACGTTCCCCCTCTACAGAATAAGTTTGAAGTTGGATAGGAACCCAGTGAAGATACCCTGGTCGTTAGCGGATCCGGTGAATCAACCTGACCCCAGGACAATGTTCAACCAAGATAAAGATAAAGTAAAAGAAAAGAGGACGTACAAATATGTGCCAGCAAGGAAGGTAAAAGAGCAATAATTTTCAAAAAAAAACAACTGAAATTACAATAATTTTAGACTTTTCTCATGGGTGACATTGTCAGAACTGGACCTAATTAAAATGGGAACAATCGGGAAGCACCAGCTTTCAAATAAAAAATAGAACCATTAAAATCGCTTCGCCCAGTCGAAAAGTATGAGGTAACAAATAAAAAAAGTGAAAAAAATACAGACGAATTGAGAACCTCCTCCTTTTTTTGAAGTCGGTTAAAAATAGGAATAAAACGTCATCAATATTGTTTCGTTTTTTATTCATCTTGATTTAATTCATTAAACAGATAACTAGAAACATTATCGTGGAATCTCATGGCCCACAGATTATATTTCGTTTGGGTACAAGTTTCAATTTAGTTTTAAAATATTTTGAATTATTTTCGTTGACCGTTCGTCTTTATTACTTAATAATTAAGTAGGTAAATATTTTACAAAATTATTTATTATTTGATTTACTTGATAAAAATAATGACAAAAGCATTTTGAAATCAAGTGTACACTGAAACAAATTATATAACGGTTGCTGGATGCAGCTGATTAAAGAAATTGACTAACTATTACGATACTAACCCTGTTTAATTTTCCAAACGTATATACTAACTAAGCGTATCTATTAAGAGAATATATATAAATACATAGCATATGTGATAGTACATAAGGTATATGTGGCAGTTTACAAATAGTTGGTACATAAATTATAACGAAGTAATCTTTTTTATTCAGGTAGCTACGTTAGGTACGGACAGTATAACACTTTTTATTTATAACCTAACATTAATAACAATTATAACACACCCTAACATTTATTATACACGCGTTATTTGTAGATAGAGTAGACATACCTATGTGAAAATATTTACAGTTAAAATAAAGAAGAATGGAAATGCAGGTCTGGTTACGACTTTTCAAGTGTTGTCCCACTGGTAATGACGATCAGTGGGACGGTGGTCTACGGCTAATTGGTCACCTTATTACGGTTGATAATGATTTCTATTCAATCAGTTACAGATAAAATTTTTGGTACAGATTTTTACACATGAATCTGCTTCAATCACCATCAATATTAATCGCGGCAACGAGCGAACTCTGCATGCGGCAACGAGCGACATCATCTTTTTAAATTTCACAAGAGATTATAAGGTGAATAAATGTTTTTTGCGGACCTTTTTTTGGTGGTAAAATATTTCTGACCGCATTACATAGTTTGGGAAGACAATGTGGTTATGTGACCTGCACCCACAAAACAAGACACCAACCTTGAGCCTACTCACGCCTTCTGGACACTGGAACTATGCTATACATCATGACGAAACAGGTCATACACTGCCGCCCTCTATACCCAAAGCAAATATTCAACAAGGTTTGTTAGACATTTTCTATGAAAATAAAAAGAATGAAAAGTCGCAATTAATAACAGGACGGATTAAAATAAAAAAAAAACTGATTGATAAACAAATAGTATATTCGTCTAGAAGTTGACTTGAGCTCGGTAATGTGTCTGGAACTTGTTGGTTTTCAAAGACATCTTCATCTGCCACTTGGCCTGGACACGCTTCATGAAGTGGATGTCTCGAGCTTTTCTGGAACAAGAGATTTAAGTGTTAGAACGTTGCTCTAGTCTAGCAATGCCTCACCACAAGGTCTCGGGTTTGCTACTTAACACTTTAACCGCCTGATCGCGAAATCGGGCCCATTCCGCCTGAGTCGGCTTTATCCGACACAAAACATTGTGTACTGTATATTCGATTTATAAGCTCTCTTTTTGAGACGCCTTCACAGCTAAACCACTAATGAAATGGTATAGAGATAATAATTATCTGTATACCATTTCCATCAAGACAAGTAATTATTCAAGACTCCAGGAAGGACTTAGGCTGCTTTTTATCAACGTACCCACCCCGCGGTGGGAGCCTGAAGTAGTAGTCTCTTTCTTTATACGACGTATGTAGCGTATAGACGTGCTGTCCACCTGATGACAGGTGGTAACTACGGCCCATGAACGTCAACAATCTAGAAAAGTCGATTGTAGATGCGTTGCTTCATCTGAGGCCTACATTGTCATGTACCAGTAAAAGTACCTGTAGACAAGCGGCTGCAGGTTAAAATTAAGACATTGGTGCTTCAGCCCTCAAGCTTGTTCACAGAAGCTCAACCACCATCAGTAGCAACGTATGTCGAACAATAAAAGGTACTTACTTAGCAGCTACGGCCTGCTCCTTAGGTGCCCAGCCGAGTGCTTTGTATACGCCGAGAAGTCTGTGCAGTTTGCGGTCCGATTTCTTCACTAGAGCTGCGCTGTTGTGCGTCAGATTTTGTTTGTAATATCTGCAATCAAATAGTCCTGCATTGAGCAAATTCCATGGACGAAGTTACGGAAAGCTCAACCACCAGATGTCGCTCTGATGATTAGTTGAAATGGGCGCTCTGATTGGTCGAGAATCAAATTCAGCCACCAGGTGTCGCTCAGATAATGATCCAAAATGTTCCCAATGAGCAAGTTTGTCTATGGAATCATTTGACAGTAAACTTTATCATAGAGATATCAAATTATGATTAACTTCTCATTTTAGATACAGATAGCGCGCGAGTTGAATGCAGTCGGGGTCTGAGGTAAAGAGCGGGAGCATCTCCCCCCGCTGTCCGCACGCCCCACCTCACGCGCCTGCAGTGTAGTGATGTGCCATCCTTGTCAACTATCGTACGTTTGCCGTGTTATTGTGTTAATACTGAAGTTCCCGTGTTATTTTTTATTTAAATAATGACTGATCCGAGTCCATCAAGTTCGTTACAAGAAAACGTAAAAAGGTTAAAAGAAGCTACGGAGCTGGCGGTTTCTCAGGTTACAGAGGAAGATTGGCGTGGCTTCGATGATCACGTCATAATTTTAGAAGAAAATTATTGGCAAAGAGATGGATTAATTGAAGATACCATTCATCATTGAGGTCAGCGACGGCGAGTATAGTGACACCGATTCAACCATATCTGCCGTTTCTGAATCTGATTATTATTTTTTTTATTTCGTTTTATGAAATGATTATTAAAAACGTGTGATAATTATGATATTGTTTTTTTTTCATCATGTTAACCTAGTGTAATAAATAAAATTAAACTTATAACATTGTTTAAATTTATCGACATTCATTACTCATTGTGGTCATCAATAATTATAATTAGGTCACAGCATTACCGCATTCCTGAGCTCTGCATTCAACTCGCGCGCTATCAGTAACTTGTGTTCAGATACTAAAAATCATGATGATATTTAGTACTTATACTATTGTGATGTTTGAAGACAAGTTTAATTGAGTTCAATTTTTACAGATTAAATATTTTAGCTTGCATATTTATTTCAAATGTAATCAGATAAACAAGATTTAAAAAAAAATGTACTGAATAAATTAGTCTTGTCCTTTCTGCCAAACCCCATGGGATGAAAGCGTGATTTAATTTAAGTATGTATATTGTACTGTCGGTAACTGAGTACACAGTAACAATTCATAATATCATTTTTATTACCTTGAGAAACAATAACAGGCAGGCAATAAACTGCATGCAATATAAACTTTCATTATTGCCGTGGCCTTGTTAGAAACAACGCTAATTACACACAATTTCAATATGCAGGTGCATGCTTTATAATATTACTAGCTGACCCGTGCCCACTTATTGGGCATAATGTTCAAAAATATATATCTTTCATAGTTAAGGCAGCGTTCCTAAATTAATATCTACATGAAACTAACTTAATACCTACCTATAACCTAAATTAATATCTACACAAAACAAACTTAATACCTTCCTATAACCTAAATTAATATCTACATGAAACTAACTTAATACCTATAACCTAATTTAATATCTAGGTACATGAAACAAACTTAATGCCTATCTATAACCTAAATTAAATGAAAACTATATAAACATAAAAGATTTTTTTTTTAATGTACCGAAAATAAAATTAATGAATGTCGAAAGTGTGTTACGAAAAATTCAATTTTGGGGACGTCCGCTGCGTAAAGAGCCGACCGCGCGAATGAGCCGCACGGAGTCTCAGATGTATGTAAAAGGAAGGTCACGCCTCCTTCTTCCGAAGTGAGCACGAACGCGAACCGAAATAAGCCGAAACCATCGCGCGCCGCTGCCGCGCTGCTGTGGCCTTCACGTATAACGATGAGTTTTTCTCCGATTCTCTTTACAAAACGGACTACCACGTAAAAACCTTTTAATTTTTCGGTTTTTTATATAGCCTATGACACTCAGCGATAATGTGGCTTTCTATTAGTGAAAGAATTTTTAAAATCGGTGCAGTAGATTCCGAGATTACCCCTGACAATTTAACAAACACACAAACTTTACCTCTTTATAATATTAGTATAGATTTACTTATTGAATAAAATATTTGTTTTTTGCTTATATTTAGACATAAGTTACAATCGCCCACGGAAATAAGATTTTCATATTATGTATTCTTAGCATTGTACTGTAACTAATTATTATAATGTATTCTATTTGTAGCTATTTTATCGATAAGCATTTCCTTGTAGATGATCTAACAAGTACTCATTATTATGATGACATGCTTTTCAATTTCAAGTTCACTAATTAATGTGAGAATTAGAAGGATGCTCCTGTACTGGTAGTTGTAGATTATTATATAGAACATTTAACACTAATTCAATCTCTGAATTTTAACTAAAATCATTTTAAAAAATAGTAAGCAGATGATTTTACCTCATAAGAGACCGGTGTCCAACAGTAACTCCAGATGGTAGCACCAGTTGTACATCATCGCCATCAAGGGCCGCAGGACCTTCTACTTCTTCATCCACCTCCATATTTTCATCACCTTCCTTCTGGTCAGGGTATGAGGCACTGAAAAAGAAAATAAATTATTAAAATATTATTATTATTCCAGCTTCTTGACACCACAGACATAGCAAGAAGACTTAAAAGGACGAAACCTTTTGAGCTAGTTCAATGAAGTGAGTGCTTCAAGTGGTGTAGTTACACTACTTTTAAAGAACACATGAACAATAATAGAGACAATAATACAGGTGTTAATGTACACATTTTACATTAGGTCAAAATTAAATAACTCATTAGTCTCTTATTTTATATCTAGACTAGATTTATTTATTTATTTATTAGGCGCAAAAACACATTATAAACATGAAAAACTTTAAAAGAGATAATGTACAGTTCAGATCTGAATCGTAACAATACATATCGCTGGCCCCGGGCAATAAAGTGGTAATATCAAAAATTGATTTTTACAGGAAAAATAAAAGAAGCTAATTTGCTTATAGTGCAGCGTACAGTTATCTAAAACAGACGTTTAAAGTGTCAAAAGAAAGCAATTTTATTTACCTATTTTACCTTTTTAAAATAATTCAAATATAATACATATTTAAAGAAATAATTGAAAAAATATAAAACAAATTATAGACGATATTGCTTTAATTGTAACATCATTAATAACTTTATAAACACACCGAACACTGTGATTCAGGACTGTAAGAATATAATACGACGAAATTGCCGCTTTAGATCTTGAGCGTACCAGCCGATTACTACCTTTTTCAGGAAAATTTTATAGCCAAAACTTAGCTGTATCATCTACTAATCGCTATTTTAGTATCCCTTCAATAAATAATATTTTTATGTAACCATTGTAATAGACCGAATGTATAACCATTTCAGACAGTACTTTGTTGACAGTCACTTCACGACGGTGTTTCTACTACCTATTTTTTGCTTAATTAAAGTTTAAATGATAATGACTTTGTAAAAAAAAAACTTTTCTATCACATATATTTTTTATTTATTAAAATTTGGCAAATAACTGAAAAAAGAGACAATACTATTTTACCTTAATTAGAATAAAATCACATAATTTTAATTAGCAGTTATACTTTGAAAACAAAAATAAAATGGTTACCTTATAAAGTAAAATGTATTATACCTACTGCTTTAATAATTTAATTTGAATCTGCGCTTTCAATATCGATTTCTTATAATATTCAAAGTTCCCAACACAATGCAAATTGTTATAAAATGTATGATAATGTTGCGGGATTGCTTCAGTTTTTCAGAGACTTATCAAATCATCGTAAAGTGGTTTTGGTAAGGCAATTGGCTCTCTGTACAGAGCTCTCAATTCATCTCCTGAAAGATCAGTCACTGGCGTCTTATTGGGTCTTCCTCTTGAAGATCTGGTGTTTGATGCAGTATAAGAAATATAATAATCAAAATTTTTAAATTGTCATTGTAGCAATCCTAGTCGGACTACTATCTTTATGGGATTACTCATGGTCTGTCGATTCACCCACATTATAATATTTTATAGATCGAGAGTCACAATTTTTCTTCTGGTGACAAGGTGTGCTAAATATTAAAGTTGGAGAAGCTACAAAGTCAACATTATCGAATATAGCAGACTCGTATGAAATAGTAGTAGGGGATTGCTTTAAATGTGATTGTAAATCGAAATTGGGTGAAATACATTGGAGTTGGGCTATGAGTTCCAGTGAGGTTTACGTCTTCCACACTCTTCGAAATGGTGACTTCTTTTGTTTTTTCAACGAGACAAAAATGAACTTACCTAGTAAAATATCAAATCTGTCATAAAACAACTTAAGTTAATGACAACATTTTTATAATTATTTTATAAGCTTTAATATACTATAATTTTGTTCGACTTATGTCCGTTTTTTCATCAACATTATAATATGATTTGTTTACTTATGTAACCGCTGAAGAGCCCACATTGCCATTGTTCACGCAAAATACTATGAAACAACATATTACATACACATTCACACACACACACACACACACACACTACACTCATCATTTTAGTTTAATATAATTATATAGGTATACCTATTACTATTTAATTTGAAAAAACCTATAATATGTATATAAATATAGGTTTTTTCAAATTAAGTAGTACGTGAGTAGGTAGATAATGATAGATTAGGGGTTAATAAAAAGTAAATATATTCAACTAATAGAAATAAGGTGTATGTAGATAGGTCGGTAGGTATTACAAGAATTTAAAATTATTATTAATATAATACCTAATAATCTCACCGATTAATCACTTACCGTCAGCCATGGATAACATTATTTTAGCTCGAGATTTTATTACACACACAGTTTATTAAGGATACTAAGGATTATTAAGTTTAGTATAGGTACTCTTAGAAAAAAAAACTAAAAAGTGAAAAATAATTCTTATTATAACCTGAAAATAATAATAAACGAAAAATACTAGTACTATTGTGAAAAAAAGCGTGGGTCGCTCGATAGACGAAAAATATGGCACAGAGCGCCCCACGCTTTTTTTCACAATAGTACTAGTATTTTTCGTTTATTATTATTTTCAGGTTATAATAAGAATTATTTTTCACTTTTTAGTTTGATGTGCTTTAAAAGCGTGTTTTTTTAGTTTTTTTAAACTATATTTATTTTTCACTTTTTAGTTTTAGTTTTTTTTTAATCCTGGCGATCCTAATCAGGATAATGTGATAAATTTATGAAATTATTATATTGTCGCTGATTCTTTACAAGTGTAGAAAGTTTGAATTAAATCTGTCCGTTTAAAGTGGGTCAAAATCGAGTCCAAAGGAGTCGGTTACATACAAACAAACAAACAAACAAACAAACAAACAAACATACAGGTGAAGCTAATATAAGCGTGTTAAAAAGAAAAAGACGTCACACGCTGCACTGGCACCGCCCGCCGAATTGAGTTAATATTTGTATCAATTGATTACCTAAAAACATGATGCTAGAAAGTATGCGGTAATTATTTATGCGTAGGAATAAAAGGGATGGCGGTCAGCGTAACACGACAGAACGGCGCGAGGGTTACATTAATTTTTCGGGAAGAAAGGCGTAATAGCTTGTACAGAATAAAATGTCTTGTGATTTCTTCGTATTAAATGTTTACAGTTTATTGATATAATTCATTTACTTCCAAAAACGCGGTTAAATTTATTACTGTTACTTTTTGTTAAGAAATGTAGTGTAATGATGTTCACCGGTTTTGGTGTTATATTTTAAAGAGTAATGCAATAATACATTTTTAATCGTAAGAGAATTTGCCATGCAATAAAGCTGTAATTGTCATATTTTCTAAAGAAATACTCATGTAAAAAATCTGAAAAAAATAAGAGAGATAGACTGATACTCAGAGAAGCCAAAAATCAAATAACATTAAAAAGGACGTAACCGGCGTTTACCACTATATTGCCCGGGGCCAGCGATATGTGCACACAGCAAAATCAGTATTGAAAACTCAAAAAGCTCTAACTACTAAAAATAATAAGTAAACGGTTACAATAAATAAATTAACAATCAAACATGATTATTATTTTGTTTGGATGCCTCAGATGCTTTTACAGGAGGAACTGACACACCCAAACCAATACTGAGATTGTTGTTGTGTGAGATTGTAATCTATATGAAGTATCTTAATTGTTTATAAGAAAAATAAAAAAAAACTTGAGCTAGCCTGACAAACATAGGTCTGCTTTTTGATTTTCAAGCAATTTTTACTTCATATGAACATTAAGAACTATAATAATAAGGAATTGATGTTGATGGCGCTGCTTATAGTACGCGGCGCGTATCTTGAGGCGGTTCCTGACTTGGGAGCTCTAACCACTAGTAGCTTGGATTAATAGATGAGATAATTAATCAGGCTTAAACAAAATAGTTGCAAAAAAATATGCTGAAAGGTCTAATCATTGTGTGTCGTTTTTTGTGATCATTATTATCAAATTATAATCATTAGCCATTTTACTGATATAATTATAAAATACGTTAAATCTTAGTGTATAAATTATTTCTGTTACGAATTGCGTCGCAATCGTGAGGTAAACAGATAAGTGTTGAAGGTCAACCAGTCAAATACCTATAACCAATAATAAATACGCAATATTTAACATAACAATAATAATATTATTATGATAAAACAAATTCTTCATAGCATGGTATAATAATATCTTTGCAAGTGATGCCTCCGCTTGCCTGAAGCCTAAGATTCCTTTTCTCTACCCTCCTTCAGTCCATACCCTTTTAAAAAAACAATTCAGAGCTAAATAGCGTCATAGTACTCTTATAAGAAATTATTTTTGTCTAGCTGTAGAATACTCAAGATGATTCTGTTTTCTAACCCAAAATTTTATAGAGAAAAGATTTGTGTTTTTGTTTTTGTCTGTTTGTTTGTTTCCTACTTTAACTAAAAACTACTGTACTGATTTATTAGGAATTTAGAAAGTTACATTTGTACCAAGTAAAATAGGCTATATTATCAACCAACCACGCGGCGGAACTGATTGCGAAAGCTAGTCTAAAATAAAACTTAGAGCCTGCAGTTACCTGTAATCATAGAAATCTGCATACTCTGCTAAGGCCAGACCTTCATGCAGCATTTTGCAGTGGCCTTTATCAACCATGTGTGCCCTCGCTGCGTCCATAGAGTAGAATGTGCGGCCGGTGTCATTGCACCATAGACACATGTATCCTTGTGATATCTGTGAGAATAAAACTTTGTTAGTTACAAGTCTAAAATTATAAACAGCATTCTTATTATTATGATAGGGTATTGCATTAAAAGAGTAATTAAGAAATGTTAACAGTATGAATAAATCATGAACTTGAATAATATTAATAACAGACCAGGCAATCATATCAGGCTATATGTAGAGAAATACAGTAAATAGTGTTATGCTAAGCAGTGAGTTCTTTTATTTGTAGAGACAAGATTATTCATACTGCCTATCCACTGTAAAGGCTGTGCTTTGCTGCTATGGTTTTGTTCGAAAAACGCAGCTCTGCACACATAAACATAGGTTATTGACCAACTAAGTGACAAGCTGAAAGGGATGTCACATGCTGTTCAATTTATTAGTGAGCTGGAGTTCTGACAAAATGTTTTGTACATTTGTAATGTGGGAAATATAGTTTTTAACTGGTAATTAATACTCTTGCATAACATGAACACAAACTCATTTGTGACTCAAGATTTCTATATAACGATATGAATAGAACATTTGATTATATTTACACAGATGTTTAATAAGTTTAAATGAATAAATCAGAACATACCTTTTCCCCTAAATAAAGCAGTAAGTCCTGAATATGAATGCAGTACTCTACATCGGGTATAAAGAAGGAATGGCTCTCAGACATGTGCTTGAGATTTTTGACCATATTCTTGCTGTGGTGGCTGCAGAAGAGGCAGTCCCGAGGCTTGATGAGGGAATCACTGCCTTTGATTCGACATTCCTCCCACTCATCAGAGTCAAGCTGAAAAAAGGAAGCATGATGTAGTTGGTTCAATGAGTGCAAGTCAAGATTATAAATGTAAAATATTAAAAACCACAATCAAATTTTCCAAAGTGGGCTCAATTTCTTTTTACCACCGACTAGTCCTTCAAACCCATAGTCAGCACATCTGTTCTTTCATCCATAATGAAAGTGAAAAGTTTACACATTGAACTTCATCAGCAGCAATTTATTCAGTATCAATAATTTTCAATTGGTAAACACAATGCATAACCTAAGAAAACATGGAACAACATAACCTACAAAAACATTATTTTATTAGGTAACTGTCTCAGTCTAAGAAAATGTAAATAAATAAATAAATAAATGAATGAAAAATATTAAATGTCTAAAATACATGTCCTTTATATTTTTTGCTAACTATATTGATATAATGACTAAATAAGAAATATTGTGCAACAATTAAAATACCACAGAAATAACCGATAACTTATAAATAATAACAAAAATAAAGAATTACCTCTTCAATATCTGAATCAGTCTCAACATCTTCTTCACCAGATCCATTTCCAGGATGGAGTACTACAAACTTGTTTGGTTGACTTGAAGCAGTCGCACTTGGTTCCACCTTCACAAAACTATCAGTGTCTGATGGACCACTGTGCTCCTCTTCCTGCGTCTCATTCTCAACATACCTTTCCTCACACAACTTGTGCTTCTTACTGTTCAAGTGGTTGTTGTAAGCATTCTTTGTGTTGAACAATTTGGAGCAAAATTTGCAGTACTGTGATTCGTCACGATTTACATTTTGAATCAAATCTCTGTGCTCCTGAGCTCGTACCTCGAACTCCTCAAGAGTTAAAGGCGGTATTGAAGCAACTTTCCTCTTCAAATTATATCTGTGCCAATCTAATTTGTAATGTTCACGCTGAAGTTCAGGCGTTTTGAACATCACCTGGCATGTTATACACGTAAACGAATCAGGCATGTTGAGTAATATTACACAGTACTTTATAGCTATCACCAACTTCACAGACACCAGACAAACACTCACAGGAATTGATTTATTATAGCAGTGAAACGTTAGAATTAGAATGGGAGGAAGGAATTGATATAAAAAACTGGTCAGATTATTTGATCGGATGAGACAAAAAGAGCAGCACACAAGGGAGGTCTATGGAACTGACTGATATGACTGACATTAGTGACATTTGTGACAGTTCAGAACATATGTGCCATGATCGCGTTTACACGGTCAATCGAGAATCAATTAAAGTTAGTTTATGCTGGGTCCACACCTGACCAACGAAGGCCAACGAACGGCTAAGGATGTTACAAAATTATTCGCTTGACATAATATCGATTAGTGTTTATTCGATTATTAATAACTTACATAAGTTAATAATCAAGTGGCAATTACTTATTTTTAACTATTGATGCCATTTCGAGTGGATTATTCGCGAGTCCCGTCAGTCTTCATCGTTTACTTGGTCCAATACACATTCAAACATAAGCTACACACAAATTCAAATCGAATGAAACGTAATGTATATAGGTGATGCGAATAACTTTATCACATCCCTAGCCTTCGTTGGTCGTTCGTTGGCTCGGTGTGGGTGGACCCAGCATAACGCACACTAATTCAAACTGGAACCTTGCACGAAACAAATAAATTAAGGCTACGAGAACATGTAAATGCTATTTTTCACTCAATCAAGTGAATCAAGCTAAAGTCAATCAAGCTGTCAGTAGCTGCAGTTTAGTTTTTGTTAAATTTATGATTATTAGCGACCTCAGAACAAGGAAATGACTCAGAGATAATAGCAATAATATAAATACATGCTCTCTGGTATAAGTGGTCTTCTTTAGTCATTGGGTCTGACTGACTGACAAGACAAGACTGGCACCAAAAAGTACCTATATAAACACACAATTTCTTGATGAACTTGTGCTGTGTCTAAAATTCGAATAAAACTAATTTATTCATTTATGTGTTATGGTGCTATCATCAACGTACTTATAACACATGTTTTAAATATAAACCTTCAACAATATTTAATACCCATCGAAGCTAAGAATGTTGGAAACAGAAGAAGTCGACGATGATTTTTTCACACCACTTGCAGGGTTGGTTGTTATTTTTGATATAATTACTTAATTATATACTGAGGTGTTAGTCAAAAGTTTTAAAATGTTTCCATTGTTTTAGCACATCTTTAGCAAATATATTTGGAAATGTATCAAAAAGCAAAGATAGTTCAGGGAATGATTCACTTAAGTATATTCCACCGAAACCACAAAGTATAGTGCCCAAGAAGAAGGAACCGGCAAAGGCGACAGAATGTGTGTTTGCCTGCGCTCTTGTTGGACATGAATGGTAAGTTATAAAATATTATAATCATGTAGACTCATCTACTTCTGACTTGTGTTATATTCCTTGACCATTATACATAATTATTGATATCTTTGAATCCTGTAAAACATTGAATACTTTGGTTCAATAGTACAGCTGGAGCTCTTTAATCTGA
Source organism: Hypena proboscidalis (assembly GCA_905147285.1). Classification (NCBI taxonomy): domain Eukaryota; kingdom Metazoa; phylum Arthropoda; class Insecta; order Lepidoptera; family Erebidae; genus Hypena; species Hypena proboscidalis. Next base: position 13,763,187 of record LR990128.1, on the reverse strand, counting down.
ACACTGAAAACTATCTCCTGTTCAGATTAATGGAGCATTTGGATAACAGTTCTGAAAAAATAAATAAAATTTTCGTTTTTCTTTTTTTTTTGTTCAAAAGCTTGCTAGTAATTTGGAAATACAAATGAATAGTATGCATTTTAACCCCTTCCAGCTAAGCTTAATTTGCTTGTGTTAGGAGGAAATTCACATCCGTGGTGTAATGGTCAGGGTTCAAACCCACAACCTCTCGACTCTCGATCGTAAGACGCCTTAACCGATGTGCCATGGGTGCTTTTTTATTTAATGACAAGTTCAAAGTATTACCTCACAATTTGCCTAATAGCATCTTGTCTGGCCCAGAAATATCCACTTGTTTAGTCCTTAGAAAGGACTAAACAAGTGCATCTAATCAAGGAAGGCACCATATTAGCAAGAAAAAATTAAAAAACTTTTTTACATTGCAGGAGCAACAATGCCTACAACTCAAGAGGGAAGCTAGGACTTGCCATAGTGAAGATTCAGAAAACTGGTGACCACAATATTGTACTCTTTGACTCTAACAAAACAACTCTATCCAGCACAAGTATCTCGCAAAAACTAGAAATAACTATAAAGAACAAAACATACATTTCTTATTATGATAGCCTCCAGAAATATTGGAGTCTTTATGGTACAGAAGATGAAATAAATAAGATTGCAGAGGTATTAAAAAGTTTTTCCGCTAAAGTAAATCATGATTTACTTACAGACAAAAGTCTTCCTGATCCTGATAGTACTGAAATCACAGGAATAGCATCCATAGATGAAAGTGAACAGCAAAATAGGGAAAGTGATACAGACTCTTCCTTAAACAGAAAAACTAAAGCTTCTATTCTTAACCGAATATCTAATATGGGTCATTCTGTGTTACCAGTGAGGTCATTACCCGCAGAGATAAGCAGTGACTCTTCTGATATCAATGAAATTGAATCACAACCTAAATTAATTAGACACAAACCAGTTAAAACTACAATTAAACGCAATAGTGTTGAAACCTTGTCTGACTTGACTTCAACTGAAACTCAAAGGGTAATTACAGCCAAAACAGAACCTGAACAGAATCTATCCATTTACCACAGTCAAATAATGCCTATGGCAAATACTAGCATTATTGCTAGCTCAAGCGGTGACTTTGGTATGTTTGTGTCAGAACAAAGGATAAGTAACAGCGAGATGAGAATTAATTTGAATAGGATAACTGACAAGGTGGACTTGGTTTTAAATAAAATGAATTCTTTAGAAAATAAGGACAACAATACAAATGTGCAATCAAATGAAATTCTCCTTAAGTTGCTTGCAGAATATGAAATAAAAATTAAGGTGTATTCAGATTTGCTCAAATCAAGAGGTATTGATGATAGAAAAATTGCAGAGGAGAGCTTAAAGTCTTCAAATGAAGAAAGTGAAGTAGAAATATTAAAAAATAAAATAGCTAATATTGAGAAGGAGAATGAGGACAAAACTAATGAAATTGATAATCTTCAAAAAGAGATTAAACTTTTAAAAGACAAATGTTATCAACAGGATCAAGCCCAACATAGTAAAGAAAATGAGTTGATCTCAAAAATAAATGCTTTAAAAAATGATTTGAAAGTGAAGACAAAGGAATTAGCTGATTTAACACAAGAGACTCAAGATGCAGCCACAAATACAAGTGCCAATAATGATAATATAGCTGATAAAATGAAAAATATTATGAATGAAACATTCCAAACCATAGCAATGAATTTCAAAAATGATGTGGAGTATACTGGTGAAACTGTCAAACGAATTGTAGGAACAGTAATAAAGAAAATCACAATTCGGACATTAAGTGAATTATAATAAATGAAACCATGTATGTAAACATTAATTATATATTCCGTAGTAACTGCTATTGTAGCAGTTATGCAGAATTCTGCATTAAATAACTGCCCATAATATATTCATGTTAGTTGTATTCTGGACAATATAATGGATGGACACTATATTTTTGATGAAATCAGGTTTTTGATCAAAAAGCTATGCTTTCGATCAATTATGGATATGTTAGGTAAGAAGGTTGAGGTGCCTTGGCCTTCATGGTTATTTTTTTTAACATTGAAGCCTAGACTTTTAATAAAAAACTTGATTTGATCATAAACCTGCGACATATAGATTTTTTATTGTATGCCAGATTAATAATACATTGATAAGTCAATTAACCATTTTATACCTATAACATTAACAATCCTGTATTCAGAAAATAAATACATTTTTAAAGCGTAAACCTATCCGGTTGTGTTCAATCAACAATTAAATTAAAGCTAAATAGACTAACATAACATTACGCTTTTATTAACCAGAAGGGTGTGGCAGAGGTGTACAACACCCAAGAATAGCATAAGTAAGTATTATATTCGTTTATTTAGTGTGGTCTGCTCATAACGATGACGCATCTGTGCCTTGTTTGCCACATTATACAAATTTACAAGCAAATGTGACATTTATCCGTTATCGTCGTCGAGTAGCCCTGTCTTCCCCATCACATCCAATAAATCAAAGATAATGTAATACTACCAATAAATCGCAATATTAATGAAGAGAGAATGAATCACGTCTAGATAATATTGATTTATGTAAGAAACACAACATTACATTATTATGGATAGGCAAGCAAAATCGTATACTAAGTACAAGTATTAATATGCCCATAAGTAGCTACTTTTTTTTATTGGGTGACAAAAATGTTCAGTTTGATGCTGCTGCCTTATAGAGGCGCTCGGTCTACACACATAATTATTATTTTACAGCGATGCATGGCGCTCAGTCAGACTTTAAGGCCGGGCCCACATATTGAAATTGTAATTCTTGCTATAGATGACGCTAATTATTTTGAGTTTGTTATTAGTTTAGTACAGATTTAGTACCTATTTGTGGGATGCCACTCATATACTATTTTTGTTAGGTAAACGCCATCTATGCACATTAAAGGTAAACGCCATTTAGGCACATTAAAGGTAAACTTACGTCCGTTGTTTCGGATTGTACTTGTAAGATGTCACTAGCAGTAACTAAAAGTCAAGCACTTCCATTCAAGTGACAGAACCATAAATTCGTTCTTCTGAGCCATAAACCCATGATTCGAACTGTCATAAAATCACAAAATGATTTCTGTAAATAATTGTTTTCATGAATTTTATTGATTTTAAAAGTGAATAAAAGTTAAAAACTGCAATCATGGACGAGTTACAGAAATCCTTAAATGAATACGAAGAACAGGTATCAAGAACGGAGAAGGGATACAAAACTTACTGGATCCCTACATTTGTATTTTTACTACTAGATTTTGTATTTGCAGCTTGCTATGGTTAACAGAACTCTTGAATCTGTTAATGACGACAATGAACGTGAATCTATACTTAGTTTGCAATCAGACTTGCAACAGCTTATTCAGCTGACTAAAGAAAGTTTGGCAGCTCTAGAACCTAAAGAAGCTACTACTTCAGAGACTCAAGCAACTGTTGAATTAGATGACGAGTATGCCCTTTTTATGGTAAGGATCTCTTTCTCTTTAAATAATTTATCAAATAATTTTACAATTAAACTGTGATTGTTTCATGATGTCTTGTGTGACTTGTGACACAGTTATAAAACTTGCTTGTGCTGTTTTCTAATTTTTGTGACTAATATCAGTTAAAGATGCTTTACCACAATCTGACTTCTTCTTCTTCATTTGAGTTGATGGCAAAGTCAAATTTTATTAGCCCAATATGTGGCTACCTGAACAGCACTTCCATCTGTGTTCATAAGGTCATCCTTCATGCAGGTAGTGGGGCACGCAGGACAAGTTTAAATATGGGCCATGGTTTGTGTGGCCCCACATTCACAATTTATGTTTGTTTTATCTGCAAAACCCCACTGTATCATATTGTACAATATGATACAATCTGACTAGTAATGCAACAGTCTACAATAGGCCACACTTACAAAAATGACACTTATGTGCAATTATTTTGATATTCTAGTTGCAGTTACACTGACTTAGGTAGAGTCCTTTACAGACCATACAGATAATGTTAATGAAAACTGCTAGCAATAAAATCTAATAAGAATTAATGTGATCATGCATTATTTTCCTTTTAGGCTTCACATTTCGTCAGACAGATTACACTGGCTGTGGTTGCAAGCAAACTTTGAAAGTTAATATTTCATAATATTATTTTAATAAATACTGAATCTGTTTGCAGAAAGAAATGGCAAAAAGTGGTGCCTATGATGCAGAAAATGAAGGTCAAGCTGATGCTGGAAAAGCATCTGAGGAAGATGGTGATGACAAGGATATAGAGGTATTGTATTTCATGAAACATTCAATAACTTTTATGATATGCCTGACTTATTCTATAACACTCTGTGTCATTTTATTCTTTGAAAACATAGTTAGCAGTTCAATATTTTTCAATATGATTTGAAAATAATACCCTGTAGTTTTTTGAAGGCTGCGCAAAATGTATCTTGATAAAAATTCAATGACATACACAAGAGTCTAGCACAGTAAAAATTTATACCTTCTAAGATGTATGCCTAATTAATATACTTGATTGAGCATGATTTCTATACAACTTCCTTATTATTTCAAAGTAATAATCAGAGCTTGGAATTAGGTAGAGTTTTTTTATGTACTTGCATCGAAATGTTGATATTAATGTGGACCTTCCCGGGATTTCTAATGGACAATCCTGTGTGGCCAACAATATAGACAGACAACAGAGATAGACGAATAAAACAAAGATAATTAACATAATTTTTTTTATTAGTTTACATTAATTCACAATACAAATTATTGATAGTCTTAAGCAAATTCTCATACGCATATTTCGCTTTTTTTATAAATATGAGCAATTACTTTTGCTTCTAGCCTAGACTTCTGAGGTTTTGCTTATTTAAACGGCCCATGAGAATCATTTTCGTTGTCCGATTCATTACCAGTAAGATTTGAAGTGTTCGCTTCCGACATTACTGTATAATTTTTGTGAGAATTAAAATATTTAGTTGCGCGTGCAGTAGTTTAAATTGTGTAAAAGTAAATAACTTTTTATTCAAAGAAAGGGATTTTTTTCTGTTCTTTAAAATTAATCTCGGGATTTAAGGCATATCCACTTTATTCTTTCGCTGTATGAAATCAGTTTAAGTACATGAAAAACTCTACCTAATTCCGCAATAATGCAAGATAGTGATAAAACATATTATACATACTCTGTTTTGTTATAGGATGAGCTATCATCACTGCTGGGCATGAAGTGTGCAGTATATCACACCCACACATGGGGAGGGCAACCCAGTCTGTACAATGCTATGGTCAGTGCTATTGTGCCCAGGCAAGATGAGGGACAGTTTAAGGACCTCCAGGTAAACTCAACTAGAGTTTAGGCGCTGTATCTACTGAACCTGTTGTTAGTGGCATTGCTATGTTTTTGTCTGTCAAAACCTAAAAGTGTGCACACGTTTCTCGAACATAAACATAACAAGGAGAGGTTTGGTGGATCCACAGCCTTAGTCTTCAGTGTTTATGTAAGCGTCAGCTCTGCAGTTATTCAAATTGATTTCGGTTTTCGTAATTTCAGGTTCGTGTATTATTCACTCATCCAACTCATGCAGAAATGTTGCCATGTCCATTTTTCCTTGAAGGTGAATGCAAATTCAGTGATGAGCTATGCAGGTGAGTAATAAATATCTTGCTAAATATGAAAAACTTTTTATTTAGCAAAATTAAATTATGTATTTTTCTGTCCCCATTGTTTTCTTATAAGCCATTTCTCCTTCTCAGGTATTCCCACGGTGCAATAGTTCATTTATCTGAATTAAAAGAAGCAATAGAACCTGATTTTAGTTCCATAAAAGTTGGTAGTAGAATATTGATGAAGTTGAAGTCACCAGAATATGAGGTACCTATTTTAGTCTTAAATACTTACTAGTTATAAATATAATCATAGTTTTGGTTTTATTCATGATCCTTGCTAAAGATCCACTTTTGTCAAAGTTTATTTGATCTTATGTAAAAATAAAAATCATTAAAATGCCCATTTGTTTTTTTATATTTTTCACTTCTATATTCTATAATCTAAAAGTGATATAAATATGATTTTAATTATTTTTATTTTCAGGATATAAGTATGACAAAGAAATCAAATGAGAAATACCACTTATGGCATGTAGCAATAGTGAAAAGTTTGGATGCAAAAAAATGCACTTGTTCTGTGAAGCTACAACATGGTGTGCACACAGGACAGAAAAGGAAACTCGGCTCGGGAGAATGTATTGTTAAGTTTGAAGAAATATACCCCTTAGATAGTAAGTAAAACCTTGATATTTTAAATATTTAAATTTAAATAAATAAAAAAAAATTAAAATATAAAAAAAATAAAAAAATAAATTTTAACATGATATTGTATTTCACTAAACATTGTCACAATAACTTCATACTATTATGTCACTCAATGTAGTGATCTATCAAAGGCATTACGAGTTACCTAGCATTAGACGTTATGGCGATTCAGTTTCTGAATATTGTTTAATTTAATATTATTTATGTAACTTGTATTTTGTCCTCAAAGCGTATGAAATTAAGAGTTTGAGTGTTGTGGTGGAAATTCACTCCACTACATAACAGTGTAAGGAATAAAAACCCATTGCTGCATTGTATTGATTTTTCAATGACTCATTTCAGATGATGACGATGACAGCGATGCAGATGACAGTTTGAGTGACACAGAGTACCCACAAAATAAAACTGTATGTGAAGACACTACCAGTGATAACCAGAGCTTACTTATTGAGGGAAGCCTTCAGAATCCAAACAACACTCCTATTGGGGAATGGGAGCGCCATACCAGAGTGAGTATGTATTATTCATTCAGAAAATTGTATAGTGTTTACAAAAAGTACCCTTCTTTTCCTAATGTTCATTTCATTGTTTTTAGAAAGGCTCTTAAAATAATTCGTTTAACATTTTTGGATATCTGATATTTCTTGTTGCTAGTAGACTTCATTGTAATAAAAAATACTACTCAATAATTTTTTGAGAACTTTCAGACAGATTTATTATATTAGTAACTAAATTTGTCGAAGGTTGTGGATTAAGCTGTGAAAATGCGCTGTCTCCGTCGCTCGTTTAGGATTCACGCTTCATGTATATTTCGCTTCTTTACGAGTCGCCGAGTATAATCTTGACAAGGTTGCATCCAGTTTTTGAACCAGGCGATTATCACATGAGCAAAACAGCTGATATAATTGTTATAATTCAATTTGTAATCTATCTAATATTGTATAGTCTATAGTCAGGTTTGCACTTACAGGTGTCACTGTACATTATTTGTACTGTTTGCCACCTTGATAAACCACATTTTATGCAAATTATTGAAATGAAATGTAACCTTGAGTCATGCATGACCCCCACATCCTCCTACCTGGGTCCCCGCCCCTGTTAAGTGTTAATCACAATTTATCTATAAAATCATTAATACTAATCCTTGTTTTGTTTCCAGGGTATAGGATCCAAGCTGATGTTGGCGATGGGTTACGTGCCGGGCACGGGTCTGGGCGCGGCGAGCGACGGTCGGGTCAAGCCTGTTGAAGCAAGGGTGCTGCCTGTGGGCAAAAGCCTGGATCACTGCATGGCCATCTCGGAGAAGAATGCTGAGAAAGATCCGCTGAAGGTATGTTCATTGGGACTTATTAATTTAACCATGGAATTTAACATTGGGAGTCATCTATAAAGGACGCCTCACTTATTTGCATTTTTTAAACATCCCCTTCTCCTCTCGGTACTTGTCACAGTTGGTTACTTTTGTCAACAACAGTTCACTTGTCATACAATGGCACAATTCGTCGATCCCCTATTTCCTCCTCAACATAAATGACGTACTTTATGGATGGTCCTTTATAAGAGCACGGCACATCCGCTAGTTTTGTTTACGACGTATTATTAGTAAATTTTGTTGCAAATTAGCTGAATATGCTTGTTAGGGCTGTTAGCGACAGTTTTACGACGAAATTGCTACGAATCCACTTAACTAATTTATGAGAGTAATTCATTTATTTATCATTATGTCAGGTATAAACTGGACACAATTAAACCATAAGGTTTAATTGGTTCTATGTAAGTGTTATATAATGAAATAAATGAGCTGAATATTCAGTAGTTTACGTGGAACGTCTGCCACCAGACCTTCACAACCCAGTATGAGGTAACATGAACATAGATAGATATTCTAGGGAATCTAGGGAAAACACCTTGAGTATTCATTTAGCAATTTGCAGTACTATTTATCTTTGTAGTGTAGGCTTAGAATTATAACCAAAAATCCAATTATTACAGTGAGTTTATTGTTTCAGGTGGAACAAAAGTTAAAAAGGTTACAAAAGAAGGATGAAGAAAGACATAAAAGAGCGTACGAGCGAGAGAAAGAAAGAGAAAGGCGTAACGTGTTTAATTTCCTGAACAAAACTTTAGGCGATAAAGGTGATGAAGTTCAAGAACCTGAAACTTCCCTTAATGTAAAACAGTCGACCAGCAAAGATTTAAATATACAGCAGTTCAAAATCACAGAAGATAAAAAGAGAATAGAAAGAGATATGATAAAACTCAATACTTCTCTAATGAAGTATCCGCCAGGGTCGAATGGCCACAGAAGAATTAACTCACAGATTATGGAGAAAAATAAAGAACTATCAGGACTTGTACAAAAAGAAAATCAAATAAGCAAGGAACAGGCACATCGGAAGGATAAGCAGAAAATGACAGTATTTTAACAAAGGCTACAGCTTAGGTACATAATTTAAAATAGAAATATCTATTTAAATGTTGAACAAGATCGAATAAATATTTGAAAAGTAATACAGCCTGTGGTTTGACTTCATTAGGTTATCTATTTCATTTATTTTTTTATCGTATTGACCAAATTCGATTATCGTTTTGATAGTTAATTATGTATTGAGGTTGAGGATTTTGAATAATATTATTTACCAGAAGGTTCTCTCAGATATTCTCATAACGCCAAAGTATTTGAATACTTAATTGATTATTGTTTTCTTTAAAATTAAATCGTTAGGCCATAATATGTAATGAGCACAAGGTATGACATTATTGGAAGATAATATTCATGTAACATATAAAAATATTCATCTTCCAAAGATAATTCTCAGAGTACAGATTAGCTTTTATCTTTAGCTTATATCTGACGAGCTGTGCGCAGTTGCACCTTGCATAATAATATAATATACACGGTGTAACGAATCAACTTCACCAAAAACTTATGCCCGGTTTACATTATTCCAGTCCAGCGATCCAGTCCAGTACTGGATTGCTTACTGGAATAATGTAAACCGGCACTGGAATGAACTGAATCCAGTAAGTTCATTCCAGTGCCGGTTTACATTATTCCAGTAAGCAATCCAGTACTGGACTGGATCGCTGGACTGGAATAATGTAAACCGGGCATTAAGCACGATAAATATGATAGCAACGATATTTATGCAAAAAAAAAACTACCAATGAAGTTAATTTTTAGAGTTATGTACGATTGTTGATTATGCGCAATATACGTTTCGAGCGCTCTTTATACTGACTGACGTGCGTAAACTCTTCAGTCAAAATTATTAAACCCATTATTATTATATACCCTTATATTTACCCTTAGGGATAAACAACAGAACATATCAGTTTTTGAGTTGGACCTCCAGCGACAAGTTTTATTTTATAATTTTTTTCTTAAATATCTTTAATATACAGATACCGCTAATTAACAATTTATTATTATGTCATTGTCATTAATATTGTCCTTCAATCTGCAGTCGCCGTTTCTAGCTATCAGGGTATAATAATCAATGATAATAAAACAGCAGCATAATTACAAATTTCTATATTTACATATGTGATGTTTAGTTTAAAATAAGCGTACATGGCATAAAATTACAATTAATATATGACATATTTTTCTATAAATTAGATATTTGTACTATCAATCAATATTAACAAAGTACTTAAAATGTTAATGGGCGTGTGACTAGCAAATAACATTTGCTGAATTTTATAATAAACAATATGTTTTTAGCGACAGTGGGTCAAGTACTTTACCACTAATAATTAGATATACCTATATTAGGTACCTATGGAATAGTGGTTCAGCGTAACTTCAATATACCACTTGCAAGCGTTACAATGCATATTAGATACTTTTAGAAAGGTACAATTTAATATAATAAAAATGAGTATAAGATGTTAATTATTATAAAATGTAACTTTGCATTGCCATAATTTAAATTATAACTACTAAAACTCTTAAAATTGCTACGTGAGCAAGTTATTTGTACTTTTCCTTAGTTTAAGTGATGACGTTTACAGAAGCACTTGCCAATTTTTATAATTTAGAGCTAACTTGATATAGAATTGGCTAATAGACCCACTGTACGAACTTCCCAGGACTCCCTAGCTATTGTACATACATATAAGGCCAATACATGGCCAAATAGATTTGTTTGGATCATTGACAGGGATGTAAACTCCCGTGACTGGAAATATACCAAAGTACCCAAGTAAATATTAAATAAAATACTTTATTTTTTTCAAGACTTTATCAGTAACGTAAGTAGGTAGGTACTATAAGATTCATAAGTATTGAATTCTTCAGCAGTTTACATCCCAATCAAAACGTACATGATTCTTTATTGCATTTATGAACCACAGCGACATGCTTGTGGGATTACATGGAGACAACATTTAACAGTTACTTGAGGCACAAGCTTAGATATCTATCACTATCTCTCTTTACGAGCTCTGAGCTCAATGACCAGTGGCGTAACTATAGGGTGGCAGGGGTGGCAAAATGCCACGGGCCCCCAGCCTGAGGAGGCGTCCGGGCTCAGAAGCCACGACCTTGAAAGTAACTAAACATAAATTATCAAAAAAAAAATAAACGCATTCATCTAAACATTGAAAATTGTTGACCGGGAAATTGCAAAAATATTGGAATAGACAAGGGGCAAGAAATTTTCGTCCTAAAAATCTGGCATTCTAAGGTGAAATTTGCATTCCAGTACTGAATCACTAGAAAGCGGCTTCAACGTAACGATGTTTACTAGGGCCCCATCCAATATTTTTGCCACGGGCCTCCGATGGTATAGTTACGTCACTGTCAATGACACAATATGTTCACGAGTGAGATAGCGACATCTGTGTCTCAAGTAGTTATTAATATCGCCATGTTTCATACCTCCGTGGCTACGACATCCAAGCAAACACGCACGGCTATCTGTATCTTCGCAACAATACTACGTGTATAGTTATCATCTAATTATATGCGTATGCATTGAAAGTTCACTATAAAAATTTCCTAGACAAATTCATCACAGAGATTTGTTATATCATCGACATGACTACCTTATTACCGTCACCATCCATTCTCGCGCAGACATACATTGAATTATATTTATTTTAATATCTATATATTACATTACATAATGCAATAGAGAGTGATGAAGTAAAGAGAGACATTTTTGTACTAAACTAAACATAAGTACACTCTTATGAGACTCTTTGCCACGCTAGTAAATAATTATGATTTATGATGAATTAAATTTGTGATGTCTTTATTAGTGAGTTGTGATTTAGCCGCTTCTAGCTCGTGTACGAAATCAATATGGCGAACACAACGAATATGACTACGGTGGACATGAGATTCGCTTGTAGCTTTCGTCTCTAAATTCCTATTAATTGGAAGCGGCGTATATTCATATTATAATTTCCCGTCCGATTGTTTGAAGACAATCTATCACGATTGCTCAATTGGTCGCAAGCGGCGGCTATAGCGTGGCCCGCAGCCTGCTGACGACGCAGGCCACGGCGGCGGGCGCGCTGTCGAACACCGGCACGCCCGAGCGCCGCGCCAGGTCCGACAGGTAGTGGCGGCCTCGGTTGTAGTCCTTCACGGCCACTTCGCTGTACTGTGGGTAAGGGAAAACTTCTTATCAAATCTTTGTGTGCATGAACATGGGAGTTTGTGTTAGTCTGGGTGTTTCTATGTATAATAAGTATGTATTTACAAATGAAAAGTATATATGTATTAGTATCACTTATTTTAGTACTCATAGTACAATCTCTGTTTAGTTTGGGACTAGATGACGTTGTGTGTAAGTTGTGACATATTTATTATTTAATCTATTATTGTCAATAATCGAGGGTATGGGACGTACTATTACTTGGGTTCTACTAGTAATTTTAATGAATAGGATATAATTACGAAAGATAAAAGCTATGACAGTTATCAGAAAAATATAATTGTAAATGTCCGAAATAAACTGCCAAAGACATTCGAAGTTAAGATTTAAAAGAAATCGCTGCTACTTACATTATGAGCTTTTTTAGGGTCCATAGGCTGCACAAGCAGCACGGTGGCGTTGGGGCGAAGTCCCATGTAGTGCGCCGCCAACACCATCGCCGCGAAGCACGGGGCATCTGCGCTCATCGAAAACACCAACACGCGAGACCCTAGCAAGAGGTCCTCGTCGTATGTTCCTGGAATAAGGACATAGTATCGTTAGGTATAGAAGTATGGGGTTTTAAAGAAATGGGCGGGCTAGTCATATAATCAATGAGCTATTTATTAGATGGCTTGACCGAACTTAAGAAGATCCGACTCAAGACCCACTTTTTATTTACCTTCCTTTTAGAAATATAATAGCGCTCAGATGGCGAACATATTTTCCGAATGCGTAAATAATTTAGATGAATAAGGGCCTTATAAAATATAGCCTGACCGAATTAAAAAGTGACACAAGTAACACTTAAAAATAATAGTTAAAAAAAACTAAAAAACACGCTTTTAAAGTACTTCTAACTAAAAAGTGAAAAATAATTCCTAATATAAGCTGAAAACGGTAATGAACAAAAAATAGTATTATTGTGAAAAAGCGTGAGGCGCTCTGTGCCATATTTTTCGTCTATCGAGCAACCCACGCTTTTTTTATCGAATTATTGCATTGTCATCGATCTTTGACAGGTGTGCAAAATTTTAATGAAATCTGTCCGTTTAAAGTGGGTCAAAATCGAGTCCAAAGGAGTCGGTTACATACATACATACATATAGGTGAAGCTAATATAAGCGTGTTAAAAAGAACAGGGATATCCCTTTCATTTATATGGGTTGTATGTTTATCCTGCCAATAAGGATGACTTACTTTGGCATATTGACTAACTGACAAAGTAATACTGTACGGGGAAACCGTACACCATAAGCATTTACATGCTCACGGGCAGTGGGCATGTGTCTTTACCTAAGCATTTGCGTCAGTTCGCGAACGTTCCGCATCGGCTAAAGACACGGCTCCACCAAACCGCGCGTGTAACTTCTTTTGCCGATTATTACACGTTTTAGTACAAATTGACGTGTTTCATTTGTGGACCTTATCGTTAGGCTCAACAAATACGTTACTTTTATATTTCTCTAGCTTCCGTTCACGGCTTCATCCGCGTGGCACGTCGATAAAAAAAGCCTATATTATTCATGGTGTCTTGAACGATCTCCGTCCAGTAGGTTCGAACAAACGATAAAATCTTTCTTATAATATTAGTATAGATTATTTCTTATCGCTAATGGTGAAGGAAAACATCGTGAGGAAACCTTCATGCCTGAGAGTTCCTAATAAGTTCTCGAGGGTGTGTGAAGTCTACCAATCCGCACTTGGCCAGCGTGGTGGACTATGGCCTAACCCTTCTCATCATCAGAAGAGGCCCGAGCCCAGCAGTGGGACATGTATTAGATACAGGGCTGCTATTATTATATATAGATTATTTTTGGAACCAACCTTTGAATGGCTGCGGCGTAACATCTTCCGTAACCGTATAAAAATCGGAAGCGCTGAGCCGATCACTTCTTTCCACCCTTTCATCAGGGGTTCGTTCCCTCAACTCTACTCCATCGGGAAGATCCAGAGAGCTTGGTGTGACTGCCTGGCGGGGTTTCTTGTCCCTCCGAGGAGACTCCGGGTGCGCAGGCGCAGTCCTGCGGCCCGGCGTCGAGAACATTCGGGTGTAGTCGTTCGCTCTCGCTACCACTACTGAGAATCCTTCTCGTCTTAAAAGATCTTCCGGACGGGTAGTGTTGTTGCTCTATAAAATATATGGATATTATTATTATGCTGTCAAATCCATACGATATAGATACATAAATAAATGATTGTTATGGGACTATATGAGTATATATACTCCATCTAGCGTTTATTTAATTTCTGACACATTGCGAAAGTGATGACTGATTTACTAATATCGTTTAAGTGATCAATATTTATTTTTGCTCACTTAATTAAATATGCATACAAACATATTCTCACATAGCAATAAGCATGTACTACGTAAAAGTCCATAATCAACTACAAGGGAGCGATATTTCAACAATCTTTATCAAGATAATTCGTGAACGATGATGTACGAATGAGGTAATCAGGCTAGATAGGTGTTATCGTGCAGGCGATAGTCCCGCGAGTGGCGTACCGGGAATGTCCCCCCGAGGTACACGTCGTGCGTGGGCGCTCCCAGCATGGCGGGCAGGCGCTCCAGCCGCCGCTCCGTGCCCGGCGTGAACACCGCGTCGCCGCTGCCGCCCGACGCCGCGCCGCCGCCGCCGCCCTCCGGCGCCTCGGCCGGCCGGTGCCCGCCGTTCTGGAAACGAAACGTTGCTTTTCAAACCTCAACTTATAGAAACAAGGAATGGTCTAGAATGAGCTGACAAAATTGCTATAGCAGGATTACTATTACAGATAAAAATAATGATATTTTATTTTTTAAGATGTACATGTTTATGTTGAATAATTTCAAAGATTTCTGATAGTATCATGTGTAATTCAATTTTTAAAGGTTTTTTTTGTTATAATATTTATTTTTTGCATTATGTTGTTAGATGGCGAAATGTGTCCTGCGCTAAATAAAATATTGACATCCTGTAATTACCACATTTAATGCAAATAAATAAATGATTTGATGATTTGATATCATAACAAAAACTGTTATAATCAAATCAAATCAAATCATTTATTTTGCAGAAAACACTGTTACAATGGTGTTATTTAATATACATGTCTCAAGTGATCCTGCCGTAAGGCATGCAGAAAATATATTATTGCTACAATCATTAAAATAAAAATAAAAATAGAATCAAAATAAAATTAAAATCAGGGCTGTCAATGAAATAATTACCAAAGCTCTGTTAAACTTACTTTAGGAATGAATAAACCAAGCTTTCGCCCGCACGCTTTAAGCCTCGCGTTGTACATGCTGTGGCCGTTGGACGCCGCAGGCTCTAGCGCCCGCGCGTCCCCGCGCGTCGCCGGCGTCACGTCGGACGACTCCTGTCCGACACGACTTTGAGATTCTGCAACATAACCATTACATTCAAATTTATACCAAACACAACACGATTGCGTTTATATTTACAGCGGTGACGACCACGATAGAATATGGCTTATTTAGATAATGAATATCACACCATTCAAAAACGAAGAATAAAAATCGGAAGTTGAAATCAAGATAATGAACGGTCATGATAAAACGATTGTATGAGTTGTTGGTTTAACATTTCAAATGGTGATTAATGATTTGAAGCAAAGCCGAATTGCAGCAGTAACTGATGCAAAATAGAAGCGCTGTAGCATAGATAATGAAAAGAGGACAAAAAAATAATAGTATGTAAAGTGTGCGCACACGCACCGGGAGAGGGCGGCGTGAGCAAATCCCGGAGCGTGCGGAACGCGCGGCGGATGCGTGACGTCATAGTGACGCCCGCCACTCCGGACACCGGCGGGGGCGACGCCCTCCCTTCAACAAACACCACCCTTACACTACCCACCACCGAACTTATGCCTACCATTGCATCAGCGACGAAGAGCTGCCAATCTCACTTGACATTTAATTAAAGAACAGGACGCGAAATGCATGAACCAGCAATGCTCCTCGTTGCTGGGCGAATAATAGAATGTAAAATCATTTCGACAGAGATCGTTAAACTACTGCAATCTCAAGGTGCAAATCGGTGCGATTACGTCTTGCACGAGTAGGTAGATATACCTACCTACATACACATTTACGATCCAGACGAAGTATTTCCGTGAAATTGCAGAATTTTAACGAGAAAGATGGATGTAAAAGACAGTATGACTGACCTGCGTCAGCGGCAAGTTCGGCCACGCAGGCGCAGAACGTTTCGAAGTCAACGGGGTCCGCAGCGGGGAGGTATCGGTCGGCGACCTCGCGGGGCACGCGCGTCACGTCCCTCAGGGCGTCCACGGCGCTGGCGCGCGGCAGGCGGGCGCTGCGGCCGCCCGCCTCGTTGTAGGCGCGCTTGAGGCGCAGGATGGTGTGGCCCAGCGAGTGGCGCGGGTGCGTGCGCGCGCCGCGCAGCACGGCGCGGGCGCAGCGCAGCGCGGCGGGGATGTCGCTGAAGGCGGGCAGGCCGCGCCGCTCCACCGCCTCCTGCAGCGTGGCTCGCGCGCGCGACAGCTCCACGTACTCGCTGCAGGCAAACCTTTCGTTACTGGGGATTTAGGCGAGAGACGCTTTTCTACACGAGAGTCAAAGCTTGAGGCAGCTCTTTTTACAATCTGTAGGAGCAAAAAATGGCTTCTTTTCAGAGTATATTTAAGCTATCAGTGCCGATAAAATCAAAAAAGTAGTAGATTGTCGTGCTTCAATCTTAATCGATTTTTATAATTAAAGTTTAACTATTCATGTGCGACCTGGATAAGTGAGAAACCTTGAAAGTCCCGATACTTTAGCACTGAATGTATTTATTAGACGTCCAGGCATAACGTTATATGTAAAATTCCGCTTTATGTAAAATGTGCTTCCTTTATCATGCGAAGTTTTTTTTTATTATAATACAGAATATCGATTACGTAATACGCTTAGCCGCATTGTTGTGAATCATAGATAAAAGGATAATTTAAGAACACGGAAAATTTATATTTGATGGTGGCAGTATCAGTTGTAAAATTTGGTTTATTACAGATACAATAATGTTATATTTGTAACATTCCAATAACGTCCTCGACGTATACGTATATTCCAATACTTACTGGTCACTGATGGCTTCATGTCCAATGGTCTGATGCCGGGAATACGGTCGCAGGACCAGCAGTAGATCTCTCGGTGCAGCTGCTAGATGTGCGGCCTCCACGCTAGCGGCCACGGCTCGCGTCTCACTGTCCAACACGAACAGAAGAGCGCGCGCCGCTGCCTTCGCGCGGTACTCCACTTCCATCAGTTCTGTTGACCAGTCTTCCACTTGCTGATGGAAGGAAAACAAAATTTATCATTGACTGTGAATCCAATTTATAGATGTGATTCGGAAAATACTGTTTTCATTTAAATCAAATCAAATCATTTATTTCCATGAGCCCCAAGGGGCGCTTGAACACGTCAAAACAAACATCAAAATACAAAAAATATAAAATAAAAATAAAACGTAGCTAACTAAATTATAATACTTATTGTAATAAAATGATTTGACACCGGAGCTAAGATTGACTTTTAATTCAACTTAGAGATATGAATTAAAATCAATCCAAGTACCAGCTCCGATGGGTATTGCATCATGAGAATAGCTGGTGAGAAACTCATGTGCACCATCTTTTCAAATAATTCATACATTTGTTTGTTTTTTTAATAATTATATATTATGTGTAAGTTATAGCAACCAAAACAACACAAATTAAACAGTGTATTGTAGGCATAGTGACGAGCTTATATATTAAAATAATATGATGTAGACATAAATGTGCTACGTCAGCAAACGGTAACACCAAATCAGGATAATAACCCCATCACGAGCAACTGAGTACTTGACTAACATACATTACTAGGAATTGCACATAATTTAGGAGCCTCAGCTATATCCTTCTTTGGTAAAGAAGTTGAATTCAGTCATTAGGGTGCTCACTGATGCTTGATTGCCAACTTAGTCATGTTTTATTTCTGTGTAGTGACATCAAGTACAATTCAATGCATATCAAGCATGTAGTCATGTGTACGTATCGTATGGGCAAAGTTCACGTGAAGGGCAAAGTTAATAGGGGCTAATGACTCGCCAAAGCCTCAGACAATTTTGTAGTCGCAGTATACTGCTACCTACTAAATTGGTCTACGATGTAGTAAACATATATGATGGGTATGAGGACAACGACAAAAGGGAAAATGTAGGGACGTTACTGTGCCACCAAAGTCTGTATTTAAGTTTCAGTAATGTAAATAAAACAATACAAAAGATTCCTTTACTACTACATAAATACAATTCTGTTAATTTAGCTGTAAGTCTTCCATGTATCTTAAATAAATAAATTACAATACAAAACACTCATTGCAATAATTTTAGTTCTGATGCGGATTGGTTACTTAAATCTAGTTGTTGCCTCATTCTAAATCAAATTGTTATCTTTTGACACGAGATGAAAGTCGAAAGTTTTTTGCAAGCCCACGATTTGCTCTGCGAGTGGTCGCGATCACGTAAACATCGATTCAAGTCTCAGTGTACAGACAACTCGCCATTATTCATATATTCATGCGTCACTTATATCACTACGCCTTCAACATAGTGAAAACTGCCTGAATCATCCCCTTATTGTTTTCGTTAGTATTACTAAAAAATGTAAAAAAAACATAAATGATCGAATAGTGAATACTGAAATTCTACTACTATCAGCCATTGGAAACAGTGTAAAGCATTATATTTGGTTGCAGATTTAAGGTAATGCCACCGCATTATTTGCTCATGAGCTCAATCATAAAGCTACATTAAATCTCAAGTTTATTTTGTCTTTTATAACCAAAATGAAAATTATGATTCATTTTAACAGTTCTTCAAGGATCTCCTTTCTTCTGTATTTAATAATACCTTGATGATACGTACAGAGTCCTCGGCCAAGACATTGCACTCGACCGAGTAGTCGCTGTGTATATACGGGCACGTATAAATGCTTATAAAATAAAATTTCATCAATATAACAGTGACTATTATGACTACAATGTTTTTCAACAATAAGTAGGTGTACTATCAAGCTTCCTTAAGTAGTGGCATGTAAACAAACTCGTTATTTGTCATTTGATAAGCCACGCAATTTCTATACGCAGCTCGTTGCGGCGCGGGCGCATCCGCTCTGTGTGAACCACGCCTACGCTCCTTTGACACGGTTGTCCCTAGCTTTATTATAAAGGGATCTCAAATAACGAACGGACAGGATATACCACTATCTATCTACGGTTTTCGTAGTATTAAGAAACGGCATACCCTAACTGTAATTTTTTAGGGTTCCGAAGCCGAATGGCAAAAAACGGAACCCTTATAAATTCGTCATGTCTGTCTGTCTGTCTGTCCGTCCGTCCGTATGTCACAGCCACTTTATTCCGAAACTATTAGAACTACACAATTGAAACTAAGTAGGTAGGTGTATTCTGTTAACCGCTTTACGATTTTTACATAAAAACAAATAAATATTAATATTAGAGGATACTCCCCATACATTGAACTGAAACAATTTTTATTCTTTTTTCATTCTACCTATACGTGTGGGGGGGTGTATTCTACCTATAGATAGGTCTTTAAAAATTACATTGAGGTTTCTAGAACCATTTTTTTTTCAATGTCAATCGTTCCAAAGATAGACACTTTCAAAGTGCTAAAATGAGTGTCCCCCCCCCTCCCTCTAACTTTTAAACCACAGGAGTAAAAGTCTAAAAAAAATATATATTATAGATCTTAATAAAAACTTTCAACCAAAATTGTTTTGAATGAGATACAGTACAGTTTTTGAGATATAGCACCTTTTCAGCAACCGCAAATTATAACTTTGTTATTGATACAAATTCCATAAAACACTATGAAAAACAAAGTTATTTTTACTGGCGAAAAAATGTTGATATTTTGGCTATTTGTCGGTAATCGGTACGTTTAATGTTGTTACGACTAGCTACGGAACCCTATTGCGCGTGGCCCGACACGCACTTGGCCGGTTTTTTTTTATTTTTTGGTCCCATTACTAAAACTGCCAGTCACATATAGCCTATCTATTGAGGAAGGTTTAAGAGTATCTAACATTATTTTATCGACGTAGCTCGACACTTTTTCTAGTTCCTCATCGTTAGTTTTCAGATTCGATATACCAAGCAAAGATCATCATGATTTTTATGACATCCCTTACTTTGGAACAAGCTTACAGCCATTAGGAGTTGGTGTAATCACTTCTAGCGAAAAATGTCTGAACCATGAAATATTAAGAGTTTTCCTTTTGTGCGCTTAATGAATTATGATGAATCAAACTGGTACGAAATAAGATACGATTCCTTCAGTTGGACAAGCATAGAACTTTGTTACCGTAAATCTGAAATGCCATGTAGTTATTAAACTTTGCTTGCTTATCCATATTATCAAATCACCACCACTGATCTCTGTTTATCTAATTAACTAATATAATAAGTAAAAGGATTGTTTATCTGTACAAATTAATTATGTTATCAGTAGTAATTATTTTGTAAAACCCACATTGTGAACGTGTCATATCTAATTACCAAAATCTGAGCATCTTGATTAGTTTATCACGTTCTAGAAGAGATATCAAAGAGACATGCGTTATCAATGGTTGTCTCTCATTTGCAAACGTTACGAAACATCTTGTTTAGATAATTTCGTATTTGTATGGAATACTATGGAAGGCTCATTAAGTCAATAATTCTTCGGAGCCATTACTGCTAACCTTTTAAAGCTTGCTATTACAGCAGTCCCGCTGTGAATATCAATACTTTAATACATTATAGGCACCCACGTGGTTATCATAATTGCTGTACCAAATTATCTGGGTTCCCCGAACATTATATTTCGTGAAAGATATTTTGCGCCGTATCTTCGTTTCTTTTTACAATTTGCAACGCGATAACGTCACCCTCTCGTTCATAATTAATATTTACTCATTCACACGAACAAAACATGTTAAGTTAAGGTAATGTTTAATTTACATCGAGGCAGCACGTGGGGCACATCGTGTTCTGATTGCATAAAATTGCTTCTGACAATGTATTTTTTATTGTACCCAGGCCTCAGTGTAACTAAAGATTAAGTAAAAGAATAAAAAATAAAAAATTCTTTTCTTTTACAATTACAAATAGATATTAATTAAGTAAATATAGTTAAGTAATGGATCTTGGCGAGATCCGTGTATGTAATTTACTTTATTAAAGACAGTGCTCTAATTCTGGAGCATAAAAACATATTTGGATTTTGTATTTGTGGTATTACAATTATTATTATGTCGTAGTCCCACCATATTTATTTACATAACAGTAGCCAAAGTATTCGCGTGGGCATTGTTTATCTGTAACAAAATATGGCCCTTCGAGGCCTTGATCTCGGGCAAATAACAAGCAATTGACATTGGTTATTTGGTAGATAACAAGTAGTACAAACATTGTACTGTATTGTAGAAAAAGGAAGTATGTTTATAATCATTAAAATCCATGAACTTAATTGTGTCATCTGTCAACGATATAATAACCAGACGTGCCATTGGGATAAGCATTAATAAATTGATAAATTAATTGTGTACGCGTATGACACGCGTACATTAACACGTGATCGTCTTAAAACTATATTTTTTTTCCGATCGAAGCCCACTATTAATTGACCTTTAATCATCGCTTAGATCATAACGTATAGCCGGTGTTGTTAAAGCAAATGTAGGGATGGCGAATCTTTTTTTTTACATTTGCGCGCCTATTTATTTCGTAAAAAAACTCTTTAGTACTGATTGAACTTACGTTCTATTGATCCATTGTGTGAAATGACGTCAGCACTGGTATTATAACACGAAAAACATTTTTGCAAAATGGAACACAATAGGTCTTATTTTGTAAGTACAATAATACAAAGGATAACCTATTTTTTTAATTAATAGTCAGTTTTGTTAAGTTTTCCATTACGCACATAATAATATATAGCTTTTAATATATTCTCCAGTGACGTAGTTGTAGAGTGGTACATAGACAGAGGTTCTTTTTAAATTTTATCGGTGTTTATTGACGCAAATCCCTTCTCGTTTATTTTTCTACTTACCAGATGATTATACCAACTATGGTTAATCGCGATAGATCCCCGTCCCTGGCATATAACAATTCAGCGGAGTATTACTTACAATTAATGTGTGTGTGTGCACTCACATGGTGGCGTATACGATACGGTGAACAATGTCCAATTGTTTACAGTTTACTGCATTACTGTACTGCTGTAACGTAAGAACCTATTCATGTATATAATTGTAAGTGACGTCGGCGTGCGTACTAAAACTTGAATAAACTTATCACATAATATCTGTGATATACGTAATACTACTTACATTTACATAGGTTTCACGCACTTCAATACTGAATAGACTCATCGCCAGTCGTCATCGTAGTAACAAAAACTACTACTAATGTGAAAATAATCGCCGTTGTTAGTTTCTTACGATTGTAATGGGCAGAATTGGGTGTCTTAGTCTGGGTGTTTCTATGTATAATAAGAATGTATTTAAAAAAATATGTATTAGTATCAGTTATCCTAGTAATCATAGTACAAGCTCTGCAAAGTTTGGGAATAGATGACGTTGTTTGTAAGTTGTGAGATATTTATTTATTATTAAAGCAAACTTATGGGCCTACCTCAGAGTCTTTCTGTTCTGTCACAGTTGTTGAACCAAGGCTAGTTTTTGGGGTGTTCCCCTTTTAGCAATAATCGATAAAATCTAAATATTGATTATTAGAATTTTGCGCACATTGTATGTTTATTACTTTTTATTTTTAATTATTTCATAATATCGGCCGTCGCATAAGCTTGGTTTTTTAAATAATATTTTTTATTGTTAATTCTGATATGTGGTCCTTCCAGCCAGATTTACGTTCTATATTTTAACGTAACTACTTTCTTTACCGATACGAATATTCCCTAAGGGATACATTAACATGTGTTTCACGTTAAAATGGAAGTTTGACATGTTTATAGCATTTACAAATCTAAACACGGTCATGAATGATGTTTAGAATAGATTGCTGGGGAAGTTTTGGTAGTACAATTATAAGTTCATCGTGTGTGGTGTCAAATAAAAGCTTTAGCCGCAATATTTGGAAATAATGTTCATTGATACTTGTAAAATGTTTAAAATTTTGAAACAATTGATAGGTAGTTTTTTTGAACGTGCAATAAACTAAACTATTATAATATAAACACATAAATGTTATTAAATTGAAATTGAACGTAACTTACCGGATTAAAATATGTGATGCCCATCTTCTTCAGCAACGGAATGGCAATATCCGATCTCCAAGTAGTAGGGTTGCAGGACCCGCCCAGGAACACCTCGCACGGTGGAGGTGACGCCTCGCTGCCTGCGTCAACATACCACGTCTTTTAATATGCCACTAAGATACATCATTCGATATGAATAGAATAAGCTGATTGGCTGGCTGAAACACCGGTACTATGAAAAGAGCTCAGACTCACAAATTTTAACTACGTTTCCCAAATAGATGAACCTAAAAATTATGATACCTGTTTAAACATTCTTATAAATATTACCTACAAATTGTTATCTATGTGTTTTTCATAAATTCTTAATTAATTATTATGTATATCTACGTTTTCTATAGCTTCTTCAGCAATTTTTGGACAATATAATATATTATATAAAATTTTCGTTCTAAAATTACCATAATCGAACCAAAATAATATAGTCATGTTTTAAAGATTAATGAATCTGTATATCGTTCTATAACCCGTACGCTATATATTCTATTTGGTTATACGCACACGAAACTCACGTGGTTTGGAAGCCCACGCTTTTCAATATAAACACCATGTCTAACGTATTGTCTACGTCAATAACCTGAATAATTTCATAGATATTTATATGAAGGACGCCATATTCAAAACGAACAAAGCGATCTCAAGCGTTTTTTGCCAAACGAACATTGTTTGACGAGATGCTGAGCATACAATAGGACGAGTTGACCCTATTTCTAAGATGGACTCAAGGCACGCAAAAGAACCACTGTTAATTGTTAACAATTGTACTGCGGTTGAACACGCAACCAATGAAACCACAGTTTGTTAGAGATTGATAAATGGCCTACAGAACCGGTCGGTACCTTATGTTTTATACATGAATCTTGAATATGTAAGACCAGAAATATATCTGACAGTCGCGAAACCTTGCCGCTGACATAATCTGCAGTACAAAAAAGCGTGCCAAATACGATCATAATTAATTAGTATGCTAATGTTTCTTTGACGTGGTAATAGTATTCTGTCGATGATTGGTGACACTAGGTAAGGGTATGAGTAAGTACACACGGTATGGATTAGAAAGCATAGGTGGCAGGTTCATTCAACCAGGCGTACTCAGAGTTAATGACTGATGAGTATCGAGTGTATCGACTGAGTGGGTGCACCATGTAGGCCGACCACCGTACTACTTAACACACCTACTTACAAACTTGTAGATTAATGATTACCATAAAAGGTTGCACATTCGGTTCATACAAAAGTTAACATTCAACTATGTGGTTTCTCTTGTCTTTATAATGGATCTCAAGATCGCACAAGACTTTCATTTATCAGTCTCGACTCGAAGAGAGACAATAATTACCCATGCAAAGAAAATCACAGTCGATGCCAGCAATTTAAAAATATTTGAATTAATCAGTTAGAACGACACGCACAGGTAAATATTCATTCATGTTTGCAGTTTATAAAGTGTGGCGAACCAACACATCAATCCAATTCGGGATCTTCGTTCAATGCCAAAACGAAAACGTAAACACAACGCCAGATCAACAAACGCACTATACATCGGCTTCTCTGCACACGCGAATGTCCCTCAATTGTCACAATTTTAGCGTAACCTTTTTACACACTACATGAAGAAAATCCACCGGGTTCAGCCATCAACTCTCCTATTTGCGTCACTCAATTATTGAGATGAGATTCAAAACATTGAAAATGCTAAATGGTATTTGTATATTTTGTAATGATAACATATATATTTGTATTTGACGCAAATACGAGAACACGCGGTGTCGTCATATGGACACTTTTTCATTGATGAAAACAAAATATGAGGAGATTGAAACGCACAGGGCACTATCATTGTAGTCGGCGGCATGATTGCGGATGTATCGTGCAGCAGTGTGGCGTGCACGCTGTCCACCCGCGAACGGTCGGCGGCCAACTGGCGCCCGACCGCGTCTCCGATCTACGCCCAAGTACTAAGCCAATTCCGCATTTTAAAATATTCCGTTATTTCTATAGCACTACAAAGACATGGCACAAAGAGTTATGGTGTTGAAGTTACCCATAGCTCACCCACAGAACCTGTTTGCGATTTGGACTCATGCATAATTAGTGCCAGTGATATCATCCTTCAATAAATGAAAGTCATAGAAGACGACGATAACTTATGTCCCAACCCTATGATATTTTTCACTGTCAATGACATGAAATACTCAGCTTGACCGACAAATACTTCCAGCATTCGAAGGTGACCAAAACGATGCAACTATGGAGAAAATTAATACGTTTTCACCAGCAGTTATCATTAGCGATGCTTCAAGCACATTTCATGTTAGTTCGACATTGAAACAATTTTCAGTCAGGCAAGATCACGAACAGAAAGAACACGAAAATAGTAAATGCGCAATAAACGGTAGTATTTGTCTTTAGAAGTAATGATTTGACAGAGTTAATCTTCCGGGAGATAAGGAAGTTGACGTTGTATCGTTTGTTTACGTTGTATCTGTCGGAGACGTTCGGGCGGTGTCATCAATGTATTGTGTTCGGAGTATTCAGTGTCCAATTGGTGGGCGCGTAGTACTCTGAGCGGGGCGCATCGTAAACCAAGCTTCCGTACTCTGTTTATAGTATGTGCGGAAGAGCCTGAAAGGCCATGCATGATATTTACTTAGTAAACTCTGCCTTTTATGAATTTACGAGTGAGAGCGGAACTTCTTTCCGACTCTTATCTTTTACCTTCATATCTAACTGTTTATTACAATAATATTTTACCAACTATGTCAGAAATTAACAAAACAATTCAACATTCATTGATCATTTCATGAGGACTTTACACCTTCAGGATTAATTACGAGCCAGATAGGATGATTTATATCTGTAACTATTTTTGAATATTCGTCAGATGCACCGGGAGATTGACGCAAATCCAAGTGTTACATCTGATTCTGCAAGTGCAAAATAAGAGCGTACGATGACTGAACGTAGAATAGAGCAATC
The DNA here is from genome assembly GCA_905147285.1 of Hypena proboscidalis. Lineage (NCBI taxonomy): Eukaryota > Metazoa > Arthropoda > Insecta > Lepidoptera > Erebidae > Hypena > Hypena proboscidalis. The sequence continues at coordinate 13,736,860 of LR990128.1, read as the reverse complement.
ACATTAATAGCTGAACAATTAAAAACATAGATATACGCAATATGTGATGACCACATGCCCGACAAACGTTAGTTAGTTCCACTGTTGTCTTCTTACTAGTCTTGGTAATAAGCAATAGGCACATGATTCGCTTATGATTGATACTGGAAACTATTAAGTTAGCTGCGTTTCATAAAACTATAAATATCTATCTATCAGGTATTTGATTTATAAAGGTAAACGAGTCTATCACATGCTATAAATCACTTATACGAATGTCTGATGAAACAGAAATAATTAATTTATGTATTACATTCAAGTTGTCTTATCTTTATTATTATCAACATTTTAACAATATTTCTAGCTCTATAACAGATGAACTTCAGACATGAACGACTCCAAGATTATGTCCATAATATTTATAAAATGCAGGTTCTTCACTTCTGAAATATCGGCTATGGTGGGTTCTGATTACTTCTGATAACAATTTCTCTAGCGTGGGAAATTGCCGGTTAAACAACATAGTATAGAAGGTGATTTAAAATATTATTGCGTAGCTATAGGGGGACCACGTTGTGTATTTCTGGATTGGTACCGTGCGGAAAATTTAGTCACCATTTGTTTCATCGCCCAGACGATCGACCTTCCGCAATACGAAAATTTGCACAAAGGCCGAGGGCCAGGGATTCTCGAATGAGCTAATATGAAAGTAAATTATTTGTATGTGTCGCAGCCAGTGTTAATAATAAACCAATTTTATAAAGTAGAACGGAACAGGGAAGGTCAGTTCGTGATCAATAACAACAAGCAAAAATTTCTCACCGTTCACATGTTTACAAATTGTGTCCTTATCTCTGAGCTCCTTGTCTACGCTCCATTGTGGCGACTCAGGTTTGTTCGAAGTCCTGCGAATGAAAACTGAAATTAGAAATAAAACATTCTCCATGAACTAGTGGAGGCGGCAAAAGATGATACATGTCATGGCTGGAATTAATTATAAAAGAGTGAAATTATAAGGTGCGTTTGTTAAAATTCAGTGCACGACAAATGTCTTATTGTTTGGCATTCATGGGTCATTGCACGCGCAGACGCAGCCAGCGGTGCTCTGTGCAACACTGAGAAAAAGGAGACAGATCATTTTTACGTCATCAGTAAAATTAACCTGATTCATGTTGTCCGCAATGCAGGCAGACAATAAGGACGTTCTTGGCTCTTTAATTATATCACGAATAGGTATGTTCAAAACAATTCGCTTGGAAATACTTAACACGCAAATCGGCATTCCTTTTAGGTAAAAATCACTGTAATTTATAGAAATAATTTAATTTCCTCGTCTCATTTCTAAGTAAAATATAAATTATAATATTGAACTATATTTTGAATGGGCTGGGTATATATTTTTCTGAACCATTTATTTAACATTATTTTTGCAACACAGCAAATAAAACGTCTGACTGAATAAAACACCGGAAAGCGATGTTAAAAACAGGTACGAGTGACCTACAACGATAATTATAAATGGAAATAGATTTCCATGACTGTCAATTTTCTTTGTACACGGAAATGTGTTGACGAAGAATCTGGAGACACACTGCGGAAGGAAATGTAGGCCAGCATGGATAATTAGCAGAAAGTGACTAATGTCTGGACTACTGACTAATTCTGTAACAACCATGTGCTTTGTCACGTCACAAGGGCTGCATGACAAATATTTTTCCTCAGAATTCGAGACATGAAAAAAGTTAAACAGACTGAGCACACTAAGGAATGTCGGTTAAGCGCCAAAGTATGTTAGAGGTAGTGAACGCGGTAGTGGAAGAATTATTTCATTATTTGTTGTTGCCAATTCTAAACAATGTTTAGTTAACAAAATGCAAATGTTAAAAGTGCATGTGAAAATGTATAACTTTGTGGTATGATAATGTCTGTACAAAACAAGTTGCAATACTCACTGCCTGGCTTGCCTCGAACACCGACGTAGTTCAGCGGCGAACACGCAGAATTCTCCGAATGTAAGAGTGAGCGACTTGCGGCGAGCGCACTGCCGCGCGCATACCAGCATTTCGAATACTGTACAAACAATTACTTTTTCAGTTTAATAGTTCACATGGAAGTAAAGAAAGTGGGGGAATCCAAGAATGACGTCACCTAGGAAGTCGCCATACGACGTCATACTCATAACCGCCATAGACAAGTTGACGTAGTCCGAGAGACGCTCCTAAAAATAAGAGTTCTGAAAACATTTTTATATTATCTATTTTACTATCTTTTAGGTTAAGGTTAGTGTCGTGAGATAGACATTATACTTTACTATATTTAATAGTTATTAATAGATGGCTTTAGAAGTAGATATTTATAAAAAAACATGAAGTAAGATGTTCATTTATATGGATATTCACGCACACGGAAATAAGTTGATTATGTAAATTTTGGCGCCAAAGCGATAGAGCAGGATGTCTCATTAAATAGATATTTGATACCGATATTAAGTTTGTAGTTATTTAACAAATTTCTACGAAATTGAATGAATCACAAGTTCAACTCGAATCCTAATCATCTATTTAATAGTTAAAGTAACATTATGAATGTACATGATAGTTGTAAGTGTACCGACAGAATTATAATGTCAAGAGGCAGGTGCGCACTGTGCCGGTGATTTATTTGTGCTAAATAAAACCGCCAGTATTTGCACGATTGCACCTGCACATTCATTGGCAATTAGTGCCTACAGGTTAAATATAAATAAACTTAACTAAAAAATCCATCATGCTGTATACCATTTTTGTTTCGTACTGAGCGATCGCGATGTTACGGTCAATATTGTGAAATCCATCCAATATCTAGTATCCAATAGTAGTATCTCACGTATATGTCCCGGGACTATTCTCATGATGAGAAGGGTTAGGTTTCCTCACTATGTTTGCCTTCACCGTTAGCGAGCGATAATTTATATGATAAATACACACATATCTTCCAAAAAAAAACACGAATTATTTACAGAGGTGTAAGCCGTGGAACGTTTGAACCCGAGACCTTTGACTTCGCAGTCCTACCGTCTCCCACTCGGCTATCGCTGCATTACAAAGGACCATAGACATAATTTATTAACAATAAGAGGATATATATTTTAATTATAGTTGAATCATAGAGATGAGTCGATCAGGACATTGAAATTTAATACTCAGCTATGATCACAATCTGTATCTATCTACCTACCCACGATAAAACCAGTTATAGTTTAATATAATACCAGTTTTGCTATGACCGAGGATAACAAAGACTATTATACGCTAAGCTGCGAGTCATACGTAAATAGTAATGGAAGACATAATTTAATCCAATTACTGTAAGGATACAATTTAAATGGCTGCTTTGTACTCGTTTAAGAAAAGACAATGACAATATAGACAGTGATAACCTAACTATTATGCACCTTACAATTTACTAATAAATATGTACTAGTTTCATAACGCTGCACAGTTATAATAGACGATTAAATTGAGTTCAAACGTCAAATTAAGTAGGTTAATCGATATTAAATTGACGGTTGAACTCGATCAATCGGCTACGTTGACTTTTGAATCCAATTCTATGACATTGGCTTCATAATAATCAAATTCAATCATTGCAACGTCGATTTTAATTGCTCGGCTGATTCTTTTATGTATAATGTATGTACTTATTTTATTTCAAAAGTCATCTTAGAAAATATGGAGGACCAGGAACATAATATTATCATAATCATAATCTGCCCGTAGCGGTCCAATGCTGCACATAACCCTCTCTCAAGGTGCACCAGAGTTCACGGTCCTGTGCCTTACGCATCCAATCGTTCCCAGCAATGTAATGCAGATCGTTGCGCCAACTTGCCGGAGGTCGGGGGAGCGTGGAAGGCAGTGGCGTTGCATGGGTGGCACCCGGGGCGGATGTTGGGTGTCACCACAAAAATCAATCAAAACTGTTATAAAAACGCCCCGTTGGCCCCCCTAGCTACGCCACTGGGGCAAGAAGATGGTTAAGAGTAGCACTCCTGGTGTCACGACCCTCAGGCTTAAGGAACCGACCAATAAGAAGAAAAATATTAGAACAAACAGGCATCGACTTTGTTATCATCAAAACCTAGCAAGAAAACGAATAGAAATATTAAAGCTACTTAGTTTTATTTCAATTATAAATGACATATTTTTAGGGTTCCGTAGTACCTACAAGGAACCCTTATAGTTTCGCTATGTCCGTCTGTCCGTCCGTCTGTCCAAGGCATGGCGACGAAACCGTTGGTGCTAGAAAACTGAAATTTTGCATAAACATGTATGTTAACTATACAAAAAAAGTCGTAGAATAAAATTTGTACCCCATAGTGTGGGGTATTGTTAGATAGGACTTTTAAAAAAGTTTAGGGGTTGCTAAGACAGTTTTTTGATTTAGAGATCCGTTTGCGAGATAATTAACTTTAAAGAGCAAATTTTTGTTCGAGTAGAGCGTCCCGTCCCCCCCCTCTAAAAGCTAAACTACTGGATCCCAAAATCTGAAAAAAAATTGTGTCGGTAGAACATGTAATGAACTTTAAAGGAAAACTATAGCGGATAAGTTCACTTCATTAGTTCAAGAGGAATAGGGGTCCGAAATGTCAGATGCAGTTACTCAGAATATTTCGTTCAAAATTCTTGAAACATAAATAAACATACATAATACATATATAAAATCACGCCTTTATCCCACGGGGGTAGGCAGAGACGATGGAACGCCATGTGCTTCGCTCCTTACATACTTCTTTCGCTTCCTCAACATTCATACATCTCGTCATACGTGCTAGCTGGTTTCGTGTACTCCAAACATTTCCTTTCTGAAGGACGCCATTTATCTGGTCCCTATGTCTTTCGAGGATAAAATAAATAATAAAATAAATAATTTCGAGGATAACATAAATAAAATAAATTAAAAATAATCATTACATATCTAGGTCATACATAAGATGATCACGGTGGTAGAATATGTAATAAACTTTTCATGAAAACTATAGCGGTTACTTTAACTTAATTAGTTCTAGAGTAATTGGGGTCCAAAGTATAAAATGCAGTTACTTAGAATAATTCGTGCAAATTACAAAAACCTTTGAAAGTAATGACTTGTATGAAGATGTTACTTATTTAATACAGATAGTAAATCCCTTTTAAGTCGAAATATGTTGTTACGACTAGCTACGGAACCCTACTGCGCGTGGCCCGACACGCACTTGGCCGGTTTTTTTAAATTACTTACTGCTCACATAAAAACTGTAATGACCATCAAGTATTTAGCAAAATATTTACTTAAAACGCAGTAAAGATTATTGAGGGTAAACACGCGCATTAATCTGAAAAAGAATGTAAGGACGAAGTTGGGTCATGCAAGTGTAACACGTACAAACTGCTACAAAAGTTGCTGTATCATCAAATCATCATACATAATAATATATATTAAGAGCTTTACAGGAGCCAACAAATTTATCGTGAAAGATTTCTCGATCTTTTACTTATTTTCTTCATTTTAATATTACTAATTTCACACAGAAATATTTTCTTTTTTGAACCGGTTTTCTAATACTTAGATTACTTCATACATAAACTATTTCATATATATGTATATACATTCAGCATCGCCAATTTAGGGTTATTTAGGATTAGTTTTATCAGTTCTCAAAAAGCCCCTTTTGATTTTGTTATTTGACGATTTCTACAATCTTACATGTTTGGAACGCATACAAAAACACCACTTGCACAAATGCGTATTGATTGTCACATAATACAATTTGAAATGTCCCTTTATTACGTCTAATTGCCGAAAACATACGTCGTACAATAAAGAGTCGGCGTAACAAACGCGGAGTCATGAACTCATTCGGCGGCAATTGGTCATCATCAGTGAGCAATGAGGTGAGATCATTGGAGTCGCGCGCAACACCTGCTACAATAACAATGGCGGATATCTACCGTAATTAAACACGTAGTAGAATCCTATTCCAAGCGTAAAATAAACGATTACGTTATTAATTGTTATGATTGCCGATTAAAGATCACGACTTATTGCAACTTTATTATGAAAAACCTTTTCGTGCTATAAAATTAGATGTTAAATAAACCAGTATTCAAATTATTCTCTGGAAGTTAAAGAGGTTGAAGTGTATTAAACATACTCCAGTTATTTTAGTTTAACTTGAAACTTAAAATACTTATAATTTAAATATGTAAATCTTTATTTGTTATTTTTATTTTTATTAACTTAATATAAATATAAATAATTATATTAATAATTATACAAATTATATTATTGTAAATAATTGTAAAATTGTAATAAAGTAATAATAATAAATCTGCTAAATACTAATGTACTTACTTCTTAACATTGGGATCAATGATATTATAGAACTATAGATATGTTACGTTCATAGAAATTACGATTTAAATCCGTTCCGAGCTATTCCAAATTGCACACATTGACAAATGTAACTGATAAGTAAAACAAAAGATACGAAATAGCACGCAAATGAAAGAGATAGCTATAGTTTTAATGATTGCACTTCAGTGGTACGCACGTGACTGCGCTCGACGCAGGCCACACGCAAACTAAACACAAGACGTCCCAATTGGGACGTATTTGAGTATTCACAGCGCGAGCGCTTATAACATATCTGCTTTTGTTTTTATATAATATCATTGATTGGGTGGGATAGGTTAAATAAACAAAATAATGAAAATCTGACTGTGGAAATCATAGTTAAATCCTCTTAACTCTGATTTAAATTAAGACTCTTAATTTTTTTTCATGCGAAAGAACCGTTAAACTTGAAAAACACTGTCAAGTTGTCTGAAATTCGAAGTGTTTAAATTCCAAGATATTATAATTGGTAGATCTATAAAAAGACTTACTGCAAAAAAAGCTTCAATAAACAAACCAACCATAATAATATAGTGCAAACCAACAAGCCTAAAATATGACGTAAGACCACTTATCAATAGGTACCTATTTCTAATAACGCACTTCAATTTCTGATAACGATTGTGTAAATAAATATACCTATCATTTTGATTATACATTTTTTTTTTCATATTATTATGCTATCTATTGTCCACGAGCAACGACCTGTCGTCCGGATGGAATTCGATGTATTAACTTATATATACTCCGAGTTACCCGCATTTAACCTTACTGCTTCGCTCCCATCAAGATTAGCGTGATGTTAGACATCTTAAAACCTTTCTCAACTCTTTCTTTTATATTTCACTCTTAACTTTTGAATACATCATATTAGAAATAATAACGGGCTATAAGCTATATGTGCGCAAAATTTCATCAAAATCGGTACTTAAGCACAAGTGTCTACACAAACTTTCGCATTGTAGAAACGTGTAGTTCACCTGATGGTAAGTGGAGTACAGCCCATTGGCATCAACAATCGACAAATGCAGATTGTATATGCGTCGCTGCAGCTGAGGACTACGGTGTTTTGACTCATATGCCAATAATTTCAGGGTCTGATCACTATACCAAACCGAAACACGGCAATGCAAGCACTACTATTTGGCAACAGGTTAAAGGTAAGTGCAAGTCCACAAGAGCTACCACCAGAAAAACCCACCACTTCTAGGACTTTTCAAAGTTTATTATGTTTTATAGGACAAATAGACACATAACATTTTATATTGTTTACAAGTGCGTGACCTGCGCTAATTGCAGTTGTTAGATTTATGGACAATAAATATACAAAAGGGGCGAAGCTTAACACAGTAGGCCCGTAAATTGTTTTATATGACAGATAGTAATCGTCGAATACATTTGCACTGTAGCGATACCATCGCCGCCTTAAGATGTTTGTGTAGTTCAGTGATATATGGAACAAATAGACATCAGTGTCAAATACTTGCAGTAACATTAACAATTTTAGTTTAAAAAATTTATAGGTATCTTCGTCATCATTGACAGTTCAGCAGTGTAGTAAGTAGCTCGCTTTTAGATCAATCATCTAACGTGAAAGTCTTAAGACTTCCGGTGAAAGTACAGTTATAAAGCATGATTTTGGTGTTCAATATTCCAGGGCTAAATTACGTAAAAGCTATGTGGATTATTGTCGACTGCTAGTAGTTATATATATAGTATTTAAGTTTGTAAAAAATCTATTAAACATAGAATTAGGCACGACATTTTCAAACATATTTTTCCATTGCTTCAAAGTATCAGTTATATAAATTTGCAATAAATAAAGATCCCGTTCATGTGACTAACGCCTAAGATAAACAATTTCGAGTACTTAGATATTGATAAAATGACACCATATGATATTTATCTTTAAAAAGTACCTAGTTGAAGATGACTCATATACATTTCTTTTGACGGCTGGCATGATTTCATCTAGTCGATTAGGCAGTAAAAATCCGGCAAAGTGCGTGTCGGGCCACGCGCAATAGGATTCCGTGGTCAGCCGCTACATAATAACTATGTATGTACTCAAAACAGGTTTAATATCTACTTTGAAAATAATTACTTGTATGAAGTTGTTAAACAACTTCATACAAGTAATTATTTTCAAAGGTTATATATTTTGTATGTGATATTAGTTAAAATCTAACTGTTGCATTGTCGACGTCTATTTGATGTAAAAGAAGATATTTAATATACTCGTTTTAAATACATAATACGACCAAAATGCAGAAACACAGTAGAAGTGTGGTTACTAGATTTATCTATGAAACAACGCGTGAAGATTTGCGCGGGGAGGGTGTGTTAAAGCCCCATCAATGTTTTCTATCTGCCTGTCAATGACATTCTTTCTCCAATTTTAGCGCGACTACCCCGTAAAATGTTAACGCTTTAGAACTATCCACAGGAAAAACGTCGCGTCGCCATTACACTGACGTGACGTAATGACGTCAGGACCTAGTTAAGAATCGCAGTGCACAGTTCCTTGAGCCATCTCCTTTCTGTTTCTGTTCGATGACTACGAAACAGTGCAGTAACAAGGTCATATAAAGAGTAATTATTCTCTCCCAGCCACAAGAAGAAACCTCGCAATCTTAAAAACATAGAAAACGGAACTCAAGTTGCAATGATATAAAATATCAAGATATTATAATTATAATTTAAATAAACATGGTATATACCGTCTTAGATTGTACTGATTGTAGATAAATAATAAAATACAATGAATAAGTACATAATTATGATCTGTGGAGCAGTAACTGTTGCAATATATCAACACGGCTATTAACTAGCAGCAATTTGCGACATGCGGAACTAACATACTCTAAGTTTTACTGGTATATTGACATTTACTGTTGAATCAGGAGATGACGTCATCGGTCATCATGGTTTAATCGGTCAGTGAGTCTGCGCCATCATCGTCTATCCATCATCAGAAACTGTCATTGCAATTTAAATATGACACAGATGAGTTTTAAGTTAAAATCGCTCTGATGAATGGTTAATCAAACTTAACTTTAATTGTGTTTTTTTATTAAAGTTATAATTCAATTGCTAGTTTTACACTAGTCGAGTTGTTTGACTAGATTATACAGATGTTTACTTCAATCAAATAGTTATGCCCCTACGTCAATAGATCACGATTAATATTTTATAGAGCAATTGCAATAAAGATTCCGCAGTTAATAAAATACAAATCGACGGTTAAAAGGTAATAGGGGATAACCGACAAAAAGTGAAATGTTCAGGAGAGCCGTTTAAAGTTTTAAATTTTAGAAAAACTCACGTGTTGTTGTCATTTATTAAGATATCGTGAAAACTAAAACAGTTATAAAATCAAAAAATAATGGAGCATTCACCGGTATTTTTAGTTTTAATGATATGACGCTATTTAAAGAGGTTTTTGTCGCTTATAACAAAAGCTTTTAATTTTCCAATGAGGAAATATGGCATAAGCTACAAATGTTAATATAAAATATTAAAGGTTAAGAAGCCTAAGCGACATATCAATTTCTCACATCGCAAGGTTAAAGGATATAAGAGACTAGACAATTCAATAAGTGTTTTTGGAAAAGAAGGATAAGGTACTTTTCACAGTGGATGTATAAAAGGTAATAGAGCACAAGAAACAGTCGGCTATCTAAACAATAGTAGGATATAAGACATTACTGACACACAATGTTGCTTGAAAGCAAAGGAAAAGAAGGATAATCGACATTTGGTATTGCGTGAGTTTATGGAAATATGGATGAAAAGACACACCAAAAATAATGAAGTAGCGTAACCAACACGATCCTACACTAGGATAAGAGCTAAAACTGGTATTACACAACACTGTGATTGTGATCATAACTCGTAAAATAGGTTGAAGTAAGTATAAGGGATTTCGATTTTATAGAAAAAGACGTATCCTTAGTCTTAGAGGCTTCTTTCAGTGTACCCTACCCATTCAAGTACATAGGTAATTCAAATTACTAACAAACTAAACACATCATTGCCTAGGGATATTTAATTTTTACCCTATTATTTGAAATTCTGTAAATATTTTGTTAAAACAATTATATTTTAAATTGAAGTTTAAATTATGGTTTATACTTGCAACTACATAAAAAGAGATGCATCAAAGAGTTTTTAATTTATGATTTTATTTTTGGGTATAATTTTTACTTTGTACATAATGGATTTTATGTAGGAAATTATGAAAATTAAAGTCATTATAATAACAAAAAACGGCATTTAATTAAAGTTAATAATCAGTATTTCCTCCCCTAACATTAATTAGAGATCGGCATCCATTATTCATGCTCAAAATTAAGTTATCCAAATCGAGCTGTGGTATCAGGTCCCAGATTCTTTTCAAGTGCAGGAAAAGTTGTTCTTCTGTTATCAAATTTGGAGAAAAATTAACCATAGCCCTTCGTTGTAACATGTCCCATGCGTGTTCAATGGGATTCATATCGGGGGACTGAGCAGGCCAGTCCATAACCCTCATTTCATGTTTCCTATGCACAGTTTTTTTTTGTGTTTTTATCGTACATGAATTGGAACTCCTGACCCATTTGTACCCTGTGTGGGATAAGCACAGGTTTCACTACCTCATTGCGGTATTTCAGTGCATTCATGTTCCCTCTTATCCAAATGAGATCGGTTCGCGCACCGATACGAATACCAGCCCAGACCATAATAGTGCGGCCTTGATATGAATGGACTTCTTGTGGATGCTGGAGACGGCTTCGTCTACCAGAAACTCGCCAAACCCTTAATCTTCGTGAATCCGGATAAAATCCAAACCGAGACTCATCACAAAAAAGCACCATGGACCATTGCTCGTCACTCCATGACAAATGTTCTCGAGCCCACAATAGTCTCCGCCCGCGATTGCCACGCCGTAGATTGTAGCCTTTGAACCATTTGCATAGCCGTAATATTGGGTTGTCTCCTAGCGATATTTTGAAGAAAACGGTCCTGCTTAGGAGTGGTGATGCAATTTCTGCCTGAATGCCATTCAGCGACATCGCCTGTAGCACGATATCCTGACCATAACGTGACCAACCACGCGTTGTGTAGCGCCCGCTTCCAACATGCCCACAGCTCTAATGTGCTCTTCCCTTGTCAAATGTCGACGTGACATAACAATAAATGTAACACACGTTGAAATTAGGATAAAAAAATGTGTAATCGCTTTTAATTTTTCAAAACTTCATTGTTTTATTGTAACATGAACCAGTGCTGCCACCTCTCTGAGGCCAATCGGCGCTAAAAGTGCTTGAAAATAGCGCTAGATTCCGCTAGATTACATAAACAAAAAATAGCGCTAGAATCCGCTAGATTGCATGAACAAAAAAAAAGGGCATAATAGTAAGAAAATTTTATATTTAATACAAATCGTAAAAAAAAAGGCTTAATATTAGATTTTTATGGCTAATCGATTTCGGTACCAGAAGGATTAGTTGACCGAATTCCTGCTTAATTTTTTTCCCGATATTGTGACGTGATTACTACTAAGTTCGGTCTGCCATAAAAACGCGCCATATTTGCCGCTAGGAGTTAAAATCGAAATTTGAGCGCTAGGTAACCCAAAAAAGCGCTAGATTTAACTCCGAAAGCGCTAAGGTGGCAGCACTGACATGAACTAACTTTTTGACCGCCAAGTTCGAACAATCGATATTGTTTTGTTTCAAAATGAGTTTTTGTTTTTTATTTTTTTGAATTTCAAAAGAAGTAGAGAATATTTTATGTACAAACTTTTTTATACAGTAAATAGTTTTTAAGTTAAGAAGTCTTTCGTGTAATAATATCCCTAGACATTGCTGATGTGTTTAGATAATAAGTAGGATGTTCTTTAAATAAAAAAGGCGTTTTTTAAAAACAACAAAGCTTACTTAAAAACAGTAGAAAAGTAATAACCTGCTAATTATTTTTTTGGAAACAATAATACTAGGTAGGTAACTGTTTGTAGGATGTATAACATGTGTAACATCTTTGTAGGATGGGCTGTTCTCAATGTATAGGCTTGAGGATTTGTGGTGTCATCGGTACCAGATGATGTACGAGGACGAACGGCAATGGATTGCTTTGATTTTCTTGTTTTTTTTTTATGTCGGCAAAGTTATTTCTGAAACTGTTGGCGTAGAATTTTTATTGGTGGCAGAAGTGACGTCCATATCGTTGCCCGTTGCAGAACTAGTAATAAGATTTGACTTAAGTTCTAGGGCAGAACGGGTGAGGAAAGTTGTCACAGCACCAGGCACACAAAAGGTAGGATTTTCTATTACAGCATCCAGTGCAGAACTGTTAAAATGTGCCGACATAGCATCTGGAGCAGAACTAGTGTGTCTGAATGGATGTCTGACGCAACTTCTGTTCCGTTCAAGTTGTTGAATAAAGAAGACTCAGGCTCAGAGCTATTAAAGCGGTATGTTTCTGTATTTGGTTTAGGGCTGGCATGTACGGTTGTCGCAGCATCGGCTGTTGAGCTGGAAAAGAGGTCTGACATAGTATTTGTTGACGATTTTGCTAAGATATCAGTTGTAGTCTGGGTAACATGGGCTGGTGCAGCTTCCGTTTCACAGCTTCTGAGGTCTGACGCCGCGTCTGGTACAGGGCTGGTAAAAAGCTCGACACCTTGGTCAGAAAACGGCGTGCGCTGCAGCGAAAGAATAGAGATTATCTGAATTCATTAATAAAAGGTAAGGTAAAATAAATTAAGTACTTATGTTTAATGTTTGTGACAATTAATAACGTAAATCATAGGTAATAGGTAGGTACAATGTTTTCATAGATACTTAATTCAATAACTACAAATTTACCAATGATTTGATTTGACAATTTAGATGACTTCAAGGCCATTTCCAAAATGTCTCTATTTCGGCCTTTCTGTTCCATTTTTAAACATACAATAAATACTATTGAATGAAGTACGTAATCATAAGAAATAAAATTAAATTTAATTTATTAATAATTAAATTTCTTAATTAATATTTTTTTAGAAATAAAATAGAAGAATATTTGCAAAACAGATAGCTTACCGGTCCTCAGGTTCCGTTCTTTTTCTCGCCGTCACAGCACGCGTTAGACTGTTTTTCGGACAAGCGACGCGCTTTAAACCTACTTTTGTGATATCAAATGGTGTAAGTACCAACTCATAATTAAATCCTTATTGAGTATTGTAGTATAAATGACAGACAAATAAAATTGTACAACATAGAAGTAGGTTATAATCGACACCCTGTCATCTAATTTAATTTAAGTAATAAGGTATTAGCGACAAAATTGTATTTAAAATGTAAACGGAAGTAAGGTATAACCAACAGTGTGATATTAAAAGAAATTTAGGTAATAGGGCATTACCTACATAGCTGTCATAAAGTACTGAATGGTAACAGGGCATAACCTACATAGCTGTCATAAAGTACAGAATAGTAATAGGGTATAACCGACAGAGTCATATGAAAATGAATTTTGTAAATAGGATTCAAGCGCCATAGCTATGTTATATTAATAAATGGAAGAATGGCATAAACAACCAAAAGCTCGATATCCTTATGAAGTAAAAAAGCATTACCGACAACAAACCCAAAAGAAATCATTTTTGTAGGGGTACAAGCACATTTGTAACAAAAATTACCTGATTTTTTGTCGGTTACGCAAAGTAATACTAGGAAAATGCATTTTTTTGCTAGGGCATAAACGCCAAAAAAGTCGTCGTAGAGCCATGGGAGTAAGTGCATTCGAAAGAGCGGAAAATTTTACGTCGGATGGCATATTTAACTCATTTTTGCCAAAAATGTCGCTTATGCCCTACTTCCTTTTAACCGTCGAAATGATATTAATCTTATCATGTGTATTTCAAAACTCCGAGATGGAACGCAGTATATGAGCATTTAAAGAAATGGACGTGTCTGTGATTTATGTTATTGTAGGTGCAATCATTTTAATTAACCTAATTGAATTCCTTTAAATTGTGAAACGAATTTGGTATTAGGTAATTTACTATTTATATTATTAATTAACCTTATTAGAATGGTTAGTCCAACGTTTACGAATAGTATTATATCAATTGTATGTCATATTTTAGCGGATTGTGTAAATGGAAGGTTATATTTTGATATCTTTTTAATATTTACATAATATGTATGTTTCTTTGGCCCCGTATTGCCTTATCGAAACGACTAATCTTTATGAATAAGGATTATTCCTTGACATATTATTAAGCCAGAATAAGACATAATTAAAATGTTCAAGACAAGATGTAATATGAAAAAAAAAGTAATATTACAATGAATCATTTTTACAAGTTTCAAAAAGGTACACATTATAAATTGGTAAAGTTTACATAAAATAAACATGGTAAAATTTACATAATCAGGTGTATTGCATGGTCGTGCTGGAGATTAGATTTCACAATATAGCCATCTACTATTATATGTTTTTTTTTAGCAAATTGTGTAAATGGAAGTTTATATTTTGATATATTTTTAAAATTAGCATAATATGTATGTTTCTTTGGCCCCGTATTGCCTTGATTAAACTTAATAAATAAGAATATTATTCCTTGACATATTATTATGCCAGAAGAAACAAAGACATAATTAAAATGTTCAGACCAGATGTAATATGAAAATTAAAATTTAGTATTTCAATGAAGCATTTTTAACACATTTGAATTAGTAAAGGTAACATAAAAGAAGAGAGAGAGAAGAGATTCGATTTCCCAATATAGCGATCTAGTATTATGCATGTTATTTTTTTTTAATCATTATCATGACTTGGATTCCGCTGCATTAATACATATATATCAATCAAAAACAGACCAGTTACCAACGACCGGCGACGTTATCACAGCTTTGCATACCAAGAATTTATCGTCTCGTAGTGATAAACTATCTTGCTTATTAATTAGCCACTTCTTTCTTACGAATTAATCGCAAAACAATAATAAATATAATGATGTCACTCCTCACTTTAGGAGGTTCTACGTTCTACCATCCTAAGTTGAAGGCGGAGTACGACATCCTTATTAATAGGCAAGTCCGTAATTGAGATGACAATACGTAATTTCCTGTTTATTTCATCGCCTTCCTGTTTATAAATATGCCTATTTTTCAACAAAGTTAATACGTTTTTTAATTAATTAAACATAGTACCTATAATCGCTCAATGTATTAAGAAATAATCTATCTATACTTACATAATTGTTCCCCCGACTGACTGATTCATCAACGCAGAGCCTAAACCACTAAGGCTAGGAACTTAAAATTTTTCGTGAAGGTTCCTTACATGGCGTAAGGGGCGCACTAAGAAGGGATTTCTGGCAATTCCAGTTTGAAGGGGGTAAAAAGTCCGTCATTTTTGAAGTTAGAAGCATGAAATTTCGTATAGTTCAACTTAAATAAAAATAAATTAATATCTGTACCGGGGTTTTCCTAAATTTTATTCTCAAGAGGGTGAATTTTGGGTTTTTCAGTTAGAAGTGAGTTAACACAAAAAATCCAATAGATGGCGTTTTAGCTTGCGGGCACCAGCCAGAAGAACGTTTGACGCGGCGACTAAAACCGCGCGGGGCATCTAGTAAATAAATATATTTTTTACGAAATATTAGATATCACGGGCTATTTACCATGTTTATATTATAATATATTTTGTTGTAGCGAGTTTTCCGATATCAAATATTTCGTAAGAAAATGACCATGTTAAGTAAATCTTATAAATAAATATATATTTAGTTATATATTTTGAGAATTTTATTAAACTATCTTATAATGTATAACTATAATGAATAGTAAATAGACACTTCAAATACTATCCGTAAAAGTTTATATTCTAATCTGCTTAAATATGTGTATCTTACATAGAATATTTTTTTGTTTTTCAATACTCGTTTCAATTTTATATGAAAAATGTATGTCATAAAATTGGAACTAAAAAATCTTGAGGTAGTGTAGCGTCCCGTAGACGTCACATTCTAAAAAGTTGTCGGGTATTTTATATCGCTTTTATTGCAAAACCACAATGAAGTTTTGTAATGTATTAATTGCTGAACTAAAGTCATTAGGAAAATCTCAACCTCAAGTTTAAATCCTTGCCTACTTAAATATTGTGCGGTAACCGTTTACGTACGGTACGTAACTGTAATTAAATTAACCATTTCTAATTATTTAATTAACATGAAATAGGTAGTCAATACGATAAAGATAAAATTAATAATAATTAATTAACTACTACTACTAACTAGAAATTGTTAATCCGATCGTCAGATTGGATAAACAATTTCTAACGACGGAAGAAAATAAAAATAATATGTATTAGGAACTGCAGAGGAGCTCATAATTGTTATGTTAATCTATTATGACAGCTGTAGGTAATTATGCGATAAATAGCATTCGTTTAATCAATACGGGCGATTACAACGGTTTTCAATAAAGCTTTGCTAAAATGACAAAGTATAGAAATGTTTTGGAATTTACCAGTACTGAACTTGCCGAAACCTTATCAGGAACTAAAATTGGGTTTTAATGTCTACTAGAATTCTTGAGTAGTAAAGATATCTTACCCTGAGTCTTAGTAGGATATAGTTCGATGTCGTTGAAGAGGTTTTGAATGCGGTCGGCGGCGGCCGGCTGCTCGGGCGGGCCCACGCGGCACTCCCATGCACTCGCTACCTCCCTGAAACAATAACAAACCATTTTAAGAAAATAACATATCATCAAACACACTAATAACACTGACATTTCATGCTAATACGATTTTAACTTGTAAATGTCCCACCATTACCTATGTCTCGTTAGTATCACCATGTTTGCCTATTATTCAGATCACGTTGACTTTATTTCACATTACTATCATGGATGACGCGTAAACTTCTTAAATCAATCGCCTCTCCAACAAGAACGTAAGAGCTGTGTTACGTATTACAAATATCAGAGCTAACTAAAGCACAAAGATAAGACAAGAGTATAAATATTGTTAGGTAGGTACACATGTAATCTTACAGGTAACTCATCATTGTGACGAAATTACGCGTAGTACGTAGTATCAGGCTATTGTATATGAAGGTGTAAACAAAACATCGTGTTACAATTATTTATGATTAATGTTAGTAGAATAACCGCAGGCACCACAAAAGTCATGGGCTTGGTAGATGTGCTCACCTGCATGAAGTACGCACTTAAGTGTTAAATATTTTTAGACAGGAGCAGGACACATTACATGACATTTAATTTACACATGATTTTCATTAACTGTAAGATCTAGTCAAAACAAAGTATCGTTTCGAAGGTAAATAATTCAGATTACCTGGCACTTCAACATAAAATGAGGAATGATGCAATTAAACGCTAACTCTAGTTATAAGGAGGGATTATTTATATTGATCCTATTGTTTATTAATTTTGTCGAAGTTTAGTTTCTATTTACTAAACAACCTATTTTTGTCATGACGTTTTGATTGGACAGCCCTACATCGGCGTAACGGCCTTCGATTGTAAGGTTGTTTACATTAATTAGGCTTAAGTGTAGTGAATGTCAACGGAACGAGAATATCGTTAGGAATATTATTTTACCTCTGTTCTTCACTGTATTGTAACTGCATACAATAATCATAACCGTAAACGGAAATAGAAAAATCACTATTCCAGCGTGATGTGAGATGTAGCTCTGATCACTGTAGAAGAGAAAGAGTTTGGAGAGTGCTTCGAATTTCGAAGACAGTAAGTAAACCGATGTAAAATATAATAATACGTATCTTAAAAGTAAAGGTTAATTACATAATTGACTTTTAAGTAGCAGATACAATACAGATAAGCATGACGAGCGTCCTGTATAAATAGTATCGAAAGATTTTTATTCATGTGCGTAATTATAAATCTCCAAAGAATTTGTTGTTTGTAATAGGTAGATGGCACTATCCGTATTTATCAGCAAAAAAAAATATTATTTTCTTGCAAGAAATCCATCCATCTTTTCTTCAGTCTGCCTCTTCCTGTCCATGCTTCAATTTTAAACTGATCACTTTTTAGTCACATGACTTAACTCCCTTCTCATCACATGCCCATAGCAAGATAAACGATTCCCTTTTAGCTATTCTGTCACTAGTGCAGCTTTCAAGGCTTCATCTTACATTCCTAATTTTAGTATCCCATCTTTTATTAACTGAGAATGAGGGACCAATGTAAGCATTGCAAATTGCAATGCTTAAATAAAACACAGCACATTTCAAACAAAGAAACTAAAAGAAACCTAAGTCTATGTAGGCGGCTATATCTAAAGATGTGGGAAGATGTGAAAGCAATCAGTTCTGTTGTATCAGCAGAGCATTTCTTCGATTCGGTGAGTGTAATCGCAGCTGTAAATATAAGTTTCCGGCGAGGGCGGTAGACTTAACATCAACTGAGGGCGTTAGGTTACCTATAACCACGATAGCGCCTGCTGATACTATCGTTCCCACGTGAAACGTTGTCGTAGTTTAACCAAGTATAATTTCTGCTTACGAGCAAACTGTAATATCTAATGATAGTTTCAGCTAACTAAAATCATTTTTCATATTAGTAAATCAACTTACGAATACTGCAATGATGGACACTTATTATAAGTACATTTAAACGTTAAAACTGGAATCACGTTTATAATAATGCAAAAGAAAATGTAAATTACACATTTTATGAATAGCTTCATTATCAATTGGAGTTATCACCACAGTAAGAACAGATGCTCGGTCAGGGCACAGTTATGTACTAACTTCATACGGTACAAACGGTACTTATGAAGTAATCTGTTTATAGTTAAGTTCGCGATTCTCTAGCAGTGCGTACTGCGTACACATCAGAGACTTTTAGATAACGATCGACAGAGGATAAGGGCTAGTTTCATTTTATTCGCCAAATAATATACATATAGTTACGTAACGTACAGTTGAGAAATTTAGGGTTCTGGCAAGAGGTGACCGTAGCTGGTTGGTTAAAGCGACTGCCCGGTGTGCAGAAGGTCGCAGGCTCAAATCCTGCCGGTCGCATAATTTCAACTGTTTCTTAGTATATAATATACATATTATCTGACCAAATATAAAAGTGACTCAATTTGAATTCTGAACAAAGATATCACCTTCATTTGTTTGAGCTATCGCAATCGTAATCTATGTTTTGCCAACTTATATGGTTTATCTGAAGACTGTGAAACTGGGTCTAAAGCTAAAACTAATATTATATTTATATTATGACGAAGATAGACCGAAATAAAAAATGTGCTAAGTGCGAGTTAAACTCATGCACAAAGGGTTCCGTACCATGAATCCAAATTTAACAAAAAAATTAAGTGTCTGTTTTTATGTTAAAATAACAATGTTTTTTTCAATCTGGTATAGAGTCGTTTGCAGGATACCATTGCCTAAAATATCGATTACAAAATCTATGTATTTTTCCAAACGGCTGCACCGATTTTCGTAAGATTTTAGATGCAGACAATTCCGCGGGCGAAAGTTAGTTTGATATCGCTAAATTCAAGAACTACTAACAATTGAACTACAAACAAGAGCTACAAATTAATACAAAAAAATAAATAAATAACCTGAATAAAAAACAACGCACAAGCGGGATCGATGGGGACTTTTGACATATCATTTGTAATGACGTATTCAAGGCCTGCACAAAAATCCAGCTTGTTGGGAATTAATGCAAACTGGAATGATAAATTAGTCTATTTTGACTAGATAATACAGCGAATTCCATGCGGTTAAAGTCCCGGGCAAAATCTAGTTATCAATATAACGACAAAAAAAATCACGTCTCCCCCCCCCCCTTAAATATTCATTTTATTTTAATTTCATTATTAATTTAAAAAGCAAATATTTTGTGTATATTTCTAACGTCTACCTGTTACCATTATCAATATCGAGCTGAAACGGGCAAAACATCACGTTTGTGGTGTGGGAGCCTCTCCCCAAAATGTGTTGGTACATAACATAAAGTTTGATATTATATCTTATTTGTATTTTTAAGTGGGTTTCTAGATTCCTAAAGATATGAGTAATGTGGACAAGTATTGAATGATGTAGTTCTGTTGACCATTACATTACTCATAATGACATACCACTGTCAGTATTTGTCAGTCCCTTCAAACGAAACGGTTAGGTGCGTGACTAAACAGCAATCATTTCATTTACAATTCCAAGAGAAGTTAGGCAGTCTCTAAAATGGTAGCTTTCATAATGGTATGTACGAGTATAAGGAAAATTTGTGTCGGATCGGAAAAAGGCCACTCGTATTTTAATCCAAAGTCATAGAATTATTACACTTAGAAACCGAGTACACGCATGAAAAGTGAAGCCGCTTAATTTGTGCTGTTTCGCCTAAATATGAGCCGTATGTACGGATTACTCTGGATCCGACATTATACTCGTAGGTCGGATCTAGAATGTGAAACACCTAGTTAATGATGCACCAGATTCAAGGGTTATTAAGTTTACTAAACTTAATTGCAATAAAAATTACATCATCTCAAATGTATAGCAAATTTTTAATTTGTTTTTTATTTAAGTGTTTGTTATTCACTAAGAGTTATTTTACTATGTTTGTATCCATGGACCACTTTTAGGTACCAATATGGGGAAATATAGTACATTGTACACCAAGGGATGAAAGTAGTTGATTTCATTGAGGGTGTACTTAATACACCCGAAAGAAATCAAACTTTCGCCCGAGTTATACATAGTGCTTTATACTACATCTACAAGGAAAATAAAAAGATTGTGCATTTTTCTCACTTCTCCATTGCAGAAAATCTGCATACGCTTTATTATATCTGATCCTTGACTTTTGTGGTAAGAGGTCCTCAATCACTGCTTGAGCAGTTACTTTCAATTCCTCCGGAGTCAATAAATCGTCAGTATCACTATCACTCGACATATTAAGTTCTTGCAACAAATTGTTTATTCAAAAGTTTTAAAATGATGAGGAATTTGGAGCGAAATGCAAAAATTTTCACAATTTCTTCTTTCATACGCGC
The DNA here is from genome assembly GCA_905147285.1 of Hypena proboscidalis. Lineage (NCBI taxonomy): Eukaryota > Metazoa > Arthropoda > Insecta > Lepidoptera > Erebidae > Hypena > Hypena proboscidalis. Next base: position 13,715,431 of record LR990128.1, on the reverse strand, counting down.
ATAGAGACACGGGTAACAATCGCATGCAGCCAGCTACACTTTATGAAGTTGATTTGTGAAAAAACGTTTGTAATTATTTTGTAACAGGTAATAATAGTGATTTTAGTGGTTTATTTATGGAGTTATTATATAATTAAGTTACATTAATTTATTTATTTTTATAAAAGTAGTTATTTTATTCTTTTAATATTCTTTTTTATTTATGGTTTACCAAAAAGTACAGAAAACAAAATGAAAAAAAAAAGAAATTTAAAAAAAAGTTCATTACTCCCATGGGAGTAATGAATTTGGGAGTAATATTTCAGACCTTTAACATACATTACATGTTGCTTTTCAGAACTCGTCTGAAAAGACTAACTTTCTTTGATAGATATTCTCCGTATTAGATACTGCAAAGAGGTACTTTCTACGTAGGTGTAGTATAAAAGTATTTTACTCCATGAACTAATAAATCCAATACATTGTTTATTTAAATCAAAACTTAAAAAAAGTAAGTTTAAAAATTAGTCAACTAGTCTTTACTAATATTATAAACACGAAAGATTTTTTGTTCGTCATTTGTGCCCAATCAACTCCGAATCTAAGGGACTGATTAAAATTGGTGTAGATAGTTCCGGACGCCAGAAATACCATGTTTATAAAATTAACCGGTAATGTGTGTGGTAAGTTAACGGTTGCACTAGTTCACAAATTTAAAGTCGCGCAGAGGGCTATGGAGCGAGCTATGCTCGGAGTTTCTTTGAAAGATAAAATTCGTAATGAGGTCATCCGACAAAGAACCAAAGTAACCGACATAGCTCGCAAAATAAGCTCGCTGAAGTGGCAGTGGGCTGGTCACGTTTGCCGAAGGACCGACAGCCGTTGGAGCAAACGAGTCCTGGAATGGAGACTGCCAGGTGGACTGACGACCTGAAGAAGGTCGCTGGAGGGGACTGGATGCGGAAGGCGCAAGACCGGGTGTTGTGGTGCACATTGAGAGAGGCCTATGTCTAGCAGTGGACTACGAGAGGCTAAATGATGATGATGTGATAGTAATATACACATTGCAAATTGACATCAACATATTTAACCCGATGTCGATTGAATCAAATTCAAACAACAAGCGAAACTGAATTATCGAGTTCGACCGTCAAATCAAATTTTACTATATTTCAGTTGAAAAAAAATTAGGACCGGCAGGATTTAAACCTGCGACCTCTGCGTACCGGGCAGCCGCTTTAACCGTTACCATACACTTTGAGAAATTTAGGGTCCTGGGAGGAGGCGATCGAAGCTTAGTGGTGAAAGCAGAGTCCCAACATTTTTTCAACTGTTTCTTAGTATAATTTGCTTAGCATAGGTAAATGCTATAAAAATAAGCAAAAAATAAAAAACAATCTATTATGTTTTCTGTTCTGTTTAAACCAAAATCAATCTTAGTCAGTTTGTATTAGGCGGGTTCAGAGGTGTTGCAGTGTTAACTGACTTGATACTTTTGCTTTGTACAATTCCACCTAACCGCTTAACTTACTTTGAAACAGAAAATGCTTATTTGCATGTTTGATTTAAGTTAATTCCTTTGAAGTTATGACAAATAGTATCGCTTCAGGTCACTGTTGTCTGTTAGATAAACAAACTTGTATTTGATAAAGGTAATACTCAGATAAAATTGTATTAAGATTATATATTTTTGTAAGTATTTAGGACATCTTGTGCGCATTTAAAACAAAACTTTAAAATGTTAAAGTCAAATATCAGTTTGTAAGAAATATTTTATAAGTTACATTATAATAAAGAACGTGTCGCTTTTTCTTGGCAGTGTTTGCTACCGGATTCAGTTATATTTTTGGCAACAACTCCAAAGGAATCCATATTTTAATGTATATTTTATTTACATTATTACGTCTGCTATGCTGTACGCTTGGATTAGTTGCTAATAAAGGTATCAGTAATTCAATTGTATAAAGTTCAGAAGATTTTATTATCAACCCATTGGGATGTTTTTGATATACTGTACCTTACGTTTATTTGCCGCTTATACATGTATTTTTTAATGTTTGTAACACAAATATTATATCCTTTTAATTTGTCTATAACTTATATTCAAACCTAATCGTTCCTTTATCCCCACCTGCGTATATTAACATTTTCTTACTAGGAAATATACCTTTACTTTTCCTACCCTTTTCTCATTTTATTTGGGGTCGGCACAAATATTTTACCTACATTCTTCCCTGTCAGCCGTCTCGCTATCACTTCATCCATCCATCTTTTATTCAGTCTGCCTATTCCTTTGACTCCATCGACATCACAAACTGATCATTCTTTTAGTCACATGCTTTTTATCCCTTCTCATCACATGCCTATTTATATTATTGAAATCTCATTGATTCACAACGCGATTAGAGACAAGAAGTGACTGTAATTCTTCGGTAAAATGTAATTTACAGACCGTCAATGAGACCGAAATCTCTTCTCATGGGATTCTTTCGTACCTGAAGTGAAGTAAGGAAAATAAGGACGGGAAAATTTAGCCATATTGAAGCAAACGAGTAGTGGCGTCTGTCAAGATTATGTTTGCGTATATACTATTGATTAATATAATATATTATGTTGTTAATTCTCCGGCATAGCGGTGACTTATGTAAAATTTTGTATGAACATTACAGAGATGTAAAAAATATTGATAATCTAAAACGATTTTTTACTATATACATGAATAATAAGTCTCCAGCGTAATCAATAATTTATTGGCTACCATTATTAAAAACTAATCAAACCCATTAATTTCAACAAAACATGGCCACAAATATTCGCCAATAAATAATCATAAAATGAATTTAATACATGGAATTTTTTAACTGTTTTTATAGTACACCTACATAGAAAGTCCCTTATTACAGTTTTCTCTCATTTTATGATTTATTTTGTTTATTTGTTGTTTTTGGTAGTTTTTTTAATGTTTGGTAGTTTTTGATAAATTTTAATATTTGGTTGATTTTATTGGTTCTGGTTGCTTTTATATCTTTGCAGGTGTAGTATAAAACACTATGTATCACTTGGGAGAATGTTCGACGTCTTTTGCGTGAATTAAGGCCCGCAGCTTGGCTTCTGGCCTCAAACTACATCCTCAATGAAATCGCCTCCTTCCATCTCTTGATGTTCAATGTACTATTTTTATGACCTAAGCCAAAGAGCATAATGACATGAAACAATACCGATATCGATAGTAAAACTACAAACGAAAAGCGCGTGCGACCGAGTTGAGTGCTTACAAAAATATACCATGACATCATGGTGTGCGAGCGAAACAGCATTGACATTCTCGCTCGCACCGGCACGCTTATAAATACACGAGTGCATTTACTCCATTCGTGTTCGACTATGTATCATATATGTACGTACGTACAATTTGGCAGTCGACATCAAACATCGATTAAGAGATGGTTTAACAGAACAAGGTCGATAAAAATGACTAAACTTATGTACCCATATTTGAACTACACTACATGAGGTGCCTCCAAGTAAAAAATAGTTATGCCTGGTCATGCCCCATTTCCGGATAAATAGCGGTTCTACGACTTACGACTCCTAGCTATGAAGTGTGAGATCATGTTTGCCAAATTAGATATTAAATGTATTATAATATCTACATTGTTTTAAATTTGCGCAACATAATATATTTTCCTTCTAGGTAAATATTGAAAACAGTTTTCGTACTATTTTAATTGGTTAATTATACGTGGGTACATGTTATTTATACTTAATTTATTTTGTCGCATAATATCCTATGTGACAAATGACATGACATAATAATATTTTATTAGACACAATACGGTACGTAATATACGTATTGCGGAATAACATTATATGGGCAAAAATAAAATTAGAATAATAATATGGGTGTTGAATGTTTAATCTTATAAAAATTTCCAATTTTTCATACACTTTTGGTTTACTATTAATACTATTATGAACCAGCATCTTGTGTTGAAATAATGAATTTAAAAAATCTCGAAAAGAAAAAATGACTATATTTCTACTATCTACCAACAATTGGGCAGCAGCTATAGCCGAGTGGTAAGACCGTAATCACGTCACACACCTTTGTCAATAATTCGTCTAGATTAGATTTTTCGAAGATATGTGTGTATTTATTGGTATTTATCATATAAATTATCGCTCGCTAACGGTGAAAGAAATCATCGTGAGGAATCCTGCATGCTTAAGAGTGCCTAAAAAGTGCTCGAGGGTGTGTGAAGTCCACCAGTCCACTTGGCCAGCGTGGTGGACTATATAGCCAAGCCCTTCTCATCATGAGAAGAGGCCGAGCCAGGCATTGGGACATTTATTAGATACAGGGCTGCTATCATATCAAAAATGACGGAAACTACACTATTAAAGCAAATCACACTGTGAAATAATAGGCACAGGATATACCGAAATGACATAGTGACGAAGCCTTACCAGTGATTCAGTACATGATTTTAAAACCCTGGGCGCAAAAAAAAAACACTTTAATTTTGCCGAGGATTTTTCAGTTTTTCGGCTGTTTATGAAAGAGTAACGTTACCCTGGACTATCCTAATACATTTGGAAATTCTCGGTATTTTCTGAACCATAATATTTTGCACTTTGAGTTTCTAAATCATGTTTGTATAAAATAATAAAATTTCAAGAGAATGATTTTCTAAAGTTCAAAAATTCCGGCAGGAATTTTTTTTACACCAAAGGAGGCAGCTGCGTCATGATGTCATTTACACCTTATACATTGTATACAACTTTATTTTCTTTACCTAACAACCAGAAAGTCAGCAAGAAAAACACATTTCCATACATGGAATGTTAAATTTGTATAAAAAACGAGTTTTCTTTTCGTATTTTCTAGTGGAATGGAATCTGTTATGATTCCAATCAAACAAACACAAAAGTGTGGGAAAATGTCTATGAACTTATCAAACATGACACAACATTTTTGAATAAGATACAAAACGAAATTTAAAACCTAATCAATAAATTAATAAAATATGTATATCAAATAATGTTTAACAGAGCCTTAATTGTTTATAAATAGGCAGCATAGCACAGAAAGGACAAAGGCCGTGACTAAGAAAGCTTTTGAATCTGACGTCATTTTAAGTTGTTGACCTGAGTTAGCCTCCATACATCCAATGTGTGATGATTGATGAATGCACCTCAGACGTGTTTATCAGATGAATGTACATATATTCATCAAGATTCGATTGCGGATAGAAGGAGACAGGTGTTAGTCAGCATTAACATTATACGCACCTATACCACCACTTATACGGAATTAATGAAAATTATCATAATACATAAAGAATAACATGACAAATGGCGATGATCTCATATCTATTTCTTATGTTTATATTTTCATTAAGAATAATATTAACAACTGCGACCAAATATACTGGATTAGAAATGCTAATACGATTTATTATAATAATAGATTGACATTGAGATATAACTTTAAATGCTTAAAAGCATCTCAAAATGTAAAATTGTTAAATATTTCAACATTTTAATTGTATATAAATTAAAGAAAATATGATTTTGAATACCTTTATTAATAACTAGATTTTGTCCGCGATTTTGTCCACGTGGAATTGGTTGTATTAAATAGAAGCTAATTCCGCGGATTTGACCCGCGTTCAACCTTACTGCTTCGCCCCCGTGGAGTTTAGCACGATGTTAAATATCTAAGGACCTTATTTTATAAGAAATATTATTAACCTTATTATTACCTTATTTATTTTTTACAAATTTTAATTTTTTTAGTTTTATTTCTCTTCCAGCTGTAAATAGTTAGGTATGATTTTGTTCTTTTTATAATTTAATTTTTAATTCCTGTAAAATAAAAATAGTTATATTTTGAATAAATTAATATTTTTATAAGTAAGGCTATTAAACACAAAAGTAAATATTAAGTTCTTAGGATTAGCGCTATCAAATAAACAAATTAACTTTCTGTCGCGGTTTCGTCTGCGTTGTGGGTATATCAATAAATAGAAGCCTATGTTATACGCCTTGTAGTCAGTTACCTGCATCTAAAAATCTATGAAAATCATTCCAGTCATTTAGAAGATTAACAGACAGACAACCGGACAAAACATTTTAGAAACTGTATTTTAGGCAAAGCTATCGTGCATACAACTATCTCTGCTTGAAAAAACATTGTTATTTTTACATTGAAAACAGACACTTATACTTATTTATTAGTAGTGATGATTTTGTTTATGATAAATATCTAAAAGCAAAGATACTAGATTTTTTCGAAACATGCTACTGCTATTAACATTTGCGTCTCCTAGTGACATTATTTGACTCTTAATGATTAGTTATAATCATCTAATTAATAAACAATTGTAATACTGTAATTAACGACACCTCCACACCGCGACTTGGGTAAACAAGCTACCATGATGTCATGCTGATGTTGTTGACCTAACTACAAGATGCGCCTGTTGCTCATTACAGTCATTACCAAACATATGCCACTGCTACGAGATTGCCTAACACAAATATCAGATTTGTCACACAATCTTGATTGAGCAGCTGCGATATAAAAACAACGTAGCATATTAATCAAACTACGGAGCTGGAAATAACCTAAAGAAGGAACTTACCGAGCCAAAGTTCCTTTCCATTTGCTTGAACCACTTGGGCGGCTCATTGGTTGGTCCTCGACGATATCGCATTTGATGACCGGGGGCGGGTCGAAAGTAACTGGCCTTTGCGGCGGCGCACACATGAGAGGCTCCATCCGACAAGAGATGGCGGCCCGTTTGGTCGGTGTTGCTCGTGGGTATGTGTGATGCCGAGCGCTGTTGATGGCCGCTGGCTCGCCACGACGCTGCTTCGGCAGTGTCCTGGCACATATCGCACTAGCTGCATTCTTTAGATGTGATCGAAATCTATTATTGCTGCTTGAAACACTGAGTACACCGCCCTCCATCTTCATCTCTTCGACGCCGTTAATCACACAGCACTAAATGTATGTTGGAATCCATGGCGTTGGAGATCCACTTCATCACTCTGAACAAATATCACCTTTTTAAAACCATCTCAAGTTGTTTGTTTAGTTAATAACTATCACTAGATAGCACTCGTCAAATGTTCATAGATTTTTTGATGTATTTGGTAAGATGGAGTTCCATTGTTTTAAATTGATGTCGTTTAAATTTCTGATACCATCCTAGATTACAAATTAAATAATAAATACGGGTAAATAAAACAAAACATTAGATACATGCGGCATAAGGTTGTGTCAATTCGTTTTTACCCGACTGCGTCAGAAGGAGGGTTATGTTTTTCGAGCGTATGTATGTATGTATGTATGTCTATTTCTTTGGCACGCCCTACAGCCCAAACGGCTAGACGGATTTTGACAAATGAGGTGTCGTTGAATTCGTCGAAACAGTGATAGTGACATAGGCTATATAAATTTTCAAAATGGCGCCGGGAAATGAAAAAAAAAGGGGGGGAGGTATGGATAATTTGCACTAGTTTATTTTAGTGATAAATTATTTAGTTTAAAATGAAGCATTTACGTACATTATTATGTCACGGGATATGTATTTAATTAGTTATTATATACTATTTCATAAAATGCCCAAACGAAAATGTATTTAAATTAATACGACATTTCCAAAATGAACGCCAGGAATTATAACATTTCGGAGTTGTATTGTATTCAATACCAGGATTGCACACATATCCTGTTACACATTATACCATACTAAATGAATCCTCAGTATCATAAATAGGAGACTGATCCATACATAATAACGAAACTCACGCAAGAAGTATAAATAAACTAAGACAAGTTAGCATGTCCTGCACGAACATTCAGATACCAGCTCTAATTTAAAATTAAAATAATACGAAGTGGTATCCTTTTTACAAGTCAAGCAAGTCACCTACGTCATCTTTGTTCATAATCTTGTAAATCTTGACCTTAATCTATAAAGCTAAAAGGTAAGGCTATTAACTTTAATTCGATGACTAAATATGATTTTACTAAATTTATTTTACCACCCACGTTTGACAAATAGTGATGTGAATTAATTTGCTTGCAGAATTAGTCGCGTTGCGGTCTACTTGGCTAGATGTATGCTTCACTGCATTGCGGTGCGGCAACGATTTCGTACTAGCTAGAGTTAGACGATCGACCTAAGGAGCGCCACTCTGCACCACTGCCAATTTTTTCACATTTGTCTTTTTTTCTTGCGCCACAATCATTTTTAATAATAGCTCCTACTTCTCGCCACTATTTAGCTGAACTGCAAATGATTTCTAAGGGCAATACTATTTAGTATTTTCTACAGTACCTAAGGAAGGTCATATTTTTTATGTTATGAAAGGAACGCGGTTTTGCGGAAGGCTTTGCCGTAGCGGCGCAGGTCTGAGTGGCTGCGGGGAGGTGAGCGGGGCGAGACGTGGGCGCGCTGACATCACCGCCAGAGCCAGCCGATCTTACATCACCGTTGACTGCCTCCCACCCGCCACCGCCTGCGCGCCCGCAAACCCCCTCACTACTCTTTCAATAATTGAAAATCAATCATCGTTCATACACTTATTTTAATCAATACGCAGCCAATGAACTTTTAGAAATCCAATTATTTATTAATAACTAAACCTCTACATAAAAAAAAATATCTATAAATAATATATTTATTTGTATGTGAAACTTGCAGTTGCTCACAGCTAGATCTACGTAAGTAGGGGTAATAGGTAAGTAAGTAGCAATGTTGTGTCGCCTGAATATAATACCAATGTATTCAAAGTACACAATAATTCATTATATTATTATCTAATAGATCTTGAGAATCGCTTAGGAACTTGTCGACCATTACCCCTATTATTGCCGTGTAGTTAATAAACACAAACAGATATTTAAAGTGCTATTTTGGCCCTCAAGCATACTGTTCAGCATTATACATTGCGACGTACGCCTGTGTATGCATGCTTCCTAGATCTGTCCAGCGCGTTTGATTTAGTCTCATATGACATATTATGGAAAAAGCTCGGCGAACGAGGCGTGCCTACAGAGGTGTTACGCATGTTTCAGTATTGGTATGGCAATCAATTAAACTGTACTAAATGGGGTAATGCTTTGTCGGGAGCGTACAGGTTGGAGTGCGGAGTGAGACAAGGTGGAATTAGCTCACCTAGGCTTTTCAACCTGTATGTTAACGACCTCATCGAGGAGCTCAGCAGCTCACGTGTTGGTTGCCATTTAGGCGATATTTGTGTGAACAATATTAGCTATGCCGACGACATGGGGTTGCTCGCGCCAACAGTGGGGTCCCTTAGACACCTACTCGGGATCTGTAGCAATTATGCTATTCAGCATGGTTTAAAGTACAACACCCAGAAAAGTGTGTACATGGTCTTTAAGGCCGTCGGTGCGGGTCCTCATTACATACCTCCGATTACTCTTAACGGAGAGGCACTTAAGAGGGTTAAACAATTTAAATACTTGGGGCATCACGTTACGGACGGGCTTAGAGACGATGTAGATATCGACAGGGAGCGTAGGGCGCTGGCCGTCAGGTGCAATATGCTGGCCCGCAGATTTTACCGATGTAGCGAACAAGTCAAAATAACTCTTTTCAAAGCATACTGTCGAAACCTATACTCGGGGAGTCTGTGGACCAGCTACACGCGGCAGGCGGTGAGTGCCCTGCGCGTTCAGTATAATAACGCCTTTAGGGTGTTGTTGAAACTACCCCGATATTGTAGCGCCTCGGGCATGTTCGCAGATGCTAACACCGCGGACTTTTTTGCGGTATTACGTAAGCAGTCTGTATCGCTTATAAATCGAACGCGTGATAGTAGCAACAGCATCCTAAAGATTATAAGCGAGGATTATACGTCACCTATAAACCGCCATCTGGTGAAAAGGGTAATCGGGGCTGTTACCTGAAGTACCTGGCTTTGTTTTGTTTTGTTTTTATTTTAATTTATATGTGTATGTTCTGTTTTGTATATGTGTCTCAATGTTATGTGATGTCTAATGGTATGTAATGTTGTGTTATGTGTTTTAGTCTTACAATTAATAATTTTAAATAATGTGTACCTATATGGATTGTAATTATCTGAATTAAATGTCTATTCATTCATTCATTCATTAACTCTCAAACACAAAAATAATAAAAAAAACGTTTATTTATATGATTTGTCTATAAAGTTAAATAAAACCTTAACAATATAAAAGTAAAACCCATATTACTTTTGTATGAAAAACAGTCAAGCAATTGTCCCCTTTTAAAGTCTGTAATATAAGAATTCGACAAACTGAACAAATACGAATGAGCAGTTTTTATGTAGGTATGACAACATAAAATATTCTGTATTGACCATATGAGCCAATCCAACCATGAAAGATTAACCGTAAAATTATCTCTATTGGCGTGTAATAGAGATCAAGGCTAATATCGCTTAATATAACTCATTTCGTAACAATTAACATTAATTCATCGCAACCTTTTATGTATTGACCAGTTGATAGGCTTCGGCGTGGGTGTATAACTAGGTAAGATAGGACAAGGCGGAGTAGGCATAGACTGATCCATAGATGGTAAAATATAGGATAATTTATCAAAATATAGGTAAACATAAACTAAGTGCAAGAATTTTTAGTAACATACTTTAAATCTAACTCATTTTATAATAATTCAAAGTATTATTATAAAAAAAAATATCACTAGTTTACCCACAAAATTTATAGCAATTTTTGTAATAAAACCATTTTCATAAACGCAATATTTCATATAGCTATCTAACAAAATTTTAAACTTCACATACAAAATACTCGAGCGTGACGTCACACTATTGTAGTCGTTATTTTGGAGCGTTTGAGCGAGTTTATTATTCATGTGAATTTATAATAGTATTATCTCAAGAACTTATGTGATATCAAAGTTATTAATTTAATGATGTTTCTAATATCGAGAGGTGTTTCAATTACATACGATAATGAAAAAAATTACATCATGCCTATTTATCAGTCCAATCAAGTTGTAAATTTTCCTGACTTAATAACCTTATTTTATTTCAATTATACACAGTGAAATTTAAGTGGTTTTGGAAACTAAAGAGATTATAGTTCAGAATCATTTACACATAATACATTCGACCCAAAAAAAATTCGAAAAAAAAAATTTTAAACGTTTTCCAAACAAATAGATCATTAAAAGCAGCATTTGTATGAAAAACGCGTAATTTTTTTCATAATTTTTCATAAATATTAGTGGAATGTTTTATGTTACTGATTCTGAACAAGCCAACAAGTATCAAAAACCACTCAAATTTCAGCATGTATTATAAGAATATCTGAAAAGGTAGATATGTATTTAGTTCAGTTTCAGTATGCTCTCTTCCCTACATATTCAATACTTTTTTCTCTATTTAATTTCAATTGCATTATAAATATTAAAATATATTAGAAGGATAAATACCAGTAAAATTCTACACAAAACCCTTATTACTCAATATGTATTTCTAAATCGCAATAGTGTATGTGTTACAGGATAATTATGTATGTAATTCGGCATTCTATACAATGCCTAGGAATTGTAAATATGTAGTATAAAACAAAAATAGACAATAATTGCAAAAAAGGTTCAGAAGGAAAGTTGTTCTGGTTAAGGGTTGATAAAAAAAATTACGACGAATCAGGGCCTGAGTTTGATACGTTAAGTAAGAAGGCTGTGGCAGAGTAACATTTTAGCGTTCCATAGCCAAATTTTCTTGCAGTTTTAAAGAAAATAGTACGGAACCCCTCGTGCGCGAGTCTAATTCCCACTTGGCCAGTTTTTGTAATCCACCGAGAAGGAGGAACCTCTATCATGTAACAGTTATCGTTGAACACATTTCCGTAATGAGCTTGGCATTTTATAGGAATTGTATACAATAGCTGTATTTCACACATATCCTGTATAACGAGTGATTCCACTATTAAAGCACATTATAGCATCCTTTGATGGACGCTTGACAATAATGCTTTGTGTCAAATTATATGATTGTGACGTGCTGTTGAAACGTAAAGCACTGTGTATCCACACATTTCCCACGGCAATGATGTCAAAGTGGTTTATCAATCTCGGCGGGACAGATGCGGCGGGACGGCTGCCCGCCCGCCTCGCCGTGAGTGGGTGGTGTGTTTTGTAGTGCGTACAAGCCGTTGAATTCATGACGCGATGTTAATCGACTGGGGCGGGATGTGCTGAGTGCCGACCGAGCTATTTCATGAAGATACCCACATAAAAAATTATGCATACACACTTAACATTTTTCATCAATGAAATATTTGAAGAGGATTCAAAAGAATTTGTGAAGCACTGAGCTAACGAAGTAAAATTGTTATTTCCAAACCGTTAGGTGTTAACAATTGGTGTAATAGCTTAAACAGGTTTAACGGCACATCGTGGTGTACATGCGGATGTGGACGGCAATTTAAGAACGATTGTAAAGACTTGTTGCGAAGAGCCAACTATTGTCCATTGATCGTCATCAATAGAGGTCCGAGGTCATACTTTAGTGGCACATCGATTGTGCTCTCGTCTAGAGAACGGGTTCAGGACATCCTCCCAGTCTTTGTGCTAAAATGATAACTAATAAAAGAACCGAAGGGTACTTTGATATGAACTAAATCTACTAAGTACATGATTGCTTTGAAGCTTTGTTACCTCGCCTTCTATTAGGTATGTTAAATATTTCTTGCGAAATATTCTAAAGGTCTACTTTAGTCGCTTAAGGACGAATTTATTTGCCAAAACCTATTTCGTAACGATTTGAATAGCATAATTATCTTTAAATGCATGTTTGAATAAAACGCAAGAAAGGGCAAGGAAAGTTGCAAAAACACCCCTATGCGCCTGAATGCATATTTGGAGCAAAATCTAAGCATGATAGCCAGTAAGGATAACATGAGAGGTTACAATTTATAATCTACTGTTTGCTATATTTTTTTAGCTGCCGGACATGGGGGAATTTTCCATGAACGTTGCAACTTCTTTTTTAAAACTATTAAAGCCTGCTTAGATAATTCTATCAAGGGTCTGATATTATTTTCTAGCATCCACAACATTAAATCCAAAATTATTTTATCAAAATTACTGCTCATAAAATGTTCACCTCAATCAATTTTGTCAAAGGTTAAGAAAAAGAAACAAACATTTCTGAACTGTAAACGAACAACTTATTTAGAGTCAAATATAAGGCATAGTTTATTCAAGAGTAAGTGTCATGTGTTGATGCAAACCAAATCCACTAATAACAAAAGATAACTAGGTTAATCCAAATGGCGAAGCTTGTTCAGTTTTATTTTAGGTGTTCGACCTCCGCAAGGCACATGGAGCGATAGATTTTATCTTAAAAATAGAATGCCGAGTATGCCGGATTCAGTTAGAAGCCATATGAGGTATTTATTAGTCATGCAGTACAATCATACGAATGATTTATTTATTTGTTGGCGCAAGATCAGCGCAGGAAATTCATGTATAAACAATGGTCACATTCTTGTTTAACACATTTAATTAATATCGAATATTTACAGGCTTTTAATCGTGCTTTTGTGGATATTATACCTGTTACTACATATTAGATTTAACGGGATATTTACCATGTATATTTTGTTGTAGCGAGTTATTTCGATATTTCAGAGATACCTCGCTACAACAAATATTACATGGTGAATATCTCGTTATATCTAATATTTAGTAAGAAAAGAACCATTTGAGCAGAAAAGCGCATTCCCATGCCTGTAAATATCCGATTTTAATTAAATTTGTTTAAACAAGAATGTGACCATTTTCAATATATGAATTTCCTGTGTTGTAGTGAGTTATTTCGATATTTCAGAGATAACTCGCTACAACAAATATACATGGTAAATATCACGTTATATCTAATATTTAGTAAGAAAATAACCATGTTTAGTCTCAAAACTTATATCTATAAATTATAATTGTGTTATCTAAATTTGGCATTGTCTAGATCACTATTTACGTATTCAGATTTCGTCGCGTGAGGTAACTAAAACCAATCTATTTGTGCCATATTTACCAATACTAGATTAGCAAAAAAAGTACTAAATTATATGGAGTGAAAGTTTTTATAATGTATATACCTATATAGCTGTAGAACAGTTACTTAATCTAAACGATGGTATATCAACTTTTTATTGCAGATTAAGAGGAATATAATTATACAGTGCATATCTGCAAGCAAAATATGAATTAGTTTCTATTTTTTTAAAGGTTTGCTCATCGTTTGCCTAATGGCCTATGTATGTTTCTAAACAAATATATATATCTTTATTAGATTTATTTCAAACATGTACGTGAGCAATATAAACAAAAAATGGATACACCAATGAACTCATCGTTGTGGTCCCGCAGTTCGTCATGTTAACAGACAGTCAGATTAATCAAAATTGAACTTCGGATATATTTTATTTATTGTATTGATTGCTTTTATTGCACTGGTCATGCATGTCATTAATTTTTTTCATACGAACGGACCCCATCAGTCATTCGGAGTTCATATAAGTAAACAGATGTCATCATCAGATATTTCTTATATCTTCGGTTATGTTTCACTTTACTTATAACTTGACTAAGTCAATTTCTTCACACTGAATCTCAAACAATTGTCTTTTTGACAGGTTTCGAACAACCTGGCCTCAAGTCTATATTAGCAAGGGATAATATCGACGATGGAAAGGAAAACAAATTTATCATCCATTCTGGTTGAAAATGACTTTTATATGCAGTTCGAATTTAGGTGCAATTATATATAAGAAGTGAATCTGACTTATAATTAAAAAAACGTCTATAAATAAAAAGTTACAATACTTTGTTGCAATAAAAAAAACTTTAAATTCTGATGAACCATTTGCCAAATGGCGTTTAATGTGTTTTTACTTTATACTGTCGATATGTTTCATGTTTTTATTGAGTTTACAATCAACACTAGGTGCCAAGTAAATCTTGAGTTTCTCACTTTCGATAGTTTCAAATGTTTCGATAACAATGGATTTTAACTATATAAGACTCGGTGCCCATGTTAAGATGAATAATATTAAAATGTAGCTAGCCAGCATTTCTTAATAGTATTTCTACAGGTAATAGATAATAATAGACTATTTCTTGTTATTGTTGTAGAATTGATTAGATATTCTGACGTGATTCAGTGTTTCACTAGTCATGATTTTCTTTTACGCGGTCCTTTTTTAAATTGAAACTGTAAATTTTATATGCTTGGTATAAAAAAGTGCAAATCTCCCTACTTCTTTTGAAGCGAATTGACAAATTATATTTACCAGCTAATTGAAGACTTCTAATGTGTGTCAGACAGAAGTTACAATTCAGAAAACAATAAACAAATATTTTAAATAGTATTGCGATTTGCCTAGAATCTACTTCAGAAAGCTCCCATTCATTTTTATCAAATAAAGTATCTAATTGAAGCGCTCTGCAATTTATTTGGTGAATGATGTTGGTCATTCAACTCTGAGCGAGTTCTATGATAAAACGTAATTGGATCATTCGCTCGTAATAACACATTCTGCAACGATTTATATGGCCTCAGAATTGTTTGACACAACCACTACTTGTTTTTAAATGACATAAGATTAATACTGTTCAACGTAAGTCATATATATACCTAGTATGTTATGTACAATCCAAAATATAATTATGTTAATATGATGAATATAATAAAATTCAAGTCACTTTATACACGTAGACCTGCCAATGTCTACACATAGGTAGGTCTACGTGATCATGTATGTACAATATGCTATCGCAGTCTACTTAATAACTGAGTGTATATAGAGATAATGGTATTGTAATATCTCTCAATATGATATTACTGCAATATGTATATTGGCGTGGGTAGATAGCTCTAGGTAGATAGCTTTAGGTAGATATTGTATACGATCGTCAGCGAGTTTTGTGAAATGTCATTAATGTCAAACGTATTATTAAATTGATATTGA
Source organism: Hypena proboscidalis (assembly GCA_905147285.1). NCBI lineage: Eukaryota > Metazoa > Arthropoda > Insecta > Lepidoptera > Erebidae > Hypena > Hypena proboscidalis. Next base: position 13,699,425 of record LR990128.1, on the reverse strand, counting down.
TATTATTATAATTATGTATGTATGATACGAATTGACACTTCCTTATGTGCATGTTATTATAATTCCTCCATACTCAACGATATGAATTGATTTGCTTATATTATTATGATATGGTGTATTTAAAAGCATCGCCAAAATATAATATTAAAAGTTCAAATCTCTCAACTAAATCAACAAGTTATAAAAATGAAACATTACGATACAAGCCTTTGGTGTTTTGCCAAGCCTCAATCATTAAACATTATCATTTCATATAACCGTAACGGTTGAAACTAAGCAATGTAACAATAAATATATCCTAAATTATAACGTTGTATACATACATAGGGATGAGAAAACAGCACTTGTACACCATAATTCTCATAAAAGCCTTCCATATCCCACAAACACAATTCGATAAACGTAAGAATACAAGAATCGGTAAGTATGCAGTATGCGATCCATAACTGACATACATAAGCATGTATCTCGTTTTATTCACCCGTATAAAACTAAACAGAGCTATGGCAGCTTTCCACCAATGTAATATGTTCATAAATCAGTTTCACACAACGTCACTGCAAATAAACTGGCATGTTTGTTCAATTAGCGGAATTAAAAAAGAGCGGGAATGTAAGCGCACATGTACCACGCGCCGGAGCTGATCGCGCAGCACTGGTGGCCGGCGAACGATAGCGACACTCCGACCCTATGGCCGGTACCACGAGACCGGCGCCGACTGCCGATGAGCAACAACGCAGAAGCATCGTTACCGCAATACCGCGCGACGCACAGTGAATCGCGCCCATACATTCGCACGCTCTTAATTCCAAAAAGGACAGGTCATTAAATATATCAATGATGTATATCCAGGTATTCTAGACACTCTAGCGAACAAAAATCTATTTTTATTATATTTTTACTCTTATTATTTTAGCAGAAGCAACGTGTCAAAGATACATGAACCGTCGCCCCAGTTCAGCAATTACAATCGTTTGTATTTTTTACCTTTCCGGTTATAAGTAAATAATATTTTCATAATTGAAACTGTACTAATGAAATTTATGTGGTATTTTAATGATGATATGCCTTCTTAAAAACTGTTCAGTTCATACTTAAATACATTGTGGTTTGTCTGAAATAGGTAGTTGAAGAGGGATTTTTTTTGCAAGTTTATAATTCTATCTAACACTGATTTCTAGATTCCAGAAAGAAAGTCTGTCGTTGCAAGTTTAATCATATTTTTTTATAAAATGTCTTAAACATCCACCTTTGGAACAATATCCCTTTTGTGGACATTTTCCCTGCAGAACTGTACATTTTCTATAAGCACTTCGTCGCGAAATTAATGGCGACCATAATTATTTTACGCGAAGCCTAAAGTCCTAAAGGTTTTAATATAAGGTTGTGATAAGCCACTAGGCTTATCAGAAGTGAGTTGATCTTTCTTGGTTTAGATAACTTTTTAGATATTTTGTATTGTATCTACGAAAAAGAAGAAGAATGCGTGGTAAATCTCAAGCGACATTTTAAGTATTATAGAAGATTTGTATCAAAGGAAAATTGATACAATGATGAAAATTGAAGATTTGCTAATTGAACGTCTCCAAAATTATGGTCTCATCGAAATGTGAACAAGCTATGTTGTATAGATTTTACTTACAATTACATAATTATAATAATATCCAGTGAATACCAACGGATAAAGGTTTTACTCAGTTCTGGTGTTTTAAATTTATCAATTGCGACAATTTCCAATAAAATGGACAGTATAGTGAAAATTCAAAACTGACTCTACTTTCGAGGTAGTTTTTCTCATGCAATACATATTTTATTAATTTGAAATTGTATTTATTAATTTATCATAAGTGTAATTTATTTAATTATTTTAGCTATACATTTTTATTATTTTTAAAATATACCTAACTACTCTATATATACACCTACAAACAATTTTAAAATTTTATAGCGGGTAAATGTATGAGCGCGGTTCACTGTGCGACGGTCGCGGCCTCATCGCTAACTACAAAACAACTGATTACACGCGCTACGCTAAACAAGCTTGGTAAGGAGCAAGCATTGTCAACGCGCGGCCCTGATAACAACTTTGTACGTTACACACTCAACATACTCTGTACTAACACGTTATAACATCACGCCTATATATTACTCAGAAGGGTGTGGCAGAGAACAACACCCACACTTCACCTGTTTTGTTTAGGTCCCATGGAAAAGAGGGTGAGCCTATCGCCATCCACCGGACACATTGACGAATTTCCTGACGTAAAGCTTACAAATAATACTTTGCCTGACCCGGGAATCGATCCTGAGACCTCGCAGTGAGAAGCACATACGCTAACCACTAGACCATCGGGGCAGTAGAACTCATCACATTATAGTAATTGTGCAAATTCTAGACTCATTAGTGAGCCAAAAAAAATTGGACGTGAACATACCTATCAAATATATAGCATCTAAATTTAATCAAGAATTCAAGCATATAAGAAAAGATATATAAAATACAACAAACAGTCAACAACTTGTGCAATGACAAATAAAAAAACATTGACAAATGGTGGAAAGGAACAAGAACAATGAGTAAATACCAAAGTTAACGAAATAGTTGTAACACAAACACAACACAACACAATGCATTGAAAGTCATTTCACAAATATGTAGATTTTTCTTACAAAACTTTAAGCAAACAATTGCCAAATTACAAGGCGGCGGCATATTGCTAATGTAGTAATGAATTTGTAAGCGAGTTGTTATAACTCCAATCATACGACGAAAATGAGTGTCCCATTAATTTGGGTGAGCATTTCTCACTTGTTACATTTTAATATGTTTTTCACCACACCAGCACGAAAAAGATAGTTTGCTTGCTAGAATTCAGTGAGTAAAATGCGTTTTTACTCACTAGTGAGGCAAAGTGATTTAAATTTCGAAACACAAAATCCTTCCAATGATTAGGCGCTGAAAAAAAAACAAAGCAGCTACCATGTAGGTTAGTAATAAAATAAACATTGACATAAATTTTATTAAATAACTACTAAATATAACACGCTTATTTAGTATTTTAATGTTTTAATATTCGTGATTAACCATTAAATTAACTAAAATCAGGTACTTAATATTAAACTATACTTAAATAAATGTTACGAAACGAATTTCCGAACGCATTCTTAAAAAAAAAAAGTCTGTGTTTATGTCAGTCATCGCGGGCAACTATAAATTCTCTTCAGTTAATGTTTAATTGTTTACTGGAACTTTTTAACAAAAAAAAATAGTGAATCCAGTGATGAAGAACTTTGTGGAACTCCAGAAGAGACGAGACAACTTGCTCCTAACACAGAAGTTTGCTTTTTACCAGAAAAATCACGTGAAAAAAATTTGAAAGCGTACGACATATTTAATAAGTGGCGACTAACAAAAGGCGCTAACTCACTGGAACAGGTGAAAAAAAGCGAAGTAGTCTTTATTACAATCACTCGCTACGCTCGTGATTCATTCAAGACTACTTCGCAAGCTCAAGATTTAAAATTGGCACTCACAACAGACATACAAACTTTTTCTCACTTGTAACATAAATAACTATTAAATCTATTACTTCGTTCGTCGAATCAAATTTTTTATTAATTATATTTTATTCAATTATCGTATACATTTTTTTTTATTAAAAAAATTTGAGAAATTGTAGTGTATTAAATGTTTAAAAGTAAATTGTTCATGTAAATAAACAATACACATTCATCTATTTCGCTATTGATTATGAAATGTGTGAATAGGCATGATGACTAATTTTTATTTTTGTATGTAATTGAAACACCTCTTGATATAAGAAACATCATTACAAGAATTACTTTGACTTAACATAAACTTCCTGAGATAATACAATTTCAAATTCACATTAATAATAGACTCGCCCAAACGCTCCAAACAAAAGGCTACTCAAGCGTGACGTCACGCTTGAGTATTTTGTATGTGAAGTTATGAATTTTGTTTGATAGCTATACGAAATATTGCGTTTATAAAAATGGTTTTATTACAAATATTGCTATAAATTGTGTATGTAATTTAATGATAAAAAAAACGAATAATTTCGTATTTTAAAAATGAACTCGTCCATGAAACTTTAAATGATCATAAAATGAGTTAGATTTATAGTATGTAACAAAAAAATATTTCAATTGGTTTATGTTTACCTATAGTTTGATAAGGTATCCTATATTTTACTATCTATAGATCAGTCACCATGCCTATTTCTACTACGAGAACTACTGGTCGGATTTTGAAAATTATTTGTGTGTTAATAGTACTTAATAGTCTAACCCTCAATTAAAGTTTTTAGATATTTAACATTACGCTAAGCGCCACAGTGGCAGGGCAGTAAGATTAACGCAGGTCAAAGCGCGGGAGAAGCTACTTCATTAAAACAACGAATTCCAGGCGGACGAATCCGCGGGAATAGTATTCAAATATAATTATTCTGCACCACAAGATGATGAGTTTAGTTTAGTCTTTGCTTTCTTGAAAATAAGCATCGAAGAACATCAAGACAAAAAGTTGTTTAGGGCAAAGAATAGAGAACTTAAATTAGAACTATATAGTTCTATGGAATTTCTCACAAGGAAGAATCAGTATTTGCCGCACCGCAGAACATGATATGTTCAGCCATTGCATACAGCATTGGTTCCACGACGGATGCCATAGTATAAAGGAATCCCTAAAATCCTATATAGTCTAGTAGCGTCCTTAACCATCAAGGATTGGATCGAGGTATAGGTAGGGATCTGAATCTCATAAGATTATTAGACTAGGCCCAAAATTACATAATTTTGGGCGGTCAGTATGAAGACGAATATAATGTAGCAAAATTTAATATAAGTTCTGAAAACGACTTCTACGATTCTTATTCTTTCTAAACTCATCATCTTGTGGTGCAGAATAATTATATTTGAATACTATTCCCGCGGATTCGTCCGCCTGGAATTCGTTGTTTTAATGAAGTAGCTTCTCCCGCGCTTTGACCTGCGTTAATCTTACTGCCCTGCCACTGTGGCGCTTAGCGTAATGTTAAATATCTAAAAACTTTAATTGAGGGTTAGACTATTAAGTACTATTAACACACAAATAATTTTCAAAATCCGACCAGTAGTTCTCGAGATCAGCGCTATGAAACAATCAAACAAACAAACTAACTTTCGCCCGCGGTTTTGTCTGCGTGGTAGGTCCATCGATAAAAAGTAGCTTATGTTAAGCACTTCAGTTATCAGCATCTAAAAAAAATATCGAAATCGGTCTAGCTGTTTAGAAGATTAAAAAAAAAACTGTATTTTATGCATAGGCATCGTGCAAACAACTATACCAGCATAAAAAAAAACATTATTTTGATATTAAAAACAGACACTTTAATTTTATTTATTTGTACGTATGTATGATATCAACAACATGTAAATAATGAATTGTGTTTATTGTTATTGAGGTAATTGTCACTTTGTGTAAGCAAATATCAGTATTTTGTCATAAAAAAGCCGTTGGCAAGTGATATTCATGTGACCAAGTGTTCATTCATCATCAAAATGGCCTGATGATGCATCAGGTAAAGCACTAAGACAACATCCGTCGTCGGACAATGACCAAAATAAAGTTGACCGCGGCACATCGCGAGGAGCATGCTGTTATATTTTGGCAAGTCGACCGGTGCGTGTCGCGGGCGCTCGATGGCATCATCGCTGTGGAGGATCGTGACGTCACCGCGCCTTTTCCAAACGTGGCCGCCAGACGAAAATAGTCCCCGCCCCGCTACCGACCGCGGCCTCTTGCCTCGTCACCGACCGAATTAGCGAGCAAAGCGGCCGGCATTCGGCAACAGCACTATCAGCCATGCCAAACCAACAAAGACAAACCATTTAGAAGCTTGCATGATTGCCTGTCGAATGCACAGTTCATACAACTCTATCATTTGATCACCTCATTGGCCATTAGAAGAAATTTTGGAAATCACTGGAAAATACAAAATATTGGACTATCAATACTTTTCAATTCAGGACTGTCCATGTCCAGACAAGTTTAAAGCACCTTGCGCCATTTTCACTCCGAAGATTTATTATGTATTCTAAACACAATATTTAAATTAGATATAAGTATCGTAAGTTAACATATTTAGATGCCAATGTCATTCGTAACAACCGAATCCGGGTTTATCGATTTGACACGATCAACCGCAATAATGCATACACAATCGAATTGACTAAATCCTTAATTAATGTTACGCCAAAACACTTTTAAAAACTATATTGTATGATTAAAAATCAAAGTATTTACTTTAATAAAACAAAGTACTTTGATATCTGAGTATTTTACCAGTCGGTTATTTAGGTAAAGAAGAACAGTTTAAAATATCTATTATCTTTTACATAATTATAATAAAATAGTATATTAGCCATGTCTGTACATTTAAGATATTAAAGAACAACTAATACGAAGGGACTTTATAACAGCAGTATAAGCCAAAACAATTTTTATTAGTTTTTTGTATGTATGTTCGTACACACATCACGCAAAAACTGCTACATGAAATTAGATGCGATTTTCACAGTTGTATAGCTGGAGGTCTCTAGTTTATGCTTGGAGTGGAACCGCCACTGACTTATCTCAATTCAAGCTTACACGATTCATTTGTATTATTAAATTCTACAAAGCAAAATGCCGGAAGTTTCAGTACAAGAAAAAATATGGCGCTCTGTTTTCCATGACGTATGCTTTTAGTGACCTATATTGTTTTACAGTTAGATCTTCTGTCTCCGAATCCGTCTCATTCTTCTGTTCTTTACGTCGTCGCTGACTTTAACATCGCTGCATCAGAGTTTATATTGATTTCAGAGCCCATTTATTTAAAATTATGCTGTCCACTAGCTTTTGCCCGAAACTTTGTCCACGTGGATTCGTTGTATTAAGTATAGTAATTCCCTTTGACCCGCGTTAAAGCGTACTGCGCCGCTCCCGTGGAGTTTATCATTATATTAAATATTTAAAGACCTTTATTTAGAGACTTTTTAACACAAAATAATTAATTATCAATATTCAACTAGTTCTCGAGATTAGCGCTATCAAACAAACTAACAAACTTTCTACCGCAGTTTCGTCTGCGTGGTATGTACAGTGGGCCAACGAGTTAGCTATGCAGGGCAAAAACTTCTATGTCATAGTAAAGACTTACTACACCAGTTATGGATAAGTGAGTTACATATCTAAATAATGAGTATATTACACTTATTAAATATGAATTTCACACATGCATATCTATTGCAGTCAGTTTTCAGTATGGCGTAGAAGTTTTTGCTCTGCATACCTAATTGCTTGGCCCACTGTACATTAATAAAAAGTAATGTTACGCGCCTTGTAGTCAGCTACCTGCATCAAAAATGTTATTAAAATCGATCCAGCCGTTAAGAAGATTAGCCGATACAAACAGACGGACAAACATTTTAAAATCTGTATGTTAGGCAAAGATATCGTGCATACAATTAATTAATTTTTTTCTTGTTTATTTTGCCCTTATTTAACTCTAATAAGGAGATTCTTCAACTCTGTAGAACCAAGTGCCTAGCAATTTACCGCAAATACCTTTATTTTGTTGTTTTTTCTAATTCTTCTTCGTGTCGATGGCATGAATTATAGTGTCGTAACTAATATTCTAAAGGCCCAGTGAGTGGCCACTATTATGGTACTGTTCAGCTTTCATAAGCATAGCTATTCTTGTTGAGTAATTTTAGTCCGATTAGGTTTACTTGATTGATGATGATAATTGATTTGAATGATTCCGGATTTTTAACCGACGAAAATAAAGGAGGAGGTTCTCAAGTCAACGTTGTATTTCATTTTTCTTTTTTTTTTATGGTGGTGTAAAAAGTTTACTAATAACTTTACCCCTTGAAACATGCCTCTTAGGGTCGACACACACCAAAAGAGCGGCGAAGGGCAGCGAATCGAAGCGCAGTTTCAGTGTCATATGAATTTTAACTTTATTTTCATTACTATAATACTTATTATCGCATGAGAAACTCAAACGATTCGCGCGGATGCCCGCGGCGCCGCGGGAATTCCGGCGAATTCCATAAACGGAGCCGTGCGACTGCGCGAGAAGTCGCGGGCATTCCCGAGAATGCTCGAGCAGTCGCAAGCGGCCGCAGGCAATATCCCGCCCCTCGCCCCGCTCCCCGCGCGCGTCTGTTGCGCGTGAGCATTCGTATTCACTTCTTGCAGTGCAACGAATACAGAAGTGATGGAAATGGATGAAAAAAAAAATCTTTTCCTCTTTATCTCGCGGCCGCTTCCTCTTATTCTTCAATTATATGTGCTATAATTAAATCCAAAATACCCATTTTCACTGCTTATACACAAGTTTACTCGAGTTTTGTTGAAAGTGAACTGCGCATAGGAGAGCGACCCGTAAATACATCGCGGGCAGGCCCAAGAAGGCGCGCGGAGTCCCGCGACTTCTCGAGCATTCCAGCGACTTCTCGAGCAGTCGCGGGAATCCGCGCGCCTTCTCTACCGAGCGGGTCGCTGCGCTTCGCTGCCCTTCGCCGCTCTTCTGGTGTGTGTCGACCCTTATGATTCTTTTTACTTTCTTCTACATGTATATTGGAAATGATTACGTTAGGATAAATAAGGTTTCAACAATATTATGAAGCAATGGACACATACAAGGGGACGGCAATTGCCATAGAGCTGAAAATTGTTATGGATGTTCGGAACACCATTAACAAAAATATTATTAACTCTGCATAGAAACCGTACTTGAAATTTTTCACAGGGAATTTTACGTTTTTTAGGAAAATTTAACATTTAATTATAAAATTATGTTAGACAACATAGTAGATCATAGAATTATCTACAAAAACGAACTGTTTGCCACGACGTTTCTCACGTGTTACCCGCATTAAACCTAACTGCTCTTCTACCATGAAGTTTAGCGTTAGATATAATAATATCATAAAACCTGTCTTAAGATTAAGACGCAATAATATTATTGAATTCCGATCAGTAATGCCCAACATTAGCGTGATCAAACTAAAAGCGTAATTAAAAAGTTACATACATACATACATAGAGATACATACGGATCCAATACAGAGCCTCCTTTTTTGAAATCTGCTTATAAATGTAGCCTATGTGTTGTCTGGACCTCTTCTGAATTTTATCGATGCAAATTTTGTTAATACATCTAATTCCACGCGGACATCATCGCGGGCAAGTGAACAAATAGTACTACAATAACAATGTTTACTACGCGATGGGGTAAACTTAACTTAATTATGACACTTGCATAATCATCATCGTTCTGTTACGTGATTGCTATTTATAATAATATGCCAATAATAACTGTTATTATAAATTACTCAATAAATAATTTAGACCATAATGATGAATTAATATTCATCTAGGTTACATGTGTTACGACTCGGTTATACACAGGGTGAATGCGAGATAGGGACATTAAATTTAAACACAGATATGCTTAGTAAGTGTTTATTTCTAATGTTTTTTATTTTTTTATAATACAGGTTGAGTACGACATAGGGTCATTTAATTTAAACACAGATGTGCTTAGAAAGTATTTATTACGAATGTTATTTTTTTGTTTTAAAATTATGTTAATCTACAAGCCACAAAAAGGTGTCTCAGCTTAGCTCAAAGTCTTCTTCTACTTGTGAAGTAAGAGTAAGTATAGTTCGAATTTGCTTCTGAAAGTCTAATAATCACATGCCCTTAAAAACTCGTCAAATAGTTCATTCTTTGATTATATTATTTTATTATTAGTCACTATTAAAATATTTATTAATGTATGAGTCATATTGCCATTATAAATATTATCAGTCGATCAATAGATGATTCAATGAACTAAGTCACAAGAATTAGTGATATTAATTTTTTCGCGTGAAGTGTCTTCATTAAATTCTTATTCTATTCTGTGGTAGTATGTAGAAGTAGTAATTCTAAGTAGCTTATTATTACGTCAATTTAAGTTTTTTTCAGTTCTGTCGGATAACTAGAAGCAGTCGAAAATGGTTTCTTGATGGTTTTTTTTTTATTTTACCCGGGATCGAATGTTCGGAACCCCGTTATAAATAATGTTAAAACTCCTCATTGAAATCGTCCTTGGAAAAAAACGGTTAAACCTTACTGCTCCACTTTATGAAAAGCGGCAGTGGCGCAATGGTTAAGATATCGGTCTTACGATCGTCAGGTCGTGGGTTCGAATCCTGGCCATTACACCACAATTCTTACCTGAAAATTAATAGATTTTTTTTCAAGAAAATTAATACGTTACTTGGTTTCGATGGGGAGATTTTTTGGCTGAGACTTAACGTCGCGCGTCGTACGCAATGCAAGAAAGAAGGCTACACAATTTCCACATGCGCTGTCTTCGCAGTATCTTAAGATCTCTTGGTGAATAATGAGTAGTAAGCAAGTGCTGCAAATTGCACAGCTGCCCAGCATTACTGCAATGCAATGCTTAAACAGCGAAGTTTGCGATAGCAAGTGCATATGCAACGAATGGATGCCAACCACACACAGAATAATATGAGAGGACCACTTAACTAACTCTACCACCTAATGCTCTTCGTCGAACAGCAGTCATAATAAAAGCCGTAAAAACGTATAAATCGATGAAAAATTAATAAATAAAGTATGTCAATGATTGCAACGTGAGTGCATCAGAATTATCAGCGCTGCGGTGCTTTTTGGCGCTGCAGTATTGTGCTGAGATGCGTACCATTTCTGGCTTTAAGAATGTTTTTTTTTAATTATTTAGTTTTAGACGTTATATTATTATGTATTTTATTTGCCAGAATAAATTATTTTTCATTCTTTCTTTCTTTCTTTCAACGTCACGATTTCGGCTTACGCTGTCTTTTTAAATTATTTATGATCGCATTTTCAATGTGGTTATTATCATATTATGTATGATAGTTGATATACATAATATACCCACTTTATTAATAAGTACTATACAGCTAATACAGCATACATATTAATTGAAATAAGCGTTTCACTATGTTACTATAATAAATTAATTATAGAAATGATGTATATGCGAACGCGCTACGAACGAGGACATCAATGTTGATAAGATAGCGGTACATAGGTGTGCTAACGAGTATTTTTTTAAAACGGCGTATGCTGGTGAAGACGATTTAGCCATTCATTGCTGAAAACGCGCGCGACAGTGAATCGGTTCCGAGAAATCTACTCGCGTTTCCTGGAAGCGCTACTATGGACGCACACATTTGCAAATCTCTGTGTAGTCGGTATAGCACACATCGTCGCCCACGGCTCTGATAACGCGCTGCCGTGACGACTTGACGAGACGTATCGGTGCTCTCATTAACCAACCAACTTGTATTGTGCTCGGATCGACTTACAACCAATCAAAATGTTGCAGCAAAACATTTACGACGACGTAGCAGATCTTCACCGTGCCAAGACTAAAAAATACAATGTCATCCGTTCAAAAATTTGTCACTTGTAAAGAGATATTTACAAGCTTCAGTACTACTATTCGAAATAAAACAAAAACATTATGAACAATATGAAAATAAATCTCCTGATAATAATAATAATATGAAGCTGTCATCACATGACAAAACAGTCGCCAGACCAATTACAAGTACATGACCATATTGAGTAACGTATAAGGTGCTGAGAGTGATTCCAAGCCCTATTCAGTTGTAGTTATTGAGTCTATTGAGAGTCTTTGCCAATAGTATGAGCTCAATAAAATGATCGCAGAGCACCGGTAGGGCTATTCGCTAAAGATGACTGTGATTTCTTTTGCAATAGTTTCTGTCAAAAAGTAATTATTCCTTTCAAACAGATATAATTTCTGGTTTCTTAAGTAATAGTTACTGTCAAATAGTAATAGTTACTGTCAAAACACGCATTTTTGACATAACGCAATCAAATTACTCTCCTCAAATGTATGCTTCGTTCACACGTAATAAAATAAAACAAAAAACACTTTATTTGTCTATTATTTTATTGTCTATCTGGAATTGAGACAAACAATAATTTAAAAAAGTGTGCATGAGCAAAAAAAATGTAACGTCAAAACTGGCGGACAATTCTTTACATTTAGAGTACGTAGAAAATTGTTTTCCTTTTTGCTGCATTACCTAGTGAATTGAAAATAAAAATATTTATTTAGGTCCAAAAAACAAATGAAAAATCATTGTTAAATATTAATTACGGTGACTTAAGGTGTAATTAGCTAGTTCAGTTTTGTTGTTCGTGCAATTATTCATATTTTATTAGTAAGTACCAATTTCATTTCATTTTAGGGTTTTACCCTAGTGAAATTATATTATACTTATCCATTATTCTAGAATTTTATATCACGTAGTTGACCTTATCTTTCAGTGGCAAATATACTTATGATGTTAGTTTTATTTATATTATTAGTATTATTTGTATTGATAAAACCTTCTTGTTGACACCTACTAAAATGCATTTTTACTCTGTGGCATCTAATGTCTTTTAACAAAAAAAATTGGAGCGTTTCATTACAACAAAAAGCATATAAATAGCTTTGAACTGAATTAAGAAAGTAACAAATTCAAACAATAAAATTCAAATTATATAACTGATTATATCAAAAGAAAACTGTACACATTATAACAACAAACACAATATAAGTTATTATGGTAAGAGGTATTTTCGGAGAGATTTTCTTTTTAGTGTAAAAAGAGTGCTTAAAATTTAATTAAATAAGAATGGAACGCGATGTAATGGAAAAAAAGTTATCCTCAATACAAAACAAATATCAAAGATCAAGATAATATTATAAGACAACTATATAATATTTTAAGACAACTATAAAAACGATATATAAATGTGATTTTAACTCTTTGCTACTGCTATGTACTAGAAATAGTGAGTATGCGTTATAATTTCTACTTAGTCTTCCGTGACACGATGAAATCACATATAAATATGTCTCACTTGTGTTGTAATGTTTTTTGTCTTTCAGGTGCAATACACGAATATAGCACACCTATATTATAATAGTATTATGATAAGATGATAGCGGCGGTTGATTTCAGAGCTAAACATTTTTTAAGACTTAAGTTTCATCAGTGCAAGCCTAGCGAACATTAGAAGAAAATAAATGTTCCTAAAATTCTGTGAAATAATAAAATTTTTCAAAACTTCTGATTTTTCTTTAATATATTCTTATTTCTCTCACATAATTATCATAGACATAGACACTACGTTACGTACATAAGAAATTATAAATGTAAACTCCAAATAAATTAATAATCGTGAATACAGAATGTAAGTAGTTACATTATCTGGTGCATAACCTGTATTGTCCTATTGTTCGGCAAAGGTCTCCACCATCCATGAAATGGAATGAATAAGGTTTTTCATTTTTTATTAAAGTAAGTAACTAGATTTGAACTACGTCGATAAAAAGCACTTACCCGTGTGCCAGAATTCATTAAAATTGGTTTAGTTTGGCGAGAAAGAGGAAGCCTAGCTACATAATATTATTGTTTCAATATTTTGAAGATACATTATTTTCATTTAGTGCTTTTTATATCCCAGACTGCCATAATTCGTGCTACTAATTGTCATATTTATAAGTTTTCGTATGAAAAACCTCGAGATCTATGACTGAAAACAATATGACCTAAATTCTATTGCATTACGTATTTAATAAGTATTTTATGACCAACATAGTATTAAACAGTTATTAATTTGTTGTATAACGTTAATCTGAAGTGCAAAAACCTTTTAAATATCATTATTTTATCTCACCAAAGTACAAGAAATTACTAAGAAACTGCTCCATGACCAGTTTCCGATTTTGACATAAGAAATTGCGTTACTTGCCTGTAAAGCTGTCAAACCTGCAAGAGGATAGTAACTGGCAAGCTGTCAATTTTTTTGCCAAGCAGTTATCAACCGTATGTGTATGGAAATAAGGAAGCACTAAATCCGAGATGAACCGGTTTCAAACGAAATTATTAATTGCTTTCGAAATCGACTGGAAATTAGTCATCTTTACAGAATAGCCATACGGGGTCAGCGGCGAGATGCCAACGGTCAATAATGATGGCTTGACATACGAACTGAATGGCAATCAATCAATTTATACCTACTCTTATTTTACTGCCAAGTACATTCTGTTTGTATCAAGCCGACGTAACTGGTTTAATTTATTAGGAGATGCACGTCAAATGATCTACTCATTTCATACACGAAGGATTGTTTGTAGGTATATAACGTAGATTTCCTCTTGATTTAGAAGTTGAAGCTTAAATTTCAGTTCGATCCAATCTAAATTTAGTTTGATCACCGATCATGGAATAGGTAAATATCGAAACAATAATTTGAATAGAACAAAATATATGAAGTGGTGAAATCATGAATCTTTACAGTTGTAAGAAAAATACTGTGAATATTGCAAAGGTTTGTGCCAATTCTTTACTATAAGAAAGTGTCAAGTTAACATAAAGAAAATGTTTGTTTACTCACTTGGTAAGGCTGGAAGTAGCATCGCAGAGGGCGGCGGCGGCGGCGGCCCGGCGCTCCGCAGCCGCGTCTACCATGCCTCTGCATCACCGCGATGGGCATCACTCGCCAGTCGCGCCACCTCGCCACCTCGCCCCTACACCACCACCCACCACACCGACACTACCACACTGACATCACAATGTACATACAACACCCTCACTCCCCACCTGTCCGATACCTGATCACTTGAGGTTGCTACACGATACTATCAGATTTCAAAATTTACTGTTATACCTCGCGTACAATTAATACAAGGTTTTTATCCAGAACACATAACATAAGGTATCTGAAACAAAACAAAAACAATATAATGAAATCTTGATGAGCCCTTTTATGGAATTAGTGGTCATGTTTTGGAGCAGCGCTTAACAGTTTAGCAATTAGATTAATTAAAGCAAAGGGTATATATAGCATGTATTGTTCAATGTTGGTGACAAGGGCACAAACATGATTATGAACATTTATGAAGCTCGTGTTTAACCGTTAAGCAGGTGGGATTGCGAAAGCGATAAACCCATATTCGTAAAATGTATTTGAGTCATAGCTCTCATAAGACAAAACTGTTTAATCTCACTAATAAAATAATACTACTGAAGAGATTGATTTTCCCTTTGAATATTTTTCAGGAATCTGATGGTTGGAAGTTATCTTACTTGACGCTATAGCGCTTAGAAAAAACGCAACCACTTTAGACACGGGTAAGACTGTGTCCTACAAATAACAATCCTAGATGCGCGATCGTCGCTATTTCGAGTAAAACTAGGCAACTCTTAAGTAGCTTTAAACACGCAGCCTAAAATAAATATGTAGTAATGTTATTAAAGTAACCTCATTAGGCGCGCAAGTTGGATATAGTCTTAGTTAGAGTGCCTTCACCCCTAACATTTAGGGCTTCACTGGGCTACCTTTGATAAATATAATAAATACATACTAATCTGTCAATATATAGAAGGTAACTACTTCAACAATAACAGAAATAACTATACATATAAGAATTTATGTAAGTACGTACATTTCATTTGAGGTAAGTCACGGTGAGTGGTATTCCCGATTACAAACGAAATACACTACACAACTATACTGCCGTCATAACATGGTAAAAGCCGCAACTTTCATTCGAAAATATTTAAAAAAATTTAAAGAAAAAAGAAAATAATTTTATTCCAGCACAGATACTAATCTTAACACTAAATACACAGAAAAAAAGGAAAAAAAAACAACAGAAATTAAACGAAGAATAAAGAATGTAAATAAACAATAATAATACAATAACAAAGTCAAAGTTACGTCCGTCACGAGTATCCGTGTAGGAATCGGAAATATCGGAATATCGCTCAGTGTTATGCTTTACAAAGCTTGCATTGCTGCAAGACACCGCAAAGTGCTGGTATTCTGCAATACTCCGCGCCATTTGCTCTTAAGTTTTGGTTATTAAGTTCCATATCACTACATAGTATAAAACAAAGTCGCATTTTCTGTCCCTATGTGCGCTTAAATCTTTAAAACTACGCAACGGATTTTGATGCGGTTTTTTTTAATGAATAGAGTGATTCAAGAGGAAGGTTTTTATGTATCACTACATAGTATAAAACAAAGTCGCCTTTTCTGTCCCTATATCCCTATGTGCGCTTAAATCTTTAAAACTACGCAACGGATTTTGATGCGGTTTTTTTTAATGAATAGAGTGATTCAAGAGGAAGGTTTTTATGTATAATACATGCATATTATAGTAGAGAAAAGCCGAGAAATTTAAAGATTTGTAATGTGATGTCGTAACAAACATATTTTTCTGCGCTTACATTGCAAACGCTGGCTAAACCTTACGAGATAGATCAAATTTATGTAGTACGTAATTGTATATCTTGAAAAGATGAATAAAAAAGTCCGCGACAGCATATGTTTATCTCCTAAAGATAACCCACAGTAACCATTTTTATCTTTTACATATTACAAAAAAAATATGGGTTATTTACCAAGCTATTTTAAACGATACAGTATCATTACTTATCTAATTAAATACATTAGATACGTTGTGCATTTCATGTAGATCAAAATTGCCCTTTACAGAATGTGATTTAAATGAATATTTTCGAAGATATTACAGATTTAAAAATTGCGGGACGTAGAGTTTGCGGCGGTATCGGCCGGTCGGGGCGGCGCGGGAGCGAGCCTGTTCAGAGGGACAGAGAATCGTCAATAGAGCGTGAGGCTCGACTCAGTCAGCTTCGGGATAAAAATAGAGCTGAGAAATGTAAAAAGTAAATAAGTAAAAATGTTGTGTATGAATATTCCAAAGATAGCAGGAAATCTTCATGGTATAGGCCATAGGGAAAGGGGAATTGTTTTACTCCTAATTTAACGCGTGCGGGCCACGGGTAGTAATGAATAAATCAAAACTACTGGATCGATTTTAATCATTTTTTCAGTGAGTGACATAGGCTATAATATATTATTATTATATACCCGTGCGAATCCGGAGCGGGCGGCTGTGTTTATATACAACGTTCACAGTTTTTCTGTAGTGTATTTAGTATCTATCAGCATTGTACCCGTGCGAAGCCGGGGCGGGTCGCTAGTTCAAAATATTTTTGGATGGAAGTTCCGCCCTTCACCAAATGACGGCAATATATATAAGCTTGCTATACTTTAGGATAGTGTTATTATCTTCGCTTTAGAAATAGAAATAGAAATAATTTATTCGCTTAAAACATGGTAGGTACAGATGTTTTAACATTATGTTACTTTTTGTATCACATATTTCGCCGATAATTCGACATGCAAATATAAAATATCAATGCTAAAATTATTACACTTGGCATGCAAAATTCATGCTAATAATGTGCTTTAAATAGAAATTGAATTGAATGGTAAGTACTTGATCAATGTCAGAAAATTAATAAAATATATATTAAACCTATTATTATGTCATGAATTGGCTAATTACATAAATTAAAATTAAATAAGATAAAAAAAAAAAAAAAAAAAAAATAAAAACATGTCATGTCGAGCAATAAACACAATAATTAAAAAAAAAAGAAAAAAATAAAATAAAAGTAATAACATGTCAATATTTAAATAATTTATGGACTCGAAACAATTTCATCAATACCTCAACCAAGCTCTACTAAACTGACATAGTTTTTACATTTTATAATTATCCTGACTTTATATTAATTCTGACAATGAATAAAAAGACTTTTCAATCAGCCATAATTTAAGTTTTCTACAGAATCTATTTAATGGCAATAGTTTGATTTCATGAGGTATAGCGTTATATATACGTACACCACTTTCTACAGTTTAAGTTTGGTGGGGTGGGGGGAGGCGTAACTACGATCCATAAATATGGACAGAGAAATGTATTTACATCGAAGGCCTACATAAATTAGCTTAGCTATACTGAATAAAAAAAAACTAGTACAATGTTATTGCCATTGTTCCTAAAAAGTTGGGCATACCCAAAATATTGGTATATTGACTTAAATTTTATTGGTCATGGATATTGTGCATAGTGAGTATGACTACAATACCTTTGTATATAATATTTTTTATAACCTGAGTATGATGACCTCATGATGATTTCACTTACACCGAAACAGAAGAGGAACAACGCAGGTGTCGACACCGCTTAATTTAGAATGCCTTCCTATAAGCAACTCGGTGATTTAAAATGTAGCAATAAATAAATACACGCGAAAGCTTCAATAGTCACACAGTCTGCGTTGAATCTGTATTCAGCTATCCACATATTTAATTGCACAGCACAAATATTGTGATGGATCCATATTTCATCGCTTTATCGGACAAAGACTTTTATCGATAGGTGAAGTATGTATATCGGTAGGTAAACCTCAGATGTAGTGGCTGACACATCTGCAATCTAATGGATTGTGTCAGTCAGTAGAGACGGCAATATTTTCCCGTGCCACTTCTCTATACCTATTGTAAGTTCTTAACATGACAAAAATGTTGAAGTAAATACAGTAAAAAGGGGTTTATAAAAAGTGAGGTATGGCGAGCTGGGGCGGAAAAATTTGGACAACTCGAAACGCGTAGAATATTTTTTGTTCACGTAAGCTATATCTATTCTATTCTATATTCATTCTCATACGAGATTTCCATTTTGGGCAGCCATGTTTAGATCAAACGGAGCTGAACTGGCCCTTGTTTTAATAATGACACGCTAGCAGTTGCAGTCGTCAAGAGTAAGGGGGTGCTGCTGGCACCTGTTGACCCTCAGCAGCGCCTGGAGCGCTCGCTCCATTTGACGTATATATACTTAATCTGGCCATAAATACTGTTAAAATTAAAAATAAAGAAATTATTACATTTGAATTTGGAATCTGTCATTTTGATATGATTTTTCATTGTGTTTTCTTATTTTGGCGCTAATACATTGTTCAATATTTTGCGATACTAAAATGGAGTGGGGCCGTCCACGTAGTGTTCGTACGAAAAAGGTGGTCAAAGCAGTGAGGGAAAGAATTCGAAGAAATCCTGTCCAAAAGCAAAAGATTGTATCTCGGGAGATACACCTATAGGACCATGTCGCGTATATTAAAAGATGACATAGGACTTGCTGCCTATAAGAGACGCACTGGTCATTTCTTGACTGACAATTTAAAAAAGAATAGGGTGGCAAAAACGAAACAACTACTGAAGCGGTACGCAAAGGGAGGTCACAGAAAAAATTTGTTTACGGATGAGAAATTTTTTACAATTGAGCAACATTTTAACAAACAAAATGACCGTATTTATGCTCAAAGCTCTAAGGAAGCTTCACAATTAGTCGACAGAGTGCAACGTGGGCATTATCCGACTTCCGTGATGGTTTGGTGGGGTGTTTGTTATAAAGGAGTGACTGAGCCATACTTTTGTGAAAAAGGTATCAAAACATCGGCTAAAGTGTATCAAGATACCATTCTTGAGAAGGTAGTTAAGCCCCTTAACAAGACCATGTTTGATAACCAAGAATGGTCCTTCCAGCAAGACTCGGCGCCGGGTCATAAAGCTCGGTCCACGCAGTCTTGGTTGGCAACGAACGTTTCCGACTTCATCAGAGCTGAAGACTGGCCATCGTCTAGTCCTGATCTTAATCCGCTGGATTATGATTTATACATATATCAGTTTTATAGATACGTCAGTTTTAGAGAGTACGGCTTGCTCTAAACGCCATGCTAATTTGGAGTCCCTAAAACAATCCATTCGATTGGCAGTAAAGAATTTTCCCATGGAGAGAGTGCGTGCTTCTATTGATAACTGGCCTCAACGTTTAAAGGACTGTATTGCAGCCAATGGAGACCATTTCGAATAAGCTTTTTATTTTTTTAATTGTTTTAAATGTATGTATTAAACTTACACATTGTAAAAGTAATATATTTTATTTACAACAGAAAAAAATATATTTTTCCATGTCACAATATTTATGGCAAGACTAGGTATACCATTTTTTTATTGACGCATATACCAAACTGGTGAAAGTGCGATACCGTGAATAAAAGTTATTATAATAATCTCAGAGCAGCTATTAAGTTAATAGAATGCATTCCACACAAAAAAATTGCGGGCAAAAGACAAAAGTTATTTAATAATTATTATCTTTCCACATCCATTCATTTTATTTTTAATTTCCTTTCTGATTACGCGAATGTTTTTAAAATTCGCAAAACATTCGCTTCAATTATTGCGAAATCGTTAAGTGTTATTCAGTAGTCAGGCAGTAATATGACATACATGGACTGATGATGCAGCAAGGAGTATCTTATCCTGAGGGAACTCCTCGACACTTAAGAGCCTAAATACGAAACTTTGCTTAGTTATTCAGTTTTGATGATAATACACTAATATGACGGGAATGGTCTGATGCTACAGCTAGAAGGCTCTTCACATGCAGAATCTCCTCAAAGTTTTGTATCCATGCTCGTAAGAGCATGGATACAAAACTTTGCATAGTTAATTAGTTTTGACGATAATACACCAATATGACGGGAATGGTCTGATGCTGCAGCTGGAAGAGTCATCTCATGTGGGAACTCCTTGACGCTTAGGAGCAAAGATACGTTATCTTCGCATAGAATTCAGTTCTTGAGGCATACACGACATCACGCTCACACCCGCATAGCACAGTATAAATATGTACAAACAGTACGGAAACTGCCTACAAACGTGCGAAACGGCACGCACACATAAACATGCACACCGACGAGACCCCTAAGCGATTGTCGCGGTGCTCTCAGTAGCGAGTTTGTTTAATTTACCATTCTAATAATTAATTGTTTAAATATTTAATTTTAATAATAGAGGGCCCGTTTCACCTGTTCTGTTTAATTTAAAAGATGATTAATGAAAGATTCTAACTAATTCGAACTTGCCACTTACTGGTGGTAAAGGTCTTGAGAACGAGCTTGAGGGCAGCAGCACCACACTCTCACCTTAAACCTGCCGCCAAATAGTAGTGCTTGAATTACTATATTCCGGTTTCGTGGTGAAATCAGGCTCTAAAATTACTGGCATATCAGGCATAACACTGTAGTCCTTGGCTGCAGCGATGCATCTACAATCTGCTTTTGTGGATTGTTGATGTCCATAGGCTGTACTCCACTAACCATCAGGTGGACTACACATTTGTTGGCTGCAGGCATAGTATAAAAACTAAAGTCCTAACTATTCCTATTTCCTAACTATTTCTAAGAATAAACCTAACTTTTTAACTAATATTATTAGTTAAAAAGTAAGTGAATGTTATTAATTAAAAGATAATATATGCTAGCCAGTTTCTTAACATGTTAAAAGATAAATTTAGAATGGCAGGGCACTGTTGTCTGAAATACAGGTACATGATTATCTAATGCAGACACAGATGTCCTTATAACATAATATGATATAAATAGAAAAAAATTGGGAGGTGTCAAGCGACACCCGGATGGAACGAAGTTTCGATCCATCAGCAATATCTGGAACTTGTGCAGAGATTCATTATTGTTACTATTTTGAAAAAATCTGTATACACAACAAAAATAATCTTCGCGACACCACACTTTTCAATGCGAAATAGAAAGACGAAACGAAAATAATTGGCTTGCTTTCTATGAGAGACAGAGAGAGAGAGAGAGAGACAGAGAGAGAAACACGCGCACGCCTTACGGCTTACAACTATAGCAAAAAGGGTCGTTACAACTTTTGGTCTTAATTGTTCCGTCTTCCGTTCGTCTCCCTTTCGCGACGCGCGATAAGGAACTTCGTTTCAATAACTCTCTGCTTGAGAGTTATTTTATCTTTGTTATAATAATTATGTAACCTGTATCTTCTAGCTTAATAAAAAAGTAACTCTGTTTGTCTATTACGGTTTTGGCGAGCTTGACCTTAGGCACAGAATATACAGGATAGAGGCTACTTTTTGATTACGGGTAAAACCGCGTGGCGCAATTATACATAATGCAAACAAATTATTGCTTGGTCATAATGTATAACTAGCTTATTGTTAAATAAAAGACAGCAAGAGAAATAATTAAAGAGCATGCAACACATGTTTTCTAAAATGCGTTTTGTTTTACTCATATTTTATTCGTAACTTTAGTATTATAAGGGCCAGTTTCAGAGGTTCTGAATAGAGCTTATCTGACCAATAAAATATAACCTTACTGAATTTAAAAGTGACACTAGTTACACTTGAAAAAGGAACTGAATTTAAAAGTGTTCCTTTTTCAAGTGTAACTAGACACTTGTAATATTTAAAGCAAATTTTAGCTTTGCTATGCATTTATTTTTATGTAATATTAAAGTTGAAAAATTAAGAATCCAGCAGGACTCGAACCTGCACCTCTTGGGTATACGCCCCAAGTGCTTTGCCAATTCAGCTATGGATTCGCATGCTGCCGGACTCGAAATTTGTAACTAGACACTTGAAAAAGGAACACAGCTGTCACTTTCATTTATGTGGGTTATATGCCTATCCTGCCAATAAGGTTTATCTAATATTATTAAAACCGACGTGAGGTGAAGACGAATTTTGAATCTAGTACGTAGATTCATCAACTGGGCTATTAGTCGCGTGTCGTCGCCTGTACAAACAGTACGGAAACTGCCTACAAACGTGCGAAACGGCACGCACACATAAACATGCACACCGACGAGACCCCTAAGCGGCACTCGCTACTGAGAGCACCGCGACAATCGCTTAGGGGTCTCGTCGGTGTGCATGTTTATGTGTGCGTGCCGTTTCGCACGTTTGTAGGCAGTTTCCGTACTGTTTGTACATATTTATACTGTGCGCATAGTATGCACACACAATGTAGAACCTGAAGCAGAGGATGAAAATAACCATTTCGGTTACATACTCATCTTGGGGCAGCAAATAAATATAAACCTGTATTTTACTATAAACCTCTGTTTACTTAGTCCCAATTTCACAGGTGTTAGATAAACCTTATTATTGAGAATACGGGTTATTCACGTTACTTTAGCCGGGATGTGCCGACTAGTTTCGAATCTAGTACGTAGATTCATCAACTGGGCTATTAATCGCGTGTCGTCGCCTCCTCTCTCAGTGCGAGACGTCGCGCGGAGGCGACGACACGCGACTAATAGCCCAGTTGATGAATCTACGTACTAGATTCAAAATTCGTCTTCACCTCACGTCGGTTTTAATAATATTAGATAAACCTTATTGGCAGGATAGGCATATAACCCACATAAATGAAAGTGACAGCTGTGTTCCTTTTTCAAGTGTCTAGTTACACTTGAAAAAGGAACACTTTTAAATTCAGTTCCTTTTTCAAGTGTAACTAGTGTCACTTTTAAATTCAGTAAGGTTATATTTTATTGGTCAGATAAGCTCTATTCAGAACCTCTGAAACTGGCCCTTATAATACTAAAGTTACGAATAAAATATGAGTAAAACAAAACGCATTTTAGAAAACATGTGTTGCATGCTCTTTAATTATTTCTCTTGCTGTCTTTTATTTAACAATAAGCTAGTTATACATTATGACCAAGCAATAATTTGTTTGCATTATGTATAATTGCGCCACGCGGTTTTACCCGTAATCAAAAAGTAGCCTCTATCCTGTATATTCTGTGCCTAAGGTCAAGCTCGCCAAAACCGTAATAGACAAACAGAGTTACTTTTTTATTAAGCTAGAAGATACAGGTTACATAATTATTATAACAAAGATAAAATAACTCTCAAGCAGAGAGTTATTGAAACGAAGTTCCTTATCGCGCGTCGCGAAAGGGAGACGAACGGAAGACGGAACAATTAAGACCAAAAGTTGTAACGACCCTTTTTGCTATAGTTGTAAGCCGTAAGGCGTGCGCGTGTTTCTCTCTCTGTCTCTCTCTCTCTCTCTCTGTCTCTCATAGAAAGCAAGCCAATTATTTTCGTTTCGTCTTTCTATTTCGCATTGAAAAGTGTGGTGTCGCGAAGATTATTTTTGTTGTGTATACAGATTTTTTCAAAATAGTAACAATAATGAATCTCTGCACAAGTTCCAGATATTGCTGATGGATCGAAACTTCGTTCCATCCGGGTGTCGCTTGACACCTCCCAATTTTTTTCTATTTATATCATATTATGTTATAAGGACATCTGTGTCTGCATTAGATAATCATGTACCTGTATTTCAGACAACAGTGCCCTGCCATTCTAAATTTATCTTTTAACATGTTAAGAAACTGGCTAGCATATATTATCTTTTAATTAATAACATTCACTTACTTTTTAACTAATAATATTAGTTAAAAAGTTAGGTTTATTCTTAGAAATAGTTAGGAAATAGGAATAGTTAGGACTTTAGTTTTTATACTATGCCTGCAGCCAACAAATGTGTAGTCCACCTGATGGTTAGTGGAGTACAGCCTATGGACATCAACAATCCACAAAAGCAGATTGTAGATGCATCGCTGCAGCCAAGGACTACAGTGTTATGCCTGATATGCCAGTAATTTTAGAGCCTGATTTCACCACGAAACCGGAATATAGTAATTCAAGCACTACTATTTGGCGGCAGGTTTAAGGTGAGAGTGTGGTGCTGCTGCCCTCAAGCTCGTTCTCAAGACCTTTACCACCAGTAAGTGGCAAGTTCGAATTAGTTAGAATCTTTCATTAATCATCTTTTAAATTAAACAGAACAGGTGAAACGGGCCCTCTATTATTAAAATTAAATATTTAAACAATTAATTATTAGAATGGTAAATTAATCAAGATTAGTATTTTTTTAACATAGCAAATTAGCAAATGATTAAATAAATGACTCAAGTACATAATGAAACTAATCATTATTTTACCAATAAGGGTACAGTTGATTTTTTGAATCAATCAATTAGGTAGATATAGTTAGGCTCATTAATATGTTGCAAAATTGCCAACATATTAATGAACTTGACTGTATCAACCTAGCTAGCTTCTGGAAGGTACAACCTACTACAAGGTAGGTATTTACTTGGAGTTTTATTTAATTTTAGTTAATAGTTAGGTACCATAATTAGAGCTGTATTAAAATAGTTATGTTGTGGCAATAAATAAACAAATTAAACCTAGCTGTTCTAAAAACAAATAAGGTATACCTACCTACAACGATAATTATTTTATAATAAAATGAAGGTGTTCATAAATATTACAAATTTGTATGTTTACAAGTGGATATTTCAGAAACATGCATTTATTACATAAGTACCTAAATCAGGTAGGCATAATAATTGTGCACTTGTTAAGTTAAAAAGGTCCATGACATACATAAAATATCGAAAAGACATGCAAAATGTTATTTGAAATAAAATAATTGCGATAATATCAAGCAGCAGTGCCTACATCGTTCGTTGACGAGACATAATAAGCATAGCAATGAAGTTTAAGCCAGTATTACAATTTTATGTATGAGATCATCGATATGTATATACAGCAAATGTAATAAATATAAATATGACTCACCCTTTATGTACTCTGCTACAGAAAGACCGTGTAGGTTATCATTATCACTATTGATGAACGTCACACACAATACTATACAATACACACGTCGTCACAAATCGCCCACACTTCAACATTTCAAAGTTTCCCTTTATTATGAAAACTATAACAACGAAAACATTTTACTTACTAATAATTATCTACAAACAATATCCTACATTTGAGAGAAAGAGAAACAACGCAAAAAAATGTATAAAATCGTATCTGTATTGAATTTCCGTAAATTTAACAAGTGGTGCCATCTCTGATCATTCATAAACAACGTTGAGCATACTAAATAGAAAACACCGCCATTTGACATTTGTTATTATGCTTGAAAAGAGGTAATGCAGATTTTATTAAACAGTAAACATTTATGTTTGCAGCTAAATAATGTTTTTCAAGGCATTAAAATCTCATGATGACTTAATTACATTCAAATAATGATTCATTTTAATTTTAAAACCATGTATTACTACTTTACAAGAAATAATATGTGTCGACAATGCAAAGTTAACGTCTTAACAAGGTTACTGCGTTCAAACAAGTACAACTTTTTTTTGTGACAATGTCTGCATCTGTTGATTAAAATTTGAAACATAATAAGCTTCTAAACAAGGTCAACAGTTTTCATCAACTCCTAGTGGACGAAAATAATTAAAAATAAGTGTGTATTATGTCCATGCTTTCCAATATCGTCCATTTTATGTGTCATCACCAAATATTCAAGTACAAGTGTCCGCGAAAATGATCTGTACTTTGTTTTTCGCAATCACAACGTTACATGAACATGGATGACCTAAAATGCGAATATGTGAAGAAAAAAAGATGTTTGGGACTCTCAAGAAGTGTAAACTGAAGATATTATAATGTTTTGTATCACGATTATCGACAATCATTGACCTATTCAAGCCATCGCATAACGATCGGTGAATTGCTTGGTCACAAAAGTGAAAATGTGATGTGTCAAACTGATTGTTTACCTCGCGGACAGGTGAGTGGTTTGTAGAAGTTGTACGCGAGGGCGGCGGGAGGCGGGCGGAATGTCTGGTCGATCAAGTCCCGTGAACGGCGGTTACGAGGCCGCGAGGCTCACCGTCCGCAAGGATCTCTTCCCATCAGCTCCCCTGTCTGAAGTGGCATCTGCTACCAGCAGTGACGACTCTGATCAGGAAGGCGATGACTCCGTGTCGTGTGTCAAGCTCGAAACGGATTTCGAGCAGAGTATAGACGACATCGCAAATCAGAAACTGCAGGTGGCCAATGGGGCTCTCCCTTGCCCTACTCGGCCGCGGCACAGGAAGCACAAGCATCACTCTCGACAGAGCTCTGAGGCTTCGACCATGAACGGTTGTTTACCTCCGAAAAGTAAGAGGAGAAAAGACTCAAAAGATTCTTCACATAGGAAACATTCAAAACGTAGTGTTGTGTTGTCACAAGTGAAAGGTGGTAAAAACTTGAACTTAGTGAGTAGTAGTGAGTGCCAGGAAGATGATGAATGCAATGAGGAGTCTATGGAAGAGGAGGAGGTGGCGGAGGAAGAGGAAGCAGAAGACAGTGACAGTTCAGAGGATGAACAGCTCAAACCCACTTCAAAGTTACCCTTATCTAATATGCCACGGCAAAGTGGCAAACCGTACAGTCATGAACTTAGTCAATTATCAACAAAAAAGAGTAAAAGCAAAAAGGAATCACGGGAACGAAGGACTGAAAGAACTCATGCTATAATACCATGTAGTGGCAAACCTCGCTCTATGCTGGGCATTTGCAGTTCACGTAGTAAAAAGAAATCTAAGAAGTCTGACTGCACTAGCACATATCGCAGCCAGATCCTGGATACTAATTCTATAAAGATTAAGATTAGGAGGACAAGTGTTCATGAAACTGTAAGTATTTATTAATGTTCCTTTTTTATTATATCTTATTTCTTGTTACAGAATACATCACTCTAGTTACAATGCAATTTTTAAGCATCCTTAAGTATATTAAAAAATGCTGCAGCTCCAAATTGAGTTCCTCATTCACAATTGAATCATTTTTGAATTGACCAAGGCTACAATACTTGAAAGGTCAATATATTAAAATGCACACAATAAATTTTCTTAATGTTATGTGAGAAAATATTGTTGTAACACGTTTTTTTAACCACTAACAGTATTATATCAACTTCTATTTGATTATTTTTATAGCATTTAGCTATGCTTAGCAAATTATACTAAGAAACAGTTGAAAAAGATATGGGACCGGCAGGATTTGTATGTGCAACCTACAGCACACAGGGCAGTCGCTTTAGCCATCTAGCTACGGTCACCTCTTGCCAGAACCCTAAATTTCTCAACTGCATGTTACGTCATTTCGTGACACATTCATCCATTTGTTCCCATCTTAAGTAGGATACAATACCTGGTGTGCAGTAGGTTGCAGGTTCAAATCCTGCCGGTCTTATTTCTTTTTCAACTGTTTCTTAGTATAGTATTATATCAGCTTGCATCTGGCCCTGGCAACTATAGATATTGTACCAATGTTTACAAAGTCTTTGGTGTTAGTTTTATTGTTTGTAAACAATATTATTGGACTTTTAATATTATAGTGGTATGTTTTCATGTAATTGGTTCAATTTTTATTGGTTTTCTTTTTTTTATTGACAAGAATATAATTTAACATCAAAATATATTAATTAATGACTTTAAATGGACATACAAGTTTAATTATACTTTGTCCATTCCTTTATTTTCTTTTTGACAGATCACGCCTATGAATTACCGTTTTTTTTTGTCAGATTAATGTACCACAATAATAATGTACTTTATTGACAAGCGGCACTTTTTAGGGAAGTTCACTGTTTGTAACAAACAACCACAGACTATAAATCAAATCGTGAAATGAAATAAATCGATCATTATGAAAAAGAATAATTTGACTTTTTTTTGGTGTATTGTCTGTATTTTTATAAAAAAAGAATATAATAATAGTATCATGACTCCATGAATAATTATTTGCAAGAAATCAAGTCGAAATCTTGGAATTAAAAATGAAAATGTAAACAAAGGTAACTAGGAAATCGTCAAAGACTAAGTATGTGACATTATTATTATATTATTATTTTGTATATTTATTTCATCTAATAAAAACTACTAATAAACGAATAATTAATAATTAACTAAAACCATTTCGATGTAATTAATCTATTGAAAGTTCTTCGTAGACAACATCGATTATGATTTCAAATCGAATCAGTAACGTGTGAAGGCATCCTTCAATGTAATCTGTCATAAAGAAAATAAAGGAATGGACAGAGTATAACGTCAAAAGTAAACTTGTTTTGGTGAAGGAAATAATTTGTTAATAAACAACTTGAAATAAAGAGTAATCAAATAATTGTAGTACATGAAAATATCACATCACAATATTATTTATAAAATGCTAAGCTTTTCAGTGGACATAAAATGTGAATGCTGTAAAATGTTGACATGACCGATATTTAGTGACATTACCCTATTATAACAAAAATAATGTGAATTATGAGGTGTCTATGATCAAAATTTTAACCATGGTTGCAGTTTTCTTTAAGCATTTGAGTACTTTTTTCATAATTCCAATGAAAAATTTAATTTCTTAACATTAACTCCATAATTGGCTACAACAGAAACTTTGTGTCAGTTAATGGGTTTATCTATGACTCTTAACTTGTTATGTGTATTTTACACTGTAATTGTCATACCTATAATAATTTAATCTTACCTGTGTAACATAATACAACATAACATCACAACTATATTACCCAGTAGGGTATGGCAGAGGTCTATAACACCCACACTTCACCAGTTATGTTGCCCCATGCAATATGGGGTGAGGCTATCGCCATCTACCGGGCTCAATTCCAACTCGGTGCTGCTATTGTGAATTTGCTCACAGATAGTTCACAAATCCTTGCAGTGAGAGGCGCATGTGCTTACCACTTGACCATGGAGGCATTGTAATTATTTATAATTTTGTTGATAATAATTTTGAAAAAATCACTAAAAGTATTCTATTAAAATGTAGTAACGCATTATATTTATGCGTTTTATAGACAAAATATGGTTATTTTAGTAAGCCAGTCCATTTCTAAAAATACATATTAATTAAATGACTAAAAGAAATGTCAATATTGATATCAGTATTCGTAATGCAATAATCATCACTATCTGTCTGTCTTCTAAAACTGTCAAAAAGAAAATAAAGGGCTTGGCAAGAGTATAAGCAGCTTTATATAATCATCATAATTTTATGTTAAAAAAAAAATATATCCTCTCAGTGAATCACAAAAAAAAGCCCTTTCATTTTTAGTAAGTACTAAATACTGAGGGGAAAATTTACTTTATGTTTCACTTTAATTGTATTTCTTATCATTATTTCTTAAAGCCTGACTTACTATCTTAAAAAATACTATTATCATATGAAGTTGATTTTTTTTTTATATTGTTTTTAGGATGGCTTACAGTCATTACAAAATGTGAATATAACAATACATAAATTTGAGAAAAGATTGCTTTTGAAAAGCCTTCTCAGTAAAAAAAAAATACTTTTAACAGTTTATCCTTAGATTATATAATGAGAAAGTAACTATGTTTGCCTGTATGGCTTTCATGGTTAAATTACTAAACCCATCCTAATAAAATCTTAATATCAGTTAGTATAGACGAAGTTGAAGTCCCGAGGAAGGACATGACTACTTTTTGACATACCTCTCGGGCAGATCCGTGCAGAATCTAGATGTACATCATCCATAATAACATAATTCAAAAACTAGGATAAAATTTTGTTTTAAACACTATCAACTCTTGGTTATAAGTGGATCCTTTTAAATTGTGTTACTTTTGACCTTATTAAACAATAAAATAACATGAAGATATAGACCGAATAAAGCTTAGTTTATAATAGAATGGGTCATTTCAAAAACCTCATAAGTCATTAAGTTGTTTTTTTAGAAATCAATAAAAACTGTTTCCTGCACTAACAAATAAGTTTTAACAGACTTTTTTATACCTAATTTATTATTTGAGTGGTAACAAATTCAATTGTGAATAACAGTTTTTTAATAACAATTTAAAAAAAAACCCCGAAAGGACTTGTTATTGACTTATTTGTTTTAACAAGAAATAGGGTATCATCGTAGTAATCATATTTTCATTGCTTATTATTAACATTAAAGAGCATTAAGCAAGCAAGCATTAAAAATAACATTAAGAGATAACCTTATTAATATTTCACATGTATTGATTTGTCATGTTTTAATATATTTACGGTACATAGTCATACTCTCCATCATTCTTATCTTGCAGTTGGCTAGCTAAACAAACTTTATAAAACGGCATATGCTCTTTCAGGATATCCTGGACCTCATAAGTCACAAAAGTTAAGGATCAATTTATTTAATTCCTCTTTAATCTCTCTATTCTTATATTATGTTTTCTTCAGTTATTAAGATATCTTTAATAAGATTGTAACCATTAATACAATATTTATAACCTCAGTTTCAGAGGTGTTACATAAACCTTATTGTCAGGATAAGCATAATTATAGCACACATAAATAAAAGTGACAGCTTGTTCTTTTTTCAGGTGTAACTTGTGGCACTTTTCGGTCAGATTATATTATATGAGGCAGATAAGACCTATCCAGCACCTTTGAAACTGGCCCTTAATCTTTGTCTGCATTTACACCAATCCAGAAGTGCATACTTTTTTTACACTATGCTAAGAACAACTAACAACGTATAGCTCCAAATAAATCCGGAAAAACCTGATTAGGTCCGAATAGGATTGATGACGAGTATGATGACGTATCCTGGTCGTCAAATGTCGGTGTGTTTTGGCTTCAAATTTATAAAATATTTTTAACATGACAAATCTCTATAATTAGACAAAATAAAGAAAACAAAAACATAGATTTTGAAAAAAAAATCTCTTAAATAGTCAATTGGTTAATAGCAGTACTAGTTGGCGGGTAATATTTTTTACCTCTCTGCCAAGCAAACAGAAATGGGGCGGAATCAGGGAGTTCACGCCGAAAGTGCCGACTTTTTTCTACTTATTTTTATTGAAAACAAAAGGAAAAACTGAGCACCTGAGAATCTTTGCTATCCAGAGCGAAAGAGCCACTCTCTCGAAGGCACCGTCTTTTTTAAAAAACTAAGAAGCGGCATCTGAGTTCCTTGCTGTCTAAAGTCAACGGTGCCGAAGGATCTCCTTGAAATCATATTTTTACCGCGGGGCACATTTGCTACTACTGCATCGCTTGGCCGATCTGGCTCTATTTCTTAGTAGGTATCTCAATTAAATAAGTTATTAGTATTACTGGCAATCCACATTCCTCAAGTCCTGAAGACGCAATAATATTCCGGATGACAGTGTCGCTTAAGCTTCGATTTCCTAAGAAAGCGGTGTGGAATAATGCGGCCGTAATATTATTACCGTGACACGATTAATATGTAATACGTTAGGTCGATCACCGCTCTCTAGGAAACCACTACATTTGTTTTACATAGGCAACGTTCTAGTGACGTCATTGTACCTTTATAATTTACGACCGCATTATTCCACACCGCTATGCTAGGAAACCGTAGCTTTAGCTGTAAGTTACCTTGTAAAACGTTTACTATTATTAAACTGACGTACATTTCCGAGGGTGTACATAATATGTCATCAATGAAAGGGGTGGCAAGCGTGTGTGGCACAAAAGTTAAATAATAAAAGGCTGCGAACAAACACTTCCCGCTGTCGAGTTCGACCTGCTAAACTCACAAAGGATTAACAACCAACTTACTGGATTTTTGTTAAGGGGAATAAAGTTGCTTTTCGCCCTTCAATGCGGGCAGAATTACTTATGCATAGGGGTGTAACTGTGTATCCTGTGGTTGTTTATCGAACTATTAAATTTGAATATGAATGATTCAGGTGGCTAATTGATTTGCTATCGTCATATCGCTAATTATTAATTAGGTAAATACTGCATTTACCCAAACGGTGTTGCAAAGTATTTTAATGCTATTTGTTTTTGTTGAGAAGTTAAGTTGTATTATGGACGGCAACATATGCATAAAAACACGAAGCTACAGTAGATTTTCTTACATTATAACGTTTTCAAAGATAATGAGCTACTAATCTTTATTCTGTATTTTGCAAATTCTTACTACAGAAATATAAAAAATACTAATTGTAGGTATTACATCGGCTTCCCTGATACGAAAACGGAACGGAAGCACAGCGCTAGCGAACGTTGAAAATTTGTCTGAATTTTTTATCACATTTCAGTTTTCTCTCGTTTCATCTTCTATGTCGATTAATTTTAACACTGAGCAATTTATTTTCTTGGAAACTGATGATAATGCTAGTGAAGTCAGTCGTCCGTTTCACTAAAAGAGCACAGGCGCTATACCCGTAATAAGGTTAAAAAAAAACATCCGAAGATCCAATTTATAATTACATTACTTGCCTTATCATTTCCATTCCTACGTAACTTGACGAGATAGCGATGTTTATCCGAGTTGCACATATTTGCATAAAACAGTGTCATTTGTCAATTAATTCAAGGTTTTTAACAATACATATGATGAACGCAGGTCATCACACCAACGCCGACGTCAATAGCTGACATTGGTCTTCGGAAGTCTAAGAAGAAGCGGACTGCCTCGCCGGCGAGTGTGAGCTCCGGCGAGGAGTACGACCCTTCCCGCGGGGACACCGCTGCGGCCATGAGCGTCGCAGCCCCGAAGCCGAGACACGCTCCCAGGACCCCCAGGACTCCAAAACCGAAGAAGACTAGCACTTCTAAAAGTAAAAGTACGTGCAAACATTGTTACTATACAGTTTAACTGCATGGCGATTGCAAAGACATGTTAATAACTTGAATGCAGCGAACCGCAGCCAAATATTTTTTTCTTCAGTTTTATATCGAGCGCGGTGTCATTGCTTATCTGAATTTGATCTTATTCTTCATAAAGTTGAAACTATATTAATAACTGTTTTCCACCACTTAATTCACTGACTCCGCCCTGTATAGATTAGCTGATATAATGTTAGCAACAACCGGGATTCCCGTAGTAATTAAATTTCCGTGCGTACATGCCATACAACAATATTTCTTAGAAGTATCAACCATGGGTCAGGTGTTTATCATAGAAATAATTCTTTTCTACTTCTTTTTTATAGTGTTTTTAACACGCTTATATTAGCTTCACCTGTATGTTTGTTTGTTTGTTTGTTTGTTTGTTTGTATGTAACCAACTCCTTTGGACTCGATTTTGACCCACTTTAAACGGACAGATTTAATTCAAACTTTCTACACTTGTAAAGAATCAGCGACAATATAATAATTTCATAAATTTATCTCATTATCCTGATTAGGATCGCCAGGATTAAAAAAAAACTAAAACTAAAAAGTGAAAAATAAATATAGTTTAAAAAAACTAAAAAAACACGCTTTTAAAGCACATCAAACTAAGTGAAAAATAATTCTTATTATAACCTGAAAATAATAATAAACGAAAAATACTAGTACTATTGTGAAAAAAAGCGTGGGGCGCTCTGTGCCATATTTTTCGTCTATCGAGCGACCCACGCTTTTTTTCACAATAGTACTAGTATTTTTCGTTTATTATTATTTTCAGGTTATAATAAGAATTATTTTTCACTTTTTAGTTTGATGTGCTTTAAAAGCGTGTTTTTTTAGTTTTTTTAAACTATATTTATTTATATCTTACGTAATTATATTAAGACCCAATTTTACAGGTAGATAAACCTTATTGACAGGATAACCATACAACACACATAAATTAAAGTGACAGCTGTGTTCTTTTTTCTAGTGTAACTTGTATCACTTTTAGATTCGGTCAGGTTATACTTAATGGGTCGGATAAGATCTATCCGGCACCTCAGAAACTGGCCTTTATTATCATAATTGAATTGTGTAACTCAATTGACTCTACAACAAGCAACAAATTTAATTAACTGTTGTATGAAATGGTGCAGCTTTGAGAAGGTATATTATGAAAATACCACCGTACATATTTTCTATGTAAGGCTGTGGCAGTATAATTCTTTGTTTGCTTGTTTTAAGATCGGTTCCCATTTGACGAAAGATGCATCAAGCGTATCTCGATCGAATCTATTTTACACCAACGCATCGTTGGTTGAGTGTGAAAGGTTGAATATTCAATCATTCATTTCTAATTTCTGGTATTAGTTGTTACGTAACGATAACACGTGACGCATCTTCCGTCACATATGAACCGACCCTTAAGCTAACGCTCCAAATATTGACGAAAAGTCTTTCCAAAACTGTACGACAATGTTTGCACAAGTGCATCTGTAAAACATACGACTCTTGCTCTCTCTGCAAACTATACATACACCGATATAATCTTCATTGTTTATGTCTAATATGTAACAAAACGCTGTTAGTCGCTCATATCGTTACAACTAGCAACTAGTTCTACGAGAAAAATACTTTCACTTTTATACAAACTCGCCGATCACCCAACCGATGAAGCTGAGAATGACAAGTTTTTTCGTGTTATAATAATTATCAGCTGGACTTATTTATTAACAAGTCTTTGTTTCTATAATAACTAACAATTGGAACTATTTCGCAATAAATTATCGTCGACATTTGTAACATGCCTTCGGTTGTATTGTACCCACTTTTAGTTTTGGGTCTTTTAACTCACTTATCAAAATGATTGCTAGGGAGCAAAAATCTCTTGCAAGTTATAGCGGTAATTATAGGGTGTATTTTAAACTTGGTTAATGGTTATCAAAGTAGATCAACAAAAAGATGTATGAGATTGTGATTTTCTTCAGAATAACAGTATAAACACGTAAATGTGTGGACATATTTCATTGTCTCACATTGATTTTCCAAGGGACTACTATGTGAAAAGACGTGTTTTTTTTCTAACCCATGATGTCCCACTGCTGATCAAAGATACACGACCACAATTTTCTGTTTTGGGCTCTGTCTGTCCAATCCCTTTGAAACGAGTCCAAATCCATGTACCTAAATCCAAAGACGTGATTTAAGTATGTTTAATTTTATATTCAACTATTATTTTACACATATCTCACAGTTTTATGTACTTTTTTTTTTACAGAGAAAAGTGAAAAGACTGAAAGAACTAGAATTAAGGCAGCAGAAAACAAGGAGACTAAAGCGCAGAGCAATTGGGGACACTCTCTGCCTACAGAGATACTGTTGCATATATTTGAATATGTTGTGGCCTCACAGGGAACATTGCCTTCTGTGATCAGGTAAAAAAAAATATTTAATAGCAGAAATAGTTACAGAGATGATGTAGTGGTTTATGTCTTCACCTCGCTGCTTTGCACTGCATTAATGGTTTGGATTCGATTCCTACAAATTATATTATTTGAAAGATATTTTTTGGTGTCCCATCTAGATCTTTCTGAGTGTGATTTGTTTATGAAAGTATAAGGGTTTATACCTAACTTCTTATTGATAATTGTTATAGCATTTAGCTATGCTTAGCAAATTATACTA
Organism: Hypena proboscidalis; assembly: GCA_905147285.1. Lineage (NCBI taxonomy): Eukaryota > Metazoa > Arthropoda > Insecta > Lepidoptera > Erebidae > Hypena > Hypena proboscidalis. The sequence goes on along the minus strand of LR990128.1, from coordinate 13,663,372 downwards.
AAAAATAGTTGAAAAAAATATAGGACCGGCAGGATTTGATCGGTCGAGGAATTGATTTTGAGTCGCTTTAACCAACCAGCTACGGTCACCTCTTGCTAAGACCCCAAATTTCTCAAGTGTATGTTACGTAATCTTGTGACGTCACGTTCATCCATTTGTTTCTATCTTAAGTAGGATACAAGGTATACCTAATGCAAAAGTGCATGTTTAACGAATCGAGACTAAACTTTGTAAGTAATTTTAGTAAATTTTCATTGTTTTAAGTGTCGATGGTAATCAGATCTGATAATATAAAGATTTAAATGGCATTGATGCAAGTAAAATTAAGAATTAATTAACGTAATTATTTACCTTTCGGTACTTTGCGATTCACGTTCGCCGCAATTAAAATCTGTTAATAATCCCGCCGTACCTACAATACATATTAATATGATATAATTAAATGTGAAAGTTAAAAGTTAATATTGTTATTTTACAGTATCGGTAGAGTGTGTAAGTTATGGCACAGTGTGAGCTGTATGCCGGAGTTGTGGAAGAATGTGGACCTTGCACAATACACCAGTGAAAAATGTAAAACGGACTACAAACTCGTGTGGCTCCTGGAGAACCGGTTGTCGCAATGTCAAAGTTTAAATATTGGTAAGTTGTATTTGGAACTTATTTTTAACTTTTATTTCTTCAATAAAGGAATGTCGCGTTCAATTCAGACCAATGCAATACATGACTGGTGTTGTGGGTTCGATCCCCACATGGGAAAAATCTTTGTGTGATTCGCAAAAAATTGTTCTGGGACTGGGTGTGCTTGTGTGAGTGAATGCGTGTATTTGGCCTTGTCATTGGGACCATTGGATAGTGTAACTGCTTCTGGCGTTCTATCTAATGTAAAAAATCCAAATTATTATTATAATGACGTATTGGTTTTGATTGCTATATCACCTATGGTTGACTACTAATAATTTAATATTCCATTATCCTATTTTGTGACGGCGACTGTCTGAATAAGAAAAGCGTAAATACTAACGGGAGCCTAATGCTATAACGCAGGCATCATATTCAATGAAACTTACGTGCGCCCATTCCCGCTTAGAATTTATTGTTTCTATTATATTTTATGCAAGTTCCATTTTTATGTAACTCTCTGTAGACACTTGATAAGTCATTATGTTTTTAATGTAATGATTATAATTTTAGTTTCATTCACACTTAAAGTAATGGATGACATTATATGAAAACATTGACCAACCAGTGTAGGATTCGGAGGGGTTATGCTAGTCATGGTCTTTCCACCTTTTCCCCGAGCCCTGAGCTGGGACCCGGACAACTGTAGATTTTTCTATTATTGCGTGTATGTGCCCCCACTGGCTTTAAAACTGGATCCGACCATATACTGACTATACTGAACTTGTTTCCCAGCTCAATGGAAGGTGAGCAACGTATCCTGGGTGCTAGCGTGCGTAGCGGAGTACTGCCCGGAGCTGGTGGAGCTTAGCGTGGCGGGCTGGAGCCGCATCAACGCCGAGCAGCTGTTCGACCTTATACAGGCGCTGCCCAAGCTGCAGAGGATCGATCTCTCACTCACGGTATGTGCATAACTAAATACTTAATATCACCCAGAAGGGTGTGTCAGAACTCAGAGGTATATAACGCCTTCACTTCATCTATTATGTTTATGGCCCATGATGACGACCGGATGGCGGAGTGGGTTGTGTACCTGCCTGCGACGCCGAGGTCGTGGGTTCGATTCCCACTTAAGACAAATCTTTGTGTGCATGAACATGGGGGTTTGTCTTAGTCTGGGTGTTTCTATGTATAATAAGTATGTATTTACAAAAGAAAAGTATATATGTATTAGTATCAGTTATTCTAGTACCCATAGTACAAGCTCTGCTTAGTTTGGGACTAGATGGCGTTGTGTGTGAGTTGTGAAATATTTATTTTATTTATTAGCGGTGAATCGACGTCCATCGGATACTATTCCAACTGCTGCAATTGAGAATTTTCTGACGGAAACAAATAAATAACAGTCAGTCAGTTTTGTCCGTTCCGGGTATGGCCGAATGCGCTAACAACTAGATCATAGAGGTAGCTGATAACTGTATAGTATACTCCTTATAAGGTATCTATTAATCATACAAATCCATTTGAATAGCTTCGATAGTCGAACCATCTGTTTTGAGATGAAACGACGCGAGAACTGTGACACGAGCCTGGCTGTTGCATTTAATTCAAAATCATTGAAACATATTCCTATTTTTGACAAGAATGGGGTTCTACACTGCCTCGATGGTCTAGTGGTTAGCGTATGCGCCTCTCACCGCGATGTCTCATGTTCAATGGCCAGGTCGGGCAGTGTTATTTGTGAACTTTCCGCCAGGAAATTCACTATAGCAGCGCGGAGTTGTCATTGTGCCAGGTGGATGGTGATAGTTTCACCTCCTATCCTAATGGACCTAAACATATCCGGTGAAATGTGGGTGTTGTACACCTCCGACACACCCTTGTAGTAGTATAGGCGTGATGTTATGCTGTGATGCTTTGTAAGAATGGGATTTGCCGCATTCTTGTCAAAAATTATCATGACTGGACATTTAAAATTATATACAACTATCCGTTTTTATATTGGTAAGATACTTTGTACTATCAACAAAGCAGATCCACCATAATACTATTTTTGTATAGATATTTTAAAACACTAAAAGTCTAAATTCACTTGTTCTATCAACAAACGTCAACCTTATCGACTTTGACAATGTCAAAGAAAATGCTTGTCAAATGGGTTATGAATCAACTTTGCTGATAGTACAATGGGCCAAGCAATTAGGTATGCAGGGCAAAAACTTCTACGCCATAGTTAAAACTGAATGCAATAGATATGCATGTGTAAATTACTTATTTAATAAGTGTAATATACACACTCTTTAGATACGTAACCCACTCACCATAACTGATGTAGTAAGTCTTTACTATGACTTAGAAGTTTTTGTCCTGTATACCTAACTCGTTGGCCCTCTGTACATAGCCACTAGAGCAATCCTGTGTCACAGTTGTTACTTGAGCATGTTGTTTTCCATTTGCAGTCTGAGACGGGTTCCAACACGTGCCTGTCAGCGGCATCGTTTGCTCGCATCGCAGAAAACTTCGGCTCTCGCCTCACGCACCTGACCCTCGCCAACAACAAGTTCGTGGCCATGCCGCAGATACTGCACTCCATTGCGGTGAGTACTCAGCGCTTACGAACCATTTATCGGTATAATCACAGATATAGATCTACATAGATAACGCAAGTATCACGATTTGTATTGAAACCAAGCGTGCCGACTTTTTAATACCTTTTGTGACGTCACAGCCGAAATTTAGTGACAGGAAATCCAAACCGATTCAAGGACACCGATGCCGCCGATGCCAATCCGCCCAGTACGTTCAACTGGAGCCGTCCGCTATGATTTTCTCTGACAAAAGACGCGCGTGGACTGAAGTTAGAGGCGACCAACCTCGACGCTTGGTCGGGGTTGAGACACGCGAAGTACATGCATCTGCGTTATCTATGTATATAATGAACTCGAATGCACTCGAAACCAGGATGGCGACATCATGTTATTCATTCAAGATGAAGGTTCGTGCTCTCCTATTTGATGAATTGGCGGAATCATCTCATCATTAGTGTATGTCTTAAACTATGTATTATTTACTGTAGTGTAAGTACGTATGTATTTGTATATAATATTATGTATATTTTTTTATATATATTTTTTGTAATAATAATTATTTAAGTATTAGTATAATATATAATAATGCTTTTTATATAGCTACTAGCTGACCCGGCGAACTTCGTACCGCCTTAGCGTAAATTTGATGCACTACTTTATTTTGTATAGCTGACCTATCTTATGTATGCGTACCTATTCAATTTGAACTGGAATCTATAATATCCCCCATATAAAAATGAATACTTTTTTTTTTTTTTTTTTTGTCGTAACAACCTTGTACAGAGTATTAGAAAACTACAAAAAAAAATATCAGCCAAATCGGTCAAGCCGTTTTCATGCCAGGTCGTGACAACGGAAAACGGGTTTCATTTTTATATATATAGATTAATTTATCATCTAAGTGTCTGCCACACACGTGTTTAAAACTGCACCTACTATCTACATCTCGGCATCACCCAAAGGTTGACTGGTAGAGAATTCTATAAGTATTAAGTCCTTTGTACATTTTAGTGCATAAAGTTTAAATAAATAAATAAAATCAGGATATTTTATGGTTCTGAAGTTAGCCGCAAATGAAATGTCACGGGTCGGTACGGTGCTCGTCGATTGGTTCAGCAGCTAACTTCCAAACCGTCAAAATCCCTTTCTTTTTAAATTTTACCTTCACACAATGCATTTCTTGCTGTGTTTATCGCGATTAAAAAGACAGATAGAAAGATCTTGTTAAACTTGCATCAATAGTGTTAAAAGGCCTTAATTTTGGAGAATAAACGCCATAAAATCGAGTTATTTCGTTGTTACAAATCTGTCAATTCTGCAACATTTGTGGATATCATAGCACGCTTTTGTATATATAAAATATTTACACTCTCTGTAAATGATGGCTTATCTATTGTTAAACTTGTAACTTTTTATTTCCGTAGAATCACTGCTGCAACCTGGAAGTGCTGGACATCTCGGGCACGCTGGCGGCGTCGCACCCGGCGGCGGTGCCCCTGGAGGCCCTCCAGCGCGGCTGCCCCAAGCTGCGGGTGTTCCGCGCCGCCAACTCACAGCTCGTGCTGCAGCATGCCACCACGTCGCAACAGGTCATTACCATCATATTATGCTTGTTAGCGCTCCCGAATGACGCTAAATCACAACATATCAATAACCATCTAATTTACAATTTTTGATATGTGTAACGTCACTTGCGCGACTTCACTTTAGTGGTTTATCTATGAAAATACATACAGCTTGACAAAATAGTCTACATTTTTTTATTTTATTTATTGTTTGATGTATATGACTCATAGGCAGGACACCATAAATAATACAATGTAGCCTAAGGGCCCAAAAAGTAATTTAATTAGATTTTACACTGCTATTATTAGAAATCTTAGAATGTGTCCATTAACACTAATCTTATAGTCTCTATTACCCGAAAGACACTTTGATAATGTGTTGTTTATACGTAGGTATAAATAGTCTAGAAATAAAATCTTTATTTGTTGGCTGATAACATTGTCCAAGTAATCACGTTTTATCCTTACAAAGCCCTCACGATTGGTTTACGATTTTGAACATGTTAAATTGGGTTGCGCCGTTTAGTTGTTATGTAGTTTTGTTGTTATACAAATGGCACAGTGTCATCTTGATTATTTTCTATTCTTTTTTGTCATAGTCTGACTTAAAAGAGTATATAATAATGGGGGCGACAAAGATAAGAATAAGTTTAGTTTAGTTTAGTTTAATACTTTATTGTACACATAAATTACAAAAAAACAGTTACATAAAAGTGGTGATGACAAAAGGTGAACTTAACTCAAAAATGAGTTTTCTGCCAGCAAACCTTTGAGGGCTAGAGGAAAAAGACACTCGTAATATGTGAGAGTGAAGTGTACAAACAAAGAGAGATGAAAAAATAAAAAAAAAGATACTTAAATAAAAGAACTAGGCTATTTATATCTACATACTTACATATTCTACATAATAATAATATACCTACCTAATGTAACCTAAATTATTTACACAACAATCATAAAAAATACTTACGATAAAACTAATTTATATAATATATGTTTAACATAAAATATATACATACATAATACATACATACATAATACATACATACATACATAATACATATATAAATATAAATCCAATTAATTAGAGTTGAGAGAGAAAATGCTCTTTTGTTCTCCTCCTGAAAACGTCCAATGAAGGACTCTCGCGAATGGAATGAGGAAGACGATTCCATAGACGCACTGCGTAAATAGTAAATGAGCCGTCGTAACGACTAGAAGTGTGGAGAGGAGTTCGAAGAAGTAGAGAGGAGTAGGTTCGGCTAGGTTTGTCACGAGGAACGAGATACTGAAAGCGCTCACGAAGATATGAAGGGGAGTTTGGATTATGTAGGACATTGAAGAGAAGGCATAGTATGTGGGTATCACGACGCTGCCGGATTGGTAGCCACTTCAATTGGCGACGGAATTCTGACACATGGTCAAACTTGCGCAGGCCGAAAATGAAGCGGATTCCCAAATTCTGCAAGCGTTCGAGCTTGTTAAGGTGTTCTTCCTTTGCGTCAAGAAAACAGACATCACCATAGTCTAGAAGTGGAAGTAGAAGGGTTTGTGCAAGAGTAACTTTAGTCTGAAAAGGTAGAAAGTTTTGAAGACGTTTGAGTGATTGAAACGAACAGAACATTCTTCTACTCACCTCAGCGATATGAGCATCCCAGGAAAGATTTGAATCCATAATGACACCTAAATTCTTTGCAGTTTTCTGATATTCTATGGGCACGGAATCATATATCACTGGAGGTAGGGTCCCCTTAATAAGTCTATCAATAGAATTTAATGGTCTTTATAATTAATAAGCTATGAAAATGAAAGGTTAAAAGATTTAAACAATAAGATTTAAATTATTCTAATGTCAAATTAATATATTTCCTTTTGGATTGCAATCTATTATCTATATATTTCTTTAGTTTTGAGTTGAATGGCTGCGTGATGACGATTATATAATTTGCGATTGGTGTGGTAGCGTTGAGCGAATAAATATCGATTGTCAATTAGTTGACGTCAAGAATTGATTGTAATCACGATAGCTGCATTCCGTTTATTATCGCTGTCTGTTTATTAGTATTAAGTGGTAGTATAATGCTTTTGTAAATAAACTTAAACTAATAACTATAGTTACTGAATTTTATTATTAGAGAAAATAGGTTAAGGAATTTTGAAAACAAATAGTTTAAAAAGTTGAAATGGAATAACATAACATGCAGCAAAATAGCGGGGAAATCAGCTCGCAGGTGGAAATGTTTTCGTAGTGGACATTTGTTTAGCTTCCTACTATGTTCCTGGACTATGTAGTTTTCCTCCGTGGTTCATAAGAAGCCTATGTTATTTTTGGTGTCTAAAATTCTTTCTATATAAATTTACCAACTCAATTTTGCACAGAAAACGAAAAAAAATGGTTCCTCTTTGTAATACTAGTACCGAGAATGAAACGATTCGCGTATCCGCAGATGGGGTGCCCGGGCTGGCCGGCGCTGGAGGAGCTGTCGGTGGCGGGCGAGGCGGCCACGGAGCGCGTGGGCGTGGGCGAGTACCGCCTGGGCGACGACGCGCTGGCCCGCCTCGTGCGCGGCGCCACGCGCCTGCGCCTGCTGGACGTGCGCGGCCTGCAGCGCCTGTCCGACTCCGGCCTGGTGCGCGTGCCCGCCTGGGACCTGCAGCACCTGTTCCTGGGAGGTACGTGCGCTGCTCATTCACCGTCCGCAATCGCCTTCGCGTACGTTTGCCCCCGCAAAACACCACGTACTGAAATCCATTCTACCGTATTGAATTATCTTATCTTTAAAAAGATCACGCCCGCACTAGGAATAACTTCTGCGTCGCGGGGGTGTTCACAAACATACATATTTCACTCACACAGAGCACACCCAGTCAGAACAAATCTTTGCGAATCACACAAAGATAAGTCCCGTGTCGGAATCGAACCCACAACACCAGCGCAGTTGAAAGCGGCGAGGCGACCGCTTTAAGTACTACGCCAACCGTGCACTCAATACTTACGTTGCTGCCATATAGTGTACTCAATATTTTTCAAAGTTATTAAATCGTTTGTTGTTTGTTAGGATGCAAAGTGACGCGGCAGAGCAGCGCGTGCCTGGAGCTGATCTGCGAGAAGTGGTCGCACTCGCTCATCGAGCTGGACCTGAGCTGGGCGGCGGCGACGCGCGTGCTGGACGACGCCGTGGCCGCGCTCGCCGACGCGCCCCAAAGCAAACTCAGGTACGCCCGCCGCTCGTTTACTACACGCAACCCCAAAACCGTATCTTCTACGATACTTCATAAGCAGTCTGTTTTCTCAATACGTTATGTTCTGCGGCTGAAAGCGGCTTTGGTAGAATAACAAAAACTTAATTTTTAATTCCAGAATACTCAACTTATGTGGCTCATCCGTATCTTTGGAACCGGTGAAGAAAGTGTTGCGAAAATGTCCGCACATCGAGTCCTTAAACCTTAGCTCGTGTCGTGCCCTTCCCAGAGGCATGAAACGTCTGTACACCGGCAAGGAACTGCAGGATTTTAAAGACAGCTTAGACCCGGTGAAAGTCAAAGCCAAAGAAAAGGAAGCTGAGAAAAGTGCCAAATCAAAGAAAGACGTCAAAAAGTCCTCCGTCGATTCCAAAACTGGAACCCCCAAACGGGAACCCTCGGATGATGCCTCTGACAAATCCGACACAAAATCAGAGTCGACACCTAAAGCCTCACCGTCTGTGTTTCAAGAACCGAAAAGCGTTTCAGAGTCTACTTCAAGTGTGCCTGACAAACAGTCGCCGATGAAACGGACGCCCGTGCGCTCCTCTCCCGATAGTAAGTCCTTTGAACTCACCACGTGCAAGGAAGGCATGGAAAGCAAGAGATCGGTAAGAGACACCACTCCTAAACTCCTTAGCCCTGCTTCGCAGTTGAAACCAGATTCCTCTTCCACCCCCAGGTCTGAATCCTCCAAAGATCTCGGCAGTCCTCACTTTAGTCCCGTCCCCAAACCTGACAGCCAAGTACAAAACAGTCCGGAAGTTCAATCAGAGTTATTAAATACTAGCCAAAAAAGTAACTCATGGAACCTGGGACAATTCAAAACTACTCCAACGCATAAGTCTGAAGCAAGTCCTGTAAGTAGGTTAGAAAGTCACAGTAAATTAAGACACGGTAAAGTAATAGAACAGTGTAGTCCGACCACTTCGCACGATAACAAACCTAGTCCCGAAACACATAGCATCAAACAAGACAATATAAAGAACCCCAATAGCTGGAATTATGGTAATTATAGCCCTATGCCTCGTCAAGACAGTCAATTCTCATCTCAAAGAAGTCCTTACTCGGCACAGCCCAGTCCTGCTCAACCTAGCCCGTACTCGACACAACCTAGTCCTTATTCGGCACAACCGAGCCCTTACTCCTCACAGCCTAGTCCCTACTCAGCTCAACCGAGTCCTGACACCAGTCAAATAGTAAAACCCGAGTTACAGAAAACCACCGCCTGGAACACCGGCAACTACAGCCCCATGCCCAAACATCACCAGCCATTCTCCCCGCATCCCTCCACACACGCTAGCCCTGACCCTGGCGTCGGCATAAAAACCGATTCCCTGCGAAACAACCCTAACAAAACGCCTGGACAATACAGCCCTATGTCTCGACAAGATCGATTGCACCAAAGCCCCTACTCACCTAGACCGAGCGTAGACGTATCATACAGTAACAAAAAGAGCCCCGGACTCGGTAATTACAGTCCAATGGTGCGCCCAGACTGTCACTTGCCAAGTCCGGACAGAAGCTCAACGTCGCGAGGCACAATGGGTGCTCGGCAGCAGCAGCAGCAGCAGCAACAGCCTCAGGACATATACGGCAGATCCGTGACCAAAGCCCCCGATATGCTCGTGCACAACAACGTGGCGTCGGATTTGAACGCGACGTGGGGAATGGAGCGGTTCAATCAGATGTGCAACACCGCCACGGCCGCCATGGAGTCGCTGGTGTGGGGCACGCAGGCCTTCACCCCAGAGCCGGCGCCCCCTGCTCCACGCCTCGACAACATTCCCGCCATGCTCAACACGCCGGAGCCGCAGGCGTGGCCCGGCCTGCCCTCGTTCGACAGCAGCGTTCGGAGACGCAACGATGACTTGAGTGATCCGTGGACTTCCTCCGGTCAGTTCCGCGAGCAGCCTTACGTGCATAACAGTTCGTTCGTGGATCAGAGCAGCTTCGAGCTGAGTGCGCTGAGCCACCAGGCGGCGCACAGCTTGCAGAGTTTCCTAGACGATGGCTTCGCAGAGTCGTCGCGTGTGGACTGACGGCCTCGGCCGCTCTCCGATTGTTATGGACACAAATATTCTATGATATATTCCTCTCCCGGGAGGGGTATAGGGTGATGTTGTATTTTGTAATGAGTATAAATAAATAATTGAACAATTATGTAATAGAAGTTGTAAATAAGATTATTTAGTTAAACTTAAGAGTAATGAAGCTAGGAATGCATTAAAGTTGTTTTGCAGCGTTAGTTTATGAAATGATATATGAGATAAGAAAAAAATAATTATTAAGAATAGTAAAATTCATCCATCGAGTTAGATATTGTTGGATTATACTCATCAGTTAGCTTTTAAAACGAGTCTTTATTTGAATGCCAAAATCTGTTTTTACTGAGGCCAAAATTTATTTATTACGGTACACATGTATATTTTTATTTAATTCAATGCAGTTATACATGTTGTAATTTATTTTTGAACTGGAGCATTTCACTTGTATGACAACATTCAGCTAAAACATTGCAATAGTGGTCAAACATTCCGTTTTACAGTCTGTAACTTTTCATTTGTAACAATTCCTTTTTTTTTTTCAAATTGCCTAGAACCATCTTAATTATTTATTTGCGTTGTTAAATATTTTAGATATTGTTGTGTTAACAAAATATAAGGGAAGTTATATTGTTGACATACGTTAGTGTAGGCCATAAATAGATATAAAATTTATATATACATTACGTTTATAATACAAATGAGTATATGGAATATTCATGGCGATTGGCAGTGCGTAGTTATCGTTTGCAAGTTAATTAACTCTATAGCTCTGTTAAATGTCTTGATCTCCCAACACTAACATGCTTTAAGTCAATAAGGCAGCTCCCAGTCGTCGTGTCCATTATATTGCAGATAATTATGTATAGAAACGTTGTGTTTCTAACGTGTTCAACAACAAGCTATTTTGTAACTACTTCCTTTATACAACTGTTTTCCACTGTAGTTTATCTTGATGGAGTTGTAACCTATGTAAAATGCAGCTAATTTATATTCTAAGTTTTGGGTCAGTTTGCAAACAGTATCATTGATCCGTCGGCACATAAAATGGATTTAAATAATGTTATTGCAATGTATTTAAAGATATTGAATGTAATAAGGATTGTCGAACTTTATTTATTGGCGAAAATACCTTTGAGATAATTAAAGCGTGATGAAATAATGAAATCGAACTTTTACGGGATGCTATCTATATGCTGTCTCAATTTTACCGATAAGAAATATGGATAGCAAGATTTTTACTACAATTATAATCAAGTTATCCTGTCTTTTATCAGTACTATACAAATGTTTTCTTTTGCCAGTACAGCGATAGCAATGTATGAATCGATGATACTGTTTATTACAATTTTTTATAAAGCAATGTATCTATTTGCTATAATTTTTCGTTGCATTTGTATGAAACAGAGGATTAAGACAAATCATGAGACGTGTACTATCAACAAGACTATTCATGATCCACCTCAATACAATTTTTTGTATAGACATTCAAAAACACTACAGTCTAAACTCACTTGCTTTATCAACAAATGTCAACCTTATCAAAGAATTGGTTGACAAATGTGTCAACCAATTCCTTGACATGGGTCATGAATTAACTTTGCTGATATGAAAGCATCCTCAGTTTGATGTTCACTTTAGTTTATTTGTACAGTGGGCCAACGAGTTAGGTATGCAGAGCAAAAACTTCTAAGGCAAAATTACTACACCAGTAATGGATTAGCTAGTTAAATAACTAAATAGTGGGATATCATACATACGAAATATTTAATAGACACATGTATATCTATTGCAGTCAGTTTTCAGTATGGCGTAGAAGTTTATGCCCTGCATACCTAATTGCTTGGCCCACTGTACTATCAATGATTTAATGTTGTATTCTCACTCTGTGTAAATCTAAAAACGTCCTTCGTCAAATCTGACTTGAATCTCACGGGCGAATCTGAAATCTACCAGCCCAATACTCTGTCGAGAATTACGTTAGGACATTTTTATATCGATTTGCCATAATTTATGTATATTATTTTATCATTTTATCATAATTATGTCTGTTTGACTTTTATGATTTTATATTTTTTTACTTGAGCTTTTAATTATGATCAAAAAGATATTCGATATATCTATTATTTTCATCCTAAAAGATTTATTTAATTTATAAAGCCAAGTACAAAGTGCTTTTTAACAAATGATATATAAAAATATTACATAGGTACATACTTCGTGTTGTATTTAAAGAGACCGTAAAACAACCAAATATTGTTTCCAATACCTACATTAGCCTTATGAAATGCCTAACTTTTAACTGAAGAGAATATTTTATAGTTTTATTAACTTATTACAAAATGAAAAATTATTATCTTGCTATACATAGAATGTATAAATATAATATTAGGTAAATATTACGTTAATAATTGAACATGTACTATAGTATGTATAAAATAAAGTTGACTAATATCTGTAAGTTCTGTTATGTAGAGATTTTTGTTTGTAATATTGTTACACTACTGCGCGGACTTCTTACAGGTGGTCCAATTTTTATAATCTAACCAATAAAATATCGATGTGGTTGTACATTTACATTTTGAATAGAATGTACTCTATTTATTAAACTTCTTTTGTTGAAAAACAGTATCCCATCTTTTATCCTTTCGCTCTCTTATGTATGACCATCAATCAATACTTATATTATAACTAGTATAGGTTCTGTTCGCAGCTCCGCGTGGTACTTTGATAAAAGCTTAGCTTATTATTCCTAGGATCCTTAACTATCTCCACACCAATCTTCATTTAGATCGTTCCAGTAGAGACCAAAATTTTTGGATACAAATTAACAAAAAAAGAAATCCTCTTCATAATCTGAGTATAGATATAGAGGAAATAAAGATCTATCAATTTAAAACTACTGAATTGGTTTTAATAATATTACATTAACCGTTCTATAATTTAACAGATTAATATAATCACTATATTAATTAATAAACCATCTAAAGAAAATGACATTAGTGCATTAGATAATTACTTACCTTAAATAGACAGCAGAATATTTCTTTAATTCCTATAGACACCACTGAAATGGTACCATTAACATGGTATCCTTAGTTTTACAAAAGGTGTTTATCCCTTTATCAAATGGACATTTTTTTCACTAAAATTTAAATTTTGTCACGGTTTTTAGGTAAGAGAGTTTTATAGATTAAAAAAAAACTCCTTATTTTTATGAAAAGAGGGGAAATGAGGGTTTTTTTTTATAGAGATTGGTACTGATTAGAGTTGCCAATAAAGCAATAATAAATATTACAGTAGTGTCAAGTGGGCAATAATTTCCCAATATTTGAATGAAGGTTATGTAAACTATACCACTGGTGTATCGTTAGGGATTTACAAAAAGTGCTAGGTAACCGGTACCTTTGGATAGCAAAAACACCTCAATTTTACGTAATAAAAAGAAAAAAAAATGTTAAAACATTTTATTAGACAACAAGCATTACACAACATGATAAAATATTTTATGCTGTAACGAGGTAATTTCAATTTAAAACTTACGATTACATACATTATACATATTGCACATAACCAATTCTATTCGCCTTTTCGACTTCATAACAAGGAAAGCGTACTCCACGCGGTTGGTGGCACGTGGCATAATCTCGTAAATACTCAATAACATTTAAGCGATATGTTGTTGAAAGCACACGGTCATACAAATCTAATACAAAACATTCAATAAGTAAATTTTTAGAGATCATTAATAAATTCAAGTCAAAAAGTTGTAAACAACCGCCTTAGAGTCATTTTAGGAATACAGTCAAAATCGTGATATTCACGAAATTCTTCGTCTTTTCATAATTATGAGTTGCATTAGTTAGTCCGGTTCTTGCTGTTTATTAAATGCATTGTGAAGTCAGCTGGGACGAGACGAAGGGACGAGTTTACTCTGGAGCTGACTGTACGTTGAAAATAGTTTAGCAGCGACCAGACCTAATAGATACATTTTTATAATTTAATAATTATGCAAAACAGGTCGGTATGGAATGTAGATGTTACTGAATTTATATTCGTTAAATACTATCGTACTCTTCGTAGTTGAACTCTGTCGTTGACGATGGGGCCAGCAGGTCTTGTTGTGCATTAGACGATTTCTTATCACTTTTGGATTTCTTATGCTTGTGCTTTTTCTCCTTACGTTCTGATTTCTCGCTGTAATCCCCTCGGTCTTTGTCCTTTGATTTTTTCTTTTTGTGCTTTTTGTCCTGTTAAACAAAATATATTAAATCGTAAGTGAATTTTAAACAGTACTTCTGTGTTTTGGGTTTATTATTATAATAACATAACATCACGCCTATATAACCCAGAAGAGTGTGGCAGAGGTGAATAACACCCACACTTCACCTATATGTTTAGGTCGGGGCACAATTCCAACTTCGTGCTGCCATTGAGAATTTTTTGACAGAAATACACTTTTGCCAACCCTAAAATCCAGCCCGTGACCTCGCGGTGAGAGTACGCACGCATATAACACTAGACCAACGACTCCTAGGAAGCAGTTATAGGAATATAATGTTTCTACACAGTTATAAGAATATAATGTTTCTACAGTATAAATTTAAAAGTTAGAGCAAGATTGGTGAATCGGAGAGTTTAAAACAAAAACAGTTTACGTGAATACCTTTTCACTTGGTTCTTTAGTCGTATCTGGATCTTCTCCTCCTGAAATGAAGACGAAGAGTAAGTAAATTTATATTAATACAAAAATTTTACTCTACTGTATAAAAAATCAAGGTAAAGGATACGACACGTGAGACAATGGTATGGTGTTTCTAAAAATAACATTAAAATAATTCCTAATATAAGCTGAAAAAAGCGTGGGTTGCTCGATAGACGAAAAATATGGCACAGAGCGCCCCACGCTTTTTTCAGCTTATATTAGGAATTATTTTTTACTTTTTAGTTAGTACTTTAAAAGCGTTTTTTTTTTAGTTTTTTTTTAAAACTATTATTTATTTTCTACTTTTTAGTTTGGTTTATTTATAAGAGCGTTTTTTTTTTTTAAATTTTTTTTTTTTATTTTTTTTTATCGAATTATTGCATTGTCATCGATCTTTGACAGGTGTGCAAAATTTTAATGAAATCTGTCCGTTTAAAGTGGGTCAAAATCGAGTCCAAAGAAGTCGGTTACATACATACATACATACAAACATACATACAGGTGAAGCTAATATAAGCGTGTTAATAACAAAAATCATTCAGCAAAAATAAGTCTTACCTTCAGGAGACCTCCTCGCACTAGTATCACCAGCCCAAAGCGGAAAGTCGTTGTCCATTTGTAGATCCGCATCAATATGGCGCTTGCTCTCAAATATAGGTCCGTGGGACAAGTCAATGCTGCTGTGGCTCACGTGCGTGTCATCGTCGTCATCCATCGAGATACGACTCATCATGGTATCAAGCGTGTCATCGTGATGACTCGACCTTGTCATCCGTTCTGATGGTAACTTTGCTTCGGGTCTGTTGATTTCAGCAGATGAGCTGATGTCAAAATCTAAGTCTTCTTGGTCAATAGTTACTTTTGGATTCGTTGTGTTCTCGTCGTCACTGGAATTAGGAAAATAAATCGGTGTGGTTATGTTAGATTATATAATGGTCAAGAATGTATGTAAGATAATGATGTACAGCCGCCACTATAGTGTACGTTACGCCAGCAAGAAAGTGTCACCTAGAGTGATATGAGTAGAACGTATAATTAGTGCGCAATCTGCTATAAATGTGCGCCGCATAAAAAAATTGTGCGTCTTGTAGTTTTTAAAAAAAAAAACGTAAAAACGATTCCTGCTGGAGTAACGTTGTTCTAGCAAGAAAATTCTAGACGAATTATCGGAGAGATAAAATACATACATGGGCAGAGAGCTTATATTTGTGCAAATATGTGCGCCATAAATATAATTTGTGCGTCTTCAGGTTTTCGAGATATTGCGTTTCGCAAAACGTTACTCCAGCGGGAAACGCACTATAACCCAATTAAAAACCTATTTAAAATCCGCAAAATGGTGAACCAATCGCGAACAGTGCACGGTTGGCGTAGTGGTTAAAGCGGTCGCCTCGCCGCTTTTAACTACGCTGGTGTTGTGGGTTTGATCCCCACATTGGTCAAATCTTTGTGTGATCCGCAAAGATTTGTTCCGACTCTGGGTGTGCTTAGTTTGTGTGAAATGCATGTTTGTGAGCTCTCCCGCGACACAAAAGTTATTTCTAGTGCGACCGTAGTTTTATTAAAAAAACAAAACAATGTTGCCAGCGGACATTTTTTTTTTTTCTTTTGATGTCCTGCGATCAGTCAGCCAGCGGACATAAATTACTTTCTGTTTTAAGGCTTATTTGCCAAACAATACGTGAGAGAAGGATATAAGTATTTATGTTGCAAACAATAATCAGAATTTCTGAACATACCTGTCAGTGTCATAGGTTACGTCTTGGTTGGTGGTGCCAGACAACGGCGGGAGATCTTCCAAAAAGCTGCTGTCGAGAGTGCCGGCGTAAAACTCGTCTAAGCCGCCTGATGACGCAGATATATTTGCACCCGTCGGCGTACTGTGCCCACTGAAATAACAGCATTTTTATGGTAAGGCTATGCTATTAAACAAAACTGGTCCAGCTAAAATCTACTTTTATATAATATTAAAGTTGAAAAATTAAGAATCCAGCAGGACTCGAACCTGCACCCTCTGGGTATACGCCCCAAGTGCTTTGCCAATTTATCTATGGATTTGTATGCTGCTAGACTTGAAATTTCTCAACTCTTTTGTGCTAGCGTCATAGGTATAAATATATACCTTAGCTAGACGAACCTTACTTGGTTTTCAGGTTCGAGTCCTGCTGGATTATTAATTTTTCAACTTTAATATTATATAAAATACAAAAAGGCATAGCAAAGCTAAAATTTGCTTTAAAATATTACAAGTAATTGCTTAACTTGCTTCTTTTCTCATTAAGTTGTCTTCACTACATCACACTGGCACAAGCTCCAAGCTTATTATGAAAATAAATATAGCTTTACCTATCCTGTTGCGAGTGTCGCGGCGGCGTCATTTCCACACTGACTTGGTTTTTGGGCTTCATTAGTTCTGGACTCACATATTGGCCCTGCATAGCCTGAGTTGGTGACTTTAGTGGGTTGCCTCCAGCCAACGTTTGTGCTAACTGGAATTAAAGAACATAACATTACATCGCCTATATTATCCAGAATGGTGTGCAGAAGAGTTACACATTTCACTCACATGTTATGTTTAGTTCCTAGTTAGGCTTAGGTACTATCAGCAAAGTTGATTCATGACCCATTTAACAAACATTTCCTTTGAAATTGTCAAAGTCGATTAGGTTGACATTTGTTGATTAAACAAGTGAATTTAGACTTTAGTCTTTTGAAATGAATATACAAAAATAGTATTATTGTGGATCATGAATCTGCTTTGTTGATAGTACAATTTAAGAACATAATTTTAGATATTTTAGCGTATCTGTTGTAGGTAACAAATTATAGCGCTGTATAAGTATCTAACGCCGGATTTTGTTTATGCACGTTTCGCAACAATAACTTCATTTCGAGTCCAGCAGCATACGAATCCATAGCTGAATTGGCAAAGCACTTGGGGCGTATACCCAGGGGGTGCAGGTTCGAGTCCTGCTGGATTCTTAATTTTTCAACTTTAATATTATATAAAATAACTTCTTTCTTTAGCGCAGATTATATAGATATACTTTAAATATATTTTTATGAAACTTAGATTTCTTTAAAAAAGTTTTTTGGGTCGTTTTAAAATAAGCTCTTGTTAGTACCCTATAGCTAAACTTAATTCGCTTGGGTTAGGAGGAAGTTCACGTCAGTGGTGTAATAGCCAGGATTGAACCCACGACCTCTCGATCGTAAGACCGATGGATGCCTTATCCATGCCGCATCTTAACACAGAACTATAATGAATAAATCATCATGAATACAACTTACAAGAGGATTGACGCTGGGTGGCACGATGGGTTTGCCGGCACCCAGTACAATGCTCGGAGAGCGTTCGTTGTTGGCGCGGGGCTCCGGCGGCCCGGCGCTTAGGCGACGCTTGCTGTTGAGCCGGTCCACGAACAAGTTGTAGTGAGACTCTTCAGAATTCAGCTGGAAAAATAGTTATCGATATATGCGTAGTTCAAAATTGGCAACGAATGTCTTTCGATAAGAAAATAAACGGCAATTAAATAAAATTGCATTTCATTTTGACTTGTAAAAATATATTTTTGATATATATTCGTTTTTAGTATTAAGACTTTTTTATAGTGAAATATTATTCTCTTTTTGTTGCTTGGACAGGTTGGGTAGATAAAAATTATCTATACTTATACCATAGTGTTGTTTTTTTGGAACGAGAGACGTTTTGAATTGTCTTGTAATTGTAAAATGAACTTTCAGATGATACAGTTAAGGTTAAAATTATGAATTGTAGAATATTCAAATTTATATAATTATAATACATCAAATTGAAGGTATATAATTAAAATCAGTATTCATAGAAAAGCTTATTAGATATCTTATTTGTTCAATATGACATTCATATAACTCATTTTCGGCAAAATGTCCTTTACGACAATAAAATTTCCGGTATCGATATAAT
Organism: Hypena proboscidalis; assembly: GCA_905147285.1. Lineage (NCBI taxonomy): Eukaryota > Metazoa > Arthropoda > Insecta > Lepidoptera > Erebidae > Hypena > Hypena proboscidalis. The sequence continues at coordinate 13,644,662 of LR990128.1, read as the reverse complement.
TAGACTACATCATGAGGGTCTTCAAAAACAGTACTGTGAAAATTGTGTTTTCAGTTGTTTCGCACCTCAGAAGTAAAAATATGGTTGTATTGAAGTACTACCCGTTTGCTTCAGGATGGCCAATTTTTCCGGTCCTGCTTCTCCACTTGTATGTTTTTAACATGTAAAAAATTACGCGGTCAAAACATTTAAAAAAAGGTTTGTGAGAGGCAGCAGTGGAACGAAGCAAACGCATTATTTACGGTGCAAAATATTAAAAAAATAAGTATATTGTGTGTGTTTGCTAAATCTGCTAAGAAAAAATTGCATTTTACACCACTCTTTACTCTTCCAAATATTGAGTGATACTTACTTGAAAGTCATCCAGTTCCTTCTCAATGTCCTCCATGTCTCGTTGGTTCCTCTGCAGCTGCTCCAGAAGGCTAATCTTCTGCAGGCGTAGGAACGGCACGCTCAGGAACTTGTGCAGCAAGCGCAGTCCGAAGCCATTCCTCATTGACGACTCCGCGTAACGCACCGGTGCTGTCCTACCAATAGACACGTTAAAAGGTCCAACATGAGTAGATAGAGAAAGACAACAGAGTTCCACTTTGTTTCGAATTAAACATCATGTATTCCTGAATGGCTAAATTCGTGATAGGTTATTTTCATGAAACATAACAAAACTAACGCTTGAAGACCATCTGATAGTAAGCGGTATGTGGTACTGTGTGGTACCTACAAACATTGTCTAAAAAATTCAGAAGACTACATTTTCTTCTTTGATATTGTACTCTCTGGGTGGTCCTGAGTCAGCAATTGAATCTCACAACTAGGGTTGCCAACCGTACTCTAAAATAGAGTATTGTACTCTATATCATGTAAGCGTACTCTATAATCTATAACACTAATAGAGTACGCTAAAATACTCTTTTTTACACATTCTTACTTGACATATTATAATCGTATGCAAAAACCCATAATCAAAACCAAAAATCAATTATTTACTGTTAATTTATGTTGGTACCCCCAAAAAAATTTCCTCCTACCACATTCGGAATGATGAAAAATTGTTATGTACTGCAAAAAGTACAAAAAAATACCTTTTTAAAAATTTTACATAAATGATACTCTTTTTTTTAAGTCCATACTCTTTTTTACCTCCTTTGAAATCAGATATACTCTTTTTCTTCTGAAAAGAGTTGGCGACCCTACTCACAACCAACAGTGAAAAATACTTACTTAAATAGATGTTTTCAAAAATTAGACAACGGGTCTAAATCGCGTAATTATTATAAAGGTAAATAAATACCTATGTTCGACGTTTCGAAATGATTTGCATCATTAGTGGTCACAGTTATAATAATTACGCGATTAAGAACCGTTGTTAATTTTTTTTAAATGTTCTCAAATTTGAAGCAAAAGTTTATATAGATGTACTATCTGTTTGCTTCAAGCAAACAGATAATGGCCAAATTTTCCCGTTCCGCTTGTTCATACCTCACCTCTTGTATGTTAACAGTCAAAAATGACACGGTCAAAGCAGTCAAAATGTATGGATAAGTGGAACGGGAAAAATTTGCAAAAACGTAGCAAACGCCTAGTTCAGTAATAAAAATATTGGTAAGGCTAGTAGCTAGTAAGCTAGTAGGAACGCACGACGCGGTTTTTCAAGGCAACCGTCACTGCTGCGAGCCCGCAGATATGTATAGAAAAAATATTATTTAGATATATTAAAAACTTATAATTAAAAATAGTATTCGGGTGTAAAACTCGTCGTGAATTTGTGCTCGAAGTTTGATAGTATACAATATTAATATATTTTTATTAATTTATTTATATTTATTATTAATTTATTTTACATTCTTTAAAGGCATGGGAGAATACCGCGTCCTGAGTTCCTAGGATCAATATTGATACCTGACGAGTTTGGCATGATGTAGAGCCTGTTCAATATGATGCGCGTGCACTTGGCGATGGTGCTGCATGTCGCAATGGTTGCCGAGCACCACCACGGGCAGGTCGGCCGGCACCTGCGACAGCTCCTTCACCACGTAGTCAAATGTCCTGTTGGAATAAACATGGTTACAGCTGCTAGTGTTTCGAAACTGAAGATGAAGGACAACTAAAGTAGTTCCTAACATCATTATGAAAAAAACTTTAGTCATACTAGCCATACAAAACATATCTAAGAGGTCATTCTAGTATTATGTAAGCAGTTTTTTAAGATTTTGGACCTAACCCCTCACCTTTCCCTTGTCGGCAAATATGTTTTGGTTTCCATACCTCATTGCTTCAAAAATAAGCATAGTAAAGACCAATAGTAGTATAGTGCTTACGTAATACCTACTTAAATGGTCCCTAATAGTAGGGCAGCTAATATGATTTTAATCAGTTTTTCTTTATAATCGTATCTTTGTTAGAGAACGTGGTTGAGTGTTTGTGGGCGGGATAGTTAAAGTATGCATTATTTGATACATGTAACGAAGTTAAATGTGTCAGATTACAAAAGCCACCGTATAGCTAAGTATCAGATATCGAGCATTCAACCGCCCACCTATGTACGCAGGCATAGCTAGCGAGACTCAGCGACTGCATTTAGATAAATTGAATAAGAACAAAGGACTAGAATTCATACTTGCATATAATTTTATAAAATTATAGTACATATCCAGGATGTCGCAGTTGAGGACGTAAAGCCAAAATCGGATAATATGGTAGGGAAGGGAGGTCTACCTGTCTGTATGTTCGTATGCACATTACGCAAAAACTACTGCATGAAATAAGATTCGGTTTTCACAATTGTGCAGCTGGAGGGCTAACTTAAATACTGGTGAACGTTTCATCGTTGTATTTTATCCCTAGAGAGAGCTAGGGAGGGAAATTAGTGGATGTAAGTTAATTCTGCGCATAGGTCCATTATGAGGCTTGAATTAACTATACCTACCTATATAAGTAGATATTTTGGAAATATCATTCTCCAAGAAGGTTGTAAATTTGTATAAGAAGCTTGTCAAATAGGTTATCAATTGTTTGTGTAAATGTACTTTAATCTGTACTTTTTGTAAATAAAGTTATTATGTTGTTTATGTTCCCATAACACGGGACTATGGAGTCCCGGTACTTTGGAAGGCATGCGTGGAGCCGAAGCCAACAGCGCAGAGGCCCGATAAACATTTTAATCTAAATGTGAAATGGGACACAAACCGACGACTATCCCTGTAAATAAAGTTATTATTATTATTAATCATTAATAGCATAGAAATATTGAATTCCACAAAGACGAAGTCGCAGGCAGCAACTGGATTATACGTATATAGCTTGCGACTCCGTCCGAAATACCAATTTTCAATAACTAGTACCTACATAGTAGGTATGTAGTTAAAGACAAATCAACGCCACGACCTGATCGATCGTCGATTGATGGTAGAATGGATTAGTCCACACTAGATATCGCGCCGCGCCAGCCTATAAGAGCAATAAAATAGCGTCAGCCGAAAATACGCCTTAAAGTAGACTGTCGAATTTAGCGTATGTACTCTTATCAGCTGGAACGGCGCACACTTCTAGTCTCCATTGATCTACATTTTTAACATCGCTAGCTGATCAAGAGGATGAAGATGCTGGGAAGATCTTGCGAACACCTATGCTCTCCAGTAGCACTGTAACATGGACTTTATTTTGAAGGCAGGGAAGAAAGTGAAAGGCTTTACCAGGGAGCAGAACAATTAAAGAAAAAAAATAATCAAACTTTTTTTTTTTATACTACGCCCACAGCGAACGAACGTGTAGTCCACCTGATGGTAAGTGGAGTACAGCCCATGGACATCAACAATCTACAAAAGCAGATTATAGATGCGTCGCTGCAGCTGAGGACTATGGTGTTATGCCTCATGTGCCAGTAAGTTCAGGGCCTGATCTCACCACCAAACCGGAACTCAGTAATGGAAGCACTACTATTTGGCGGCAGGTTAAAGGTGAGACGGTGGTGCTGCCGCCCTCGAGCTCATTCACAAGAGCTCTACCACCAGTGAAACCTTTAGAGGAGGAGGAAGGGTTTGAATCACTAAAACCCTATTGGCTCTCCAGTAATAATATTAAGGGCCAGTTTCTGAGGGTCCAGATAGTTCTTATTCAACCCATAAAATATAAGCCAACCGAATTTAAAAGTGACAAATCTTACACTTTCGAAAAGAACACAGCTGTCACTTTAATTCATATGTATTCCATGCTTATCCTGCCAATAAGGTTTATCTAACACCTGTGAAATTAGGGCTAAGTAATGGGCTCTTTGACAGGTTATTAAAATATATTTTTTATTATTTAGTAGCGGTTAAGGAACCTAGTAAAAGTTGTATTTTTTAATTCTGGTACATATTTGCTGAAAAATATTAAATTCAAAATTCAATAAAAAAACAGCGCACCAAAACGGCACTTTGACAATATGGCATTGCAATGGGCTCGGTGACGTCACATGCCTGTAAATATTGTGATCTGTCAGTTGTACATACATTTGTTTTGTTGCAAACTAAAAACGAAAGTGCAATTGGATGAGATTATAACACAGATTTAAGTAACAAAATGAGTTACAAATGGTGTGCAGTTCCAAAATGTAACAATACGTCAATAAAAAGTCCGGCTAAACTATTTGTAAGTGCGATGTTTACAGGCAGATGACGTCGTCATAAACCCGACCAATCAGGAGCGTTTTGTGTCACGTGACAATCGTTCATTAATATGCATATTTATTTAAGGAATTTAAAAGATATTAAATAATATTTTCAACTTATGTTAATAAATAACCATTTTTAAACACATAATCTATACTGATTACAATATTGATACTTTATTTTTCGGATTGTCAAATAGCCCATTACTACAACTCACCATGGTTTGGTGATATCCAGCATCAGTATGACTCCATTGGCGTTTTTGTACACATCCAGGAATGTGGCATCCAACACAGGAGTTTCATAGCCATCCTCTAAAGCAGCTGCAGCGGATTGGTTATCCAGCTTTAGGCCCAAAGGGGGTTTCTTCTTGGTACGCCCTTTGTCCACTACTTCCCATACTTCTACCTTAATAAGATAATAACATTATTCATTAGCTATTTTACAAGAATAGAATGAATGTGACAAAACAAAACCAGGCTGTTTATGTTTTGCGACTATGGGTCTCTGTAATCTGGTAAACTTGTGATAAGTAAATATTTCTGCACGTGTGGTGTAGTGGTTGTCTGCACGTGTGGTGTAGTGGTTGTCTGCATGTGTGGTGTAGTGGTTTAAGCGGGCGCCTCGCCACTCTCCACTGCACTGGTGTTGTGGGTTCGATCCCCACATGGGACAAATCTTGTCTGCTTGTGTGAGTGATTGTGTGTATTTGGCCTTGTCATTGGGACCATTGGATAGTGTAATTGCTTCTGGCGTTCTATCTAATGTAAATAAAAAAAAAATATATAAAAAATATTTGCTTTAAGACAGCATAGAAGTCAACTTTTTATTATTGATTGTTTTTATAGCATTTAGCTACGCTTAGTAAATTATACCAAGAAACCTTTGAAAAAGATATGGGACTGGTAGGATTTGATCCTTTTAGTATCCTACTTAGGATAGGAACAAATGGATGAACGTGACGTCACGAAATCACGTAACATACAGTTGAGAAATTTAGGGTCCTGGCAAGGGGTAAGCTGTTTAGTTAAAGTTAAAGCAACTGCCTAGTGTGGTAGAAGGTTGGAAGTTGAAATCTTGCCAGTCCCATATCTTTTCAATTGTTTCTTAGTATAACATAGAAGTCAGTTTTCTCAACTGTAGGTACCTCATAAATGGTAAAAATTGCATTAAATAATTCCTAAACAAAATCTTCAAATTCTAATTAAAAAAATTCTAATTCTAATTAAAAATAAAATTTTATTTAAAAAAAAAAACCTTGTCATAATATTTAAACTGTTAGTATTCTAGTTACAATTTAATATAATAATGTGACGATTTATAAATCAATATAATACATGCAAAAAATTTTAAATTTTGGAAATGCTAAAAAAAATTGTTGTGTATGGTAAAGCCAGCATTTACATCATGATGATATTCAAAGTGAGTGTTAGGGAGAAAATATAGCTTTCACTTACCTTTACAATGTAATCAGTATTCTTATAAGTCCAATGTATGGGACCCACTTGTATTTGCTCAGTTGGCACATAATCTTCTATAAACGGCCCGCCTTGCAATCGCTGCAACAGGCACGACTTGCCTACATTTCTGTCACCTTTTATTAATATTTTCACTGAAAGAAAATTATTTAAAATGTAAAAAAAAGTTTAGGGTATCCATAAGGCATACAATAAACTGAAAAAAATGACATATTTACTGTTGAAGTGAACTCCTTTTGAAAATTTCTTCTGCAAAGAAGAAGACATGGGCATTGGAGCTGGACATCGTTCATCACCGCTTCTTGCTAGCTTTTTTAGAGCATTGAGCATTTTTGATTCTCTCGTATGTTGCCGCGTATCACTAATATAATAAACACCAATATATATCTAAATAATAGCTCAAAGCGAATTTATATACAGACAGTCCTTGATAAACGATAACGAAAATATTGAATAAACACTACAGACAGCAGCAATAATAAAAATGTTATGATGTTAGCAATAGCAATATCATTAAACAATACCAGAGTAAAAATTTGAATCTCCACTATAATTAAATTAACCGATTTAAAAAAAGGGGGACTTTATTTTATAATTCACATTTATGTAAACTTTCATAATAATGGTTTTATTTTAACTATAATATAATTTTGAATTCTATTAAGTTCAAATCGAAACAAACTTATCGTTAAACAAAATTAATTTTATTTAATGACACTTTCTGCTTGTAGACCGTTTAATGATGGATGACATAATATATAATATATGGTATAAATAAATTACTTACTATGCAAATCAAATATCAATAGATTTTTCAGTCTTATTAAATGTGTTGCATTCGCCCCACTAACGATATTTTTCAAAAAGAAAGCGAATGCGAACGAAAATTTTGTTCATATTCTGGCGATATAGCCGAAAAAATTGTTCTTATTTAATTTGTATGGTTTGTATGTAATAAATAATAATAATATTGAAACTAGATATTTTCGTATTTTATGAGGCACTATCAGTTTGAAACTCCAATAATCAAGAGAAAACTTTGTTTGCGGGCAACATAACATAATCTGTCATATCTTTGGTGACGTAAGTACATAATGTTACATTGACATTTAATTTTATTATAATTCGTATTATGCGAATTAAGAGAACGAACGAACGATCAAGGGCGAATGGAACACATTCCGTATGGCCGCAAAAATAATGTGTCTTGATTCGCATAGTGTGCTTTGTCATAAATGCTTTTTCGTTGAGAAAGCAACATTTCAGAATTATAATAGACCATCCAAAATATTCCGAAGCATATAAATACTCGGCAGTACCATGATATAAAACTAAAACGTGTTTTCTTCTACCATAGGCAATACTAAATCAGACCATCCCACGAAATATACAGGGTGGCTTACGGTGATGCCACATGGAGGGAAAATAATTAGGTATAATATCTATGGTATCTTAGATTAGATCGTTCGGAGCCTATGATTTCAATTAATTCAATATATACCACGAAATCAGACACTACTGCCTTGTTGGTCTAGTGCAGTGGTTCCCAATTAGTGGTACGCGTACCCCCAGGGGTACGCGAGACTGCATCAAGGGGTACGCGCAGCAATCTCTAAACTAAAATCCTTAAAAATCAATAATTCAATATACTTCATACATTGACAAATAAAGAATCTCCATTTATATTTCTAATATTGCCAAAAAAATATTCTATTTAATTAAACGGCAGTAGCCGGTAAGTTAATCGTTATTGAAAGTAGAAATAGAAATAAAAATTGAGATGTATAGTTGAAATAAATAAGTAGTCATTAACAGATAGCATTCCATGAAAATTAAACATTAAAATTAATAATAATAATTTGATTTAATAATTTAAGTAATAATTTAAAGTATAAAATATATTTTCTAAATAATTGTCGCTGCCATTACCTAATTGGTGCCATTCTTAAATAAGCGGTTAATTTGCTCGTCATTGTCAATCATTCAGTTCGAATTATGTCGCGTGAGCGTGTCGCTGTGCTTGTGAAAATGAATTGAAATCTCTACTTTAAAAGCTACAAAATTGTACATATTAATATTTTTTTTTCGATTTTTGTTATGCATTTTCTGTGAAGATTTACTACAGTAATATATGTATTTTTTTTTCACCATCGGAAAGAAGAAATTTTCGATCATAAATGAGGGTGCTTTTTCGATATTAATTCAAAATAAGGTGAAAAAAATAAATATTTCTAATCAAATAAATTACAGCGTATTTGGGAAATAAAAAAGTAAGTTCACCAATCACCAAACTTCGTGAAAAAAATTGCTTGTGAAAGATAAAAATAAAAAACCAAAAACTTGGTTTTTTGAATTTTTTACATAAAATTTGAGGTGATATGAAAAAGTAAATAAAAAAGTTTTATATCTTTTTATTACCAACAACTTTGCCGTTCGACCTTTTTCCATAGTACTTTTAGTTTTGCCGGAAATAGAATATAAACCGTTTTTACCCTTTACCCCCCCCCCCCCGCTTCCCGACCTCAGATCGCCCGTAAATTATTTTTCCTTTCATTTTTATAATATTCTCCTTCTTTTCTAATGAGTTTCATGCTACTATTTATTATTTTTTTGGTTTAAAAATAATCGACCCTGGTCTATGAAGGGGTACGCAAATTGGAGGTCTTTCTTAAAGGGGTACGTAGAAAAAACTAATTGGGAACCACTGGTCTAGTGGTTAGCGTATGCGCCGTTCACCACCGGGTTCGATGCCCAGGTCGGTCAAAAGTGTTATTTGGGTTTTGCGCGTCAGTCCGTTTTTTCGTCCAATAGCAGCACAGAGTTGGATTTGTACCCGGTGGATGGCGATGGGCTAACCACCTATCCCATGGGACCTAAACAAGTGCAGTGTGCTCTGCCACTCGCTTCTGGGTAATATAGGCGTGATGTTATGTTAGGGATTCAGTCAGAATGTGGATAGGTTTATTATTTTAATACATAATTAGATGTTTGTATCAACATTTTATACTATATAAGAGAGGACTGACGGCATCTTATTCGGGAAGGACAAAGGTATACAAAACAAAAAGGTAAAGTAGTCTGCAGGGTGTAATTGACAATACATATACAGGGTGTCCCATATTTAATGGATAATCCTTTACCTGCAGATTGGGGGCGTCACGCCTGATAGGAAAATGCAAAATTTGTAGAAAAAAAGTATCACGGATTTTTAAATATCGAACATTTTCGATTTTTCACAAATTAGCCACTTTCGTCCACTATTCTTGATGCCATGTTCGTAAATCTTAGAATTTTTTAAGTCTGTTTTTGGAATTCAATTCTTGAATAGATGTACTATCAAATTTACTATCGCATTATTGTACAATTATTTCATTTAAAAAACTACAAAGATTAAAAAAAAAAAAATTACATGACATTTTTTTTTACAAAAAGTTTGAACCCTTATGGTGTAAAAAAAATGTATGGAGACCTGTGTGCCCATCACGGAAAAAATATGCCAGTTTCATTGTGATTCTAAAATGGTATAAAATATTTAAAAAAAATAATGTGTGAAATTATGACCATTATGATTTTTTTTTAATCACTTTCTACCAAAATGATATCCTAGTTGAAAATATAGTTACTTAAGCGTATTAAACTAAATTAAATAATTACGAACAAGCATAACTTTTACAAAAAAACTGTATTTGGAACGATTGACAGCGATTATAAATCTTATAATACCTATCTATGAAAGTAACGATTAAGATCAAAATACTGAAAGTAATAAAACATTTTTTTTTAAATTTTGCTTATCACTATCTCTGATTACGAAAAAAAAAACGCTGACACTCAAATGTGTTCTGTAAAAAAGGCGCGCAAAAGTTCGAAATTTGCGGATGTGATATTTTCAGTTTTCTCTAAAAGATTTTATGATATTGTCCTGTGACTTCGGACTTGTTTTTTGCTATTAAATTTGGACTTATCAACATCGGCAAATTAACAAACGATATTGTGCTGTGACTTTGGATTTGTTTTTGCTACGAGAATTGAGACTTGTTATCTTCTTTTGTAAAATGCCGCGATATCTGTATACACCAAGAGAGTATACACAAATGCATTTTATTTATGGCCTGTGTGGCGGCAACGCCACTCGTGCGGCAGAACTCTACCGAGAAAGGTTTCCGAACGTTTTTTGTTAATTTGCCGATTTTGATAAGTCCAAATTCAAGTATCAAAAAACAAGTCTGAAGTCACAGCACAATATCATAAAATTTTTTAGAGAAAACTGAAAATATCACATCCGCAAATTTCGAAATTTTGCGCGAATTTTTTACAGCACACATTTGAGTGTCAGCGTTTTTTTTTCGTAACCAGAGATTGTGATAAGCAAAATTAAAAAAAAAAATGTTTTATTACTTTCAGTATTTTGATCTTAATCGTTACTTTCATAGATAGGTATTATAAGATTTATAATCGCTGTCAATAGTTCCAAATACAGTTTTTTTGTAAAAGTTATGCTTGTTCGTAGTTATTTAATTTAGTTTAATACGCTTAAGTAACTATATTATCAACTAGGATATTATATTGGTAGAAAGTGATTAAAAAAAAATCGGACCCTGGTCATAATTTCACACATTATTTTTTTAAATATTTTTTTTTTTTAAATATTTTATACCATTTTAGAATCACAGTGAAACTGGCATATTTTTTCCGTGATGGGCACACATGTCTCCATACATTTTTTTTACACCACACAAGGGTTCAAACTTTTTGTAAAAAAAATTTCATGTAATTTTTTTTTTTATTAATCTTTGTATTTTTTTAAATGAAATAATTGTACAATAATGCGATAGTAAATTTGATAGTACATCTATTCAAGAATTGAATTCCAAAAACAGACTTTAAAAAATCTAAGATTTACGAACATGGCATCAAGAAGAGTGGACGAAAGTGGCTAATTTTTGAATAAAACGAAAATGTTCGATATTTAAAAATCCGTGATACTTTTTTTCTACAAATTTTGCATTTTCCTATCAGGCGTGACGCCCCCAATCTGCAGGTAAAGGATTATCCATTAAATATGGGACACCCTGTATACATATGTATTGTCAATTACACCCTGCATACTGAATCACTAGTAAGAAATTGCTGTGATTCATACGTTTTACCTAACAATTCTGATATTTTTAACATCATTATGATTAACTAGAGGTTTTTGGCAGGAGTGTGTAATTTCTAAAAATTAAATAAATGGTTCAACATGACTATTAAATTAAAAAAATAAAATGTTTTATAACAGCTAAATTTTATTTGTACAACTTAACTTAAAATTGTGCTAAATCAATCCCATTTTGATTTCTTTTTTTCAAATATTTCTTTACCATCTTTATCAACTGCCGCATAGTATCCCATTGATTCATATTTTGATCTCATATAAGCAATGTATCCAAGTGCAAAACCAAAACACGTAATACCAATACTCATTATCACGATGTTCTGAAAAAAAAAAAAAAACACTTCAAAGATAGTCTGCAGCTCAACATAATTATTATATCAATAACTTTTTGCCATCTATGTATTATGTAATACATATATACATCATACACAGCACACCTTTATTACCTAAGGGTGTGGCAAAGGTAAACAACACCCATATTTCACCTGATATGTTTAGGTCCCATAGGATAGGGGGTGAGCCTATCGCCATCCACCAGGCACAATTGCAACTCCGTGCTGCTATTGTGAATTCCTGAGGGAATGTTTAAACTGCACCTACTATCTACATCTCTACATCACCGGGTGGACTGGTAGAGAATACTTTTAGTATTAAGTCCGCTTTTGTACATTTTAGAGATCAAGTTAAAATAAATAAATGTACACAATTACCACTTTGCCCAACCCAGGAATCAAACTCAATACCTCGCAGTGAGAGGCGCATATGCTAACCACAAGACCTTTGAGGCAGTTAAATGTAGTATAATGTCATAATTATGACTTAACCATAAACCGCTAGTTAATTTTAGCTCTCTTGACGAGGTCTTACGGAAAATGCGAATTTATCTTACTCTGCTGAATAAAATTGAAGAGTCCTACATAATGAATTAGAATTAACATAATTCAAGATTATCACCAACCACATTGGTAATAGGTGTGTTGTGTTATATAAAACATGAAATTCAGGTAAGGTTATAAACTTACAGGTTTTGCATATAGCTCAAAGTTTAGGGCTTTAAACGCAGTGCTAGATCGCATAGATCGGATGCCATCCCCAGGTTTTTCTTTGTTATCAGACATAATTTAATTTGTGCCCAGTTTACTTGAAGCCCATGAATTCGATGTCTGCAATTCAGCCAAAGCATAAGTATAGTAAATAGCTTCTATTCATTAATATTGACTAGTACATAATAAATTGTATAAAAATGTATTGATAGCTCGCAGATCTAATAGGCTTTCATTGCAAATTATTTTTCAAGCATTACCATGAAAATGAAAGATCATATAATTTCAAAATATATTTGATTGATTGATGTCAAAGACTACTGATGTATGTCATTAGTGTCACTAACTTGACATTGTCAATTTTGACAAATGTTTGACATTGCGTTGCGTACGTCTCTTTTAATTTTGCTAAAGGTGGATATTCATGATCCTCCTTCGCAAATATATAATAAAATTATAATGACATTATTTTAATTTTATTAAATATTCATTATATTATTTATTTTTTTATTTTAGTTATTATGCCATTATAGACGATTTGTGCTGGCCAACTAATTGGATAAGGCATGCCAGTTTACAGTTTAAAAAAAAAACATAGACGCCAACTTGGCATTATGGTTATGGTTTACGTCTAACAATATGTCTTCTTTGGCAATTTGAATATTGTCAAAAAGTTGTATTATTTTCAAGAAAACTAAGAAAATGTGTCTTGAATTACACTAACTGCGTGTTTATTTTCAATGTTTTTTTATTTGACGTCGTTCTAAAGTTGTAGTATTGGTAAAATGGAATCAGACTCTGCTCTTCACGGTGATGTGCCTGATGGCGCGGAAGTATCGCCTTCAGAAGAAAATCAGGCTGAAGATGCTGTTGAAGATGCTGAAGACAGTGTAACAAGTCAAGAAGAAGCCGCTGTGGCAGAAGAATCAGGTAAATAGCCGCATACTAATGTAAACTCAATATTAGACTATTATGTTCATGGATGCATAGTGGTGTTGTACTCTAGTTGGAAGCAACACCGTTATTTTGATTTGCATTTCGGATTTAAGTTCACCTTTTATTTCTTGCTAGTATGTACTATTAGGAATAATGCACGTTTACACATACATAAACAGTATTATTATTATATGAAATATAGCAGCAAATGGAGCTCCTACGAGTAGCAGCGATGACATTGAAGCCAATGCTTCGGCACTGCTGCCTAAAGAAGAACCGCATGCTGATGAATCAGGTAACTAGAGACATCTATTTAATTCAGTATATAAAACTGTTTAACAAGCTATTAAAATTAGTGCTTTATTTTTTAAGTTAATTATCATAAGGCTTTTGCTAAAACATGCAAGTTTTAGTGCTAATGGACACTTTATCTAACTCATTTATTTTGATTAAATTCAACCTTCTTTCCTAGCAAGCGCTGAGGCCGATGAGGAGATGGATATAGATGACACCACAACTGGTACTGGTGCTGATGAGTCTGCTTACATTGGAGATAACTGTCTGTCTACACCTGTAAGTAATATTGATGTATAATATATAATATATGATAGTTCTAAATCTAACAATCCTACATCTGTAATAAATAAAAAAAAAATTTATTATAGTCTATATAAAACCTCATGCTAAACAAATCTTCCAAGTTAAACTTGATTAGAATATCCAAGCTTAAGTTCACTTACAGTAAATAATTTCTATGTCATGAATGTCAGCAATGACATGTTATTTTTCTGTAATAAACTTTTTGTTAAATGAGTGGCATACAAATAAAGATTAAGTATGTAATGATAAAAATGTCTGAATATATTCACATAATAAATAACATGTGATACCCAAATATCAGTGTTACCAGAAATATTAGAATTATTTTTAGAATTTTGGATTATTCAAACCTGATGTACCAGTGGTTTGATTGCATTACATTTTGATTAATCATATAACTCAATTTTAAGGAAAATGAAAGTCAACTAGAGCCTCTGATCAAGGAAGAGGCAGGCTTGGAAGAGGCTGAAGGAGGTGCAGAGGAGGAGTCTCCAGATCAGTCTATAAGCTCAGCCATGCCTACAGACAGTGGAGTTAGTGAAGGAGATGGAGCACCTCTCGTACAAGATGGTAAGTTGAAGTGGCTAATTTAAATTCTTCATCTATTTATATAGGATGTCCCATAATTAATGGATAATCCTGTGTTAGGAATTTGCAATAGCAGAATGGAGTTTGGAATTATACCCAGTTGATGTCAATAGGACTCCTAGGTGTTTTTAAACTTTGTACTTTTATCAATTAAATCAACCTACAACATTAAGATAGTACATTTGATAATTTATCTATTCAAGAGTTAAATTCCAAAAAGAGACTTTTAAAAATTCGAAGATTTATAAACATGGCATTGAAAAAGTGGACAAAGGTGATGATTTTGTGAAAAATTTGTAAATGTTGGATATTTAAAATAAACCTTGATTTAAAATTATACTTTTGTGCCAAAAATTTTGCATTACCCAATCAGCTGTGATGCCTTCAACCTGCAGGTAAAGGATCAGCCATTTATTTTGGAACATCCTGTATATAATTATAATGTTGAGTTATCAGTGATTTGCTTTCTACAGCAAGGAAAAGCACACCATGCACAGTGGTAGATTTACAAATTTTTAAGGTAAAGGCTGGGAAGTTTTTGCCACCCTTGCCTCTACAATTGTCAAGTCCTAGATTATTTTTATGATCCAGAAATTAAACGTGAATAATGCAGAAATCTTTTTGATTTCCATGAGCAAATTCTAGGTAGCAAAAAAGAAAAAAAAAATAACAGTCTCCAAATTTGCCGCACCAAAAATCTGCCGCCCTAGGCTCCAGCTTACTCAGCCTGCTGGTAAATCCACCACTGACCATGCAACATTAACTATTACATACACTGGATGTGGCTAAGATGTCAAATATCAATGTAAATATTTCCTATTTTTAGATGAATCAAGTACAATGGATGAAGACATGGGTGGTGGTGAAGGTGTTGCAAGCAGTGATGATGTCAATGACATTAGCAGTGCTGCTCAGGAGGTCCTCAGCACTGGAATCAGGTATGATGTCAAAAAAAAACTAGAAAACCTTGGTATACCCTGAAAAGTACTTGACTCAAAGTTAAGGCTACTGATAATAAAGATAAAGCGGCCTTGGCGCAATGGATAAGGCATCGGTCTTACGATCGAGAGGTCGTGGGTTCGAATCCTGGCCATTACACCACGGACGTGAACTTCCTCCTAACACAAGCTAATTAAGCTTAGCTGGAGGGCGTTAACAAGAATACTAGTAATTTGTATTTGCAAATTGCTAGTAAGCTCTTTTTTTTAAAAAAAAAAAAATGTTTAGAAAATGTGACCTTGTTCTAAAATTAAAATAACTGTCATTTCCTCACCCATAATCCTAAATAACCACTCTGTGACAGGTAGCGCCTTAACGTTATTATTCTTTCTAGTTCAAGTACAGCTGAGGGTGGTGCTGATATTTCCAGCAGTGGTCAAACTGAGACAGCTTTAATATCATCAACAGCCAATGGACCGGCCATATTGCATTCCTTCTCTCTTGCACCACAACAACAACAACCAAATGAGTAAGTACTACCATTTATTTCTTCCAATTAATGCAATAACTTTGTTACTTTTTCTTGAACATAACAATTTTTGGTACAAATTTTGACACATGAATCTGATTCAATTACAGTCAACATTAAAAGACATAATTTTTAATTTTTATTTTCGTATGTCATTGAAACACCTCTCGAGATTAGAAACATCAATAAAAGAAGTACTTTGATATCAAATAAGCTTCCTGAGATAGTACTATTTTACTACATACACATATTACATTAATAATAGACTCGCCCAAACGCTCCAAACAAACGGCCACAATGGCGAAAAGTCATGCTTGAGTATTTTTGTATGTGAAGTTATGAATTTTGTTTCATAGCTATATGAAATATTGCGTTTATGAGAGGTTTATATTACAAAAGTAGCTAATAAATTGTGTGGGTAATTTAATAATAAAATTATTTTTGTATAATTTAGTACTTTAAAAATAGACTCGCCCATGAAACTGTAAATGATAATAAAATGAGTTAGGTTTATATTATGCTACTAAACTTTCTTGCAATTGGCTTATGGTATCCTATTTGTTACTGGATCATTCTGGATTGGATCTATGGATGAGTGACCATGCCAATTGTAATAAGGGGGCAGATCTAAATATGGATTTAAACCTAAATTATTAATTATAAAGGGTGTTTGGTACATAATTGTCAAATTGAATTAAAGCTTAGCTAAAGTTTCTCAATTAAATTGAGAATTATTTGCAAATTGGTCTTATAAATAAAAATAAAAAACTGGTGAAGTGAAGAGTGAGTGAGGGGTGCTAAAACTAAAGCTAAAAATACTACCTTTTTGCCAATTCAATTTGGCTAACAATGTGTACCAAACACCGTGTATTTAACAGTTGAAATAGCTAGGAAAATACTTTTTCATGTTATTATTATAAATCTTTTATTGGATTATTGTATCTTTTCTAGGTTTAGCGACGCTGACACATCAGAGATGGAGGGCGCGGCTGACACGATGCCCACTGTCAGCGAATCAATGCCTCTACTCGCATTAAGTGCCAATGGATCCGCGTTGCTCTCTCCTACCATGCCAGGTACAGAATAAGTTTTATGAATGATTATACTTCGTACATAATAAAATAACTCGTGCAATACATAATAGCTTTCTTCACAGGTATATACTGCACGTTCGTAATGCTTGTACGCTTATTAACTTTCGCGCTATAAGTCTGATTTGGCTTTGTCATCCTATTATCCTTACTTTTGTTGTGATTGATTCAAAGAATGTGCTTTTTTTGTAAATCTTGCTACAAAATTCAGAACATTGTGACTGGGGTTTATTATTTGTCTTTAGTCGCCCGTCACTGGTCATCATAGGCTGGGGATGTTAATTTGTCTTGACATGATATCTTAATTATTCAATATTTGTGATGTATTTGTAGCAGACTTTACTCCGCTAACAGGAGAAGAAGGCGGTGCGGGAGTGTCGTCGTCAGTAGCGGCGGAGGACGGCGGCGATGAGGCAGCGGGTGGCGCGGAGGGCGAAGGCGCCGTGAGCAGCTCGGGCGCGGCCAACGGCGCGCCGCCCCTGCCGCCCGCAGACGCGGCGCACGCGCTGGCCACGCTGGCCAGTGCCGCGCTGCACCACCAACATGAACAGGTAATACCTTAGCAGTCGCACTCAGTGTCATGTTCAATCATGTCGCAGAGTACAGGCATTACAAACTAATGACTAAAGAACCATTTTAGTGTTTCCTACTCTAAATTGAAGCCGGTTCGAAGGACCATACTTGTTGAACAAGTGATTTTATTAAGCTGTTTAATTTACCTTAATAGACTACATAATATACAGGGTGTAAATGATATCGTGACGAAGCTGCTTATCAGTGATTCAGTACAGGATTCTAAGACCCGGAATGCAAAAAAAAATCATCGGAAATTTACACACATCAGAATATCGACCTTCGGAAAAAAATACACCCTATATAACGCATATAAGAATACGCTTTCGAAAACTCTTTAGCAATTAAGAATATGATTTTAAAACTTTTGATTGGTAAAACCTACAAATATAGAAAATTTTCATTAGAAAACACCAAGTCAACTGGTAAATTGCAAATGTCTTAGGATAGTAGGATATTTGTGGCAATATTACTAGTAGATAGAAAAATAAAAGTTTAAATTTGTAATTAATCTTCCTATGTGTTTTATAATCTTTATTATTTTATTTTTTTTTATTTTTCTGTAAATTGGTGATAATTTGTTGTTAAATTGTTCCTAAACAAATAATGTATGTTAAAAGTGTAATAAGTACCAATAATACTGATAGATTTAAGTATGATCTGTATTGCATGCCTAAGGATAAAATATGGTAAACTTGACTATTTTGTAACATCAATGTATACCCATATTTGCAATAAAATATTGAAGTTTAAAGTTTGATAGTCTTGAGTAACGCAAATCTGCCATAATCAGCTATTTTACTAGGAAAGACACGAATCTCCAGCGAAAAACTCAGGGTCTTAAAATTAAGTACTGAGTCACTGGTAAGCAGCTTTGTCACCACTTAATTTACACCCTGTTTACCAATAATTGTACACATACCTTTAATAAATGTTCTGTATGAAATATGTATTACAGAATGAACCTGAGGAGACAAAGGTACCTGATGAAGATGCCTGGTATACTGTTGGTATCGTCAAAGGAAATTCATTTACGGTAAGAATATATATTTTGTTTATTATAATTATGCCAGGGCTATTGTTCAGCTAAAGATATTATTTTGTATTTTTGTATATAAGTAAATTATATTTTGTATGTTTTTGAATAAATATACATTC
This sequence comes from Hypena proboscidalis, assembly GCA_905147285.1. Classification (NCBI taxonomy): domain Eukaryota; kingdom Metazoa; phylum Arthropoda; class Insecta; order Lepidoptera; family Erebidae; genus Hypena; species Hypena proboscidalis. Next base: position 13,625,920 of record LR990128.1, on the reverse strand, counting down.
TATAACTCGAATGTCAAGGAAATGCAAAAAAAATCGAGTTAACGAGTTTTTGACTTAACAAAAACTTCGAGATACATGTGACTTAACTGCTGAAATTTCGACTTGTATTTCTTCGATTTGTTGAGTCGAATTTGAATAATAATTAATTGCACGTGTACAAGACAAAAACAATAGATTAGAAGCCCCGAACCCGCACATTAATTTTGGATTTTATTGTTACATACTTCGGGGCATTCCAAGTAAGACGTCATTATATTTTACTAACTACGATTTACGGAGTTTCCTTTTTGCAATTCGAGTTATAGAGCATAAATATGTATCATCAATACTTCGTAGGGAAATAACATTTTGTTCGAGTTACAAAGTCTAAATAATTCGAGATACCGCTGTATTTAGGCGTTCAGCGGCAGGGAATGGCAATTTTTTTCGACTTACTGAGTATTTCGACTTAACGAAGTTCGAGTTATAGAGATTCCACTGTATATTTATTTAACCTAAAGGAGAGTTTATAATGAGGCTACAATCACATTAGACCCACGGAGATCGACTTTAACACCCAAGACCTCGTCCCAACAATAATAATAATATGTATATATTTTGTATCATTATTCTATTCCCTAATGGCCGCAATTTGTCTACCCAGGTCCAAAATTACATTTCGGATCCTAACGTGGACCTGTCCAATCTATCGTTGGACAACTTGCCGGATCTCACGGGGCTGAACACGACCGCGCTGGAACACGGCACTGCGTACAAATTTAGGATTGCTGCCATCAACTCATGTGGACGCGGCGAGTTTAGTGAAGTAAGTAAAGTTCTATATATTAACTGCTATTTATTTAGCCTTTTTAGGGTTCCGTAGTACCTACAAGGAACCCTTATAGTTTCGCATGTCCGTCTGTCCGTCTGTCCACGGCATAGCGACGAAACCGTTGGTGCTAGAAAACTGAAATTTTGCATGAACATGTATGTTAACTAAACAAAGAAAGTCGTAGAGTAAAATTTGGAAAAATATTTTTTTTTCAGGTAGCTCCCCTACATGTAAAGTAGGGATGTTTTTTTTTTGTCGCCTACCCCATAGTGTGGGGTATTGTTAGATAGGCCTTTTAAAAACGTTTGGGGGTTGCTAAGACAGTTTTTTGATTTAGAGATTTGTTTGCGAGATAATTAACTTTAAAGAGCAAATTTTTGTTCGAGTAGGGCGTCCCCCCCCTCTAAAAGCTAAACTACTGGATCCCAAAATCTGAAAAAAATTGTGTCGGTAGTACATGTAATGAACTTTAAAGGAAAACTATAGCGGATAAGTTCACTTCATTAGTTCAAGAGGAATAGGGGTCCGAAATGTCAGATGCAGTTACTCAGAATATTTCAAAATTCTTGAAACATAAATAAACATACATAATACATATATAAAATCACGCCTTTATCCCACGGGGGTAGACAGAGACGATGGAACGCCATGTGCTTCGCTCCTTACATACTTCTTTCGCTTGCTCAACATTCATACATCTCGTCATACGTGCTAGCTGGTTTCGTGTACTACAAACATTTCCTTTCTGAAGGACGCCATTTAGTTAAAAAGTAAAATTAAAAATATTTTTCTACGGAACCCTACTGCGCGTGGCCCGACACGTACTTGGCCGGTTTTTTTTTTCATATCTTGCATATTCTTAAAAGATCCCGAAAATAACTGGTCCAAAAAGTGTCCTTCTCTTTGATCTATCGACGCGATTATACCTACCGTACCTATGGACCATAACCTTGTTTCTAAAATTCAGTTCAAAATTTTTTTGAAAGAAGGTTATGAATGTTATGATCCATGGGTAAAAAAATTTCAAAGTTGTAGTGAATAACATTGTCTGACATGACTTTATTTATTAGGAATCTGCATTCAAAACCTGTCTGCCGGGCTTCCCGGGCGCTCCGTCAGCCATCAAGATATCCAAGTCGATGGAAGGCGCGCATTTGTCGTGGGAGCCCCCGCAGGTCGCTGCTGAGGGAATATTCGAGTATTCAGTATATCTTGCTGTGCGGTCCAACTCACAGTCTAAGGTAAATAGTTTGTTTGGTTCTGTTGAATAGCAATCGCATTAAATCAGCTTTCCGAGGCACGGGTATAAATACCTCCAACTTCCTGACTCCAGTACAGAAAATAGTACATTGTACACCAAGGCATGAAAGTAATTAATATACCCGAAAGAAACTAACATTTGTGCCGCGTCATACATAATGCTTTATACTACACCTACAAGGAAACAAAAACTATCAAAAACGAAAAAATCCACCGAATACGGCTGCAGAGCGCAGCGGGCGGAAAAGTAGAATAAGTCCCGCTGTTCAGGACTCGCCCAAAAACACTAACTTTCTTTGATAAATATTTTATGTAGGTGTAGTATTAAAGTCTTTTTATTTACTCGTTTTTGTTTGTTGTTTCTGACATAACATTTCTACAAAACATGTATATTTGTCGCAGGAGGCTTCCAAGTCGCAGTTAGCGTTCGTTCGCGTGTACTGCGGCAAGGCGAACACTTGCGTGGTGCCGCAGAATTCCCTGACGGCGGCTCACGTGGACTCGTCCACGAAGCCCGCCATCATCTTCCGCATCGCCGCGCGGAACGAGAAGGGCTACGGTCCTGCCACGCAGGTTAGGTGGCTACAAGGTACGTAACAACATCTACACTGTAACGGTTGTCAACTAAGCTGGTTTGATTCCCGTATGAAACAAATCTTTGTGAGATTTTCTAGGATTTGTTTTGAGTCTTGGTGTGCTTATTTGACCATTAGATAGTGTATTTGCTTCTAGCATTCTATATAAAGTAAAAAAATCAATTAATCTATTACATAAAAGTACTAGCACAAAGATTAAGAATCATATGTTACACAGGCAGTTATTAAATTGCTTTATGTGCAAGGGCGACAGAGAAAATGCTTGTGCCTTACCACTTGTACATATTATTATTATTATTATTGTTGTTTCTATGTTTTTCTCGGCAAGCCGGTTGAACTGATGGCACGGGCCTAAGCCAAGTGTTCATCAGTGAAACGATAAGTTTCAGTAGTGTGTTCTAGAGCTGTGATTGTGTGGGTGTGTGCTGAGGTTGTGGTTGTGTGGGTGTGTGGTGAGGTTGTGATTGTGTAAGTATGTGCTGAGGTTGTGATTGTGTGGGTGTGTGCTGAGGTTGTTATTGTGGAAGTGTGTACTGAAGTTGTGTTTGTAGGGGTGTGTACTGACGGTGTGATTGTAGATGTATATTCATTATTTAGTGGCTGTGTGTCATTATTATTATTATTTACCATCACATAAGATCGTTTACGGCATTTGATAAATAACCCTCAGTAGTATAAAATAAATGTAGAGAATGGAACTGCTCCATGTTGCTAATGTGGCTAAGACTGTCCAGCAGTTGATACAGTGACAAGAGCAAATAAATATAGTGCATGAGAGAGCACTGTAAAGATAAGAATACTGTTTTCGAACATAACAAATATATTATGTTTCCATAGTGAAGATAAAATTCATATCTCGTCATCATTTGTTTTATGCATTAGAGTTATTTCAAAGTTTAAATATAAATATTTAGCAAAAGCACTACATACATGAGATTAGAAATATATAAAAGTAAGTACTAGATTAAATAAAACCGTAGTTCATAAATAAATTCAAATAGGACTCTTAGGTGGCCTCCACCCCATCAGTGTGGTGATAATTAGAGGATACTATTGTTTACAGACATAAAATCAGCGGGTGTGAAACGACCGGGAGATGCCAGGCTAACGGGTGCTTCTCCTTCCAAACAGCCTAAACAGTTATTGCACTGAGTGTTGACTTCGTGACAGTCTAGATAAATAGTTCTACGTACATGAAGGTACAAGTAACTTGGAGCGGCATAGTTCACCAAGGCAAAAACCTCTTTTAATAGTGGTAGAGCTCTTGTAAACGAGCTTGAGGGCGGCAACACCAACGTCTCACCTTTAACCTGCAGCCGCTTGCACTGCTGTGTTCCGGTATGGTGGTGAGATCAGGCCTGAAATAACTGAAAAATGACATAACACCGTAGTCCTCAGGTGAAGGACGAATCTACATTCGGCTTTTGTGGATTGTTGATGTCCATGGGCGATACTCCACTCACCATTAGGTGGACTACACGCCCGTTCGCTACATAAGTCGTGTTATGTTATGTTTAAGTCACCTTGTTTATGTACCCAGAGTGTAAGCCGGTGATAGGTTTCAATGGCTCAGGTTTAGACAAACTCCATGTTACTTTTACGTTCCTGCCTAGACATTAGTTTGTACAGAGCTGCAAATTATAAAACAATGATTGTTTTTAAATCAATGTTAGTATATCTAACTCCGTTATATAGGTTAAGTCTCATTGTGAGTGTCGTCAGCTTCATATATTCGCCTTTCCCTATTTCCATAAGCAATAAAAACTATGTTTGTATAAAGGTGCCACTTTATTTGGCGTATTTGGGCAAATAATTGTTATTTAGTCAAATCATATTAACTCTTACGCTCATAATGTTGTAGTCTAATTTGCCTTAATTCTACTTGATGAATATTTCCCTAAATATGTTAAGTGAAGTGCCGCTATAAAATAATATTTTAAGGACTTTTTGCCCGTCGTTCAGACTAGACGGCTATTAAATAGACTGAAATGTTTAAGAAATGGATTGACACTATCGAATGTTATGAACATATCTATGGAATATAAATATGGCAATAATTTTGTTATTTTTTTTTGTCATCCCGAGGTTCAATACATCTTAAAGGGCTTGCGAGCTAATTTTACTACCATGTTGTTTTCAATTGTGACGGTTTTAATAATAAAATATTTTAAATAGGCAATTAAATTAGTATCTAGTAGAATTTTAGTAGAAAATTGGCTCTTGGGATAAATAAATAAACAGATATTGCATTTGGCTTTTAATACTTAATTACATATTATTGAGTACACTATACATTTGTTTCATTGCTATAAAATGCTATCTATTCAAAACTCCGGTAGGCATTCCAAAAGAAAATAAAAATACAAATTATTACTTATATCTTTCGTTTTATAGAAAATTGCCTATATTCAAGATATTAGCGTTTTATCATGATATTAAAGCAGTATCACTAAATTTATTATTTGGACAAGTTATAATTTTTATTGTGATATAGGTCCTTACACTTGTAGACAGTGTCATTGGACCTTGGTTACTGAAACAAAAGCAAAAATACATTACTGACATGCTCAATACTAACTCAATTTACACAGACCAACTAGCTAATGGACTCCACACATTCATACAGTTACACGATTTAATCCACAAATATTTCGGCCTTGATCCAATAATGTGTGGAATACATTGTTTGCTGGTAAATGAAAAACAGGAAATCTTACCAAAGAAGTAGTTCCAAAGAGTTTGTACCATCCTATGACGATATTTGAGAGGTTCAAGTCATCGAGCATGATCTGCGCCACGCCCATGAACACTTTTTTACCCTCAATACGTCCATAGTCACCCCACACAGTCACCTGTGAGGAAGATACGATAACACATTGAACACGACATCTTGGGATCTTGTCTAAACATTTTTACACAGTATAAAATGAAGTCGCTTCCCTGTTTGTGAGAGTCTATATTTTAAACTACGCAACTGATTTTGATGCGGTTTACACCAATAGATAGAACGATTAATGAAGAATGTTCAAGTGTATGAAACATGCATATTATAGTTCTACATAGTACCCAGAGCGAAGAGGGCGGGACGCTAGTCTATACCAATATATAAAAGGAAAGATTTTTTGTTTGTTTGTTTGTACCCAAAAACTTTTTGAATCTATTTGACCGCTTCCAATTTAAATATAGGGTATAGGGAATAATATAGGGTACTTTTTATCGATGTACAACGCGGGCGGAGCTGCGCTCAGAAGCTAGTATATTATAAAGTGGAAAGATTTGTTTTTTTTTATGTTTATTGCGATTTAATTCAGAAACGACTAGACCTAAATTTAGCATTAGAATGCTAGATATTTCTTGAGTATCAGGCTATATTTTATCAAGGTATAAACAAACAGTGGTAGTTACTCGTTCCTCCTAGAATTATATGCAGCATTCTTCAGTTAGGACTAAATATACAAGCATAACTCACTGCAATACAAGTGTCGCCATCTACGCCAATAATATTGGTCACAGAACTATAATTTAAAAAGCTATTTTGCTCAAAGGTATTTTGATTTTACATTTTAGACAATGAGGTCGTAAGTAAAGACGAGAAAGTGACTACAGGTTGGTGTCTTAGTTATGTTCCTATATATATATATATACATATAGTCGAGTATATGTCTTTCCCTGTGCAAGTCTTCAAAAGTAAAGTTACCTGTAAGACGCAACCCTTGAAGTTTTCTCTAAAGGTCAGCATCTGTTGGTAAAGGGGGTCGAGAGTCCTCCGGGCCGTGTTCGTCTTAGCCTTGGCGATGCAGCGCTTGCCGCTCACCAGGTACACCTTGATGTACGGCGCGGGCAGAGTCCTGCTTCCTTGCCGGGCTTGTAAACCGCGGGCACGGATTACCTCCACCTTGAAAATACAGGTGATAGATTTTATATTACAGTATTTCTTATAATAACTGCCGAAAGACCGACAGCCGTTGCAGTCGGTTGCAGCAAAGAAGTTTTGGGACCTGTTTTATAACAAAATATTGGTCTGATAATAATATTAGCGACTAACTATGAGAATGTCCGAAATGTCATCCGAATTTAGCTGCCTTATTCTAACCGAGGTGACCTGTAACACAGGTTTTATTTTAATTTACATCAGGCACCAGTCTCTCACTTAGGTGAATTTTAAGACATTGTCGCTTCTTATAAGATAAAAAAAAATGTAAAGCAAAACGTATTGAGAAGAGAAATATAAACATAAGTATTATTTATATTATTTATTATGTCTGATAAAATCAGACTAATATTTTTTTATGAAACGGGTTCTTGGAGTGGAGACACTGACGACCTGAAGACAGTCGTTGAGGGATCTGGGTGCGGAAGGCGGAGGACCGGGTGTTGTGGTGCAAATTGAGAGAGGCCTTTGTCCTACTGCTGCACAAAGGCCTCTACTACGAGAGGCTAAATGATGATGAAGGTAACAATAATTAAAAGAGCTAAGGTAGATAGCAACACCTCTCCTACGTATCGCCTTTAATGTAACAACATAATTATGTAACTATTATATATGTTTTACTGTTTGCCTTCTGAAGTTACAGCGATCAAACCAACCTCAAGGAATCCTTTCTGGTAGCACATGGACAGTTGTACATCTCCAAGCGTAGGTGCGCTGAGCAGTTGCCTGCCGACCAGCTGTCCCGGGCCTAAGCCGTCGATGAAGTCAGACAGACCTCCACCTTCGGAAGACCCAGAGCCTCGCATACCAGGAGACCATCTAAAAATGGTGAATACGATATACTTTTCATGTACAATTGTTTTGTAACTAGCCGCATTGCAAATACATAACTAGCGAAGCTATCACCCATACCCACATTGATTTTACTTTTTAGGACTCATGAAATAGGATGTTTGTTTGTTTTTTTAAGGAATAGTTGTTAGTAAGTTGCTATGCAATAATGTGGAGATATTTTTTTTATCTATGTCATTATTTTGAATCGAATTAAGTTAAGTTTTTATTATTTTATCCACTTTAATGATATTGGATATGATACTAGTAATTCTAACAATAAGACAATTTCCACATAAAGCAAACACCCTATTCGGAGTATTTATAGCACTTTACATTATCCACAATTTATTTTCAGTGTAGGAACGTAGTAGGTCATTGTAAAAAGCAAGGTACTCATACTATGCACAGGAATTAATGTTTCATTCTTCTGACTAGCTCCTAACGGTCTAGGTGATTAAAATTATGTTAAATACAAGGAATTATATAAAAGGTAAATAATGTAATAAAACTGTATTGTAGACCTTAGAGCCACTACCAAAGGAATAGATTTAATAAAAAATAAAATAAAATACAACATTTACAACATTGATACAATAGTGAAGAAAAGGGCGGTAGTTTTCGGATGCATCCATTGGTAGAGTTGAGGCAGAGTACGTGGGACCAGGTTCTAGTAGAGTATCAACATTACATCTGGCTAGTAGATGTCGTGTGAAGGTGCAAGAAACGCTAGAGAATGGTCTGCATCTATTTAATAGACAACTATAGACTTATAGTGGAATAGACAGATCTATTAATGTAATGTATAAGGAAATAGTATAGTAGATAATGAAGATTAGTTGAATCCATTCTATTCTAAAATCTACATTTGAAATTATGTTATGGTAATTGCCACAGGAATATTAACAAATTGTTTCAATATTATTAATTGACATTTTTTAGATACAGATGGTGAGTAGTTTGTATTGTAGGTGGGTACGTAGAGGTATTATTATAATGGTTTCTATACTGTTCTCCATGCCTATATATAAAGTAAGTACACAACTATAATAAAACCACCTTAAACCTAATCACTTAAAACTTATAAAATATGAAAAATATTATGGGTAGTGATATTCCGGTGAAACATGCATGATTGTTAATGTAGGTGTGTGTGTGTGTGTGTACATCAATCAGACAAAAATGTAAAATTTGTTAAATGGTTTAAATAATAAGTGCAAACATCGTAGGCTTTCAGGCAACATTAATCGTCCAAACACAACCGTGCATCATAAACCAGGATCGTTTCCTCTGACGTGATCACGTGACAGACAACCGACGAACGACTCCGCGCCGACCACACCGGCCGTGATGTACCTATCTCATGTAAACGAGAGGGTGCGATGCCTATGCGAAAGAAGACTCGTGCGTGCTGAACAGAAAAGAGAATGAGTGAAATACACCAATATAAACGAAACCATGCTTGACAAGACGAGAGGCACATAGAGAGGGGCAAAGAACGTAGAAGACGCGAGCAACATCGAGGCGCACATACAAAAGGAAGTGGCAGGCAGGCCGCACTGGCGCGGACGGACGCACGAGCCACTTACGTGGATCCCTCCGAGCTAGATATGGACACGAGGCTGTCGGCGCACACCTCGTGCGAGCGCTGGAACGTGGTGGGGCCCGAGGAGCGCTTGCGCCGCGCGCCGCCGCGCTCGCGCGCCCCGCGGCCGCCGCGCGCAGCTGCCCTCACATCAACACACTCATTACCGAGTACCACACTCAGCGCACAAAACTAACTGTATTTATATTATTTTCTTGCAGCTACCACCGGTCGTAAAACCGTATCATTCCAACCATTTACACAAAACAACATCATTTTTATCAAGATTAAAAAAGTAAAAAAAATCAAGTATTTTTTTTGCTATAATAAGAATCGAAGAAACAGAAATCTTTAGCAGCTGAATAGTGCGCCACAGCATCTTTAGTACACGTAGAACATTAAAGCAGATACTACAGCGCCGCCGTAAGTGACAGCGCCCCGTAGTCTGAAGGGTTCAAATATGAATAACTATATGAGATTTACACGTTTTTTTGTGACTTTATAATTTAGTGTCAAACGCCCATCTGTTTCCTTCGGACTACAGGCTAGGCACGTTTAGCGAGGTTGAACCAAAAAATGATTTAAACTTCCATGGAAAAACTGTCCAAGACCCAAAGAGAGGGTGTGGTTGTTAACTTTACAATTTTGATTACGTCGGAATTGAGAAGTTAAGTGATCGCGTAGAGGCCTAATCTTCATATTACGTATTGGAATCCCTTGGAAGCCGTTCACATTTACCATATAAAGCTCTACTTAGCTGATTGTACACAAGCGACATTGCACATTTATGATGTCTCGTGGATTTGTAACATGCTGTGTTTACGACATGGTACATAGAGTACGTTGTATGCAGATATGCTCTTTCGTTTCTGCAAAACCTAGTCATATTCGCGAGTGATAGTGATCTACCGCCCGGAGCCGCACTATTGTGTCAATGCTGTGGAGCGGCGCTCGGCGCACCTGTCCTCGTCGTTCTCACTGGAGGCGGAGGAGGCGCGCGACACACCGCCCATGCCTGACATGCCTCCTCGCATTTCTCCGGGGACCACTTCCTCGCTCCGTTGCACCGTAAACGAATTTTTGCCACGTTTACCAAAACCTAACCTCCGTTTCCGTCCTGTGATTATGTCATCAACACTTAATTTTTTTAGTATTAATTAGTAACAGGGCTACAAAACACTAGGAATATATCCATCGACATAACAATACACTATGGATCTCAGTTCTAAAACGAAATTTTGTAAAATAAATTATAATATTAATAAAAACCCCTAATAGGTATTAGCACATTAGCATCATAAACCGCACTCAAAGCAAATCTCCATATTAATCATGAATAATAAAAAAAAATAGTTAGACCTGCCATCCATGTATTATTATGTATACAGATATATTTATCATATTGGTTAAGTACGTTAGAATTATTTACCTACGGTACAAGTATTGTCACAGAATTCACCTGTTGCGGATAATTGCGACGTGGAATTGCTCTTCTTGCCCATGCCAGGGCCGAAGTAGTCCCGGGGTTCCGCCTTCAGCAGTACATCATCGCTGGCTGGCTCCATTATGGCCGTTCCTGCTATAGCCGTGTCGCTTAGGCTTCCGTCTTAAAAACCAAATCTTACATTAAAATATGTTATTCTCATACAATGGAAAAATAGCACAGGCTGGGTTATGTTACCTGCTTTTTCGTCCGGCGGCACGTCTGCGTTACTTAAACTCCTTGTGAATTGTCCTCGGCGTGACTCTCGTCTTTCCAAGGGTTGTGGTTGGTTGTTACTGCGTCCGTTCTCTCGTCCACCGTAGTCGTTACTGTGTTTAGAATGCCGTCGAGACGAAGATGTTTCATTGTTCCTCGTCAGTGAAGGTGGGGTACGTATTGAATCGCGACGACAGCGATTTTGTTGCCACGTAGGACAAGCCGATGCGCAGGAAGTCGAATTGTCCAAAGTATTGGGTTCCACCGGTGTGTCATGAATGTTTTGATGAGTGTCACCAAGTGGCAGATGTGAGGCGACAGGAGTGAGCGCACGACGGGGCGAGCCGAGGTTCGGGGGAGAAAGAGCAACAGACAAAGAATTAGCCATTATACTAAACTCTCGATCTAAATGATCAGTCGCTGCTAAAGAATACGAACGGATACGAGCTTTTTTAATAATAGATGGTAAAGGAATGACTGATAGATCTATACTGGATTGAGAAGAGAGGGAATTGGGTGAACGGTATTCTTGAAAGGTTGGGATTTCGTTTATGCTAACAGTATTGCCACACCGCTTTATAGACTTTTCTTCATCTACGTTACTCGGGTTAAGTAATTTATCTTTTGAACCTATACTCATTCTTTTGAACATATTATTAATCTGGTCAGGTGTAGTAACGTTAGGCGGAGAAATTTTAAATATTACTAAAGAATCCGAATTTCGTCTCCTAATATTTGTTTTACTTTTAGCGTTTTCTAGTTCTTGTTGGTCATCTTTCATTCTTTTGCTTTTATGCGTATCTAACGACAATGTGTGATTCAGATTCGTGTGATAATTGTTTTTAAGCTCCAGTGACAAAAACTGTTTTCTTCCCATTTTTCCATCGCTTCCTCCAGTTAAGTTTTTACATTTTTGCGTATTTGACTCAACTGTCTCAAAAGAGAAACTTTTATTCGTTTTAATGGTTCCATATTCCAAGCTATTTTGTTTATCAATACTAACATGGATTGTGGTTGCCGCATCACTACCGTCACTGTCATAACCGTGATATTGAGATTGCATTTCTTCCTTTGATAAATCAGCTCCACTGTTGCTGAATGAACATTGAAAAGAATCTTTTGCATTATTTAGGTTAACCGATGGTATGTCGGGCAGAGATCTCATTTGTGGATAAGTAATCTTTTCTATATTAGGTAATCTTCTTCTTCTAGGTCCTTTGATAGCCTTTAAATGACTGTCATCTAAATCCAGACTTTGCGTAGGTCTATCTAAATACCAGTGGTCAGAATGCGACTGGATTTGAATTTTTCTTTTACTAATTTTCGGTTGGCTTCCCACTGGGCCATAAAATATATTTCTAGGTAAAGTTCTTTGCTCAGGGTTTAAAAATACGGTTGTTACAAATGTGCTCGGCTTAGGGACGCGTGGTACTGCCATTTGAAATATGTAATCTTTTTTGTTTTCGGTTATTTTATATGTATTGACGTGTACAGGATATTCGGGACAGCTGTGGCTTCTTTCGTAAGCCTGTCTATAGGAGCGGTCTCGAGTGCAGGAGCCAGCAGAGCGACTGCGAGCAAGTATCCGACGAAGGCGGCGGGTGGGGCGTGCGCGGTGGTTGGATGCCATTGCACCCGCGTGCAGGTCCGGCCGCGAGCGGATGCGTCGCCGGACTGCGCGCTCCACGCCCGCCGGGATATACACACATGGCAATAGACGGGGAGAAGGACGATCAGTACGGCGAAACTTTTGATAGGGTTGAGGGATAGGGGTAGCACTATCGCAGGAGGAAGATGTACTGTTAGGTGGAAAGTCTCGTCTTCGGCTGTAAAGTTACGCCAATAATAACTTTGTAGCTGTGTTTCTTTAAAATTGTATTGATTATATTTCAATCTACAGCAACTTATGAAGTTTTGTGAATTTCGTACCTGAGCATCCTAGTCGGACGAGGTCGCTCAGATTGCGTGCTGAAGGCGCTGGACGTGACGGACGCCACAGACTCGAGGTCCGAGTCGGCGGCCGCGGCGTCCGGCGACAGTCGCCGCCTCGGCGCCCACCCGCCGCCGCTCCGCGCAGCTAACTCCGAGTCTGATAAACCCGCATAGTGTCTTTCCCAACCTATATTATTACACTCACTTATATACAAGTCTACTAATTTCTAAACTAAAAGCGAATAGCTGTACAATGTGAGTAGGTAGGAGGGAATTCTAAATGATAATGAGTTAGCACATTAAGGTGAGAAGCGGTACTCGAAGGTGACATCTTCGGAATCATCTAACACCTATGTCAGTGGAGCTATGTGACTGGTGATTAGTATACATATTGATCGTGTTTAATATGTCCTGTCCTGTTTATGAATTATGTAAACCTTATTAATGTTGACAATACGTCCAAGACTGATATAATATATATTATATACAGCACGTGTGTGTCTACTAAACATTTTTGAATTGTGTCATGTTTTGTAGGTGTGTTAGGGCAGGGTAGCGTGTATTGACCTTGTGGCGTGCTGCGGTAGGTGAGTGTGGCGCCAATGTGGTGCGGGGCGATCCACTTACGTTCCTCCAGGTCCGCAGACACCTGGGCGCGAACAGCCCTCTGGGCACTCTGCGTAACAGTTCAAAGATAAAGGTTAGTGAATCATTTTACTTTGAATTCAAATTTCGTTATTACTATAAACATAAATTCTGCCTGACATTTAAGATAAATAGCATCGACAGCACAGCAGGATGCTGGCAGTGGCGTAACTGTAGGGTGGCAGGGGTGGCAAAATGCCACGGGCTCCAGCCTGAGGAGGCCTCCGGGCCCAAGATGACCTCAAAAGTAACTAAACTTAAATTATAAAAAGATCTAAACGCATTCATCTAAAAAAATAAAATTGTTGACCGGGAAATTGCAAAAGTATTGGAATAGACAAGGGCAAGATAACGCAGCAGGGTAACATAGTAAATCGCAAATGACATTTTTCTTCCTAAAAATCTGGTATTCTAAGGTGATTTTTTTTTGCATTCCAGTACTGAATCACTAATAATATTAAGCTATCAAATATATTTGCCACGGGCCCCCGATGGTGTAGTTACGCCACTGGATGCTGGCTATGTTATCGTTAAGTGCCTAGATACTTGCACGGTGAGGTAGTACTTTACTTACCTGGTGAGGTATTTGCGGTAGTTGTCGTTTCTTGGGGCTAGTAGTGGGCGTGGCCGTGGCAGACCGCGACTGAAACCGCGGCGCGTACGCGTGCGTCGGCAAACGAGATGCGTCGTTACCTCGCTCCTCGTTCACTGCAATACCATTCACGCTGCTTTTACTCAAACACCTTTTAATCATACTTAATTAAACAATAACATGCTCCAATATTCAATCACATAACAAATTCATTCATGGTGGGCATAACACGTTGAAATCGGTTGAAATATAAAAAGAAGTACAGACTTACGAAGTTGCCTTTGAAGAAAAATCATTAGGTTATTAAATTCTGAATGACATGCAATCATCAAACATGAAATGAGTAAGATTAACCATCACTGCAGTGCGCTGTATTCATTGACTGTTTAGTATCGATTTTTCAATCGGGAAGTAAGAAACTGGATACAGCGCACTATTTACTATAATAAATTCCTAATGGATAGCGTGCTCGTATCGGGTATAAAAGGACGAGGTTGCGGAAGATGCGTGAAATAAAATCAAAGTGGAACAGAGCGAGGAGGTGAAAACAGTAAGTGGCAGTAAAGTGGTGAGATGAGCGGAACGCGGCGAAAGAACGTGCGTGTCTCCACGACAAGTGTTCCGTGCGGGGTCGCGCCCGCTGTCACAAGCGACGTCCACGGACCAATCGGAACAGTTTGCACAACGTCAGCTTTTAATTAGTGAGAAGAGCCGCTTTGGCGCCGGTTGGCACCTGAGTAGCGCCAGTCTCGGTCCGCGGGCGGAGACAGCGAGCGGCGCGGAGACTTGCTGCGAGCGCGAGCTGGCCGTGCCACGCCGGCCGCTGACTGAGACCTCGCCACACTGTAGCCTCCGCTCTGATTATACAAATAAAAAAAATGTAGGACGAAGTTATGTTATACACGTGAATATTTTCCACCTATGCAGTATCGTATTAACCAACTGATCCAATCGAATCGTGTTTTTGTGTTGGTCATCTCCTGTTATATACTTATCCGAGATAATAGTTCTAAAACACAACATAAAAGAGATTAAAATAAAATTGATTTCACTTGACTTACGCGTTCTCTGCTCATTCCAGCAGCTCTTACTCGTCCTGCAGGTGACATGTCGCGGCGACTTGATCGTGCTCCTTCCATGTCCATGCGCTGTATACAAAAAAACATTTAGTTTGATGTACATAAGCATATAATATAAATAGGTATCTACTTAGTCTGATTAATTCAATTTCACGCTTAAACACGTCAAAACATTACAAACAATGATATAAAAATAAATTATAAGTAAAACTAAATTATACTAATTACAATGACTTTTATAACCGGGGCTTAGACTAATTTTAATCCAACTGTTTAGAATCAGATTAAAATCTATTTAAGTACTGGTACTTAAAATAGATCTTAATTGATCCGATGGGTATTGCATTATGAGAACGTCAGATACTTGTAAAGCGTCGCATAAATTAATAAAATATTAACTGTGGAATTAAAAATCTCTGTCGAGCATGCTTAGGGCCGGTCCAAAGCTAGATTGACAGGTGCGAGATCAAATTTTGGCGCCTCTTAGGTACACCGAAAGTTTAGTTTGGATAGGATGGATAGCATTGGTGAATGAAATTATGAGGTATTCAAAGAGTTCACAAGTTCGAAAGATTGCACTGCATTAGATCATCATCTACATAATGTTATCTTGTGATTTAAATTCTGACAATAAAAGTTTGGTTTCCTAGTTCTTGTTGGTGTTTAGCTAAGTCTAGTGGCTAGCTAATGCGACGCCGAAGGCTCGGGTTAAATGCTCCAGTCGGGCAAAAAAAGATTTTGTGCTCCTCTGTGGCGTTGATAACATCTGTGGTTGGCGGTGGTAAAATAATATACAGCTGGAGTCCAAAGAATTTTCTTGGATGTAGGACATCATTTACACTCAGTCAACTAAAAGGTCTGATACCATATTACCATTTTGGTGAAATCTTAGAATCTTCTTACTTGTAAGCTACATGTCTGTAGTACCTACACAACAAATTTAATTTAATGATAATTTTTATACTATAGTAGTTCTCGCGGCATTTAATTATGTTGGGTTTAAATTAATCACTGAGATGTCCTACAAGTAAGACAAATCTTTTTACAACTATAAATGTCATGTCCCGCGCTGTTCGCTAATCGGAAATTAGCCGGCTAATTAGGAAATAAGGAAGGTAGGTAAATTACGAAGGGTAAATTATAAAAAAATATACCTCATGAGGTAGCGGCGGACTGGAGCTAGAAGCCAGGCTGGAAAGCGAGTGATGTCGTCGCAGATCGCTTTCACTTGGGGTGTCAGAGTCTGAAAGACGTGATGTTGAAGTCGAAGGCGGTGACAAATGCTCGCCGTCTGCTTCGTCTTCGCGATATCTCTGTTAAAAGTAAATGAAATAACAATGCATGCATTCAAATATCTTTGCGGGTATTAAGTTGGACGAAAAAGATACACAATTTACGCGCTGTTCTGATTGACCATGCTCGAGCGAGCCTGTCGATTGATCGATTTTCGAATGCAAAGCGCAGCACAGCTATCTGCAGCTAACTTAACACTCGCCTAGAAATTTGACGTGAAATTTGGGCTTCTGTCAAATGCTAGTTATGCTTTATAATAAGAATATTAGATCATTTGTCAACTTGCGATGCGTTAAGCGGTAGTTAACTCGGTCAATCATAGAAGGAAGAAAGTTATTAAATGAGATTCATTCCATAAATAACTATATAACTGTTCTGGTTCTAGAACATTCGGTCGTACATTCACGTGTCGTGTAATAAACCGAAAGAAAATATTTTAGGTTACCATAAAAATATAGAGCGAGGCTAAATGGCAATGCAATTAGGCATTGTTCCAAGCCAGGCGTAGTTGTTGTCCCAATAACAATTTCTCCAATCCGAGATTTGGAGCCAAATCTCCCACTGCCTATTTTCTATATGTAGGGTGTAATCGTTAAGCGTGTCCAGGCGATTACGCCGAGCCGACTTACATAATTTTATAAAAACTGAAAGATTCCCTGTGCGTGCCTCTTACATAGTCAACAACGATCAGCAAAATATCAAACTCGGATCCCGGTGGCTTTGGCCAATATAATAATATGTATAAAAATAGTTTTTAGAAAGTGTATTTTTGGAGGCACAAAGATCGAATTCCTTTCAGATGTTATCAAAAGAACTTGATGACCTTAATGAATCAAATTTAATCAATAACTTTAAAAACTAAAGACGATGAATATCATTTATTTTTACATTAATCTCTTCCATACATGTCTTCTGTCTTCCAAATATGACATTAGTCAAAAATTTTAGTTAAAATAATAAAAATATTTTGTTTGATGATTGCTGATTTTTAAGGTACCTGTTATTGACTTAATAAAGAAATAAAATAAATATTACTCTACACCATCAAGTCCCAAACTAAGCAGAACTTGTCTATAGGTACTAGAGGTACCATCAGCTGAAAGTTTTTTGATATCTCTAATAGTTAAGAAATAATCTCGTGGACACACTTAACGATTATACCCTGTATGTATGTGTGTTTGGCAGATAATTTTCGGATAGTTAAATAATGCACAAGACCTAACAGTACTTTTCTATTCTATAACTCTATTTATTTGTATCTACAGTACCTCGATAGCATAACTATTATAAACTAAGATCACATAAAACAAAATAAGTGAGATGCATTCTCTTCATGCTTTGTTAAGGGATATTAAAGCAATATGATAAAGTTACTTACACTAAAGCCAGCAGATTCTTCGTGAGGTTTTAGCGTGTACCAGTTTGGTTCGTGGTTCATAACAATTGTATCCAAGTCTAGTAGAACCTCTCCAAGGAAATCGTTGGGACCGTAGCGATTTAAATCCCAAACGGTGACCTGTAAGTACAACTTTATTTATTAAGCTGAAGAAGAAGAAGCAAAAGAAGTGATATTGACTGAAAACGATCTTACTCAAACGCTTCTACTGATTAGTTATCAGTAGAAACGTTTGAGTACGATTGTTTTTAAATGGATTTATGGAAAGCTTATCATCAACTCCCACTCTATATATGATTATTATAATGGCATACGCTTCTTTGATAGTATTTGTTGTAGTCACTGGAATATTAATGGAAACAACTACTATTATCGTTAAGTTGATCTCTGGTTTCAATTAGAGCTTTTCTTGTAGTGTAAGTATTAGGTACGTTTACGTTTATACATGGATGACTTTGTCATACGTTGCGTTGACTTATATTCACAAATCTCATAAAACATGTATTTTGTTCAACTTTTAATATTCTGAATCAATATTATATAATGCAAGCTATTGCCCGTGACCTTAATTGCGTGGAATTGTAAGGTTGAAACCTTACTACTCTGGTACCGCACCGTGGCGGTTTTTTTTACCCTTTTTCGCAACAAATTTCATTCCTGCTCTCTCCTATTGTTCGTTGCGTGATTTTTTAAGGCCTGCCTTTTGTAATAAATTGGCTATCCAACAAAAAAAAAGGCATATAGAATTCGGACCACTAGTTCCAGAGATGAGCGGGGCCAACCAAACAAAAAAGCTCTTCAGCTTTATAATATTAAAAGTATAGTAGATATATACCTCTAAAGTCCTCTTCTTTATGTCGGTGATTCGAATACCGCAGTAGACAAATGTCTGGTTCCATCGGGGTTCAAGTGTGTTGGCCAAGGTTTTAGTTCGGCGTTTGCTTTTTTCACTCTTGTCTGGGAGAAGAAATATTTTTGCATATGGGCAACGTGGCGAGCCGTCACTTCTTGAGGTAAGCCCACTTGCAGAAACAACAGTCACCAGAAGTTGAAGGGCCGTGATGTCAAAGTAAATCTTGAGCTAATGAGGGTAAAAAGTTGTGATCAAGCAGTACTCAAAATAATTGAATATTGTTTATTCTATGTCAGTGAACAAACCTGTATACGTCCAGCTACGTTTGAATTATGGTGATTGTGTCTGGCTGAGCGACGTCGTGAGTGTACATCGGGCGATCCCGGTGACGTCACCAACACGCTTGGCTTTTCACAACCGCCTATGACCTCCGTGTATACTTCTGTGTAGGTAGAACAAACAAATATTTTTATGATCCTTTTTTAGGTTTATATAAAACGATGCAAATTAATTGATTTTGAACTTTTTCGGACTAGACACTACCTTTTGTATAATGCTCAAAATTACTCTAACAAATAAAGGCAGTGTTTTTTTAGACTAAATGATGGATACCTTTGTGTGTTCTCCAAGGTTGAGCCGGAGGGCGTGTCGCAGCAAGCGGACGCGACACCACCAGCTCGACGTGAGAGTCGTGTTTGCTATCCGCTACCACTGACGCTACCTCCTCCGCAGTACGGCCCTGGAGTGGCACTCCATTCCATTGTAATACTTCATCACCTGCGCAGAAAGGTACGTGGTTTGAGAATTGGTCCTTTTCTCCAGATTGTCGACTTTTATATTTTTTAATCCAAGGTTAAAAAAAAAAAAAAAAAACAATTTAAATTAATACTAAATACACATTATATAATGTATGTGTATGTTTGTAAGGTCAAAATAATTACAATGCAATGTTTTAAGCTGGTAGAGATAGTTATGTTTTGGCAGCTCTACAGTTTCTATAAGACACCTTAGCAAAAAGCGTTTAAAAAAATGTTGTATGTCTGTTTGTTTCGGCTTATCTTCATAAGCTATCTCGGTTAGCTGACTACAACATATACCTATTTAGTAAAAGATGCCAACAATTTATTAAACTTACCTATTCTAAGTTGGCCTTCTAAATCAGCAATAGATCCTTTTTTGACCTTTTCGACAACCGCTCCACGAGTGCCGTCGGGCAGTAGATTGCCGCCCACTACCTTTAGCCCAAGTATAGCAGCCGAGGAATGGGAACTACCTTCTACGACAGTCTTCCTCAACACCATATGACCAATCATGCGGGTCCCATCGGCTGACACTTGCCAGCTCAGCGGAAACTGCCACACAATAAACTGTCATTAATGATATTGTTTGACGGTCACATTAGGTTTAAAAATATTACAATATTTTAAAGACGTAGTACATCTATTTTGTTTAAGCTTACCACTGTGTAGTTTACAAGAAAGTGCACAATCAACATATATTATATACGACGTAACTCATGCTCGCGAATGCAACCATGCTACAACTACTTATAAATTATTCCATCGATATCGTCTATCTACACGCACCAACACGCACACTACTTCTTTAAACACAAAATAACAAACTTAGAAGTGAGCTAAACGTATTTTACTGTCGTGGAAAATTGCAATTCAACAAAAACTCCTCTATTTAGGGACACGAGTGATTTTGAATAGAAATAATGGATTTGGGATAATCTAGATTTGGGGTTCTGTTACCTCCTGCTATCACAATTCTCGTCGAATAAAGACTAATAAAAAAATATAAAAATAAATCGTCGGTAAAACTGTTCCTAAATATAGTAATGCATAACAAAGCCGCAAAGCGGCACTAAGAATATAAATGGTTACTAGTTTGAAGCAACTAACCGAGACATTGTGAAGCGATCTATGTACCTTTGGGCAATCGCCTCTGTTTGAGTCTTCACTGGATGTGAAGGTGCTAGAGGTATCGATGCCCGAGTCTTTGGTGGCGGAATCCTGGCTGGTTTGGCGCTCGGACTCCCAGCGCAGCGAGGCCCAGTCGTGTGGCGCGCCTGACGCGTCACGCCCTCCGCGCGGAAACGTCGCTGCGCCTTCGTGGCCGTCAAAACGTACGGTCTTTTTTCTCCTCTCGGTAAAACGTCTATTGTCTGAGGAGTCCTCCCATAAATAGGCACTCTTATAAACCTCTCGATCAGGGCGCGGGCCCTCGTCTGGAGCGTACGGGCGCAGGTATGCCCCCTCACCGTCGTCGCGCGCTCGCCACCGGCAGTCGGTAACCGAATCGAAACTGCGTCCACCTGACGGCCCAGTCCTCGCCACATCGAACGCACCGCGCGCCTCTGCCTCGTAAGCGGCCGGTGAATGATTAATCAAATTGTAATAATTGTTGGCAGCCACGTTTGCGCTACGTAGGTGCGGGTGCCGAACTGGAGCACATGCCTCTAGTTGTCCTAAGAATGACATCGTATGAATAGCAACGTAACTCTTAGCGCCTGCGTCCGTTCTTGTTTAAGGTAGACCCACGCACCTGTACGCGCCCGGAACCAAATAAATTGACTGACTAACTATAACACTAAACATTTAACTTTCAAAGCGATCACATTTACTATAGAGTAACAAAGGAGCCTTGACGAAGTAGGTTTACTTAACAATTTATTAAAAATTATAATATTATTGCGTGTTCCCCCGGTTCAAAACAAATCAATCTAAAGCGGTGATCATCACGCACAAGCGGAAAGAATGTGTCAAACTTATCTGAGTAAGATAGTAAAACAGCACAATAAAATAAAGTACACGACCACAAACAATTCTAATGGATTCATAATAAAAATATGAACAGGTACACTTCTTTTCGCCCAAGCATGCGTATTTTGCTTGAACCATAAATCTTGTTCAAAAGCCACCTACATAAACAAAATGTTGTAAGTGTATTATATACGGTTAGATTGGATGCAATTTTTGGTTCAAACAACAGAAATCTTGAAACAGGGAAGTACATTCACTGATTTCATTTATTATTTTAGCTAATTAAGTTATTAAATATTTATAAGATCCATCCAAAATGTTAAACAAAACACTTAGTGAACGTACTTCGTAAGACAGGGTTGAAGACTACCGTCTTCGAAGAGAAGGACTTTATAAAACAGCCATCACAATTGGTTGACCAGAGAAAGAATAACAGTAATATTGATCATCACATCTAAACTTCAGCAATATAATTACAACGCATAATTAAATAAACTCCCGACAAAACTGGCCCTCTCACCGATAAGAATTTATGCATTTTTTCGTTTAACATCGTCTGACGCTGGCATCTGGAGGCCTCGGAACTGCTCTTATCTTTATTTGTACCTGCAAACAGGGTGATGACGTGATGAGGGCTACGCGCCGCCAGATCGCCAGCCCAGCGAAGAGTTGCGTAGTGGCTACCGGGCGCGTACAAGGGGCATAGTGCTAACAAGCAAAACGTACGCGGCGGTACAAGAATACAACATACTTTGATATTTCAAACCAGGCACCACACTATTTCTTCTGTGTGCGAGGTTTGAAACCCTCAAGTTTTCTGAAAATAAGGTTAATTGAGCAGACAGTGTATTTGTCTTGAATTGTTTAAATATTCGGGCACTAAAATGGAACAATTTAATACTACATGAAACAACGTGATGGAAATATAGGTAAAGATAAGTTTAGGTGCTCAACACTATCAGTTTCAGTGAAATTATAATACTTAGATAACTTAAAAGTAACAATTACCTGAGGCTACTTAAATAAATGAACACCTCGCACGGAACACCTTAACTTTATCATTGCGAAATGTCAGTGATGAACATGAGAATAAACGTTATGTATTTGTAATCTTAAACATGTTATACTCGTGGTGTAGTGTAGTGTGTGGGGTTGACAAACAAAATTAGCTTGGATGGAAAGGATCTTGTTGTGTTACAAGTGGTGGGATTGGGAAATGGGTGTTAGGCCAGCGTGCATACTCACCGCGATCACGATACTCGTCGTTCTCGTCGGAGACGCACTCGGGCACTTCATCGTCTGAAGAGGAAGACCTTGGTGGCAGCACCGGATGCGACGGCCCATGTGGCAGTAGATGCGATGGGGGCGGGAGACCCGAGTCCACCACACCGTATGCAGCCTTTTGCCTGGGATGCACTAAGTGAGGGTGGGTCCTCGCTAATCCTTCGAGTTCCCCGTAACACCTCTGATCTTGCTGACTGTACTGACGTCGCAGAGCACTGCTCGCTCTCTGTAGTGGAAGATTTTCTTTTTCTGCAGCACTATGCGCTCGCTCTAGTTTTGGTCTCTTATCTAACGCAACATCAGGCGTTGGCAAGCCTCGCAGATCGTTTTCCATACGCCATAACATCGAATCTTGCCCGGCATTTTTGTGAATCCATTGTCCAGTTTTAGATAAAAGTTCCTGTTTTTTACGGCACAATATACATACCCATATCACCTGAAACAACGGACGCGAGGGGCTTGTTAAGCTAGATGTACGAATTTGATTAGGGTTCACTTAAGGACCATTAATTACGTGAAAGATTGTTGACCTTGTTAGAGCGAAGGGTGACTTTTCCCCCGCATCGAGCGCAGCACCTCACTCGACAATAATGGCACGAGTGACCGACGCCGTCAGCAAACTTAGTCTTGAGGCAGATGTGACAAGTGGCTGCTAGCTCTACGCCAGCTGCGCGTTGCATCTCATTCCGATTGCGGATCGTTTGTTCGAGCACGGCGACTTCATCCTGCTTCCGTCTGTTTGTCATAAACAAATTAGTTTGCATTATAGCGCTAAGCTACTAAACCGTATCGAACTATCAACTAAACTTGTGTACCTACAGAGTCTTAAGGGCTAAAATAAATATGATGGAGATTTTAACTAAGCTATTCATTAGGATTCATTGATCACACATCACACATATTTGAGACGTTTCCCAACAGACGGCCTTTAAAAAGATTTATTCGATCATACAGATCCGAAAATCTTCGGAGACAGGCAACGAATCTCTTCAAAACTATCAACTAATCACCCAGAGAATGAGTATGCCTATGTTTATTATTTTCAACATTACATAACATACAACAACGTCTGTATAATAATAATATGCTTTGATGGGCAAGCAGATGTATAAGTATTAATGTGATTTTAAGGGAATTAACGCGATTAAATTTATTTACCTGTCGGTGCTTGACGTTTTGTCAAGGTTGCTTTGTCTAAATCATCAACCTCACGAACGAATCTAGGGTGCTGTTAAATCAGTCTACTTGCGACCATGACAATAAATTTAATCGCGTTGATTCCCGTAAACTGATATCAATAAATATGAAACGCGAAAGTTTAATAGTTATTACAGATGTATAAGTGCCACTAAACAATCTCTTCTTTTTTTTATCAATAAAAAAAAAGAAAGGCTTTGTCGCTTTTCTCTGTTATGGACGGGTCATTCTACGATTTCTATTAGCAAATCAAAACGATTGCTCGTGTACCTAATAGTATTGCTAACCACTAAAAAGGCAACAACGATAATAAAAAAACCAGATTAATGGTGCGGAAAAAAAAAATGCTTGATCATCGACATCAAAATCTATTTGACGTTGTTATGATTTTTTTTTAAATTATCTTTTAATATATTATTTCGATGTATTGATACTCTTAAATCATCGTTACTTTTTGTATATTAAACCGAGATCTCCGATGGTCGCCATGTTTATTAACCGACTCTCAAAAAGGAGGAGGTTATACATTCGATTTTTGTTTTTTTTTTTTTTTGAATATAATTGGATTTAAAATAATTAAATTCAAAAGTGCAAATAAGAAGATAAGTTTAAAAAAAATTTCAAAAGTGTAATCCGGCATTAAAATTTATCTAAACAAATACTTATTATAAAGATGAAAGCCAAGATTTTTTGTTTGTTTGTTTGTTCAAATTTAAAAATTATCGGACCTATTAAAAAAAATCTATCACCAGAGGAAGCTAGTTGTTTATTTCTTAATATTATTTATTATTATTGTTTAATTATTATATTACTTTATATTATTGTTTGCAATAATTGCAATGCGTTTTAAAATATCGTTGGATTTCGTTCTTGGTAGTTATTTAAAATTTTATTGCACACCATAAATTATTACACTCCTATTCCAAAAAGATTAATTCAAAATTATTTTAAGAACGTTATTAAAGTCAGTGAAAAACTATTTGGAATAATTGCACGAATTCGCAAAGGAATCAACTACGTTATTCTACGTTATTTATTTATTTCATCTTAAAATTAAGCTAAATTATGTAATTCCATAAAAAAACAAAGAAAGGAAAGATTTTTTTAACCTGAGCCACTACATCAACTAACGGCTAACTGCAAATCTAAAGACGATAATACACGGTTCAATATGCCAATAAAGCAAAAGATTTGAACGAAATATTAAAACCAAATTTAAACTTTGTAAAATGGGCTTTAGACACAATAAAGGCCAATTATTATATATTCTGCAGCAGCAGTATGCAGTATGAACAATGAACACAGATGTAACAACTAAAGTATGCAGGTGTACTTACACAAGTATTTTTACAATATCTTCGATATAGGTCAAAAAGTAGGTCAGATAAATTATAATAATACGCCAAATAGGTCAAAGTATATTTTCTTTTGCCAATTAATACACAAAAGAAGCAAATACTAAAAGAAGTGAAATTACAAAAAAATACATCACGATCGAACCGAATAAAGATATCCGTTTGTTAATTTTGATTTATTTGTAAGGCTTCTTTATAAAAAGTTGTACGTTATGGTATTGATTAAATTAAAAAGGCAAAGAAACAGCTACAGTTCCCAAGTAAATAAATGCCTCGAGTCAGATAAAGACAGTAATTGAATTATTGTATTATATTTTATAACGATGCAGCGATGCGCCATTAAATTCACTGCCAGTTTAATGCGGCACTACCAACGCGCACATTTAGACATTGGTTTAGCGAACACCATAATGTATCTAACTGAATTTATCTTCGGAGATAAAATAAACTGATATGAAAAACACCAATGTTAAAGGGTAGGTAACAGCGCAGTACAACTATTTATCTACGTCAATACTTTGCTATTCACTTATCTCTGGTACACCAGCGCATATGATATGTGCTTACGTACATCGAAGGCTCTGCACAGGATCACAAAACACAATAGCAGTTGGAATTCGGCATCGACAACCAAGCAGTGACCGCTTTGGACAACTCTAGATCGGTGGAATGACGCAGAAAAGGCACACAGCACTTCACAAGTTAGGTTGGTGCATTACGTCTAAGCGAGAGACATGGCGACACGGGAGGGGCGCGGGGTAGTCGTGGGGCACACCTCATGATCTCGCTCTCGCGCTGCTCCTCCTGTCGTTGGCGCATCATGACACCCTCGATGATCGCGCGCTCCTCGGCCGTGAGGTGCGACAGGTCCGGCATGTCGGCCATGGCGGGCGGCGGCAGGCCGCGAGCGGTGCGCGGGCCCGCCGCGTGCTGCGGTGCTGTGCCCGCGGCGCGCCACTCCGTTCGGAGGTTTATTTAATAATGCCGGGCGGGCCAATAGCGCGCACCCGTCTACTGACGTCAGCACGAGTATTGATCGCGACAGCCGCGGCAGGCCAGCAGGCGGCAGGGCGGGCCACAGCCTACATGCGCGCGCATTTCAACTATGCAGCGATCTTTGTACACTACTCTCTCAGCTCCGCAGCTGCTAACTTCTAATTATTAACTATTTGATTAATGATTATTATTTATAATATTATATTTGTATGTCTTATGATAAAATGCCATTAGAAAAAGCAAAAAGGAATGCAAACAATAGAGATCACCGTGTTTTTTTACTGACTGAGACTACAATTTGATGCTGCATGTGTGTAACTTACCCGATGATGAACAAATTATTGATCAGGGGTTTAAAATAGAATCATCCACTGGCTATAGAAGCCTCGTTTCAATTTCTTTGACGTTTTAATATATTTGAGCACATACATTGGGTACCGACGCTGAATACGTGCACCTTTGTATCAAGAACTACGAGAAATAGCAGTGTTTTGTCCAACTAAAGTCACAAGAAGGGTTCGTCAACAAATTACGTGAGGGTTTCGAAAGGAAAAAAAAAAAACAGATTGATTAGAATTAAAACATGTTTCAATTCTTGTCTAAAATATGCTAAATATATCGGACAAGAAATCGTAAAAAACACCTTACGCAATTTATGGACGACCCCTAATATACAAGCCTTTTTCTCTGCTATATGCTATTATACTATGTCTTGTTATATTATTTCTTCATTATACTGCCCTATTGTTAACCGACTTCAAGAAAAATGAGGAGGGTTTTTTTTTGTTTTATCTTTTTTTTTTGTTCGACGATTACTCGAAGACACCTGGACCGATTTGAGAAATATTTTTTTGTCGGTACGCATGTCAGGTATGGTCAAATCGAATAATTTCAAGGGTAACCCTCAAATCTTAAAGGCTTCTATATTGTTTTTCGTGTAATACCTAATGTTGAATAATTGCATCTAGCAGTCAGCATTTCATGTTGCTGGAAGGTAGAATTCCTCAAAGGTTAGGAGTTCGGGAATATTTTTTACAAATATAGACATCTTATGACCGTTTACTGTTTACTTTCAAGTGAGGCGGACACAGATGAGGCGAGTCGTTGAATATTACTGTGTATTTTTACATTTTAATCCACTTTTGTTCATGAAGTCGGTTTTTTTGGAAAATTATTTATCGTGATTGTCATAGTTATTATATTATTATAATACCCTCTCATCTAATTTTAAACTTAACAATCCTTCGCAGGCGCGGATGATATTGTAACTTAATTATTTGCGCCTTTTATGCCTTCTATAAGATGTATATTTATGTGCCTGCCTGGCGCTTAGCCTACCATACATCTGATTTCGCAATCCCTCCACCCGCCCTGTGAGCTGGCACGGAAGCAAATTTTAAACATGCGCTTAAGCTCCGTAGATCCTGCTTGTCTCTGGGCCGTTGCGAGGTGGGAGTCAGGTTTGTGGCTGCAGGCTGAGTGCAGGCCCTCCCATCGCCTAACACTTTCACCTAGATACTGTTTCTTTCAGAAACGTGGTATCCCTTGGCAACGGCGTACTATGTACCTAGTGATCCACACCGCTGTGGCACTGTCTTGAGCGCCTTCGGTCTATCTTGCGTAAAAAGTGCAGGTAGGTTTGCCCGCAATGACAGCCACAACGATGTCAGGTTCTTACCACCGCCAAGTACGCAGCTATATTAGAACCATCATGGTTCAACCATATGGCCTTAGCCGTGATGATAGGAATGAATTTTGTTCCCTGGAGGGCCTGTAGTGTGGGATGTTACTTTTGTAGACACACTGCCGCTGACACATCTTGCCGGGATTCAAGAAAAGGCTGGTGCGGTGGCGGTATCTGCAGAGTGCCTCAAAAGGCGCAAATAATATGTAGTCATCACTATCAGTCTGCTTGACAGTGGAAATATTTTTGTGCCGGCTTTTAGGGTAGAGACGATGGGACCGTGGGAAACAGGGTACGTTTGAATTGCCGACGTTATATTTCAACAGCTTAGCTGTGTAAACGAATTGCCAATATGTTTTGTAGGCAACGAAACTAGGATATTTCTCTTCTTATATGAATATATTATATTTTTTTTTTTTTTTTTTTTTTTTAACCCATGATGTCCCACTGCTGAGCAAAGGTCTCCCCCATACCCGACCACAATTCTCTGTTTTGGGCTCTGTCTGTCCAATCCCTCCAAAACGAGTCTAAATCATCCCTCCAGCGCTTTCTGGGCCTACCGCGACGTCGATGACCGTCCTTGGGTATCCATTCGGTGGTTATTCGCGCCCATCTGTTTGGGTGCATTCTGGCTAAATGCCCCGCCCACTCCCATTTAAGTTTGGCAGATTTATTGCCAACGTCAGCTATACCGGTCTTGGAGCGAATTATTGTATTACGGATCTTATCAACGACTCTTATGCCTAAGATCCCAAGTAGCACATTAGTGAATTTTGCAACTTATCCTATAGCTTTAAGTCGCAAATGAGTGGTTTAACAGTATTTGATGGCACCTATAGCTTTAGACTCTACTTATATTTGTATATGAGTACATCTTATTTCTCGCAGTTGCATACGAATGTATTTTGTTTCTACTTTATTTCTTATGGTTTTATAAAGTCGATTTTGTTACTCATAGTTGTAAACAGGTTTTAATTTTTACTCATTTATTAACCACAGAGGCATATGAGGTCTTGAAATCACCGTTTTGCAACTGTTCAAAATAAGCGGTTACTAGTCTTTATATGGCACTTCTAGTGCTAAATGAATAGTATAATAGAGTAGTATATCACCTGTAGTGGTTGAAGGGATCATTTTGCAGCCCTTGTGGAACCTAACGTGATTGTATCTTTAAGTGCTATTGTACTCTTTTATGCCACTCCAACGTGTAATTAAGTGTCAAAGAAGGGTTGTTAAGAACCAAAAGCATCTATTTTCCCTTATTTAAAACCACTATCGATCTGATAGTTCCAAAAATACGTAATTTGTTACCTATTATTTCTTAAGACAGATTGTTCTGCGTGTTACGTTGTCTTAAATCTTTTGATTCGGTTGATAAAAAGTTCATAGGCAATAAATTACTTAATTAAAAATGAATTCCGTAAAATAGAAAAATTATTAACTGTCAACAGAAATCCTTACTAATATTATAAAGGCGAAAGTTTGTTAGTATGGATGTATGTATGGATGTTTGTTACTCTTTCACGCCAAAACTACCGGGTCGATTTCGATGAAATTTTGCACACATGTAGCTTATAGTCTGGATTAACATATAGGCTACTTTTAATTGACATACCACGCGGGCGGAGCCGCGGGCGGAAGCTAGTAAATAATAAAGATAAATTTGTCAAGAAAATTTCACTGTAAAATTTAAGGGTTCCGTACATACATAAATGAATCAACATTTTTTTGCGTATTTTAAACACATTTTGGACATGATTTGTAATGTATTTAACGCAATCTAGTAGATTTATTTTCGGGTACCAGATCTGAACAGAAGATTCTTTGAATCTTTTGAAATCTGCTAGGAACTTCATTCCCGGTGTTAGAGCAAAAAAAACCAAGTGTCGAATAATTATATATTTTTTTATTTAACCTCTCAACGCTTTCAATATAATACAAGATTATCTTTTCTTCAGCTTTCATCTTGGTGATATAAATTTGAAGTCATCTTCTAATGATGGTAATTTGACTGAAATGTGCGGAGTCTTGAGGACCCCTAATTCGCCGATCCACCGATTTGCCACTATAACATACAAATGAGTGATTTTTAGAACCTACAGTGCCAAATAGAGACTAAATAAGAGAAAATTAGAACTAGTGATCCCTTCTAAATCGCCATATTTAAAAAATGGTAAACAACATACAAATAAGTGATTTTTAGAACCCACAGTTCTAAATAGGGACTAAAAAAGTGAAAATTAGAACTATGTGATCCCTATAAATCGCCATATTTAGAAAATGGATTAATTAAAAATGTTTTGTTTTGAACAGTGTTTTATCACACTGATTCAAAATCACTGAGTTATGTGAATTGTAACTAATGTACTTAGGCATTATACTTAGTTTAAAACCATTATGTTAAGATTTTAACGGTATTTTTATTTTATTGTATTATTTCGTCAATAGAATAAGCACTCTATGAATAATTAATCTTGATCAAATAGAAGGCGCGTTGAAATTTACTAAGAAAACATACTATGGTTTCACAGTAACAAAACATTCGCAAGGATTTTATGCTGTAGTTGGTTATAACTCAATGCTGCATTATATGAAGTTAGTACTCACCAAATATGCAAATGGAATCCAAAATAAAATGGTTGCACTAAGTGTTTACTGTAACACCACCACAGAACAATATTTCTAAACGAACACCACTCGAAACTTTAATTGTCTCTCATTTATCACTTATTGAATGACAGAACGAATGAAATGTTTATTAATCGTTCACTTCGCACAACTTACACTCACAGTTGTAATTACCTCTTAGGGTGATTGTTAGAACTCCTATAGATCCCATTTGTAACCAAAATTAGGCTGCAATTTTTCGCCAAATGGTTCCATAATGGTGGCATAAGGGTTCGCCCCACCTTTGTAGAACCTAATTATAGCTGTAAATTTCACTCGACGTTACCAATAGATATGATATAGAACTATTTTAGAACCCATTTGTGCTACTTGGGATACTTCGCTCCATTGACCTCTGACATACTTTTAGTCTGGCCTTCTGTGACTCAGTCAAAGACCAAGTTTGAGCACCATAGGTTAGGATAGGCAGGATACACATGTCCAAGAGTTTGCGTTTGAGTGATAAGGGCAGATCCCCCTTCATGAATGTCTTCATGGACCAGTAGCTCTTCCAGGCATTTTCGATTCGACGATCGATTTCCTGGTCTTGCCTGTTTTCGAAGGAGACCAACTGGCCCAGATAGATATACTCATTGACATATTGTATTTCCTGCCCATCGACCTCAACCCTATGTTTCGTGCTATTGGTCATAACCTTGGTCTTCGACCGATTCATCAGTAGTCCGACTTCAAGGCTCGCTACACTCAGTTGCTGAAGCATTTGCTGTATTTGGTCTTTAGATGATGCAAAAAGGACAATGTCATCGGCAAAGCGAAGGTTTGTTAATCTTTCCTTGCCGACCACAATGCCTGCAGTTTGCCAAACATCTGACAGCTTTTTGAAGATTTCTTCAAGCGCACTGGTAAACAATTTAGGAGACAGCGGGTCACCTTGTTTCACACCTTTGGTGACTTTAAATGATGGGCCTGACGACTCGAGTTTTATGTTGGCTGTGCTATTGTTGTAGATAATTTGGAGCAGGTTTATGTAAGTTTCTGGTATGTTTTGATTTTTAAGAGCTGAAAATATTGCTGAATGTGTTACGCTATCAAAGGCCTTGGCATAGTCGACAAACGCTACATACAGAGGCATGCGAAATTCTAATGCCTTTTCGATCACTTGGTTTAAAGTCTGCAAATGGTCTATGGTAGAAAAGCTTCGGCGAAACCCAGCTTGTTCTGATGAATATATTATATACTTAACCAATATTCAACGTATTGCCTCATTTGTGTATAACTTGAAAGAATACAGTAAATGGCCTTAAGGTAATATTTAATAATTATCCCCGTACTTCTAACCGTCGAGGAGTTGTACTTTCCAGCATCAGCTCAGCAACATGAAATGCTGATTGCTAGATCAGATGCAAATATACAAGTAGATTTAGGTAATATACGAAAAACAATATAGAAGGCTTTAAATTTGATGGTTGTCCTCGATATCTCTAGGGTCCCCAGGGTGACCTGATGAAAAAAATATTTTTTCAAATTGGTCCAGGCGTCTTCGAGTAATCGACGAAAAAACAATAGGTATTTATGGTACAAGTGAGAAACGTTTATATTTCTGTTGTGAGTGCCAATTTTAAATCTTGATCTGGCGAAGTAGTCTTGTGTTGAATCACGAGCGTAGCGAGTGATTCTAACAAAGACAACTTCGCAAGTGAAAGATTTAAGAGGTCACGAACTGGAAATATTTTTTTCTTACGCGTTACATACAAAACTTTTCACCTCTTCCAGTAAGAAAATATTAAGATTTAAATAAACTCGTACTCGATTGCTTAGCTTTGGATAATTCTATGAAATACGACAGTAGAGAATACCGATTCAGAATGCGTTTTAGCGCGTCGCCACTTATTAAATATGTCGTACGCTTTCAAATACTTCTCACGTGATTTTTCTGGTTAAAAGCCAACTTCTGTGTTAGAAGCAAGTTGTCTCTACTCTTTTGGAGTTCCACAAAGTTCTTTATCACTTGATTCACAATTTTTTTGTTAAAAAGTTTCTTGCAGTCAACAATTAAACTTATGAAAAGAATTTATAGTTTCCCGCGATGAATGACACTGACACAGACACACTTTTTTTTTTTAAGAATGCGTTCGGAAGTTTGTTCCTTAGCATTTATGTATGGAGTCTAATATTAAAAACTTATTTTTTATTAAATTTAATGGCTAATCACGAATATAAAAACATTAAAATACTCAATAAGCGTGTATTTATATAATTAAAAAAAAAATAAACGTATCGTTTGTAGTTAGTTATTTAATAAAATTGATGTCAATGTTTATTACTAGCCTACATGGTGGCTGCTTTGTTTTTTTTTAGCGTCTATTCCATTGACTACATAAAAAAAGGCAGGACTGAGTCTCTTGAAACACTTACTGAAGCACCCATAGTAAGTCACACGTTCACACAGAACACACACATTGACACAATAGTAAGTCAATCGCCCGCCATTACGCTTTGGACTGTGCTGTTGCGCGGATGTTCAAGTAAAATAATTTAAAATGCCGTCTTGTGTTGTGAAAAGCTGCCGAAACCATAGCGCCTCGACAAAAAAAAACCAGGAGATCATTTTTCATAGGTAAGCAAGTAATATATTCAGCTTATTGCCTAAATTATATCGTTTTCGTAAAAAAATATACCAAAACTATCAGTGTTGACAGTCAATAAATATTTTCATTTACCCTGAATTTGGGTAAATATTTTTTAGTAGTATAGTTTTTTAGTAAAGTATTAAATACATTTAGTATAAATTATTATTCTATGTTTTATAGATTTCCTGCTGCAAACGACGCATGGAAAAATTATTGGCTAAAAATAATTAGAAACTGCAGAAATGATAACAGTTGGTATCCATCAAAATATAGTGTAGTCTGCAGTATACACTTCGAGGAAATTGATTTATATAAAACAAAAGGTGGACTTATTCGCATTGTCAGCTTTGCCGTACTAAAAAAGGTAAAACAATAGTATATTGTTTTAAATAAAGTATTAAATTAATAAATAACAGTACTTTAATCTAAAACTTTTTATTTCTTAGTTTAGTTTATTAGTATTTTTTTTATTTGCCAATATTTATTTGAAATATTGAAAAATCGCATGTAAATGAATCTAAGCTTCGTGATTGTTGGTTTAGTTTAACTTAGATATTATATTTGGTTTGTACATTTTGTTGACGTTTTCAAGCACTTTCTGATAGGTTATGTAATGAAGAATTTTTGTTTTTTATTTTTTTGATAACTGCCATAACTTATCCTACTATCCGATTTCGGCTCCAGGTCCTAAACTGGGACACCCTGTATATCACTAAAGCATCTTCACCATCTAAGAATCGCCGTAAGGAAGCGCCGCAGGAGTTGTAATTTTAAAATATTTTCCAAAAACTGGGTAGCTGCACTAAAGCATCTTCGCTGCCTTGCGTCAGGAGTGCCCAGAGCAACGAATTTTGTACATATTCCCTT
The DNA here is from genome assembly GCA_905147285.1 of Hypena proboscidalis. NCBI lineage: Eukaryota > Metazoa > Arthropoda > Insecta > Lepidoptera > Erebidae > Hypena > Hypena proboscidalis. The sequence continues at coordinate 13,592,008 of LR990128.1, read as the reverse complement.
AATAAAAACAAACAACTTCCAGCTGCAGGCCCGCATCGACTGCTAGAAATATAAAATCAACTTTGTTTCGAAATTCAAACATAAAGTTGTTTTATATTGTTTGGTTTTTGGCCACGGTAGTATAAAACTACCTATATCATGTTTGATGGTAAAAAGCAGCAAATAAAAAAATATAAGAACTAAACCTCTAAAATATTTATTTAAATTATTGTAAAAATGTGGGTAATATTTCTCATGGCTGGTAACCCCTAACACACGCACACATAAACAGACCGCCGCCATTTTGGTGCTTCCATCATTTTATAAGTGACATTCTCTCCTGCTTTTTTTATGTACTCTATGGTCTATTCATTGGAAGGATTTTGTGTTTCGAAATTTGAATCACTTTGCCTCACTAGTGAGTAAAAAGCGTTTTTACTCACTGAATTCTCACAAGCAAACGATCTTTCTCGTGCTGGTGAGGTGAAAAAAAAAATTAACAAAAATAATACACAATCAATGCCCTGCTGGCATGATAAAAGTTTGGTGGGAACATTCCTTAAGAAGTAATATTTATTTTGAAATAAAACCAAGGTATTTTTATGGCACTTAAACACCGCTAAACGAGACAATTAGGTAAAATTTGGTCTGACGATCTTCAACGCTGGATACGCTAGAAGAGATTTAATATTTCTTTGTAGCTTTTAGTGTTTTGTAGGAAGTGTTGTTTCACTTTTAATTAATTTTGGAACATACTAAATACGATCCACGCCAAGCATTTACTTTCAATCAGAATAGACGTGGGGCCCTGCTAGGTATACAGACAGCCTGACGCTGCCTAAGCTAGGTCTCAAAACCGGCCAAGTGCGTGTCGGGCCACGCGCAGTAGGCTTCCGTAGCTAGTCGTAACAACATATTTCGACTTAAAAGGGATTTACTATCTGTATTAAACAAGTAACATCTTCATACAAGTCATTCAAAGGTTTTTGTAATTTGCACGAATTATTCTAAGTAACTGCATTTTACACTTTGGACCCCAATTACTCTAGAACTAATTAAGTTAAAGTAACCAGATAAATAGCGTCCTTCAGATAGGAAATGTTTGTAGTACACGAAACCAGCTAGCACGTATGACGAGATGTATGAATGTTAAGGAAGCGAAAGAAGTATGTAAGGAGCGAAGCACATGGCGTTCCATCGTCTCTGCCTACCCCCGTGGGATAAAGGCGTGATTTAATATATGTATTATGTATGTTTATTTATGTTTCAAGAATTTTGAACGAAATATTCTGAGTAACTGCATCTGACATTTCGGACCCCTATTCCTCTTGAACTAATGAAGTGAACTTATCCGCTATAGTTTTCCTTTAAAGTTCATTACATGTACTACCGACACAATTTTTTTCAGATTTTAGGATCCAGTAGTTTAGCTTTTAGAGGGGGGGGGACGCCCTACTCGAACAAAAATTTGCTCTTTAAAGTTAATTATCTCGCAAACGGATCCCTAAATCAAAAAACTGTCTTAGCAACCCCTAAACGTTTTTAAAAGTCCTATCTAACAATACCCCACACTATGGGGTAGGCGACAAAAAAAAAACATCCCTACTTTACATGTACCTGAAAAAAAAAATATTTTTCCAAATTTTACTCTACGACTTTCTTTGTTTTCAGTTTCAGTTTTCTAGCACCAACGGTTTCGTCGCTATGCCGTGGACAGACAGACGGACATGGCGAAACTATAAGGGTTCCTTGTAGGTACTACGGAACCCTAAAAATGGTCATGTTACATTGTACTGGGATCGATCTATTATATAATTAAAACAGATGAGACTATCGCGGCCAATAAGCCAGATATTGTGGTAATAGAACGACCTGGGGCGTCTCGCAGTGACTGTTAACATCACTGATGCATGACGAAAATCTTAAATAAGCAAAAAGACAAGTCAAATATCATCACTTCACTACATAGTATAAAACAAAGTCGCCTTTTCTGTCCCTATGTGCGCTTAAATCTTTAAAACTACGCAACGGATTTTGATGCGGTTTTTTCCAATAGATAGAGTGATTCAAGAGGAAGGTTTTTATGTATAATACATGCATAGAAAGGGGGAATTGTTTTACTCCAAATTTAACGCGTGCGGGCCACGGGCAGTAATGAATAAATCAAACTACTGGATCGATTTTAATCATTTTTTCAGTGAGTGACATAGGCTATAATTATAATACCCGTGCGAATCCAGAGCGGGCCGCTGTGTTTTTTTATACAACGTTCACAGTTTTTCTGTAGTGTATTTAGTATCAGCATTGTACCCGTGCGAAGCCAGGGCGGGTCGCTAGTTTGCTATAAGTGCATGAGATTGTCGGAATGTGGAAGGTAGATTCGGCAATTAATGGCAATATTTATCAGTTTTGACTTGAAAAAGCACCATAAAACCCAGTCAAATTGCGAATTATTGACAAACATATTATAGGTCTTCGGGCTCCTAATGGATTATCTGATGGATTGGTTACAAAGAGCTTCAAACACTTAAAGAGACTCTCGTTGGGCAGTTGGATAGGGCTTGATGCAGAAGACGGTGCTTCTGGACACGGCGTAACCGTGAGGTGTTTCTCGACTCGGAGCCCTAACTGCGCCGCGGCCGGTAGCTTGGTACCTGTACTCGATGCCGGTGAATAGATGATAACATAATATCTATAAATAGGATAGGAAAAAATAATATAATGACCGATTGATTACGAAATTAGTTATTTTTTATTATTGTTGCAAAGAGCTTATAGTAAATATTATATTTTATAATTTAATAATTGAAACTATTCACAGTCACAGTCTAACGGTGGCGGCTCACATTCTCCCGGTTTGAAGTTTACATGATCGTTATGAAATAACGATTCTGTTTCGCCGTTCTGCCATGGGAATCTTTTTGAAAATTTGCGCATGTATTCATAATCACGGCAATTCGCTTGGTCCTTGTGTGGCGGCGCATGACCCAGCGTCAAAAAAGCATGAGCAAAAATTAGCGGAAAGCACACTATGAAAACAATTAACTTATATTTCTGCCAGGAATCATTCTGTGGGTGAAATTTAGGTACACATGGATTTGGTGGTATCGGTCCTTGTATGCAATCGGCAGGAGGTTCAATTCTCTTACCGGATCCCGGTACTTTTTTACCCCCTCCCCCTCGTGGAGGACAACAAAAGCTATATTTTCTCATTGTAGGAATAAGAGTTAATTTATTTAGCCCGGCCATTTTAAAACAATTTGTTAATTTAAATTTTACTTGTAATTTTCATTTTTTTATAATTTTATAAAATAATAAAATAAATCATATGCCCAACTTGGGTTTAAGATTTTGACGTAAACGTCTTAATTTTAGAGTTTTTATTACTTTTTGTTCATTTATGATAAAAAAGGTTTATAAGGTGATTATTGTCCTGGCCGATTTTGTGAGTGTTTACTGCAAATCTGCAATTTATTATATCGATAAACAAATAAAAAAATATTTAGCATTGACGAATTACTAGTATTCTTGTTAATCCTCTCCAGCTAAGTTTAGTTCGCTTGTTTAGGAGGAAGTTCACAACCGTGGTGCAATGACCAGGATTCGAAGCCACGACCTCTCGATCGTAATGACCGATGCCTTATCCATTGCGATTGTATATTTAAAAAAAAAACAATTATTTAAAAAAGTCGGCGCTCTGGCTCTTGGTAGAATTAACACTGATACTTTCATAGTTAATAGAAATATTTTTAAAATCGTCGGCTCCAGCTGCGCTCTCTGACTTTTTACAATTATAGTTCTTAAAGAAAATATTTTCATATTTCGACGTTTACTGGGATTTTTTGCAAAGGTACTCGGCAACTGCCACTGAATTGTTAAATAACTTAGTAAGATTGGATTCTTGACAGTAAAAGCACTTGGGCGACACTTGTTATTTTTTGTTAGTGCCACTTGTTAGCTTAGAAGTTTTTTTAATCTAATCGGTATGTGAAATGTGTTGAAAAAAAAAATCTCAAAATCTGAGTTGACAAATGGCAACACTGGTCAAGGAGTAACATAATGGTACGTTTATAGACTCTCCTCGAGACTTTCTACGTGGCTCGCGATGTGCGGGCGCGACGAGCGTCTGTTTGTATTCGCGTTGATTTCAGCCCGCAAGATGGTGGATGTCGATTATTTATTAACATCAACTCTAGGATCCATTACAGTTAATAAAAAATACTTGTATAACAAATAAATTTTAATGTCTTTTTTAGTAGAGAGTAGCACTGTAAATAAAATTAGTTTTCATTTGGATAACTTTTTATAAAAACTTAACTTTTTGTACTTCAAGTCAAAAGTTATCAGTAAAAGCAGGCACTTAAAAACCTGAAGCGAGCGCACGATCCTCCGCACGAGGCACAAGTTTCCTCGTGGCTTTTAACACTTGCGCCTCGTGTCTTTACTCCTGGGCTCGTCTCGCGCGCGACTCGTCGAGTGTCTCAGTGCACCATAACAGTTCTGTCATCTTTGACGTAACGTAGAGTAGATGAACATAGATGAATGAAGGTGATTTGTTATTATTTATTTACATGTATATCAAAAATAATATCTAGTAATATCTACCTTATTCTTAAATTACAAATCTGATAGATATTTCATTTGCGAGTGTAGGTACATAAATCTCATTTTATAAACTGATAATGTCTGTGCATTGAACATACGAACTGTAAATCAGTTTTTATTTTAGCATGTTTGGTGGGTGATGTCGAGTTGTTCTGCTAGATAAGATATTGAAGGTATTCAGGATTGGCTAAAGTTAATTATGTTAGGAATGGACGTCTGATAAAGTACCGATAATTCTATAGATAAACTACATTCGATGTGGATTTGCTGTGCTATATGTAAGTTATAATTCATATTGATAAATATATTCTACCTGCTTGGCTATTTTTTATTACTTAGATATATTTTTATGTAATAATTCTAAAAATAAAAAGAAGGTACTTGATATGGTTTTCGATATTGTAATTGTTTTGCTTCGTAGAATAACCCGATAGATGATGACTCATATTGATGTTGTGAACCGGCGCGCGTCGGGCGTCGGCGAAATAATGATGTCATACACATAAAAACTCGCCGGCGATCGCTCAATCGCTTCGCTCAGTGCGTCCCAAACCCACTTAAAGTACGGCTGTATTATTAAATTAATAAATTCGTTTGTTTTAGTCATACTATTTTCGGCTATAGCACCAAACAGCTCTGAAGAAAAAATGGACTCGAAGGCTATCTCTTCTACTATCGCCGGCTTTGCCGCCAAATTCTGTAATGTAAGTACCTACCCAAATATTTAAACAATTAAGATAACTATTTATATAATTATACTTATATAGATAGTTAAATAAAAAAAGTGCACTCCTAAACATGCCTGATGAGAGGCTTGTAATGACATACATTTTTCAATTTTTTGAAATGGTTTAGTTGTTTTTGAGTAAATTGTTATAGAGAAACAAATAAACTAAAAATAAATCAATCTACTTGTAATATTAGTTTCATAGAAGAATTAATTGAATCATAGCCTTTTCTATCTTTGAAGGTCTTTCATTATATTGCACAATTTTTTTAAAAAACATAGGTCATTGGCTTAGTCACTCTGTGTTCTTTTTTTTAATTATTATGCTATGGTATGCTATGTCTGTGGAATGCAGTAATATACTTAGATTCAAAGTAGAACTTGATCTGATTTTGCTGTGAAGGGTTCAATGTTATGATTTGGTTCCACCTAATCATATTCCTCTGGTTTGGACTGAATCAACTCAACCCCTATTTATGACTTCATACTTAAAAACTGTTCTTATTAAAAATATACTGTCTATTTCACAAAGTAATATGTAATTTAAAGATTGAAACTTAATTTTTGTCTTAAGTAAATGTGATAAAAACAAGTATACTGGAATATTAACATATAACATAATTTTATTACTTTAAACTTAATATTTATCTTAAATGTGAGTTTTTTTTAATAGTTATTACAACAATAAAAATTTAAATCAAAATCCTTTACTTACCACTCATACTTACTGTATAAGGCCATGTTATTTCATTAGCTGTAGTTTTTTGATAGTTAAAATCATGTTCTAATACATTGTCACAAATATTGTAGGAAATGTCAAAACACTCGTACTTTGATAGATACTTAACAAACAGATATCATATATAAGAACTTCATTCACTATAAGTTGGGTGTTTGTACTTTTAGGAATTGGAAAAAGGCAAGAGTGTGGTGTCTTCCCCACTGTCTGCAGAGTTTCTACTGGGACTGTTGACTTTGGCAACAGAAGACCCGTCACATTCAGAACTACTCACGGCTTTAGGTCTTCCTGATGATGAATCTGTAAGTATACTGGAAAATAACATCTAATTATATTAATATTTGATATTATATAAAATTTTATTTCTCAAATCTTAATGAAAAGTGCATTATCAAGGATAAATAATGATATTAATTGTTATCACAAGTATCTGTTTAAATACCAATGATTAACATAAGTTATCTTTGTACAATCAATTATAAAGAGATTTATCTTCATATCGTATAAATTATTTCTTGCTAACAGTAAAGGAAAATATCCTGAGGTAGCCAGCGTGCCTGAGAGTAGCTTTATTTTAAAAAGTGCTTGAGGGTGTGTGAAGTCTACCAATCCGCACTTGGCCAGCATGGTGGACTATGGTTATGGCCTAACTTATGTCTGCAATAATTTAAGATTCAATAATTTCATATACTATACTTGTATTTGCCATAATTGTATTAGGCTTCAGTTGCCCTGATCCTGTAAAGACTTAAAAATTTCTTTCATTTGTTGGTCATCAATCAATTGTCATAATAATTTCAATCCATAAAGGTCTTCCGATGTTAATTTTCAATAATGTCGTTTTCCATATCATTTACTCACCAAAATATTTATTGTCTCATACCAGCACAATGCTGCTAGTGCAGAACAAGCAAGCAAGTTATTATGGAAACTTATTTTATGGCAAATAAAAGTTATGTTATGACTTATAAATTTAAACCATTTAAACCATTTATTTGCCACACATTATCTTACATTTAAAAAAAAACAGTTTACACGAAATATAAAATAGTACACAGAAAATGGGCGGCAAGGGATCTAGCTCAGTATTTGCTGCGCGCAATGCACAGCACTTATTTTCAGCTAGTCCCTGCCAGAAAGAACAACACAGTAAATCAACGCTCACAAGAAAATATAAACAAAGAAAATATAAACAAAGTAACACTACAACCAAAAAAACAATACAAGAAAAATAAACTAAAAATTAAAAATTAACGAAAATTCCTAGATACAGATACAAGACACAAGGTGTACTAGGAGAACCAGAAATTAATTTTTTTTTTAAATTAAAAACGAATAAATAACGAATAAATAGATATACAAGCGGCTTTAGTATAAATGATAATAGTGCAAGACGCAAGTGAATATTGAGCTAGGACTTCTAATTGATTATTTTTATAGCATTTAGCTATGCTTAGCAAATTATGCTAAGAAACAGTTGAAAAAATATGGGCCGTCAGGATTTGAACCTGCGACCTCTGCATTCCCGGCAGCCGCTTTAACCACTCAGCTACGGTCGGTCAGTCGTAGATAGAGCTACTAGCGTTGCTTGGTTACGATACTTACAACCGGTGTGAATCAATGGGTTAATCTGTGAGTGAAGTAACACCTCTGTCAGTCTGTAGACTTCTATTACTCATGTTGAGTATTGTTAAACAGTATATTTAATTCGATCAATAGCCTGTAAATTTGGGGAAATTAACGTGTCTAAATTGGCTTGGGTTAAGAGGTTAATTTATGAAACGATGACCTTGAATTTAAGACGAGATAAAGCAGTGATATCCGAGTGGGAGACCGTAGGATTGCGAAGTCAAAGGTCTTGGGTTCGAACCCACGGCACACAATTCTGTCAATAATTCGTTAAGATTCGTCTGGCCCGAGCCCAGCTGTAAGACATGTATTAGAAACGGCTGCTATAATAATAATAAAATAATAAATGGCAGGCCTGTGTATTTTCTGCTGCACCTCTTTTGCGCCACTGATCCATAGACGAAGCATCATTCTGGGACGTCATATCTTGGTCCCGGGTCCCGGATGATGTCAGTCACTCCCGATCGGCTGACTGCTCCAATTTATAGAGGCTATTGGCCTAAAGGAGAGTCTATAATAAGGCTACAATCACAACACAATAGACACACGGAGGTCGATGTGAACACCCAAAGCCTCGTCCCAACAATAATAAATAAAGAGAAAGTTATTGTAAGTGTAAGTTGAGTCCCTTCACTATGCTCAAAATTGTTACGCTTATTGAGGACTCTCATAATCAGCATTCGAACAAAATACGATCATTCCCTAATTTTTTTTTTTTTTTTTTAAACTTTATGCACATCACAAGTACAATGGCGGCCTTAATGCCTAAGGCATTCTCTACCAGTCAACCATAAGGAGGTGCAGAGACAATAATGGTAGATGCTTTTAGATTTGAAAAAAAGTACAATATATAAATTTACAATCCTAATTAATGTTTATTCTATAGTTGTCTTTTGTTGCACAAATGATTACTGTTCTGGTTAACTTTGTATGTAAGTACGAATTGTGCGTCTTTATGGTCTCTGCGAATAATCTTTAGGCATAATTTATTATAAGGTCCAGTAAAATATGTTTTAATTTTAGATCCGTTCAGCATTCTTGGACGTGTCGACCAAGGTTAAAGGAATCAAGGGTGTGACGCTAAATGTTGCCAACAAGGTGTACATAAAAGAGGGTAACTACCAACTCCACCCTAAGCTGCATGAAGACGCCGTCAAAGTATTCGATGCTGCTATGGAGAAAGTCGACTTCTGCAAGAATGTAGAAGCTGTCAACAATATTAATACCTGGGTAATTTAGCTCCTCTGCGTTAAAAATAAGAATAGGATTAGGAAATGGAAATTTTATCTTTCTTTATCATGTTGTACGTGAGCAAGACAACAAGACAAAGATTTGATTGTGTCCTGTTCTTATTTGAATCGCATCGTATTGTGTGCCTAAATATTTTTTTGATCATCGGCAAATCAGTAAGCTTTATATAATATTTCGTTTTCTAGGTTGAAAGCAAAACCAACAATAAAATCAAGAATTTGCTCACCGAAGACAGTGTCGACCAATTCACGCGCCTTGTGCTTGTGAACGCTATCTATTTTAAGGTAAAGTAAAATATATTTTAATCTTAGCCTAATAGGTGCTCGAATGCACACTTTGTTGATAGTCCCTATTGAACGTGCCTGGTTTTATGAAATATTATTTATTAAGTACTTGCATTCCATGTTTTTTTTAAAGGCCTGAAAAAGAGAGAGTAAAATCCGATTAAAAACTATTTGATGAAATGTAAAAATTTGTTCAGGTGACTAAGTGTTCAATAACAGTGCGAGAGGGTGGGTGGTTTAGGCGTAATGACAGAACCCCATAGAATGAAGAATATTAATCTATTCCTTATCCTTTTGGTCAGAAACCATATGTTTTTGACACCTGCGGGTGAATTCCGCTTGTCCGCCAGCCGCTTGCACTAAAACGTGGGTGGATGGGTTAAGATTAAGGGCGCAATGGACAGAAGTGGCCTTGGCCCCTGAAGTAGCTACTTCGTTCACCCAATATATGGACCGGTCCTGGGCATTATTAATTAGGTATAAACCCTGACATTATGATACTGTAATGGGAATACTAAAATTATAAACTAAGCTCTTCTAATGTCTACGTTTTTAGAACCCATCATGATGTTATTGTAATTGTATTTTAGGGTCAATGGATGAACAAATTCGATGCCAATCTCACGATGGATAAGCCCTTCCACGTGAGCGCTTCTTCAACCATCCAGGTTCCCATGATGTACAGAGAAGACAAATACCGCCTTGGACTCAGCGAGGCATTGAATGCTCAAGTATGTATCTTAATATGTCTGAATGTGTACCCGCAGATTTTTTTCTATGATTGATGATTTGACCTCATAGAACAATATCTCAAGCACGCGCAGAGCGTCAAGCTTTTTTCTTCATTTATAGCGAGGTATATCTCGCGCCCAAACAAGCATAATAATAGTATAGTAACTAGTGGCACAGAAAAGATGAAAGATGATGAAAAAAAACATTTACTGAGCAAACTATTTAATGTACTTAATGTCGCCAATGATGTGGTGGGATTCGTCGCCTCGAAGTTTAGGTTCTTGGGCACCTATTCGTGGATCTCCATTCTATCTTCATAGAAGCTTCTTCCCCTCCATGTGGCATCGCCGTGCGTGGAACACTCGGACTAAATATCTTGTTCTCAACCATGATTTTGTAGCCGTATGATAAAATAGGTAGGCTCTGTTAGGTAAATAGATCTGTGGTGATGTATGCGTATTCGTCTGCGTAATTTTATGTGTAAGCGTGGATGGTCGGGGAGAGGAGGGGGGAGGGGGGAGGTTATATCCTCAAGCCTTTAAGTAACATTACAGTAAATATAAATGCACTTTACGATTTATTTGTAGAAGCTTGATATAAAGGTCCATTTTATTTACCACCATTAAATTTATATGTTTACATAGTTGAGGAACTTATGACTCCATAAAAATAACATGTTAATCGTTATTCAAATTATGAAATACGTTTGTTACTCACGTAATGTTGGTCTATTTAGTCGACCGCGGTTTCGCCTATACGTCTATATAATTTAAATAATGTTACAAACTCACGTCTGTTTTAATAAAAATATGTTAATTGTTAAAATCAAGTTAAATGTTCATGCAATGCGACGTTACGGAAAATGTTTCTAATTGAATATCCTCCACTGTAGATATAATTACAAATAAAAAAAACGGTTACGTAATCAAAACCACCAATTGTACCAATCTCATTCATTCTGATTTATTAGCGAATTTATCCTGCCTTTGTAATGAGGTCATGAAAACGAAACGCCCATTAGTCTGGTTTTACTGTTATCGATCTATTCCAGGCAATAGTATTCATAGAATTAAAATATTTTTTACGTAAACATGGTTGAGCATTACATTCCAAAGTGTTGGCTTCACTACATACATAATATATTGTTTAGATTACTATAGATATAATATGTATGGTGTGGCAGCTATTCTATATTCAAGGTTAGCTATTTCATATCAACAATTGCTTTCGCCCGTAAGTTTGCCTGCGCAGTATTTGGCCTGTCCTTGCCCAGTCAAAAATTATCATCAAGATCGTTCTAACCGAATAACTGATTGTGTAATAGACATACTTACTTGTTTTTCGGTAATTTTTTGACATTAAAAATAAAAATATAAGTATGTATGCATCAATGATTATGTTATTATACATTAAGTTGTATTCATAAATAAGTTTTCGTCAAGTAATGAATTACACATTGTCTACAAATGAAAGTAAAAAATGCCGTGTGTCATAACTGCTTAGTAAGTATCAGTCAGTCATGAAAACGAATCCATTATGCGGCCTTGCATTAACAACTGAATATTTACAAAAACGTTTGTATTATTTTTTACTAGTTTCCGTTTGGGACTCCCACGGTATTAGCGAAGTATGGGCGTTATTAGGTATTTCTGACAATGGTTATTATACCGATATTTCGATTCAATAATAGTTATTTATAATATTATTATGTAACTACTAGCTTCTGCTGGCAGCACCACCTAGCAACAGTCCTTGAGGATTTTTTGTTTCGGTTTCAAGTGAGGATGCGTCCGTCTCTCTTGCTTTTATACGTGCCTTATGCAGTGGGTAAATGTAGTTCTCTGTCATTCGCAAAAAGTATGTCTTCAAAACGCTTTAAGGAACTGTTCCTTTATATACATTTCTAATCTCTATACCTATACACAATCAGTCTTGACAAAATTAGGCGTATGCGAAGTGACTCCATCTGTTTGTATATGAAGAACTTTAAATTTACTGTAGTTCTCTTCCATTTCCGCAGCTCCTGGAAATCCCATACATGGGTGGTGAAGCAAGCATGTTAATAGTGCTGCCTCAAGAAATCGAGGGGCTCAATGACGTGCTGCAGAAGTTAGCCGGCGGCCACGATCTGATGGAGGAGGTCGCGAAGATGTACTCCACCAAAGTGCAAGTCACCATCCCCAAGTTCAGAATCGAAACTGAAATCGATTTGAAAAAACTCTTACCCAAGGTATGTAAAAATAAAACAAACTAGCTTCTGCCAGCGGCTCTGCCTGCGTGGTACTGTGGCAAATTTCTATCCAAACAATTTTTCGCAATTAATCGTCTACCGTGCGTAATTGACCACATTTTTGTGAGCGTGGTTTTATAAGAATAGAAATGTGACACGATTTATATGGGATTTACAGTGATAGTATATTCTATGGTGGTTTTCCTTACTATCGAATGTATTGTAAGGAAAACCACTAGTGAAATATAGCCTATTCTACCGGTTTTCAGTATTAGGAAATTAATAACTTTTGATAACGCGCAGGCGACGCTTGTTTTAGGAACGCGCGTTAAACGCGCTTTCAGCACCGTAGATGCCATAGGTAGATAGTTAGATAAGTTACAATATTGGGTTCGAGTTCGATTCTCGTTTGTTGAATCTTGTATAGGGTCATCTGCGCGTTTGAATACCACGTGTGCTAACGGTCATTAACTTAACGAATAAGAAGAACGTATCCGCAGTCGCTCGATACTTTCTTACAAGCTGATAGTTCAGCTGCAATTGGATTGATGGCGGTTACCTCGCGACGCGTCTGTACCGTAACATAACATCACGCCTGTATAACTCAGAAGGCTGTTTTGGGATAGGGCGTGAGCTTATCGCCATCCACTCGGCACAATTCCAACTCGGTGCTGCTATTGTAAATCTCCTGACAGAAAGTTCACTAATAACACTGCACGACCCGGGCTTCTAATTCGAGACCTCGTGGTGAGGGGCGCATACGCCAACCACTCGATCATCGAGGCGTCTCTACCATGAATAATATTAATTAAAATGAAAGAATGGTCGATGCAAGGCCAATGTCAATGCCAAGAGTCTGACGCACCACAACAAACAATAAAAGAAGGTATAAGGTACAACTCATACAAAATTGTTCTTTTTAGCTTGGAATAAACGCTATTTTCAAAGAAGAGTGCAACGGTCTCACCAAGTTGTTGGACAATGACGAGCCTTTGGTCGTCTCGAAGGCTGTGCAGAAAGCATTTATCGAGGTGAACGAGGAGGGTGCCGAAGCGGCGGCTGCCACTGGTGAGTGTCATAACTTCCTATGCGGTGCTGGAATCTTAAAGCATTAAACCAAATGGAGACACCTCATTAAGGTGGAACTTTATACAATGGACCTCCGTCTCAATTAATCATTGGCTAAATATAAGCAGTGCTTGTACTGTGTGCCTTTTGCTTGCCCCTATTTAACAAAAACTAACGGTTGGTGTCTCCGATTGGTTGAATGCTCTAAGTAAGAAACAGAAAGTTATGAGTATTAATATTTGATTAATAGATAGATGGTTGATTTGTACTTGCCATATGGAGAGCATGGTGTCGGTCCCATTCATTTCTTCTCTTTATTGACAAACTATAAATCTTTGTATTTTAACCCAACCTTAATGAGATGGCAATGACCTTGGAAGTATTAATGTGTTTTTACTCATAGCTATCTGTTTCTGATACTGTATGTTTGTGATATTTTGTGTAGTCTGTCTGCCCCGGTCTCTGTGTAGTAATAGTCATACGCACGCACACACACATTTTTCATTTACCTACTTAGTACTCTATGCCGACCTTGAACTTATATTGATTTGGAAACGTATTAGTCACTTTTAACAAAGAATAATTTTACAAAAAAACCGGAACCCATTACAATAATTTTAGAATTACATATATGGTTTTCTCATGGGTGCCATTGTCAAAAATGAGACCACACGGAAAGAAATAGGTGAATTGAGAACCTCATCCTTTTTTTAAAGTCGGTTAAAAACTGTCAACTAATTGGTGTTATAACCAATCGATCGATGCATCGATCAACGTCGATCGATTTCGGTGTAATAACGCTCATATTAGCATACAATCATTGACCACGCCATAAGTATCGGGCGATAAAATCGACTATCTTAATCGATAACGGAAGCGACTACGTCAACAAAAAACGACACAAGATATTTATCCGTATTGTATTAGCGGTTATATTTTGCCTATAAAGTGCGAAATTAACGTTATAATTTTTGTTCTATTTTAACTTAACTACCTAAGTTATTCTCCATAGGCATCCATTGTTATTTCGAATGAATATTTCTTATCAATACAAATAAATAAAATTTAAGTGTCTGTTTTTAAACAATACAAATATGTAAATAAAATTAAAGTATCTGTTTTTAAACAATACAAATAAATAAAATTGAAGTGAAAATGTTATCTCAAACTGTGCTGTATAGTTGTTTGCACGATACCTTTGCCTAAAATACAGTTATTTGTATGTCTATCTGTCTGTGTTTTTGTACCGGGTTTTCTTCTAAACTGCTGAACCGATTTTAATAAAAATTTTGATGCAGTTCTGACTACAAGGCGCGTACTATAAGCTAATTTTTATTGTACCTACCACGCAAACGAAACTGCGGGAGAAAGTTAGTTTGTTTGTTTGTTAGCGCTAATCTCGAGAACTACTGGTCGGATTTAATCATTATTTTTGGTTTTGATTGTCCAAGTCGCAATCAATGTCCTTAAATATTTAACATTACGCTAAACTCAATAGGAGCGAAGCTGTAAGGTATAACACGGGTTAAAGCGTGACAGCAGTTAATACAACGTATTGCACGCGGACAAAATCGCGGGCAATAGCAAGTTCAAGTATATAAAATGAGTATTATAAGTTTAATTTGACAGTCTGGAAATGATCAGATTAAAATGTTGCGCTTATAGCTAAACACAATGACATGTTCACCTAATAGTTCAGTGGGCCAACGAGTTAGCTATGCAGGGCAAAAACTTCTATGTCATAGTAAAGACTTACTACACCAGTTAGATAAATAACTCACTTATCCATAATAAGTGAGTTATTTATCTAAATAGTGGGTATATTACACTTATTATATATGTAATTCACATGTATATCTATTGCAGTCAGTTTTCACTATGGCGTAGAAGTTTTTGCCTTGCATACCTAATTGCTTGGCCCACTGTACTACAAACCTTATCAGCTATTACTAGAATTACCACTTACATCAAAATATAAAAAATACATTTTCTGGGAATCCTTATGTCAACAATTTATCTCGCTGCAAATGTGAGAGGTTATCGTATTGACAAAGAAACACACAATATTGCATGTCTACAATAGTAACAGTATTGTTAAACGTTAAAAATTTATTCCTATCAAAAGATAAGATTTATTTATTTTTATTATTCCTATCAATAATGTAAAAGAATTTCAGAGATCATCGAGATATTAGGGTATTCAAGTATTCAAGTATTCAAGTCTTTATTGCACTCCACAATGTTAAAAAGGTCTTATAAATAGGTACAGTGTCAATTATGGACCCTGACGGACGGGCACGGCAAAAGTAGGAGAGAGGAAGAAAGAGCTTGTTAAAGGGTGTTAATACACTGAATTAATAATACATTGATCGATGTCGATCGATACAGAACAGCGCTGTGGTGCGCTCTTATTGGCTCTTTAAACGTCAAATGTGTCGTTAGACGGGTGATCGAGTTGGATGAAATAACGCACTTACTCTCTACGCAAAACCGAATCGTGGGCCCTGGCAACTTGGTGACCCTGGACGCCCGCTTATTGCGTGGAAGTTCGTTTCAATGCTGCATAGGGCATAGGGCTTTTTATTTTTATATTTTTTTGTAAATTTATATTCAATAACCGTTTTCAAAATATAATATCGATTCGAATATTTTGAATTAGACATGTGAGGTTTCGATTTCGATTAGAGAACGGAAACTTAAATTTAAACATTATAATTATCTCACGTGGCGAGGCGTTTTATAAATGGGTTTATGCATTGCATGCTGCATGTCAATTGGGCGATGTCGTAGTGTCATTTTTAATTTAGATGTGGTTCGTAATTAGCACATATGGTATACCTAGGTGTATTCATTATTTGTCTCATTAAGCTCTTTCGTATTAACAATCTTCTCATCTTTATACTTATTTAGGATTACTAATACCTATATGCCAGTACATTAATGGGTTCTCAAAGCTACAAAAATACGAGAGGAATACAAAAACAGTCGTAATAAAATACATTATTTTGTATTAAATAATTAAACTATAACTGAAAGTACTGACACGACTTAAAACGTAAACCCTGCCAATATGCACCTACTTCCTAACGCCTAAAACTACCACATTGTAACCTGTGTCAAAAGCCGTGAATGCTTAATAAAAACAGGTCCTATGATTTTATTTTTCGTTTTGTTATTTGATACACGTAGAAGAGCATGCATAAAAGTCTTTTTTTTTCCGTTAAACTTACCTCAATTTGTAGAATTTTACTTTTTAAGTTTATGTGTACATAACACTGTCTTAACCAATAAATTATTTGTTTAATTATTTATATTTTAGCACCATAACAGTTTGACCACTTTAAGTCTGATTTCACCTTCCCAACAGAATAAGTTGGTTTCGGCATCAAAGTGCTTGCATCTTTACATTATTTTTTCTTAGGACCGAAACAAAATACTGAGCAAAATCTTATACGTAAATAAAATATAAACTAGCAGACTCCATATTTAAATCCTTTGGATATTTTCTAACATAAATAACTCTATTTGGATATGTTCTAACATAAATGTTCTCCTTTAAATATGTTCTAACATAAATGTTCTCCTTTGGATATGTTCTAACATAAATAATTCTATTTTTTAGTACTCGCACTAATAATTGTCTTTTGTAGTACATAAACCTTGTGACACAGATTATAATTATCCTCTGTCAAATTGTCTACAAGGAGTAGACAATTTGACTGAGCAAATTGCGCTCATCTTTTGGACGTGTGAATCTGACTTACGGTGGCCAGGCTAAATAAACATAAGTGCGGGGCCGATGTGTGCATGTAGTGAGCAGTGTGAGGTGCCAGTCAAAATGATGGGGCCAAGTCTTGGATTTTCTACCTATGTGTAACATTTTGCACACATAGAACAGTTCTATTCACTATTTAACTTCTTACCTATTCAGATATTTTGACCACGTCATTATTTTAAGACAGATTAATTCATTGCCATAAAAATCTTGAAATAAAATTAGAGGAACCAGAAGAAACGCCCAAGATGGCCATTGGTCATACCCCTTATTATATTAAAACATACATTAATTTTCATTTAGAAAAATTTACGTTTACCTATCGTCTGTAACATAAATATTTTTGACGATTGAAATCTATATTTATAGTTCAATAAAAAAATTAATTATAAAAATATATCTATGTACTGTGTTTATTATGTATTTTCATCTAGTCCTTCTATTTTGAGTTACGACGTTAAAATGGAGACACCACTATGATTTTATCTAATTTTAATGTACGCAAAGTTACTGAATAGGTATAGGAATTAAAGTCTAAGGGTATTATTACATTTAAATCGATCGATGCATTTGACGTTTAAACGCAAAGTTGCGTCAATTTTTCTGTCGATCGATGTAGATGTAATAACACCCTAATATTAATATGGAGGCAACCTAATATTAATATTTAAGGAGTTTTTAATTTCACCTTGGGCCATTCATGTTGACGGACACCGTGTGACTAGTGTGAGTAAAGTTTGATGTGGTGTGGTGTGTGTGGCGTGCAGCGGGCGTGGTTCGAGCCCGGCGTTCGTTGCCGGACGAGTTCGTGGCGGACCGGCCGGCCCTTTGGTGCGTGATGGTTCAGCACCACGTGGCGTTCGTCGGCGTGTACCGCCCGACGCAGGCCTCGCCTCGCGATGAACTATAATGGTTGTGTGGCAGGCATGGTCATCATGATGCGGTGCATGCCGCGGCCTCCGCATGAGTTCGTCGCTGACCGGCCGTTCCTCTACCTGCTGCTCGGCGCTAATCACACCTCGCTCTTCATAGGAGCTTACCGCGGCGAGGCGTGAGATCTGACTGTCTGACTGACTGTCCACTATTTGTAACTACACTAATTTGTTTATATAGAATATAATAAGAGTTATAATAGTATCATGTTAGCTTCTCCTTATAGATTTACATACATTGAACTAAATCTTTTAAATGCCTAATTTTTTTATTGCTAAAATTATATACTTGTATATGCTATTTCTGTTTATATTATATAACGTATTGCTTAGCACAAATGTTTTCTGGGCGATCTTAAGGTAAGTATTTAAATTATTAGGTATATTAATATAGGATTATGCAAATACATATAATATAATGTATAAATATAGATTACACTTGTTATTTGTATGATATGATATTTTATTAAATATTTAATTTAACGTAATTAAGTGATTTATTTATTGACCTATTTTTCAAGCAACCATTTTTTGAATTCTACTTCCACATTTAATTTAAGTTCCGTTATAAGTAAAATGTGTTTACGACGAAACTTAAATAGTTTTTCAGTTGAGTGAAACATGCACATAAGCAGCTTGGCAAAAAGGTCTAAAAACGGAAACTATTTTTGTTTCTAACAACATTGTCAAAGCTTCGACATTTCATCGAAAGAAAGCTTACGATTGGTTTGTAGATTTTTACATACAGTTAAGGATAAATATTTTAGGCATTATCAAAGAGCCTGTGAATAGACTGTTAATAACTGCCAGCTATTTTGTTTTTTCCTGTTATTTCATTAATTTTCTAAAAAGTCTTTATTATTTGTTACGATCTCCCTTCGCTTAAATTCCAGCCAAGATGTTTCAAAGTCATCTTAGAGTATAATATACAGTCTAGAAAAAAAATAAGTCCTCTGAGCATGCTTCTACACTCGGCAGTCGCGCGAGGGAGACAGTTGTTTAAAAGTGGTCTTAATTGGTCCGAGAAATTACGTCTATGAGCAATGTCTATGTGTGCGTTGCTCGAGCGCACGTTCTGTATAGACCTGATAATTCCGTGTCCATCCCCCTATATAACCTTGTAAAAATTAGTGATAAATTCAGACTGATGTCAATGTTTAATAGTCGAGAATAATAATAAATTGATAAAAAGTGCTGAAATTGTTGTTAAGATTTATTTAAAATTTAATCTTAATAATTTTAACACTTGCTTTTTCCTCCCACTGTGATACTTATGTTTTGAATTTTTGTCGCGTGGCTATTTGCTTATTTAATTATAGTGTCGTTGAGCGTGTTGTTATATATGGTTAAGGGATAGTTGAGCTTAATCAAGAAATAGGCCCACCTGGCCTGCCACACAACAGGTTTTTAGATATTATTTTCGGGCGCTTATTACACTAGGTACTACAAAGGTAGTCGCCAGTCACGAAGATTAATCCCAGTTTCCATCATTGTTGAATCATGAGACTGTCATTTGTCGAATGCTATTGTTATTGATTTTGCCTTAATGCTTTTTTATCCTAATTTTTAGAAAGGCATGTTTCAATGTAAGACGTAAATGGACCAGGCTTTTTTTCAGTCAGTGTTTGTAAGTTAGTGTTTTAGAGATTTAAAGCTTAGATCATTCAGCTTAGATTCTAAGCATTCATAAACGATTGAGAAATCTTAATTGCCAACTGATTGAATGTATCCAAATGACTTTTGATGCAACAACAGTACATGGTACCTTAACATATTATTTAATCTTGTATAATAAAATTAAAGAATGGTGTTGTATGATGTTGTGTTGATGGTAAGCAGCGATAGCCGAGTGGGAGACTAGGGCTGCGAAGTCAAAGGTCTCGGGTTCGAGCCCACGGCGCACACCTCTGTCAATATATCGTTAAGATTCATCTTTTCGAAGATATGTGTGTATGTTTTTATTATATAAATTATCGCTTGCTAACGGTAAAGGAAAACATAGTAAAGAAACCTGCATGCCTGAGAGTGTCTAAAAAGTGTTTGAAGATGTGTATAGTCTACCAATCCGCACTTGGCCACCCTGATGGACTATGGCCTAACCCTTCTCCTTATGAGAAGAGGCCCGAGCCCTGCAGTAGGACATGTATTTATTATGGTGTTGTCAGTTTGCCGCATGTATGATACGATGCACGTACTCATTGTATTGCAGCGATGGTCGTACAATTCTGTTCGGCGATGTTGTTCGAGCCTCCGGTGCCAGAGTTCGTGGCTGACCGGCCTTTCCTCGCAGCCATTCTCTTCGGAGGGGTCCCATACTTCATGAACACTTACTGCGCGGATGCACAATAAATCACCTATTTATGTACTCTCTAATTCTCTACTATTATGTATAAGTATGTATTATAATGATTATGTAGCTGGTTTTATGTATGTATTTGTCTAATAAAGTATTATTTGTAGGTAAAAAGATGTTATAACTGTTAATAATACTTGTAATTTATAAATATATTTGTTATATACCTAAGTATTTATTTTTTACTTGATATGGATTCGCTTCCTTGTGTACTTGGATATGGCTTGTATACCTACATAATTATCGTGGTATATAAAAACATACTTTTATTTAACTGATATTTTCATAATCTGAAATAAACTGTCATTTCGAATACGGTTTTACCGCGCCCCTTTACAGTCATTGACATGTATTTACATACTCTTTAAAGGATTAAAGAGTAGGTACAGTCAGCAACTGAAAGATTGTAGCTTTCAGGGTAGTCCAAATAATTAAAAAAGAAACAATTAAATTATATGTTAATGTACAGGGTATTCAGAATGATCACCCAGAGTGGTCAAACTTGGTTTTGATTATAATATTAATGACGTGTCAACTTCTGAACATGTTTTTAATATTTAATGGACGATTTTACATGATAGGCATACACGTTCTTATTATATTGCAGCGATAGTCGTTATGACATTCGGTTCGATTGGGCACGTGCCGGTGCGACGGTTCTTGGCTGACCGGCCGTTCCTCGCAGCCATTGTCGTTGGAGAAGTCCCATACTTCATGAACACTTTCTACGCAAATGAAAAATAAATTACCTAAATATACCTCTACTTTTATGTTTAAGTATGTTGATAATATTTAAGTACTCTCAGTCGTTACTTTGAATTGCCGTCTAACTTTGAACAAAGTTGTGAAAAAGATATATATTAATTTATTTGTCGCAAAAATATTAACACATCAATATCGTAACTGTGTAAATCGAATCGCCAATAAAATATTTTTTGTAGATTTCGTTAGAATTTTTCTGATAACTGTCATAGCTTACCCTATTACTCGATTCCGGCTTGACGTCAACTGGGCCATCCTGTATGTATTTGTCTAATAAAGAAATTACTTGTACAAAATGATGTTATAATACCAGTTAGCATTAGTAAAATATTTTTATTTTATATACTTTTATGTATTTATTCTCACATGTAATGCATGCGCTACCTTACTGGTATGGCTCGTACACCTACTTAACGTTGTTAATCAAAACATATTATGTACTTTTAACTGTTTTTTTCATGATCTGAAAGAAGCTGCCATTGCCATTTGCATGACTAATAATAGCAGGGCTAATAAATCATTAATTCATTTATTGATGGGTTCATTAATAGAGTTGTTATCAGGCAGCATTAAGCATTATACTTATTATTATCGATCGAATGAAGTGGCAACTACCACCCATGAACAAACCGTATCAAATCCATAATCCACTAAAGATTGCAAATGCGTTGCTATATATATAAGAGAACACTATAATATGACGCCTAATGTGCGAGTAATTTCAGAAGTTGCTCTCTAAACCAAACTGGAATGCAATAATAGTAATAGTAGCACTATTATTTGGTGGCAGGTTAAAGATCTTGCATTGAAACTGATTGTTTTACAAACGTTATTCTTAACTAAAATCCGATGAAGTCTTTTAAGAAGCGCCTGCTTGTATTATAATATTGTCATTATGTGTTTTTTGCTATTTTACTTCTCCAGGCTTTAAGACACCTGATGACCATAGGACGGTGACAACGATTTGGCCATTGCCCATAACTTCCAAACGGATATAGCTTATCAGTATTGCCTGAACGTTTCAGTTTTACAGATCAAATCGCTAGGAAGATAGAAGCAAAACAGAATTCAATTTCTTACATTTGAAATGAAAAGCATTGGTTAGGACTACTCATTGACTAAGTCTAATCGTTAGAGGAAAAGTTTACACCAAAGTCACGAACATGAAGTCCTGTTCGGGACTAAGCGTAAAATTTCGTCAAGCGGTTAGGGGCCAAATGTTTAAGATATCGTAGGGCTTATATTGTTAGGGTTCCGTAGTACCTACAAGGAACCCTTATAGTTTCGCCATGTCCGTCTGTCCGTCTGTCCACGGCATAGCGACGAAACCGTTGGTGCTAGAAAACTGAAATTTTGCATAAACATGTATGTTAACTAAACAAAGAAAGTCGTAGAGTAAAATTTGGAAAAATATTTTTTTTTCAGGTAGCTCCCCTACATGTAAAGTAGGGATGTTTTTTTTTGTCGCCAACCCCATAGTGTGGGGTATTGTTAGATAGGACTTTTAAAAACGTTTAGGGGTTGCTAAGACAGTTTTTTGATTTAGAGATCCGTTTGCGAGATAATTAACTTTAAAGAGCAAATTTTTGTTCGAGTAGGGCGTCCCCCCCCTCTAAAAGCTAAACTACTGGATCCTAAAATCTGAAAAAAATTGTGTCGGTAGTACATGTAATGAACTTTAAAGGAAAACTATAGCGGATAAGTTCACTTCATTAGTTCAAGAGGAATAGGGGTCCGAAATGTCAGATGCAGTTACTCAGAATATTTCGTTCAAAATTCTTGAAACATAAATAAACATACATAATACATATATAAAATCACGCCTTTATCCCACGGGGGTAGGCAGAGACGATGGAACGCCATGTGCTTCGCTCCTTACATACTTCTTTAGCTTCCTTAACATTCATACATCTCGTCATACGTGCTAGCTGGTTTCGTGTACTACAAACATTTCCTATCTGAAGGACGCTATTTATCTGGTTACTTTAACTTAATTAGTTCTAGAGTAATTGGGGTCCAAAGTGTAAAATGCAGTTACTTAGAATAATTCGTGCAAATTACAAAAACCTTTGAAAGTAATGACTTGTATGAAGTTGTTACTTGTTTAATACAGATAGTAAATCCCTTTTAAGTCGAAATATGTTGTTACGACTAGCTACGGAAGCCTACTGCGCGTGGCCCGACTCGCACTTGGCCGGTTTTTTTTTTTAAATAAGTTCGGTGATGTTCCATTTTTAACACGCTTATATTAGCTTCACCCGTATGTTTGTTTGTTTGTTTGTTTGTATGTAACCGACTCCTTTGGACTCGATTTTGACCCACTTTAAACGGACAGATTTAATTCAAACTTTTTACACTTGTAAAGAATCAGCGACAATATAATAATTTCATAAATTTATCTCATTATCCTGATTAGGATCGCCAGGATTAAAAAAAAAACCAGCCAAGTGCGAGTCAGACTCGCGCACCGAGGGTTCCGTACAAACCTGTAGGTATATAAGTAAAAGTTATGGTATTTTTATTGCTAAATGAAATCCATAACATAACAATGTGGAAAGCTGACGGTACCTTGTCAATACATATATGAAAACATTATGTATGTTCGGAAAAATCTTCATCTCTTTAAGAAGAGAAGTGATAGACATAATTTTAATACTAGAAATAGGCACAATTTGGATCAATCTCGGTTTAGATTGGCTAAGGTACGAAATTCTTTTATGGGGAATTGTGTAAAATTTTATAATAAAATACCACTGCGGATTCTACAACTGAACGAGACAAAATTTAAAACATGCATAAAACGCACACTATGTAGACAAGCATATTATAAATTAGAGGATTATATCCTTGATAAAAAAGCTTGGCTTAATGCTGGTCCTGCTCCACAGTCACAGCCACTTGGGTCCACTAATTAGTTTTCTTTTATTTTATATTTGGAAGAGATGCTCTCCCTTTTATTTTTATAAAAATGGTTTTTTTTTTTTTTTTTAAATCGTATTTTTTTTTTTGGAGTAAATGTTTAATCTTTTTATTTTTAACTTTTGAAAAGTTATAGTATTGTATAACTTCGAAGCATTTTTTATTTATTTTGTAAATATGAGTACCACGTGTAATATAATGTAACTGTTTTTGTTTTTTTTTTTTGACATGAACGAGCATGGCAATTGAGAATCGGCCAAAATCTATTTTTTTATTTTTTTTTGTTAATCGCATAACAACGTTTGCTGGGTCAGCAAGTCTAATATATAAAATTCTCGTGTTGCGGTGTTTGTTTCCAAACTCCTCCGAAACGGCTGAACCGATTTGCATGAAATTTTGTGTGCATATCGGGTAGGTCTGAGAATCGGCCAACATCTGTTTTTTTTTTTAATCGCTGAACAACGTTTGCTGGGTCAGCTAGTAAGTTTATGATTTTTAAAAAAAATATACTATGTGATGTAACTAAAAATTTAAGATTTTCGGAATTTTTCCTATATGTGTACTTTATAACGTTGCTTCATGCCAAATTTCAAGATTCCAGGTCGTCTGGAAGTATCCTTTAGGTTTTGATTCCCTTGCGAGTAGTTGCGAGTTTCAAAATATGCGGCTTTAATTGCTGTATCTTTTGATTGCGTTGACGTAGAAGTTTGATTTTGTTACAGCTTAAAGATATTATAGACTTGAGTATTTGTTAAGAATTTCAATATAATACCACTACGCGTTCATGAGTAAAGGGGTAATAAGTTTAAAATTATTAAAAATATTTTTATTATATGATGTAACTAAAAATTTATGCTTTTCGCAATTTTTCCTTTATCTGTGTTATAAGACGTTGCTTCGTACCAAATTTCAAGATTCTGAGTTCACGGGAAGTACCCTGTAGGTTTTGATTCCCTTGCGAGTGTCGAAAATTTGCGGCATAAACGGGAGTATCTTTTGATCGCGTTGACTTAGAAGTTTGATTTTTTCACAGCTCCAAGAGACCATAGACTTGAGTATTTGATATGAATTTCAGCTTGATACCTCCACGCGTTCCTGAGAAAAAAGGTCTTGACAGACAGACAGACAGACAGACAGACAGACGGACAACAAAGTGATCCTATAAGGGTTCCGTTTTTACCTTTTGAGGTACGGAACCCTAAAAACTAAAAAAAGTGAAAAATAAATATAGTTTAAAAAAACTAAAAAAATATTCTGCTGCTTGTATATTGTATATGTTGTCATGTAATAAATATAGTTTAAAAAAACTAAAAAAACACGCTTTTAAAGCACATCAAACTAAAAAGTGAAAAATAATTCTTATTATAACCTGAAAATAATAATAAACGAAAAATACTAGTACTATTGTGAAAAAAAGCGTGGGGCGCTCTGTGCCATATTTTTCGTCTATCGAGCGACCCACGCTTTTTTTCACAATAGTACTAGTATTTTTCGTTTATTATTATTTTCAGGTTATAATAAGAATTATTTTTCACTTTTTAGTTTGATGTGCTTTAAAAGCGTGTTTTTTTAGTTTTTTTAAACTATATTTATTACATGACAACATATACAATATACAAGCAGCAGAATATTTTCGGATCTGCAACATAGTTAAAAAAAAAAAAATCTCCGGAACGCTGCTGCACATTTTAATTATTTTTGAATATTATTTTAGGACAATAATAGACCCACAAAATAAAAGATAACCAAAACCATAATGACTGATAGCTGGTTGTAAAAAAAAATAATATGACGCCAAAACTAATCATTGTCACTAACGGTGTTTCCCTAGTATAAAATTGTTATTTCCTGGATTTTTTTTCCAGTATGGTCAGTTAAAACTGGGCTACCGACAAAGCAAGCATTATAATTGTCTTGCAAAACAAGCCTCACTTAAATGGGCTTTAAGTCTTTAATGGAAGTTAGTGCGGCATATTAATCGACTATACCGTATGGTTATATTCCAGCAATGATATGGCTGAATTGCTCTCGGCAGCCCTCTCCAGTGCGTCGCTTCAAGGCTGACAGGCCGTTCTTCGCGGCCATCCTCGTTGGACGAATTCCCTACTTCATAAATACATACTGCGGCAACTAACAATAAGTCACTTTATTTAGACAGTTCTTCTAGTCTAGTCACTTGGGGTCGAAGCGACCGATAAGTGGATTTCTGGAATGTTGTTCGTTATGTAATGGAAATCCTCGATTTAAAACAAGTGATTGTGTTCTATTTAATTTATTAATTATGATTATTTTAAAAAATACTTCATTTTACATTCAATATTCATGAGGTTATGCGTAAATTGAATTTCTAAGTGGGGTTCCATTACGTCGCGTGGCTATTTGCTTATTTAATTATTGTGTCGTTGAGCGTGTTGTTGAATATGGTTAAGGGATTGTTAAGCTGAATCAAGGAATAGGCCAACATGTCATCAGACATTATTTTCGCGTATATTACACTATTAACATGAAATAAACTTGACGTTTGCAGTCACGAAGATATTTCCCACAGTTTCCATCATTGTTGTATCATGAGACTGTCATTTGTCGAATGCTATTGTTGTTGATTTTGCCTTTATGCTTTTTTATCTTAATTTTTATAAAGGCATGTGTATAGACATAAATGGTCCATGCTTAACTTTCTTTTTCAGTCAGTGTTTTAAAGCTTAGATTCTAAGCATTCATAAACAAGTAAGAAATCTTAATGCCTGGTGTCGCCAACCGATGATAACAGTACCTATAGTCGCCGCCAGATAAGAAAAGAATAAAAGTCATTGATCCGACTTGTACCAAGAAGTCAATAAAATTACGATAGCGATCGTCGGTCATTCAAAACTGTCGCTAATCTGCTAATAATACTGCATCGATCGAGTTTCATAATACCGGTTAGCCAAACACCTCGCAATCGCAAGGTATTAAGTAAGAAATACGTAAATTTGGGGCATAATTTGTGGTATTTTTTTCATGTTCAAAAATACATATTAAAACAATGAAATATGTAATTGCTATTGTTTACGTAATTCAAAAATAATTAATTTATAAATATTATAAATTGTATAAGTTTTCAACTTATGTTTCAATCAAAGAACATGCCATCATTACATTTATTTATTTAGCTTTAACTAATTTTCATAGAAGTATACAATTAATTATAAAATAACCGAATTTTAAATTCCTAACAGAAAATAAGATTTTTTTGGGTTACGTCAAAAAAGAAGAAGCCGTAATGAGAGGACTGGACCATCAAATAGAGAAAACAGCCGATCGCTTTATTACAAATGTAACAGACACTTCAGAAAGTGAAAGTTCCTCGAGTGGCACAGACACATAGATTCTGAATTCTCTATTTAAAAAAAAAACTATTTAAATAAAAACACCTATGTGCCTGTACCTGTTTAAAATAAATGAGTTGAATTTGATTGAGTACTAACATTCCGAAATAAATGCGAATAAATAAAAAAGGTTCAAGGTTTTGAACAAAAGGTTTGTGACTCATGCCAAGTGAACGCGACAAGGACGCCCCTTACCCGCGTTACCTTTGTTTTGCTCGTTTTAGCGACACTTCCCTTATATTTTTCATATCGTTTTGAAATATTGAGATACATTGGTAGACGGGTGTGAATGACTTTTATTTTTTTCTTATCTGGCGGGGACTATAGACATATTATTTAATCTTGTATAATAAAATTAAAGTATGGTGTTGTAACATGTGATGATGGTAATCAGCGATAGCCGAGTGGGAGACTAGGGCTGCGAAGTCAAAGGTCTCGGGTTCGAGCCCACGGCGCACACCTCTGTCAATATATCGTTAAGATTCGTCTTTTCGAAGATATTTGTGTATTTATTATATAAATTATCGCTTGCTAACGGTAAAGGAAAACATAGTAAAGAAACCTGCATGCCTGAGAGTGTCTAAAAAGTGTTTGAAGATGTGTATAGTCTACCAATCCGCACTTGGCCACCCTGATGGACTATGGCCTAACCCTTCTCCTTATGAGAAGAGGCCCGAGCCCTGCAGTAGGACATGTATTTATTATGGTGTTGTCAGTTTGCCGCATGTATGATACGATGCACGTACTCATTGTATTGCAGCGATGGTCGTACAATTCTGTTCGGCGATGTTGTTCGAGCCTCCGGTGCCAGAGTTCGTGGCTGACCGGCCTTTCCTCGCAGCCATTCTCTTCGGAGGGGTCCCATACTTCATGAACACTTACTGCGCGGATGCACAATAAATCACCTATTTATGTACTCTCTAATTCTCTACTATTATGTATAAGTATGTATTATAATGATTATGTAGCTGGTTTTATGTATGTATTTGTCTAATAAAGTATTATTTGTAGGTAAAAAGATGTTATAACTGATACTGATAGGTACTTATCATTAATAAATATATTTGTTATATGCCTAAGTATTTATTTTTTACTTGATATGGATTCGCTTCCTTGTGTACTTGGATATGGCTTGTATACCTACATAATTATCGTGGTATATAAAAACATACTTTTATTTAACTGATATTTTCATAATCTGAAATAAACTGTCATTTCGAATACGGTTTTACCGCGCCCCTTTACAGTCATTGACATGTATTTACATACTCTTTAAAGGATTAAAGAGTAGGTACAGTCAGCAACTGAAAGATTGTAGCTTTCAGGGTAGTCCAAATAATTAAAAAAGAAACAATTAAATTATATGTTAATGTACAGGGTATTCAGAATGATCACCCAGAGTGGTCAAACTTGGTTTTGATTATAATATTAATGACGTGTCAACTTCTGAACATGTTTTTAATATTTAATGGACGATTTTACATGATAGGCATACACGTTCTTATTATATTGCAGCGATAGTCGTTATGACATTCGGTTCGATTGGGCACGTGCCGGTGCGACGGTTCTTGGCTGACCGGCCGTTCCTCGCAGCCATTGTCGTTGGAGAAGTCCCATACTTCATGAACACTTTCTACGCAAATGAAAAATAAATTACCTAAATATACCTCTACTTTTATGTTTAAGTATGTTGATAATATTTAAGTACTCTCAGTCGTTACTTTGAATTGCCGTCTAACTTTGAACAAAGTTGTGAAAAAGATATATATTAATTTATTTGTCGCAAAAATATTAACACATCAATATCGTAACTGTGTAAATCGAATCGCCAATAAAATATTTTTTGTAGATTTCGTTAGAATTTTTCTGATAACTGTCATAGCTTACCCTATTACTCGATTCCGGCTTGACGTCAACTGGGCCATCCTGTATGTATTTGTCTAATAAAGAAATTACTTGTACAAAATGATGTTATAATACCAGTTAGCATTAGTAAAATATTTTTATTTTATATACTTTTATGTATTTATTCTCACATGTAATGCATGCGCTACCTTACTGGTATGGCTCGTACACCTACTTAACGTTGTTAATCAAAACATATTATGTACTTTTAACTGTTTTTTTCATGATCTGAAAGAAGCTGCCATTGCCATTTGCATGACTAATAATAGCAGGGCTAATAAATCATTAATTCATTTATTGATGGGTTCATTAATAGAGTTGTTATCAGGCAGCATTAAGCATTATACTTATTATTATCGATCGAATGAAGTGGCAACTACCACCCATGAACAAACCGTATCAAATCCATAATCCACTAAAGATTGCAAATGCGTTGCTATATATATAAGAGAACACTATAATATGACGCCTAATGTGCGAGTAATTTCAGAAGTTGCTCTCTAAACCAAACTGGAATGCAATAATAGTAATAGTAGCACTATTATTTGGTGGCAGGTTAAAGATCTTGCATTGAAACTGATTGTTTTACAAACGTTATTCTTAACTAAAATCCGATGAAGTCTTTTAAGAAGCGCCTGCTTGTATTATAATATTGTCATTATGTGTTTTTTGCTATTTTACTTCTCCAGGCTTTAAGACACCTGATGACCATAGGACGGTGACAACGATTTGGCCATTGCCCATAACTTCCAAACGGATATAGCTTATCAGTATTGCCTGAACGTTTCAGTTTTACAGATCAAATCGCTAGGAAGATAGAAGCAAAACAGAATTCAATTTCTTACATTTGAAATGAAAAGCATTGGTTAGGACTACTCATTGACTAAGTCTAATCGTTAGAGGAAAAGTTTACACCAAAGTCACGAACATGAAGTCCTGTTCGGGACTAAGCGTAAAATTTCGTCAAGCGGTTAGGGGCCAAATGTTTAAGATATCGTAGGGCTTATATTGTTAGGGTTCCGTAGTACCTACAAGGAACCCTTATAGTTTCGCCATGTCCGTCTGTCCGTCTGTCCACGGCATAGCGACGAAACCGTTGGTGCTAGAAAACTGAAATTTTGCATAAACATGTATGTTAACTAAACAAAGAAAGTCGTAGAGTAAAATTTGGAAAAATATTTTTTTTTCAGGTAGCTCCCCTACATGTAAAGTAGGGATGTTTTTTTTTGTCGCCAACCCCATAGTGTGGGGTATTGTTAGATAGGACTTTTAAAAACGTTTAGGGGTTGCTAAGACAGTTTTTTGATTTAGAGATCCGTTTGCGAGATAATTAACTTTAAAGAGCAAATTTTTGTTCGAGTAGGGCGTCCCCCCCCTCTAAAAGCTAAACTACTGGATCCTAAAATCTGAAAAAAATTGTGTCGGTAGTACATGTAATGAACTTTAAAGGAAAACTATAGCGGATAAGTTCACTTCATTAGTTCAAGAGGAATAGGGGTCCGAAATGTCAGATGCAGTTACTCAGAATATTTCGTTCAAAATTCTTGAAACATAAATAAACATACATAATACATATATAAAATCACGCCTTTATCCCACGGGGGTAGGCAGAGACGATGGAACGCCATGTGCTTCGCTCCTTACATACTTCTTTAGCTTCCTTAACATTCATACATCTCGTCATACGTGCTAGCTGGTTTCGTGTACTACAAACATTTCCTATCTGAAGGACGCTATTTATCTGGTTACTTTAACTTAATTAGTTCTAGAGTAATTGGGGTCCAAAGTGTAAAATGCAGTTACTTAGAATAATTCGTGCAAATTACAAAAACCTTTGAAAGTAATGACTTGTATGAAGTTGTTACTTGTTTAATACAGATAGTAAATCCCTTTTAAGTCGAAATATGTTGTTACGACTAGCTACGGAAGCCTACTGCGCGTGGCCCGACTCGCACTTGGCCGGTTTTTTTTTTTAAATAAGTTCGGTGATGTTCCATTTTTAACACGCTTATATTAGCTTCACCTGTATGTTTGTTTGTTTGTTTGTTTGTATGTAACCGACTCCTTTGGACTCGATTTTGACCCACTTTAAACGGACAGATTTAATTCAAACTTTCTACACTTGTAAAGAATCAGCGACAATATAATAATTTCATAAATTTATCTCATTATCCTGATTAGGATCGCCAGGATTAAAAAAAAAACCAGCCAAGTGCGAGTCAGACTCGCGCACCGAGGGTTCCGTACAAACCTGTAGGTATATAAGTAAAAGTTATGGTATTTTTATTGCTAAATGAAATCCATAACATAACAATGTGGAAAGCTGACGGTACCTTGTCAATACATATATGAAAACATTATGTATGTTCGGAAAAATCTTCATCTCTTTAAGAAGAGAAGTGATAGACATAATTTTAATACTAGAAATAGGCACAATTTGGATCAATCTCGGTTTAGATTGGCTAAGGTACGAAATTCTTTTATGGGGAATTGTGTAAAATTTTATAATAAAATACCACTGCGGATTCTACAACTGAACGAGACAAAATTTAAAACATGCATAAAACGCACACTATGTAGACAAGCATATTATAAATTAGAGGATTATATCCTTGATAAAAAAGCTTGGCTTAATGCTGGTCCTGCTCCACAGTCACAGCCACTTGGGTCCACTAATTAGTTTTCTTTTATTTTATATTTGGAAGAGATGCTCTCCCTTTTATTTTTATAAAAATGGTTTTTTTTTTTTTTTTAAATCGTATTTTTTTTTTTGGAGTAAATGTTTAATCTTTTTATTTTTAACTTTTGAAAAGTTATAGTATTGTATAACTTCGAAGCATTTTTTATTTATTTTGTAAATATGAGTACCACGTGTAATATAATGTAACTGTTTTTGTTTTTTTTTTTTGACATGAACGAGCATGGCAATTGAGAATCGGCCAAAATCTATTTTTTTATTTTTTTTTGTTAATCGCATAACAACGTTTGCTGGGTCAGCAAGTCTAATATATAAAATTCTCGTGTTGCGGTGTTTGTTTCCAAACTCCTCCGAAACGGCTGAACCGATTTGCATGAAATTTTGTGTGCATATCGGGTAGGTCTGAGAATCGGCCAACATCTGTTTTTTTTTTTAATCGCTGAACAACGTTTGCTGGGTCAGCTAGTAAGTTTATGATTTTTAAAAAAAATATACTATGTGATGTAACTAAAAATTTAAGATTTTCGGAATTTTTCCTATATGTGTACTTTATAACGTTGCTTCATGCCAAATTTCAAGATTCCAGGTCGTCTGGAAGTATCCTTTAGGTTTTGATTCCCTTGCGAGTAGTTGCGAGTTTCAAAATATGCGGCTTTAATTGCTGTATCTTTTGATTGCGTTGACGTAGAAGTTTGATTTTGTTACAGCTTAAAGATATTATAGACTTGAGTATTTGTTAAGAATTTCAATATAATACCACTACGCGTTCATGAGTAAAGGGGTAATAAGTTTAAAATTATTAAAAATATTTTTATTATATGATGTAACTAAAAATTTATGCTTTTCGCAATTTTTCCTTTATCTGTGTTATAAGACGTTGCTTCGTACCAAATTTCAAGATTCTGAGTTCACGGGAAGTACCCTGTAGGTTTTGATTCCCTTGCGAGTGTCGAAAATTTGCGGCATAAACGGGAGTATCTTTTGATCGCGTTGACTTAGAAGTTTGATTTTTTCACAGCTCCAAGAGACCATAGACTTGAGTATTTGATATGAATTTCAGCTTGATACCTCCACGCGTTCCTGAGAAAAAAGGTCTTGACAGACAGACAGACAGACAGACAGACAGACGGACAACAAAGTGATCCTATAAGGGTTCCGTTTTTACCTTTTGAGGTACGGAACCCTAAAAACTAAAAAAAGTGAAAAATAAATATAGTTTAAAAAAACTAAAAAAATATTCTGCTGCTTGTATATTGTATATGTTGTCATGTAATAAATATAGTTTAAAAAAACTAAAAAAACACGCTTTTAAAGCACATCAAACTAAAAAGTGAAAAATAATTCTTATTATAACCTGAAAATAATAATAAACGAAAAATACTAGTACTATTGTGAAAAAAAGCGTGGGGCGCTCTGTGCCATATTTTTCGTCTATCGAGCGACCCACGCTTTTTTTCACAATAGTACTAGTATTTTTCGTTTATTATTATTTTCAGGTTATAATAAGAATTATTTTTCACTTTTTAGTTTGATGTGCTTTAAAAGCGTGTTTTTTTAGTTTTTTTAAACTATATTTATTACATGACAACATATACAATATACAAGCAGCAGAATATTTTCGGATCTGCAACATAGTTAAAAAAAAAAAAATCTCCGGAACGCTGCTGCACATTTTAATTATTTTTGAATATTATTTTAGGACAATAATAGACCCACAAAATAAAAGATAACCAAAACCATAATGACTGATAGCTGGTTGTAAAAAAAAATAATATGACGCCAAAACTAATCATTGTCACTAACGGTGTTTCCCTAGTATAAAATTGTTATTTCCTGGATTTTTTTTCCAGTATGGTCAGTTAAAACTGGGCTACCGACAAAGCAAGCATTATAATTGTCTTGCAAAACAAGCCTC
Source organism: Hypena proboscidalis (assembly GCA_905147285.1). NCBI lineage: Eukaryota > Metazoa > Arthropoda > Insecta > Lepidoptera > Erebidae > Hypena > Hypena proboscidalis. Next base: position 13,558,137 of record LR990128.1, on the reverse strand, counting down.
ACTTAAATGGGCTTTAAGTCTTTAATGGAAGTTAGTGCGGCATATTAATCGACTATACCGTATGGTTATATTCCAGCAATGATATGGCTGAATTGCTCTCGGCAGCCCTCTCCAGTGCGTCGCTTCAAGGCTGACAGGCCGTTCTTCGCGGCCATCCTCGTTGGACGAATTCCCTACTTCATAAATACATACTGCGGCAACTAACAATAAGTCACTTTATTTAGACAGTTCTTCTAGTCTAGTCACTTGGGGTCGAAGCGACCGATAAGTGGATTTCTGGAATGTTGTTCGTTATGTAATGGAAATCCTCGATTTAAAACAAGTGATTGTGTTCTATTTAATTTATTAATTATGATTATTTTAAAAAATACTTCATTTTACATTCAATATTCATGAGGTTATGCGTAAATTGAATTTCTAAGTGGGGTTCCATTACGTCGCGTGGCTATTTGCTTATTTAATTATTGTGTCGTTGAGCGTGTTGTTGAATATGGTTAAGGGATTGTTAAGCTGAATCAAGGAATAGGCCAACATGTCATCAGACATTATTTTCGCGTATATTACACTATTAACATGAAATAAACTTGACGTTTGCAGTCACGAAGATATTTCCCACAGTTTCCATCATTGTTGTATCATGAGACTGTCATTTGTCGAATGCTATTGTTGTTGATTTTGCCTTTATGCTTTTTTATCTTAATTTTTATAAAGGCATGTGTATAGACATAAATGGTCCATGCTTAACTTTCTTTTTCAGTCAGTGTTTTAAAGCTTAGATTCTAAGCATTCATAAACAAGTAAGAAATCTTAATGCCTGGTGTCGCCAACCGATGATAACAGTACCTATAGTCGCCGCCAGATAAGAAAAGAATAAAAGTCATTGATCCGACTTGTACCAAGAAGTCAATAAAATTACGATAGCGATCGTCGGTCATTCAAAACTGTCGCTAATCTGCTAATAATACTGCATCGATCGAGTTTCATAATACCGGTTAGCCAAACACCTCGCAATCGCAAGGTATTAAGTAAGAAATACGTAAATTTGGGGCATAATTTGTGGTATTTTTTTCATGTTCAAAAATACATATTAAAACAATGAAATATGTAATTGCTATTGTTTACGTAATTCAAAAATAATTAATTTATAAATATTATAAATTGTTTAAGTTTTCAACTTATGTTTCTATCAAAGAACATGCCATCATTACATTTATTTATTTAGCTTTAACTAATTTTCATAGAAGTATACAATTAATTATAAAATAACCGAATTTTAAATTCCTAACAGAAAATAAGATTTTTTTGGGTTACGTCAAAAAAGAAGAAGCCGTAATGAGAGGACTGGACCATCAAATAGAGAAAACAGCCGATCGCTTTATTACAAATGTAACAGACACTTCAGAAAGTGAAAGTTCCTCGAGTGGCACAGACACATAGATTCTGAATTCTCTATTTAAAAAAAAAACTATTTAAATAAAAACACCTATGTGCCTGTACCTGTTTAAAATAAATGAGTTGAATTTGATTGAGTACTAACATTCCGAAATAAATGCGAATAAATAAAAAAGGTTCAAGGTTTTGAACAAAAGGTTTGTGACTCATGCCAAGTGAACGCGACAAGGACGCCCCTTACCCGCGTTACCTTTGTTTTGCTCGTTTTAGCGACACTTCCCTTATATTTTTCATATCGTTTTGAAATATTGAGATACATTGGTAGACGGGTGTGAATGACTTTTATTTTTTTCTTATCTGGCGGGGACTATAGACATATTATTTAATCTTGTATAATAAAATTAAAGTATGGTGTTGTAACATGTGATGATGGTAATCAGCGATAGCCGAGTGGGAGACTAGGGCTGCGAAGTCAAAGGTCTCGGGTTCGAGCCCACGGCGCACACCTCTGTCAATATATCGTTAAGATTCGTCTTTTCGAAGATATTTGTGTATTTATTATATAAATTATCGCTTGCTAACGGTAAAGGAAAACATAGTAAAGAAACCTGCATGCCTGAGAGTGTCTAAAAAGTGTTTGAAGATGTGTATAGTCTACCAATCCGCACTTGGCCACCCTGATAGACTATGGCCTAACCCTTCTCCTTATGAGAAGAGGCCCGAGCCCTGCAGTAGGACATGTATTTATTATGGTGTTGTCAGTTTGCCGCATGTATGATACGATGCACGTACTCATTGTATTGCAGCGATGGTCGTACAATTCTGTTCGGCGATGTTGTTCGAGCCTCCGGTGCCAGAGTTCGTGGCTGACCGGCCTTTCCTCGCAGCCATTCTCTTCGGAGGGGTCCCATACTTCATGAACACTTACTGCGCGGATGCACAATAAATCACCTATTTATGTACTCTCTAATTCTCTACTATTATGTATAAGTATGTATTATAATGATTATGTAGCTGGTTTTATGTATGTATTTGTCTAATAAAGTATTATTTGTAGGTAAAAAGATGTTATAACTGATACTGATAGGTACTTATCATTAATAAATATATTTGTTATATGCCTAAGTATTTATTTTTTACTTGATATGGATTCGCTTCCTTGTGTACTTGGATATGGCTTGTATACCTACATAATTATCGTGGTATATAAAAACATACTTTTATTTAACTGATATTTTCATAATCTGAAATAAACTGTCATTTCGAATACGGTTTTACCGCGCCCCTTTACAGTCATTGACATGTATTTACATACTCTTTAAAGGATTAAAGAGTAGGTACAGTCAGCAACTGAAAGATTGTAGCTTTCAGGGTAGTCCAAATAATTAAAAAAGAAACAATTAAATTATATGTTAATGTACAGGGTATTCAGAATGATCACCCAGAGTGGTCAAACTTGGTTTTGATTATAATATTAATGACGTGTCAACTTCTGAACATGTTTTTAATATTTAATGGACGATTTTACATGATAGGCATACACGTTCTTATTATATTGCAGCGATAGTCGTTATGACATTCGGTTCGATTGGGCACGTGCCGGTGCGACGGTTCTTGGCTGACCGGCCGTTCCTCGCAGCCATTGTCGTTGGAGAAGTCCCATACTTCATGAACACTTTCTACGCAAATGAAAAATAAATTACCTAAATATACCTCTACTTTTATGTTTAAGTATGTTGATAATATTTAAGTACTCTCAGTCGTTACTTTGAATTGCCGTCTAACTTTGAACAAAGTTGTGAAAAAGATATATATTAATTTATTTGTCGCAAAAATATTAACACATCAATATCGTAACTGTGTAAATCGAATCGCCAATAAAATATTTTTTGTAGATTTCGTTAGAATTTTTCTGATAACTGTCATAGCTTACCCTATTACTCGATTCCGGCTTGACGTCAACTGGGCCATCCTGTATGTATTTGTCTAATAAAGAAATTACTTGTACAAAATGATGTTATAATACCAGTTAGCATTAGTAAAATATTTTTATTTTATATACTTTTATGTATTTATTCTCACATGTAATGCATGCGCTACCTTACTGGTATGGCTCGTACACCTACTTAACGTTGTTAATCAAAACATATTATGTACTTTTAACTGTTTTTTTCATGATCTGAAAGAAGCTGCCATTGCCATTTGCATGACTAATAATAGCAGGGCTAATAAATCATTAATTCATTTATTGATGGGTTCATTAATAGAGTTGTTATCAGGCAGCATTAAGCATTATACTTATTATTATCGATCGAATGAAGTGGCAACTACCACCCATGAACAAACCGTATCAAATCCATAATCCACTAAAGATTGCAAATGCGTTGCTATATATATAAGAGAACACTATAATATGACGCCTAATGTGCGAGTAATTTCAGAAGTTGCTCTCTAAACCAAACTGGAATGCAATAATAGTAATAGTAGCACTATTATTTGGTGGCAGGTTAAAGATCTTGCATTGAAACTGATTGTTTTACAAACGTTATTCTTAACTAAAATCCGATGAAGTCTTTTAAGAAGCGCCTGCTTGTATTATAATATTGTCATTATGTGTTTTTTGCTATTTTACTTCTCCAGGCTTTAAGACACCTGATGACCATAGGACGGTGACAACGATTTGGCCATTGCCCATAACTTCCAAACGGATATAGCTTATCAGTATTGCCTGAACGTTTCAGTTTTACAGATCAAATCGCTAGGAAGATAGAAGCAAAACAGAATTCAATTTCTTACATTTGAAATGAAAAGCATTGGTTAGGACTACTCATTGACTAAGTCTAATCGTTAGAGGAAAAGTTTACACCAAAGTCACGAACATGAAGTCCTGTTCGGGACTAAGCGTAAAATTTCGTCAAGCGGTTAGGGGCCAAATGTTTAAGATATCGTAGGGCTTATATTGTTAGGGTTCCGTAGTACCTACAAGGAACCCTTATAGTTTCGCCATGTCCGTCTGTCCGTCTGTCCACGGCATAGCGACGAAACCGTTGGTGCTAGAAAACTGAAATTTTGCATAAACATGTATGTTAACTAAACAAAGAAAGTCGTAGAGTAAAATTTGGAAAAATATTTTTTTTTCAGGTAGCTCCCCTACATGTAAAGTAGGGATGTTTTTTTTTGTCGCCAACCCCATAGTGTGGGGTATTGTTAGATAGGACTTTTAAAAACGTTTAGGGGTTGCTAAGACAGTTTTTTGATTTAGAGATCCGTTTGCGAGATAATTAACTTTAAAGAGCAAATTTTTGTTCGAGTAGGGCGTCCCCCCCCTCTAAAAGCTAAACTACTGGATCCTAAAATCTGAAAAAAATTGTGTCGGTAGTACATGTAATGAACTTTAAAGGAAAACTATAGCGGATAAGTTCACTTCATTAGTTCAAGAGGAATAGGGGTCCGAAATGTCAGATGCAGTTACTCAGAATATTTCGTTCAAAATTCTTGAAACATAAATAAACATACATAATACATATATAAAATCACGCCTTTATCCCACGGGGGTAGGCAGAGACGATGGAACGCCATGTGCTTCGCTCCTTACATACTTCTTTAGCTTCCTTAACATTCATACATCTCGTCATACGTGCTAGCTGGTTTCGTGTACTACAAACATTTCCTATCTGAAGGACGCTATTTATCTGGTTACTTTAACTTAATTAGTTCTAGAGTAATTGGGGTCCAAAGTGTAAAATGCAGTTACTTAGAATAATTCGTGCAAATTACAAAAACCTTTGAAAGTAATGACTTGTATGAAGTTGTTACTTGTTTAATACAGATAGTAAATCCCTTTTAAGTCGAAATATGTTGTTACGACTAGCTACGGAAGCCTACTGCGCGTGGCCCGACTCGCACTTGGCCGGTTTTTTTTTTTAAATAAGTTCGGTGATGTTCCATTTTTAACACGCTTATATTAGCTTCACCTGTATGTTTGTTTGTTTGTTTGTTTGTATGTAACCGACTCCTTTGGACTCGATTTTGACCCACTTTAAACGGACAGATTTAATTCAAACTTTCTACACTTGTAAAGAATCAGCGACAATATAATAATTTCATAAATTTATCTCATTATCCTGATTAGGATCGCCAGGATTAAAAAAAAAACCAGCCAAGTGCGAGTCAGACTCGCGCACCGAGGGTTCCGTACAAACCTGTAGGTATATAAGTAAAAGTTATGGTATTTTTATTGCTAAATGAAATCCATAACATAACAATGTGGAAAGCTGACGGTACCTTGTCAATACATATATGAAAACATTATGTATGTTCGGAAAAATCTTCATCTCTTTAAGAAGAGAAGTGATAGACATAATTTTAATACTAGAAATAGGCACAATTTGGATCAATCTCGGTTTAGATTGGCTAAGGTACGAAATTCTTTTATGGGGAATTGTGTAAAATTTTATAATAAAATACCACTGCGGATTCTACAACTGAACGAGACAAAATTTAAAACATGCATAAAACGCACACTATGTAGACAAGCATATTATAAATTAGAGGATTATATCCTTGATAAAAAAGCTTGGCTTAATGCTGGTCCTGCTCCACAGTCACAGCCACTTGGGTCCACTAATTAGTTTTCTTTTATTTTATATTTGGAAGAGATGCTCTCCCTTTTATTTTTATAAAAATGGTTTTTTTTTTTTTTTTTAAATCGTATTTTTTTTTTTGGAGTAAATGTTTAATCTTTTTATTTTTAACTTTTGAAAAGTTATAGTATTGTATAACTTCGAAGCATTTTTTATTTATTTTGTAAATATGAGTACCACGTGTAATATAATGTAACTGTTTTTGTTTTTTTTTTTTGACATGAACGAGCATGGCAATTGAGAATCGGCCAAAATCTATTTTTTTATTTTTTTTTGTTAATCGCATAACAACGTTTGCTGGGTCAGCAAGTCTAATATATAAAATTCTCGTGTTGCGGTGTTTGTTTCCAAACTCCTCCGAAACGGCTGAACCGATTTGCATGAAATTTTGTGTGCATATCGGGTAGGTCTGAGAATCGGCCAACATCTGTTTTTTTTTTTAATCGCTGAACAACGTTTGCTGGGTCAGCTAGTAAGTTTATGATTTTTAAAAAAAATATACTATGTGATGTAACTAAAAATTTAAGATTTTCGGAATTTTTCCTATATGTGTACTTTATAACGTTGCTTCATGCCAAATTTCAAGATTCCAGGTCGTCTGGAAGTATCCTTTAGGTTTTGATTCCCTTGCGAGTAGTTGCGAGTTTCAAAATATGCGGCTTTAATTGCTGTATCTTTTGATTGCGTTGACGTAGAAGTTTGATTTTGTTACAGCTTAAAGATATTATAGACTTGAGTATTTGTTAAGAATTTCAATATAATACCACTACGCGTTCATGAGTAAAGGGGTAATAAGTTTAAAATTATTAAAAATATTTTTATTATATGATGTAACTAAAAATTTATGCTTTTCGCAATTTTTCCTTTATCTGTGTTATAAGACGTTGCTTCGTACCAAATTTCAAGATTCTGAGTTCACGGGAAGTACCCTGTAGGTTTTGATTCCCTTGCGAGTGTCGAAAATTTGCGGCATAAACGGGAGTATCTTTTGATCGCGTTGACTTAGAAGTTTGATTTTTTCACAGCTCCAAGAGACCATAGACTTGAGTATTTGATATGAATTTCAGCTTGATACCTCCACGCGTTCCTGAGAAAAAAGGTCTTGACAGACAGACAGACAGACAGACAGACAGACGGACAACAAAGTGATCCTATAAGGGTTCCGTTTTTACCTTTTGAGGTACGGAACCCTAAAAACTAAAAAAAGTGAAAAATAAATATAGTTTAAAAAAACTAAAAAAATATTCTGCTGCTTGTATATTGTATATGTTGTCATGTAATAAATATAGTTTAAAAAAACTAAAAAAACACGCTTTTAAAGCACATCAAACTAAAAAGTGAAAAATAATTCTTATTATAACCTGAAAATAATAATAAACGAAAAATACTAGTACTATTGTGAAAAAAAGCGTGGGGCGCTCTGTGCCATATTTTTCGTCTATCGAGCGACCCACGCTTTTTTTCACAATAGTACTAGTATTTTTCGTTTATTATTATTTTCAGGTTATAATAAGAATTATTTTTCACTTTTTAGTTTGATGTGCTTTAAAAGCGTGTTTTTTTAGTTTTTTTAAACTATATTTATTACATGACAACATATACAATATACAAGCAGCAGAATATTTTCGGATCTGCAACATAGTTAAAAAAAAAAAAAATCTCCGGAACGCTGCTGCACATTTTAATTATTTTTGAATATTATTTTAGGACAATAATAGACCCACAAAATAAAAGATAACCAAAACCATAATGACTGATAGCTGGTTGTAAAAAAAAATAATATGACGCCAAAACTAATCATTGTCACTAACGGTGTTTCCCTAGTATAAAATTGTTATTTCCTGGATTTTTTTTCCAGTATGGTCAGTTAAAACTGGGCTACCGACAAAGCAAGCATTATAATTGTCTTGCAAAACAAGCCTCACTTAAATGGGCTTTAAGTCTTTAATGGAAGTTAGTGCGGCATATTAATCGACTATACCGTATGGTTATATTCCAGCAATGATATGGCTGAATTGCTCTCGGCAGCCCTCTCCAGTGCGTCGCTTCAAGGCTGACAGGCCGTTCTTCGCGGCCATCCTCGTTGGACGAATTCCCTACTTCATAAATACATACTGCGGCAACTAACAATAAGTCACTTTATTTAGACAGTTCTTCTAGTCTAGTCACTTGGGGTCGAAGCGACCGATAAGTGGATTTCTGGAATGTTGTTCGTTATGTAATGGAAATCCTCGATTTAAAACAAGTGATTGTGTTCTATTTAATTTATTAATTATGATTATTTTAAAAAATACTTCATTTTACATTCAATATTCATGAGGTTATGCGTAAATTGAATTTCTAAGTGGGGTTCCATTACGTCGCGTGGCTATTTGCTTATTTAATTATTGTGTCGTTGAGCGTGTTGTTGAATATGGTTAAGGGATTGTTAAGCTGAATCAAGGAATAGGCCAACATGTCATCAGACATTATTTTCGCGTATATTACACTATTAACATGAAATAAACTTGACGTTTGCAGTCACGAAGATATTTCCCACAGTTTCCATCATTGTTGTATCATGAGACTGTCATTTGTCGAATGCTATTGTTGTTGATTTTGCCTTTATGCTTTTTTATCTTAATTTTTATAAAGGCATGTGTATAGACATAAATGGTCCATGCTTAACTTTCTTTTTCAGTCAGTGTTTTAAAGCTTAGATTCTAAGCATTCATAAACAAGTAAGAAATCTTAATGCCTGGTGTCGCCAACCGATGATAACAGTACCTATAGTCGCCGCCAGATAAGAAAAGAATAAAAGTCATTGATCCGACTTGTACCAAGAAGTCAATAAAATTACGATAGCCATCGTCGGTCATTCAAAACTGTCGCTAATCTGCTAATAATACTGCATCGATCGAGTTTCATAATACCGGTTAGCCAAACACCTCGCAATCGCAAGGTATTAAGTAAGAAATACGTAAATTTGGGGCATAATTTGTGGTATTTTTTTCATGTTCAAAAATACATATTAAAACAATGAAATATGTAATTGCTATTGTTTACGTAATTCAAAAATAATTAATTTATAAATATTATAAATTGTTTAAGTTTTCAACTTATGTTTCTATCAAAGAACATGCCATCATTACATTTATTTATTTAGCTTTAACTAATTTTCATAGAAGTATACAATTAATTATAAAATAACCGAATTTTAAATTCCTAACAGAAAATAAGATTTTTTTGGGTTACGTCAAAAAAGAAGAAGCCGTAATGAGAGGACTGGACCATCAAATAGAGAAAACAGCCGATCGCTTTATTACAAATGTAACAGACACTTCAGAAAGTGAAAGTTCCTCGAGTGGCACAGACACATAGATTCTGAATTCTCTATTTAAAAAAAAAACTATTTAAATAAAAACACCTATGTGCCTGTACCTGTTTAAAATAAATGAGTTGAATTTGATTGAGTACTAACATTCCGAAATAAATGCGAATAAATAAAAAAGGTTCAAGGTTTTGAACAAAAGGTTTGTGACTCATGCCAAGTGAACGCGACAAGGACGCCCCTTACCCGCGTTACCTTTGTTTTGCTCGTTTTAGCGACACTTCCCTTATATTTTTCATATCGTTTTGAAATATTGAGATACATTGGTAGACGGGTGTGAATGACTTTTATTTTTTTCTTATCTGGCGGGGACTATAGACATATTATTTAATCTTGTATAATAAAATTAAAGTATGGTGTTGTAACATGTGATGATGGTAATCAGCGATAGCCGAGTGGGAGACTAGGGCTGCGAAGTCAAAGGTCTCGGGTTCGAGCCCACGGCGCACACCTCTGTCAATATATCGTTAAGATTCGTCTTTTCGAAGATATTTGTGTATTTATTATATAAATTATCGCTTGCTAACGGTAAAGGAAAACATAGTAAAGAAACCTGCATGCCTGAGAGTGTCTAAAAAGTGTTTGAAGATGTGTATAGTCTACCAATCCGCACTTGGCCACCCTGATGGACTATGGCCTAACCCTTCTCCTTATGAGAAGAGGCCCGAGCCCTGCAGTAGGACATGTATTTATTATGGTGTTGTCAGTTTGCCGCATGTATGATACGATGCACGTACTCATTGTATTGCAGCGATGGTCGTACAATTCTGTTCGGCGATGTTGTTCGAGCCTCCGGTGCCAGAGTTCGTGGCTGACCGGCCTTTCCTCGCAGCCATTCTCTTCGGAGGGGTCCCATACTTCATGAACACTTACTACGCGGATAAACAATAAATCATCTATTTATGTACTCTCTAATTCTCTACTATTATGTATAAGTATGCGTATAATGATTATGTAGCTGGTTTTATGTATGTATTTGTCTAATAAAGTATTATTTGTAGGTAAAAAGATGTTATAACTGTTAATAATACTTGTAATTTATAAATATATTTGTTATATACCTACGTATTTTTTTTCACTAAAATAATATTCAAAAATTAAAATGTGCAGCAGCGTTCCGGAGATATTATTTTTTTTAACAATATGTTGCAGATCCGATAATATTCTACATGTTGTCATGTAAAAATGGAACATCGCCGAACTTATTTTAAAACAATGTACCTAAGCCCTACGATATCTTTAACAACATATGATCCCTAACCGCTTGAGGAAATTTTACGCTCAGTCCCGAACAGAACTTCCTGTTCGTGACTTTAGTGTATTTTTTTAGGATAATAATAGACCCACATAACCTAAGATAACTAAAATAGCTTGTTGTGGAAAAAAAATAAATATGACGGCAAAACTTATCATTGTCACTTATGGTGTTTCACTAGTATAAAATTGTTATTTCCTAGTATTTTTTTTCTTTTTCAGTATGATCAGTTAAAACTGGGCTTAGTTTTAACATTGAATCGTTGGTTTAGCCTAAATTTACATTTACTGCCAAGCTGGCGCAATTGACATCAAAATTTTTGACCAGAGTTTGGAGAAAAAGTAAATAAGCTCTAAGATTTTTTTCTTAGAGACTTTTTACAATTACCTATATTTTAGAAACAGGAGCAAAAAGTCCAGTCACAGGGTGATAATTTTCTCGTTTTTTTAAAATGCCAATTATTTTTTAAATAATTGCCATAAGTTTAGACTTACTCTGTCACCCGATCCTAGCTTGACGTCGTAAACTGGGATATTCTGTATATTATGCACATAATAAAAAAGCTATTTAAGCTTCTATCCGCGTCTTTCCGCGCGCGTAATTCGTTGATAAAAAGTGGATAGCCTAAGTATTATATGAGACATTATGTTACTTCGAACCATATCTCCATATCCTTGAATTCCATATTGGAAAAATATTGATTTGTGCGTTAATTTTTAAGGCTAATTTAGACGACGCAAGATTCGCAAGGCTCCTGCCATCTTTATCTTTTTAATAGCGATAGACAATGCAAGCATTAGAATTTTCTGCAAAACTTGCCTCATCTAAATGGGCCTAAAGTTTAGTTTAGCTTTAATGAAAGTTAGTGTGGCATATTAATCGACTTTACCGTGTGGTTATATTCCAGCAATGATTTCGGTGGCCCTTTGCTATCGGCCGCCCTCTCCAGTGCGTCGCTTCAAGGCTGACCGGCCATTCCTCGCAGTCATCCTCGTTGGACGGATTCCATACTTTATAAATACTTACTGCGGAAACTAACAATAAGTCACTTTATTTAGACGGTTCGTCTAGTGACTAGTCTAGTCCCTTGGGGTCGAAGCGACCAATAAGTGGATTTTTGGAATGTTGTTCGTTATGTAATGGAAATCCACAATTTAAAATAAGTTTTTGTGTTCTATTTAATTGATTAATTATGATTCTTTTAAAAAATACTTCATTTTACATTCAATATTCATGAGTTTATGCATAAATTGAATTTTGAAGTTGGGTTCCATTACGTTACTAAAAACTTTAAAATAAAAACCAGCCTGTATAATTAACAACAGTATTTATTATGAAGGATTATTATAATAGAAGTATCATGTACACATAAACTTCTCATTAATATTTAATTAAGTAGTTAGTAATTTGTACATTGAAACAATTATACGTTACTTTCTGGTACTTCAAAAATAAACACTATCGGTATTAGTAACCTAGCTTCGTTTATTTACCTACTATTATGCAGAAATAAATTAATTTGAATAGCACAGTTAATGAAAGATACGTCACTTTAATGGAAGAACCATTTACGTTTAGTTAACAGCCTGTATTTGGACCATTAGCCTAGACATAAAAAATAGCCGATAATTCATAAAATACATGCTAGGTGTTTAAGGGAGGGAGGGGGTCGAGTCAAATCTCATCTAATCTTACGTCGGAGAGAGGGGGGTCTCGGCAAATATCACGCAATTTTTTTTCTGATTGACACAAAAAAAACAGCAATATTGATTACGTCTTAACTGGTCGTAAATAAAAGCACGATGCAAATTTGTTTTTTTCTTTTTACAATAACAATCCAACGCGTTTACGTAAGAAACTCACATTTTGATAAATCTCACTTGAGATTGGGGGATGGGGGAGGGGGTTGAATAAAATCTCACCATTGCAGAAAATTTAAAAAAAAACACCTCACGTAATTTATGGACGCCCCCTTAGGCTTTCAAAGAGATTTGGTTTATAAAACCCATTTCGTCAATTAGGTTTTAGGATACATTGACTGTTATAGATGGACAGTTGCTTACGCTAACGCTTTTTTTGTTTTCTCGTGAGCAAAATTGTTGAATAAACCGAGTGGTAATATTATTTCAGCAATGCGTATTAAATTGAGCGGTATTACACGAGCGCAAAGGCCTCCGGTGCATCGCTTCGTGGCTGACCATCCGTTCCTTGCAGCCATCCTTGTTGTACGAACGCCATTCTTCATGAATACCTACTACGGAATAAAACAATAAGTCATTCCCAAGTAGTAGCGCTGGTAGCACTATTATGTGAAATGAGGAGCACTACACGTTCTTAATTTTTATTAAGTTTCAAAATATCGTATAACTATAAAAAAAATATATAATTTCAATAAAAAAATTATATGAAACACAAAAATTTTGTTTTTATTTTGTGTATACAATAATGCTAGTAAAAGGTGATTTTATATACTTTTTTTAATGATGTAAACTTCAATATAATAAGAGTATAACATATTAATTCCTGTAAAACTTATACCGAGTGAATGCGACATTAAAATTTGACATTAAAAATAAGATTTTTAAGTATTGCGAACAAATTAAATATTATGTAAAGTCAGTTTATTTGCCCATATATTGTTATGTCCTAAGTTCGTAATATGTATTATATTATCTGTGGTAATATCTAATCTAAATTTTAAAGTCTTTAATGCGTAGATTTTTAATAAATGTTGTATTTTGTTAAGTTTTTTATTTTTAATGAGTACTTATATCTTTGGTTAACTATAGTAAGGAATGGTTATATTTCAGTCATAGGTGTATTGGAGTGTATGTGCCCGCGCTACGAGCCCCCAGTGCAAGCGTTCGTGGCTGACCGGCCGTTCCTCGCAGCCGTCCTCGTTGGAGAAGCACCATACTTCATGAACACTTACTGTGGAGATGAGGAATAAATCATCCTATTCACTTTTACTATCTATATATTATGCCGAGTAATTAAAAAAAAGTAATAACCTCTGTTTTTCAATTTTGAAGGCAATTGCATGCAATTCTGCACGAAGGTTAGATTAGATTTTTTGGAAATTGCACTCCTTTATAAGGTAAATTGGAGGTCAAAAGTGTATCAGGGATATTACTACATGTGAAGAAAATAGCATGAAAATATCGAATTCCACTAACATCATAAAGCTGAGAGTTTATGAGTGTGTGTGTATGTTTATTACTTCTTCACGCTCGAATGGATGAAGCGATTTGGACGAAATCTAGTTTGTAGGTAGCTGACACCTTAGAATAATTTCATAGCCTACTTTTTATCCCGAAAAGAATAGTTGTTCCCGTGCGATGACAAAAATCGTAAAAATTTAGCGCGAAGTTAGCATTGAACGTGAAAAGGCTAACATTTCATTCCAAAATATCACCCTTCCTATAGGATGACTACAAATTCTACATTTAGCTAAGGAAGGCTGAGTTCAACTTTCGATTGATGTGTCACCCCACAAGGCATCCTACTAATATCATAAAGCAGAAAGTTTGTGTGTGTGTATATTTGTTACTTTTTCACGCTCGAACCTCGAACGGATGAAGCGATTTGGATGAAATTTGGTATGGTGATGTATCGTTTATCAGCCGCGGGTCTATTATAGCTCCAGAAGTACGGTTATGTTTTTTTTGTTGTGAGTGAAACAAGTTCGCTTATATTGAACAATTTATGACGTCCATGTTTAAATAATAATATTGTAACAACAAGTACCGCCAGTGTTCAGTATAACTAAGCATGTGACCGCCTACTAACAGTAACCTAAACCACAGTATAAATTTGTAAATATTTATACTGTGCCTAAACGCAACAAAGATTTTTTTTAAATCATTTATTTTAGTCTAGGGTAGATAATGTCATAATTTTATGGATTCCCTATGATTTATAGGGAAAAGAGATTTATAGGTAAGTTCATTTGTTCCGTCATTTCTCCTTAACCTCTCATTCAATGATAACCGTAGTCAGGCCTAATTTTGAGATTCAAATTCTTCTGTTGGATTTTTAAATCGCTTCGTTTTTGTTAATGAGTTTCTGTAAGCCTTTTGTTACACTTAAAAGTTAATCTCTCTTTAGTTGTTTATTTCCGTCGGCTTTTAAACCAACGCTAAATAATAGGTTTATTTATAACAGTCTTGATGAGACTGTATTCAAAAATTGTGTGAACTAGATAGATAGTCTAGTGATAAAACAGTGCTATGCTTATGTACTAGGTATTACTTAGATTAGAACCATTAAATATTTCGATTCTTCAAAATCTTTTTAAACCGAACTGGTAACGAAACCATAGTGCGTTTCAGGAACACTATACAACGCCATCTAGTGGACGTCGTGAAAATTAACCACTTAACGACATTTCTCGTTTCTCGATGTATTACGATTAGGTGCAGAAGTTAGATAGATAGATAGATACATTAAACTTTATTTGCATACCTACTATTTCATTACAAATTAAAGACAACTATTAAAGACAATAACAATATGCACAGGGCGGCCTTATCGCTTGACACAATTTCTGCCAGGCAACCTTTAGGTCCAGAAGTTAATATAAAATAGATTTTGTAGTGTATGTAGGGTAAACATGCAAGATTTTGACCAATTAGTGGAGTAGTAAAGTTCAAAATTTTAAAAAATATATATTGCTACGATATATTCTATAAAGTTCTCATCGTGTGTTCCTAATATATTCAATATATTAATAATTGAGAGAGCCAGTAGGCTGAACGGCATATTAAGACACCTCTTTATGGTATTAACTAAGGCACATCACGTGCCCACGTGGGTACCATAAAAAAGTATCTCAAAATGCCGTCGAAAACTGTAAAATTTTACAAATCGTCAATTCTGTTCCCGAATCGATATTATAGTTTTATAATGATTAAAAATAGTAAATATTTCATGTTTGAAAACCAAGACACCTTGGGCTAATCATCAATCAACAAAAGTATTAGAAGACCTCACGTACACTCACCCTATTCTTAAATTGTGACGTATTTATTCACGTTCGTACAGCACTTTTATTGTATTGCTTACAAAATATTTATTTATCTGATTATACCTGTTTTATGTGACGTCTCTGCTCTGACGTCACAACATGGGCAAAAAGTCTGTTCTCATTTGAATAGCATAGTACAGTGTTTTTACACCATTGTTTTTTCTTGGTTTCAAGTACACATAAGTATATAAATCAGATGTAATGTAATGTAGTACACAGATGAAAATAGCGTACCTTAAATTAGTATATTAGATAATATTACCACACCACTTACTATCGCAACATACGTCGTAGGTATACTGTTACCGCGTATGTTTGCCCTAAAAACATCAACGAGCAAATCCATTCTCCACTCTCGAGCATGAGCAACGTTGCGCGTTGATGTCTTTTAATAGGCATTTTTATCTCGTAAAGAATATATTTACAGTTTTACAGCTTGGCAAAAAGTCTAGAAACGGAAACTTATTTATGTCTGCTGACAGCAGTATCAAAGTAAGGACGTTTCATTAAAACAAAGTTTACGATTGGTTTAGCGTTTTATTGTTTGATTTGTAATAACGTTGCCATATGAAGTGCACAGTGGCGTCCTCTAATATTTTCTATTTTTTGCCTAGCTTTATAGGTATTTTCCAACTCTTTATAATTTCTTGCTCTGATAAATTTGTATGTCACAGGTACGGTAGTAATGATGCGCTGCGCCGACTTCTCCGAAACGTTCGACGCCGATCATCCATATGTCTATTTCCTGCTTGGTGCTCAGAATAGAAGCGTTACCACAATCAAGCGGATATTTTCTAATATTGCCGAGATATTTACTCGTAATCATTTCACTCGTGGGCATCGTGGGCCAGCCGAAGATTCTGATGAAAATTATAAGGCGAAGCCACGCATTCCCTTTTTCGTAGGCGTTTTCTCCGGGCCTCAAGATTAAAAGGCCCGTTTTGACGGTCACAAACAACGCAAATTCCTAAAAAAAAATAAGCCTAAGCTTGGAACGTATCTTATTTCAGAAATTACATTTTTCTAACGTATTTTGTTTTTTAATCTATTTGAGATTTGATGAAATATACAATGTAGATGAAATTTCGAAAAACGTATTTTTACTCTTTATTTTTTAAATATAAATAGTTCCTAAAGTCGGTGGTCACAAATTGCAAATCAGAAAAAAAAGTTTAGCACCGACTTCAAGTCGGTTTAATTCACTTTTTGAGCTATTTAATTATTTCCGGTGTAATTGCTTTAAAAAATATAAAGATCTCTGTCCCGTTCAAAATTTGACCAGAGAGATACAATATTTAGATAAACCGAGTTCGACACTTAACTCTGTTTAGATTGCAGAAAATCGACAAAAGATTTCAGGTGCGTCGCTATGTCCACATACAGGGTGGATGCGACATAGCGACATTTATTGAAACCACAGCTTTTATACATGGCCAGTATGCATTTCCACCGGATAAAAAATTCTCTGGCGAAAAAAAAAATCCACGTCTTCCGAACAAATTGCACGATCGCAATGTTCAAATTGTTCGGAGAACGTGATTTTTTTTTTCGCCAGAGAATTTTTATCCGGTGGAAATTGATACTTACCATGTATAGAAGCTGTGGTTTCAATAAATGTCGCTATGTCGCATCCACCCCGTATGTACTTTGTTGATTGCTATATTATGCCTTCTGTGATTGTAATTCAAAGCTCCGCGGACCAGCGCAGCGGTTAGCAATGCTTGCCGCGGTCGGTCTTCACAAGGGTGAGATCTCGGCGAGCACGTGAAGCTGGTCGATCCCGGTTGTCATTTAAACAGTCAGTCACGAAGACTATCACACTGTACTTTGTACATGGTTGTAGTGGTCTGATTGTCTGACGTAAAATACATATGTTAAGCTAAGTCAGTTAAACTAGAAACCAACCCCAAAAAAATATGATTGAGTATTTTAAAAAGCGGTATATTTTTTATGTATACAATGCAATGTTGGTATACGCTTCAGAGCTTATTACTATTTTTTTTCCCTTATCCATTCTCTTGTCGCACGAGTCTTTTCAACGCGATTAACTCCGTCTGTGCCAATAAGCTGGATTAGACTATAATATGACGGTTCAGGTCGGTGCTAACTTTTTTACTACTTCCTTCTTATCTGGTCGAATTTCTATCAATACTTCATCTACCTTTTTTCTATAGTATCACAGACTTTTTGAGTTATATTATCCTTTTCTCTTTCTAGTTTTTCATTTCTACCGTTTAATATCATTACTGTCTTCATAGTTATGATTATAGCGTAAACGTTTTAAAATATTATCAAACTTAGATAATTGTATAAAACTTACTATACTTGATTGTACTTGGTCCTGGTTCAGCTACCACCATAGGATCTGGTATTTGGGATTCCGCAATAACACAAAAGTTTGACTCACTGCAGTGAGTTTTCTACCAATATTCTCTCTAATGTCTTTGCTTTTTCTTTCTTTTTTAGATAGTTTTGTGAATTTTGCCGCCGACGCCTTCATTGCTTTCTTTGTGATCATGTAGTCGAATCATGTCTTTAATGCTTATTGTTCTCTGTAAGTACCTGTTTCTTTCTGTAGCGAATACAATTCGGAATCGTTTTTTATTTGAGCATATTTTTCTCGTTTACGAAGCCGATCTTTAGCCAATTTTTCTTGTCTTGTCAACTTTTTACGAGTTTTACCCATATTTAAGCTAAAATTTTTAAAAACAAATACTTAGTTAATTATACGAAAAAACATATCTCATATAGATAATACACTATACATACTGAAACACAATTATTTTTAAATAAAAATAAGAATTCTTCATTTCCTTCCAAAATTGTTCATTACCTTCTCGCAAAAAAGTGGATGGAACGGATGGTAATGCAGAGGAGATGAATGAAAAATTTCACATTTTTTTTTGTTAACTTCGTTGTAGAATACAATTAAAATTTTATTTTAAAACAGGACCAATATGGCTTTAAGAGATATAAATATTACGTATTTATAATAATTTACTTATTACGGTACCTTGTGAAATCGAAGGAAGGTGATGAGCTGATTTATGGACGAAACACTGTTTACAATTCGAAGATCGTAAATAATTTTATCCACAATACGCGCTCGTCCACTAGTCTTTGTTACCAGGGCCGACTGACAAGTATAAACACGATTTGATGTGAATCGTATCGGAGAAGGTCTCATATTCTCATAAATTAAGAAGTTTCTGTGTACGGATGGTAATGAAGTTTTTTTGTGACGATTCGAAAAAGTAGCTTTTTTACATTTATAGATTGCAATAAATTGATAATTAAAATACATAAATTGTAGTTCAGGCCTTTAGCTTCAATATTGCGTATTAGTTAAAGCCATAACTTCAAATGTAGATAAATAAACATCGAAAGAACTGATGAAGTCCCTAGTTGGAAACGGAGAGGAATGATTTTACAGGCAGTTTTACATGTTTTTTTTAAATATTTAATAAAAAAATACGTAATATTAGCGATACTACTTTTAAAGTTATTATGTCTTTATCCTCTAAGCAAAAATCTGTTCACTTTTTCTAATAAATTCATAGGTAAATTCGTCTGGAATCGCTTTTTGCACGAAACCACGGAATGACCCACCACGGAGACGGGAGAGTTCTATTGTTAGCGACAACGACATAATGAGGGTTAATTTTACTATTCAAATGTCTAATGTGTGTGTGGCAGAGGTGTACAACTCTCACACTTCACCTGTTATGCTTAGGTCCCATAGGCAAAATTCTAATGCCATGCTGCTATTAAGACCTGACGATTCCTGACGAAAAAATCCCAAATAACAGCTCGACCCGGGAATCAAACCCGAAACCTCGCGGTAAGAAGCACAACCGCTAACCACAAAACTAACGAGGAACTAGACCTAAACTCAAATATAATCTATTTAATAGACCAGCATCTTAGGCTTGGCTGTAAAACATGGAGTTTTTCATTCGTACCTATTGGGTAATTTTAATATTGTATTATTTATATTTCATCTATCACAGGTATACACATTGTGCTGAAGTGCCTTCGACGCACAAAGACGTTCATCGCCCAGCATCCATTCCTGTACCTGCTGCTGGCCAACGAGAACACTCCCTTGTTCTTCGGGACGTACCACGGCGTCGCCTAACGATATACCCTCAATTGATCAGCATCTTTTGATATTGCAATCTGAGAGCGTAGCTTTGCGTCTTATTGCCAGTTGACTGCGGTTCATAACTGAACTCTTTTGACATTTACCCAAGCAAAGCATATAAATGGTTTGATATTTGTTCGCAAACGAGTAGCTATAAGATGTCATAGTACGATCTCAGTTCAACCAACATCGTCTTCATTTAATGCTGATTCAACCAAATCGTCTTCTGGTTTAGCCTAAATAGCTTTGCAGTTGATTCAATCTTATTAGCATAGAATTAGATACAGGTACCTAGTTGATTTTTAATATGTGATTTTAATCCGTTACGCATTTTACATCATCTTATCGTGCAATATGCACATTAATTAGCTTTAGTAACTGGGCATAAAGTGTTTATACTTATACCTAGTTGAAACGAATGTGTTTTATATCGACACGCTTTATTTAAAGTTACTTATTCGATTAAAGAATCTCGATCAAAACAGTGGTCACGTAACCTACCACAAATCACTATATCCGCGAAATTATGTGTTTGTGTTGTGTGTACAGCTTTACCAAATGCTGATATTAAAATTTTCATTTTTTATTAGTAAAATACTAGCTTTTTTATGAAATGTCTTTGTCAAAACAGTGAAACAAATCGTTTGGAGCGGAAGAGAGTGTGATGGTTTATAAATTTATAACTAAAGTATGAATCAAGGCCTTGTTATTTTCGCGGTCATCTTACAAGTTTATATAATCCCTTGCGTGAAACCGAATCAACCGATTGCATATAGCAATCATAACAATATTGGGTATGATTATAATAATTTTAACCATTTGGTGGGCTTAGAACATTCACAAAAATATATATGTGCACTGAATTATAGGATGGATATATGTTACTTTTCTCATAAAAATATGCTGAATAAAAGCAATTCCAAAACAACGCAGAATAGCAATCATCATCGACATCGAGCTAACCACGTTTCTGGGACACAGCCTTTACTTCAAAGACTAATAATGTCAAGACCAAACAGTGCAGTTAATCGATTACGGGGAAGGATTCATTCAAATCTCATTTACCCTTTTCTTCGTCACAACCATATCGCATCGAATATTGGTTATATGCCTGAGGAACGTATGATGCCGAACGCAAATCTGCATAATCACCACACACCACCTTTAGCTCCTGATATATCAGGGAACTCAAACGAACCAAAACCAATGGTACCTCACCAAACATTAATGCAGTCTTCCGTGGAGAAATTCAAAAGAAACCTTGAACAGTTCGAGGGACATTTCTACATGGTAAGTAAGAAGATTTTAGCCTTCAAGTATCTAGTTATAGCTTCAAAGTAACTGTATTAAAATGAATATCAGAAAATTTTGAAGCTTTGAAACTCTCTACATCCATGATTCTTCAAAAATTCTAATGAATTGTGTTGAAATGATGAGCTTTTTGAACGAACCAAACAAATCACTTGAACAAACTATAAATGCTGGTTTAGGAACATGCAGCATCAAAGTCGCAACTTGACATCGTAATAATTTCAAAGTGCAAACAAAATACAGTTTTGCAACTATTAATAATAATAATAAGACGAGCAACAACAACAGTAGCATTCCCTTTAGTGAATTAACATTTTTTTAAAAGAAAAACAAATTTCAGGTGACTTTTAATAAACTCACGTCGTTAAGTCCACCAGACCGACAGGTGAATGGCATGAGTTTTGTGCAGTCTGCCTTTTTCCTTCAGCTCACGTTAATGGCTCTTTCCCTAGAGCTTGATTCCGTTGCTAAAGCTCAAATTGAAAAATCGATTGGATTTCGAATTTCTGAAACAGTGAGTACTCTAAAAACGTCCTTATTATACATATATGTTTAAATTAAATAGGTTTACATAGTATTACATCACGCCTACATCACTCAGTAGGTTATCGCAAAAATGGTATTGAGAACTTGATACTACATTATTACCAGTTATCTTTAGATTCCACGTGATACCCATCCACCGTTTCTGAGGATATCCTGACCTAAACATGCCAAATAACTCTTTTGCTGGACTCAAAAGTCTTACCCAAAATCTCCCTATTCGACCATCATGGCGACATCAAACAAATCGACGGGGTATTTAAAAAAAGAATATGGCAATATTTAAATACCTTCAACAAAACGTGATGTATAAATTCTAATCTCTTTGACTATTTTTTTCTATTCAGAGTTATTATAATTATTTTAGGAAACAATAAACCTAATCAAAGAAATGATAGAATGCCTGCCGGGTTCTTCGGATAATCTGAGATTTCAGAGAAGTAGTCGTTTACTGCTATGGCCCGGGCAGCAAGTATCTCCAAAGTTCCGTGCCGGTGCTGCTGCAGCACTGCAACTCGCCATTGACTCATTTAATGGCACTGAGAATGTCCTAGACATCACTACTATTCTTAACCGCAAGGTAATTTTTATTCCATTTAAATAACCATCTTAAAATAACGGATCCTTCATTAAAATCAATATTTACTTATATTTTTAATTGAATTGTTTACCTACTAATTCTTAATTTATAAACTTAGATTACTTAGTAGGAACTCTATGAACTTGCATGTTGATCAGATAGAGGAAGATTCTGGCGGAGCAATCCGTGACACATTCGACGAGGACGATGTATCAGAGGGCGTCACCGCAGTCCTGATCAACATGCTGTACTTTCGCGTACGATGGCGCTACGACCCCACCGTGCTCAATGGCACCATGGAGTTCCGCGACGCCGGCGACGCCCCCGCCCGCCGCGTGCGCATGATCAGACTCAACGGCGTCATGGGCTATGCTGATATTAAACAATGGAATGCTCAGGTGAGAAATTAGTAATATAGGTACAGAATTCATAGTGAAAACAAAAACATTTTATGGATTTTATTAAATTAAGCTATTTGATCTATTACATTTTTAACGTGATAATTTGGTGATCTTAAAATAAATGTCATGTAAGATAACTTCTTGGTAATAGTTGGATAGATATTTTTGAAAATAACCCGAACAAGCTTAGCTATCGCGAGGTATGTAAACGCAAATTAGCACAAAATAGACCAGCACTGCCACGATGAACAATGCACTATTGAGCAAATTCGCAAATTGTATCCAGTCAACGTGCGCACGCGTCTTTGCTTCATTAGCGCTCAAAGTATCGTCGGTTAAGTCTTTAGTGTCTCCTGCTTCGCTGGCGTCGAACTCTGTAAATACTACGTACTTGCCAGGACCGCTGCTAACCAGCCGATTGACAGACACTATCCATCCCGATGCCGGTACTGCTCGTCGTGCCAGATACATCAAAAATAATGTTTCTAAGATGCCAATAAGCGTAACAATCATAGAATCTCTAAGAAATAGTAGCAGAATAGGTGTATCCGCACTATGTTTCGGGATCTGGTAACCCACTTCCGTGAGGAATGTAAAATGTCCGAATAGGCTAAAGCAAATCAACATCAATCGGGTGTTATCTTTTACGTCTAATAGCAAAGAAATTAGCGTAAGCAATACGATAACAACCGAGGGGACAACGACAATGGCGGCCGGTCCTGCCGCCACTCTCTTCATCATAAATGTATATTTTAACATTGGATACGTTTTGTTAGGGCAACAACTGTATTTTCCTGGCAAGCGCTCGTTTGCCACGTTAAGCAACTTCCAGCCAGGTCCATCTTGATAGTCGTTGAGCACGATTGGAGTTTTCTTGAAGAATGTGTAATTTACTTGTTCTCCAGTGTTCATCCATGACCCGAAAAACAATGTACAATTTTGGACATCGTAAGGCCAGCTTCGCAGCGAGGTCCGACAAATGCCGGAGTGCGCGATGTGAGGCACACAAGTCACATTGCCGTCGTAATGCAGCAGACACGTGGTGTATAACTGATCTGACTGGTACATCGAAGCGTCAGCATTGTACAATGCCATCCTTGGTGTCCAAATTTGATGACTCTCCATTTGGGTCTCCTTAATATTGCCGTAGTCTGAAGGCTGCCATGTCAGAAACTGATCTTTCCAAGCTAGGCCCACCCAACTGTGCAGAGTAAATGTCTCTTCAAGGGCATCGAAACTGATGTATTTTAGAGCAAAGCGAACTGACACATTTACAGTATCCTCATGTTTTAAAACTGGTCGGAAATCGTAATTATAAGCGCAGAGCAGGTCTTTGTTGAGTCTCGCTTCATCATGGTTCTGTTCTGTCCGATCAGCTGGACAAGAACACGAAACGAGTGTTATAATTAAAACTAAAATAGTGCACAAAGTATAAAACGTATGGTATCGCGACATGATTCAAACTACAATGACGGTCCCTGGTTGAGAGAGGTCGACATCATTGCTGTTGAAATATGATCCGCTGAACCGCCCCCTAAGATAACTGTTTGATGCCAGACCTCACAGATATTGTGATTTTACTTATCTATAGAACAAAATAATCACTAAAATTCTAATCATTTCATGCCACTAAAGTGGCAAACATGCATCAGCATTAGATTCATGATAGTCTTGTTCCAACTTCTTGTCTAAATTAGCTTAAAAATCGCGTCTTTTACAACACGTTTTCTTTTAATGTTTACTTATTTACAGGCTTTGGAAATTCCATACGTAGTACCAGACCTTAGCCTGGTGATAGTGGTTCCTCGGACGCCGTACCTGATGCCGCTGGCCGAGCACGTGTCGAACTCTAGCGTCAGTAACATTACAGCTGCGATGAAACAGGTGCGGCTGGCGGCCACGATACCCCTCTACACTCTGCGCATGACTTTGCTGGTTCCTAACAAGCTGGAGGAAGTATGTTGATATTCTATGGACCTTAATTTATTTAAACCTAGGAGGATTATATGGTAGTTATAGTGGGCCTGTTATTTATGAATGCTCGGGCCTTTTCTTACGATGGGAACGGTAATGCTTTAATAGGATTAGGCATGTTTAAGAAACATGCCTAGTATATAGCATACTATACTAGTGTTTCCAACCGTCCTATTTTTCACGGGATGTGTATTTTCTGCATAAATTGCGACGGTCAATATCGAGCATTTTCGGCATATCAATCAATGTGTTTATCAATGTGAATCGTGTACTCAATTTTGCGTCTCAAAGTCTCTACTTATCCCATGCATGCAGCTTGGTAATGATATGCTTATAACATTGGCCACTCTTCCTGGAATCTTGTCTGCACATAGATATTCTATAACAAATGCTAGTCTAAATAAATAAACACTATGCTTTCAGAGCTATATTATACAAATAAATGTAATCTGTTTTGTCAGATGGGCGTATCGCATTTGTTCGACGCTAGTAATCTGGGGCCAGGTGGCCCATTGAGGCTGTCACACATGGTACAGAGGCTCATGTTTTGGGCGGAAGCGGGCCGACATGCTTACAAAGACGACGGTAAATATAATACCCTACTTATTTGTATATTTTATAGTTTTGTAGAACTAAGGTAAGATAATAATTATATTGTATTTCGACTATTATGATCCGGGTGATGCCTATTGTTCGCCAAATTAAGTATGTAAACCGGCCGAGTAAGAAAAAGCGGGGAGAATGAAAGATATATAATAAATATCATTAAATTTGCCACTACATAGTAGTGTGTTTAGTTTGTTGCCTATTCTCGAGAAATGCGTGGGTGTCTTAAAAAAGGGGCGAGATGGCCGCATACCTATCAAAGAGATCGGATATCTTTAAAAAGAAGTAATAATACTCAAGAGTCTTCTCAACCTTTTAATTGTGCTCAAAAATAATACAAATATGCGAAAAATCTTTTACGTAAACTGGTAAATTTGGCTATCGATAAAAATGTATAGGTAGCATATAATTATAGAAACATTATAAGCTACTTTTTAACCGACTTCAAAAAAAAAAAGAGGTTCTGTATTCGATCCGTATGTATGTATGTATGTATGTATGTATGTATGTATGTATGTATGTCACCTTTTTATGTTCGCGATTTTCTCGTTTATTGGTTCTTTTTTACTTGGGATAGGTAAGTTAGTAGGTACTATGAGGGAGAAGCCGAAGGTGGAATTGAAGCTATTAATTTCATATTATTATGTTTACAGGGCTTCAATGGGGCGAGCCGCCGCAGATGGAGATCACGATTGACAGACCCTACATATTCTTTGTGAGATGGCGCAATATTACTATTATGAATGGCAACTTTGTTCTTTAATGAAACAAAACGCTCTAAACATAATCACAATGTAATAAAAAATAATGCACCTATAATATTATAGGTACTTAGGTTATATTAGTGTAAGTAAACACAATATTTTGTACGCCTAGACTCTTTTATTAAACCTCTCTATATTTAATAAGACTTATCTTATTTACATATTCTTCTAGAAATTCTTTTTGAATCAATCAGAACCTCGAAATCTGACATCTGCAAGCCAAGCCAAGCAAGGGAATAGCTTGTTTCTAAAAAACGTCGCAGCAGCAACAGACTGGATGGATACTTGGCGTATAAATGTAGCGAGTCTAAGATATTCCTGACGCTCATAGCTTGAGCCTTTGGTACCTGGTACCATATTTTCACACTGCGCTATTATGTTGTGACAAGCGTTTCGTTTCTGCATCATAACCGTGTTATTGTAGACACAAAACTACCTAAATAATAACAATCATTCAAGTTATATTTTATGAGACGCTTGGACCCTTTCGGTTAAAATTAGCAGTCATATAATATTCTTTAGTGGGGATCTCCAACGGTTCACAGAGGGACCGTCCATGAGTCTGTGCTGTGATACCACTGCGATGGAACATGGCGCTCAATTCCGTAGTGGTTGGCCAGTACGGGGCGCGGGCGAACGCGGCTGCAGTCTCGCCGTTGCAGTCTCGAATGATCAATACCTCAGTCCCTCGGCGGCCGTACACCATCCACTGGTCCGCACTTTGGTTTTGTAACCAATATTCACCTGTAGTATAAAATAACATTATTTTTAAGCTCGAGATAAAAGTGACGGTATTTATGGCGAATACGGTTTGAGCTTCGGTTTTAGGCATCGAAATTAAAATTATTTAGTTGCTACACTATTAAAATGTTATTATCATTGGATCATACAATGGAGCCTTTATCCCATTTTATTTGTGGCCGAGTGATGCATTGTGCAAAATAAAAACATCTGGGAATCCGTTATCATTTGATACCGGAATCACATATTACCTATTATGTTTATTTTTAAATGCTCTAGTCCTATGCATTTTTCCTAGGATTGTTGTGTCTTTATTTTCGCAGTTTTTGTTATTTTGAATCTGCAAATAAAGGCAAAATAAAGAGATTTCTTTTGCCTTTTTACACCACACGTTCCCGTAATCTTGGCCTAGGTTCGCACTACAGATAAGTATTGCCATCCAACATGGCAATGCTGCCAGCATTCTGGAAATCCAATGGCTTCGGTCTCTTAGATTGACATCATCATAGCTATTCCACTTTTAGTTTCAGTTATTGTAATGTTATATTCTATGTTTGTGTATTTAATTTTAAAAGTTTTCGGTCGAAAACTATTGCACCTCAGAATCATGTACTGTATCACTTGTAAGCGTAACTTTATTAGGGCCCCATCGAATATTTTTGTCACGGGCCCTCGAAGTTATAGTGACGCCACTAGATAACCGCCTATTTAATTAGATTATTTCGACGCGACCGTGACACAGTACGGCAATATCAAGTTTTTTTTTTATAGTTATGACAATGCTGATGTTCCACCGGATAAGCATTAACGTTTCGCATTAACATTTTTTTAAGCGAACTGCTTGATCATGCATTTAATTTTCCTTGAGTAGCGGTCATTTAGGTCTTTTCATTCTCTTCAAAACATATTTACTTATAAATTAGGTACTATTAAAATAGTGCCTACGGAGAGTTGGTTGGTACCCGAGGCCGGAGGCTTGACAGGTGCATCGTAAATATGCCATTCATACAGGGCATCTGCCGCAGATGTGTACTTGCATGTGTTGTAGGTATTTCTATACTTAAGTACGATCATTTTAACAGAGACAACTTGTAAAGTATTTCATTAGATATTAATTAAATAATTTTAGTGACGCTTTTTATTTAGGCGTTAGTTAGTTATATATAGTGTGATTTCCTGTAACTAGACTTAAATGCGTTATGCTTTTGCAAAATTAGGCAATTCTATTTTTTTCTATAACACTATCGAAATTTAAGGTGTACGTTACGCCAGCAAGAAAGTGTCACCTAGAGTGATATGAGTAGAACGTATAATTAGTGCGCAATCTGCTGTAAATGTGCGCCGCATAAAAAATTTGTGCGTCTTGTAGTTTTGAAAAAAAAACGTAAAAACGATTCCTGCTGGAGTAACGTTGTTCTAGCAAGAAAATTCTAGACGAATCATCGGAGATATAAAATACATACATGGGCAGAGAGCTTATATTTGTGCAAATTTGTGCGCCATAAATATAATTTGTGCGTCTTCAGGTTTTCGAGATATTGCGTTTCCCGCTGGAGTAACGTTTTGCGAATTCGTGTATCTCAAAGACCATTATATGTGCGCCTGTAGAATGAAAATACACGAATAGCTCTTAATTTGTGCATATTTGTGACATAATTAGATGCCAGATAATATTTATAATTTTCAAGTAATCGCGCTTTATTGAAAACTTAAAAAAATATTGTAGCGCCTAAATGAGAAGACGTATAAACTCGCTAAAAACTGTATTCGTTCCATCTTGACGTTTATAATTACCATAAAAAGTTTCAAAACAGAACCTACAAGCGCTAATGAATAATATTACTAAAAGTCAAAACGACGGCATCATAACTTTGACGTCATCAAACAAGAAACTGGCTCAACCTAAGATGTGTAAATGTAAACCAAAAATTAGTGCATTTATCAAATAATATATAGTAAAAATATCCAGCTTCAACTGTTTCGTATTAAGTAAATATTAAGACTAAACCAAAACAGTTATTCGGCGCAGGTTATCCGACCAAATTCGAATGACTACAAAAAAGCGACGGATTCATACGTATCGATGACCTTCTTAACTTTACTCGCTAACTGGTTGAAACGTATTGTGCCCGAGTACAGTGCAGTAGAAATAGTTATTAAAATAAATTCAGATTTTTTTTTGATTAGACATAAATAAATTTAGCCATTTGCATTTATTATATCAGTAGAAAAACGAAAAAACTGTGATTTTCTGTGATAAAGGTTCAGTACCATCATAACGGGAAATTCAAGTATAAAGTAGTTACCTATTTGTTGGCCGAGATATAATTTAGTTTTGGATATGATAGTATGATACGCGAACGTAGTATAGACCGGTTAAAATTATTATCAGCTTGTTTCTTAAAAATTAGCCTAATTTGAAAACCCAAACCTAAGCAGCCCGATATGTGAAACTTGGGTTGAAGTTTTCAAATCCGGCTATTTTTTAGGAAACATAAACTCATAACAAAATATAACGCTCTATAGGTATTTATTACGTTCGCGTACTATACAATCATACCCAAAACTTAATTATATCTCGGCCAAAACAACAACAACTTAATATTTAAATTTCACGCCATGATGGTACTGAGCCACTTTAAGTGATTTTATTGTTTGTGTATTTAAGTAAATGAAAAACTGATCTGTGATTTTAAATAATACCAAATGACTATACAAGGTACAAATAGTTTAATTGAACAATGTTTGTTTTAATATTTATAGGTAGGAAATTTGATCTGTGATTTGATGCCATAATTACTTTAAGAATCATGATTATGATAATAAAAATAATATTTTTTTAAACCAACAAGCTCTTTGATTTCATATGATCAGAAAGTACATTTAATATATATATTTTTATTAGGTCATTGTAATAATAATTCCCAACGAACATTTGAGCGTGACTGTACGAACACAGTTTAGGTGTAATACGTTTAATAAAGGTGGTCATCGATACGTATGAATCCGTCGCTTTTTTGTAGTCATTCGAATTTGGTCGGATAACCTGCGCCGAATAACTGTTTTGGTTTAGTCTTAATATTTACTTAATACGAAACAGTTGAAGCTGGATATTTTTACTATATATTATTTGATAAATGCACTAATTTTTGGTTTACATTTACACATCTTAGGTTGAGCCAGTTTCTTGTTTGATGGCGTCAAAGTTATGATGCCGTCATTTTGACTTTTAGTAATATTATTCATTAGCGCTTGTAGGTTCTGTTTTGAAACTTTTTATGGTAATTAATGTAATTATAAACGTCAAGATGGAACGAATACAGTTTTTTGCGAGTTTATACGTCGTCTCATTTAGGCGCTACAATATTTTTTTAAGTTTTCAATAAAGCGCGATTACTTGAAAATTATAAATATTATCTGGCATCTAATTATGTCACAAATATGCACAAAATTAAGAGCTATTCGTGTATGTTCATTCTACAGGCGCACATATAATGGTCTTTGAGATACACGAATTCGCAAAACGTTACTCCAGCGGGAAACGCAATATCTCGAAAACCTGAAGACGCACAAATTATATTTATGGCGCACAAATTTGCACAAATATAAGCTCTCTGCCCATGTATGTATTTTATATCTCCGATGATTCGTCTAGAATTTTCTTGCTAGAACAACGTTACTCCAGCAGGAATCGTTTTTACGTTTTTTTTTCAAAACTACAAGACGCACAAATTTTTTATGCGGCGCACATTTACAGCAGATTGCGCACTAATTATACGTTCTACTCATATCACTCTCGGTGACACTTTCTTGCTGGCGTAACGTACACAAATTTAAGAACCTAAACTACTAAATATACTTATATTAAAATAAATACTGTCTGTAACGGCGTCACAACTCATCAATCACCGAAGCGACCTTGACGATTGTTCATTGTGGAAGACTCATGGTAATTTAAATCGAAGGCTAATAGAAACTTCAGATCGAACTATAGAAAAAGTCTGAATAACCTTATTTGAGCCCAAACCGGCGAGTGTGTTTAAATAGCCTCCAGGCTTAGTTACCGAGCACGGCAGTCGAGATTCCTGGGTGCTAGCGTCCATGCGCGAGCGCTACCTCGCACCCTGGTCATATCACGTTGACGGAACACACTGGGCTTAGTCCGTGCAACTCGGACATAACCAACGACTTTACCCGGGTCGATGGTAAGTGTCAAGCATTGCCCAGTAAAAAAAAAAATAGTTACTGAAGCTATGCAGAGAGATGTTGATAACTAACCCTGAATGATTACTTAAACACATCTCCTCTCTACACCGCTTTGGCGGAATCCGGGCATTATACTTTACCTGGTTGGTCCTCAAAGATGACGATGTTCTCTAACAGTCCAGCCTCCGATCCATTTCCTTGCAAGAAGTGTTTCCCCACGGGCGACTCCACTTGCAACAAGCACCAGTCCCAGTTGACGCGGTGGTTGAAGTTACCATACTTCACCACGTGTTGTTCTCGTTCCTGGTTCAATCATGTTGTATTTGGAGCTTGGGAGTCGATAGTTTCGTAATAAATCTTGAGAGCCTTACATAAAAAGTTATATCTACTTAAGTAGTTATACCTATATAGTTATATCAGATGGACAAAATACATTATTTTTCGCACATACTCGTCGCTATGTCGCATGCACCCTATGCGACATTTATTGAAACCTCAGATTCTGGACGTGGTTAGTGCATTGCCTGTGGTTATTCTTAAAAAAAAAAAAAAAATTCTAAGCACAAATAATGTTTTGCGTAAATAACAAAATAAAAAAAAATCGAACAAATCGAACATTGAGATCAATCAATTTGTTTGGCCAACGTGTTTTGTTTTCGTAAATAAAATTTGCAACCCGTGTAAATGCACACTAACCACGTCTAGAATCGTTAGTTTAAATAAATGTCGATATAGCGCATCCACCCTACTATAGGTATACTGCCAAACAAATTAAAACTTCTTCAACAGAGAACCCGTTTGTACTCCTAATTTAAAACGCCTTTCAGGACTCATTTTCCATTCAGAGCCACGCTATTAGTCTTTCAGACACATTGGAATAAATGTGGGCATTGCTGCGCTGTTAACTTACAGACAGACACGACGAAACGAGGAAATGACATTGATTTGTATTCATTTGGATGTTTGCCCAGAAGTTGGCCTATATAATGTCGGGCGCCGTCTAGGCCTCCTACAGTCCTGTAATAGCACTAATCATCTAGCCCCAATATTATTTCTGCATAAAGTATTAAGTATAGCGTGAAGTAGATTGTTCTATAGGTGCTAAAGGCGTTCAAGGACGTTTTTAAATAGTTAAAACCATGCTGATCGGTACACTGCCCGCCAAACCTAGCCAGCAGTGCATTCTTCAATTTGTTAATCTTACTTCAAATAGCAGTATACTTACAAGATCCGTGGTGGCTCTAATGTGGAATTTAAAACAATCGATAGCCCTCGGCTGCGTGTACACGGTCATCCAAGTCCCAACCAAATCCAGCACGTTCAGATTTGGTCCTTTATTGTACACGGGACATAATTTCAGGATGGATTCATTAAACGACGCTGCAGTACAAATACTAATTGTCGCCCACAAAAGTATGAAAATTAAATTAAACATCTTCCTTAAAACACGACTTCAATCGAACAGTAGTGAATGAATGAGAGCATTCGTACAGTAAACATCGTTTATAAAACTCTCTTGTTTTAACATTAACATTAATCATAACATTAATATTTATCATAATATTTTAATTTAATTTTAGTTGAATGCACTTATTAAATACAATATTTGAAAATATTACATTCTTCTTCTTCTTCTTCGTCGTGTTGATGGCTGAGTCAAATTTTATTTTGTCTTGCCATTGTGGTGAAAGGATTAGTCAATCCGCTTTGGAGAACTCGCGAATTGCCCAGGGTGCACCGGACGTAGGGAATCATTGTGTAACGTCACTAAATGTTTCTGTAAGACGGAAAATAAAAATGTTTTTTGTTGTCACAAAGTATACCCATTGTAGTTACTCCATCGACATAAGTATTTTAGGGTCTCGTGCCTCATAAGGAAAAAGCGAATAAGATCACTCATTTGCCCGTCTGTCACAACTCACAACCCTTTTTCTCCTAAACGCGTAAAGCTACGGAGTTAATACGTAGGTCAACGGTTCATTTAAGCTGTAAAGAACTTAAGTTTCCAAGTTTTCACATACAAAAGATAATCGCAATAAACCCTCACAAATCTGTATGGAAAAGAAAAATCTACTGTCTAGGCTTAAAGCCACGGTTTTTTATGAAGTATTTAATAATCTTTATCTCGTTTTCTCTTACGTTATGAACACTAATGGTAGAAACAGGATAAAAAGATAAAAATATTATTGTATGG
Source organism: Hypena proboscidalis (assembly GCA_905147285.1). Classification (NCBI taxonomy): domain Eukaryota; kingdom Metazoa; phylum Arthropoda; class Insecta; order Lepidoptera; family Erebidae; genus Hypena; species Hypena proboscidalis. The sequence continues at coordinate 13,524,987 of LR990128.1, read as the reverse complement.
CTGTTTGTAATATCACGTAATTTTTTAAAAACCATTCTTTGCGGCCAGTATGATTTAAATAATATTGAATAAAAACTTTTTAAACCAACCTTCCCAACATGAGTTCAAACTACCAAACTCGAACAACTTTCGAATTTTATCATTATACAAATATACGGTCAAATATTGTATGTATAAATAAATAAATATATAAACCGGCTCTAACGATTTTGACGAAACTTTCTGGAAGAGTAGTTTTGGTTATAAATGTGTATGCGATATTCGTATAGAAAAAAATGTTTGTATATAAATTGTTATTACATTTAGGTCGAAATATCAAAATTGATTTGTGATCCGACTGGTTAAAATTTGGCGTATTGTGTATTATTGATTTAATAAAATTGACCAATAAAATGGGATTGGAGACCCGGGCTGATCATAAAGCCAAAATATACCTAGGGTTCTTCATTTCTGGTTTACATAAACCCCCGTGTTTGAGCTCATTGGATTTATCTTAATAAGCACTTTATTGACAAGTTATTTTCAGGCCCTTATTTTGGATTCGGAAAGGTACCCAGGAGATCTCAAATATTGGTTCACATTGACCCATCGTGTTAGGGCTCATTAGATTTGTCTCAATGAGCTCTTTTATGACCAGTGATTTTAAGGGTCTGATGATGTATTCCGGAAGGTATTTGACCTTGAAAAGTTATTTTCAGGGTCTTAAACTTTGGGGTTTGAAAGTTTTCGAGTGCATTTGCTACGGAACCCTGAACGTGCTGGTTTTGACACGCACTTGACCGATTTTTTTTTGTATCAATTTTTAAATTTTTATAACTCCAATCTCTGTTTAACCGCTTAAATTTTGTATTTTTTGTATACCAATAAATATTCAGTAAACAAGAATGTAAGTGGAATATATATTTTATTTATACAACGAGTTGTAATATAAACAAACACAACATGTATATTAGGCAGAGTATACAGTCTCATAAAGTATGGTAATTGCCAACAACAAGCTAGAAGCAAGAACTAAGCAGCAGAATGTTGTATTATTTAGAACAAGCATACACTGTACATATTACACATCTAACAACTACATGTAACGTTTAACCTATTGCAACAAGAATGTATAATTCACCAATTAGCCGACTAAATATTATGCATTTGATATAATATTAAAGTTGAAAAATTAAGAATCCAGCAGAACCCGAACTTTACCCCCTGGGTATACGCCCAAGTGCTTTGCCAATTCAGCCATGGATTCGTATGCTGCTAGACTCGAAATTTCAACTCTTTTTGTGCCATCGTCATAGGCATATAAAATATATATACCTTACGTGACGAACCTTACTTGGTTGACAAAAAGAGTTGAGAAATTTCGAGTCTAGCAGCATACATATCCATGGCTGAATTGGCAAAGCACTTGGGGCGTACACCCATGAGGTGCAGGTTCGAGTCCTGCTGGATTCTAAATTTTTCAACTTTAATATTATATAAAATTCAAAACGGCGTAGCAAAGCTAAAATTTGCTTTAAAATATTACAAATATTATGCACTTATAAATATTTTAATGTGCGGGTAACAGTCACATAAACAACAGATGGATGCGACTTTTATTGCAACCACAGACGCTAGACAATGTCTGTTGTTGTTCATTTCCAACGATTAAATACCTCTTATATAATAAAAACACGTTTTCCTAACGAATTGAATGATCTTAACAGGGGCGTAGCTACCGCCGTATCAATTATACGGGCACCCGGCATACGAGGGCCCCAAAAGTGCGTAAGACAGTAAAAAAAATTACCAAAGAACTTCAATGGGATATGAACGCCTGTCAGACCTCTCAGTATTGTCCATCGAGGCAGAAACTTTAGAAAACTAAAGTCATCATCATCTATAAATGATTTAATAAATAAGTTTGCCGAAAAAAAGGCAAGTAGAGAGTATATTTCATTTGAATTGTTTGTATAAACTATGGTAAAAATCATGATGAATAAATATTTCTTTTAATATCATGCAAAAATATTCTCTCGTGAGAAATCTTTAAGGACCCCAAATATTTTTTTATGTGGGGCCCCGCCAAAGCACGCTACGCCACTGGATCTCAATCTCAATGTTGTTTGGAAAACGATTCAATTAAAGTCGCTTTGTCCAATCCACCCGGTATACACTAATATAATATTGTATAATTATTATTATACTAAATAGTTTAAAAGAGACAGTGATAAACGACATCTTACAGACATTAAGCTTGAAAAGTAGGGCTTTTCAATTTAAAGTCCATCCATTTAATTGGTTTGTGGGCTGATTGAAATTATTGTTTTAAATATTATGTCACGTTTTCAAATTCCCTACATCCGTTGAATACTAAGGACAGTAATTCAATCAAAGTTATTTTCACTTTTTACAAGTTGTTATTGAACTCAATCCACGTCTCGAGACCTAATAATAGTAAATGTCCCAATATATTATTATATACTAATCAAAATCAAAATACTTTACATATAAAAATACATACGACAGAAAAAATTACTACTCAATAAAAACAATACCATTTTGTATAATATATTGGAGTAAATAATAAGTCGCCTAATCAAATTAATAAAAAGTATAAAAATATTTCGTAGGATGAACAATATAATAATAGTTATACATGTACCTACGTTCAACAATCGTGCTGCTGATTATACATGTACAATGGGCCAAGCAATTAGGTATGCAGGGCTAAAACTTCTACGCCATAGTGAGAACTAACTGCAATAGATATCCATATTTGAATTACATATTTAGTAAGTGCGCACGCACAAATACGCACTATTTAGATATGTAACTCGCTTATCCTCGCTTACTCGTCTAATAAGTTTTTGGAACGAAGTTTCTTATCGCGCGTTGCGAAACTGGCTAGACGGAAAAAATTAAGATCGAAAGTTGTAACGACCTGTTTGTCTCTCTCGCTCTCTCATAGAAAGCAAGCCAGTTATATTACTAAAATTGAGCCTACTGATTAATTTCATATTACATTATATTTGTTAATAATAAAAAAAATATTATTATAACTTGAAAAATTTAAATTCTATTACAACTCCTTCACTAATTATTCGAAAGGAACTTCGTTCCATCCGGGTGTCCCTTGACACCTCTCAAGTTTTTACTATGTCTTAGAAGTTTTTGCCCTGCATACCTAACTCGTTGGCCCACTGTACATTCCTGGTTTCACTTACAAAAATAATGTTAGACTAGATGAAAATACTTCATGTGTATTTTGGAATACTGCTTCCTGGAAACAAGAAAAAACAAAATTATACGAAAATGCCGAGGAAAGAGGTATGAAGAGATTTAAGTAAGAAATTGCCGTATATACAGGATGGATACAAAAAAGACAACGGGGGATCAAATTTAAACTCAATTTCTAGACTTCTCAGTGTTCAATTTGTTAGGAAAACGTGTATTTTTTGAATTAACCAGTGAAAAAGGAGGCTGACTACGGTTAGAATTTGAGTTTAAAGGATGATGGGCACAATGTATGGTACTGGCTCCAATCGGAATGAATGATACACGATTGAAAAAGGTATTTTTGTACAGATTAAGAATAACCATGGCGCTAGTCCGTCAGTCAGTCTGATAAGACGAAGTACCTTATCCTTATGAGAAGGCAAAATGTTATTGATTGCCGCATTGTGCATGTTTCAATTAGACTCTGTATTACAATTATGTGCTCCTTCTTAGTGTAGGTACAATAAAGAATTCTCTATCTATCATCTATTTTTCATGTAGACATGGTATTATTATAATCATTATTGATATTTTTCTTTATCAAGATATATGGAACGAGTTGGGAGTGAGTCTTATCACTTTTATCATTTGACAGCGTCCCATTAGGCAGTGTACTTTGCTTACGAGGCCCTACGTAAATGATTTATATCTTCTGTTATTTAATAATTTCTTGTCTATAAATGTACAACACGTTTGGGATTTACTTCAATGGCATGATTAAACTGATTAATGTATTAATTTGTATGTTTATTGTTTAATAGATAGATCACATAACATCTTCGGCAGACTATATCGCAAAACGGATAATTTCTACGAGTTTGTTGTCCTAGTAGTGTTTTATAGCCTCTAAACGAGCTATCCAACGATGGTAAATTTATTGTGATTGGACCTAAGTACCAAAACGCCGATCATCCTAGAATGGCTCTTTTTCGCATCCACCCTGTATGAGATGAATTGAATATTTATATATAATACCGTTGCATAATATTATTTCCATCACCCTGTTTCAAATTAAATGTGTGAATTGACATAAAATGCGTCAACATCGTAACATTCTTACAATTGAAGTTTTATTATCGGGCTATCGCTTTTTTGCAGCTAATATCGAAGATTAAAAATGTAGTATGTAAATATATAGTACATAGATTTAGACTCGGCTTATCAATTTGAAATTATTTAATAGTGTCTTACTATCCTTTCGAGGAAGAACCTTACAATACGTCATTGGTTATATTAATCACCATTGTAAAAGTAGGTGATTTCAATACATACATCAGTTTTTATCTTATCGGTATCCGCTAGGGTTTGGTTTTTACTGCTCGCACGTGTCCAGTTTTGGCGAAATTATAAGGAGTTTTATCACCATATTGCTACGATGGCAAATTGTCGATATTATGCGTGGTATTGGTGAAATTCGCTGAAGAGCCGTTGTCAAGTTCGGGTAATAAGTCGGGACATTATACTTGAATAATCTCAGTTTAACCTGGCAGTCTTCACGCCGCACCGTATTGATCATTACCTACTTGAAGCCTATTAGTGTCCGACCGAAAATGGATTTTTGGCTGAAACCGAATATTCGGCCCCGACCCGTTTCATCCGAAACTGAAACTTTTGTAGACTTATAAAGTAACATAACTTACACGTATTTTGTAAAATTAGCTGCTACACTAAGTTTCATTAAGTACTAAGTACATTCTCCTCAGGATTCTTTTTTTAGGACGACATTATCGAATAGTATAATATACTCTTTGACTGTAACGACGCTTCGGGCAAAGCGTGTATGTATGTACCACCGACCACATACCGAAGCGTCGTTACAGTCAGGCTGCGCAAAAACCCCGACTGTCTTTTTTTAGTGTAAAGGTGCTACTGACATTTCTTCACCGCAAAAAAAAATAGAAGCGCCTAAGGCCCACGCAGCGATTTAGACCTGACCACTAAAAGAAAAGTAAAAAAGTACATGGAAATACCTTGCTAATCGATTACCGGTTTGTTGTAGGTAAGAGTTTCGGCCAGGCCGAAAAGTTCGGCTAATTTTTGCCCGAAACCGGACCTTCGGTCGGCCACTACTATCTATAAATTTTCGACGCTCCTAATCTGTACGACGTAAGAAAAGATAATAAATATTGTGCATCATCGATTTCGCCTCAATACAGACTATTTCTAATTTCTAGGTGTTCAATGTGTTTTATTTTGTTGATCGTGTAGTCAATTCATGTAACCGTCACTCTGTTGCTTGCTTTGAAACAACTTGCATAACGAAGGCAAGATCTAAACTAGTACAATATGAAGACAGAATAACCAAATACATAATAATATATTAAAAACGGCAATATTGCTTAATTAAACCCCTATTTAGTGGTTTCGTCAATAATAGATGTAACTTTTCTTATGCAGATTTTTATTTAATTGAAAGTTATAAGTGTAGTTACATTTTAACATCCTTAATATTTGACAATGTCGTTATAAATACTCGTTGACTAGTACCATAACTTTATAATACATAATATAGGAGACATAACAGTTAGCCCATCCTCTCGCTGTTACTAGCATGGCGCTAGAGAAACAATTGAAGTTTTATTCATTTTCAAATGGTTACAACAATAACTACAATATTTTACAGTATCACACACATTTCAAACTAATGCATTAAGTATAGATAATTATTATGTAGTAAAATGTTAACAGTGTAATATAAGAAACGTGTCGCATGGAAGATATTAATTTTAAATTTCTCAATCATGAAGCCGACGTGAGTTACAAAGTGGACCTAAACTAGCTGCTCCTTTGTCTACGCTCTTACAAACAACAATAACGTTAATTCACGCTAAATCTTATTTCTTAACGCATACGTACTTAATATTTAACAAGCGAGAATAAAATACAAGTATTACATAATAAAGGTATCGTTTTTAAAAGTTGCTCCTAATTATAATCGTGGCCACGGCCAATGTCAACTGCCTCAAATCTCATCAGAAGACACAACGCGTCGCTGACACACGATGCAGACAATCGGTTACATTTCACGATTAGATGCAAGTTTAAGCTTGTTATCCTTGCTTATACAAAATTCTTTGAAGAAACTTTTATTGGACATTACATAATAAAATATTTTATACTGAACACGGAGGATCACAACTTATATAAAAATAATCAATCTAGCGAGAAATTTGCAGTAGACAATAACATGTTTAAAGGAACAGACATCTTATAGACGGATCCGACCCTACCCAGTCTAAATGTTCAATTGAATCATCTTTTTTCTACAATCTTATAAATTACCTCATTAGTTTCATTTTGGTCGATAACTAGATATTTATGCTAAAAATAATACAGCGAACTTATCAAAGCACTAAATGTTGTGAACGCTCATTCAGTATTTACTAATATTTTCGATCACAAGCATACAAATGAAAATAAATATACCTATAATACCTGAAGTCCATGTATAAAAAATAAAATAATGAATATTAATCCCATATTTTAATGAAGGATTAGTACCATTCTTATGTATAAAGTAAAACTTATAGGACTGTTCCAAATTCAACCATGGTTAAAGCCAAGAAAATCTAGGTCATCTAGCTACTCGTGAAATGTTACTTACTCGTGTATTTATTGATCTGCCTTACACTTATACATAAAGAACAATTTTCGAAAGAACACAATTACAAACCAAGATGGGCAATATAGAGAGTGTATTTTAAAAAGTATGAATAGGCAAATATAATACCACCGAAGTGATACATATTACATACATTATATTAGAGATCAAGAATATATCATATTACCTACCTATACTAATATGATACTTAAGTATATTTGTAAGTAATGAGAATAATATTATGCAGTATTTGGCGCATGTTCTGTCAAAAAGGTATTGAGAGAGTCATACATCTACCCATTTTTCCCCGTAAATTCAATGTGCCAATAGTAATAATATTTTCATTCATGACCATGTCGATAAAATACATGACAGAGAATAAGATGCAGTATAATTTTGGACGTCAGAATGAAAGAATTCGATAACATTTTACAAAAATGTCCATCCATTAAAATACAATTATATGGCCCTTATAGTTATGAGGCTTAATTCAACTACGTTTCGTATGTATGTCCCGAAAGTTTCATTTTTATTAGACCATAGACTGGCTTTTACACAAGTTTAACTTTGGAACAATCTTTTAGCTAACCATTGCTAATATTCATACTCATGTGTCTAATGGCATTAAACACGTCATTTCATCTCTAACATCACATAATTTAAACAAAGGTCTGTGAAGTACCAACCTAACGTTAGAGTTGCCAGGTCCATTATAATAATCAGGACAAAATATTAAAGTAACATTATTTTCCTTCCCCATGATATCAAATTTTACAGACATACTAAACGCCTTATTTAGTGACTTAGACAATTTTCTCACTAGTAGGCACCGTATCAGTATGGTAAAATATTCTCTTGGAAGAATGAGAGAGAGTGTGAATGAGCATTTCTAAGATAATATTTGCGGTTTTTGTTTCAGTTCTTTCTATGAGAATATTACCAATATAATATACCAATACCAAACCAAGCTGACCAGAGAAAATATCTATATGACCAAAAAAACAAAAATATTCTATCATACTAATCAAGTGCAAACCAGGGCATTCAACCCAGAACCTTAAAAAGGGGCCACCAAGACTACTCTTTCGACAAAAAGATAATTGAATGAATTAATGACATCATCTACAGGAGATGTAATCATTATGCAAGTAGATCATTCCGGCAATATTCTTGGTCAATGACATGAAACCACAATGGCGTTATTCCCTGTATGTTATGTATACATTTTACGAAATAGTGACAATGATAATTGTTTTGTATTAGTAAGTATGTAGTCACAATACATTTATTGTTTAAATAATTAACATGCGATAAACATATTTATCAGATTATGAACCCTTGAAAAACTAAACATTTCAGTAATATAAATGTATTGTGTGTAGAGTAGCCATCACCTTCAATAATTATTAATTCGTTTGATGATCCAGGATTGTCGTTTGGGAGGGGTTAAGATGTTTGTGGAATAGATATTCAGAATCTTAGTTCAGGTGGACTTCACTTAAATAAATATGGCCTGAAGACACTTCTGTAGGGAGTTTAATCAATTAGATAACTATTCCCTTCCTCAGAAAATATGTTTTATAATGATGACATGCATAGCTTTTCTGCCCAAGTACACCTTTACTGCTACCCAAGAGAGAATTTATCTGACGTAGCAGCTGCTTGAGGCTGGAATGTTACTTTAAAAGTGGTAATTTTAAAACAATAGATTGCTGAACAGCGTTAAACATGCACATATTAATGAACCTGCCAACTTTACGAATATAATATAACATAAAAACTTCATAACCATCAAATGATATTTGACACATTGAATAACAATAGATAGGTTAATAAAAGAAAATCGTGAAGTTTTAAACTAAAACCATCACACATCAAGAAATAGAGAATCATTATACTTACTGGATTATAGACACTTACTATTCCAATATTTATATTTTTTTTTTCGATTAAAAGATTTTGCAAAAACAACCACCTTGGTGGGTCGTAAATAAATGTATCAGCCAGTAATGTATTGACATATTGTTTCAGATTCACATATTTCTTATGGTAGATATCTCGGAATATTACTAACAATTCCAAGACTGTATTTGATTGATAATAGAAATCAGATAGACTTTTATTTAAATAAATACTTTACGCAGAAACTCATACATTTCATTATCATTAGATGAGGCCTTTTGGCCTCATCAACAAAATAATTACTAATTATATTAAGGTCATGTATTACTCACAACAAGGACCATCCCATGTTATCATATAAATTAGATTACCACATTATTGAAAGATAATATAATTAAATGTTAAGAAACATTTAAAAATCCAACTCAAACATGAGCTCCAATTCCTTAATAGGTATATTTGATATTTTTTTATAGATTGCCTGTGGCAGCCAATTTTATTTTTGATGCATTTATCTTTATTACTTTTACCATTGAGTACCCATGATCTAAGATATTGATATATATATACATATATATAAATTATTAAAAATCATTAAGATGTTATTAACAATAATTTTGCATAATTATATCTATAAAACATCAGATAACCTGGACAGCTTAGCATTCAATCACAATATTGCCATAAAAAAGACTATCCTGATTTTTTTGGTTTAGGAGATAGATATTACTCAACATCTTATTTCTTTTGAGTTTTGTTTGATTTGGCATAGAATTTATCGGCATGTTAAGGCAATGAAAAGGAATATTACAATTTGACTTATATAGCAATCCAGCTGAGGCCTGTGATTGGTCAATGTTTTTTACAAATCTATAACTACAACCTTAAGGGTCGCAGTTGACAGGGAGCAGAGCGTAACAGAGCGCAGCGTGATGGCATATCTTCATACAAAAAAAAGCGCGCGCAATCGTCACGTCCGCGTGTGCATTTTTTTTTGTATGAAAATATGTTAACATACGTCGGGCGTTGACGCTGACGCTTGCTTCCAACTGCAGGGTTAAATCTGCGCACAATTTGAAGCTTCGGCTCCCAAACTACTAAAGGACCTTATAGTTGTTTATAGAATATTAGGTATATAAGATATCTTGGTGCACATCTTTGTTATTAGGTATTTTGTAAAGGTTCTTACTAGAGTAGAGGGAACCGGTTCACAATTTTGTTGCAAGTTGAATACTGAAAGAACTGGTTTGCAATGCTATAGTTCTTACCAATAATAATTATAAATTCACTTAATACTGGACAAAACTACAATATTTGCTACTGTTATTTCACCACTAATTTTGGTACATTAAGAAAAGTTTCTATAACAAAACAAACCATTTTAAAAAGATATTACCTATATTAATTCCCAAATCCCCTACTTGTGAAGGCCAAATTGATGTAAATTTTATTATTACCTAAAAACTCTAAAAAGATGTATGATGAAAAGAGTTAGACAAAAATAAAGCTAAATTGTTTTAATCAAGGCCATACCATGCAACAAAGTAACAGGTTTGAGTTATCATTGTATTTGACAAAAGGTTGCTAGACCAGAGTGAAATTAATTCTAGACTGATCCAAACCTGCAGCCAAATAGAGAAATTATTAACTTAATAATCTCTATTGTTCAAATAATGAAATACAGGTGTTACTCACGTTCACATTTAGGCATCTTCAAGAGAGTGCGATACGTCGCGACTGAATAGACCAAGATTACGTGAATAACACCCGTATTTCATAATTTGAATAATGTTACCAACTCACGTCACTTTTAATAAAAAATCTCTATTGTGTTAAGGTTTAACTATTATTTTATTCAGAACTCTTTGATTAACCTAAATGCTTTTTTACTAGAGATGTGCCATGATGAGGCTGTTAACACTAAGCTATGTAGAATGTCTAAAATGTTTGCAACAATCGTAGCAAATGGTCCTGTATACACACTTAATCAATAGTAGTTATTATTTTTAAAACAAGGTAGAATTATTGCGACCCAGTATGATATATTGATGGCCTGGTGCGGTTGTGACCCACCAAATGGGAAACTTCACTATACTATTTTGCTACGATGGGTTTGATGACCACCAATCATATTCATTGATCCATATAGCTTATCTTTAGTGAAAACGGGGTTCAATTCAGCTATAGTTTTTTAATGGATGGAGGTGTGCTATTGACAGGTCCTACAGGTACCAGTGCAAGTCCAAAAACACAATAAAAAAATTGGCCCTTAAATAATCTACCTCAAAATTGTGTTTTAGTATGTAAGTGTGAATAGCGTCGTAGGCTGCAATATTGTTTATTCTCTTTATAAGTTTGTATCGTATTTTTAAGTTTTATATTGTAGCCGTTTGCTGTTCCTTTTGTACTAAATAAAATAAAATAAAATACTTGCACTAGTATATTATTATGTAGGACCTGTCAATAATAGCACACCTCCATCCATTTAGAGAACATAGCTTGATTGAACCCTGTTTTTACTAGATTTAAACTATATAGATCAATAAATGTGATTGGTGGTCATCAAACTCATCACAACACGGTACCAGGCCATCAATATATCATACTGGGTCGCAACTTTCCTGTCATGTTGTAAAAATAATAACTATTATCAATTAAGTGTGTATTATTTTATATAGTTAATGTGTCCAGCTCAGGTTTTAAAATAATGAGTGGGTGTATGAATGGGCAGTGTAAAAATTACTCGGCCATGGCAAAACAATGTTTGGGCAACATTGTAGAATAGCATATCTCTGATAGATAAATATGTTTATAACTCAATTATAGGAATAATTATTATTAATATCATCAATAAAACAAGTGATTGAAGTCATTTTATGGCTCATTATTTCAACAGAGTTGATAAATTTTTATAAAAAAATAAAAAAAATATAGATATTACACGTTGACTTGAGAATCTCCTCTGTTTTTTTTTAACGTCAGTTAAAAAAGTAAGTTTAAAAAGCATGTACAATTTATACTGTATAGAAAATTTATGGGTAATGATAAGAGGAAAATAATTAAGATTGTGTTTGTGATGTTTGTGACTTTTGCTGCCCACAATGTAGCATGGAATTGCCTTGGAGACTATATTATATTAACTTTAAAAGTATTTAAGTGGCAGTAGTGGTAAAATACCAGTACCAACACGTCATATTTATTAATGCCCTACTGTCATGACCCACAGACACTCTCTTTCAAATTGGTGCACAATAGATGTGATACGTATAAGCTATGTTTATGAATGATAAGAAATTCATGGCCGGTTTCATTAAAACTTAACAAACGACATAAATGATCTAGTGTTCAGTAAAATGCGACATATTTGTTAATAGTTAAGGCTCACTTACCTGCGGCAAGGTAGTTAAAACCTATCATCCTATCACAAACAGAACTAACAATAAGATGAGCCTTAATCCTGACCCATAAACCAGCCAGTATTTCAAAGTTAGAGCTGGTATAATTGCAATGTTATATTTTGAAATAAGACTGGTCTGTTTTCATTACAAAAAGAATGATTAATCACTATAAACAAGCCTAAAAATGTGAATCAGCCTATCACTATGATAGTTATCTTATTTCAGTAATCTACTGAGAAAATTGTAGTTACGATGAACAGTATTTCACAGGCTTTCATATTTGTTAGCTTAGTATATAGATTCTTATTTAACGTAACTAGGTCAGAAAATGATTCCAGCACATTTGATAATTGTGATAATGTGAAGATAAATTGAAAAAAATCCTGGAGAAAATTATGTCTACATTCTTATTATGTAACAATTGAATATTATATATTATATTCATACAACTTTTCTGTATTTGAACTGAGAACTGCTTAGTTATTTATAACACTGCTGACAATAGTTTCATGACTCATTTCATGTAATGATAAGGAATACAGGAACTGATTACTGGTATAATGATAGAATCTGTTTTAGAACTCAAACCATGTTTGTAAGAGTTACTCCAATAGAATGTTGACATGTTAATTGAGAACTATCATGTCTATTAAGTTAATTTGAAATTCCATAATTGACCCCACCTGTGTTGAGACCTGTGTTCTCCGAGGCGCCAGCCGGTGGAGGCGCGGGCATGGCGATCGGCGGCGCTTGCTCGCCCTTGGGCCGGCCTTCGCCACCCGGCTGCACGGTGACCGTGGCTTGCACGCCGTCTGAATCATCCCTCTCCAGTGTGTGATAGTCACCGGACTCTTCCGGAGGACGCGGCTTGCACTTGCCGAAGCAGCAGTTGCAACAGCAGCATAGACAGCAGCAGAAGTAGCATCCGGTCAGAATTCCGCATACGATAAACAAAGCCTTGCACCAAGTACTTGTTACTACGAAATAGGCGTTGACGTTTTCTTCGCCAAATTGCTCAGAGATATAAAGTCCGAGAGAGCCATAATTATCATATATGTTCCGTTTCGTCGCATCGCTTAATATAGTATGTGCACGATTTACTTCTTTAAATTTGTCGGCAGCTTCTGGATTGTTAGGATTTTTGTCGGGATGATATTTCAATGCTAATTTCCGATAGCTTTTCTTGACATCGTCGGCGGTTGCAGTTTTCGGGACTTGCAGTATTAGATACAGGCTATCGCCTGCGGTAGATAGTTTCCTTTTATCCATGTTGATATTAGACGGCTGAATGATCACGAACAATACAATAGAATAGAGCAAAACTTAAGACAATCTCTGAAGAATTTACGATAATACGAAATCTCACTCGGTCAGGCAGTCTACATTTTTTAACGCGCAGGTGTGTAGTGTTGCCATATCGGCCTTTCTCAACTCAATGGACATAAAATATATTTATATATTATTAAAATTTTGCCAAACTAATGATTTTTGTGATTATATTAATAGTGCTCGTAGGCTTTTCCACAATAATGTATACCTCCTGATTTTCGACTTTTCTTCGAATTCAATTTAAATATTTGATCCATTGGTATATCTGATTTTTTTTTTTTTTTTTGGCATTTGCACATTTTTGTGCTTGTATGCCATTTTCAAGTTAAAAACGGGGAAACGTATAGTAATTCAAAAACAAGGAATTTGGAGTTAGGACTGGATTGAGAATGATGTTATAGAGATTAGTCTAAAATATACATATATAGGTAAATATAATAATTTTATTAAGATATAAAAATATGGGTAAAAGTTTGTAAAAAGGAAGGCAGATATAATAATTATATTCAAATTTTTATATTATTACGTAAAATAAATTGGGCAATAACTTTATAAATATTAATATTAAAGTTAGAAAGGAGGCAAGATGCCGATGAAGGGAAAGGAACATGTAAATTTATTAAATTGCTTAAAAAGGAGGCATAGTCATATAAAGGACAGGCAAATAGAATGTGATTTAAATCTCCCACACCAGTTCCGCAGGGGCAGTCAGGGCTATTAATTACGTTAATACGCGCTAAATGAGATTGAGTGCAGTTGTGTCCAAGTCTCATGCGTATTATAATAGATGTGACTAATTTATTAAAGAGACATTTGGAAAACCAGGGTTTCGCTGGTATATTATGTTGTATGCTCCGGTAAAACTTTCCTTTTAAATTATCCTCAGCCCAAAATTTATTCCAGGATTCCTGCAAATAAACCCTGGGTAAGGTAGACAAATCATGATGGTAGTTTAGATAAGGAAAAATGTCACCACACACCACTGCATCCTTCGCCAAAAGATCCGCTTTTTCATTTCCTGAGATACCACAGTGGGCCGGGACCCAGGCGAAGCTGACTGAATAACCCTTTAATGTGCATTTATGTAATAGTCGACGGATATCAAAGATGATGGGTTTATTTTGATTATAAAACGGAAATTTAGCTAATGATTGTAAGGCACTCTTACAATCTGTTACAATTAAAGATCTCTGTAGTCCCATCAACAAAACATATTCAACCGCTTTATACAGCCCAAAGCACTCTCCAGTGTAAACGGAGGATTCTGGGGGGTTTTATTTTTTCAATTATATTATATTGAAGGTGATATATTCCAATACCCACACAACTAGCGCCCTGTTTAGAGGCGTCAGTGAATATGTAGTGGCAACCCAGCCAATCTCTGTCTATTGTGTAGTTAAAGTTTGAATTGTGACATATGTCATCCTTAGAGATACCAATATTGTATTGAATGTTGGGGTCTAAAACGAGTTCATGGTAATTGCAATGAAATATGGGTAGTAACTCGGATTGATGAGCTGGAGCTTCAATGGCTTTCCATTTTGAGAGGCTTTCTATAAGACAAGGAGCAGATCTTTTTGCCCAATATCTGGATGTGGCCACTTCCTCAGAAAGATCAGCTACTCTTTTGGATAGAGGATGATTTACAAACTGTTGACACCTAAACACAAATCTATCCGACAAATATTGACGTCTTAACCGCAGGGGAGGATCACCACATTCTACTTGTAGGCAATTTATCGGACTTGATTTCATTGCACCCGAAACAATTCTCAGAGCCTTTGACTGTACTTTATCCAGTTTCTGAAAGCCAGCAACACTACCAGGCTCCAACAAAAAAGTTCCGTAGTCTAATACACTTCGTATCAAAGCATTGTAAATAAGCTTCAATGAAAATGGGTGGGCACCCCACCAGACCCCTGAGAGGCATCTAATAATGTTGATGTTTTTTTCACATTTTGCTGCAATATATTCACAATGATTAAGGCCTGTAAGATGAGAGTCTAAAATCACGCCCAAGAACTTTACTTGATTTTTTACTGGTAATGGTTTTTGATCGAACTGTACACTAACATTAGGTGGTTTACGCATTCTAGTAAATAATACAACATTACTTTTATTTACAGATAAATCCAAACCATTTCTTAAAAGCCATGAGTTTAATAGAGACAATGATGATGTTAAATTGTCACCTATTTTGTTTACAGATTGCCCACTGCAGTATAAAAGTAAATCATCGGCATACTGAAGCACCTGCACAGATCCATTGAGAGACGTTTCTAAATCATAAGTATAAATATTATAAAGAATAGGGCTTAGGACTGATCCTTGGGGAAGGCCCTTCCATACCAGTCTACTAACTTTAGTGTTATCAAGGTAAAGATTTATTGATCTTTCAGATAACATATTTAAAATGAAATTTGAGAGCATAACTGGAACATTTAATAAATTAAGTTTTTGTTTCAGGACTGATAAGAGTACACTGTCATATGCTGAACTGACATCCAAGAAAGCTGCAATTACATGTTCATTTCTAGTAAAGGCTAAACGAATGTCAGTGACAAACACACTCAGGCTGTCTAAAGTACCCCTTCCTTTTCTGAATCCAAATTGAGTGGGAGCAATTAGCTTGTTACTTTCAACAAACCATTCTAAACGAATTTTAACTAGGTGTTCTGCAATTTTAGCCAAAACAGAAGAAAGAGCAATAGGGCGGTAAGAAGAAGCTTCACAAGATGGTTTGTGTGGTTTTAAAATTGGAATAATTGTTTGAGATTTCCAGGAATAAGGAATATTACCAGAAGTCATGATAGTATTAATAAGATCTAAATATTTGTTAAGAACTGGTTCACTCAAATTTGCAATGAAGGAATATGGGATACCATCATCTCCTGGAGCAGAATCTTTAACATGTGAAAGAACACCTTTTAATTCATTAAAAGAAAAGGGGGAATTTAGTCCAAATGGGTCATTATTATTAGAAATGGATAATGGTATTGAAATAAAACTATTTTCTGGAACATAAGGTGGAGCCAACTGATCCATAAATTGATTAACTAATTCTGAAGGAATTTTATTGTGTGTAGAATTGTTAATGGCGGATTTAAACCGTCTTATATTACGCCAAACAACAGATGGACAGACATCAGGGCAGATAGAAGTGCAATATTTTCGCCATCCATCAAATTTCTTTTTTTTAAGCAATTTCCTTGTGTCACGAGAAACTTGCAAGAAATTTTCGAAATTCTCATTAGTCATCATAGTACAATATTTTTTTTCTGCCTTTTTCCTCTTTTTGACAGCCTGAGTACATTCATCATCCCACCAAGGTGGGGAGGGTATTCTACCAGAAGTTACATTTTTAAGAGGGAATGTTTGGTCAGCAGCTTCTATCAAAATGTTTGATAATAGATCAGAACATTGTTTTTCATTCCCTGAACATGTTTTAGGAATTCTATGCATTTTCTGCTCAACACAATGTTTAAATGTACTCCAATCAACATTTGTCAGTCTGTATTTCAGTCGAGGAGTGGGAGTTGTAACACTTGGTCTATTATAGGGAAAAGAAATGGTTAAAGGAAAATGATCACTGCCATAGGAAGAGGGTAAGGGCGCCCATGATAGAGATGAAGCCAAATCAGGAGTGCAGACAGACAAGTCTGGGGCACTTATGCCTTCATCTGGGTTTGTGTGGCGAGTTGGAAGGCAGGTGTTTAAAATACATAGATTAAGGGAATCAAAAACTTCTAATAATTGTTCACCATAATAATTTGTGGTTGAACTACCCCAGCATTGATGCTGAGAATTAAAATCTCCCATTACTAAAAATGGCTTAGGTAATACAGAAAATAAATTATAAATTTCAGAAAAAATATTTACAGAAGGGCGAGCGAAATAAAGAGAGACTATACAAACACTATTTACAACAGCAGCAACGACAGATATGTCATCACTATGAGGAGGAAGAGGAAAAGGTTTATGAGAAAGTGTATTTTTGATAAGTATGGCAACCCCGCCATACCCATCAGGTCTGTCAGCTCTTAGGCAGACATAGCCAGAGATTCTAAATGAGAATCCTGGTTTAAGCCATGTCTCTGAAAGAGCAAGTGCAATTGGTTCATATTTATTTATAATATGTATCAATTCACACTTTTTATTTATTACACTTCTGCAATTCCATTGAAGAATTTTCGCTTGATTGTCCATTATTAATGAGTTGTATGAAAGTTTGAATTAATGAGGCAACGTTGGACGGTAAAGAATTCGATAGAGATAAAGATTTAAATAAAGCTAATATTACATCAATGATTTGTTTGTCGTTATTATTTACATCATTATTATTTATATTATTATTTTTCAGGGCACACCCATTAGAGGGAGATGGACCATCATAATCTTTAATAAGGGACTGGTGTGTTTCACGGTCATATCCTCTTGTAAATTTAGGCAGTGGTTTTGGCTGTAGGAAGACGGTCTTTTTGTAAGATTTATTTGGTGATGATGGTGATGACGGATGTGTTGAGGGTGATTTATCATGGTTGGAATTATTGTGAGAAGTGGAAGTTAATATCTCGGCATATGATTTGGAAGGAGGAGGATGTAATTTTAATGCCTCAGAATATGACACACTATTCTGGGCCATGTAAATTTTGATTCGTTTTTGTCTTTCCAACTCTTGACAAGATTTATTAGTAGCAAAATGTAGGCCGCCACAAAGGAAGCATTTTGCACAGTCCTCCTCCAAGTCACATGTGTCAGCTGTATGGTTTTGCCCACACTTGTAACATCGAGGAGAAGACTTGCACTGCATCTTAGTGTGACCGAATCTGCAGCAATTAAAACATTGGATCGTTGGGAACGTATATAATTCTACCGACAGGGCATTATAACATAAGAAAACCCGTTTGGGTAACACTTGTCCGTCGAATGTAAGAACAACCGTTTGAGATGGTTTCCATACTGGAGCTGAACCATGGACTTTATAATTTAATCGTCTGGCTTTGATTACTTTGCCACAACCAATGGGAACGGATATATTTTCAATGATATCATCCACAGTCCATTCAGTAGGTACACCACGGACTAAACCCATCCGTGTTATACTAAAGGAGGGAATATAAGCTTTTAAGTTATGTTTTGTTAGCGATGAGTCATTAATAAATGAATTTGCATCTTGGTATTTATTAAAAGATAATGTAATTCGGTTTCTTCCAATCCTCTTTAGACTACCATTAATAATACTTTTGTACAAGTTTTGTTTTAAAAAGTGTCCAAAGGCGACAGGATGAAGTGTTGCAGTGTTGTCAGAAGATTCTTTTTGTACATGCACAATAAAAGGAGATGCATCGGTTGATTCGTATTGAGTCCTTACTACCTGCTGAGGTGGCTGTGGGGGAGTTATATTTTGAGAGCAAGTTGAATCTTTAGACCCAATGTCTAGAGATTCAACCCGATTACTTTTATTGGTAATTTTAACAGGTGATCTTTCTCTGATACTACATTGTGTTTCATTCACAATGTCACAATTGCAGTCCGACGGTTTATTCTTATGGGAATGCTTATGCTTCCTTCTTTTATTGCAATTCTTGCATACTTTACGGGGCGACCGAATTCTTTTTCTATCGGATCTTAAAGAGCTATCCGTAGCAGTACTGGAGTCAGTTAACATATGCTCATTATCAATAATAATATTTAAACCGACCGGGGGAATATCCCCCGGGTCGGGCGGCTCATTCATCACCACAAAAAAGAATAAAAAACTTACAGAATCTCCTCGGAATACTATTTACAGAAACTAAATAAAATAATAAACTAACATATATACTATTATTTACACTACTAATCTCTAATAACTAATAATAATTAAAATTAATTTCAGAAACGAGAAAAATCACGTCCGCCAAAATCAAGTTTCCCGCGCTTTTTTCAATATATCTGATTATTTATTATGATAAACGTGTATATATATTATAATTTTTTTTTTTAATTTTTGTAGTATAATTGGATAAGATTTAATATATATTGTGATACTTAAATATTATAATTGAATGTTGAAAATACGGTAAATTTAAAGAGCTTGCTACTGGGAGCTAGTACGCCCGAACACAGAAGAACGCTCTAAAAAACTGTTCCCACTTTCTAGGGCCGTTTATACCAAGCAAACGAGCATTTTTAGAATAGTCTATTATAGTTTGAGATTAGACTGCAAAATCATTACGTTCGTAATATATAGAATTTAAACCTATTTTTTATATATAATTAATGAGACTTTAGGTATTATGTTTTTGCTAGCCTATCAATTAAAATTTGACCGCAAGTTTGTAAACTTGAAGTAAGGTTCAAGTTCAGGCTTGGATTATGGTGTCTATTGTTTAAATGATGAACTTAATGATATTGCAGCCGGATTTCAGACTAGTATTCTATAGAATCTTTGCGAACGCAGAGATATCACTATAAGAATACTTTATGTCTGTTTAAATTAAAAGAATTTGATAGAATGAGCCTAAAAAGAGCGTTCGCACGTTTGATGTAATTCGGACGTAACACATTTTTTTAAGGATTATTTTTCAGCTTTTTCTTTTCAGAAGCTATGCAAAAAAACAGTAAAATAAACTAGACAAAGCTAACGCCTTATTCACAGTTAAAAGGTTTTTGAGTAGCTACGAGCCACTATTTAAAAACTTTTGTTATACTGGCTTTGGACTTTCTTTTGAATACAGACACAATGAAGACAATTGTTTTTTGTCTCACCACAATAATATATGGATTCTCTGTCCGCGTAATATATACAAGTCATTGTTGTTGACAGACATTAATTTATTCCAACCATTGAGTTTATACGTTTTTATAGAGGCACTGTTCTTTGGTGCTTTGTGAAGACAATTCTGGAACAAAAATTATCAAGAAGTATGAATATTTTTAATACAATTTGGAACTATTTTTTTTGTCTGTTAGCAACATTGTCAAAATAATGACAGATGTCAATAAATAATGTAAACAGAGTTTACGCGTTGGTAAATTTTAATTATAAGAGTATAAAACGGCAATTAAAACAGGAAAAAAGTAATAAACAATGAATAAAACTATCCGAAGGTCTGGCAGAGAAATAATTTACAATGTATATAAAAGATGTTTAATGGAATATAAGGCAAAAAAAATTCTTTCGGATATCGGCAATGTTTATCAAAGAACCGCTGATATGACCGGTATGTGAGAGTTTAACATGTTGTTTTTAGTCAAATCAAGTATAGGTAATGGATAAAACCAAAGCTGTTTTGAATTTGTTGCTGAAATAAGCGAATTATTATTCAATAATTAAAACTAGCACATTGGTTTAGTTGACGTTTGTTGTACTCAGTGTTGCGGTATAGCGCGACTAGGTTAATGTTGATACTTGAGTATAGTTTAAGTAAATAACATAAAATAATATCACGCATGGGCTTAGCCAGGGGGTTCAACCCTCCCCTCACTCCGAAATGGCTCGGACTGCTTTATCTTTTCTGCTATATCTATGATTTTTACTTAATTCAGGTAAATCAGTAAGTACTGTTCTAAGAATTGCACTAGGAGGGGCGCAAAATAGAGGCGTATTTCTTACACCAGGAATAAACCGAAAAGGTCGTCCGAAGAAAGTGTTAGATAACTTTGATTTGTGTGCTATTAGACAAAAAGTTATTTTTTTTTTAACGCTAACCACTAGACCAACGAGACAGTTTAATAATATGTATAGAAAGAAAAGATTTATTCAAATACTTAAAATAAAATATTTGAAAAATATATTTTTCTTTTATTTTCTGGTAATTGATAAAAACAGGGGACAGTAAAACCACAAATCAGCTCGGCAAAATAGTCTGGAAACGGAAACTAATTTATGACTGCTGGCTGTACAAATTAATTACATTATTTTTACTATTACTTGGTGCCGATTTCATCGTGTTAAACCGACGTTTAACGCTTAGCTACAGCTTTCGATATAAAGTATCAAGTCCTGGGAAGTGAACTATATGGGTTGCCATACGAACAGTAGAACAGCACTCTAGCGCCCCTATTAATTTCAACACTTTCTTGACAGCCTATAAGTCGGGACATTAATATTTATGTTAGTCTCTCTTGCTCACATACGTCCCTTATCAACAAGTGTGTTCTCTATCATCATGCGCAAAAGGTTTGTCTTCACAACAACTTAAAAAGCTGTGCCTCTTAAACGCTTATAAATTCAATGACCACATAACCAACCCGCAAATAGTGACATTTGAAATTGCGGAGACCACACGTTACACAAGCACCCTCATTTCAAACTGGTTAGTTCTATTCATAGAACAATTATTTATTTATTAATTAATCAAAAATCATCAAAAAAAACTTATAATGACTTGTGTTTATATTATTTTACTTGAATTCAATAAAGGCGATTCGCCCATTACTAGTATTCACTAGTTACATCGTAGACAGAGAAACCAAGTTACATACTTTGATATATAGGTCTTAACCCTTAACCAAGAACAATGTAAGACTTCGGCATTGTTAAAAGACTTCTGTCATCGTTGACTGGTCCAAGTATAAATTATAATGTACTCTGTGGACTGGTCATTACAGTCAATTGTCACTTCTGTCAAACTGTATTAGAGATGTGCGAACTCGGAATAAAACACGACTCAGTTTAAAACGAGTTCAGAGACGAATCGAAACTCGAGTTGAACCCGGGTTACGCCACTCGAGTTAGTCCCTTCCTACTAAGCCAATTTTTGTTTTTGATATTCCTGTTTTACATTCAAATATCTGTTTTTGGCACGTAACACACATCATCAGCATTGAATTTATTTAAATTACTGAAACAAGTGTCTTGAAATCAGTGCCGGATTTACCTTAGACGGGGCCCCAAGCAACCACTGATTTTCGGGGCCCTCGTTCTAATATAACCCCTCTCCCCTAATTTTTAAATAACAAAGAACAAAATGTCAATGTCATTTTTTATTTTATTTTATTTAAAATAAAATGATTATTTTATTACTTATGTAAAAATGTTTCAAAAAATTTTAAATTTCGGGGCCACTGTCCAAGCGGGGCCCCAAGCAATTGCTCCCTATGCTTCCCGGTAAATCCGCCACTGTTTGAAATATGCCACAATGTTAGTGCAACCATAGCGTGAATGTTTTTGTCGTTACATTCATGCAATTTATAATGCTGTAGCTCTAATAACTTAAAGGCCAAAAATATCTTTGAATAAAAGGTTCTAAATTGCAACACACCTGACATGCCGGCTTTGTAACTGTAAAAGAATTGTTAATCACAACTTTAAAAAAATATTTATTTTTTATGACGGAAAACGAAAAAATGATAATGTCCTTAAAATCACTGTTTTGACAGTGAAATTTCTATAATCTGTCAAATGAACGCTGCATGTGGTAAAGGATAAGACAGTTAGCGCTAGGGTCATTGCGTGCCTGCTTCTTCATATGCAACTCGAATTTGAGAATTAAAATTGAGTCAACTCGATCCAAGGTGCAACTCAAGTTAACTCGGATATGTAACCTGAGTTGAACATCCCTAAACCATATGCGTAATGCGTATGTCAATGTCAGTTATCTTCAATTATCCCTTGTTTAATTTTGGATTTGTTAGTTATTTTTCAAATAATCTTAATACAAAAAAAAACCTTATTTATATGTTATAAACTACAGTTCTAGCAATTAATTTGAAATAAAATGCTTTACAGGTTTACGTTTTAAATATTATGGTGTAGTACCCACACAAGCCGGCAACCATGAGGGCTCGAAATATTTTTAAGCTGTATCAAGATGCTCTTATTAAGCGGCCTTATTTAGTGCAAGCAATGCAGGCAGGAACATTAATGGGAGCTGGAGATATGATATCTCAACATTTTATAGAAAAGCAATCGTTAGACTTCAAAAGAACATTGAAATTTTCGTCAATAGGATTTTTTATTGGAGTAAGTTATTTCCCTAGTTTTATAGAAATATGTAGGTTTAATTTGATAATAATTCTCTTTCATTATTATTGTGTTGTAAATATTTTTTGGAAATTGCACAATAAATAAATAAATAATAACACAATAAATTATTAATCTTATTTGTTAATTGATTTCATGATGTTTCATTGTTTTTTCAGGGTCCAGCATTGCGTGTGTGGTATGGTGTCCTTAATAAGTATGTAGGTTCAAGTGGGAAGTCTGTAACTTTAAAAAAAGTAATCTTAGATCAGACTGTCTTTGCACCAACATTTTTATGTAGTCTCCTTATCATAATAGCAGCTATGCAGGGTAAAGGCCCGGAAACTATTAAAAAGGACTTAAAGGCGAACTATTTAGATGTTCTAGCCACAAATTATTACATTTGGCCATGGGTGCAGCTTTTGAACTTTTATTACACACCACTACAATACCAAGTTTTAGTTGTTCAAACTGTTGCATTATTTTGGAATACATATTTAGCTTGGAAAACAAATGTGAAAAAAGCTGATATTAAAGAGATTAGCTTATCATAAACATCATGAAATTAGTGTAGGGTAGCTCCTACATTATAATTTTTTCTATTGTAATGTTAGTAGGTATACCCAAACCAGAAACTAAAAACACCTGAGATGCACTCGCCTCTATGTCAGGTGCTTTAAGTTCATGGTATGCCAATACTTTTTAGAATTGCTTAAGCTTGGGTTAGAAACTAGTGTGGAATAATGCAGTCGTAAATATAGTGGTAGAAAGACATCACTAGAATGTTGCCTATGTAAACTAAATGTAGTGGTTTCCCAGAGAGTGGTGAAATATGTAATGCTTCAATACAGGCAACGCAAGCTATTCAATAGATGCTATTATCTCAGGAATCTGAATATTATAAAACTATTTGAATATTAGTCTTTTATTTTAATACCTTGCCAACTGAAGATTTATAAAGATAGCATAGCATCTGCATTCCCTTTCTTTAAATTAACTTGTAATAAAATTATTTAGTTTGAAGAGATATATTTTGTTATTACTTATGGCTCACAATATTATTTTCTTACCTATGATTGAGTTGTGGCAAGATGTATGCAAAGGATTTTTATAACAGTGTTAATAACAATATTAAATACTGTTAATATGTTGAGTGAACTTGAGTGGTGAAACCTGATCTCAGACATCCAGCATGCTTGCGACTGGACACGCCACGACAGCTTTCGGCACGGCAACCGCCTGGCATTGAATTTATTGTATGCATTTTTGCAAAAAGGAGCTGCTAGCCCATAATACTTAATGTGAATTTAAAATAGTATTATCTCAGGAAGTTATGTGATATAAAAGTAATTCTTTTATTGATGCTTCTAATATCAAGGGGTGTTTCAAATACATATCCATAAAAAATTGTCATCATGCGTATAATTATGGGCAAACTTCTTGAGCATTAGGTGACGTGGTAGGGGAAAGTTTGCGCATCGTACACTTACAATTTATGAGTTTACTGATAACAATTTGTAAGATACTGAGAGTATCTTGTAGTTTTAATTAATAAATAATTTGTATATCGGCAACTCAACAAATAACATGTTAAATATCCCGAAATAAAATGCTCAAGAAGTTTGCCCATAATTGTATTGCGTGTGTGCAGATAGCCTATGTCCATTTTATGTAAATAAATATTTGTCAACACGTCCAGTGTTGCTTAACTTGTTGATAGATTTCATCAAAGCCCATAGCCCATACCATGGATTGGCTTTTCGATAGTATTATCGATTCAACTGATAGTAGTTCGAAGTTCATTGTTGCATATAGTATCGATATTATTGCACACGCAATAACAATCGTTAGTCTCCTATTATGGATAGGGGATTCCAAAGGTAGCCAAACTTTTGGCGGCCATCCGCCTCCATTAAACTTTTACTACAACATCAATATTCATCTTGAATAAATAATGACCACTTAATATTGTAAGTAAAAAATATACTGTACGATTATTTTAAGCCTTTTAATAAGAGACAGTCTCACACCGGACGAGGTGCGAAATAGTGAACTTCGATACTATCGATAGTATTGCTGTTGACGAATGAACAGTCGTCAGGTCAGTCGACTCTCGATTGCCATCATTACACGTCATCTGTCAAATCTGCCACTACTGTCAGTTACTCCAGTTATGTCATATTCATATTCATATGTCAATTTTGCTACCCGCTTGCTCTGCTGAAGACGTGTTTTCGAGTTTTATTCCGTGAATATAGACAGGTAAATGGGAAAGCGAAGCGTATTTAGTAATATAAAATCAGATTATCATGTTTATTACTTTAAATTTTTCGTTTTTGTAACTAGTTATTTTATGGGTATTTAACTTTTTGGATTGTAGATTTCATTCACCGGTTTGCCGGCATTTAGTACCTATCTATTAGATATTGCGTCACTGGATTATTGTGATAAATATTTAGCGAGATATTATGTCAAGGTTAAGTTGTTGAACGATTTGTAATGACTTGTCATAAATTTTAATCGAGAATTTTACTTTCATGTTGTAATAACGCTTCTTGTCAGTAAGGCAATAAACCCTTTGTAAACGGGCCACTACTCATGAGGAGATCCACGAGAAGGGCAAGGTTATAGTCTACCTCACTGTGCAAGTGTGGACTGATTCTCAGCACTCAGCTTAACAAATATTTAACCCAAATTATATGTTAAAGAACTACTCTAATAATTTATTGTTTTTTATTCATCTAGAGTTCCACCATGGAGGGCTTAGAGCTGGTTTCATCAAACAAGATCTGTGGGGGCTACCAGAAGGTGTACTCACACCAGTCCTCAGAACTGAAATGCAAGATGAACTTCTCCATCTACCTACCTCCACAGGCTGAGGGAGGTGATGTCAAACTGCCTGTTATCTTCTACCTCTCTGGCCTTGAATGCAATGAACAAAACTTTATTTCCAAATCAGGATTTCAAAGGTATAGCCACTTTTTTATTAGTATTAAGTTAAACTCATTTAATATTTAGTATTATTTTAAGGTAGGGCTTGGAAATTGAATATGCTAGTAGTTTTATTTTTGCTATTGTCTATCTATATTTTAAGATGAATCTGTTTCTCTTGCTCATCAGTAATGCATCATGGAAAAAGTGGATCAATTTTTCCATGATGCATTACTGAGATAGATGAGACCTATGGGCAAAATGTAGGCTACTCTTTTTTATAAATTATGACTATGCCTATAACCTATTAACAAGTATGTACAAGCAATAATTTGGCAAGGTTTTATCATATTCAGATGAGCAAGGGGCAAGCCATAAAATGTGATTAAACAAACATTATTCTTTGTTTAATAGATATAAAGATAAAAAAACTTCTTTATCTTTGAGTAAAATACTGAATTACAATACTTTATTACTTTTTTTATTGACCAACAACAAAACTGACTGTTTAACCTTGATCCGTAATGATATTAAGTTTAATATTATTATGTAATTAGTAATGTCTAAAAAGAAGTTAATGTCCAGTAAATCCAATGCTTATGTTTTATCATTTGCTTCTTTGAATTTTCAACAGATATGCAGCAGAGCATGGTATTATAGTTGTTGGTCCTGACACATCCCCCAGAGGTGTAAAGATAGAAGGAGATGATGAATCCTGGGACTTCGGAGTATCAGCCGGTTTCTACCTTGACGCTACGAAGAGTCCATGGTCAAACCACTACAGGATGGCCAGTTATTTAAACAAGGAATTGTATGGCTTAATTCAATCTGCATTTAGCAATGTGGTTGATGGTGATCGAGTTGGAATTATGGGACACAGGTATGTAATAATAACACTTATTGAATATAGTATTGTAAATATATTAAATTACTTACATTGTTTAACTTATTACTTAATGCAGAATTAACTCCCACGCACATAAAAATTATACACACATTGTCCATGTCCGTCTGTTGGCAATAAACTCAATAACTGTCCACACATAAAGTGACTCAGGAGAAAGGTTTAGGTAAATAATTTGTGAATTATAATTATCACCACCTAGTTTTTTAAATAAATAATAATAAAAGTCTCATCTCAGCCCAATTTCAACTACATCAGCCAATGGATATTAGTATTTTGCTCAAGCATCTGCACTAAATACATTAACACTCATTTCTCCTAATATCCGTCATATCGACTACCGATAAGAGATCATTAGCAGTACCATCGGCTTACGAAACTCTATGATTAACGTCATAGCCCTGGCCAACAATATATTATATGGATTTTATTCACTATGTTGTTTTTCTTTCTTTTATAGTATGGGTGGACACGGAGCCCTTGTATCGACTCTAAGGAACCCCGGCTTATACAGATCAGTCAGTGCATTTGCACCCATCTGCAACCCCACAGCATGTCCTTGGGGTGTCAAAGCTTTCACTGGATATTTAGGAGATGACAAGAGCAAATGGGCGGAATGGGACGCAACTGAACTGGTCAAGAAATATGATGGACCACCATTGACTCTCTTGGTTGACCAGGTAATTATGTTATATATTATTTATTTTTGGATGAAATGTGAGTGTGTGCGTATACAACATTTCGTAAAATATCAAATCAAACAAGTAATAATGAATCATAAAAAAATGCTGAAGACAGTTAATTAAGAATTAGTTTCTCCTTGCGATAAAATGTAGGTTTTGTCGTTTGTGGGCGCTTGAACTATCTCCATACTAGAGAATCCAATCGAGCACCCAAAACTCAATCTTGCAAATTGAAACTGTTAAGACCATTAAAACACCATAATTTGGTAATTACTTTAATTGTGCTATGTAGCATGTACAGTATAAAAATCAACTGAAAGAAAACACACCTACCCACTACTTGGTCAATCTTATTGTGTCAAGAAGATATGACAAGTACCCACCTAATACATAACATACCTTTCCCTCAAGTATGGGAATTATACCTAATCAACATACATACTAAAGGTAACTATAATGTAACATATAACATAACAATAATAAGAACAATTACAGAAGTACATAATTGAAAATGAATACAACATACAAACAATTAAAGAGGTAAATAATCAAAAATGGCTTACAACATAAAATTACAATTACTAGTTGATCTAGTATAGGGAGTCTTACTATGATGAGTAGATATCTTAGTTTTAATCTTCCCACCAGAGTAGCTTGGATCTGTCCCTACTGGTATACCCAACATCTCGGCCCATTTGTCTGAACTAGGTATTTCTATGATTTGATCACTATCCTGACTACGAACAATTTCTTCCATTGCCTGATCTTCTCCTTCCCCATCACTTTGTTCTACGATTACAATTTCCTCATTCCTATCTTGTTCGTTATTTCGCTGCTCTGTTACTGTGTCCTGCGTGTGTTGTTGGATCAATTGGTCGATGTGTCTAACGAAGAAGAAGAAGAAGAAGAAGATTACTATTCTGCTCTACCTGATTTTCCCTCTTTGTACATAGTTTGTTATGAGGATTGACAGTATCTAATAATGTACGAATTCTTCTGTTAAACAGAAGCTCTGCAGGGCTTTTACCAGTAGTTGTACCTGGTGTCGCTCTAAGTCCTAAAAGCATGTTCGGAATTTTAATGTCCCAAGACATTCCGTCCATTTTGCGGAGTTTGTCTTTGACGGTCTGCACCATACGTTCAGCCTGACCGTTGGTGGCCGGATGAAAAGGCGCTGACTTTATGTGTCTGATTTTATTAGCATCTAAGAATTGTTTCATTTCAGCTGACACGAAAGCTGTGCCATTATCAGAGACCAAGGTCTCACACAGACCGTGAGTTGCAAAAATCATTCTTAAATGCCTGATTACATTAGCTGAAGTCATATTATTAATAATAAACACTTCCGGCCATTTAGAATATGCATCAACAATTATCAAAAATGTTTTATTTTGATATGGACCTGCAAAGTCAATGTTTAACCGAGACCATGGTTTTGCTGGCATAACCCACTCATAGCTGGTTCTTGGTGGCATATGCCTGTTTTCCAAACACTTATTGCAGTTTTTTACTACAGATTCAATGTCGTTGTTCAATTGTGGCCACCAAACGTAACTTCTGGCCAGTGCTTTTGCTTGAACAATGCCACTGTGCGTTTTATGTTAAGCGCGCAAAATAGGATCGCGCAGTGATGATGGCACCACTACACGACAGCCTAGGAGGACACAGTCCTCGTGTAAGGATAGCTCGGTACGATGCAACCAATATGGACGTAGCTGATCGTCTGATTCCTTAGCTGGCCAGCCACATAAATGTGATGACTTACCCGGCTGAGAACTTTATCACGCTTTGTAGCGTACGCTATTTTCTCCACATCAACAGGGAAATCTTCAGGTGCTTCGGCCATAAGCAATATATCACACAGCTGTTGTTCAGGTTGCTCAGGGACAGGCTGCGGCCAACGACTTAACCCGTCAGCATTCCCTATCTGAGTACCCGGCTTGTACGTAATGTCATAACTGTAGGACGTGAGTATCAACGCCATTCTGGTCAGGCGAGGTGATAAAACATTAGGGATAGGTCTTTTAGGATCAAAAATGCCTAGTAAAGGTTTGTGATCCGTTACTATTATAAAATGCCAACCCATTAAATAGTTGTGGAATTTACTCACTCCAAACATGATAGCGGTTGCCTCCTTATCGAGCTGAGAGTATCGTCTCTCGTGCGTGTGCAGCGTCCTGGAGCCCATAGCAATGGGACGTTCCTGTCCGTCATCCATGACGTGAGACAAGACGGCTCCCGTTCCATACTCCGAACTGTCACAGGTTAGAACTAACGATCTATTTAAGTCATAATGAACCAGTGTCAGATCACAAGATAATAGACGTTTAGCAGTGTTAAAGCTGTTCTGCTCACGATCTGTCCATGTCCACTCCTGATATTTGTCGAGCAGTCTGTGTAGAGGCTCTAGAATAGTAGCTTTATGAGGTACAAACCGCTCATAAAAGTTGTATAAGCCTAAAAATGCTTGTAGCTGTTGGACATTTTTCGGCTCTGGTGTATTAAGTATTGATTCTACTTTACTCGGTGCCGGGTGAATACCATCAGCATCGATAACAAAACCTAAAAATTCCACTCGCTCCTTAGCAAACTTACATTTATTCATGTTGAGATGCAAACCCGCATTCTCTATACGTTTCAGCACTGAATCTAAGCGCTGTGTCATCTCCGGCATGTTGCGACCACTGACGATGACGTCATCAATCAGTACCGCGACGCCGGGCACTCCAGCGAGCAACGCAGTCATTAATCGCTGGAAAATACCTGGACAAGCCTTCACACCGAATGCTAATCTGTGTACAGTGTATAAACCCTTGCATGTATTCAATGTTAAGAGTCGGGCTGTGGAGTCAGTCACCACCACTTGTGTATATGCTCTATCTAGATCTAGAGTGGTGTAGAATTTGCCTCCTGATATGGTTGCGAAAACCTCACTAGCAGTAGGCATCGGATATGTGTCAGTTTCGGTGGCCTGATTTACCGTACTTCGGTAATCACCGCAAAGTCGGATATCGCCGTTCTTTTTGATGATAGGTACAACCGGTGTCGCCCAGTCTGAAAATGATACGGGCCGTAAAACATTTTCACTTACCAAACGGTCGATTTCCTTCTCCACCCTATCTCTAATTGCAAAAGGCACCGGTCGCGCTTTTAAAAACTTAGGGGTGGCATTACGTTTTAACCGAATAGTGACAGGATGACCTCGGTAGGTACCAAGTTCATCCTTGAAAACGTTCGTATACTTTGACAACATATTATGAATCGCAGACATATCAATATCTATAATTTTGTTTACCTTAAATGATATATCAAGGGCCTCGAACCAATCCCGCCCTATCAAGTTGGGCCCCGAGCCTCTAGCTATAACTACAGTTAACTCACGCTTAATGTCCTTATACTGAACCGTCACTGCAGCTTGACCGATTACCGACACCCGCGAGTCGTTCCAAGTGCGTAACCCCGTGCGTAGCGGTCGCGGCGCGGCGCGCGGCGGCAAGCGGTCCCATGTGCGCTCGTTGATGAGAGAAAGCGCAGCGCCGGAGTCCACTTCCATGTCCACGAGTACACCGTCCAACGACAAACGCAGCTTGTAGGCAGGCACGTGCGTGTGTGTACTCGACACCTTGTAGATGCCGTTCAATTGCACCTCTGGCTCGTCGTTGTCGGCGTAGTTCACCTTACTGGAATCACTTTTCTTCTTAGCAGTACAAATCTTCTCGATATGTCCCTTCTTCTTACAATATCGGCACACCGCGTTGACAAAACGGCATTCACCACCATGACGATCGCCGCATCGGTAACAGAGACGAACGTTCGCTCTGACTTTCACTGCATTCACATCCATCGGCTCCACAGCAGACGCTGCAGACACCGCGGCGCCATGCGACGACGGCATCGCATGATCGTTAGGGTGCATCATAAGTACATCGTTGCCCGCGGTTTCAGATGACACTAAGGCATCCACGACGTCCTGGTATTGCAAATTGTGTCTCTTCAACAACTCATACTGCAGCTTCCGGTCGCTCATGCCACACACCAACCTATCACGCAACATGCGTTCTAGATTAGGAAAATTACAGTCAGTACTGATTTTCCTTAGCTGAGCGATGTATTCCGATGCTGATTCACTTGTAGTTTGATCGCGTTTGTAGAATTTGTAAGACATTGATATTTCGTTAGGCTTTGGGCTGTAATGTTTGGTCAAAATGTCTATCACTTCAGTAAACGTCACATCACTAGATTTCCTAGGCGTTATCAACGCGAGTACTGTCTCGAACACGTCAGCACCACAAATCGTAAAAAAGTTAGCTTTTTTGAGTGAATCATCGATGATTCCACTTGCTTCGAAACAATAATTGAGCCGCGTTATGTAACCGTCCCAATTGTCATTTTTCACACTGAACTCATGAAACTTCACTAATTTACGCTCCATAGTGTATTTTTAACCTTCGTCGCCACTGTTAAGTCCATTAAAACACCATAATTTGGTAATTACTTTAATTGTGCTATGTAGCATGTACAGTATAAAAATCAACTGAAAGAAAACACACCTACCCACTACTTGGTCAATCTTATTGTGTCAAGAAGATATGACAAGTACCCACCTAATACATAACAGAAACCATCAGTCATGTGGATCTGCAAGATTTGCATGTACTGTATTGAAACAATATTTTGCCCACATTATTATTTTCTAAATCAATAAATGAAATCATAGAAGAAACAGTTGGTATAATTCAATTTTGAACAGAAAGGATGGTTATGTTAAATTAAAGTCTAAAAAAAAAATATCCTGTTATATTTTGCTTCAAACATACTTAGTCCGGTCAATTTAGACATTCGAAGTTACCTAAATTCCAACCAAGCTGAAAATCGGTAAGATTGTTTAAAATATAATTAAAAACAAAATTTGAAACTGCTGGGCTCGGGCCTCTTCTCATGATGAGAAGGGTTAGGCCATAGTCCGCCACGCTGGCCAAGTGCGGATTGGTAGACTTCACATGGTGAGCACTTTTTAGGCAATCAGGCATGCAGGTTTCCTTACGATGTTTTCCTTCACCGTTAGCGAGCGATAATTTATATGACAAATACACACATAATATCTTCGAAAAGACGAATCTTAACGATTTATTGACAGAGGTGTGTACCGTGGGTTCGAACCCGAGACCAGCAATCCAACGGTCTCCCATTCGGCTATCGCTGCTTTATACTCGGCTACCGCTGCTCCATTATGTATATTAAACAACATATTTTACATTACATGTCAAATCTTATTGCAGGGTGCTGGCGACAAATTCTACACTGAAAAACAGTTACTACCTGAAAATCTAGTGGAGGCGTGCCGCTCAGTTGGAGTTCCAGTCATACTTAATTTGCGTGAAGGTTACGACCACTCCTACTACTACATTGCTACGTACATCGGCGAGCACTTCGACTTCCACGCTAAAATACTCAAGGCTTAGATATAAGAAATCCAAGATGACTAAGTCATCGGCAATGCATTTTGAATGTCTGTTTTTATTATAGGAATAAAGTTGTTATTTTTATAAATCATAGTTTTTTCTATCTTTGATTAGGAACAAGATTACCATATTACGATACAATGTTGACATGATTGATATGATTTATAGATGTTGTCTGCTCTTATAGCATCAGGCTGATTTTCCACCAAAGATGCGTACTATGATTGGCTAAGGTCCTCCTAAGGATGCGTTTGTTAAAACCAGGGTTCGAAGTGATAATTATCTTGATAAATATACCTTGATAATTATCATTGATTATTATAAAGCACCGACTTTTTTCGATAAACCAACTTATTAAATATTTTCTTTAGTAACTAACAAATATCTCAACATCAAGAATCAAGTAGCGCTGAAGGCGCAGACTTTCGAAGAGTCAAAGAGCGCCTAAGATGTTCAAATTTCTTCAAAAAAAAAAAAAAAAAACCTTAAACAATAAGAAGTATGTCTTTGCTGCCAAGAGACAGGGAACACTGATACCAAAGCGTTTTCAACGCCATGTCAGTCATGAAGCCAATGCCATGAAGGCATCAATTTATTCAAACATTTATCGAAACAATAAAAAGTTGTTCGAAATTCTTTCGTGCAAAGAGTCAGGGAACGCCAACTTTTTTAAATATATTCATTAATATTAAGTATAACCGTACCATTGGGTGTGCTTGGGGTTTAATTAAATCTTATCAATAACTGCAATAAAATTTAAATCATTTAATCTGTCTGGTTTAATTTACAATATTTTCTTAACAATGCTGGATATATGTTTAAATACACACTGGCTATCTGTTCGAATCGTTTTTCCTTATAGAATGGTAATACTGCACAAATTTGTCCCTGTTACCCCAAACAGTATCACCACCCCATTGACACCAGTATCTGAAATAGGAATCAAAGTCTCTTACCATGCACACATTACATAATTATGAATATTACTTTCATTAGACATTTCAGCTTTTCAGCTTAACTGATTAATAAAAAAACACGAAGAGTGATCGATCATAGAGCTGTTATAGCCGTTTTATATTTTTGATTATGATATTTTTTACTTTATCATGCAGGTACAGTTAAACTATACCTTTTCCAAACTTTTATTTTCTTTTTGACAGATTACCGAGCGCTAGAATGTAACTGTCCACGTAACCATATTCATTTGTTTCTTAAAAGTGCCGCCCACTATTCCAAATAGGGCAGCAAAATTTAAAATTAAATTAATAAAGTTGTTTTTTAGTTAAAAAAATAAACTTTGGAGGTATTATATTTATGACTTCGTGATCGTGATCGTGTGTATTTACGACTATCTAATTTATCGATTGTATTAATTTATAATTTATTTGATGTTAATTTTCAAACTTCAACTTCAAAGTACAAGTTTTAAAAAATGTATGTCATGTCATGGATGACCATCAATATTATGAGAGTATTATTATCTCAGAACAGAGATTATTATGGCCTTAGAGGGGAAATAAACAGTAAACATATTTGTAATATTGAAGCAAATTTTAGCTTTGCTAAGCATTTCTTCATTTTGCATACGTAATATTTAGTTATTATATATTGTAAACTTACATTCCAAACAGAGCCCCGCCAAGATGAGCAGCGTGATCAAAGAATTTCCATCCTAACACTACGCCCGCCAGATCTATACTCATTATCACCTTTATAGCCTGGAAAATTAATAGGTATTACTATAAGGCTGCGTTCACACCAGAGATGCGCTATGCTACATTGCTATGGATACGTTTGTTATAAGTTTATAACCAAAAGAATCATTTTGTTTTCGAAAAAACCTAGGCTAGCGCACGCATAGCATAGAAGGGGCAGCCGTTTAGTTCTTCCGCTGACGTCGGTCGAGGACGGTCGCGTGTACCAATATAAACTAGTGTATATTTGTACGCGCTATATAGTAGTTGTGTTAAACACAACATTTCATATAAATAATGTATATTCGTACGCTCGATCGACGTCAGCGTAGTAGGAAAGCAGAGGATAATTCAAATATACTTTTACTTACCGTGCCAGCGGCAAAAGTGTACATAGGTAAGAAGATAATGCTCAGCCTGGTGTCAGGGTATTGCATACAAACGTATGATAAAACTGACATTATTGCGCCCGACTGAAACAACAACCAGAGAGATTACATTTATGAAGAAAAAAAAATATTGTGAGCCGGATAAACATTATTAAATAGTAGTATTAGTGCACTAGCTTACAAACTATGGTTCGAGACCCACTAGAGGGTCGTCAGCAAATATTGTTTGGGCTCTGAAGCATAAGGGTCGACACACACCAAAAGCGCGTCGAAGCGCAGCGAAGTTTCAGTGTCATATGAATTTTAACTTTATTTTCATAAATATAATACTTATTATCGCATGAGAAACTCTAACGAGTCGCGCGGATGCCCGCGGCGCCGCGGGAATTCCGGCGAATTCCATAGTAGTAGTAGCGTAGAGTTTCTCATGCGATAATAAGTATTATAGTAATGAAAATAAAGTTCGCTTCGCTTCGACGCGCTTTTGGTGTGTGTCGACCCTAAGACGACATGCCGTCTGATCGCCGGGGTAACCAGCCGGCCAGTGAAAGCAACTGACTGACTGAACGTTTTAGTATAGAAAATCAAGTGCAGCCAAAGAATACAGTACTATCTTTAATAATAAATTTGAAGCCTATTTCGGGGAAGAGATGAAACAGCTCGACTCATAAAGTGACTCCCGAATTTAGAAGGTCTTGTTAGGTGGGTCGGGGCTCAGTCAACTTTGGGAACCACTGTAATCATGCTTTCATCAAGGTAAACAATCATATTGCTTACCGCTCCGAGACTAAGGCCAGGCTGGTTGAGCAGCACCTTGTAGACAAAACTGGCGAAGCTGCTTATAACGCCAGCGCTGAGGTACATCGCTGTGAACTGCTCCTTTCCTAGTGCCGCTACAGCAGCTGCAAAAAAATGAAACAAAATTAGGGTTTTACAGGCCATCATCAACCGAATTCTTGAAACCCGGACTTTACATATTAGTGTACAAGTAGAGTGCAAGCAAGCGGGAGCTTTCGTCAGTTTGACAGCTGATCAAGGTGGTGAGGAATATTTTGTCTATTCCTCATGTAATTTTTCAGAACCTTTTGTTTTAGACACCCGCAGTTCCTAATCTGTTCATACACTTGGAAAGTTTTTCTGTGCAGTATGTAATTGGTTCTAACTTCTGACTTATAAAGGTAACATGCTATCAAAGACGTTTATACTATTGGAAGTTTCGCGAACCATGCACATAACAATATTTTACACAGAAAAAATAGTTATTTATGGTACAAGTGAGAAAAAGTTTATATTTCTGTTGTGAGTGCCAATTTTAAATCTTGAGCTTGCGAAGTAGTCTTAAATTGAATCACGAGCATAGCGAGTGATTCTAATAAAGACTACTTCGCAAGCGAAAGATTTTAAGAGGTCACGAACTGGAAATTAAATTTTTCTCACGCGTTACAATACAAAACTTTTCACCTCTTCTAGTGAGAAAATATTAAGATTTATATAAACTCGAACTCGATTGCTTAACCTGAAATAATTACATGAAATACGACAGTAATACCGATTCATAATGCGTTTTAGGGCCTTTAGAAAGTCGCCACTAATTAAATATCTCGTACGCTTTCAAATACTTTTCACGTGAATTTTCTGGTAAAAAAGCAAACTTCTGTGTTAGAAGCTAGTTACCGCAACTCTTTTGGAGTTCCACAAAGTTCTTCATCACTGGATTCACTATTTTTTTGTTAAAAAATTCCAGTAAACAATTAAACATAAACTGAAAAGAATTTATAGTTGCCCGCGATGACTGACACAGACACAGACTTTTTTTTTTTAAATCGTGCGTTCGGAAATTCGTTCCGTAACACTTATTTATAGTCTAATATTAAGTACCCGATTTTAAATAATTTAATGGTTAATCACGAATATAAAACAATGAAAATACTAAATAAGCGTGTAATTATATAATTTAAAATAATTAAAACGTATCGTTTGTAGTGTTTAAATAAAATTGATGTCAATGTTTATTACTAACCTACATGGTGACTGTTTTGTTTTTTTTTTTGTGCCTATTCATTGGAAGGATTTAGTGTTTCGAAATTTGAATCACTTTGCCTCACTAGTGAGTAATAAGCGTTATTACTCACTGAATTCTCGCAAGCAAACGATCTTTTTCGTGCTGGTGTGGTGAAAAAGCTATTAATTAATCTAAGAGGTCTTCTCACCTGGCATAAAGCTATAAAGAACATACATATTCGCGGCTAAATGCATTACAGAGTAGTGGCTGAATGTGGACAGCAGCATTGGCAGGCATCTTGCAGCTGTAAATAAAAATTTTAAATGGTTTTTATTATTTTTCGTTTCTGTGACTTAAAGCAGACGCGTTTATGAGCATTCAGTATAATTGACTATAAATAAATAAAAATAAATAAAATATAAATTGACTATTTTCTGAGCAAATTGTGACTGCAATTCCTGGTTTGTTTCTTTGGCTTTAATATCTATACCTATTAATAAAGTAAATTAGCATAAGGAAGCCCAGTTATGCGCTTGCTGAGCTGGGTTTTTCGAACAAACCATAGCAACTATTAATATGATACTATAGTATAGTCTATATGACTATAGTTCTATGTACATAGATTTAATTTCAATTGTCATTAATCTTCCCACAGACAAACAACGAAAGTTGTTTTGAGGAGCTCTGCTTAGTATAAGTGTACTAAGCAGAGTTGTTAATAAAAAAATAAATAAAAAATATAATAATAAACGAAGCCGAGCTCAGCTCCAGTGGATATGCAGCATTAGGCATGGGAAAAAGATATTATAGTTTGTGACTTATATAGTTATAGTTTTAAATAAAGCATAAAACAATACTAACTGCCGGATGGATTTGAACAGAAGTACTTGATCATGTAGGGCTGTAGTTGCCGCACGCGCCACGCACCGAACACCAGAACATTGGCCGCCAATATTGGATAGAACACCTTTTCATTTTCCCTCAGTGAATTCCACCATTTTGTGATTGGACCAGGCTCTGATTTCTGTGGAAATAAATTGTATTGTAAATTTACAAGTCACACAATTTACAATTTAGGAGATAATTTATTTTACTTCACTCAGGGATTCCGAACTATAGCTGTATATAGTTGGCGGTACACTTAGACCGTTGGCTGATTACTTGTATGGAGCATGGGAGCAGTGCAGTATAAAATTATCATAAAAGGTATACCGTTTTTGTTTTGGTACTGAGCGCCTCTGAGAATTTTATACCACATCGCTATCACGTACCGAGTAATCATTTTTCATTTACTGTTATTTTGTTGCAGCGCGCTTCGATAAAATAATACTAGGGAGACGAGGAAAAAACGTGCAGCGCGGGCACCGTTCTTTTCTCTCTACGGAGCGTCTGGGCCACAGAGTAGAATTATGCCTGGGCACAGTAGGGTAGTTTGGAAATCCCTGAATTAAGTTATTTATGGATAAAACTATCATAAGTTGTATGTTCTAATGTTACATTGGCCAAACTACAATAGCATAGGCACAACATATCAGAGGTACTCTTACAGGCTAAGACCAGGTAGCTTGCTTATAGGCTGGATCCTAGTGGCTTGCATTGTAAGCTAGATGCCACGCTCGCACTACAGCCGGTCGCAAAAATAAAGGCTAAGTGAGGCTAGAGGGTCAAAGCAAACAGCCTGCCTAAAAGCTTAAAAATAAACAAATGATTACTCAGAGACTAGTGTTTTTTATGATTTCCCTTTTTACACAAACAACTAGCACTAACTACTTCTAAATAATAGCAATTATGTACCATCAAAACAAAATAGCTTTTTAAGAAAAAAGAAAGTAAGAATGTTTAAAGATCAAGTAGTAAAGTCAAAGTGAGGGCAAAAAAATAATTAAATTATTATAACAGCAGTCATTTGCTGGTACTTATAGCACAGGGTTTCCTATTTTAAGTACCAGCAGAACAATATATATAATTTCTTAAATACTGCCTCGTGTGTAACATGTACACAAATACTTTAAAAAACATTTTTTTATATATATTATATATTATATAGGTACATATTTTCTTAATCTGTCTTGCCTTGTTTGTTTATTATAAATTTTGTTTGGTAATAATAATACGCATGTTTGTCAAATTTTGTACTCGCAATAACTAAAGTTACAATGTGAATGCTATGCACACCTATTATTTGTAAAAATTATCTCTGTAATTTTACTGTTGGTAGTGCTTATAATTAATAAATAAATAAATAAATATTTTGATTTCTTTTGTTCCTATGTTAAGTGTCCTACTTAACTATGTACCTACTGTATTTTTTCGTGTGCCAAATAAATTATTATTATTAAAAAAAAAAAATTGCACTTAAATAACCTAAATTGTTAGTAAACTATTTTATAAGTTATTCTATAGGCTAGCTGCACTCACTCAATACTATTATCAGTATTGACTAGTAAATGCTCCATAAAGACCAGTCAATGTGCAAAATGTTGTTGTTAATAATTTTTATTTTTCTTTTTTTTTCTTTTATAAAAACTTACAGCTAGTGCAAGATTTTGTGATAATAAATATTAAAACATTGTCAAATACAAGTTTCCACTGTTAGTAAATGTATTACATTATGATAAAGTTACACATCGGTGATAATGCGAGTGTGGCTATCCATAGGACAAGAATTCTTGAATATTTTATTTATATAGCAATATAAATGAATATTTGAATGATGTTTTATGATTATTAGAGATTCATCATATTACTGTGATTTATTATATATTATGTTCTATTTCAGCCTATAGACAATATTTTATTTTAACATGTTATTGGACATTTTTACCTGTTGACATTAGTAATATCAATTATTGAATTTATGTAACTAATTTTATGACATTAATATTATTTTGCTATTTCTATTTATTATGCTGAATTTAAATTCGAAAATGAATTAATAATTTTGCATGTCTTCTAATTGAATATTATTTTATTGTATGACCATATTGTACTATGTTTTAGCAAGATAATTAACTTCATATTTACTTTGTTTTTAAATGTTAATATCCCTTGATAACTTGACCCTCAACTTTGAACAAAAAGAACAAACTTACTGACTTTCTTCTTTGCTGTGCATTTATCCAAGGACTTGCTTTTCGGAAGAATCCTGAGGCATGTGACCGAAGAGATTCATATTCCCATATCATACAAGCTCCAAGACCTACTGCAGACACCTGGAAATTATTAATGAAATTGCTGCAATGAAAACATACGAAAATAATAATATTCCTATATGTCATTAGCTATATATTAGTAGTAGAGGTTTTAGGGAATACTTTTAAATAA
Source organism: Hypena proboscidalis (assembly GCA_905147285.1). NCBI lineage: Eukaryota > Metazoa > Arthropoda > Insecta > Lepidoptera > Erebidae > Hypena > Hypena proboscidalis. The sequence goes on along the minus strand of LR990128.1, from coordinate 13,484,161 downwards.
AAATTCTCTACTTGAACTGGTTGGGGCCCCGTTTTACCTGTCTAAACACTTTTTCAACTTTTTCACTTGCTAGGAACCTATCTCTCAACTGTATATAACATAATTTTGTGACATTTTGGTTCCTGACAAGAGGCCAACATAGCTGGTTGGTTAAAGCAACTACCTGGTGTGCAGAAGGACTCAAGTTCTAATCTTGCCGATCCCATATTTATTTAAACTGTTTCTCTGTTTAATTTGCTAAGCATAGCTAAATGCTATAAAACCAATCAATAAGATGAACCAGTACTTCTGGAAATCAGTGTATTCAACTAAGAAACTCTTTAGCATTAGAATAAGTAGGTATATATATTATATTTATCTTGTTCTGGTTTTCTTTCTTTATTGTTTACATTAAATTTTATTTTTATTCGCTTTTAGATAGGTGAAGACTTTATTGGCTGCCAGATTATTTTACTACCACTTACATATCTGTAAGACTAGCAGTCTTCCAGGATTATTTATTGAGAAACATGCCAATGTAACTTGAATAAAATCGTTGATCACCTAAAAAGATTTTCAAGCATTTAGCTAACCAAATGCATCACTGCATCACTCCCATTGACTCCCAAGCTAAAGCTACTGTTAGCCAGTTAAAACATGGTTTTACATTTAACCATAAATTGGAAAGCCCACGGCCAAGACATTATATAGAATCTTTATAGATATTTCAAGTAGCAGGTTAATCTTGTTATTCAATTACATAATAATTTGATTAAATGTTATAATATGCAATCAGTACTTACTCCAATAGTAAAAAAGAACGGTTTTATCAATGACCTAGGATGTGCTGGACAAGAATCTATCTTGAGATGTTCCAATGGACTAGAGTCGGGCGTATTCCGTGAGCTGCGTCTGGAGTTGTGGAGGGAGTTGCGAAAGAGTACCCTGCCATTTCTAAAATGACTACTATAATGCTGCAGAAGCTGCGGCTTACTGGAAAGGAAGAAGAACAGATTAATAAGAACCGGTTGCTGTATTAAAAACACAAATTTAACCTCAAACTATTTGTAGTACCCTACCGTGTAAACGTTAACTCCGCCGCGCACCAAACATTTCTGAAAAACATATTATTTATTTTTATAGTTTAAACTATTGTTACATTATTATTGATACGAGTTTGTTTTCCCCAGATGTGCAAATGTATTACAAAATATTTTGAATATTTTAAAATAATGACAGATGACAAGTGATTGAAAAAAATATTTACAGTGACTGACAGTTACTTTTGACAAGACTAGTGTTGAAGGTTTAGGGAATTTCTGATGTCGATTATTCCAATCTTTTATCGATTTTATCAACATACCGTATGTAGTCATATTGGACATTAGCAAGGCATTAAGCCGTTATTATAGCTTGTGGGATAGATGTATACATAATCACAGGGCAAGAAAATGTCGCTAGGTAAAAAAGTTTTAGAGACCTCATACCGGTAAGCGATTTCAAGGTCGCCCTTCAGCCAAAAGGGCCAGGTGGCTAAACTATCTAGCCAACGTTGAAGCAAACCATAGGTCGAGGGCTGCTCAATGTCGTGCACAGTGGTTATGTTCGATTGACTATCTGGCAAAAATTGCAGCTCATCGTTGCTTGAGGGTGGCCGATAGTCCTGCATTACGGAGAGTTTGGATTGACTATCTAGGTTATCTAGCAATTCTAGCCAAGATTGTAGTACATCCAGCTCATTCTTCTTGGGCGGCTCATAGTGGTGCACTGTGGAGAAGATAGGTGAACTTTCTCGCCATTCTAGCCAACACTGCAGCACATCGTTGACTGAGGGAGCGTCACAGTTGTGCTCTGTGGATAACTTTGTATGAGGCTTATCTCCCGCAGGTGATGTCAATAGGCTAAAATAAAATGATGAGAGACATTTGTAAATTAATTATTATTTTATTTTATTAATTATTATACTATACTTAAATGCCTTTTTGCTTTAGCCGGTTTGAGCCACGGTTCGAGCAAAATAGTTATTTGGGACTTTTCCATGAGACCCAAAACATGTTTCACCTGTCTGGGTAATACCTACATTATAATGCAACATGTTTGAATAAAGATCTAGACTATGACTAGAATAGGTACTATCTAAAATTACATTAGCCGTAGTACCTATGCAAAATGCATTAAACGAAATAAACAGCGAAACGAATTTATTTAAACACAATATTATGGTAATTATTAAGTTAAGTTTAACAGAGACGTTTATAAACTTACATGAAGATGTAGGTCGCGCTAAGGACTAAAGCTTTGCAGAGCTCCATAGCGATGCTCACACACTGATAAAATAACACTATGCAAAAAATTAACTAGTTGCTCACAGGATAATATTTATTTAAGGTACACACTAAATTTTAAAACACACGAACCACTTTCTAAGACACTGAAAAAATAATGTTTATTTTGTAATGGATTCAGGTAGTGTCTTAGTAAACACAGTTTTGTTGTAATCGCGGCTGAGTATCGAGAGTTAGTGAGTGGCGAATATACTAATAAACTAAATACTATGGTGTTGTTAGTTGTTGTGCAATAAATGCCGGTATATTCACCTGTAATAGATTGCACAATAATTTCATCGTAAACACATGCTGAGACGATTTGTTTGTTTGCTGTTTTCCATCTACATTCGAGTCTAGTTGAAAACTAATACTTAGCTATCTAGATATAGGCCTCGTCGTTCTATGACTGACTCAAAGAGGATATAAGTATTGACTGACTCATCGTGAATGCTAATCTCCGCTCTACGCCGCGCCCGTTACGTGTCAAAGATGCTTAAATATTTTCGCGCGCGGTGCAATCTTGTATGACATAATTATGGTTATGGTTATTATGGTTATGGTTTAAGTAAAATTAAATAAAGTACGTATGTAAGTACATAGGTAAAATCATGCCTTCTAGTACCTGACTGGATAAATAGTTAAATATTCGGCCGATACGATCATTTCTCAGTAGCCAGGTATCGTTAAAAAATAGCAGATAAAGTGTTCTGTTAGGATCGCGCTATATAAGAAATCAATAACCATTATTATGTCTTTAATCAATTATGTCGTACAACGTTAAGATAATTAATAAATAAGATAATTTACACATATTAGAAAAACATATTGTGTATTTCAATCTAATGATATAGGTATGTAATATGAATCTCATCAGCAATTACTATTGGTGGTAGAGCTTCTTTGAACGAGCTCGAGGTCGTCAGCACCACCGTCTTACCTTCAACCTTTAACCGCCAAATAGTAGGCAGTGCTTGCATTACTGTGTTCCGGTTTGGTGGTGAGAAGCCTCAAAATTACTGGCACATGCGGCAAAAATCCGTAGTCCTCAGATTGTTGATGTCCATGGGTTGGAGTTATCACTTACCATCAGGTGGACTACATATCCGTTCGCAACATTTGTCTTATAAAGAAAAAAAATCCAAAAGTCCGACAAAAGATGCTGAAAACCTACAATTTTTATTTAATTATATTTTTCCAATGTTAAACTTTTTGTTTAAAAAATGTACCTGCTGGCTGAATTAAAAAAGTAAATAAGTAATTTTTTTTTTGCGAGCGCGTCTTTTCATTTGTTATTTAAAGTAATAATAATTTTATTAAAGTTTAGCCATATTGGCGGCTGAATCAAGTTTGTGAGATTATTTCTAAGTTTCTCAAGCAAAAGCATCTAAAAATAGTTCGTCATGAAAACAATTTATCTGAATTTTGAAGAAAAGCAAAGAAAGAATTGATTTCTGACGAATTGTTTGCAAGTTTAGCAATCAATAGTAGAAGGTTTAAAAAAGTAATAATTGATATGTAACATAACATAACATCTCGCCTATATTACCCAGAACGGTGTGCAGAGGAGATTGGACACCCACACTTCACCTGTTATGTTCATGTCGTATGTGATAGGGGGTGAGCCTATCGCCATCCACCAAGTCCAATCTATGCTGCTATTTAGAATTTCCTCACGGAAAATTCCCAAATAATACTTTTGCCCGACCCTGGAATCGAACTCGAGACTTCGCGGTGAGAGGCGCATACGCTAACCACTAGACCAACGAGCAGCAGACAATTGGTATATATAGTAAATCCTAATATTATGTATTTTGCCGTGTCATTAGTACCATTGGATAGTACAATTGCCCCGTTTGTAGTCCCAAAAGTATTCTAATTTAGACAAAAAATATAACACCAGCAATGTCTAATCGCACACTCAATAAAAAAATACTTTAACCCGGTCAACCTGTTATACAAAAGAACAGGCATGTTTATTGTGTGTTCTGAATAGGGGGTTTGCCGGAGCGGGGTGGCAGGATCCCTCCGCGCATGCTCCATTCAGCGGCGGCCCGGTGCGACCCTCGTCAACTTCAGTCCACGGCTGAACAGCTCAAGGCGAGACTTCGTGTTGCCTCGACTTATTTAATCTAGGACCATAAAATCCTATTCTATTCAAAAGTAAGTGCTTATCTTACTAAGCGTGGATTAAGTAGTGATTTGATACAGTGATTTCATGTAGTGATTTTTTAATAAGCTAGCTGGATGGACAGATTCGTGTCCTAGAATATTTAAGCACGTGTTGTACACACCCGTGATAGGCCACCGACTTTAAAAATACACGCCGATGATGGAAACGAGACGATCGTGACGCAATTCTTTGCAATTAGTGGCCTAATTAGATATTCGGTGAATCTAGACCGTGAAAATAAATATTCCTTTGAATTTAGAGATAATTTGCATGTCGAAGGACATTTTGTTGTGATTTTTTTTATACACGCGTCAATCAATATTTCCGACCATGTGATGCCTTCGTGATGTTGTGCCTTTTGATTTGTAGTGACTAATGTGAGATGATTCATGAAGTACCGACTTACTTATTTTAGATTACAATTAGAATCTTATAGGATATTACGATATTATGGGCTTGGGTAGGTTGAATAGAGCTCCATTTGATTGGTCCCTAAAGGAATATGTTTTAGATCAAATTAACTGTCGACGGGTAAAACCAAGACTATAGATAATGAGTAGTAAACGTGCCGTTTATTTTTTTTCAGAAATGATGAAGCCGAGATTATCCAGCCATCATCATCTATACGAAAGGCTCTATAAAGATCATACATTGTGACGCACAACCTTTTAAATTTCGAATTTCATTATTTCTAATATTTTAAATGTATAACTAATTTATGGATTGCTTTATAAATTGTAATTAATGCATACAGTTAGACGGTCAGCTATACTATAATCACTTATTTTTATATAAAGGAATGAAGATTCGATTGTTTAAGGGGATTTTTTGAGGAAGTGTTAATAGATTAATAAAGAAATATAGAGCAAAGCTTATTGTTAAATTAAAATGTTTGTGTTAGGTAGGTGCTAATTATGTTTTATATTGAAATTGATTTGTGAGTTTGTGGATTTGGTGTTGAAGAAATGGAGCCGTTTTCTGATGAATTGATATGGCTGGTGATAAGCGGGTTCGTGGTGGCGTTCGTACTGGCGTTCGGCATTGGCGCCAACGACGTGGCGAACTCATTCGGCACTAGCGTTGGCTCCAAAGTGCTGACGCTCACACAGGCTTGCATACTCGCTACCATATTTGAGATTGCTGGTGCAGTGCTAATAGGTAAGTATTTTTTTCTGTTTTAACTTTTATTTTATCACCGATGTTTTTGCACTTACCTTTATTCGTGTTGCGCATGTGGTTATATCAATTTACTGATATTAGCTGCCCGAGTATCTATTATATATTTAACAATGACATCCAATAAATGTCAAGACACGCACTGTCAATACGCGCAAACTCATCAAACCTGCAGCTGCCATTCAATTCTCGCCTCTATTTTAATAAAATACGGTATACGATTCTACGCGGCATTTTTGACGTATCCTTATTCACAGACGGGGCCGAAATAAAATTTTTCATCGTGGTAAATTTGCCACTCAATGCTCATCTCTATCCTTCAGGCTATAAGGTATCAGATACGATGCGGAAAGGCATCCTAGACGTTACTCTGTACGCGGATGGTGGTGAGAAGCTGTTAGCAGCCGGGTGTCTGTCAGCGCTTCTGTCTGGAGCCATCTGGCTGATAGCGGCCACGGCGTTACGGCTGCCTGTCTCCGGGACTCATTCCATGGTTGGAGCCACCGTTGGCTTCACGCTCACGGCCAAAGGCCCCATTGGAGTGCGCTGGTCTACGCTTGGAGCTATTGGTCAGTAAGTTTTCATAACTAATCTTTCGATTTTGGTTCTTTTCAGGATCTTACAGATTTACTACCCATTTGGCAATTTTACAAGTACTCACAATAAAAGGCAATTAGTTGAACTGGACTATTCACATTAACCGTATCAACTAGCAAAAAAGTTCATATTCATAATGGCTTTTTCTGTTCTACATTTTAATGTAGAGTAGCGATGGAAAAACCATTATGAATATGAACTTTTTTGCTAGTCTAGTCACCTCATCTCATAATTAATTGTCAACCTATACATCTAGGTACTCGTATTGACACCCTTGCTGACGTCATAATTTACACGTTTTCCGAAGAATTTGAACTGTTGGGAACTAATACTGACCGCTATGTCGCATCCACTCTGTATAATAACAGTCGGCGTTTTTAATAAAAACGCCGCTCGCACTAGGAATAATTACTGTGTCGCGGGGCTGTTCACAAACATACATTTCACACACACAAGCACACCCAGAGTCAGAACAAATCTTTGCAGATCACTCAAACATTTTTCCCGTGTGGTGATGGTGATCAAACCCACAACACCAGCGCAGTTGAAAACGGCGAGGCGACCGCTTTAACCACTACACCAACCGTGCACTCATATGACGCTGCCAGCAGTGCCGGATTAGCCATATATAGCTCCAACGCCTGTCTGACCGTAAAAATAATTAAATTTAAATAGGTATTAGCGTAAAATATCTTGCTTGTAAGAACAAATTTTTGTATGTTTTGTAAATACAGACTTGCCTATACTGACCGATATAAATGAGCCAGCTTGTAGCGCATGATTTGCTTAAAGAACTATATATGGAAAACGTTATATCTAAATTTGCCCACATTAAATAAAAAAAAGTTGTTTTCTAATTAATTGTTAATAGTTATGTTTTATTTAATACCATAAACTTTAAAACCTAAAGCAGGCCAAAGGCCCCATAATATATAAAAATTATTGAATTATTGAATGATTTTGCTACAGGCCCCGCGCTGGCTTAATCCGCCACTGGCTGCCAGACATTCAGTAAAAATAAATTCTGGGAAAGCAATACAGATAGCGTTATTGTCTTTGTCACACAACTTTATTCCAACTATTTAGAACAGTGCCCGCTCCATTGCAAGGTCCGTAAAATATAAATCACTATGAAACTGTTAACTAATTAATAAATTCATATAGATTTTTTTACATCTGAAATTAATTATTCGAAATACTATGTTTAATAAAACTAATTAATTCAAGGGCTTAAAGAATTTATTTCCAGGTTCTCTATCAGAAATTAATAAGTTTCTATTTGTTGAATATTTTTTTATATTGGACTCACAGTTGTTTACAAAATTATTTACTAATAAAAAGCCGACTATAGCTACTTTTTTGTTGCACAACTACCATGCATTATAATATTATTACCACAACCTGGTGCCCAAACTTATACTTTCTTCTTTTGGACTTTGATATCTTCAGAAATGATACCATCAAAGAATGAACATTAAACAATTATTCGGCAAACACAACCACCTTTCGCAAAAGATCTTCTACATAGCAATTTAACTATAATAGAATATATTATAATAGTGGGCCAAGCAATTAGGTATGCAGGCCTAAAATGTTACTAGTTATGTATTTGTAAATTACATATTTAAGAAGTGTAAAATACCAATGTTTTAGGCATATAACTCACATATTTACGAGTAAAACTAGTGTAGATAGTCTTCATTATAACGTGGATGTTTTTGACCTGCATACCTGACTGCTTGGCCCACTGTACCTAATTACGTCTTATGGTAATACAAGCATAGTTCATGTAGCTTTGATGTCTCCAAATTTACGATCCATTCGGTTGATTACCGAGCCTTGTTATGGGATTTGTTTGCGATGGTACTTTCAGTTCAAGGCTAGGTTACAATAACTTGGAATTTTACCGACCATTTTAGTACGACCATTTTTTTTACGGAGGTACTTTGAAAGTTGACGAATGTTTGTTTTGTCGCCTAATTTTATGTCTAAAGATTACAAGATTCTATCAAAAAAAGATTTGTGCTAAATATGACGATATACTTGATCACCAATATAAATTGAAAACGAAAAATAGATTTTACTTTCAAATCAAATCAAATCATTTATTTATTTGCATTAAATGTGGTAATTACAGGATGTCAATATTATATTTAGCGCAGGACACATTTCGCCATCTAACAACGGCATGCAAAAATTTTATATTAAATTATTAGTTTAATACAAACAACAAAAAAAAATCAAATTGGAATTACACATAATACTCTCAGAAATCTTACAAATTATTCAACAAAAACATGTACCATCTTAAAAAATAAAATATCATAATATTTTTTATAATAGTAAATAAGGCTTTGAAATAGCATGTTACTAGATTATATTTATAGAATAATTACAAAGCATTTCTAAAATGATATGATCTACAAGTACCTTTTCCAGTTATATTTGAATTTTTTTGTATAAATACATACTAAAATTAAGATAAATGAATTTATCTATATACATATGCAAATTAAATTAGTTCTATCTTCCATAGTTACGCGTTGAAGGTACAGACATTTGCTACGAATAATATAATAGCCCAGTGCCGTTAATTTTTAAGACCAAAATAATTAATAGTAGGATGAAACCCATTAGAAAAGGAGGAGAATATTATAAAAATTTAAGGAAAAATAATTTACGGTCGATCTGAGGTCGGGAAGAGGGGGAGGGGGAGGGTTTTAAGGGTAAAAAACGTATTTTCTCGATTTTCGGCAAAACTAAAAGTCCTATGGAAAAAAGTCGAATAGCAAAGTTGTTGGTAATAAAAAGATCTAAAACTTTTGTATTTACACTTTTTTCATATAACCTCAAAATTTATGTGAAAAATTCAAAAAACCAAGTTTTTGGTTTTTTATTTTTATCTTTTACAAACAAAAATTTTTTTTCACGAAATTTGGTGAAAACTTACCTTTTTATGTCCCAAATACGCTGTAATTTATTTGATTAGAAATATTTATTTTTCACCTTTTTTTTTAAATAATATCGATTTTTTACCCTTATTTTCGATCGAAAATTCACCCGTCAAAATATCAGCTTTTTTCAAAAAAATTGGTATGTTTTTTGTTTGTTAAAATGTCTTCTTTCTGATAGTGAAAAAATATATATATGTTACTATAGTAAATCTTCACAGAAAATGCAAAACAAAGATCGTAAAAAACTATTAATAACATATACAATTTTAAGTTATTTATTAAAATTTACACTTTTATTACTCGAAAAACGTAAGAATACATGTTACATTGATAAAATATTAATTTAATTAACTTATTTGTTTGTAAATAGCTCAAAATTGTATATAGTGTATATATTAATTATATATTAATAGTTTTTTACGATCTTTGTTTTGCATTTTCTGTGAAGATTTACCATAGTAACATATATATATTTTTTCACCATCAGAAAGAAGACATTTCAACAAACAAAAAACATACCAACTTTTTAAAAAAAGCTGATATTTTGACGGGTGAATTTTCGATCGAAAATAAGGGTAAAAAATCGATATTATTTAAAAAAAAAGGTGAAAAAATAAATATTTCTAATCAAATAAATTACAGCGTATTTGGGACATAAAAAGGTAAGTTTTCACCAAATTTCGTGAAAAAAAATTTTTGTTTGTAAAAGATAAAAATAAAAAACCAAAAACTTGGTTTTTTGAATTTTTCACATAAATTTTGAGGTTATATGAAAAAGTGTAAAAACAAAAGTTTTAGATCTTTTTATTACCAACAACTTTGCTATTCGACTTTTTTCCATAGGACTTTTAGTTTTGCCGGAAATCGAGAAAATACGTTTTTTACCCTTAAAACCCTCCCCCTCCCCCTCTTCCCGACCTCAGATCGACCGTAAATTATTTTTCCTTAAATTTTTATAATATTCTCCTCCTTTTCTAATGGGTTTCATCCTACTATTATTTTTTTGACTTTTTATCATTTTTTAAGGGATCTACCCTGGGCTATAATTCATATTTCTCGTCTTTGTTTTCCATCACGATTTTTAACAAGGTTTTCTAGTTTAAGAAGAAAATAAAACAAATAATAAACCACCTCATTTATTACGTTGAATGTTTATTGCTTTCATCATTTACATAGTTTTCACTCCATTATTATTTTGGTCTGAGAAAGTGCTCTTAATGTGAGCCCAGCGTTCGCGCTCTAAAGTAATCTCGAGTATGTTTGTCTCATAACAATTAACCTTGGGCATATCGATGTCATGGTAACAATCAAGAACATTAAGGGTGTTTTTCGCTAGGATTTTCAGATATTGAATTAAGGTTAAATGTATCTGGGGATTATTCGGATTATGCGATATTAAATCGGTTTAATGTTTTAAACGTTTGTTTTCGTAAAATAATCCAGATAACTTTTGTGATTTTCTATATAGATTACCATAGCAACCTTAATAATCCCCTATGGGTCGCAGTTGACAGGGAGCAGAGCGTGCCGCAGCGTAGTGTGACGATCATACAATCAAGATGCGTGCGCAAACGTCACGCGCGCATCTTTTTTGTCTGAAAATATGTTAACATACGTCGCCGCGTCGGGCGCTGACGCTGACGCTTGCTTCCTACTGAAAGCGTAAGGCTAACCCCACGTTAGGCGTGCGCGTTCCTCGGGCGCATAAGCGACGCGACGCGTGCTGCGTGCGCGCGACGTCCGTAGATAAATCGTAGACGAGTGTATATACCTACGCCGTAGCAACACAGCTACGATTCCTTTCTATGAATAGAAAAGAAAGTATGACGTGTATCGTGATTTAATACGTCAATAGCTTATTTTATGCACTGAATTTATTAAAATCATTGACTTATAATGTTTTAAGTTTTACGATTTCGTTTAAGTTTAGCCCACACATTTTTCTGTTCCAGTGCTATCATGGTTCATCTCTCCGGTGTTGAGCGGCACAGCCTCAGCGCTGCTGTTCTGGCTTGTGCGGCGGTTCATTCTGCGATCTTCTCAGCCCGTCAAAGCAGGGCTCACCGCGTTGCCGTTCTTCTACGGGGCTACTGTTGCCGTCAACGTGCTGAGTGTGGTGCATGATGGACCGAAGCGTAAGCGATTTCTATGCTGAGTTGTGTCAACGTTGGGCGTCTGGGGGCTGTTTGGCAGTTGCTTTAAAACCAACACACTAGTCTGTAATTAATTGAAATATAATATGTATCGAATACAGTATCTAACATTGAAAAAATTACACAGCATAATAATATAGTTGTTTACCTCGTCATCGCCAATTCCAATTAATATAATTATTTTGTTCTAGGAATAATACACAATATTTAATACCATAACCATATCTTTTAATTTTCATGTCTGGAACTAACTTTATACTACATACCTATTAGCAATTTCATTTGGAGTAGTCACCATCAATTTCTGTAAAATTGCTAACATTATGTCACATCTTTCAATAAGATCTCGAATCAAGTCCTGCCCCACGGTGAGAGGCTGTTTGCTAACCAGGGGACCACCGAGGCAGAGACTTAATATTTATTTTTATCTATATTGCAGTATTAGCTATGGATAACATTCCTCTTTGGCTGGCGCTCGTGTGCTCGATGGCGTTTGGCGCGGTCGTGGCTGTGTGCGTGCGCGCATTTCTCGTGCCGTACTACAAGCGAAGGCTGGTCGCTCCTCCTGTCAACTTCTCACTTGGACTGTCAAATGGTAAAAACACACAAATTTCAAAATGAGGATGCCTATTTAAAGTATTGTCTAAATGTAAAAATATATTATTTCTAAAACAGCCAACAGACTAGTAGAACTTTGGAGTGTCTCTCAAGGTTCATCTTGTCGGGGAATTTGAGCAACAACTAAATTTGCTCTCTTGTATTTCTCCCAGAAACCACACCAGCAAATACTCCAACCCACTCCAACAAGAGCAACGCTGCACAACGTCCCACCTCTCTTATTTCCGAAGACGGGAAAGTTCTCGAAGCTATCGAAGAATGTGCTGAGATGGTCACCCTGAGCGACGCCGACAGAGCATCCATGAGCGTCAGAGAGATGAACGCGAGAAATAGAGCTTTACTCGCAACGATGGACGACTGCAGCATCTTATCCAGAAGCTTAAGTCCACCAAACAAGTCCAGGTTACAACTGATAGATGCCGACCCTCAGATTAACACTCTAAAGTACATAGATGAAACTCTAAGCTGTTGTAAAAGTCTGGACTCGGCGCATATGGCCGGTATGGGAGAGAGCTACGATTCTAAGAACGGGTTTCTTGGAGACTCGTGTGATACGATCGCGCGGTGCGAGTTCGACAGGCTGGCTGCGGCGAGGGCGATCACGCATGGCGTGGAGTTCGAGACACCACCACCCAGACTTGACAAGGTTAGAGCCGTGTGTTGTTATTAAATATTAGAGTCTTCGTAATTTATGTTATACCAATTCAGGCAAATCTCACAAACTAAGTCGAGCTAAAGCAAAATGAACAATTAGGAAAATTTTTGGATTCAGGAATAATCAAGTCACGCAATTAGGTATATTGTCAAATTTTCACCCAAAGTAATTTTAGTCTATTTGAATTCGATTCATCTGTGTTGGTAGGTTTAACATTTAACATTTTAATGTTGCCAAGTCGTTCTAATACATACATACATACAGTACCATCAGACCAATAGATCCATGACAAAATTGGCATTCGTCGCGTCGTAAAGAAGTGAAGAAGGCTTGGATTTGCTGAAAACGTGGGACATAGACCGCCCGTACGGGACATTTCAATTTATGCCTATAATACGGTATGCCCCGTAAATTCGGGACGGTTGGCAACCCTAATCCATAAAAACATAGAATCACACCAAATATTTGAATTAAAAATTATAATGCCGCTTTTTATAATTTTATTTATAACAAAAATGCCCAATTCGTTTGGCAGGCTCCTGAAGGCGGAAGTGCTTGGAGCATCGAGCGCTGCGGGGCCGGGGACCTGCACACCACCACGCGAGTGCCCGCCATCACTCCCAACTCCAGCGCCGCACCATTACTCCGCACCGTCACCCCACCCCCTGAACCTATACCGCAGCCTCCCCCAGATGCCTTGAGGCTGTTCTCCTTCCTGCAAGTCCTCACTGCCACCTTTGGAGCCTTCGCTCATGGAGGAAATGATGTCAGGTGAATATCCACTTATATACTTGCTTGTGAATGTTCCTCTTTCTGATTATATGGTGTATTAGTCACAAGATAAATCATCTATTAGCACTTACTGAAAGTTAATTAAGAGGGAACAATTGGTTGGCGGATTTCTATAGAAAAGTAATATGGGTTCACTATAATACTATTCAGTTTTTATCTATTTTTATAGACAAATCATCTCTAAAACACTAAAATGCATGTTTGTTCGAGCCCATTTCTTCAAAATTATTATTTTAATTCTTCAGTTTGTGTGTAACTCAATTAATGATCAAAACAATTTTGACAAAATAGACGTGAACAAACATGCATTTTAGTGTTTCAGATTTGATATGTCTAGAAAAATAGATACCAATTATACCATATTAAAGTTAAACACATAATTATTATTTTTCAAATAGTAAACATTTTCTGTTTTCTTTTAGCAACGCTATAGGTCCTCTTGTGGCTCTCTGGCTCCTCTACTCTGAAGGAGGAGTTCAGTCCCGCGCGGAGACACCGCTGGGCATCCTGGTGTTTGGAGGAGTGGGCATCGCGCTGGGACTATGGCTGTGGGGACGAAGAGTTATCCAGACGGTGGGGGAAGATCTTACCAGCATCACGCCTGATACGTAAGTAGGCGTATTCGTTAAATTTTTATTATATTGTATGTTGTATTTACAGGTTGTATTAGTTAAGTGTGTCCAGTCGATTATTGCGGAACTATCAGAGATAACAAAAAGCTTAAACTGATAACATAAATATATGTATTACCTAATAAGTAAAATTGCATCAATTAAGTTTTATAAATAAAGTAGAAATATCCAAATTTTGACTAAAACATTCTCATACATTTATTATGAAATTAGTCGCCTACGATTATATACACATAACGATTACACGTCCTAATACGAACATATTTTATAATTTGAATGATGACTTTGTGATTATTATAATTATAATGTCTTATAGATGAACTAAAATTTGCATTACACATATTTATACATACGTACAAACATAACTATACTCGTTTAATAAAATAGGATAATATCTTTAATAACTTACCCTAAAACCCGATCCCGGTTTGACGTCGACTTCTGGGTCATTCTGTATAATTTTTCGTGGACTTCTGGCCGAGAGGTGTCATGTTCCGGCGTTTCCGAGGAACGCTACATGACACCGCGCAGCGCGTCGCCGGCTCAACGTGCAAAACAACAAAACAATAAATAATAAGATAGTAATATGTATGTTAGCCTTAGGTATTTATGTATATGAGCCTTGATGCCTGCAATAAAAATTGATTTGATTTGTATATTAAGAATGTGACTGCACTATTTTCTATATCGTTTCTTAAAGTGATTATTGTGATGATCAGAGGTTTCACGATCGAGCTGGGTGCAGCGCTGACAGTGCTGGTGGCGAGCAAGGCGGGCCTGCCGGTGTCCACCACGCACTGCAAGGTGGGCTCCGTAGTCTGTATCGGCTACTTCTCGGACAAAGCCGTGGACTGGAGCTTGTTTAGGTAACAACATAAATAAAATAAAATAGCCTTTTATTTCTTGCGCAAAATATAAACAAAAAAAAAACAAAATACATTAACATTAATAAATTTATAACAATGTAATTATAATTTAATCAATCATTTAATTTATTTTTTATTAAATAACTTAATAAATTAACTAATATCTGTTAACATTTCATTGTTTCTTTTGTAGGTATAATGACAAGAGAGACTTTAGTATTAATTAAATTATGAGATAAGATGGTAGGTAACAACATAAAATAACATAAATTCGATACAATGTGCCTACATAGCTAGAATGAGCAACGCAGCACAGGGGTTTTTTCTGACAGTATTAATGTGACTAGACAGATTATTGTAAAAGTAGTTGACAGTAATACAAAGTACATAATATCACCTTATCAGAATAATTACCCAGCATTACCATGTATAAATCCACAGTAAAATATGCATTTTACGTTACCTCTTTGCCTCTTCGATAACATAATTTGTATGTTTTTTGTTGTATGGGGAAACCAAACTCATCATATTTTTTTGTTTTGTATAACGATGAATATACAGAGATCTGGATACAGAGCCTCGCTCGTTTTTTATAGCTAGAAAAAACATAGGAGCATAATTTTTTAAAGTGTACTTAGCATTTGGCTAGAAATTCGCACGAGGATAGAGGAAAAATAAAACTATTTACTAGGACAAATGTAACGAGCCAAGCAAGTGCTACATGAGACAAATTGTATGAGCCCTTAACACGACATCTATGGGAACTAGTAAAAAAAAACCGGCCAAGTGCGTGTCGGGCCACGCGCAATAGGGTTCCGTAGCTAGTCGTAACAACATTAAACGTACCGATTACCGACAAATAGCCAAAATACCAACATTTTTTTGCCAGCAAAAATAAATTTGTTTTTCATAGTGTTTTATGCAATTTATATGAATAACAAAGTTATAATTTGCGATTGCTGAAAAAAAACTATATCTCAAAAACTGCCGACTGTATCTCATTCAAAAAAATTTTGGTTGAAAGTTTTTATTAAGATCTATAAAATATATTTTTTTTAGATTTTTCACTCCTGTGGTTTAAAAGTTAGAGAGGGGGGGCACTCATTTTAGCACTTTGAAAGTGTCTATCTTTGGAACGATTGACATTGAAAAAAAATGGTTCTAGAAACCTCAATGTAATTATTAAAGACCTATCTATAAACACCCCACACGTATAGGTAGAATGAAAAAAAAATAAAATTGTTTCAGTTCAATGTATGGAGAGCCCCCCTCTAATATTAATATTTATTTTTTTTGTGTAAAAATCGTAAAGCGGTTGACAGAATACATCTACCTATTTAGTTTCAATTGTGTAGTCCTAATAGTTTCGGAATAAAGTGGCTGTGACATACGGACGGACGGACAGACAGACAGACAGACATGACGAATTTATAAGGGTTCCGTTTTTTGCCATTCGGCTACGGAACCCTAAAAACCGGAACCCAAGATCAGACTCTAAAAATCTCTTGTCATGAAAATGCTTATTGAGACGAATCTAATAAGCCACACGCTATTGTCTTTTGACGCTACTTGCCCAAATTAACTATGTAGTAATTTTTTTCAGTACGCTTTCTGTTAAAGCTTGGCTATGAATTATCTTTGAATCTTTGGTTGAGCAATGAGTGACATTTACTTCCAAGTTGACGCAAGAATCTTAAACTTTTGACCACTGTTTAAATAAACAGTGTAAATATTTGTAGTAAAAGGCGAAAAGTCCTTTGCAGGGTATAAAATATCTTCTCGATGTTTTTATATTGTCCATAATTGTTTAAATATGGTACTTATATACAATATATAAAGCAAACAAACACACAACTATTGCTCGTTTGATATAAATACAAATATCAATACATAAAATGACTCTCGATGTATGTTTGCCTAATTTATAACAGCCAGATATTGTCTTTGAGAGTATTTGAGGATAAGTCTACTATATTTTTAGAGTATTTAAGTTTCTAGAATCTGTGTTTAATTCCAAGACAGTGCAGAAAGCAATATTAACTACGGTTCTACGGTATTTTCAATTTGATGTTTGTTCCAGGAACATAATATTCGCTTGGGTGGTGACGGTGCCGGTGGTGGCCGCCATCGCAGCCCTGGCCATGCTAGGCCTGGAGACGTTCGTCGTTTAACTGACTGTTCGTGTACTAGCGTCTCTACTCTGATAACACTCATGTCTATAGTTTTCCTGTCAACGTTTACCTTCTACATTACAGTGTTGAGCCGCGTCCACTTTAAAATTAATATGTTTTCATATTTTTCACGTTGTACTTAAGGTTCTTCAAGGATATAATTTTACGTATTAATTTTTAGTATTTAATAGCAGGTTTTAGTGATATTAATTTATTCTTTAGACGTAAGGTCGTACTGTTTACGGCCAACTTTAACTTGTTTTTTTTAATGATTTAAGACAATTTATTAGACAAAATACAAATGAAATGATTTAATTCGTAAAATCATTTCCATCGTCATATTTGTGTAAAGCTAATATAATTTTATTAACTTCCATTTATTGTGGGCGTGTGTCGACTATGGAGACTGGAATATAGCAGGCTTTGGAGAGTTTAGCATTATTCTAAGACACTTTTGATAAATCTGTTTGTAAATAAAATTGAGATTCCGTCTAATAGATATTTCAGAAACACATTTAATTTCTCTCCTTTCCTGCTATACCAGTCGTAATTGTTAAAGTATAGCGTAGTCCTAAGATTTCCTGGACTTTATGCACATTTTTGGCAATTAAATGAATTTAATGTTCACTACCTATACTATAGTATGTCTACTAGTTGAGCTGTGATTTACATTCTAAATAAAAAAACTGTTTAGCCAGGCTGTAATCTGAAGCCATGTAGCAAATCTGAGTCCTGCTGTAAGAGCGTTGTTAGAAAATGAAAGAACTTGATGTCAATTTGCAATATTTTAATGAGTATTTATATTTATTCTCAGTTAAAATTAATTAAGTGGTGCAAATCATTTAAACTAATGACGTAACCGATTAGTTATTTTCCTAATTATCTAATAACCTATTGTGTGAAATAATAATGTTACATCATGGCTTTTAAGATATCAAACACAAAGTAAAAACCCAGATATAATGGCGAAAATACTTAGAAAAAATATCCAATGAAGTGTCCGATGAAAATATTGAATACCAAATCAAAATCACTGTTATTTGTTCAAAATCGGTTTGGTATAACTATAACGGTGAATGTGATAAAATGATTTTTTTTGATAAAATGATTAATAATCAACGATAAATTTTAATATTTTATTACTTTCCCCACGCCATTCGGTAATTATTTATGATCACCAGTAATTATTATTAATAATTTATAATTTATCGCATTCATCGTAACATAACCCGTACTATATTATGTAAAAGTACCTATTATAATATCGAGCACCTGGCATAGCTTTTATAATGGAAACGAGCTAACGTACTTATCACAAAGGACTGGATTACGAGTTATGAATAACGCCGAACTTATTAAAAGAACCAAAGACCTCTACCTACCTCGAGCTGATTATCAAATTGTATACACACGGAGTTGTATAAAATCTTAGCAGATGTTTGCCCACAAACATACACCTACTTTAAATACATTTTATAAGCGAATGAAGTGCACATCTGGACCAACGCCATGAATGATCATGCTTTCGTTGTAAATCTATGGCTATTATTATTATAAATAGCCTGTTACGGAAATATCTTCGCAAATACAAACTGCCAGTAGCTTTCAGAATGCTATGATGTTTGCTCGTAAAAAGTTATATCATAATTAATTTTATACTTACTTATTGTGTTTATTTCCTACAATATGTAAT
The DNA here is from genome assembly GCA_905147285.1 of Hypena proboscidalis. Classification (NCBI taxonomy): domain Eukaryota; kingdom Metazoa; phylum Arthropoda; class Insecta; order Lepidoptera; family Erebidae; genus Hypena; species Hypena proboscidalis. The sequence continues at coordinate 13,465,378 of LR990128.1, read as the reverse complement.
ATATGCTTTTGTTAGACGACTAATTTGTGCTGCAAGACTTTCGGAGTAAACCATAGGCGATATTATTGTTGAATAAACATAACTAGTTGAATAGTGTTGTGGTTTCATTTATACTTTGCGAGTTCTTTTTCTGAGGAGGAATACAAACATGTACGACGGACAGGAATTCAGGTATGTTTTAAAATTAAACTCATCAAAGTTATGAAATTATCCCTTAAAGCCGACTCCAATGTTATTCTCATGCAATAAAAAAAATTTCATTACACCTAAAGACTATTCTCAATTTTTATTAATTATAATCTAAACTCATGCAGCAAGCTCATTTACAAGTTGGAATGCACGGGTTATAGGTACAAGGAAAACAGCCTGTGCCCGATGAGATCACCGTAGTACTTTCTATACTTCTATAGAATACTATGTATATGAATGTCGGCAGTGTTGCCGTCTTGTTTATTAATTCGGCCAATTCAACGCACTGGACGGTGTCTTTCTTTTCGTCAAGGATGGTCGAAATCACCTTGAACTTGTTTTTAAAGTTCATCGGTACATTTAAAATAAACATTGTATTGTTTACGCAATAGGAAGTCTCGAGTTAACTTTCGTTTTGCTCATACATAGGAAAAATAATACCAACCCCTTTAAATTAAATTGTCTAAAACGGAAAAGAGAAAGTTAGAAAAGCCCACTATCCCATGTGATTTAGATTTGTTTATCCAGCAATGTATTTATTTTTATTTTAGTAACGCAATATGATATTTATAACTACGACTACCAACTTTGTGTTCAACTGACCCCCTGCTGAGTACACAAATAGTGTTTTATGAAGAATCCCTCGAACGAACCCTTACAGCCCATACAGGTCATAATAAAGAAATCTGGTTTGGCTTGGGGATTTCCCCGACGACGCCAACCTTGCATGCACTTAAATCTATTAATCTTTGATTATTAATATGCAAATTGGATTTATTGAATATTGAGCTATTTCCGAAATTAACAAATGAGTGTGCTGGTTCTTGTGTTAATTAAAAAAAAATAGGATAGTCAGAAAAGTTAAACCAAAACCGTTTACATTTTTTATTGCTTAACTTTGGCAGGCCCATTCTTAGTTTAAACTTAGGTCAGTTTCGCGGTTATGCTTACATACCTCTTATTTTATATTTAGTAAAGGTATCACAATTATTATTATTTAATTTGATTACTTAATATATGTGTATATTATATAATATTACAAAACCTATTATTTGTTGCTTAATTAGTAAGTTGCCGAAATAGAACTATAAAAGCAAAATGGCAGCCATTCGAAATATAAATTATTATTGTTTTTTTTTTACTACTTTCAGGTGGGTCCTGTGTCTACCCAGTATCAAAATAAATAACAATAATTGTGATACCTTACCTAGATATAAAATTAGCGGTATGTAGGCACAACCATGAAATTTACTTATGTTTGAACTATGAATGGCCTTTTGACAAATAGTCCTACGGCAATAGTTCTACACTAACCGGGGACTGTCCTTTAATGCATTTCAATAGTGTAAACAGGGATAGTCGTGAGTTTGTGTCCTATAACATTTAGAGCAATTTGTTAATCGGGCCTCTGCACTGTTGGTTTGGGCCCCAGGCATGCCTTCCAAAGGTCCGGGACTCCATAGTCCCGAGATACGAAACCGTAACCAACTAATATAATAATAATCTTAATTAATTGCCACATCTCGGGCCAATAGTGTCCCGGACTTTTGGAAGGCATGCGAGGGGCCGAAGTCAACAGCGCAGAGGACCGATCTTTATTCATTTAAAGGTGCTGTGTTGCTGTAGTACAATATCTTAACTAAGGTTAACATGCTAAACGGAAAATCATTAAGTCGGGTAAAAATTATCGTACAATAAAATGTTATTTATATAGTATTAGATCTCAATCAAATACATCGCATATTTTTGAAAGTTGTTTTCTTGTTTATTAATTTTACGCTTTCTATTACTAGGAAGGCTGCATTATAAATATTCAACTAACTTACATGATATCGACTGTTCATTCCATCATGACGAACTGCGCTGTTGATTTTTGTATGCTTGTAAAACTAGCTCAATCAAAATACTAATGTAACTAAATGCAGATCAGCAACTGATTGTTTACTTACATAAAATGCAAAAAAAAAACCTACTTCACTTATGTAATTGGCCCGACAAAATAAAGCATTCAACCGCGTCATTATCGTAACTGTATTGAGGATCGTGTTCGCTTAACGCAGTCAGACTTGTATCTCAAGAGGCAAAACTGAACTGCCATACACAAACGACTGATGCCACTGCGCAGTCGTGTGTTCGTTCCGACAAATTGTACCTTGATTTTCCGGTCCATCGAAGTGTTGTGATTATTAATTTATTCAATAAACAGGTTTTGTTACCGCTAAGGATTTTGGAGAATTGGTGAGTCTAATTTAATTGTGTCTCTATTTGGCCACGTCTTATATTGAAATTTATCCTTGATATATTTTGATTTAGTGCTTTATTAGCTGCTTTTAGACTGTTTGTATTATAGTGTTGATGGTTTTTGTGATATTTTAGAATATAGATACACGTAGGATTTATACCGATATATTTAACTTTACTTAAGTTCATATCTTGTAGACTAAGGTTTTGAAGAAGATTGGCTGACATTTATTCATAGGTCATATAAACAGTTTATTTTGTATTGGTCTGTGTACCTGCTCAGACTCCTGGTTCTGAATTACCTACACAGAACCCTTTTAGTTTCGCCATGTCCTTCTGTCCATCTGTCCGAGGCATAACCTCGATACCGTTAGAGCTAGAAATCTCAAATCTTGCATGAATTTGTAAAATAAAATCTTGATCGATATTTTTTTTATAGGATGTTTCCTTTACATGTAAAGTAAGGATTTTTTTTAATAGTGTGGGTTAGATAGGTCATTTAAAAATCGAGGGATTGCTAAGACAGTTTTTGATAAGAGATTCGTTTGCGGATAAATTAACTTTAAAGAGCATTTTTTTTCCCTACACTAAAAGCTAAGCAACGGGCTCTAAAATTCTGAACAACATCATGGAGATAGAATATGTAATGAACTTTTAAGGAAAACTATAATAGCAACGATACGTTAATTAGTTCAAAAGTAATAGGAACCCAAATTGTAAAATGCAGTTACTATTTTTATAGAATATACAATAATGTTTATAGATATTAAGTATTGTTAGGTATTTTCAGTAGCATTAGAATTAGGTATTTATAATCTTAAAAATCCTCATTTACCACTTGCTATCCACATTTGCCATTTCAGGTACTGCTTCAAAGCCAAAACCGAATACCAAAAATAGCTAACAATGGTAGCTAACGCTGAATTACAGAGAAGGTGTGACATACCTACTGTTTATTTACTTCTATAGTGGTATTTCCCATTAGCCAGACCGTTTCCTCATTGTCAATTATGTAATCACCTAGAACTACGTATCTACTTAATGTTTTCTTAATAAAACAATTAAATTGTTATTGAATTGCCTGGATAAAAGCAAATTAACCTAGAAATCTGATGTTGAAGAGGAAGCTTAAAATAATATATCTACCTACCTACTCTGAAATTTTCAACATCGATTTTTTATAAGCTTTTGCAGCCATCATCGAAAAAGTCATTTAATATTCCGCATATCTAGTATAATGTACCTACTCTGTGATATTCCGTCAATTAAAAAAAAAGGATCGACGTTTTATGACGTTTTTATTGTTCTATAATTAAATACCAAAAAAATCACCGACCGTGTTTTTTGCTTTTGATATCAAAAGAAAACGGATAAAAAAAATTGAAAATTTTACTTTTTATTTTCGTTCTTCCCTTTTGTCAGGGTGGCCATGAGATATGATGCGTTTTGGGGTGATTATTTGGACAGCATTAAAAAAGCATGTTTGTGGTAATTAATATCTTCGTTTATTGAATGCTTTATAAAATCTCACATAAAGTTCACATGGTAAATTAGATACTTTCCCAAGCCAATCTATTGACGTCATACAGTAATATTATATGTAACCAGAATACATTGTAATACATAGATTAATGTTGTCAAAGAGCATAATGCACGTTTTAGGTATAAAACTATATTGGTTTTAATGCCTACATAGTTTTATTACATTATATATTATTATGGTAAATATAACGTTTCAATTTACTTATAAATCTCCTTACTAGTGAACTGGATTCCATAGTATTTATAACTTGAACCAAGTTAACGAAACACCAAAAAAACAAAATCCCTTATTTTTCTCTTTTTGGTTTTAATCTCTATGATAAATACCGGTGGGTGAAATTGTTTGGTATATAAGTATATAACACAAAAAGGCTTCATATTGTCCATATACACATCTTTATTGTAAAATGATGGGGAGCCGAGATACATCGAAAAAACGTCAATTTTAACCAATTTTCGAATTTTTCGGCGAAAGCTTATAGAATATCACACATATCCAAAAATAAGCTTTCTAGGTTCACTTGCACTTATGATTGCTTTAATCGACTGTACTAAAACTTAGCTTTTATTGACCAAAAATGCTGACTTGTCCAAAGGATACTTGTAATATCAGACGCTCTGGCTAGTAAACAATACACTATAGAATGCACTTCGCACCTTGGGCGTGGACTCTTTCTTACATTCGTTGTGCACATTATTTTTATTAGACTTCTGTATTCGAGTTCATGCATGAGTGCTGATACCCGTAGGTCGATTGATCATCAGGCTCTTTTCGAAAGCTATGGCCGCTATGGCTACAGCTTGAACCTCAATAAAATATTCATAACGGTAGTTAAACTTCCAAAAATGTTTTCCCAGGTCATTTATATGTAGTTTGACCTTTAGTATTAATTCAACTGGCGTTGCTGTTCACTGTGAATTTATTGTAGTACCAAAGATCATATATGGTACAGTGGGCCAACGAGTTAGCTATACAGGGCAAAAACTTTAAAGTCATCGTAAATACTTAATACGCCAGTTATGGAGAAATGATTTACATATCTGAATAGTGATTATATTACACTTCTTAAATATGTAATTCACATATGTATATCTATTGCATTCAGTTTTCACTATGGTGTAGAAGATTTTGCCCTGCATGCCTAATTGCTTGGCCCACTACATTTGGTTAGTCTGAGCTCTAAATACTTCAGTTGTTTGTTATCAGTGAATTAATTGAGAACGTTGCAACTTGAGTACATGTCGGTATCTGTAATAGCTTCGGGGAATTCTGATTATAATTGATTAAGAGTATACTGCAGTTGCATATCATTGGTCTATAAAGAATAAGAAGATCAGACATTGGTGATCCGTGACCGTTTGCCATTGGCACAGTCTCTGTACAGTCACAGCCAGTACGACCTAGCAGACTTAACTAAAAGTTAGTTTTATTAATTTATCGATCTCGGTTGCCACCTTTCATTTCAACAACCATTCAATCTTCATCAATTAAGCTTCAAAAATGCGTTCTTCTAAATTAAGGTACCTAACCCAATATCTCGAACTATAAACAACACAATTTTGCCATCTTCGATCATCTTTCCTCTGGTTCTAGGTATAGGTCAAAAACTAATCAGATTATTATGAAACTTGTTTGCCGCAACTTTATCTAAAATATGTCATTTTTTAGTTACAACATGGAGCACGATGGTGTAAAGCTGTGCCCTACGGACCGAGATGTACAAGTACAGGTAAGTGACAAATAGTGCCTAAAGATACCTAGTATGTAGGTACAGGTGCTTACGATAGTCTAGACGGCAATCACTACCACCTTACATTTGATCCGCCTCCGAACTGCAAATACCTAATAGTAGGTATAAAAACACTCTGAAGAGACTGTGTTTCCCACAAAAACACGATTCAATTAATTTGTTAGTTTCACGGAAGTTACGGGCCTCTTGAATGCAGACATACGATAAATCTTCTGGCAACAGTTGCTCTACCACAAACATTATGCAAGCAACTCTTAATTCCTAAAGCTTTTCGTAGATACTTACCGTATTTTTTAATACTACGTAGCGATGTAGTAGTCATGTAACGCGAAACGTAATAGCGAATGCGAATGCATTTGCGATTGTAAAAATTGCGATCATTCATACCAAACATTCGCACGCGAATGTTGACATTTAAATAAAGTGCGCGCGCAGAATTTCATACAAGTTTGACATGTCGAGGCAGCCATGTTAAAACCGAACGTAGCTAAGCAGGCCCATGTTTAAAGAAAAACACACTATAAGCTGTTGCACGAAATTCGTCTAATATTCTCAAGATAAAAGTGGTAATATTTGTTTTTTAATGTCTAACCGGAATATTGAAAAATAAGTAATAACCCTTTAAAACTAACGCGTTGCATATTTACTGATATGATTTGAACGGGAATTAACGCGATTAATTTTTACCTTTCAAGCACCGAAAGGTGAAAATTAAACGCATTAATTCCCGTTCAAATCAAATCAGTAAGTAATAAGTGTAATAACCCAAAAGAAAACATGAACTTTTAAGTGCTCCTAGACCGATTTTATTCAATAATATTATAGGTTTTTTAGATTAGGAGATTTTAATGTTGATTACATAAAACTTACCTTACAATTCACACCTAAACAAGTAAACGTTCATTTTCTGTTGTTTTGGCAATTAATTGTCTTTGTAAGTACATTGCGTTAAGAAACAAATATTTATTTATTTATTATTAAAGTAAGACTAGGTAAGACGCATGAAATTTCCAATCGAACAGCTCTACAAATATTGTATTCCAAATTGGGTAAACAAGAGATTAGCTATATTTTCCCACGCAGATGTAGTCCAAATGAAGAGGAGCATAACAATTAATTGAACTAATTCTTATTAATCATACTAAGCACGCATCTTTGTCTTAGTTAACTTACGGCCAAATACTATAAACAAGGAAGACTATAAATATATTGTTCCATCTGAATCTCCATAAATAATAACCAGCCGATGACGTCATTGAAGGACCAAGCTTTTATATTGCATGAATGAAGATAAACTTCAGTTTTGTTGATCTCTCCAGTCTGCGTCAGACAGAATAAATTGCTTGATTGTTGCATCCGTAGTTATTCTATCTTCGTCATCAAATCAGTTAAATGACTAATGACTTCTGTGTAAGAGGGTATACATCTCATATACACAAATAGAGTATTGCATTATAGTAAAGGACCTATCAACGTCAACGGACAGTTTTTGGATTTAGAGTACCAGATCACACTTGTCCTCTCAGAGCATATACTCTCCTGTGAGCTTGTCTTGTTTTGTGTAAACAACACGAGCATTAAGTCTGTAGTCTACTTGATGTAGCGACAACTATCAACAGTTGAAGCACTTGAAGGCTGTAGTTGTCACCTTCAACATGAAAAATCGGTACAAGGTTGGTGAACATTTTCGTTGAAGACTTGTCACTGCACTGGTGTTGTAGGTTCGATCGAACAAATATTTGGGTGATCCACAAATATTTGTTCTGAGACTGGGTGTGCTTGTGTGCGTGAATGTGTGTATTTGGTCTGTCATTGGGACCATTGGATAGTGTTATTGCTTCTGGCGTTCTAAAATTGTAAAAAATCCAAAAAATCCAAATTATTTATTTATTTGTTTTAAGCACCAACCTTACTGTAAACCTCTACATTATAGAAAATTAATTTTTCAATTTGGCAACTTGCCGTTTGAACCGCTCATGTGTTCTTGGGTAGATGTTAATTTATGAATGTTTCGTATGATTCCAGTACAAAAAGACGCAAATAGTGTCGGCGACGGCGCCAGGAATACAACCCTCAGATTTTAATGACAACAGGAACATGCAATTTCTTCCACCAAAGGTAGGGAGTCGCTTGATCTTTGTTGAATATCTTCATAATACGCATGTTACTTAACTTAAGTCTATTTTTAACCGACGAAAAAAAGAAGGAGGTTCTAAAGTCAAAGGGTTTATGTATATATTTTAATTATTACTGTCGAATTGGCTTCATGGGTTCAATTATGAGGACATTGAAAATATGATATTAGAGAAGTGACATATTATGACACATAAATTCATATTCATCATATACACACACACATACACACGTTCACACTCACGCACACATACACACAATGCAATAGTCTTATAATTATATAATAGTTATTTGTTATTTTATTAACCTAGTTGTGAACCCAGCACTTAGACATAATATTGTACCAAAAGCTGTGGACGAAGACGCTGATGGCCCCCGAAATACAGTTAGCACTAGTTCAGGGGCCAGAGGACTCATACCTAATTGTGTAATTTTTATGTAAATAAATTATTATTATTACTGTCGAAATATTAAATATAAATATTATTTATTATTATTATTTATGTTAGACCACGCATTAAGTTTTTACAGAATTGTCTGATTTTCATAATTCTTTTTTTATTCGAACCTTAATCCTAATTCGTATTTTGATTGTAATTCCATAGCTAGGCAATTAAGGTCTAATAATAAAATCCAAGGGAAATTGAGAAATACTTTTGAATGTTATGGATTTGTGTTTTTTATATTTTTTTCTGAATCTATCTAGTAATTTACGTCTGGCAGCTATTATTTTATATTGCTTAGCTGATAATAGAAGGTAAAACTTCTTAACGGTTAGGAGTAAGATGTAAATTTTTTAAACATAGTCAAGTTAAATTTAGATGAAATGATGATGTAAACTGCCCGTAAAATTTGTAAACACTTAATAATAGTAACTTTTTGGGTGCGATTTTAAAAAATAAACTTGCTAAGTCACAACTTATTCAAGTAACTTGTTCTAAAATAAAACGTTTTGTTGGTAAAACTACTACATTAAAAATAATAAAAAAAAGTAAACATTTTAAGTCTTGGGTATTGAACTTAGTCACATCTTTACTTATAATAAGACTGTTGAGATCACTGATGACTGTCATCATCAAATTGATAGATACTCATATTATATTATATTATATATATATATATATTTGTGCTTTAAACAGATCGTTTTAACATAGTTTTAATTAAGAATTACCATAATTATTATTATTCAATACATGCTTTCTATAGGTACTTCCTATTAGTGTTGCTTGAGGTCAAAATTTGTTTTTTTTTGATAAATCAAACCGAAATTTGATTAGTTCAATTACTTCGCTATTTGTAACTTAGGTGCCTACACACTGCTGGTGTTGTAATACTTGTGTAGGCGGCGAAATAGTAATGCCTCCTACGCCAGTAATATTGACATATATATGACAATACCTACATTACTTACTATTTGTAGGAAAGGTACCACTCGCAACTAGTATTAAAATTTGTAAGTTTTTTTTGTTTAATTACTTGCAAATATACATTATGTTTCAATTTTGTATCCTTCTAACTTTGTAGAACTTGTTGGGCCCTGACAACACGATAACGACGTGCCAGTTCTGCCGCGCTTCGATCAAGACTGCTGTTAAGTACACCATCACCTCAAGGACGCATATGGCTGCGGCCTTGTGGGGTATGATATGGTGAGGCTACACTTTCATAATATTTATATTTATCAACAAAACACGAAAAAATATTAAAAGAATATATTATAAAGTGTTGATACACTTAATTCTTCTGTGGTGAGAGTACCGACCGAACATCTGGCGATCTTTGCAAATAAGAAGAGAGGTGTAGTATGCAGTGGCGGATTTACCAGCAGGCTGAGTAGGCTGGAGCCTAGGGCGGCAGAATTTTGGGGCGGCAAATTTGGGGAACGGCCTTTTTTTTGCTGCTTACAATTTGCTCATAGAAATCAAGAAGATTTCTGCATTATTCCGCCGTTAATTATGTACATAATTCCATTTCTGAAATGATTTATCAATCTTATGACCATGGTCATTCATGGGATTAAATATGAAATAAATGTATATTTCCAGTTGTTTATGCTGTGTGCCGTACGGTGCCGAATCAGCGAAGAACACGGATCACTACTGCCCTGCCTGCCAGAGGTACCTCGGCACCTACATCAAGTAAACATCATCTTCATAGCCTACAGTTTAAGAGGAAAATGTACACAATATTTTAGTTTCATTATCTAATAATTACTTTATTTCTTATATGCTTTTGTTACCTTAAATACAGTCCCATGCTAGGATTTTGTCATATACTGTAGTAGGTTGTTTGTTTACCTACGTTTTAACATAAAATAGAAAAGTTTGGAACCATCCTACTACTACTACTATAGGTTGACCGCTTAACTGAGACTTCGCCTGCGGGGTACAGGGGCGCGGGGGTTTGGTATTCCTATTCCGTGCGTTCGCTACATGGGTAGGGATCGCATGTGTTAACTGTTGCAGACACCTTGTGAGAGGTACACATGTAATGATAATCTCAAGATGAATCGAAAAATCTTCAGACATAAAGTAAACAGTCAGTGCAAGCAAATGGCTTTTAACGTATACATAAATTTTAGAAAAAAGAAACTGGACCCAAAAAAAGTTTTGACTTTCTTACGATTTAATTATATGTTTAGATAAAAAATAGTATAATAGTTTATTCTCAATTATTTTATTTACGTACATAAGTTTATTAAAATTTTGTATCTTCTTAACTATTTTTCATTTGATAAATCACTATTTCTTTTTTCCTATGATGTCACATATCTTAGGAAATATCTTGGTACATTTCATCTCCTGTATGTTTCATTAAGTGCCCCCACCGCCCGCAGCTGTTTCAGTCCCCGTTGTCACCATACCCCCGCGCCCCTATACCCCGTAGGCGAAGTCTCAGTTAAGCGGTCAGCCTAGTATTGCGTAGCAAGTCTTGCAAGGCCATCGTGTATATGGGTCTATAAACTCAATTTTGCTTTTAGTGCCATATGTTTTGTTCTATATCCAAAAAGGTCAAGCAAAAATATAGCACACAATAGGATTTTAATTTAGTATTATACTATACTTTTAAGCGTAGCTGTAAGATATCGAATATTAAACGTGAACGAATAAATATAACCTTAAGAGGTTTATAGGGGCCATTCAAGTATAACGTAAGCACTGTCGAGGCAGGGTAAAGATATACTACCGAGTATTCTATCTTTATAGAAACGGTCGGTACACGTGATATGCCATGTACGCCTTGGAATAACATCCCTATCTTGTACTACGCGTGTCTTTTGTTAATTCAAGGAAAGGGGCCGAGTCAGTATACTCGAGCGAAATCTTTACTCTGGCATTTGCTTTGCTTTATTTGAAGTAATGGAAATGGATGGAAACCAGAACTTATTTACTGACAAGGGGGAGAGGATCAAAAGATTGCAAAATCTGCTTGATCGGTCCCATGATGATTTGTGTTTAGTCTGGTTTTAAACCATGGACGAACATAATAAAACTCTTTATACTATACGTTGTTTTCTTTAACTGTTTAACCTGTACTTAAACTACGTGTTAGCTTCAAGATGGCCAAATTTTTCCATCCCGCTCTTCCTAAACTAACCTGGAGAAAAAGTAGAAGTAAATAGAACGGCTTGGTTGTCTATTTTGTGTGTTCACTCACACATGATTACAGAAATTATGCGTGCAATTTTGATTTTTATAGGTGCATTTTTGACATTAATAGGTGAATTTTAACATTCATAGGTGCAAAAATGATACTACGCTTTCTTGATGTTTATGCCTGTCTAAATGTAAGAGTTATTTAAGACCTCTTTGATTTAACCGAACCTAACATGTCAAAGATGTGTACGTTACGCCAGCAAGAAAGTGTCACCTAGAGTGATATGAGTAGAACGTATAATTAGTGCGCAATCTGCTGTAAATGTGCGCCGCATAAAAAATTTGTGCGTCTTGTAGTTTTGAAAAAAAAACGTAAAAACGATTCCTGCTGGAGTAACGTTGTTCTAGCAAGAAAATTCTAGACCAATCATCGGAGATATAAAATACATACATGGGCAGAGAGCTTATATTTGTGCAAATTTGTGCGCCATAAATATAATTTGTGCGTCTTCAGGTTTTCGAGATATTGCGTTTCCCGCTGGAGTAACGTTTTGCGAATTCGTGTATCTCAAAGACCATTATATGTGCGCCTGTAGAATGAACATACACGAATAGCTCTTAATTTGTGCATATTTGTGACATAATTAGATGCCAGATAATATTTATAGTTTTCAAGTAATCGCGCTTTATTGAAAACTTAAAAAAATATTGTAGCGCCTAAATGAGAAGACGTATAAACTCGCTAAAAACTGTATTCGTTCCATCTTGACGTTTATAATTACCATAAAAAGTTTCAAAACAGAACCTACAAGCGATAATGAATAATATTACTAAAAGTCAAAACGACGGCATCATAACTTTGACGCCATCAAACAAGAAACTGGCTCAACCTAAGATGTGTAAATTTAAACCAAAAATTAGTGCATTTATCAAATAATATAAAGTAAAAATATCCAGCTTCAACTGTTTCGTATTAAGTAAATATTAAGACTAAACCAAAACAGTTATTCGGCGCAGGTTATCCGACCAAATTCGAATGACTACAAAAAAGCGACGGATTCATACGTATCGATGACCACCTTTATTAAACGTATTACACCTAAACTGTGTTCGTACAGTCACGCTCAAATAATCGTTGGGAATTATTATTACAATGACTTAATAAAAATATAATATATATTAAATGTACTTTCTGATCATATGAAATCAAAGAGCTTGTTGGTTTAAAAAAATATTATTTTTATTATCATAATCATGATTCTTAAAGTAATTATGGCATCAAATCACAGATCAAATTTCCTACCTATAAATATTAAAACAAACATTGTTCAATTAAACTATTTGTACCTTGTATAGTCATTTGGTATTATTTAAAATCACAGATCAGTTTTTCATTTACTTAAATACACAAACAATAAAATCACTTAAAGTGGCTCAGTACCATCATGGCGTGAAATTTAAATATTAAGTAGTTGTTGTTTTAGATATAATTAAGTTTTGGGTATGATTGTATAGTACGCGAACGTAATAAATACCTATAGGTAGAGCGTTATATTTTGTTATGAGTTTATGTTTCTTAAAAAATAGCCGGATTTGAAAACTTCAACCCAAGTTTCACATATCGGGCTGCTTAGGTTTGGGTTTTCAAATTAGGCTAATTTTTAAGAAACATAAGCTGATAATAATTTTAACCGGTCTATACTACGTTCGCGTATCATACTATCATATCCAAAACTAAATTATATCACGGCCAACAAATAGGTATATGGCTATGATGGTACTGAACCTTTATCACAGAAAATCACAGTTTTTTCGTTTTTCTACTGATATAATAAATGCAAATGGCTAAATTTATTTATGTCTAATCAAAAAATAAATCTGAATTTATTTTAATAACTATTTCTACTGCACTGTACTCGGGCACAATACGTTTCAACCAGTTAGCGAGTAAAGTTAAGAAGGTCATCGATACGTATGAATCCGTCGCTTTTTTGTAGTCATCCGAATTTGGTCGGATAACCTGCGCCGAATAACTGTTTTGGTTTAGTCTTAATATTTACTTAATACGAAACAGTTGAAGCTGGATATTTTTACTTTATATTATTTGATAAATGCACTAATTTTTGGTTTACATTTACACATCTTAGGTTGAGCCAGTTTCTTGTTTGATGGCGTCAAAGTTATGATGCCGTCGTTTTGACTTTTAGTAATATTATTCATTATCGCTTGTAGGTTCTGTTTTGAAACTTTTTATGGTAATTATAAACGTCAAGATGGAACGAATACAGTTTTTAGCGAGTTTATACGTCTTCTCATTTAGGCGCTACAATATTTTTTTAAGTTTTCAATAAAGCGCGATTACTTGAAAACTATAAATATTATCTGGCATCTAATTATGTCACAAATATGCACAAATTAAGAGCTATTCGTGTATGTTCATTTTACAGGCGCACATATAATGGTCTTTGAGATACACGAATTCGCAAAACGTTACTCCAGCGGGAAACGCAATATCTCGAAAACCTGAAGACGCACAAATTATATTTATGGCGCACAAATTTGCACAAATATAAGCTCTCTGCCCATGTATGTATTTTATATCTCCGATGATTGGTCTAGAATTTTCTTGCTAGAACAACGTTACTCCAGCAGGAATCGTTTTTACGTTTTTTTTTCAAAACTACAAGACGCACAAATTTTTTATGCGGCGCACATTTACAGCAGATTGCGCACTAATTATACGTTCTACTCATATCACTCTAGGTGACACTTTCTTGCTGGCGTAACGTACACGTCAAAGATCACACGGTCAATACAGTCAAGAGGGGTTTCGAAGAGGAGAGGTATGGAGAAGCGGGACAGGGCTATTTGGCCAAATCGAAGCGAACGCGCAGTAAACAATTCGATTATTGCTTCTCCATTGCTGGTCACCATTTCGTCTCAGCTCCTAGATTATTTTTTTCGTCAGGAAGTAACAGGCGTAGTGCTGCACCCCTGATTAGAATGTAGATACATGTAAGTGGTAGGTAACATTATAAAAAAAAAACAGTTATAATTTTAAATTTTGTATATTAAGTAATGTTCCATTGATCCAGTAATTTCACAAATATATCAAAATACACTACGCTTTGCTTGCAGACCATAAAATGTACTTAAACAAATAATATTTACTCCATAGTTATCTCCTTACATAAAAATATCATCCTTATTTATACATACTGCCTCGATGCTCTATAGGCTGACCGTTTAACTGAGTCCTCGCCTGCGCGGTACAGGGGCGCGGGGGTATGACGACAAAGGGGACTGAAACAGGTGCGGGCGGTGGGGGGATGTATATGTGTATATACAGGAGATGAAATGCACCAAGATATTTCCTAAGATATGTGACATCATAGGAAAAAAGAAATAGTGATTTATCAAATGAAAAATAGTTACGAAGATACAAAATTTTAATAAACTTATGTACGTAAATAAAATAATTGGGAATAAACTATTATACTATTTGTTATCTAAACATATAATTAAATCGTAAAAAAGTCATAACTTTTTTTGGGTCCAGTTTCTTTTTTCTAAAATATTCGTATACGTTAAAAGCCATTTGATTGCACTGACTGTTTACTTTATGTCCGAAGATTTTTCGATTCATCTTGAGATAGTTATTACATGTGTACCTCTCACAAGGTGTCTGCAACAGTCAACACATGCGATCGCTACCCATGTAGCGAACGAAATGAACAATTACAAAAATTTGCCCACCGCCCGCACCTGTTTCAGTCCCCTTTGTCGTCATACCCCCGCGCCCCTGTACCGCGCAGGCGAGGACTCAGTTAAACGGTCAGCCTATAGTAGTTAGCGTATGCGCCTATCACCGAGAGGACTCAGGTTCGATTCCGGGTTGGGCAGTGTTATTTGCGAACTTTCCGTCAGCACATTCACAATAGCAGCACGGAGTTAGAATTGTGTCCGGTGGATGGCGATAGGCTCAACCCCTATCCAATGGGACTTAAACATGACAGGTGGAATGTGGGTGTTTTACACCTCTGCCATACCCTTTTGGGTAATATGGGCGTGATGTTATATTATGTATTGTTATTTTTACATGGAGCTGAAAACAATCATGATAATTTTCACTTTATTGAAACCCGTGTTTGAGTTCTTTGAATTAACAGTGTTTGATTTTTTATCTAACCTCATAATTTCACTCACTTTTCTCACAACATTTCACATTTCAATTGTTCACGCGACATACTGATTAGTGAGAGCCCTCAGCAGCCTGCCTCTTCTTATAGCAGCGGCTTCTCTCTGTATATCTTCACTATTATTAGCGTTGAGTTCTAACACGCCGGCCGCACGCACGGCCCGCGCTCGCCTGCCGCCCTCGCCCCGCCGTGCGTGCAGCGCCACAGCCACTTCCAGCAGTGTGCCGTCCCACAGGCAGCCGTAGTATGCGTCCATTGAGTCTGAAGCGTTACTCGTCTGGATAAAAAGAGAACATAGTGAATGATGGCACTGCCTCTGCAGTTGATCATTACTGCCTCGATGATCAAGTGGTTACAAAGAACACTTAATCAAAATGGAGAGGAAATGAAAGCAAATAAGCTACAACTCGCGGGGGAGCGGGGGGTAGATTATTCTGCCCATCTATGTAATTGAATGTGCTTTTCACAGTTGTGTAGCTAGAGGTCAAACTTAAAAACTGGTACATATATGTTATATCTTTGAATTTTATTCCTAATTAGGGGGTGTAGATGATAGATGGATCATTTGGAAATATAACTGCCCAAGTAGGTGAATTAGGGGTTGTAAGTCGGTATGTAAATTTTTTTTTTTATATATTTTTTCTACGACACATGTAGCGAACTGACGTACAGCCCACCTGATGGTAAGTGGTAAGTGTGATGTATGTAAGTAAAATAATATATCTAAAGAAAAATAAACAAACCTTTTCGGCAAGACATTTGAACGCCACGGTATAATCAGCTTCGTCGGGCAGCTGACACAACGCAGTCGCTTGTGTCGGAGCGTTAAGTGCCTGGCAACACCGCGCCGCCCGCTTGGCAATGCTGGCTTCGTCAGGCGCTCGCTTCTGGAATAGCCACGAACCCGCCGCGGCACCGCAAAGGTACCGTCGTAGAGCCGCCCCCCATCTGCTTTCTACCATTTCGACGTCACCGTATAGACGGAGCCTGAAAGAATTGGTCTAGCTATATAGCAGGTACTATCAGCACAATAGATTCACGATTCATCTTAATACTAATTTTGTGAACACATTCCAAAACTTTAAAGAGTAAATTTGCTTAACAACTACTTTCTATTTGACGCGAAAAAAAATTCACAAAATGTCCCCTTAGGCCACTTTTTTCGATGCCATGTTCATATCTTGATCTTGATTTTTTTTAAGTCTGTTCTTGGAATTCAACTCTTGAATAGATGAACCATCAGATGTAAAATATTATTATAGTACAATAATTTTATTAAAAAATCAATTTTTTTTTTACTATTTTTATATTTAGGGGACATTTTTACTATTTTTGCAAACAGATTCAGATTAACATTAGGTGTATTATTAATATGTATTTAAAACAGAAATTGTATATACAAAGAAACAGTTGAAAAAATTAAGGTTAGAGTGGCTGCCAGGTAAGAGGTCGCAGGTTCTAATCCTGCCAGTCCCATAATTTTTCTACCGTTTTTCAGTATAATTTTCTAAGCATAGCTAAATGCTATAAAAATTTTCAATAAGAAATTCTTCTATCGTGTCGATGGCTGCAGTCATATTCTAGGGTGCATGAAAGTATCCTCGAGCGACGTACACAATTAATCCCTACGTCCAGCACACTCTGTTCAGCCTGAAAATTTCCACCAAGCAGACTGGCAAATCCTTTCACCACAATGGTAAGTCAACACGATGATTAATATGAAATAGAAATTGTATACACTTACCAAGATGTATTATAGGGATACAACTTCAAACTCCTCTCCAGCAACTCCGTAAGAGATTCCAGCACATACTTTTGGTTATAGTTGTTCATATTCGATATACTTGCCGGCCAGAGGTTGATATATTCGACCACCAGTTCCATAGAACTATCGTCTATTAAGAAGTTATGTATTCTTGCGAGGAGAGATAGTACCACGCTGACTGCGAGGGGCTCTCGTAACGTGGCTAGGAAGGCGTTGAAGGCGTTTCGGGCTTCGCTGGCGGCTCGGTCGACGTCCTTTGAATGTGTTGGCATGCCTCCTGCGTTTCGCTTCACTGGGCCTGACGGACTGTTTGTGAAGACAGTTAACGCTGAAATAAAAACATAATCGCTGTGAGGATTAAAATTACTTTTCAAGCTTCTGGGAAATACAGAACATGGAAATCGGTAACGTCGTTACTATACGTTTTTTATGTTGTTTAATTTATTTTTTTTTACTTTTTGCACACAAAAATAGTACATAGGCAGACTTAATGCCTGATGGCATGGAAATGCATTCTCTTACAGTTAACCTAGATATAGAGTGGTTCAGAGATGAGCATAGGTAGGTGCAGTTCAGAAAGAGGAATAATGATTGATATATAAAATAGAAGTATGTATCTATATAATATGTGTACCAAGATACATAATATTGAAAATAAAAAATATAATATTTTAAAACAAACTATACAGGGTGTCCCATATTTAATGGATAATCCTTTACCTGCAGATTGGGGGCATCACGCCTGATAGGAAAATGCAAAATTTGTAGAAAAAAAGTATCACGGATTTTTAAATATCGAACATTTTCGATTTTTTCACAAATTAGCCACTTTCGTCCACTATTCTTGATGCCATGTTCGTAAATCTTAGAATTTTTCAAGTCTCTTTTTGGAATTCAATTCTTGAATAGATATACTATCAAATTTACTATCTCATTATTGTACAATTATTTCATTTAAAAAACTACAAAGATTAATAAAAAAAAAAAATTACATGACATTTTTTTTTACAAAAAGTTTGAACCCTTATGGTGTAAAAAAAATGTATGGAGACCTGTGTACCCATCACGGAAAAAATATGCCAGTTTCATTGTGATTCTAAAATGGTATAAAATATTTTATATTTTTTTTTATTTAAAAAAATAATGTGAGAAATTATGACCAGGGTCCGATTTTTTTTAAATCATTTTCTACCAAAATGATATCCTAGTTGATAATATAGTTACTTAAGCGTATTAAACTAAATTAAATAATTACGAACAAGCATAACTTTTACAAAAAACAGTATTTAGAACGATTGACAGCGATTATAAATCTTATAATACCTATCTATGAAAGTATCGATTAAGATCAAAATACTGAAAGTAATTAAACAATATTTTTTTTAACTTTGCTCATCACTTCTCTCTAGTTACGAAAAAAAAACGCTGACACTCAAATGTGTTCTGTAAAAAAGGCGCGCAAAATTTCGAAATTTGCGGATGTGAAATTTTCATTTTTCTCTAAAAGATTTTATGATATAGTGCTGTGACTTCAGACTTGTTTTTTGCTACTTGAATTTGGACTTATCAACATCGGCAAATTAACAAACGATATTATGCTGTGACTTTGGATTTGTTTTTGCTATGAGAATTGAGACTTGTTATCTTCTTTTGTACAATGCCGCGATATCTGTATACACCAGGAGAGTATACACAAATGCATTTTATTTATGGCCTGTGTGGCGGCAACGCCACTCGTGCGGCAGAACTCTACCGAGAAAGGTTTCCGAACGTTTTTTGTTTATTTGCCGATGTTGATAAGTCCAAATTCAAGTAGCAAAAAACAAGTCTGAAGTCACAGCACAATATCATAAAATCTTTTAAATTTCACATCCGCAAATTTCGAAATTTTGCGCGCCTTTTTTACAGAACACATTTGAGTGTCAGCGCTTTTTTTTCGTAACCAGAGAGAAGTGATGAGCAAAATTAAAAAAAATATTGTTTAATTACTTTCAGTATTTTGATCTTAATCGATACTTTCATAGATAGGTATTATAAGATTTATAATCGCTGTCAATCGTTCTAAATACTGTTTTTTGTAAAAGTTATGCTTGTTCGTAATTATTTAATTTAGTTTAATACGCTTAAGTAACTATATTATCAACTAGGATATTATTTTGGTAGAAAGTGATTTAAAAAAAATCGGACCCTGGTCATAATTTCTCACATAATTTTTTTAAATAAAAAAAAATATAAAATATTTTATACCATTTTATAATCACAATGAAACTGGCATATTTTTTCCGTGATGGGCACACATGTCTCCATACATTTTTTTTTACACCGTAAGGGTTCAAACTTTTTGTAAAAAAAAATGTCATGTAATTTTTTTTTTGATTAATCTTTATAGTTTTTTAAATGAAATAATTGTACAATAATGAGATAGTAAATTTGATAGTACATCTATTTAAGAATTGAATTCCAAAAAGAGACTTGAAAAATTCTAAGATTTACGAACATGGCATCAAGAATAGTGGACGAAAGTGGCTAATTTGTGAAAAAATCGAAAATGTTCGATATTTAAAAATCCGTGATACTTTTTTTCTACAAATTTTGTATTTTCCTATCAGGCGTGATGCCCCCAATCTACAGGTAAAGGATTATTCATTAAATATGGGACACCCTGTATAATGGACAGATAATTTTGTAAGCAATAAAACCAAAGATCTTGGCGGTTTCAAAGTTGGAATATAAATAAAATGTCAGCCATCTACGACCAACTCTTAAACCCTTGTTTGCGATTACATTACTTTTTTACAATTACAACTGAACCAATTTGATTCCATGGTTATTAGGAACCATGAAAGCAGTTGGAGAGCTTATAATTACAAAGATGGCATACCATAGTCGAACAGTGGTCTCGGGAACTTCCTAGTAGCCTTGCCCCTCTGGAGCTCAAAGCAAGCCGCACAGAGCGCCGCGGCTAACTCGCCTGGCCCCGTCGTAACACCCACGCCCTCCCATTCACAAGCATTTACTAGGCAGATCCAGCACGCCTCAATTATCTGAAAAACAAACGATACATGAAAACATGCTACCGAAACATATCCCTTAATTTCGCATTTTTTAGCATAATATTCATTTGGCGTAATATTTCATTACCCATAAAGTCATTTAGCATTATGTTGTTTGGCTTAATGGTTTTCGCCACATAAAACTTAAAACGCTAACCTTTGTTCTCTCTGCATCACCTTAAGGTTGACTGGTAGAAAATGCCTATGGCATTAAGTCCGCCGTTGTACTATTTTATGTGCAAAAAGTTGTAAAATAAATAAATAAAATAAATAAAACGTAACTTAAGTACCTAAATGTATGCCAAATGAATATTATGCGTAACTTTTATTATGTGAAGTAAAATTATGCCAAAAAATATGCGATATAATAGGAAACTGTACCAAAAGTATAGATAGGTCTAATCTTATTGCGTTCTGTGATTTCTTTAAGCCACTCAGACTAATACACAATATGGACTCGAAATGAACGCAAATATCTATGCCATTAAGTCTGCCAAAACTTGCGTTGGAGCAGGGGGAACTACGAGTATATATATATGGTATATGACGTGCAAAAATTTGAAAAGCTCTTCCATATTTGGCAGCGGAGGACGTCTGACACTGACGCCTCAGGTAGGCTTATTGCTCTGAGATAAGCCATGACACTTGACTCTACTAAATCAACAAAGTTATTGGTAGGTATGTGATCTGAACTATCTCTTACCTGTGGTCTTGGAACGATGCCATCGCCACCCGCGACAGTGGCTATACAAGTTTTGCATTTATTGGCCAAAGCCGTCAAATTCAGTCGATGGTGTGGCCATTCGCTCAGCATCACATTGATTTGTAACAGAAGCACCTCCCATGTTAAATGACGACATAAACGATATAAGTTCGGATCTGTACCACCGCCGAGTTGGCTGCGCGCTTCTCCTTCTAATACAGAAAGTAATGATAAAGCTGTTCGTGCACATCCAGCTTCTGCCCTTGCTCTAGCGGCACCTGATACTACATAACCAAAATCTTGCAAGAACCCTCTTGGCAAAGATATCAAAGCATTGCACAGCTCTCCAGCCGGTTTCCAAGAAGGACTCAGTTTCCACAGTGGTGACTGTGGCGCCATCATCGCTAGCTTTACTAAGCACATTCGAACGTCATCTGCAGTTGACGCCTCAATAAGACGCTTCTTAAGTTTGCCCATCTCCAACTCAGGCACAGATTTAAACTCGAAGTCAGGGGTCTCCCAGTCATCCGTGAGAAGTTCTCGAGGAATGTCCATGTTCTCATCATCAACATTCATAGGATCGTTGAGCATCGTATTCAAATTATCATCAGAGATCAACTTCTTTCTAATATTTTCAGCCTGGTCTCCAACATGCTTTTTCAAATACTCATCAACCCTATCAATTGGGAGTCGGCATTGGGATGTGGCTAGGTGAAGAAAGAATGTTCTTAAATTGTTCCAGTCTTTTTTTGATAAGTCTGACGTCAAAACAGGAGACAGCGCCCAGAATAGGAGATCAAAGAATTTAATACCTACGGTTTTAAATTTGCTCAGGAAATCGGGGTGCGTGGAGGGTAGACCACCTTCTAAGGCGTATCTAACAGCATTTAAGGCTGAAACTCTGTTGAGAAGATCTCGGGCAACAGTAAACGCGCCACTTGAGGCAGACCCTTGTATGTCTAGCTCAACAACTTGTCTATGAATCATAGGGATTTCCCTAGCTAAGTTATCGGCTTGCAAAACTGCTATAATACCGGTGTAATGGTTAGCTATAGAATCCTGAAGTTTTTGGAGTAGAGTCGGTTCTTCATTCAATACTTCGAAGCCTAAATTTAGAGCTCGTATATAGCCTAAAAGTTCGTCCCTCTTCATGCTGGCATAATGAAACTCTCCCCAAGGCATAGTTTTATGAGAACCATAGCCATAAACAGCTACTTCTCTCTCAAGTAAATTTGAGTTTTCCCTACAGCCTAGTATGTGTTTCTTGGCTAAATTGTGCTGTCCATAGAAAAAGTAGTTATAACATAGATCAAAATGTATTTGCATAGCAAGTTCATGTTGGCTGATTAGGACATCTCCAGCATTCCAATTATGATTCATATCACACGAGTCCTCTGTTAGGTGGACAAAAGCCTCCATGACAGGTACTTTAATCTTGTTAGATTCTTTAAGTCCAGCGCTTGTTGTTGGTTCATAATAAGTGAGTAATTCGTCTAAAAGCTGAATACTTTGCAAGCGGGCAGCATCACACATACGTAAAACCTTCTCGAAGTTTTGATTCACGGGCGCGTAAACATTGTCTACTTGCATGCCTGGACTGTAACACAGAGAAAAAAAAATTAATGTATCTAAAATTGTGTATTGAGAGGTGGGCCCAAAAAGCGACCAACTGGGTACCACGTGACGGTCAACAGCGACGAGGTAGGCGACTTGGATTCATTTCAGAACAATTGGCCAGAGATAGCAAATAGCAGAAAGGCTTGGAAGTCTTGGGGAGAGGCCTTCGCCCAGCAGTGGGACACAACCATAGGCTAGTAAAAAAAAATGTGTATGTAAAATTTACAAGTTTTTATTAAGCTAAGTGTTAAATGTAGCTTTAACTCTTAGCTTGTAAAATGACAAAGGATTACCATCATGCTTTATTTTTATCCAGAAGGTTTTGGCAATGATATTGAAAAATAATTAATAGTATTTTATAAAAATTTACCAATCTTAAGGTTAAATACTGGTCTATTTTTTTCGCCAAAATGTATGTAACATAGTAAATGAATATGGACAGCCTGAGTCCATAAAAGAAAATTGTGGAGACCTTTGCTCAGTGGAGGGACATCACGGGTTAGAAAAAAAAAGTGAATGAATAATACTTACATGTGGATGTATGACATTTTGTTAGATTTGGCGTAGAGTGCAGCCTTCACAGGGAATCTTATAACCCATCTGTGGTACAATGCTAAGGCAAATCGTACTTGTGGCTGCTGAAGCAATGCTGGAGGTATTTCCTTTGAACAACAACATTATAAGTAAAAGTTTTGCTTAGTTTGGGTCTAGATTGTTTAAATGTTGTAAAATATTTATATTATTTTAATTTTTAAAAAAGAAATCCATTGTAAGAATAAAATTTATATGAACTACATGAAAGTAATGAGGAAAAAATTTGAAAGCAGTTTTAAAAGTACATACATAAATGTTATAAGTGCATACATTGGGAGTGTCTACAGATCTTAAGTTTTTAGTTTACCAATACTTATTTGGTAAAACTGAAGCTTGGACCTTCTCATATGTGGAAAGAAATGTGCTTACTGAATTTCCAACAGAGTAGTGTTTCTTTTTTATATTATGACAATGTGTATGTCAGTTAAGAAGCAGAAATTACCTGAGGTGGAACAGCAAACGCAGCATCAGTGGCCATGTACACAAGATCTTGCATCAACTGCTGTTGGATTTGTGGTGGCAGCTTGCTCTCAAATATATCTAAAAGAGTCAATTTCTTAGTGACAACTAGATAGCCATATTATTATATAAATGTTGACTGCCAATACTGGTAAAAGTGTAATCAACAGCAAATTTTTTTAAATTATATCTTCTGCCACTAGCTATCATTCAGATTAGAAACATGTTTTTTCTTAATTCAAATTAGTGAATTTTGAAATGCCATAAGAATAAATAATATGTGAAACAAAACCAATAATAAATCATGGCGTAATAAGAAACCAAATAAAATTCATAAATAGTGTGATTAGTAATAATTAGTAGTAATTTTAAAAAGCGATTGAATCTTGAGATATTGTTTATAATGATTAATGTTGTATATTGTAATAATGTGTTTTGATGTAAAATGTGTAATGAAAGTGTTGGACTGTAGCCGCCTCATCTAATATTTGCATGTACCAACTGTTCTTCTTATGTAAGTGAATTTAATTCTTATGAGAAATAAATATATCTTTAACCATAAAGAAACCTAAATAAATATTATTGATTGTTACCTAAATTCCAATGCAAAGTGGCAGCAACTTTCAATGCCAGAATCTTGAGAGCCAGTTGTTTACGTGTGAAGTGTGCAGGTCCTGGAGTGA
The DNA here is from genome assembly GCA_905147285.1 of Hypena proboscidalis. Lineage (NCBI taxonomy): Eukaryota > Metazoa > Arthropoda > Insecta > Lepidoptera > Erebidae > Hypena > Hypena proboscidalis. Next base: position 13,440,853 of record LR990128.1, on the reverse strand, counting down.
TGACTGTTGGAGGAGTTGGCGGAGCATCCACATCCATCAGTCGCTCACTTATGGACTTTGAGTTTACATTCTTGGTGTCCACTGACACAAACTCTTCTATTAATTCGCAAGCTGAAGGCTCTGGAAAGGAAAACAGGTTATTATTTGTTAAATTGATAAATTGTGAGTTAAATGAGAGGTGGTGATCAGAAAGTGATTTTGTAAGTATCTTTGGACATCTAGTAATAAGAGCCCAATTTTCTTCAAGTCTGCTTGACTGAGTAAATTTAACTAGAGACAAGAGTCAACTTATTTGTAAACCTTGACAAAATTACCCTCTTAAAATTTAAATGAAAAATATAGAGATTAATATTTTTGTGAATTATTTAGGGAAATAGCTTGATTTTATGTTATTTATTATTGTTAAGATAGATTAAAAAAATATGTTTGAACTGAAAACGCAATGTCCTCGGTGGTTGTTTAGATTCTGTGTACTAGAATAGAGCTCCATGTGTGTAAAGAGCTTCACTGATGTTTTGCTGGACTGTAAAACTAAATAAAATGGAAACAGTTGCACTAGGTTATAAAATTAAAATGTAGTCTTACCCGGATTATCCTTGCTCAGGTGTTTCTTTAATAGATTTGGATCCAAAAGGAATTCAAACCATAATATTGTATCAGGAGATATAGGCACGGTGCCAGGTCGCAGCAAATCCACATCCATCTTGATAGTTTAAATATTTACGTTTTATACCAATTAATTCATTATTCAGAAATACGTATAGTACCAACAAAGACTTTCGTTGATAACAAATAGTATTTGGGATAGAATTTAAGTTATATTGTTTTATTTTTACTATACATATTTACGACGAACGCCGCACACACAAAAAAATGATGTTAATTTGACACTTTTGACATCTTGCTTGACAATAACAAGGTATTGTTCCATTCGTGTGTAATTTTATAAATTTACAAATGTATTATGTCAATGGTTAACTAAATAGAACGTTACCTATATAGATATAAATAAATAGTAAATTAAAGCATAGAACTGACATAAAACTTGTAAAATCGTTACTTGCGAAATCGAAAGCACCTATATACATCATTATGTAGAATCGACATTAGCATTGACATCGACAAACAAACGATTAACATTTTCTCTGCAAAGTAATAAACATCTTAAGATAATGAATATGATATAATAAATATTTGTTAAGTTCGATCTAGGTACTCCGTCATCTGAGGTCTAAACCAATACTCATTAGTGTCAAAACTACCACTCATGCAGACTCATGCCTATGAGCGCCAAGCGTAGACAGAGAATGGTAAGTCTATCCTTCATCCAAGGCGCCAAGCTTCAGGTTGACATTGACCAATAGAATTAGGAATATTTTGTCTATTCCTACTATTTTGCTTATTGGTCATTTACATTTATAGGCTGACCGTTTAACTGAGTCCTCGCCTGCGCGGTACAGAGGCGCGGGGGTATGACGACAAAGGGGACTGAAACAGCTGCGGGCGGTGGGCAAATTTTTGTGATTGTTCATTACGTTCGCTACATGGGTAGCGATCGCATAGTGTTAACTGTTGCAGACACCTTGTGAGAGGTACACATGTAATAACAATCTCAAGATGAATCGAAAAATCTTCAGACATAAAGTAAACAGTCAGTGCAAGCAAATGGCTTTTAACGTATACATAAATTTTAGAAAAAAGAAACTGAACCCAAAAAAAGTTTTGACTTTCTGATTTAATTATTATGTTTCTTTAGATAAAAAATTGTATAATAGTTTATTCTCAATTATTTTATTTACGTACATAAGTTCATTAAAATTTTGTATCTTCTTAATTATTTTTCATTTGATAAATCACTATTTCTTTTTTCCTATGATGTCACATATCTTAGGAAATATCTTGGTGCATTTCATCTCCTGTATATTTCATTAAGTGCCCCCACCGCCCGCAGCTGTTTCAGTCCCCTTTGTCGTCATACCCCCGCGCCCCTGTACCCCGCAGGCGAGGTCTCAGTTAAACGGTCAGCCTATAGTATTTAGTATCGGCTATTGCCGTTGCAGATGAGTTCAGTACCTACATGTGTACATCAACAATTTACAAAAGTAGGTTGTAGATGCATCGTTTCAAGTGAGGACTACGATGCACGGGCCTGTAATTTCAGGGCTACACACAGTTAAGTACACCATACAATCTTTAACCCGTATATGAGATATAATAATATGAATGAGCTATTTGGCTAACGTTTTTAAACCTGGCAAAGCTAATTGTAAAAGGCACCACAGTCTAAATAATGAACTGCTTTGCTCTGCTTCAGATTGGTCTGAGATTAGACCTTAAAATCAGTGATACAGTGGCATGGTCATAATAATTTATTTCACTATGTTTATCAGATGAAGCTATGCAGCTGCATTCTGCATTTTTTCTGGAGTTCATTGAACTATAATTACCTGTTATCATGCATGAGATATGCTACAAGCAAATTCGATACATAACGCTTGTACATCCAAGGCTTTGGTCAAAGAAAGGAAAAAGAAAATAAACATTACAATAAAATTAATAAAAGGTACCTCTACAAAGTCGTTGGTATAGTAAATGTTATTTGGAATACTTTCTTCAGGCGATTCTCAATTGCAGCACGGAGTAGCAATTGTACCCGGTGGATGGCGATAGGCTCACCCACTATCCCTTAGGACTTTAAACATAACATGTGAAATGTGGGTGTTGTAAACCTCGACTACACCCTTCTGAGTTATATAGGCATAATGTTATGTTATGTTTCAAAGAGTTATCTTCCGATTTTGGTGTATCGATCCGGAGAGCGAGTTACCTTTCAATAAAGTCTATTGCAGAAGATTAGCTTTGTAAGTACCTAGTTTAGATACAAACTTACATTCTTCCTATAAACAACCATAATATGTGTAAAGAGCGACCTATTTAATAGTTAGCGCATTATCTATACGATAAGTAATAGATATCGACATTTCATTGTTATCAATACGGCCGCTAACAACTTAGTTATCTGCTGACGTGCAACATTTCGCATGAATAAAGTGTTCGTAAAAACTAAGGAAAATACGTAAATAAAATAATTAGAAGTGCAAAGTATTTCCTAAAATCCCTTAAATAATATTAATTGTGTGTTTTATTGTTATAAAATCTTTGGTATTTAATTTTATTTGTGATTTCATGTGAATTATCGCGGGTGACTCTTGAGCGTTATCGCGTCCGGAGGATTTTGTAAACAAGTGAATCCCCTCTAAGTTATGAATATTTTTTGAATAACACTCTTTTGCAATTGGCCTAAAATAAGAGCTGGTGAAAAACAAGACTAGGATAAGTAAGTATATATTTATCATTCACCTTTTTGTAAGGAACGTTGTCATTGACTCAGTTGGTGTTGTTATTGCTTCTTTTACACACTTTATTACATAATATTAAAGGAATGTAATAGCAAATATTTAAATGAAATGAAATGAAATATATTTATTTATTTGACATGAAATACATACTTAAATATAAACACTGATTTTTATTAGAAATATATTGAAATATATTTATTTGCCAAGAATAAAGTACATTGAGATGCTGCTATGGTATTATAGTTGTAGCTTAGCATGCAAATAATATGTTAAATTAAAAAAAAATACAAACTATAATCTTCTTATTATTAAATATATTGTAAATCTCTAAGTGACATTCTCATCTTTTTGATAGCGAGAATGTCTAGCTGCAGGGCTAACAATAGCTTTTAGGTGACTATAGAAATCAATACGCCATACGACGACAAACTACTCAGTGATTTCGGGTTCGATTCCCTGGATGACTTCTTATTTGGCAAAACGGGAATGAATCATTGTCAACATCCTGTCTTCGCGTGATGAAGTTGGTGGTGATTCATCTCCTTGTTTTTGCTTCTAATCCCTTAAACTTTATTGTCGATGTACCTTACATTCTATTGGACAATGAAAGTGAAGAAACAGAGAGTGCATGGCTATGTTTCTTCTATTTCTCTTCCGTTTCGAATGTCACATTAATAATGGTGGATAATTTCAGTGGACACCAACAACGCGTACCGTCAGATAGGGCAGAGTACCGACAATGCTGTGTGCATCGAGATGGACCTGCTCCAAGTGGGGTCGGAGCCGGTGGGCATGCGATGTCCGTACTGCCAGGAAGATGTCATGACGAAGGCACATTATAAGAACACTACACTAACGCACACTGTTGCAATCATTCTTGCGGTATTTTTCTGGTGAGTTGAGTTCTCATTTCTATTATTGTACAACGGATGTAGTTAATGACATAAGTAGTCCACTTGATCCTGAGAACTATAACTTGACGGTAGCTGCGCTTTAGACATACATCAGTCATTGTTGTGCCCGTTGTATGGCGATAGGCTCACCACCTATCAAGTGGGACCTAAACATAGCACGTGAAGTATATGCGTGAAGCACAAAGCAGATTCATCTGAGAACTACGGTGTTACGTCTCATTTGCCAGAAATTTCAGCCTGGAACCCTGTGCACCACTATTTGGCTTTAAAGTGAGACAGTGGTGTTTTTGTGCCCTCGAGTTCGTTCACAAGATCTCTACCACCATAAGTCTCAGGACCATGAATGCCCTAACACAAAACATAGTTAAATAAATAAATAAATATTTCACAACTCACATACAATGCCATCTAGTCCCAAACTAAGCAAAGCTTGTACTATGGGTACTAGAATAACTGATACTAATACATATATACTTTTCTTTTGTAAATACATACTTATTATACATAGAAACACCCAGACTAAGACAAACCACCATGTTCATGCACACAAAGATTTGTCTTAAGTGGGAATCGAACCCACGACCGCAGGCAGGTACACTACCCACTCCGCCATCCAGTCGTTATTTGTGCAACAAGAGGGCAAAGGTCGTATTTCCACGAGTGATAATTTTGAGTCCCGAATAAGCGACATATTCTTATTTTAAATCTTTTCTTGATCGTAGTGAGGGACGAGATATAAATAACTTTGATCTTGTACTTTTTGCATCAGCAGCTCGAAAAGGCGAAAACTAAAAATGGAGAAAAATTACTCGAAACAAAATCGAGTTTTGCTAACTGTTTTTACACAACAAAACTGCTAAGGTGAAAACATATTTACTGTTCCATGTGACAATATCAGACGACTCGCTAATTTAAGCATGTGGTTGATAATGAGGTGTGAATGTTGTTGGAACATCTTAGAATATTTTACTACTGAAAACTACTGAAGTCAATAGGTGATACTGCTAAAGTAGCTAATACTTTGCTTCAAGAATATTTTACTACTGAAAACTACTGAAGTCAATAGGTGACAATGCTATAGTAGCTGATACTTTGCTTCTTTTTTTACATCTTCATCGGAAGCATTTACGATCAGTATTACATTACCCAATGTCCTGTTTCCAGGTGGTTGTGTTGCTGCATCATCCCCTACGTGACAAAACGGTGGAGGAACGTAGAACACACGTGCCCAAACTGCCAGCGGTATCTGGGCATGTACTCCAGGTCCACCGTGCTCTAGTATTATAAGAAATTTATGTAAAATCCTATGTTTGTTTTTATTTAGGAATATTGTGAAGTATTTTAACTATTTAGATTCTAGTGTGCTTCTAGACACTGACCTCAGTGTTCGTGGTTTAAACCTCGCAGGGAACATACACAATGAGGATAATAAAATTAAAATGTGTGGCTTACATATTGTGTCTGTTTTTTCAGGTCTATAAAAAGGCTGAATTAAATATGACCCAATCTAGTTGAAATTAGAAATGACTGCAAGTAGTGCAATAGTTCGGTACATAAGTCCAATATTTTATTTAAGTAGTTTTGCGTGACCGGTTGAGTGGCCAAGGGAACCACTTACCACCTAAAGAGGGCTTTCGTGTATGAATTCGCCGCTAGGGGTGCTTGTGTGAGGTCTCTAAAATGTCAAATGTCAAATGTCACTATTTGCGGGTTGACTATGCGGTCATTCAGTTTATAAATGTGTATAGAGGCACAGTCCCTTAAACCGTTCGCCTTCTGAAGACAAACTTTTTACAAGTGACAGAGAACACACTTGTGCATAAGGCACGTATGATAGCAAGAGAGACGGACGTACATTTATGTACTCTATGGACGTAGCACTTGAAATTCGAAAAAATAATCCGTACTTCTCAATCATTTTTGTTCTTAAATGTCTGTTTTCAAAACGCCCTAAAGAACGGTTCCTCTATAAAAACGTATAAACTCAATGGTTGGGATAAATCAATGTCTGTCGTTAAACTTAAACTCTACGGTGGCGCCACCTGGTGAGACAAAAACGATAGCCTTCATTAAGTTAGTCATGACTGTATACTTACTTTACGTGCTAGCTAATGCTTTTTTTATTGTATAATCTATTGTAAGTGATAATTATTGGACATGAGTTACTTTGTGTATTGATGTTAGTTTACCGATTACGTCAAAGAAGTGAATTAAGATACATATTATTATTATACTCGTACATATATTTTACACATAATGTGATTAAAAGTCGCAAGTACCAACTATGTATAAGTTAAACTAACAGGCAGATTGAATACATTTTCATCTATATTTTACAATCACGAGATTGTGCTCATTTAAAAAAAAAAATTGAGAAAATCCTGTAAAATTTAAAAGTTTTTAAATTACGCTAGTGCCAATAATAGTCAAGCTAACAGTTTTGAAATGACATATTTTTTATCAATCACGAGTATGTTTATTTTTATTTATAAATAAATATTCAGTAATATGTCACTTAAAAGTATTATAATTAGTAATTCGTCTTATTTGTATATATAATATATAATCTTCTTCTTCGTCGATGGCTGAGTCAAATTTTATTTTGACTTGCCATCGTGGTGAAAGGATTAGCCAATTCGCGTTGGAGAACTCGCGAATTGCCCAGGGTGCGCCGGACGTAGGGAATCGTTGTGTACGTCACTCGGGGGGGAGGGCTCCTTTTATTCACCCCATATAATGTATGTATGTATGTAATGATAACCTGCAATAGAGTTAACAAGTAGCCGACATTAAAAAAGCGTTATTATTACTAAGATCAGAAATAAAACAAATAATTTAATTTATTACTTTATTTTTACTTTAAGTAGAATAAGTATATAAGACCCTTGAATAAGTATATCACAGAATTTAATATACTTAAGTATATATTATAACATAACCAAGAAACCTTCACTTTAAAATTTTAGACAAAATACATAGATTATATTATTATCTAATTATTTTATTGTAATAAACCTACTTATAAATTATAAATTCGGCTGACATGTGGTCAAATGTACAAAAATATAAAAATATTTCGTTCGTGCATTTTTATTTTTACTGATGATATTGGACAGCTTATTTTAGATTTACTTAACTCCATATAAAAACTCTGTATTACCTGTAAGACAGCAAGGCGAGGTTATTATACTATGTTAAATGTAATACTCTTACAAAAAAGGCAAACAGCAAAAATAATAAAAATCTATAGAGTTGTGTTTTACATAATTTAATTTTCCTAAAAAAACCGACCTCAATTACAATAATTTGAGACTTATATGGTTTTCTCATGGGTGCCACTGTCAGAACTGGACCAAAGTGAAATGGGAACACACGGGAAGCACCAGCTTTCAAAGAAAAATAATCAAGAAAATCGCTTGGCCCAGTCGAAACTTAGGAAGTTACCCTAAAAAACAAAAATACGAACGAATTTAGAACTTCCTCCTTTTTTGAAGTCGGTTAAAAATACAGAGGTAAATTAAATTAAAAGGTCTACCTCATCATGCGCCTAACACGCTATTATAAAATGTACAATATTTTAAGTAAGAACCGGTCTATGTGTTCAGGGTATTAAATTATTCACTTTCTTACACCACGTTTTCTCAAATATTCAATTCGCAATTTGTACCTATGTTATGTCTTATGTATAAATTCGAGTCGAAAATGTTCGTTAGTTGAATCATGGTACCTGCTAAGTACGGTTCGGCAGCCATTGAAAGACTTTAATGAGATATGTGTTTATGAGAATATGAGTTTCGTTAACTGAGATCGTTCAGATCAGTTCAAATTCAGCTATTGTGACCGTTATTTATATATTTGGTCCATTTCAAAAGCGCTTAAGCTTTTATCTTTAAAAATATCACACCCTTTTGGCAAAAGTAGGTATGTATATAATTTAATTAATTGAGTTATACATAAAAGCGTTTTGAAATAGACCAAATTTTGAGTTACTATTAAAACAATCTAATATTTATTCGTAATGAAAATCGTCCTTTCAAAATTTAAGGCCACCAGGGCCGGACTGGCAAATTAATATGTGGTCGCGATAGATAAACTTAGGCAAAACTGCTGTTGCCGTCAGATTTTGCAAGTAGCTAGATAGCTGATCTACAGCAACCACGTAGAAGCGAGACAATCCCAAACAACGCAAATAAATCTAACTGATTGCTTTAAACAGTAACTTGTAATTTTTCTTACAACTAATCAGATGCAGTAAACTAAGTACTAAATAAATCACGAAGGCGAGTAGGAACCAATGAAAGCTTTGCAATGAGGACAGTAGTGGTTGGCAGTCTTGCAGGACCGCATGCAGTACGGCACGAAGCAGCCACAACAGCAACTGAAAAAAAGAGGATTTTACAAACATACATATAAAAGGAAGATTTGTTGCTCTAGGTATACTTATTGGTTATATTAATCTATATGTTATTTCCTTGAGCTCACTCACATAGGTTTTAACTACCTTTAAAGCGCAATGTACAAGAAAATATGTAATACATGACGACTGAAGCTGAGGTCGCGGGTTCGATTCCTGCTCAAGACAAACCTTTGTGTGCATGAGGTTTGTATCGGTCTGGGTGTTTCTATGTGAAATAAGTGTGTGTGTAAAGAAAAGTAGGTATCTATGTATTAGTATCGTACCCAAACTAAGTAGAGCTTGTACTATACAAGGTCTGCTTAGTTTGGGACTAGATGACGTTGTGTGTATGTTGTGTGATATTTATTTATATTTAAGAATACCGAATAAAGACTCATTTACTTAAAAAAATAAATAAATATCATTATAAAAAATTTAAAATTGTTGACAGGCTTTTGTTAGACAAAAAGGCTATTTAAAAATATATTATTTTGGCTTTGCTTTGCCTTGCCTAGTTTTACATACGAGTAATACAAATATCTCGATATTTTAATAAATATTTACATTATTGTACCTACTTGGCTTACAAGTATTATTTTAAACTTATTTATAATGTTGACTTTTTATGACCAGGAAAATCTGTGGGGGTTCTTTTACCTATTTTGTGTTTGTGGTTACTATGACAATAGTTATTGTCAAATACTAAAATAATATAACTTAAACCTGTTTGTTTTTGTGGTCATTCAACGTGTCGGCTATACAACATTAATTGATTGTTGCGAGGGGTTTCCCCAAACCTATATATATGTAGGTAGGCCTCTTCTCATGATGAGAAGGGTTAGGCCATAGTTCACCACGCTGGCCAAGTGCGGTTTGGTAGACTTCACATTGCCCTCGAGCACTTTATAGGCACTTTAAGACATGCAGGTTTTCTTCACCGTTAGCGAGCGATTATTTAAATGACAAATACACACATATCTTCGAAAAGACGAATTTTAACGTTTTATTGACAGCTGTGTGCCGTGGTTTGCCTTAGCAGTACTTCAGTCTCCCATTCGGCTATCGTTGCATATATAGAATGGCTTAGTTATCTATTATATATTAAAAGTCAGTGTCTCTTCACCCTCACGCATACATACTGAAATTATGTATACATTTTGGACTACGCTTTCTTGATATTTATGCCACTCTAGTTGTAAAAGAGTTATTTCAACCCCTTTAGGTAAAACATATGCTCTACTTTTTTTTTATTCCGTGTATAGGTACGTTGCGTTTGTTTGTATCACACCTATGCATCCTTGTAATATCAAATAACGTGTTACATGAGTTTATTTTTAATCAAGGGTTTTAAATACTTAAACAATTTGAATTAAGAGATATTAGACTCCGTATGGTCATGATGGGTAATGAAATTTCGTATCTTTAAACTTAAATAAAAATAAATAAATTTCTGTACCAGAGGTTTTTCTAAATTTTAGTCCTATGAGGGGAAATTTTGGGTTTTCCAGTTAGAAATGAGTTGTCGCAAAAAAAATCAAAAGATGACGTTGTGAACATTTTTAACTTACGGGCACCGGCCAGAATAACGTTTAACGCGGGTGAAACCGCGCGGGGCACCTAGTATTAATATATAAATAATACTGTCCACTGTTTGTTGAATAACTGGAACGTTTAAAATTTAATTACTTATCTGCTGACCTCAAGCAGTTATGCTAAGATTAAACAAACAACGCTACGTATTCTACGAAATTTATTTGATTAAACTATCAAAATAAAGTGTGATTACTTTTATCAGTTAAAAAGTGCCGTTGGGTTTTTCTATGATGACAGAATAAATAAACAAGCGGGACTGGATGTTTAAAGCTTGCGGTTGTAAGCAAGGGTCAGCGTCAACGTCCAACGTCTGTTATCATATCTTCATCCAAAAAAAATGCACACGTTGACGTGACGATTGCCCGGACATTATTTTCAATAAACGTCACTACGTCGTATCCCCCTCTGTATGAGATGCGGTACGTATATTCAGACACAAGTACACACAAACATAGTAAACTTACCCTGCTAAAACACAAAGCGCTGCAGAGATGATATGTGTGCGATTATTGGGGACGTATTCTACGCTGGTTACAACGTTCTTATGACAGGTCGCGCAAGTGGTGCCTGTAGGGCCCGGTCCCATCTTGCCTTGGCGTGGGCCCCCTTGGCCAACTGCCGGTGTGGTTATGACTGTGGTCCGTGGGGCTGTGGTTGGAGGGACAGCAACGAAGCCTGGTGGCGGAGGGGGGTTGTCTCCGAAGTATGACGGTGGCGGTGCAGGGTTTGGTCTCGTTTGCTCGTATGGAGGCGGTAGTCCCATTTTGTTTTCCACTGAAAATGTAATTTAAGCTGGTTAGATATTGAATATGTAGTTATATAATATTATTATTAAGATAAATTCAAATGTGTTACAGTAGGATAGGATTGTGTGCGTAAAAAGATATTTGAGGAGTTCTAGATCTAGATCTAGTTAGCTTAGTTATTGCATACAAATAACAAACCTAGTATTTATAATATTGCTGTTTTTATTAAGCAGTATTTTTTTACTGAATAAGGCTCGTAATCAAACAAAAGTGTGTGCAGCAAACCCAGTATGCTTTTATAGATGAGTGTACCGATTCAACTATCAGACCGAGCCCGTAGCCTCTATTTCGACAGCAAGCCACGCTAGCAACAATAATATTATGTTTAGTAATTATCACATAACATACTCTATTTGACGTAAAATGATCAAATATTTACATTATATCGGATGCTGAAATACCAGATTATCACGAGCACGGGATTCCCGTCAAACATAAAATGATTAGACCGGTTTAGCCCGCGTGGTACCTACGTCAATATAAAGTACCCTTATTTCCTGAGGTCTAGAACTATCTCTGCACCAAATTTCATCAAGATCAGTTCAGTATTTTCAGAGCCTATTTGGTACAAACAAACAAAAAAATAAATATTTTCTCTTCATAATATTAGTATAGACAGCACAGTTAGTAACCTTAGCTATTTAGTTTATTCTATTTTGTTTTGAAACTAAGTACAAATTTCGATACTTCTACTTCGTCGTGTCGATGGCTAAGTCAAATTTTATTTAGACTTGCCATCGTGGTGAAAGGATTAGCCTATTCGCTTTGGAGAACCGAATTCCGATAAAGATAATGTATAAATAAGAATATTATATGCACTCATTAGTATGTTTCGAAGAAGCGTGATTGGAATTCAATGTGATTCAGACTACTCGGTATAAGGTCATGATACGTACTACGACTTTACTGTTTTCCGGCTGCGTACAATGTGATATGTGTACATACAATGTATAATGTCCGCAACATTCCGTATTGATATCTACATTAAGGTTTGGGATAGATCTTTTCCGACGTATAAATTATAACCTGACCGAATTTAATTTAATTAATTATTATTATTTTTTATTTTTTTATTTTAGCCTGCATTAAGCCTAAAGATATAGAATATCTATATTTAGTCATTTTTCATTCGACTTGTCAGTCGACTTGTCGGTCGACTTGTGCATAATGCAGCTGACTGCGGAACAGTAAACATCCCTGTTCCACATACAAATCTCGTCATTGTTACCATAGCAACGAAGTTTTGTTGAAAATCGTCTGACTTGTCAAACAACAGATTCGAGTTATTGCCTCGTTTAGTAACAAATGAACATCAACACATATTCTCACACACACATTTATATCATAGGCCGATATAGAGACAACAATACTTTTGTATGTGTGCGATTGGGCCAGTTTCTGAGGTTCGGGATAGATCTTATTCGACGTATAAAATATAACCTGACCGAATTGAAAAGTGACACAAGTTACACTTGAAAAAAAACACAACTGTCACTTTAATTTATGTGTGTTATATACTTATCCTGCCTATAAGGTTTATCTATTGAAATTGGGGCTTAATATCTCCTACTACAAAAGAAGAATCAAGTCACCTCTCCAAACAATTGTATTACTTTTCTGTGGTTTAAATTATAGACTTTATTCTTCTATATTCTTAGTTATTGGTATCGGATTAATTTCCCAAGAGAAATCATAATCCAACGTACGTTTTCCATAGATTGCAGTTAAATGCATAATAAATAGTCAGAAATAATAAGTGAAGCGGCAAAATTTATAACTCGACATCAAAATTACTAAGTCAGCCATGGGCTAGGTGGCTGATTAGTAAAATTTATAAGGCAATGTAGGTTTTAAGAAGACGTCAGTCAGTATATTTAGCACCGGGGCCTGGCAGTTTTAAATGTAATATCGTCAAGATGAGGGTTAAAACTTAAATTCATAATTAAATACGAAATTCCGTTAAACAAGTTATTATCTTAAGATTGGTAAACAAAGCTCAAAAATAGGTACAGTCTGCAACATAAGTTGTTGAACACTTCTAAACTTTCAAAGACAAAATCGTCATTATTTTATGATTTAATGAATAGAAATTTAGAGTCATTCATAAAATGTGCATTATTTTATATTTGTTGGTTATTTTTAAATGTGACAAACGTGTGTGATGTTCAACGACTTATGTTGCTCAATTTTCAATGTGACAAACGTGTGTCACATAAAAAGTAGGTATCACTATTACCTAGTCATTGAGTATCACGTTTATTTTTAATGTAGTACCAATAGTCGTTTGTATCGCGGGTTGATTCATGTTTTCATGAGTTCATGGCTGAAAAGGTCATTCATTATTCATGAGGTCATGACGCGATGGTGGTGAGTGATATGATAGATCAATGGCGTCAATTGTATATCCAATAAAAAAAATATGTACTTTTAAGCTATACTGTTTGATTTGAAATTAACTATCTTTTCGCACACTTTCAACAAAAAAAATATAATACGAACCTATGTATTTAAAAGCTTTTATTTAGCTAACAATGTGGGTATGTATGTATGTATGTATGTATGTGGGTTACCAATCTTGCAAAGTATTTTTCAATCAGTTTTAGTTGCGCCATCGAGCTTAAATTGGCATACTTGTGTAATTCTGGTGACAATGCAATTATATGACCGAAATGATGTGATTATGCAGCCAGGAAAGTTTTATCATGAGGAAACTCCTCAACGCTTAAGAGAAGATATCCGAAACTTAGCATAGTTATTCAGTTTTAGAAATAATTGATAATATAAAAATAAGAGATAGTTGAAGATTATTTTGAAGCACTCTCTTTCAACTTAACAGAATAGGTACAACAGACTTTTTGAAAAGTGAATATAAAAAGGTGTTATAGCTTGTATACTGTGTATTGGCAAACGAAAAAGCATTTCATCATTCACGCATACAAAATATACAGGAAATAGACCAAAAAACACTCAACTGACGCAGAAACTAGACATGACGCAAAAATGTTGATAAATATTTATGCAAACACAAATTTTATCCGAATTTCGGCTGTGTCACAATGCGCGTCGCAATTCACTTTGAGATGCAAAATCCAGAGAATAAAAGATAGTGATTCGTAGTATTTAAATGGTAGGTCAAAGTTGTATTCTTATTCTGTGGTCAAAGGCACATTAATATTAAACCAATGCTTATTGCTATAAACAGAGCTACGGGCAAGTTATCTAGCGTTGCCGCGTACTCGAACGAATTACGGCAAAACAATGCTAACATAATAATATGAAGGAGCGCAACTTTACAACAAACTATATACCCACGAACATTAAGGGTATAAATTCTTCAAATGCATTTAAAAAAAAAACTTGGCCAATATTTATCAATTAGTATGTAAGTACCTAATTACCACGAGCAAATACGTTTTTGACGAGTTTATGCTCAGTTTGTGGAATCGTTGGTAATTGGATTTATTTTAAGAGCACTACCTACATACTTTAAATATTTTACTTTTTTTTATGTAATCAACAATGTGCTCATGAAAATGATGTAAATCGTATTATGAGAATAAAGTATCTTTAAACCTAGCATAATAATATATGCTTTTTGATGTAGCTTGACTAACCTTCTTGAGGACCCATTGGTTATAGATTACCATGAAAGACATTTCAATGAAGTGGAAGAGCTCTTGTTAACGAGTTCGAGAGCGGCAGCACCACCGTCTCTTCTTGAACCTGTCGCCAAATAGTAGCTTGCACTACTGTGTGACGGTGTGGTGGTGGTGAGATCTAGCCTCGAAATTACTGGCACACGAGGCATAACACCATCGTCCTTAGATGAAGCGACGCATTTACAATCTGCTTTTGTGGATTGTTAATGTTCATGGGCTGTAGTTGGCACTTACCATCAGGTGGTCAAATGACCGTTCGCTACTTACGTCGGCGTCGTATAAAAATCTAAGAAATAAGTTTGTCTTTCAACATAATAATATAAATTGGTAAATGGTATACGTTGTTAAGGACCACTGTTACCAATTTTAGATTAATTGTATGTGCCAAATAAAATATAAATGACACAAGTTAAACTGAAAATAGAACCCCACTGTTACTCCGAATTGAGTGTGCTATAATAATAATATACCAATAAGGTTCATAGGATTTTTAATTTAATTTATGTATTTTTACTTGTAATACCGGACCTTGTATCATGTTTTTTATGTTTGCGAATACTATTCGTATCTTTCATAAATTTTAAATAAACAGAAATGAAAAATATTCTTTTTAATACAAATTGCTTAAAACATACAAGTTATTACACTAGGAACTACTTTCAAACAAATCGTCCTTGTTTAAAGTTTTTATTTTTTACTTGTGACGGTAAGGTCTGATACTAAGTTTAAATTAATTAATGACACTATCAGTAATTTTGTATTTGCATACCTCTAACAGTAGCGATAGCCAAGTGGGAGACCCTAGGACTGCGAAGTCAACAGTTTCGGGTTCGAACCCACGGCCCACACCTCCGTCAATATATCGTTAAGAATTGTCTCTTCGAAGCTATGTGTGTATTAATCATATTAATTATCGCTCGCTAAGAGGAAATCTGCATGCCTGAGAATGCCTAAAAATTTCCACAGTCGTGTGAAGTCCACCAATTCGCACTTGGCCAGCGTGGTGGACTATGGCCTAACCCATTCCATCATGAGTAGAGGCTCGTGCCCAGCAGTGGAACATGTATTAGATACAGGTTTGCTATTATTATACCTCTAACAGAAAGAATATAGTATTGTTCAACTCATCATTTAATGTCAACTTGGTAAAACGTAAATAAACGTTTAATTTCAAACCTGTATTCTACGCAAATAAACGTTTTATTTTATTTCAAGTAAATATAGATACAAAGATGTTTAATTTCCTTTTGATGACCTGTTTTATGCTGATAAATAACTAACGCTGTTGGTTTTAATAAAAGTATTTTGTAATCCTATATATGTATACTGTAATACTAAATATATGCACAATAATGTATTTGCACACCGATTCCACGGTAATACATGCTGGACTACCTGTAGTAGGTAGTAGTAATACAACCTAAGAAACCATGTTTATGGCAAATAAATTATTTCTATTTCTAATGATAAAACATTATTATTTTAATAGAGATGAATCGTTTTTATATCTCAACCTGTCTTATATACATGGTTTTTTAATTAATGATAAAAAGCTGTCACTAAGTGGATAAAATGTCAATAAACCTTTATGTAATTATTATTTGCTATTGCATCATTATTGTTATCATTTTTGTTGACGACTATGAAATACCGGACACAGGTTGTTGTTAACCGAATGCTCTATTTACTGCCTCGTTAGCCTAGTGGTTAGCGTATATGCGCCTCTCACCGCAAGATATCAGGTTCGATTTCCAGGTTGGGTAAGTGTTATTTGGGATATTTTTGTCAGAAATTTCTCAATAGCAGTACGGAGATGGATTTGTGCTCGGATATTGCCCCATCATATGGAACCTAAACATTACAAGTGAAATTTAATAATTTAACATCTGCTATAACCTTTTAGGTACTATAGGCGTGTTTATTATTTTAATCAAGATTCAAGATTCATTTATTCGCAGGAATATGGTACAGTAGATGGTATACATGTTTTAGCAGCCCGACATATTCACCTTTAATAGGCATGTGAATTTTTGTTTAAAGTAGTAAACATGGACAATAAAGTAGCACTAACAAACAAGATAACTTATTTTTTACAGGAATAGAATTCATTTAGCGTATAAAAGCACCTTTCAAGTAACCAAGCCTTAAGTTTTCTATGAACTTGACAACCTAAGATTCTCTAGATTCTCTCTTCTAGATCATATCCTGATTCACAATCATGCCTCTGTTTTCGTGGACTATTAATCAAATATATTTAGTGGCCACGTCATTATTCGTCAATAATAATAGGTAATTAGTTAGGTCAAGGAGGTCAAATAGCATCTGACAGTCTAGAAACTGACCCGATGTCAATAAAATTAATAGTAAGCAGCATAATAATTAATCAGGCTCATTATGTTCAACCACCAGCGAACACTATAATGTTTCTCACCAGCTCTTCTCTTAATGAAAGTCCCATTGGAGCTGGTACTTGAATCATCACTACATAGTATAAAACAAAGTCGCCTTTTCTGTCCCTATGTGCGCTTAAATCTTTAAAACTACGCAACGGATTTTGATGCGGTTTTTTCCAATAGATAGAGTGATTCAAGAGGAAGGTTTTTATGTATAATACATGCATAGAAAGGGGGCATTGTTTTACTCCAAATTTAACGCGTGCGGGCCACGGGCAGTAATGAATACATCAAACTACTGGATCGATTTTAATCATTTTTTCAGTGAGTGACATAGGCTATATATTATATACCCGTGCGAATCCGGAGCGGGCCGCTGTGTTTTTACCCGACTGCGTCAGAAGGAGGGTTATGTTTTTCGAGCGTATGTATGTATGTATGTATGTATGTATGTCTATTTCTTTGTGCCGCCCTACAGCCCAAACGGCTAAACGGATTTTGACATATGAGGTGTCGTTGAATTCGTCGAAACAGTGATAGTGACATAGGCTATATAAATTTTCAAAATGGCGCCGGCAAATGAAAAAAAAAGGGGGGGGAGGTATGGATTTTCTTTTCATCATAGTAATATAGGTATCAAATAAAAGGCCATGAAAAGACCATTTCAAAAATATATACTTCTTATCACATTTATATTACTGATTAAACACAATTTACCAATTTATATATCGGCACGCTCGCGCGCCCGAAGTGGGTGGCAGTTAGTTTGTATGTTCGCTCACGCTAATCTTGGAAACTGCCGGTCGAATTTGAATAATTGTTTTGGCATTTGATAGTTTAACTCACGATTAAGGCTCATTAATCTCAAAAAGATTTGATTTCTACAAATTAATAGATATAAAAAAACATGTCGGTTAAAAGAACTAAAAAGATATTAGAAATAAAAAATAATGATTAAAATAACAAAAAACCCGACTGCTTAAAAAAAAGAACTGAAAAGATAAAAACAAGTATAGCATTATCCACATTAAATTCATTAACAACAAATGAAATATGTCAAACTAAATTCTTTATGATGTTGCAGGCGGGGACAAACAATACTCGATTCCCGCTCATGACAAATCTTTGTGTGCATGAACATGAGGGTTTGTCTTGGTCTTGGTCTTTATATATATAATAAGTATGTATTTACAAAAGAAAAGTATATATGTATTAGTATCAGTTATTCTAGTACTCATAGTATTCGTTTGTCACCGCCTGCAACATCATAAAGAATTTAGTTTGACATATTTCATTTGTTGTTAATGAATTTAATGTGGATAATGCTATACTTGTTTTTATCTTTTCAGTTCTTTTTTTTAAGCAGTCGGGTTTTTTTTATATACAACGTTCACAGTTTTTCTGTAGTGTATTTAGTATCAGCATTGTACCCGTGCGAAGCCGGGGCGGGTCGCTAGTAGAATATAATACAAATTTCTAAGTTGAATTAAAATCAATCTTAACTGCGGTGATTCATTTTAATTCAATAAGTATTATAATTTAATTAGTTAAGTTTTATTTTAATCTTATATGTATTTTGATGTTTGTTTTGACGTGTTCAAGAGCTTTTGGGCCCATGGAAATAAATGATTTGTTTTTTGATTTCTGAACCAATACTTTGCCAAGTGCATGCTCATATATCAAAGTCTACTTTGCGAAATCCTGTCGAGGATGTTGCTAGCGTTTGTCATGCATGAATGACCAGTATTATCAGCAAACCTAATAATTATTCGTGTACCTACTCACAAACTCGGTAATTCCAGTACCAATAAATATCTGACTGAATTAATGTTAGTACTAGAATATTACGTAGAAGGTAGGTATTATTATTATTATTATTATTATTAGGTATTTAGTAATAGCCAGTACTGCTAACCTTTGGTAAAGGAAGCTTTTCATAATCAACCATTAATATACTATTAATTAATTTATGGATTAATGTAAAATAGTGTTTCTAATCAAAATTTTCTATACTATATATTGATGCAGTTATAGTTTCTAGGTTTAAATAATTGGAGGCACCTGGATATAGTTTTTTGTCTGAAACTGTCAAAGTTTGCTGACAGACATTTATTTATCTTAACCATTGAGCTAAAATTCTTTGCCATGCCGAATTTGAATTATTACGTTTCCAATTTAATATAATGATTCAATAGTAGAAAGTAGTCTTCAAACATAATTGATGTTTTGGAAAATGCCATGTTTTTGGAGTGGAACGGATGCGACAGTAAAATTATTGTCCATTATCGTAGCGTCTCCGCGTCGCGTTGGTCACGTTTTATTTCGTCATGTTTCTTTTCTTTAATCGTTCTTTGGGCCTTGCTCTACTCTTTTATTAAATTTTTAACTTTTACAACATTATTTTTGTAACTTTACTAGTTTAACTAATTTGGTTTCTAACTAGATCAGGCCAGTAGTTTTAACCGCGTCATACTTCTATCTTTATGAGTCGGAATTAAATTAATGAAAACTGAATAAATTTGTACCTCTTTGTTATATTAAGTGCATTTAGCACCTTAGTGCTTTAGCGCTAAATGCACATTTACTAAGGAATTTTGCTTCTAGTAGACTTATTTCTGTACATTACATAAAACTAATTAAAGAGATAACCAAATTAGTCTTATCGTAATTTTGTGTCTAAAGACCTATTCCATTTACGAGTTTAAACAAACAGGTTTTTAGACCATTCTCATTTATTTAATAATTATACTTTTTTAATAACAGTTCAGTTGCTCTAGAGTACCGGTCCGTGACTCATGGATTTACTAATGTGGATTATAACACAAAAAATAATTATAACTATGTACTTCTTACGTTAAATAAACTTATTTACAGTCAGCCTTGCTTCGGAAGCCTTGGAAGACGGCAAAGAGTCAATTATAACTCGTATGAACGAGGTTACGCGAAACAAGAGTTTTGTTCATAATGATAATAGACAGACGTTGTTTAATGACTAAAACTTATGACTTGACAGCTGTGAACGGTTGTGATGAAACTACAGCTCGCAGTATTCAGGGCGTGACTGTACAAGGCTTTAGAACTGAAAGTCAGAATATCTACCGGCTGCTACAATTATAAATAATACTTCAAGGCACCTTAATAGGGCTGACTGATCACCTTGCAACGTCCGAAAATAATTACATTGTATTTTATAAGGTTTTGGATAATAGCTTAAAGCAACATGCTGGTAAAGTCATAAAATTGTAGTTTGTTTTACGGATAACTTTTATAGACACACTCACTATACGTTAATTTGATGCAACTATAAATACCACAAAGAGATTCTTATCTCTATAAGATCACAGTATCTTTTTATTGTTTAAGACAATATAAGGAATATTTAGAAGCGCGAATTCATTTAAGGTCGAATTTTATATTAGTATTTTTTCCTTCCTCGATATCTTTGTGTTGCTATGATCGATGAGCAGGATGCTTAGTCTAAAACCAGTTTGCTTACTTGTGGCGTCCATCGTGTGATGAAATTGAACCGTTGCTCGATTTCTCAATCCTTTCAAATATTCGTATCGCACTTCACTTCCGAACTAAGATTTCTTAGGTGTCGCTTATGCTTTAGATTTCGTAATAGATCACTTAAAGTTACACAATAAAGGGAATAAATCTCGAGTGGAATTCTACGTTGTGATCTTGCGCTGTTTACGCGGTGAGTGAATGCACTCAAAGAGTGCGCGGGCACATTGCGTCACGATCGTGCGAGAGGGACCGCGTTTGAACTGCGTGGAACAAGCGAGACGGTAGGTATGTCGTCACGTAACTTGTTGTTTACGTTGAACTAACTTACTCGTTCAGCCCAATTACAATAGCAATTAATGCGCAATTCCATTGTAACAAAGCTTGTATTAGCCATACGACACATGACAGATGCCGCGTTGCTTGGCAGAAGCGCGGAGAGTGCCGCAGGGTATTGTATTAGCGCCAGCATTGTTGTTGAGCGAATCGGTCGTTAAACTTATATGGAAGCAAAGGTATTCGGCGAACTCCATCGTTGTTTGATTAAGGCAAGACAATTAGACCACCCAGGTAGGGATCAAGATGACTATTCAACTTATAAACAAAATTTTCTTAGAAATACCGTTTATATTTTGAATTATATTATAGTTTATAATATTTATAGTTTGAATATTTAAATCGACAGCTTACGCACGAATGATGACAAAATTAAATGAAGTAATCTAATAAAGCCCAAAAGCTATCTGTGTAGAACACAATTGCAACTGCGTGCTGCTATTGAGATAGAAAATCTAGATAGAAAAAATGCAAATAACACTTCTGGCCGACCTGGAAACGAACCGGAGATCTCGCAATGTGTGTCTACAACCTATTATTTAGGCGGTATACTGAAAATACCGAGTGACTATTTAAAATTATATTTTGTAACTAAAAAAAATGGTTTATTTCAAAGATAGCTTATGAGTCCTTTCAAATCTGACGGAAAATGCGTCGCGTATCGTCGATTAGGTATACCTATTATTTTTTGTCCCGCTACTTCATAATTATTCAAATCAATATCTATTTTCATTATAACTTTCCTTTTCACCCTCTTTTTGTTCTGTTTATACCTATAATTGATGATTTTTCAGGTATTTAAATTTTAATTTTCGTTAAAAGAATATATTTTTTGCACATTGTTAAAAATATCATCATACATTTTTTGACTGTCCCAATGACCATTACACATTTTTAGAGAAAAAAAATTTAACATTGATTGTGGCTATATTATTATTATTCTTGATAAATCAGGTAACCAAATAGGACTTCTTCTCCTTCTTCGTTGTGTCGATGGCTGAGTAAATTTTTTTTGACTTGCCATCGTGGCAAAAGGATTAGCCAATTCGCTTTGGAAAACTCGCGAATTGGGTGCACCGGACGTAGGGGACTACCAAATAATAATTTTATTCGTCGTAATACATTTTAATTAAACTAATTATGTCCCAAAATCATGATGTTTCGTTGCTCAGGGTTAGTAACACGTAAAAAAGTTTGATACCCAATAATTTAAAGTATATATTTTTATTATATATATATATATATATATATTATCCTACCATGGCAACACTTTTTCTAACGACAGAAGCACTGTCACGGTAGCCATTATGTTTTTGCCGCAGTCTCGAAGTCGAGACTTGTATCAAGTGAATATTTCCAAAAAATACCTCAGGGCTATTATTGTGTTAAGTTTACTATATTTTTGTTTACTTCTTGGTGATTCATAATTTTTTTTGTACAAAATAAATGAAATACAATACAATAGCATGTTGTAATATTAAATTATAGTTAGGTTAGTTTTGTAAATATTTAAATAAAAGATATGTATAGAATAATAATGAGCAAATAATATTAGGTACAATTTTAAATTTATGTACAAAGGCAAGCTAAACCACTAAAATGGGTTTTCTGGCAGCAAACCTTTTCTTTATTTTATTATCATAAATAATGCGTATTCGTTAAGATAATACGAAAAATATATTATACGCATAGTACTTGCGAGGCAAACACCAGGTTTACGTAAAAGTATTTTTAGAAATTATAAAAAATATAAATTTCTCAGATTTTATATTTTAGTTAAACTGGTTAGGTTACGAAACTGAAAAATCACACAGTAAAAAAATCCGTAACTATAGGCAATATGCATGCATTATTTTTATTTGCAAAAGGAATTGACTATTAGCTCTAGTAAACAATTTTTATATATATAATTATAAATGAATCCCCGAAATGTATGTGCGCATAAATTTAGAACGATTTTGCAAATTTTTGTGATTTTTAGGTGTAAGGTGAGTAGGGTAGGAAGGATAGGCAGTGTAGTACGTTAAAGAGAGTGAGAAATAAGTAAATACGTTAGTAGGTTACTTGTGATTTATTTCAGTAATGACTATTATGTGTGACTCATGGGAAATCTACGTAATTAAGAAATGTTGTAAAAATATGCACCTGAAACACCGAGTAGGTTGAATTTAAGTGAAATTTATACACAAATTTTAATTTTTACACAAATGTGATCTGCAGACTTTCACGTGCAAATCATTTATTTCCATGGGTTCCAAAGGTGTGCTTGAACATGTCAAAACAAACATAAAATCACTGCTGCTGCCTCTGCAGAAACCCTCAAGCGGCGCAAATATAGTAATCTTTGTGGAGATTACGTATTTCCAATCAGTACACGCGGCTGCGCTCGCGCCGTCTCATGGCGACGGCATCTGTGCGAACATGCACTGCACAATTTGCGCCAACAAGTCACGCCATGGCACTGATCAACGCCTTGATTGCTCAGCATCCAGATGTTGTTTTGAAATTAAATTGGCAAAATTTTTACATATTTGTGTCACATTTTTTTTTACTGTAAGTAATTTAGTCTTTAGTACCTAATTATTGTATACCTAACTTATTTTACGCATTGGTAGTAACTGTTAGTCCAATGAGTATTTGAATAATAAATAAATAAAAAAATATATATATTTGAGCCGTTTGGAGTCGAAACACTAGGGGCATGGGGCCCGAGGGCCCATTCTCTCTATTTAAAGAGATATCAAAATGACTGATCGACAATTCACGTGGTCAGAAGGCTAGTTTTTACTTCGCTCAAAGGTTGCAATCCAATGCGGCAATGCCGGCCTTCTGGGCACGTCACCCGCATTTGACATTGATGCGGCAGTATTTTTTGACGCATAACTATTTAATTTTTTTTCTGTTTCTCTTTCAGCTGTACAAAGTTAGGTATGATTTTGTTTTGTATTATTTAATATTATATTATAAAATAAAATATTATAAAATAAAAGATTACTCCATATTTCATGATTGGTGGTATTTTACATAGGTGATAGACAGGCACCACTGTAAAGGTATTGCTGTTTTTGCAAGCATGAGTAGAGCGTAAGAATATTTGTTTATTTTTTAAAACAAGCTTACAATATGGATCTTCCAGTTCAGGTTCTCGTCCCTACCAACCCTATTTATCGCTCCTACAAAACATCGGACCTGCACGGACTCCTTTATAATTTCCCCCGTTTTTACTCTTGACAATCGTTTCAACGATGGAGAAGGTCGCTCTTAAGTTTCATGGCAAAGAAAAACAACTCAATTATATCTCTTTTGAAGCATGTTTTGAAATTTCTCTGCGAGGGCTTCTTCAGAAAAACCTAATTAGGTACTTAGATACAGCGCGCGGGCACCAGGCGTCCTGACTCAATTTATATATTACTGGCTTTTGCGACATGTAACGTCGAAGTAATTATGTGGAACATCTCTACTGTTAAGTTAGAATTGTGCGTTGTTTTGCCTTTCTATCCCAGTTGTCATTTTCTTAGAAAATAAGCGACACCGGATTTTATTATATACTTTTCAGTGCTAATTTTTTTCCTGATATATCTACGAATTAGCTCTACTACACACTACGCGTTTGCAATCTTCCTATATAACGAGGTATTTTTGTATCCCCAACAACTATAACCAAAACCTCAACTTATCTTCTGGTGCAATAAATAAACATGCCTTCAGCATCATAAACGGGTCAATTTCAATAGCGTGTTATATAATTGACAAATGGTACAGAGATGTCGCTAGTGCTACTGAAAATTGTTTATCACAAGATCCCGAAAAGATTTTCGAACTCCACTTATAAACAGAAATAGCGCCCTCTAGGTAAAAGTTGCTTAAACGTTGCCCAAGTTACTCAAGTTGTTATCGTTGGGCGGGCGGAAAATTGTGCAGCATCGGCAGAGGGCGGGCGGCTCGCCAGCGGGTGGGACTACGGGGTGCGCGCGCAGGGTTACATAACGTAAGGCAGAGGTTTGACGGACGCGCGCAGCGGCAGGTGCGGGGCGCGGGGCGATCGATGCGCGCCCGGGGGGAGTCAGTCGAGCGGCGAGCGAGCGACATGGCGGCGCGCCCAACCCGCGCGGCGGCCCCGCGGCCCGGGCCGCGCGAGTAGGTCGCCATGCGCGATGCGGTATGAGGCAGCGCCGCGCCCGGCGGGCCGGCCCCCGCTAGCGGCGCCGCCCCCGCCATGCGAGCGCCGCCGCTGCTGCTGCTGCTGCTGATGGCGGCCGCGGGCTTGGCCGTGAGTCCGCTCGCGCGCCTCAACCCCTGGCTGAGCGCGTGCGACCTGGAGGAGGAGGGCGCGGGCGGCGTGCGCGAGTGCAGGGGCGCGGCGTGTGGCGGCGGCGGCGGCGCGCCCGACGCGCTCACGGAACGCGACGTGCCGCACCTGTGCGCGCTGGGAGCCGGGGTCCGCGCGCGGCGCCTGGCCGAGCTGCGGCTGCGCGCCTGCTGCGAGCGCTCCCCCGCCTCCGCGCTGGACCGCGGCGCGCGCGCCGACGTGCTCGCCGGCGGGGAGCGCTGCGAGCGCGCGCTGCACGACCTCCTCGGTCTCGACGCTATGGTTGCGCGCGTGCATTGCGATTTCGTCGACATCCTCGGTCGCTACGACTGCGACCAGCCCTACTCCGTGCACACGTGTTACGAGTGCCAGGTGAGTGCATCATGAGACCACCGTGCGTTCATTACGACAGCGGCTGTTCCAATGCGTACCGAACGTTTACAGTGCTCGCTGCGACGAGGGAATCAATCCCACTCGTCATCCAAACCAAAACCAGCCCATCGATTATAAAGTGTTTATAACAGAGCATCGAGCAAACAAAAGCTCGTGTCCCCGCTAGGTGCCGCTTTGTTAATCAATCCCAAATTGTCAGGAAGCCATCATTCATTTCCAGGTGATTCGATATCCGTTTCATTTAAAAGAGTTCACTCACAATGATAGATGTGTGCGAGTGGCGAGGTCACCGGTCGTGGAGACGTGCGAGGTTCGGTTGTTAGGCGATCACACGCGTGTATCGATCGCGGTGGCCAAGACACGTTTCTTAACCTAAGTACCTACTGTGGGCCGGAGCTGGCGAGGGGCAGGAGGCTGGTGTTTGTGGGTGATGAATCCGCGACCATTTGTCACGGGCGTGTGGGTGACAAGCGACGTCGCAGGGACCCGCGCCAATGCTGTGTCTACTCGTAGCTTTCTCAACTAGCACATTACTGTTATTGCTAGACGTGGGTAAAATTCTCCTTAGAATACAAATAATATAGACCAAAAACATTGTCAATAAAACAAATATCGTGTAAAATAGCTTTATCTTTTAGCAAAACGTACTGAAACAATAATATCTATTATACAATCAAAACCAAATAGAGACAACCAAAACAAAATTAAACGAATACCTGAAACGAAGGTACACAATAGATATCCATAAATCCCTTGCCTCGCAGATACAATATAACCTGTCCTATATTACATCGTGGGTAATGCAGAGCGACTGCGGAGGGCAGCTATCCACGCCCCGTCACTGGTCCAGAAAGAGAAACTCCTTAATTTCTCCGAGATAATAGATCGGATGACTGATTATGTCGCACACCACCACCTATTAACATTAGGATTGTTTTTTTGCAGTGTGTCATATCGTGTTTTGATGTACTGGTATGGGTACTTGAAATACTTACCACCCACATAAAATTGGTCTAAACGATTTAAATACAATACGTAAGCTTGCTTGCATTTATGTAATGATAAATCGTATCATGTGTTATGATTCAATGCTCACAATTAATGTTTTATTGATGAAGAACAAATCATTATTTGGCTTCTGCCATATATAAAATTGCACCTACTGTATGTCCTATCTTTATTATTTCGTAACCTAAATGAAAAAAAACCTTTTTTTTCTAGACAATACAAATTGTTCATGACTTTCAAAAGCAGGAATTCCTGTAGTAATAGCAACTAGCCACGCCAATACGGACGATTTTAGGTGAAAACCGACATGCACGTGGACCATGAACTTTGAACTAAATAATACCATGTTTTTGTCTTATAACAAGAAACACGGCGTTTTGCCAAAATTTCAGCTGTGCAGACATTATCTTCCCATTTAATTTTAATAACAGTCAGCTCTAGTATTTTACCGTACTTTATTGTTAGCATAACAGAAAATATACTTTTCGATACCTTTAGTAAAACCACTGAATATAATAAACAAAAATATGTTAATTTATTATACTAATTTTTCATCAATGTTTCTAAAACTAAATTGCGCATGCACTATAACGCTATAACCCTCTTTTTGGCTAATTGATTAATTTTGTTATTTCCTCAAATAAATAAAACGTTATAATGTCTAATTCATAATTTCTATCATATATTATCTCCCGAAAACCTGGATTCAAGAAATCTCTACTTTGGCTTATTACTGCTGTCTATAATTAACATTAACCCTTCTGAACTTTAAATGAAGAATCGCATTTCAAGTTAAGAATAAATAGCGAGGTTTAATGTTTATTTATGTATATTATAAGGATGCAATTCTTATAAAAGTCATCTATTTGAACGTTGCTATGCAGAAAACTTCACAAGTAAAGGTAAAGATAAAGGATAGCCAACGATATATCATTATCTAACAAGTGATAAAACATAAAGCCTTTAAATTAAAATATTCAGAATAATACAAGAAACAGGTATACAGTAAGCCATTTGAGCTTCTCAATTCAGTGAGCCAGAGAATGATGCCGGCAACCATTCTCGTTAATGTAGGCAGCCTGCCACGTTACGCAACTCTTCAAGATGTGTGGCAAATGTATTTCAACTTAGTACTGCGGCATACCACTTGTTCAACCTTTTTAACGCAATTTCTTGTAGTATTTGGAATAAAATTTTAGCATTAAGTATTTGATTGTGTGTATTTGCTTTTTACTCGTGGGCTCCTTGATACGCTTTCTCGATAAATGTCGAAACTCATTAATATGTCCATGTAATTTTGGTCATTATTGGTTAGTGATGCTAGTGATTTTCAGTATTATTAAGTGTATCTTGATAAAATGATTATTCTTTTTGACTATCAAATTTCACATCTTTTTGTATTGCTAAATTGAGAAGTGCAAAAATCTTAAATGTATGCGTTTATTGGTAAATTTTGATAATTGCATGACCCAGGATACCATGCATGTGAACAAGATTGCTGTCTAGATAACTAATTTAAGTCTTACTTTGTTTGGCTTCTGTACTGTTTATAATACTATCCTCATGATAACTAATTGTATTGTTGATTCGTGTTTGTAATTAAATTATATTTTATTCATGATCTACACATAATCTACCCTTGTTGTCTTACCATCAGTTCATAAATTTATCTTATATTGTTAGATAGGATAGGTGAATCTATCATGATCTCTTCCACTAATCCAATTTATAGGATCGTTTTAAGACTACCAATAACCTCATCGGGAAGAGAGTTGTTAATAATGGTATGTAGAAATTCGCCGTAACCACACTTCACCTTTAGGACCCATTTGCCTTCATGAGCCTATAATCATCTACCGGGTACTATTCTGGACTCAGTGTTGCTACTGCTAAATTCCTTAATGAATCACAAATAACACTTTGACCTGACTTTTAACCCAAATCACCATCTGCACTCGCATCCGCAAATCCCGAGGTCAAAGAAAAGGAATAAGATATAATTGATTAGATGAGAACAATATACTGCCTTGTTGGTCTGCTGGCACGCTTAAACGACTTTATTAGGATTATTAGATCAAGAGCTTATTGCCCAAGTCGGGCAAGTGTATTTTACACAAGGAAATGTTCAGTAGCGACAAGGAGACTAGAATTTTGTCGAGTAGCCTACAATAGACCAATGTTATAATAAGATCTAAATGTCATATGCGAAAAGAGGTTGTGATGAATGTCTGCCTATCTCAATTGCAAAATTTGTGATCATGATGATGAGGAGAAGATATACGAACAGGCTAGTAACAGTAGCCACTGTTTTGCCCAAGAGATTGCATATAGGACTTTAAATCATGCACTTTTCTCGGGTCTCATCTTTAAACAAAAATTAAAACGGCGCTAAATAATAGTACCTGCAATACTATGTATTCGGTTTGGTAAAAAAAATGTCCAAAAATTACAGCCAATCCATTATTGTCCTCGCGTAGCAATGCATCTACAATCTGCTTTTGTGGATTGTTGATGCTTATTGTCCGACCATAAAGTGGATTACACGCTCGTTTTCAATGTATGTGGTATAACCACTTACATTGAAAACGAGCGTGTAATCCACCGGTATACCGGGTACATAAAGACGTTGATTGAAATATACATGGTCATTGGTCAGTGTTAGATGCCACCAGTAAAATTTTGTTTTCGAAAAAAAAAAACATTTTCACATTTTCCGAACGATGACCGGAATTTTCAATTTGTTCGGATAAAGTGTTTGTTTTTCGTCATAGAAGTATCCGGTTGAAATTAATACTGGCCATGCGTAGAATATGTGGTTTTTATAGGTGCCGCTAAGTCGCATCAACTCTGTGTGAATATACATATTCTGTGTACAATATTATGAGTGACCCAGGTCATACATGTGAGTGGTATGATAATATACTGAAGGTACTATATTCGCAGATATTCAGCAACATCTGAGTAGAAAAGCCTCCATAAAAAATAGCCTAAGTGGTTATGAAAACTAGTATGGTATACGAAGTATTTCATTTGGACGTCTTCCAACAGAATAATATGCTTATAATAAGTACTTATTAAGGCTTACGAGGATTTGTTACAGTTGTCACACATTTTTGAACGCCGATTATATTATACATACTCGTATATATGAATAAACTATGACATTTCACGAAATAGTAATCAGTAGTAGAAAATCATTAACTCTGACCCAGAATTATTTCACATGGACATAATTATGTCGGATATAATTAACCTGATAACATTTATTAATTAAAACGTTAATTGCTTTAAGTTATATCATTATATTAATAATAACCAGGTAGATACTTTTGTTAATACCGTTAATTATGTAGATATTTAATTAAATAAACAAACATGCACAATATGCACATGCTCAAAGTAATAAACCAATCGGAAGTGTCATGGAAAAACATAATATAGTCTTTATAATATTAAACTTACAACCCGATTACGGAAGTACTGGAAATACGATATTGATTGTTCCCTCTTAATTAATACCCGGGTGGATAGATGACGAGTAGCTAGTATATTATTATGTGACATTATAAGAGTACTATAATTATGCCATAAACAGAGCTCAATTAATATTATCACCATGTACAGTACTTTAGTGTAGTTTTTGGATTTCGTACATAGTATGCATGGGACCTGAAAACTTGTGAACACTGCCATTTTTGTCTAACCACACAGATAATATTGCTGTAAGTATCTGCTTGAAATACAATATACATAGTTTCTATCGACTAATTAACAGCTTTCAATAGAAACGCGTCCAAAGCGTTTTACGGGACTGAAAAATAATATTTCATTTGCATAGCGTGAATGATCCGCTCAATGAATGAGTGCAGTCAGTTTCATTTCATTTTATTAATATTATTTAATAAACATTGGTCCGAAAAGCGATTGACCTTGAACTCCATCAATTGCACTGAATTCACGTATTCCATGAATGAACTATTCAATTGCAATCTGTTAATTCGAGCTCGTAAATTCCGCGAATTCGAAACATTATTAGGGGGCACTCCCGCATGCGTATTCCGTTAATGTAAACATAATACGATATTTAAATTTCTGTCATTCACATAACGACCAAATTTATATGGGGGTTTTGGTATTAAGTATGCAGTGAAATGCCGAAATCGAGTATTTTTACAGAGTCGCACCACCACCACCGCATCGATGCCGTCATTTCGTAAACGGATTTTGCTTTTATTTTATATATTTTTGATCACAATTTTTTTTTGTATAGGCTATCTAATCCACTATGTTTGTGTCTAATATTTTGGGTGAAGCGGCAACTTTTTCCAGTAGTTAATAACATTAATTTAACTTTACATGGCTAATTATTATTAATAAGTATTAATAGTATCTTTAGTGAATTACACTGAATTAATTATGATTTTAGCTGGCTGTATCACACCATTAACACACATACATTTATATATTTTGTAGACGAAAAACGTCATTACGTACCTTTAAAAATATACTTATACAATCGGTAGATAAAAATATTTATTATCTAGCGATTGACTGAGTTTAAGCTTAAAATTAGACTGATAAAGAATAAAATTAATTAATCGATATATTGTTATGTGTCAGTGAATTGTTTTTCAAAATTATCGATTAAAGCCACACGTGACTGCTATAAAATGTAATAAAATATTGCTTGAGGAGGAACAATTGGTTGACTGTTTTTCATACAAAAGTAATATGGGTTTAATTGTAATATTATTAAGTTTGTATAATTTTTTATAGATAAATCATATCTAAAAAAACTAAAACGCATGTTTATTGGCGCCCATTTTGTCAAAATTATTATTTCAGTTTACATGTAACTCAATTAATGATTTAAGTAATTGGGACAAATAGTCACTAACAAATATGTATCTTAGTGTTTTTAGATGATTTATCTATAAAAATTGATGAAAACTTAATAAAATTAAAGTTAAACACATATCACGTTAGTATGAAAACACGGCTCACAGGAGTCTACTTTTAATTTTACCAAGGAAGAAAGTTCAATACCTTTATTTTCTATTAGTAAAGATTTCAACGCTTCGCCTGGAGGTGGCGTGTCGGCAGCCATTTCCTGCTGGCGACGTCGTCAGCTGCACTTGAACCATCTGAAAGCTTTCAACCGTTTGCCACTCCGTTAACCCCACCTATTTTTATTTGTATCGCAATAAAATCTATAAGGAAGTGACTGAATAGTCTAGGTGGGCAAGAGCTCGTAAAGCTATCTATACTATTATAAGGCTTTACAGCCGTGCTATTTTGTATCTGTTTTACGTATTTTTTTTATTTAACTTCAGCACAAAAGTGCGTACAAGGCGGATTTATTGCCTGAGGCATTGTCTGTCTGTCAATCTAGGGTGATGCAGAGATTAAAAGTGGTGGGTGCAATCAAAGTTTACCATGGTAAGACATGTATACATTTAGTTTAACAATATACACAATGACACCGCTCAAAAATCGAACACAGCTAGCAGTCACCTCAATTCGTTTTAAGTTATACTTGATCTTTGAGTAACGTTTCAGACCCTTAGTCAAGCATTGAGTAGGTACCACAAAATATAGAAATAACAAGATAAGAAATTCAGTTATGAAGAGGATAAGGCTTCATCTAGTTTAGGCTTTGAATTTCACCTAGCTAGCTTAGGTCGGTGGCTCATCACCCTATTAGCCAACTTTTGACATTATGTTACTGTACATCCGAGGCTTTCGCTAACCAATTTCTGGAATCTCAGGATAATCAAGCTGGATTTAATGTAAAAAGAAAATATTATTAATTGTGATAAATCGCAGTTTTTTTTATCTACATAGAGTTAAAAAAACTAAGTATATTTAAGAATGACTAAATTAAAATACGTCACTACCCTCACTATACATATTATCGGAAGTAATTCGATCAACATTCCCAAAATACTCAATTAACTACTTATACATGCTCACCACGTATTGTATATAGTACCTACATGATACGCTTAATTTATAATATGCTAGAGGATATGTGGCATTAAGTCGGCCTCTGTACAAATTGTGCATAAAGTTTTAAATAAATAAATAAATAAATAAATATGTGTGAAATCCAGGTATTCTTTAAAATTCCTAAGAAATCTATTTAATGCCGAGAAATTACCGCTGGTCTAAAATATTAACCGATGATACAGAAATTAGTAGTTAAATACTAAAAATCTAAGTTTTATTATTTAACCACTAATTTTAGTATCATCAAACTTAGATTTAAGATATATCTACTCACTGGTAGATATATCTAAAATTTAAGTTTTAGTATTTAACCACTAATTTCAGTATCATCGGTTAGTATTTTAGACCAGCGGTAATTTAAATCCCATCATACTTATCTCATCAACATTTTTCAATTTATTGAACCCATAAATTACATTAGACCCATCTCTAACAGAATCGTTAAATAATAAACATCTTTTCTTGCAAGGATAATAGGTACCTCTGCCCACCCTGCGAGGATACAAGCGTAATGTTATGAATAAGTTAAAATCTAAATAATAATGAAAAAGGTTTCATTCATTGTGCACTCGTTTGAATGTCTTACATTACCGTATTTGAAATCTAATGTTTCAAAAAAGCTTTTAAAACAAATTGGGGACGTGAAAGGGGACGTTGAAATATTTTCGGGGTAGGAATAAGAATGGCTTGGGGTATGCTGTTTGCTTTTACGACGTTATTTTGATCGTGACAGGTTGAAGGAATTTGTTACCCCCTTTTTAAAACATTCTCTTTTGTTGAGCCGCAGCCGGTGGGTTTGGGGAGTCAGGCTTAATTAGCGTAGTTTAACTTATTTAGATTGAACGTATTTATTATGTCTGCCTGTTTTTCAACTATATCGATGGTCTTGTAGTTAGCGTATGCGTCTCTCACTGCGAGGTCTTGGGTTCCCAAGGGTCAGCCAATTCCTAATAGCAGCACGGAGTTGGAATTGTGCCCGGTGGATAGCGATAGGCTCACCCTCTATCCCATGAAACTTAAACATAACGGGTGAAATGTGGGTGTTGTACACCTCTGCCACACCCTTCTAGGTAATATAGGCCTGATTTTATGTTATGTTATGTATTTATTTTCGTAAGGTATAATTTAACTTTATGTGGCTATTAAACCGTGGTAGATGTGCTAAGGTAGTATAAGCCGGCCCCCTATTAGTACACTGGTAAGGATGTTATTAAACCAAGAAAAGAGTTAATGTCATTTGTTTGATAGTGAAGAAAAATAGTCAAATTAATCAATTACACCAATCGATCCATGCATCGATCGACGTCTATTGATTTTGGTGTTAGAAATAACACCCACTGTCAGGTATAAAACTTGTAACATTTTAAAGCAAATTTTAGCTTGCTATGCCTTTTTGTATTTTATATAATGTTAAAGTTGAAAAACGAATTCAGCAGGAATCGAACCTGCCTATGACGCTGGCACAAAAAGAGTTGAGAAGTTTCGAGTCGGCAAAGCACTTGGGGCGGTATACCCAGGGGGTGCAAGTTTGAGTCCTACTGGATTCGTAATTTTTCAACATTAATATTATATAGGTATAAAACTAGCTGTACTGCTGAGTATTGAGAAATTACGAAAAAGTCGGATGTTATTGACTATTTCGGTGTCTAAGACGGTGGATATTTGGAAATGACTTTTCCGAATTACAAAATCGATTTAATAATTTTTTAAATTCCTTTTTGTTTTATAATAAATATGTTTTGAATGGTTCAAATAATATTATTTTAACGCCATTTTGTCGGTTCTTGTTGCGGGGTGCTTGATTCTAGTCACTGATACAATTGATGACAAATTGATTTATTGCATAGTACTAGCACGGATTTGGGCATTGCTGTGATATTTTAACGAAAATGATATTGCAAAGTTATATCATAAACATTAGGTATCTAATTTATATCGTTGTTAAAAAATATAGCACGTCGTTAAAATCTCTATTCTTCTAATTCCATAACAAACAATGACTATTACCCGTAGGAATTTACATTAGCATTATAAATTGTTTTAATCGCATGAATATAAATATATGGTCTTGACATCACTCTGCATATAATTATGTGTTGTATATGTAACAGGGTATGTATGAACTTCAGCATTCTGTACAATTTATAGGAATTGTATATAATGCCGAACTACAGTAGGAAGTGTAGTAAAAATGAAATGTAATTATCCAAATCTTTAGTTTTTGCCGTCTCATTTTGTTAAATATAGATTTTTTAAGTTGATTAAGCTAAATGTCGATAAATAAATCAACACACGACATAACGACTTACTGCGATTTAACATGGATAGTATAGGACATTTCTTATCAACCAACGAGAAGAAGAAAACCTGTGTAGCGGGTTCTGGTGGCATACTCCCGAAAGTGTGTTTTAATTAATTTACAGTCATCATTTAACACATTTCCGAAATGAGCTCGGAATTAAATACATTTCCTAGGAATTTTAAAGAATACCTGGATTGCAGACATATCCTGTAGCATATTATAAATTAAGCGTATCATGTAGGTACTATATACAATACGTGGTGAGCATGTATAAGTAGTTAATTGAGTATTTTGGGAATGTTGATCGAATTATTTCTGATAATATGTATAGTGACGCTAGTGACATATATTTTTCGTAATTCTTAAATTATTTAGTTTTATTGAACTCTGTATAGTTAAAAAAGCTGCGATAATATTTTTCTTATAATATTCTGCTTTTGCCAGCAAATCCAGCTTTATTATTCTGCGATTTCTGAAATTAGTTAGAGAAAGCCTTGGATGTACAGTAATATAATGTCAAAAGTTGGCTAATAGGGTGATGAGCCACCGACCTAAGCTAGCTAGGTGAAATTCAAAGCCTAAACTAGATGAAGCCTTATCCTCTTCAGTACTGAACTTCTAATCTTGTTATTTCTATTTTTTGTGGTACCTACTCAATGCTTGACTAAGGGTCTGAAACGTTACTGAAAGATCAAGTATAACTTAAAACGAATTAAGGTGACAGCTAGCTGTGTTCGATTTGACGTTTGAGCGGTGTCATTTTAAAATTCAGTAAAGTTATTATTTATCTGCCGTTTATCTCTTACTCAGACTACGCGATAAAGAAAAAAAATCTGGAAAAGGGCAATTAAATTAAATATATAAAAGAAAGTCGTGTTAGCGTTAGTTACACTATTTATAACTCAAGAACGGCTCAACCAAAATTGGTGGGAGGTAACTTGGAACCAGGAAACGGACATACAATACATTTTATTCCGTTCCTGAGATGGGACGTGCAATAAAACGTGGTATAACAACGCAACTGACATGGAATAACGAAACGCAAACGCAGCAAAACAAAAAAAAATACTTGTCAAAGCATCGCTGCATCGGTCTAGCCGTTCTTTTATTAAAAATGTTATAACAAAGTTCGCCGGGTCAGCTAGTTAATTATAAAGTGTTTATCTTTAAATGTCTTTAATTGAAACCGTCAAAATTCTCCAAGCATTTTCACTACATCTTATAGTTTAAAATTTCACTTTAGAGACAATTATGAAATGAATTCTGTATTAATGAAGACTAAGTTAATGAATTTTAAGATCAATTGCGCTCATAACTCATATTTGTTTGTTCATCAATGTACGAAAGTGCAGCTTAAATTAATTTAATATGTCGGAGCGTAATCTCGAAGAAAGTGTATCTCGTACTCTCGCATTGTTTTGACACTAATGATTTACTGTGAGTGTGAAGTTTCTCCTTCCATTTCTTCATGCTAGGTATGTGTGTGTGTGTATGTGTTCATTTGAATAATTAATAAGCAGATAAAGATATATGGATTAAACATCTTGCGTTTAACCTGAAATGTGTTTTGTTTGAACAGTGTTTGGTATCAATTAAATCTTTGATTTTATAGGTATTTTGTTGTTGTTATTGTTCAGAAATGGGTTACAGGCAACTCTAGGGAACTAAACTAGGACCTAGAAGGCGTTTTTGGATAAACTCGAGCGCGTCAGATTAAGATAGGGCAGGAGTCACTATGTCAGCCATTTATATTTAAAGAAGAAAGAAAACATATTTATTCTGACAAAAATCAATAAGAAAATAAAACAATAAAACTTACAATACTAAACACTTTTTATGCCAGAAATGGACACCATCTCAGCCATATGCTGCAGAGCAACAAAGCCCTGCAGCGCTGATTTTCTGATGGTGCCAGAGTTTTAGTGACACAACAGAATAAAATTAAAATGTTTGACAGAAATACTCAGACTAAGGCATGGCAGGTTATTTTCTAGCCCAAAATTTTGGATATGAAAAAATATACGATATGAGCCAAATTTGGCTTCCCAACGTCTGACCTTTCACGAACTTGTAAAACAAAATTTCTCAATATCCCATTTTAGACTCATTCTAAAATGAAAAAAAAATGTGCAAATGATGGCTTTACTTATTATTTATAATATTAATATTTAAGGTGTACGAGCGCCGTTTTTTTTTTAAACCCGTAGAAGCTTCTTTATCCACTTAAATATAAAACTCTAATATAATATTATCATTCTTGTCATCTGCTATACAAAACCCAACAGGTAGGAAGCTCGAGTAAATCCACATTTAGCATTATGGGCTCCCCTACTACTATCACAAGCGAAAAAGGCTATACAGGCACTATTATTTGACGAAGAACTGTTGGCAGAATGATAAAATACGCCTTCAGTGTTTAAATTGACCAAGTTAAAATATTAGCTTTAGATTTTTGCGTAACATGATTAATAATTATTTACCTTTGCTTGCTGACCTATGACCTCTTTATTAGCAGGCCGGGGTCAAATGGGCAAATTATATATGAATAATTACATGTATACGTTTTATTATTGTATCATATTAATTTTTGCCACGTTGGTCTAGTGGTTTGTGTTTGCGACCTCGAGGTCTTTGGTTTGATTCCTGTCTGCCAAAAGTGTTGTTTGGATTTTTTTCGTCAAGAATTACCAATATAGGCACGGAGTTAGGATTGTGCCCGGTGGATGGCGATATCCCGACCCCCTATCATATGCGACGTAAACATAACAAGTGAAATGTAGGTGTAACACCGGAAAGCGAGCTTAAATACTCGTTTCTTCGTTCTCTCTAGGATCTGTTACCACCAACAACAGTATGGAACAATTGGCTGGCTGTTAGGAATTTAGAGAAAAATTATCTAACTTAAAATAAATAATGACTAATAATAAAACTATATAACACACACACATACAATCAATAAATTAATAAAATGAAATAAAATAATAAATCACATTATGCGTCATAAAATTCCTCCGCATCGCTGTCCACAGCGGATACCGTGGCCAGAAGGCTGGCCGCATTGTCACGTTGAATGGCAATCCTTTTCGATGGCCGAAGTAGAAACCAGCCCTCTGGTCGCGAGAAGCGTCGATTATTAAGTTTTGATTTATTTTTAAAGACATGATATTTAAATCACTAAAGCACTAAAATTGTTGGTGCCTGTAGGGACACAGTGCAACCGGCGCATTTATGTATTTAAGTGGATGCTTAAGTTTAGTCGCCCGGTTCGCCAGTCGCCTTCCCGTATCGCTATAGATGCTTTTTTTAAAACTCATATTATATTTTTTTGTGTTTTCGATATGATTTGTAAAATAATTAAATCTTAAATAATACCCAAATTACGTTATTATTAAAATACGGCGCTCAGGAGTCTTCTTTTAAGAGTATAATAGTACATTGTAAAAACCAAGGGATGAAATTAGTCGATTTCATTGAGGGTGTAGTTTGAAGCCCGAAGCGAAGCTTAAAGCTTTAATACAACCGAACGAAATCGAACTTTCTCCCGAGTCATACGTTGTATTTTAAACTATGCCTACAAAGAAACAAAAACTACCAAAATCAACAAAATCTACGTAATATAAATATCGAAAATTACAGAACCTACCCAAATGTACCAAATATTACAAAAATGACTAAAAACCATAATTCATCAAAAACTACCAAAAACAAAATAAATCATAAAATGAGAGAAAAATTACTCCGCCTTCGTTTTTCTACTTGCGCTGTGCAGCCGGAGGAAAAGTAAAAAAAGTCCCGCTGTTCAGAACTCGTCTAAAAACACTAACTTTCTTTAATAGAAATTCTCCATATGACATACTGCAATGAGGTGCTTTCTATAAAGGTGTAGTACAAATAATGAGTAGGTAGGTAGGCAATATGTCACATCGCGTCCGCGACTGTCGGAAGCGGCGGCAGTAGTTACTTGTACATGACAGATACCTTTTGTACCAAGTCTCCGCAGTCACTTTGCCATTGAAAAAGTTCACTTTAAAAAGAGCTTTCTTTCATTCAATATTGTAGTAACTAGTATTAACTGTTTAATAAAGATTTTAAGAAAACATCTAAGCTTCATTGTGGTCCAGCATTACTTTAAAACAAACAATGCAGGAAGATAACATCTACCATAAGGCATGATATTTAGCTTCGTTAGATCTCACTTACCACCACACTCCGCGCGTCCACAGAAATCTGACTTGTAAATCCGTAGCAAAAAAAAAAACAATTCTTTCTTTTTATTTTGTAATCTATTCCAGGCATTTTAATTCTCACAACCATGCGAGAAATACTCAAAATGGTAATAAAAATGACAAATTTCTTGTTAATTGAATGTAGCTCACGGTCCGAAAGTCCGAGCGAATAGATACTTATGCTGGAGGCGTATTTGTAAGGTTAGATAAGTCGTCTCGAGTGGCGAAATCACCTAAAAGCAAAGTACGGTCGCGGAGGCCGGCTCCGAATGAAGTTTCATTCAAAAACATGCCTCGGATTGAGGTTAAGTGTTCGTGCGCAGGCGTGCGAGCCGCGCATGCGCCCTGCAGCCTCTCTCGCAATGATTTCACCTACCTTTCCGTACCATTTTGAATTTTACATATGTTCACTCTTGTCACAGATATCGGCAATTTATTTTTAACCCTTAATTTGGCTATGTTCGGAGCGACGAACACGCAATTTGAAAAATTCTAGAGACGGTATTTTCAGAACTCTATACAAAAGTATTAGTAAATATAATAGATTTTTTTACACTAAATTAGTAGCAATAAACAATTTGCGTGTGGCATCATTCAAATGTCAGTTGTGTCAAAACAATGGCGCCGAGACGACGTCCACATGCTTTGGTCAAGGTAATTATTAATTTTTACATGTTTATAATGCATGTTAGACAACCAAATATGTATTGTTTTATTGTTTATGATGTATATAAACAAATAATGGTTAATGATTTTTAACAAATGATGTAAATCATTTGGATTTTTGCAACTAAAAGCAATGTTCGTCACGGCGAACACTGCCAAATATGCAGTAAAATGTCTGTATGCAAGCATGTTCGGTGTGGCGAACATTGCCAATTATGCCAAAGACTAACAGTTTTATTTGTTTTTTTTGCCTAACCTGGTGTGGTTTCTATTTTTTGCTTACTTTTGTGTTTCTTTTGCTTTGTTATAGCGCAATATACCTGGGCGAGGCGAATATGAAGGATTAGTAAAAGTGAATAGATCAGAAGAACGTCAGAGGGTCGAGGAATGTACAGTAAAACGTTCTGCCAAACCAAGACCAGTGGATGCTGTGAGGTATGACAATGTGGGGCATTTTCTTTCAGCAAAAGAAGAAGGACGTTGCATGTTTTGCAAGAAAAACACCACAGTCTACTTCATAAAATGTGACGTCAGACTTTGTTTTGTAACAGGCGAAAAGCCTAGAAACTGTCATTTAGCTTTTCATACTGAGTAATTTTTTGAAATTCTTTTTATTTCTACAATTACTAAGATTAATTAATAACTAAGATTTGCCTGCATTATTTTGTAACGTTTTAAGAAAATAAATTTATTTTTCCTAATTTTTTATGCTATTTTACTCATATCCATATTGAAACATCATTTTGTCACACTATTGGCAGTGTTCGCCACGGTGAACATATATTTTCAGGAAATCTGAAAATCTGAATTTTTTTTTACTATTATTTTTGGCCATCTAATAACTTCCAAAACTAATCCCCAAAAAATGAAAAGGTATGATAAAGATATATTTTTCTGCCAAATCAAGGGTTAATATAGTCTCAGTTTCCTCATCGTTATATCATACTTATAACACACTAAGCCCTTCAGTCATTGAAGCTATGTCCTCGATTTGGGCTCGACGCTATTCTTGTCTAACGAGCGTTTTAAGATTGCGTCAAAGACATTACGTGGGATGATATATTATATTATATCTTCATAAGTTTATAAGTATTTACTTAATTTATAAGAATAATCTCACGAATTTGCAACAAAGATTAAGCCAATTCAAAAATAGGTTTGCTCAATAGATTTAGGTATGAAAAATAGATTTGAAAACATTAGTTCCCAACACCTCGGCGAGGTTCGCCTTGTTCGAGACAAAGGGAACAAAAGACTGTGGAATTACGGTTTCAAGCCTTTCACAAACTTCTTGTGGGCCTTCATTAAATTCTGCGCTTATGTAATTAGATATACTTACATTTGGCAGTTTCCTTACGCGAATTAGCTGCGTATGTAAATGTGCTTTAATTGTGGTAATGATACCGTACGCTGTACAGGTGTTGTTTACATTCGTTTGGATGTCATTTTCTTTGTATTTGATCATCAGAATGGAAGAGGTTTCATGCGTGTCCTCACGCATGAAACTGGGTCGGGCACGTACTTATATGATAATGTTCCTGCATTGTAAATAAAAGGGATTGATTAGTTGCTAATTATTTATCAGTGTGAATGATTTGATAAGCTTTTAGGAAGGTAATTTACCAGCGGGATATTCAACTTGATATTGTATTTTTAATTAGTTTCAGTGTTAAATTTTGTAAACAAACACTTTAACATTATTAAAAAACTTTAATAATGACAGTTAGAGTAAGCTGTATAAGTATTTTTCAGCTATGAACGGCATTGACAATTCCATGCAATCTCCTGTATTGTGTGTCTCTGTATTACCTTTGCGGTCAGCGGTGATTGCTTATTGACGACCGGTCCGCTTGTTTGGTACCTACATTTGTAAAAAAAGTAGACAGGGAGCACATAGCTTCAATTTTATCTGATGGTGAGCACTGATGTTCATATAATTAAAAAAACAGCTAATTACAACAGATAATCCATAGAGTTAATATTAGAAATATTATAATAGGGGTTGGATGTGACATAAGAGCTTTGATTGAAAGCACAGATTTTTAACGAATTCAGTGTTCAGTTTTACAGGTTAAAAATAAAATAACAAAAATTTAAATTCGATATTTCGAACAAATTAAAGATACAAGACTATCCCAATACATTAGAAATTTTCCAGTTAACTTTTGGATTTCTTAAAGAAATAATTTGCAAACTATTCGCAAACTTAAATTGCCGGCATTTTTGTTTTGCACCAGGAGTCTCAGAATTATGTACTGAATCACTGGTAAGCAGATATACAGCCTGTACTTATTGTCAAATAATAAGTTTTATTTATATCTCACGTAGAAATAACTATTACAAAAATTTGCAAATACCAAACATCATCTTATTAATCGTCACAACCGATAAATCAAATTAGTACTTTTATTGCTCATGGGAATTCTATGTCGACGCTCCCATACCACGATGGAATGTTCCTTCGTAGAATGAACTCACCCTTTTATGTGGGCGTTTTCATGTTCCATCGTTATTGAACAAATGGATTCACGTGATTACCTACCATTATTTTACTTAAGTAGTGCTATTCATGGCCAGCAGTCTCTTCGAAACAAATTGAAATCACCTTGCAATGTATCAGTATATTCACAATTTCGATCTAATATTCGAATATTTTTATCGACAGTCTCTCTAGCAAAACTAAGAAAGTAGACCCATAAATAAACTACTTCAGAATCTTTGAGTCCAATCGATTCCACCCCAGTTAAGTCAAAAGTATCAGTGTAGAACTTTGAACAAGCCTTAAATACACGCTCGGTCCCGACACATAAATAAGTAATCAAGTTGTGTGGTAACAGGTGAGGCAATAGCGTTTATCCCGAGGTGTGAGTACGGGTATTAGATACGAGTATTCGTGAAGGACTGTAGTGAAATTTTCCTGCTAGTGGAGCCGTGGAGCGCTGAAGCTCGGCTCGTCTCGCGGCGGCGGCGCGCCTCTGACCTAGTTGCATTACGACCCACATTTGCACACACATTCGGGAATTTTAATATGACTTGTCACCATCCACTACCGAATACTTCTTATATTATAAAAGGAATATGGATTACAGCGAGCCAGTTGTACTCTAACGAGCTTCTCGTTTTAATAGAGCTGCGAAATTGTTCAATCTCAGCTTCCTTCTTTGTTTCTCCTTCGCATTAAGTGGAGACAGGTGACGGTACTCATTATCCTCGTTCTGTTTTGTAATTTTTGCATACTTTGTATTATTAGAACACAGCAACATAGATACCTACTAAAGAGCCTTTCATACCGGCATATCTTTTCTCTTTAGGTTCACATTTTTGTAAAAATCTTTCTCAGCCAAGACTAGATAATATTCTTTAGAGTAATAAAATTCTTAGTTTAAAACGCAAATGGTAAAGTAAAGTAGCTCGTCTTGAATGTGAAGTGAAGAGTCACTCTGGGCTTGTTTGCATACACGAGCGTGAAGCAACTTCTCGCAAATTAGTGCTCTTGTAATAGTTGCGGCTCAAATATTAACATTATGTCTGCCGCCTCGGTACATTCCAACACATCATATTATATTCAGTAGGTACTTTTAGGTGCTTTTGGCTATTATTAGAACTGAAAGAACATTCAACTAATATATATAAAACTCAGAAACGTGCGTCCTGATTTGGAACCATCTTTTTCTGACTGTGTGTGTATATTTTAAGACAAATTTAAACATATTCTTATGTCTTTCTTCGTCGATTTTTAGACTGAGTATAAAATCATAGCTTATTGAAAATCGGGACTATTGCCAGATCCCGATAGATTGCAAGAATTAGGGCACCTGGCAACACTCGACATTACATGTGCAAATATTCTACAAATTCGACAGCACAATAGGAGAACGCTAAAGTATTAAATGATATACGCTTAGAGTGGTCGTTATTTGGCATTGCTTTATTCCAATCTCGACTGCAGCCAGCGAACGTTTCAAATTCCTAGCATACGGAAATTTTTCCGCTCGAAATCACAAATAGATTTTACAAGTCGTGCAATCGATTTTCGAGGTAAGTAGATAATCTGATAGCTTGTTGAAGCCGGGTAGTATTGTGATTCCGCAATGAAGGCCTCAATCCCGGCCTCTAAACCGCGTCACCGTCTTTACATAGTCATGTTTTATTAATGTGATGCATAAATTACTTTGTGCAGCGCTCGTTCGGTGAGGAAATTACCGTGCCTTAGTGGAATACTTTGAGGTTTCATATCGACGGGACGACACTTTGATTGTTAATTTACACTGATCAGACTTCGTTGCATGGGATGGGTGATAGGTTAGTGATCTAGACGATGTGGCGTGATTAATCTTATCTCGTTTATTTAAGGCTTCAGGTATTTATTTTTTAGATTGCGAATATTCCCCATGGTTGTAAATATTAAGTTGAAGAATTTATGTAATATAAGTATGTAGAAGGATAAATAAAGATATATAATGCTATTTATAAAAGAACAATGCAGGTGTGAATGAAGATGTTGTTGGGAGACACAATTTACACAAAAATATTTCATTGAAACTAACCTCATTTCTATCGGTTGTTATTGTTCCGTAAAATTAATGATCACCGTAGTACGTCCCTTAATTCTTTCGGCGCGTCCTTTTTTCCTCAAGGAAAACAGTAATTAAAACTCCTCACTTTGTAGTCTGCCTACAATCTATATAGATGAAAAACAGCGGAGCAGACCGCACTATCCAAGCCACGGACCCCTAAAAACTTTAGAATGAAAACAAAGAGTAACAGAGCTGTATGTAACATGACCTAAGTTGCCGAAACTTGTTCGTTATAATTAGAGAGCGGCAGGTCGCGAAAATTAATACCCTCTCTCTTTTTGTGGTCGGTACGGCCGAAATAACCGAGTGTTCACGAGTGATGCCGAGTTTGGCCGAATCAGTTGTTATGGTATAAAGGTCTGTGTAACCTTTTTATAAAGTTTGGG
Organism: Hypena proboscidalis; assembly: GCA_905147285.1. Classification (NCBI taxonomy): domain Eukaryota; kingdom Metazoa; phylum Arthropoda; class Insecta; order Lepidoptera; family Erebidae; genus Hypena; species Hypena proboscidalis. Next base: position 13,396,014 of record LR990128.1, on the reverse strand, counting down.
TATGACCATGATTACGGCTGGTGAGTGATAATGGGAAACTTATTCACCATCGCGGCGCTGCAGCTGTTTTTGTATAAGAGTTGGGCTGCAGTATTAAATTTAATGTCGCTTTAGTTGCAGTCAATTCATTTTTGATCAGAATTCGGTTATTTATATATTAAGCTCGGTCTAAACCCAGTAATTTTTATTTAATGCAATATTCATCAATTATAAAAATATAATTAGCTTTAATCGTACTGTCTCACCTAAAACGAATTATTAAGTTTTTGTTTACATAATATTATAATGTCGTTGTATTTAATTAACACATGATCCAACTCATTACAAAGTATACAAAAACAATTAACAGTTGGATAACTGAAAAGCGTTTCGTAGCGGCGTAGCACTTCGTAGCACCGCAGCATAGACAATGTTCTCTTCATGCCATGTATACTATGTAACTTTAAGGGTAGACTCCAGAGCGCCATGTTTTCATACTAACATAATATAGGTTTAACTTTCATATATAAATATACATATTGGATCTTGTTATCTAACGTTTTTGTACGTTTTTTAAATTTCTGCTTGTAATAACTGAATAATCTTGTATGTTTTCTTTAATCTGAAACCAAATAGTGCATCCATTATAGCTGTTTTAATATTACGATGAAATAAAATAGCTAAAAGTACGTAACCCTAATTCCGTCAACAAAATAACTTTCATATTATTAAGTTTTATCTATTTTTATAGACAAATCATATTTTAGACACTAAAATGTATGTTTGTTCTCGGTCATTTTATCTAAATTTGTTGTACTCATTAATTGAGTTACATACAAACTGAAATTTAAATAATCATTTTGAAAATATTGGCGCTCATATTTTCAAAATTATTACTTTACTAATAATTTTAATAAACATGCATTGTTTGTGTTTTAGATATTACTTGTCTATAATAAAAAAAAAAGAATTTAATAATATTAAAATCAACCTCATATTACTTTTGTATGAAAACAGTCAAGCTATTGTGATTAAACAATTTAGTTCTATTCAAAGATCTTTGAAAGATCCTTGGTTCTATAAGATTTTTATTTTTAATCTGTCATTCCTATTTTATATGGCCTTTAGCTTTGTTTTGGCGGAATGGTAAATGTTTTTGTTAAATTACACTATTAATTAAACTTGCATTGGCTGTATCTAACGTTTTCGTAAGATTTTTGAATAACTGGCAAATCTTTTAAATTCTTGTATAATTTGATACTAAACTATTTTGTATCAGATTATCATTATCATTAATTATAGCTGTTTTTATATCATGATAAAATAAAATTACAACATTACGGCGACCGTAAGGTAGGACACCCTGCCAGGTGGACTGACGACCTGAAGACGGTCGCTGGACGGGACTGGATGCGGAAGGCGCAGGACCGGGTGTTATGGCGCACATTGAGAGAGGCCTATGTCCAGCAGTGGACTACGACAGGCTAAATGATGATGATGATGATGAAAATAAAAGGCTAAAACTACGTAACTTTAATTCCTCCAACAAAATAATACTTTTGCTGCACAATAACCGCAGATATCCAATTCAATCAATCAATATTTATCTAGATGCGAATTTGACAAACTTCTACCATTTTCTGTAGCGATGTCGGTGTAAAAACGAAGCAATTATGTAACGTCAGCAAATTAGTGCTAGTGTTGGCGGCGAGCCAGTGCACGCGGCTGCGACCCTCCACCGACTGATCGGATGTACGGCTTCCTACAGCCTTGGTGTAGAGCAGTGGTTCCCAATTAGTTTTTTCTACGTACCACTTTAAGAAAGACCTCCAACTTGCGTACCCCTTAATTGACCAGGGTCAATAAATCGGTTCAAGAGTAAAAAACGTTTTTTTTCTATTTCCAGCAAAACTAAAAGTCCTATGGAAAAAAGTCGAATGGCAAAGTTGTTGGTGATAAAAAGATCTATAACTTTTGTTTTTTGATTTACATTTTTTTCATATAACCTCAAAATTTATGTGAAAAATTCAAAAAACTAAGTTTTTGGTTTGGCTACTGCCGTTTAATTAAATATAATATTTTATTGGCAATTGTAGAAATAGAAATAGAGATTCTTTATTTATCAATGTAGGTATATTGAATTATTGTTTTTTAAGGATTTTAGTTTAGAGATTGCTGCGCGCACCCCTTGATGCAATCTCGCGCACCCCTGGGGGTACGCGTACCACTAATTGGGAACCACTGGTGTAGAGTAATAGACTGTGTTTTTACAATTATTTTACTTTAATTGTTTTTTTTTTATACTACGCCCACAGCGAACGAACGTGTAGTCCACCTGATGGTAAGTGGAGTACAGCCCATGGACATCAACAATCCACAAAAGCAGATTATAGATGCGTCGCTGCAGCTGACGACTACGGTGTTATGCCTTATGTGCCAGTAATTTCAGAGCCTGATCTCACCACCAAACCGGAACACAGTAACGGAAGCACTACTATTTGGCGGTAGGTTAAAGGTGAGACGGTGGTACTGCCGCCCTCGAGCTCATTCACAAGAGCTCTACCACTAGTACACCAGTGTTTAATCTATCTGCCTTGATGGTCAAGTGGTTAGCAAGCGTACACGCCTCTCACCGAGAGTAAAGTGTTATTTCCTACACGTAATTCACAATCGCAGCACGGAGTTGGAATTGTGCCCGGTGCTTGGCGAAAGACTCACCCTATTCCATGGGACCTAAAAATAACAGGTGAAGTGTGGGTGTTCCACATCTCTGTCACACCCTTCTGGGTAATATAGGCGTGATGTTATGTTATGTAGAATAAATAAATAATTAATAAATATTTCACAACTCACACACAACGCCATCTAGTCCCAAACTAAGCAGAGTTTGTACTATGGATACTAGAATAACTGATTTGATTGAATATACTTTTCTTTTGTAAATACATACATATTATACATAGAAACACCTAGACTAAGACAAACCCACATGTTCATGCACACAAAGATTTGTCTCAAGTGGGAATCAAACCCACGACCAGGGAGTCGCAGGCAGGTACACTACCCACTCCGCCATCCGGTCGTCAATATTTAAAATAAAAAGTACCACTTGAGAAGTCGCACTATCCGTGCTATCTTTTGTCACTGTGCTGCTCAAACATGATTCAAAATTTGAACGTTTTGTTTAGCAAAAGGCTTTACGTGGTTTGAAATTTTAAAGACAATATAGTTTTAAAGCCAATTATACAATGTCATTATGCAAAGCAATTCTTATGCTTGCTTCGCTCTTAGCGATTAAAAAAACAGCAATGGCAAAATAATTACCAAGCAAATTATAAGCTCTAAAATAACGTACCCCTAATAGTTATTGTTACATAAATAAAAAACTTCAATACGAACACGTGTGACACCTAGACGTACACTTCTTGACAAATAGTTTAAGCAAACCGAATACTTCCCCTAACGTACGAAGGGCAGTGGACGTATTGCTTGTCATTGCAAGCAGGGTCGGAAAGATACCTCTAATGGCTGTTGGCGCGAGGCCAATTGCACTGGGGCTGCGGCCCACTGCGGCCCGGTCTCGACGGGAAGCACACATGCTTGCCCAAATTTACACTGTTATTTTACAGCTTCAGTCGCTCGTTTGAGATGATATGATGCGACCAGTGGTGACCACATGCACAGTCACGTGGCTAGGCGTGTGTCGTCATTCATGTTAAGAGGATTTAGGAACTTCTCTATCTTGACTACCCAAGACAACAATGGTGTGACCTTGATTTAAATCCAATGAGTAGTGAACAAACTGCTGAAAATAACTATAAAAAGCCTTATCTTGATTCAGTATTGTGGTAAATTCATCAAATATTTGAAAATGTAAACAACTTACTTTTTGAAGTATTCTTATTTTAACAAAAATACCCCAATGTAGAACCTAGTGATTTAGATTTAGTGTACATTGCAGGCATTGTATATAAAATTATCATGTTCTAAAGAAAGTATCCTATATGATACATATAGGTTACACTAAATCTAAATCACTAGGTTCTACATTGGGGTATTTTTTCATTAAAGGGGTTGTGATATGTTTGCCAAAATTAGAATAAAAAAAGTAAGTTGTTATAATTCATAAATATTTGGTGAATTTAGATACATATCTAAGCTTTCAGCTACATTTAGAAGTAAAGTCATTATTTCTAATCAATTACAGTCATTAAAATTAACTTACTTCAATTTGAATCATAAGAATATTGTAGAATATCAATAGCCCGTTATCAACACGTCTCCATGCCTACGAATTTACTTTATTCTACCAGCTGGTTACTCTCGCTGGGGATGTAGCTATCTCTTTCATTGGCGCGACGCCAAGTGCACTGTGGGGCAGGCTGCAAACTCGACGATGATGCACACTCATGCCTGATCAGAGGCCTACGAGAGATTTGCGCCACTATCGCATTTCTTTTTGCAATACGTAATGTTTTATGCATCAAGGTTTTTGTTGGCTTATTCTTTTAATTCATAACATAATGCTTATAATGCAGATATATCATAAATAATAAAAATAATAGCAACCCTGAATCTAATACAAATGTCCCACTGCTGGGCTCGGGCTTCTTTTCATGATGAGAAGGGAAGATACATAATATCCATAAATATTTCAATTGATTCTTGACTCCGTGCTGCGACTGAGGATTTTCTGACGGAATAATTATAAATCACTTTAAAGATAAAAAATAGAGTGTTCATTTATCTTAATGCGAAGTGAAAAAACCCAGATACAGATTTTTCAGGATGTGTTCCATCTAAACTTAACTTAAGCTTATCGTAAATTCTAAAATTTTAAAAAGAATCTTGTAGCCTTCAAGACTCATTTCTCATTTTTAAATTGTGCAAATTTCAGCTCGTAACATGTAGCGATCGGTATTGAGTGCGGCTTCCCATGCAACCTCAATCCGCCGAAGGTCAGACAACCGTTTGACCTTACACCCGCGCCGGTAACGTTACACTGGTCGATTGACACATGTTCTCGGATATAGAGGCATATTTACTATGACATTTGTCCGAGGATTGTATCTCTTATCTGTTGAATTTTACTTCGAGCTTACTGACAGGTGTATTTGTTAGTGCTAGGCACTTGGTTTGGTTTTTATGAAATGCGAACTTCTAATTATGTGTGGATACTTAAAAATACTTAATTGGTTTTCTTTATTTATTATATATGTTCTTCTTCTTCTTCTTCGTCGTGTCGATGGCTGAGCCAAATTTCATTCTGACTTGCCATCGTGGTGAAAGGATTAGCCAATTCGCTTTGGAGAACTCGCGAATTGCCCAGGGTGCGCCGGACGTAGGGAATCGTTGTCTACGTCACACGGGGAGGCTCCTTTCATGCACCCCATGAACGACGATACATGAATACATGATACGTGGTAAAAGTTTTAATAATTATAGCTTGATTTGCTAAACACTTGCCGATTTATTTTCTTAATCTAGTCCTAAGCAAGCTTTTCTGGCATTGTTGGTCACAATCAAACTTAACCTATAACCTAATATTTTTTGACGAAACGAAAAAGAACGTCATTGTTGACTGCAGTTTCAACCATAGTTTTATCAGACACCTGTTTTGAACATGGTTTTATCAGACTTTATCAAACTTTTTTTTTAAACGACTCCCGCACTAGGAATAACTCCTGTGTCGCGGGGGTGTTCACAAACATACATTTCACACACAAAAAGCACACCCAGAGTCAGAACAAATCTTTGTGTGATTCACAAAGATTTGTTCCGAGTGGGGATCGAACCCACAACACCAGGGCAGTTGAAAGCGTCGAGGTGACTGCTTTAACCACTACGCCAACCGTGCACTGTGTTAACTAGGGCAAGTACGTAGAACATGTATTTTATAACCAACTTTGTAGCAATATATTATTGAACTGAAATCAACAAGAGGCTTCATTGTAATAGTCATGCAGCTACGCTACGGGTAGGTATCTATATACCAACCGTTCATTACATTACAGCGCAAGCGTTACAGTTTATCTTATCTATACATGTGTATTGTGTATTATACGTAATACACGTGTATTATACGTTATACCGATGTTAGTGAGTGATGGAACACTAGGATTGCAATTAATAGGGCAAGTATCGATTACGCAAACATATCACAACCGCTTTAATGAAATAGTTAAATTCTTCACAATTTTTTTTTTTTTTTTTTTTTTTTTTTTTTATTAATGATGTTTCTAAGCAATTAGATACGTCATAAAGATTACAATCTAGTCTAGATATAACATTAGAGACTAATGGGTAATTTAATTTTGACCTAAGCTACTAAATTAATTTATGCTAAGAATGTGTCCATTAACACCTATCTTATTGTCTCTATTATCGAAAATGACACTTTGTTCTTGTGTTCTTTTAAGATAGCACTAAACCACTTGAATCACTAATTTCACTGAACTAGCTCAAAAGGTTTCGTCCTTTTAAGTCTTCTAACTATGTCTGTGGTGTCAAGGAGCTGGATGGCCTCGACATTCACGTGTTGAAGAAGTCGTCGTTCATGAGCTTCAGCATACTGTTGTATTACACTGGCGACAAGGTTCACCTTCAGGTCACGATGGAGATCCTCATTTCTGATGTACCAGGGTGCATTCACAATTCCCCTTAATACTTTATTCTGAAACCTTTGGATTATTTGGATGTTACTTGGTTTGGTACAGCCCCAGAGCTGTATACCATAAGTCCACACTGGCATGAGGACTTGTTTATAAATAAGTATTTTGTTATGCACCGACAACGTGGAATGTTTACCCAGCAACCAGTACATTTTTTTATAGCGAAGTTCCAACTCACTGCGTTTATTTTTGACATGAGCCTTCCAGCGAAGTTTTGCGTCTAGTGTCATACCAAGGTACTTGGCTGAGTTCGCATACGGTATTATAAGGTGATTCAGATATACCGGTTGATAGTTGGCCTTTTTGTTAGTAAAGTCTATATGTATCGATTTGGATTCATTTAGTTTTATACGCCACTTCTTTGTCCAGTAAACAATGGTATTGACGGCAGCTTGAACCTTTTCCACAGCTTCTGCATGAGTGACTCCTGTAGCCATGATAGCTGTGTCATCCGCGAATGTGGCAATTATATTGTTTTTTAGCTCTGGAATATCACAGGTGTACAGTAGGTACAGCACGGGACCAAGGACACTTCCCTGTGGTACTCCAGCTTTTATTGGCGTCAGTTGCGAATACGCATCTTCTTGTCTTACTCTAAACATCCTTTCTTTAAGGTATGATTCCAGTAACTCAGAAAACTGTCTTGGAAGCATCTTTCTTAACTTAAAAGTTAAACCTACATGCCACACTTTGTCAAACGCTTGTGCTACGTCCAGGAAAACTGTAGAACAGACTTTCTTTTCTTCTAGAGCCTTTTATATAGTATTGGTGATACGATGAATTTGATCAACTGTAGAGTGGTTAGCTCTGAATCCAAATTGGTAGTCAGGAATCAGTTCTCGTTCTTCTATAAGAGGCTTCAATCGTCTTAATAGAAGCTTTTCTAGTAGTTTTGAGGTGATTGGTAGAAGCGATATAGGTCTGTATGACGCAGCCTCATGTGGTGGTTTCCCTGGCTTGGGTATCATTATCACTTCAGCAACTTTCCAGATTGTCGATACATGTTTTAATCTGAACGTAGCATTGATTAGCGTAGTTAGTTTGACAATAGCTCTTCGAGGAAGATTTTGAAGCACTACACCCGTTATAAGATCATATCCAGGTGATTTCTTGTGGGCTAGATGTTTTATCTCAAAGTAAACCTCTTTTGGCGTGACTAGTTTAATTTCTAATTCATCTGCTGATGTTTCGTCAAACAAAATATCTTCATCAATTTCTTCATCATTTGGTTGAAAAATTTGTTCCAGATGATCTGCGAATCTTGATGCTTTTTGTTGGTTACTTGTGGCCCACTGTCCATTAATTTGCTTGATGGGAGAAGCATGAACAATGGGTTTATTAAGATGTTTTGTAGCTTTCCATAGAGAGTAATCTGTCGCCTTAGAGCTTGTTAGTTGTCTGAGGTAGGTACTTGTGGTTTCGTCATTAAATGCCTGAATTGCTTTACTGAGTTTTTTTGTCAGGTTATTCAATAGGGTTTTATCTGGCGGATATCTCGTTTGCTGCCACTTTCGTCGCTGTGCCCGTTTTTGGACTAGGAGATTTCTTATTTCAATGGGATAAGAATGACTCACCTGTTTTCTCTTAATTTCAGGTGTGTTTTGCCAAGCGCAGCGCTGGATATTATACATGAATTCATATATTTCGGTATCTAGTTGCTGTGTGCTTTTAAGTGGTACTTTGAGATCAATAGAATCATCTAAGTCCAACTTGAAGCTATCCCAATCAGTATTTTTATTTACTAAGGTGGGGTATTTTTCTCTAGGCATTATGTTCGCACTGAGTGTTAAAATTATGGGGGAGTGGTCTGAATTCATGTCATAACCTTCCTTGATGTGCAAGACTCCAGATGAGATATTTCTATATATAAAAAAATCTATCAAGTCTGGAATTTTTTGGTTATCGGTGGGCCAGTAAGTCGGTTTCCCTGTTGAAATGACGTTACACTTTGTTTCTCTAACAGCGCATAACAGTTCTTTTCCTTTTGTTGTGGTCAATCTAGATCCCCAGTGTGTGTTCTTAGCATTGAAGTCTCCACCAAGTAACGGGTGGCGCAAAAGTAAAGACCCTATTTGGTTCAGCTATAACATTTTTTCTAAATTAGAAAACTAGATTTAGATTTTTTTAAATGTATATTTGTGCCATTAAATTTCGTACCATTAGGATTTAAAGATGATGTCTTTTAAATGGTGACCTCCAGAGTTGATACACCTTGAAGAGGATGATTTTCCTTCAAAATTGGTTATGAGTGACGAAGCGCATTTCCATCTCTCAGGGCATGTCAATAAGCAGAATACTCGGTTCTGGGGCACTGATAATCCGCGCATTATTCAAGAAACACCTCTACACCCACTAAAAGTTACTGTATGGTGTGGCATCTGTGTTGACAGAGTGATCGGACCCTATTTTTTCGAAGACGCTGGAGGCAATGCGATAACTGTCACTGGAGAACGCTACAGAACCATGTTACGTGAGTTTTTGATACCCAGTTTGGACGAATTGGGGCTGGAGCACATCTGGTTTCAACAAGACGGCGCTACGGCACACACAGCGCGCGACACTATGGACTTAGTGAGGGACGCTTTTCCAGACCGAGTTATCTCTCGTTTTGGCGATTTGCCTTGGCCTGCAAGATCACCCGATCTGACCAGTCCAGACTTCTTTCTTTGGGGTTTTTTGAAATCTCGGGTGTATGTGAACAAGCCACAGACTCTCGCAGCTCTAAAAGAAAACATTCGTCAAGAAATAACGAACATATCGCAGGAAGTGTTACGGCAAGTTATGCAAAATGTCATAAATAGGGCTCAAATGTGTATCAACTCTGGAGGTCACCATTTAAAAGACATCATCTTTAAATCCTAATGGTACGAAATTTAATGGCACAAATATACATTTAAAAAAATCTAAATCTAGTTTTCTAATTTAGAAAAAATGTTATAGCTGAACCAAATAGGGTCTTTACTTTTGCGCCACCCGTTATAAAAGTGTTATCGAGATCATTTAAGACATTTCTGTATTGCTCAGTTTTTAGTGCATATTTTGGTGGAAAGTATATGGCCGCTACGGTGAGGTTATAGCGCTTGGTTTGAATGCATACAGCTACAGTTTGTACGTATTTATCTTCACATTTATGATGAAAATAGTGATTAAGATCCTTTTTTATTATAACTGAGCTGCCACCTCTGGCAGTGTTATCTGGGTGCAATGCATGATAGCATTCGTAACCTTTAACTTTTATATGGGATTCTCTGGTGAAGTGTGACTCTGATATAAGGCACACATCGATGTTTTCCACATGTAGAACCGCTTCGAGCTCGTCACGATGCTTTAGCAGTCCATTTGCGTTCCACGCCATGATTTTCAAGTGCTTATTCATTTTTATTTTGAAGTAGGTACCTTGGAGCTATATTCTAATTTCTTCAACCTTTCATCAAAAGTGGTTAGGAGGTTGAGAATTTTTTTGATATTATCATCAGTATTAGAGTTCGCTGGGTTGGGTTGCACCTGTGGTTGTTGGCGTTGTAAATGATGGTTTTTTGTCATTTCAGCATAGGATATACTGTTGGTGGTGCGCTGTGAATAGCGTGCTATATCTTTGGGAGCACTTTTAGGCTGAGGGGTGGGGGTAACTTTTTTCTGCTTAATAGCATTGTTTTTGAGGTTTTGTAGCTCCTTGGCAACCAAACACCCTCTATAGTTGGCTGGGTGTGGTTCACCACAGTGAACACACTTTGGCTTAGAATCAGGCAGTTTCTGACAGTCAGCCGTTAAGTGTTTACCTGTACACTTTACGCACCTGGGTTCTTTCGAACAGTTTTTAATAATAATTATGTTTCTGCTAAATCCACCAATCGATAACAAGAATGAATCGCCACCATGATATTTCTTATTTGTTCATATATTTATCTTTATTTTATTTATTAAATGTTTACTTTATTTGTATTATGCATATATTTTCATTATGTATTCATTAATTGTATTGATTTTGATTACCTTTCATTTCAAATCAAAACGCTATATTTTATAACTTCACCTGCCTTGTTAAATTCTCCCAAAGGTAGACTGATATCTATATGGCATTAAGTCCGCCTTGTATACATTTAGTATATGAAGATTTTAAATAAAATAAATAAATAAAATTCCTTATTTTAATTGCATTTCTAACCGTGCACTAAAGAGAGTTGCTATAGAAATGTTGCACTAAAAGCTTCATTTATAAATAAACAAAATAAAAATAAAAAGCCTTTATTGCTGTAGTACAAAATATACCAATATTAAAAAACAAATATGCCTATCTATATATATATATATATCTATACCTATTTAATATTAACGAATTCTTCTAAACTAATATCTAGTTAAAAAAATATATAATTAGTATCTATGGGCAAACGGTTGTAGTAATTATACAGCTTGTCTTCCGACAAAGGCCTCCTCTAAAGATTTCCATCTAGTCCTGTCTTTTGCTGTACGAGTCCACGTTGGACCTGCTATTTTCTTGATGTCATCCTCCCATCTCATAAATTGTCAACCTGCTTGAAAGCTTCATTTACCGTTAATTATATTATTTCAGCGCAAGCATTTCACGTGTATTAATTATAAATGTATTGTCGATCCTCTATATGTAAGTAAAGTGAGTGATGGAATCATAGAAGTGCAATTAATATGTGTATTGGTTACGCAAAATATATTGCAACCGCAAACACCTTAATAAATTAATCAAAGTTTAGTAAGAGAAAAATTATTTCCCAAAAAAAAAAATTGTGAAGAAAAACTGATTAAATTATGTCCACACAAACATTTCAAATCAAATACCTACACGGTGTTCACTAGCACCATCTATTACGATTTTATTAGAACAAGACACTCGCCCAAGCCGCGTTTGAATATGAAAGCGCGAGACATGTGATTTTTCCATAGACAAAATTACCGTACCGTACAATATTTGATAACATCAGTGGTACCGATAACCGTGTGGGTCGATTTCAGAACTTAACCGTTTGAATGACAGACGACTGCCATTCAAAATTCAAAATTCAAGATCCTTTATTTGTAGATCATAGGTATCTGATATTCTCTTAAATAATGATAACATATTGATCGCTATGTCTTGCCATCATTGGCGTACAAATATTATAACATAATACATAGTTAGAATATAATAGTAGTAGAAGGTAGTACAGCAATATTATTATAATTTACAATTGATAGCTATTTATCAGTTAGATATTTATTCACTGTATAATAAGCTTTTGTGCATAATAATGTTAATTGTTCGTTTTTAAAATCAATTATATTTTCTTTGTCTCTTATAAATTCTGGTATCCTATTATGGATCATAGGGGCCATGCCTAAATTTATTTTTGAAAATAGTGCCATCTCATACTAATGTCTGTACACTCTATACTGCTGACTAGAAAATATAAAGCGCGCTCTTGAGTAGAATGTACCCTGTGTTTGGTGCTGAAGTCAGCCGTGCGGGTCGATCGATCTTGCAATTTAAGCAATGCTAAGCGCGGTCGGCCGTAAATGGGTGACCATCATTAACATAACGAGTTTTCCTCCGTGCCTAGTATCTTTCTAAGGTATCCTTGAAATATTATAGTTTCTATTTACGACCAGAGACATCTTTCTTGCCTATGTATCTGCGGACTCAATATAATAATAACCGGCAATTAACTAACTAAAAGTTATTCAGCGCACAGCAATTTACACTACCATTATTTTCCCAGCTCAAATAGCTTGCGGTTGTATATCCGTCTGGCTCGGGCGGTTATAAAAATATCAGTCGATTGAACATCGATAAGTGAATAAATCGAGTAGTCGAGCAGAGCGGTAATCGATGCCGTGGTTCAACGGATTAGGCGAGGGATCCACAATGCGGATAGAGAGGTTTCGTAAATAACCTGTACTACATTGTTATTGCCTCATGTTTTGAAATGGTAGAACTATTGTAATTGGGCGAGACACTTGGCTAATTTATTTCTTAAGAAATAGGAAGATATGAACAGTTGAACTATAAAGCCTTTCTCAAGATTGTCGTCGTTTCTTTTGAGTAATATTTAGGAGAAAGCGATATATATATATATATTTATATATATATATATATATCTTTCTATTAAAGATCTCACCGTACTATGTAAGCAAGTAAGGAATTTTTGAATCTGAAAATGGTTGTCATGATACTTATTTATCAATGCCTACTTTGAGAAGAAAAGAATTGGCGAATCCGGAAGGGGATAATCATAATGCAGCTATGAGCTAAATGCAAATATGTCCTATTCTTCATTGTCTCGCGTTGTGTTAAAAACAGCTTTGTGTGCAAATTGAAGCTCAGGTACTACTTCCTTGAAAATCTCAAAACAGTACAGAAAACGGGGAATAAGCTCGCGTCAAAAGGAATCCAATTTCGATCCCAACAATCCGACTTCGAGCCAATGCAGGATCTACACCATCTACACCGTCTCGTCTGTAAAAGAAAACAAGTTTCTAAAAAAAAATAAACAACGCGATCTCGAACCCATCTCAATTTTTCTCCACTGCTGTGTTGTGAGACATTGGAGGTGAATTCCTTGTTAGCAAACTACGTGAATGAACCAACAACTATTTTCTTTCCATATTTTGTGCATTCTTGCCAACTTTAGTATTTATAATAATACTGGCTTAGGTTAGGTTTTTTAGGTTGTCCCAGACGGTGTAATATAACGTTACAGATTCTACTATAACACTAGTGTGGGAGGAGAATTAAACATTACAGTGAGCAACTCGTGTGTGATACAAATTGTTTTTCGAAAAATTGTTACATTACAAGCGAAGCTCGTCAGTCAGGGAAGCAGTTTGTAATGATATGTTCAAAATCGAGTCTGTAACGTTAGGGTCGCAGTTGACAGGTAGCGGAGCATATTTTCTTACAAAAAAGATGCACGCGCAATCACCACGTCTGCGCGCGCATTCTTGTAAATATGTATACGTACGTCGGAAGTTGACGCTGACGCTTGCTTTCAACTGCAAGCTTTACATTACAGGGGAATGCTCGCGTTCTGGAAGTAGGTTATGTGCGCAAAATTTCTTACGACAGGATGGGAAAATGTATCCATATCTGTCGATTAGTCTCTATCCACATTCTGCCACATAATGTAACATGCTTGCGCACCGGCTCCTCTAATTGGGGGCTTAATGTAGCAAACCATGTGTAATGTCAACATAATTGGAAGGGCCCACTCCTATACTCATTATTAATGTGTGGCTCATCGATTCTGCGGCGTAGATTTATAAAATAAGGCTTTATTGCTTCGATTTATTGGCGAAGCTTATTAATCAGACGATGGCTGCTTTTACCGATTTAAGGATATATTTATAGAGAACATAATACTGCCGTGACTTTGTAACATTATTCAAATTATGAAATACGGGTGTTACTCACGTAATGTTTTGCAGTGCAAGACTGGCTGCGACTCAGGCGCGACGCGACGTGTCGCACTCTCTTGAAAATGCCTAAAAGTATAGGTGAAACTGCGGTCGACTAAATAGACCAACATTACGTGAGTAACATCCGTATTTCATAATTTGAATAAGAACATATATATGCTCTGCAAAAATATCAGTTCTAAGTTTGAGTTTTGCTTATGTTCACTTTTTCATCATTTGTATAGCGTGACAAAAGTAATACTTAACTTTTGTATTAGGTATATTTGCACCCTCTATCACATGGACCGAAAACATAACGGGTGTTATGTGGGTGTCATACATCTCTGCAACACCCGGTAAAATGTGGTTAGTAAATGCGTGATTTTATGTTGCTGTTATAATATTTGCGGGGTTCATTAGACTTATATCAATGTTCAAGGTCTGATGTTAAATTTCGAAAAGTACTCAGGGGTTCTTCCATAGAAATCTTAATAACAAGGCAATAGAAATGTCAAAGACGCGTTACCTTGTCGCCGCGCATGTGTCTAGTCGAACACAAGTGCGAGTTGAGGAGTTGTCGTGGTTACCAGTGTTGTTTGGGACGCCTAAAGATTATTCGTTTTTAGAAAATATTGCTTAATGTCATCGCAAAAAGAATAATTTTGTTTGCAGGAATACAAAATGTATGTGTAGGCGAAATTGTGTTTTTATTGTTTGGTTATGTAGTGGTATTTGAAAACCGGCGACATGCGTCCCAGTGTTAAAAGATAGTCGATAGCATTTCTATTGACTAGTTATTAAGATTTCTATGGGTTCTTCGATACTGGTTCACATAGACCGGTGTTTGGGCTCTTTGGATTTCTTTCAATGAGCACTTTCATTACAAAATAAGTAATTAAAAACAAATGCAGTTTAAAATATTAAAAACCGAGCAATGTGGTTGTGTGTGTGTTTAGGCTTTATTGATATATAACAGATAATACTTTTGTTTCATCAAGTATCCGAAGGACAAGTTTCACCAGTTCTAGATAAGTCCATGATAGCCTTTTCAGAACTTATTTCCCAGACCTTTCCGAAGCTTCATCAAGCACCGGATTTAAGTACATTAACACTAAATAAAAACTACTAGTCAACTCTCCCAACTATAAAAAGTTAAAAAGCTCAAATTAATAGGCGAAGTACAGATTATTTTTTAAAGGAGCGACTTGACAATGCTGAGCCTTTATTGACTAAGTCGTTGTAGTCGGGGAGGCCGGGCGATGCTACTCGTGCACGCGCCACTTGTTCACGGCAAAAGAAACACTTGAAATTCGTCTACGTCGCCTTGCCTACTTTACTTAGGCCGTTCAATTTAAAGCCGTGGCTAGTCACGTTTCGGTTTTATTTACTTACTAGATGTTACCCGCGATTTTGTCAGCGTGGGTTTTGATATTATGAACAAAAAGTGCCTTGTTGGTTTAGTGGTTAGTGTATGCAAAGCGTATTCAAAGAAACAAACTACTTTCACCCGCGGTAGCACTTGCGTGGTTAATTTCAGAATAAAAGTTTAACTACACTCATGCCGAGTTTCCGTTTAGTACTTTTAGTGGTAAAAAATTGTAAGATACAGGCTGACAGACTGTATGTCTGTCTATCTGTCTGTCTGTGTATCTTGAACATCTTTACCGCTACAACGTAATTTTTATTTCTTTGTAGAATTACCTTCAATAATAATTTTCAAAATATCTTCAATTTACAGAAATGAACTCTCTCTCTTAAGTATAGATTGATGTTTCTAACGTAATCTTTTTGCATGGTTTTTCAATATCTTGTTTAAGAAATGGTCGGCATTATATTGAAATTTTAGAACAAAGTTTACACAAAATTAAATGGTATCTAGTGCTTTCACTACTGTCTTAAACTTTTGCTATGATATTAGTCTCTTAAATAATTTGCATATATTATGAGGTATAAAATCGTAGTCCTCAGCCGTAGCGACACGTCCTTAATGTACTTTTGTGAATTATTGATGTTTATAATTAGGCTGCTACTTACTATCAGGTGGACTACACGCTTGTTCGATTGTCGCATTGTACAAAAATAGTCAAATAATGCTTGGAATCGAAAGTTAAATAATATTCGTTGATAAAAAATAAATACAATTTGTAATTCAGCTGGATTCAGCCATCGGATCGTATTAAGTAGTAAACAAAATAATTGAAGGTCAATTTCAACACCAATTTTCACTTTCAATCGTAATATTTATTCAGTATTTTTAGTTTTATCGGAAAACCGTGGAATTTTCCATTGAAGCGAGCAAATGTTTGTATACAAATAAATAAAAAATAGGCGCGTCCGTGTCTATTTCTAGGAAGCGAGTAATACCGCGCTGTACGTCAATGCTCTTTTATCACTTTCATTTACTGACCGACTGACCTTTAGTCTGCCGTAGCTATTGTTATAATATTCAATGTTTTACGATTCATGTAGCAAACTGGATTGTGGCTTAACTAATTAAATATTTGCAACAGTGGTACGAAAAAATGTTGTTTAAACTACCATGAATACTTAAATATTCAGTGCCAGTTTTACCAGATACCGGTAAATTTTATCCGACATATGAAATATAACCAAGAATCAAAGTGACACAATTTACACTTGTTAATATTGAATGTGCTAATGCGCTATATGTTTATCCTACACCTTAGGTTTATATGACGAATATGAATCTGGGACTAAGCCTTCTATGTAAATGTTTTAGGGGTCTACTTACAGCTTTTGCCATTTAACCAAAAAATATACAAATTTATCTAGTCTCTAATATATATATATTTATAGTCATTCGAAATTTAAACACAAACGTCGTCACTGTGGTCAGTGTTTTTTTCTACCAATTAAAAATATTTTGAACAAATTGAACTTTGAGATCATTCAATTTGTTTTGCATCCATCCTGTATATACAGCCTGCAAAAGAACCATGTCTAGGGCTGGTATAGTTCTCCGCATTGTTTGTTTACGATAAAACAAAAAACAACAAAGCTCGCCTTTTCCCAGGAATCGGCGAGTTCCCGTCAATGCACTTGCATTGTCTTATAGACCGGGTGACCTATAACATAGCTGGATTTTCAGACAATATTGTACTCCTATCTTTTTCATTTTATTTATACTTGTATATCTGCCCACTGCTTGTGCATACAACATGTTGTGGACTTATACTGTGAATGTTATGTCAAATATTCGGTTTTTTTTCTTTTATAAGAACCATCGCCTGACTATAACAAACACAACAAAAGGAGAATCAGTAATATCGATCCAGCCTTTCACTCGTGATGCCGTGACAAGGAGAAATAGGTATTCATCTATATTTATCTAGATTAAGTATATATAACCAAAATACAATTGTAGATGCGTCGGTTCATCTGACGCTTACGGTGTTATGCTTCATGTGCCAGTTAATTCAGGGCTTGATCTCACCACCTAACTGTAACACAGT
The DNA here is from genome assembly GCA_905147285.1 of Hypena proboscidalis. Taxonomy (NCBI): domain Eukaryota; kingdom Metazoa; phylum Arthropoda; class Insecta; order Lepidoptera; family Erebidae; genus Hypena; species Hypena proboscidalis. The sequence goes on along the minus strand of LR990128.1, from coordinate 13,378,484 downwards.
AATGCAAGCACTACTATTTAGCGGCAGGTTAAAGTGTTGCTTCTGCCCTCATGCTCGGTTATAAGAGCTCTAACACTACCTATATATAATGAATTAGAAATAAATATTCACTCGTGTGTGTGTGTGAGTGTATGGGTGTTTATGAAGATTGCTTATGTATTTTGAAAAAGGAACTAGCCTTTACAACTATAATTTGAAATTTGTAATTAGGAACCTGCCAGAAAATAGCGCTAAAATATGTTTTTCCTTAAAAGTAACAAGGTTGAACTAGTAGGTACATATATTCCATTTAAAAGTTTTAGTTATAATATAATCATGTACCTATTCACTGCATAAAAGTATTAACATACTTACTACCACTATCTGAGTGATAAAAGTTTAATCTATTACAATTAATATAAACCGCTTAGGTACTAAAATTGCTTTATAATGGGTAAAGTCGATAATATTAATATCATACTGTTGATAAACAAAGGGATTTCCCATTGCAATCCACACAGACCTACGCCAGCCACTCAACAATTTACCTGGAAGTCCTCCGTAACGTAACTGAATAACTCCGTTTGTATACAAGTACTCGGCTTCCAGGAAGGCTTTGCAGTCAATGCACCTGAATGTTTCATTGACCGAGTGCCCTACACGGCTTTATCTGTGTCTGATAGTTAAATTCAATATGTATACTGCATTGTGCCGAACAAAGGATGTATTCAGATATTCGTACTAATAGATAAAATATGAAACAAACTCTTTCAAAACTTCTACTTACTAATGATATTATTATTCTTACCTTTAGTAAACACCACAATATATATTTTAGTAGATACCAATTATAGTTTTAAGTAACACTTCTGTTTTTATAGCAAAACAAAACAACCTTTGCGAATTAAAAAAAAACTCGCGATTTGAAACATTTTAAAAAATTAACTTAATAAAAATAGAAATAAAAATTGTGACGATCAAGTGAGGGTAGTGGACAATATCCGCGCTTCACGGAGACGACGCTGATCTTCAACAGTCGGCTCGTGACCACGAATGAAGCAAGTCATTTCGAAACGTCGAGCATAGGTATTTATTTACTTTTATAATAATTACGCGATTTAGACCCGTTGGCTAAGTTTAAAAATAAAAACTCGTGTTTATTTTATAAAATTCACTATTTATTTTCACTAAATCAGCTAAAATTATCCAGTTTTTTTTATAAAATGGATTGCAATACACTAAATTCTACGTCAACCAGGCAACAATTTACCTGTGTAAACAAACTCCCACCCATCGCATACCTACGACGGCGCGCGCGCTGCCGGCCGCCGCCGAACAATGCCGAGTGGAGCCGATCGTCGCCCCGCTCCTCGCCCTGCACCTCGCGCTGCGGCTATATAAGCCGAGCGCAGCGGTGCCATAAGACAGTCGGACAGCCGGACTAGTGCGCTCGGGCCGCTTCCAATACTTGGGACGGTACAGAGCCTCTAATCTCGCTATTCTCACACACTCATTCGTACTTCCACACTGGGATGCGTTTGACGTGTTTGTTCTAGTTTTATAGTCATTAGAATTCAATTGTTTTGTTTGTTTATAATTTAAATAAACTTTTCTAAACTTCAAGTGGTTTGTTGTGGATCGCCGTCCGTAAATTATAATATATCCCCAAAGATATATTACAGTGGCGCACAACGTTGGGCAAAATATAAATTATTTACGAAGACTGCGACCCAAGCCACATCGAGTCAGCACCATGGCTATGACAAATGAGCAGCTCCAGCTCCTTCTAGCTGCTATATCGGGAAGAAGAAGATCGTTTGCATCCTGCCAGATACATTACAATGGAGAGAAGGATAGCAGCAAGCTGGAGGCTTTCCTGGCGGCCGTCGACATTTTCAAGAAAATTGAGAAGATCCCGAACGAAGAGGCTCTCACCGGACTTCCCCTCGTACTCACTGGCGATGCGGGAATATGGTGGCAAGGAGTCAAAACAACTGTAACCACCTGGACGGACTTTGTGAAGAAGATACGGCATACCTTTGCTCCAAAGAGGCCCGCTTACCTACTTTACCAGGATCTCGTCGGTGACAAGCAGAGAGATGATGAGTGTGTTGATTCGTACATTGCCCGGAAGAGATCGATTATAGCCTTACTCCCCGCACCCGCACTATCGGAAGAACAGCAAATCGACATGATTTTTGGGCAGATAAAACTGAAAGTTCGTGCCCGCATTCCTCGGGAATCAGTCAAAACTTTTGATGACCTGCTGATATCGGCTCGAGGAGTGGAACAAATCCTTTTGGAAGCGTCCACATCATCATCTACCCCAAGTAATGCAGTTACACCAAAAGGTGAAGTACGCTGCCTGTACTGCAAAAATATTGGGCATACAATGGATGTATGCCGCAAAAAAATTAAAGCTGACAGTGAGACTCCACAACTCGAGAGGAAAACCACTGCAGTCATGACCCAGCCCCAGCAGATGCTTTCTCCATCACAACCGAAATTTTCATGCTACGGTTGTGGTACACCTTGGTTTTACAGAAGCAATTGTCCAAAGTGCAGTAGTACGGTGAAGACAGAAGAAGTTGGATTCTGCGCAATAGACGTACATTTGGATACACAAGCCCGACCTGTAGTGTACATCACAATCGAGGGTGTCACTGGCACGGCACATATAGACACAGGTGCAAAAACGAATGTTGCGTCATGGAGCTTGTACAAGATGCTTCTTGCAAAAGGATACATTTTTAGCCAAGAAGTGGTAAATGTAACGCTCGCAGATGGTGCATCACGTCGACAAACAGTCTTTACTTTCATGGCTACTGTTGAATTGGCTGGACGGATGATCAAGACAAGTTTTATGGTTCTTCCAAACTCCACCAACAACAAAACGCTGTTAGGAATTAGTTTCCTGCAAAAGGCTGGCATTATACTCAATATGCCCCAATTCACATGGACGTTCATTGATGAACCAGAAGAGGAGCATGAGATGTATAAGGAAGGCTTCGCTATTCTTAAAGATCCACATGATTTGGCTCCAGTTGACATAGTAGAAACTATGAAACTGCCGTCACCAAATACACCATTACGGCCAACAAGGCTATCACCGATTGAATCCCCTACCAGTACTCCGACAAAAGGAATGGACGGATCTGATGTGGTCCAGATTTCGGAAGATTCGGGAAGGATCGAGCCACCGCCAGGTCTACTGACACCACCACGGGAATATCAAATGATTCCATTTGAATTATCGGATACAACTCCTCAACTCAAGCGACGTCGTGATGGAGTCTTATTCGATGGCTATTCACCTAGTCTGAACTACATGCTTCGAGATGCTCAAACTAACGCCCACCGTGCTGAAGTGGAGTTGTCCCCGCATTTTCAAGCATTATACGACGCACCCAGCAGAGATAATGTTGAGATTGCAACTATCGATGCTACTGTAGACTGCAGTAATCAATTAAATGATTTGTTATCCTTTCTGCAAACATGTTCGTGGTATAGAAGATTTGTGAAGGACTTCACGAAGATCGCTGAACCTCTCACTCGTCTTACCAAAAAGGTTGCTGCATGGACATGGGAACAGGAACAAGTGAATGCATACAGTCAACTCAAACTATGTATAACATCCGCTTCCATTCTGTGCCAAGCTGATGAGACTCAACCTTATGTGATAAAAACCAATGCTAGTAACTATGCCATCGGAGCAGCTTTAAACCAGGGGGAGAGAGAAACAGAGAATCCAGTCGAATATGCAAGTTGGATTTTCACACCTCCTGAAATCAAGGAACAACGCAATCCAGCTTCTGATGTCCTAACCTTGCCTGGACAGTCTAATTCACCGCTTGGTATATATCATTAATCTACTTTAACTCCCTATCATAGCATTACAGATGATGTACCTCAGCCAGTGCGTCCTTTACGAAAACGAGGACGACCAAAGAAGACACCGTCGATGACAACGCCGACCCAAAAAACCTGCGATGCTGCGTGGACGACCCCGCAAGTCTACCAGCACTTTCAACGATTCTGCCTCATCGTCGGGACGACTTCAGAGGCAGAGGGGGAGACTGTAAACAAACTCCCACCCATCGCATACCTACGACGGCGCGCGCGCTGCCGGCCGCCGCCGAACAATGCCGAGTGGAGCCGATCGTCGCCCCGCTCCTCGCCCTGCACCTCGCGCTGCGGCTATATAAGCCGAGCGCAGCGGTGCCATAAGACAGTCGGACAGCCGGACTAGTGCGCTCGGGCCGCTTCCAATACTTGGGACGGTACAGAGCCTCTAATCTCGCTATTCTCACACACTCATTCGTACTTCCACACTGGGATGCGTTTGACGTGTTTGTTCTAGTTTTATAGTCATTAGAATTCAATTGTTTTGTTTGTTTATAATTTAAATAAACTTTTCTAAACTTCAAGTGGTTTGTTGTGGATCGCCGTCCGTAAATTATAATATATCCCCAAAGATATATTACACCTGGAAATACTCTGTAAGTAAATAGAAGACTGAATAGCTTCGCTTGTATACAAATACTCGGCTTCCAGGAAGGCAGTATCGCAGTCAATGCACCTGATTGTTTTACTCACCGAGTGCCCTACACTGCTGTTTGTATCTGTTAATTAAATCTCAATACGTAGAGACATTGTGTCGAACAAAGGACGCCTTCAGATAATCTTAATAGATGATTATTCTGATGTAAACAGTTGCAGTAGCGGAAAATGTGCACTGTTTATTAATCTATCATTTGATAGGAGGATAAGTTGTTTGCTTATTTAATGCTAGCATAATAACTTGTTTGTTTATTACTTTATTGATATAGACTTTATGAATGAACTATCTGTAATTCTGTATACACTTAAACATTGTTCTATTTGTATTTATGCTTGGGATGAGTATTTTTTTCATTAAATATTTTCATCGTCGATCTATTATGTAGGGTGTGTGCTGCCACGCTGATTTGGCTCGTCTCCCTTAGGATTGGCCACTGTGGACAAAATTCAGTTTGGGTACAAAAGAAAATCTACAGGTATCTAGAAATTTGGTCATGGTAATCATATTACAAGATACGTGGGCAAAATATGTACATTTATTTAATAAATTGTTTTAAAATTAAATTCTTTTTTTCTAGCTAGTGATTAGGTAAGGTTAGGTTAGATTTTCGGGCTTGAGAAGTAATTACCATTATGAGTTCTTTTTATTCATTAGGATAGGGTTTGAGAGCAAAAGCTATTGGCTGTGTAATAAACAACTACAGCACAATTCGCTTTTAGTGTAAAGGATCAGCTAATTACCTTTAGCGTGTAAACGTTTATTAGCTCTTGCTTTGATCGAATCCAGATTTAACATGCAATCATACATTAGGTGCGTTACCGTTTCACTTTACCGGCAACATTAAATAGGCCATCGTTCTGTTTGAGTTGAAATCATAAAAGTTGTTCTCGTCTATTAATCCGTCGAGCGGGGTGCCTCGGAGCCGAGGGGGGGAGGGGTGGCGCCGATCAAACAGGCCGGGGAATCAATATGGCCGCCGCCCAGCTGATCCGTGACCTCCGCATCCAGTACACCCCGCGCCTCAAACCCTCCCTCTTCAACCGCCCGCCGCCAAACTTGACGCTTCTCTTTCGAAGTTTTCTCATGACGATCTCGATGTTGCTCACTGACTATATATTTATTCCCCACTTACTTATATTTTCCGCCAGATCCGGGATATTAATTAGAAGTAAATTCCGATGTTTTATATCTTGCAAACTACCAACAACTTCTTTACGCGTATCGTATTGGGGTTCATCTTGGCTAATATATTTTTCAATCAAATAATAATAAAATCGAGTACGCCTTAAAATACAGCCTTATGGAAATTTGTTCGATTAACTGAGTTTATTAGATCAAATTGGTGTTTGAGTATCTCTGTAATATAGGGCGGTATAGCGCAAGATTACTTTTTGTGAGAATTATTATAATATTTACAATTCAAATTATAATTACGATGACGTATAATATTGTTTTTACACACTGCGATTTACTAATGTTAGCTTATAAGGAATCAAAATAATACTATTTGTGGAGCAACCAAGATTTTAGTAAACCTGATGAAGCAACTATTAGAAACTAGAAAAAAAAAACCGGCCAAGTGCGAGTCAGACTCGCGCACCGAGGGTTCCGTACAAACCTGTAGGTATATAAGTAAAAGTTATGGTATTTTTATTGCTAAATGAAATCCATAATTTAAGATTTTCGGAATTTTTCCTATATGTGTACTTTATAACGTTGCTTCATGCCAAATTTCAAGATTCCAGGTCGTCTGGAAGTATCCTTTAGGTTTTGATTCCCTTGCGAGTAGTTGCGAGTTTCAAAATATGCGGCTTTAATTGCTGTATCTTTTGATTGCGTTGACGTAGAAGTTTGATTTTGTTACAGCTTAAAGATATTATAGACTTGAGTATTTGTTAAGAATTTCAATATAATACCACTACGCGTTCATGAGTAAAGGGGTAATAAGTTTAAAATTATTAAAAATATTTTTATTATATGATGTAACTAAAAATTTATGCTTTTCGCAATTTTGCCTTTATCTGTGTTATAAGACGTTGCTTCGTACCAAATTTCAAGATTCTGAGTTCACGGGAAGTACCCTGTAGGTTTTGATTCCCTTGCGAGTGTCGAAAATTTGCGGCATAAACGGGAGTATCTTTTGATCGCGTTGACTTAGAAGTTTGATTTTTTCACAGCTCCAAGAGACCATAGACTTGAGTATTTGATATGAATTTCAGCTTGATACCTGCACGCGTTCCTGAGAAAAAAGGTCTTGACAGACAGACAGACAGACGGACAACAAAGTGATCCTATAAGGTTTCCGTTTTTACCTTTTGAGGTACGGAACCCTAAAAATACTATAAAGTATGAAATACTTAAATACTTCTTACTCAACGTCTCGCCTCATCTATGAAAAACTTGAAAGAATAGCGTAAATAGCCTTGAGGTGCCTATATTTCAAGAATTACCACGTATTTCTAATCTAGCTTCTAAGCTAACCGCTAGATGCAAATATCCAAGTAGCTTTAGGTATACGAAAAACAATAAAGAAGCCTTTAAAGTTTGAGTGTGGGCAACTCTTTATCCTCAATCAATTTCTTTAGAATCCCATCATCAGATCGTGACCTGGTGAAAACCGGACTACATGACAAGTATACTCTTTCAGCCAATTAAGTAATTAACGTCTCAAATTAGTCCAGGCGTCTTCAAGTAATCGGCAAACTAAACAAATTGAGAACCCCTCCTCCTTTTTTTGAACTCGTTCAAAAAAGATTACAGATATGTCGTTACATAGAAAATGTATGATAAAGTGCCCCTTGTTTAATTATACAGGGTGTTATTACACCGTAATCGATGGCCGTAGATCAGTGCATCGATGAATCGGTGCCATAAATTAGTTGACAGTTTTACTTCACTAAAACAATCGAATGACGTTTACTCTTCTGCCGTTTGCTATCGATCGAAGATCGATGGATTAGTGTAATAACACCCTTAGGATGTAATTTTATTACCGAACCAGAAGTCGGTATAGCAAGCTACTAATTTTGGTGATTTGTGGTGACTTCATCTTCTGAACTTATTCACAAAAACTCTATCTTCTTCGAACCAATCAATTCTGATGTAATCCGTTAAAATTCTTGTGTTCCTTGAAGAGTTAAAATTATGAATTAAGAATCTGAATTTCGGGGTATGTGAGCTCGCTCTTAAAGTGTACATTTTTGCCATAAAAATATAGCCAAAACATCCATGCGACAAGCCCGTAGAATGTACCGCGATTTGTTTTTGTTTTACGTTCCGCATTTACTTTACGTGGATCAAAATGAAAAGTTTAATAAAAATGTTTTCATGGGATAGTTGTTATATTAGCGAATTATAAAAAGACACTCATATATGTATGTATGATCGTTTGTATTTTGATTACAAATAGGTCTTCTAAGTTTATAGAATCATTCTGTTTCTTGTGTGTTTGAAGCGAGGTATGTTACTATTTTCGTGGATGGTGGAAGGTTCATCTTTAACCTGAAGCCAAAAAGTAGTACTTGCATTACTGTGTGCCGATTTGGTGGTGAGATCAGGCCCGGCAATAACTGACACATTAGGTATAACACTGTAGTCTTCAGATATAACGACGCATCTGCGATCTGTTTTCGTGAATTTCTGACGTCCATGTGCTGCTTAGTTACCACTTACCATGTAGAGGAATGCACGTCTATTCACTACATATCTAATAATATCTATACTTATATTATAAAGAGATGTTATCTTAATGAAAATTTGTTTTGACAAATAATAAAGGCTACTTTTTATCGATGTACCACGGGGGCGAAGACGCGAATAGATGTTAGACTCGTATAACAATAATGCAATTAAAAATAAATAAATAAAAATTCTTTATTTACACAAAAGATGCTTACATTTGGTTGTTATATATTTTTTTACAAATGTTGGTAAGTTTAGATTAGATAACTAAAACTGATTCCCAAACTAGGTCAAGACCTGTATCTTGGGATCCAGCGTTCAGCCGCACAAAAGTTAACAGTACTTTTTGTACAGGTGGTCGCTGTTCACACTAAAGATAATGCGGTTGTGTGCGGGCGCGCGTGTGTGTGTGTGTGTGTGTGTGTGTGTGTGTGTGTGTGTGTGTGTGTGTGTGTGTGTGTTTTTGTGTGTGTATGTGTATGTATGTGTGTGTGTGTATGCGTGCGTGTGTATTTGTGCAGTTTTGTATTGGTGCATGTGTTTTTGTCTAAGACAGTTTATAGTATGTACGTAAGTAAATTTTCGGTTTCTTGGTAGTCGAATTGAATTGTATTGAAGCATTCCATGTATAACCGGCTACCAATAATTCTATACATTCCAAGTATAAGACATCCATAATGCAAGGGAAGCCTATAACAACGCGAGATTATCTTATACTAGAAATGTATAGGCAAATGTCTGTCAAAGCTGCCTAATATCAAAATTGCATGAAATATTCCAAAAATTCAAATTGGAGTAGATCAAACAACTCTTTCTGTTTGTTTACATTCTGGTTTGAAGCGTTTCGATTTAAGCGATTACAAAGAGGGGCCCAGCCAACGTTTTGGAAATATCTTGTGTAGCATAATCACCCCACACCCCTTATCTATTTGCTTGATAAGTTCAACAAGGAATCGCGAACGCTGCATTAAGCTGCTGTACGTACTACACGTTCGATTTAAGTTGGCCAAATTTTCCGGCCTGCTTTTCCATACCTCACCTCTAATGAACCCCTTTTGTATGTTTTGATCGTGTCATTTTTAATATAACATAATATAACATCACACCTATATAACGCAGAAGAGTGTAGCAGGGGTGGCCCATTTTACCTATTATATTTTAGGTCCCATGGGATAAGGGTATATTTTCCTATTGCCATTGGCCTATCGCCATCCACTGGGCACAATTTCAACTTCGTTCTATTGTGAATTTCCTGATGGAAAGTTCGAGAACCGAACCCGAGACCTCGCGATGAGAGGCGCATACGCAAACCACTAAACCATCGAGGCAATAATTTTTGACATGTTAAGAGTTTACAAGAGGTGTGTATAAAGGAGGAAGGAGGTATAAAGAAACGAGACCGGGAAATATGGCCAACCCGAATAAATAATAAAATAATAAAATTTATTTGACCCTTGTAGCACGGGTGCGTGACAAGACATGATTGCGCAAATGGTCTATTTTCAAGCAAAAATAGAATCTCTTTTGCCCATTGTTTCATTAATATCAGGTAACATTTTAAACAATATGCAACTTGATTCATGTCTTTAGTAAAGTGTTAGAGTACATTCGATCTTTGTTCACTTTTTAGACAAATTAGGTACCGTGTTTTCTATTTTTTGCATTGCAAGATCCAGACAGTGAAATGACAATATAAAAACAGATTTATAAAACTTAACATTTTAAACAAGAATTGTGTCTTTTATTTGTGACATACTCTTGCTATATGTCTTCACTCATTATTAAGGCCGGTTACAGTACTCGACCGACCTACAGTGCGTACGTCAGTCGCACTTATCATTTGTATGAAAATCATATTTTTGTAAAAACAAGCACCGAAAGGTAATATTATCGCGTTAATGCCCGTACACACGCGTATTATGCCATGCACTGGTCGAACGCATCAACATGCGTATGTGTATCGTTAGGACTGTACGCACTGACGGTCGGTTCAGAGCTAAGACTACACTAAATAAAATCGTGTCTTCTCACACGTGTACGCTAGTCTTGCAGATTTCAGTCAGCAATAATGAACGAGCGTTGAGGCATAAGACGATTAGCGCGGTTAGTTGGTAAACGCGGTTAATTAAAAGTTATGTGCTACAACGTACCGACAGACAGCCGTTGCACCGCGAATGAAACTTCAAGTAACTTGGAGCTGTGCTGAAAAGTGAGGCCTCCCTCATTGGATTAAGTTACGATGTTTGCGACGTGAGATTCTTTCTAAAAAGATTTTAATATTTTTTTAAATGTTTTTAGCTTTTTATATTAATATTAAAGTTGAAAAATTAAGAATCCAGCAGGACTCGAACCTGCAGGTGCAACCCCACCTATGCGATGAGTGATAAGTCACTTAGTCACATGTAGTACTTTTATTAAAACTGACGTGAGTTTGTAACATTATTAGACATATAGGCGAAACCGCGGTCGACTAAATAGTCCAACATTACGTGAGTAACACCCGTATTTCATAATTTTAATAATGTCACATGTAGTACGTTTGAATTTAGATTAACACGAAATGCGTCTTCGTGTTGATCTAAATTCAAACGTACTGTACGAATCCATAGCTGAATTGGCAAAGCACTTGGGCGTATACCCAGGGGGTGCAGGTTCGAGTTCTGCTGGATTTTAATTTTTTAACTTTAATATTATATAAAATACAAAATTACAAGATAGCAAATCTAAAATTTGCTTTAAAATATTACAAATATTTTTAGCTGTTCATTAAGACGAGTATTTAGACAAGACTGTGGTTTTTGTGTGATATCTTTATTAGCAATCACTCAAGGATTTTATTTTTATTTAAACTTGGTATTAAGAATTATTATTCTTACGTCTCGTGGTTTTCATAAACATACATTTCACATACACAAAGTAACCCAGAGTCAGAACAAATCTTTGCGGATCTCACAAAAAATTGCCCCGTGTAGGAATCGAACCCACGACACCACCATCCGTGCACTCTCAATCGTTTGATAGTTACACACCCGTAGGTCCCCTTTAAAACAATATGACTCAATTTGGTTTGTAAGACACCCTCTGACGGCCATGACATTGTCATACTGTTTGCATGGCAACAGACAGACCAACGGAGATTGATATTATGTCTCTATTTCTTTTTTTTTCATACTCGTATATGTTCAGTTACCAATGCTATTAATAAAATTCATAAGACCAACGAACTTAGAAAAACGTTTATACGTAAATACGATTCTTTCTTCCCTTTAGAACGAGCGTGAAATAGATTTTGTTGCCTTTTTGTCATATTGTTGCGTGGGGGTACATGACAAAAACGCGACAAAAATATCTCGAGCTCGATATGTGAGCCCGACTGTGTAATGTTATACATAACTTACCGATACATAATAGTACAGTATATAGGTATAGCTTATGCGCCAGACAGGACATTCACCGATGACCATGACATCGTCATCTGTCATACTGACGATACTGTTTGCATGGCAACGAACTGTCCAACGGAGATCGATATGTCGCCCTTTTGATTTTATTTATCCATGAATAAAAGTTGCATGCTTTGTCGAATTATTCTGGACTTGGGAAATGGGACAGCCTGTTTAGCCCACTGCTGGATGTATGCCATCCAGTAGCTGTAAATCTTAAAAAAAAAACTGTACTACTACGGACATAACTAAAACGACTGAACCGAGCTAACTATTTGACTTTTAAAACGTTTGTGTTGATTTAAACTAAAATGTGCTGGACAAGACCTTTTATTCGATACAAAACTCGTCATGATTATCTCGCCGCTATATAAAACTTCTATAAAATTTATACTATAATTTGAACATAAGTTATGTTACCGGACCATTCATCAAACTCCGTTCAGTAGAACGGGCGCCATGGTGGAACATACAAACATTCATACATACATATGGACTGCCAAAATCATTACCTTTCCTTTTAGATTCGCCGTAGTTGGGTAAAAAAGGCTGCTAGATTGATTGAGCCAACTATGTTCTGTATCTTTGGCAAATAAGTTCTTGATCCCAAGAAGAACATTAAATTCCGCTCGATAGTAATGTATTATGAATGATTGATGCAGATACAAGCTGAGGATTCTAAGCTTAAAAAAATGCCCGCCTTACACAAGTTCATTTATCCAGAACGATAGACGAAGTTTTCTTGGCGCATAAAACTCAGTAGAAGCATTGTAATATCAGCTTTGTTGATAAAGAAAGCTTGGCTGTCCCTAGCTTAAGCTGTTTCGATATCAATGAGTCATCAGATGATTAGATATCGATCATGTTTTAATGATATTGTGAATAAACAATCATTAAAAAAACATTAATTGGTTAATCGACGCTTCACGTGATCCGCCGACGGCATTGCCATTCAACGTGGCAATGCCGTCAGCCTTCTGAACACGTTCCCTGCAGTCGAGGCCGATGCAGAGGAACTGTATGACACCTTACCTGTAAATTTGTAAATAGTTATTTGTTATTATTTATTAATTTGTATATAAATACTTTTGTAGCAAGTCCCAACGAGCGCAGCCGCGCGCCACACATCGCTGCTGTGTCGAGACATCACTTACGCACACATTGATAGGTCGCCTCGCATATATAAGAGGCCGACGCGCCCGCAGGCAGTCATTCTGCGCTAGCGCGCCGCTGTATCCACGCATTGGAAGAGCTCGCCTAGCGTAGACACCTCCCTTCGCGCCCCGCGGTGACGCATCCTACTTGCTTCGTGACGTCCCAAACGTCACGAACTTGCCGGGAACGTACCGTGTCGTGATAGTTGTAGGATCTATTTTTGTATGTAACAAACACTGTCAAGTAGAATAAATTCAATAATTTGCGTGACCTTACGTTTCATTGAACCTGCTTCAATCTGGCGCTCAACGTAAAGGCCCGGAAACAGGCTAGCCCGAAATTGAAATTACGAAGGAAACTAAAGGAGCTTACAGTGAAACTGGCTGATGGCACAAAAACGACGAGAGATGTCTTAACTGAAGTTTTCGGCGAAGGTGGAGAACCGGTTACACTCGCTGAACACTGCATCGACACGGGTGAGCATAACCCCATCTCCGTACCTCCATATCGCCTCTCACCGCCACGCATGACTGTGTTAAAGAATGAGTTGGACAATGGAGTAATTGAACCATGCTCATCACCCTGGTCCGCACCCGTTGTAATGGTACCAAAGAAAGACGGTTCAGTACGAGTTTGCGTTGATTACCGTAAACTAAATGCCATAACGGTCCCTGACAAGTATCCTATCCCACGTATCGATGGTCTGCTTCATGCTGCTAAGCCAACGCCTTTCATGTCGACCTTTGAAAGCAGGCAGGTTTTTGAAGAGCTCAAAATGCGCCTAACATCCACCCCTGTGCTACGACAAGCTGACGAGACGAGAGCTTATATCATCAAAATCGATGCAAGCAATTATGCACTTGGAGCAGTTCTAGTGCAGGGAGAGGGAGAAGATGAGAATCCCGTTGAGTATGCTAGTAGGCTGATGTCCCCTGCAGAACGTAGGAAGAAGATGATAGACCAAGGACGTAGAGAAGATCCCGGTTACACTCCCGGTGACCTGGTATTGGCAACTACCCATCCAATCAGTAATGCTGCTCGAGGAATAAGTGCTAAATTCTGTCCTCGCAGGCCATGCGGCGAGTCCACTTCCTCCACCGGTACGCACACGCACCTCGCCCAGCTTCGTCGGCGGAACACGCATCCTGACTGGCTACTCGTCGGGGCGCCTTCGTATCCAGAGGGGGAGCCTGTAGCAAGTCCCAACGAGCGCAGCCGCGCGCCACACATCGCTGCTGTGTCGAGACATCACTTACGCACACATTGATAGGTCGCCTCGCATATATAAGAGGCCGACGCGCCCGCAGGCAGTCATTCTGCGCTAGCGCGCCGCTGTATCCACGCATTGGAAGAGCTCGCCTAGCGTAGACACCTCCCTTCGCGCCCCGCGGTGACGCATCCTACTTGCTTCGTGACGTCCCAAACGTCACGAACTTGCCGGGAACGTACCGTGTCGTGATAGTTGTAGGATCTATTTTTGTATGTAACAAACACTGTCAAGTAGAATAAATTCAATAATTTGCGTGACCTTACGTTTCATTGAACCTGCTTCACTTTTATTTTTCATATATTGTATGATATAATTATATTAATTACGATATTATAAAAGAAAATTGATTAACTATATGACTTAAATAATGGTATTGAATGACTGTCACAGGTTTTATTACAAAGACAAGAAGCAAACGGTGCTTAAATATTTTGTTGTCACGATACTCGCGTAAATTCGACCCTCTTGCAATTTCATACTCTGTTTTAGCATGGCTTAATATTTAATATCAGAAACGTGTGTCGTCCCAATAAATTCCACGCAGGCAGCGACGTGGAGGCTTTACATTTTTATACGGTATCTGCATTAGAAACCCCCGAGCCTTTATAATCGTAAGAATGCTGACCCCTCCGAGATTTTGGATTTGTTTTCCCCGTTCGGCTAAAAACACAATTGGCTCTTAGAAATTTCCGTCGTAATGTGAAATTGTAAAAAAACAAATCATGTCGAGGGTTGGTTACGTAAATCAGGAATAGGCGAGGTATATTTTTATTTGCTCGCAGACGTACAGATAGTAAATCAGATATCAATGCGGATGGCTCACGATAACTGTGTTATCATAGACTACGTTATGATATGGAATGATGTTATTTACACTTAAAGTTCGTTCAATTATAATATTTTGGCATTTTATAAGGCTTTTTAGGCTTCGTGAATATAGGGTTTGAGTTGGTTTGAGTATTTAATAAAGGTGTTTTATCCTTCAGTAATTCTATGTCACATTCTATTTTATAGCCATTTTTATTTCATTTCGAGAGGATTTATTGAAAGTGGCACCTGTGCCTCAGCTTTTTACTTATTCGATAGCACACCAGTTTCAATAATAACGAGATAATATTCTATGCTTATAAGATTACAAGCATAGCGCTGTAATAATTATAATTATTGGTCTCCAAAAGTTCTTTATGTGGTTGGTATCACCATTAGGTCAATAACTGCTGCTAAACTACTTCAACAAATATATTTAAAATGTCTAAATGTAAAACAGGTCATCAAAGAAATATTTACACAAATTTTATAAGTATTTCCTATTATTTATGACGTAAGCCATCATCGACATGTGATCCTTGTGAAAGTCTAAACAAATGAACATAGATTTTACACGATTATAAAACTTATATTGATACATTGACTGTATTAGTAAACAAAAAGTAGGTTGCAGATCTATGGCAAACCCCTGCACTATGGCACTTTTATCTTGTCTGTGGTTTCACCGCGTTCACTCTTTACTGCTCAACATTAAACATCACTTCCACCCCATACTCTTATCACGGCGTGTAACTTTTTAAATGGATGTTTTTCTTTCCGATCACTTGACGACTTTAGTTTTAAAACGCGTTTTCGAACGAGTAAGGAGTTTAATTATGTTTGATACAGATATCTGATGAATAAGGACTGTCAAACAGACTAGGGATAATAGGACAAAAACAATTGCGTGGAATTGCTCTACTATAAATTTCAGGTTCACTTGTTTCAGTTACGCGTTAACAATAGAGATACAATGATATAGGGCAAGTGATACAAATGTGGAGATTTCTTTAAAATTCTAATTGATTATTTTTATAGCATTTAGCTATGCTTAGCAAATTATACTAAGACACAGTTGAAAAAGATAAGGGACCGGCTGCCGGTCCCATATCTTTTTCAACTGATTCTTAATGTCTTTAAATGTTTTATGTTGAATTGGAAAGACATAGAATAGAATAGAATAAAAAAAAATAATTTGCATACATACCATTTTCATAAAAAATACAAGACAACACAATAAAAACAACAACAATATGCAAAGCAATAAATGCATAATTGTACTGGGTTCAGTTGAGCTTTAGCTTATAAACGAGCTCGAGGAGATTAGAATCACCGTTTTTACATGTGTCTTTCAGTTTTATAGTTAGCTTAAACTTAAGATCACGGTTAAAAGTGTAACATTGTAGTCAAGTGGAGGCCACTGAAATAACCATCAAATCAACGGTTGTGTAATGTATCTTAAAGGTCATATCTACTAAAGCTTGCACGAGATACATAAACAGGAACGTGTGTTTATTTTTCACTTTTGATCGATTAGCCTGTTCTCTATTCAAGATTGGGATGCGTCATTAAACACAAATAGACATTGCTAAAGAAGATTTTCTTTTTAAATATTTATCGGAATTGAGTGCTAGGATCAAAAAGTAAGACCTCACACGATCGAGTCGTCTCAATGGATTGAATTTCCCGCGATTGTGAGTAATCAATATCATATTTATTACAGTGATTGTGTTAGACGTGAGTGCGTGTTATGTGAGTGTGTGAGTGTGTAGGGACGCCCTGGGGAAACAGCCCGCGTGCTCCCGTACACGTGTCCATGGATCTTCGCTAACACCTAACACGACTTGTTATGTAAACCCTTTAATAAGCTTTATAAAATCATATATGAAGCTCTATAAACGAGGTTTAACGAGTTTCGAACAAACATGTTATTATGCCGTTTTGAAGCGCTTCCAGTAGCTTGTAGAATAATCGATTTCAGTTTATGAGATATTTTTCAAACGATTAAATCTGTTATAGTTTGGCTATCTACAGATAAGTGCTCTTAGATATTTTTCTACGAATACTACTCTTGCTATAGTTTTTCACCGCACGATTGTGAAGAGAGTACTTTTCAAAACGTAGTACGTATTTCACGTTAGTCCATTTAGAATTTCATTCACGATATCTACATCCCAGGGCACGGCAGCTGCGTAGTTTCTAGACATCTTCATAGAGAATCGGTAGTGAAAAGCGTTTGAAGTCTCATCGCAATGTGGATTGACCGGTTTCACAGTGAAGCCTCCAATTGTGGAGCTAGGCAGCTTTTCAGGTGCAGTGTTATCAAGTGATATATGCAAAGTACTGCTGCCTACACGCTATGCCGGGACGGTATTTAGTACCTACCGGGCATTCCATTGAAACTTTTCTTTTTAACCGACTTCAAAATAAAAGGAGGAGGTTCTTAATTTTCGAAATTCTTTTTTTGTGAAAGAATATTCGATCTGATGATGGGATCATAGAGAAATCGCGGGCAACCCTCAAATTTTAAAGATTTCTATATTTTTTTCGTATATTACCTAAAGCTACTCGGATATTTGCATCTAGCAGTCAGCATTTTATGTTGTTTTAATCGACAATCGTGCTATTCCGGCACACCGTGACAGTTACGTAGCAGTATGAAAAAAGCCTTCATGGAAACCAGTTACATAGCAGTATAAAAAAAGCCTTTATGGAAACTAGTTACGTAGACGTATAAAAAAAACCTTCATGGAAACCGGTTACGAAGCTTTGGTTTCCTTGACGGCCGAAGCGTTGCTGAGTTTATGCTGATAGATAGATAGATAGATAAAATGCTTTATTCATAAATAAAAACATACATTTTTAAACAGGCTCCACAAAACCGAATGATCGGTTTGTCTGTGGAAATACATTGCACTCGGATTAAACAACATTTCACTTACACTTAAATAAACATAACTAAGACTCTTTGTATTATTTGCTTTTAACATTAAAGTTATTCAATATTTTATTGTAGGTATTAAGATAACCTTTACATAACTTAAGTAAGTTCTATGACTCATTGACGTTATATGTATCAAACAAATGTTTTTTATAAGCTATGGCAAACTTTCTTTTATTCTTTTCGGATCTTAATTCATAGGGCATTTCATTAAATAATAAAGGTAGCCTCCGTTTTAGTGTCCTCCCTCCAAAATAGTTATTTATACAAAAGGTTTTAAATTTGCCAAGGGCTACACCTCTAGTACATATCCGGTGCTGAAGAGTTGGTATGTTCTCAATCTCAGCATGGTTGTTTATTGCTAGAAGGTATTTATGTTTTAGTCGTACAGGAAGTATTTTACAAATTTTAAATAATTCTCTGTAGTTCATTTTACATTTTGTTCGAGTTTTGTTATCAACAAGTAATTTCAAAAATCTAATTTGTAGGGATTCTATTTTATCTAAGTGTGTTTTGAAGGTAAGTCCATAGCAATCCAAACCATAGCCTATAATGGGTTCAACTAAAGCCATATACAAGGTCTTCAATACATTTTTTTGGACTTTATATTGTAATTGGGTGAATTTAGATAGAAGTATTCTTAATTTATTTGTTATAAATTCTACATGATTTATCCAACCAAACTTTTGATCAATCTTCATGCCCAGGTATGTAACTAGAGGTGTTTTTTTGATAGGATTACAGTTACAATTTATGCCTTTGTTGTGTAAACATCCAATGTATGCGTAACAATGACACAGGGTGAATCCGGTATACAAGAGTATGGAGAGTGAATAACTAGTAGTTGAGTTTTGTCACAATTTAAAACAATGCCGTTATCGTGGCTCCATTTAGTAATACGATCGACATCCTCCTGCACAAATTGCCTAGCTTCTTCCATATCTCTACCGGCTTTCATTACACACAAATCGTCCGCGAACATGTAGGCATTACAGTTTGTGACGACATTGCGAAGACTATTTACGTGCATCAAATAACCAACCGGACCACACCCCGAGCCTTGCGGCAAGCCGCAGCATACTTCAGTTGGAGGGTCGCTGTAGGTATCGTTTATTTTAACGCGGTACGAGCGCGCGCTGAGGTAGTCGCGGAACCAGCGGTTCAGCGGCTCCCCCACCCCGCACTCGCTCATCGCTTGTAGCAAGGTTTGATGCTGGAGAGTGTCGAACGCTTTTTTAAAAT
The DNA here is from genome assembly GCA_905147285.1 of Hypena proboscidalis. Lineage (NCBI taxonomy): Eukaryota > Metazoa > Arthropoda > Insecta > Lepidoptera > Erebidae > Hypena > Hypena proboscidalis. Next base: position 13,359,405 of record LR990128.1, on the reverse strand, counting down.
CAAAAAATATCGTTATAACAAATTTTTTATCATTAAGATGCTGATTAATTTCTTCAGTAAATTTTGATAGCAATGTAATAGTACTTTTTCCTTTTTGAAACCCATGTTGACATTCACTTAAAATTTTATTATTACTTAAAAATGAACTTATACTGTTTATTATATATTTTTCCATAATCTTCTCAACACTAGACAATATAGTAATAGGCCTATAGTTCGCATATTGTTTATGATCACCCTTCTTGTATATCGGACGCACCACTGCTTCTTTTAATTTTGGCGGAAATTTCCCATTAGATACTGACAAGTTAATAAGTTTAGCAATTATTGGACTTATTTTATTGTTAATAAATACCAAGTCACACATGCGTATTTGATCAGAACCAGCTGACTTACGGGTGCTCATATTCTTTATAATTTTTGATATGTCATTTGCAGTAGCTGATTTCCATCGCATAGACATGTCAACCGAGTTTACAAAGTCGCTTCTGTTTAGCCACTTATCATTACATTCGTGTTTAATTTTTAATATTTCATTTACAAATTCTGAAGCAAATTCGTTAGCTAAATTAGATACAGGTTTATCACTCATGTACTTTAGAATTATTTCGTCAGGGGAATGCTTTTTGCTGCCCAATAAGTTGTTAACCCTCTCCCATAATTTTCTTATATTGCCCCTACACTCAACAATACACTTTTTTTCAAAAACACTTCTTAATTTGTTACATGCTTTAGTACATTTATTCCTACATCTAGTATATATAGCTGGAAAGTAACATTTAGGAGTATGAGGATAATTCTTTAAATATAGGCACCTTAAGGCCGATTACTGTATTATTTCAAGTTATACACCGATAAGGCGAGAAGTTGAATATTAATTAAGTATTTCTGACTCTTTAGGGTTTTTTTTGTAATTGTAGTCGGTTTTTTTAATATATTTTTTATATACAATCTTAAAATATTCAAATGAAAGTAGTGTAAGGTAAAATAGCAACATGGAATAGGATTAACACAATTATTGTATTATTTTACAGCCTGCGTTGTATTACGTTTTATAATCACACTAAAATTCTTCTTCATCTTATGTGCAAGAATTTTAATTTTTCGATTTGTTCCCAATTACATTGGAGTCGGCTTTTAGTTTAACGGATTTACCTGAATATTAGTATTTTACGTGGAGCGACTGCCATGTGACCTCCACAACCTCTTTGTTAGACTAGTTTTTTGACTTTCTGCCCTCTGACTAGCCGTAACAACTACTAGGCTTAACGTGCTCTCTGAGGCACGGAGGAAAACTCGTCATGTTAAAGATGGTCACCCATCCACGGCCGACCGCAGTTAGCATTGCTTAACCTGCAAGATCGATCGGTCCGCGTGGCGTCGACTTAGCCACGAGATCTTTCTTCTTAGACGCAAGAACAAGGTACACATTCCACGAAGAGACATTCTTCCCAACAATCCATAAAAAAGCATCTCCCTTGCATCGTTACCAAAAGACAATAAATAAATTAAACGAAAAGCCCGCAGATTGATATCCCTTTCCGTAGCGACTCAATTAATCTCAATAATACCTATTATTCCAATCAAAAACGTTGCTCGCAACTTGTGAGAAACAAATTCATCCGCGATTTGCGGTCTCCAGTTAACTCGGAATTCCTCTCGAAGCAAGCAGAATGGTATAAATGCAAATAAGATTACGATTAGACATTTAGATCCTCGCACAACCTTACATTTCAAACAAGATTTTTAATACCGGGGTTGTAGTAGAAACAGACAAATTAGGGTTTGGTAATAAGGTACATTTTGAAAATAGGCAAGAAAAGATGGCATTGAAGATGGCCTATGGCATTAAGTCCGCCGTTGTACTATTTTTATGTGCAAAAAGTTGTAAAATAAAATAAATAAATAAAAGAACTTGTTTGTAGAAATCTATATAGCCCCGATTACACCAGTTTCAAAAAAAGTTTTGGGTAGTTTTCGTAGGTAAAGGGTTTCGAATAGGCTTATCAAGGACTTCAGGTGGCTGTGAAACTGGCTCTTAAAAGACTTGTTGTTTCAACCGATTTTCTAATGCGAAAATATGTGAGGAATTGAGAATGTATGTACTAGAAGCCGACGGTTGTTTGCTGATCTTTCAGACAAAAATGCTCAGCACATTTTGATGATACGCAATATTTGTAGCTTAAATTATCTACGCCTCTCTCGGATTCGATTCCCGGATCAGGCAAAGTGTTATTGTTGAAATTTCATCAGGATATTCACAATAGCAGCACGGAGTTGGAATTTTACCAGATGGATGGCGATAGGCTCACAGCCTATCCTATTGGACCTAAAACATAACAGCTGAAATATTTTAGTAAATAATAGTATTTATTTTATTAAACTTTACTTCTGTGCAAAATTACATAAATGTGAAAGAGCAACATTATATTTATATAGTTTGTTGGCAAACGAGGCGCTCTGATAAAATAACATGTGACTTAATTATAATTTAATGTACCATTTTCATTAATTTTACTTGATTGGAACATCAAGTAAAAGTAAATTGTGAAGGAGCCACACAAACCATGGCCCATATTCTAACTTGTCCTGCGTGCCCCACTACCTGCACGAAGGACGCGCTAATGAAGGAAGATTAAAGCGCTGTTTAGGTAGCCACAAACTGGGCTATTAAAATTTGACTTTGCTGTCGACTCGAATGAAGAAGATTAATTTTTACACACGAAAATAACCAGCGCTCTCGCAATACTATTTCTGTATTTCTCTGTGCATCCAGTAGAGTAACGTACACAATCAACACAAACATTCTGTAATCAAATGACAACCGGATGGCGGAGTGCGTAGTGTGCCTGCCTGCGACACCGAGGTCGCGTGTTCGAATCCCGCTTAAGACAAATCTTTGTGTGCATGAACGTGGGGGTTCGTCTTTGTCTGGGTGTTTAAATGTATTATAAGTATGTATTTACAAAAGTATATATGTATTAGTATCAGCTATTCTAGTACCCATAGTACAAGCTCTGCTTAGGTTGGGACTAGATGGCATTGTGTGTATGTTGTGTGATATTTATTTATTCTATTAAGAAGGCTGAAAAGGTTTTTTGTGTGATCCAATAACTGGACTACAACAACTAGCCTAGAACGACACCCTTTGAGAATGTTCATTCAAGTCAAGTCCCGTAGTTACCACTTATCATCAGACAAACAAGGTTGGATCAAAATTGACATCAAAATACTTATTCTCTTTTAAACCTCAACATCTTACTCTACAGTAAAGAGAGCGGTAATTTCGATACATTAGTCAGAAATATATCGTTAGGTGTATCGTCGAGACTCGAGACTCTTGAATCGAGTAACAATCGCGAGCTCACTTGAGGATACAATGCGCCACCCGGATTACTTGTCGAACAGCTCGAGTCGTCGAAATTCATAAAATTCACCTTTTTGCTACCCAGCGAGCGCCGCGAGGCGACGACGAGACGACTCGCCCTTCAACATCCGACTAAAGGTGTTTGTACATTAGAGCGTTCACTGGTACACATTGACACAACATTAATATTGACCTACAAAGTTCTAAACTGGATGTTTCCAGTGTGAAAAGTGTGAATTAACTAAATTCTGTGTTATATTTTATAGAGGTGAATTAAAAGGCTATAATTGAAAATAGATTGTTCTACTTTTACTATTTTAATAACAACACTGCATTTTGCTGCCTAAAGTAAATTAATTCTTTATAGACACGAAACTCCGCCTATCACCGTGAGGTTTCGGGTTCAATTCCCGAATCGGGTAATGTCATTTGTAAACTGCCCGTCAGGAAATTCACAATAGAAGCACGGAGTTGGAATTGTGCCCGGTGGATGGCGATAGGCTTACTCCCTATCCCATGGGACCTAAACATAACAGGTGAAGTGTGGGTGTTGTAAACGTCTGCTACATCCTTCTGGGTAATAGAGGCGTGATATGTTCAGGTAACTACCGATGGTGGTCTGAGTAAAGGTTTCATTTTTCCAAGATCACCTGGAAGTTACCAGTAAACGCAACAATGTATATCCCCCCTTATGATATGATTTCCACCCTTGTTTTGTGCTTATTGAAATATCGCTATTTTCACGATTCCATAGTACCATATGCGTAGATCAGAATATTGAAATTGTTTTAAATGAGCTCTTTATTTACACGTTTCTGGTTCTGTTTTGTTGTTATTTTATTTCACAATAGCCTGCTTGACCTTGTAGCTGCTATTATTACATTATTGTATAATCAAATTTTTTTTTTTACTCAGTCAATAAATTAGTTAAAATATATCGGAACTATAACGGTCATTTTATCTATATAAATTATTTTTATGTGCATATATTTTTTTGGTGGTAGAGCTCTTGTGAATGAGCTCGAGGGCGGCAGCACCACCGTCTCACCTTTAACCTGCCGCCAAATAGTAGTGCTTCCATTACTGTGTTCCGGTTTGGTGGTGAGATCAGGCCCTGAAATTACTGGCACATGAGGCATAACACCGTAGTCCTCAGCTGCAGCGACGCATCTATAATCTGCTTTTGTTGATGTCCATGGGCTGTACTCCACTAACCATCAGGTGGACTACACGTTCGTTCGCTGTGGGCGTAGTATATAAAAAAAAAAAAATTAGAGACAACAATAAGAACAAAAAACACAAAATAAAGGCTATCCCAAAATGATTTACAGTCCACGGAATCACCAAAACCCTGTAAACACAAGCACATGTATCCAATAAATCCCTGGGGTGAACGGGGAACCCTAAAGCACGACTGTACCAGAGCGGTCACAACCCGCTTGACCTAAAAACTCACTGGAGTGGCGCGCCAGGCAAACGATCGCGTCGATAGCACGCGACTTGGCCCCGAGCGACACTCGCGGACCCCCCACTGTAGCCTGTAGCACTATCGGCCTCTGTGATGACGAACCTCTTCACTGTCATACATGCTTGTTAATTAACAAGATTCTTAAAGATATTATGGATGCTCTGCCAGATTACGACGAGGTTGCATTATTTGCACGCTTCGATTGGAAAATGGACGGTCGGCATTTTCATCACCTCAACTGGTCCTTACACAAGCATGTTAAGGTAAGGGATTACCAAAGTACCAAGTATACAAGACTCACCCCTCTCTGTGATTATGAACTACTTAACTGTCATACATTTTATCTTATTAAGGGAGCTAACAGCCACATACAAATAGGTTTACAAAATAGGTCAGCTAATGCCAATTATAATCTTCCACATTTAGTAAATGCTTAGCAATTAAGGGGAGCATTTGGTGGTCTGTTTTCCATACAGAAGTAATATAGGTTTAACTTTACTATTGTTGGAAATGGAAATGGAAAGTGGACTCATTTTTCCGCACTTAGACTCTCATTTGGTCCATTGTGCGTGGAGAGTCCTGGCTAACATAGCCAGCCTAACTCCGCCCAGAAGCTCAGAAGTTTCCTGGGGACTTCACAGGCTTCGCGGAGTGACCTCACTGTTCCGTGGATTTGTTCCCGTTGAGAAGCAACGGCCCTACATTCCAGGACTACGTGGGAGACCGTTTCTTCGGCGTCAAGACATCCTCAACAGAGAGGACTGTCAGTGATTTTTATGGTGTATAGGTGTTTGTTCAAGGGACAGTGACCCGTTATTGACCCTATCATTATTTTTAGATTTGTTCTGTTTAGTCTTAGGAGGTTTTTTGTGAGTCGATGATTCGCTTGCGGTATTGCAAGTTTGGCTTGCCGACACTCAGCGATCTCTGACCATCGTTGGTTTTGGGTCTCTATCGATCTTTGGCGGATCCAGGTCCGGTATTGCGTGAAGGGGATTGGAAGAAGAGGTTGCGGGCCTTGTACTGTCGTATCTGATCCCCTTCTCGCTAGTTCGTCTGCAATGTCGTTACCAAGAGATCCACTGTGCCCTTTGATCCATTGCAGGGTGACCTGATTCCTGGAGCAAATTTTTTCTAGGGCATCGTGACATTCTATGATTAGTTTGTTGTTGGTTTTATTGTTAAGAAGAGCTTTGAGAACTGCTGCGCTATCAGAAATGAGTCTGATGCCTATTCCCTCCACTTGCCGTTTGTGAATGGCTTTTGCGGCGAGTGTTAGTGCAACACATTCACATTGAAATATTGAGCTGTGATTACCCAGCGGAATGTGGATGTTTATATTGAGGTCAAAGGAGTGTACGCCAGCTCCTGAACCACTATCCGTTTTGGAACCATCTGTGTATACGCGTACTTCGGTGGCTCCTGATTGATCCTTTGCCTCCTCAATTAATTCTATGTTGTAATTTTTGTTGAAGTTGTATACAGGAAGAGTCCTATCACATGGAGCAGCAATGAGTGGTTGTATCTCGATTGCCTGGTTCAAGATGTTCGTGTGTGGACTCGTGTGGTTTTTTCCCCATAGACCTAGGTGCATGAGCCGAACAGCAGCTATTGCTGCTTCTTCTTCTTTACTATTGTTAAGATTTTATCTTTTTACAAACAAATCATATCTAAAACACTAAAATACCTGTTTGTTGGGCCAATAACTTAAAAACTTACTTAGATAGATAGATAGATAGAAGATAGAAAAAACTTTATTTGTACATAATTTCACATAAAAATCTTAAGAGGTAACAAAAAAAAGGGAAGTAACAGAAAAAAATGTACAAAGGGCGGCCTTATTATCGCTTAAAGCGATTTCTTCCAGGCAACCTTAGGATGGACATTTCGGAAAGAGAAAATAATGCGGTAGTTTATGCTAAGATAATTATAAATTATTTGCAGTTTATATTTAACAATATTTAGATAATAAAATTAGTATTAAGTTAAACCCATATTACGTTATTTATAGAATGGAACCACGGCGTTTGCAAGGTTATGCTCTAGTGAAATGATCTGCTCACCGAATTTAAAACTCGTGGTATTATCATTTTTGGATATCACAATCCGTTCTTGTTATCAAGAAACAATTATTTTTAACCGATTCTTCTAAAATAAACAATTTTAAGGACAGCTTAACCTGTATATTTTCAACACAAGTTGCCATATGCTATAAAAATATAAGATTTTACACTTTTAGAAAACTTCAATATGCTTTCTTATGGTATATTAAATTTCAGGACACGAGCACATTGAAACAATCACAATCCTAATTCTCCTTCTTACCTGCGTGAACGCTTTGAGTACTTAGTGCCCAGGGGTAAACCCTGCCGTTCTTCCTCTTCTCTTCTTCTTCGTACTCCACTACACTATTCTAGCTGTTATGACGGATCCTTTTCCATTCAAGCAGTGCGGTTATGGAATAGTCTTCCTCATGAAATACGCGATAGTCCATCAATAAATGTTTTTAAGAAAAAAGTTAAAGAGCACTTTCTTTCCTTGTTAAATCAAACCAATTTGACATGATATTTATAGTTTTATTTGATTTTTATTTCTTCATGTATTGTTATTATTATTTAATGATTATATATGTAGGTAGTCGTGTGTATATATATATATATATATATATATTTATAATATATATTATTCATGAATAATATTATGTATGTATATGTTATGTATATGTAGTTATATTTATATTTTGTATTTTCTACTTAAGTTGTACACTTATCTTGCCCTCTATGGCATCATCGTCTCCTCTATTGCTCTAGGTTTGCTGGAAGAGAACTCAAGCACTGAGTTAAGCTCGCCTTTTGTATACTCTTACTGTAATATGTTTATTTTTCTGTAATCTTTTGTGTACAATAAAGTGTTAAATAAATAAATAAACCTTTTCCCCATTTTTTAACTTTTCTGCGTACTACAATTACGATTCACTTTAATTAGCACAAAGTTCAACTATAATGTAAGTTTTGATTTATACTTTCTAAAAAATTCGATTATCCAATACAGCAATCAACGTCAACATTAATTTTACTAGAAAGTCAAAAAACTAGTCTAACAAAGAGTATCGCAATACCTCGTACTGGGTTGTGGAGGTCACATGGCAGTCGCTCCACGTAAAATACTGATATTCAGCTTAAACCGTTAGACAGACGGAGGATGATATGTATGTATGTGTGTGAAACGTCTGGTTATCAAATTCTTATGTTGCTTCATACCAAATAAGAACTTTATTTAACTGTATTTTTGCATAATTGATAATTCAGTATCAATTATGCAAAAATACAGTTAAATAAAGTTTTTATTTGGTACGTCCAAATAACAATGTAAACATCCATAATGTTAAGTGTACGAACACGATACAATGTGCTTAGCATTGCAGGGCCCTCTCTAAAATCATTGGCGTAGACCTCCAATTATTTGTGGATGCTCATTGAAGTTGTCAATTACCATCAGGTAGAACGCATATTACGACGTGATAGTATTAATATCTCGCGTAATATAGGACCTAGATGGAACATTATATTCTACGACCAGATTTACGTACAACTACTGGATTAAGCTCCACAAGTATCTCTTTGCTCTTAACTTTTAAGGAAAGCTTTCAGCACCCTATTACTCATCTTTTAAACATTTGAGAAAAGTATTTTAAACTTCCATTTTTCTTCCAGTTCTTAAAACTAGTCTGTAAGCCGCCGCACGAAATTTTCTATTTATTCTCGTAACTATTGGAGCTAATTGAAATATAATTTAATATTACTAGATTCTAATTTAAAATAATGGCAGTTATGACAAACTGTTGTTTTCGAACAAAACTTTGCTTTTTAGAATAGGTATACTTCCTCAAGATTTTGATTTAAGGTAAAAGGGATTCCGAGTGCCCCATGAGATAAGATTTTAATTCTATGGAAAAAGATAAAGTTCGAACAGTAATCAATTTTTTCAAAGATGGTATCGAAATAATAATGGCAACGCGAAACACACTTTGATCATAGAACAAAAACCTGCCAAACATTTTGTTTTAGCCAAAGTATAGAAACTAGAGCTTATGTAAGCAAGTAATATAATGTAAATTGTTCAAGATCAGATTCAATGGGTTCAATTCTGTATTAGCGGGCGATTGTTATCTGCGAGTTTTCAATAAACATGTCAAGAAGACATATGGTGGTACGGGCGCGGCCGCCTCGCACCGAGAGCCTGCGATGTCCTCGCTTCGTCTGGAGCCGCGCGGGGTAGCGGCGCGGGGGCGGACAACGACCTGCCCTTCACCCCTCACCTCGCTTCCCCACAAAACCTCCCAAATACATGAATGTCAACCTTAAAACCACGCTCTTAAAGATAATTTTCCTAAATTACACGCACGTAACTGAAGGTTTATCGGAAAAATTGTCATGCGCCATTCGCAATAGTATTTCGAGTGAGTTTGGTGTGGATTATTTCGTCAAAATCACGTCTCGGGGATGTGAGCGGTGATTTCTATTATGGGCCGGTAGGGATAACATTTAATTGACTGTTCGCGGGAACTAAACTTACCCAATTGTTGAGTGGTACCGAATTATTTCAACGGGATAAAAATCTCTTACGTCACGTCTAGGGTTTATTCCATGTTTAATTCTAATATTCGCACTTAATAAACTTAGTCACGTTTTCAGTAAATATTTACAGTCCACTTTATTTGAAATTACATTTACTTATGTATTATATACGTATTACTAATCTATTATATACGGTCTAAAGAAAAATCGATAAGAAAATTAGGTTTACAGACAAACATGAAGTTAATTATCGCTTAGTTACCCAACGCCGGCCAATCTAACACAGGGTCACTAATTTTTAATGATTATATAATAAAGCCATTACAGCAAGCTTTATTTTGCTAAGCCCCAGTTTGGCAGCGTACAGCTGGGTGCGAACAACATTAGATAGTACTTTCGCACAGAATCGTTACAATTTGCCAATTCCGGGCAGCCTTAGTGGAAAACTTGCGGGCAGAAGCTAGCACATGATATTAATTAAATCATTGTTATCACTACATTTCGTTGACCTCCTCGTAGAAATAAATAGCCGGAGTTTAGAGCTTTACATAAAAGTAAGTTAGACACAAAGCTGTGTTAGTTTCTATTGTTAACTCCTAACTAAGTAAAACCACAGCCTTCGTTGTGCAGACCTACATACATACATACGTAACCTATATACAGTTGGTAAGTTTGCAGCACCAAAATAGTTCGAAACACATTAGATATCGGTGTCATGTTGTGTCGAGCTGTCAGTGTTAGAGCGGTTATATCGTGATATCCATTTTGTATAGCAGGCCGGCAAGTTGGCCGACCAGGTGGGAGTGTAGTGCATATTTGATGGATGGCAGGCGCCGGTGAACATCAACAATTTACGTCGTCGCTTACCCAAAGCCCGGGGCGAAGTTTAAGAACTCAAGGGCTTTGGATTTATTCATATTGGTTTAATCTGCAAAAATATACACAAAACTAAAAAGATAAATAATGATAAATTATTGTTAGAGCAATATTATAACTGTACTTGAAATAAATAAGGGCCATAATGAAATCTTTATACGACGTATGTAGCGAACAAATATGTAAACCATCTGATGGTAAGCTACTACAGTCCATGAACATCAACAACCCACAAAAGCAGATTGTAGATTATGATCATCAGGCATAGAAGAATAACATAGTAGCAACGCAACTTCAATCTTTTTTTCTGGATTGTTGATGTCCATTGGCTATACCACCACTTACCATCAGGTTGACAACAAGTTTTTTCGCACCATACTTCGTATAAATAAAAGAACTTAACATAAAACATAAAAAAAATCTTTATTTGGCACACAAAATTAAACAGTAGGTACACAGTAGGACACTTAATATATGTACAAAAGATATCATAATATACTGTTCTGCTGGTACTTAAAATAGCAAACCCTATGCTATATAAGTACCAGCACGTTCCAGTTTCACAATGAAGTTAGGTATGAATAGGAATGTCAACCTACTCAATTTTTAAAATTTATCGCACTAATATCTTCTTAGTTTAGAATTAATGTAATATTTGGGCAACCGCTTAAGTGCATAAATGTTGTGTCTTATGTGTGTTGCCTGAACGTTGAAAGCGACTGTGTTAGGCGATTGGAAAAATCGAAAGTGACTACTATATTATATGTATGTATTATTTGTATATAACCTGATTATTTATTTATTTAAAATTTATGCACTAAAAATATACAAAGGCGGACTTAATACTAAAAGTATTCTCTAGATAGTAGGTGCAGTTTTAAACACGTGTGAGGCAGACATTTAGATAATAAATCTGATTATGTAGTTCCCTAAATTAGTGGACGAATTCGTTTTTCGGTGTCATCGTATAAAAGCTTCTGGAGTCACCAAATCGTCAATTAATGATTGCGTCACGTTGCGGTATGCTGCTTATCAAAATTATCTACAAAATCATCTGAAATTTGAGATATTTATATTTGACCTTTAGCTTTTAGTAGAAAAACATAACATAAACCAGTAAAAGAGCGAATTATTGACAAGAATACTGTAGTTGTGCGGATAGCCATTTGCAATCGATGTTGTTTAAATCAGTATTAAGCTTGTTGGGTGAAGTGTGGCATTGTTTATGTACAGCTGGTCCTCCGTCGAAGAGGCTGCATTATTCAGGCGCCGATTAATCTTGCTCCCTCTGCCGAAACCAACTAAACGTCTAGCGTTGACGTGCTTCATTTTCAAGAGAGATTGAACTTCTGGGTTTTTCTGATTGAAATTGAGAAAATACGCAGTTTAGTTTTTTATCTATAAAAACTGGACGATTGTTTGACTAAAATCACAAGGTTTTACAAGAATTAATTCTTTGTTGAAATTATTATATGTGTATGTTTATTGATTATGTTGCTGTTCTAGTGTATTAATCAATATTTGTGCAAGGAGAGAGCAACGATCGTATTTGCTTCGAGTGCTAATTTATTGAGGCCCGAAAAGGCGAAAGATTCCATAGTAGAATCATCAGCGTAAAGCGAGTGACTAGCTATCATCTGCGACTCTGCTCGCGTGTTACGACAGTAAAAAGTAGCTTATTTGGTCCTTCTATAGGTTTTTTACTATCTTAACACCAATTTTAATCTAAATCGGTTTTGTAGTTTCGGAGCTTACTCAGTACCAACAAAAAAACAACCAGGAAAATCTTTGTGTAGAAGTTATATTATGTAAAAGAAAACCCTTTTAACAATTGAAAACCGACTATACCATTCTAATAAACGGCTATTTAGTAAAACGGACGTACATTTTTAGTAGGTGTGAACGAGAGGGCGCAGAGGAAGTTGATCACACTTAGTTTTAAATATTCAGGTGTACTGTGACTAAACTTTTGTACGCAGTAGGGGAGCTACGGTCTCGAGGGAACAGAAATGTGATTGCTAATGGTCATCTATGTGCATTCCAAATGTGTTTATCATTGTTTGTACTTCGAGTGCACGGTTGGCGTAGTGGTTAATGCCGTCGCCTCGCTTTTAACTGCGCTGGTGTTGTGGGTTCGATCCCTACACGGGACGAATCTTTGTGTGATCTGCAAATATTTGTTCTGACTCTGGATGAGCTTTGTGTGTGTGAAATATATATGTTAGTGATCACCTCCGCGAAACAGGAGTTATTCCTAGTGCTGGAGTATAAAATATATATATGAAAATGTTTAATAAATATAATTGAGGAATAAGATTTTAACTTCTAGATTGAAGCTGAATTGTTGAAATTTCACCTTTTCATAAGTTATTAGAAGTTACATGGTATAATGGTGTAGGTGCATCGTCGAATACCATTACTAAAAATATACTAATCGAGTCATTTATTACATAATCGAATCATTAATCTACGAAAATACAAAATTGAATACTACTGAACATTTCAATTTGTTCGTATTGTATTTTAATGCCATGATATACCTTAATAGTATTGCTACTCTTATCGATTATGAGATAAGCCCTAAAACAGCGTATTGCACGTGGAACCTATATCTCTTACATAGAACAACTTAATAGTAGCATTATTTAATAAAACGCAGAATAATAACGCTGAGCCGCTTTCCCATTCTGTCCAAGCAGAACATTGTAATGAAAACAGTTCTATTTATCAACAGATTAGAGGCAAACTAATGGTGCTATTTATCTAGCGTTTATTTTAAACGCCTCCTGCAGCCTCAGATCTTAGCTTATTTATCTTTCTTTATCCAGTAGTTTACAATATACGCTTGCTCCTATTACACAAATCCTAGTTGCACATTTACATAACATAACATAACATCACGCCTGTATTACCCATAAGGGTGTGCAGAGATGTACAATATCCACCTTTCACCTGTTATGTTTAGGTGCTGTGGGATAGGGGGTGAGCCTGCCGCCATCCACCGGGCACAATTTCAACTTCATGCTGCTATAGTGAATTCTTCTTATTCTTCGTCGTGGCGATGGTTGAGTCAAATTTTATTTTGACTTGCCATCGTGGTGAAAGGATTAGCTAATTCGCGGACCGGTGCGCCGGACGTAGGGAATCGTTGTGTACGTCAATCGGGGAGGCTCCTTTCATGCACCCTATAGTGAATTGAGGTTCAGAAATAACACTTTGCCCGATCCGGGAATCGAGACCTCGCGGACAGAGGTAGTAAAGGTAGTACTGTGGTACAGTGGATGTCAATGTCTCATCTTTATCACTGGACTAGCGTTAAATTAAAGTTCTTCCACCGTGACTTTGGAGCATGTGTTTAATATTCATAATACGTAGACTGTACAGTGGACCAAGCATTTAGGTATGCAGGGCTAAAACTTCTACGTCATAATAAAGACTGACTGCACCAGTTATGGATATTTAAGTTACATACCTAAATAGTAGATATATTACACTTCTTAAATATGTAACTCACACATGCATAACCAGTGAAGTCACTCTTCACTGTGACGTAGAAATATTAGCCCTGCATACCTAATTGTTTGGCCCACTGTTCATCGTGATAATGTGAAATACTGATATTCAGGTAGATCAGTGTGACTAGAAGACAACTTCAATGTTATTAAGAAAAAGCTCGACAGACAACAAACAGGGTTGCATAATTATTGATATTAGTCCTTCCATCACACAATTGTTGATACAGACATAATTGATGTTAATGGCGCCCTGTATTATAGCAGAAACAATTTGATCGCATGCATGATTAAATTGCGTCGCCAAGAGTTGAGCATCGACGGGATGTAATGAAGTCCCCGCGGGAATTCCGCCCGTGTACTCGGGCGTTTAGTGCGGTGATGTACGGCCGATTTTACGACCAGTAACTAATTGTTGGCTTGCTTGCATCTGGGTCCATGGTACTGGCAAGCAACACAAAAAATATATCTCTATGTTATCTCTACTAGTTATAAACAGGTTTTTTTTTATTGTTTGTTTCTTTGTACCCAAAGAGGTTTGAATTGACTGGACCGATCTTAATGAAAATTGGTGTGGGATAGTTCAACGCCCCAGAAATAATATAAGCTCCTTTTTATTGACTTACCTCGCGGGCGGAGCCGCTAAAGAAAGCTTTTTGGATATCAAGGAATTATAATTTTATCAGATAGTTAAATATTTAACTTAAATTGTATAATATTAAAGTTCAGGTTTAGTCAATTATATATATCTATTAATTTTGCTGTCGAAATGAACATTGGCGGCAAGAAGCCTCATTTGTAACTCAACTTTAAGATGCACGTATTTACATAATAATATGTATGTCACATTATAATTAACTTTTGCACCAGACAACCGTGGCCATTCAATTACTACAAATTATTCCACAAAGCTCTGATAGAAAGTATGTTAATCCCCGATCTGACAACATCAATTGCTTTTTTAAATGCCCTCAATATGGTGGCAAAAAATGCTTCTATAATGCCACGATCTATTTAAAGCGGAGTTAGGCATAATTCTTCAAGCACCTATTGCACAGACTCCGGAGGTATTTTACAAAGACAGGCCTCACTTTGTTTATAATTAATTCAGTCAACTTCAGCTTAAGGACGGCTTTCAGCGTGGACCGAAAGTAGGGTTTAACTTATTTATTCACTGAGAGTATACATTTCACATTTTGTACGTATATCCCGTCTGCTTTGGACATTTTTCATTAATATCTTGTCACATAGCTCTTAGTGGTTGTATACCATTGGAATTACTATTACAGTCCCTTTGTCCTTAACAATTTAATTGTACTAAAAGGGTAGGGTTTAAGGCTTAGAATTTTCATCAGCATGTGTACGCCGTTGACTCCAGTTATAACAGTAGATAAAAAAACTCACTAGATTCCTCAAAGAATAAAGATCTTGGGATCAAAACAAAAATGGTTGAGATATGGATTTTTAACTGAAAGTAGTAATAATATAATTAACAAATCTTAAGAACGCCGTGTTTTCATACTATACGTCGGCTAAAATATGGCTTTAACTTTAATATCATTAAGGTTTTATCTTTTTATAGATAAATCATATCTAAAACACGTGCATGCTTATTCGTGGCCATTTTGTCAAAATTGTTTTAGTCATTATTTGGGTTACATGCAAACTAAAAAATCAAAATAATAATTTTGATAAAATGGGCACAAACAAACATGCATTGTAATGTTTTATTTTAGGTATGATTTTTCTATAAAAATAAATAAACACTTAATAATATTAAAGTTAAACCTGTTTTACTTTCGTATGGAAAACAGCCAACCAATTGTACCCCCTTAAAACGTGATCTCAAATTACCAAAGTCCTCCAAATTTCCAGAAATGCTATAATAAAACATTATCTACTTAAACAATAATAAATATTATATTATTATATAGTATATAATAAAGTTATTAAATAATAGGAAATAATTTTCAGAACGTTTTTGTCTACCTGTGGCTGTCTGAATAAAGATCGTGGGTGTTAGCTCTCGTGGGTAGACTGTATCCTGAATAGACAGGGTAGATGGCATTGGATCACTGTAAAATAACAGGGACTAGAATAGAATGACTTACAATAAGAAAAGTAATAAGATGCAAAAATATATGCTGATTATGTCCACAATTTTGTCATGAACGTAAGAATTAAGACTTAAAAAAAAGTTTTATACTAAATATTAGATATAACGGGATATTTACCATGTATATATTTGTTATTTTGATATTTCAGAGATGTTGCAATCTCTTTGTTCACGATAAACCTACAACAATACATGGTAAATATCTCATTATATCTAATATTTAGTAAGAAAATAACCATGTTTAGTCTCAAAACTTATATAGTTGTATAGTTAGCTATGACTAGTGCTACTAATATATTGTGTAAAAATGTTTTAAAAGTCTTGTATGTGAAAATACCTCACGATATTACCAATTTGACGTAAGTCCTTAAAACGTTTAAAAATAGTAAAGTGGCTAGTGTTCATTATAACTGATTTATAAATTATAGGATATAAATGAGTTAATTATTCTACTTTAAGTTAAAATGCGATATAGAACGCCTATTACAAGCCTATTTTATTGATATTTAATAAGCAGAACCGGTGATATTCATATTTTTGAGGATTAAGATAAAATGTTTTGTCATGTAATATTTTGGGTAATACTAAATAATAGGTAATAATTCAATAATATTCGTGACTTCGTCGTTCTATGAATGCCTGAATAAAAATCGTGGGTGCTAACTGACGTGGGTAGACTATATTCTGAATAGACAGGGTTGATGGCATTGAAACCCTGTTATAGCAAGGACTAGAATGGTAACGAATAAACTGAATGAAATTGTCAAAATAGTACTAAAATACGTCACGAAATGACGTAACATACAGTTGAGTTTTACCTTGACGATAAAACCTTGCTCTAAGATACCTCACTTATCGTAAAAAAATGTAATTTTTGTAAAATTAGTGTTGTGCATGCATTTTTGTGTAATTATGATGTATTTATAATTTTATTTTTTATGTTTAACTTGTATATGGTGCTATTTATATGTGTAAATTTGCATACCTAAAAGGTAGAATGTGACAGACTGCAATTGTAATGTATAAAAACTTCTATAACTCATGTTCATGCAAATAAATGTTTATTATTTTTATTCTTTAGGTTAAAATTCGCATGTTCAAATCCGGCCGGTCCCACAATTTTTTCAACTGTCTCTTAATATAGTACTAAAATGGCCTTGCAAGTATAGTTATAAATTAATAAAAAATATCATTATTTATTAAATTATTAATATATAAATTATGTTGATTAACTCTTCGATTTTGCCAACAAATTTTACATAGAATTTGAATATAGAAAAACATTTGCCAGTGTCTAGTACTACTTATAATAATTATAACAATTTAAAGCGAAAAATAACAGTCGATAATTATGTAAAGCTTAAAATATAAATGCACTAAAAATACAGCATTATAACGATGGTTATGTAATATTTTTGATAAGCGTGAATAATAGGCAATAAAATTATTAACTTACTCGATCTGGCTGCCTTAATAAAGATCGTGGGTGTTGTTAACTTGCGTGGGTAGACTTAAACTGAATATACAGAGTGGATGGCATTGGATCACTGTGAAATAACAGCAATACCTAGTACTAAACTAATATGAATGACGATGTAAAACTAGTTTAAATGGATTTTAGGAAGAATATGGAAGAATATACTGATTAATACGTTGAAATTATTCGAAACAAATCAGGCGTAAGGGTAACCTATACTTCTATAGTTAGTATACTAAATAATAGTTAAAAAAATCTAAAAAACACGCTTTTAAAGTACTTCTAACTAAACTTTTTTTTTTTTATTATTTTTTTTTTTCGAATTATTGCATTGCCATCGATCTTTGACAGGTGTGCAAAATTTGAATGAAATCTGTCCGTCTAAAGTGGGTCAAAATCGAGTCCAAAGGAGTCGGTTACATACATACATACATACATACATATATACATACATACAGGTGAAGCTAATATAAGCGTGTAAAAAAAAAGTAGTTGTGTTGTCGTAGTTTAACTTGAGCTTAGCACTTGTGTACTTCGGTCCGATCGTTAATTAAAAACTATCAGAATCGTTTCATTTATGTAGCCTCGCGCAGCGCAACATAAAACGAAGCAATCCAATCGGTTATTACGAATGCACACAATTGGCACATCTTCCGAGGCAACGCAACTTAATCCTAATATTATCCTAAAAGAACGCACCAAAATACAACTTAGGCTAAGAACTCACGCCGCGGTTTACTTCCGCACCCGCAACGGCTGCGGGCAGATATGTATGAAAAAAACGTGCGTCACAGCGTCGTGAAAATTGATTTTGTCCTTAGTCAGAATAACGATCAAGTGCAAATGTTTAGGAGAATTCAGTCTCCAGAGCCAGTAACATCAGTACTTACCTTCGATCCCCACAATAGTGAATAATAGAGCCACAGTAGTAACCTGGAACATAACAGGTAACTAGCTGTTTATAGCTTCGATTGTTTGGGCTATATCTTAATCGGCCTATTTATACCTCAGGGAGGCCCCGGGCAAGGGAAGGCCCGTAGAAGAATACCGTTCATTTATTATTTACCGTTCATTGTTCCCCGAAGCGTAATATCGCGTAAGCGTTGTAGTTATGGACAGAGGGTCCCATGCTGAAAACTTATAACTTACTATAAATTCTGGTACACTTTAGCAACCTTGCTGTCAATATATTTAACAAGAAGTTTTACCAGTTCCAGTCCGATTATATTTTATATGGCGGATCATATAAAATATAATCGGACCGAATATAGAAGTGGCACCATTTACACTTGATGTAACACAGCTGTTGCTTGTCAAAATGGGCCTACAGATTTTTATTTTATTGTGATTTAAATACTAATATTTGCACGTCTGGAGTTATATTTTTAAGAATGCCGTACAATGAGTCCTACCATACCATACAATCTTAAAGTTAAAATGAAAAAACAAGCCTTTTAAACAAAAATAACTCAATTTATTACTGTCTATATATTTTAAAAGAAGTTTTACCAGTTCCGGACAAATTTTATCCGCCACATAAAATATAATTGGACCGAATATAGAAGCGGCACCATTTCCACTTGATTTATCACAGCTGTTGATTGTCTAAATGGGCCTAAAGATTCTTATTTTATTGTTATTGAAATATTAACATTTATGGAGGCGTATTTTTTCTAGAATGCCACGCAATGAATCCTACCATACCATACAATCTTCGAGCTTGAAAGTTAAAATGAACAAACAAGCCTTTTAAACATCAAAAACTTAGATTTATTGGGTGTGTTTTTAATAGATCAATCAGTGAGGTTCGGACTAACGATTTTACAGATTTAATTAATTGGGACTGTGCAGTGAATTGTTTGGTTAAAAGCCAAATTTAATAGCGATGTATTTTGAAACCTATTATTTATGCATTTGTGTAAAATGATGTCAGTTGTTTTATGTTACATCAAAATTACAGCTGTCGTAATCAAAAGCAGTGATATTATGTCCTAATTATAATAACAAACGCCGTCACGTGGAATTGTTAATTGAAATTTTACAAAGTAAGTACTATTAGTTAAATAATATATAATAGAAATTATACCGAAACAAAAACCGAGCCTGTATATTTCAATGATAATATTTAACTTCATCACGCCCACGCCAACGAAAAAGAAAGTAGATAGAATATTGATTTACCGATGTTTTAAGGGCCGTTTCTGATGTGCCGGATAGATCTTATGCGACTCATAAAAATAACTTAACCGAATTTAAAAGTGACACAAGTTACACTTGAAAAAATAACACAGCTGTCACTTTTTTATGTGTGTTTGACTGCTGAGCTCCAGTTGAGATGCTGGGGGTCTCGGCTAAATAAAATACTGCTTCTTCTAATAGTACTGTATTCATAGGCTGCTGATATATTACAAGATTGCCGCGGTGCGTGCGATTACATAGAACGTCTGTGAGCGCGCTGTATGGTTGCGACTGGTAGGCGACGGATGGCCGTCGCGGAGGGCGCCGCGCCGCGCCGCTGGCCGGTGATGAACCAGTTGGATGCAGGTTGACGGCGCGCGGCGATGAGACGCAGGAACAATATGTGTTATACGCTTATCCTGCTGATAAAAACACCTGTCGAATTGGGGCTTAGTGTATATTAAGCTTTTTATAAAATATAAGCTTTTGCATAGTACGTCAATAATTGTAGCCTATGATATGCCTGAGGTTATAACCATCTCAATACTTTTACAATATATATATATATATATAAATTTTCAATTTTCATCAAGAGCGATCTAGCAAATTCGGAGCCAAAAAAGAACTAACAAACATCTTGTATATAAATCAGCAAATTAATATATTCCATTCTGGAAACAATTTATAAACATACAAACAAAAATTGAAAACCGGATGGGGCATAATTGAGGATGCAACCGGAAAGCATCAACAACTGATTTTTAAAGGGTCCATGACAATTACCGTTTGTCTCATGAGGGACCCCTATTAGGAAGGTTTACGGAGGCTGCTGAGAACATAATGAAATCCTAATTATACGAAATGAATAATAAACTTCACCAGACTTATAAGGATACGTAGGTGTTCAGATATTACTTATAATATATCAACACCTACGTTATCCTACCTACTGTATCCTGTTTTTTTAGTAATGTTGATCTTATTACTAAAAAAACAGGAAATTGGTTGGAGGGTAATTAATTTAATTGTAAATGTTTTATTTGGACTGAGGTTTTAATGACACAAAAATGTAAAATTTTTTGTGTTACCCGGAAACCTATCCCTATGTTTATAAGCTATTAAAATGTGTAAGTACAAAATAAATAGCCTATTTAAATAACGTTTTAAAAATAAACCAGCATTTTCTCTCACATGTAAATTCGATTTGCATTGCATCTATCTTGTAGAAGGCAGTAACCGTCTCGATCGTCGAGTTAACAAATTGTAACAAATGGGGGGCTCGCTCCGGAACCGGCGCACAATGACATCTGTCGGCGCTACGGACCTATTCCCGTCCCGGGCTGCGGAACTAACTGTGCTACGCTCGTAGACAGAGCCCGTAGCACCTCTACGACCTAGTGACTTTTTATTTTTATTTTCTTAGTTATGAATGACTGTTATCTCGTTGTTATGCAGAAGTTTTGATAGCGAAGGACCAATTAAATTGAACACAGGAAATGTTTTGTTCAATTTAATTGGTCCTTCGCATAAAAGTGTAAATATACCTTATTCTTATTAAAAATCATTACTTCAATTGTCACCGGGAATAAAATAACTAGTGGTCGTTCAATAAAGACATAAAACTTAATATTTCTCCTCTAATATAAACTTGAACTGTGCCAAATCTCACACCCTTCGTGCTCGGAATATGCTTAAAAAGGGGTGCAAAGTTTCTTGATGTATTAATACACGGGACACTTTTTTACGAACTGCCCACTTTTTGGGGAGGTACAATATTGTTAAGAGACACTACGTTCTTTTCAAGATCTGTCAAAGAAGAAATTAAGGTGGATTTTTTTAGAAATCAACTCATAGATTAGTAAAATATCCATCAAATGTTTGACTATATGGTCAAATATTTATTTTATTTTTAAACTAAGCCTGCAGCAAACGAACGTGTAGTTCATCTGATGGTAAGTGGAGTATACTCCACTGCTGATTGTTGTGTCAACAATCCACATAAGATGTTTTGAGATGCGTCACTGAAGCTCAGGACTACGGAGTACGGTGTTATGCCTCATATGTTAGTAATTTCATGGCCTAATCTTACCACCAAATCAGAACACGGTAATGTTAAAGGCAGGTAAAAGGTGAAACGGTGGTGTTGCTCCCGCGAGCTCGTTTACAAGAGCTCTACGACCAGTAAAATGACTAAAATATGAACAATTTTTACTAAAAGATGCTCCCAGACTGCGAGTAAGGTAACGTTACAGAATTCGATATTACACCAATGTAAGAGGCAAACCGAACGTTACAGTGCGCAACCTATAATGAAATTTGAAATTTTATTCACAAAAATTAAACATAACAGGCAACTGCTGGTCAGTCTGTGAGGCAGTACGTAACGTAATGCTCAAAATCAAATCTGCAACGTTACATAACAGACAAATACACACCAGTCTGCCAACACCTTAAGAGACAAAAAAAACGCTAGTGGTAAAAATATAGTGTACGAATTACAATCGTAGTTACTACCTCAAGAAGAATTTCCAGTAGTATGTCCCCGCGACCGATAAAGTCAGATACAAATACATGTTTTGTTTTAACCGGCTTATCTGAGTTCCGAGTCGGCCGGCGACGGTGGCGCCCTCGCAGGTAACGGAAACGCTGATCAACCGACGCCGGGATAACAAGATAAGAGGATTAAATGCCTCGGCTTCTGTTTATTTTGTTAATTCTGCTTTTATTTCTCGAAAGCTGGCTATTACTTTATGACTGCTTGACTGCCTACCTCTATTTTTGACCAACCTCCAAAAAAGAAGGAGGTTCTTCACCTCATCAAAAACCATACAAACATATCAGTTCTCAATTGGATTAAATGTTTTTTTGTCAGGGTCTTTTGGTCACGATGAACGTCATCGTATCCTAGAGGAATCGAGGGTAACCCTCAAATTTTATGGGCTTTTATATTGTTTTTCGTATATTACATAAAGCTGATGATGGAAGGTACAACTCCTCATTGGTAAGGAAGTGGATGATTCTCTAAATATAGGCACCTTAAGACTGTTTTCTGTATTATTTTAAGTTATAAACAGATGAGGCAACTAGTTGAATATTACTTAAGTTAAGTTGAATATATTTACTTTAAAAAATAAATATATTCAACTAAATAATCTACATAGGGTAAGTCATTTTTGTACCCGCCCTTCCGACTTCTGGACAAGCCGTCTAAAACAAGAATGACGCATGGTTAATATACTTTACTAAAAGCGAAAAATAAAAAGTTTTTGAAAAAAATAACAAGTTGAGAGATAAATAAATATTCCACAACTCACACACAACGCCATCTAGTCCCAAACTAAGCAGAGCTTGTACTATGGGTACTAGAATAACTGATACTAATACATACATACTTTTCTTTTGTAAATACATACTTATTATACATAGAAACACCCAGACTAAAACAAACCCCCATGTTCATGCACACAAAGATTTGTCTTAAGTGGGAATCGAACCCACGACCTCGGCATCGCAGGCAGGTACACTACCCACTCCGCCATCTGGTCGTCAAAATATAGATACATAATAACTTCTTCTGAAAACAATTTTTTTGATATTACAAAATTTTAAATGTTGATTCCAACTCATACTTAATCTAGAAAAAACCGTGCGATACATTTCACTAAACATAATATTATGTATGGTGAACAATATCAGTATTTTCAGTATGTCGTGCACTTAACGGTATTTCAAGTAATATATTAGGCCATAAAGATTCGATCGAGCTAATAGACCATTACATATATATTCCAGCTATTATCTAACATGCCTCTAGTCAAATATAATGCGGCAAAGCCAGAGCTATTTACGCATTATTTAGGTGTCGGAGCTGGAATGAGGTTTGTCGGTGATCGGTCACTTCAAAATGTCCTGGAGCTGATCTTTGCAAATGGCTGGGATAAACCGGACTGGAATAAGTGATCGTGATTATTTGGGCACTTTTTCTGGTGAATGGATTGAAAATATAACGTTTTGGTTGCTTATACGTAAGCAGAGATATCAGTAACATATTCTTACTATACAAAGACACAGTTGAAAAAGATATGGGACCGGATTTGTACTGCACACCGGATTTGTACTGGGCAGCCGCTTTAGCCATCCAGCTACGGTCGCCACTTACCAGCACTCTAAATTTCTCAACTGTATAATACGTCATTTCGTGAAGTTTCTTTGTATAATTTGCTAAAGCATAGATAAATGCTATAAAAATAATCAATTAGAAATATTCTTACTATCCTGGCATTCATACAGGTATCATCAATAAATGCTCTACTATAATTTTCCTACCTTGATACATTCTTCTAGTTTAATTTTAATAACTACTAGCTATATCAAAAAACATTTAGAGATATGAAATTATCTAAAATACCTCCAAGAATCAAATAATCATATCGTTTAAAGGTCTGCAAAACATTGACACATTTCGCGCTTGCCAAAACAGTCACAGCAAGAAGTATTCACATAATTTTCAGCAATTTTAAAGCCTTATGGCTGCAAACAAGTCCGTCCCTATTTACCCAGCGTCGAATTATAAGTCAGAAAATAAAACACGAGGCTTGAAACAGCAGCTTTCAACCTTAGCGGTTGAAGCAGTACTTGTGACTACGCAAAGGCGAGGCGAGATTTCATTTGTATTTCAAATATATTTTAACGTGCTAATGGAAATGAGTCTTTATTAAATATTTATCACGTTGTGATACACTTAGAAGGGTGCTTAGATATTTGCTGGCGTTAAGGCGAGTTGTTTGGACATTTTACATTACAATTTGCTTATAAAATTTGAGTTTTCAAACAAAGTATGAACTTAAGGGTAGACTCTCGAGCGCCGTGTTTTCATACTAACGTAATATGGGTTTAATTTAATTTTTTTACAGACGAATCAAATCTAAAACACAAAAATACATTGTTGTTGGCGACCATCTAGTTTGTTTAAATTATTATTGAGTGTAATACAAACTAAAAAATTTAAATATGTAATAATTTCGCTAAATGGGCGCCAAGGATCTCTATAATAATATTAAATTTAAAACCAATTGACTTCAGTACGGAAAACAGCAAAGCAATTGGTCCCGTTTAATGGCGATTGAACCCAAGTTCAACGCTGAACCCGATTGTCGATAACAAGAAATAAAAGAAAGAAAAATCATTTATAACATAATAAAAATATATAATATATATTATAGCGTAATAAAAATAGAATACATTATAAAGCGTCGATCACTCTCTTTCCTTCAATGAACGGGATGTGGAGATTGAATACTCGGGTTCAGTATTAAAATCAGGCTGTTCAAATTGCCTCTAATGGTTTTGCGTACCACAACCTTAATTTGGAGGTAAATACTCCTGAAACGTATATCGTGTTTCTGCTGCCTAGCAACGCTTTTTCGATCATCTATATTTAAACTCTATACTAGAGGAAATTATTTTTGTTTGTTTGTGTCCAATAGGCAGCGAATTTACTTAATAAATCTTGATGAAAATTGATAAAGAGATAGTTTAAGACTCTATAAATAACATATACTACTTTTTATCAACGTACCACTCGGGGGTGGAGCCGTAGAGCCAAGTTTCTGATTACGTTATAAATATTTAACGATTTTTATTTGATATAATATTTAAAAAAAAAAAAAAAAAAAAAAAAAATTAAAGTTGAAAAATTAAGAATCCAGCAGGACTCGAACCTGCACCCCTTGGGTATACGCCCCAAGTGCTTTGCCAATTGAGCTATGGATTCGTATGCTGCTGGACTCGAAATTTCTCAACTCTTTGTGCCAGCGTCGTAGGTATATATATATACCTTAGCTAGACGAACCAATACTTGGTTTAAGCGCCACCTATGCGATGAGTGATAAGTCACTTAGTCACATACAGTACGTTTGAATTAAGATCAACACAATACTGTCGAGAGATGACGCATTTCTATCAAATACTTGTAATCATTTTATTTGTATTAAGTGTTAGGACTTAGGACTATTGTGTGCTATATTCCTTATAGTAAAGAATAACTTTTAAATTCACTTGTTATTTGTACTTATATTAATGCATATAAAGCATACCTCTCTCACAAACACCCATGCATACCGTGGGACAAATCTAATGCTAAATTTATTATATCATATTTATAAATGAACCCTTTTGAAGGTAGTATTCGGGCCTCGCCTTAATGCCTCCGTTATGAGAAGGCTCGCATGATTTGATCAGCGTGAGTCGACACTTGTCCGCCGGCCTCATCCATCAGCCGGCGTGTCTTCACTTATACCTCCTAATATATTACATGTTTAGAGTTATAATCTACATGCAATACTTATTAGATGGAACCACTGAATAGGTTGTAAAAGAGTTATTAAGTTAGAAACCTTTTTCATTAGGTATAAGTTGATAAAATATAGAAATTCATGTTTATAATAATGAACGTTTGTAACATTTGTAAACAGAAACTATTAGGCATGTTCTTACTTATTATATTACATTTTTATTTAATCCATGCTCTCATACGGCTGTGCAAATGACTCCTCAGACTCCCCATACGACGACGAGTTCTAGTTTTAGACCGAGCCTAAATTTAGATTATTTTCAGGTTCTACAGAAAGCCTTACCATGTCAAATATTACAATGTTTGTACTTCTAATAAACTTTAAAAAGGATATAAAGATTTTTATTAAAACTGACGTGAGTTTGTAACATTATTCAAATTATTTAATACGGGTGTTACTCAAACCCAAACTCGCTGCCGACTGCTCGCGACTCAGGCGCGACGTATCGCACTCACTTGATAATGCCTAGACGTATAGGCGAAACCGCGGTTGACTAAATAGACCAACATTACGTGAGTAACACCCATATTTCATAATTTGAATGATATGAAGATAGATAGATAGATAGATAGAGAAAACTTTATTTGCACATCAAATTTGTAAAAAACATACAAAGAAATAGGTACTTAAAACTAAAATGTACAAAGGGCGGCCTTATCGCTTGACGCGATCTCTTCCAGGCAACCTTAGGATGGACATAATAGTCTATGGATATTTGCGGTAGTTTATTGCATTGGATTTGTTGTTACTTTTTCTTTTTTATTTTGCTCAAGGCATGTCAAATTAAAGACTAAAATAAAAATAAATAAATAATTAAAGATAGAAGAAAAATAGAAGATTATTTTTTTTTAAATCTGTCTGAAACATTATCATGAAAAAGACTCTTTCTTAATTCAAATGACATCTGATATCTGCAATTCATTTTAAAAACACAACGCTACAACCATCCACATGATTACTATAATACTTAACATAATTAAAAGAGCTCGCATGAGTCACCCCTCCACAAGTACAAGCGGCTACCGATCAACCTATACATATCCAGTGTAAGCTGGTCTTGCATTGCACGCGAGGCCTATACAACACGACACCATCTTTGTGGGGGTCTTTATTTTGTTGTTGTAAGTTTTAATTTGTTGATAAGATTGAAACGATAGGTCACTATACTAAATGCTTTAATTAACTGGTACCAGAGTTCATAATTATATAATAAACTTATTGACTACATTATTCTATCTTAATACGACCTATCTCTAGCGATACGGGAAGGCGACTGGCGAACCGGGCGACTAAACTTAAGGATCCACTTAAATACATATGCGCCGGTTGCACTGTGTCCCTACACCATTTCCCCTTTACACAAAAATAATTTGACTTATACACAACACAAGAAGACCCCCCACAATCTTATACTGGAAATGTATGGGTTGACGCGTAGCCGTCTGTACATTGGTCGTAATATAGTAGTATACATGGCTATTAATTCGGATTACGAGGCCATCGGACCATAACCACAGTTAGTGATGTACTACATACATTAAGCTTAATGCTTCACGCGTTAACACCGAAAACGATTCTGTAGTCTTGTTTGAGATAATAATTCGCATTCCATCACTAAAAGGTTTTTACTTCTGACTAAAAGCTAAAGTCAAAATAATGTACATAATATGGTGTGTAGGTTGTTTTACCACCATAATTTTAAATAAAAAAAAAACTAAACCATTAAGTTCTTTTATTATTATATCAGTCATTATTTAAAACTAAAGGTTTACCATAAACAATACTAGGTGAGGCATGGGTATAATAGAAGTTATGTTAATGAAACTTTTGTCAAAAAAACTCAAAGAGGAATTCTCGTATTCCTTAAATAGAATTCATGGGTTGTCAGAAAATTTAAGTTTCTATCAATCATATCTAACGACAGTTTTTATATGTTGTTAGCGATTAGTTCCTAATCCTACATTTTCCACGTACGCATTATTGCAAATTTTTATAGGGACGAATTCTTCTTTGTAACAAATCATAATTTGCCAAATGACACATTTCCCTAGTGAAAGATAGTACGTGTATGAAGGTACAACTTAAAGCACGTGAACAAGAAAATAACGAGCAAAATTGAATATGAGCAGAACTGAGAAGAAGAAAAATCGTACAGTGACAAGGTGAAAGGGGACTTTCGTGCATCAGTCACCAGTCAACAAGCAAATCCCATAGATCCTTGTTTACGTGATTAATGGTACTCACCGACTCACCGCTAAACTGGAGTGGGACTGAAAACCTCCATAGCTACATGCTCGCTGTTCATTCCTATACTTTAACATAACATAACATTACGTCTATATAACCCAAAAGGGCGTTGCAGAGAATACCCTGTTATGTAGGTCTCTTGTGGTGAAAAACGGGTAAAACGATACATATTCAATGCTCAGCGAGAGATGGGTATGTCAATTATAAATTTGTCTTTTATTTAATGCATATGCGCAACTGCTATGATTTGATTTTTACGTTTTATTTTATGTTGTACATACACGCCATAATTGTATTTATGTTTTATCATTGTTTCTTTTATTTTGTTTGTTTAATTTTATTTATTATTTAAGTAACGGATTGTCATCCGTGTAGTCACTGGGGGATTGGTTGAAAACCAGCGTCAAGCTTTAGTTTGGCATAATATGCTGAACCTATTTCCCATTTAGGGCAATTTTTGCTTTGGGTCATACAGCCTTTCAAATTATTGTATTTATTTGTTTTTTCTTTCTATACTGAATGCACATACATTCAGTATCTCTATCTCTCATTGTTTTCTTTGGACCTAAAAAAATGTTTTCATTTTCATTTTTTCATTTCATTTTCATTTTCATTAGTTTTATTATTGCCATCTACCGGACACAAACCCAGAATATGCTGCTACTGAGAAACTTATAAATGAAAACCTCACAGCAGCACTTTTTACTCGACTCCGCTCTCGAACACATGACCGCTTACATTGAGCGGTCGCAAATTGTACAGATATAACGCTAGACTATGGTCTACCGCTTTAATTTGCCTTATGAGGCAGTCTATTATTGTAATTCTTTCTTTTTAATTAAAAGTACGTGCTTGTATACTTATTGTGACACTTGATAATTACATATATTCCTCGCCTCAAGTCTTAGTACAGACCGATAATTTTTCACCTTTTATTGCTACCATCTATTAAAGGTAATTTTAGAAAATAAGTAATAACAATTTAACCAAATTCTGCATGTATAGTAATGGTAGTTCCTAACGTCTTTAAGCAACTCAACCAAAAAATATCGAAAATCACAATCAAAAACTTAAACGGATTGAATAAAAGACAAGCGTAAAACTCGATAAAACATTTTCATTTGCAGTAAATATCCATATTCGTTATTTGTGTCAAGGAACTTCTCAATAAAGTATTAAATTGTTCCTGATAGAATTGCCAAGATGCAAACTTCTCATCTTGCTTTGAAGATTTAACTTAATACTAACTTTAAATCGTAGACGTACGGCGAAACTAATACGTTGCTGCAGTATTCTAAATGTTTCAAATTAAAAGAACTTTGCAATTGAATAGTCCCAAAACATAACACAATATAACATCATGCCTTTATGCCGCAGAAGAGTGTGGCAGAGTTGTGCGACACCCACATTTCACCTGTAATGTTTAGGTCTCAAGGGACCCTATAAATCTAAGCTGCTAATGATAATTTTCTGACGGAAAACACTTTTGCCTGACACGGGCAACGAATCCGAGATCTTGCAGTAAGCGATACACAAACTTTAGCAACAATTTAGACCATCAAGGCAGTTCTTATAAATTGCAATTCAATTATCGATTAATTATTGAACTACCAGTTAGTTATTATTCCTTGCCCTTGTTAATTGTCATTAGCAGCATAGCGATATGCACTGTTCAGATAAATCAGAATTGTTTAATGAATTATGTTCCATATATTAATCTAGTTTTGAAATATTTGATCAAATCGCATAACATCAGTAATTCATTTGATTAAGTAATTATCACAATATTATTAACACATATTTTCATTCAACTATTTCGACCACTCACTATTAACATTGTTATTAAATTCTAAACTTTATTAAATACAACAGCAGGATATTGAAAACGGAAACTTTCCCAGAAAATAAAGCATCACGTTTAATATTGAAAAATACCGAAGCCACATTATTTACAGTGACAAAAAGGCAAACGCGATCGGAATTTGATCGGCCGGCCTTACAAATGGAGTAGTAAACAAGCATTTACCTTCCCTTCTGTTCGTATTTGGTTTATTTAAAGGTAATGGTATAAACAGCCAGCACACATGGATGCGGTTATCGAACGACACATCGCGCCCACTCTATGATTGATTGGGTATAGGGTTGGCGGCGGTCACCCCTCCCTCTCCACCCCCTCGGCCCCGCAGCTTCGAGCAGCCAGCCGCCGGCGCCCGCTGAGACATCGTTGCTTGACATGATGTTCATTTGTTCTGATTTGTTAGACACCAGGGCGCACCGCGCCACCTCGAGCGCCACAACATTACGTGATTAGAAAATATTACTATGATGTACCTCACGGGATACGCCGACTCAGCCCCGAAATCTACAGAAAATATATTATATTACCTCTGACCAGATCAATACGGGACCAAATTTTAGTTTTAGGTAAATCCGTGTGCGTTAGGGCTACACATTGCATCTCATAGCTCTCATTATGATTGGTTTGATAAGATATGTTTTTAGTGCTTCACTTATATTCACAAGTGATCATAACTGTTTTATGTTGTGTATTTTGGATTTATATAAATGTATCCAGCACGTTATCATTGATGGTAGCTTCTCAACGTAAAAAACTGGAGAAACAAATTAAATATCACTGAAAAATAACTGGCATTCTTAGTTCTAAGTGAAGAAAGCACGGCACATTAACAAAATCATTTCAATTAAATATCCAAAAGCTTGATATCGTATCGTAATCGTAAAATCCTCTTAATCGATTAAAGTCGAAGTATTGATTTAATGTTCAATTTCTGAACGTGACATCCATATCACGCAAAAAGTTTCTCTAGTTTTTCTGCTAGATTTTACGATGGTCTGCGGATAGGCTTCAGTGACCGGTAAGTGATAGTATCACTTCTATCTCATCCATCATCTTCGAAGACTTTTTCTATGAAAATTGTGACACAGCCTCAGAATTGAGATTTCAATTTATCTGAGTATTGTCAGATTCAGTCATTTGAAATTCAGACGTCAAAGTTGTATCAGAGTACTGTGTCTTGAATTTTCCATTCCGAAATCGATTGTGAGATATTTTGTTGCTCAAGAATACTCAATATAACCACTTCTGCAAGCCACTTTGTTATTGTTAAGAGTTCGATATGGATGGAATTTTATTAAGGTAGTCATAACGAATATGTTTTATTTTATTACCTATATTACAACATAGAGTACATAAATATGCTCATCGATCGATTGGTTCTTGAAAAACACAATAATATTAAACTCTTAAATATCCTGGGATGATAAAGATCAGCATGAAATATCCAAACAATTTTGGAAATTTGAGCTAACCAAGGCTAAAATAGATAAGAAAACTGTTTTTATTCTAGCAATTAAAACGAACAGGAGAATCAACAACATTTACCAACAAATCACATTTAACATCGACATTTCAATCAGCACATTCTCTGAAAGGCGGTCATAATCGATAATTAGCAATAACGTTTACAGCAGGAATGCAGTGTCAATAAGCTATTAGATGAACGAATGCTCATAAAAGGGCATTGTATTGGATATTAAGCGATCGGCCTTAATGGGGCATCCCCGGCAATGCAACATCAATTATTGGATGTAGTACGAGGTGTTATTCCGGAATGGCTGTTTGCCTTTGTTTGTAAACAGTGATGGCTCATTATGATATTATGGTTTAAATAGGTATAATGACTTGATCGGCTTGTTGGAACACGCTCGGTGCTAGCTTGGAGCACTTATTTTTGATTACTATATCGAAGAGCATTCGTTTGAATCGAATAATTATTGTTTGGAAGTTTAGGTTGGTCCTTTATAATTTGTATCGAATAAGCTCTTGCATTAGAGATGTTTTTAATTGAGTATAAGGAAAATAATTTAACCAACAGATACAGCAAACGATCTTGCCGTCTTCAATCGTGTTAATTGACAACAGCAGGCCATGAATAAAATCTTTTTTTTTTACTGTTTTTATTCAAACAATCTATAACGTCTTATTATTGGTGTTACAGGAAACGTATCGGCGTTGGGCGTGCAGCACGATGGTGCCGCTTTGGGTGGAAGAAGGGGCGGAGGAAGGTGCGGAGGAGGGGGGCAGGTCACGGCGTGCGCCCGCCGAGCACGCGGCGCGTTGGCACGCGCGGCACCTGGAGCGCGTCGGCCACCTGGACCGGCGGCGCGGCGCCGGCGGCGTCGTGGGCCGCTGGGTGCGCGCCGCCGCCGCGGGTCCCGGCCGGCCCATCGTACGGCTAAAGCCCTGCCTTTCAGTCTGCCAGCTCGTCGAGCAACACTGCCCCTACTTCCTGCCGGCGGATCGCGCGCCTGCATACCCAACTCAATACGCCGGCGAGCCCACGTTCCTATGTCTCGGTGAGTGCCCACAATACCTATCTAATACGCGATTTAGCTAACTTTTTGACAATTATACACAGATCGAGGCAATAGCGCATCGAAGGCTCTGATTTTAAACCTAACTTTATCGAGTAACACAGGTTTAGAAGATAGCCAGGTCCTGACACTGTACTGACTAGATACCTGGCAGCTATACGCCTAGTAATGTCCAGAAAGTAAGCAGAATTCCATATTTTAAAAATAACTCCATGAGGTTATGCATATTTCCTTTCAAACTGGACAAAAGACAAACTGAGCTTTAGATTAGGCACAATTACCCTTTCGCGATAGCTGCAAGTTGGCTGCAGTTCAAAATGAGAGCACAAAACAAATAGCACTTCTGGCGCGATGCACGCTGCTTTATTTTTCTTTATAGCCGTCTTTGTCTTGGACCAATTGTTGCTTCACACTTTTCGGTTTAACATTCGTGAGAAAGTTAAACGGGGCCGAGACTTTCTTTGGTGATTAAGAGGCTTTGTTTGAATTCCATGAAATTTGGTGTACAACAGGCTGTACAAGTTAACCGTCGTCTTGCAAACAATGGAGTTTCAACAAAGTAAATACTAAAAGTGTTGTTTCTTGATAGTTTTACAATAAAAATGTAGTTTGAACCGAATTGGCTGATATTGATACACGCCTGATTTCAGACCCGCGCATTCCGGAGACGGGTGCGCAGGCGAACAAGTCCAACTACGGGTGGGACGAGTGCTGCTACTGGTACTGCGAGGGGCGGCTGTGCTACCGGTGCGAAGCGCGGCTGACCGAGGCGCCGCGGCCCGACGCCGAGCGCTGCGCCGCGGTGGAGGAGCGCGTGCCCACGTGCTCGGTGCCGTACAGCGCGCCGGGCCGAGCCCCGCCCCGTGCGCCGCACCACCCCCTGCTGCTGCTCGCGGTGCTGCTAGTGCTCGCTCGGACTCACTGGACCGCCCACCGGCCCATGCCGAGAGTGACAGTGCGCGATTCAAGGTTATAGTTTTACGTTAACGTGCGCACTCGCGCGTCCCGCGATCGCCGGCCAGCGATCCGAACCTCTGTTAGTGCTGTACTTATGATAATAAATTACGCGCGGTTACGATTTCGGACGAGACGGAGGCGAGTGGCGGCGGGGACGCGCGTTCTCGCCGCCACCCGCGACGCCCTATAGACTCTAAGTTAATATTTGTGTCCGGTCGATCGATTTCAAGAAACATGAAAACACCAATAATTCAAGGAATAATTAAATCATTAAATTATCTCATAAGCGCTCTTAGCCGGTGTTCCGGCCAATATGTTAATATTTTTGGCAGAATTGTAAACAAGAATCCACACGATGTTTTGGTCGAGTGAAGATGTTACGTATATTTTACATAGTGTTTTACAGTTACATCGTTCATAAGCACAGAGTTTGAGTTGTATTCGCTGAGCTAGGTTACGTATCCTCACAATTAAAGCAATATTTTACAGAAGATCTTTAAGAAGCAAAACTCTCTGTGACGATCGTTAATAGAGTCTGAATCGATACATTATACTATACATAGTGCATTCGTACGGAGCGTTTTTGTGTTGGATTCGTGTGACGGAACTTTTATACTTCATTATTATGTAGATCCGGTACTCAGTACTCATGCAATAGATGTACGAGGCACATCTCACACGTCTGATTGCCGCCCTCAACCGCCGTGGGATAAAGAGTAGGTGTCACGTCCTGTCTCACTCGCACCTCACGACCAAGTTGATGTTATATAAATAATTAAGGACACACGTCTCTACTCTTTTGAACATGAGACAATAGGTAGGTATACTGTGGAATCGTTTCTTAGAGAGTTATTTTTGTAATGTTGCACTAGAATGCGGAACGTGGCTTCGCGGCGGCAGGGCGCGGCCATCGCTCACGCACACTGCTGCACTCGTGACGCGACGCACTCACACATGCAACGAGGTTGTCGCCGCAGCACCTGCCGCCGCGGCGCTTGCCTGTACGCGTGTGGACGCCTAAATAGTTGGTCTATGATTATGTATAAAATGAGTCAAAATGGTAATATAGGATTAATAAGTAGTTGTTGTTTTGTAAGAAGTAAAATATGACTAAAACATATAATGAAAATTATATGAAATATATCCGTCTTATGAACTAAATCACCATTGTAATCAAATTTAATATGGTTAAAAATGATTTTTATATGAATTGATTTTAATATGATATTATTGTATATTGTACCGTGCCGATATTGATAATGGTAATGCAGCCTTCAACCGGAGTATCGTATTGTCGTTTTCAACGGGTAGGCAACGGTGTTTGTTAGTTTTATTTATTTTTGAAATATATTAAATGATAGAATTATCGTTGAACATTATGTGATGAGAAGATTATGGTTATTGAGACTTTATTGAATGAATATTTGTTGAGAATATTGTCCTCGGTCGGGGATGTAGTTGTTGTATTCAAATGATAAATGATAATAATATTAAGTAAGTTATTTTTTACGTTTTTATCGTGTGTACATATGTCAAAACGGTTTGTTGTTTCCACTCCCATACTTAATCGTCGTCACCGAAGGTGCTAATGGTCTATTAACGCTTCTTAAAGCTTGGTTTGTGACAACTTCCAATGTAACCTGATCTGTTTGTCTGTCTGTGTGATGTACGGGCCATGCCGTAGACGCTCGTAGCTCGTAGCGGCCGGCTCGCGCTCCCGTAGCCGCACTACGGCGTCCGCTACGGCGCCGCGCGGAGCCTCCACACTCATATCACTCGGCAATTACACTCTTCTTCGTTTTCCAGAACTAGTAATATTTTCATAGTATTTTCGAGTGAAAGTTTCCTTCAGCGAGGATAGCGATTCGTTCCATAGATTAGGTGTGCATCGACATAGTGTGAACAGTCGTGACGATGGATCAGCGTGTCGTTATTGTTTCAATCGAGTATCTAATTCGCTCGAGATCCTCAGTGCCTCCACTGTCGTCAGTGTAAGCGTCACGCGTCCAGATTACTATAGTAGTTGCGTGAAGCTCCGGTCTCAAGTTGTTCTCGTTGCCGCAGTCAGAGATCACCTGTTAGCAAAGGCGTCGACTTTCATGCATTAGTTTGTCCTCATCACGCTGTGACTGATGGAACAAGCAGCGTAGTCTACATTGCACTTATACTTACGTCATTTCGTTCAGTAAAACACAGTTGAAAGTAAAATGTTGGAAATCATAGTGATAGTCTCTTCAAGAGAGTTTATATAGTAGGTATAGCGTTGAGAGATGTTAACAATAAAAAGTTTGAGATCAATTGTTTGCAATTAACTGATTAATGATTAAAATTCATGTCAAAACTTAATATTTTTTGACAAGTTTCACTAATATCCATTTAATTTGATACGTAATGTAAGAATGTAATTGTAATACCTAAATAATAGGTGATATTTCAGGTAAATTTCTATTCAGTGAGTCAGGTTCAATGCACATAATAGTTATAATACGAAGTCTGCGAGTCGATCGTCGCCGTACAGCGTAGGTGCTCTTTCGCGGTATCCACGTGTATCTATATATAAATTATCAAGGTGTCTAAAATTTAGTCATAGAAAATGAATTACTAGAACATAATTAATTGGAACAATTTGGAGCACTCGTTAAAACTTACACATTGGCCGTGCATTTCTTCTCGTGAGTGTGAAGCTCCTCTTTCGATATCTTCTCGTACACTCGTACACGTATTAGAGTAGAGGTGAGACCAAAGGAACGGTTCGGATGTTAAGTACCTTAGTGTTGTGTTTGTGCTGGGCAAGGACGCCGGTCACCGCGCGGTGGGGAACTATGCGACGAATCTGCACGACTTTAGTTTGTCAGATAACTTGGTTATAGCGGTTTTGTCACTTATTCACAATTAGAAACCTAAATTGCAGGTCAAAGTGTGGTCATTAATGAGCATATTAGTTTAAAAATAAAACTATAGAAGCAGACAGTGCGGCAAAAAAAAGGTGCTGTTATGGCCCTAACAGAATCAACACTAACGTGTTTCACCACCCTTAAGAACACCGCATTTGTCAATCACTTGTTCTATAATTTTTTTTTTTTCAATAAAATAAAACATTTTTTTTCAACAACACTGGTTTTGTGGGTTCAATCAATCTTTACACGAGACAAATCTGTGTGATACGCAAAGATTTGTTCTGACTCTGGGTGTGCTCTGTGTTTGTTAAATGTATGTTTGTGATCACCCCGCGACTCAGGAGTTATTCACAGTGCGAGCTAAGTTTTCAAAAAAAATATATATAACTACCTATTAATATTTTCTTATGCTCTCTTGTCCATCCAAAGGTTGCCTGTAAGAAATTGCTTTTATAGCGATAAGGCCGCCCATTGTACTATCTAAATGATGTGCTTTTTGAAACTGACTTTCTTATTTGTGTACAATAAAGAGTTATCTATCTATCTATCTATCTATTTCAAGACATTTGAAGAACACAGAATGCAAATATACAAATATACTAACTATTTGTTAAAAACCTTACTCTGCATTTAAAACGTGTAAAGCCGGAAAGTGGAGTCGGTAGTGCAACTGCCTTTTAGGCCGAGGTTGCAGGTTCGATTCCCGCACAAGACAAATACTTTGTGAGCATGAACATAGAGTGTTTTGATGTATAATAATTATATAATTATAAAAGAAAACTATATTAGTATCAGTTATTCTAGTACCAGTACAACCTCTGCTTAGTTTGGGATTTGCTGAAGTTGTATGATATATATTTATTTAATAATATTTACAACAAAACTGATGATAAATAAATTTGTGAAATTGTGACAATAACTGCTATTGCTATTTTATCTGGCATTACAAATCATTACAAATAGCAACTAGTGAACGGTCCACGCGCGTTTCAATCAATATTCATTACGTCACTCCTGTTTGCGGCAATTGTTTTAGTAGAGATGCGGAATTAGCAATAATTGTTAGAAATATCAAGTTAACGTTTTGTGGTGAGCGAGGTGCGTGATCGCTTCGTGAGGGAAAAGAAAGTGATGTGGTGAATTGGTGATACTCTCAAGAAATATCATACAGCTTTATACTGCAGATTGTAAATAAAAAAAAAACTTATGTACCCAAAATTCATTCGTATTCAGCATCAATGCGAGAAATCAGTATCCATATGTTTTGCTATAAATTTAATACTGAACAAAGACAACATAAACATTGATCAAAATATGTGACACTCAAACATACAGCAGATGACATATTGACATACAAGTAACAGCTGGGTATTTCTCATGGAATAATCAGATTTTTTGAGTGTC
Source organism: Hypena proboscidalis (assembly GCA_905147285.1). Taxonomy (NCBI): domain Eukaryota; kingdom Metazoa; phylum Arthropoda; class Insecta; order Lepidoptera; family Erebidae; genus Hypena; species Hypena proboscidalis. The sequence goes on along the minus strand of LR990128.1, from coordinate 13,321,581 downwards.
TAAATTATTGCCACTTGCAATACAGTGTGTTCCGAATTATGTTCATTCAAATTCATGCGGTTTTTTGCAGATTTTATTCAATTGTCCTATGATGTGGTTTATAAATATTCAAAGTATAAAATTTAAATGTACCTAAACTTGAAAATGCTCCTGTGGGATAGGCTTCGAACCAGTTCAGCAGACATGTGATCATTCATACAATAGTTTTGATCATCAAAATATCTTCCAGTAACAATGGCAATAAAAGTCATGTTAATCAGAACTATTTCCTTAGACATAAAACTTCTGGACACGCGCCAAATTGTGAGATGAAACACTCATTACATTTAAAGTATCCTTTCGTTCTTGGTACCCCACTGAGTATTTGTTAGAGAGTAACAAGTATTATATCAGTATCACAGCTGATAGATAAGAAGAGATGTAATATGTATGAGTATCATAGCTGATAAGTGAGCGAAGATGAGCGCAAATGAGCGATCACGCGCCGGCTCACTACTACACACTTCACGTGCCCTCTATAGATTTAGTGTGTTTAATATTTCGTTGAACGTTTGGTGATAGTGTAACATTATGTTTTTAAATAATATACGTATGTTTTGATGTACATAAATAAAGTGTAAATGTTTAACGCACAAATAAAATGAAAAAGGAATGCTGAATATGTAAAGCAGTGTACGAAAACTTATGTATTTAGCTGTAAATGTAACTGGGAAGTAATGGTTTAGGAAATATGAAAGTAGGATCTTCCGTACTCCGTCTGCTGCCAAGGCCTGGTTGGTTTCTCTGTCACGAGTCGTTCTGTCGCTCATGTTCTTTTAATCTTCACCATTGTTCTTCCACGGGCCCTGAGAAAACCGCGTGCCGTGCGTTCGTGTCGGGTTGCTTTTAAACTTAATGATTTGGTCATGTTCAGATTCTAAGAACTAACACTGAAAATAAACCGGCTTTTAAAAAAATAAAAAAAATGTTTGAAGAGCTATTTCCCGTAAGAGTTGCATTAAAACAGTAAGAAACTATATTTATCAATACAATGCAATGTTGGCTGTGGTTTAAATCATTAATGCAAATAAAACACTTAACTTATCCTTGCTGACGAGTTTTTATTTGTGTCTCTGGTAACCCTACATGTGAAAGCGTCGAGTGAATGAGACGCACGCGCACGGTGCGCGGCTTCGGCGCCGTATTAGTCCATGTTGTTGTAAATGATTCAATACGCAGGAATTAACTAGGTGTACAGTTCGATATGTTAAGTCCCTCACGTTAGGCTGCGCGGCAACTCAGTTGACTGTCACACACACGCACAAAACAAACAGAGATATGTGCTTTCGGGGTCGTCCATCAATGATTAAGCGTTTAACGTGTCTTTACGTACATTATTATTCTCAATACACATAGAGAAGTAAGCAAAACACCAACTCGTAGCCTTTACACAAACCTCTGGATAAAATAAATCGAAAATAGTAGGTTAAATTAATTACTCGAGGTATAATTATTGTGAAGTCAGCCAAGACAATTATGAGATTGTATGTCGTTTGCTATTCATTGGATAGCGTTATTGTGACTCCTGTGGTCACCAGTGGCGTGAATCGTACTTGCAAAGTTGACAATCGTAACATAGGTTAAAAAAAGTCTATCAAACTAAAGAGAAATGCTGACAGCAACAGTCTTCCTACTGAATCATAGCATGTCACTGTGTGTGCTTCCAGAATATAAAACAAAGGTCTAATTACAAAATATGAAAAGAATCATATTATCATGGTTAGTCTACAATGTAGGTAGTATATTTCGATCACGTCATTTGTGGCCATCGGTTGTTTTACTACATAAACTCTGCCTTAGAAAAATATAGATTAAGTTTCGTTGTCAATGCACTTCCTTGGCTGACTGCGTTCTACGTTCGGATTGGTGCAATAATATATAAATAATATATAAAGCATGCTCTGTACTAGTACTTATGTATTTATTTTTGACGCTCGGTTATACACACGTATGTCTGTTTATTTGTTTTATATCATAACGTATTGTTTGATGACTGCCAGTAGTCTGTATGCTTAGTGGTATAAAATGTAAGGGATAGTTCAGATGTGGTATTTTAAAGACAAAAAAAAAAATTGATTTACACACGCACTTTTGAGAAACTTTAGTTTAATTTTAGATAATGTTTAGTTAAAAAGCGTAAATTAAAACTAAAACCTCTTTACATAAAAATATAAATTCTATTTTAGTTAAAACGTGTTTTGTCTTCTTCTTTTATTTAAATTAATTTCATAATTCGAATGAAAAAATGACAAGATACATTTTATCCAAAATAGGTTTTATCTTTTTTATAAATAAGGTAGTACGGGTACAGATGGTTGTGTTTCATACATTCAACTTTTAATACCACTCTGAACTCAAAAAACAACGAATAAGAATCACGATTGAGATAATGTACAGCATTATATGATTTACCTTGTATTAGTGCAATAGATTCCAACGAACAGGGACTTGGATAACTCATGAGCTGTACTGGACAGTGTAACGGAAACGCAAGGACAGTAAAGAGGCTCTTGAATAGGTTTCTTAAGGAAATTATTACAGTAGCTATTAAAGCCAAAAACCTCAAAGGGTTGACCCTGGCTAGGCTCTGTATTTTGAAAAGTATTAGTCTGATAATATGAGCGAGTACATTGAGAAGGACTAATAATACAAGACTATTTTTTTAAACGGGTCCCAGGTCACATACTAAGTACGTTAGTGCAAATTATTCAAGCAGAAAAATAATCAAACATTACAAAAAATAATAGAATATGAAATAACGTTTAATTGCTAAAATAAATTTAAACAAACACATTGTTCGTTTATGCTTCATAATAAAAGCCCATTCAAAGTATATCAATCCCATTTTTTATTGTTAAATAATATGGCTACAACTTAAACCTTTACATATTTGCTGATATAAACAAAATGATAAATATATTCACAATAAAATAGGTACTGTAATTATTACCTTAAGGCCCGGTTTCACAACAGTCAAGTAAGCGCTAAGCCGTGTCTTCTGCGACCTGAATACGAGAACAAAACATTCGATATCCATCAAAAGGTATCGATTGCTTTACAACATGTGAGGGACGTAGGAGATACGGCTTTACTCAAAGGATAAAATACAACACAAACAAAAAACCTATTCAAAAGTCGCGAAAGTAAATGTGGGAATCATGTCTGCATGTATCACTTAAGTTTGTAGTATCTGTTTTGATTATGTTTGTGATAGAACATAACGTATTCGTACGAGACGTGCTACCAATAGTATGGATTATATATATGGCCTTCTCGATTTTATTCTAGAGACGAGTTAAGTAAATTAAGCCACAATTAATGTATCAAAGGTCTTATGATGATGACGTTATAATTACATATAAATAGATTTAACAATTTGTACGTTATTTTAAACCGGAGAGATGTAAGTGGTTCATAATAATTCAACCCCGAAAGTTTATCTTAGAGTACACATTTAATCTAATTGTTGGGTAAACTTATTGTTTCATATCATGGAGTTTTATTTTAACAAATACGTAGATAAATCTAAGTCATTTCTAAATTGTTAAGCCCATCTTTTTAAAATTGGAATTTCATCAACAAATGCAGTACATGAGCTGTCCATACCCAATACTAGAGTATCATATTTTCGCAATTAAAAAAAGTTTATTTATTGTTTCAATTAGGCCGCGGGTTCGATTCCCGCGCAAGACTAATCTTTGCGTGCATGAACATGAAGGTTTGTATTGATCTGGGTGTATGTATAAACAAAATTAAAAGTACATATGTATTAGTATCAGGTATTCTAAGACCCATAGTACAAGCTCTGCTTAGTTTGGGACTAGATGACGTTGAGTGAAAGTTGTGTGATATTTATTATTTCATTTATTTATTTAAAAGTAACATACTCAGTAAAATTATAATCTGCAGTAAGAAATAGTACAAAAGGCAGTAACCTTTTGTTTTTCAGTACTGGCGTTCGCCTTTAGCTAGCAGCTCGTGTACTGTTCACTGTTGATTCATTACTGCGTAGTATTAAGATACATAGAAGAATCTCGTACGTTCGAAATAACCGGGCCTTCATCCCAAAATGCCTGCGGTCTATCTACTTATTTGTTCGTCAAATGTCTGTTCATAAATTAGTATAAATATAATGTCTGTAATTAGTGTTATTTACATTTAAAGTAAATGTTTTTTGTGTTAATTTGATAGCATTACGTTGGCTGTAGGTGGAGCCGTAGCCATTCACCCGGTGTACGTTTAGTTCCGCTGTGACGTCACTTCCCGTACATTTTGTATGTTCACAGAACGTGTGATTGCGTGTTCCTTCAGTTCTGTGCATCGCATCCTCCCATTTATTCCTAATGAGTTCTAGATCATATAAATATATGTATGATAAAGAGGACTTCGAGGCACCATTACAGAGTCAAACGCTCTTAAGTTAATATCGTTTTGATAAATACGTAGTTAGGATTGCACTGTTGGAGGGTGATTATATTAAAAATACTCGATCTGTCCACAGGACTGCTTTGAACATAATTTTAATCTCTATAAATAATATCATTAAAGATGCCTAATTCATAGTGAGAGAGGTAGCGTAGATTAAAATGTTAACTCATAATGATACAAGGTAAGGGTACTCAGCGGGCGCCACGCCACTGCCACTGCCACCTGCCACCTGCCACCGCTCGCGGCCTGATATATTGATATGATCTAGGATGTGTCGTAGGTGTTTCTCGAGTAGTGATCGTGTAATAATTCTTATGTTATGCCTTCTAAATGATTATAAAGTGTTAGTGCGCGGCGAGGCCCGCGGGTGGCCCGGCCTGTGGCCCGCTACGCCGCGTGCTACGGCGTAGTGCAGCGGCGTAGCGGCCGTTTACGCCGCGCCACCGTCGCATGTAGGCATCGTTCGACACTCGAAGTATGATTAATCACGTTCGAATAATCGTAGACAGATTTTGAAATTTAATATAATTTGCATTTTCCTAAGAGTTAGAACGATTGAGACAGTAGGTCGCACGACCGTGTTATGATGAATTGTGGAGATGTTTATTAAAAAAATACGTTTATGAAAATGGAATAAAAACGAAAAATATTGTCATATAAACTTGTAATTACTAACTTAAGAGGAATTATTGGAGAACCAGAAAAACGTTAAATAAACCGATTAAAAATACAAACGCGAGTATCATTTCTTTTTCACCAATTGCCTTTACCTGACTGGGAAACCTCTAATTGCTTTATAACAGGTAATTTATTACATTTCATTCAATACCTCTATGATTTTATCTACATACTCAGAATGGACCATGATAATGAGTTTTTTTTGCCTATGGGGTGACAACATGGAGTCTGGAACTGTTGTTAATCAAACGAATGATAATAATAATCTGATTGTATTTTTTTTATGTTATTTATAAGTAACCAAGTTATGAAAAATTGAATTTGGCACTTGAAAAAATTGGAAATACTTACTTGTTATTTATAAAAATAAAATACAAAAATAATATCTTTAAATATTTTAATATAAAAATCATTGCTTACTTCAATATCACACTCGAGCTTACATCATCTATTTATATTAAGTATAAAAACTATGACTTCGCATTAAATTATCGTTCAACAGTATAAAAGGCGCACTCATCACAGCAGACGTTCGCTATACACAATATACCGAACGCGCAGGCACACAACACGATCACAGTCAGCGACGATCCGAACTAGTCCTGGATTCACGTATCGAAGCGTATCGGAGCGCGGCGAAGCGATTTGGAGCGGTTGACAGCGCAGCGGGGCGCTTCAGAGCGCTGCGGAGCGCTAGACTCTCAACATTAGCGCTATGGCGAGGACGGCTAATGACGTCACCGAAGCACGCGATGCCCTCGCGCTGCTTCGTCCGCTGTCGCCTGAAGATTCCGCACCATCTGCATACATACAAGTATTGTGATATAGGCGTACTTCATGAGTACGCACAGTGCTCAAGTGCTGTAGTGTTTGGTACACCAACAATTAATTGGCTATGCAGATTAGCTATATACGAGGTGATCGAAGTTTCTTCTTTCCATCGCATTAGGTACACACAGCTACCGACCAACCTATACATTTCCAGCATAAGATGGCTTCCCTGGCTATGCGAGATCAGTTTATACTACAAATATATAGGCTGATCGGTAACCGTGAGTACATAGACAAATAATATTTTAAATGAAATGTTGATTTTTGTTTCTCACAACATTTATATATGTGTATAGCTACTCTGCATAGTATATAGTGAACATTAAGTAAATAGACATGTGCACAACATTAAACATAAAACATAAATTATGACTAAACCGTGAAATGAGTGTAAGAGCCGTAAATTGTTTTTTGTCACCAATTTATTATTGATTCAGTGTTTAAATCTAGTGTTCACACGTATAAAGAGTCAAGTTTTCTACGTGATAAATGTAACCAACCGGCTCGCTGTTCACTTGGTGGCAAATGGTAACTGCAATTCATGAAAAATGGAGTAAAATATATTAGAACTGAAACATTTTACAATGCCGGTGCTCTTTTCACAACATCCCAGCATGTTACTTAACTACTCGTTATGTGTGTACACAATCAATAAGTAATTACATTTTAATGATTAGGCAAAATGTCTTCCAATTACGAATGAATTCTGGGTCAAAAACATACAGTTAAAATATAAGGTTACTGTTCATATTTAACTACTCATTTGTAACGCTAAATTCTTCCATAATCCGGCGATGATATTTTGCTCGGCTTCCAACAATTTTAGTTTTAAAACACTGAACCAAAACAAATCAGTTTTAAAAATAACAAAACAAAATAAACCTACAGATGCGTATGGGTGATGTCGCGGCGGAGGACGTACGGCCTCCTAATTTAAGGCTCGGGGCCACGAGTGAACCCCTTTTACAGTCTAGCTCCTTGAGACTGAACGTTGATCACTGAAACATCAACTTGCCTTTAGCAAGGGTACTTTAGTTCACCGTAACCAATCCCCTATGTGCAAAACTACTTACAACTGTAAAACTTGATAATATGGCTCAGTGAACAAATGGCTGATGGACGATCAATTGATAATTTAATTTGTCAATAGTATTTTTTTAATATCTTAGGTTCCATTACCTGATTTAGATTATTTCTTATGTAAATCATAAGTATGTATAGATCATGGTTTATCTTCAGATAGCCAGAGAAAGGGGCATTATCCCTTAATCGGCATTATTACATAATACATTCAATAAGAACTAAGTTTTTAGTTTCATTTTATCTTTTTTTCTGTTCACCATTTTAGCCTTATTAACTCATTTTACTTTGTGTACTACTCAAAATATTTACAATCGATTTTTTATTTCTGTGTATTTACACATGCACAATTATCATACATATATCTACTCAATATTTACATCCTATATATCAATATATAATATCTAATAATTATTTTTTTTTTCTATTTTGTTAAAGTATTTAAAATATAAGTATGTCAATTTCATGCTTCACGCTTGGTTAGTAACAAATCTAGTCTAAAGTTATAAACATTTATATATGAATGCAAATACATTCAAAATTGTACCTAATCCATCGTTTATTGATTTTTATTATGTGGATTTATTACCAATATAAATATCTGGTTAGACATAATACGAGGGGGATGCGACAATATGATATTGATTGAAGTCACAGATTCTAGACGTGGTCAGTTTTCATTTACACCACTAAAATTGCATTCATTAAAAAAACACCAGTACTTCTTCTTTTTATCGTGTCAATAATCATAATAATAATGATTTTTTTTCTATCTATATGGTTTTAGACCAATAGGATGCGATGAGTACGCCTTTTTGGTTGGCCTGCATAGTACTTTTCTGGTACAAAAGGTAGTAGTGAGTAATGATCTTTAGGGTCAGTGCAAATTACAATAAACACGTTAAGAATCTATGGTTTTAATGAATGTCACAATGTCTCATCCACCCTGTAATATCACGATATTTAACCAACTTCTAAACCCAGTGTTAAAAGTGCAGTAAACACTTGAACTCTTCATAAAACGTGCTTTATTTTTCTTAAAGGTTTATCTTACTCTGATATTGATCTCCACGTCTTAGCATTACAAACGATGACTGCTATTGTTTAAATTTTGACCACGATAACATTTATTTTACGCTTCGACAGCCCTGGAAATCGACTACTGTTTATTAAATCTTTATTAATAATCTTTGCTACCAACCCTGTGGTGATCCTTTCAAAAACGGATGCTGTATGTGAGCTAACTACGTTCGCTATCTAATGAATTAGTTCCTACACCGAAGTGATAGATACCTAGACCCCAAAGTGCTGATAAAAGTGGTTTATGAGTTATGACGTATTAACATGTTTATTGCTGAACGAACAAAGGTACTGATGGAAGAGAAATATTTGCTTTTTAAGGCCACCCGAGCGCCGTGATTTTGTACAAACATTATAAGGGGTTTACTTTAATATTATTAAATTTTTATCTATTATTATTAAAAAAAATAGATATAAACTTAATAATATTAAAGTAAATCATATTTAAACAATAATGCATGCATAATTTTGAAAAAGTGTGCGCCAACAAACATGCATTTTAGTGTTTAAGATATGATTTGTCTATAATAATAAATAAAAACTTAATAATTTTAAAGTTTTGCTCATGTTACTTTTGTATGGAAAACAGCCAAGCAAATTGTTCCCCCTTAAGTCGTCAAAAATCTTAACTCCCCAGTTCAATCAAAAAATTTATCTGTCCCGTCTACTTTTCGAAGATCTAAGTAAAACCTCCATCTAAGATGATTCAGTTCAGCAATAAACATGTTAAAATAGTAGTAAAGAAAAGCAAAGCATTAAGTCTGAGTATACCAACCATGCCACCAGCGTGATCCTGCCACCGCAACTATGTACCATGTTTAACATGCAAATGTGATTGAAAACACGTACAGACAGCACTGGACAAGCTCGCCGGTACTAAAATCACCGCTTATGTTTTATAATCTCACTGGTATTCGCTTATATTGTATAACTAATTGAGTCTTTGTTCTATATGCAATATGTACAATATTCAGGAACACTTCACCGAGGCTATTTCCTGAACCAGAAGAATGATCTGGGAGCGGATGATTTTACACCTAGAAACAAAACACACACATCGAATCGTAGACACGCCAGCCACCGCTCGCTTGTGTTATAACACGGTGACTGATTGTGTGACAAACTTAAGTGATAACACAAAAACATGGTGCGGACAGTGAACACAAATATGAAATTGAATCAACACAATAAAACCATATTTGTTGAATCGACGAATTTCGAAAATATTTGTCACAATTCTTGGAAGATTTTATTTACTTTATGGTTCGTCGATTCTGCAAATATTTGCTAACTTTATAGGTGTTCGGCATTTGAGGGGTAAAGTTTACTTGGTGCTTGTGCCACAACATACTGTGGTGCATTGCATGGTGAAGCTTAATTGTTTCATCAAAACATTGCGCGATTTAATGCGTTGTGAAACCCGTAGCAAACTCATGGGGAGAAATGTTTCTATAATTTTTACTTTCATCGTTAGTTGTTTTTTACGTTACGTATTGAGTTTGATACGGGTTAGAGAAACGCAGATAGGTAGGAGGCGCCCAGAAGCCGCGAAGTCGTCAGGTCTTGGAGACCAGCCACCGTCAGCCACTCACAAACACCGTAAGCTTACAATGGAAGATATATTGTTAGTTGTAGGCAAGTTCTCAATCTGGTTGGATTAGAAGCTAAAAGTCAATTAGGAGCTGCAATAGTTAGATACATTCTCAAATGAGTTAGTTGTAAAAGCAAGAATATTTTACGTTAGTAATGAAGGAAATTCATGTTAGGTATGTTGTTAGTACATGAGAGGGAAAGAGTATCAAGACAATTATACAGACAAATAAAATCTAGAAGTAGGTATTGATTACAATAAATTGTTTTTACAACACAATGATTTAAAGGTTGATTGAAGAGTAGACAATACAACTAATAGAGACATTAACACATACACTACAGCTAACATGGAACAGTGGAATCGACGAGTGGAAAGTCTTCATTTCTGGTTTATTTGTCCTTAAGTTTTATATGTCTACTACAACCTTAAGTTCAGATTGTATCTCGATAAATTCTTGTCTTAAGTCTTAGTATAGGATTCTTTTTATATTGACTTATATTTTAAATCGCATTTAAATTTATTAAAACGTTTTTGTTTCAATTTTTTTAGTCAAGCTAATAAAATGTCATTTTTAATAAGAAATATTATATCAAAACTGTCCCCGCGAATGAAATATTAAGAGGAAATTGCCTCGTTAATTATAAAACGATTATACAGTCAATTAATCTCTTTAAATTGCCCGTCTTAATTATCTATTTGCCACCGATCAATGCCAACAAATTATCTACTACTATCATTAAAAATGCTGTAATCTGCAGGATAATAATATGTTAAAACTTTACTTAAATCCATTATAAATAGTATATAGCGATATCTTTTGTTATCCTTACGTTTCATCATTCTTCGAGCCTTCTACTCATTACATTTTTATTCCAAGACTAGATTGGGATGAGGCATATTCCTATTTCACTCTATGACCTTCACTTTTGCCTTAAAATAAACCTTTTGTATGATTTACCAGTAAAAGGAATTAATGTAAGGATTCATATATCAAACACCATCTTTTTCAAATGAAGACCAAAAGTCTAGTCTGTTCAACTGTCAAAAATAGTCTAAGTCGTCAAAAAAGTCTTGGAGCGCGACATCCAGGCCCCCCTCCTACCTGCGTCGAATAGAATGTCCCCGACGTCCTCCTCATCATCGGAAGAGGAGTGGGAGAGCCTTGCGTTACCTCCCACGGTGCCACGCGGCGCGCTGCTGCAGCCTAGCCACCAGAACGCCGTGGATCGAGGGAATTCTGGCTTATCTGAGTCCACCTGGTGAGTCAATAAAAGAAATTTAGTTGAGCTAATTGATGGAAACGTTGACCACCTGATATTCAAAACACGGACTGTCATCAATGTCCGTTAAACAGTCCAGTAGTCTACCTAATAGAACGTAGTAATTATATACTTAGATTTTACATGTACAAAGTAACAACCGTTCAATTTGGACAGTTATTTGAGGTTAATTGCGTGTACATTTTAGTTGCACTAGACATAATAAGTATATATACCAGGTCACCGTACCATTATCATGACTGATAAGTGGTAACTATCCTAAACAAACAGTACGTAAGCCTGTCAAACAGGTTATAAAGAGTTAAAGATCAACTTTCTAATCATCACTTAAACACTTTTCGAGACACAAATCCATTGAGGCTTGCCACACAAATCACTTACAGCAAAAGTTCTGTCATTAAACCGCCAGTAGGAGCCTCCTTTGAAGAAGTACGTGTATCCATTTGTGTACTGCAGCGCTGCATCGATTCCGTCAGGGATGCCGTCCCAGTTGGACAAAGGTTTGGGGTATGTAGACTTGACTGGGGGCCTCTGGGCGGGATCAAAACGCCAGAATTTGGAGCCCTTGTAGAAGTAGATCTTGCCGTTGCCTGACCAGACCAACGCTGCATCCAAGTTGTCGGGGATGCCAGTAAAACCTGAAAAGTAATAAATTTCATTGAAGTTATTATAAATTACCAGTAGATCATGATATGTCGTTTACTTTTTACGTGTTAAGCTAAGCTTGACAATAAAAAAAGGCAATTAACCTCTAGATAACTAGACCAATATGGCACTCAGTTGTGAATCCTAATTTTGTAGTTTTCAAAGTTGTGTTACTAAGGAGTAATCTTACCTTCACTAATTTCCTTTGGGTATTCCCCATCGACCTTCTGTCCATTATACCTCCAGTACTTAGAGCCCTTAAAGAAGTAGGTCTTGCCGTTCTTGTACGTAAAGGCAGCATCAATGTTACCAGGCAGGCCGGGCCATGCGCGGGAGATTAGGCGAGGGTAGCCGGAGGCGACGCCGTCTTCTGTTAGACGCCAGTAGTGTTCACCTGGTGAGAGAAATGGGATTTGTTTATTTAGTCATTTTTGACGGCAATATTCGCATACACATACACCTCCTAGTAGATCTACAATATATTACAAACGCATCAGCTTGATAATTAAAACATGTATAATGTAAATCTGTCCAGCTCTTTTCAATACATGCCCAACAATGTTACATTAGAATTCGGTTTTTAAAAACCTTACAGATGTAACCAGGTTTTATTGATTCTTAAATATCTATCTTGAGTCAACGAAGTCAAAGTACTAATATATCTGTCTTATAATGAATATAAAAATGTATGTCAAAGTTCTGAAAACCATAGAGCGACTACAGCGCTAAAGGCGTCGACGCTATCAACCATTGAGAAGGTAGCGTTGATTGGATTTGCCTTAATCCGATTGATTGCTGACCATTATGCAAACACCGATGCTAAAAGCTTAGTTTTAAAGTTATTTTCAATATAATAGTATTGCTTGTATGAAAATTTGCAGCTATACATCATAGACTAATAATACTGGCCATACATACCCTTGAAAACGAAAGTGCCGCCGTCAGCCGAGTTAAAGATTGTGTCGAACTTGGGGTCGGAGCAGAGAGCTGGGTCCTCAGCGGAGGGCTGCTGCGTTGTGGCGCGAGGGACTGAAGGTACGGGAACTGAGCCTCCAATGTCTGTTTGCGTCTTATGTCCGTAGAGAGCCTGGAAAAAGGAAAATTTTTAGTGGTGAATTTCATTATCACAAAATCATAAAACAAGCTGTGATGGAGATCAAAAAAATGCAACTTTATTAATATTTAAGTACAACTAGTTCGTAGCTATTATTGCTTCTGCTTACAAAGGTATTTATTGGCTTTATATAAAGTTTCTTAAAATGAACAAATCAGTTTGAGACGAAATCTTTGACGAGAACAAATTTCGACTTGTAGACTCACTCGTACAACTCAGTGGGTTTTACTGAAATATAGATTCTAACCTGGATACCCTGTACATCGTCCTGGTCTAGCTGGAAAGCAGGATCGTATCCTCTGTAGAAGGGCGCCATGAGTGCAGAGCGGACGTCACTGTGGGACAAACCTAGCGAGTGACCGAATTCGTGAGCTGCCACCTGTAAATGTTATGTTAATAGATTAAAATAACGTTTGAAATAAAACCTTCTTTTCAATAAAAAAAACTATTTAGTTACTTCCATTTTGGCCGTGAATTAACACCAGCTTAACATAACAAGTCGCCGGTCTCGTTTGAAAATGTATGGCAGTCGTTACAAATAGTTAGAGTTCAGAAAGTGCGACAGCTTGTCTAACCAAGAGTATTGTATCGACTCCTACTGGGTTGTGGAAGTTTGACGGCAAACGTTCCACGTAAAATACTGATATTCAGCTGTATCCGTTAGACTAGAAGTCGACTCCAATGCAATTGGGCAACGGCTTGAAGAGATATATCAAATATTTATGTCGAATAATTACCTGGAACAGATTGGTGCCTTTCCTTGAGTTGATGGACCACACTTCAGCGTCATCGAAGTGAGCATCACCACCGTACACCTGCGAGCAAAAAACTCTAGATTAAGGAAAATAAACATCATTATCGGTGAATCAATAATTGGTATATTGTTGTGAAACCTTTGTCCGCACGTACACAGTTCTAGGTATGCAATCAGCTTGATTGATTCTACAATGTCTTGTTTATTTATCGATTGGACCCATAACGGTAGGAACATTGTGTTGAAAGTAATTAGTTAAAACGTTTTAATAGCAACTATTTTACAATGTAGTCCATTCGCATTGAAAACAATAATCGAAAAAAAAATCTTGCTCACGAATATCTAACTCATTCTTTTGCCATGTGTTTTTTTTTCAACATCGCGCACTACAACTCAAAATTGGAATAAAAAAAAAACTCATAATATTACATTTATATCCATCTGATAATTGAATCACAAGAATCCCTCAGTATGAGCTGCAACTGTAATCCTTCCTTAATCCTACTGATCCACCGAGGCAATTCACATCCGATTACATATTAATTGCTTTGATGAAGTTGTTTAAGAATAGCGTGCGCTCGCAATTAAAACTAATCCTACTAACTACTCACTAATACTTTGGTATTGTGTTTTTCTCTCTGTATTTGAAACAATGCATTTTTATAATATAAAAATATAAAAAAAATACACTTAAAAATTGTTCCTTAAAGTTTAAGTTTTCAACAAAACAACTTTAACTTACCAATTTCACACATGTGTGTAATTTTGCGCCTATGTGTATGTCTATATGTATACAGGGTGTATTTTTGAAACGGGGCAGTAAGGGCAAGTACCTTAACCGTTGCAGTTACAGCAAAACGTTCTTAAAAGACCTTCCCTAACTTTTTGGGACATTTTGAACTGCATTCACAGATTTTGTAAAAAACTTACAGTTAGCAAAAAAAATGCAAAAAGTTCAAAAATTTTTTTTTTATGCCAATCGATTCTATTTCATGTGGGATCAAAAAACTCTATGGGACCATTTTAGCTTTCAGTACTAGAAAAGACAGAAATCGCCAAAAACGTTTCCCATACATTTCGGCAACAGAAACGAATTTCTACGATGGTCTAACTTTTTGTTATGGCCTGGAAGTGGGTAGAATTGACTGTAAAGTAAATAAAAAGAATTTTTACCCTCAAATTACGAATTTGATTCGAAAATCTGTGTGTTATACTTAGTTTCAGCTGAGAAACTTCGTATGAGTTATTAATTAAGGATTTTCGCTAAAATGTCTTCTAATCTTGAAAAAATTGACTTATTAGAAGCGTATTTTGTCAATAATCGAAATGCGGGAGCTGCATTAGTGTGGTACCGCAATAAGTATCCGTTGCGGCATGTGCCAACAAGAAAGGTTATTACAAATCTTTTGAAAAACCTGGAATTGCAGGGTTCTTTCAAAATACGCTTCTAATAAGTCAATTTTTTCACGATTAGAAGACATTTTAGCGAAAATCCTTAATTAATAACTCATACGAAGTTTCTCAGCTGAAACTAAGTATAACAAACAGATTTTCGAATCAAATTCGAAATTTGAGGGTAAAAATTCTTTTTATTTACTTTACAGTCAATTCTACCCACTTCCAGGCCATAACAAAAAGTTAGACCATCGTAGAAATTCGTTTCTGTTGCCGAAATGTATGGGAAACGTTTTTGGCGATTTCTGTCTTTTCTAGTACTGAAAGCTAAAATGGTCCCATAGAGTTTTTTGATCCCCACATGAAATAGAATCGATTGGCATAAAAAAAATTTTTTTGAACTTTTTGCATTTTTTTTGCTAACTGTAAGTTTTTTACAAAATCTGTGAATGCAGTTCAAAATGTCCCAAAAAGTTAGGGAAGGTCTTTTAAGAACGTTTTGCTGTAACTGCAACGGTTAAGGTACTTGCCCTTACTGCCCCGTTTCAAAAATACACCCTGTATACACACGGCTACACATCAAGCTATATATTTTCAGTATTACATGGTCTCAATCTATATAGGCTTCCCGTGCAATGCAAAACCAGCTTATACTAGAAATGTATAGGTGTGTAGCCATCTGTACAAAACGGATAAACCTGCCTTACGACTTATCTTATGTTTGCAGTGTTCATTAAAGGCATGGTCACGCTAAAGTCAGTCAGTAAGTGAAAGAGATGATTCACACTATGTATGTATATAAGTAATTGTCAAAGACAACGCACGCATTAGCAAATACATGCAAAACTGTTTAAGCTAAAAGAAAGCTATCCATTTTTGTTGCTATCCAAATCCAATATGATAACTATCGAGGTTATTTGGCTGTCAAAAGTTAAAAACATCTAATTGGATTATGCAAACTTGGATTACACATTTTTAGGACCAAATAGAGATAACTAACGATTTCCAACTAACTGGGCATTAATTCACAAAAAAACAATAGGTATTTCGGACAAATTTTCTTGGGGTAATGTGACAGGATGAAATCTGATGACCTCATATATTTTTGAAGCAGAGAGAGATACATTTAAAAGTTCATTATATAGCCGAATACCCATTTATTTATTATATTATTTTTCGCGTAGCGGGAATGTGATAGAAATATTTCCTATACCGACTTAATGTTACTGTGCATACATACCCAAACGGAACGAATATTATGATTCGTTTTGCGCAACAAAACGCTTGATTATCACATTATAAACATATATAATATATATAAATACAATCGCACTTTCACTGTTTAGGACAATCTGTAACATCCGTTACTTTTATTTGTAACAACTAACAACATCATTGTTCAGTATTTTATTGTCGATGCATGTTACTCGAATTAGTAACGCGTTAATAAAGAGTCCGGTTTGAAGGACCATGGTATTCGACTTTACATTAGAGTTGAGGCAGGACCATCCTAATTTTTTTTTTTCAAAATGCTCCATCTCTTTTTAAATAATGGGAAAAGCAATGTATTACTTTCGTTAATGTCCTAAAGCTACATATTATTAAAACTCAACTTGTTTCCGTTTATTGGGCACAGTTCCAAATATGAGTATTACGATCATAGTTTAAATGAAGAGCGAAATCGTTTTGTGCTAGAGATAGTTAACTATTATTATTTTAAATATTAAGTCTATCAACGCAATTGAAATCGCCTAACTGTTTGGGAGATATTTGAACTAGCGTACGTATTATGGCCTTAAGGTTAAATATCAACAAAAATTAACCATACATGTTAATGCTCTGGCTGCCGAACTGAGGGGTACAGGAAGAACTGCTTACACAAAAGTAAGAAGGAACAGCGTTTTAAATCTTACCGTGCGATTCGCCAAAGAATAGTAAGAGTGGTCAATGGACAACCAACGCGTGCCACCTCCATGCCAATTATGACAATATTAAATCAGACCTAGCTCAGACAATGAAACGGCTAGCCGTTTATGACAGATTGCTGGGCCTAGCAAGATACAAAAATAAAAATTGCATGTCGTATTAACATTAAATAATAAACTCACCGGGAAATAAGCGTGGGCCAGAGTGCCACCAGGTCCGTCAAAAGGATCACCGTCTCCGTGCTCTCCCTTCTCGAACCTAAAATGTAAATGAAATCTTTGTCAATAACGCAAATAAATTACAAGTAAGATTCTAACCAAGTCAGAATGTTCTTTCGTCCTCACGTCCTTAAGACCTATTTTGCTATCATAAAATATATATTCTTTCATGCCTCTGTTACCCATATCACGTGTGAGAGTAGAAATTATTTAGTCAACACGAAATTTTGTTCGATATTTAATACACCTCAAACACTATTCAAACTACATTTTCTTCAACGATCCACAATATCGGAAATTGTTTTCCTAAACAGTCATAATTATTTGGCCTCGGGTTCACCTGACAATGACCATGAATAATAAGGAGTGGTCTACCTGCTATCTCCTAAAAGGGTTATCGGAGTCGGAACTTATTATTGATTAAACAATCGTAAAATGCTTACGTTTGCTTTACACGGACCAACAAAAGTGGATTGAAAAGTGCCAGCATGAAAAGGCAATACCCAAAAACTGTATCGCCAAAACCCTTGTGTCACGAATATAAGATAGTAAATAATTTCTAGTTTTGTGTATGACGATTATCTAGTAATAAGAGACATAACTTAAGCTGAATTTAATAAACAAAAGAGATTTTCTATTTAAACATGATGGATGAACTAGAATCTAATTTTGTTTTGTTAGAATTATCACGTTTTTTGCACTTGTTAACTAACTTTTTTCATGAAAATATCCTACTTAAAATTAAACTTTCATATTATTCTACATACAATACAGCAGTTTTTATCTTGACAAAGCCACGGAATAGATCGCACAGCAGCGATAAACAATCCGATAGTCGATTGGTCATACCCCTTTACTTTTAAGTTTCTGATATCTGTTTTAAAGAGATAGAAGAGATACATAGAGAACACTTAATTTGCAAATTAAACTTCCTTCGTAAACAAACATAAATAGAAAACTTAAAAGTATAACGTACGAAGAGCAACCTTGATCCGATTTCTTCCAGGCAATCTGCTTAGGATAGATTAACTATGCAGAAGAGATATTTGTGGCAGTTTCATTGTACAGATTCCTTAATAATTTTGAACATCGTTTAAAACATGTATCTAAAATAACAAACTTACGTGAATGATCGATTTATATACTGAACGATATAAATAAGCGCCGATTTCATTCATTCAACAGTGCATTTAGCAAAGTAGCTACCTCGAGTCGCTCAATGACAACCATTCAGGCTATTACGCAACAAAGATTACCCGTGGATTGTGACGAAAAACATATTATTACTGATTCAAGCACACAATGCCGCGCCATGATTGCGTACCCAACGATCAACGTAAACATGTAATAGTATGTATTCAATTTCATTTCGTTTCGCACGAATAATTTTACTACAAACTTTCAATAAGTTCAATCTAATAATATTACATTCTATTATAGTAAAATCTCTATTTGACTAGGTATTTCCTAAACACTAGTTTGCAAGTTGATTACAGCTTCGATTTATAAAATATGTTGAAACATAGCCGCAAATTTTTGTCTATGAGGCAATACTCTATAAATTACATTTACCATAGGTATTCAAAATTGGCAATTAAATTAGTAACAAAAATAAAAAAGTTTCAGAGATTTTTATCGTAACATGAAAAAAAGATTGACTGAAATTGTGCCCGAGGACAAATTGTGTTGTGTTAACTATAATGAAACATTTATGTTCATAGATGGTAAAGTATCTATATCAAATTAAAAAATATTTAAATGACATACCTGATTTCAATATGTACTTGTCCAGATCGCTTCTGCGTGAAGGTAAGGTCGGTGTAGTCTGACCAGACGGCGAAGGCTTTGGCCAGCTCGTTGTCCACCTCGTTACGGTTCAGCTTGGACGGGTACTTTGAGATTTTGTACGTTAGGTTCTTCACTCGCCATCTTGAACCTAAACAAACAAAAATATTTAAACATATAATAACACGCCGCTTAACATTAAGGGAAAAAGGGACAGACTTTATTGCTATCCAATAAGCAAATAATATCTTTTTTCTACCCGGTAATTGAATTCGATAACAGTCTTACTTTGACTACGACGCCAGAAAAGAAAAAGTCAAGAAAAAAAATATTTGCTGTAATATATCAACAAGTCCTCTATATTTATTTAATGTGAGAAAATTCTCAAATGTAGCACTGATATTTATCTTGCTGACGCTACAGGCGTTTAATACGGTCGTTCTGGTACTCACCTTGCAGTGCGTATCTTTTGGCACGGCTTTCTCCGAAACCTACTTTGTCTCGCACACCGCATCTTGGCAAGGACATTACTATTGATGTTTCTTCATCTATTTCACCTGTAAACAAAAAAAAACAATTTAGACATAGATAAAGCGACAAACAACGTCATCAATGCAATTATATTTTTGTTACTACTAGCGTGCAAGAACATTAAAATCCAAATTATTATGTAATTTACGATGAAAAACACGACGGTGTCAAAGGACAAACATAGATTTGTAATGGTAGATGATGGGGAAGTAATTACATAGACACAACGACCAAAACCGCACGCGGAAAACGCTGAATGATCAGCCACTACGCGCGTAGTCCGATGAACTACGAGTACGCCGACGACACGCGTATAGCCGACGACCAACGGCGACTTTGAATTCATCAACGCTTCGAATACGTTTGTTGCAGAGAACAATAATGTAGTAGTAATATTCATACGAGGAAAACTGCTTGATATTAAATATCATTGCTTCAGGAAGAGGAATTAAAGATGGTGCGTTTTTATAGCGATACAGAGATAGTAGAGACATAAAATTATTTTATGATTTTTATTCACAATGGTTTTCACAACCGTAAGATTATCAGACTATTTATAAGTAACAAAAGTACATTAATTTACCTTGAATTTTCTAAAATAAATACTCAAAATATCATACTTTTAACAACGAAGTAATGAATTTTATAAGTTTGTTTAAGGGGTGTATCCCTTCCTTATCATTAAACGAATATACACGCTAACGTAAAATGTGTTTAAGTCTTGAATATAACGTCACTCATTTTGGCCATTATTTTTACAAAATTGACTTACAATAAGTATTAGTTAACTAGAAATAACAATACTAATTTAAGAGGTTCTGGTTATCTTTTATCTCCGCCATAAAATATAACCTGACTGAATATAAAAGTGACACAAGTAACACTCAAATAAAGAACACAGCTGTAATTTTCATTTATGTGTTAGCTAATCCTGCCAATAAGGTTTATAAATCTAACACCTTTGAAACTGGAGCTAAATATTAGCTAGCTTTAAAATATTTCCTAGTAAGTTGTCAAGCTAAAATTTCGGTTTCACCGTTACATTACTTTGGAATCCAACAGCAAAAAAACATCACGTGTATGGTATGATATACATCTCTTTTCCACTAACCGTCATCATTAAATTCTTAAGCGAATCATAACGTATTTGAGACAAGGCGTCCGAACTCGTGCACTGACCGGTAATGAATTATGTATTTATGTGCCGCCAGTGCGTTATTTGCTTACATAATACCAGCCTTTAGTCATAGTCAAGACCAATAAACTACTTCTTGTGTCAAGGCACGTACGTGAACCAACACGGTTGTCTCTGCCCACATAATTCTACCGTAGTTATGGTAAGTGTCCCACCGCCGGCGAGTACGCGAGTAACTATAAGCTATTTTCTCGCTAGAGAAACGAACAATAGAGACTAAGCGATATGAATATTACTTGCTTGGCAGTGTGGATAACGGCGAGTACCGTCAGCGAGGAGTTGCTCTTCTATACAGTTTGTCCCTAATGATAAAAATACTACTCGCTCGTCTATACTCGAACGACGCCCGCACTAGGAATAACTCCTGTGTCGCGGGGGTGTTCACAAACATACATTTCACACACACAAAGCACACCCAGAGTCAGAACAAATCTTTGCGCATCACACAAAGATTTGTCCGGTGTGGGGATAGAAACCTCATCATCAGCGTAGTTGAAAGCGGCGAGGCGACCGCTTTAACCACTATGCCAACCATGCACTCAAGCTTCACTCGCAGCTCGTTCAAGTGAAGTTGGCGCTGGCGGTGGGACGCCAGCCTTAAATTAAATACTCGCTAGTAAAGATAGCATAGCAGCAATGAATTACTTGGTGTGTGATTCTAATGACTGTGATGAGAGACCAAGGCTGCTCGCTGACCGAGTAAGGACTTAACAACCACTTGTCAGATAAATCAAAGGCTACAGTAATGTTAGCACCACGAAAGGGCAAATAATACGAACTTAATAGTTAGTTAAAATGACTTGGTAATCACGTGTTGTCCAAGATTGTAGTAAAACCATAGAATCCGTTCACGGTGCGTTCGAAGCCTATTTTCAAGGCCTAATATGAAATTTGTAGAGATTTATATTGAGGTCAGTTGCGATAAAAACTAAATCTATTATACCTATTGGGGAAAGCTGTAATTTATCATATATTCTTACTGAACACTCTCACTCACTGTCATCTCTATTGTTTGATCGTAATCATGCGCTCAGTCTTTCTTGACAATACCTCAACACAAATATATAAAATAAAATGGCAAAATATCAATGGTTTTTAAGTTATTATAGTTAATAGTTAGTAGCTAGTAGCTTAACGACTACACTTTTTTTATTAGTACTACTTACTATAGGAACGCCTAATAATATCAGACGAATAGTTTTGAAACAGGCCCCTGGTTATGTTAAACCATTAAAAAAACCACTATATTGTATTCGTAATTTGACATTCGTACCTGCTTTGTCCCATCCGCGCATTGTTTGATATTCAAAGCAAGTATCTGGTATATCACCCATCTGGACACTCATAAATAAAGTTTAAATTCTCTATGTCTAGTCTATCTGTCCGTCCCTGGTCAAATGTCAGCTGTGTTGCTACCAGCAGTGTTGCCATGTGCAAGGCCAAGGTAGCCCGGATGTGGAACATCTCATTATTACGTAAACTGTGTAATTCTACAAGTGCCAAGTCACTCACTGACGAAAAATGGTATCTCGGTATTGCATGTATTCTATTACTAATTGAATACAGTTCTGATAACTTGATGTAATACCTTAATTAGATGAGTATGATAACAGTTCGACTTCAGTGCTCGAGCGAATAAAAAAAAGGCTTTGCACTGTTTGACTAAGTGTTATTTGTGTGCTTTCTGTTAGGAAATTCACTATAGCAGCATGGGTTGGAATTTTGCCCTATCATATGGACCTAAATATAATAGGTGAAATATGGGTGTTATACACCTCTGCCACACCCTTCTGGGTATTATAGGCGTGATTTTATGTTATATAAACCGTTGATTCCTCCTAGCCCGCAAACGGACAATAATAATTATAACTCTATATTCGAAAACCTTATTTTATGATAAGTAAACAAGAATTAAACGTACACGCAACCTTTTTACTAGCGCCAGAATCCAACCACATTTTACCATATTCTAACTTATATTCCTCTTTGCTCAGTGTCATCATTCTTAATGGTTTAAAGCATTTAAAAGTAGATAAGTAGTGTGATTGATTACTATTGCAGTGAGACATTATCTTTCTCACTATCCATCAGTTGATAGATGGCTCTCAATTTCATTGTTTCTTTTTACGACATATGATCCTAACTGTTAACTACAGCTCTGGGACATCAAAAATCCACAAAATCAGATTGTAGATGCATCGCTTTATCTAATTTCATGGCAGGAACACAATAATGCAAGCACTACTATTTAGCTGCAGATTAAAGGTAAGATGGCAAGACATGATTAGTAGCATTAGTATGACAAACTGTAGATATTTTCTCATGTATTTTATATCTGTTTCACTAAAGAAAAAAAACAAATTCCGTTCGATAGTTCTAAAGAAACCCGTTCACACAAACAAACGATATACATTAATTTGTACTATGTTATTGTCAATTTATTTCATAACGAAATAAAATTGAATTGAGTTACGTAAAAAAATGTAAATCTACTATTAAAAAAAAATTGCTAGTACTTTCTAAAACCACAATATTGATTGTCTTATAAAAGTGAAATGATCCGTGACTTAAAGACGGTAACACCTTATTGTATCATTTATTAAACTAAATAATTTGTGGTTAGTACTATTTACAATGGAAATAACAAGATATATCCCAATTAGAAATCACGGATTTGGAAAGGTGCCCCGTGAATGGCGATAGGCTCACCTCTTATCCCATGGAAACTAAACGTCACAGGTGAAATGTGGGTGTTGTATGTTATGTTGATCACTAAATTAATAACTTAATTAGGTTATTACTTTATAAAAAATGATAGAAGCTTTAATGGATCGAAATATATATACCTATGAGCGATAACACGTCTACTGCATCACTTTCAACTATATATTGTTTGTGTGATGTTTGGACACAAATAGATTACAAATAAGACAATTTAACAGACTTTTAAAAAAAAAAATATGGTATTTATTTCACTGATATTCATGACAAATTAACTTAGATATCCTTACCATTCATTCAGAATGTTTATTTATTCACACTAAAAACTTTAACAGCGAATCACAAAATAAACCAACATCATAACTTTACAACATGAAACTACACATTTTACGTCGATACATCAAATCCGACAGCAAATAGCGGCATAATGACAGCTTTCATAGACAGTAGACAATTAGATATAAAGTGCGATAAGCTATTTAAATGATGGTAGAACTCTTGTGAACCAGCTAGAGGCCAGCACACCATTTCACCTTTAACCTGCCGCCAAATAGCATTACTAGCGCTACTGTGTTCCAGTTTGATGGTGAAATCAGGCCCTGAAATTACTGGCACATGGGACATAACACCGTAGTCCGAATTAATGAAGCGACGCATCTACAATCTGCTTATATGGATTGTTGATGCTCATGGGTACCATTATGTGGACTACACGCCCGTTTGCTATATACTTCACATAAAAAAAAACTTACCCGTCGCGTTTAGGCCTGCGAAGCTTTGGAAATCGGCAATGGCCTTTCTCCAACTGCTCTCGTCCATGATATGACCACTTGACGGGTTCCTGACTGAAGGACTCAGGTATCCATACTGCGCTAAGTACATCTGAAAGTAGACGTCATGGTCAGGCTGCCGTACTCAAGAGTAGGGCTCTGTTCTCAGACGAAAGATATTTAGCTACGTTTTAGTTGTGAACTAAATACTGTGCTTTAAAGGCAGCTGTGATTGTGCTGTAACTTCGTTCGACCGAAAACAGAGATAAGAATAGCTTAGCTTACAATAAAAAATACATAGACTTTTCATACGGGTGTAGCTTGGGGCAAATAGCCAGAAAGAATACGAGACAATCGATCAATGGTTATTTTTCTGGCCATTTCCACTTTAAGTCTTTGGAGCGTCACCCTCAAAACGTTATGTCTTAACTATGAATACACTTGCATAAACTCTTAAATATATATTGTAATAAAAAGCTATCAAAAAAAAATCAGACTAGATAAAAATTAAATTAAATTAAAGAAAGTTGTGTAATCCAAAGAATATGGATCACCTGCTTTTTGCAGTTAATTATTTCTCAAAAGTTTAAATGGGACTAAGTTACACCAGAAAGTTGTTAGTAAAAAAAAAATTACGTCATTTAGATTTCAACATAATTCTTCAGCAAATGATTTATTTGTGATTTGCAAATGTTAATGCAAAATTGACTTGAATTAGAGTTATATCTAGTATACTCATATAATAAACATGGTTGAAATAGATTTCCGTACATTTTAAAACACTTTTTCTTCACTGCTCCAGCCTCCTATGCACGGTTTGCCAAACTCGACATTTAAATTTGACTGTGATATTGTTATCAATCTAAAAATTTCAAAAGACAAAGAAAAATGTGTTTTTTTTTATAGTCAAATCAAAATGTCAAAAGTAGGAAGCCATGCTCAGGGGAATATATAAGACGATTTAACATTGATATCTGGGTCGATACATTCACTAATTTAAAAATATTACATACGACACAAATAACCCTAAGTATTAAACGTTAAAAATGTAATCATCTTACACATTACGACACATATACGTCACTTGGTACCCTAAGCCGCTAATTTGCCTCTTTATCTCTTACAATGTTATACCGTATATTATCTCCATCAGACAAGGCTATCCAGCCATTGTTTATTGTCATCGAGTTAGATAACACGCGTTGGAAATGCTAATACATTTATTAATGTTTTCTTATCCGGATTAAGATGAACCAGAGTGTAAAATGTCCTAGCATGAGGAAATAAAATGTCTAATATCAACGATCAAATAATAGTGCTAAACGTACTATTTGGTCCTAAGTATCAGGATCAGAAATCTGTAATATTCCAAAAATAAATGAAGCAGTTTTACAAAAGATTGCCATTCTATTCTTTTATGTGTCTAAATACCCTATGGCCGTTAATCTGATAAAGGATAAGATATAGTGGTCTATATTTACTGTGCGACTAAAGTTTTCGGTTATAACTAACTATTAAACTGAAATGATATTCCAAAAGGGATACATTTCAAGCTGTTGGGATGCCAGCACTTGGCAAGACGGCCTTGTATAGTGGCAGCGTCGGCGGCGTGCCTCGCATGGCAATGCGCACATATCTCCGACAGACCACAGCCGCTCTTTGTGTCTGCCCTCAGGGAATACTCAACAATATGACTGTTAATTTCCCAGTCAATAGCCCCAAAAGCCCCGTGTTTACTATTGTTCGCCAACCACGAGAATACTAAACATATTTCAAAGATTTCTTCTATTTGTTAAGCAAATCGAAGGCAGATATCGTCACGACTGTGTGACTGACCTCTGCGAAAATACTTGGTTGTCTCCGTTATTTATAGCTGGTTCAATGATTTTATACCACTAACCCTATATTTGATTTGCTTGGAATTTTCCTTATTTTGATCATTTTCAATAAATTTAAACATTCTTTGTATATTAAATTAAATAAAGGCCTTCGATAAAAGCAAATATAACACGTTAAAGTTTCAGTCACATTTAAAAGAAATATTTTTTTGCTGCTGGCAATAATCCAGCCAATGCATTTAGTTTTTTTTTGTAGCTATGCAACTATTACGATTACGTATTAATCAATTTTATTGGTTATTTTTATAATAAGAGTCACGATATAACTACCAAATACGTTAATGTATTTACTTAATGTTTTGAATAACCCGACAATGTAGGTATAATAATAAATGGGTGTGAGGAAACGCTTCATTTGAGTTAACTGCTCGTAATGTGGGATGTAATACTTGACTTATTACAAGGCGGTCTCAATTTCTCAATTTATAATTGTATGTTACATTCTCACCGTATTTGTATACCTGGTTCATAAAAAGATTTGAAATCGAGAGTTATATTTGACGCCTTTGGAAATGAGCTTTTAGTCAATTTTGTGATAACATGACAATGACATGACATGACAACACAACAGCTTGGCCGTAAATGATAACAGCAGTTTATGATTCACGAAAAAAAGTAGATATATTAATAGGACAGATGAATAAAATCAACCGAAACAACAATTAAAAGAAGGGTCTTCTGTCCTATATACTTCTCAGAACCCCTCTGCAAAATTCTTTCCATATCTGCAAGGACAGTCATGGAAATAAATTGATCCTGAATATATATTGAATGCAAATAAATCCAGTCCAGTTCAATGAGTAATCGTGATTCGTGAGAGCATTGGCATTGCATGCATTGGCCAGATTTTGGGTGCGTTGGGCCAGGTCATTGACCCTCGATAAAGGTTACACCATTGTTTGACACAAGCTGAAATGCATTCACAAATGAACACATAGTATTCAGTACATAACACATTGGTGTTTCCGTACAAATCATTGTTCCATATTCGTAACAATTCTTTGAAAACGTGTAGGCTCTCGAAGGACAATATTGACGGTCAACAAAGTGTAGCAAGGTGCTGGTAAGCTTATTTGTTTTTATTTTTGTCACAAACCACTACAGCCTACTTACAACAGTCCCTTCCAGACTTGTTGTGTAAGAAAACTTACGATAATAAATTCACCCTCGCTCAAACTTTGAAACACGAATGCACGCAATGACGTCACTACGTAAATTCATCTAAATGAACTAATAAAAAGGATTTTTGTTTTTAAAAGGTAGAAAATAGTCTAAGTAGCTTTTTTTTAATCAAAGTACTACAGCCGCTTTATAAGTTTTTTATACGAAATGAGAAAGGTCGCCGATACACAAGGATTATTGATAGAGGTGATTAAATAATGGATTGGCATGAGTGTATCGGGGTCAGTGTGTCCTCATAAGTAACGGGTACTGTCGGAGGCTGCGGCCGATCTCTCAGAGCATTGCTGGCGCTCCACAGACCTACTTAACCATGCAAAATTTTACTGCCTCGGGGGACATACAACGGCATGTACAAGGTACAGACGGCTTGCTGTGACAATGCTAATTGGAAAAAACTACTCGCTGCAGGCATGTTTGACGCCTCAAACCACAACTCACCTCGCCAGGCAATGATAACATCTGTCACACCCAACTCAAAAGTGGTTTAATATTTATTTTTACTTTTAAAACGTTATAAAGATTGAAACGCAGCACGCTCACTGATGTGCTACAAAATAATACAGCTTTTTGCATTTAGGTCCCGTTGGTAGAAACGTGAACTTAAATGCTGAAATTACTGCTACATTATGAATCCTTCAGTTAAAGTATAAACTTGGTGTAATGAGTTGTAAAATATAAACATGTATATAAACACTGTCAGGTATAACAATAATAAAATCGTTTAAAATATTGTGTGCTGCATGAATTAAATAAAAATACGAGCAACGGATCTTTAAATAGTCACGGTACTATAAAGGCATATTGCATCCTTGTCTAAACGTTATCATTAATTTATGGTATCAAATTTAATATCGATACTCCTATACACGCATACCAGAGTATGAAAACTGTTAATCGTACGTTTAGATAACACACTCGAATGAAATAATATTGATATAACACGTGAGTAATTTCTATCGAATAACGGCATCGATTAACGGTATACTCGATAGAAAGGAAAGGCTTGACTTCGAACATACTATTAAGTGTACTGCGGCTTTAATTAAAATGCCCAAAACCACGTGGAGGTGCTTTTTTTTTTAAACATAGACTAGTAATAACTCCTGTGTTACGGGGGTGTTTACAAACATACATTTCACACACCCAGAGTCAGAACAAATCTTTGCGCACTACACAAAGATTTGTCGCGTATGGGGATCGAACCCACACCACCAGCGCAGTAGAATGCGGCGAGGCGACCGCTTTAACCACTACGCCAACCGTGCACTGTTGACTGGACGTTGTTTTTTAATCGGTGTATGTAGGCTTTCTAACTAGCAAAATAACCTGATTGTGTGGGATATCTAAAGTTTAAATAATACAAATAAGATGTTGCATCGAAGAGCTATGATATTTTGACTTACGGCTTCGCCATTTTTCTTTATACTACATATGAAGCAGTCCATGTACATCAACAATCCACAAAAGCAGATATATGCGTCGCTTTATCTGAGGACTGCGGAGTTCTGCCTGAAGTGCCAGGTAACACATTAGTGCAAGCACTACTATTTGACGCCAGGTGTAAGGTGAGACGGTAATGCTTTCTCCCTCGAGCTCACAAGAAGGAAGGAAGTTTGAATTATGCCCAGTGCATGGCGATAGGCTCACCCATGGGACCTAAACATAACAGGTCTGCAATGTCCCATTGGGAGGAGGAGGCGGAGCATCGCGGGGCGAAGCTTCGCCTGATATCATTAGATGACAGGACAGTTTTCGCTTTCCCGCGGGACTCCGACTCTTACCCCTCGCCGTCTATAGCAACCAGTAGCCAAGTGGACGTGCTAGTTCAAGGCAAAATGCTGGGACTCTTCTGGGTCGGGACGCACTGTGGGATCGGAGGAAATAGACAGACTGAAAACAGCAGGCTCGTATATGCATCAGGCGAAACCGCCGCACACAGTAAAATGTTTGTTCCCCGATCCCACAGAGGCGTACAATTTTTAAAGAAATTGGAGCTAAATAAATGGCTAATAACCACCGCATCTAAATTTAGTCTCAAATGCACTTGCGATCCCGATCGAGAGGAGTCGGAGCAGCACAATAAAACACTCGCCATAAAAAGTGGAAAAAACACTAAGAAAAGAAGAAGAAGGCAATTTCGCAGACAGACAAGAGAAATAAGGGAAAGTAAAAATGTGCAATATCAACACAGAAAACAAATAAATTATGGGATGCGGAAGGAAATAAAATATAAAATCTCAAGGAAAATACAAATACCGGAAATCAAAACAACACTTAATACAGACAACATTCAGGACAGACAAGCGAAAGAGAGAAGAAACAGAAAGATTCAGTAAAAGAAAAACAAAGATTATATTCAGAACATGCAAATAGCAAAGGAAAAGAAAAAACAAACAATAAGAAAGGTAAAACTAAAGATAATATTAAAAAACATGCAAAAAACGTAAAGAAAACAAAAGCAAGACTTCCGAAGAAAATAAAACTCAAGATAACATTAAAACACGCAGGAACGTAAAGAAAGCAAAACAAGATTTCTGAGGAAAATAAAATAAAGATAACATTCAAAACAATCAAAGTGAAAAGAAAAGAAATATAAGATTTTAAGAAAATAAGAATAAATATAAAAAAAAACTCGCAAAACAAAAATGAATAAATGACAAGATCTCAAAAGAAACAGAAGCAAAAGGTTATTTAATAACACCATAATAAATAAACAAAGATAGAAAAGGACTCTGTGAGCTAAGACAGGGGAAACCATAATACTTTCCATTAATATGGAAAGACACCAATAAAAAAAAAAAAAAAAAAAAAAAACATAACAGGTGAAGTGTGGGTGTTGTACACCTCTGCCATAGCCTCCTGAGTAATATAGGCCTAATTTTATGTTATGTTAAGAATAACTATTTGTTATCTGTGAGAACGATTATTTTATTAGCCTTTTTCTTTTCTATCAACTCTGTATTATAATTTTAGCTGTTAGTTTTCCTAAAATAAAATATAATTTGTCGGTAAGTTATGCTTCCTTGCTCGTAAATAAAAATAGTTACTGTACAATAGTTGTTTGCGACGAATTAACTACGCAATTGTTTTAGGATATTAGGCTCGTTGCATTGTCAAGAAAAACGATACTTGATTCATTGTTTCCTTTGCTAGAAAAAAATAAACTCATCACTATGGTTTAACTTAGTCATGTATTCATGATTATGTATAAGTACCTCAGTTCCGGCGGGTTAGCCGAATGTTAGTGTAGGTACTTGTGTTGTGTAGTACGAACCTTATAAAGCGATTAAAGCATTGGAGTTCTATACACCCGAACCAACAAAGTAAATATTTGATTGTTATATTTTACAAAAGATAAGTGTATTTGTATTAGTATCAGTTATTCTAGTACCCATAGTTTTCAAGCTCTGCTTAGTTTGGGACTAGATGGCGTAGTGTGTATGTTGAGAGATATTTATTCATTTATTTATTTATTCGACACCGTGCAAGTAAAAAATCACAGAGCGAGTGCAAAAACGTGATTTTGCTTAAGACCACTTTAAGGCCCAGTTTAGGGGTTTTCTATCTTTGCTAAGAAACATTTAAATAGATATGGGACCGGCAGGATTTGAACCAGCTACGGTCGCCTCTTGCTAGTACCCTATATTTCTCAACTGTATGTTACGTCATTTCGTGATGTCACGTTCATCCATTTGTTTCTATCTTAAGTAGGATACTTTTCTATCTATATTTTACTCAATGTTTGAACCCAGTGTATGTAGCTCCCGGCGAATATAGCCGGCATACGTCAATGGTTGTATATTAGGCTCATGCTATAAAGGTTTGGTCAGCATGCATGTGTCGAAGATTTTGGTCAGAGCGTTTTTATACAATGAGACATAATGCAGAGTAGTATTGTAACAGTTTAATCGTCCGATGACCTCTAACATTGAGAATGAGATATCATCTGTTTTGTATATGTGTAATCTTATTCATAATATGCTTGTTTCATTATTAGGTACTTAAATATTATTATTTGTTTAATTCATCTCATTTAATAACTACTATAGTTGCAAGTAGGGCGGTGTCAGCGCTGGCTGGGCTTCGGGCATCACCAATAAATTTATGTTTGAATTGTACATCCCTTTATGAGAGAAATAAATAAATGTTTATGTTTATGTTTATTTAATATACAGAGTTGATTTATTGGCAACGCAGTCTAGATTTATAAAAAAATAATAATAATAAGATTTTATCAGCGTTTGTGAAAAATAAAATAACGAAATCACGTTTTGCGAAAAAAAAAAAAAAAAATGAATTTAGTGTTCGTTTGGATTGTTTGTTTGGGAATAGTTTAAATTATTTTTCTTTATTTTATTTTTAACCAGCACAAATAAACACAGGCCATGTTTAGAATCTATGGTTTTAGTAAATATTGCTAAGTCGTATTTACCTTTTATATGCTGTACAAATTAAGTTTGAGTCACACTTAATGTAGCGGAACGAATATACAAATAGGCCTAAACACTGAAAGATTACTCATAACCATAAGACTATTCTTATAATTCACGCAGATTATAAACAGGTGCTATTTCTTTGACACATTCAGTATGCAAATAAGCATACTAAAGCTGTCAATGGTAATACAATAATTGCATTAGCATACGCGTGTTATGTAACAATTATTGTATACAATCGTTATAAATACAAAGACAAAAAGAGGTGTATACGTCCACATCTGCAGGGGAATGCTATGGGCTCGTGGGTAATAACTGTCGAGGATGTATAAGACACGCGTTCAATCATTAAATTCATCCTTAGAATACCTAACATGGCACATCATCAAAAAATATACTAAAAACAATTGAAAAATTATGAGACCGGCAGGATTTGAACCTGCGACCTTCTGCACACTGGGCAGTCGCTTTAACCAACTAGCTACGGTCACCTTTTTCCAGGACCCTAAATTTCTCAAGTCTATGTAACGTCATTTTGTGACGTCACGTTCATCACATGGCGAAGTTACATTCAGCACAAATGTTGTAAAGAATGTCCGCGTACGATATTTCAACTGTTTGTTAGAATAATTTGCTAATAATATGTAATAAAAATAGTTAATAAGTAGCATAAACAAAATAGTTTATTACATTTGAAAAAAGATCATTTGCAAAAACTTAAAGTGCACTTGCTAAGATGCGGGTTTTTATATTGAAATAACTTATGTACTTACATGGACAACATGGGTAAAAAAAAATCGTTGATCGTTACTCAAGCACTTAGATATACCGAAAAGTTTTTGCAAACAAATTAGTGTTTATTAATGTTAATATAATTGCGGCAATACGACACAATATTCTGATTTATGCATAATAACCACGCGATGCAAAAAAACATAGTACGTATGCGCAAACCCTAAAGTCGATTATATATAGTTTACCGCATACAATGTAAGCCATGCGGGCATTTAATGACACCTATATATGATTGCGTACATCGCTCATTGTTGGATAACCGGCATTGGCTCAAATTCACGTGGAGACCAAGTAAATTACCCTCAGTTATAATACTAAAAAATACTTATCTATACTGTGCATTATGCATTATGTAATGCCAGATAATTGCTAGTAATAATCGCACAGTACTGAGAATCAGGCGTAGGCTATAGCAATGCTAACTACTGCAAAGATGTCTCATTTTGCAATCTATACTCTTAATTGTCTGATAAACATGGATTTCCCTTAACCACAAGAATAATTTTCGCTTGATATTTTATTAATCACAATAGTTGATCAGGTGATTTTATTATCAATAATTATCTGAACTAACGACTAGTTGTTCAGTGGACAATTGTGTAGGTATAGTTACTACTTCTTTGTCAAAAGAAGAAAAACTCCGTAAAAAGCAATCTATAGTTAAAACAAGTTGTTGATGTGTCTTTTACGTAACGTCTGGCTTACGTTCTTCTGTTACG
Organism: Hypena proboscidalis; assembly: GCA_905147285.1. Taxonomy (NCBI): domain Eukaryota; kingdom Metazoa; phylum Arthropoda; class Insecta; order Lepidoptera; family Erebidae; genus Hypena; species Hypena proboscidalis. The sequence goes on along the minus strand of LR990128.1, from coordinate 13,288,487 downwards.
TGTCCAAGCTACCATCAATTAATGATGGCTACAAAATATATCAGACCTATTATCTCAATACCTTTACGTAACTCATGGAAAAGTGACTAACTTACCTTGTAGGCTGATTCAGCATCCGCCCAGCGTAAATTATAGAGACAAGACTGAAGAAAATCACTGTAATCAGTTCCTGCACCTACCTACCAATAATAAACAATGTAATAGATGTAAGGACTAACACCATTCTTCTGTAAACGCCGTAAAAGCTGTTTTTCAGTTATATAATTTTTCAGATTGGTGGCGTAGTTTCTTACAAGAGGATACAAATATATGGAGTTTTGTTTATATTTTAGATGACAGCTTTTGCCATGGATTTACTTATAAAAATTCAATTTTGAATTCTCAATTTGAAATTTAATGTTAGCACTATATTCTTCGCCGACGCGACTCAACCGAAATTAAGCTTAGTTAAAATACCAACACTAATGAATAAATTAAAGATGAAAGAATAAATAAATAAAAATATAGATAGTCTAATTTGTTACAAGTTAGCAGGAAAACAAAGTCCTTCGAAATATAATTATTATATTATAATATTGACACGTGTATAATCTCCACGTGGAAATAGCACTAACCTACACAAAAAGTGCGTCTTTACATACAACAGGTTGTATGCAATATAATTAATTTGCTTATCACAAAGGTATTCTTAATCGGCAGGAGTTGTATGAATCGAGCTGTCACGCGACTACCAGGAAACGCATCTGTGCGCGATCCCGTTCCGATATGCCTTTCTAGGAACAACAACGTGCAAATATTCACAAACACTGCCTTTTATGCCAAATGATTTCACTATCGCACAACAGCATTTCTGTCCATAAAAGGAGCGACAAAAAGGTTAAAAAGAAATCAATTTACTTTTTGTACATATTAAGCAATGAACAGTTAAATCAAATGTTGACAATATTTCGTCAAATGTCCGTTTTGCAATAGTCAATGGCTCATTGAAAACTAATTACGAGTGAATAGGTCTTTTGTGGCGCGTCGCATATTAAAAAAAAAATATATATATATTTATTCAATACCACATGTATATAAATTCTTTACATTAAAAAAACTAATTGCTAAACATACGTTAAGATGTTCCTTATGTAAAGAATTAGGTAATTGTTAAAAAACTCCTGCACTAGGCTAGGCCTGTCCTGCAGAAGGTTTTTATTTTCTAAATTACATTGTTTGTAATGGCGGTAAATTTACATTTATATATTTATAACTACAAAATATGTCGTATTATTATTATTTCTAAATTAAAATCTAGAAATCGAAACTAAAATAAAAATTGAGATCAATGGTTGTTTAGTCTATAAAAATAACTACTTAAATACTATAACAAAAACTGTTTAAATACATCTAAACTCTTATATATTAGATGAGTTGATTGTGTTTTTCCTTCAGATTGCAGATAATAAATAATATGTGCATTTAATCTCGTTACAATACTAATGACCCGTCCCGCCCACACTTCTCACTGCACATGACATCTGTTAGTATACTCATGTCTCAAAGATGTTAGAAACTAAAGTTACTTTAATTCGATTACTTGACGAAAGCTCTTCATAAAAATACTTCGTATATTTTGTCAAATAAACTTTTTAATATTGTAATGTTGTACCGACTTATTTTTCATACAGTAATGTATATTTGCTAACTTGCGAAGAAAAATATTTGCATAATAATATGTAAATTGAGGTAATTAACAGCGTATTTAGTAGAAGGACGTATTTTCTTTTATATACTTTCGAAAGCTTTATAGATGAGTTACCTAACTAAAAAGTAATAACCGTAAAAAGGATATTATAATTTTATTACTACTGATTCGTATTTAATCATCTTGCCGTTTCAAACATGCGATTAATATTCAACACCACCACATCAATTAATGTTAATTAAATTGCATTTCTTTGTTGCGTATGTTTCCTTGCGATTAACATATCACAGCGACTTAGCATTTTAATTCGTCATTACTCCCGATGGACGCAATTAAATTGTAGCATGTTTATTAAATAAGATATTTGTATCACGCAATAGAATAAATTTGAACAAATTATAGGGTCGACACGTTCCATTATGGGCACGACACATGCCCAAAGGATGACGATGTTTTCTCCGCTGCGCCAACAGCAACTCGTGGACTCAATTACACATTTGTTTATGATGTTTTTATACCATAATTAGTTCATATGTTGCCTTACCACGTTTACCTTATTTACCACATATTTATCAAAGTACTGCGCACATCAAATCTTGTCCATCAATTATTCATAAACGTATAAGAATCAGTCCTTAATCAATCTTTTAAAACTCCATTGCAGCGAGACAACAAATAGCAGATATTAATTATATAATTACACGCCGCACAACAAGTTAATTCTTTCACAATGATGACAATAACACTGAGTACACAGCGTTAGTTCACAAGAGAAAATTATTTTCCTGTGTACCTACGTGAATACGTGAACGTGAATTCAATTTAAATCCCGTTTACTGTATTTTTACGTTTATATGAATTTTTAAGATGATCGGTGCGCTTTGTGCACGTGTCACAACAATAATAATTATAGACTACGATATTTACTGAGAACGTGAGACGTTTTAGGAATGTCGATAAATAACATATATAGACGGACAAGCAGGCGTACATTGTTCATATAAAATATACCTGTAGAAGATAAATTAGCTGGACATAAACATAAAATGAATATGTAATTGGGTTTGGCGTCGGTTATGTAAGATATCAACATGTTTGTTTGTTTGTCCGCCATGGATGTCATCGCTTTATGGTAATAAATGTATTGAAATGCAGAAGGATTATCTTTTGCGTAATGTTTTTAATTAGTTTTTTGCACCCTCGATTACGGATGTTTATATGGATCGCCTTTGACTGCGATGTTATTAGATCGTTAATAATAATAGAGCACGATTACCTAAATAGAAGGTTAATATTTAGGTCACATAAACATGAACAGAAATGATTTCAATTATTTTATATAATGAAGGGCTATTTTCTTAAACTTTTGCAGTTCAAGAAATCGAATTAAAAACCATAAGATTTTAATTCTATCAGTTACAGCATGGGTGTAGATTTGCCTTACGTTTCATATTTAGCATAGCTGGAAGAATTAACTGGAACAACTAGCAATTGCAATTAACGTCTATCTATTTTATTTTCAAAGTAAATATTTATCTTTGCTCTACATTGTCTTTAAATTATGATGGACACAGCCTAGACAAGCAATTTATCCCACAATTTGTCACTCATGATTTACGATCAGGCTCATCTAAGCAATTTTGTTTTTGTAAATATGTGATCTATCAATGGAGTTCACACGGTTCCAGATTGACTATTGGGATGAAGAATATAGATCGAACGATTGGCAAGATTTATTCTTAGTTAGACAGTCAAAGGTAGAGCCATTGATTTTAAGACAATTACTTAGATACATACGACTACGGAGAAAACCTAACTTATTTAAATTATTATGTGAACAATATTTCAAGCTTTTAGTATCAGAACATGTATTAGTTTTTAAACGAGTGCCCTTCGTAGGCATATCGATGGATCCATGATGATGTCGCACATCTCTTTAGCTTAATCATCCACGAGCGTCGGCAGATAATTGTCCACATAATTAGTTCAATTACGTAGCGATTGTCGAAAGATTAAAATAGAATTTATCGCGTGTGTAGCACTACTTTTCCGTACTAGAATGTAGAAAATGTTTTTTGCGGTATAGTAAGCCGCCCTTTGTCTCAATCACGTTGGTCACGTGTTTGAAGGCACATTGTCTTGCTTTTCAGATATAATCGAGTCTGATCTGATGATTGCTTGCCTATCGTTCCACGTGTAGGTACCACCTAGTCATGGTGATTGAGTCTCGGGATGACCGGTTTTTGTGCCGGTGAATGTACAGATTACTGAAGTCAACTTGATTCAATTATGACCAATTACATGACGATTGAATGTATTGCCAAGTCAAACCAATTACTGATTGTTTGAACAAGATATTATTTATGTGGTAGGTACTAAATATAATTGATGAGACTTTTACCTTTGATCTAGCTAAAAACCTGATAGGTAACCACTTCTTTTACGACCATTACAGTTTGAAGTCCGACAGTTAGAAGCAAAAAACCCGGACTTAGTTTCTTTTTCAACATCCTATTAAAAACCATTTTTTTTATTCGTCAAATAATAACAAATCAAATCCAAAGAAAGGAAAGTAGTATTATGTATTATTGCACTGAGTTATAGATGAAAAAACAATCCCCTAGCTGTGAAAAAAAACAGCCGATCAGAGATTTTAAATGAATATGACATTAAAATCATTTGTTTTGAATTTGCATGCTATTTGTAAAAATGAATTAGGTTGTTAAGGTGGTATTACACGATTATAAGCTACTCTTAAAAATAAAAGGACACTTAATTATGTCCATCGCGGTTTTTGATAAAAGATGACATTTTCCAGTTCTGCTACAATATCATCAAGATTTGTTCGTCCGGAATATTAAGTCATTCGCATGTTCTAGTTTGGTTGTACGTTCAGAGATCCACGATGATGGTGACATCAAACAAATGGTAACAATCAGATGGTAACAATAAGCAGTACCGAAGCGGCCGTGGCGCGCGTGCTGAAGGCCGTTGGATGCTTCCTGCGTGCGTGACGAGCATGCGCGACACCACACACAACTTCTGGTTAGGAACAGAACAGCTCTGGTTAAAGCATCTTTAACGGTCGATTGGTGACATCAAAGAGATTGCAGTATGGACTAGGTGACATCCTAATAACTCGTTACTTGTTGTATTTAACAACTCTAATGAAGCCTTTTCCTAGTTGCGGACGAGCTAGAAGAAGTCTTTTGGTAATGTTATGATGAATTAATAATAATAATATATCCATATGTGTTTCTGATGGTAATATTAAGTCCTGAGAGTAATCAAAGGTTTGTGTCAGTTTGATAATACTCATAGTACTATCAAAGAACAGCGTGAAATAGAAGCAATCCAGATATACTGCAATTTTATTATCAGTTCGCAATTTAGGCCACACAAGCAAGCAAGCGAGCATTAATTCGAATGACAAGTTTACCACAAGTGCATTGTATGCAGCAGGGACTTAAAAAAAACCGTTACTCCAGTGTCCATTAAGATTACCGTAACAGTCAGGTGACCGGGTCGCTTTTTGTCTGAGACCGACTCTCCAGGCTATTGTCCGGCCATTGTGCACAACCTGTCTAATTCGAGCCATCGCCACGCTTCACTTACTCAACAAACACACAACAAAACATCTCTTTATCGCTTCAGATAATAAATTTATCTCATGTGCCGTTTGTCCCAAAATAGGCCACGTAAACATTATCTCGCAAAAATCTGGTGACATCTCGGAGTTCTTAATCGTATTTTTGTCATATTCTTCTACGAAATTATAAGCAAAAAATTGTGTAACCGAGGAACTCGTGACTAGGGTTAGATAGAGGCCCCACGGTTTTTGCATCGTGGGTAAAATTATTAAGTTAATCTCAGAGGCTCCGTAAGATTACCGCCCGTAAATCTCAAAGATACAGAGACGCAGTTTCCGAAACGCATAACAAAAAGGCAATTGACACCTCGTTGACAGTTAGGTATGCGCACGACATTTTAACTGGTACAAAGCATCATAAACAGCCGCAATCAACAGTAAACAGGCGATATTAAAAGCAAACTAACCCTAAAAACGTGTTTGAAAAATAATATTTAATTTAATAATAAAAACTCGTCGTCCGGTTTGTTTCTACAGTTCATTGTTCTAAGCGTCGAAAGGAAATTTTCCAAGATTCCCCTCGAGTGGGACACGAGTCGAATTTTTATTTCACATTAATCGCAAGTAGGAATGATGAAAACAAAGAATCAAGGGTTCTTGGCACTTTCTGCCTGGGCTATTGTTCTCAGCTGGAGTCGCTCAGGAGAATGACCCTCTTTATAAGGTTTCGTTAATCATAACAGTACCTGTTCAAATGGCAGGAAATGCCTTGCCCATGACAAAGCGGGTACAACATCTGTGTTTTTTCACGTGGCGTAAGGACAATGACCTATAAATGTAACCGAATTGCCTACATAACCGGCAGAGCTGCACAAAAACACGGAATCGTGAGGGATGCCATTGCATTGGCTCACGCACGACAATCGTCTGCCGCGGTCGTCTCCTAGTAACCATTTCTGAATTTCAATATTTACGGCTGGTTCAGCGCTGTTCATTGATTGCTGGTTTCATGTTATTTCGAATCTATTTGCCATTTGAATCACTTGTTAAAATTTATTATCTATATTACCTATCTATTCAATATTTTATTGTCAATTGCTCAGTTCACAAACTAACAAGTGGGTACTTAAAATAGGAGTTTAATAATTACTGAAGAAGGGTTTTTTTCCGAATTAACATTTATGTAGCGCTATAAAGAGTGATCACATAACTAATTCAATAAGTTAATTGAATTATCTTCCCTTATAACTGAATTAATTAAACCACTTATACCAGTAATGAACAGGTTATAAGCAGGCTTACATAAAAAAGAGATAAATTTAAGAAAAAAACCCAATAAAAATAATAAAAAAATATTGTCAAGGTTAAAATAATCCATCAATAGAAACAGGTTTGTAGAAAATGTATTCTCCTGTTAGGTATTATTATCCTACATCCTTAAAAGTATCTCTTTTAATGACGGTAAACAGAAAATACCCATTTTCTCAACCGGTATAGTTTTTCACGGTTATTTCATAACTCTTGGGCATACACGCAATATTATTGGCAATATTTCCCGAATTGACCAGGTTTTTTAGCTCCATTTGGAGCTTTTACTAGTCGCTGCTAATAATGATTAAATAGTGCATGTGTGCGGCTAACCTTAGGTGCAATGTACAATACGGTTATGAAATTCCCCCTATCTATGAAATGCAGCGTTTCAAGTACTTGCCAACGCAATTGCTACATCAGCTATTCTTTTATCAGTCACTATATTTTCTAAAGTAAATATTGCAGTATTTTTATCGGTTTCTTGCAGAGCAATCAATGGGCTTAAATTAGCTTAGGTAATACCAAAGATATTGCAGGTCTTTTACAAGCAAAGTATAGGCAAAATTCAGTAGATTTTCATCATTTCTTCCTTTTTCTGAAACCATCTGAAATAACTTTTATCTCTCGCGTTGTCCTAATCGTTTTTTTTTTGCTAGTATAAGCTATATATGTACTATCAGCAAAATTAATTCAAGACGCTTTTGACAAATATTGCCTTTGAAAATGTCCAAGGCGATAAGGTTTTTATTTTTTGATAGAACAAGCAAATTTAGTCTAGTGTTTTGAAATTTCTGTCTAATTAAAATCTACTTTGTTGATGAAGACGAAACAAATGAAGCTGAACTGAAAAGACAGATTTTATTAATAGCATTGCATATACCGACCTATAAGTGTGTTTAATCCGACGACCTATGTCTACCCCATAGAAATCTTAATAATAAGGCAATAGAAATGTCAAAGACGCGTGACCTTGTCGCCGCGCATCTGTCTAGTCAAACACAAGTGCGAGTTAAGGAATTGTCGTCTTAATGTCATCGCAAAAAGAATAATTTTGTTTGCAGGAATACAAGCGCATCAGTCTAATCGAACACAAGTGCGAGTTGAGGAATTGTCGTCTTTATGTCATCGCCAAAAAGAATAATTTTGTTTGCAGGAATACAAAAAGTGGTATTTGAAAAACGGCGACATGCGTCCCAGTGTTAAAAGATAGTCGATAGCATTTCTATTGACTAGTTATTAAGATTTCTATGGTCTACCCCATCGACTTGAAGTTAAAAATAACTTTCACTTGCTTTCTACCTATTACCTGCGGTTAACCTCCATAAAACTGGATACGAGATAAGGTCAGCACTAACCAAAATAAAAAGGCTTGAAAATCGATTGGAAGGTTTAGTTACGTCACTAGTCACACAAGAGTAATGCCTACCTTTGAAATTTAATAGACATACTCTATGGGACGTGTGGTTTATTAAAAGACACAGAAGAATAACTAAACAACTGCAACATGGTCTAGTGCTTAGCCTAAGTGCCTCTCACCGCGAGGTTTCGATTCTCGGGTCGTGCAAAGTGTTATTTGTGAGCTTTTCGTCAGGAAATTCACAAAAGCAGCACGGAGTTGGAATTGTGCCCGGTAGATGTCGATAGGCCACACGTGACCAAAACATAACAAATGAAGTGTGTGTGTTGTTGTACACCTCTGCTACACCCTTCTGGGTAATATAGGCGTGATTTTATGTTATGATGTTATAAGACAGAAGAATTTGTGGAATTTAAAAATACCATGTTCATTTTACCCTCTATGTTTTTACACAAAATATTGAGTTTGTTTTATTTCGATATCTGAGTAAATAAACCTACAACACCTAATTAAAAGACTCGACTAATCATCTTGTGACTAGAAAACTAATGCTAGCATGTTTCAAAGGAACACACAATTACATGGTGATTATCGTAATTATATTCTATGCATACATTAACGAACACCTTCATAAATGAGTCTTGACTCCAGAATATTTTAATTCCAAGTTTTCAATATCAATTTTATACAAAAAGTGTTATGGCTTTTTGTATAACCCATAACTACAAGCTCATTGTTTCTCACTGTCACTTTTACCAAAAACAAATAAATGACCGATTCATTGAGTTTCGCAAACACTTAGTATTCTGAACATTTCAGTAGTTTCTACAGAGAAAGTTATTAATTTGAGCGTAACGTAGGCCTCAATACTACAATACTTTGTTTCATCAAACAATGCATCGCTGCCAAAAGGCTTATACAAAAGTGAAGGTGAACTTTCAGACTTTTCACTCTTTAGCTGAATATTTTGAATAACAACTAGGTTTGCCATACAAAATAAGCGGGTAACTAGCACGCGGTAACCTTGACCCAGTTCAAACGATTTTATACGGTTTTTAAAACTTATCAAGATGTAATTGATTAGATATAATAATATGTAAATTGGCCGAATATTTGCGATTTAATTCGATTGTTATTACAATTATATTATTATCATTCAGAAATTTGGCATAAGGAGCGCAAAAATATGCAGTGTACTTGGGGATACTAAGGGATATTATTATGTAGGTGCCCATTTGTAGGAAAAAAATATTGTTGAAGAACTTAGTTATTTGCGTACTTATTTCAGCTTTAATATGGAATCGAAAATGCATAATCGAACTATTGATTATTACAAATCGCTATTTGAAGAAGTACAACTCCACAAATTAACAATTACAGTATTTAATACTAGTAAAACAAACACTCAATATCTTAATAGAGTAAATGAAACATCAAAGAGTCGTATCAATTAAACTTTTATGGCTAGATCATAGCAACTATTACATAAAATGTAGCACTTACAGGCAATAGTACTCGGGAATTTGGCACAGCTCCAAAGAGGCTCGGCACATTTATACGATGCCGACAAGGCATATTAAGTAATTAGTTCCTTTATTCCTCACTAAAAATCCTCTAAGTATGATAAATAAAATCATAACTAAACATCATGCCTATATTATCCAGAAGGTTCTGGCAGAGGTGTAATGCTTATAAATATCCGTAACACTGATGCATCATTTACTTAATAATTTATGTAGGTTCAAATTTACAAAACACAACATATTTGAAAATAGAATGTAGATTAGAGTTTTTTTTAATATTTGAAAATAGAATGTAGATTAGAGTTTTTTTTTAATATTTGAAAATAGAATGGAGATTAGAGTTTTTTTTTATAAACAAAGATGACAGAGAGATTCTTCGCCATATATAATAAAACTTACCAATTGTTTCAGATTCGACACGCCAACCAAATCACGTGAATTTATTATCTACTAGAAAATTTAATAAATTTCATACTTACCAAGTAAACACTTTGGTAGATGAGTATGGCCACATTTCATCTGTTATGTTTTAGAGCCCATTAGATAGGGGGTGAGCCTATAAATATCCACCGGCCACAATTCTAACTCCGTGCTGCTATTGTGAATATCCTGACGGAAAGTTTACATATAACACTTTTCCCGACCCAGGTATCGAACCCGAGACTTCCCGGTGAGAGGCGCATACGCTAACCACTAGACCATCGAGGCAGAAATATGATACACTTGAAAGTTAGAGGCCATTTTTGTTATTTAATCATGGCTAACATGGATTTGGATGCAATTTGGTATACAAATAGTTTATGACCTCGATTAATATAATAGACTACATTCATTGCCCGAAGTACCACATATTATGGTTCATCATTTTGATATAGTAGAAATAAATAGGTTTAAAAAAAACAATGTGTAGTGAGTTTCTGATTCAGCTGGTGATACAGCCCATGAATATGTAATATGGAGTTTATACACTGCTTCTGCGAAAGACTTCGATATTATAGATAGGTGATTGCATTTATGGTTTCTAACTACAAGAGCATAGATAATATTTTGTAGCAAGCTATGTCTTCATTCTTTTGAGCTTTGACTCTTAAGCCAATTAATGTCGCGACATTAATTACATCTTTAATTTCACCATGTAAGCTTCAACTTTTACAGTACATTACATTAATTTCAAGCAAATCTTTACGTAGTGTAAATTAGGCACTAATTATTATTACACGCTTCATATTAGCTTCATTTGTTTGTTTGTTTGTTTGTATGTAACCGACTCCTTTGGACGCTATTTTGACCCACTTTAAACGTTCAGATTATTTTTTTTTATTATTATTTAATTACTAAATTATTATATGCACTATTTTTTCAAATGCCCTAGAATAATTGAATATGACTCCCAAAAAGCGGTAGAATTTTTTGCTTCTATTTATTTAAATCTCTGTAAATGTATCATTTTATGACACGTTGATATGCTCTTTGTTTGAATACATGTACCATTAGAGACGACATGCATTAGTAGGCAATTCGTATGATAACACCGCTTTGTATTCTAAGGATTATAACGTGAGTTAGAAATTATGAGGTATCTATCGTAGGCACGAGTAAAATTAAATTAAATCTTATTTATCGATTATTCTTAAGAATAAAATAGAGTTGTTTATGGTCTATCAAACATTTATGAATAAAAGTTTATTTCAGAGCACTCGGTTATACTGATTTGTTATTTATTTTAGCAATTTTATGTTCGAACCTTAGGCTAAGTTATGTTACTTTATCTCAAGAAACTTGAACCAAAATGCCAAATTATGCAAATACAAGTAGGTGTATGTGTTACTTTAAAAAATCCAACAAAAATACTATGCTACTAGTACAACAAAATCGATGTGTCTCGAAATCTAATCGATTTATCACGTACTCGACTCGATACTGGTATGCATTGCGTGAGCGGTCGTTGGTCGGCTGGTCGGTGCTCTATGACCTAGAACTTGGCGGCAAGCGAGATCACCCGGCATTTGCCGACCCACGAGTGCCACGAGTGACTCAGGCCTCTCAGCCTTCCGAGAAACGATACCGTTTATTATTTAAGTTTCTCTAGAACCTTTTGAGCACTATAAATTATTACCTTATGTGCTGTGACTCATGTTGGGAGTAAAACTGGTTTTACTGTCTGTACAGGATGGGTTACGGTTTTTGAGAAGGTTGCAAATGCGTTCACTAGTGGGCTTCAAGTGATTGTAGCCATACTCATCTACCAAAGTGTTTACTTGGTAAGTATGATATTTAATAAATGTTCTAGTAGATAATTAATTCAAGTGATTTGGTTGGTGTGTCGAATCGTAAATAATCGGTAAGTTTTATTATTTGGCGAAGAATATCTCTGTCATCATTGTTTACAAAAAAAAACTCTAATCTACATTCGATTTTCAAATATGTTATTTTTTTAATTTGAACCTAAGTATATTATTCAGTGAATGATGCATCAATGTTACGGATGTTTATAAACATTATTGATGTTATTTATAAACTACTCTATGTACTCAGGATGTAGGTACATAGGTGACAATACATGCACACGCTCTGTGAATCAATTAATTATGTGGTTTTAATAATTACAGGGAATAATACTAAATACCTATGAATGGGTCTAGTACTTGTATTTCCTTACGTATATGCTAATTCATTGTAACCGCTATGAGTAATGCCTTGGAAACAATAATTAATAACAAAGTTTATTCATGAAAACAACCGAAAGGTTGACAAGAAGTAAAATGTGTTTATCTCTAAGATAGATAAGATAGCTCTAAAAATAGGTAGGTCAATTAGGACGCAAACAGACATCATAAACTGCCTACGCTTTTTGTTACTCATAAACACGATAATCAAGTTAAAGCATCTTTATTTATTTAATAGAACTAGGTGCAGCGATCTTAAAAAGGATGTGAAATCATTAGGCATTGATTCATACAACTACTTAGCGTATTTTACAAATACTACAAAGGTGACGTAACGCCCATTGAAAAGTATAATGACCAACATCTTGCTACACCTATACACATATGTGGTGACTCACGTTTAACCAAACAATGTGAGAAGACAAACAAAATGCTCTGGTACTCATACGAGAGGTGAACTTCTCATCTTGGCAGCTATATCTCGATTTATGAATGAATGGATTACTACAGATACTATGTGAATGGTTCCAATTTAATGGCTTTCGGAAACGCGGAGATGAGCGGTGATTACTTGGTAAAGTTGAGTCAGCTCAGATATATAGTATATTATATACGCTTATATATTACTTCCGAGTTTAAGTTTATCGATTACGATAAAACTAAAGGATATCCTGAAACCTGTTGTTGAACATTCTTTGCTGATTTGTCAGTAGGTGCGTGTTGATAACGGTTTCTTGACTCTTAACTACGATAAATTATCGATAAGATTTAAACTCTTTTCAACTGAATAGAAATGAAATGAGCTTCTTGTACTTGATTGATTTAAATAATGTTTACTTTAGCTTGGTTATGAGATCAATTTTAGATTAGATATTTTACTGGATGTTATTAATCATCACAAAACTGTTAATCCATAGTCTTGCTTTGTAAAATTAATTTCACTTTTAATAAAAACTAGTTGAGCTCGCTATTGGCATCATATTTCTAGAACTAAATTTTGTAAAACCTATTGTACAAAATTGCTTTGTAGCAAATAGCTGTGTTGTATGATTAAGAATAATGGACCTAAAAAGCAGACTAAAGTGGAGTGACAAGTCAAGACTGATCTGGATAGACGCCTAAATAATCAAGACCTTGAAGTAAGCCGATCGAGTGCTCATTTTGTCTCTTTAAATGTCAAATGCTTCGATCGATCGATTTAGGTGTAATAACACTCATACTCTGACTTTCGTATGAAGGTCTTCAAAAAGACGGCATGTTTTAAAAAGGGTAAAAAACAAGGAAGATATGCTTGTTTACCAAATTCTATACTATAAAACATCGTTTGGAAATCCATTTCAACCACACTTTATATTAAAATATAAGCAAAAGACTCACCATCGCCTTATCAGTTCCTCCGAAGGTCGGTGCTGCGCTGCTCCTGGTGAGGAACACCATTACCACCGTCGTCGTCCATAATATCCTCAAACTACTCCTTAAGCTCACGAACGCCATCTTGTACGATATTCTCTCTCTACTAGATATGCTCATTTGATAATTCCTTCTAATAATACTGTATAAAAATTATCCTATGTCGCAATTTTCATTACTTGAGTCGATTTCTTATTCTAGATATGTCTGTCGATATGTTTGAGCACCGATGATATGTTATCTGAAACAGAAATAATTAGTATTTAATAATATCTTAGCAAGTACCTACTTTAGATTGAATTAATTAGTGTGGAATAGAATGTATTTATTTTATTACAAACTGTGTTACTATGTATGATCTCATTATCTTATATATAAAATTCTCGTGTCACAATGTTACCTTATTCCTCCGAAACGGCTTTACTGATTTTTACCAAATTTTATATGCATATTTAGTATGTCTGAGAATCGGCTACTATCTATTTTTCATACCCCTAAGTGATAAGGGTTGTTTAACCTTAACATTTTTTTTTAAATTTTTGGGCTAAAAGTTTTGTTTTTATTTTTCTATAATGTGGCATTAAATAATTCATACAAGCCTAAATTTGTAACGCAGGTTAAAACGTAGGTAGCTCATAAAAATAACTAGTCCAACGAGACACCAACTTTTTATTTACTATATCGAAATCCACGCGGACGGAGTCGCGGGTAACAGCTAATTAATTTATAAAGTAATAGCGACCTACCCTGGCTTCGCTTCTGATACTATATAAGTATAGTACTATAATATTCATGTTTTATACTTCGTTATAAATTTTTCTACCTATTAAAAAAAACCGCATCAAAATCCGTTGCGTAGATTTAAAGCAAGCAAACAAAGGGACAGACAGACATCGGAAAGCGAATTCGTTTTATACTACTTATAAAGTTTTACGCAAATATAAGAAAGATTTACATCCTTATATAAAAATGTATGTGTCATGTACAAGAAAATGTGATTAAAGCAGAAAAATTTCAAACAAGAAGTGTATAATTAGAGAGTAAACATTAATCATATCTCATTCAAAAAGTACTGTGCCCATTGAGACTTATGTACTTCTTTATTTATTAATGTTGCTGCTAAGCTGATAAGGTAAACGAAACAAAAAACATTTTACACTTATAAATATGTTTTTATAACTATGCATTGAACATAAAGTTTGTCGACTTTTCTGACCTATTGACCTAATTACTTGAATAAAGTAACCTACTCTCACGTCTACTATTCTACCTACCTTCTTATATTATGAAGAGGAAATGTATTCTTGATGTCTTTGTACCTTGGCTTCTTAACTACTGGATCGATCTTGATGAGAATTGGTAGGAGATAGATACCAGGAAAAACATAAGCTTTTTATCGACGTTCCACGCGAGTGGAGCTGCAGACGGAAGTTTTTATAATATCTCATCATTTTCAGTTTTTCAGATGTGGAGTTCAAAGGTTTTTTGGTATTCATTACATCTTTAAGTCAACAACTACATCTTATATTCTTCCTTATACATCAAAACAATAATCTAACAGCATCTTAATTGCTATTTTGAACCACAGATTTTGTTGCTAATAAATTAATGATATAATGCTCTCGAGTAAGATTTTATAAAAGTTCCGCTTGGTAGATTACATTAAACTTAAAGTAAATAAAGATTAGAATTCATACTATTATTAGATCTGTTATTATTTGATTGTTTATTTTATTATAGGTCATATTATAATCGCCGCCTCATGTCCATTATATCTCTAACTGTTATGATTCAATTCCAAAGATCATATGTACAAATAAGATTGTTCAGGATCGCTACAATTATGTCAAACATTGGTTAGTCATGTAACAAACATCAACAAGTTTCTCTTTTTTATATCTCGGGCCACTTCAATAATCGCCTTAACAGATATGACAAGACAATGTTTAAAGCGTGTTACATAAACCATATCGTACATAACTACAGGTCAATGTAAATTATGTCTCGATGAATCATGTCAGACAACGTAATACTATGATTCAAATGCGTAGCGATGAAATAAAAAGACAATATTTTTAACAAACGATCAAATTAAAGGTCAAAGTTCTCTAATATTCTAATTACTTTTTGTCAAAATTAAATTCTCTAAGTTAAGCCAACCGTAAGGTAATTTTAAATCCTAAATAAAAGATACATAAATTATTTACGAATTTAGGCATAGTTTTTAGTATTACCCTTGAAAAAATATAATACAAATAGAGTTGATAGTATTGCTAAATATATTTGTCTTTTTGGTCGATAAAATTATTGTTTGCACTTGTTCAAACTGAATCACTCATGTTAAAAGTAGGTGAGTGTTTGATTATTGACCTATATTCCGGCAAAGGGATTCACCGAATAGTGGGCTTGTCTACAAACACTATTATCTTTGTGAATGATAAATTGTTTCTAACACATGTGTGGAACCGATTAGATATTATTCAACTGTGTTGCATGTCCGTGTACAGACGGTTACACGTCAACCTATACATTTCGACTATAAGAGGATGGTCTCGCGTGGCAATGTAAGACCAGTTTATACTGGAAATGTATAGCTTAATGTGTAGTCGTCTGTAGTCCGCAGATTAGTGATTCATAGTACCTTGTATAAAGTGGACAAATATAAACCACATTTTATTTTGATTCGTGGTAGATAAAATCAATTTGTCTGACCAAAATAGCACTGCAATTACAATGATTACTCATTACGAAATAGCAATTGCAATTATGATTATTTTATTTAGATTTTTTTTCCGATGATGTAAACGTCTGCTTTAAGACTACCTATCCAGTTTTTTTTCAAAGCAACTGTATGTTAATCACTTTTTTCATCCGATCAATCTAAGCCTTTTTTTAATGTGGTGGTAATACCATTTCTTATTCAATATCATCCTTTAAGACACGGTTATTTGGTCATTCATCAAATACAGACCGCGACTTTCTTTGTTACACTTTCACGCAAAAACTACGATATATTTCGATGAAATTTTGCACACATGTAGCTTATAGCCTGGATTAGCATATAGGCATTTTTTCGACATATGAATGCGGAGCCGAGATTAGAAGTTAGTATTTCGTACCTTCTTAATATTATACTTTACAAAATTCCTTATAGCAAAAGAAAAAAGGCACAAATAATCTTGAAAGAAGATTTTATTAAAATTAATCTAACCATCTAGGATGCTAAGTAAACAAATCAATTGAAACCGAAAGTGCGCTGTCAAAGTGTCGCAGCAATGTTCCGCTTACCCGACCGTGTCGCTGAGGTGACCAGTTTCACCGACATTGGACCAAATCTCTTACCTAACATAAACTGACACTTTTTATATACGACTTTGAATCCAATCAATACAATTTGTTTTATAAAAATCTGATTGAGTGAAACTGATTATGCTTAATTGAGTTTAATCGGGCTGACCCCAGTTTGATTTGGCATAATGTAGTGTATAATCATTGTTCAATTTGTATTTATGACAGTTAAACGTTACTGTTCCGATTTCGTTGCCTAAATTTCCCCTGATTTTGCAACATATTTCATTGCTGCTGAATCCCTTTTCGTCCTAGCGTCATGTTATGTTAGCTTTTAGCCACCCTCAATAAATATGCTGTCCAAAACAAAAGCATTTTTCAATTCGATGCAGTAGTTTCTGACTTTTTAGTTTTATAATATCAGTATAGATAAGATGCAGAAAGATTTTTATAGGTTAACTGAACTTCTAGGAATTATATAAAACCATGAACAGTTTAAGTGACCAATATCACGATATTAGTCCGTGACTCTATGATGCAAATTAAGTATATTATCACGTATTTAAGTGTTATTAAGGCTAGGTTAGGAAATGATATAACATCAATGTTGTAGGTTACCTAACTTCAGGTTTTTCTGAATAAGATTTAAGAGACCTTCATAAAACCGGCGCCATGTTTCAGGGACGGTGATATTGATTATGTTAATTGCAAGAAGTTTTTCATGTAATATAATGGCAGTACATATTTTGTAATACTTAAATATTTATTCTAAGAAAGATTTGATATGTTGTTAATAATGATTTGAGTTGAAAACTACAGGGCACATATAAAAAAATCCTTTAAATTTAGAATGTTACATTATTTATGAGTATCATGAGCACAAATAACACTTTGCCCGACCCAGGAATTTAACCCAAGTCCTCGCGGTGAGAGGCGCATACGCTAGCCACTAGACCATCGAGGCAGGCTTTATATCTCAAGTAATCGTTTTTACGAACTGATCTGAATGAAACGACATTTTCGACATTTTCCTTAGAGCTATATGATAGATATGTTCCCGATATTACTATGGTGGTAATAATTGAATTCAACAGTTATTTACATGATAAACTAAAATAAATCACCAAAACATCGTGTAAGTTAAGTTTCTAAGACAAAAACACATCGAAGAATTAGACTCAATGTATAATCAATTAAAGCACACAAATTGCCGTGCGTAAACAAATTTAATATATATAGCAGTATAATAACTTGATATTATGTGTAACGTCATGACACAGCGCCCAATAAAATATGTTAAAAACAGCCAGAAACTTGGTGCTATTTGATTATTTTAAATATAAACTTTAAAGAAACGAATATAAGCGAATTCGTACTAGGTATTCGCAACTTAAAAGCATACAAATAGGTATATTAATAGTCATTTAATAAAGCTTATTATGTCTTGTACATGATCCACATATTAGTTTTGCGTAGTCAATAATTTTTTAACATATACTCAATAAATTGTCCTGCGGCTATAAACTACAAATTAAATGCGGAATCTTGAATGATTTTAACATGGTATTGACATCATCGTCAGTTCATTGTACATAATGTGACACATGTTGCTCCTAGCATCGCAATGAGCTGGTCAGCGCTGACGCGTTTTGCATTGACTCGGCATTGGCCAGCTTCCGCCTTCCGGATCCCCGCAACCAATACTAATAGTGTACAATTATTGTACAATTATCCAGTTATACGTTGCTTTGTTGCGATGATTTATTAAATATATACTTCTGACGGGTTAAAAGGGCTTTCATTATTGTATAGTTCTGTGTACAACCAGTCGGGCTAGCATGAAGAATGTGAAAGATATAGTCGCGTTTTTATCATGTTTCCCTTTTACAAAAATATGAAAATAACGTTACAAAATATATCTCGCGGTCGTTATGATAGCACCTCAGAGAGTCCATCTAACTTGTTTGTAATGCATTCATAAAATAATCATGTTTGCCGCCCGGACAAATGCATCTTATAAACATTATCACAAGATTGAAAATACATTGCTGTGCCCGATACCCTACATTACATAACACTTTAATCATTTAATTTATAGCTTAAAGTCTACGTAATAAACACTATAAAGTTGTGGAATGAGCTCCCAGACAAGGTTTTCCTTAGAGACAGAAAAACAATGCAAATATATTTTAAAAGGGGAAAGATGCCACTGGTGTTGTGTCCATTGGCTACGGTAATTGCTTTTAATCAGGTAGGCCAAATGCTTATTTGACATCTTAGTGAAATAAAAAAAAATTGAGGCCCATACAATCCTCGTAATTAACGTTGAATTTGACACCTTTAACTATTATTTTCCTTGTCATTTAACAACAAACAGCTATGTACACATTGATGGACACTACCGCGGCATGAGTCAAACCATGTTTTGGTTGAACACACTCAGGGTCGCCGCGATTGAACACCCTGTACGTCAATTATTACGAATACACATTATTGTGGACGTTACTAATGTATAGCTTAGATCATACGTTTAATGGTTATAAAATAACAGCAATTGTGGTTATATTGCACGCATTTGCATTTAAATTTGTTTGCAATGCAGATTATTCGAAGAAATGTTTACTATTGTATTTTTTTTCCTGAACATTACGTATTCATCATTTCCTTTCATTGTTATCCTCGGTAACTCCATGTCAATCACATTTAGATGTGCATTGATTTTATATGAACAAAATACTAAATGTAATCTTTGACGCATGAATGAAATATAATTAATTCTCTCATATATCCAAAAAATAAAAAATAAAAATACATAATGTACTTAACTGTTTTGAAACTCTTCCCTATTATTATTAATTAGGAAAAGAGAAGAGGAAGAGAAAGAAATAGAAAAAATACTCTCTATTTTAGTATTGCCTATTTTTCTATTCTGTTCTATTTCTTTTATTTTTTTTTATCTATTTTTCTTATTAAATACTGGAATGAAAATAAACCTAGAAAACTTTTATCCACTTTTGGCCACCATTTTTATGTCCGCGTAAATTATTATTCTTCGACAGACGTATTACGTATCCAATTAATCACTAAACAAATAGGTTGGTTGAATAAGTACTAGATAACTATCGATATGCATTTTAAGCTTTGAGTCATACAAGCTTTAATGTAATGTTTATAACAAAGGATGACTTTCATACCTTAATTACGTATATCACGAGATAGCACCTTTCTGTACTTATACCTTCGTTTTAGTATTAAATGTGTAAGCTGTTACAAAAAAGTTCAACGCCTCTGTTGAGTGGTGAATCATCAGCAAGTTACTGGCTGGAAATGCTTTGGAATGCTTCAAGAGAAATGAGAAAATGGGTAGCTTTTTTTATTAAACAAGCTTTTTTCTTAGTACAAAGAATTTAAAGTTATAATAAAACCTTTAGTAAGACTCATATTCTTAAGTTATTCTTTGACTCATTTTACGGACATATAAAATGATTAATTTTTCAAGTTAAGTAAGCTTTGTTCTTGTAGTCTTGTTAGCTATTTAAAAATTTAACTACAAAAGCAATGTCATGGCAATTAAATAACTTTGGTGTAGTTAAACCTACAACTTTCCATATTGTCAAAATACAGACTTTCGAACCGTAAAAAACCTTTCTGTTATTTCGAGAAATTAACATTGAATTTAATGAGTATGTATATGTTATCTATCAAGCCTGCTTTGTCCGCTGCTTTTTGTGTCAAGTTCGGCGTCCTATGGCGGGCGTTGCTTACGAGTAATTACGTGAAGTTAAACTCTTTCTCGCATTTCACTTTCTCGATCGAAGGTATAGCTTAGTGTTAATCTTGAGTTTAACCCGTTGGTCAAATTGCCACTTGTTCTGAGTCACACACCTCATAACAATCATAACCCATGTGTTTATTTACTCTCTATTTAGTGGTCACTTGACTAAACATTGTGTTATAAATGTTCTAATTTACCTTTACCTTTTTAGTCATGTCTTAAAGTCATATTTGATTTAAAGGATGTAAGTGCTTGAACTATAAATTTTATTAGTCATAGATACGGTAGTTGGTTAAGTGCCTTTATTTAAGTGCACTACATTTCTTTCCTTCGACTGATTGTAACAGACAATTTTTAGGTGATTAAATAAGATTTATTATTTTGAAATGATGACTACATAATAAATGCTCTATACACTGGTTATCTATTTATCGCATAAATAACTACATCAATTTTAAAATCAGAGCAAAGAAACTCAGAAATAGTAGTCGCATTTCGTCGAGTACCTTAACTTATATTTTTAATTATATTTCCATGTCAGACTAATATTGTTTTATGAACTTAGTTTTATTCAACACAAATAAAATTACACAAGCTCAAGCACCTGAAACGAAAAAAACAAAAGTTTCGGGTAGCGATATGTATGACTTAGAAAACAAAAGACT
The DNA here is from genome assembly GCA_905147285.1 of Hypena proboscidalis. Lineage (NCBI taxonomy): Eukaryota > Metazoa > Arthropoda > Insecta > Lepidoptera > Erebidae > Hypena > Hypena proboscidalis. The sequence continues at coordinate 13,267,216 of LR990128.1, read as the reverse complement.
GTAGAAGCCTTATTAATCATTCTGCGGTCATTGTCTACTTCGATTTATTATTGCACTCACACCTCTCTCAATCAATTAACACATAGTAACAAATATATTTATGTAAACAGTTATCAGTGTACACAATAAACTAAAGAATGTAACAAAGAATGAGTTCATACAGATCTTAGTGTTATCAGCTAGATAGCATTTACGGTGTTATCCACTAATTTTATCTGATAACAGGAGTGGTTAGCGTCAGCGATACGTGTGCTTGGTTCTTTCTTTCAAATATCGTTCTTAATTATGTCTTGTATCAACTAATACAATATAGTTACTGATCGTAGAAGTTTGCGGTATTTTTGAGTAGCTTTCTGCTCTTATTCGCAATATAAACTTTAATTATACGTATCTTAACTATGACTTCTTTGTTGGAGCTTAAGAACTACATAGATATATTTATTGTTCATAAATGCAGATCACTCACAGTGAATGCTTAGCGATTATTATAGGTAAATTGATTCTAATGGTTAGCAATGTACCGTAGCATTACGACAATGTCGCGTGGTGCTGACCGTGACACCAAACCCGCAACTCCCCGAATTACAGATTTCGATTATTGCACAGATTTCATGACCAGATATATTGCACGGTTCATAGAAACCGGTGAATGCAACCCCTTAAATTACAGCTGATATAGATTCAGCTTTTACACGGCCATTTTATCTTAATATGTCGTATCTTTAAACACCAATCAAACAGTGGTTTTATGACATGTTTTGTTGTTATAGCATGCAATAAACATCATAGATATAATTATGACGTATAGTGTTTCATAGAAATTATCTGTATGCTTCCGGTATATTCACACTCATCTCACAAACAACACGGAAATCTTATCAACAAACCTGTTAGACTGGTCCAGTGCGAAGTTCACGCAATCCACTACTTGAAACGTAAGGTCTTCGTTCCACTAGTGCGATCCCGGCTCGTAGCTCTATTACTACCGAAATTTGATAAAAAATAGAGTCTATGAATGAGTAAACAAAAATCACAAGGCACTCTGGAGTCACCAAATGTCCCGCTGGGTTCACTTTTCTCTTTGCAATTACGCGAATTTTCAAAGAAAATGTGTATGTTGTGGCGGGAAAGGGCGAACGGCTGCGATCGTTGCGCCACCGCGTGACACGACCTACCGCAGTCCGCGAGTTAGTGTGAGTGCGCGCCGCGGCGCCGAGCAGCGCTTATAGCCGCGACCGACGCGACGGTGGCGCCCTCACCCGCCCTCGCAAACCTCCGAAGCCTCCGCCCGCCCCACACTACACTTACAGGATAACTTTATGCACTTTCGTCGAACACTTTAACTTGTTTTTTATGACTTGCAAGTTTCCTTAAATATTAAATTATGTGCATTGCGATGCATCGCGCGAACTCGAGGCGTGCCGGTCGATAACATCTTCAAAGAAGCCATCCATCAACTACTCAACGTTTTATAAAGATCAAAGGATAAAAAGGGAATAGTCTATTACGGTATAACATAAAAAGGTACTGTTTGCTGTCTGTTTTACAATAATTCCTAGAAGGTAAATTTCCTATTCAAATTGTTCATGAAAAACTGTTGGACTTTCCAAAATATTTTAATATTATCAGTTATATATTCAGATTTTATTGAGACCTTCTAAATAAAATCCGAATGAAAATAAAATAACCAACAATAATTATAATTACGAAAATTTTCTATTTCTATAAAAAACTAAGAACTAACTTATATTTAGAACTATAAGTACGAAAATAAGTATCAAAGGACGAAAATATAAAAAAATTGTTAGTGCTCTAAATGGTCTCATCTTCATTCTAATTAATAAATATTTTTGTAAAAAAACATGGGTTAGCCATATTTTTTATAAAAAGATCTCTTAATCAGAAAAAAATAGACATCAACAATAAGTGGTTATCAAAACAAAAAAAAAGAGCAATTATATCCCAAATAAAACACAAGACAATTTTCTTATAAAATAAAAGAAAATTATTGACATGATAATTGAATTATCACCTAATTGAAGACAATGGAGAGAGAAGCTATAATTGCACGTCTTGTTACATGCGCCGTGTTCACACTGCTACACACCAAGCTATACATTTACGGTATAAGCTGGTCTCTTATTGCACGGAGAGCCTTAACAACGCGAGAGCATTTTATACTAGAAAATAGGTTGATGTGTAACTGTCTTTACAGGAGGAAAATCTGCGTTAGTACCTATTATATTTATACATATCACATTAACAACCAACGCGGAAACACGTCATGATATCTTCATTTCTTTAGATAAAGCGAAAGACTCATCAATCATCATCCTATCATCCTTTTACCCGAGATGGGGAGCGAACCGGCGATCTCACTGTGATAAGTATATCCTTCATGTCATTAGTTAAGGCGAAGGTTTGCAACGCATGCGAAACGTATGGTGAAATGGTCCAACGAGCGTTGGTGACGCGTAAGCATGAATAACAAATTAACAGTCTTAAGATCAGTCCTATCAAACCTTATACTGCTTATATATCCTAAATCAGATTTTTTTTTTAACTTATACTGTCCCATTTTTGGGCAAAGGTCTCCCCCAAAGACTTCCATTCTGCCCTTTCCAGAGCTTTATCCTGCCAGTCTTCCAGAAAGGTGTCCAAGTCATCGCGCCAGCGTTTTCTCGGCCGGCTTCTTGACCACCTTTCTGGATGCATCCTGCTTACGTGCCCCGCCCAATCCCACTTTAGTTTTGCGGCTTTGTTGCCGTCTGCAATTCCGGTTTTGGAGCGGATTTTTGTGTTTTGGACTCGTTTTTTGAGCTTTATGCTATATTTCTTTTTTTTTTTCTTTAATCAGATATAACTGATATAAAATAATGAACTAACTTTTTAGTAACGATAAGAATAATATATAGAATGACGCATTTATATCGGTCAGTATGGGGCAGACGTTATTATAAGACATACACAAATTTGCTCTTACGAACCATTATGTCGATTTTAGTAAAAAAAAAACTGCATACTTAGATTTAAGAAAAACTTGTTAGGGCCTTGAATTATTTCTATTTTGATATCAATTGTGTAGGTCATAAGCAGTCAATCTTGCTAGGAAACATGAAATCTAAAATGAGGTAAACCCATTTTGCTTTTGAGTCATTTTTGCTTATTGATGACTTAAATTCTAAATGTAGTATTACGTAAATGATGAAATGGGTTTGTTTGTCCCTGAATTACCTCATCAAAAACATCACTTTTACCATTATAGCCTGACAGAAGTTGCTATTCATGAGAAAGCTGTTATTTTTATTAAATAATGTCATCGCGATTTTTCATTGAATTAAAGGTGGTCTGTTTTGCTATCACAATAAAAGGTTTAGTATAAAACCTAAATGCCTACTTGATAGAAAAAAAATACCCTGAAAAAACAAATCTTTTAGTAGGGTTGGACTCCAGAGACAGAAATGCCTTATGGTGTAGGTGTCGATCAAAACCACGTTCGGCATCACAAGCTTATACCATTATTATTCAATACCTTGAAAAACTAATGAAAAGTGTATGGTAAATAAATTATTCAGGCAGTTTGTGTTAACCATTTTTTTTTTTTTTTCTAAAAATAAATTAAAAAATAAAGGAATTGATTTCAATTCAACACTCTTACTGTTGAATTCAGACACGTACTTCAACGATTTCTAGGCTCTTAGTTAACGATAAATTCAAAGTAAATCATCTTATAATGACAGTTCTAGGTAAGGGGGAACTTAGGTCGAGATGCAAATTTTCCTCCAACGCATTTTCCATAAACCATTTATCATGGGAATAGGTTCCCGTAAATCAGTTAAGTAGATAGATGAGTAAATAACATAATATAGTTATAATTACATCGATTAAAGTTGAATACATAAGCGGAATCGATGCTTCTCGGTATCGGTCACAACACAATACATTTGATCATTTTCCGCGATAATTTCAATGTAGAAAAACATAGTCCTTTCAATGCCTGTCGAAGCGTGAGTAATCATTTTCAAGTAAAAATCTAATCATTTAAGTTGAAAAAGTCTTTCACTGGATGACTAATATTTATGTGTACAATTCGCTTTGGGCCTTGTACCATAAACATTTAACGATATTCCTATAATTTAATAATTTAAATAAATAATAAATAATTGAGATTTCAATCCTGCAGTTTAGATTACACATAGCTATGAGCCAAAGATTCATATTCAGAAAACTAATCAAAAATATACACCTTCTATCACCATGCCTAAAAACAAATTTACTAGATATTAAATACCGCCATACATCCAAAAAAATACGCATGTATGCTTGGCTGTTCCATACAAAAGTAATAAGGATTTAACGTTAATATTATTTAGTTTTCATCTATTTTTATAAACAGATCATATCTTAAACACTAAAATGCATGTTTTTTAGGGTCATTTTGTCAAAATGGTTTTAATCATTAATTGAGTTCGATACAAACTGAAAAGTTTTAATAATTATTTTAAAAAAAAATTGCGCCAATATTCATGCATTTTAGTGTGTCTATAAAAATATATTAACTTAATAATATTAAAGCTAAACCGATATTACATGCTGCTAAGTTTTGAACATACCTATTTGCCTTTCAACATAAAATGCGCATTTGGCCCAACTAGAGAGCTCTATATTCTCATAGACTGTCGAAACTGTGCTTTATAAATCTATAAATAAAGATAAGTAGTCCCTAAAATTCATTGCTACAAGAGAATATGTGTAGCCTGGGTCTGTGCCAGGCTCCATACTGTTATATTGGCAGCCATAACAGTGGGTGGTGGAGAGCTTTAAGCAACAGCCAATGTGATTTACATTTAAAGATATTTGATAAGGCTAATTTGCTTTATTCCTTTTTTATTCGTATGTCTATAAAAGCTGCATGTGTGCAAAATTTCCACCCCAATGCCCCGCGACACAGGAGTTTTTCCTAGTGCGGGCGTCGTTTTTTTTTTTTTAATAATAATTAACCCGGTACAAATGAGGACTTTGTGACACTTATTAAGGAAAATTACATATTAATTGAATTATATATAAGACTGAATAATTATAATTTTTAATTTAATAATATTGAGTGACTAGCGTTGATATTAATTTTGATAATAAGTGTATGAATGAAACTGTGTAATTTGATGACAAAAAAAACTGCAATTTCTTGGTCAACTTTGGAGTATTCTATGAACGCTCAAAGATACGCTTACAATATGAATTATATTTAAAAATCAACATCAATAATAATAATTAATGTCTTTTCTTACAACTCCTTCCGAATGCCGATTAAAAAACATTATTTTGATTTTCTTATAGACATGACTGTCAGGTTTTCTTAATTAACTCGTAATATATTCATAGGTGGACTTTAAACCTGTATTGTATTAAAATTGACACAAAACATAGTAATAAATAAGAACAAACGTGTGACGAATTTATAACAAATCGGTTTATTCATGCGAACTTCCTTTACCTGATACCTAAGGGATTTCCCTATTTAAACGGAAGAGGTATATATATGCTTATCACTGAATGAATCCTTGCCTACTATTAATTGCTAATATACTTATTATAAAAATAATATACCTAAACAGCGCTTACCGAATGGGAAACCGTAGGACTGCGATGTCAAAGGTCCCGGGTTTAAACCCAAGGCACACTCCTCTGCCAATAAAATAAAATTCGTCTTTTTGAAGATATTTGTGTATTTATCATATCAAATTATCCCTCGCTAAAAGCGAAGGAAACCATCGTAAGGAAACCGGCATTCCCGAGAGTGCCTAAAAAATGCTCGACGGTGTGTGAAGCCACGGTCAGCGTGGTGGACTATGGACTAACCTTTTTCATCATGAGGAGAAGCCCGAGCCCAGCAGTGGGATGTAAAAGATACAGGGCTGCTACATACCTATTATTTATTTATTAAATACGAATGAAAGACAAATTTATGGCTGGAAAGACTGTATGTCTATCAGTTTGTCTCAAATGATACCACGATTTCCGGTCAACCACTCTACCGATTTCGGCTATAATTTTTATAAGGCTTTTTGTAAGCCTGTTTACATAGACTTCGATTAATCTTAATATCATGCTTTCTCTCGAGGGTGATGGCTAGTAATAATAATGAAAAAAATAAATTGATCTACTTGCCCATATTTATTAAACCTATTAAAAAAATCTATTAAATCTTGAAAATACAAAATATACACATACAATATGTAGGCTACGTTGTGATCCTTATCAGTGAGGAATAAGCGTCTTTTCTCTAATAAATATACCGAAGGGTATCTCAGCACTTTCAGGTTGAATCGTTACCAAAATAGACCCTGTTTGTCTGTATATAAGACTTACACGAGTACACAAAGTTATCTTTTATCTTTTATTTTGATAAATTTAGGAACAGTTACAAGCCTGGGAACATAGTCTATATTATATTTTTTGTCTATGGTATTAGACTGACTCACAAGCTTCTGTCTTTATTAATATATTCTTTGTCTATAAAGTTATTCCAAAGTTAAGACGTACCAAGATGTGCCCTCTCCCCTAAGGACGACCTATTTAAATCAAGACCTTCGTGAAACCTGTACAGCATGTCCTTCCTTGAAGTTTTACGACTTGTATTCTTACCTTATAAATATTGCTGCATACATTTCCTGAATTTCACTTACCTAATCGTTTTGAATCTGATAAAATTCTTATAATCTTGACTAGAAGGTGCCAAAAGCGATCGTATTGAAATCATCAAATAAATGTCTTCATCGTTACTTGTATACTTAGCAGTTAAGATTTATTCTTCCTAATTTCAGATCATGTTGACCTAACAACAATAACTTTCCAATAAATAAACCGACTTCAATTACTAATAAAGCTTATTAAATAAAAACTTCTAAACCAAACTGAAATAAATTTTTATGGGACCACCTGGCAGCTATTTTGCGTCGAACAAAAAAAGAATCATGCGGTCCATTAGCCGCGACGTAATCGATGTACATTCATAGAAAAAAAACATACCGGCCGAATTGAGAACCTCCTTCTTTTTGGAAAGTCGGTTAAAAACAAATTAAAGTGACAGCTATGTTCGATAAACACATTTATATTCGGTCAAGTTATAATTTATCTGACTGTAATTTCTTATAAGACGATTGTAACAGGCTCGCAGCATTTTAAAGCAGAGTGCATTTTGTGATAGACGTGGGTGGATTTTCTACTACTAGATATCCTTAAGTTGAAATTTCATTACGGAAAATTTGTGCATACGTGATCCATTTTTTAACACTAAAAAAGATCACTCATCAAAAGCACCGCACAGACAATGCAAAGCAAAAAACCCCGCAGCTTTCCTCGAACATTCCAAATTCAAACCGCGTTCGTACCACCCCTTTTCCACTTACCCACTTGTCAGTATCATTTCTGGCAATAAGATATCAGCTAACGATATTAAGTGTATTAACTCACCTCACCGGGGTATGACACGGCTGACCTTGGTGATGACAAAGCCATTGTTAGTGGTGACTATGACTAAAGGGTGGCATAAGGCACCACCATGCCGTTGTAGAGGTGAAGGTCGCCGAGTCGAGCATTGTGCATGTGCTGTACTGGACGTGTAGGGTTGCCAAACTCAGGTATTCACGACTTTTACGATTTACGGAAACATTTAATACAAAAAAATATCACTCATCAAAAACTACAATAGACAATGCAAAGTTTAAAAACCCACAACTGTGTTGTGCATATGCTGTACTGGACAAATAGGGTTGACACCAGGTAATTGACGCAGGTGTTTTATGACATAAAGAATCGTTCCGTTCATACAGGCATTTTAGACTGTATGAGAATAAGTTTGCAAAACACTTTCTCAAGAACAGAAAGGTTAAATGGGCCATCGGAAAATCCTTAAGTTTATATATAATCCTTAATGTATTGGGATAGTCTAGTATATATAATGAGTTGGCAAAATCATTAAAAACAAAAAAAACCCTCAAAAAGTACTTGGATTTTACGGTGAAAATTTTTCGCACCCGTGGTCTCAAAATGTTGTACTGTCATTTACACCTTATATACGAATGGAAAGATTAATCCACTGGTTGGTAACGCATTTACAATTCATGAGCAGCAGTCACGCTTTGACTACAAGCTCACATAATACTCACATGAAAATGATAAATTATAAAAACATTCCACACCACTTAATAAAATACTGCTATACAGGTGTTCCTTTGCGACAGCCCTAGCTCCATGTGCTCACCGCGTTTGAAGTCGTGCCAGCTTTCTTCGTCATGTCTGTATTGTTTGTGTCACCTAGCTTCGAAGCAACCGATTCACTTCCATGCATAACGATTACATCGGGATCACGATCTAAATGCACTTAATCGTAACTTATGTGCAATTATTCAATGTTATTATTTAATTCCTTCTGTTTTTCATCGTGTCAGGAAAATGTGATGAAACGGAAAATAACATTGAGCTCAGTATTAATTATCTAAAAGTATAGAAGAATCTAATAGCATATGCCGTAGAAATTACGTAGTATTTAATTAAATCTGTATATAAGTAAATTTATTTAAATCAAACTCATTAAGAATCGTTAAAACCATAATGTGGCTACATAATAATATGCATAAGTCAAGAAGCTTCATGTTGAAAATACTGTTGACTACTTTCGACATTTTTAAAAACCAAATGCAACAAGGTACTTTCCTAGAATAATATACCAATGAACAAGCCTGTCGTCAAACTTTAATCTCATTAATAATATTTTATTAAAGTAACATAACCATAAATGTGAAATAAATCGAATACACATGACTCACAAGTGGGTCAAATTAAAGCATACGATCCAATAAATAGTTCCCTGAAACTCAGCATAATTATTGTAATGCGTAATGATTTCGGTATATTCCATAAAGTATCCGAAATTCGATGAAGAACAAAGAAATTCGTGAAGGTAAGGCAATAAAATAAGCTAGCCAGTTCTAGGAACTATTGTCGAATAAGCAGGTTGCGATCCAACCCCATTAGAGTGGAGGTCTGTGATTCAATCGACCCTCTAGTAAACTTTCTCACGAAATGTTTACTATTGTATGGGAAGGTGGTCTGCTAAACATTATGTGCCTTTATATGAATTATTTTGCAAAAAAATTGGCGTTAATATCTATGTTATGTTATGATCTTAGAAAGTCTTGCCCTCAATGGTAAGTTCCGTAAATGTTTCGGGAAGTTTTGTCGCTTACAAATTCCCACCAATAAATACTTTTAATTTAATTCCAAATTATCAACGACTCAACAATTTGAATATGTTTGAGAGAAACAAAACACTAATTTATTTTAATGAGGATTGAAAACAATATCCTGGAATACCCACAAAGATACTATTTCAAAGTCATTAAAAAGCTCCGCTGTTCTCATTTAGAATTGAATTAATATTGAAAACTAAAGCGGAGTTATACTAAGAAACAGTTGAAAAAGATATGGGACCGGCAGGATTTGAACCTCGTCATTTCGTGACGCCACGTTCATCCATTTGTTCCTATCTTATCCTATCATACAGTTGAGAAATTTAGGGTTCCGGTAAGAGGCGACCGTAGCTGGATGGCTAAAGCGGCTGCCCGGTGTGCAGTAAGGTCGCAGGTTCAAATCCTGCCGGTCCCATATCTTTTTCAACTGTTTCTTAGTATAATTTGCTTAGCATAGCTAAATGCTATAAAAATAATCAATTAGAAGTTAAAGCGGAGTTCTTATCCACCTCAACCCACTTGTTATGGCTTAGCATTTGAAGGTCTCTCCTGCGTTTAATAAACTACAGACACGATGTAGCAATTAAAAAAAACTTTATACTTACATGAATATAAAACTTATCTTTGATGGCGCTTTTTTTCTGAACACTCCGAAGTCGTAAACCAAAGGACCCCCCCCTCCCTTTCTTCCTTAAGCTTTTTAGGGTTCCGTAGTTTACGTAATCTTACTTCGAAAGTGTATTCCAATTTTATACTGACCTGCAAGTATAATTAAGAAAATGAATCCCTTTCTCCTGGTTTAAGGTAAATGGTATAAGCCATTAAGTTTTTGTTAGTGAATTCTATAATTTGTCCTTTTAATATTTATGTTTATCTTAAACTATTATGATACACGATGAATGATCAGAGTGGGCGCAAAAAACGTGCGTCACAGTGGAGTAATTACGATTTCAATAAAAGGCGATAATTATCAAGCTAGGAAGTTTCTCAATCGCAGGACGCAGTCGCATGTCACATCGAGATAGCGGCGACGCGATCGATCATCCCTCGCTATTATGTTATGCTACCGTGTAATTGATTTAGAAACATTTATTTATCTTTTTCTAGCTGACCCGACAGACGTTGTCGTGCCTTAACTATAAATTGACGATATTTGCAGCACGCATTCTGTCAATGTTATATTAAACGCCAAAAGGTTGCATTAATAAAGTTTATATTGTTAAGGTTACATGAAAAAAATAAATATGGTGGTTAAGTATTCTTAATTTTTCTATTTTTTAACTGACACAAAATGATGCCGTTAGACCAAGGGCAATAGGGATTCATTTATGTATTTACACAGATTGCCCCATGGACATGCCACATAGAGGGGACGTATCCTAAATATGGTAGATAGAAGATTTTACTGCAACAAGACTTTAGTTATTTTTTTTTAACAATTTAAAATTGTATTTTTGAAAAATTTTGCATTCCGGAGTATCGAAACTGATCAAATCTAAAATAACATCTTGTACTTTAACTTTTTTAAAAGAAATGGTGACTATGAATTTTGTTCAATTTTATTTCAATACACTTACGTGTATTATTATTATTGAGACGAGGCTTTGGGTGTTCACGTCGACCTCCGAGGGTACCTAACTAGCCCAACTATTGACAATTCCAAATTTAAAATTTTATGACATTCATTTTAAGTTATTTTCAATTATAAGCTGTGATGAATATTAAAAATGGTATTTTAGAATATTTTTCAACTAATTAACTGTGCATAGGAATTTTGTCACGATATTATTTTTACAAATACTCTGATTTCATGGTTTTTCTTGCATTTTATCTACCTGATAGAAAGATCAGATTTTAATTATTGACGCTACCGATTGCTGTCATAAAAATACGAGATGGTATTTATTCGTATTTAAGCTGGTTCGATGCTTGGTTTTGTAAGCCAATAAAATAATTAGCGTAAGCATTTGGTAAATTAATTATTTGCTTTGTAATATATAAAGCTCATAATAGTTAGTTGTATCTCTGTTCCATGTATTTAATACGAGAAAGACGAGAGTACGTTAAAAAGTAGCCTATATAGTTCCCTCAAGGATCTACCTCCATATCAAATTTCATCAAATTTGGCCAGACGTTTAGGCGTCCGTGTCCTACATTAGGCGTTAGGCCAGCCCATGTGGGGTCAGGCGTAAAAGCGAAACAGATAGATAGACAGAGTTACTTTCAGATGTTTAATATTGGTAAGTAAGTAGAGAGGATAAGGTTGAATTTATAGCTAGATGTTGCTGAGTCAGTCACATCAGCATATTGGACAGTTTACAGGAGATCTGTAAACACATCTGCCAAGTTTCTATTAAATATTCGTCCAGATGTCTTCCGCATTATAAAAGCGGAAGTTACTTTGTCTATTACAAGTCAACAACTTTAACTCCTAAGAACAATTACTGTTGTAGAAGTATCTTTTCTATTTATTTTACGAAACAACTACATTTGTTGCAGCCAAAATATTAAAGTTCTTGTAAACATTCTCGAGACCTCGTGACGTCTCTACAATATTTTCTAAGTACTCATAGACTGTGTTACTGTTTTGCAGGGTCGGACTGGCCATGCATCAGTGCTGTGTCGGACTTTGTGGGCCACCCTTGGGACTTGGTTGCGAAGTTTACCGTTTGAACAAAAGCTCTCCCCCTGCCATAAAAGCAAAGTTGCTTATTAGACCACCAGCACTGACTACCGTGACCTTTGTGAGATTCCATCCGGGTCTTTCAAGTTCAGTCAATTCCTATAAGAAGTCTCAGTCTTAGCCCCAATTTCACAGGCGTTAGATAAACCTTATTGGCAGCATAAGCATATAACACACATAAATGAAAGTGACAGCTGTGTTCTTTATTCAAGTGTAACTTTTGTGACTTTTAAATTCGTTCAGGCTATATATTTTATGGGTCGGATAAGATCTATCCGGTACCTCAGAAACTGGCCCTTAGTCTTATAAATGGTCCAGTTATTATTTTAACTACAACCAAGGACAAAAACATCCAAGTTCAACCCAACCTACAAGAAAACATTGTTTACTGAATTCAGCAAATAAAGCAATAGATGTAGCAACAGTTTAGTCTATCACTCGGAACGGATGCGATTCACCCGTCGCATTATTGAGACAGCTCCGGCGACCTCTGCCGACCGTGTCAATGAACTTCGGGAAATCTTTATCATTACCATGTCAATATTTGACGGAATAATTATGACGTACGTGCCGGCACATTGGTCATTTATATATTAAAATATGTTTAAAGATCTGCTAAATAAAAGTTACACCTGCTTACCTACTTAAATCAATAAAATAATTTTATTAATCCTATCCAAGAAGCAGGCTAAGGAAAAGTGTTGTTTACTTTTGATACATATTAGAAAATCATCAATTTTACATTCCTACCATCTACGCCTTTACAAGTCATCAAAATATTTACACTTGTAATCACAATTAATTTTATAATTTTCGACAAGATTAAAAATAAACCTGATAACTTCCAAAGCAAAAAAAAAGAACTTTGAGACTCCAAAAGGCTAGAATAAACATTATAACACTTTAAATTTGTAAATACATATTATTAGCTATCATAAATGCAACAGACATTCCATTTATTTTTCCAATGTGAACCTAATGTTTAATAGTAGATGTGTACAGCCATATACCTAGCGACAGTAGAATGCAGGGACCGCGGTTCGAATTCAAATGGACGTGTGCTGAGAATGCGAGAGATGGTAATAATATAGTATTTTATTAACAATATAACATCATTAAATCATGTGAAATGAAGTAAGTGCGCAAGTACGAGTAGTCGAGCATTTTGTTAACGTACCTTTTAAAACATGCGTTCTATACAAAAAATATAGGTACTCAGGGACTCTAGCAAAATATCTTTAAAAATTATGACATGCGGCAAAGTAGAAGACTGGTTGTGTCAGTGAGAAGATATTCCAGCGACATTTCTTTTAAGCTATGACATACGGCAAGGCTACTTTGGTGACGCTCTGGAAACAATACAGCCTAAAAGTTATTTTATGGAAATAATAAGACACCTAATACAACGTCACGTATGTCCTCACGAGATAAAGTAGTAATATTGACCACGAGTGAAAACATGGGCTAGCTAGCCATTCATAATACCATGGCTCATGGCATCAGCTACACGTGTAACAAACCGTTGTTTTCCTACAGAGAGTACGAGTGAATTAAGTCGGTTAGTAGTTCTGCTGTGGTAATGCGCCGTTGCGTGAGTACTTCCATACAATCGGTGGAAGATCTCCCATAGTAATTATCGAATTAGCGATACAAAACGATTGTGCGACATAATTTCCTAGAGATCACGTGTAAAAGAAAAACCAATCGTGGCTATGTTAATGAATATTTTTATTTGTTTATTTATTTAAACTTTATGCACTTAAATGTACAAAGGCGGACTTAATACTAAAAGTATTCTCTACCAGTCAACCTTTGGGTGATGCAGAGATGTAGATAGTAGGTGCAGTTTTAAACACGTGTGAGGCAGACACTTAGGTAATAAATTAATAGCTATTTAAAATACATTAATATATATTATACTAATACTTACATAATTATTATTATAAAAAAATATATATAAGCAAAATACAAAATATACATAATATATACAAATACATACATACATACATACACTAATGATGAGATGATTCCGCCAATTCATCAAATAAGAGAGCACGAATCTTCATCTTGAATGAATAGCGTGATGTCGCCATCCTGGTTTCGAGCGGAAGTGCATTCCAGAGGAGGACAGATTGAACGTAGAAGGAAGAGTTTACAAGACCAGAGGTATGCGAGGGACAGAGAAGTAGAAGATTATTAGTAGAGCGGAGATTTCTGTCATGGTTAGAGTAAAGATATTGAAAATATGGAAGAAGATAGGAAGATAGGAATATCTACTACGTGAAGAAAGTTACCCGCTAATATCTGGGGCGCAAGTCTGCTATTTCAACCGTGTCAAAACCGTCGATCACTGACATCAAAATCGTTAATATGGACAGTTTTGATAATCTGCTAAAACCAATGTCTACAATGGTCGTCCGATGGTCGATCATTGGACGACCATTGGACATTTTGGTAATCTCAATTCTCAATCTCAATCTCTTGTCAAAATTGATCGGTAATCTGCTATTATTTTATTTATTTTTTGCTCGTGAAAAGAGTAGGATAAGATACGATTTCGTTTTAGTTTTTCAGAATCACATCAATGTGGTTTTTGATACCATTGCGAGCGCCAACAAGTTGCTAAAGTAATATATTTTTTTTTGTCAATTCTAAAAGTAGGTAGTTTCGACAAAAAATATACAAATCTTTCCATAAAATTGTGTGTTTTTATCGTATTTTTGCATTTTCCTTTGTTATTTTTATTGCTAATATAAAAATACACTCCAACGGTAGACACTTAAAGTTCAAGTATAGAGTATCTTTTTTTTCTAACCCATCCGTAAAACATGTCCTAACTATAATATAATATATATTAATGAAGTGACATATTTTACTAAAAATAGCGAGTAAAAGTGAAAACTATTATTTTGAGGTGCACAGTTAATCCTGAAAAACACAAACAAAACTGACCTCGATGGCTGTACAATGAGGTTTGTAGTTTGTTTTCTGTCGCTGAAACAAAGAGACCAATATTACGATAACTGTACATTTTGTAACAGTAGAGTTGCATAAAGAAGTGAATAATTGGGCGTACGGCATTTGTGATTCACACGGAATCGTTGTTGTTCATTTTCACTAAAAAGCAGCTGTTTTTGGGTATGTTAATAAAACATTACAAAACATAATCCAGTCCAGGTACAAAAGAAAATGAGTCAGTGCGATTTTCTTGCTAGTCGATTTTTACTTAGGAATTGATCTGAATTTTGGTGTTTCTATCTGTTTGTGTATACAGCGAAGACTGCAAACAGGGTATATTTGACCAGGAATAGCCCGTTTATGTTTTACATAAGTAGCAATTGGAGCTTGCACTTCAAGTGTTGAGGCAACATTTTATTGCTATACATATTACTTGGACAGCAAATGAAAACACGATCAGTAAGTTTGATATTTCATTATTATAGTTGCAAATATACAGAGTGGATGCGTGTAAAATAACATATTCTGAAAGTGGTAAGTATTTATTTCACCGGTTATTTTTCTTTACAAAATAATCAATTCAAATGTTCTTGTAAATTTTTTTAAGCAACCTACCGTTATGCGGCGTTATTATTCATTCATAGTACCAATGCAGTCAATTCACTGAATCAAATATTCGATAATTTGGTTAGGGGTTATCCAATATCAACATTAGGTCCTATTACGTTCACCACAAAGCAAAACCTCCTGGGGCTTTTAAATCTACGCATTTATATCAACAACTGCACCGGGAATTTTAGTAATTTTCCTGTCTTTTTATGGTTCACTCAGTAACTGGAAATCATCAAAAATGTTGACGTCAGATGTTTTTGTTCTACCTGTTCTCACGAAAACGTATTCATACCTTCTCTAGAACATGTGTCTTAAATCTTGATGACCACGCTAGAATATGTGGACATCAGGCGACATTAATTTCGGTTTATATTTTTCCTGCAAAATATTGCAATTGTTTACATCATAATTTGAACTTTTTCGACAACGTATTTGGCATTCCATTACGGTGACATCTGAAAGGGAAAGTTTTCATTTCAATTATTGACTGGTAGGTAACAATCAATAATTATTCATCACATCATGGCATCGCCTCAAATGTACCAACTAACTTTTAAAACATATACATGATTTCTAATTATGAATTTAGTCATTATATTTCATCCAGCTAAAAATTGAATGAGAACGGAAACTAATCTTTTAATTTTTACGACCGGGTGAGATCGTGGTCAAACGAGTGCCTATACACGATATGTACTATACTTCACGATTGGGTAGTTAACAAAAAACGCGACATCGTATCACAGGAAAGACACACACTGATACACTTCTATAGAACTGTCACAGAATTTGGAGCAAATCCATGAGTCACAGTCCTCAGACGGCGTTAGTCTTCAAAGTGCGCAACCAAATTGAATAGATTGGTCTCTCCCCCTTCAATTGATGCATCATCGTTGTTGACTATCGCTCATAAGAATTCAGATCATGTATTGTTTTCTTCCCGTCCGTAGGTCAGATATTCATCTCAAAAATATCTAGTCTACATAATGGTATTTTTAGATTTTTAAGCGCACTTAGCTCGAGGGGGTTAACAATAATAATAAATAGTAATTCTTACTAGTTAATTTAAAAAAAAAACTGAAAACCCTATAATACACAGCTTAATCGAATTTGATAACTTGCTTACCGCCAACATGAGCCTTTTCATGCAGGATACGTAATAAAATGAAAAAATATAGCACATTTTTTTAATATAGCCTAAAATAATAATATGTAAATAATAACATATAAATTATACTACTATTTTGTTGGATAGCTAGTATTGCCACATTCTTTTCATTCAATTAAGAATTTCATCCAAAATAATATTCAATAATTAGGCTTTATTACATAGTATGTTGTTTATTGTATTTTATAGTATTAAAATTTATCCAATAAAAACTAGGTGTATATTAAAATTCACAGTTTTCGGCAATGTTATTAGGTTTTTCCACTAGGCTATCATGTTTTTAGCAGATTGAAGCCTCACAATTTGTACCCGATGGATAAGAATAGTCTAGAATTAGGTGGTGTCACCAATTACTTGAAAAAATATGTCACAGACGTCACAGATTAACGAATACCTACTTAATGCAGTTTCAGATTGCAGGATATATACATATAGGTATAGATAAAGAAACAGAATGCCGCACCATTGCACTTTATCATGACCGATGTCACGACCGGTGGCAAAGCTCTAGTTAATGAGCTCGAGGGTGGAAGCACCTCCGTCTCACCTTTAACTTGTCGCCAAATAGTAGTACCCGCACTACTTATTCCGGTTAGTTGGTGAGAAACGACCGTAAACTACAGGCACATGAATATGAGGCATAGCACCGTAGACCTCAGGAGAAGCGATGCATCTGCAATTTGTTTTTGAGGATTGTTAATTTTCATAGGTTGTACCTACCCTTATCACAGATGGACTACCCTTCCGTTCGCTACATACGGTGTATAAATAATAAATAATAGTTTAAAAAAACTAAAAAACACGCTTTTAAAGTACTTCTAACTAAAAAGTGAAAAATAATTCCTAATATAAAATGGTAATGAACAAAAAATACTAGTATTATTGTGAAAAAGCGTGGGTTGCTCGATAGACGAAAAATATGGCACAGAGCGCCAAACTATTATTTATTTTTATTTTTTTTTATTTTATTTTTTTTCGAATTATTGCATCATTGACAGGTGTGCAAAATTTGAATGAAATCGAGTCCAAAGGAGTCGGTTACATACATACATACATAAATACTACATACATACATACATACAGGTGAAGCTAATATAAGCGTGTTAAAAAAAATAGATAAATGACCATAAAGTTAAAAAGTTAATAATAAGTATGGCACGTGCCGTTTCATTGTCTATTGAAATAGGTGTAAGTTTATGTTAATTAATTGCCTTTAGAACAGTATTTTCCTCATACTATTGATTCAATTAGCACTCAATACTTTATCAGCCTAATTTTATTTCCTGAAACACGAACGTGCGTGAGATTCATAGTACATTGATATATTGTTGACCTACAATATGTTTATTTAATAAATTTCCTTATACCTTAGGATGTAAGATTTGTGGTTTGTATTTAATAGGAAGTTTTCTGACGACAAAGTGCTCCTATAATAGCAAAAAGAGCTGAAAGATCAATAATTAATTAAAATGAAGAAGTGTTCGTGCGTCAATGTCAACCTAAAAATCATTATGATTCAGCTCAGTAATTGAATGTGAATCATGTAGCGCCGATTAATAACCGTATGGCTTTTATTATAAATATATATTATAATAATATTATACCAATTATATCGATTTAAGGTTAGTATTACCAAATATGTATGTACTTTTAGGTTTAACCATTTGCGTATTTCTTAAACAAATTTCTAAGTAAACGCATAATTTTAAAATAATATAAAATGTATTAATGTTAATAATTTTACTCCATACACCTAATATCAACGCATTTAATTACCTTTTTCTGAAAACGTTACGACATTTTGTATTGTAGTTTATAAAATAATGTCCATAATACAACTTTTGAAATGGAAATGCTGATAGCATTTTGGATACGATGCCTTCTGACAGTGACTTATTAAGTTAAGATAAAGTTATTAGGGTTAAACTTGTATGCATACTTTTATAGGTCGGTAACTATAAAGTCAGAGCAATCAGCCAACTGGAGGAGTCATAAGCAGACCCGATGCCAAATGTGGAAGAACACCGCTCTTCCATAATGTCACGTTTTCATATAAAATACCAATAACCCCCCCCCCCCCCGCACCCTAGCGAGTTTTTTTTTGCATAGATATTTACGTTCATGTCGTATCCATATTGGTTTCTTTGTCTGAGGCTTATAACGACTACACATGTGGACTTAGGTAGCCATGTTTAACATGTCTGCCAACTAAACAATGACCTGAGATCAAGCAATCATTAATAGCCACCTAATACGGAGATGACAATGCAAATAATTGATTTCCTTTAAAAGAATTTAATAAACATGACGCATATTTTCATATCCATACGCTGATTATTTATTATGAGATGCGCATGTCGTTGGCAGAACAAAGCTTAGAACCTTCACAGGTCGCCAAGGGCACACTTAGTACACGTCTACTTACCTAGTACTTGTGTTTCATTATAATTAACTACTTCCGTAGAGGTTGGCTACTTCACCTGGGTATTTTAGCCAAATGTTCAACCTTCATTGTATGTTATTGTACTCTAGTTTTTCCTCGAAGGACTAAAAAGCAGTATTCTATTGTTGAAACACATGAACCTCTTAATTGTGTAGTAGTTTTCTTCAAGTTCAAGGTAATACCGTCCATTTATCTTGTTGTAATCTGTCTAAAATAAAAATTCTTCCTCTTCAATGTACTAATTTGTACACAAAGCAGGAATTTATAGGAATGAAAGAGTGAGCATCGCTTTTATTGCACCGGAGGACTACTAAACTATGCATCTAATTACAAGTGCTACTAATTACAAGTCACGTCACTATCTAACCGGAACACAGCTGTAGTGCAAACATTACTATTACTGTCATGAACGGAACAGAAGACACGAAGACATAGGTACAGACATGTCACCAATGCAGTTGCTTTGAATAGTCACTAGCACTGTCGACTGCAGATGTAATTCTCTTCAAATTAGATACAGGAAACTTACAAAGCAATCTAGAGCGGGCATAGACACAAATATGCTTTTACCCCTTCAGCACGAAAAGGATTGTTTGCATGCCATATATTAGTAAGTATGAGTCGTTTTCAAATTTAAATTTCGAAATAATATATCATTCCAATGCAGTTCTAAAACAAACGTAGACATCAATAATTTCTGTCAAATTAGGTTTTATTTAACATCGTTTATTCAAATCTACAAATATTAAATGAAAAATAATTGTTTTTACATGTTTATAAATCAATAACAGTAATAAAAAAATCAAATACATAAATAAACACTTACTTGTTTAATATTATTACGTAAATTTTATTTTACGAAAATATCTGCATTTCAAATTTCGAACGAAACTTACAAAGAAAAAAGAACCTGCCATAAATAAAAAGATATGATGGCGGGGAACCGTTTATTTCATTATTTGTATGATTGCAAATAAACATGAATAAGTGATTCTAGTGATCAAGATATTTCTGGAACAGCAAAAGCGTGAGCTGTGTTTATGTTTCCTAATATAATTTTAATATTAAAATTTGCTTATTGGGAGAGGGGAAAACCAGTATATATGGCAAAACTCGTCAGGTTTTGATTTTTCGTTATCGTTGTTGTTTTTATAACTTCCAATGCTCAGTAGTCTTCAATTAAATCATTCGCAAACTCAGAATTAAAAACCACACTCAAACGAAATATCAAACTTTCCTTATTAGTACCATAAATAACTATTGCAACCAGGATCTCAGAAACATGTACTAAAGGCTTCGTCACGATGTCAGTTACACCCAGTACCTATATTTATGAAAAAATAGTTATGTCTATAGTTACTTTCACCAGCAAACCAGACCCAGGGCTCCTGTATAACCTTAACCACTACCTTAGAATCAAAACAAGTCGATTCGATAGCTACCACAATTTTCGAATTACAAAGCAGTCTCAATATTTTTAATCACATACTAATAAATATAAATAATAATAGCAGTGGGACATACCTACCCCACTGCTGGACTCGGGCTTCTTCTCATGATAATAAAGGTTAGGCCATAGTCCACCACGCTGGTTAAGTGCGGATTGGTGGACTTTTTTGACTTTGGACGACACAATCTCTAAACGGATAAAACAATTTAGAGTTAAAAATAAAACAAGATCGTAAGTGTCATTCACTAAGTTTGACGATGAGTCACAACAAACATCTCGTAGTAGTAACGGTGATGGAACCGGTCTCTGAGATCACTGATAAAGTGATAATGGACCAGCTCCTTCTCGGAACCTCCTTGATAACATGCGGATTAGTTACGTGCAACAACATTATATTTGAATACTGAGAAAGTGTGAGACAGTATCTTCACTTTGAAACTTTCTCACGTTGTAGTGAAGACTTTGAAATACTTTTCAAGCATACATTGCGTTTTATTTGGACATAACATATAGTGTAGAACATACATAACATCACGCCTATAACCCAGAAGAGTGTGGCAGAGGTGTACAACACCCAAACTTAATCCGTTATGTTTAGGTCCCATGGGCTAGAAGGTGAGTCTATTGCCATCCACCAGGCACAATTTCAACTCCTTGCGGCTATTGTGAATTTCCTGACGGAAAGTTCGCAAATAACACTTTGCCAGACCCGGGAATCGAACCCGAGACCTCTATGTGTTTAGAAATGTATAATTAATAACGGTTGGCGATCATTAATTAATGGACAACCGCCTAGTTGTATTTTATAAATGGCAATAAATATAAAACCTAATTATGCATTTATCACGTCTTTTGGTTTCGTGAAGCTGCTGACCAAGTCACCTTGTAACAACAGCTGGCATGTAGTTAATAAATGCATCAATTTATTCTATTGAAAAACAAACAAATTAAATAAATAAAACCCATCACAAATATAATAATTGCCGGGAGAAAACAGAGGTATTTTAATTATATTACGTTTGTTAATATTATAAAACAAAAATTAAAAGTTTTGAAGACAAAAAGCATTATGAAATAATCAACTACTGTCATTAATAAATTCAAATCAGATAGAATGCATTCTCGTTTGCTTCAACCATAATATTTATATAATTATAACTTGAGGGCCGCAGGTGTGTTTTCAATTAAGTCACTAGCGTGGTTGTTGTGCTCATGCCTTGTTGTTTACAATCGCTGGACGGCCGCCAGTGCTGCCCCCTGGCGACCATCTGCTCTAGGCACGCTTCCAGCGTTTCCTAGTACACTGACAGCATTACCTTCAATATGTTTACGGAATATCTAATAGCTTTGAGGATTTTATAGAATGTATGTTATATATCTGTAATTCACTGTATTCAACTTCACTGTATTAGAACGAGTTTGCACCCGCGATTTCGATAAAATATTATTTTTTAAACTTATGAATGCCAATGTTCATTAAGACGCCAATGTTCATTAAGACGCTTAGTTGTTTAACCGTGAAAGCCTACTGCGAAGTGTGGCCGGCTTTATCTAGCTATAGTAGGGGAGCCCTAGAAGGGATTTTTAGATTTACTTCAGCGCGTCAGATTAGGGCACTTACATCCTATTAAGTACTTCCATTCCACCATGTCAGCCCATGCCACTATTTCTATTTGGAGACACTACAGAATTAAAGTAAAATGTTTGAAAACTTCTGAATATCTCATTTCAGACTCATTCTAAGATGACAAAAATGTGTGAAGTTGTAGTACAATAAAAATCCTCAAAATTATAGATTAAAACTTTATGTAATATTAATATTTTAGGCCTACAAGCGTCGTTGTTTTTTGAAAACCTTTATAGCATCTAATTGATTATTTTTATAGCATTTAACTATGCTTAGCAAATTATACTAAGAAACAGTTGAAAAAGATATGGGACCCGATGGATGGCTAAAGCGACTGCCCGGTGTGCAGTAGGTCGCAGGTTCAAATCCATATCTTTTTCAACTGTTTCTTAATACCTTTATAGCATAATATCATTTCTATTTTTTACTTTACTCTTTAGTTCCCCAGGGTGTTCGAGTAAATCCACATTCAGCATCATGGGCTCCCCTACTACAAGCATCGTACAAGGGCAATCATAACACAGTTTGTAGCAATAAATTAAAATACCACCAACCACCAACTATTTTCGACAAGTTGTCGCAGTGGTCCTCGAAATTTCTATCATGTTTATGTCACAGCACTCGCTTCACCGTCCTCACTCGTTGCACTATTCCACGAACCTCGGGAGGCAATGACCGCCTGAAGCCAGTGTCAAAGTACATTGCACAAGGAAAAATGGATCCGTTGAACATCTTTGTATCTGCTCATTATTAAAATGTCCGCTATTTGATACAAAAAGTGCGTGGAATATAAACAAGGTAATTACTAACTAATTAAGATTCAGTGCGGATTCGCGTACTTTGTACGAATCGATAGAGATGAGCAACTATCAGGAAGCAGTAGTGACCGCTGCGGTAGTCGCATTTTAAAAATACGATCGATAACGGGCACTATTGGATTGATATCGTACGTAGAACACAGACTCATCGTAGAAGTATAATATCAAATTCTTTCACAGTAGTTGAATTAACAAAAACATCATCATCTTGAGGTCCATTAAAGAACTAATTATCTGCACTACTAAAAGTAATACTTTTGCATGAATTCTGGTTGAATCTAGCTAATCAAGCATTAACATTGGTAGAAAAAGGTATGCATATATATAAAAGAACCAAGGGATGTGGGCAAAAATTAACGGTCTCATCTCCGTTTCAAAAAAGACCTGATTTTATGTATGTAAACATTGGGCTACCGATTCGGAGGGCAAGGCCATCGAATCTTTGCATAGCGAGGTGTTTGCCTGCTCGCCATCGGACATGCGCGCTAATTCCGCGCGCTCGCACTGAATCACTAATCATCGCGATCGGCACGACACCACGCTCTGTATTCCGGCAGCACCTTCCTCACCGTACAACAAATCGCTAAAAATACAAGATGAACAAGGGCGATTCATGGCCAACCTGACCTTACCTGAATCACATAAAATTACAATATCAGTAGGTTTATTTCCTGAAGAATCTGTCAAAATAAAGGTACATTTGTATGTAAAAATGGTATATTTAAACATACACTACGCACAATGAATTTGTTTTTTTAAGTACTTGTATCGTAAATCTAAGCAGGTATATAAAGCTATACAATTGTCAACTGTACTATATATACGTATTTATTGACCAATTCATTAACAATTTAATAGTAAAAAAAACGCTTAATGTATGTATTTATAAACAATAATTATTAAAATTTTCATAAGATTGTTTATGGCTAATAATAGTCTGATGGATATTTCAGCAAAAGAAAACAAGCACCTTAAAATTATGTTTAGGAAGACATTTGTTTTGTAACATCTTACAATAAAATTAAGTAACATAGAAGCAGGATAAAATGTCTCTTAATTACTTTCATAAGTGATTAATAT
This sequence comes from Hypena proboscidalis, assembly GCA_905147285.1. NCBI lineage: Eukaryota > Metazoa > Arthropoda > Insecta > Lepidoptera > Erebidae > Hypena > Hypena proboscidalis. Next base: position 13,243,126 of record LR990128.1, on the reverse strand, counting down.
TCATATGTTCACGTATAAACAGCCTTTTTACGAATAATCAAAATAAGCAGTATCATAACTACACAATGGTATAGCAACTTCGATCCAGTTAATGAAATAAACTTATTTACCTATAAATTACTTGATTATTGTAATTATAAATTATATATCTACCCATATAATAATATCGCTTATAGTTAATGATTTATTGTCTATATTCGTCAATGCTAAGAGCATTATACAATGTCGTATCTACCATAAAGCTCAGTTTTTTTCATTTTGCAGGGTAATTATCTAGACTTACCACCACACTGAAAAACAGTACCTAATGCAAGCACTACGATTTGGCTAAAGGTTGACGCCTATTTTCACTAACCAACTAACAACAGTTTTAGTTTTTTTTTTATATTTTTATTTTAAAGGTTTTAGTTGTTTGGTGAAATTAGACTTCTTTGTGAAGCCATGTGGACTTCCTACTTCTTGCTAATTCTAATATACCCACTACATTTTAATGACAATACATTTTTGTGTTCGTATGTTGTCGCAGGGATTCGATAAAAACAAAGATTTGGTCAACTCCCATTCAAATCGCAAGATTTTTTTGGGGAAATGATAACACCGTGTTGTAATTTAAACATCCTACGAAAGATATGATAAGGAGGAGGAAGAGTTTGGTCAATTAAGTATTTGACCAAATCTCTGTATTTATCATATCAATGCGACATAATTACTTATAAATCAATATTATTTAACATAAATGTTGCGTAACAAAATTATAGATGCTGTTCGTCGTCTTTCTGATTAACAAGGCAGACAACAATACACAATCGTAGAATTATTAATTAGGTTATTACGTACATTGATTGTCAAACTTTAATAATTGAGCCATTGCAATAATTGAGCCATTGCAATAATTGAGCCATTTTCAATAAATTGAGCTTTTTAACTTTCTCTTCCTCCCTAACTATCAACAGAAGTATGAACTGCAGTGAATGAAAAGATATATTTAATACCCATATATGTCAATTGAACTTTTTTAGGACAACTTTACAACACATTATTGACACGATGTGTGCTTTTGGGTGTGTGTAAAATTGCACACTTTCGTCCGACCATTATCGACACTCTAATGTGAGCTTACCAGGCTATAGGTGCGTTGTTGCTCGATACATGTAAATGGCACCAGTACATCAGATGCATAAAGTTGCCATGGATGATAGGCCTTAAAGTTCTGACCAGCTGCTAGCGAATATGGTGGAATCGTCTCATAATATGGACTACTATGAAGACTGCATAGTGTGGAGTCTAGAAGCAAGATGACCCCCTTGTTGAGAGCTGATGTTCTAATGGCAGGAGATGGTATTAAACGCAGGTATATCAATGTAGCCTCTTTGGAACACGTCGACATCGCCGTTGGTGCGCATGCGTTCAGCGAGTGCCTTTTCGTGCGCGAGCGGGTGCCAGGCGCCGAGCGTGCACGCAGTGTCGTCGCGCGGCGCGTGGTAGTGGCACCGGCGCGTCGCGCGCGTAGACGGCACGTACTCTAGCACGCGCACGTGGGTGCAGCGGTGCAGGGCGAACCAAAGCCCTGCAGATAAACAGATAAAAGATACTGGGTATAAATGACATCGTGACGTAACCGCTTATCAGTAATTCAGTAAATGATTCTGAAACCCAGGTAACAAAAAAATTCTTCAGATAGTTCCTCGCATCGGAAAATTAGTAATATTCTAATCTCGGAATAACTGAAGGTTTAAATTTGATTGCTATATAAAATTACAAGGGTTCCTGAGAAACAGACTGTTTAGTAGCTGTTTATGTGTGGCAAAGCAAAGCTGCTTCCATGTGATGGGCGTCGAGTCAATCGCCATTTACTAGTAACAAATTCCTTCCTATTAAGAATTTTAAAAATAACATATATGCCTGGGAATCGAACCCGCGATCTTGATTTGCTATGTCTGTCGCATAAAAAATGGCATACCTATAAACCCAGATGAGGGTGGATTCCTCCGCAGGCGATAAGGAGATGTATCCTGCAGAACTGACCACAATGCCCACAGGACTTGCGGGTTCAGGAGGTGCACGTCTGCCTCCTTACGGTGTTCAAGTAATCTGAAAAAATATAGTTTAATAAATGCTTTGAGGAAGCTGATTTTTTATTAATAGCAGCAATAGCCGATGGGACACGTAGGACTGCGAAGTCAAAGGTCTCGGGCAAACCAACGGGACATACCTCTGTCAAAAAACCGTTAGGATTCGTCTTTTCGAAGATATGTGTGTATTTATCATATAAATTATCGCTCGCTAACGGTGTAGGAAAACATCGAGAGGAAACCTGCATGCCTGAGAGTGCCAAAAAGTACTCGAGGTCGTGTGCAGTCTACCAATCCGCACTTGGCTAGCGTGGTGGACTATGGCCTAACCCTTATCATAAGAAGAGGCCCGAGCCTAGTAGTGGGATATGTAATACATACAAGGCTGCTTTTATTATATTAAACATTATTATTATTTGCCAGATTGGGACGTTTTTTACATACATTTGACTAATTTCTTAACAATTTCTCTTACCTTTTATAGACAGGAAACAGATTGTAGTCAGGATGGTGGTACCAGTCTTCTAGAGTCGATGAGTAGTTAGCAGGATCCCATACGAGGATCGACACATCCCGGAACAACGGGTCTTCTAAAAACTTGTACTCCGGCTTAGTTACTACCTGAAATTAAACATTATTAACTTGAAATAAAGACTCAATGAACTGTACATAATCAATGTGACAAATTCGTGCAATAGGTCGTCAAATCTTTTTCATTAAGAAATGATAAAAATAGATGCAATGTTGCTGTTATACGGGGTGGATGCGACATAGCGACATTTATTGAAACCACAGCTTCTATACATGGTAAGTATCAATTTCCACCGGATAAAAATTTTCTGGCGAAAAAAAAAAAATCACGTTCTCCGAACAATTTGAACATTGCGATCGTGCAATTTGTTCGGAAGACGTGGATTTTTTTTTTCACCAGAGAATTTTTTATCCGGTGGAAATGCATACTGGCCATGTATAGAAGCTGTGGTTTCAATAAATGTCGCTATGTCGCATCCACCCTGTATATCTTTACCACAACACCCAGGGTAATATGTAATTAGTTTTTTTTTAAATATGCATAGAGCATACCAACGACTTTTAAGTTTAATATTTATGTTACTTGACTTGCCTATCACCTTATCTTTGATGTTTCATCATGCTAATCAAAAAAGCCTTCAACATGTATTCCACTGATGGGCTGACCTCTTCATCCGCAATCAAATATTCTCCATACGAGTAGGTGTCACAAAAAGTGACAATGCAGTTCAAACTATTTTTAATAGCCGCCTTGTATCTAATACATGTCCCACTGCTGGATTCGGACCTCTTCTCATAATGAGAAGGGTTAGGCCATAGTCCACCACGCTGGCCAAGTGCGGATTGGTATACTTCACACGACCTCGAGTACTTTTTAGGCACTCTTAGGCGTGCATGTTTCCTCACGATGTATTCCTTCACCTTTAGCGAGCGATAATTTATATGATAAATACATACATATCTTCAAAAAGACGAGAGGTGTGTGCCGTGGGTTCGAACCCGAGACCTTTGACATCGCAGTCCTACGGTCTCCCACTCGGCTATCGCTGCTACTTTAACTAACTATTTTTAAATCTCATGTTATTTATTTTATTGTTTACTTGACTATAAATCGTTATCATGAAATCCAGAGGATAAAGACCTATCTACAATCTCTGGGATAAATGATTAAACGATTTGAAAATATTGAAAGATGCTTTGTTTTTTGAAGACTCTCGTTTCTCTTTCTGTTCTCCCTTTTCATTCTCATCTCTTACTTTTTTGTTAAAATAAATTAAAGGAACATACCTGTGAATTAAGCACCCGGAAAGTTGTTTTGGTGCCCACATCCTCCGTATAATTTTCAGTTGGCGCGTTGTTGAATCTCAATACCATGTCGTGGGAATCTGTCGACAGACATCACTTTATTACGGTTCAAACTTATTTTATGTTAGCCATTTCATATGTGTGACCAAACGATCTGCGAATATTTATATTCTTGTTTGCGTTTTCAATCTATTGTATCTAAGAATAGGGATTCGAAAGTATCATTTACCTTAACTTAAATAAATGTATTATTGTTTATGTCGTCGATGTGACTAAACTGGGCACACAAATTTAATGACTAATCACTCCACAATGTAATTCTATACATATGGGGAACTTCTGTGGTTTCATTCCTCTCGTCCAAAGTACGCCCACCAATTAATCCAAATAGGGTTTTTGGACAGCCATGACTAAGAATTCTAACTAAAATAACAATATTGAAAGCTATATAATTTCAGACATATATGAAGAAGGAAATTGCTGTATTCCCCTTATAGTAGCTTCCTACTACAGTTCAAAGCACACACATATGGTAAAAAGAATCTGTGACTAAACATTATGACAATCGTTATAAATATATTTCTTAAACTATGCAATGCCACACATAATCGAAGTATGAGAGCTGTGGACACTGTGGTTTCTATCTTTCTCTCCAAAGCACACCATCAAATTTAATGATAAAAAAAGGTTTTTTATCAATAGTGACGGATAGAAAAAAAATATATATAAAAATTAATTCATAACTTTAAAAAATAACACAACAGTCACACAACGTCATCTAACCCCAAACTAAGCAGAGCTTGTATTATGGGTTCTAGAATAACTGATACTAATACATAATTATATACATTTTCTTTTGTAAATACATACTTATCATAAACGGAAACACCCAGACCAAGACAAACCACCATGTTCATGCACAGAAAGATTTGCCTTGAGCAGGCAGCCACACTGCTGACTCCGCTATCCGGTCGTCAAAAGTTAAGGTTGTACTAAAATTGTTACAACTCGTACAAGGCCCCACGACTCTCGACTATATACAAACAACAATAGCACCTTACATCTATAAAATACTATTATCTGACCTTGAGAAGGTTTCCGCTCCAGTTGAGGCATTTTGAAATATTTGATAATATTCTATTAGCAAATTAGTGAAATCTTTTCTAATCTATTGATTGTCGCAGTTCCATAATAGTAGGTAAGTAACCGTATCGCTACATTCAATTGTTGACACAAAAACTACGTTTAGAGACATTTCTTTGTAGATTTAGAGTGTTATTTGTTTACTGAAAGCGTGCCTGAGACTTAGTAATTATGACTTGGTTTATTTTCGCCCTAAGTTTTCATATGAAAGGAAATTTCCTCTGAGGTTTTCACCTACCACTTGGTGTTTACTGGTAATTATAGGTCGTGAACAACCACAATGGGACGGAGATGGATGGCGCAGAAGTTAGAAACGTGTAAAATAAAACCTGTTTTTAAACGTGGTCATATTTACTCCAAATGGTCTCTTTTTTATAATAATAACATGTTATTACAAAGCTTTTATTTTATATTATATAATTGAGTCATCTGTAGAAAAGGACAGTTTCTTCCCCAAGCCTCGCGATACAAGCAAGAAAGCGAAACAATGGGAAAAACAACATGATAAGTAATAGAGTAAGTACTTGATAATTACATCTATTATTCGTGTAATTAAATAAAACGGCCACTTTTTCTATCGTGCATTAACTGAGTTATGGGCATCTCGGTAAAATTACTTGTCTTGTAGCACGTAGGCTTTTTATAAAAATAGACCGTAGTTCTTCTATCACTATATTTTATAAGAAAACAAATATAGCGACTTCAAAGATTTTTTTTTTATTATTTATTTATTTGATTCGGGCATCATGGCCCCTATTAAATACAATAATACAATATTCAAATAAAATATAAGTACTATAAATACATTATTTATAACACTATAACTATTTCACACCTATCCGTCGGCGACTTCTGACGCACGGGCACAGAATAAGAATACAGCACGGTGTCGGATAGGCTGCCCCGGAATCGCCGGCACACTACGCCTCTCGGCCAAAATTCCTCATTTGTGAAGATCCCCAGATTTTCGGTCGGATCTCTCACCACAAAAGAATTAAATAATTACAACTGATCAGACTGAGCAATGATTTAAAGCTTTTAACGATTCCCTACGTCCGGCGCACCCTGGGCAATTCGCGAGTTCTGCAAAGCGAATTGGCTAATCCTTTCACTACCATGGCAAGTCAAAATAAAATTTGACTCAGCCATCGACACGACAAAGAAGAAGAAGTATCCCAGAGATAAAATAATAATATTAATTTTTAAATAATAACATACTCCATCCTAACACCTCTCTTTACCAGAGTCCTGAAAGTGGATTTTGCCGAATCAGTAACAGAATAAATTCCACATATACTTTTAAGAAAAATACGAAAAATATTTTTACGTTTTCCAATCAAACTGTCTGCTTTAAAGTAAAAATAATTTTTCATCCCACCATCTCGGAAAGAGTATTTTTAATCTTCAATACCTGAGTGGAAAAGCCGTTTTTATTCTCTAGAGGATAAAGTAAATTGAATTAAGAACATCGTGTGCACTAAGTTTGTGAATTAAAAAAAACATTAAACCTATTTACTGCTACCTCTATGGTGCCGAATATATCATACAACTTTTTTTTAATTTGTTAAAAACTCAGACTCGGAACCTTCTTGGTGTTCTTTTTTCAATTTGCTTTGTACGCGGTACTTTACGCGGCATTTTTTCACGTCATTGTTAAACCCACGGAATAGGAATACCAAAGGAAATGTGAAGTAGGCGTGGTTCGCGTGCCACAATTAAGCGTAGCTACGCTTAATCAATCCATGTCTATGACCAGTCGTGTTCTGACAGCGCGTCAAGTTGCTAATCTTGCGTATTTATTTTATATTTCTTTAACCATGCCGTATTGTGCTATTCTGGAGTGTAAAAATGATAGTAGAAGAAAAAATCTCATGAATGGAGGTGTTTCATACCATCGGTAAGTATGATTTCTTATAAAAATCATGTTTCGTTAACTTACTAAAAACATCTAGAATATTCTACAGAATATTCTACGCATGATATAATAAGATAGGTCTCCTCACCACGATGACAGTTCAGTATGTTGTGCCAGGAATGTATGAGTGTTGTCAAATTTTCATAGAACCTGGCACAAATATGGTGGCATATGTCAGTCTTGAGCATATCTGAGTTTTTTGTACCATGATTCTACGCTACTCGTTTAGTGATGTCTGAGTTCGTACAATACTGAGTTTATCGATAGACTTAAAAAAGAAAAGTAATCACAATATAATATTACAAATTCGATAGTTATTCTGTCTTTTAATGTAAAAAGGTAACAAACAGTGTTACCTTTCTACATTCAATCTGATCTAATCTGACATAAAGTTAGCTGGGTTCGGTTATCGGGGGTTAAAAAATAAAGTATTCTTATTTTATCCAGATTATTTAAAATGAGCTACACAACATGTTAAGTATTGTTACACAAAGATTCAGTTAAAAAACGCGAGCGGTAGCTACTGGTACCATTGTGCGAGTGTCGAGTCTATTAATAAAAAATAGTAAGAAACTATATTATACTAAATGCAACATTTTCACATATAAAACTCGTTAGCTCAAATAAGAAATCATGTATCTATCGATATCGATAATGTAATTATAAAATTCAATATTGCGCATCACTGGGTGAATAGCGCTAAAAATCAATCTCTGAAACAAAATCTCATCCTTATGTCGTACGTGTTTAAGGTTAAAATTGCGTCCATCTAAAATACTGCCATCTCTACTCAAGTAGCGGAATTATCTCGTCAGTCAAATGTAATACATTACTAAGATAACAAAACGTCGTAAGTACTTTTTGCAGTTTATCAAAATAAAGCTTATCAAAAGCAGTGAAGGTATATTTTCAAATATAAAGCATGTGCTTTATGCTTATTTTTACTAAAATAAAAACGACCAATCAAATGAATTCTTTGTGTGTAGTGCGAAGTATGATTATTGGTTTATTTGTGTGAGTTTGGCGACAGCAGTTTACATACTAATTGTGTCTTATACCATTTCCTTTGGTATTCCTATTCCGTGGTTAAACCTTATATTAAAAACAAGAAACTTGAAAACAAGTGAAAAAACTAAAATGAGTGATTCTAGCGACGAGGAAGTTTGTTTGACGCCAACAGAATTGACTGAAACTGATAATAATGCGCAAATGAGCTTTCTCCCTCAACAATCACGCGAGAAGTATTTAAAACAGTACGATATGTTCAACACGTGGCGACTAGCAAAAGGAGCCAAAACTTTCTCAGATAACGTTTTGCTGGCATATTTTATAGAATTATCCGAGAACAAGAAAGCAAGCACTCTATGGAGTACGTATTCGATGCTAAAAGCAACAATAAGATGAAAAAAGACATACATATCGATACCTATCCTAAATTAGTGGCATTTTTAAAAAGAGCCTCATCTGGTCATCAACCAAAAAAATCTAAGGTTTTCACAGTATCTGATATTGAAAAGTTTCTTAACGAAGCACCCGATTCCGTATATTTGGCGGCAAAAGTAAGTCAAATTGCACATTCAGTATCTACTTAAGTTTATTAATCTCAATTAAATAGTATAGGTACTTAGTAGATGTTGATAGGCATAATTATGCGTTCATATCAATTTTATTCATTTATCTACTACAATACTCTTTACGTTACAGGTTGTTCTTATTATTGGAATAAACGGAGCATGTCGAACTAATGAACTAACACAACTTAATGTCAAAAGCATTGAGAAACATTCAGATGACTTACTATTAATTAATTTACCTAATACAAAGACAAAAAGAGACCGCAACTTCGTCCTTCGCAAGGAATACGTAACGATTGTTGAAAAATATCAAGCCTTACGCCCGCCTAACACTCCAATCAATCGATTTTTTCTACAGTATCGCAATGGAAAGTGTGTTAGAAAGCCTATGGGTACTAATAAAATTGGCAGTATCCCACGAGAAATAGCAACATTTCTTGAACTTCCAGAACCCCTGTTGTACACGGGTCATTGTTTCCGACGAACTTCAGCCACACTTTTGGCTGATTCCGGAGCTGATCTCCTGTCCCTTAAGCGCCACGGAGGCTGGAAGTCCAATGCAGTTGTAGAGGGATACATAGAGGATTCCATCCAAAATAAGTCTAAAATATGTGAAGGCATCGTAGGAGCCATTACACTGAAAGAGCCTCAATCGGATCCTTGGACTGGCCCTTCTACATCAAAAATAAGCCGTTATAAAACACCTAACCATCTCCCTCTCTCTCCAACATTCACGCCAAGGGAATCCGATGAATCGGTACAACTATTAAGTATGACAGATAGTTTACCGAAAAACAGTACACAAGTGTGACTAACACCAATATTACAGTACCAAACAAAAATATTACACTCAATTTAAATAACTGTAGCAACGTTACTTTAAAATTTTCTTAATTATACCTTAGTATTATTTTGTTATAATTTAAAGATAATTCTGTAATACTTACCTGTCATTATGTAGTAATTAATACCTAAACTGAAATAAAAGTGTACCTATCTTGTGATTGTAAACGTTTTTTTTGCATTTAGTCATTTCCTCGCTGAGGTGGAATGAAAAGTTACGTGTTGCACTCGAGTGCAAAGATTTTTCACCTCGTGCTCTTTTGATTCCTTCGCTTGCTCGGTCATCAAAATTGAACACGCGGTTAAAAAGCAACTTTGCACTCTTGTATAACAAACTCCTATTGTAGGTAAAGAGTAGAGACAAATAGCTCAACATCAATATTAAATAGATACATTGACAATAAACATTTTAACATAAATGCAACAGAAGATAAGTTGCTTGTATTCATGACGTCAATAACTTGAGCATTTGTTGGTTTGGTCACCAAATTTCCCTCAAATTCCTGTTTTCCATGACCTAATTCTATAAATCCTTAATTTACCCCTACGTCATACCTTTTGATCATCCTTAAACACCGCTAAAATTAATGCGAAAGTTTAATTTTGTAAACGTCCAATAGATACCTAAATAATTATTATGTATACAAATTGTTTTTACGTCATTCTGTTCTGGTCATCTTCAGAAAATATTACCACAGTTACCTATACATCGCAATTTCCTTAATTTATGGCTTTAATCACAAAGTTACCAAACAAGTTATTGAATCATATTATCCGGTATTTTATAATAGGAGGGGAATCATTCTTACTTAATCATATTATTTTTTATGTATCCCAATAATTCGATGACTAATATGTGGTAAAATATTGCGGTTTATAGAGCGTAGAGCTTAAATAGCTTATAATATATAGATTAGATCGTGTCAAATTCGTGTTTTGTGGTTGACAATATTATTGTGGTCAAGATTTGTGTGGGATACCGTCTGCTGAAGCTTAGATGTATAAAGAAAACGTGTCTGATGAAGCCTGAGTCATAACACTTTAAAAAGTTTGACATTAACATAATAATATCACGCCTATATTATTGTGCCAGAGGTGTAAAACAGCCAGATTTTACCTGTTATGTTTAGGTCCTATGGGACAGGAGGTGAGCCTATCGCCATCCACCGGGCACAATTCCATCACCGTGCTGCTATCGTGAATTTTCTGACTGAATGTTTACAAATTACACTAAGCCTGACCCGGAAATCGAATCCGAGAGCTCGCGGTGAGAGGCGCATACACTAATCAATCAACTATCGAGGCAGTTTGGTATTAATTTACTGAAAATTGGTAAATGTATCTAAAGCTTTCATCAAATAGTAATAAATAGCAACCGCTTTATTTTCCTTACTTACTGCACAGCTTCAATGGACTTTTGCCCGTTTTCGCAACATATTTCACTACTGGTCCGCTCCTAATTGAAACAATTAAGGGGCAATCTAACAAAAAAAAAAACAATTCGGACAAGTATTCGACGATCTTTAGAATAACAGGCAGTACCCCGAGCTCTCATCGTGACCCACTTACAAAGCTAAACTAAAACGTTTTGCTTTTACGTCATACAAATAAAAATAAACTAATCAAAGTTTGTAAGCTCATAGAAGACTCAACACATCACCTAAGAGGAAGGAATTAGAGCATACCTCATTAAAATTATCGTGACTACTAAAATATTAAGCGATGCAAAATCTAACGAAACTTGAAGTTATTAGCTGATTAATATAAAAGTTTATTAATCGTTATCAATTTATTCTGTTTTCTTACTAAACTTGCCCTGGCGTTGTAGTGCGTCTGGGATGTTTGCTGAGAACAGAGTTACAGATTTCCATGGACTAATGAGGAAACTCAGGGCTTATTAAAGAATTAGCAAGAGCGGTAACAGTGTAGTGGCTACCGTGTTCCATTCAGTGTACTTATTAAGACCACCTATATCATGATCTCATATGCAATTTGTGAAATTTTAGAATTAAGTTTTAGTATGTTAGATTTTAAATTGATAGTTTGTAATTTTAATATGGGTAGTTATGCCTGAAATAAATGTTTATTATTATTATTTCTCTTTATTTATTTGTTAACTTATTTTATATATTTTTAAATATGATTTATAAAAAATACAAAAAAAACATTTTAAATATAAAAAACAGTGTTCCACCGACATCAGGTGCAGGGACCAAGCTGCTGATGGTAATTATTATTATTTATTTATTTAACTTTTTGCACACAAAATGGTACATAGGTGGACTTAATGCCTAGTGGCATTCTCTAACAGTCAACCTAGGTTGGTGCAGAGAAACAAAGGTAGGTGCGTTTCGATAAAACTAATAGTAAAATAATATACACTGATTTGAAAATCGATTAAATACATATTAATACATAATAATATATGGTACATACATAATACTACGTCAATAATATACACAAATATATATATATATATATATATATTTATAAATATATACATACATATAAATAACGGATGAAGAGAAGGAGGATGAAGGATTAAACATTATGATGATTCTGCCAATTTTTCGGTCAAAAGTTTGCGAACTTTAATTTTAAAGGTGTACCGGGTTGTTGCCATTCTGATATCTTGCGGTAGCGAATTCCACAAAATAACAGATTGTACGAAGAAAGAAGAATTGACGAAGCCAGTAGAATGTAAAGGACATAGTAGTAATTTATTATTGGAAGAGCGTAGATCCCATGGTTAGAGCTCAAGTACTGGAGGTATGGCGTCAGGTAAGAAGGCGGAGTAGGAGAATTAAGGAAGGAATAAAGGGTGGTGAGTGCACGCAGGCTACGGCGTGAGCGAATGGGTAACCATTTGAGCTCGGAGCGATAAGCAGACACATGGTCATACTTACGAAGATTGAAAACGAATCGAATGCAGTTAAGAAAGAAAGAAGTTAAGAAAGAAGTCGGTCATATTTGTTAAGAATGTCTGCATTCAGGTCGAAATAACACACATCACCAAAGTCAATTATTAGGAATATCAAAGTTTGCACAAGCATTGCCTTGGTCTTGGATGAGAGGAAGTTTTTCAGACGGTACAAAGAGCGTAGGGAAAATGCGAATCTTTGGCTAACACTGGATTTGTGAGCTTGCCAATTAAGAGTGGTGTCGATATAGAGCCCTAGGTCTTTGACCGCAGGACTTAGTGCTATGTTCAACCCGTTGTACATTATAGGTGGCAGTGAAGATATGTGTAGTCTATTCACCATACGCTGGCTACCTGTGATGAGTGCCTGACATTTAGATGGGTTGACAACAATACCGAACCGGTCAGACCAATTTTTTATAGCTACTAAGTCCTGGTTCACGTTATCGATCGCTTTGGATACGTTTTCGACGCCTGCCTGTGTATACAACTGCAAATCATCGGCGTAAAGATGATACGCACACCATTATTATTATTATAACAAAACTTTACGACTATTATTTACTACTCAGAAGGGTGTGGTATGCCACACCCTTCTATTATCCTTATGTCTGCACGTGTGGTGTAGTGGTTTAAGCGGTCGCCTCGCCGCTCTCCACAGCACTGGTGTTGTGGGTTCGATCCCCACATGGGACAAATCTTTGTGTGATTCGCAAAGATTTGTTCTAAGACTGGGTGTGCTTGAGTGAGTGAATTTGTGTATTTGGCCTTGTCATTGGGACAATTGGATAGCGTAATTGCTTCTAGCGTTCTGTCTAATGTAAAAAAAAAAAAAAATAGGTGTACCTATAAAACCTATACTTCACCTGAAAATTTAGGTCCAATGTGATAGAGAGTGAGAATATCATCATCTACCGGCCATTTTGCCAAAACCAAAAAAACTGAATTTATATATCTTATTTAATCGAGCCAGGGATCGAAGCCAATACAGTTATAGTAATAGTAGTTAAACAAAAGATCAATGAGTAAGATAAAATGTATGACAAAATGAAAAAAATTGCATCAACGCTATAACGAAGGCTTCACACGTAAGAAAATGCATCCGTTGGTACTTCCGGATGTTAATTTATGAATAACAGTCACGACATATTGCTGAGGAAAATCTCTATAATTATGTATTTTCCTCTTTACAATGGCAGAACAAATGAATACGGCATTATATTAAAATTAAATGAAAAATACATCATATTTATATATGGGTACTCGATTTAACTCAACGGATTCAAAATAATATTAGTATTTTTCGTGGAGTGACTGCCACCTTACATTTACATCCCATTATAGGGCAATACGATTCTCAGAAATACTATAGAATAATTTATTATCTTACAGCGACAGCCTCAATTAGTTTATACTTGTATTACAAAGATGAAATATGTTTTTATGTTTGTACCAAATAGGACGCGAAAGTACTGCACCAATATCGATGACGAAGTTTAAGGAAATAGTATAAGACTCAAGAAAAAACATAGCCTAATTTTTCTAGACATACATCGTTTTGTTTATTTATTTTTTTTGATAGATCGCGCCTATGAATTACCGATGATGGAGTCATCATTAATTATTTGCCAGAAATTAAAGCGTCCTAGCTGCATACACGTCAAGATCTTGGAATTTTAAATAAAACAAGTAAAATTATTATTAAATATTAATTATACGCTTTAAACTTATAAAAGAATAATTAGTATTAAAACAAAAATAGTTCGGTGCATTTTAATCGATATAAAGTTATTCCTAAATAAAATCGATTATTCTAACAAATCGAATCAGTAACGTTTGAAGGCGTCACTTATTTTGAAATATCAAAAAAACAACACATTACTTTGACAAAAATATGTGTATTTATGATTGCAAATGCGCATGTAAATGTAAATAAGGAAGGCTTGTCATTCGTGCGATGCTCCAGGGTTCAGACCAAAAGAAAATGAGCAATACCATTTAATGGATAATAAAACTGTTCAATTATGTATATGGTGCAAGTACTGCACTATTGTTTATGGGGACTTCTGTGTAACTGCAGTAGCAAACGTGCAGTTGTTTTCTATAGTTAGGTATTGGCATTTCCATAACTGATCTGAAAGTGACTGGAGGTACTGCTGTGAATAACCCTGAATGCTTGATAACTATGATAGCGAACAACGAGCGAACAATTTTTAAAAACAGGCAATATGTGTTTTTATTTGCATTGAACTAGTACTAGTAAAAAGGTAAGTCACATAAATAAAGGTAAAATGAACTATCGTAGGTATGTGCCAGAGAAACCAAGGGTGTATGGATTAATATAAAAACATAACACATTTTATTTAAAAAAGACACCGAAAACGAATGTAACTGCACACAGCAAGAAAGGCCTTTGCAAGGAAAACTCAGACAATGTCAAGAATTTTCTTTATGACGACCAAAACAAACTTGTACTGTTACGAACAATAAATCTTGAATACAACACATTGTAAACCGTCTCGTCGTTATACACGGATACAGATCAACCTATACAATTCAGGTATAAGCTGGTCACGCATTGCATGGGAAGCCCATAAGTACAATGCGAGACCATCTTATGCTGGAAATGTATAGGTTGATGTGTAGCCGGCTGCACACACTAATGGTGGTGTACATGTTACAGTGAATGTTATAAATTGGTAATTATTAATTATTACCTGTGATTTTTAATAATACCAAAGGGCGTAGTGAAAGTAATAAATTAATCACATTTATCGTGCATTTGTTTGTGATCATAAAACAAATCCACAGTACCGATAAATGATATACATTTTTAAAAATAATGTAAGTTTTAAGCGTCTTCCTGATCAATCGAGCAATAGAGTAAAGAAGAGGCTTTTAAGTTTTGGTCCTATAAGTAGGTTAGGTTTGATTGTGACCAACAACGAAATCGAAATGCTTGCTATAGATAGCTAGGACTTAATAAGTGAAAATTTCAATATTATAATCAGATTTAGCAATCACCGATTCACCGGTAATTATTAATATTTTTTCAATTTATCACTTTCACCGTAACATACACATTATAGTGGTATGTGCACAATGGCCCATATGAATTATGCACGCCCTTACCATCGGGTTGATGACACGACGCATTGGTGGCCGTGCTGTGAACAATGCTGCACGTATGCTGGACACCTTTTTGTTCAATTACTACCTAAACAAACGTATTGTAGTAGTTACTACATGTGTAAATGCTTACGGTATCTTACAATTTATTATTTGTTCCATGTCCAACTTGCCACCTTAGACATATCCGATGAGCATTATAACCTCAATAGCTTCCGTCCGCGGCTCCACCCGCTTGCTTCATCAATAAAAAAACCCTTATACTGTGTGTCCCAAAACTCAACGATAATCGGGAAACTGGAGAAATGCCCAGTCATGATGAGCTCCTCAAAGATATTTAAAAAAAATCTAAATGCCGCCATTTTTTTCACAATATTTTTAGGTAAAATCGAATATGGACCAACCCAAGCGAGAGTTCTTGTTACTGTGACTGTTATTTTTGTTCCGTTTTGTAGTTTTCATATTGTTTCAGCATCTCAAACAATCGAAGTTATTTATTTACAAAAAGTCTGAAAAAACACTAAAAAGCAGTAAGCTAAAAGGTAGGGTAATGATTTTGACTTCGCCGTTGTCGGGTAAAACTATTAGGTAATCTTTTAAACTGCAAACTTACTGCTTTTAGTGCAAAAGTTAGTAGGTATCTCCATCTTAAAAAAAAAATCGTCCATATCACAGACATTGTTTCAACTATGAATAATGCTTGTTATTAAAAAGCTTCTTTTGTTTTTAAGCTATGAGTTCTACTAAATTTAAAAAAAAAACATATACGATTCCCATGTTATGTCTTTGTCAAATGATTCACTTGCTCCTTTGCCCTCTTTGAAGGAAGGCTAGATTTAAATGAGTAATTGTTTGGGTTATCGTTCAAGTTAGTAAAACATAGTCAACTAAGTGACACATGCTTGTATGTAAATATCATGTCAAGTGTAAACATGTGGCTATTAATGCGTTGTTTTATTTTATTAAATAATCTTTAAAGAAGTCGGAAGTTCTAGCGTACGATAAGCACAAAGATGAGTTGTGTTTCAGAGAAACTTTTATTATAAAAGTGTGAGTCAGCGTTTAAGTGTGGTTAATTTTTGTAGTTCTTAACTATACTTTGTGTAGAATTATCTAATGGTGATCTACCATTTATATAATTGGGAAAATTGGTAAAGTTCCCAATTATATAAATGCTAGATCGCCATTAGATACAAAAATTCACCACACTTAAACGCTGACTCAAACTTTGATAATAAAAGTTTCTTAGATTAGGTATTCTACAATTCAATCAATTGAGGAACGCGGCTTTCTGACAGTGACGTATTAAGTTTAGGTTAAGTAATTAGACTAGATTAATTTAAGATCCAACATGTATATTTTTCTATTACGAATACTTATTATTACTGGCGATAGACTACAATAAACGGCGAATCATCACTTACATCAGATAAGTTCGCCGGGGCCAAACGCGTCCCTAACTACAATAAAAATAAATCACTCCAGTCTTCGCAAAAGCTCTACCAAAGCTCCGGAAAAACCCCATTACCATTGTATAGAAAATTAAGCTTTATAAAACAATAAGTAAATGTCGTAGTGACACGTGCCCTAGTCGGAAGCATGTGTCATGTCTGGCCCTCGTCTGCAATGATAGCTTTCCAGAAGGGACAAAGAATGACCTGCGGTTTCTGACTAATAATATGCACTAACATTATAATATTGTTTCTTGCATATGACTCAGTAAAAAGTTGAGGTTTACTGTTTCTTTGAATTAAAGTTAAATCGATTTAGTGCTTGATTTTTAATGGACACGTCATCCCGGTGAAAACATTAAGGATCAATGCAATAACTTGCTATTTTTACGTGATTTTTAATGATTGAGCACGTGTATAAGGTGGTAAAACAATCGAATCGAAATAAATATAGCGAATTTGTGTCCCAAGAAGAATAATTATTGTCTGTGATTTGTGTCTATGGTTATAAATCAAATCAGTATCGCGCACTAAAATAAACCCAAAGACTGATATGTCGTTTTTACACATGGGCAATATATAGGTAACTTTTGAAGTCAGAAACGTGTTTCAGCGAAAAATAGATCGCATCAATCAACAATTTAGTACATTCTCATAGTACTTATCATAGTATTATAGATGCATGCATGGATTTTCCGGAGCGCACGCGTTGGTATTGCAGCAGAGGGGCGCAGGCGCCGGCGCCAGTGACCCAAGCCTTCGGACCATACTATCAGCATAACAAAACGTGGTTCTGTGTAATGTAACACATGCCCAGATTCACATGAATAAATCGAACTGTGATAACAGATTGTGTAATAGATACGATGTGGTATGCGCGACTAAAGTTTTTAGTACAAGAATGCTACAAAAACCTATTATTTAAGCTTTTTTATTCAAATATCTTATATTGAGTCAATTTTCTTTATAACCGAATTTAGAAATAACAAAAAAAAAACCGACTTCAAAAAGAAGACCAGGTACCTAAACTAAAAAGCAAAAAATAAATTTACTTCGCACAAAATAATACGTTTTTTCATTTAGTTAAATAGAAATTATTAAATAATTGTTTTATAATTCTGAAGTCGGTGCCAAGAAAATCGGATAATTAAGAACTAATATTCAGTCAGAAAATAGTTGTTAAAAAGATTGATATTATCTATACAGAGTTATTATTGTTTACCTTTTGAAATTTGAGGTTACCCATGATTTCTTTAGGATCCCATCATCAAATCATGACCTCATATTATGAATATACATAAGTAATATTTAACGTCTCGCCTCATCTGTGTATAACTTGGAAGAATACAGTAAACGGCCTCAAGGAGCTTATATTTAAAGTATTATCCCCGTACTCCTAACCGTTGAGGAGTTGTACCTTCCAGCATCAGCTCAGCATCATAAAATGCTGACTACTAGATGCAAATATCCGAGTAGCTTTAGATAATATACAAAAAACAATATAGAAGCCTTTTAAATTTGAGGCTTGCCCTCGATTTCTCTAGGATCCCATCATCAGAACGTGACTTGAAAAAAATGGGACCACATGACAAGTATATCCTTTCAAACAAAAAAAGGAATTTCTCAAATCGGTCCAGGCGTCTTCAAGTAATCGGCGAACAAACATAAAAAAAAATAAAAAAAAAAAACATACAACCGAATTGAGAACCTCCTCCTTTTTTGAAGTCGATTAAATAGGGCCAGGTTCTCAATTTGATTGTATTTTTTTTTATGTTTGTTCACCGATTACTCGAAGAAGCCTGCATCTAGCAGTCAGCCTTTTATATTATCTTTTTTGTTAAATTATTATTATAGTACGTAGTAGAAGTAGTGTAATTTAATTTATGTTTGATTTCTGTGTTACTATCACAATACAACATGTTTTAACGTTTTTAAGCGCCTCTGGGGTCTGTGAAAATAATAATTGATTTGAATCTTATAAATAAAACCTCGTAAGAATTGCTCGTAAGTATATAAAAATTATATATCGTTATATTTTCTGGTAAACAGCATACTAAATAAAAACTATAAAAAAATCCAAAACTAGTTACGGAAAAGTTTGCTGCCAGTAGTACCCGTGGTTTTCCACAACCCTGTTCTGGTTGGGCATTTACCACTTCCCTATCATGACGCGTCAGGAAAAATACAAAGTAAATTTCCCACATTCGCATTTGTTGAAATGTAGAATTCAAATACATAGATGCAATTCAACCGACTGCATATTATTTATTCGTCTTTAGTCTAGACAATAAGAATGTATAAGATGATTAAGTACATGCTCGTGTCGGGTACTCGTGGTAAAAACGAGTAAAAAAACTACGTATGTTAGTAAACGTAATACAATAATCAATTAAATACCACTTAAGTATGATTTTTCATATAATTTAAATACTAATCGGACACCTGCGTCGTTGCATTACCATGTGCAATATATCAAGGTATTTAAGGTTGTAGAGTTCTTGTGAACGAGCTCGAAGATGATCACTGAATTATGTTTAAAAAAAAAAAAACAAAATTCAAATCATTTATTTTCATAGGCCCCAGAAGGCGCTAGAACACGTCAAAACATAACAAAAAATGATATAAAAATCATAAATAATACTAAATTATACTAATTACAATGATTTGAATAACATTGGCTTAGATTAATTTTAATCAAACTGTTTAGAATCAAATTAAAATAAAAATCAATCCAAATAACATAGGTAACCTAACATCATCATAACATAACATCACACCTATATTACCCAGAAGGGTGTGGCAGAGGTGTACAACACCCACATTTCACCTGTTACGTTAAGGTCCCATGAGATAGGGTGTGACCCTATCGCCATTCTGCTATTGCGAATTTCCTGACGGAAAGTTCACAAATAACACTTTGCGCGACCCGCAAATCGAACCCGAGACCTCGCGGTGAGAGGCGCATACGCTAACCACTAGACCATCGAGGTAGTTTAACCGGTCGCTGAATAATAGACTTGCACAGTTGTGTTATGTATTTCAATGAAATTAGGTCCTGAAAATGTTTACGATCTCTTAGCACGTAGATATCAATAAAGAAACGTCAAAAGACGAAAGAAATTGCCTTTCTATGATGATATTTGATAACCACGTCATAGTCGAATCTTAAAATAAAAAAATAAAATTAAAATACACCGGGAAACATACAATTTCTATGACTAAATACATAACACGATTTTATAGAACTGCCACTATCTTATTTCGCGATCGTTATGAAAGGAGCCTCCCCGAGTGACGTACACAACGATTCCCACGTCCGGAGCACCCTGGGCAATTCGCGAGTTCTCCAAAGCGAATTGGCTAATCCTTTCACCACGATGGCAACTCAAATAAAATTTGATTCAGCCATCGACACGACGAAGAAGAAGTCGAATCTTAATGGCAAGATTGGCATTCCCTACGTAGGGGGCAGTAGCCACTTCTTACCATCAGGTAAATTACATACCAGTTCGCTACATGAGCCATAAAAAAGCTTTTTAATGTGTCTCAGCGAGTAACTAATCTGTGGGGACATTACTCGAGTGATTCGCATACGATTTGGTTGGTTCTGCGAAGATGGCGGCCAACGCATATGAATGTGGCAACAAAGCGCAGATCCGAACCGATAAGTGGCACAATACGGTCGATCACCTACCATCGCGTCGTGACCATACGCGATAAACATAATACACATGTATGTATATGCGATGTATTTAATTTATAAAGTATAGGTGTTTATGTAATGTTCGGACTTATGCAATATTTTGTAGTGTTACTATATTTATGCAGATTGATTCTTGTCATCTTACTCAAGAGTTTGTAAATAAACTATATAATTATTTTATTGCTAGAGAGACATACAATGCACTACACATTGAAAATGTCAATGTTGTAAGAAAACCATCAATATCTATTTAAAAAAAATTGTAGAAGATAGGTACATAAACCTATCTTCTACAATATTTTTTAAATATTATGTCACGGACACACGTGTCGCAATTTCTATTATTTCGAAATGTCAAGTAGTTTCGAAGTAGGTACATGAGTTGTACCTATTTGTCTGTTTTGATTTGTTTTAATATTATTTTCCTTGGGTTTTTGTCGTATATTTGTTTTGGTTGGTTTGGTAATAGATAGGTAAGTAAGTACATGAGTTGTACCAACTATTGTTATTTTGACATTGTTACCTTTAGCATTTTTTGTACATAAAACGACATCCACGCGGACTAAGTCGCGGGTAACAGCTAGTGTATAATAAGTATGTATTTACAAAAGAAAACTATGTGTATTAGTATCAGTTATTCTAGTACCCATAGTGAAAGCTCTACTAAGTTTGGTACTAAATGGTGTTGTATGTATGTTGTGTGATATTTATTTATTTATTATTTATTTATTTCTGGCAATACGATGGCTTATTACGTAGATAAATAATTGTGAGCATTATTGCAGTGTATAAAACCTTTCTGCCAATAAAATTCACCGGGCAACAAACAATTCCTATGACTAAATACATCCCACGATTTCATAGAACTGCCACCATCTCATTTCGCGATCGTTATGTTAATAGGTTTTGACGGGCTGTCGGTACATTGTTAAATGAGTAAAACAAATAGTAAAGCTTACTAAAAACGCAATTGGGACGATAACTGTAAGTGTTAAAGTGGGTATTGGTGCGATTCATTCACCGTCATAGCGCGTGCCAGCTCATGTATGCTGATTCATAGACTGCACTGCTTTTGAACTTATTGCTCTAACACAAATACGTGCACAGAACTCATGAACCTGGGAAAAAAATGACGGGAAGTTTCCGCTGCTAAATTCTCAGTAAAAGGGCGACAACAGAAACTTTTCTGGGGGTGGCACAAACCAAAATAGTGTTGCGAATTTATTTACCTCAGATGCACATCACATTGTAGATGTTAATGACGTGTTTAAAGTTTAGTTATTAAGTATTAGTACGAGAGCCCACGACCAAACCCATGTCTCATAGCAATACGGCAAAAACCCTATAAAATCGTTAGATTGTATGGTTCTGTACCCGACTAGGTGTGTAGTAACGGTCGAAACTGTAGCAACTGCGTGGGAGGCCATTTCTGCTGTGTCAAAAAAAAAAGACAGTCGGTATTATAGCAATACGTCTGATAGTGAAAATGTACATAGATTTTATAATTTTATTAGGAAAAAGTTTGTTTTCAGACATTTTGCGCGTAGCATATAGCCTGAGCGCATTTTTGAAAATGTCAACAAATTTAGCCGACATTGTATCATAGCAATACGGATAATTTTTTTTTTCAACTTTTCGTATTGCTGCCATGATTACCAAAAACCTGTTTTCAGACACTTTAAGTGTAGCATATACTCCCAAAAACGAAAATAACGTTTCGGAGTCGCCTGGCCGACGCCTCTGTTAAATGTTTTTTTAATCTCCTTTGTCTATTATATGTACTTTGACAGATGACAGATGTCATTACTTATTTCTTTTGTAAAAGTTACTCAAGTGTGCTTTAAATAAAACCAAAACTATCAAATCAATCAGTATTTAATTTCAACAGCCTCAGCGCTTGTTACGCTCCTGCCCCCTCTTACAGCTCACTCGCCAGCTGCTCCAAACGTTGGAACGACGCTCACATAGTTGTAGTAGTAGTTAGTAGTTTTTTTTCAACTTCATCCCAGTTTCCTTTTTTGCGATTTATTTCAGTCCTTCAACTTCAATGTTACGGTTTCGGGTAAATTCTTTGTTAATTATCATCTAATAAATTCAGGGTCGCTACGTATTCATTGGTTTGTAACAGAAAATTCAAGATGCCTCAATACGATTATTAAATTATATCTGAGTATCGAAAAGTTGTCTGATAGAGAAGGTGCTACACTTAATTTGTCTGATATAAATTTTTTGCACATGTGGACAACTTATTTTATCATGTCCAACAATTTTCAGACATATTGCTATGATACCGATCGGTAAAATTTGTTAACATTTTCAAAACGGTCTCAAAATTTAATGCGTTCACATTTTCGTCTGAAAATTGTTTTGTTCGCATCAAATAACCAAAATTTACTAATAAAAAAGATTTTCAGACGTATTGCTATGAGACATTTTTTTTGTCTCATTTTTAATTTTTTTAAGTGATTTTACGGGTTTGCGCTACACCACTAACGTCTGAAAAATATGTTTCCGGTATCTCAGAACTATCATTCAACATATTGCTATGATGCAGTTCGGTAAAATTCTTTGACAATTTTGAAAATTCGGTCAGATCAAACGCTACGCGGAAAATGTCTGATATTGGTATTTTCGAGTTCAGGATAATCGTATCTATCGATTTGATGCGGTTTTGGCCGTATTGCTATGAGACAAAAATTTTGGTCGTGGGCTCTCGTACTATACCTATCCTAAGCAAAATAATATCATAAGCATAACGTTTTCATCTCCCATAGGAGTTCTTTAGGGCAGATAAATATGGATTACCTTCCCGAATTTATGTCAGACGTTTTTGGGTTCTTGCCAGAAATTTCCTGACAGAAATATAAGTTGGATAGAATCTAAAAAAATCTTACCAATAAAATCTCCCAGTCGTGATCCAAGCAAGGCTCCAGCGCTTGTGACAACAGCACAAGTATTGAAATGTCTGCCCTCCTGTAATGGGGCCTTCGGTATTTCAAACCCGAGCCTCCAAAAAGGTTCCTCGTCTGCTCTCACTGTCCGCACCTTCACTCGCTTCAGGGCACACATAACCTCTTCTCTACTATTGGCTTTGCGATGATTACCATCATATTTTACATCATACGTATTGTGGGCATCCAATCCAGACTTGAACACTTTACTCTCTCCCATCAGGACCCTGTGAAATTCCTTCAAGAGCAGTTCCTTGAATTCTGCAGTCCGTTCTTCGCAATCGGAAGACAGAAAGTCGTCACAAATGTATTTGTCCGAATCAAACTCGAGCAGTGGCGTGTGTATATTGGGAAACCTCGGACTACCGTGCTTTCTTACAATGTTGTTGGACGGATGGTTATTAGAAACAGAAGACCGATTGGACGTTTGTGTTACACCGCTGCTCCATAACACTCCAATAGCAGACCGTCGGTTTTTCCTTAGATATTCAATCCTCAAACTGGCATTATAAGGCGATCTCTCATATTTAGACGGCATGTAAGCTTCTTGATAATTAAGAACTGCCGCATTCTTCTGCGGACCAGGCGTCTTGCTGAACAATCTTTGTTTTTCTATATACATCCAATACTGCGACCAAATTAGATACAAATAACCACACATGCCAAAGAAGAGAAGGTTAATAAAAACCCACACGGACATCGCAGCAGCTTTCATGTTTTTTGTTAATGCACTTTGCGTGTCGTTACAACTAGTGAGCAAATGATTTAAGGAAATTGACAATATCCTTGAATATAAAAATCACAACCGTAAAAATAGAGCAGTGGTGTTTCGTGTGAATCTGTATTCGGAGGGCGGAGTGATCAGCTGATAGCGTGCGTGTGTGCGCATGCGTGGAGCGATGCCGCGACGGAAAACCCGCAGCGCCCTTTGTTTTGCATGAGCGTCGACCGCCGCTACAAAGTGGAGGTTGTTACCATAAGTTATGCTAACATAATCAATAATATTTTGATCAAATGTTACTCCCGAAAGTTAAGTTAGTGTTAATTCAATCATTTTAGTACATTTGATGCTAATCTATCTTTGACAAAAAAAAATCGATAAATTTTAACTACTCAGACGAATTTGTTTACCCGATAATATTCTACGTATCTTTTTGGTTCGTTATAATTGTATTAATGGTAATGACCATATTAGATGGTACCTTTGATTACTTTATGTTTTATTCATAACTTTTAGTTTTAAATTCAGGTCTTGTGTGAATGTGGGATTTGAGAGCCGAGGCAATAAAACATTTTTTTTTATCAGAAGGGATTTATTTTTAAAATAGATTCTCATATACAGCAAGTATTGTATTAAAATAAATAAATTCACAACCAGAGGGATTATATTAGTAACTAATTATATTATTATCAAATAATATGAATAACATAAAGAAAACATTAAATTAAGGTATTATAGTAAATTGTCATACAATTACATTGATATAAATATTATAGGTACACTTTAAGATTAGGCTTATCTAATTGGTTCATGTGTACCTTGTACAGGATATGACGAATATAATAATTTATGTCTGAAAACCTTAGGGCTCGCTATAGAAAATGTCAAAAGCTGACAAATTTGCGGGGTTTGGAGGCAAGCGGCGAAGACGAGGTGAACGGGTAGTATTTCCCGCCGACGAACCGCGAAAATCGCGTCGTATGGAAGCAGCCTTACTCTGTGGCACTGCCGAGGATTATACACTACGTAATACGCAAATTACGATCTATTGTGCAAATTATACATTATTACACAAATTGTACACTTACTACTTACGCATGTAATTATTAATTGTATACTTAGCTGAGGGTCATTTTAACAATCGAGGACAGTCTAATTGATTATTTTTATAGCATTTAGCTATGCTTATAGCCCAGTGCCGTTAATTTTTAAGACCAAAGAAATTAATAGTAGGATGAAACCCATTAGAAAAGGAGGAGAATATTATAAAAATTTAAGGAAAAATAATTTACGGGCGATCTGAGGTCGGGAAGAGGGGGAGGGGGGGGTTTTAAGGGTAAAAAACGGATTTTCTCGATTTCCGGCAAAACTAAAAGTCCTATGGAAAAAAGTTGAATGGCAAAGTTGTTGGTAATAAAAAGATCTAAAACTTTTGTATTTACACTTTTTTCATATAACCTCAAAATTTATGTAAAAAATTCAAAAAACCAAGTTTTTGGTTTTTTATTTTTATCTTTTACAAACAATAATTTTTTTTCACGAAATTTGGTGAAAATTTACCTTTTTATGTTCCAAATACGCTGTAATTTATTTGATTAGAAATATTTATGTTTTCACCTTTTTTTTTAATTAATATCGATTTTTTACCCGTATTTTCGATCGAAAAATCACCTGTCAAAATATCAGCTTTTTTCAAAAAGTTGGTATGTATTTTGTTCCTTGAAATGTCTTCTTTCTGATGGTGAAAAAATATATATATGTTTCTATAGTAAATCTTCACAGAAAATGCAAAACAAAGATCGAAAAATACTATTAATATATAATTAACATATACAATTTTGAGTTATTTATTAAAATTTACACTTCAATTACTCGAAAAACGTAAGATTACATGTTACATTGATAAAATATTAATTTTATTAACTTATTTGTTTGTAAATAGCTCAAAATTGTATATAGTGTATATATTAATTATATATTAATAGTTTTTTACGATCTTTGTTTTGCATTTTCTGTGAAGATTTACTATAGTAACATATATATATTTTTTCACCATCAGAAAGAAGACATTTCAACGAACAAAATACATACCAACTTTTTGAAAAAAGCTGATATTTTGACAGGTCATTTTTCGATCGAAAATACGGGTAAAAAATCGATATTAATTAAAAAAAAAGGTGAAAACATATATATTTCTAATCAAATAAATTACAGCGTATTCGGGACATAAAAAGGTAAGTTTTCACCAAATTTCGTGAAAAAAAAATATTGTTTGTAAAAGATAAAAATAAAAAACCAAAAACTTGGTTTTTTGAATTTTTTACATAAATTTTGAGGTTATATGAAAAAAGTGTAAATACAAAAGTTTTAGATCTTTTTATTACCAACAACTTTGCCATTCGACTTTTTTCCATAGGACTTTTAGTTTTGCCGGAAATCGAGAAAATCCGTTTTTTACCCTTAAAACCCCCCCCTCCCCCTCTTCCCGACCTCAGATCGCCCGTAAATTATTTTTCCTTAAATTTTTATAATATTCTCCTCCTTTTCTAATGGGTTTCATCCTACTATTATTTTTTTGACTTTTTATCATTTTTTAAGGGATCTACCCTGGGCTATTAGCAAATTATACTAAGAAACAGTTGAAAAAGATATAGGACCGGCAGGAATTGTACCTGCGACCTTACTGCACACCGGGCAGCCGCTTTAGCCATCCAGCTACGGTCGCCTCTTACCAGAACCCTAAATTTCTCAACTGTATGATACGTCATTTCGTGACGTCACGTTCATCCATTTGTTCCTATCTTAAGTAGGATACAACGGTGTGCAGTAAGGTCGCAGGTTCAAATCCTGCCGGTCCCATATCTTTTTCAACTGTTTCTTAGTATTATAGAGGACAGAATTTGAGCGCTTTAAGTACGAATACAGGCTTTGTATTGGGGTAAGATTATTAAATTGGCAACATTATAATTTGTATGTAAATAACACATTAAAATAAAAAGTGTGGAATACATATTTCTTAACATAACATCACGCCTATATTGCCCAGAAGGGTGTGGCAGAGGTGTACAACACCCACATGTTATGTTTAGGTTAGGTTTAAGTTTCACATATTTCTTAATTAATTTAATATGCATATTTTAATAAATAGTTTGTATTTTTTTAACATTCTACTTTTATATCATTTTGTTTAAACCATAGAAATCTTAATAATAAGGCAATAGAAATGTCAAAGACGCGTGACCTTGTCGCCGCGCATCTGTCTAGTCAAACACAAGTGCGAGTTGAGGAATTGTCGTCTTAATGTCATCGCAAAAAGAATAATTTTGTTTGCAGGAATACAAAAAGTGGTATTTGAAAAACGGCGACATGCGTCCCAGTGTTAAAAGATAGTCGATAGCATTTCTATTGACTAGTTATTAAGATTTCTATGGTTTAAACTCTACAACATTATAATATTATAATTTCGTCACTGCTATTAACCAAAAAGCTGATTCAAATATAATTAATGGTTGCTACTTTATGTTTAATAAATTAACATAACAACATCACGCTATATCCAGAAGGGAGTGGCAGAGCTGTACAACACCCACATTTCACCCGTTACGTTAAGGTCCCATGGGATAAGGGGTGAGCCTATCGCCGTCCACCGGGCATTATTCCAACTCTGAGCTGCTATTGTGAATTTCCTGACGGAAAGATCACAAATAACACTTTGCCCGACCCAGGCATCGAACCCGAGACGAGGCCGTAATAATAGTAATAAATTAATTACATTTTGACAAACAAATGATTATCGATTTATCTATTTATCTATCAATTAATTATGTAACCATGTTTTCGCAAATAAATACATAGATTGATTGAACATTACTTATTATGAATTATTTTATTAATAACTTCTCTTGCCATTTCTTCTTGTCTCTCAGTCTATCTTAACAATACACTTAAATCTACTCTAATAATAGCGACTAGACAAATAGGTTCTCTATTGGTAAAAAAAGTAAAAAATAGGGGACTATCTATTACAATATATACACAACTATTACTAGATAGTAGGTAGGTGTAGATACATCTCTGCATCACCCAAAGGTTGACTGGTAAAGAATACTTTTAGTATTAAGTCCTTTGTACATTTTAGTGCATAAAGTTTAAATAAATAAATAAATATTAGCATATTAACGAGACTTCTTTGAAGGAAAAATTCGTAATGAGGCCATCCGACAAAGAACTATAGTTCTAAGTAACCGACATAGCTCGCAAAATAAGCTCGCTGAAGTGGCAGTGGGCTGGTCACGTCTCCCGAAGGACCAACAGCCGTTGGAGCAAACGAGTCCTAGAATGGAGACCGAAACTCGGCAGCCGTAAGGTAGGACGCCCCCCTGCCAGGTGGACTGACGACCTGAAGAAGGTCGCTGGAGGGGACATGATGCGGAAGGCGCAGGACCGGGTGTTGTGGCGCTAATTGGGAGAGGCCTATGTCCAGCAGTGGACTACGAGCGGCTGAATGATGATGATGATATTAACGAGCGCCAGATAGATTTTGTCGAATTAAGTCATATTTTTGTATGGGGAAACATGAGTAAAATGCGACATAATCTAACTCGCGCTCGTAGTCCCTAGCCCGACTTGTAGTCCTTCAATTAACACTTGAAATCTTTAAAAAGAGATTGTTTCTAAGTGAAGTTCATTCTTTCCATTCATTAAATATATTATTCAAATTATCAAATACGGGTGTTACTCACGTAATGTTGGTCTATTTAGTCGACCGCGGTTTCGCCTATACTATACTTTTAGTGCAAGACTGGCTGCGACTCAGGCGCTCTCTTGAAAATGCCTAAAAGTATAGTATAGGCGAAACCACGGTCGACTAAATAGACCAATATTACGTGAGTAACACCCGTATTTCATAATTTGAATAATGTTACAAACTCACGTCAGTTTTAATAAAAATCATTAAATATAATTTATAAATTTATGCTTATACTCTGTCCATTCCTTTATTTTCTTTTTGACAGATTACATTTAGGGATGCCTTCACACGTTACTGATTCGATTTGAAATCATAATCGATGTTGTCTAGGAAGAACTTTCAATCGATTAATTACATCGAAATGGTTTTGGTTCATTATTAATTATTCGTTTATTAGTAGTTTTTATTAGATGAAATAAATATACAAAATAATAATATAATAATAATGTCACATACTTAGTCTATGACGGTTTCCTAGTTACCTTTGTTTACATTTTGATATGTCATTCCAAGATTTCGACTTAATTTCTTGCAAATAATTATTCATGGAATCATGATACTATTATTATATTCTTTTTTTCATAAAAAATACAGACAATACACAAAAAAAAGTCAAATTTTTCTTTTTCATAATGATCGATTTATTTCATTTCACGATTTGATTTATAGTCTGTGGTTGTTTGTTACAAACAGTGAACTTCCCTAAAAAGTGTCACTTGTCAATAAAGTACATTATTATTGTAGTACATTAATAAGACAAAAAAAAACGGTAATTCATAGGCGTGATCTGTCAAAAAGAAAATAAAGGAATGGACAAAGTATAGAATTTGCTTTGTGCGATGGATGTAATAACGGAAGACAAAAGGTAATACAGAAGCAAATGAAGCGAAACAAGCAGAAATGTAGATTGCGCTGGTTGTTAACATCCAAATTTTTCATAACATAATTAAAGTATTAGGAGCGATTTTTAAGTATCGGTTTGGCGCGGGCTTCGAAACGTTGAGAAATCGCATGTTATTAACTGTCGCATCAAACGTCAATAGCTATTAATTAAACTACATAAATGATTAAAGTATTTGGAAATGAATTGCTCTTATGTGACTTTTAATATGCATAATACTAATTGTTATATTTTTCATTTGAAAAGATCATTCTCACCAGCTCTTCTTATGATGCAATACCTATCGGAGCTGGTACTTCGATTGATTTTAATCTAATTCTAAACAGTTGGACTTAAATTTATCTAAGCCCTGGTTATTTAAATTTTATTTTTATTTGTTATGATTTGACGTTTTCAAGCGTCCCCTGGAGCCTATGAAAGTAAATGATTTGAACTTGATAATTTTACCTATACCAACTTCAACATATTTGCTGTCATATCAGCGTGGCGCGGGGAACATGCGTCAAAAGTTTCGATTCTAAATGCGCGCCAACTTTATGACAGGTACATTTCGGTGCCTAAGTTGGCGAAGTGTTCATATAAACCCTACGGGGCAAACAAACGCACCGGAGTAATTTAAAATAAACATTACACTAATGGTCAGCGTTGGTTGTTGTTCCATCTGTTGAAAGGCGGGTCGGGCGTGGCGTCGCGGCGAGACATCATGTTGGAGTAGTGCAAGAGCGGCAACATCGCACCGCCGAGCACTAGCGCCCCGAATGTCGGCTTGTGGACTAGCCTGTATAGGAAATGTAATCTGGTAGAGATTGTCTATGTTTTATGTGTTACGAAAAAAATTTAAATGTTTGGGTCCTTGGCTTTAATTAGTAAATTTTGTGTTAAGACCTTATACAGTGCATTTTTATAAGAAATTCTCTATTTAAAAAATGACCAACTATACTCTGTCCATTCCTTTATTTTCTTTTTGACAGATTACATTTAGGGATGCCTTCACTCGTTACTGATTCGATTTGAAATCATAATCGATGTTGTCTAAGAAGAACTTCCAATCGATTAATTACATCGAAATGGTTTTAGTTCACCATTAATTATTCGTTTATTAGTAGTTTTTATTAGATGAAATAAATATACAAAATAATAATATAATAATAATGTCACATACTTAGTCTATGACGGTTTCCTAGTTACCTTTGTTTACATTTTGATATGTCATTCCAAGATTTCGACTTAATTTCTTGCAAATAATTATTCATGGAATCTTGATACTATTATTATATTGTTTTTTTATAATAAAATACAGACAATACACAAAAAAAGTCAAATTATTCTTTTTCATAATGATCGATTTATTTCATTTCACGATTTGATTTATAGTCTGTGGTTGTTTGTTACAAACAGTGAACTTCCCTAAAAAGTGTCGCTTGTCAATAAAGTACATTATTATTGTAGTACATTAATCTGACAAAAAAAAACGGTAATTCATAGGCGTGATCTGTCAAAAAGAAAATAAAGGAATGGACAAAGTATAAACTTCTGTGCTACTAAATAAACACAGTGATTATTTCTTCACAGTTCTAAATTGTCTTTTATTATTATATTGGTTGGTAGTTAGAAATTTTCAGCCTCAAATTTTGTGAAAATCTGTGCTAAGTAAGGGCAGTACTATGCGAGTCAAATGAGAACAGATTTTTCGGCAATTTTGAATGTGTTTGATGACCTGCAACTTCCTTTTTAAAAAAATAATTTACAATAGAGTAAATGGGACACAATTAATACGGCCGAAAAATATGTTCTTATTTGATACGCATAGTATAATAAAACTTACCAAGGAATAGACACGATGAAAAGCGTGTATGAAAATGATAGAACTAAGTTGATCCAAAACCTCGTACATCGCCTTAAATTACTTGATATCCACTGGCATTGCAGGACTGAAAGTAAAGAATAGTTTCATATAGACAACTCAGGAGTAAATGTGTTACATAACAATATAAAAATATGCAATGACAATAATATTTGTGACACTCATTGTCATAAGAAGAATAAAACAAGAAGACTTAGCTCCATATTCATAGCTGTTAGATATACCTTATTGACAGGATAAGCATATCACACACATAAATGAAAGTGACAGCTGTGTTCTATCTTCAAATGTCACTTATATTGACTGGTACCAGAAATATAATAATACTTACGTTACTAACTAAACCTAATGACCTAACGGCATTAATGTGGAGAGACGACTGCCGAGCCGAGCAACTGCGCATTTGCGCCTAAGTACAATTTGTAGCGTCAGCAGTCGTACGCTACAGTGTCACTTTTAAATTCGATCAGGTTATATTTTATGGGTCGGATAAGAACTATCCCGAACCTCAGAACCTGGCTCTTAATGTTATAATAATATTGTCGCCATCACACAACAAAGCCGGCAAGAACTCAATAGAAAGTTTTAGTCGGCAGGATATCACACATTATTAGCGGCCATTGCATAACTTAAATATACACTGTATATTATCAATTCATGTAAAATATAATAAACATAAAACTTACACAAAGTCACCCAATCAGGGTGTAAAGTCATGGCGGAAGCGAATACTTGCACAAATCCCAGTAGCCTGTACTTCCAAGTATGCAGGTTCACATCTCTCCTCTCCAAATCATGCAGCTGTTTCAAACTGTACGATCCCTTGCGAAGAAGTCCTAAAGGATCTGCTGTGGGAAATCTTACAGGGCTATACGCTTGTAGAACGCCACTTTCTACTACACCTACTGCTGTATACTGTAACATAAAATATTGAGAGTATTAGTAGCAATATTATTTCAAGTGGGATCAATAAGGACTATAGTTTTTTTTTTTTATTTGACCCTGTGGCGCTACTGTAGAGTAAGGTCTGTCAAAGTTTGTTGACAGACATTGATTTATCCTAACCATTGAGTTTTACGTTTTTATAGAGGCATAGTTTTGTAGGTCGTTTTGAAGACAAACATTTCAAAACATAAAAACGAATTTTTTGTTTCAATTTCAAGTGGGGACATTAATATGTTTGTCTCTTTTGCTCTCATACTTGCCCAAGCATTATGCACAAGTACAGTGGGCCAACGAGTTAGCTATGCAGGGCAAAAACTTCTAAGTCATAGTAAAGACTTACTACACCAGTTATGGATAAGTGAGTTACATATCTAAATAGTGGGTATATTACACTTATTAAATATGTAATTCACACATGTATATCTATTGCAGTCAGTTTTCACAATGGCGTAGAAGTTTTTGCCCTGCATACCTAATTGCTTGGCCCACTGTACATTCTCTGTAGCTCGAAAAAAGTTTGTCTTCTGAACACCCTAAAGCACTGTGTCTCTATAAAAAGGTATAAACTCAATGACCAAATAGCCAATAGTGACATTTGGTATATTGGGAGACGTCACGTTACTCTAGCATCCCTAGCGACGAATTCATACGCGATAGCCCTCATTGACTGACCATAGGAACCTTAAGCAGGCTCCAAACATTTGAGTGATACTACAAAATTTACATTTTTACAAATATAACCAAACATAACATTAAAACCAATGATATTATATAAAAACAAAAGCAGATATGTTATAAGCGCTCGCGCTGTGAATACTCAAATACGTCCCAATTGGGACGTCTTGTGTTTAGTTTGCGTGTGGCCTGCGTCGAGCGCAGTCACGTGCGTACCACTGAAGTGCAATCATTAAAACTATAGCTATCTCTTTCATTTGCGTGCTATTTCGTATCTTTTGTTTTACTTATCAGTTACATTTGTCAATGTGTGCAATTTGGAATAGCTCGGAACGGATCGCAAAGTGAAATCGTAATTTCTATGAACGTAACATATCTATAGTTCTATAATATCATTGATTAAAACAGTACAAAGAAATAAAAAATTGTTAACTTACAATCAGAAATAAATTAACTTATTAAGATAATCATATTTTTAACACTTATGAGCCACAATCACAATTTTGTTATCCTTTGCTGTACTTGTTTTGATGTGATTGGGTGTTTTTTATTTGTCTCGCATTTACAAGATAAAGCTTTAAATGAATGTTGAGTATGTGATAACTAACTGTTGCCACTTTTTAAATACATCGCATTATACATAGTTTATCTACATTATATAGTTTCATTGTGGATAAACACATAACTGCATGATGACTATGATATTTCCAATTGATTTATGTATAGCATTTAACCATTCTTAGCAATCTAATACAAAAATTTGTTTGGTCTTAAAGCGGGATTTGATCTCGCAACTATAGGATTCCAGCCTATCGCTTTACCACACAGCCATCAGAGCCCTACTCCAAATCCACAACATTGTTTCCAAAGCTGTTCCACTAATGGAAAATAAAGTACCATAATTCCACTTACAATATCATCCTCACGGCCAGCATAAGAGAAATGAATCCTCATATCTCCAACCTCATGTTCCAGGGCACTCTCGCCATGGTAATAGAAACCTGAGTGCAGTTTGATGTCACTTCTCTCTGGCCTGGAGTCTGACCAGATCTCGTAGTAGTCATTCACTTTGCGCTTAACATCTATGCCTGAAAATCAATTAGTGCTACCATTTATTGTAATGTTAATAATAAATGACTCTGTATAGAAAAGGAAGTGGCAGGCTAGTGAAATAAGATACATATAATATAATAATAATAATAAAATATATTTAATTAAGTGACTAATGACTCATAATGTTAGTAGAGCCCATATACTATGTTTGTAAACAATACAATTAGAAACTTATTATAAAAAAGCGAGATGAGCACAAAGTTCATCGCCTTGCCGCCATCCCATGGGAAATGGCGTTTTCAGGATGCTGTTTGAGCTACCCCTACATAGCGTATAGAATATAAAGATAAAGCCAAAATGGCTAGGCAGTTGGACTGTAATGAATCATAACATGTCCTAAATGACTGATAAAACAATTGCATATTCGTAACAAATGTAATTATGGTGATATCACCTGCTATCACATCAGCCCTAACATAACACATGAAATGCCCCAACAACACATCGTATTGTAGTGTGCCGCTCAGTAATATTATTACAACAGAACCACTGTTATTTTTAATATCAAAAAACATTAGTATGAACATTAGAAGTGGGTGTTAACAACCTCTGCGGCACCCTTCTGGGTCGTATAGGTGTGATGTAATGTTGTTGTTGTTGTTGTTGTTGAAAAACTACAACATTATGATAACCCAATATGAAAATAAAATAATTTTAAATTATTTTCTTAATATGCTTACCTAAGTACAACCAACCAATTTTAACATTCTCAGATATGTGAGTCTCACTGAAGAGTGGCATAGAAGCTGGGTTGTGATGCCCCTGCCTTATGTAGAACAGTGATGACTCTACCACATAGTCTCTCCAGTCCTTGTGGTACCAGTATGTCTTGTGAGATTCTTCTGCTGGCTCACTTAAGAAAGTCTCTTGTTCCCTGAAAAACAAATACATTTGATAATTTACATAGCAGTTTAACATTGTTTGGGATGTTGTTTTTGTTTTTGGGTTCAACCATAACTTAAAAAAAAATTATGCAAATTCCGACTAATCTTGTAATAAATCATCTCTTAAAGCAGGTATGACAAACCTTTATTGATGGATGTGCCATTATATTATAAATGAAAAGGGAACCATGACTTGCCCAATTCAAAGATTTTTTGGCTCTTGCCTCTCTATATGTTGTGCTGAAGTAAAAAATATTTGTATGCTTGCCAATGGTTCTTTGCTGTTTTAAAGTATAAATACCTAATAATTATTACCCTTTTGGCTTTACCTTATTTGGATGAATAAGTATATTCCCCATACAAAACATGTTAAGCATAACTTACGTAGACTCTTCAATCCATTGGTACATCTGTACCCTCTTCCTAAGCTTCACTGCCTGCACCTGAATGTTGTAGTCAGGCTCAGAGATGGGCTCCAGTATTCTCAATGGCCCTACAATGTGCACCACGCGTCCTTCATAACGAGCGGATTCATCACCTGTATGTACATCAATACTTTCTGCTGCTGCCACCAACTCCTCTAACATCAGATTACTTTGAATTGTCTGACTCTGAAAATCCATTATTTATAAAAATAATAATTTATTTGAAAATGGTTGTTACAGAGTGAGAGAATGCGTTCTTACCTCAGACCAAACCAAAAAATAGGTAACTCCAGTAAACAAAACAAGACTCATAATCGTGGTCAACCATGTCATTCTGAAGTGGTTTCTTACGGCGCTCCAATCCATCTGCAATTAATAATTTTGTTTTTTACAAGGTTCTTACACTTAAAAAAGAATACAAAAACGGAAAGAAATTCACAAAGAATATTCTTGACACCTTAACTATATACGAGTGTTTCTTGTCTCAGAGTAATATGGTATTTTTCATACACTAATCTAAGTATTTCTTGTAAATGATTATTTAATTGAATAATTTGAATTTATCACAAAATCTAACCAAACCCTCCATGGCTATTTGGTTTTGGAAATGTCAAATTTGACAATCTGACTGACAAATTATTATACGTGCAGAAATTCAATTACATGAATAAGCAATAAAGAAAAGTTGCAATAATTTACAAAAGTTTCTAATTAAAATGCCATCGTTGCTAAAATTATAGTATTTTTTTACATACCATGATTGCTTCTAAACTCAAAACTTGAGATATATTTTAAAAGACTGAAAGTGGAACCGATATTCATGGATGGTGACTTCTATTTTCTAACAGATTTATCAATTGTCTTGTCATTTGTCATTTGTCAAACTTGTCAAGAGGTATGGAAGAACTTTGTTGTTGTTTACATTTTTGCAACAAAATGTAAATTGTTTATTTTAATAAAATAATAAGTAAATGAATATAGTCAATATGCGTTCCTGCATAAAATACGTAAGAGCAGCTGCAGGCACCCGTGTTCACCCAAACAATTTTACTAAAATAACCTGTAAGACACATTATCACAGTGTTCCTTTTTTAGAGTTCTACAAAAAAACAACAGGTAACCATAAACATATTTTTTTTAAATTATTAAATAATTTAATTTTACCGTTGATTGTTAATCCCTGCTAAGATAACGTAAATAATTGGATAAATAATAGGATAGCAGTGCTGAGTGTGCTGACAATACAATTAACATAAAGCTGTAATGCTTAAAGAACTTTAAACATTTAAATAATTTATTTCATAACATCATGTTTTACAGGTGAAACAATTCCAGATGACTATTTTCAAATCCTAAAGAAGAGGCATCCACACATTGATGAGATAAGCCATGATCGCATACAGTGCACTTTACAGATATCTCAAAAGTTTGGCATCTCAGCCGTGGAAGCATGCCAACATCTCCACCTGTTCAACATGAACCCCATTACTATGGACAACTACGGAGAAATACTCAAGGAATGTGGTTTTATTAATGTTTCTCCTAAACATATAATAAAGTAAGTATGGGCTAGAGTACTCCACTCCATGAAGTAACAAGAAATTTACTTTCTCAATTTTTAAAATCTGTTTCATAGTTTTTATTTGCTTGTGGTGCCCGGGTTCAGGCTAGTGGTGAGCCGCCCTGCTTGTTTCATTATTAGGTACTTAATATTATTATTTGTTTAATTCATCTCATTTAATAACTACTAAAGTTGCAAGTAGGGCGGTGTCAGCACTGGCTGGGCCTTGGGCATCACCAATAATTGTACATCCCTTAATGAGAGAAATAAATAAAATGTTTAAGTTTATGTTGTGTAAGAGATAACAGTGAAATAAATCGTAACTTGACTGAATATTATAGTGTTACAATTCAAAGGTAAAATTGAACAGAGCTGTCAGTTTATTTTTTAAATTGAATCTTCTTTTTCTTCGTTGTGTCAGTGGCTGAGTCAAATTTTATTTGACTTGCCATTGTGGTGAAAGGATTAGCCATTTCGCTTTAGAGAACTCGCGAATTGCCCAGGGTGCGCCAGACGTAGGGAATCATTGTGTACGTCACTCGTGGAGGCTATGATTGTAACTGTGTTATATCCTTTGAATAACATTTACTTGACATTGTGAAACTATCCCTTAAGTATTAAGAACCTTTCATAGACCCTTACAACTTTGTATCCCCAACCCTTGGTACACAATAATAACATAAACATAACATAAACATAACATAACATGCACCTATATGACCCAGAAGGGTGTGGCAGAGTTGTATAATACCCACACTTCCCTGTTATGTTTAGGTCCCATGGCATATAGGGGGTGAGCCTATCGCCATCCACCAGACACTGTACCAACTCCATGCTGCAATTATGAATTTCCTGACGAAAAGTTCACACACTTTTGGTCGGTTCGAATCGAACGCAAGACCTTGCGGCGACAGGACCATACGCTCACCACTAGACTATCAAGGCAGTCACACTACTAAACAAATATGATACTTTCAGATATCACACGCTAGTGAAATCCCGAACTATAGCCAAGTTGAAAAAAAGTGGTGCATTACCCAAAGATACTGAAGTTGAAAGAAGTATTTTAAACAAATTAGAAGAATGGCCAGATAGTAAAAGTTCTCAAAACTTAGATGATTCTCAGTCATCAATTTGTAAGTAAATTTAATATATAGAAAGTAGTTAATACACCAATCAATTATTCTACCAATATAAACCTGCTTATTTCTATCTTAACACAAAAATTAGGAGGGTCAACAGCATTATCAGTAATTTGCATTATTACAAAATTATAAATGGATGAGTTATTGAACATCGATTGAAGTGTCTGTTTTTAATGTTAAAATAACAATGATTATTCAAGCTGGTATAGTTGTATGCACTATACCTTTTACTTAAACATAGTTGTTTAATTTTTGTGTCTGTCTGTCTGTTTTTATAATCTTCTAAAGGACTGGATCGAATTTGATAAAATTTTAGATGCAAGATTACAAAACGCGTAACATAGGCTACTATTTATCGATGTACCTACCACGCAGACGAAACCGCGGGCGAAACTTATTTTGCTTGTTTGATAGCGCTTATCTCAAGAACTACTGGTTGTTTTTTTTTTGTATATCATAGTTTAACTCTCAATTTGAAGGTCTTTAAATGTTTAACATTACACTAAACTGTAGCAGTAATGTTGAACGCGGGTCAAAGTGCGCTAACAGCTTCTACCTAATACAACAAATTCCATGTAGATGAAATAAAATAATGTTCTCTCAATAATATTGTTAGATTATAAAAATAAATAAAAAATAAAAAGCATTTATTGACTCAAATTAATCACAACAATGTTTGCGTAAGGTATGACAATAGAACATGTTTGATACAAATAGTACTGATACTGATTCCCAAACTAAGCTATTGCTTGTATTTTGGGAGACAGCGTTCAGTTGTGGAGTATGACTCTATGTTACATTAATATATTTATAATTATGTTGAAACATTGTTACATTTATACATCGGGACAAAAAAGAAATATAAAATGAAAACATAACAATAAAAAAGGTCAAGGAAAGGTCATTAAACGTGGGTTGTGTGTTTGCGCGCGTGTGTGTGTGTGTGTGTGTGTGTGTTGTTTACAAAATATTTATGTTAAAACTCTATTCTCATCTTCATTTTCAGTATCAGTGCGCATGAACATACTAGAAAGATACCTATTCTGGAAGTTGTCCATAACTCCAGAAGAGTTTCAAAAATACTGCAAGAACTATTTGCCTTTAAAACATAAGCCTATGGTGGATATCCAAGAGGCAATCAACTTAGCCAAGAATGATATCAACTTCGACAATGAAGGAATTAGAAGAAATGGCTTCATTTTATCTGCTGATCCTTTACATACAAAACTTTTGTTAGAACATGTTAAAACACTGGCTGGTATGGATATCAGGGAGGCTATAAAGATGGAACCTGCTATTTTAAAGAATAACTATAATGCTATTCTACAAATTAGGGATATTGTAGAGGTAAGCTGATGCAATATTATATGGCATGGTTTAAGTCATGTTAATGGAACCAAGGTTCTGTCAATAATGGGGGATGATTTCAACCATCACCAAGGTCAACTTTCGCCTTATACTATGATATAACTTTCTTGACATCTTTTTTTTAATATCTCCCAAAGCCATGGTGATTCAATTCCCATATTTGTTGATTGTTTTAACCTATTTTAGAGGTACAAACAATTAAACATTTACCTTTTATAAATAAGTCAGGCGGTCACTGACCTCTGAAGCTATTATAATTAAATCAAATTGTTATTTTTAATGTACCTAAGTATAATAAGTATGTATCATGTACAGTGGGCAAAGCAGTTAAGTATGCAAGGCTAAAACTTCTGCATTCAGTGAAGATTGACTATTCTAGTTATGTTATTGTAAAGATACATATTTAAAAAGTGTAAAATACCAATGGTTTAGACTTTGTGTGCAACTCACATATTTACAACTAGTGTGGATAGTCTTCACTATGCTGTGGAAGTTTTCGCCTTGCATACCTAATTGCTTGGCCCACTGTACAATGAGTTGTGTGATTTCTCTTATAATGTTCTTTTTATTTCAGGAATATAGAATATGTAATGAGGCACAGTTGAGAGGTTTGAAGGTGTATTGCATGCGGCCCGAGACTGTACGACAGCGCCTAGAAGAATTAACTAATTCTAAAGAGTACCAAATGTTTTCCACTAATCCAAGGGTAAATAACATTTGTTATTCAAAATATATTTATTCTTTAGTATTTATGTCATCCCACGTTAGTTTAAAAAATATTTTAAGTATTATCAAAACAAGCTTATAGGTATACTAAGAAACAAATGAAAAAATTATAGGACCGGCAGGATTTGAACCTGCAACCTTCTGCATACCGGGCAGCCGCTTTAACCAACCAGCTACGTACAATCAGCTAAATTAGAAGTTGAATTATCGTACGCGTTCATTCTTTACAATATTTGTGCTGAATGTAACTTCGCTATGTTGGTTTGTATCCTACTTAAGATAGGAACAAATGGATGAACTGGACGTCATAAAATTACGTAACATACAGTTGAGAAATTTACAGTCCTGCCAAGAGGCGACCGTAGCTAATTGGTTAAAGTGGCTGCCTGGTATGCAGAAGGTCCCACCATTTTATCATCTGTTTCTTAGTAGAATTTGCTAAGCATAGCTAAATGCTGTAAAAAAACAATTAAGTACTTCAAATAGATATCCCTACATCAATGTCTTTGTTGTTAAAACCTCGAGATTGATTGTTGTTACCACAGAAACATCATCATGGTCTTCTAATCCTAAAACAACTTGTTTTCAGGTTCTTTACATGGTCATTCATAAGAAGAAAATGATGAATCGCCTTTCTAAAATAGAGACAGCAAACAAACAATGCTTCAGCCTTAATCATCTTGTATCATCTAACAAGATTTTCAATACGTAAGTATAGGTGACACCAAATAAATTGGCGGTGCTGGAGTGAGCTGCGAAAAAGAGTTGTCTTTTTCCTCTAGCGTCT
Source organism: Hypena proboscidalis (assembly GCA_905147285.1). NCBI lineage: Eukaryota > Metazoa > Arthropoda > Insecta > Lepidoptera > Erebidae > Hypena > Hypena proboscidalis. The sequence continues at coordinate 13,201,724 of LR990128.1, read as the reverse complement.
AACGTTCTGCGAGCGACTGAGACAGCGCATTGTTGTAGTTATTAACTGCCTCAAAACTTGATGCTCAAAATATTTTCGAGTAAATAGCTCACGATCACAAGTATCCATCCATGTTATAACTAAAACAAAAAAAAAACCGACTTCAAAAATTAGGTAAACTAAAAAGCAAAAAATAAATTTACTTCGCACAAAATAATACGTTTTTTCATTTAGTTAAATAGAAATTATTAAAATATTTATTTTATAATTCTGAAGTCGGTGCAAAACAATCTTGCTTCAAAAACCGACTTCAAAAATTAGGTAATTAGTTTACCTAATTTTTGAAGTCGGTTTTTTTTTTGTTAAAAATTATTTTATTTTACGATTTTAAGTGATGGGTAGACCGAGCAAGATTGTTTCTCGAATGAGGAGACGACGGTTACTTGAGACGGAAAACTTATTAATAATAGACAAGAATTAAATCCTTTCGCCTGACAATTGAGGGTCACGACCTTCCATCATCAGCTCATTTGACACAATAACTAGCAGTAGGAATACGCGTACAGTAGTGAAAGAATTATCCTTTAACTCCTAACTATTGAGGAGTTGACCTTCCATCATCAGCTCAACCACATAAAATTATTGCGACCAAGCGTAAATTCTGGCCTCGATTAATAAAATATGAGGGTTGCCCCCGATTTCTCTGGGGTCCCATCATCAGATCATGACATGCTGACAATGGGACCACCTTTGAAATATCTCCGTTCCAACAGCTCACTTGACATCATAACTAGCAGTCTGAATATGTGTACAGTTGTGAAAGAATTATCCTTTAACTCCTAACCATTGAGGAGTTGACCTTCCATCATCAGCTCATCCACATAAAAATACGTAAATACTGGTGCAGCTTTGAAAAACACACTAAAAACATTACATGTGCCTATAAAATTCGAGGGTTTCCCTCGATTTCTCTGAGATCCCATCATCAGATCACGACATGCTGACGATGGGACCCTTTTGGAATCATCTCCTGTCCAACAAAAAAAGAATCATCAAAATCAGTTCATAAACGACGGAGATATCCGTGAACAAACATAAAAAAAAAAAGCAACATATATACGAATCGAATTGAGAACCTCCTCCTTTTTTAGAAGTCGGTTAATAAAAAAATAGCTATGATTTTTAACTTACGCGTTGCATGATTAAAGCAGTGACGGGAATTCACGCGATCATGTAATATTTACATTTTATTCTAGACGTTTCGGCAATAACCGCCGCTAGAACCGTTCTGCTTGCGACCACGGCCAGTGTAATCCGTCTGCCGAAACGTCAAGCCTAATAATAATGCATGATCACGTTAATTGCCGTTAGAGTTAAGCTATCATTTTTACGTGCAAAACGAAAAATTTATTGCATTAAACTCGGACAAAGCTTAAGCTAAAATAGACCTTATTTCATTACAGTTACATCAACAGTTTCGGTGACAAGGTTTGCGGTCGCGACATCGCCGTGCTAATAACTTCATCTCTCCACAACCTGAGGAAGGATACAAAGCAGACAGAACTTAGGTCAGCCTTATTGAACAAACTGAGAAGACACAAGTTTTGGCTGCACGCCGCTATACATGTGATTGACCAAAACATACAGTTCCTTAGGGAAAGATTCCAAGATCAAGTTATATTTGATAACTGTCAGATATTATTGTACCCTGTGTAAGTATTGATTTTCTTTACAAAACTTATTGGCAACATTTCGCTAGGTGTATTATACATACCATACTGCAACTCTTAGGCTGACACACGCACACGGCAGCAATATGTGTCCAGTCAGCGCGCCCACACGCCCAACGCCCGCCTAATAAAGAGGACGCCAAACCTAGGGACCCAGGGACCCCTGCTACTGACAATTTCCTATTAGAAAACTTAATAACACTATTTGAATCTGAAACCTGTCGGTTAGTGGCCAAAAAAGCTTTTGAAAACTGCTTTAAGTCTTTCATGACACGGAGATATTGTACCATAGTCATTTGTTTTAATCTGATCCATAACTCACTGTTGATTAGCACGTAGACTCCGACCGTTTCTTACACTTGTTTTACCAGGTGCTTACGCACTAGACGCCGGTCACCCAGGCAACTCGCCCTATATTTAAGTCTAAGAAACAGTTGAAAAAGATATGGGACCGGCAGGATTTAAACCACTCAGCTACGGTCGCTTCTTGCCAGGACCCCAAATTTCTTAACGGTATGTTACATCATTTCGTGACAGGTTCAAGTTTCAAACCCTGCCGGTCCCATATCTTTTTCAACTGTTACTTAGTATAATTTGCTAAGCATAGCTAATTGCTATAAAAATAATCAATTAGAAACTATATTTAGGTCGTCCTGTGACCGATTCGCCGGTGGCTGGTCATCAGTGTAATGGGTCTAACGGTCGCCGTTGTCAGTGTGTAAAGGCTTTATATCAGTGTTTTTTTTAAACCTGACTTAATTTTTACAGTCGAGACGTGGAACAATACATAACCGTGTTGCTCTCCATGCGAGAAGGCAAGCATCGTCCCGGCAGCTCGTACGACCTCAACTACAGCACCCTGAAGTTCAGTACCCTCACCGATGACCAGATGCTGAGCCTCGTGCTGTATGAAATAGAAAAGAAGTACCACTTCAGCGGAGATGGGATATGGTGCAAGCAGGACGCGGTGCTCGACTCGCAGGCTTTGAAATGACATTATCTGAGTTCGCGAGCGCGATTAAAAAATACAATGACATGATATTTTATAAAAGCATTTTTGTCGATTGGTATACAGGTGTCAAAATTTACGACTTTAAACTGGAATCGAGTAACAGTATAGTAAGTTATGAACTTGTGGCAGTTATCAGAAAAATATGTATTTTAATATAGTGATGTGCATTTTTAGAAAATGATTTACTATTAATATGTAACTTAGATTTTTGTTAATATGCTACCCGGTGTTTGTCTTGTGGTTTGCGTATGCGCCTCTCACCACGAGGTCTCGGGTTCGATTCCTGGGTCGGGCAAAGTGTTATTCGTGTACTTTCCGTTAGGAAATTTACAATAGCAGCACGGAGTTAGAATTTGCCATGGGACCTAAACATAACATTTGAAATGGGACATTCTGTATGTGTATTTGAAAAATTGGGTGAAATACTTTTCTAAACGTGCCACTGTACGCTATCTCTTTTATCTGTGCCATTTGTGCTCTGATATCCATCAAAAAGGAAAAGTAATGCAAGCTCTTGGTATTGTTTGACAGATTAATAGGTGAGGCCTTAAACGAGTAGCTAATAAGGAGTGTAATTATGTAAGTAAATGTATATAGAGTATATAGGAACGTAAGAAACATAGCCATGAATAAAAAAGTCCAATAAGCACATTGTATTATAATTTCTCCTGTTCCTTAAAATTTAATTTTACAAAATATCTAGCTTATTGCTCTCGTAAACTTAAGATAAATGCTATAATAAAACTAAGCATACACATGCAGCAAAAATAAGTAAATTATAATTATTCTAATTATTAATGTACCCTGCTATTTAAAGTTTATTAAACCGATTATATTAGCAGAGGTAAATTTTTGGTAAAAGCTGTGGTTCCCTTCTATTAAATATATTAATGGGATTATGAATAATATGATTTATACTCTGGAGATCAAACTGTTAACATAATTATCATAATTATAGCTAAAACAAGCAAGTAGTTGACTGGCAACAAAACAGGGCGAGTCTCTAACTTTAAATATTGAATTTATTTATTTAAACCCATTATATAGTCATTACTCGATTCTCAAGTTAAATTTATTACAATCAAAGCTAATTTTGGGGGCCGGTTTATTTGTTTATGTATGGCAACATTATAAAAATAGCACATAGGTTGATAGAGAGTGCTTTTTTTATGTAACAATTGTGTGGCAATAAGACCAGATCTGCAGTTATTATTCCAAAAAAATACCTTCGAATTTGCCGATATGAATGACGATGACAATTTAAATCTGATCACCAAAAGGATTTAGAGGTGTGTCCGACTCGCCCCGTTGAATTGTGCTGTCATTAATATTTAATTATAAAATAAAACTTTGTAATTAACATTATTAAATACTGCCCGGCTTGTTTCTAAACATGTGATTGATTTATTTAAACATGTGATGTAAGTAAGAGTGATATTTCATCAATCTATTGAAGGCCAAATGGTCAAAGAGTCGACGTCATTTTACTTGTTTTGCGAAATAGAACCTATTTTTATTAAAATTGACATGAGTTTGTAACATTATTCAAATTATGAAAAACGGGTGTTACTCACGTAATGTTCTATTTAGTCAACCGCTGAGTCGCACGTGTCGCACTCTCTTGAAAATGCCTTAAAGTGTAGGTGAAACCGCGGTCGACTAAATAGACCAACATTACGTGAGTAACCCGTATTTCATAATTTAAATCACGAAATAAAACCTGTTACTTAATCTATTAAACCAATAGATCGATGTTGGTTGTGGCATTCCAACGAACTGCATCTACTCTATACTATCTACTATACAATGGGCATGGTGAAAGATCCATAGATAGTAAAATATAGGATACCTTATCAAAATATAGGTAAACATAAACCTTGCAAGAATTTTTAGTTACATACTATAAATCTAACTCATTTTATGATCATTGATAGTATCATGGGCGAGTCCACTTTTAAAGTACGAAATTATTAAAAAATAATTTTATCATTAAATTACCCACACAATTTTTAGCAACTTTTGTAACAAAACCATTTTCATAAACGCAATATTTGATATAGCTATAAAACAATATTCATAACTTCACATACAAAATACTTAAGCGTGACGTCACGCCATTGTAGCCGTTTATTTGGATCGTTTTGGCGAGTATTATTCATGTGAATTTAAAATAGTATCATCTCAGGCAGCTTATGTGTACACAAAATAATTATTTTAATGATGTGTCTAATATCGAGAGATGTTTCAATGATGACTTATTTCATCATGCCCATTCTGAGGGGCGTCACACCATGCAAATGTAAAGTAGATCAAATTCTCTCTAGAATTCTAAAACAAACAACTGTGGTGCATATAAAAAAATAAAGGGTTTCATGTATATGTGTATAAAAATGAAGGCCTTCATTTTAAATTATTATTTTATTCTTATACAACTTTCTTCTTTCTTTTCAACGTATTTGGTGAAAGAGAGAACTTGGTGCAGTTAGTTCAAATGCCACAACTACTAACTTTGATTCTATCATATATTTTTTTGTTACAGTACAGTTTCTATTTATTTGCCAAATTCACTTTCACTATCATGACAAGCCGCAAATTGTGAGGCATAACTTATAGAAAAATAAATAGAAATTAATGTATTATTCAACTACGCTATATTCGAACTACGCACCATTTGGATGCTATACCCAATCGGGCAACTTAATTCATAATATTTTGGCACAAATGGTTCACGTGAATCCTATTTACAATATTCTATCTAACTTATTATACAGAGTGTAAATGACATTGTGACGAAGCCACTTACCATTTATTCAGGACATGATTTATTGATTTCATGACATTGGGTGCAAAAAAAAACAACTGAAAATTCCGATTTTTTCGACTGATAATGGAAGAGTACCGTTACCTAAGACTATCCCAACATTTGCAATTTTTTTATCAATTAGGAGTTTTTGATGGCATGTTTCCCATTAAAAAAGTTTTCGTAAGCTAATTCTCATACATTTGAGATTTTCATTTACCGTAAAAAAATTTAAGACCGATTTTCCAGTGTGTGAAATTTCCGATGTACAGTTTTTGCAGTCGGGGTCTTAGAATCATTTTCTGAATCATTGGTAAGCGGCTTCCTCACGAAATCATTTACACCCTGTATGTGAAAAAGTGTTGGGTAAATACTATGGATGCTTTCTGTTTGAGCGTTAGTAAGATTTTATTCATATTTAAGTTGAAAAATAGTATACCTAAATTATTGCAAGCATCTGCTGCGCAAACAGCTCTATACTTTTTTTTTATACAGCTAACAAAATGTAGAATCTAACTAAAATTATGAAGAGAAAAGTTCTTTTTGATTATTTGTACCGAATATGTTCCGGAACTACTGGATCGATCTTGATAAAGATAAGAGTAGTGTGGAGATAGTTTAAGATCCCAGAGACAACAAAGACTACTTTCTGTCGACAAAGCACGCGAGCAATAAATAAAAATAATTAAATAGTGACGGTTTTAATGTCAAAATAACAATATCTATTCAAGCTGGAATAGTTGTTTGCACGATATCTTTGCCTAAAATGCAGTTTTTAATTTTATTTTCTGTCTTTCTGTCTATTTGTATCACCAAATTTTCTAAACGACTGGACCAATTGTACTAAAATTTTAGATGCAAGTAACTGAATACAGGGCGCGTAACATAGGCTACTTTTTATTGGTGTAACTACCACGCAGACGAAACCACGGAAGAAAGTTAGTTTGTTTGTTTGATAGTCTAACTCTCAATAAAGATATTTGTATATTTATCCTTTAGCTAAACTCCACAGGAGCGGAGCAGTAAAGTTGAATGCGGGATAAAGCGCGGCAGCAGCTACTACTTAATACAACGCATTCCACGCGGACGAAGTCGCGGGCAAAAGCTAGTAACAAATTAAACTGGACCTTTTAAAACCTTCCATTATACTTAAATTATTCAATTTAATATTATGTATGTCCTATGTCTATTCTATAATTAATCCCCCAACCATAAACATTGCCTAGCTTGAAGATCTCAAAAATGTTTTTCTCTGTATCCAAATAACTAAAACGAATAGTACCTATAACCTAAACAGAAAGCACCCAACAATCTTAAAACTAATACAAAGAAGTTGCAAACTCCAACACCATATCGTAACGAAACGTTCAACAATAGGCAGGTCTACGTAAAGGTAAGGCACAAGGAATGCACGAGAAGCGAAGTCCACGAGTATTTTACTCTCCGAATAACCAAATATCCGCACTAACCACTAAAATAATAATCTGTTTCCTAAAAATTACATAAAACCTTATAAAATACATAATTAAAGGCACGTTTATAACTAATTACCTGTTTAAATAAGTAAATATTTACAAGTATTGCAAAAACTTTTAAACAGCATAATTTATAACTACAAAAATATAAAATTCATCCTTAATTAAATCAATGCTTAATTAAATACATTTTTAATTTCGTTGTTAATTTAGTATCGATTTATTTCACACAAATCCAGTCACCAAAGTTAGTGAACTAATTTGTATAGAATAAATGCCTTGTAAAAAAATACTTTTAGGTATGATTTATGATCGTCTTCGTAGTCAAGAATCAGGACAGAATACTAGCAAACGCGATCCATCCATACATCTTTCTATCTTTAAACATTCACTTATCTCTTTCAGCCCCGTACCTACTGTCCTCAATCTCAACATTGTTGCTAATACTCCCTTTCGAAATTACCCTGGCTTATACCTCTAATACTAGAGTAATTTCGAAAAGGAGTATTTCAATTCAAAAAAGGAGGCAACGTGGTGTAACCTTGTCCCGTGCTCGGCTCCATTTTCACCACGACTGGCTGTGAAAGGTCCGAGTGACGGTCCATCTCGTAGTGTTTATCATGTGGTACCATTGCGCATTTGTCATAGTCCTCAGTGGGAGCGCCGTATCGAGGAGGTTCTTCCTGCAATGCACACGCGGAGTACTTATCCTCATGATCATGTGTGCGGTACTCGAGCTTTTCTTCATGACCATGTGGTTCCATCTGAGGAGAGTGTGCTGCCATCATTGGATAATCTCGAACACCTAACGGCGGTGGACTACCCTCTCCGTATTCATAGGAATGTCTCGGAGCAAACATCTGTCCATCGTGTCCATTAAGCACTGTCGTGTAAGAGTATGCAGCCGGTTGTGCATTGAAGCCTGGGTACCCGCCGCTGCTTGATGATAGAAGATGGTGCGAGGAAAGTTCGTAGGAATGCTGGTAAGACCAGGAGTCGGCTGGAGCTGGGAGTCCGTTCTGAGGGAAAGCTGGCAGGTTGCCACCGATGCCGGCGAACCCACCGCCTAAGGTTGTAGAACTGGGTGAACTGGAGCCGATGTAGCCTGTCTTCCGTGGTGGTTCACGTTTGCGCCATTTCGCTCTTCGGTTTTGGAACCAAACCTTTTAATATGAAGACAATGTTAGTATACAAACCAAATGATTATTAATTTCAGATAAAACATAGTATTCATTGATATTAACTAACCTGTACTCGTGATTCAGATAAGTTGAGTTTGAGAGCCAGCTCCTCCCTTGCGAAGACGTCTGGATAAGGTGCGCGCTCGAATGCTCGCTCCAACTCTTCTAATTGATATGCCGTGAATGTAGTCCTGTGGACAAACGATTAAGTTATCAGCACCATATAGACGACAACTCTGAGCAAATACCCAACTCCTTTATTTTAGAAGTTTATTTATTCTAACAGAGTAAGAAGTCATAAATTTTAGAGATCCATTTCAAAACAATATCAGCGTACTCAATTATACATTCACAAATAAATGCATTTTTATCAACGTGCTCGACATCTAGTCATCTACCATCTGACGCGTGCAATATGGCTGCGGGTGCTGGCATGCGCACGCGCCGAAATTGATTGACCGTGAAACGAAATTCACCCCCGTCGCGCCACTACCTCTAATTGCCTGCCAATTGACTTTAAATCCATAGTGGTAAAATTAATTGCAGCTACGTTTTATTTCGTATTTATTTCAACACCTCATTTCGGATATCATGGTGGGCTTAAAAAAATAAATTCCGGAACTGAATTAGGGTTTGGTTACACGGAAATTAATGAGAAAACGTTGCGAAAAAAAGTGAATCTTTGGCATTAGAGACTGTTTGAATATAACAGATACCTATTGTGCTTATTGGAGTTGGTATAGAAAAAATTCGAAGAAAAGTGCTCGTTTAAATCGGTATGCGCTTTTGACGACAAAAAGAAAACATTTGCAGGATACTTTCCCTTTACATATTGCTGGTATTAGTAACTAAGTATTAGAGTTTGTCTCCATTATTAGTTTTTAAAAACCTACATCCCAGAATTCATAACGGTTAAAGTTTAAACTACATAATTGCTTAACAGATATCTCCACAGCGATCTCTGAGATGGTGTTGCAACACATTCATGTAATCATACCCTCCATTCACAAGATGATGAGATAAGGCAATTGACTCCCCGCAGCCATACGGGTAATTAATCTCAACATTTATGACGGGTACACACTGTCGCCAAGAGAAGAAACATTGTAACGTCCCTTTCCTTATATAGAAGAGAGAGCGAGAAGCTTAGGTCAGAAGGCGAGAATGTATACCCGTTATCAAATATACAAGACGCCTTTGTTGTTAGTTATTATTTGTCGTCAGCATCTAGTGTTGTAAGGAATAAGGGTGCACCCGCTGAGGTTTAAATGTTACGTGTAGAAGGGTGTTGCACCGTAATAAATTTGTTATACTGGGTGGCGCAAAAGTAAAGACCCTATTTGGTTCAGCTATAACATTTTTTCTAAATTAGAAAACTAGATTTAGATTTTTTTAAATGTATATTTGTGCCATTAAATTTCGTACCATTAGGATTTAAAGATGATGTCTTTTAAATGGTGACCTCCAGAGTTGATACACCTTGAAGAGGATGATTTTCCTTCAAAATTGGTTATGAGTGACGAAGCGCATTTCCATCTCTCAGGGCATGTCAATAAGCAGAATACTCGGTTCTGGGGCACTGATAATCCGCGCATTATTCAAGAAACACCTCTACACCCACTAAAAGTTACTGTATGGTGTGGCATCTGTGTTGACAGAGTGATCGGACCCTATTTTTTCGAAGACGCTGGAGGCAATGCGATAACTGTCACTGGAGAACGCTACAGAACCATGTTACGTGAGTTTTTGATACCCAGTTTGGACGAATTGGGGCTGGAGCACATCTGGTTTCAACAAGACGGCGCTACGGCACACACAGCGCGCGACACTATGGACTTAGTGAGGGACGCTTTTCCAGACCGAGTTATCTCTCGTTTTGGCGATTTGCCTTGGCCTGCAAGATCACCCGATCTGACCAGTCCAGACTTCTTTCTTTGGGGTTTTTTGAAATCTCGGGTGTATGTGAACAAGCCACAGACTCTCGCAGCTCTAAAAGAAAACATTCGTCAAGAAATAACGAACATATCGCAGGAAGTGTTACGGCAAGTTATGCAAAATGTCATAAATAGGGCTCAAATGTGTATCAACTCTGGAGGTCACCATTTAAAAGACATCATCTTTAAATCCTAATGGTACGAAATTTAATGGCACAAATATACATTTAAAAAAATCTAAATCTAGTTTTCTAATTTAGAAAAAATGTTATAGCTGAACCAAATAGGGTCTTTACTTTTGCGCCACCCGTTATTTGTCCCTTATCGGATCAAGTTAAAAGGACCCGCACTTAAATTTACTTCCAATAGTGTACCTATCGGTATCATAATCAATACTTTTAGCAATTATTTATTTGAAAACGCCATATTTTGAAATGTATTGCCAATATCCTTACCCACATTGACACTGCGGGCCTTATAAATAGAATATCCTAATATTAAACATTAACTATTTACTTTTTATTGATATTTTTTATAGCATTTAGCTATGCTTAGCAAATTATGACCGGCAGGTCCCATATCTTTTTCAACTGTTTCTTAGTTTATTAGTTATTAAGTTTTAAGTAATCATTTTGTACGAACTAATGATTAATAGTTAATTTATTATTATTAATAGTTGCCTATTTTTGCCGAAACAGCTATCTAATGATCATATATGTCACGAATTTAGTCAGCGCATTGAGTAAGATACCCGAATGGACGGCAATTACCGAATATGACCTGGTAAAGACTGCGTTTACTTGGTAATTTTCGGTAAATACCACTTATTCAATTTAAGAACTATTTAGGAAGCAGATCGCCTATTATACTGTGTTCTTCCGTTTTTGTAAAGTTTAACTTATCAGTGGAAGAAACTCCGAATACAATTCAAATGCTTTTTACTTTCTTGAAGTTTCATCAAAATCATCCTCCATCCAATGATGAGAATGATATTGGTGAAACCCGCCTTCTTTAAAAACATGAACTTATCATGTACCATGATCTTCCAAACCTTATAGTAGATCATGTTATTAATCTTTCTTAATTTGGTCATTCCATTGCACCGGCAATACACACAGTTTTTAAATTTTTGAATAAAAATCCTGGCATTATAAACACCTAATAAAACAATAAAACTATCACTCTCATTCCCTAGACCAGATGGTATTTATCATAACAAAAATCATCGTATTAGTAATGCAAATATAAACGAGGGGTGTGCCGCACGATGAGAGGGCGCTAAGCCCACCTGTGATCCAGGCACGTGCCGAAATGCCGACGCATGCGCAACCAACCAGTGAAACGTAAACATGACATTACGAGTGCATCTCTTTTGAGGGTTAGGCAGAAGGGAAATACACTACTTCGCGTTTTTTCTAGTTTTTCTTAGATTTTTGGTAAATTGCCGTGTTTTAGAACTAATATGATAACCATCATTATAGCATTATAGCTCTAGAATATGTAAGTATGTTATGGAGACAAAATTGACATTGTCAATTAGGTACTACCTCCCCAATATTCATTGTACTTTTTTAAAATAAGTATGGCATTCACGAAAATAATAATTTCAATTAATGGATTTGAAATTTTATTTAATTAACGTCTTAACAAATGAGAAAAAAATTGAGAAATCCAAATACAAAATTAAAGCTATAAACCAACTTTCAGTTTTCTATCGATCAAGGGATCAAACCGTAAAGAAATAAATCTGCGTAGCGAAGTTCTACGGAAGTGCTACGAAAACGTTAGTGCGTTGTTACGCACTAACGTCTAACAAGACAACACTCGATGCTACGCAAGAATGGAAAATTCTGCTGTCAATTTTAATCAACGAATTTATTTGCTTTGCATTTTTGTCAATTTAAGCCCTATAATAAATATATTAGTATTGGTTAAAAATATTATAAATGTTTCTAAATTAAATCTTACCTAGTTTTTTTCTTCTTAATTCCATTATTGTCGTTCTTTTTCTTTTCACTTTTTTTTGTAGTAGTAGGGGGTGGTGGTGGTGGTGGATGTGGTGCAGGCGCAGCGTCGACGCCCTGCAGCAGTAGGGGCTCATCCTTGCGTTTGGGGTCTGCTGCAAAGACCGGCAGCTCGTCGCGGTACTGCAGCTCTCCCACGTCGCCCACCACCACCTGCACATGGCGCTCCTTGCCGAACTCCCCAAACATGTGGTCCTCGAAGCTCGGCTGCTGCATGGCACCTGGCTCGAAGGCGCACTCGTATTGCGGGCCGGGCCCGGCGCCGCTGTCGCCGCACACGTACATGTAGCCGTCGGCGGCGGGCGGGTGCGAGCCCGCTACCTCGGCGCGCACCTCGCTCGGCTCCGTCGCTGCCGCTGCGCTGCTCGCCACGACCCACCGGCTCCGCGCACAGATTCACCTTCTACTTTATTAAACAATTTGACTTCATTTAGTCGAGCCCTCGGGATCGACGAACGCGCGCCGTTCGTATCCTCGTGTCCGTCCCGGTTAAATGGCTTTAATCAACTTTAACGAACTAACCGAATTTGCTCTACGGTTGGTCAATTTATATTTCCATAATACGTCGCTCGACGTCGGTTTTGAGCCAATGAGTAGTGCGTGCGAGCGCCGTGAGGTTGTATGTGGGAGTGCTATTGTGAGACGTAGTGCGCCGTCGGAGGGCTGAGAATTGAATGCGTAGAGCGGGCGTTTGTGACTTTGGTGCTGTTGTGAGGGGAAGCCAATCGCGGTGTTGTGTAGCCACTCCCCTCGGCACACGCTCCCCTCGCGCGGCGCCCTCGCCGAGCCCGCTTCACGCAGCGCAGAGCCGTCGTCCGCACATCATGCGGGATTCCCACAAACTCGCCGATATTTGTTTGTATCCATGCCATTGTAGGGCCCAACGCCCACATCATTATTCTGAAAGTCCATAATACTGTATTGTAAATCCGTATCAACACCACTCATGTCTGCCGCATGATTTATAGCCGTGGGAAAACGATCACTTTCAAATCAAATCCTAATAATGGTAATAGTAATTATTGTATCCTAGGAGCTTTGATTTGAAAGGTTTGATTAGATGTCTGGGCTCTATGTTATTATGTAAATTTTACTAGTCGAAAAATGCCGAAAAAGCTGAGAAATGGTAAGTTAATGTCCGAACCCCAAGTATACTAATCTAAAATGTCAAAGAATGTCACTTCATCAAATGAAGGTACTAAAAGACGGTAAGACGGGATGCAATAGGATCCGAGGTCCAAGCCCGCGATGCATGCGGTGTGGGAGCGCAACGCACGGCGCGGCGACGCTGGCGCACTGATGCCGCGATCGCTCGATCCATCGCTTAATTATTAATTAACACTTATTGGCCACCATTATTAATAAAACATTCGCCCTGACTATTGGCACTTAGATTAGCGCCGAGGGAGTAATGGCGCATTTCAACAATTTCGGTTGTTATTTAATTGAAGTCAATTTAGATGATCAGAGTCTATTTAGGTTGGTGCTGGCGCTCGCCAGCGGGATCTCTGCTTCATTGGGCTTATTGGTGACTTTCAGACAACACGAATTGCACTCTCTGATGCACTTCTCGCCGCATTTGCACTTTGTGGGACTGATCAAAGTGGGTCATGGACGAACTTGGATGACGTGCGTTCTCGGGACTGTGATTGCTATGATAGTTCGTTACGGACATTTTGTTAGAGATAATATTGCAATTTGTGGATTATTGGATCAATCGTGAAGTGTATAAAGTCTGTGAAGTGCTGCTGTGGTTGTTGCGTGTGTCAAGGATGGCGTGTGTCCATAAGGCGGATGTTCCGTGACGAGACAGATCAAGCGCGCCGCTTCCAAGCAAAAACTAGTGCAATTTACGTCTATGTTTATGTGCTATATTTCCTGTTGCTATACTCCGGCAGGTACGTTTTTAGGAAGATGCTTCCATAGATTAGAGCTGTCCATCAGACATACCTTCTTATGAATATTTCTGACATTGAAGTTAAGTGACACAAAAACCTATTCAAAACTAATGATTACAAGCATCCACTAAATTAATCTCAACAACAACGTACGTAGAACTAGAGGTATGAAAAATCGTGTGGGGGTAAAGCTAATTCTTTATTAAATTTTAATTAAATGAAGACAAATACATACCTATTACCTTAATCTTTAGACAAGGGCTTAATTTGTTTTTTTTTTCTATAAATCTCTATCTGCAATATTCGTTTGAAGGGCAAAAGAACATAACTAAATATTTTAAATTTACTCACTGTTAAAAATGACTTAACTTTTCTTTGATTTTATCTGTGATATGTTTCATATATTCTAGTTAAGAACCAGTTATGTGCAAGATTCGATAAGATTAAAGTTTTTTTCACTAATAAAATAGTTTCATTGATATACCCACTACCCTATACCCACTGCAACTGCATTATTTTAACCCAACTTAAATACTATTTGGACGTGAAAATACTGAAAATACGATAGGAACCTGAATAAATGTGCCGCCAGAAATGATTCCCCGTTTTTGCTATGTATTTTATTGCTGTTCTGATCCTATTGACTGTGGCGGAAATAAAGATAGCCTAAGGCCTTCGTTAATAGTGAGCTTTCCATCACAAACATGTTTTTTTTTTAATCCGGATCAGTAATTCCCAAGATTAGCGCGTTCAATTATAGAAAAAATAGTACCTATAGATAAAATTCCGCAGTTATTAATAAGTACTTTCCAAAGCACTTCCCTGTTTAATAAAGTAGCTATAGGTTAGTAGAACTTTTATAAGCGACTAAACTCTCACTACCGAGATAGTAGCACTGCTAAGCAAAGTTGTTAGTTAGAGTGCTCACTAACAACTTTGCTTAGCAGTGCTACTATCTCACCTTGAGCATGCCAAAAAGAGGGCTTAATATCGAGGCTTAAAATGTGACAAAAAATTTGCATACTGAATATTAGATATCACGGGATATTTACCATGTATATTTTTGGTAGTGAGTTATTTTGATATTTCAGTTTTATTTTTATCAAAAAGGTTGCAACATCTCTGAAATATCGAATAAACACGCTACAACAAATATACATGGTAAATATCCCATGATTTCGAAAAATTTGTAAGCAAATTTGTAATACACTAAATATGCATGTGTGAGTTACATATTAAATATATATATATATATATATATATACACTATTTACCTAAAAACATACGCACATAGCGGCAGCCATAACTAGTGATGTCAGTCTTCATTATAATTTCGAAGTTCTTGTCCTGCATACCTTATAAGAAATAAGGAATGCCGGGCAAGTTATGTTTTTTTATTTTTTTATTTAACTTTTTGCACACATAATGGTACACAGGAGGACTAAATGCCTAGTGGCATTCTCTAACAGTCAACCTAGGGTGGTGCAGAGAAACAAAGGCGTTACGATAATACTAATAGTAAAAAATACACTGATTTGAAAATCGATTAAATACATATTAATATATATATAGTACATACATAATACTTTAAATACGTCAACAATATACACAAATATATTTATAAATATATACATATATATATATATAAATAACGGATGAAGAGAAGGGGGATGAAGAATGAAACATTATGATGATTCTGCCAATTTTTTGTGTTCTTGTGTTGCCTACTACAAGCCAAGTTCTATCTACTATTTAGTGGTTAACGAAGCGATGATAGTGCTAAATCTTAAGCTCCATAACGAAACGCGTTTACCATCACGATTAGTAAAAAAGTACGGATAGATGCACCACTTTTTGAGAAGCCTCGTTTTATAAATATTATTTCTTCAGCATAAATAATTCTTGTAATGGAGATAGTCATTTCTTCTTTCATCTTACTTATGCTAAATGTCAACAGTCTTTTCTCAGAATTTCTTTATGTGATAGACGCCTACTGTTGTGGTTAGATATCCTACCATGATAATCTATGGAGAAAAGATGCCATAATAAGTAAAATGAGTAAATTGTATGTAATATTTAAAAGATTTACTAACCAAACTACTTTTTAATTATTATATTTACGCTATTTAAATGAATTTACTCAATGAAAAATAAAATCTCTTACTATAAAATAAAAAAAATATTTAGTTACGTGTGCTACAATAATAATTTAATACGATAACGTGCATAGATATAAACTTAACATCACGCCTATATTACCCAGAAGGGTCTGGCAGGGGTGTAAAGCACCCACACTTCACCTGTTATGTTTTACTTCCTTGTTATAGTAGGTGGCTGCCTTTTGCCATCCACCGGACCTAATTAATAGGACAAATAAAGCAATTAATAAACATACATATATATCCTATAATTAAAAAGTTAGTGGTGAGATTAGGACCTGAGATTATTGGCACATGAGACAATACCGTTAGTTAGTTCTCAGGTGAAGCGTTGTATCCGCAACCTTTTGCGGCTTGTGGATTTTCATCTGTATTTGCCACTTACCATGAAATGGGCATTAAAACTTTTTTAATATAACAAAATTTTCGTAATCTGTTACTACGGGTACAATACTTGCACGATTTTTAACTTGCATACAATTTTGATCGGTGGAGTGCATAGATGTCTGAAATAGTTATTTATATGACATATTTTGCTTAAATTGAACTACCCGATGGACATAACCTACTTAATGTATAGGTAATTTAAATAATTGACCATAGTAGTTTAGCGTAGTCGCACAAATATCGGACAATCAGTGATTCTGATTTATGGTCCTGAATGGAATATTTTAGTAGTACATCTTTCATTGCTTTTACAATGATTATTGTACACTAACTATTTGCAACAAATGTCATTTATCTGCAATCCAGGTCGGCTCATCATTATAAGCTTTATTTGACTTATCATGCAAATATCAAATACATATAACTTTTTTCTCCATTTTATATTTTTTTTAATTTTCATATTTCAACAAATCATCTGTACTTATTGACTAAGTACAGTTTTTTATTTTCTCTTGTTTGTATATTGTCGTTTGATAAGATCAAAGAGATTGGAAATAGGTTATTTTAAGAAGACCATACTGCAAACGAAGCGGGTACTGCGAAACTTACCACAAAATGTATTAGTAGTTAAAAAAAGTATGTGGTAACTGCCTGCCATGTATGCAGAAGAACCTAGAAAGCTCAATTGATAGTTGTCGCAAATGTTGCAGAGGAAGCTTTAAAAAGCATACCCTGACATTTAAATCTCGATTTCTATTGAACTTTCGCCGCCACCTTGAAAAGGAGTTACAATTTTGTTTTTTTTTTCGATTTATCTCGGCTGTCCATTATTTAACAAAAAATATTTGTACCCACGTTTTATGACGTTTTTAGCGTTCTATAATTAAATACAAAAAAATTTCACGTGTGTTTCAATGTTATGTTTATTTTTCTTTTTTTCATATTAGTGAATCAACTCATTATTATGTTAAAAATATCGCAGAGCACACAAATAGAACGTATTAATTGACTTCAAAGTTTCGTTATAAGTAATGTTTATAATTTTAAAAAATATTGACGTTTCGCTGCTCAATTACCGGCTTCCATGGCATTTAATCAACCTTTGAACCAAGTTAACTGAAAGAAAATGCAAGCTTTGATCTCCTATTTATTCACTTTATTATAAGTCAACATTTTTTATATTTTTTTATAAAACGAAAAAAAAAGTCTTCATAATGTAGGTATATACATTTTTTATTGTAAAATAATAACGGGGATCCAAGACTCGATCTCCAGGTACCTACTACACACGTTTATTCATTAACTTATGTATACATTTCCAAAAATACGAAAAAAAAAATTGACTACTTATCCAGTTGTGTTACAAAAATCATTTAAATTTGAAATAAATAAGTTTCTTGAAAAGCATAGCAGTTCTTTATGTTTGTATCGATTTGTTTTACGTTACAGAATAGAAATGACAAAAAAGTATCTTAAGCTGCAATCACATTGCTGAGGTAGACAGTATCCTTAACCGGCTTTAAAAACTAGGGTATTAATTTGAAAAAAGTACAGGACGCCAATCATTCGGTTTTAAGATGATTCGATTGCCGTTTGAGTAAGCATATTTTTGAAACGATTTGAATGTAATTTAATTTTAATTGTTTTTAAAATCAAAATAATAAGGGTTGTAATTTTGTTGTTTTATAAGAAAACCAATATTTCTAAAGATTTACATCAAAAGATAAAAAAATAAATACAATGAAAATACATAATGAGTACAGAAAATGAATCCGCAGTAAAACAAGCTGCGGATCGACTAAAACGAAATCAATTTATAAAAAAACCGTCGGCTATTTTTTTGTGTTTTTAAAGATGCCCTTATATTTCCTTATTGTACTTTTTGTGACGTGTTTCATTTTCTTTATATTTCATAATATGTTTCCTATAAATAACCGTGATCATTTAAATAAATAATCAATTTAAATTACCCTAATATTATTTATCTGAATGACACTGTGAGAAAACTTTTTTTCGTAATTTTCTGACAACGGCATACTGTCACTTTTTCCTATTTCAAAATATGTCTCGTTATTTTTCTAAAAATAGAAGGTATTAAAACTTGACGAGTAAAGGGCAGCAGGTAAAAATATTCAAGTAATAAATCATTCACACATTTTCCGCACCTAATCGATGAAGCGGAATCAGCTGGACATGAGTATTTTACATAGAGTGGCTGCTTTAGTAGCTCCTCAACCCAGTATGATACTTTTAACTTAGCAACGAGGTTGAACAAAAAACCAAACGTTCTCATTTCAAGTCATTCTTTTTTGCTTTTCAACGCCCCTTACTATTGTCATGTGCACTCAGTACATAAGGCTGACTACATAAAGATGAGTGTACATAATGACAGCATTATGATACAAAGCGGGTATAGTGAGTCATGTGACGGGCACCGCTGCGGCGCGGTACGTAGGCGCTTCACATAAAATCTCACTATGGCGGTGCACGACGCAGAATCTGCCGCGCGCTCAATTGGACTCAATTGCTTTAATTGATTTCAATTGAAATGACCTCGCAGCACCGGCTCCCGACTCCCGCTCTAGCCTGACACTTTTACATCTATCTTTTTTGGAGCTGACATAAAAGCTCTAAGATAAATTTCATTGCCCCCAATAAAACTGGCCATTCGTTTGTCACGTATCCTGTACGTTTAATGTTTTGTTATGTATCATGCGCTCATTGCTATTGACGCGTAGTTTCAAGAGCTAATGGCAATAGGTATTATTTATTAAATTCAACTGAATACATACCTAAGTATACTTACTCTAAGTATTTTCAGTCAAATTCAAATTAAAAAGATGTCAACAGCGCACGTTTAAATAATGAATTTTAAAGATAAGAAAGATCCATAGTTTGCCTTTCGTTTTTAATCCTATGTTACTACAAATCCAAGCACCTGCAACTACGCCATCCGAAGTAAAAAAATCCTTTCTCTATAAAATAACTACATATTCTCATTGCTATGCAGGATTCTATACTAATCATGTCACTAATATAAACGCGAGGAGTTAATTAGTCCATGTTTTAAATATTCTATTTTAACATGTCATAATTATGAGGAGGAAACACACCAAACGCTCATGCCTAATTAAATGCTCTATTAAATCGAAACTGAAAACAAATACACAAACAGATGGTATTTATAATACACAAATACATGATGACGGAATGTCATTAAAAAGACATCACACATTTTGGCACGTGTCCTATCCGGTGCACAATTGCTCTTAATTAGGAAATGGCGGCGTGCGCGCAGACGCCGTTGTGGCGACCGTCTTCAACGATACGAGGCAATCCTGAATTATAACACTAATAATTATTTATTTGCTATTTGATGGTAACATACTAGAAGGCCTATGAAATACAACAAAAGATTGCAAATGAGACGTTTAAGTATAAATGATAATATTCATTATTCCAGCCAGAGATTGCAGAATTGATCGGTATTTGCCAGCCATCTCTGAAAACTTTCAGGACCTTAGCGTCACATTAGTACGTCAACACAGGACACATATAACAGTAGTAAACGGAATTAAAATATAATAATATGTATTTAATTTTAAAATCTAATGGGTATTTTACCCATATTACCGTCTCACACCCAACTTATTAGGTACGATATTAAATTTAAAAATAAAATATTGGTTAATTTTACATATTTTTTAATGTGGACATAGCAGATATTAACTTCTGTTGTTAGTTTTGTTATTAAAGATCACATTAAAATCAAAAATGTTGCTTAAAGAAAATCTTTTAATTAAAAGTCTTTTTTAAGTTTTATTTTACTGGTGGTAAAATGAACTAATTATTCATAAAGTCTAATTTGGTTTTCTTGCAAATAACTTTGTAGATTATTTAGGTATTAATTTAATTAACTAACTATACATTAACATCATTTTGGCACTTATCAACAGTAATGACAAAGACCTTTAAGCAGTAAATTTATAACACACGTGTCTTAAGTGTTACTATTTCTTCTTGGACTTTTTCTTCTTGTCCTTGCTATTACCCCAATTGAAATAAGATTTGAATTCTCTCACACTACTTTGTTGCACAAGTTCATCACTATCGTGATCCATCAGCGATACATTGCCCGACGCGAACACAACACTTCGGCGAGAATTACTCGGCTTCGCCACAACTGTCTCATCGTCATCCTCATCAAGTATTATAGTAGCATCATCATGAAATCGCAAATGTTTCTCCCTCAGTTTAGCATTAGGCTCCACAATTGCCATTTCACTGCCATGTATTAGAGGCGTGACCATTTTTTCAATGCTATCGACTTCTGAATTGTAATCATGGCTTTGAATTATCTCTTCTTCCTTTGATTGCCTCTGATTTACATTAATCGGATTAAGTCTCTCTTCAAAATCAAAGTTTGAAGGTATATTTGCTGAAGCAGATCTGACTCTTGAGGATCTAAAATATTTAAGCATGCTTAATTCGTCCAAGGGTGGATAATTGACATTGACAGAAGTTATTGAGGTCATACGATGTAATGACAATCTGCTATCAAGAGGAAGAATGTGTATCGAAGAGTCAGTTTGTACAGCAACATCTACGCCTGGAGTTTGCAGTTTGCGTATTTCTATTTCAGTGAATGTTGCGGATAGATAACCAGGCACTGGTTTGTTGTCTTCTTTAACCGTCTGTTTTTTACGTCTAAATAATAAACAGCCAAAAACTCTGTTGAAGATTCGTCTCCAAGCTCTTTCTTTATTCTCAGTGACGTCACACTCCATGAGTCCTTGCAACATTAGGTGACTACCACGTGTACCAACTCCGACATCGTGTGGAGACCGCATGATAGTGTTCAAGTATAAGCTGAAAATTTAGTTATAGTTAGGTTTTTAAATAATTTATTCAACTATCCATCAAATGGTACGTCGTAAGCCACCCATTAAATTTTAGATTAAATTCAGACATGAAGCTAAAATACTGAGTCCCTATCAATACAAGATTGAACAGGGTAAAAAGCTTTACTAAAACTCTTGGTTTAGTCGGAATTTAGAAAATCTACGATATGCGATTACACTAACACATTCTCAGCAGCGTCAGTATAAATGAAGAAGGCCTCGGAGACCCTGGGCAAGCATCGTTTGAGCCAGTAGTGTATGGAGTACACCACGGTGAGCAGCACGGCCAGGAAAGTCATGGCGGCCAGGTACACGTTGTGCCGGAGCCCTACTTCCGCACCACACCGAAGGCGGTCTTCATCGTATACTTCTGGAAATTCATTACATATTTTGGTTTTTGAAATAAATTCTACACAATTATGACGACTCGTATAGAATAGTTTTTTAGGACTAGGTTGACTTCTAGATTGGAGAGAAAATTTCATAATGGATTAGGAAATTACTCTTAGCAATGTGAAGACTAAAACTGTCTTATTCATAACAATAAAAAATGTATTCCTTTCTTTGGTATGACGTAAGACCCGGCACGACGAGATCCAACACTCGTAACAAAGCCTTCAAGTAAGAATGGGCAGTGGAATACAATAGACATCATCATCCGCCTGCTCTTATCTCAATGACTAAGGGTCAGCGCTATACATCGTATCCTACCATATCTTCCTATCAGACGTTATCGAAGACATGATGATAAACATAAATCACACCCATATTACCCAGAATGGTGTAGTGTAGAACGCCCACACTTCATCAGTTATGTTTCCCATAAGGCACCATCCCAACTTCGTGCTGCTTTTGAGAATTGCTTGACGAAAAAATTCCAAATTACATTTTTGCCCTAACCGGGAAACGAGTCCTCGCATAAACAGTAGACAAACGAGACAGTTATAATAATAATATGCAATTAACTAAAGTTAAGTAGCAGGTTTACCATGGGAGCCACAGTTGGGCACGCCATCACAGGCGCTGAGGGAGTCGATGCAGACCCGCGCGCCGGACACCTGGCACTCCAGGTATGTTTCCCTGCAGTGTGCATCAGCGTTTAGCAGCGTACGTGCCGAAGTTAGAACTACCGTCACTCGTTTAAACTGCATGAACAAAAATTACTTTTATGGTATTACTAAGTATAGGGTGTAAATTACAAGTAGTTTTTAACAACTTAGCAAAGGTGCCGGTCAGCACATAATGTGAGACTGTAATAATTTTAAGTATTTGTAGTTTTATTAGTAATATTTAAAAACTATGTAACATTTCTGTAATTGTGGTGAAATAAACTTTTTATTATTATTACATCGTGACGAATCCGTTTACCAGTAATTCAGTACATAATTCTCAGACACAATGTGCAAAAATTGTTTACTGCAAAATTCATGATTTTGCCAAAGAAAAAATAGTATTTCGCAATTTTTTTAACTGATTATGTAAAAGTATTGTTACCCTTTAGACTATTCCTATACATTTGCAATTGCCCGGTCAACTTTGGGATTTGCCGATGAATCACTGGTAAGCGGCTTCTTTATGATGCCATTTACCCCCTATATAGTTGTGTACATAGTACATTTATAAATTTGCCGTTATATAGTATACCTTGCCACAAAATAACAGCAAATTAGCAAGGCTCATTCACAAATACTACAAATTCCTTGAAGTTGTAATTAGAACAGCACAATTGTTATTTGTTTTTTTCTTCTAATTTTAAAAAACGACGCCCGCATTAGGAAGTCCTGTGTCGCGGAGTTGTTCACAAACATACATTTCACACACACAAAGCACACCCAGAGTCAGAACAAATCTTTGCGAATCACACAAAGATTTGTCCTATGTGGGGATCGAACCCACAACACCAGCGTAGTTGAAAGCGGCGAGGCGACCACTTTAACCGCTACGCCAACCGTGCGTAAAGCAAGATAGACAAAATACCTTCATATGTTAAATGTTTCTGATTACCCGACATTGCATATGTCGGATAATCAAAAAGTATGTGCAAAATCACGATTAAATCTCAGTTAGACGTTTGATCTCTAGATTCATTTCAAAACTTTTTTTTAACAAAGTTCCTTAAAAAAATTGGTTGCTTTTAAATACTTTATAGGTGTTAACATTTCACCAGCATATTCAACTCACAGTAAAGTTGGACAGCGAGAGTACAAGCCTGGAAGAGTTGAGGAGATAAACAGACGCAGTGACATTGAAATCGCACAGGTTCAGTAGCGGCGGGCCGAGGAAATGGTGCAGGTACTTCATGGCCACGCGCCCATGTATCTATGGCATAAAACAATGTTAAAGGTAATATTTGTGCATTGGTCTATCTTTATAAAGAATATAATATGGATGGTGTAAGCTTTCAACATTTATCTTGATATTTTTATAAGATGGTAAGTGGTAACTATAGCCCATAAACATCAACAATCCACAAAAGTAAATGCGTCGCTCTATTTGAGGACTATAGTGTTATGCCTCTTGTGCCAGTTTTTTCAGGGCTTAATCCCACCACCAAAGTGTAACACATTAGTGCAAGCACTACTATTTGGCGGCAGGTAAAAGGTGAGACGGTGGTGCTGCCGCCCGCGGACTCGTTCACACCGTTTCCGCGAGTTCTATCACCACTCTACACACGGTTTAACGCTTCTTCTTACTTACTCAATCAGTTTGCGCAAACAAGTGGTTTACGGCTACACGCTCAATATTACTTGTGCAAATTGATATTTATACATTTGAGATTTGCACAAACTATTTGTGCAAGTAATATGAAGCGTGTAGCTGGATTTTTGTTAAAAATACACCTTCGTTGATTTTAATAAGAGATTCATTTATAAAAACCTCTAAATGCAAATATCCTATTAGTTATAATATCATACGAAGAACAATATATACAAATTTATAAAATTTGAGGGTTCCCCTTGATTCCTCTAGGATCCCATCATCAGATCGTGACCAAATGACCATGTGACCACATGACAAGACTCTTTCAAACAAAAAAATCTCAAATCGGTCCAAGCGTCTTTGATTAATCGCCGAACAAATATAAAGAAAAACATTGAGAACCTCCTCCTTTTTAGAAGTCTGTTAATAATACCTCATCGTCATTGGATTCGATAAGTCTCTGGAACTCCTGCCTGTCAAATGTATCAGGAGCGTGCGTCGTCATGTTATTCTTTCTAGTCTTGAGTACAGGATGTGGGTGCGCCCTGTATTCTACATCGATGGGTTGCATACTTCGCTTCTTCACCTTACTTTAACAATCGGATAGAAAATAATTCATTTTGTGTCTGTTTGTCTTAGTAGACTACGAAATCACTACACCTTTTACCAATTTGTAGCGCATGAGTTTGCAAGTGGTAATAACTACAGTCCATGAAAATCTACTTTAACTAAACATTATCTATATCTTCTATACGTATGATAGAATTATAAATTGGCCAAGTATGTAAAAATAAAGATAAAAGATAAAGATATTTTAAAAAGATACGAGTCTTTATAACAGCAGTAGAAGCCAAAACATATTTTTGGAAATTCCATTCCCTAAGGGGATAAATTTTGTGTTGAGAATTGTATGAGGGAAGGTCCTTAATTTCACCTTTTAGATTGCCGTACAAAATAATTTAAACTTAGGTTTTAATACTTAACATTCTTATGTTTATTGACTAGTAAAAAAAAATACCAACAAAACTATAGTAGATGTCTGTAAATTACATCTTAATAAACATAACAAAATAGTAAATATCAAATTAAAAATATTATTGAGCTATTGTGGGGTCGAACATTCGGTGCCATAACGTATTCAAAATTCAGTTTCTTTTAAGCTGCAACTATAACACTACTATTATTTCTACAAAACTAACGTAAAACCAGCATACCTCGGTTTCCCTCCTGTTCCATTCGTCTTTTGTTTTCTATAGCCATCAGCAGTAACATTGGTTTGATTCAACTTGACCGCCATTACGCCTGCCGACTTCACAACATTGTCCCAGGATTCGTGATCCACTAAAGAAACTGTTATCGGATCCTGCCTACGATTCAAAATATGGTACTGAAGGATAAAAATACTCTTTCTATTTTACATATTTCCTAACTTTGTAATAATGTGTAACATGCAAAATTAATAGCTCCTAGAATAAGGTAAGGTTTAAAACTGATGAAATTAAAATAAAATCATTTGGAAATGAGATCATTTCTTCCTTTCTATTCAACCAGTTATTAAAGAATATTATGAGAAATATTATTAATGTTGCTATAGTTAGGGTTTTCTTTAACTCAAGGCATCTATATCTATATAGAAATAGGTAAAGAACAACTTGAGTCAAATATAACCACCAACTATACAAGGAAAAATCATAGCCACATACGTTCGTTTGTAAGAAATAGATATCCTACTCAAGGATATTCAAATTACAAGTAACGCTTTCGTTGTAATGTATTTAATATGATTATTGTATTGTAAGCTGCAGTGCAGTTTGAACGAAGGTCGTTGACACGCCGCGATGCATCCACATCTACTCGTGGTAGGAGTGGGATTAACACAAGGGCCGTTGAGTACTACTCTAGTTGTATTGAAATTGACTTCTTAGAGGGTCATCTTTATTATTGTTAGCTTTTGGTTAAAGTCGGTTTAAATATTTTATTCCAAATTAATCGGGGCGTAGATAAAAAGTAGCCTGTCTTTTCTTGATCTTGAATATCGCTATACCAAATTTTATCAAGATCGGTTTGGTTAGCCGAAGAAGCGTAACTGACAGACATGCCGAGTTAATTTCACCTTTATAATATAATTTGTGAAAGTAAATTGTATAAATTTTGTACTAAAAATAATGAAAATTGTGTATTGATAGTTAAATGTTTCTCTTGTTAAATAATAAACTGTATTCTTTTTGAGAAATAAATAATATTTAACCCGAAGGATTACTGCAGATATTATTTATTTAAGTACTAAAAATTATAAGAGTGATATACCTTCCTGTGAAAAGAATCACTCTTTCATATAAGCCACGCATTAGGTCAATGACAGAAACGTAAATTATATTATGCAAAGTAAAATATAACATCAACATACTTTTTAGTGGTAGTTGTTGTAGCACCTTCAAACACAGATTTTGTTGTTTTTTCATGTAGATTTTTCTTTTGATTTGTTACTGTGAACGAAAATGTCTGTGAGATATTTCATTAATGTATGGGAGGCCACACTACTGGACACTAAAAACTTTACTGTAATATAACATACAGTATACCGTTATAACACTATCGACATCAAAAGGAGGAATCATTAGCACGCAGACCATTACATTATTTATTTATATTTGATAAAATTAAACATATAAGATTATACTATAATATTAAAAAAGTGAAAACTAAATATATACCTCACTATATATTATTATGTATACATGAAATAAAAAAAATATATAAACTTATTAAATAAAAAACACGCAGACCATTTGATTGAAAGAATAATTGATTTAAAATTTTTGACGCGTTCGTGCTCTTCGAAAATACTTTACCTATATTAGTACTTGATATATATATACATATATATATACCGAGCTTATTCCAAATAACATTGGGGTCGGCTTCTAGTCGGTAACGGATTTAGCCGAATATCTGTATTTTACGTGAAGCAACTCCCATGCCCAGTACGAGGTAATACGATACTCTTTGTTAGACTAGTTGTCAGACTTTCTGGCCTCTGACTACCCGTAACGACTGCCATAGATGTTTATATGGCACCCGGACCGACGGCTTATCGTGCTCTTAGAGGCACAGAGCAAAAACTTGTTTTGTAAAAGATATTCACCCTTCCGCGGCCGACGGATAACATTGCTTAACCTGCAAGATCCATCAGTCCACGTGGCTCCTACTTAGCCATTAACTCTTCATAAAAGCTCTACATACAAAATTCAGCCATACCATTCAGAATAAAACTATCGACATCGAGAGCCAGAGGTAGCAACGCGACGCTTCTATGATCATTGATATCATTATTTATGGAATCATTGGTACGCAGACCATTAGATTCATTGAATGATTTATTGAAAGATTGTGACGTGCTCGCGCGGTTTGATGAAACATTCGGTTCATGGAGATAAGTGCTTCTGAAAACAAATCAGTTTTGAATTACTACACGTTCACTTCCAATTGTCCAATCTTTTGAAAGGATAGTAGCAGATTTTGGTGACTGTGCTTGCTTTTTGTAATAAAGAACGTGATTTTTTTGTCTCCTTATAAATGTTATTACATAAACAGTATATTACATATAAATTCTGAAGTAGCACAATATTTCACTTTAATAGCTTGTACGTCTCCTTAAAACTTGTAAGATTAATCCGAAAAACTTTTATCGTTGCAATATACGTCTTCTTTTAATAGCAAGTCCGTGTCAGCTGCGAGTATTCTTTAGAAATACAAATAGTTTTACCAATAAATATCGAGAAACAAATTAAATTATGAGATAATTGTCAGTTTTACCTGTAACTTGAAAATCCTGTGGTTGTTTTAAAATCAATCTTGCGTTTCGTAGAAACGGTGCCAAGACTAGTAAAGACTGTGTTTAATAAGTCTGGCGATAGATACACTGCAAAAATAATACTAATATTATATTTGAAGCCAATTTAAAGTGAAGCATTATCTTTACTTTGTTTTGGGGTGGTTTCAATATACTTTAAATCTAATAAAGTTTAATGACTTACAGTCAGCAGCAGTAGCAAATCAAAATTATTTCATGATTATATGAATTTAAACCAATAGTTATCGACAATATTTGCATTATTTTATAAAAGGGATGTTTTTAATGCGAGAAATGTGAGTTGTGTAGAAGTTTGAAAATTTTTATAGTGTTCAGGTAATTTGTTTCCAACACAAATTAACTTAATTAAAATGTAATTTGGAAGCTATAAGCCCTTGGCTTCTACGCGTTTTACTGTTCTGTTCGTAACCGTGCTACGAAATACTACGAGCTGCTACACAATTTGCTACGACACGCAACGTCAAATAGAAATGGATTTAACATGTATTACTTTCATCTGTATAAAATGAGATATATATCATATAATTTATTGTTCCATATACAATAGTAATTCTTCGACCAAAACTCAATGAACAGGAAGAGGCAGACCGAAGAAGATGGATGGGATGAGATCCCAGAGAGAGGTCATCAAAGAGAGGAGAGAGTGAGTGATAATAAGACGGCTTACAGAGAAGAAGAAATGAAGAAAAAGGCGTTATACCCCGACCCCAAATTAAATTGGATAAGGGCAGATCATAGAAATCTTAATAACAAGTAAGATTTCTATGGGGCAGATAGAAGAAGGAGATGTACAGTCGGCCAATGAGTTGGGTATGCAGGGCAAAAACTTCTAAGTCATAGTAAAGACTTACGACACCAGTTATGGATAAGTGAGTTATACATCTAAATAGTGGGTATATTACACTTATTAAATATGAAATACAAACTTGCATAATCTATTGCAGTCAGTTTTTACTATCGCCTAGAAGTTTTTGCCCTGCATACCCAACTCATTTTTTTTTTTCCGTGTCTGGCAACACTAGGGCTAACAGCTGATCTTGTTGTTCCGCTAGATTTTATTGAAATTATTAATTTATTTTAAGTTTTCATAGCCCATTTCCATTATAATCATTTGTAATAGTGATAAGAAACAGTATAATTAACATTTATACGTATATAATTAATTTATTGTGAATTTGTGAGTGTTTAATTACAAGGTGACAGGTGGGTATAGGTTACCGGTACCGTAAGTGAATTAGTGCATCTTTTGCTATTAAATAACTTTGAAGATAATAAATTTTACATGGACACAGTGCCTTTGATAATTATTTAAACCTATTATTAATAGAAAGTTGTAAATTCATAATTTAGACCACTTAAAATCAATCGTTATTAGTATCATACAACCTACCCGTTACCTTAAAAAAAAAAAAAATATTCGCAAATCCTTGGTCATAACTGTTATTTATTTAATTGTTTTATACTTCTAACCATCATGATGACTCGCAGAGCTTTATCACGTCAGGAGGAGTCCAAACTCCAACTGACATTGCAAGAATTGAAAGTTACCAAGGATTTGTGTGCGCAGTTACATAGTGAAAGAGATGACAATGAGAAAGAACTCATTGAAATATTAAACACTAACTCTAAATTAAAAAGTGACATGACTGCTTTACATGTAGAATTTAGTTTAATTGTTGAGGAACGGGACACTCTCAAAAACTTAGTTGATAAGTTTGATCGCTGCAGTGATGAGTACGAGCAGGCCCTTGCAAGGATCTCCACCTTGGAGCAGGAGCTCCGGGAGGCACACCTACACATCTCACAACTGCAAGAGGATGCCCACAACATCACCGTGCAGGAAAATATAAGTTTGTTTAGTGAGTTAGTAGAGAGTGCTCCGCAGTTGGTTTCTTCTACAATAACACACACTGACACCAGTTATCCAATTGTAGATTTAAGTAATGAAACCCTAAAACAAAATCAGTCAGTGTGTCTGTTAAATTGCAGCAGGAACAAACTGAAAAAATATGTAAAAATTAACAGGTATATAAAAAAAACACAGAAGTTGATTAAAAATCAAAAATTAGTATTCAAATGTGCCAAGTTTAGTAAAGAAAAGGTAGAATTAATTGATGATTTAGAATTAAGTACATTAAAATTAGAAAATAGCAGGGCCATGTATGAAGCTGACACACAGGCCTTACAATTGAAAATTGATAATTTAACAGCATCATTAAAGTCAACTCAAATTAAATATGATTTATCACTTAAAGAGATTAATGAGTATTCAAAGGCCATGGATGATCTCTTGAAATTAAGTAATGACAACACAGAGCGCTTTAATTCACTTGTTAACAACCATTCATGTCAGTGCGCTCGCTCTAGTTCACCACAGCCAGTGAGTGCTCCCTTAGTTTGCCATGACAATAGTAAGAACTTGTGTGATGGCTCACATACTAGTGTTAGGACAGAGCAGTCATTAGGTGCATCAATTGATGTAACATGTTGTACACCAAGTGATGCGCAAAGTACTATTATGTTTAGTGATGGTATTGGAAAACATATGGGCTCAAAACTGAATTCTCTTGTTAAGGGACAATCAGTTGTTAACCATTGCTTACCATCTGCAACATATGATTTTATTATGAAAAGAATTTTAAGTTATAACTTCAGTAATCATAAAAATCTCATTATTTTAGTGGAAAATAGGGGTAATGTTAGCAAAAAGGATTTGGTTAATTATTTTGATAATTTATTATCTCTAGGCTTAAGTAGTATAATTTTGTTCACATTCCCCTACTGTAGGAGCCTGTCAGATGCGGAAAATAATCTTAGATATAAGTTGAACAATGTACTACACACTATAAGTACATATAATGATAGTATTCATTTGATAGATACTAACAGTTTTGTTAGCAGCAAGTTATATTTGACTAAAGGTAACTATTACCTTTCTGCTAGTTTTAAGCGACAGATAGCAATTTCGCTATCCTATTTTATTGACATTACAGCCAAGAACTTGGCTACTAACAGATCTGCTTCTATTGAGCAGACTAATGACATGCAATTATCTAATAATTATTTGAATAATCATGACATGAATTATAACTTAGCCTCTATTGAGGATACTTCTGACATTCTTCATATTAATGATATTGACATTTCTTATTCTCATATCAATTCTGAAATTTGCAATCATTTAAATTAATTCATGAGACAACAGAGGAAGCAACCTCTAGCTCTAATTTATTACATTCACAATTGATCAATTTAGCTGCAGAATCAAATAGTAATTATATGCCACTACGGCCACAAAAATGTACTAATTACAATAAAAATGATAATATTAACCTGGTGCATCAAAATATATATTGTTTAAATCTGGGTAAGCAACTAGAACTGGAATTATTCATGAACTCTGAAAATATTAGTGTTATGTGTATTACTGAACATTGGCTTAAGGGGCATCAGCTCATGTTTAATTTCAGCAACCACCAGGTTGGTAGTTCATTCTGCAGGGTCAACACAATACATGGGGGGTCCCTAATTTTACTTAATAAAAAACTTAAATTTAAAGAACGGAAAGATATTGTGTCTCTCTCTGTAGAATGTTCCGTTGAATTATCCTGTGTACAATTAGAGCATTTCATTATTATATGCGTATATAAACCTCCTTCCGCAGACCTTAGTTTATTTTTAGAAATCATGGATGAAGCCCTATGCAGAGTAAATAATTTGGGTAAAACAATTTTAGTCTGTGGAGATTTTAATATTAATATTCTTGTTAATACAACTGCATCATGTAAAATTTTAAGTCTTTTTAAATCCCATAATTTAATAAACTTATTTATGGAGCCTACTAGAATAAGTGCCACCACGGCTACATGCTTAGATAATATTTATACAGATATTAAGCCAACTCACAGAAGTATTATTAATAAGCTAGATTCTGATCATTCTGGGCAAATGATAAGTTTTAAAATAAAAAGTAAAAATGTAGTTAGGAAAAAAATTACTTCTGTGCCAGTAACAGCTAGTCGCTTTGAACGTATGAGAGTAAACCTAGCTACTAACTTACCTTTCTTAGATAATAACATAGAGCCTAATGTGATGTATAATTTGTTTTTTGATGCATTTCTTCGGGACTTTAACTCAATATTTACTTCCAAGGAGATTACTGTTACTAATAGCCCCGTCTTTGGTGACTGGGCAACCGCAGGTATCCATAAGAGTAGGCAAACATTGTACATTTTATACTATGAGAGACAATTTAATAGCAGTGAAGAGTTTAAAGAACATGTCAAATCATACTCGAAGATTTTTAAACGCGTCTGTAAAATTGCCAAATCTACATTTATTAAATCTAAAATCAAAAACAGTAGTAATAAAATTAAAGCCACATGGAAAGTTATTAATGAAGAGACTGGGAAGGGTAGAACAAAAGACTCAGACTTTAAGTTAAGTATCGATGGTCAAGTAACCAAGTCAGATTTAGAAGTTGCCAATGCTTTTGAAGGATTTTTTACTGCTTTTCCTGTCTCTCTAACTAGTGCTTTAGGCTCTTCCTCCTCCGTTGCCGAGTCGTTACTTCAAGATAATGTGCCTGAGTTTTTTAATAATTTCGCATTTCGTCATGTTAATGGATCTGATTTTAAAGCCGCGTTTAAATCAATTAATATTAAGAAAACGGCTGATCTATGGGGCATTTCTGTACATATTATAAAATCGTTGATTGATATTATTGCACCTGATTTAATAATGATATTTAATAGATGTATTGATTGTGGTGTGTTTCCTGACTTAATGAAATTAAGTAAAGTAATTCCATTGTTTAAATCAGGTAGTACATTAGACCCCACAAACTTCAGACCAATATCGGTGCTACCTACGTTTAGTAAAATTTTTGAAAAAATAATTCTCGCGCAGTTACTTAAATATTTTAATGAAAACAACCTGTTGCACACTAAACAATTCGGTTTCACTCGCGGACGGTCAACATGTGATGCTGGGGTTAGATTACTTGAATGTATATTCGAGGCTTGGGAGGAGTCGCGGGACGCCTATGGGGTGTTCTGTGACTTATCTAAGGCTTTTGATTGTGTGCAGCATGAAACTCTAGTCAGAAAATTACACCACTACGGTATAAGAGGCATCGCTCTGGAACTTCTTACTTCTTATCTAGGTGATAGGATTCAGAGAGTTGATGTCAATGGAAAGCGATCGCATGGATCAGCTGTAGCAATGGGGGTGCCACAAGGCTCTATTTTGGGCCCTTTCCTGTTCCTCTTGTACATTAATGATTTACCTCATCTCGTTAAGGACAATCATGAGATAGTATTGTTTGCGGATGACACTTCTTTAGTTTTTAAGGTAAATAGACAACAAACAGTAATTGACGATGTAAACAATGCTCTGTCAAAGATAGTAAACTGGTTTAGTGTTAACAACTTGCTTTTAAATGGTAATAAAACAAAATATGTTAGATTTTTTACAAAAAATGTTAAACAAGTCAAAACTAGTGTGTTGATGGACAATGAGGAATTGGAAATGGTCAATAAAGTTGTCTTTCTTGGTATAACATTAGATTCTAAATTACAATGGGGCCCACATATAGAAACGTTATCTGGTAGACTCAGCTCAGCAGCTTACGCGGTAAAAACAATCCGTCAACTGACCGATGTTGACACTGCGCGTTTAGTTTATTTTAGCTATTTTCATAGTATAATGTCATATGGTTTATTGCTTTGGGGTAGTGCCACGGATGTAGATTCAATCTTTGTGCTCCAGAAACGAGCTGTTCGAGCTATCTATATGATGAGTCCCAAGGAGACACTAAGAAATAAATTTAAAGAGATAAATATTATGACGTTACATTCTCAATACATTTATGAAAATTTATTGTACGTCCACAAGAATCAAACAAAATTTAAGAAAAATAGTGATCTCCATAAAGTAAATCTAAGGAACAAAAACAAACTGGCTGTGCCCACTACTAGGCTCCATAAAATCTCTAACTCGTTTCCAGGTCAATGTATACGCTTCTACAATAAACTTCCATTAGACGCAGTAGAATTATCGATAGGTAAATTTAAGAAATATATTAAAATCAGATTATCTCAAAAAGCTTATTACTGTATTTTAGACTACATAAATGATAATAGTATTTGGAAATGAACTGCTCTTTTTATGTGTTGTAATTGTTATATATTATTATATATTAATATAATTGTATATTATTCATTTCATTTGAAAAGATGGTGCACATGAGTTTCTCACCAGCTCTTCTCATAATGCAATACCCATCGGAGCTGGTACTTAGTTTGATTTTAATCTGATTTTAAACAGTTGGATTAAAATTAATCTAAGCCCCGGTTATTCAAATCATTGTAATTAGTATAATTTAGTTTTACTTATAATTTATTTTTATATCATTTGTTTGTAATATTTTGACGTGTTCAAGCGCCTCCTGGGGCCTATGAAAATAAATGATTTGAATTTGAATTTGAATTTGAATTTTTAAATATTTATATATTAAATATTATTTTTTTTACAAACTCACACACAACGCCATCTAGTCCCAAACTAAGCAGAGCTTGTACTATGGGTACTAGAATAACTGATACTAATAATCATATACTTTTTTTTTGTAAATACATACTTATTATATACATAGAAACACCCAGACTAAGACAAACCCCCATGTTCATGCACACAAAGATTTGTCTTAAGTGGGAATCGAACCCACGACCTCGGCGTCGCAGGCAGGTACACTACCCACTCCGCCATCCCGATTGGCCGACTATACCTAACTAACTAACAGCACTAACCACTTGTATTTAACTTGCTATCAGATATACGTCGCAAGATATCAGCTAATTCCTTATGGGGTGGCTGGGTGGTCGTATCATCTGAATGACTAAGGTATTTCAACATATGTATAACATCCCACGGATTTACAGGATCTTCCTTTTCTGTGTCACTCGTTTGTAATGATTGCGTTGGGTCAACCTTTGAGAGGTAGTCGTTTTTCTGAAGTGTATTTATTGGTGAAAATTGTTTTGTGAATGGGAATCTGAAAACATGACATGTAAACAATAGCTACGATTTCTTTATACTATTACAGGTCCTCTAAGGTATAATGGTGAGTTGTTTTTAGTAAAGCCGGGTTTCCTGCCACCCAAACATGTAAAACGAACGATTGTGGAACGATATCATTCAATAGAAAACTACTGGACTGGCAGGATTTAAACCTGTGACCTCAGCATACCGGGTAGCCTCTTTTAACCACTAAGCTACGGTCGCCTCTTGCTACCCTAAATTAATCAACTGTATGTTACGTCATTACGTTCAAATCCTGCCGGTTCCATAATTTTCAACTGTTTCTTAGTATATGTACAGTTAGTTCAACTTTGACAATGTACAGTGTGAACCCTGTACATTTACATTTTGCTGACGCTGCAGCCTACCGGGCGCACGTCATTTACTCAATCATAATAAAACTAACTCAGTGCGAACTGTGCAACCGTACAGGTAACATAAAGAGAGTTGATTAGTCACCCTTTACTTGTATCGTAATAATTATCAATACACGTGATTATTTAGTGCAAGCAGTGTTTACTTCTTCTCTCCGCACTCGCAACCCAAGTGTAGAGACCCTACAGTATAACTTGCTTAGCATAGCTAAATGCTATAAAAATAATCAATAAGAAGATATATTTTAATTTTATTCTAACAGGCTATTAATAATGTTTTGTTTGATAATTGGGTCGTAGGAGACACGTCTTTAGAGACTGTCACACCATAATTATTACCAAAATTAGCCCGTGTGTCCGTCAAACAACATAATATACGTATATCTTGATTCTGTCTATATGCAACCGAGCAAAAATATTGTTAAAGTACAAATACTAACTATTATCTTCTAATTGGTTATTTTTATAGCATTTAGCTATGCTTAGCAAATTATACTAAGAAACAGTTGAAGAATCCTGCCGGTCCCATATCTTTTTCAACTGTTTCTTGGTATACTAACTATTATCGTTCGAAAAAAATCTAAAAGAACTTACTAACTTTTCACTAAATAGAGAATCCTTAACAGCAAATAATTGTTTGTTTTTCTTAAAATTAAATCGTCTATTTACGGTGGGGTAGTATTTATGGGCTTTTTTTGTTTTTGAAATGGTACTATTCACTGGTGTTGTTAACCTGTAAAATATAATAAAGTACAATACACTTATCATCAAAATTAGGTGTTTAATATATTTTGTCTTTATTTACAGAAAAGTATACATGTTGGATCTTAAATTAAACTACATAGTCTAATAACTTAATCTTTAGTAATATTAGATACTAAATGACAACAATGACATACGTTCCATTTTGATATCAAAACGGAACAACAGCACATAATGACAGCTTATTAAGGGTGATTTTACACTTACAGCGATCGACTGTGATCGATGCACTTGACATTTAAAGAAAAATTGGAGCGCTCAATTGCGCTGGCCCGGTATTGATCGATATAGATATAATAACACGCTCAAGCAAGTGTTTCACCTCTTAATATGCAAACATGTTGTTACACAATCGTGAAGGCCATTTTCATATAACAATACGTACCTATTAATTAGGTACCAAGCGTGAATGTAACAAAAGGTATTATTACACTCACTCTAAGCCGTATCTTCTGTGATCAAACACTGACAAAATATGATTGATGTTCAATCAATTCTGATGGACCTTAACAGAAATAGGGCATTTGATTGGTGCAAAAATGTTTTGTCAGATGTTTGGGACGCAGGAGACATCGGCTTAAGAATATTACCGTGACATACCGAGCCATACTGCACTGTAACGTGTGTGTACTTACATAAATATGCATACGGATAAGAAACTATTTATAAAAATAAGTACTATAATCGTGCATATACCTTACCTTAAATTCAGTGCAGTGGAACCTGATCCTGATCTAGTAGAGTATCTAACTTATCGCTGGGATTGCCCGTGTGCCATACATGGTGTCTTATAATTCGTTACTGCTGTTAATCCTGGCGACACAGGAGTCACAGTGGATTATACCTACCGTGGGTCTGGCGTGAAGATCTTTTCAACCAGCACTTGAAAGTCAGTATTTTCAAGAAATCCATCGGACTCGTCTTCTTTCTGTTCAGGACTTTTAAGAACTACTATGTGATCGCCTCCATCTTCATCAGAATTTTCGAGGACTACTATGGGGTCGCCTCCATCTTCATTAGAATTTTCAAGTTTAACAATTCCCTCGTCCCCACTTTGTTCAGAGTTTTCTAGTGCTGCTTGAGGTTTTTTACTTTGGTGTTCAGTGCTATTTTCGCCTTCTTCATCTGCCTTCAGGAACTGCATTAGTTTATAGCGTTCTGTTGTAATCCTATTTAAAAAGTATTGGGTATATTAATAGCAATTTATTTTATTTATTTATTTGCTTATACAGAAGGCTAATACCATTAAAGTATATATAGATATATATTGTACATATAACTAGGTAAACATATTGCTAATTACATGCCCCCACAATTAATTATACAATAACAGCTCTGTAATTAATTAGTTAGCCTTAGTCTACCAAGCTGACTTCGTATACCCTTGAACACCTTTAGACACTCTCAGGTAGGTATACAGATTTTCTAGCGATGTTTTTCTTTCACCGTTAATACATATGTATAAATTCATATACATCTTCGAAAAGAAAAATTTTAACGATATTTTGATTGAGTTTTAAACGAGTATGTTTATTAGGTATTCATATTACGGTGGTGTATATCTTAATTGTAGCTAAAAAGGTTGCAGTCCATCAGATGGTATCTAAGGGCTTCAAATGCTTTTATGGACAATGGATAATAATATACTCGCAAATGCGTTGTTTTTCAGCAGGCTACAATACAGACACGGAAAAACTTAGGACGATAACAAAACCAATATAAGACATTCGATTAGATAGTATAAATAAATAATTTTCCAAAAAAACAACTTCATTAACAAAAATGCACTAAAAAGTAAGAAATAAATAAGGTGGCTATATCAAAATAACTATCCCCGTACCGTTGAGGAGTTGTACCTTCCAGCATCAGCTCAGCAACATGAAATCCTAACTGCTAGATGCAAATATCTGATTAACTTTATATAACAAGAAAAATAATATAGATGCCTTTAAAATTTGAGGGTTGCCCTCGATTTTTCTAGGATCATCAGATCGTGACCTGGTGAAAATAGGACCAAAAAAAAGTATACTCTTTTTGACAATATAATTTATCATATCGGTTCATGCGTCTTCGAGTAATCGGCAAAAAAATATAAAAAAAACCATTAAATTGAAAACCTCTTTTTTGAAGTCGGTTAATTAAATAAATTAAATAGCAATAAGCTTCTAACTGAACGAAACAACCCTATCGACTTTGGACTCATTTGGTGTCTTGTGTCTTGTGTTACTATAAAATAAAAATTAAAAAATAAAAATGATTTACATATTACCAAAAAGCATAAACATTCACATATCCATTATTATCCATTGGTCCCACACTAGGGGCAAGCCTATCCTGTGGGTACCATAATAACGATTGCCAGTTGTATTTCAAAATGCACTCAGTCGAGATCGTTGGTGACAATATTAAATTCTATAAAAATTTAATTATTAATATTATTACGTGCAATAAAATTATATAAACAGAAAAAATAAATAAGTATACATTATTTATAAGGAATTTCAGAAAGTTACATTATAAATATAATTGGTAATTTTAGGCAATTTTATAAATTTATACTACTACTAATATATAATTTATACTAACCTAAACATCATCAATACCTTAAAATTATACATAAATTCTTTCCCCAAAAATTAACTTACCGACGTGGCTTTGTTTCGACTGGCTGTAATCTATAAGATACATTGACGATGGGTATTTCTACTGAAAGATATTCCTCCTTCTCCTCTTCTGATTCAACTGGTTGTATTTTTGTAGAAGCTTCTGTGGTTATGCTTGCGAAAAAAGAATATTTATTCCATTGTAGTATTACTGATAATCGTTGACTGTTACTTTATTGGCAAATGTGATTAATGACAATTTAACTTCTTTTCTATTTTTTTTAAAACGTCGCCCGCACTATGAATAACTCCTGTGCTGCGGGGGTGTTTACAAACTTACATTTTATAAACACAAAGATTTGTCCCGTGTGGGAATCGAACCCACAACACCAGCGCAGTTGAAAGCGGCGAGGCGACCGCTTTAACCACTACGCCCATCGTGCACTCAATTTAAAGAAAACCAAATTTTCTGTCTAAGCAATGAGAACATCTTTTAATATAAAACTACTAACTTTTCCACGCGGCTCATTTGTTACGCCTCAGAGAATTAGAGACCCCTGTCCATTTTCTAGAAGTTCTTTGATTCTTTTTTCCTAAAATCTCTACAATTTCCATAATTAAAGATATAGAAAGTAAATCACATACCATGCTTTAAGTCCCTCACTACGCGAAAGATTATATCCTAGAATAACTCGCTACGTTAGAAAAACGATCGATACTATATATTAATCGGAAAATAGCAAATCTATTTAGTAACGCTACTCTTCCATAATCAGTCGAAAAATTGAAAAAAAAACAAAAATTGCCGCGGTAAAATCATGAACTTTCAGATAAAATATTTTTGCACCCACCCGGTCATGCCACCCTCTGAATCATGCACTGAGTCACTGGTAAGCGGCTTCGTCACGATGGCATTTACACCCTGTATATAGGCATTTACCTCGTTGTAGTAGTAGTAGTTTCTGGCTCAGTTTTCGGAGGTTTCAACGTATAAGTACGATCTTTTCTCCGATTCCTGGACTGCATCACACTGTCTGGAAGCTGAGCCCAGTATCCACCAAAAGTCTCCCCTATCTCGTAAATAACCAATTGCTCCTTATGTTTCTTACATGTTTCGTTAAAATCTACGTCAGATACCACTTGAATTACCACAATTATGTTACTGCCCATTTCCGTTCTGAAAAATAAATAATTCCTCATCTCTACCATTTTTTACAACAGAAAGTAAAAGATTCTCTACCGCCAAATAATATAAGGATAGTACGGTTACATGGCTTTGTGGTAAGAATAAGTAACACTAAAATTACGAGCCGCGAAAAGTTTAGCACTTCAGGAATAAAATAATTTACAGTTGTACTCAGATTATCGAATAAAGGCAGATGGAGTGCACAGAACACACAAGTGAAGTCACCAAAGCAAATTCAAATTCAATGCCACAAGAAAACTCGGCATGCCGATCACGCGTTTACAGCACACCGCCTACGAGAAGAAGAATGCGCTGGTGCGCGGGCGTTGTGTTTGTATTTGCTTTCGTGGCCTCACTTGCGTGTTTACAGAGCTTCATCTGGCTTTATTCAGTAATCTGAGCAGTTTTATAACTTTTTTTATTAGTAATCTTTTTCAAAGTTATCTTATAATTAATAATTTAATCTAGCCAAATCAAGAAACATACAAGACATACCTAACGGTTACAGAGCAGCTGTACGGCACTTCCAATTGTGAGAATTGCAGTATCTGAGAGTAGGCACCCACGACCTGCCTTCCAAGAAAAACCGACGGAATCACCCGTCTCCTGCAATGTTCAGAGAGATCCATCTGATACACGTATTTACGATAACCGCCTAGCTCAGCAGCTTTCCGTTCTATGCTGATAGTTAACACTAGTATCAGTATTTCGATCAGATAACCAAACATAATTGCTATATTTATTTAATCGAGGCATGGCCTCGTTGTTTTTTTGACGTCAAAAGAGGCCCTATAGGTAGGTACAGTCATCCCTTTAGTATTTACATTCAGTGCTAATCGTAAAACAAATGAAAAAAAAATTGCCACTGTGTGATTGAAACATGGCACTATTTACTTTTAGTATTTTCGGCGAGCATACACGGCAAACCTGAGCTTGGTAGTGCAATGTGCTGATTTTTTATTTTATATATTTTTTTTCAAAAAAGTAAGTACTTCTCTACCTTGGCAAAAAAAATCATTGATTTCTACCCATCAATATACCAAATAAAAAAAAAACCGGCCAAGTGCGTGTCGGGCCACGCGCAGTAGGCTTCCATAGTCGTAACAACATATTTCGACTTAAAAGGGATTTACTATCTGTATTAAACAAGTAACATCTTCATACAAGTCATTACTTTCAAAGGTTTTTGTAATTTGCACGAATTATTCTAAGTAACTGCATTTTACACTTTGGACCCCAATTACTCTAGAACTAATTAAGTTAAAGTAACCAGATAAATAGCGTCCTTCAGATAGGAAATTTTTGTAGTACACGAAACCAGCTAGCACGTAATGGGTGGCGCAAAAGTACTGGCACTAAAGAAAATACTTTTTTTTTTTTTATATGACATTTTCTGTCATTCTGTTGTTGAAAATTGTGTAGTGAACAAATGTAAAATACACTAAAAATAAACATGGACCGTTTTACTCCCCAAGAACGTGGAATAATTGTGTCAATGTTCTTACGGAATAATTCATCAGTGATAAGAACACAACGTGAATTTCGTCGACGATTTCCCCACCGTCCGGCACCGATTGGTCGCACAATTCGACGCTTTGCCACACGCCTTGAAGCAACTGGCTCAACATTGGATAGACCTAAGTCTGGGAGACCAAGAACAGGCCGTTCAGCTGAAAATATCGATGCTGTGCGCGAAGATGTGGAAGAGTGTCCAGAAACATCAACGAGGCGACGTGCCACGCAATTGGGCATTTCCAGACGGACCCTGCAGCGTATTTTGGTGAAAGACTTAAAGATGTTCCCGTATAAAACTCAAATGACTCATCAGCTGCTGCCTGCTGACCACCGAGCTCGTCTAGATTACTGCCAGCGCGTCATAAACCTCAACCTTGAAGAGGATGATTTTCCTTCAAAATTGGTTATGAGTGACGAAGCGCATTTCCATCTCTCAGGGCATGTCAATAAGCAGAATACTCGGTTCTGGGGCACTGATAATCCGCGCATTATTCAAGAAACACCTCTACACCCACTAAAAGTTACTGTATGGTGTGGCATCTGTGTTGACAGAGTGATCGGACCCTATTTTTTCGAAGACGCTGGAGGCAATGCGATAACTGTCACTGGAGAACGCTACAGAACCATGTTACGTGAGTTTTTGATACCCAGTTTGGACGAATTGGGGCTGGAGCACATCTGGTTTGAACAAGACGGCGCTACGGCACACACAGCGCGCGACACTATGGACTTAGTGAGGGACGCTTTTCCAGACCGAGTTATCTCTCGTTTTGGCGATTTGCCTTGGCCTGCAAGATCACCCGATCTGACCAGTCCAGACTTCTTTCTTTGGGGTTTTTTGAAATCTCGGGTGTATGTGAACAAGCCACAGACTCTCGCAGCTCTAAAAGAAAACATTCGTCAAGAAATAACGAACATATCGCAGGAAGTGTTACGGCAAGTTATGCAAAATGTCATAAATAGGGCTCAAATGTGTATCAACTCTGGAGGTCACCATTTAAAAGACATCATCTTTAAATCCTAATGGTACGAAATTTAATGGCACAAATATACATTTAAAAAAATCTAAATCTAGTTTTCTAATTTAGAAAAAATGTTATAGCTGAACCAAATAGGGTCTTTACTTTTGCGCCACCCAGTATGACGAGATGTATGAATGTTAAGGAAGCGAAAGAAGTATGTAAGGAGCGAAGCACATGGCGTTCCATCGTCTCTGCCTACCCCCGTGGGATAAAGGCGTGATTTTATATATGTATTATGTATGTTTATTTATGTTTCAAGAATTTTGAACGAAATATTCTGAGTAACTGCATCTGACATTTCGGACCCCTATTCCTCTTGAACTAATGAAGTGAACTTATCCGCTATAGTTTTCCTTTAAAGTTCATTACATGTACTACCGACACAATTTTTTTCAGATTTTAGGATCCAGTAGTTTAGCTTTTAGAGGAGGGGGGACGCCCTACTCGAACAAAAATTTGCTCTTTAAAGTTAATTATCTCGCAAACGGATCCCTAAATCAAAAAACTGTCTTAGCAACCCCTAAACGTTTTTAAAAGTCCTATCTAACAATACCCCACACTATGGGGTGGGCGACAAAAAAAAAAACATCCCTGCTTTACATGTAGGGGAGCTACCTAAAAAAAAATATTTTCCCAAATTTTACTCTACGACTTTCTTTGTTTAGTTAACATACATGTTTATGCAAAATTTCAGTTTTCTAGCACCAACGGTTTCGTCGCTATGCCGTGGACAGACGGACAGACGGACATGGCGAAACTATAAGGGTTCCTTGTAGGTACTACGGAACCCTAAAAATTACTAAGTGTCATTTTATCATCACGGTGGCCTGTCCCGAACCCAATTCCGCTCATAAAATACCTTGTCCTGCAAATATATTCATAATATGGATTTAAATCGGTTGTTTTATCATTAAATTATAATATATTCGATCAAATATAACCATTTTTGTTTGTTTATCTTCTTTCTCATGGATTTGACAGGCAGTCAACTTTTGTCTGGGAAAAGTTATCATTTCAGAGGACAGTAAGTTTTAGTAGAACAACATTGCGTTGTTATGCCCTTCTCACCTTTCCTCACTTCGGATCAGGCCAGCTCAAGCTCTAGGCGCGAACGCACCAATCCCAACGTCTTGCGGTTTCCCACCACAAAAGTAATTTTATCATTTCAGTGATATGGAGACAATTTTAGGATCATTTTGGTGGCTGTTATAACTCGAGCTAGATTCCTTTAATTTGTTTCAAAATTGTGTATTTAATTTTGCCGTAAGTACTGATTTGCTTGAGTAGTGTTCATATTGTTTTAAAATTTTTATCACACAGTAAGAAACGGTGCACAGTTTATCATTTCAGTGGTATTTTTTTATCATTTCGGTAGACACTTTTCATTTCAGTGGACTCTAAAAAATTCATCCTTAAATATTTATGTAAGTTTTGATGATATTTGATGTCCACTCACACACAATGTTATAAAATAGGCT
The DNA here is from genome assembly GCA_905147285.1 of Hypena proboscidalis. Taxonomy (NCBI): domain Eukaryota; kingdom Metazoa; phylum Arthropoda; class Insecta; order Lepidoptera; family Erebidae; genus Hypena; species Hypena proboscidalis. The sequence goes on along the minus strand of LR990128.1, from coordinate 13,157,650 downwards.
AAAGTTTCATTTGTCACTAAAATATATAGATAGCATTGAAATTAAAAAAGTCCACCGAAATGACAAAAAAAAACCGCTTGTTGTAATTCACCCAGATACGAGTATGTCAAGTCCAAATATTTATGCTTATTAAAAAAACAATATGGCAATAGGTATTTTATACCAACAACTAATCATAGCATGAGAGTAAAGGCACGGCTGTGGAAGCTAGGTTCTTATAAATTTGGATTCATCAAAGAAATAGTTCGTATTCAGAAAAATTAAGTATCTATCTGGTTTTCATGCAACATCAGTATCCCACATATTAATAGATATTTATCAAATCGGACATTGTACGGGTTAGGCATAAACTCGTCCACTCTGAAAGCACATAAGAGTATGTGGTTGTCCGACCCCTTGCTCTTTTAAAATGCTTTGATGCGATGCGCTGCGGGTCACGCGACCCCTATCATCGTAGCGGCGTCACGCTACAGACTTTTTTATACCTAATATTACTGAGGGCAATCTGTTGGCTTTTTAATATCACATAACATAAAAGTTTATAGAACATTCTAAGATGCGTTCGCGAAAAGTTGATACTTGAACGTATTCAGTATTATAATGTTACATAGTAATACGTGTAGCGCTGTACATTATAAAGTCCAGGCGGGCGGAGAGCGTAGTCGCAGCTTCTCACGGACGCGGACGTAATGTTTTCCAAAGATTTAAATATTCTGCTAAATATTGCCAAATAAGTTCGTAATACTTGGGTACCTACATACAATTTAAATTCGTCGTCTATACCTTATGGTAAGGGATATATACACCCCAAAGGAGGGACTTTTCATTTCACTAAACAAAAAAAACCGAATTAAATATACCTTGAAAATGCATTATACAAGGTGTTTGGTTTATGGTTAGCAAATTGAATTGGCTAAAAGGTAGTGTTCTTAGCTATAGTTTTAGCAACCCCAAAACCGTACCAGTGCTGTCTCGGGGATAAAAGTAATCGCGCGTGCGCCAAACAGAGATACCACTAATCCGTCTGAATCTTGCACTTGCTTTCGAATGGTAAAAGCGTGGTCCGTCCGCCGGCCTCTTAAGTAAAGTATCTTAATTATGAATCTTTCTTGTTTAAAACTGCTTATCTAGTAGGTAGAAGGACGGGTACGAAAAGCGACTTATATATTATATTAATATATAGATATACTTAAGTAATATTCAACGTCTCGCCTCATTTGTGTATAACTTGAAATAATACAGTAAATGGCCTTAAAGTAAGTAAATAATGATCTACTTACTTCTAACCGATGAGGAGTTGTGCCTTCCAGCATCAGCTCTGTAACAGAAGATGCTTACTGCTAGATGCAAATATCCTTTTATATTATGGTAGTATACGAAAACAATATAAAAGCCTATAAAATTTGAGTGACCAGTGACAAGACATGTTAATTTGATTTATACCTACATCTTTGTGCGTTTTTACGGGTAATTAGAGACCAGCTTGGTCTACCGGGTATCAAATCATCCAATTTGGGTTAAGTTGCTCTGATGGCAGTCGCTCTAGGTAAAATACTGATATTCAGCATTAGATTAGAAGTGGACCTCAAAGCAATTGGCAAAAAAGGATCGGCATTAGTGACATACTATCATTTTTTTGTGGTTTTAAATAGCAACACGCACGTCACTACTGGTATCACAAGAACTACCGGTGCGCTTCCAGGTTTGAATATCCGTTCTCTTGTTGACCGCGCTCAATGAATTTTAATTGCTTTTTTCTTCAAAGCATCTTTTTTACGCAACGACGGCGACACATAAAAAAATGCACAAAATGTTCTATTTTCTCTTTGATTTTTTTTTCTTTAGAGTTAGAACTCCGGTGGTGTTCAGCTTTCACAAACCAGTCTCTGCCGTGTGCGTTACCTCAGCAAAATAATCAATTAAAGCAAAAAATAAAAAAATAGTAATTTTAATCTTACAGATTTTTAGTTGTCCATCTTCTGTAATTGTTGGGCACATTTTTAAATTTGTTGCACTTATAGTTTTTTAGTTATTTCACAAAAACTATTCCTGCTGGGGTAACGTTACCGCAGCCAGACATTTTCCTTTTTAATGGGAATATTTAAATAAATATTAGCTATATATTAGTTGTCTAAACGAGGTAAATGTTGCAAATAATTTTGTATTTGTTCTTTCTTCGGCTGCGAAGTTATTCGAGATCCTGCTGGAGTAACGTTTGTGGTTTTGCTAGATTTCTGAAACGGTTAAGCGGATTCTTATCATCTTTAGTACATGATCTTTTAAGAATTAGTTTTAATTTGTAGTGCAATAAAACAATGAAATTAATGAACCGTTCAAAAGTTATTCCATTAAATATAAAAACACTTAAATAGGTCCTAACACCTTAAATAAGAACTTGAAAGACTTGTTTTAAAAGATATTTTGTAGTTTATAACTGCCTTCAACTGTATGTGAAGTTTCACTATTATCCTGTGAGTAATTAACAAATTATGGTCATATTCAGTTCACGGTCACAATGCGCGTGGAGTTATTTGGCCACAGATAACCCTGTATGTAGATATATGAACTGAATGATACATCAATAATTAGTTGCTTAGTTCAGTTATATACCCAGCAAAATTTCATCGCAGTACATACAATAATTTCCGAGATAATAAACAAAAAGTCATTAGGATGTGCAAGACCGTGGTAACCCGATGTTTAGGTGGTTACAAAAAAGCCTACATTGAGCAAAGATTGATTGATTAGTTGATAAGTGGATGCTGGAATAAATAAGGAATATATATATATAATATACAGAATGGCTCATTTATTTTGGTCAGTATGGGTATACTGCCGTATACTATGCATTTTACTCATTTTAGATATGATGTTTCATTAGGATTTACTGCTCATGACCTTACACAATCGATATCCAAATAGAAATAATGCAAATCCTATTTTTCAATTCGACCGAGTTCGATTCCGAAGCTGTGTTCAAGTTATTTCTTAAATCTAAGTACTTATGTAGTTTAGGTTTTTACTAAAATCGTTAATATCATGGTTCTGAACAGATTTGTGTATATCTTATAATTACAGACTGCCTCATACTGACCGATATGAATGAATTACTCTGTCTATTATATAAATCGTGGATTAAAAGGTATGAGAATCGTACAATTAAGATTGATCGTGTTGCTATCTAACAGTACTTCTTGATGAGCAAAATGAGAGTAGCTATTGCTTGGATGAAGGATAGTAGGATAGTACTGGATAAGGGAATGGCGTGGTCAACAGCGAGACAGAGAATCTCGGCACAGTGTGGCGACAGTGCAAATTAAATTACCCTAGTTTTTGGATAAATTTGCCAAAATATTAAGATATATTATTTACTAATTCCAAAATGAAAAATGTATTTATTTTATGAAAATAAAACAGATATAAAGAACAATTGTTCGGTTTATTGAACATATTGCGTGATTTACTGTTATGTTAATACTGCATAGGTAATGACTGAATTTAAGTCGATCAACCAATGTTGGAAGTTTCACATCTGGCGTTTCAGCTGCGTGTTTTTGAACAGTCACTGCTGGCATCATAGTATTGAGTTTAGTAGACACATACTCTTGGCTACTCGTTGACGGCATTACTATGCTAGCTCATCCACTGCTTCTTTTGCCTGAAACTGTAAAATTTTTAATAGTAACTTTATGCAAAAGTTTAAATAGATGGCGTTTAACATACTTTCTAACTCACGCACGGGGACGGGCAGTTACGGCTGCCACAGGTAAAAACGTGAGGATTAACGAATCCCACAGAGCAAAAGTCACGGACCATAGCTAGTTTTATTAAAACGAAATCCAATATTCAAGTCTATATTGCACGTAAAATCCTTAGGACCGTAAAAAACGTAGATTTCCTTTCAGTGTTGCGCATCAATTCAAAGTATCTCAACTTGACTTTACCCAAATATTGTAATATATATAAATAAATAGCCCCCTATAATACTCAACTGAAAATACTCAAATAATAATTAATATTATATATACACGCTGTATATAATGTATCCTACAGGTTAAATATTAATTTACCTGTGTGGCACAGCATTCATTAACAAAAGAGTTACTGTTACTCTCTTTTTTTAATAATTTTATTCATGTCGTCCAAAATGTCTGCTACAAACTTAAGAGAATTTACTCGGAGCCCAATTTGTTCGTCCTGTAGCTTCAATCCACTTCGGATTTAAATCAATATTTTCTGGGAAACTGTTATGCAATTAAGATATTGAAACTGACTAAAATACTACATGATATATTTATCATAAGAAATGCAACATAAAATTTTACCCACAATTTTGGGGAAAATAATATATAAAAATATGCTCAAAAACCCGACACGCATGGCGAAACAAAAAATCTTATCACCTGTCTTGTTTTTTTACACAAAATTGGCGTAAGTTTATCTTTGTCTTGTGTGAGGGAGATCGAAGCTATCAGTCGTCTATACTATTCTCTGTCTACGAGCTATTGTATATTTTTTGACAGTCAGCTGATTGTCAAATTTGACACATCATGCGTCTGTCAATACTGTCAAATAAGAATGTCAAGACAAGTGAAGTAAATGTCAATATTGAACCACAAGGATTGCAAGAAAAATTGTATCATTTAAATTCAGGAATGTTTTTTTAAATATTTATGAATTAACTGATACGAATAAATCATGACTATCGCAGAGTACATAGCGACGCTTTCGAGCAATCCTTACTTTGGGGCGGGATTCGGACTTTTCGGTGTCGGAGCCGGTGCAGCAATATTACGAAAAGGTTTTCAGACCTCTACGGTGTTATTTCGTAGACATTGTATGATTACTCTTGAGGTTCCATGTCGCGATAAGTCTTACCAGTGGCTACTGCATTGGATAACAGAAAAAGGTGCAAGACAAACCCAACATTTAAGTGTAGAAACATCTTTTCTTCAGAAAGACACAGGCCAAATCAAAACCAAGTATGATTTCATACCAAGTATTGGTCAACATTTTTTCAGGTAAATAAAAGCATTATAATCCGAATAAGGTCTTTTTGTTGGTCTTATTTTGTGTAATGTGTTAGATGACTGTGTTCTAGGTATAAAGGCACTTGGATCAAAGTGGACAGAACAAGAGAACAGCAGACATTAGATCTTCATATGGGTGTTCCATGGGAGACAGTTACTTTGACAGCATTTGGGAGGAACAAGGAGTTGTATTTTAACATTTTGGAAGAAGGTATTACCATTTCATAATTTTACATTTTATTGCATAACCATTATACATAAAAAACTATCAAACATCTCAAAGACAAGCTTTGCAAGCATAATTTTAGCCATGTCTGCTAAGTATCCTTTTACAGGAAATAGATAATGTAACAGTTTTATCAGTAAATAAAAACAAAGTGAGGCATGATATGCTGTCAAAAGTCAAAGTCAAAGTCAAGTCAAAGTTGTTTATTCGCAAGAAAAGTGGTACGACTTAGGTGTTATATACATTTATAAAAGTTCTACACAATTCACCAGATCTGGCAGGCAAATATAAGGGAACAAGTACAGAAACTGTAAAATAAAAATAAAATCAATTACACACAAAATAGAACACACAATCAAAAAACACAATTAAAATCTAACGTCGAAAAACTCATTAATAGTGTAAAAGCAATGTTGCACCAACCATGGCTTTAAAACCCTTCTCATTTTCACGAGGGGTAGTTCTCTGAAGTGCCTCGGTATTTTTTTAAAAACTTTTATGCACATTACATAACTATTGTTTTGGAAGAGAGTAGTTGTTAGAGAGAGTAGTTGTCAACTGACAACCTATGAAAATCTTATGTAGTCATGTTTGCAAATGTACTATTATATTGTAGTAAGTTTATTCTTACAAGCATGAGCTTTAAAAGATAACTTATCATGATTTTAATTTATATCAGATTGTGTCATAAATCAGACTCATAAATTACTTATCAATTATGTAAATCTTTTATTGGAGTAACCATGTGCAAATCAATATAAAGAGCTTCAAAATAGCAACTATATATTACTTTATGTTGGCTCTGGTTGCAATGTAAGTAGTATAAATAAATCAGCTCATAAAGGCCTGGCCATTGTCTGTTGCCTATAATATAGCATAGTGAAAGAAAACAACTATACAAGGCTTACTATAACTGACTTGCAGCCTTAGTTAAGTTTTAACGGTGGTGTAACATCTCCAAAAGGCACCCTATTTTTAACACACTTGGGAACAGCAAATTACCTTTGCACCCACTGTGTTTGCAGTTGAACCTCTAATTGCAGTATTAAAAACCGGCCAAGTGCGTGTCGGGCCACGCGCAGTAGGGTTCCGTAGCTAGTCGTAACAACATATTTCGACTTAAAAGGGATTTACTATCTGTATTAAACAAGTAACATCTTCATACAAGTCATTACTTTCATAGGTTTTTGTAATTTGCACGAATTATTCTAAGTAACTGCATTTTACACTTTGGACCCCAATTACTCTAGAACTAATTAAGTTAAAGTAACCGCTATTGTTTTCATGAAAAGTTTATTACATATACTACCACCGTGATTTTTTTCAGATTTTTTAAGCTATCGGTTTAGCTTTTAGAGGGGGGTGGGGACGCCTTACTCATACAAAAGTTTGTAAAATAATTTATATTTTTCACTGAACCTGTTCTAGTAGTTCGTCTTGAGATAAAAATCGTGATCTTATGTATGACCTAGATATGTAATGATTATTTTTAATTTATTTTATTTATGTTATCCTCGAAATTATTTATTTTATCCTCGAAAGACATATAGGGACCAGATAAATGGCGTCCTTCAGAAAGGAAATGTTTGTAGTACACGAAACCAGCTAGCACGTATGACGAGATGTATGAATGATGAGGAAGCGAAAGAAGTATGAAAGGAGCGAAGCACATGGCGTTCCATCGTCTCTGCCTACCCCCGTGGGATAAAGGCGTGATTTTATATAATTATGTATTTGTTATGTTTATTTATGTTTCATGAATTTTGAACGAAATATTCTGAGTAACTGCATCTGACATTTCGGACCCCTATTCCTCTTGAACTAATGAAGTGAACTTAACCACTAGTTTTCCTTTAAAGTTCATTACATGTACTACCGACACAATTTTTTTCAGATTTTGGGATCCAGTAGTTTAGCTTTTAGAGGGGGGGGGACGCCCTAGTCGAACAAAAATTTGCTTTTTAAAGTTAATTATCTCGCAAACGGATCTCTAAATCAAAAAACTGTCTTTGCAACCCCTGAACGTTTTTAAAAGTCCTATCTAACAATACCCCACACTATGGGGTAGGCGACAAAAAAAAAAACATCCCTACTTTACATGTAGGGGAGCTACCCGAAAAAAAATATTTTTCCAAATTTTATTCTACGACTTTCTTTGTATAGTTAACATACATGTTTATGCAAAATTTCAGTTTTCTAGCACCAACGGTTTCGTCGCTATGCCTTGGACAGACGGACGGACAGACGGACATGGCGAAACTATAAGGGTTCCTTGTAGGTACTACGGAACCCTAAAAATGTTAAATATCCATTTTCAGCTAGATCAATAGCTCTAAAGCAACATGAAGGCATGACAGTCATGTACACTGCCATGGGGTCTGAATGGCGGCCGTTTGGACATCCTAGGCGGCGGCGCCCACTCAAGAGTGTTGTGCTTAGCAATGGGCTCGCAGACAAGATCCTGGCAGACTGTAATGACTTCATTGACAGCCCTCAGTGGTACACCGAGAGAGGAATACCGTATCGGCGAGGTATGTTGTTCAGAAATCAAACTAGACAGACATTACTTTTATTAATTTGCTTTTGATATTGATACTAAAAATGATAAAAACCTTTAACCTGAAGGGAATGCTTTCCGTGCAGAGCAGAATCATAATGGGATACCGCCTTATCGCCGAATTAATAAGATTAGTATTAACATTTTGCCCACTCCAATATTTTTCTATGGCAATAGAAAAATATCTAATATATAATAGACTGCTTGGTATAGCTTTATGCGTGCCATAGCGCCTGTCTGCAAGGCACTTATGTTACTTACTGTTTCAGGTTACCTATTGCATGGACCGCCTGGGTGTGGCAAGTCTTCCTTCATCATGGCATTAGCGGGCGAATTAGAGTACAATATATGTGTGCTCAATTTATCTGAAAGAGGACTCACTGATGATCGGTTGAACCACTTACTAAGGTTTGTTCCTTTAACCATGTTATAAGCCTTGTCTATAACAGCAAACTTATTGTATAGAAACAGTTAAAATTAAACATTGACGTAGAACAAGTGGACATTAGGTCTGTGGTTTTAAACGTCTGAACTGAAAGTACTGCAAAACGCTAAAAGTCATAAAATTAAGCATTGAAATATTAACATACAATTTTAATTTGTTTAGGACAGTAATTTATATTGCTAAACATGAATCTATGTTTATGTAGGTACATGGTATTATTTTCGTGAATTTTGTTTGAATCCTGACATCCATTGCCTTACCTCAATTAAAATTTAATATTAGGGCCATAACATACCAACACTTTTAGTCACTAAAACGCCGCGATCGAACTATTTCGATGGGAACAGTCGCCAAATCACCGATGGTTAAATAGCGTGTGTGCTATGGCTACTACTGCTTTTATTATTATTTTGCAGTGTGGCGCCACAGCAGTCTATAATATTATTGGAGGATGTAGACGCAGCGTTTGTGTCACGAGAAGACACGCCTTCCCAGAAGTCTGCCTACGAAGGCCTCAACAGGGTCACGTTCAGTGGTCTCCTAAACTGTCTAGATGGCGTCGCCTCCACCGAAGCAAGGATAGTTTTCATGACAACCAACTATTTAGAAAGGTATTTTTTATATAAAATAACAGGCATTAAGAGTTAATGGAATTACTGCCAAATGTACTATCAGCATAGTCGATTCATGACCCATGAAATTGTCAAAGTCGATACGGTAGACATTTGACCAACATTTTTAATTAATCATGTTTGTGGTTGGCCTTTAAGCAAAACAAAGACTAAAATATAATGATACATGTCATTTTGTTTTGTAGATTGGACCCAGCTCTTATAAGACCAGGCAGAGTAGATATGAAGGAGTTTGTTGGATATTGTGATCAACAACAAGTGGAACTCATGTTTTTGAGATTTTACAAAGGGGAACAAGCGGCGGAAAATGCAAGAACGTTCGCTCAGAAGTGAGTTTGTTGTATGAAATCTTATACACTTGTTCGAACCAAAACGTATGAATCGTGGCGCCGCAATCAACAAGTTGGCGAGGTTTCATCTGGGCTCATTTCAATAAAGCTGAAAAGTCGACATAATTATATAATGTCAACGTGACAAATAAGTAAAAATCGACAGTCGAATTCTTGACAAATTTTTCATCTAAAAACCCGTTCAGTAAAACTCGACTTATCGTCCTTGAACTGGCAACTAGTTCTATTTTGATTGATGATGATTTCTCTTTATGATGCCATTTTGTATTTGAAATTAAAATTTGGTCTCAAAATCTTCTTTATTCAACCTATACTAACTTCAACGCGCTGTGAATGCGAGCATTTATTACTATCTCGTCAAACGTGTATGGACACGAACGCGATATGAGAAGGAAGTATATTATGTTACCTTTATTTTCTATAACATGTGCATAAGTGTACGCGATACATCTGCTTACCCTTCAAGGCATAGACGGCGTAATATTACATTATGTAATAGTGAAAACAATTTACAGACAAACTATTGCACAAAACGCGGTTCATTTGCGTTTTTGAAGAGTTCCATTGTCTCCGAATACCTTCATCAGATCCTGATAAATTATATTAATAATGTATTTGTACCATAGAAATATATACTATAGAAATGGCTTGTCCGAACACATTGCCCTTCAAAATTTACATTATGAATAGCAGGATCAGTAACGCTATCTATTAGAACTGCTTTGAACTACCATGTAAATGGCTGCATTCACGCGATGTGTAACCTTGTAAGAGCGTGATGTAATTTCGTTTGCATTTTTTTTGCCGAAGGTACAATAAAATTGTGATTCTTTCAATAGTGTAAAATATTTATTATTACAAAATTAAAAATACTTCTTGTTATATTATAAAAAGAACAGTACATCATGGGAATTCTAAAAGTAGGTCATATTTTATTTTAGGAATAAAATAAAATGTTTGTTTCGAGAAATATTTTTTACTAGCTTCTGGTGGTAGCTCAGTCCACGTGGTATGTTTATATATTTTCTATAATCCGTGAAGGGCCAAAAGATCATTGAAATTTTGTTACAAGCTTTTATTAAGTTTTTCAATTCATCAACTTGCACTGATAATTAAATTAATACAATGATATATATATATATATATACTTTTCTTAAATTGCCTTGTGTTTGTTGTGTTTAATATGGTAGTTCGTACAACTTTTCAGTGCACAATTAGCGCTTTTTATAGTCAGATTTACACAAAAAAGGTTGAGGCCATTCATCGCGCGTTTTTTGTGTAAATCTGACTATAAAAAGCGCGTAGTGAAGTTGACTGTGGTTGGCTGCCTCCGTGAGCGATTAAACACGACAACATGCCTAATTGTGCACTGAAAAGTTGTACGAACTACCAAATTAAACACAACAAAAAAGATTATGGTATTACATATCACCGGTAAGTCACAAATATTATATTATATCCACCTCTTTACATTATTTTATCAATTTTATTTGCTAAAATTTTTCGTTCCGACGCCATATTCCTTAATCGTGAATATCCGCGTGACATGACTTTGGAACTGCGCAACTGCGCTTAGTTGAACTATGCCGCGGGCGTTCACGAGAATATTTTTGGTAATTTAAGAAAAGTATTTGTTATGAATTGTCATATCATTGTGCAATGTACTGTTACTGCGTAAACTTGTTATAACGCTAGAGATAATATATGTACAGTCAGCAACAAAAGTAGCTAAACACAAAAATGTTTTAAACTTTCATACATCTACTAAATAATTTAAATTTTGAGAAATTAATTAAATTAAATATTCATTTATTTCAGTAAAGCACCATACATAATAATAAGTACTATATTATTATAATAAGTGACTGAAAATTTGTTCATGTGTAGCTATTCTTTTGCTGAATGATTAACTGAATCAATAATTGTTTGTGCTTCTCTTGTTTAAAAAAAACAGATTTGTTGTCCACAATTTTTCATTTTAGAAATATTTTGAATATTTTGAATTGGTTGATTTATAATTGGTCAATTTGGATCCCTGTTTCTTGGGAATGGCCATTTTGGATTTGTATTTTTTCATAGTGTAAGTACCTAATTTTAATAGTCAAGTATAGTCTATAATTTTGTTAAAGTTGATGAATTGAAAAAACTAAATTAAAGCTTGTAACAAAAGTTCAATGATCTTTTGGCCTTTCACGGATTATAGAAAATGTTCACCTAATGATTTAAGTACAAACTACATTTAGTAGTTTGTACTTAAATCATTTATAAACATACCACGTGGGCGGAGCTACGACCAGAAGCTTTAAAAAAATATTTCTCGAAACAAACATTTTATTTTATTCCTTAAACAAAATATGACCTACTTTTATAATAATTCCCATGATGTAGGTACTGTTCTTTTTATAATAGAACTAAGAGTATTTTTAATTTTTGTAATAATAAATATTTTACATTATTGAAAGAATCACAATTTTAATGTACCTTCGGCAAAAAAAAATGCAAACGAAATTACATCACGCTCTTACAAGGTTACACATCGCGTGAATGCAGCCATTTGCATGGTAGTTCAAAGCAGTTTTAATAGATAGCGTTACTGATCCTGCTATTCATAATGTAAATTTTGAAGGGCAATGTGTTCGGACAAGTCATTTCTATAATATAAATTACGTATTGTCACTTTCTGACATATTTCGTCGTCGGATTGTCAGCTTTTTGACATACGTCGACTTGTCGGATTGTCAGCTTTTTGACATAAATGTCGATTTGTCGGATTGTCAGCTTTTTGGATAGCGCCCCGGTGGTTATGTTTTCAGCTTTCAGTAATCTCGCCGAGTCGAACCATTTGGTGCGTTTGATTCGGACACATGCGTCCCCCATTACGCTATATGCAATGTTTAATTTTATTATGCTGTCTGTTCCTTTGATATTTTTATTGAAATTATTTTAAGGGTACTGGAGACGAAGAAGGTCGTTAGCCCAGCACAAATCCAGGGGTACTTCATGTTCCACAAACATTCGTCAACAGAGGAGGTTCTAACAGATGTTAATACTATATGGACACTCTAACAATAGTCATTATTTAAAATTGTGTGATAATGTTTTTAACATGGATGTATTATTTGGATAAGGCGCTCCACCCACTGAAGACGCGTCCCGCCGCGGTTCGCGGAGCGACGGATAACGCGGTGCGCCTTCCCGCGCATTGCCGCGTCGGCAGTGTTGTGCTAGGCGTGATTTCTATACAAATTGAGATACTTGCATACAATGGTAAAATCTGCCGTCCCGCGCTACGCGACGGGGCGCGGTGCAGTGAGTGGAGCGCCTAATAGTAGGGAAACAACCAAATAAAAATAAAGTACTTGTTATTTGTTATAAATAGTTTATATTTCTTTCTCATAGAAAAAGTATAACGTGCATTATTTAGACATTGTTCCGATATCTAAATTACGCATGTTTGGTTCTTATGCATCATGTTGCATTAATATTATTTCATACACAGTTAAACTTAAAATTATCTTAACGGAAGTGAGTAAGTATACTTTTCGGTAGGTATGGTATGTACTATCAGAACAATAGACCCATGGCCTTACTACTAATCTTACATAGATAGACATTTCTAACTAAATCTTAAATCACTTAACATAATATAACAATATCAAGTTATCATTATTATAAAACATCAAATCATTACACAAATAATTTCTGCCTGCAATGGACTGCGAGTTGATTTAAAATAGTGGACGTTTTAACTGCCTGTGTCAGATAAATCCGACTAAAATTATCGGGTCCATTTAGCCAGGGTCGTATATATCCATACGACCCGACATTTTTTGTCGACATTTAATGTCAATATTAACCAGCCTTTCATGTTTTGGAATGTCTTTGCAACATTAGTACCAAGCTGCAGCATGAATCTATTGGTCATTATATTATAATAAATAAATGTATAATACAAACTAAAACATAACGAGAAAAAGATCACAGTACATAACAATTTATATAAAACGCATCATTAAAAATATTTACAAAGAACATGCTAAATTGGAAGAGCATACTTTTACTAAATACAGGGTTCGAAGTTATAATTATAATCATTGATAATTATCTTGATTAATATACCTTGATAATTTTAAAATCCACACGATTATTTCAACACAATTTGTCGCTTCTGCACGCATCAAAATGCAATAAATATCAAATTTAATTTTCTACTTGTGTTGACTGTGTTGTGTATAGATGAATAAAAATGCCAATATATAAAGATTAAAATGTATTTGATCAGAATGTGTGCGCACGCAAAACACCAGTAGTTTATGGGCGAAAATAAGAATACCAAGTCAGGAATCATAATGGATAATTAATAATGATCTAACTCGTTGGTCTAGTGGTTAGCGTATGTGCCACTCACCGAGGTCTCGAGTTCAATTCCCGGGTCGGACAATGTGTTATTTGTGAGCTTTCCGTCGGGAAATTCTTGATAGCAGCACGATTGTAATTGTTCCCATAGGATGGCGATAGGCTCACCCCCTATCCTATGGGATTTATACATAAGTATATATACATAACTAACAGGTGAAGTGTGGGTATTGTACACCTCTGCCACACCCTTCTGGGTAATATAGGCGTGATGATGTTATGTTATGAATTATCAAAGAAAATAATTCGCTTGTTAATTTCGAACCCTGCAAAATACTTAAAATAAATTAATATTTGTACTTTTATACCAAATTAAAAACATATTATCATCTGATTTATGACCCCCAATAGCTTATTTTCATACAGATATTTAAATTAAATTGGGTTAAAATAATATCAACATTTCCTGACAATCAATTTTTTTTTTCGAAAATAGACAACTGTATTTGATAACTTAAAATAAAATATTGTCATAAGTGGGTCATAAATCAGTTTAATCGATAATACCTTAATCAGAGGGATGTGCATTAAACAACTTTGTGTACAGTCAGCTGCATAGATATATCACCCTCCTAAACCACTTTATGCACTGCTAAGGGGTGAGTTTACTCTGGAACTGCCTCAACATCCAAAATCTATTTTATACTTATAACAAAGGTTCACTGTTTTAAAAGAATTTGTCAAGGGAAAAATCAACCCAACATGATAACAAAATCAACAGAAGAAAGAAGAATTATACTTAACATTATTAAAGTAAGGCCATTCTAATAGGTAACATTTGACAGTTCATCTAAGCAAAGCAAAGTGCTACTTATGTATACATCAAGAGTAGTCTAATTTTCTATATAAATAATTGTATTAAAAAAACTGATGTTGTTTTCTTGAGTTTTATTCCTTTAGCGTAAGGTATATTTTTCTTCGCATAAATGAACTGTCAAACGGTACCTCTTAGATTTGATGGACTATAGACACAGTATAAATATGTACAAACAGTACGGAAACTGCCTACAAACGTGCGAAACGGCACGCACACATAAACATGCACACCGACGAGACCCCTAAGCGGCACTCGCTACTGAGAGCACCGCGACAATCGCTTAGGGGTCTCGTCGGTGTGCATGTTTATGTGTGCGTGCCGTTTCGCACGTTTGTAGGCAGTTTCCGTACTGTTTGTACATATTTATACAGTGCTATAGATTCGCATCGATAGAGCTTACGAGTTTTATTACCGAAATCAATTGATAGTCGAACAGCAAAAATCAATATCGATTGATTTCGGTCCAATAAGACCTTAGATGGGTGTTATTAGATCTATATCAATCGAAAGCAGAGTATGGTCAATCTGATGTTTTGCCCTTTACTACCCGCCACTTGCACCCGCGATGACCTCATGCAGGCAAACAAAGAAGGGGTTGAAGTCGCCACCTACTGGTCCAAGACAGTATAATTGAACTAGCCATTCACACGATAAGAAGAAGAAGAAGAAGACGCAAAGCAGCGCGCGTGGTGCTCTCTTATTGGCTCTTCAAAGTCAATCGCATCGATCGATGCAGATTTAATAACACCCTTAGACAAGTAAAACATAACGCAGCTATGGTAGGTTAGGTTAGCATCAGGTATATTGTATGAGATTTACTAGTGCACGGTTGGCGTAGTGGTTAAAACGGTCGCCTCGCCGCTTTCAACTGCACTAGTGTTTTTCGATCCCCACATCTTTGTGTGATTCGCAAAGATTTGTTCTGACTCTGGCTGTGTTCTGTGTGAAATGCATGATTGTGAACACGCCCGCGGCACAGGAGTTATTCCTAGGGCGGGCGTCGTTTTTTAAAATACAAAAACAAAATCAATAGTCGCTTCGAAAAGTATTTCACTTAGTATATTTGCCACCAGTGGATCATTTTCCAAACTCGTAATACATTCCAAAACTTGAATGTCATGCATGGCATTAGTTTGTTATACAATATATATACACAAAAACAGACAATTATATTATTCCTTACATTTTTATCTTCCGAGCCTCTTTTCCCAATTACATTGGGCTCAGCTTCTCGTCTAACTGATGTGGCTTAATATCAGTATTTGCCGACTGAAACTACAGCCATCAGAACTCGGCAACCAAGTACGAAGTTGTACGATTCGCTTTGTTAGTTGTCGGACATGGCCTCGGACTCGTTGACTGCACCAGATCTTCAAAAGACGAAAACTCGTAATAAGACGGTCAGCTTTGCTTAACCTGTAAGATCGATCATTTCGGATCGATAGTCATCGAAACGGAGACGTCACAATTTCTTAAAATCAATAGATTTTAGGAGACACAAAAATTTATTAGTATTATCGAAGGTTTCTGGACTATGCTTCTGAGCATTTTGTAACAGTCTTGTTACTAGATCTCCCCGATCAAATACGTTTAGTATTTCCCACTGCCAATTAGGTGATATCTTATTTATATTAATGTTTCGTTGATTTCTATCTTTAATCATAAAACAAAACTGATTATTTAAGTATAAAAATGACAAACACAAAAATAAAGGTTCTCTTATTGGCTCTTGCTTAAACTGAACGCGAAACTTAAGAAGACAAACATAATCTTTCACTACTGTTTCACACGGATCAAATAATTTTAAATTATGTAGTAATAATAAAGTTTTTAAGTAATTAAATGGTGAAGTTGTTTTTGTGTTTGGTAGCTCTACTGTGTTCAGTAGGACATATTCTTCATTTTTATTATTTGTGTTGTTTTTCGATGTGCCCGGCACAGGACTTGCCATCTGAAATGTAGATCCGGGACTCTGCGAGGGCGTCATTTTTAAACACGATAGTTGTACCAATTGCATTGGCTGGTTAGCAATCGTCATCTGCGGTGAAACATTAGTTATATACATATTAGCAACACTTTGCGGCGACCAAACGTTTGGAGTCATCAATAAGCTATTCGTATTGTCGATTTGCTGGACAGTATTACTCGTAGACGACGCCGCTTGTTCCTGCCGAAGGCTGTTTAATGTTCTTTCTGACATCAATTCCGAAACTGGTTTCACTTTGATTCTAGGAATAGACTTTTCTGCACTGGGTGTTGGTGCTGGAGGAGTATCATTTATCTCTTCAGGCTGGTTGGCTAATGACGTAGTAGATGTAATGATTGGCATACATAAGTCAGAGTCTATTTCTTCTGAGGGACTAGGTACCTGAGCTGTCCTCGCTATTCGAATATCATTGGTCTGCCCTACCTTTCTAGGCAATTGCTTTGGATTAGCAACAGGATTAGCATTAAGTAGTTTGCTTTTAGGGTCTGGGGCAGCGCAATAAAATAATATGGCAGTGTCTGGTGGCAGCTGTGCAGTATTTAAATCCTGTGGCATAAGTGTAGCTAGTTGGCTAGACATTAATGTTGTATTAGCAGAAACGGTAGAAGTTGGGCCAGATATTACCCTCAATGATGAATTAGACACAATAACTGATGGTATACTGGGTTCAGAGGCTGAAGCAACGACAGGTCTGGCTTCTGGAGCTGATGCTACGGTAGGTATGGATTCAGTGGCTGGTTCCTCAGCAGTTGCAACTGGAACCCATCCACAGTCATCATTTGTTGTTGCCCCTCGTAACTTTGTCATAATTCGAATGTAATTAGTGTCTTTACTATTAGTGGTAGTTATAGCTTTAGTCGCCCATACAATGCCAAGGTTCTTATGCTCCATATATCTTAATAATCCAGTCCAGTTAAAACCTTGTCTATTAATAATCTTTCTCCCAATACTTAACAGTTTGTGTTTCAATTGAGATTCTATATTACCTTGCTTTTCAGATTTCTCTGTTTCATTTTTTTTGTAGTAAGCATTAACACACATAGTAATTATCCCCTGGATTACCTTGTAGTCAGAATAAGTTGCTTCCAATGGTTGTTTTCCCTTATAACTTGATTCTGCTTGATATGTATCTGCATCACTGTCAGAGGAATCTATATTTATACATTCATTGTTAACTGCCAGAGCACTCTGGCCATAGTCACTATCTTGTGTTGTCTTACTCTCTTCATTGTTATCAGATGAGCTTTTGTTATTAGTCTCAATAACAACTGTGTCACCAGAACTATGTGTCAACACTCTTCTTCTTCGCCGTTTAGGTATTGCAATAATGTCTTGTTCACTATCACTAGAATCAGGGGCTATATTTTTCTTAGGAGAATTTTCTGGTACTGCACCTTCTGAAGCAGACTCGTCATTTTCGCTATCATTTTCTTTTGAATATCTGACATAATAAAAAGGGTTACGATGCTCAATCATTTGTTTATTGTTGTGTACGACTATGTTATCCATACCAGTGATATTAGGCTTTTGGTCGACTTTTTCTAACATAACTGAGCAATTATTATCTAATATTGCTGCATATTTTTTGTTGAAATAGTTGTGGACACGCTTATGTCTAGTAAATGACCTAACATTTGGCCATTCGCTGTTGCATACTGTACAAATTATTGCTTTTTTGTACCCCTTATAATTCCATGTCACTCGAGATTTGACAGTCTTCTTCTTTTTTGATTTATTAACTTCGATTGAATTTTCATCAGATTCTGATGATTCAAGAATTCTCTTAGTCTGAGTACTTGTCCTCTCTTCCAAATGTTCGCTGGGCTGCTGACTTGAGCTTACAGCGTCTTGTTGTGGCTGAATACATATATCCTGAAATATTAATATAATTAGGTACATAGGACGAACGAATAGTGACAGTTCAGTAGATTCAATTTTCAATTCAAACCAAACAAGTTTTTTATTAGAAAAGAAAAAATATATCTGTTTATTTATAAGATGCTTTATTAAATAATTACTTAGGCCAGTGTGAGAGCCATATCAACTCATTCAATCATTTACACTACATAATTACCTATTTATTATCATGTACTTACATTAACCTCATTTTTAGAGACATTGTTTCTAAAATCATTTTGCTTTTTGCACAGTGATTTCTTCGTTGTATAGAAGTTTATCATAACTTCTTTACATTTTGAGCATATCAACTGTGGCAGGCCATCGAAAGGTTCCACCTGCAAATAATTAAACTTTATAAAACAACAGAATTTAATTATAGTATAATGAATGATAAATACAGAGTAGAAATAATGTGGCGAGTCTTGTTACAATAGTAATAACTCCAATGAAAATACTTTTCTTGTAAAAGTACTTTAGCAGAATTTAATATATTAAGATGAGACCTAAGACAGTAAGTACCCTGAGGAACTCTAACTTCTATATTGCAAAGTATTCATTTAATAGTATCATACTCGCATTTTAGTGACTTATCGGATAATTAGAATGCAAAATAAATAGCATAAATAACAAGTTCAGCAAATAAGTTTGTCCGTTTTTGGTAAAGATTATACCCCATTGATGTACCCTATCAAATGCTTGCTGGCCACCAAAAAGATAATTTTCTCTTATATGTAACTATTTATTGATATGAACAGATTATATTGACCATTCAGTATCCAAGCGTTTAATGAAATGTTACAGAAATACAATTACGAAATGGCCACGACACGACACCTTCATAAGTTGTTAATGTTGGTATTAAGTGTTCACCTTAAAACATTATGCAAAGCAGCAAGAGCATAACAACCAAAGCTAGTTGTAGATCATAAATAATCAGAAAATTTAAAGTTGTATTAATTTACGTAGAATTTAATTGAAAAGTAATTGGATAAAGCAAGGTCGCATAGCTAGCCTCTGGTCTAATGGTTTCGGGTTCGATTTCTATATTGTGCAAAGTGTTATTTGAGATTTTTTCAATATTATATCATTTTGACGGTGGTTAAAAACTTTGAACATGATAATGATGCACAGATCAATTCAAATTACTATATTATTTCTGTTTGTGACTAAAGAAGTCTTCTGCAACTTAAGTCTTGGATAGCCCACAGAAATTAAAAGGTAATAACTGAATAATTTATTCAGCAAACTAAACAATAAAATAGCTTATCACAATTTAATACCTACTTGAAGCTACATTTACATCATTATAAGTATTACTACAACTACCATTTACGTAAGGTCCTGGCTAGGTAGTAGGCTACAGTTAGTTTAAAACGGCCTACACACTACCCTAAAATCAGAGGCGATATCGGGGAAGTGGTGGGGAGGACCCTAGATCGTACCATAAATCGCCTCGTGTATAGGCAAATCAGTCCCGATTTTTATTGCTTACCCTAACTCTTAAAATCGTTGCGGGCGAGCTTACGATTTAGGGACGATTATCGTCTAGGGAGCGTTGTTGGCACGTGTGTAGCGAAATCGGGACCGATTTCGCGCAGTATGCGCTCGAGTGCTGCGGTGATACGACGTGCTTGCGCAATTTTGAAAACATGGCGAAGGAGATTGAGATAATGATCTTATCAGGGATTTACCTTATTTGTGGGATAAAAAACACAAAGAATATACCGCGACATGAGACTGGAGGCATTTAAAATGGTATTGCAAGTTTTTAATGAAGAGTTCGGCAAAGATACCACGATGGCTGACTCAAGAAAAACTTGAAAATATGCGTACTGCGTATGGAAGAGAGCTAAAAAAGGTTTTAGAGAGTGACGGCGGCATCTCAGCACAACGAGCAGTCTATTGCACGGTCGGTTACGTACTAACTGGCAGGGACGTGTGTAGAGTAGTAGCCGATTTCATCCCCACTACCACTGTCCCGATATCGCCACTGATTTTAGGGTAGTGTGTAGGCCGCTAAGCAAACTGATACTTTTGCAACTAGCGCAAATTGAAATGTTCATACTTTTAAAATTTGCACAAACAGTTTGTGTAAATTAAATAGAATTAGTAGACTTCACACAGCCTCATGCACTTTTTAGGCACTCTGAAGCATGTAGGTTTTCTCACTATGTTCTATTTCACAGTGAGTGAGCGAAAATTTGTGATAAATACACACATATCTTCGAAAAGACGAACCTCAACGATTTATTGAGAGACGTGTGAGCCGTGGGTTTGCAGCCAAGACATTTGACTTTACAATTTACGGGCTCCCAATCGGCTATTACTGCTTTTACCATACTGGTGCCTTATTCAGCTGTTTTCTATTAGTTAAAACATAAATGTTTTTTTAAGACTAGGACCTGACCGGAGAAGAATGCCAACTGAATCGCCCAAACAAGACAATAAAGAGAAGATATTCGCACCATCCAAGGTTAACAAAACAAGCACACTAGAGCTCGCAATACGCTCATTAACTAATTCGAGCTCAGGATCGAACAAACAATGACAACCTCTGCACATCAGTAACCGGAAGCCACCAAATAACAACAACGAATACTATAACTGTAACAACCAAAACAATTCCCCAAGCCGGACAGCGGTCTCCGCGGGGAATAAAGACCGCAACCCTCTAACTTAGCACAAAGACAAAGAGAAAGAAAAAGAAATAACTAGAGAAAATAGGAATATCTACATAGCCACAATAAACACACTTACCTTAAGAACCGATGAAAAATTGTTGGAACTGGAAAATGCACTTGAAAAGATAAAATGGGACATTGTTGGGCTTTCTGAAGTTAGAAGACTGGGCGACACCATCGAAGAACACCATAACTATATCCTTTACTACAAAGGAGAAACCAAAGGGCTCTATGGAGTAGGATTCATGGTCAAATCAGAACTCAAGAAAAATATCATTGAATTCAGAGGTGTTTCGGAGAGAATAGCAATACTTAATATAAAGCTACCTGGATTCAGCAACATTTGGTCAGTAGTACAGGCATATGCACCAACAGAATCTGCGGACGAAAAACATAAAGAAGATTTCTATACGAAGCTCAATGAGGCCCTGGAATCTTGCTACAAAAACACGATTGTCATGGGTGATTTCAACGGAAAGATAGGCAAACAGAAGCAAGGCGAAGAGAATGTAGTAGGAAAATACGGAACGGGAAAGAGAAGCAACAACGGAGAAAGAATGATAAGCATGGCTCTAGAACACAAATTAAAGATCATAAAAACCTGCTTTCCGAAAAAAACATCAAAAAAGTGGACCTGGATCTCGCCGGACGGTCTCTATCGCAATGAAATAGACTATATCTTAAGCAACCAACCAGGAATCTTCCGTCACGTCGACACAGTCAAACAATTAAATTTTAATACCAACCATCGCATGGTAAGAGCAGTACTAAGTGGTGCCGAACAAAAGAAATGCAGGAGAAACTACAAAAAGTCTAATTGCTACCAGCCATCATACAACAACAAAAAGGAAAGTACAGAAAACAACATAAACAAAACTCAAGAACTATACAACAAGGAAATGTGCAACATGTATAACAACAATATAACAACAAAGCTACAGAACAAAAAACCAGATATATTAAGCATAAAAACCGTAGAATTAATAGAGAAGAGAAAACTCTGTTAGTGAACAAGAGAGATAAAACCATTTTAAAGGAAATTACAAAAATAAGTAAGGAAATAAGCAAGAATATCAAGAAAGACAGGACTAAGAAGACTATGGCAACCATTAACAACCATATAATCAAGACTGGTGGAATTAAAAAAGCCCTCAAAGAACTCAGAGACACAAAAACATGGATACCAAAACTAAATAACAATAAGCAAACACCTGAAACCAAAAGAGGTAGCATTTTAGACATTGCTACAAACTTCTACAAGACACTGTACTCCAGCAAAAGCTTAGAAACATTAGAGATAACAACTAACTATACCACAGGCTCTCAAGGCGAGAATGAGGAAAATATCCCTCCAATATTAGAAATGGAAGTATCTCATGCAGTAAGATCACAGAGGAATGATAAATCACCGGGACAAGACAACATCACAAACGAAATGATAAAAATTACATTGCCACAGAACCTCCATAAACTTACCCACCTGTACAATGTGATTATGGGGTCTGAGTACATCCCTGTTCAGTGGACAAGTAGCACGATCATACTGATATACAAAAAAGGCGATAAAAACGACATAAACAACTACCGTCCTATTAGCCTTATGTCAAACATATACAAAGTCTTTTCAAAAATCATACTTAATCGAATTTGCAAGACCTTGGAATTTCACCAACCACCGGAACAAGTAGGATTTAGAGCAGGATACTCAACCACAGACCACATGCATAGCCTAAAACAAATCATTGAAAAAAGCCAAGAGTTTGGGTACATATTGTATTTGGCATTTGTCGACTACAATAAAGCCTGCTTGGAACATCATCATATTTGGAAAGCCCTAGAAAATCAAGGGGTCGATCATAAATACATAAGGCTGATCAAAAACGTCTATTCTAACAGTTCAGCGGCCGTCAAGCTTGAGACATGTGGAAAAAACTTCCCAATCCAAAGAGGAGTAAGACAGGGCGATCCCCTGTCTCCTAAATTGTTCTCCGCTGTGCTGGAAGAGGTCATTAGAAAACTACCCTGGGATGATCTAGGCATCAATATAGACGGTCGCAAACTCAACCATCTTAGGTTTGCAGACGACTTAGTGTTGATAACAGACAACCCAGAGACTTTGCAATCAATGCTCCAAGACCTAGCTAGCAAAAGCGAGGAAGTGGGCCTAACAATCAACAAAATGAAAACCAAGGTAATGACAAATGATATGTCAAATCAAATCAAATCAAATCATTTATTTCCATGGGCCCCAAGGGGCGCTTGAACACGTCAAAACAAACATCAAAACACAAAAAATATAAAATTAAAATAAAACTTAGCTAACTAAATTATAATAGGTACTTATTGTAATAAAATGATTTGACACCGGAGCTTAGATTGACTTTAATTCAACTTAGAGAATTGAATTAAAATCAATCCAAGTTCCAGCTCCGATGGGTATTGCATCATGAGAAGAGCTGGTGAGAAACTCATGTGCACCATCTTTTCAAATAATTCATACAATATTTGTTTGTTTTTTGACAATAATTCTATGTGTAAGTTATAGCAACCAAAACAAACATTATAGCTAAATATGGTTATAAAGAGAAAATAAACTTAAATAAAGAAATGAAATTAAATTATTATAAATAAATCCATAGTATATAAGGTTGCAATATCTTACACTTCAAGCAGAAAATAAAGGAGTAAAAACAATGTGTGTATACTACTGTATATATAAGGGTTTCAGAACAGAACAAATATTTATATACTAATAACAAAAACTATTTATACTACAAAAATATAAAAATAAATAATTTAAAAAAAGTACACACAGATTGCCTTTACTTAACAATATTTGAAATAACATGAAATGAGGTTATACAAATCAAATTTAGTGAGTTAATAAAAAAACTATATAATTATGAATTAATTTTCATTAATCATCATATTAAATAATAAAAATAATGTATCAATTGATATTCATTATAATGTCAAAAGTTGAAACTTAAGTCAATAATATGATAAAATGATGTCAAAAATAAATTATGTCAATCTCAATATAGAATATAATATGTCAAAATGATCATAATCAATCATAATTATAAATAGGATACAACAATGTCTAACTTGGCAATTCATTTGAAATATAATAACCATAATAATTGTAAATAATAAATATATTACTGTAATAAATACATAAGATAAATTAATATTATTTCCAAGGCGTAGTGTCGGTTAAGAAATCGTTTATTTTATAATAGCTCCTTTCCATAAGACGATTCTTAACGATACTCTTAAACTTTAGTAGGGGCAAGTTTAAGATTTCGACAGGAATTTTGTTATAAAAACGCACTCCTAGTCTCTCAAATGAGTTGTGGACTTTGTTTAAGCGATAATATTGGCCTACCAATTTATGCTTATTCCTCGTGTTTAATGAATGAACATCGCTTTTCTTGGTATATGTTCCTATGTTTTTTCGTATAAACATAATATTAGTAAATATATATTGCGATGCTACTGTTAAAATACCTATTTCCTTAAATCGTTCTTTCAGAGAATCTCGAGCTTTGAGTTTGTAAATCGCACGAATTGCCCGTTTTTGAATTACAAAAATGTTTTGAATATCAGCTGCCTTGCCCCATAGCAGAATACCGTAGGACATGACACTGTGAAAATAACTAAAATAAACTAGTCGCGCAGTTTCAATATCAGTTAACTGACGAACTTTCCAAACAGCGAATGCCGCGGAGCTGAGTTTCCCTGCTAGACACGATATATGGGCGCCCCACTGAAGCTTATGATCCAAGGTTATTCCTAAAAACATAGTTGATTCTACAAGACTAATAATTTCGTTATTTAGTATTATACTCATGTTCTGTTTCTTGACATTAGGCAAAGTGAACTTTATACATTTAGTTTTATTCGAGTTCAATAATAAATTGTTGCTAGTAAACCAGTCTTGGACTAGTGCAAGTGACCTGTTAATATCATCAATACTATCCTGATTACGATTAACTTTAAAAATAAGCGAAGTATCATCTGCAAAAAGTACTATATCACAAAAATTTTGCACATAGAATGGTAAATCGTTAATGTACACTAAAAAGAGAAACGGACCGAGAATTGAGCCCTGTGGCACGCCCATTGAGACAGGTATTCCGGAGGACCTAATTCCATTTATATCAACTCGTTGAACTCTGTCACCAAGGTAAGAGGCAACCAGATCAAGTGCAATATCCCTGACTCCATAGTGCCTGAGTTTTCGCAAAAGCGTTTGATGTTCAACGCAGTCGAATGCTTTGGATAAGTCACAGAAAACGCCAATTGCATCTTGCGCGTTTTCCCAGGCATTAAATATAATATGGAATATGGAATAATAAAATATGGAAAAGGTAATACTTGTAGATAACGAACAAATTGAATATGTGAGTACCTATATATACCTAGGACAAATTATATCCTTCCAAAACCAGATGCCACAGGAAATTGACAGGCGAGTAACAAATGCATGGAAGCGATATTGGGCACTTAAAGATATCATGAAAAACAAAAAATATAAAATGAATATCAAGAGAAAGCTCTTCAACACCTGTCTATTACCCATACTGACGTACGGCTGTCAAACTTGGGCTCTAAACCCAAAAACCCCAAAACAAACTAAGAACTGCCCAGAGAAGCATGGAAAGGAGCATCCTCGGATACAAAAGGATTGATAAGATGCGTGCATCTGACCTACGTAAGATCACCAAATTCGAGGATGTTAACATGAAATGCAAGCTACTAAAGTGGAGATGGTCTGGCCACATGGTAAGACAGCCAGTGGAGAGATGGGCAAAAACCCTCACTGAGTGGACACCATGTCACAACACCAAAAGAAAAAGAAGCAGACAGCTAATGAGATGGGCTGATGACATACGTAGAATAGCAGGGACTCTCTGGATACGAACAGCAAAAAAAAGAGAAGAATGGAAGAAGTTAGAGGAGGCCTATGTGTCAACAGGACACACTGATAACTGATGTGCGATATACTGTATATATAATAACTGTAAATTTATAAACTAATTAGTAATAAAGGCTTTATTATTATTATTATGTGGTTAACGTTTCCGTATCTCGGGAATATGGATTCCCGGACCTTTGGAAGGCATGCGTGGGGCCGAAGCCAACAGCGCAGAGGCCCGATTAACGCATTAATCTAAATGTGATGGGGCACAAACCGACGATCATCCCTGTTTACACTATAGAAATGCACCCAATGACAACCCCCGGTTTGTGTTAAACTATTGCAAACTATGGTAACTAAAAATCTGGTCTATTGTAGTGAGATGCTTATGGACCGGAAGTCTAAGACTATGGATTAAAAAAAACTAACGCCTGCCCTGAAACACATGAATGAACACGGACAAATGAGCAGACGGTGACTCGCCAACTCACTATATGGGCCCCCCAAACTATCACCTAAGGCAAAGCCATACGGGCGACAGGGCGCAACATTGCCGTGAACGGCTTGGGGAGTCGAGCAGTGCGGCGCCGATTTCACCATCGAGGTTATTGGGCTAATACCTTAGTACTAGCCCAATAACCAAGAGCAGGTTTCCTCGTAGTTATGCCCTTGAAAATGACACTTCTACCCCCGAGCATCTCTGCTCTGGCGACACCTCTCTGACCAGCCGACCAAGGCAAGAACAGAGCTGAGAGTCCTGCGGGCGCTCTTGGGTTTCCACTCCAACCAGCCAATGAAGGCAAGCCGGAGACAAGTCCCTGACCGACTTATTATTATTATTATTATTATTATAAGACTAGGACCTTTTGAACTGGATCCATGATTAATTTTTGTTTTTTAACAAGCTAGTAAGCAAATAAAACTTACATCAATGTCATAGCAATATTTAATTTGTTGTTGTACAGTGGGCACAATCTGATACTGTCCCTGTTCTTCTAAACATAAGCGGCATGTCACAAACAGTTTGGGGTCTATCTGTATCATATCCATGTTGATAGACAAACCTGAAAAAAAAACCAAATTACAACTAGACAAAATATACTGGTTGAACCATTTACATGATATGGAATTAAGATAAACAAAAAAAATTTAATACTTTTTTAGAAATTTTACCAGGTTGATTGTTGATGTTCTATTTGGATATTGATTGAGTAGGTCATAAGCAGTAAATCTTGCTATGAAACATGGTATCTAAAATTATGAAAATGAATTGTATTTTGAGTAGATTTACAAAATGGCAATCCTTTTTTCAATGCAGTACTGTACTTGTTAAAGTAACTCGGCGGCACAACTATTTCACTAATTTTAATAATATGAAATATAATAATACTAGAAAATAATATGTATATATATATATATATTAATTTTATTAATTTGAATCATGTATCATAGCAAGATATTCTAAACAATCAATATCAGAGTAGAAATAATGCAAACATAATTTTTTTAAAGTTGACCTGTTGCAATAAACTAGCTGAGTACATTTTTTTTTATTTATGTATGCAGTTTTTATTTTTACTAAAATTAATGCCATGTTTGCTATGAACAGATTTGTGTATGTCTTATAATTATAGACTCCCCATACTGACCCATATAAATGAGCCAATCTGTATATTGTCTATATCTGAAAACAAGCGCTCAGCCAAAAAAATGTTTTTCACCATAGATTTTGTGCCATATTATTTTAAATATCATTGTATTCAGGCAAATGTGTTTCATTTGCCTGTGTACAATGATATTCACCGAAAATATCAATCACATGCTTGATTAAAAAAAAAGGCTAAAAGACATTTATAATATATATGGAACATATTGAATATAGCCGATAAATCTGTTCTCATTTGATTTACAATAATTCGCATAGTACCATGTAGTAGTTGTTTATTGATATATTTTACACATGTTGCTATCTATTAATCAACTTAAAAAGTAGGAAAGCTTTACCTCGTGTAATTACTTCTAGCAATACTATCTGCTTCTTTCTTCATTGAAAAGATTATAAATAACAACATGCCAGATAGGCATAAATTATATTAATATTTCATTGATATGATAATTGGATTCATAATCTCGGCACAAATTAACATTGACATACAATAATATTCAATAAAACGTATTAAGTGGAAGTGTAGCGGATGGAAGGATATTATCATTTTAGAAACTTAAATTCCATAATGCCTATTCATAAAAATATAGGTTAGGAGTTTAAATTTCCCGCTTAGGCACAAGACTATTATTGTCATTTCTGTTTGATAGTATAGTGTAACTTACAGCCAATACTTAATTAAATGAAAATCGAAATTCCTCACCGCGAAAATTGCGCGGCACAAAACACTCGCACACTACAGTTTGTTCATTTTATTCAAGAAAGACTAAAGGCTGCATCGCACTTAATTGCGATAATAAAACACCAATAACAAACCGGTGAAATTGGTTTAGTTGACGCAAAGTTATTAAAATTATAGAAATCAAGAAATTACACAGTGCTTAGCCATATAAAGGCAATAAGCGAAAGTTGATTGACAATTTGACATTCGAAACTGAACAGGATACTCGAGGAGGGAGAGTCTGTTGTTTTGTAGCGCCATCTGTTGGTGAGTAGCAGTATTTCTTAGCACCTTACTAGCGCCATCTTTTGGTCAAGATAAGCATTTTGACATAACCTTGGGAGTAGACGCTTACGTAGCAAGTCAACATCCCGTGGCAGATCGTAATTGGCTAAAATATAACCAATAATCATCATGAAGGTGATGACGTAGTTGAACCACTACACGACATCTTGCCACACACAAATGCAGAACGCAGAGCCCCTTCCTGGCTCTAACCTCCGCTACGGTAACAATTCCTGCAAAATCTCAAAGTGCCTCCCCTCCTTGTCCCACATTCGTTCTTAGTAACGACCGCCAGGCATGGGTCGATTTCGAAATTTTAGTGCATCCTTTCCCTCATATAAATACAATCAATAATTGATCGATGATTTAAGATCTCAATCTTAAACAGACTATGATCGAGAAATTTGAAGATTATAGTAGACGTATCATGTGTCTAAGGAGAGCGTCATTCGGCGGATTGAACCCCCGTCTCTTCCCCATTCATCAAATTACAGAACATGTTCAAGATCGGCAACAAATATTTATAGTTAATTTTGCTGCTCTATGTCCCATCATGTCCCCCTAATTATTTGCAATGCAACCCCTTTTTCTTCATTTTAGTAATCTCCCAAAGTGCGTAAGTAAGAACGTAGAAAATTACCTAAGAACTTCAATGAGACATGAAAGCCTGTCAGACATCTCAGTATTGTCCATAGAGGCAGAAACTTTAAAAAAACTAAAGCTGATGGCTTAATTTTTATTTCAGCTATTATATATTATTTAATATAGCAGTTTCCCGAAAAAAAGGCAAGAAGAGTGTATATTTAATTTAAATTGTTTGTAAACAGTATGGTAAAAGTATCAGATAGATAATTATGATAAATAAATAAAATTTTTGCAAACATTTTTCTTTTGTGAGAAATCGTTCATAAGGGCCCAAATATTATTTTATACGGCTAAGGCATGCTACGCCACTGACAGAGCGATATTAACCAAGAAAGTCTGCTGGTTTGTCAAAGAGACCAGCAGACTTTATGCTCCCTTTTACACGTATAATACGGGGCAAACATCTTGAGCGAATGACCTTGAATGCGCAGAAACGAATTTTGGGTCTCTTTGGTTACGAGACTGAGGCGCGACGTGCGGGGCAGGAGCGTACCTGCGCGTGATTGGTTGATCAGTCGACCCTTGCCCCGCGCACCGCGTCTTCGTTCCGCTCTCTCCCGAATACACTTGCCTGCAGTGAAAAGTGCTCACTTTTGTGCTCTGATATAAATCGTTATTTGTTGAGTTTTCATTGTTATTATTTGTTGACTTTTATATTAAAATTTAATTAAATTAAATATTTTTAATAATAATAAACGATCACTTTTTTCACGAGTTTTTCATTTCAACAAATCTAGCTTTTGCTTATAAAATATTTTTTTTTTTTTACTATCTCTCACTCTAACTTTGTCTCCGTCACTCATAAAATAAATTAAATTGTTTTTACTATCTCTCAATCTCTGACAAGCTTTGTCTCCGTTTAGTATTTCGTAACAACAATATGACAACAATTTGTAAGTTTACTGAAAACAATTTGTAAGATACTGAGAGTATCTTGTAGTTTTATTTATTAATAATTTGTATATCGGCAACTTAACAATAATCATGTTAAATATCCCGAAATAAATAGTAATTGTAATAAATAAATTAGTTAATTTTAAAAACTCGACGTAACTAATCATAAAAGGGTGTGCAATATTTTGCACGTAAGTGTACGATGCGCAAACTCTCCCCCACCACGTCACCTAATGCTCAAGAAGTTTGCCTCGAATAATAACGACTATCATAACATAAGACCTCAACTGACAACTGGGTTCATGTGTTTTCCAGTCTATCTTAGTCAAAGCAATCCATCTTGGGTTGCAACCTGTAAAAACACTGTATGTTGTAAATATAAATAAATAAATAAATAAATAAATCTTCAGGTGAAAAGTTGGTTACCGGGCTGCGCCGTTGAATAGCTGACCTTTGGCCATCCTAACGTAACGAGTTTTTCTCCTTCCCTCGGCGAGTAAGTTAAGCCGGTAGTCATTTGAACATCTAAGATGTATGACTGTCATGACGAGTAGTCAGAGGCAAGAAAATGACAATAAAATTGACAACTAGTCTAACAAAATGACTATCAGATCGCCCCGTACTGGGTTGTGGAAATCTGATGGTTCTATGTAAAATACTGACATTTAGCCGAATCGACTAGACTAGAAGCTGATCGCGATGTAATGGAGAATTTTATCGTCGAACATAGGCAAACATGCTCATTTCCATCCATACATTTTGGCTCAGCATCTGAGCGACATCTGGTGGTTGAGTCTGAGTCTCGACCAATCAGATGCGCCCATTTCGACTGATCATCAGAGCGACATCTGGTGGCTGAGATGTCAGTAAAACTCTTATTGGGAAAAGACTCCGAGAATGATATTATAGATTGCAAGTGGTGTTACTGGTATCCATTGTTATTGTTATTGATGAAAATAACGGTCAGCGAAATAATGTAGCGACATCTATGAAAGTCATAGGGAAATATAGCTATTACACAAGGCTCTATGAGCTACCACCACTCCATACTAGATGGCGTGCCAAGGCACTTTTCATAGAATGTTCTAGAATAAAGTTGCCTAGATTATACGATAACGTAGCGCTAGTGGTTTCCGGTAGAAGTTTGGTAATTACTTTTATCATGATAATGTAATATATTAGTTTAAACGGCTTGCCTGTGCTATTAAGTTGTATATAAAATAATTTTATGATGAATATCTACATTTGGCAACTATTATAAAATCAGTCTGAGGTATAAAATTAAAATCAACAATAATAATAATAATAATCAATAATAATAAATTTCTTGAATTCGTAACAACGTCCATATTAAAATAGCTAATAAAATTGTGAGTCCTTAACTATCATAATATACTATGTATGTTTATTTTATTTTAACATTGAGCAAAGGCGGGAAAACAATTCAATATCCTCGGGTATTGAATTGTTTTATTTATATTTATTTTATTTTATTTTTTTATCGGCATTTTGTGAGAGGCAGTTACAAAATGCCTTTGAAGAATTTGTTGCCGTCCAGCTGATTTCTTTAAAAAGAGCATCAATAAACTGCCACTGCGTTGGCAAAGATGGATTGATTGCATGGGTGATTACTTCGATTATAATACAAATAAAAAATACATGAAAAAAAATCTTTTAAAGTTTTTCATACGAAACGGAAATTTCATAGGTAAAGACCTAATATTCATAAGGTCTCCAAAACACCTAGGTCTAACCTATTTTGTAAACCATTGTTTAGCAACAAATAATGTTCGTGTATCATCCAATATCATCTTTGTTTGTATGTAATATGCTTTGATTATATATATCTGTCCTCTGAGGTAATAATGTAACCGACTCCTTTGGACGCTATTTTGACCCACTTTAAGGGGGGACAATCGGTATTGAATTCTCATATAAAATGAGTATGGTTGTATCTTTTACATTTTTACCACAATGTTATAATTTTTGCACAGCCAATTTAAAACATGATTATCTATGTTCCTTCTATTTCAAATTATCATTAGTTTGTCTATTTTAAAAATTATAGGCATTCAAACATCCGTAGTTTTGAACTGCCAGACAAATGCGACTTTTTCAGTATTATACAACAGATTATTACAAGTTTTCGAAACGAAGGAACCTCGTAAATATAATGAACTTTCTATTATATTAATAATTTTTATCAAAGTACCTCATTTTCATTCATCAAATACCATATAATAATAATAATAATAAATATTCTTTATTGTACACCAAAATACATAAGAAAGATACATAAAACAAACACTTAAAACTAGTTGTACAAGCGGCGGTGTTATTGCTTAAAGCAATTTCTTCCACACAACCTGGCATGGAGAAGAATCATAGGATAAAAATATAGCTATGGTATACGTAAAAAAAATAAGATAGGATATAATATTCTTATGTCTATGTACCACTTGGTACGATTATATACATATCAAAAAATATATAATATAATAAATACATATAGGTAAATATATTATATATATATATATATATATATATATATATGTTTGTTTGTTTGTTTGTTTGTTTGTTTGTTTGTATGTAACCGACTCCTTTGGACTCGATTTTGACCCACTTTAAACGGACAGATTTAATTCAAACTTTCTACACTTGTAAAGAATCAGCGACAATATAATAATTTCATAAATTTATCTCATTATCCTGATTAGGATCGCCAGGATTAAAAAAAAACTAAAAACTAAAAAGTGAAAAATAAATATAGTTTAAAAAAACTAAAAAAACACGCTTTTAAAGCACATCAAACTAAAAAGTGAAAAATAATTCTTATTATAACCTGAAAATAATAATAAACGAAAAATACTAGTACTATTGTGAAAAAAAGCGTGGGGCGCTCTGTGCCATATTTTTCGTCTATCGAGCGACCCACGCTTTTTTTCACAATAGTACTAGTATTTTTCGTTTATTATTATTTTCAGGTTATAATAAGAATTATTTTTCACTTTTTAGTTTGATAAAAGCGTGTTTTTTTAGTTTTTTAAACTATATTTTTTGTTAGTAGAACGTCTGGGTAAAATTTTGGCATGGACGTAATTTTATCACTACAAGGCATTTTAGCGTATTTCGTAGTTCAACCATCGCCCGTGCGAGATTTGGAGGGCGCGACCGTGCAGCGTATAATTTAACACGTATATTGCGCGTTTAATTTTCCGATGTTATTGCATCCCATTGAATATAGTAATAATTTGTAAAGTTTTTATCATTTTTTCGTGACGATAATCTTGCGTCTCTTATATTATCTTTAATCGAGCAAGCGGTACGGTGCCTGAGGGGCCCTTTAGGGTGGTCCATATTGGCTCACCTAGAGTTCTTTACACAAAATTGTTCTTCCTAGCGATGTATTTGTAATCCGAATGATCGCGCTTCCTAAAATTTTTCATCCTAAAGTTTTTATTCATACCATTAGTAGTGCTACCGGCGTTGTTCATAACACTCATGTTTCCGAAAATTGTTATTACTAATATTATTAATGTAAATATATTTAAACTCCTACCTTTTTAACCGACTTCTAAAAAAGGAGGAGGTTCTCAATTCGATTCGTATATATGTTGCTTTTTTTTATGTTTGTTCACGGATATCTCCGTCGTTTATGAACTGATTTTGATGATTCTTTTTTTGTTGGACAGGAGATGATTCCAAAGGGGTCCCATTGTCAGCATGTCGTGATCTGATGATGGGATCTCAGAGAAATCGAGGGCAACCCTCGAATTTTATAGGCACATGTAATGTTTTTAGTGTGTTTTTCAAAGCTACACCAGTATTTACGTATTTTTATGTGGATGAGCTGATGATGGAAGGTCAACTCCTCAATGGTTAGGAGTTAAAGGATAATTCTTTCACTACTGTACACATATTCAGACTGCTAGTTATGATGTCAAGTGAGCTGTTGGAACGGAGATATTTCAAAGGTGGTCCCATTGTCAGCATGTCATGATCTGATAATGGAATCCCAGAGAAATCGGGGGCAACCCTCATATTTTATTAATCGAGGCCAGGATTTACGCTTGGTCGCAATAATTTTATGTGGTTGAGCTGATGATGGAAGGTCAACTCCTCAATAGTTAGGAGTTAGAGGATAATTCTTCCACTACTGTACGCATATTCCTACTGCTAGTTATTGTGTCAAATGAGCTGATGATGGAAGGTCGTGACTCTCAATAGTCAGGAGAAAGGATTTAATTCTTGTTTATTATTAATAAGTTTTCCGTCTCAAGTAATCGTCGTCTCCTCATTCGAGAAACATTCTTGCTCGGCCTACCCATAACTTAAAATCGTAAAATAAAATAATTTTTAACAAAAAAAAAACCGACTTCAAAAAGTAGGTAAACTAAAAAGCAAAAAATAAATTTACTTCGCACAAAATAATACGTTTTTTCATTTAGTTAAATAGAAATTATTAAATCATTATTTTATAATTCTGAAGTCGGTGCCAAGTAAACAATTAATAACTCTGTTTATATAATATCAATCGTTCTAACAACTTTTTTCTGACTGAATATTAGTTATATTTCTGTGGTAAGTACCAATACTGGGCGACCGCGCACTAGCACAACTACGCCTCCCTTTTTGTGTGAACTGTAATTTGATATTGTAGAAAGGTTGTTTTTACTTGGCACCGACTTCAGAATTATAAAATAATTATTTAATAATTTCTATTTAACTAAATGAAAAAACGTATTATTTTGTGCGAAGTAAATTTATTTTTTGCTTTTTAGTTTACCTACTTTTTGAAGTCGGTTTTTTTTTTGTTAAAAATTATTATCATAACGCTTTTATCCCTAAACATAATAACCATAATATTTCCACTCATAGTCAGAAAGAAACATTTACCAGCTGTAATAAAAAATAGAAGATGATATTTATAGTTTTAATTTGAGGGTATGTTTATTATTTGGGGGGTAAGCTTTACATAACACACTAAGTTGTGTCTATTAATAAGTTCAAGTAAGATAATTATGTCTAAAAAAAACAACTGTTTAGAATGATTAAAGGTCGTATCACTGATTTTTGTCTTAAATTCATAAAACACTACTCATTTACGGTTTAGTTTATGGGCTGGGAGTTTATACCGCAGTTTTAACCGTACCTAAACCAATAACTATTGGACCGATTCGGTTCTGGCACTTCGCCGGCCGCTGCCGCGGTACGCTCGCTCGGCTCGTGCGTTGTGGTCACAGTTCTAACCTAACCTAAAAGAAATGACTTTGAATAATAGTGTAAAAGATGGCGTTCGCGTGTCTTATGTTTGTAAACAAACAGAGCTGTCCCATGTACTAAACTGATGCGAAAGCTAAAATTTACTGAGCATTATCCGTGTACAAAATGTCTGGGTTTTTATTCCAAAAAACTGATAAGGAAACATGAAAAAAATGTAGTGGTAAAACAGGCAGTAAAAACATTGAATCTGAGGCTCAGAATCAACTGATACGTCATCTTAAAATAGATGAAAAATTTAAACAAATAGAATAGGGTCTTTTAACAAGGACGGGACGATGTTAAACAAAATGTGTGTAATATATAAACAAAAAATATTTTTTATTTGAAAGGCCCATTTATGCCATTTTGGATGGAATATTACATCGTTCAAATGTCCGCCGCGCCTTCGAATGGTGGCACAAATCCGAGAGGTCCTCTATTTAATTACTGCTGTATATATCCGGCTGAATCTGAGCGATAGCCTGCGTTGTGTTGGCTTCTATTATGGCTTATTGGCATAGACCTGCGATTTCAGAAAACCCCACAAGAAAAAGTCTAGCGGAGTCAAATCACGCGATCTTGGTGGCCAATTCACGTCACCTCTGCGAGAGATAACCCTTCCCTCAAACCGTTTATGCAGGATGTCCATTGTGTCGTTCGCTGTGTGACAAGTAGCGCCAGCTTGCTGGAACCACATGTCGTTCACGTCCATATTGATCAATACAAGCCAAAAGAAATTGTTTATCATTGATCTGTAGCGCCGTTGAAGGTGGTCTCGCCAAGGTCGTTTTCGAAGAAATACGGACCAATGACTGTTGCGTCTGCCACAAAATGGGCGAAATGCACGCAACGTTTGCACTAACGAGCACTCATTTTTATAATAAAGTTTTATCATTTGCACATGCTCACACGTGTAACTAGCCATGGTGATTTGGCATCAGTGACTGAATAAAAAAAAAACAGATTTGACAGATGCCGCCAAAACAAAATAGCCGCCACAGATTATTTACATCGACCAATCTATTTAAAAGACCCTTTATTTCCCGAATCAGTGCAGACAAAACATCACTAATTGTAAAAAAAGATTTTTTGCAATTAGTGATGTTTTGTCTGCACTGAACCTCATAATAATATGTGCTGTCGGATCTCAATATTTAAAAACTCATATCGTAATCGTAATATATTAATTAAATGGATATAGCTCTTTTTACCTATTAAAAATACCCCTTAAATAATTTTACATGAATCAAATCAAAATATCATACAGGTACAACTTAAACATAACTTATTACTAACTTATTCATTTAAAAAGTCTAAAATAATGGCCTTAAAATATCGCGTATCCACAGTAAAATAATTACCCTAAATACTACAAAATCATAAGCAATACGTAAAAAAAAATACAAAAAAAACTAGAATAGTGTATCTATTAATTAGATAAGGCAATTAATAAAATAGGTAAACTATAACAAAACTTATTCATCTAAAAAGTATTTATACGATGATATTCTGAAAAGATCAAATTTAAGTGCTGAACACAAACGTTATGTAAGGAGTCGGCTCCTTACATAACGTTTGTCGGCCGCCGGCTTTGCACATTGTGCGCGCAGTACTCGATCATTATTTTGCTGTTATTTTATTTTAAAACTGCGATATCTCCTAAGATATTAATTTAAATCGAATGATGTGAAGGGCCAATTTTGATTTTAATTCAATACTTGTAATGAATAACGTATTTATTTGGATAAGGATTAATATCATGTTTATAAAACACTTTCGCAAACAATGCATCATTTTAGATGAAATTTGGCTCTCAATAGAAAAAAAACTTTTTGAAACATTCTTCATTGGTGCTTCGCTCCTATTGGTCTTAGCGTGATGATATATAGCCTATAGCCTTCTTCGATAAATCGGCTACCAAACACTAAAATATGTTTTGGAAATCGAACCAGAAGTTCCGGAGATTAGTGCGTTACTTGAACGCACAACAAACAAACAAACTCTTCAGCTTTATAATATTAGTATAGATATAGATTAAGGCTCTTAATTCTATCCACCAGCGACACTCTAGTTTTAATTTATAAACCCTGATAAAATACTTTCCTAATTTTATTGGAATACTCTATGTGCAATGTAGTTGCATTGTAGGTATTAGATTTTTTTTATTAGTTATCTAAATCTAGAATGGTTGCTTTGAAACGGAACCAGTAAGGTTCTTACCAACCCGGTAAGAACCTTACTGGTTCCGTTTATTTTTAATATAAAATACCTGTTTTATTGTGATATTATGTTTCTGAAACTCTAGAAGACATAAGTACTTATAAAGGTGGAAGCCGCTTGACTAATAAGCTGGATACAATAATACAAAAGCATTATTCGGAACCAATCTGAATTCAATAATGGATGGAAGTAATTTAGTTACTATAATAATTGTGATATATGCAGAGCATTATACAGAGTTCATTTAAACACACATTCGGATGGAAGCGGCAAAATGCCTTCAGTGCTTAGAATATATACGAAGATATTCAGTGTGCTAGAAAGGTTTAAAAGTGAACGGACGCACCTAATTTACCTGGAAATATCTAAAATCGAATACCAACATATAACGTTTAAATGCAATTTCACGTCGCCTCCTGATATCATACTGATAAAAACTTTATACATATGCATTGAAAACCTTAAAATTCTTACTACATTCAGTGGACGCCGTAGGGTGGTAGTTTGTAAAGACGCAAGAATGCTTCAGCGATTTATATATATATATATATATATATATACATAAATATAACTTAAAAACAAAGGAGAAATAACATTTGATGATAGCAATAGACAAACTACGAAAATCAATGTGACTGCAATAAGTAGTGTTCCCGGACATTTTTTTTGAAAATGGGTAAAGTCTTTGCACGTCTCACTTCTAAAGGCAATGTATTCCACAGGCGAACTGCTTGAACAGTGAAAGACTTGTCATAGAAGCCTGTTGAATGCGCAGGTGTACTGAGCTTTAAATTTTCCGATGAGCGCAAGAACCTCGAATGAGTATCATGGATAAACTGAAAGCGTTTTTTAAGATATAAAGGAGTGGAAGGATTGAAGAGAATATTATAAAGTAATGAAAGAATATGAGTATTCCGGCGAAGGCGGATGGGTAACCACTTGAGTTTTGTACGAAATTCTGAAACATGGTCATACTTGCGCAAGCCAAATATGAACCTTATACAAAAGTTTTGAAGTCGCTCAAGCTTGTTTAATTGTTCCTCGGTGATATCAAGATAGCTGGCATCAGCATAATCAAGGATAGGAAAAAGAAGAGAATGCACAAGCGCAGTTTTGGTGGAAATGGGTAGAAAATTGCGTAGTCTTCGCAACGAACCTGCAGCTGCATACAGCTTACGACTTACCTCCTGTAATTGAGGAACCCAGGATAAGGTGCGATCTAAGTAAATACCGAGGTTCTTAACTTTGTCACTTATGGGTATATGAGTGCCATCAAAGATAACACCAGGTAGAACTGAAAAATCTATCTTCGAAATAAGCCTTTGACTACCCATGATAGTGACTTGAGTCTTAATTGGGTTCACAGTAAGACCATGCTCTAAACTCCACTGGCATATTTGTATTAAATCTGTATTGATTTTATTAATAGCGTCTGTCAATGCATTAAGTGGAGCCTGAGCATAGATTTTCAAATCGTCAGCATAAAGGTGGTAGGATGAAAGAAGTTTATTGGATATAGAATTTATAAAAATTGCGAAAAGTAGGTAACGGAGATAAAACGCCACCCTGCGGTACGCCGGTAGAGGTATTGCACCAGGAGGAAAAGGTGTCGTCAATTCGAATACGTTGCCGGCGACCAGACAGGTAACTTTGAAACCAGTCAATTACCGTTGGAGATTATGTTAAGCGAGCTGAGTATGCCCAGTAAAATGTCATAGTCCACAGCATTAAACCCGTTGCTAAAATCGAGTAGGCATAAAACAGTTAGCTTACTGTCTTCCATGCCCAGCCTGATATCATCCGTAATATTCACCAGGGAAGTTAAGGTACTATGGCCAGGACGGAAACCAGATTGGAAAGAATTTAGGAGGCAGTTTTTACATAAAAATGAGTTTCATTGATCATAGGAAAGGCGTTCTAGGACTTTAGAAAGGAAAGGTAGGATGGAAATTGGACGATATTCGGAAAAGGAGGTAGGTTTAGGTTTTTTTGGTAAGGGAATAATTTGAGCATATTTCCATGAAGTAGGAAATACACCACTACTTAAAGAGTAGTTCAGGATATGGCGGATATGGCGGATATGGCCATATTACAATTTAAAGGAAATTACAATATCTATCTCAACTCATTGACGGGGGGTGAGGCAGCCATTCGTTAGCTACTCGGAAGTGCGGGAGGGGTGGCAGTGAGATACCGAACCAAGCCGAGTTATGACATATCATAGTCTACCGACCTGAGAGTATGCATTGAACTGAATCGAACCTTTTTAGGGTTCCGTAGTACCTACAAGGAACCCTTATAGTTTCGCCATGTCCGTCTGTCCGAGGCATAGCGACGAAACCGTTGGTGCTAGAAAACTGAAATTTTGCATAAACATGTATGTTAACTATACAAAGAAAGTCGTAGAATAAAATTTGGAAAAATATTATATTTTTCGGGTAGCTCCCCTACATGTAAAGTAGGGATGTTTTTTTTTTGTCGCCTACCCCATAGTGTGGGGTATTGTTAGATAGGACTTTTAAAAACGTTCAGGGGTTGCTAAGACAGTTTTTTGATTTAGAGATCCGTTTGCGAGATACTTAACTTTAAAGAGCAAATTTTTGTTCGAGTAGAGCGTCCCCCCCCCCTCTAAAAGCTAAACTACTGGATCCCAAAATCTGAAAAAAATTGTGTCGGTAGTACATGTAATGAACTTTAAAGGAAAACTATAGCGGATAAGTTCACTTAATTAGTTCAAGAGGAATAGGGGTCCGAAATGTCAGATGCGATGCGGCTAGCTTGCTACATATTTATCAGTAATCACCGGCGTTTTTGATGACCTATTTAGCCCAAGATAAATGTGGCAAATTGCATGGATATATGCAGATAGATAAAAAGTTACAACGAATCCAAAATCAGCTTTCTAAGTT
Source organism: Hypena proboscidalis (assembly GCA_905147285.1). Classification (NCBI taxonomy): domain Eukaryota; kingdom Metazoa; phylum Arthropoda; class Insecta; order Lepidoptera; family Erebidae; genus Hypena; species Hypena proboscidalis. The sequence continues at coordinate 13,117,084 of LR990128.1, read as the reverse complement.
CATTTGAATATTTAATAATATTGGTTAATTTGATAACTAATTTATAATATTTCCACATGGGCCATGAGGTGCAAATGTAAATATCTTTGATTATATATGTCCTCAGAGGTAAATATATTATAGAAGCTCGCGGCTTAACTCGTGCCTCGTCTCGTAGTTCGTGCACTCACGGCACCGGGCAAATACAATTCTTATTTTATGGAATAAACTGACGCTCATTGAACAGCGTGAGCTCGAAAACAGAGATGAATCTGCAAATATACCATTGCGACGCTTTAATTATCCAGCAGGCTCACAAAATGCTGATATGAATGTTGATGAATGTGAGTTGTGGAATATTTATTATTATTTATTATTTATATGTATAAAAATATAAGAATAATATTATTCGTGAAATCTGTAATCTCTTTAAATTGCCTGCCCGCAGGTGAAAACAGCGCCGTGAGTTCTTAGCTTGCATTAAGCCTTTCCTATTATAATAATAAAGTACTCTGTGATTAAGCCTAAAGATATAGAATATCTATTAGTCATTTTCAGTCGACTTGTGCATAATGCAGCTGACTGCGGAACAGTAAACATCCCTGTTCCACATACAAATCTCGCCATTGTTACCATAGCAACAAAATTTTGGCGAAAATCGGCAAATTTATCAATCAACAAATCCGAGGTAGGTATTTCACCGTTGAGAAACAACTGAACATCAACACGTATTTTCACTCACACATTTATATCATAGGCCGATAGAGACAACAATACCTTTGTATGTGAACGATTGTATACCGTAGACAGAGAATTGTTGTATATAGTATAAGATCCCTTAAACAACGACCTTCACCGAGATGTTTATTTGATGAAACGTATTTTATATTTAATTTAATATGTCAATAGATATATTGCATATGGGTTGCCTAACAAATTTCAGTCCATAATATGATTAATTAATAATAGAAAAAAATATTTTTTTTAATCATTTCACCGGTTTGATAATTAGACAAATTCTATACCAATCGAAAGTCTGAAGCTTATAGAATATGCAAACGTTGGGTTGCCTATTCTTTTCCGGTCACAACTCCTGGGTAGCCAGGTATAAACAGGTAAATCGATATACCTACCATTTTGCACCGGTCTGATTATTGAATTAAAATTAAATGACAATAAAGATTATTTCATTATGAAAACGATGGTATAGGGTTGCCTGCGAAAAATCAGTCCCGAATGACGGTTGTCGAATTTTGAAAATTGAAATATTTCTGCGAGTGCTGTTTTTTAACCGACTTCTAAAAAAGGAGGAGGTTCTCAATTCGATTCGTATATATGTTGCTTTTTTTTTTTTTTTTTTTTTATGTTTGTTCACGGATATCTCCGTCGTTTATGAACTGATTTTGATGATTCTTTTTTTGTTGGACAGAAGATGATTCCAAAGGGGTCCCATTGTCAGCATGTCGTGATCTGATGATGGGATCTCAGAGAAATCGAGGGCAACCCTCGAATTTTATAGGCACATGTAATGTTTTTAGTGTGTTTTTCAAAGCTACACCAGTATTTACGTATTTTTATGTGGATGAGCTGATGATGGAAGGTCAACTCCTCAATGGTTAGGAGTTAAAGGATAATTCTTTCACTACTGTACACATATTCAGACTGCTAGTTATGGTGTCAAGTGAGCTGTTGGAACGGAGATATTTCAAAGGTGGTCCCATTGTCAGCATGTCATGATCTGATGATGGGACCCCAGAGAAATCGGGGGCAACCCTCATATTTTATTATCCGGGGCCCTGATTTACGCTTGGTCGCAATAATTTTATGTGGTTGAGCTGATGATGGAAGGTCAACTCCTCAATAGTTAGGAGTTAAAGGATAATTCTTTCACTACTGTACGCATATTCCTACTGCTAGTTATTGTGTAAAATGAGCTGATGATGGATTTGAATGATGGATGAGAAAGGATTTAATTCTTGTTTATTATAAATAAGTTTTCCGTCTCAAGTAACCATCGTCTCCTCATTCGAGAAACATTCTTGCTCGGTCTACCCATCACTTAAAATCGTAAAATAAAATAATTTTTAACAAAAAAAAAACCGACTTCAAAAAGTAGGTAAACTAAAAAGCAAAAAATAAATTTACTTCGCACAAAATGATACGTTTTTTCATTTAGTTAAATAGAAATTATTAAATAATTATTTTATAATTCTGAAGTCGGTGCCAAGTAAACAATTAATAACTCTGTATTGATAATATCAATCGTTCTAACAACATTTTTCTAACTGAATATTAGTTATATTTCTGTGGTAAGTACCAATACTGGGCGACCGCGCACTAGCACAACTACGCCTCCCTTTTTGTGTGAACTGTAATTTGATATTGTAGAAAGGTTGTTTTTACTTGGCACCGACTTCATAATTATAAAATAATTATTTAATAATTTCTATTTAACTAAATGAAAAAACGTATCATTTTGTGCGAAGTAAATTTATTTTTTGCTTTTTAGTTTACCTACTTTTTGAAGTCGGTTTTTTTTTTTAGAAGAGGACACAAGATAGCAGCTGTTTAAAGTCCGCCAAGTGATGACAATGCAAAATGCAAAATTAATTTTTTTTTAATTATAAAAATACGCTCATAAAAATAAACCAAACAAACAACTAAACTATTATTTATTTTCTACTTTTTAAAGTAGAAAATAAATAATAGTTTAAAAAAACTAAAAAACACGCTTTTTATAGAAAACCAAACTAAAAAAATAGAAAATAAATTTTAATAATTTTGAATTAAGAATAGTGTAAAAAATTCAAATTAATATTAATAAATAATAATGTAAATAAGAAAACAAAAATTTTTCAAAAAAAGCGTGGGGCACGAAAAAAGTTACATATTGAGGATGTCAATAAAATTATTATTGTTACTTCTTACTAGGAGCGCCCTCTCTGGTGAAGGTCAAGTAACTACCAATACATGTTATTAAATAAGAGGTTTGCTTTAAGTATTATTTAGCGTTAATTTACATAGATGGCACCACCAAGTTACAGATATCATGTCCCGCCCCCGCTGCGTTGCGCATGTGGATTTTATTGAGAAAAGACATATCAGCTGTACTCACAGATTACATTACTAGGCTGTACTTGAAAACTATTAACATATTCTAATTTTGAATTTTTAAGCGCGCTCCGACCAGAGTACAATTTGAGTCACTATATTAAACTATATTAACTGTGTTCTACCTATTAAGACCAGGGTAGAAGCCTTTAAAAATGATAAAAAATGAAAGGAAATATAATTTACGGGCGATCTGAGGTCGGGAAGGGGATGGGGGACTGGTTTTAATGGTAAAAAATGGTTTTTCTCGATTTCCGGCAAAACTAAAAGTTCTATGGAAAAAGTCGAATAGCAAAGTTGTTGGTAATATAAAGATCTAAAACTTTTGTATTTACACTTTTTTCATATAACCTCAAAATTTATGTGAAAAATTCAAAAAACCAAGTTTTTGGTTTACAAACAAACAATTATTTTTTTCACGAAATTTGGTGAAAACTTACCTTTTTATGTCCCAAATACGCTGTAATTTATTTAATTAGAAATATTTAATATTTTTCACCTTATTTTGAATTAATATCGAAAAAGCACCCTAATTTTCGATCTAAAATTCACCCGTCAAAATATCAGCTTTTTTCAAAAAGTTGGTATGTTTTCTGTTCGTTGAAATCTCTACTTTCCGATGATATATATACCTATATATATATATATATAGTTACTATAGCGTAGACAGTCTTTGTACTATAGTAAATCTTCACAGAAAATGCAAAACAAAGATCGAAAAAAACTATAATTAATAATGCTCCGTCCACCTGGTTTGTACAGGCAAGACGGAGCGTGCAGCTGGGCAATCAAGGTATGTTGGTCTACTCTACCTAATAAGCTTTAAAACAAAGCTTTAAAAGTTAAAAAGCGGGTCGCCATTATTTAGAATAATTTAGATTAACAAAAGGTGCAGTTGGTATCTAATAATCTTATAAAATAATCTGTTTGGGCCGCCCGCGCCCCTGTTAATAAAGTTGGGCACTAAATCAGAAGGCAGACATAAAAATTTGGAGTTGGTTACATTGCAGTTAATGCGTTATGTGACGACGGACTAGAGGTCGCAAAATATCAAATTTTAGAATAGGTATCCCAAGTATTCGTATTTAGTAAAAAAATACTTATAATTTCTAAATTTTAAAAAATACGTTATTGAAATATAGCATTTATGTGATTCTTTCAGTTTATATTCAGATTTTTATTAGCAAAGTAATTAATGTATGGGGTATGGGTATTGTATTGATATGTTATTGTTACTTGTAGGGTGGGGTGGTCGACAGTGAACCAGAGGTACTGAATGAACCAGGCAAATAACTTGGAAACGCGACGTTGCCATTTGGCGCACATCACAGTAGGCAAGCCTCCGATAGAAACTAGAGATGGGTTGTACTAGGTAAATTTAAGATCAAGTCCACCTGTTCCTAGTCTTTAGAAATACGCGATCCAAATACCTATTCCACCTAGTCTCACCTAGTATCGACTATGACACGCGTTGCGATATAAAGAATATATGAAATCACTGTTAGACTGATACTAAATATAAATAATCACTGGCTAAAATCCCTCCTTCATACTTTAGCAGGCTTAGGAACAGAAATTACCAGTTACAGGACACTAATACTTAATACTAGATTGACTGCACATAAGACGTAAATTTACTCAATTAGTATCGCGTACTCGACCTTTGCACCTGTTCTTTTGAACTGTGCTCAAATTTCACACCACCGGGAGCCGGTAACATCGACACTATCCTGTATAAACCGGTTTTTATAGCCGCGGAGTGAAAGAGCGGAATGCAATCAACAATGGATTGCGTTGTCTCGTTTCCACCTGGCTAGAGCAAGATAGCAGATATAAAGCAAAACACGTGTGAGAAAGACAGAACAATAAAAATTAATTAAAAATGAATGAGTATTGTACGCGATACGCGTAAGCGCTGTCATTAGTGTCATTGAGCGAACGTAGGTACACGAGACTAGGTGGACTAAGTCTTGTGAAAATTGGAATAGGTGCGGCCTAGTCTCCTAAAATACCTAATCTTCGGATCTGTTCTAGTAATTACGCCTCACCTCTAATAGAAACATCCCTCCCTCTCCAGTCAACGGCGAGCTAGCGTTGAAGATGCGTGTGCGATTTCGTATTAAGTGTTTTTAATTTAAAAAATTGAGGAAAAAAAACGTGAGTAGAATTTCGTTTTATTTAACGTTTTATTTACTGAGTGAACCGGTGGTTCACTCAGTACTACCTCTGGTTAATTTAGTGCCACTTCTGGTTAACTCAGTACTTACCCTTATTTTCTGAAACGCTTTTTATATTTTATTTTTTTGTTTTGCTTAATTTTTGCTTGTTTATTTTTTTTAGGATGGGGCGAACAAAACTAGATAGCTCTGCAAGGAAAAAAGGATCTCACTTACCTGAAGTTATGAAAACCGCTGTCAATTTACATCTTGGTGGCATGAGCTTAAGAAGTGCAGCAAATAATTGTAACAAAAAAGAGTAAACAATTCTCCAATCTGTTTAGAAAGTTTTATTTCTCCAATAAGAGTTTCGACCAGCTTTAAAACAGTCCAGAGAAAAATTAAACAAGGTAAAAGAAAGGTTGGTAAGAGTCTAATAGCCACGGATACCCCTGTGAAGAATGCTTTGGCTGAGATAAAAGCTCAAACGGCTGATAAAAAGATAAAATAATTTTTAACAAAAAAAAAAAAACCGACTTCAAAAAGTAGGTAAACTAAAAAGCATGAAATAAATTTACTTCGCACAAATAATACGTTTTTTCATTTAGTTAAATAGAAATTATTAAATAATTATTTTATAATTCTGAAGTCGGTGCCAAGTAAATCGGATAATTAAGAACTAATATTCAGTCAGAAAATAGTTGTTAGAAAGATTTATACTTATTATCTAGTTATTGGTTACTTGGCACCGACTTCAGAATTATAAAATAATTATTTAATAATTTCTATTTAACTAAATGAAAAAACGTATTATTTGTGCGAAGTAAATTTATTTCATGCTTTTTAGTTTACCTACTTTTTGAAGTCGGTTTTTTTTTTTTTGTTAAAAATTATTTTATTTTACGATTTTAAGTGATGGGTAGACCGAGCAAGAATGTTTCTCGAATGAGGAGACGACGGTTACTTGAGACGGAAAACTTATTAATAATAATCCCCGTACTCCTAACCGTTGAGGAGTTGTACCTTCCAGCATCAGCTCTGCAACTTAAAATGCAAATATCCAAGTAGTTTTAGGTAATATACGAAACACAATATAGAAGCTTGACTGACCCATGATTTCTCTAGGATCCCATCATTAAATCATGACCTCATATTATGAATATACATAAGTAATATTCAACGTCTCGCCTCATCTGTGTATAACTTGAAAGAATACAGTAAACGGCCTCAAGGAGCCTATATTTAAAGAATTATCCCCGTACTCCTAACCGTTGAGGAGTTGTACCTTCCAGCATCAGCTCAGCAACATAAAATGCTGGCTACTAGATGCAAATATCCAAGTAGCTTTAGATAATATACAAAAAACAATATAGAAGCCTTTTAAATTTGAGGGTTGCCCTCGATTTCTCTAGGATCCCATCATCAGAACGTGACTGGAAAAAAATGGGACCACATGACAAGTATATCATATCAAACAAAAAAAGAATTTCTCAAATCGGTCCAGGCGTCTTCGAGTAATCGGTGAACAAACATAAAAAAAAAAAAAAAAAAAAAAAAAAAAACCGAATTGAGAACCTCCTCCTTTTTTTGAAGTCGGTTAAAAAATAAGGGAAAGAAAACAAGAAAACCCAAGGCTGTAAAAAAAGTGACCAAGAACTTGTTCAAACAAAAATGAATTAAACGACGGAAAAATAACGGACCTTCCTCCGAGTCTTCAGAGGAAGATGAGGAAGAATTTCGTGCAAGTGGATCGTCTTCTGGTGGCGAGTTACATGAGATTGAAAGTGACTCTGACATTGATGAAATAGTTTTGAAAGATGATATTCTTAAACTTCATCGTTCTCCCCGTGAAAATGACTATGTTATAATAATTTTTAAAACCAAAAATGATAAAATTTATTACGTTGCTAAAATTTTGGAAATATTGGATGATGATGAAGATTGTGACTATTATGTGTCATACTTAAAATTAAAAAGTAAAATCCAACAGAATTTTTTAAAGCCAAAGGAACCCGACACATTGTTGCAGGTGTCAACATTGCTGACATAAAATTTATTCTGCCCGAACCTAAAATTGAAGATGGTAGTAGTCGTCGACAGACTACTTACAAATTTTCAATTGATATGTCTTTATTAAATTTACGTTACTAAGCTCAAATGTTCATTTTTTCATAGATTTTTTATAGACTAGAGAGACGAAACCAATGATTGTGATAATATAAGTATAAACAGCTTTTTCAATTTTCAATAAAAAAAATGTTAACTCCTAGTTGATTAAGGTTGAGTCAATTAAAATGATCTCTATTAGGTATAAATTAAAACACACACACACACACTTTTTTCTGTTTAATTGTTTTTGATAAGGGTTATTATTAAGGTTGAGTCAATTAAAATGATCTCTATTAAGCACTAGATTTATAAGATTAAAACACACACACACACACACTCTCTCTCTCTCTCTCTAACACACACACACACACACACACACACACACACACACACACACACACACACACACACACACACACTTGAACAGTCTTATTATTTCAGTTGATTGATATAAAGAGGGTTCTTTATCATATTTTTTCATAGTACATTTTTATCTATAATAAATATTATTAATTAAAATTACAGTTTCATTTCACTTTCGTTATAAAATAAAATAAAATATACTTGCTTTAAAATTCTTGGTTCATAGTGTACACCCCCGGTTTATTGAGTACCAACCCCCGGTTCACTAAGTACCATAGGGTGTACACATTGAACCAGTTCTCTTTAAATAAAAAAACAGGTTTTCACAGTAAATCCTAGTATTTATACAAAAATAAATTACTACTACTACAGCCGGTATAATTTTTTTATAACCCTGTATAAAAATAATAGAATTTGGACCTACAAAACCAGAGTTATAGCTCTTTTAAAAATTTAGGTGGTTCAATGTCGACCACCCTACCCTAATTAATAAAAACCGAAGAAACTTTATAAACGGAAACAACTATCTAAACCGCAAAATTTATTATAGGTTTATTTATTTTTTACAAGCTAATTTGATTAGATACCAACTACACGTTTAGATGGTTTATTGTAGTATACTCGATAGGTTTTACTCTATACACACAAAATACATCTATCATAACAGGATTACAAGATATAGAGTACATAATAAAAATAATTGAAACAACACAACTTAGGACATTAGATCAAGAAATGTAAGGCGTGCTACCGGACAGTTGAATAATGTTTTTGTCATAGTTGTTAAATTATGCATTTCAAAAATTTGTAGGTATGTAGGTAGATAACGACACCAGAAGTATCAATTAACGTAAGGGACATTTTGGCCAAAATGAGTTTATTATACCATTAGATTCAGAATATCGCGCTCTATCGATTGGTATATTTGAAATTTCTCTATCGTTAAAAAATGCAATATATTAATTCCCTTACAATACACATTTTTGTGGGTCTAGAATGATTTTTTAATAAAAAAATGATTTAACGGACGTTTATATTTTTACGTGTTAAAAAAATAAAGTACATAAATAGTTCTGAAATACAATTCGGTCCCTTACTTTAAACTTCAGTTTAGTACAATTCTTACAACATGACCTTTACGTTAAGACACAGTTATAGAGTCACTATAATTTGTCCCTTACCTTAATAACAACATCATTTTTCAAGAAGAATAAAAAAGAATAATATTGGTATCTATTAATTTACTTGATAAAAATTCCATCAGCGCTGAAAGATGTTGGCAATCGGATGTTTTGGACATAATTTTGGTCAATAATGCTTCACCAGATTTTTGACATATATTTTAAAACTTCGTTTTTTTATTTGTTTGGTGTATTAAAGGCTGATAAGTGAAATTTTAACAGCACATTGAAATCTACTGTTTAAATTGTCTAGGATTTGGGATAGCATTTATTAATAAATCGATGCTATGAAGATAAATTTATTCATACGGCGATAAGATTTTTTTGTGACATAATATTTTAGTAACACACCGCCCTATTGGTCTAACTAGTGGTTAGCGTACTATTCAACCTGGTTTTATTGCCGGGTGGGCTAATGTGTTATTTGGGATTTTTCTGTTAGGCAATTCTGTGCCCAGTAGATGGCGATAGGATTACCATCTGTTACATAGGAGATAACAGAGAGATTATATATGAGAGAAATCTATCTGCACGGCTGTAAAGCTTCGTGTCTTACTGAAATACTAAAACAAATAAGTGACAGGCGACATCCTCTTTATGAACACCATCTCCCACCAGCTCGCTTGAAAAGTCGCAGGAGCTTCATGAGATATACGAACTTCTCAGACCAAAGTCCAGCTAACGTACGACTCGAGATGTGGAAGACTAGGCTACCAGCACCCGCTGATTTTCCTGAGCTAGCTGAGCACCTGCCACCTGGAAGTAGGCTACGGTGGCTGATCTGAAAGTCTCTCAACCGCCTTCAGACACACGTTGGTCGCTGCAGGGAGAATATAGCCAATTGGGGATCCACAAACACCAATAATACCTCATGTGATTGTGGATTCCACATTCATAACATGGCTCGTCTGCTTTCGTGCCCATTGTCACCCTCTACATGTGCCCGTGAAGACCTAATGCAAGCCACAAGCAAGGGAGTAAAAGTTGCTACCTACTGGGCAAAAGCAATATAAATAAAAAATGAGAAACCATAATGCCATTGACACGTAAGAAGAAGATAAGACCGAAATCTACAAAACGATTTTTTTCTCTGTTATAATGGGAATATTTGAGTCCACCCAATAAATCGATACTAAAAGATACGCTCATATTATTAATTATTATAGTAAGTAAGCCTTAAGACGAAAGTCAACCAGTTTACAACCAGTGCGCCTTACCTGTTATGACTTACGGTGCCGAGACATGGACAATAACGGTTAATCTAGTCCACAAATTAAAAGTCGCGCAGCGGGCTATGGAGCGAGCTATGCTCGCAGTTTCTTTGAAGGATAAAAATTCGTAATGAGGCCATCCGACAAAGAACTAAAGTAACCGACATAGCTCGCTGAAGTGGCAATGGGCTGGTCACGTCTGCCGAAGGACCGACAGCCATTGGAGCAAACGATTCCTGGAATGGAGACCGCGACTCGGCAACCGTAAGGTAGGACGCCCCCCTACCAGGTGGACTGACGACCTGAAGAAGGTAGCTGAAGGGTCCAGCAGTGGACTACGAGCGGTGAATGATGTAGTGAGTTCAGAAGTTAAATTGTTTGGACCTCTGTGGATGACTGTATTTTTTTTATACCCGACTGAAAAGGGAGTTGTTTTTGTTTATTTTTATATGTCACTCAAGGTGCATAACATTGTGTTCAAATATTTTTATTGATTAAAGTAAATCTGAAATATAAATTACTTTTTTTCTTTATTTTATACTAGCTAGGGCATGCAATATCGGAAGGATCTCAATTCCGGAACTGAGATCCGATATTACCGGCTAATGCCGGAATTCCGGAACTGGTTCCGGAATAGTCATTTTTTTTATTTTTTTTTATTTCTCACTCTCTTTTGGTTTATTTTTGTTTCAGGGTCCTTTCTCTATCTAGGAAAATAAAAAAACAATGTTTAAAATCAAATAAAATGTAATAAATCAGCCTTATAATAATCATTTGAGCTACAAATTATTTGGCCATTATTTTCTCTTATAATTAAACTTTCTCACAGTAGTAAAATTAATAAGGTTTATGTAAAACAAAATGTAACTCAATAATAACAAAACATATAAAAAATATACTCTGAATAGTCCTTCCTGTCTACAATTATTGTTAATCAGTCTTAATCATTTTACAAGTTACAAATAAAACATATTTGGCCTTCATTTTCCCTTATTACTCTAATTAAACATTTTCAAAATAGAAAAATCAACACAAGATAAAATAGAATTATACATTTAAAAAAATAAGAGTATAATAATATCCTTCCTGTATAAAATTATAATTACGAAAGGACATTACAATGGAAGGCCATGGAAGGAGTTATGAGACTATTTAATTGAGATCATTGGAGTTCAGTTAAATTCCTTAAAGATCTTCTTCGTCGTGTCGATGGCTAAGTCAAATTTTATTTTGACTTGTCATCGTGGTGAAAGGATTAGCCAATTCCTTAAAGATTATAATAGTTAATCATTTTTTGATAACAATCGTTGTTCTTGGTAGTGTGTCCTCAAGAATAATAAAGCGTTTAACATTTTATCCGATAGAGAACTTCTAATTCGGTTATTCGGTTACGTTTATTATTATTATACTATTATTATTATATACTTATTCGGTTTTGTTCGCGAACTTGCTCGTTCGCGAACGAACTAGTTCGAAAGAGCGCTCCTACGGATAAACGACGTTAACTACCTTCTATGTTTTGTTTTATCTACTGCCACTCACTCATTATTATACTGTACATGCATCCAATGAGCGTCTCATCGGTCTCATGCGGTTGTTGTTGATAATCTGTATGATTAAGCTATTTTTAATTATTTTCTATTATTTTTATATTAAGAACCAGTTTTTTTTACATCAAACACAAAGTGTTTTAATTGCACCAGTAAACATACATAGGTATTATTTACAATAATCTATTTGCGTTAAAGTAGTAAGAAACTAAAAACTGTGGATAAAAGTAAACCATCTCATAATTTTGTAACAAGCAACGGGAGCAATATCAGAACGACCAAACGATCTGCCTTTCTTTGGTCAAGGTGAGTGTGGGATGACACTGTGGATAGTTCGTTGGGGATCGAAGACCGAGACTAAGCGATATCAGTTGCGAACGACTTTGCACAGTACCGGAGTGGTGAGTATTAGTGCGCCGTGCTCGGTGTGAGGCGCGCGTGTTGCCCATTCGACTTGCAGTTTGTGGCATAATCCACAGACGTTAGATTGCGTGCGTTTAGAAGAAAATAATCATCAAAATACAAAAGACAAAAATATCGGAATTCCGGTATTTTTCCTCTCAATTCCGGAACTGGAAAAATCAGTAAAATGGTCCGGAATTCCGGAATTACGGAATTCCGGAATTCCGGAATTGCATGCCCTAATACTAGCTGTCCCGCAGTTTCATCTGCTTGATGCTCTAATAGTCACTGCTCCAATCCCGTGTTCCAGTCACGTTCATAAGAACCTACCTCAGACCCAGGGATTTTTTTAAAAACGTCTTAAACATATTCCAAATTTATCTCTAAAATTGCCGAAATAAATTACAAGGTAAAGTAAATATAAGTATATTTTTCACTCATGGACTTAATAATAAAGACATAAGGTCCAAAATTATATAATACTTGTTCTTCATAGTTTATCATACATCATATTTCGTCCAATTCTTAGTTGTTTATGTCCTTTACAGTAGATTTGTATTGTAGTTTCCTATTAAACTTGGTGCTTACTTTAATATGGGATAGTTTACATTGAAAAAATCCGTGCCGTAATGGACAACAAAGCAATTTTTTTTTAATGTAAGGGACATGCTATTTTCTAAATGCGTAAGTTTACGTAAATCTTTTGTTTCTTCTATACTAATATTATAAAGAGGTAAAGTTTGTGTGTTTGTTAAATTGTCAGGGGTAATCTCGGAATCTACTGCACCGATTTTAAAAATTCTTTCACTAATAGAAAGCCACATTATCGCTAAGTGTCATAGGCTATATAAAAAACTGAAAAATTAAAAGGTTTTTAGGTGGTAGTCCGTTTTGTAAAGAGAATCGGAGAAAAACTCATCGTTATACGTGAAGGCCACAGCAGCGCGGCAGCGGCGCGCGATGGTTTCGGCTTATTTCGGTTCGCGTTCGTGCTCACTTCGGAAGAAGGAGGCGTGACCTTCCTTTTACATCTGAGAGGTAGGTAGGCTCTTTACGCAGCGGACGTCCCCAAAATTGAATTTTTCGTAACACACTTTCGACATTCATTAATTTTATTTTCGGTACATTAAAAAAAAATCTTTTATGTTTATATAGTTTTCATTTAATTTAGGTTATAGATAGGCATTAAGTTTGTTTCATGTACCTAGAAATGGTGTAGGTACAGTGTTTATTATTATGTTAACATAAACATAGTTTAAAATGTAAACAATAGCGGCGGCTGCGCCCGTCACTTAAGTCAGTCGTGAATACAAACAGTTTGCGTGAACACGTATCATCTATTATTTATATTCCAATTACCTTTCTCTACAAAATAACCAAAGAAAAACCTATATTAGATATTAATTTAGGTTATAGGTAGGTATTATGTTAGTTTCACGTAGATATTAATTTATGATATAGGTAGGTATTAAGTTTGTTTCGTGTAGATATTAATTTAGGTTATAGGTATTAAGTTAGTCTCATGTAGATATTAATTTAGGTTATAGGTATTTAGTTTTTTGCAATAGGTTAGGTTAGGTTGTTATTTTGAAATCATAACTTCTGTCAATATGCCTAAAAGAAAATCTCAACTGTCTCGACATACATCCCTGACACGAGCGAGACAGAGACAGAGACTCGGAGAGACTTCCTCTGAGTATGAACAGCGCCTTGCGAATGAGACAGAATATAGATCGCGAGCGCGTAATAGAGAGTCTAGCACCGAAAGGTCTCAGCGACTGGCTTACTCTAGACATAGTCCGTTTTGCAAAGTGAATCGGCGAAAAAACATTCGAATGAAAACGTTTCTTACGAACGCTGCCTTAACTATGAAAGATATATATTTTTGAACATTATGCCCAACGAAGTGGGCACGGGTCAGCTAGTATTATATAAAGAAGAGAAAACTCTGAGAAACTTAGTCTCAGACACCTTTGAAATCAGGGTAAATAACAAAAAGTTAGTCGAATTTGTACAAAAAAATGTTTTTTGGCTCTCCTGAAAAGTCGTGTTTTGTGTGCCTTACATTAATTTATTGATACTTCTGGTGTCGATAAGATCAAGAAATATAAGGCTTGCTACCAGACAGTTAAATAATGTTTTTGTCATAGTTGTTAAATATGCATTTCAAAAATTTGTAGGTGTGCGGTAAGAAAAATCAAAATTACCCAAAATTAAGCCACAAAAACCGGCCAAGTGCGTGTCGGGCCACGCGCAGTAGGGTTTCGAAGCTAGTCGTAACAACATATTTCGACTTAAAAGGGATTTACTATCTGTATTAAACAAGTAACATCTTCATACAAGTCATTACTTTCAAAGGTTTTTGTAATTTGCACGAATTATTCTAAGTACCTAACTGCATTTTACACTTTGGACCCCTATTCCTCTTGAACTAATTAAGTGAACTTATCCGCTATAGTTTTCCTTTAAAGTTCATTACATGTACTACCGACACAATTTTTTTCAGATTTTGGGATCCAGTAGTTTAGCTTTTAGAGGGGGGGGGGGGACGCTCTACTCGAACAAAAATTTGCTCTTTAAAGTTAATTATCTCGCAAACGGATCTCTAAATCAAAAAACTGTCTTAGCAACCCCTGAACGTTTTTAAAAGTCCTATCTAACAATACCCCACAATATGGGGTAGGCGACAAAAAAAAAACATCCCTACTTTACATGTAGGGGAGCTACCCGAAAAAAAAATATTTTTCCAAATTTTATTCTACGACTTTCTTTGTATACGTACATGTTTATGCAAAATTTCAGTTTTCTAGCACCAACGGTTTCGTCGCTATGCCTCGGACAGACGGACATGGCGAAACTATAAGGGTTCCTTGTAGGTACTACGGAACCCTAAAAAGGAAACACGGTATTTAATTATTAGTATGGTGTCCTCCGAGGGGAGGCACCGCAACCAAGGCGGGCTGTAATGTGGCTGCTGAGCGACATTCCGGCCGGGGACCTGCGAGGCTGCGGCGGGATAGGAGTGCCGGTATCACGGTGCGCCGCTCTCCCTATCCTCTGCGAACGATGTGTGGTAAGCGGCCGGACCACCCATATCTCTCTCCGTAATGAGGATCCGCTCGTCAAATATAGGGTTATCTGATGACCATTGCTCGCGTTGGTCACGGCTCATGGTATGTCTCATTGAGCCGTAAACCGGAAGGGGTCGCCCTAATCCATAGCATAGTAAAAATTGTTATCTTCGAACAAAGGTACATCGCGCCGTTTGTATGTACGCGTAGCGCTTGCCACGCCCCGGGTTCATGTACGTACGCACGCACACTACGCCACTCGGCCACTCACTCGGTCACCGGTAGTGCGGGCCGTGTCATTAATGTGAGCGGTCAGTGTTTGTTTAAAAAATTAGGTACGGTTACGCGCTGCACTGCAAAATGTCTTCGCGAGTCAAAAGATATTATTGTGAAGTTTATGGTTGTTCAAACGACACTATTTCAAACCCAGAAAGAGAAAATATTTTTCTGTCACAAATTTGTATTTTTTTTTATGCTTGTTTTTCATTAGGAGCATAAATATTAATTTTAATTTTACAGTTTAGATTTTATTTCATTTTTCTATGTCTGTTCTAGTACCAGTATGCATGCACACATCGTTTTTACTCCTTTTCCTTTCTGCTTTAAGGGGATTGCATCGATCGAACCCGAAAAATACGCTCGGTAAAATGAATTTTGTAGACGAATTCTTTCATGCTATTACTATAAAAAAAATATACAAATAAACTAGAGTATATGAGAAAAACTTTGTATTCTTTACTTTTTCTATAAACTTGTCCAAATGTTGGCAAAAAAATTGAGAACATGGGTCTTTTTTAAACTAAATATCAAATTGTCTACATAACGGCTGGGTCATTTTGTATCATATTTATACTAAAAGAAAGAAAAAACCCTGTTTAACAATTTGTATTCTCTATTTTCACGTTTTTATTTTTATATTTTGTAATAATCAAATATAACCCGAATCTTTGCAAAGCTCCCCAACAAGCAACCCCGCTATGCCCGTGGCGCTTACTCGGGATTTGTCTTGTCAGTGTCTTGACGACACCTACGACGAGAGGATGTACGTCATTGTACGTGCGTTTTTTCTTTCAAATAATATTTTGAATTCATTATTCTTGAATGAACTCATAGTCTTAATGTAAGGCAAATATTCTTTTTATTTAGTAAAAATTGTAAATATGTTTGTAAGCGTAATAAAACCCAGTTTTATTTAAGTTTTATTTTTTAAATAATCATAGACTATATGGTTGAAATATTATATTGGTTAAACGTTAACAGTCAGAATAAAATATCGATATTTTTTACGGTTGAAAATATTAGTTAATATTTTTTGTCAGGTTTGAGATTCGGTTTATGTAAATAACGTTTAATATTTTGTTCTATCGTTGCATTAGTTTGATGCTAGGTTAAATTCAATGAACTTTCCATCATACTTGAACAGGCTTAGGACTTTTTAGTATAGTATAATATAGAAAAGGAGAATAGCTAGGCCTAGGCGTATTTAAAAGTTCATTGATTTTATGTACATTCTAATTTACATTTTTCGTGATTTGCATTTAAATTTCGTAATCGTCAATACAAATAAATAAAATTGAAGTTACTGTTTTTAATGTCAAAATATCAATGTTTTTTTTAGCAGATATAGTTATTTGCACGATACCGATGCCACAAAATATAGATTTTTAATTTTTGTCTATCTGTTATTATCCGCTAATCTTCTAAACGGCTGAACCGATTTTGATAAAATTTTAGATGCAGGTACCTGACTACAAGGCGCGTAACATAATATGCTACTTTTTATCGATTACCTACCACGCCTCAACAAAATAAACAAACAATTAACATCATCAAAGTCTAATTAAACTCGTCACCAAAAATCAACATAATTCACAACAAACAAGTAGCACTACAAATTACGAATAGTAACAGATAATAATTTGATGATGATCATAATTCATATTACTTTCTTTTGGTTGAAAATATCACTTACAGCAATTGAATCTTTATAATAATAATGATAGAGCACATAATCGCATAAAATCAAAACCAATCTAGCCGATGAGTAGCCGTGCAGCTCGGCAGTTTGTTCGGCGTTCGGTCGGGCCCGCCGCTCCACGTAGGAAAATGATCTTTATAAGTTAGGACTTAAAGTTTAAAATTCAATTGAGATAGAGTAGAGTATTCTTTTGTACACCAAAAATATACAGTTTGACAATAAAAATACAACTTTAAAATATTTTCAAATGCACAATGGGCGATAAGATAACTTGCGAATTTGGCGGCAAGAGGTCATTAAAGTTCAAATCACGTTGAATTTGATTTCAAATATATTTTAGATTATTAATTGGGTTTATTGAATATTTTTGGTTGATGGATAAATTCATCATCTCTACTATTAGACCAGTGCCGATAATTTTTAAAACAAAAAAAAATAATAGTAGGATGAAACCCATTAGAAAAGGAGGAGAATATTATAAAAATTAAAGGAAAAATAATTTACGGGTGATCTGAGGTTGGAAATCAAATAAATAACAGCGTATTTGGGACATAAAAAGGTAAGTTTTCACCAAATTTCGTGAAAAAAAATATTGTTTGTAAAAGATAAAAATAAAAAACCAAAAACTTGGTTTTTTGAATTTTTCACATTAAATTTTGAGGTTATATGAAAAAAGTGTAAATACAAAAGTTTTAGATCTTTTTATTACCAACAACTTTGTCATTCGTTTTTTCCATGGGACTTTTAGTTTTGCCGGAAATCGAGAAAAACCGTTTTTTACCCTTAAAACTCCCCCCCTCCCCCTCTTCCCGACCTCAGATCGCCGACGATAAGTCGCAACAGTTTATACATTTTTCAACGATGTTTTGTATTCATCCTATGTTAAAGAATGTCTTGAGCACAGTGATGATGGAAAACTTCAATCATCACATGACACACGTAAACCAACATGTTTGTACTCATTTGAAAGAACTCACTTAGACCTAGGTGACTGTGAGGAACTGACTGACCTGATGGTGGACTCCGAAGGTATGCAGACTTCAATCAAGACACACGTAAATCAACATGATTCAGCATGTATTCTGTAGTAGCAACCGTGATCAATTAGGCAGATTTAAAAAAACTGGTCTCTTGACTAACTCTATTATTGAGAGCCGTTGGGCGCTGACCTGGTCATCATCAGACCTTCAGCATGCATTCTGTAGTAGCAACCGCGATCAAATAGGCAGATTTTGAAAACTGTTTTCTCCTGACTAATTCCATTATTGAGAACCGTTGGGCGCTAACCTGGTCATCATCAGACCTTCAGCATGTATTCTGTAGTAGCAACCGTGATCAATTAGGCAGATTTTGAAAACTGGTCTCTCCTGACTAATTCCAATATTGAGAACCGGTGGGCACTGATCTGGTCATCATAGACCTTCAGCAGGTATAGCCTGCAGGCAAAGCGAAGTCAACGTATTCATATCAAACAAAAAAATACGTAATGTAAGTTTGGGCACAAATAAATTACTTTTTACATCTGAAAAAGTACTTACTGCCTCCCAGAGACCGAATGAATTAGGCAAATACTAAATATAAATTGCGTCGCATCTGTAATCTTGTACAATCATCAGTAAATTTTGTTATAGTATGATTCTCTGTAACTAGATGGCGCTTAATTTTTAAACACTGTTACAACAGCCAGATCTTCAAGGTCATCGAGCAATGTGATGCCCTTAAGTGTAAGAGATTGCAACCTTATATACTACGGATAATTTTATTAATATAATATTGGTCTATTTGACAAAGAATTTAATTTCATAGTATTATTCTCTGCATAACCATTTCTAGTCATTGTATTTTAGTTGCTATAACTAACACATAACAATTATTGTCAATAAACAAACAAAATTGTATGAATTATTTGAAAAGATGGTGTAGAAGACATAAGTTTCTCACCAGCTCTTCTCATTATGCAATACCCATCGGAGCTGGTACTTGGATTGATTTTAATTCAAACCTCAAAGTTGAATTGAAATCAATGTAAGCTCCGGTGATTCAAATAATTTTGTTGCAATTAATATTATAATTTAATTAGCTTAAGTTTTATTTTAATTTTATTTATTTGAACGTTGATGTTTGTTTTGACGCGTTCAAGCGCCCTTTGGGGCCCATGGAAATAAATGATTTAACTTTGACTTGACATAAATAAATGCTTTGTTTTGTAAAAAAACGTTTTTTTATAATTAAAAAAATAATTTCAGTACAGGTAATTTAAAATATCAATCTGACAAGTGACAACCCTGCGCCTCGAGCAAGTTTAGGTATCGTGCGCTCCTAAACGCCGGGAGTTGGCCTACTTATCTATTTTTACTATGTCCATAGCCTATCTCTAATATTTAGCAGGTTATAAAAAAAAACAATGGCATTTCTTACATTTTATAATTATAACTATTCTGTCGAGAAGATTAACAGTTATTTATAATTAGATAGTAATAATATTTCTACAACAAAATTCATGATTACATACAGGATTAAAAAACAAGCACTTCCATCAATTAATTCTTTATCACTATTCAATTCGATATTCCTAAAATATCATTGTCAAATTTTCACAAAATGCATTTCATGAACTGAAATTAACTTAACAATTTATTTTTAAGTTTCACGATGTGTTTAAATCACGAAATACTCTGGGGATATTTCAATTAATGAAAACATTTAAGTAGTTAACCATTTATATTGCAGAATATGCAATAATGTTATCACAGCACTCGTAAAAATTGCAGTTGTCTAAAGACATATTTACATATGGAGTCATATCATTACACAATTAGGTAGCCCCAGAGGAAGGTTATGAGACTCAAAGAGCAGTCAAATTGATAACATTCACCATTAATAATTAATTAATCAATAATAATAAACTTATTATTTTTTTGTCTAATTCATTAATACATAAGTAACGAAATATATAGTATATTTATCTACGATGGCGTCGCTTCTTTTTGTTTGCGCGAGCATTTCCATTTTGTGGCATCCCATTGGAGGGCCCGCCGGTGGCCGAGGGCGGAGGGACGGGTGGCGGAGGCACGGGCGGGCCGCTGATCACTTGAAGGAATCCGACGCGATGTACCTCAGGTGCGGGTCCGTTCTGTCTCTGAGGACCCCCAAATTGGTTAATCGCCCTGGGAGCCGCAACAGGTGGCATCTGTTCAGGTGGAGGCTGGTTTTCGTTCAGCGCAGCTCTTAGGCGCTGCCGCATGCGTCTGCGCGCATTGCGGGAGAGGGCAGCGTTTTCAGAGCCATTAGCTTGGTTGTTTTGGTTTGCGGGAGCAGGCGCCGCATCGGCGGAAGGGCCCGTGCGCTCGTTCGCACCTGAATTGTGACGATTTTCGATTCTAGCTCGCATTTCCGCTTCGGAACGGACCAGAGCGTTTGCTTCGAGGCCGAGGGTCGCAAACGCCCGGGAGAGCCTGGCTACGTCGTTCTGCAAGTCGTGGAGGAAAGGCTCGAGGTCGTGCGCGGCGTTGTGCGCGCTGTCGCGGTTGTTGCCGCGGTTGGCGACGCGCAGCACGGCGCGGGGCTGCGTCTGCTGCGCCAGCTGGTCGGCCGGCGTGCGGCGCACCGACAGCTTGCCGCTGATGGACACCGGGGCCACCAGCGCTCGAGCGTCGAGGCCATTTACTATCAAACAGTGCCCGCGTTTCTTTAGAGAGCCTTCACACGATCTTACAGACCACACCTGAATGGACAGAGTAACGTTTCAAAGATTTTTTATTCACGAAAAAAATATCAACATCAAAATATGGTAAGAAGCAACTTACGCAATCAGAAAATATTGCTTCACGATCGTTTCCAGAAATAGTAACGGTGTAACAAAACTCATGTGCCACCCAAGGAGATGCAGCCATGGACAACCAAGCACAAACAGAATCATCTGAAATATTATTAAAACATTAGTAAACATTTTTTACATTTAATTTATTTACATTTTCACAGATTGTATTGTACTTACTACTGATTTCAATTATTAAGAAAAATATGCCCATATCTGCAACTCTTACTGCAGTAACAATTCTCCCAGGTACAGTAGAAAATTGCCAGGCTTGTACATATTCACCATTTTCAGATTGACCCTGAAAATGTTAATAATTTATAATACAATTAAAGGAATAGGTTTATTATAAATGTGAGATTGATTGATTGTTATTTGAAATATCCAAATTATTTAAAACTAGCGATCCGCCTAGCTTCAATCTGGGTATTATCTAGTACTATTATATGCTTGTTTTATACATAAGAACCTTAGGTATGAATCAAACTATTTAATATATTTTTTATTATTACTACAGTTGAATAAATAATGGTATTTATTCAACTGTTTTTTAGTATATCTTCTTAACATCTAAACGCTATAAAAATAATCAATCAGATGCTATATATTGTTCTGAAGAAGTCACGAAATAAGTTACACACAAGGTCATTTTGATGGTGATATTTAGGATTATTTTCAGAATTACTGAGCAACTTCTCAATTGTTCTGTTTGATTATTGTTTTTCTTTGTTACGTCTTGTTTACGGTTTTTTATGTAATAGCATCCTTCATAGTTATCTTCACAGAGGCTCAAAAATCTGTCTTTTCAACAGGTTGCAAAATTAAGTTAGCCTGGCCTTCAGTCTATGCCTATAACAGTGTATTCTAAAGTTTATTATATTAGTAATACAAAGTAAGGTTAACTAATTGAGTATAAGATAAAAACATTTGATAAGTAGGATAATAAGAGAATTATACATTCTATGATCTCATTAGTAGTTTCCAAGAACTACATTATCTCACAAACAATATTTTCTTTTTTCTTGTTTAGCACAACATGTTGATTGTACGATAGTTAATTACTGAATGATGGGCAGTACCTCAAGGAGTTCTGGAGAGTGAAAGTAGCGGAGATGATTGAGTAGACGGGCTGCAGGCAACCGCACTCCATTGCCAGTCTTGCAGGAGAGACATCGGAAGAGCCCTTTGCATGCTTGAGGTGCCCTAGCGGTTGATTGCTGTAAGAAAAAAAAAGAATATATATAATTTTGTAAATCACATTTGTATTTCTTTATTTAATACTAGCTTTTGCCCACGGCTCTGACCCCGTTGTTTGTTGATAAAAAGTGGCCTATATGTTAATCCAAGCAATAATAGATAACAAATATAATAAATAAAGTATAACAAATATAATAAATAAAGATATGGTAGATAAAGTATTCCCACTGTTTTACAAGAAAAGAAATCTCCTTTAGGTAGGTGTGTCAGAACAGTATCAATAACTAAAGCTTCTTTTTAAAATATTATATAATAATTAATAAATTGCTTATGGCATTCGCAATCAAAAGCCAATATATATTTAAATATAAAAAAATAGTTTAAAATTTTGCAACAAAATTAAAATCTAATTATGTTAGGATTTTGCTTTACTTACATTAGACTGGACATCGCTGCCATCGTCTGCTTCACTTTCAGCTTCAGGTACTTCTGCTGTACTCTCTTCAGCAGGAGTATTATTCTCGGATACAGTTGTATCCGTTGTCACTTTTCCACCAAGTTTCTGAAAACAATGATTGTGTTTTAGTTTGATTCGGAGTAGTTTGGTCATATTATGTAGTCACATTACATCCACTAAATAGAATGAAACCTTCAAACTTGGTGATGTATATAAAATATTTAAAACACAACTTACAGAGGTGTGGCTGCAGACAGAATACAGGCTTGCCTTTCAATATTAATCATGTTATGTAAGTAAGCATGCTACCAGTAGTACAAAGATTTATCTTCTTGATTTTTAAGAATTAAAATATACAAAATTATTGACTACTTACAAAAGCCCTCAATTTTTTTACATTAGCAATTAATTCTTCCATAGCATAGTTGCGAGTTCCGAAAAACAGAGCTCGGCAGACAGGGCACACATCCAGGCGCATTTTGCAGCGTCCACAGACATGATGACCCTCATTGCATTGGAATATTTGTCCAGTAGGTATTTCATAGCAGACAGGGCACTGTAGTAAATCGTCTAAATCTGGCAATGCATCAGGCTGAAAAATAATATAATATTGCAATCATAGAGTTGGAGGGCTATATTAAGAAAAGTTTTTTTTAGTTAGTACCCACATAAATTAATTAAGTTTATCTACCTAAATATTTAATAGCGTTGTGAATGATAATCCAATCTAACAGATTCAGAAAATATTTATATATTTCGTAATAATAACCATTACAACAGGGGCTACTTTCAAATGTGATAATAATTATTGTTAGTGAAATAATATTGTCAAAATTACTGGTAACTGATTAAGTCTAAATTATTTTCCAAGAAATTTGTAATTGAAATGTTATTGTTCTAACAAACTAAACATTAGCTACGCAATATTAAAAATAACACGTGTAAAAGAATGCAGGTAGAATTGGCTATACAATGGATAGCAAAATGTACGTTTGATTTAATTTAAATTTCATTGAAGGTACAAGATAAAATATAATTTAGCCGTTACATTCATACAAACAGTAAATGTACGTAGAATATTGCGAAACATAAAATGGTGGAGTAAATTATTTATTAGGTAACCGGCTAGCTGACAATATCTTAATGAGACTCAAAGAATCACAAGAATCTCTCGCCAATAAAGTAAAAATCCCTTGTTCTACACTCAACTCTCTTTTTCTTCACCCCACTACAGAAGCAGATGTTGAACGTTTGATCATGCAACTAAATGTAAATAGTTCACCTGGCCTAGATGGGGTATCAAATAGGTTAATTAAATATATAAAAAATAGCATAATAGTACCATTAACTGTAATATTTAACTTGAGTTTAGCTTCAGGTGTATTTCCTGATATATGGAAATTATCCAGTGTTACACCTATTCACAAAGCAGGTTCTGCTGACGATCCCAACAATTACAGGCCAATTACACTCTTAAGTACATTTTCAAAAATGTTAGAAAAAATAGTTAATAAGCAACTAATGTCATTTTTAGAAACTCATCATATTCTATCAGATCATCAGTTTGGCTTTCAACCAGGAAAATCTACTGAACAAGCAGTATCATTACTAACTCAGACCATCTCTCAGTATTTAGATAACGGGGAAGCCTGCATGGGAATCTTCCTAGACTTATCGAAAGCCTTTGATACTGTATCAAACAACATCCTTTTGAAAAAACTGGATTTAATTGGAGTCAGAGGTATCTGTCTTGAGTGGTTCCGAAGCTATCTTACTGGAAGAAAACAATGCACAAAAGTGGACGGCTTTCTCAGCAATTACCAAGATGTTTCCTGTGGAGTACCGCAAGGCAGCGTATTAGGCCCGACCTTATTTCTTATTTATTTAAATGATCTTTCTACAATCCCTTATCTTAACCGTGCAAATATAATAAATTATGCTGATGATACTGTCGTCATATTTAATGAAAAAATGTGGCCTAAACTCTTCGAAGTAGCACAACACGGTCTGGATCATATTGTTGACTGGTTAGACCACAATCTACTAACCTTGAATGCGGCTAAAACTAATCTAATATGCTTCCATAAAACTTCTGCTACAGCCCCACCTCAAGATTTGACAATAATTGTTAGACGTTGCCCCAATACTATTTCTTGCCCAAATACATATTGTCTATGCACAGAAATCTGTAAAGTTAAGTCTACGAAATACCTTGGCATCATTATAGACGAAAGACTCACATTTGGTGAGCACATTGCTGCCACATCCGCTAGAGTCAGAAAACTTATTTACGCTATGAAAGGTCTTCGCGATGTGGCACCAATAGACTTATTAAAGAAAATTTACATTTCCCTGTGCCAATCTGTATTATCATACTGTATCACAGTATGGGGTGGCGCTGCTCCAACATTCCTTATTGGATTAGAAAGAGCCCAACGAGCAGTTCTGAAGACCATGCTCATAAAACCATACAGATTTCCAACTTGCATGCTATTTGACGAGGCTAAGTTATTGAGTGTACGAAGACTCTACATACTAAGAGTTATCCTTTCAAAACATAAAGAACTCTTGAAAACTAACATGGATGAGGATGTGATCAGAAGGCGTAACTTCCATCTCCCACTTCCTTCGGTTAGAACTGTTTTCGCAAAACGATTCTGTGCGTACATGAAACCATTTGTGTACAACAATATATACAAGCTATGTCCTCTCACCGGCCTATCGTATCATGAATGTAAACGAAAAGTCCAAAACATACTACTTCTCTGGAACTACGACCAAACAGAAGATTTCATAAAAAGACTAGAATTAAGAATCTAACTTAACTTAAATTTAATTAACACTAGTATATTATTATGATCTCATTATCTTAATTTTTAAATATTACTTATTCATAAGATGTTAATTTGTGCAATTTTTTTATTGTAAACATAAATACCGCCATTTCACATAGGGTAATGTAATTAATAAAAACCTCCTGCAAGACAGGCTAAGCCTAGTGCAGGAGATTTTTTGTTGATTTCACTCTTCTTTACATTAAAATAGTAATTCGATGTATAGTACCTAAGTAAGAACAAATGTAAGGAATATGTACTTATTGTGGAAATGAATAAATTATTATTAAAATTATTATTATTAATTTTAAGAGCAAATCGATCGTGTAAGCAATTATAAAAACATTTTCTAACATATTTTAAACCTGAAAATAAATATAAGGGAAATAGAAATAGACACGTGGTTACTAACAATGCATAAGGAATCACAGAAATATTGTATTGTAAAAAATATCGTCTATCGAACAAGGTTGAACAATGGAAGCTATATTGTACACATTTTAACATATCGTAGGACTACTTTACGTACCCTTATCTCCGCCTGCTCCGACATGACCAAAATATTTTCTCAGGAATCAAGAAAATACAACATAGGAGGACCTATTACGCCGAATGAGCAGTGAATTTTATTTATAATATTTAATCCTCAAACACAGCTGTCGTTTTACAAATGGCGTCTGTAAATTTTTCGAGTTGTCAATGCAAAAACTCTATTTTTGCTCTATGCTCTAGACCTAAGTACTTTATGTAAATATATTCGATTTAGTTAAATATAATTATATTATTTCGTTTTTCTTTTGGCCAGTCCTTCAAATATCTCATACTTAATTTTATCAGCATCAATGGAGTGAGCACGCCCGAATCCAAGAACACTTTAAAAAACTGTTCACACGTTCTAGAACCGTTTGTATCAAGCGAGCGAGCATTCTTCGAATATTCCATTTTAGTTTGAAATTTGGTTGCAAGATTATTACGTGCATAATGATTAAAATTGAAACCTAATTTTATGTTTAATCAATCAGGAATGAGGAGTTGCCTTAATGCTAGCTTATTAATAAAAATGTGGTCGTTAACTTGAACATAAACATACTTATAATTAATAATTAAGCTATTTTTTTATTTAGGTTTCGATTGTTTACATGATGATCGAAATGATCTTGCAGCCGGATCTCGGGCTAGTATTCTATATAATCTTTGCGAATGTAGACTAGAGAACACTAAGATAATGCTTTAGGTATGTTAATATTAAAATAATTTGTTAAAATGAGTATAGAACGAGCATTTTGCTCGTTTGATGTAGAATGACCATAGACAATTAATTTGGTAGAATTTTACGTTCCGAGCCGAAACGAACCGGATGTATGCGCCCAGGCATAGACAAAGCATTATCGCTCCGCTGACATCTATGTTCTCTGCGCCCAGGGGCCCCAATGAGTTATCTCCTAGGTCTTTGAGGGGCCCTATCTAACACGGAGTTATTTTGGCATTTGATAATTTTAGAGAGTTAACAAAGTAAAATTGTCAGCTGGGAGGCTGGTTATCAACGGAGGTTTCGTAATATCGAAATCGAAGCACCGACATGGCCCATCCCTAACCTACAGTTGACGAATGACGTTTATCAAATTTGACAGATGGCTGACATAAATTTTGACGTTAGGTGACGTTAGGTAGAAATCTGAGAAATGAATCAATTCTCTAGTTTTTCAGAAAAATATTTTTTTCTATCATAAAATTAGTAAAAGGAATGAAAACAATATGGCATCATTAATTCTGCCAGTCTTATTGATTATTTGCAGCTTGTGCAGCTGTAAGTATCTGTTTGAATTTATGTTTTGATGGCACTCTGAACATTAATATTGTAGTTTCTTTTTCCTGCCGATTAGTTTGAAGACTACTTTGTTAATTATTTTGTGTCAATATATAATATAAGCCTTTTATCATATTTGGAATGAGTTTCTTAAAATGTCTCTTATGTATACATTACCAAGTCTAAGTATTCAATCTTTTACAGTGTCCTGCAGAACAGTGAGCTGTACCTGCCTAGTGCCCATATATCCAACTACTTTATCTTTATAAGCATTTAGTCTTTAGTTACTATTTTCTTGTAATTTTCAGCTGTGTTCTCAGAAAGATTACATGAGCAAATATACTCACCAATTGAAGGAAGTGTTGCCTGCTTTCGTCGACTCAATGCCACTCATCAAACAGGATGTTCATGTATGTTATAAATTCATGTTTATTTGTTTTAATTTCTTTTCTTAGTTATAGATTATTATCACCTCAGTAAATGTGTCATACTTATTGTGATTTCAAACTATTAAAGCTAGCTGACTCATCGGTAATTAAAATAAAAAAGGTTTGTTCTGAATTACAATGATATTTTTACAAAAAAATCATGTAAGGCTGTTTTTCTGGTTAATTAATGCAGGAGCAGTGCTGCATAATGTTCTCATAGAAACATCGGGGCTTGGTTTTGTTTTAGCACCAAGAGCCTGATATTTCTAATGATGCAAATGAGTGTATTATTTTTAAGAAGTATTGAATTTCCCATAATTTTATATATCACTGAATATGTTCATAATTTAACAAAATATATAATTGTTTTAATATAGTATTTTTTACTCGATTTCAGCCTCTATGGATGGTGCAGTAGGAGTGATTCATATGATAAAAGAGGTTTCTGATGCACAATGGCTGGTGCAGAACTCCACCGCCGGGCCATACATGGCTCTTGTGAGCACAGCACTCTTTTACGATGTTGTAGAGATTTTTATGGAGCATCCATCCCATATTGCTGGGGTTCTGTTGTTTGATAATGTCACAAACAGGTAATGTCCATAATTTCACTTATATGATGGCTGGCGAAGTTCAAAAAGGCAGCAATGCCTTATATTATACCTTTTAATTTCATGATAAGATGATGAATCTCTAGTGGCTTTGGCATAGTTTTATGGTAAATATTTATTCTTCAACCTTTTATGTTAAATGGTAATATAGCAAGGGGTATGCAACTTCTTTATTTTTATTTACTTAAATTCACTTTCACATTCAAGATATTGTGATGATTGATGAAAGTGAGTTTAAGCTCCGCGAATTTAGAGTAGAAATATTTTTGTATGCCGATTCTAAGTACTTTGTGAAGTCTAAGGAATAAAGATATTTTCATTTAATTTCAACTCTTTGGCTGCTTTAATTTCAATACTTCATTGATAGCCTAAAAAATATTGTATACTTTTATATAAATAAGAAGTACTGTCTCCTATGATAAATTTCTGTTTCAGTGCTCAGTCCTTTACGCAGGAAACAAGATGCCCGAATGAGCATTTTTCAGCAGAAGGAAGTACATGTTCATCGTCTGTTCCAGGGGGCATTGTGTGGAATGACAAGGGCACAGGACTGTTACGACGAGATATTCCGTTCCCAATCTTTTACATACCTGAATCAAACGCTACAGAAATTAACAAGATTAAAGAGTGTTATGAGAAGTTAATACAATTTATTAATAGTTATTGTTTTGGGCTTGTCCAAAGACTTGTTTAAGAGATCAGGCTGTCTTAGCCCTTTGTCTATTTATTCATGTCTATCTCTGTTAGGGGCTATTTTTGTTTATATAATTGCATAAAGTGTTTGCATGCATTAAATGAATTGATGCCAATGTTTCCATTGTCTTAACACATTGTTGCAATTTGACGATATGGTCATCTATTGGCATTGCTCACCCAGGATGCTCTATGTATGTATGTTACTAAACACTGAATAGGTTTGTTGCTATAGTAGCATTATTTATCTGTTTTCTTGTCATCATGATTATATATAAACTAATGATACTCAAGATAAATAATTTTTACTTACGATTTCCACCGTGACAATGTTTTTTTTTTTTTAGATTTAATGTGGACAAAGACAACCAAAAAGGCAAGCCCTTATGTTCTATACAACTGAATTCTTTTATGTATGCAGCTGTCAACAGCGACATTTGCTTGAGAAGGTCAGTAATTCAAAACAGTGGAGTCCTGGTAATCTGACAAATGTTTTGCATGATGGTGTCGGACTAGCGAATTTTTCGGATTATAGAGTACTTTATAGACACCGCTATTTTCAAATATAGTATCTTGTAATACGGCACTCCAAATCGAAGTGATTTATAGGTCCTATCGCGGCGAATAAGATGGTGGCTGGATTACCAGAGGTCCACATATTGTACATATTGTACAATTATTATTTTTTTCTTTCAGTCAATATTTAAATCTTAATGCCTATAGAAAATAATACTCTGCCTCACTATTGCTGAAGTAGGGTGTCATGTTATGTTAAACCACATAGGCATGATAAAAAAAAAATACAAAAACTAAAATATCTCACGAACTGCTTATGTATGTTCATATGAGTTCTTTTAAATGAGCTGTCACTATCAGACAAGGTTGTGCTCTCATTCGAAATTACCCTGTATATTACTTTTTTGTTACAGATCAGTGTCATCGCCATTGTTCAGCCCTACTAAAGTGTGCGACCCTCTGGGAGATAACAATGTATACTATTCTCTATTCCCTCGAACTAAGGTTGGTTTTACATAAGCTAATTAATGTTTTTGTTTAAATTTGCCATATAAGAAAACCCCTGTTTCAAGTCCTTAACTATATATACAGAGTGACCCACAGCGATACCACATACCTTAAATAACGAATGGAATGTTTGACTGAGGGAAAACTTAATTTTTATTAAAAAAAACCGGAATTCGCCACTAACTGAGCTCAGAATAGATCCATTGCAGTAAGGCACTCGGTTTATTTATTCGATTTGAGAATGGTTGTTGTTATCTTTATGCTTATAAATGTGTAGTTACATCATTAACTATTTATATTGCAGGACGACAAACCCTCGAAGCCAGTGACTCTAGTAACAGCTAGAATTGACAGCGGTTCTCTGTTTGATGGTGAGTTTGTACCTAAATTAATAGAAGAAAGAAAGAACAATATTTTATTATTGTCAATTATTGTCAAAAATATGCAAAAAATAGGCAAACAAATATATAAACAGACAACGAAAAATACATATAACGATAATTTAAAAACGATAAATTAAACACAAAAATGCACACCAACTGACAACAAAAGGTCTTCATTCACCATTATCGCTACAATGCATTAAAACATCTCAAGAACTTAACTAACTTAGAAGAAAATAACTAAAATATCTCAAGAACCGTTCACTACTAAGTTGTTGCAAATGGGTTGCTTAAAATGTTGGGAGATATATTAATGTTAATGCAGTAACAATTACCTTAACGATAAAACAGCCCTAAAAAATGTAACTTTTGTTAAATTAGTGTTGTGCATGCATTTCTGTGTAATTCTGTTGTATTTCTGATTTTATTTTTTATGTTTAACTTGTATTTGTTGCTATTTATATGTGTAAATTTGCATACTTAAAAGGTAGAATGTGACAGACTTAAATTGTAATGTATAACAACGTCTATAACTCATGTTTATGCAAATAAATCATTCTTCTTATTCTTCTAACAATAATTCATTTTGTTAGGTGCTTCTCCCGGGGCAGCGACTTCAGCTGTAGGCATGGTTACTCTATTGACTGCCGCCACCGCACTCTCTAAGATGATACCTGTTAAAGACGCCCAACTGTATAGTAAGCTTATTATTGTATTTTTTTTTGTATGAACGAATCTATTTTAGAATTGGTGGTATAGAAGCACATCAAACCATGCACCATGCATAACCAATATTTTTTCAAAGCGAATCGCGAGCAAAAAGTGTAAGACTACCAGTGGTTAGCGTATTCAGCCACTCGCCGTGAGGACTCTCTGAAAAGTTTTATTTAGGATTTTGCCGTCAGGAAATTCTCAATGGCGGCCCGGAGTTAAAATTGTGCCCGGTAGATGACCATAAGCTCACCTTCTATCGCATGGGACCTAAATATAACAGGTGAAATGTTGGTGTTTTACACAATACATCTACTATTGGTTGGGTTGGCTATGCGGTCATTGAATTTATAAGTGTCTATAGAGGCACAGTTTGTTAGGGCGTTCTAAAGACAAACTTGTTACGATCGACAGAGAACGCACTTGTGCATAAGGCACGTATGAGAGCAAGAGAGACAGACATACTAATGTCCCCAAACAATCCGTACGTCTTAACAATTTTTGTTTCAAACTGTGACTATATAAACGTATAAACTCAATGGTTGGGATAAATCAATGTCTGTCAACAAACTTGGCAGACTCTAAACTACAGTGGCGCCACTTGGTGAGACAAAATTCTAATACCCCTTATTAAACAAGTAATTAATATATAAATTTCAGATCAAAACGTCCTATGGACATTATTCAACGGCGAAGCTTTCGACTACATTGGGTCGCAGCGTGTCGCCTACGACATCAGCCGAGGCGCCTGGCCTTCCCATGCTCCCCTCACACCTACGGATATTCGGTTACATGTTGAAGTCGGACAGATTGGAGGCTCATTGGCTAATGAAAATGGCTGGCCTTTCCATGCGTTTGTGCCCCACAGCGTGGATATGACTGAGGTAAAGTTATATTTTTTGACATGACAATGCCTTCGTGGTGGTATTTAAATATTAATAATCTCGTTCTTATTGTGATTTTTTTGACTAATATTATTTTATCATTATAAATAACTTATAATTTAATTTTATAATCCTTTTACCAATTTGTTACTTGACTTTTATTGTATAACTGATGCATTTTTCTGAGCTTAATTGTTTGTCAATGGAAAAATGGAATGCACACTCACTCCACCTTATTACATTTTGTACCGCCTAAGATGGCAAAACATGTAGAACTATAATCCATATTTTACTATCCTGCGCCTATATCTTGTACTGTACACACGTGTTTGACAAAATAAATATCTTTTATCTTTTTATTTTTTATCTTTTAAGCTATACTGTAACATTTTAATTTAAGTCATGAGAATCTATTTATTTGAGACAAATAAATTTATTATTATTAATTATTTATTTACTGTGAGCCGCGTTAGTCCAAGGCGAAGAAACAGATCTCATCAGCTAGGTTTAGCTGTTTGAATAAACTTTATATTATTGTTAAATTTCCAGAAATTCATCAACTCAATGTCCAGCAACGCGAAGCCGTACAAAATGTCAGTCACAGCTCTAAACACCACCAACATACCTCCTTCGTCCATCCACTCCTTCCGTCGTATTCTCAAGAACGTCACAGAGACCGGAGAGCTGCCGGAACTGCTGTTGGCAGATTTTAAGAACACCTTCACTAATATGTACTATCAGTCGGCGCTTGATGAGTTTGAGAAGATTAACTTCAAGTATAGGAATATTACTGTGGATAGTAATGGCACTTGTAAGTATTTTATCTGTATACAACACATTATTAATATAATATATATAAATAAAGAGGCAGCGGTAGCAGAGTAGGAGTCTCGGGTTTGAACCCACGGCACACATCACTTTTCTTCGGTATGAGTGTATTTATCATATAAATTGTCGCTTGCTTACGGTGAAGGAAAACATCGTTAGGAAACCTGCATGCCTGAGAGTGTCTAAAAAAGTGCTAGAGGTCGAGTGAAGTCTACCAATCCGCACTTGGCCAGTGTGGTGGACTATAGCCTAACCCTTCTCATCATGAGAAGAGGCCCGAGCCCAGCAGTGGGACATGTATCAGATACAGGGTTTCTATTTTATTATTATATATAAATGCTTTTTATATAGCTAGTAATTTATTATCTCAGATTAGTATCTAGTCCTCACACGTGATTAAAACTGCACCTACTATCTACATCTCTGCATCACCCAAAGGTTGACTGGTAGAGAATACTTTTAGTATTAAGTCCTTTGTACATTTTAGTGCATAAAGTTTAAATATATAAATAAATTATTCGGGTACAAATCGCTAACAGTATCGATGTTAGCGCGCTAAAAGTCTTTTTCACCACACCAGCACGAAAAAGTTCGTTTGCTTGCGAGAATTCAGTGAGTAAAAACGCTTTTTACTCACTAGTGAGGCAAAGTGATTCAAATTTCGAAACACTAAATCCTTCCAATGAATAGGCGCAAAAAAAAAACAAAACAGCCACCATATAGGTTAGTAATAAACATTGACATCAATTTTATTTAAAAACTACAAACGATACGTTTTAATTATTTTAAATTATATAAATACACGCTTATTTAGTATTTTCATGGTTTAGTATTCGTGATTAACCATTAAATTAATTAAAATCGGGTACTTAATATTAGACTCAATAAATAAATGTTACGGAACGAATTTCCGAACGCACGATTTAAAAAAAAAAGTCTGTGTCTGTGTCAGTCATCGCGGGCAACTATAAATTCTTTTCAGTTTATGTTTAATTGCTTACTGGAACTTTTTAACAAAAACATAGTGAATCCAGTGATGAAGAACTTTGTGGAACTCCAAAAGAGTTGCGACAACTTGCTTCTAACACAGAAGTTTGCTTTTTTACCAGAAAATTCACGTGAATAGTATTTGAAAGCGTACGACATATTTAATTAGTGGCGACTTTCAAAAGGCCCTAAAACACATTATGAATCGGTATTACTGTCGTATTTCATGGGATTATTTCAGGTTAAGCAATCGAGTACGTGAGTTTATTTAAATCTTAATATTTTCTCACTGGAAGAGGTGAAAAGTTTTGTATTGTAACGCGTGAGAAAAATTTAATTTCCAGTTCGTGACCTCTTAAAATTTTTCGCTTGCGAAGTAGTCTTTATTAGAATCACTCGCTACGCTCGTGATTCAATTTAAGACTACTTCGCAAGCTCAAGATTTAAAATTGGCACTCACAACAGAAATTTAAACTTTTTCTCACTTGTACCATAAATAACTATTTATTAAAACTGACGTGACTTTGTAACATTATTAAAATTATGAAATAATTAAAGGAATATTCAAACTAAATAAAGCCAGTCTTGCACTGTCAGTGCAAGACTGGCTGCGACTCAGGCGCGACGTATCGCACTCTCTTGATAATGCCTAGACGTATAGGCGAAACCGCGGTCGACTAAAAAGACCAACATTACGTGAGTAACACCTGTATTTCATAATTTTAATAGCGCTAAAAGTCATTTGGAATGGCTTAAAGCGCGCTAAAATTGCTAAATGTGCTAAAATCTGATCACTGTAAGGGTTTCCGACCCTAGGGAATGTCATTGCATGACTTAGCAGTTTCGCAGTCTAGTTTTAATGATGACTGAAGTTAGACTTCCATTTGCGTTTACATTTTAAGAAGCTTATCAGCAAGCAGTAATAGTGCTGATTAATCTAATGCTGATTTAATTCAAACTTACTGTATGTGACTAAGTGACTTATCACATCGCATAGATGGCGCTAAAACCAAGTAAGGTTCGTCTAGCTAAGGCTGGCACAAAAGAGTTGAGAAATTTCGAGTCTAGCAGCATACGAATCCATAGCTGAATTAGCAAATTACTTGGGGCGTATACCCAGGGGGTGCAGGTTCGAGTCCTGCTGGATTCTTAATTTTTCAACTTTAATATTATATAAAAAGTTTTAGATAGTTAACCGTCTGATAACTCTTAAAATTGACATTTTGTCTAAAGTTTATCATAATTATGTCAACTGATTACTATTGAAAATTGGTTCGTTAGATTTTATCCTATGACCAACTGATGAGTATTTCATATTATTGACACGACTTCTTCCATCTCCAACAGTTATATCAACCAAAGATCTCCTGGCCAATGGCACGATGATGGAAAACGACCCGCAAGTGAAGATCGCTCAGTTCGCGACCGCTTTGGCTAAGACTTTGTATGAAACCGTTACGGAGAAGGCATACGACGGTACTGTAGCCGCTTCTGCACATTTG
Source organism: Hypena proboscidalis (assembly GCA_905147285.1). NCBI lineage: Eukaryota > Metazoa > Arthropoda > Insecta > Lepidoptera > Erebidae > Hypena > Hypena proboscidalis. Next base: position 13,081,811 of record LR990128.1, on the reverse strand, counting down.
GTAAGTATAATGATTGTATATATTATTATATTAATATAATCTACGAATAATAAAACTAAGGAAGCGTAACTGTGAACAAAATCAACAAGAAATTCTGCTCCACACACTACTACATAGACAAAGTATTCAAACGAAAGAACACACATGCAAATAAGCCAATGAGCTGCGGTCGCGTAACGCATTGTATGCCGGCAAGCGCGATTATTGGTTCTCGGCATGACAGATAATAGTGATTGGTTCGCGTGCCTGCTGCAGTCCGAGATGCGTGGACGATGTTATGCAATAAGTATGAACGGATAAGTCATAAGTCATAACAAAAAAAATATTGTATTTTTGCACTACTAATATTACTTAAATTAATTAGTTGTAATTTAACTAAACCATTCTTGAATAAGATTGAGATTTTAGTGGTTTTAAAATTAAAATGTTTCTTTATATGTTGTAGTATTGTATCGTAAGCATCTAAAATTCAATAGTATTTTAACCCATTTAAGGCTTTTTACCCACGAATAATAGTGATTGGTAGCGCCAATGTCAGACCAGCTGATAATTGCGTAACACGCTATCAGTAGCAATGCGTTTTATTTTGACAGATCAACAACATTCATTGCGCTTTTTACATTGTAAAGCAACTCATTTTATCGAACATGTGAAGCAATGGATCACAGTCTTATTGGTGTAGAAGTATATTACTTCAATATTGATAGTGTGTTTACGCAATAAGGGGCGGCAGGAATTGCGTAAATGGGGATTTGAAAAATAAGTGCACGTTTGGCGTAGCGGTTAAAGCGGTCGCCTCGCCGCTTTCATCTACGCTGGTGTTGTGGGTTCGATCCCCACATGGGACAAATCTTTGTGTGATTCGCAAAGATTTGTTCTGACTCTGGGTGTGCTTTGGGTGTGTGAAATGTATGTTTGTGAACACCCCCGCAACACAGGAGTTATTCCAAGTGCGGGCGTCGTTTAAAAAAAAAAAAAAAAGTAAGCTTGTTTATATGTTTACTTTTTATTCAATAAAATAGCCTAGAAAATAATTATGTCCTTTTGAATATAATTAGTATTCAACTTATGACGGGTAGAAATGAGTAAAGATTATTTTTTGGCCATATTATGTAATCGAACTCTGAGAAATTTCCTTTTAGAACTTTTTCCGCTGCACTTCATTTTTCGGGAATCTGTAAAATTATATTTATAATATAATAAATTAAACTAATGCATACTATCATTTTTCCTTTAGTAAGCTAGTAAAAAAAACGTATACATTAAGCTTTACATTGCATTCGTGTTGCATAACACTTTCCACGCGTCGCAAGTATAGGATTTTAAAATGGTTATTACTCACATATGAAAAGTGATTCCAGAATGTATCATATCCGTATGGCTTCTACAACACCTAACAACACATGACGGCATATTTGCCGTATGTAAACACTGTAAAAAACATTTTTTTTCGCAATTATAATAATCCGCGGCACGAGCGCATCGAATCAATGACACCGGCGAACTGGCAGCGCTGCGCGGTCCAGTTTTTAGCCCCGCCTACCGTGGTCTTGTTTTCGTGGTGACGTTTTTGAGCTTGAGTTACATTTCTTGACTTTTATTATTCGTAGAATATAATAGTATTATTATATAGTAGTATATACATAGTCATATGCACGTGTGGTGTAGTGGTTTTTACGCCTCGCCGCTCTCCATTGCACTAGTGTTGTGGGTTCGATCACCTCATCGGGCAAATTTTTGTGTGATTCGCAAATTATTGTTCTGAAACTGGGTGTGCTTGTGTGAGTAATTGTGTGTATTTGGCCTTGTCATTGGGACCATTGGATAGTGTTATTGCTTCTGGCTTTCTATCTAATGTAAAAAAAAACAAATAGTATATATTACTTTTGCTCTTTTGTACTTTTTTAATTCAAAATGTTTACATAAAAATATTGGCCGTGTTTAGATTTTTTATTAATTTCAGGAGTAAAGAGTAAAGTTTCTATAAATTAAATTATGACAATTATGGCGCATTTAGACTCACATCATTTCTCGCTTCTGCCCATGCAATTTTTGCCCTAAAATACAAAATGTTTGGTTTTTTCAAAAAGTAATCTAACAATAGGCTAATTGGATTTAAAGAGTTACTCTCTGTTCTCATTAGAATGACGTTGACTTTGCTTGAGAAGATAGTGATGTCCTCTACTTCATACGCTATCTTATATTTTATGATAAAAATCAACACCTTTTTATTTTCAAACATGGTCCACAAATGGTCAGCTAGGTTACAAACAACCTTGAATACAATCATACTATCTTCAACAATCTAATTATTGATCTCCAGGTAGACGAGATGCTCTACTGCTTCCTGCGCAGTCAGGCTTGTCGTCTAATAATGGCAGCAGACTACAAATCGAGCCACAGAGACACGCCTCCTGAGAAACCTGCGCCTTTATATGTGGGAGTAACAATATGGGCTAACACCGCTCCTGGCTTCGCGGCGCATCTGCTTGCGTTACTCACTGGCACGCACCTCACTGTCAATAAAACCGGCTGTGACGCCATGAAGGAGCCGGTGAGTGATATTTATATGTGAATAACATTTCATCGACATTGGATATAGGAACAACTGTTAGTTAGGATGCCAGATAGAAAACGGCCTACGGCATTAAGTGCGCCCATGTACCAATTTTTGTGCATAAAGTTTTTAAATAAAAATAAATAAATAAAACACTTATTGCTTTAAACCTTGTGGTCTTTTTTAACCGGGTTCAAAAAAAAGGAGGAGGTTCTTAATTCGATTGTATTTTTCTTTTTTTTTATGTTTGTTTTCCAATTACTCAAAAACGCCTGGACCAATTTGAGAAATTCTTTTTTTATTAATCAGGTCACGATCTGATGATGAGATCCTAGAGAAATCGGGGGCAACTCTCGAGTTTTAAAGGCTTCTATATTGTTTTTTGTATATTACCTAAAGCCACTCGGATGTTTGCATCTAGCAGTCAGCATTTCATGTTACTGAGCTGATACTGGAAGGTACAACTCCTCAACGCTTGGGAGTACGGGGATAATTCTTTAAATATAGGCATTATGAGGTCATTTACTGTATTATTTCAAGTTATACACAGCTGAGTAGAGACATTGAATATTACTCAAGTATTACTTACTTTTTAGTGCATTTTTTGTGATTGAAGTCGGTTTTTATTTGTAAAATTATGTTTTTAATCTCGTGGTCTATGCTTTTAATTTTAATAAGTGCACGATTAGCGTAGTGGATAAAGCGGTCGCCTCGATGCTTTCAACTGCACTGGCGATTCCCACACGGAATAAATCTTTGTGTGATCCGCAAAGATTTGTTCTGACTCTGGGTGGTTTGTTCTGGTTCTGTCTACGGTTGCTGACTCCATATAACCAACTGAGATTTAAATTTAAATCTGGATTCACTGAACTACATACCTATACTATATATTATACGCTATCAACTATGTACGTGTGTTGTAGTGGTTTAAGCGGTCGCCTCGCCGCTCTCCACTGCACTGGTGTTGTGGGTTCGATCCCCACATGGGACAAATCTTTGTGTAATTCGCACATATTTGTTCTGAGACTGGGTGTGCCTGTGTGAGTGAATGTGTGTATTTGGCCTTGTCATTGGGACCATTGGATAGTGTAATTGTTTCTGGCGTTCTATCTAATGTAAAAAATCCAAATTTATCTTATCTTTATCTTTAATATATACTATCAACATTTCTGAAGTCTGCGAAGTCTAAATAGTGTAATAAAAAACGTATGTATTTCAGGGATTCTCCCATTACTGGTTGAGAGGTTGGAACAACAGCGGAGTTTGTATCCAAACAACAATGAACTCGAGTGTCGCACTCAGCCCCGCCTTCATAATTGCCGGTCAGTACTAAATACTATACTCTGTCCATTCCTTTATTTTCTTTTTGACAGATTACATTTAGGGATGCCTTCACACGTTACTGATTCGATATGAAATCATATTCGATGTTGTCTAAGAAGAACTTTCAATCGATTAATTACATCGAAATGATTTTAGTTCATTATTAATTATTCGTTTATTAGTAGTTTTTATTAGATGAAATAAATATACAAAATAATAATATAATAATAATTTCACATACTTAGTCTATGACGGTTTCCTAGTTACCTTTGTTTACATTTTGATGTGGCATTCTGAAATATAATTATTCAATCAAAGATGTGTAATATTGATTAGTATTTCAATATTAAATAAATGATATAATATATATTATAATATAGACAAAATTAAGTATTATTATTATTAAGTCAAATTATTATTTTAAATAATGATCGATTTATTTCATTTCACGATTTGATTTATAGTCTGTGGTTGTTGGTTACAAACAGTGAACTTCCCTAAAAAGTGTCGCTTGTCAATAAAGTACATTATTATTGTAGTCTATTGTAGTACATTAATCTGTCAAAAAAAAACGGTAATTCATAGGCGTGATCTGTCAAAAAGAAAATAAACGAATGGACAGAGTATAATTGCTATTTTTACATTCATACATAAGCAGCGATAGCCGCGAAAGGTCTCGGGTTCCAACCCACGGCACACCTCTGTCAATAAACCTTTAAGATTCGTCTTTTCGAAGATATGTGTGTATTTATCATATAATTTATCGCTCGCTAACAGTGAAGGAAAAACATCGTGAGGAAACCTGCATGCCTGGAATGCCTAAAAAGTACTCGAGGTCGTGGTGGACTATGACCTAACCCTTCTCGTCATGGGAAGAGGCCCAAGCCTAACATGTTCTGGAAATAGGGCTGCTATTATTATTCATACATAAAATCACGCTTTTTCCCACAGGGTATAGGCCGAGACAATGGAACTACTCGTGCTATAATTTTTATTGAATGCTTTTATTATTTAAAGTGCTTAAAACATAATATTCATTTTATACTACTGTCTCGATGGTCTAGTGGTTAGCGTATGCGCCTCTCACCGCGAGGTCTCAGGTTCGATGCCCGGGTCGGGCAGTGTTATTAGAGAACTCTCCGTCAGGAAATTCACAATAGCTGCACGGAGTTTTAACTGTGGCCGGTGGATGGCGATAGACCTAAACATAACAGGTGAAGTGTAGAGTTGTACACCTCTGCACACTCTTTTTGGTTATAGCGCTGCAGGGCTTTGTAGCTCTGCAGCATATGGCTGCGATGGTGTCCTTTTCTGACAAAATTCATGTTTAGTATGTTTTATTTTTAACACGCTTATATTAACTTCACCTGTATATGTATGTAACCGACTCGTTTGGACTCGATTTTGACCCACTTTAAACGGACAGATTTCATTAAAATTTGCACACCTGTCAAAGATCGATGACAATGCAATAATTCGACAAAAAAAATAAAAAAAAATTATAAGTAAAAATATAGTTTAAAAAAACTAAAAACACGCTTTTAAAGTACTTCTAACTAAAAAGTGAAAAATAATTCCTAATATAAGCTGAAAATGGTAATGAACAAAAAATATTAATATTATTGTGAAAAAGCGTGGGGCGCTCTGTGCCATATTTTTCGTCTATCGAGCAACTCAAGCTTTTTCACAATAATACTAATATTTTTTGTTCATTACCATTTTCAGCTTGTATTAGGAATTATTTTTAATTAATTGTTTAGAAGTACATACTTTAAAAGCGTGTTATTTAGTTTTTTAAACTATAATTTTATTATTTTCTATTTGTGTTTTTATTATTGTTTCGCAGAATAAATATCTTTCTTTCTTTCTTTCTTTCTTTTACAGGCGTGATGTTATGTTATGTCAATTTAATGTCTACTATAAGTGCTATTTTCCTTTAGCACGAGTATATTTGATTTATCGAAGCAATTTTGTTTAAAAAATGGTTAGCCGTACGGTTGGTGATACCTACATACCCATAAAGCGTTGGATCATTCATAATTCCAGATTACAACATGACCTCTGGCCTATACTCCACCTGGACGGAATCCGTTTGGACGGCAATGTGGGCGCGGGTGTTCGTGCGGTCGGGGGGCGCCGGGGCTTCGCTGGCGGCCGGTCTGGGGGCTGTGGCCACGTTAATTGCTGCAGTACTGACTTTCTGGCTGAGGAGACACGCCGGCGTGATATTCGTAGCTACAACAACTAATTCTATTGTCAATGATGATGCCGCTTCAGGGTGAGTTATTTTATATAGGTATATGTGCACGTGAACTTTCCTCGACCGGTATCGAGCCTTTGTTACCTCTGAATTATCCTTATTTCCTTACTAATATTATAAACTTCCTATATGGTCGAGTGGTTAACAAATACGGGTTCGATTCCCTGGACAAAGTGTTATTTGTGAACTTTTTCACAATAGCAGCGCGGAGTTGGAATTGTGCCCGATGGATGGCGATAGGCTCACCCTCTTTCCCATGGGACATGGACATAACAGGTGAATTGTGTCTTGTACACCTCTGCCTCATGCGTGATGTTATGTTATGTTATTCATGAGAAAGTAAGTATGTATGTCTGTCTGTCTGTATGTTTGTCTATTACGCGTTCAGTTAAAGCTCAGTTTGGCTAAACTACTGAACCGATCTTGATGAAAATTGTTATGGAGATAGTTCAAGACCGGAGAAAGGACACAGGCTACTTTTTATAGACATTCCTATTAGGGATGTTAGGGAGCTCCGTAACCGAAACTCGGATATCCGATATATAAAAATATCCGTTACCGTAACCGAAACCGAAATAAAAGTTTCGGATAGTATCAGATAGGGGCGGCTCCTAATTGAGACACGTTATTACAAGTTGTTTTGATCGGCCGCCCGTAATTCGTACCAAATGGTGACATAAATAATAGAATTTCATTAGCTATAATATATGTTTTTCACTTTAATATTCCTTAAAAATCTAACATCGGTAACCGAAATTATCCGGAACTAACGGATAATCCGAAATGAATTAATATCCGCATCCGAATCCGTATCCGGTTGTTGGCGACCAACCAACCTTTTTAAACAGTTATATTGTTTTTATACTTAATATTGTTTTTGGTATTCTTTTGGACAAATATTTTGTATATAGAATTAAACAGTTGAACCACAGCAGCGTTTCAATCAACATCGGTATAATAATCAATCGTATATCCGTAATCAATCCGTATCCGAAATTTCATATCCATAACATCCCTGATTCCTACCACGCGGGTGGATACGCGCGTAGAAGCTAATCGTGTATATTTTTCTCATGATAAATATTTTGTTTCAGCATCCTAAGGACAGTCAACTGTTAGGAACAAATTATTAGCGAAGTAAGTATTAGACAAGTTGAAAGAAGACTGTACTACGTGCGCGTATGTTTGTGATAGCAGTGAAGCTCCACTTATAACACATTCCACGCTTGCCTATTGACATAATATGTATTATTAATGATTTAATTTATCTCTTTTAATACCCCCTATGATAAGTGAATAAAAAAATGACTAACAAAATACACTATTTCTGATTATTTAATGTTATGTAAAGCTTCGGTTTCCTAGGAAAGTGGTGTGGAATAAAGCGGCCGTAAAGATAACGGTTGAATGACGTCACTACAATGTTGCCCATGTAAATTCCGCCGCATACATGCCGCATTATTCCACACCGCTTTCCTAGGAAATCGAAGCTTAACTGCTGCAATAGAATAGTCCGCGGTCGAAAAAAAAAACTTTTGGGTGCGTTTTGCAAAAGTTAGTTAGGAGAATGAGAATATATTAATTGTAAAAATTAACGAGTGATTTGTAAGACAGTTTGTAGATTACCTAGAAAATGGTCTCACGCGTAATTTACTAGTAATAGCTGACGAATTAATGACAATCTGTTATTTAGCTATGTAAATATAATTTATTATACATCTTCTCTAAAATTCTTATATACTTAAATGAACAATGTTGAATTTAGAAGTAAAAATTACCGAATATTCTAAACTAATAACTTTGATTTCAAGTCATTTTAAATATATTTTTAATTATTATTTGATTGGTATTACCAGTGATTTTTAAATTTTAGCTTAGAGATTTTTCACCAGCCTTACTACCTAGCAAAAATAATGTAATAAATATAAATAAGTCAATAAAACAAACTACTAAAAGGAAAGTCTTTTATTTATTCAGTTTCTACTAAACAGTACATGTATTAATGATTTACCGAGATTTTGCAGGAAGCCTGTGTCGAATGTTTGAGAGATAAACGGCTTACAGTAATTTACGTACATTTGCCCAGCTGTCGCGTCCAACATAGCTTCATTTAACATATAGCTAATGCACACATTTCGTACACTGTCCATATGTGCACACATGTTGTCGACACGTGCACGAACTTTGTGTATATGGGCACTCATATTCTCTACAATACGTTCTTGAAGATTTTCTATGTGTGCAGACACTTTACTTCTCAGTGCAAATTGTTTAGGATGAAATTGTTCCATCCACAGTTTGTTTCTAATAAAAGGAATATTATAAGGCCCGCGTAGAGTGAAGGCAGTTAACAATTCAGTGTCATTCTTATTAAACTCTTCTGATTGTATAAGTTGTACTGATATTTCGCCAATTGATGAAGATACTGTAATATTCTCACTACCTAGTGTGAATGTGTTCGAATATTCTAGATTTATGTAGGAGGTGGTTGGAAACATATTGTCATCTTCATCTGCAAATGGTAGTGTATGATCTAATAAAATAGGTAAATCATTTAGCTTAGTGGTATACGTTGCAGTAGCTATTTTACATGGGCAGTTGACCTCACTATCTGCATTGAAAATATAGTGCTCAGTTTGTGTCATGTGGTCTTCAAGAATTGCTGGATCTTTTGGCGGTATTATCGATTGACGGTTTAAAAGGTTGCCATTGTAGTTCGTGTCTTTGATACTTGGCGAGTTTTTCGGTGACGAATCCAAGTCTGTGTTGTCTGTGTGGTCTCTATTACAAACTTTTTTATTTGTATTTAAGAAGTACAAGGTACTTGTGGTAGTCTTTCTACTAAAAGCTTTGCTACAATCCTTACTCCAAGTCCAATCCGATCCTGTACATTCAGATAAAAATTCTCGTAATTGAAATGTATTCTCAAAATGTATTTGTATTTTATGCTTGATTTCACTGCTAGGGATTATTATAAAATGATTATTTCTCATAATATTGAGAGTAATGATGTTAACGTTTCTTAGAAGTTTGCTCAACAAGTAGCCATGGCCAGTACTTAGGAAATACCAGTTCTGAAAACATGGAGAACATGCATTTTTGGGCCTACTCACACTGGAAATTATAAACAATGTTTCAATCAAATCGGTTATGTCAGAAGATTTTTTTGCACAGCTGAATTGCAAGTTTTCCGTGGAGCTGGTGAGTGATACACATTGTAAGCCTTTGTAGCTTAACTCATGTTTATGTCTGTATTCAATTGAATTCCTTGAATCTTGTCTTTTGAACCCCGTTATGTTCAAATTAATTATTAAATGCGGCAGTTGTCTCAATTCAGACAATTCCGCAGTCTCTGATAAAAGTAATAGCTCCATAGTGTTTGTAAGGTATTGTTTTATAACGAGCAATGGGTTTGTGTCAGCAATGCAATAATATAGAGATTCTATACTTAAACTGTTATTATTTTCAGGATTTTCTAGATGACTTGGTGGACTCTTGATGATTGTTTCTGCCTGGCCTACCTGGGAAGTATCGATTTTGATTCTTGGTCGGTACACGTCTATGGTGTTAATATTGGATGGTTTTATATTGTGATCGTCAAGAACAAGTCTCATGGTGCAGTAACTAGTAGCCAAGAAATTGTGACAATTTATAACAGACAACACATTTGCTTCCAAATCTAGGAGATATTCGTATTCTGAGTGCAGTATTTTCAATAAGTTTTTGCTTATATAAGTTTGAGGTTTAAAGTGCTTCCGTTTCATTTCTAATTTTAGTTTACTAGTAATGGTTTTTTTCTGTAGTAGACACAATGAAAGCCTCGTGTTGCTAGTTATATGTGGTAGATCAGGCCTTAACGAGTCCTTAAGGTATGTTAGAGATATTAATACATACTGTATGATTATTTAAGAGGTCAACTTAAATATAACATTTGTTATACTGCCCGCAAATTTAAACAAAAATCAGTGGTGGTGATTACATGATGCAGCAACACAAAAACACTTATTTTTTTATTTTTTTCTGATATTATTAATTGACCTATTGGATTGGCATGTTTGACACGACATGGCAAAACTTTGGCACACATACACATGGATAAATATTTTTTGTTCGTCGTAACATCTGAGGTCGTATCAGACTCAAAAAAGGTAATAAGACTAATAAGTTATAAATAATGAGTATTTAATTTTGTTACTTATTTATGTCAATGGTCTAACAAAATCAGTCAAGGTCTTTAGAGGATAATGGCTTGTCTTGAGAGCCAGAGTTTGATTTGGTGGTGGATAGCGCTACCATGGATCATAATGCCTACGTATTATATTTCTATTTCCTGTACTTAAAATCCCAGAACATTGGTGTCCAAGAATATACGGTGGTACTTTGTTACAGCATCAAAAGAGACACATACCTACTCAAGTTTTTTTGTGACCAGTATATGTAAAAAAAAAGATTGCTTGAGGAAAAGGAATTCGTTTATTATTTTTTAAGTTTAAAAAATAAATTTTATTTTTATCAATATTGGTTTAGTGATCGTCTAACAATAAATTATGATTAAGTTCTTGTGAACGAGCTCAAGGGGGAAACACAACCATTTCATCTTCAACCTACCGCCAAATAGTTGTAATTACACTGTGTTCCGGTTTGGTGGTCAAAATTACTAGAATAATACATGAGGCTTAACACCATAGTCCTCAGATAAAGCGCCCAGATACAATCTGCTTTTGTTAATAACCATGGCCGCTCATGCGGCTGCTCTTACCACTTACCATCAGGTGAACTACACGACCGATGGCTATATTATGTAGTATAAAGCAATAAACTCCACACGAAAAAAGTTTGATTTAGGATGATAAATGTGCCAAACAGAGATAGCACTACTCTGTCTGATTTTTGCAGGTCCTTCGAATGGTAAAAACGTGGTCCGTTTTAAGAAAAATAAACTGGCAAACGGTTCAGGTTGTAGTGCTTTTGTGAACAAGTCCGAGGGTGGAAGCATTAAATAGCGCACTAAGTTTTGCGTTCATTGGAGATTAGGCTATGAAATTACTGGTAAGTACATGTGAGGTTGGTTTAGTATAACTAACATCGTAAATCTCAGACTTACATATTTAGTCTGATTTTGTGGTGTAATAAAACCTTGTTTAAATTGTACTTAGTTAACCCATTATCTTGAAAATCCTTAGGTGGCTGTAGCACTGTGTGTTATACGTCAGCTACGTTAATCATTCCAAAAAGATTCGCTGATATGATAGGAAATTGATGATCGATGACAGTCATGAGCTCCGTAACGCACCTTTCTTAAGGAAGGCATGAAGGCACTATCTACAAACAACTTAATCAATATGGAGAGGCAATCAAAGCAAATATTGCGTGAGAGTAGATTGTACCGGGCATCTATGATTTGACACCTGATTAAATGACGTGCAAGAGCGGCGCTCTTCCACATTTGACAGCGGTGGATGCGGGACACCTGAAAATAAATAAATAAATAAATATCTCACAACCTACACAAAACGCCATCTCGGCCCAAACTAAGCAGAGTTTGTACAATGGGTACTATACTAATACTTGTCTTTTGTTAATACATACTTACTTATTATTTATTATACATAGAAACACCCAGACTAAGAGTAGTCCTTTTGCTTTAGTTGTCTAGGCAAAATCGTATTATATATAATATTGCGTTTCATTCTATTTATTTTTAACTACATAAATATAAGTTCAATAATCAATTTGTGTGTTAAAAATAGCATTTACAATTTTATTTTAACTAAGTAAAAATTGTATGTATCTATGTATGGAACCTCAGGAACCATCGTTTTTATAAATTTAATTCTTCATGTTCTTCCTTCCCTTATCCTATTTTATTTAGGGTAAAACGTTTATTTCCGTCTCGCTTTAAATATAATTATATGTATTTTTTGCACTCTTCGCTATTTCTGATTTATTTGCGTTTCATTTCACAGAATGTATTAGATTGTCAAAAGCGGAGCTGTCATCTGTCACATTTGACATTTCCACGATCATCATGACCGTATCTCTGATGAGAAGAGCGATTAGCATTATTAATGAATTAAAGTTCCCGGCGACTAGGTCCGTCGGAGCGTCGTTAATAAGCAAGAATTATTCTTACAATTCTACTCATCCGTCGTCTACAGTAGCTAAAAAGGCTTGCCTAGAAATGACTGATAAGACGCTGCCTCAGATTTTCAAGTTTGTAGATCAGAATGTGAGTTCTTATAAGAGCCTTTTGAAAGAATCAGTGGCTATTCCTTCAGTATCATGTGATGTTAAATACCGGGATGATTGCGTCCGGATGGTGGATTGGATGCAGGAGAAACTGAAGGAGGTCGGTGCCAGCACTCAGCTCAGAGATGTTGGATATCAGACAATAGATGGTAAACAAGTGAAGCTGCCGCCGGTTTTAGTGGGCGTTTTGGGAAATGTAAGTATTGTTTATTGTTTAATCATTTGGTACGTGTAACAAAATAGTTATATGGAAATTTCTAGTTTAGGAATTGGCAAAATGTAGCTTAAATATTGTTATGTGATTTTTAAAAGTGACAAGTCATCAAAAGATTTTTTAGGTAAAATTACTGTATTTTAATGTACTTCAGTAAATATTGATATACCAATGAAAAAAAAGTACTACAACTTGCTAGTAAATTACAGTAACAGCTGTCCAATAATTATATTTTATGTTCTAATGCTAAATCAGTATTGTTTAATTCATTTTTGAACATTTTCTTTGCCTTATGTTTAAACCATAAATAGAAACTACATAATATTGACAGTTACACTCTTTGGAATGAAGTGTTATCTTACCCTCTTTCCTAAAAAAGAAATACCTTGACTTTTAAAAAGGAATAGGTATGTTAAAACAATTATGAGTCATTGTATCATAATAATATAACAATGTATTATTAATCATTCAACAAAAAACAAAAGAATAGGAATGTGATATAAAATACCAAAAAAAAAAAAATACAACATTCCAAATGGAACACTATATTCAAATGCAAAAGTAGTTAACAGATCATAATGAATATTGACAGCTTATGTCTGGCTTGATTTACCCAGGCTGATTTTATTGAGATAATATTACAGTGGTATTAAGAGTAGTATATTATATTATCATATTCTAGTACAGCATTTCCCATTTGGTGGGCCTAACCTTGTACCAGGCCATCAATATGTTTTGTCCTAAAAATAACAGCTCCTATCCATTAAATGTGTATTATTTTATATTTTTGACTGCTGCAATGGTCTAGTGGTTAGAGTATGCACCTCTGACTCGGGATCAATTCCCAGGTCAGGCAAAGTGTCACAATAGCAGTATGGAGTTGGAATTGTGCCTGGTGGATGGCGATAGGCTCACCCCTTATCCCATGAAACCTAAACATAACAGGTGAAATCTGGGTTTTGTACAACTCTGCCTTATAGGAATTATTTTATTTAGTTTATGTGACCAGCTTGGGTTTCTAAATAATAACTGGATTACAAAGGGGCAGTGTGAAAATATGAAAATTACCAGGATGGTCTGATAATTTTCTTGGCCATGGGACCATGGGGCAGAACAATGTTTTGGTAACACTGCTCTAGTAACACTTATGATAGGTAGCTATATAGTAGCAGGAATTACTTAAAATAATGTGTCCGACTGCTCCAATTTATGGAGGCTATTGGCCTAAAGGAGAGTCTATAATGAGGCTATAATCACAATAGACCCACGGAGGTTGACTTGAACCCCCAAAGCCTTGTCCAAACAATAATAATTATAGGACAATGTGTCAGTTATATGATATTATCCATAATCATAATCAGATATATAGTAGGTACTACCATAGTAAAATAAATAAGTTATCTTCGAACAAAGGTACATCGCGCCGTTTGTATGTACGCGTAGCGCTTGCCACGCCCCGTGTTCATGTACGTACGCACGCACACTACGCCGCTCGGCCCAAACTCGGTCAGCGGTAGTGCGGGCCGTGTCATTACTGTGAGCGGTCGGTGTTTGTTTAAAAATTAGGTACGGTTACGCGCTGCACTGCAAAATGTCTTCGCGAGTCAAAAGATATTATTGTGAAGTTTATGGTTTTTCAAACGACACTATTTCAATTTTATTAATATAATATTGGTCTATTTGACAAAGAATTTAATTTCATAGTATTATTCTCTCCATAACCATTTCTAGTCATTGTATTTTGGTTGGTATAACTTACACATGTCATAACAATTATTGTCAATAAACAAACAAAATTGTATGAATTATTTGAAAAGATGGTGATCATGAGTTTCTCACCAGCTCTTCTCATGATGCAATACCCATCGGAGCTGGTACTTGGATTGATTTTAATTAGATTCTAAACAGTTTGATTAAAATTAATCTGAGCCCCGGTTATTCAAATCATTTTGTTGCAATTAATATTATAATTTAATTAGCTTAAGTTTTATTTTAATTTTATTTATTTGAACGTTGATGTTTGTTTTGACGTGTTCAAGCACCTTTTAGAGCCTATGGAAATAAATGATTTGACTTTGACTTGACATAAATAAATGCTTTGTTTTGTAAAAAAAACGTTTTTTTTTTATAATTAAAAAAAATATTTCTGTACAGGTAATTTAAAATATCAATCTGACAAGTGACAACCCTACGCCTCGAGCAAGTTTAGGTATCGTGCGCTCCTAAACGCCGGGAGTTGGCCTACTTATCTATTTTACTATGGTACTACTAATTATAATAATAATTGATGTGCAATAATGTATTAACCTGTCAGATATATAGAAATATAATAGAGCAATATTAATTGATAACAAATTGTTAGATTTTTTTAATAACAATATATTAAGGATAGCAGACACATTTGTAATGTGAATTAAATATTAAAGATATGAATATGATAAAAGTAATTCAATTGATTGTTTTACCTAATAGATATCAGAAAGACCAATATCTTTATCATAATAATGCTAAAGATATTATATTATGTAAGTAGTTTTCTTTCCAAATATGTAGGTAGCTGAATAATTCAATTATTGTCTCCATGTTCATCACACTTTATATTGTACTCTTTTTCTTTTAAAAGTTTTGGTTTTAAAAAAAAAAATGTCTTAGAAAAGTCCGCTTATTACCATTGATGTTGGTTGTCAATGAATCAGATTCATATGTAATTTTTTGCTACAAATTTTGAAACATTATTCTGATTCAATCACAACCAACATTGATTCCAATATGTAGGTTTTAGCTCTTATTTGTTTGATTGAAAAAACCAATAGAAGACTACTGAAGCAAACTGCATCACTTTAGGAAGCTATCTTACCCAAGTATTAGAATTTTATCTTCTCATAGTATTTATAATGTTAATAGCTTAGCAATTTTGTCATAGGACCCCAAGAAAAACACAATCTGTCTCTATGGTCACTTAGATGTGCAGCCAGCTCTTAAGTCCGATGGCTGGGACACCGAGCCTTTTGAGTTAGTGGAGCGGGACGGAAAGCTGTTTGGCCGAGGTTCTACTGATGATAAAGCACCGGTCCTTGGATGGGTCCATGCTATAAATGCTTACAAGGGTGTTGGTGCAGAGGTTTGTAAATGTTATTCTTACTTCTATTGTAAACTCATTAATACATTTTGCACCAAAAAACTTGAATTGCGTACTTTTTTTTTTATAATTGTTACTTGATGATCATGTTTAACAGATTAGATATAGGTTTAATTATACGTTATTCTCATAATACGATTTACGTCATTTACATGAGAACATTGTTGATTACATAACAACATTTTAACATTCGTCGTTATAAAACAAAAGTAGGATATAAAAAAGTATGTAGGTAGGTAGTGCTTTAAAACTAAATGCAATTAATATTTACCAACGATGCCACAAACTAAGCATAAACTCGTCAAAAACGTATATGGCCGTGCTAATTACGTCTTTACTAGATACTCATTTATATGTCTAATAAATATTCGGCAAGTTGTTATTTTAATACATTTGACGAATTTAAACTTTTGATGTTCGTGGGTAGTTTGTTGTAAAGTTGCGGTCCTTCATATGTTAGCATTGTTTTGCCGTAATTCGTTCAAATACGTGGCAACGCTAAATAACTTGCCTTAACAGATATTTGTCAAAATATTTTATTAGTATAACCTGAAATCGGAAATAATAACAGACAGGCATGCTAAAAAACATTCAAATTAGTCTAGTAAGCATGTCTATAAACAGGTTAATAAAAATATTTATGTGGTCATTGCCCTATTACAGTTTTATGATAGTGTATTGACCACAACCACATTATTATTTTTAATAAATATGCCTTATAAGTTTTACGATATATAAAACAATAATATGCGATTTTCAAACTGTACCAATAATCTAATCATTATTTTTTAAATGAAAATGTATGCTAGCAAACATTGCAAATATTTGAAAATCTGAAATTAAAAACATCAGCAGTATTGCTGTATTTGCCGTGTCATTCCGCATCACAAATATGATACGGTGGGTTTTGGCACCGCGACAATTATTTATTATGTATTTAGGTCGCACTATGGCTATCGAGTTGAATCAGGTATTTTAACGGATATTAAAAAATATGGGTAAATATAAACGCGAGACAGATTGGGTTATTTATCTTTTAATCATTTTTAACTAAGTTTCGAGAATTTTCCTTAGTAGAAACATAAAATACATATATATATACATAATTAAACTTAATTCAGCTAGAAAGCTTTTTCTGTGGTCAGCTAACGTAAAATATTATTATACCGGGAGTCCTAAAACTCAACGATAATACGGAAACTGGAGAAAGGTCCAGTTATGATGAGCTTCAAATTTTTATATTTTTTATTTTACAATTAGTTTTGTTCCTCCTAATTGGGCCTTTCTCCTATTTCCAAATTATATTTGAGTTTTAATAGGTTTAATAATATTTTTTGTTAGCTGACAACAGAAAAAGCTTTTTAGCTGAATTAAGTTTAATTGGATCCACCACACATACCACGAAATACGATAGCTATACAGCTATACTGCTATACATAATACTCAGATACATAAAATCACGCCTTCATCCCATGATCCCATCCCAAATATTCTATTATTATGTTATTATAAACTGTAATATTCTTCTAGCTGCCAGTAAACTTGAAATTCGTGTTCGAATGCATGGAAGAATCAGGCTCAGAAGGTTTAGATGAGCTGCTCATGGAGAAATTGAAGCCAGAAGGTTTCTTCGACACAGTCGATTATGTATGCATATCAGACAACTACTGGCTTGGTACTACGAAACCCTGCATCACTTACGGCCTGAGAGGAATCAGCTATTACTTTTTAGAGATCGAATGCGCGAAAATGGACCTTCATAGTGGTGTCTATGGTGGAACAGTGCATGAAGGTAAGGTTTATTTGATTTATTACTATGGTAAAAATAGCGCCGATGCCTGAACCTGTGATAAACGTCATGATCTCGGCGTATTTACTCCCAGAGCAGTGGATGTACCTAAAAAATAACTTGATATGAATAGAATACATAAAAAATGCCTATTATATTTCAAATCGTCATTAAAGTCTACAGCTATCTAAAAGAATGTGGTTATTTTTCTAGTATTCGGTATTATAACTGTATTGCTTCGAATAATTATATGAAAGCTTGTGTGACTCAGATTAAAAAAAAAATCTCTTCCTGAGTTCTCGTTGAGAGCTATGTCAAAGCCTATCTAAGTGCACATCCGGGCCTGTGCCGGGGGTTACAACTTTCCCTACACCAATTTTCACTAAGGTCGGCTCAGTGGAAACAATGTCCGTGAGTTTTCACATCGATTCATTAAATAATGTTCGCCGTTACGAAAACGTTAAGATCTATTATAATATGAATCCACTTTTCGTGAATATTCAAATATATTTATCAAAATATATTCACACTTATTTATTATTTTTAGCATTTAGCTATGCTTAGCAAATGATACTAAGAAACAGTTGTATACTGCTTAAGATAAAATGGATGAACGTGACGTCACGAAATGACGTAACGTACAGTTGAGAAATTTAGGGCCCTGGCAAGAGGCGACTGTAGCTGATTGGTAAAGCGACTGCCTGGTCTGCAGAAGGTCGCAGGTTCAAATCCTGCCGGTCCCATATCTTTTTCAATTGTTTCATAGTATATTTAAACTTTCTTGTTCGATGTAATGGCGTTATATTGATAGGATAATCCTTTCACAATAGCTTGAATACACTCTTATTTGCTTAGCATTTACATTACTTATAAGATATCAAACTTGATATAAGTTCTTATCTTTCTTATTACACTCGCGCAACAGTTGCTAAGTAAAAAATATGACTTGCTATCATATACCTGCGTGTTTTATCGTAATCAGTATAATGAGTTGAAGTTGATGGTTGCAGACAGAAAATACTTAAAATATTCCCACTATGTTTATAAAAGAAGTGCATGAAAGGAGCCTCCCCGAGCGACGTACACAACGATTCCCTACGTCCGGCGCACCTGGGCAATTCGCGAGTTCTCCAAAGCGAATTGGCTAATCCTTTCACCACGATGGCAAGTCAAAATAAAATTTGACTCAGCCATCGACACGCCGAAGAAGAAGAAGACGATGTTTATGGAGTTGTATAAAGATGTTATGAATATATAAAAGCCCACACTAGTGTTTCATGCTATGGATTCTACCATCACAATATCACTAAAAGGCGAAAGTTTTGTGTGTATGTTTGTCTATTACTTCTTCACGCGGTTTAATTGATTCTGATGAAATTTGTTACACATGTAACCTAAAACCTGTATTATGATCGACGTACCACGCAGGCGTTAGCTAGGTAGTTATTTCCTAAAAAGAACACATCCTTTCACAGGTGCTTTTGGACTATAGGGTCTCGAATCTCTCGAATATAGATCCAGATCAGAACAGATCATGAAAACCTTATTTTCATGATCTGTTTTTGTTAAGGTAGATCAAAATGTTGTAAGCATACAAGTTATCAGATCTTACGTCAAACGGATTTGACGTTATTTGT
Organism: Hypena proboscidalis; assembly: GCA_905147285.1. NCBI lineage: Eukaryota > Metazoa > Arthropoda > Insecta > Lepidoptera > Erebidae > Hypena > Hypena proboscidalis. The sequence continues at coordinate 13,062,643 of LR990128.1, read as the reverse complement.
ATTAAGATCTGACTGATTAGGTATTATTTAAATATTTATCAATTTATATTATCCTTTATTTTTAAGATGTCTTAGGACCAATTTCAACGGCCAGAGTCCAACTCCGAGTTCAACGCTGAACCCGAGTTTTCGCTCTCTGTCTTGTTTAAACATTAAATAAGAAAGAGAGACTGACATCCATGTTCAGTGTTGAACTCGGGTGAAATCGGAATATTTAACTTTCAACAAGCTTTAATTTAATCCACTGTGGAATAAGGCAACATAGCTTGGATATTGGATATCAAAATCATCGCCACAGCACAAAAGTGCCGACCAGTTGACTGTCTTTTAGTTCAGTTAACGAGTATCAATTTTATTGAGAATGATTGTGTGAATTGCAGCCATGTCGGACCTCTTTTATCTGATGAGCCAGCTGGTGGACAAGGACGGCAAGATTCTCATCAAGGACATCTACAAATCGGTCGCGCCCTTGACAGAGGACGAAAAGAAACTCTACAGTAACATAGATTTTGATACGGAAGCCTACAGGTAGGTAAAATGTAGGTATGTGCCTACATTTAATAAATTCATGATCCACCTTAACACTAATTTTGTGACATTCCAAAATTTTTAAGTGGCTTGACAACTAATTTTGAATTTGAATTTGAGACTAATAGCTACCGTTACGAAAATGACAATTTCAAACGAAATATTTATCAAATGGGTCATTAATCTATTGTTTTGATAGTACAAGCAAAAGAGATATCGAATGTTTAATTGACGACCGGATGGCGGAGTGGGTAGTGTACCTGCCTGCGACGCCGAGGTCGTGGGTTCGATTTCTACTTAAGACAAATCTTTGTGTGCATGAACATGGGGGTTTGTCTTAGTCTGGGTGTTTCTATGTATAATAAGTATGTATTTACAAAAGAAAAGTATATAAATGTATTAGTATCAGTTATTCTAGTAGCCATAGTACAAGCTCTGCTTAGTTTGGGACTAGATGGCGTTGTGTGTGAGTTGTGGTATATTTATTATTATTTAATTATACTCTGTGGTCGATACTCGGTTATTCAACCCAGTTTCCTTACAAATATAGTATCCTTCGAAAAGTTTTTTGACCTTTTCATTTTGAAATTGATTGCAGGGGCCTGACCCTGGAATCGATTTCACTATTAGTTGTTTTTTCTGTTTATTCGGCTCCTATTACATGAAACCCTAATGTTACTGTTGAAATGTGGACAATTATCTCTGCACCACCCTAAGGCTGGACTGGTAGAAAAAGCCTTCGGCATTAAGTCCGCCTCTGTCGCAAATTTTGTGCAAGAAGTTTTTATATAAATAAATAAACGTCTACAGGCGTAATTAAAATACGATTTTTCTTTCATGCATTGAAAACCAATTTGTATAAACACATTTTAGAAAGATTTATGTGATTGAATCTTTCTTATATGCATTCACATTAGATTTGTCAATCATAATGTTAATGAAAAGTTCATTGTTCTCTTTGTTATTTTATCAGAGTTACGGAAACGGTTGGTATGTCATGACATGCGTCATTCGCTATCACTAGCATTGAGTGCTTTAGGTATTGTTTTATTTATTTATATTGGTTAGGTCGATATCCAATTGTCCAATGTCCAGGGCTGCTCATTGTGTATGATATTCTAGGGCCATATTATACGGATAATGAGTACATTTCCAATATGAATCATGTTCATATTACTCATTGCTTTTAGCAGCACTTTCTTTCTGCACGTGTGGTGTAGTGGTTTAAACGGTCACTGGTGTTGTGGGTTTGATCCCCACATGGTACAAATCTTTGTGTGATGCGCAATGATTTGTTCTGAGACTGGGTGTGATTTTGAGCGAGTGAATGTGTGTATTTGGCTTTGGCATTGAGACCTTTGGATAGTGTAATTTTTGCTTCTGGCGTTCTATCTAATGTAAAAATCCAAATTTATCTTTATATTTATCTATAAGCGATTTCTTTCTATATACAAACCATGCTATACATATATAACAAATTATATCTCAGCTTTGTTTATTTTTTTTGTAGAAAATCAATAAGCGCACCCAAACTGGCGCATAATGGCGACAAGGAACAAATTCTTATGCACCGCTGGAGGTACCCCAGTCTATCACTTCACGGCATTGAAGGTATGTTATTTACCCAAATTACTTAGACTTATGTTACTACTTATCTTATCTGACTGCATTGTTGGTCCCAGGTTCGATTGCCGGGTCGAGCAATCCTCAAAATCAGTACAGATTCTAGAATTATGCCCGGAGATATCTTACCACCTACCACATGGGACCTAAACATAACAGGCGAAGTGTGGATGTTTTACACCTCTGCCACACCCTTCTGGGTATTAAAGGCGTGATTTCATGCAGTAGCGTACCGTGCCTTTGCGGGGCCCCGTATAAAAAAAAATATTGAGGGCCCTTAAAGTAAAGATTTTTTCACAAAAGATAAAAAGTTGCATAAAATTATATTCAATCATAATAATTATATATCTATCACTTTTATACCATAATTTTTACAAACAATTCATGTTAAATAAACACTCTTCTTGCCTTTTTTTCGACATACTAATTTATTAAATAATTTATAGCTGATGATGACTTAAGTTTTTCTAATGGTTCTGCCTCTATGGACAATAAAGGTCTGACAAGCGTTCATATTTTTTACTTTCTTACTTACGCACATTGGGGCCCTCGAATACCGAAGGCCTCACACATTCATACTTTTAAAATGTAATAAGAAAAAAATACAAGTAGTAATTGTCCGCCCACTGCACGTACCAATATTGTTTGTAACCGTATTAAGACATTTAAAATGGATACCCTTTCCTAAGATACAGATAGGTTTCCTGCCTAGTTTAGGAAAGGGAGTCCTATGATGCCTTTTATTAGCTGTACTGGTTTCTTTATAACTATATTTATTATAAGACAACTCTGTATGCCATGTACAATCTACTTCTGGAAATAAATAATAATAATAATTATTATTATTAATTGATACGGCTGATGTCATGTTATATTACGTTATATAATTACTTATTATGTGTTTTCAACGTTTCAGGTGCCGCGTTCCAGCCCGGCGCAAAGACGGTGATCCCCGGCAAGGTGATCGGCAAGTTCTCAATAAGAATTGTGCCCAACCAAGAACCAGAGGAAGTAGAGAAGCTAGTCTTCGATTACATTAACAAAAAGGTACTATATAGACAGTTGCGTACAGTGAGCAACATAAAGTTACGAAAAAAAAGGAAAAAAAATATCACACATTTTTTTAATTATTCTTCTTTTCGGAAACGGAAACGCATAATTATTAAATTTTATTTGACCAAAAATTTGCCATAAGAACGGCATCATCGGTGGGCTCTCCTCAGGTCGTCTATGGTGCAGGTGGTGGGAAGGTGAGCCATCATTTGGGGACTGGCGCCGCATTCACAATCGGCGAAGTCTGCTAAACCTAAGTTTTCCTGGCAGCGGCCAACTTTACAAAATATAATTTACAATGCACATCTTATCGATTAATCTAAGTTTTTACTAATTTAATTATGAATTAATGTCAATGATGTCGACTTATGTTGCTGACGGTACATATGACATTCGATTTTATACCTTGTTTGTTAGTTTAGGTTAAAGTGCGTATATAACTGACCGTCGGTGCAGTCCGTCGCGCTTGTCATTTGTATCAAAATTCATAAATCGTGCAATCTTCACCGACTGCACACACGCGTATATTGCTACGCACTGCGTACGAAGACATAAAACATTCCGTAGCTAGATAACAGCCTCTTGAAGTAATGAATAAGCTAATATAGTCTTGAAACTAAACCTAATTTATGTGTGCTGGCAACATATAGACAAATTTGTCGAAGTAATGACGTGAAATCAAAGTTTGTTTGTTTGGTTTTCCATTTCGTATATTTTTAAGATGATATATGAACCATTTATTCACCACACATTATCTTACAATTAGAGAAAATTAAACACTTCACAGAAAATATGAATAGTACTTACACAGAAAATGTGCGGCAATGCTCTATCTCTGTATTTGCTGCGTGCAATGCACAGCACTGGTTTTCAGCTAGTCCCTGCCAGAAAGAACAACACAGTAAATTGACGCTCACAAGAAAAAAAAATATTGGGATCAAACAGTGATACAAGAAAAATAAACTACAATTAAAAAATAACGAATATTGGTAGATTCAAATACAGGGCAAAAGGAAAAATGGATATTATAAATGGATTGCATCCTACTTAAGATAGGAACAAATGGATGAACGTGACGTCACGAAATGACGTACCATACAGTTGAGAAATTTAGGGTTCTGGTAAGAGGCGACCGTAGCTGAATGGCTAAAGCGGCTGCCCGGTGTGCAGTAAGGTCGCAGGTTCAAATCCTGCCGGTCCCATATCTTTTTCAACTGTTTCTTAGTATAATTTACTAAGCATAGCTAAATGCTATAAAAAATAATCAATTAGAAATGGATTATTTGTTTAAAACTATAGGATATTTGTAATAAGGTTTCCAATAGTATCCATATGAAGATCCCATTAATTTATTTATTTTTGCCAATCTGTATATGAATATATTGCGTTTAAACAATAGAAGCATATACTATAGAGTTAATGTTTACCTGCGCTTTAACATTTATTTTTAGTCGTTTATTATGTTCATAATAAAATATAACAATTGCTTATTCTTAGCGGACCTTTAAAAAAAGGAGGTTCTCGTTCCCCAACTTGAAGACATCGGGACCGTTTTAAGAATTTTTTGTCTGAACGAGTATACTTGTCATTTGATTCCATTTTCATCAGGTCACGATCTGATGACGGAATCCTAGAGAAATCGAGGGCAACCCTCAAATTTTAAAGGCTTCTATATTGTTTTTTGTATATTACCTAAAGCTACTTGGATGTTTGCATCTAGCAGTCAGCATTTCATGTTGCTGAGCTGATGCTGGAAGGTACAACTCAAAAAGTTTAGCAGTATGGATATAATTCTTTAAATATAGGCAGCTTAAGGCCGTTTACTGTATTCTTTCAAGTTATTCACAGATGAGGCGAGTCATTGAATATCACTTAAGTATTTCTTATTTTTTAGTGCTGTTTTTGTTATTGAAGTCGGTTCTTTTTTTGGGAAAATTATTCAGTTAGTATTATGAATCTGATTTAATACAAAACCAAAGATTTTTGTACCAATCTCTGAAACTACTGATCTGATTTGAATTCTTTAAGCATTTGATAGTCATACTTAGGTTCGACTTAAAGTGTTAGTGCCACAACCCAACAGAGCGGAACAGTAACTTTAACGCAGAGGATAAATTAAAACTGTGGGAAGCAACGCTGGTTTCATGATAACAGATAAATACCGCTATCTATTGCGGTTGCAAATTTTCGTTTTGTCTAGTTTAAATTTGCGGTGTTATTTTTGTTATCAATGTCTATTCAAAATGTTGAGGATAATTACCAATGCTCCGTGGTTTATAACAAACCAGCAATTACACCATGACCTTGAAATAAGGACAATTCAAGAAGAGATAAAACTATCAATGAAATCGTATCGAACCAGACTGGATAATCATCCTAACATCCTAGCAATGCAATTAATGCATAGTGATTCAACATTCAAAAGGCTGAAAAGAAAGTCACCCAGAGATTTATAGGGAAATAAGCACACATAAAGGGCGCACGTCGCTGGACTGACAGCCCTCCAAGACAATTTATTATACATCCATAACCATATGCTGAATGTTCAAAGAAACAGATTGCAGAGAAAAAGAAAGAAAAAAAAAATCAATGTCTATTGATAATTTAATTTTGGAACTCATTTGCGTAATCAAAACGCGGCTGAAACAGAGGAGCAGCTGGTATTGGAATAAATAGTTGAGTTCTATCAGTGGCGTGCACTGGGTCTGAGCTTAGGTAAGGCAGTTTTTTTTTATTATTTTTTCCAATATCCACACCACGTGATATGACGTCACGTGGTGTGGATATTGGAAAAATTCTAAATTCCCGTTAGAATGTTAGTCAACTTAATGAAACTGCGCTCCGCGGGGAAATGCAAGTGATACCCTACCTACCTTATAAGAAAGAAACATTATAATTATATTGGAACTCACCAGCCACCAGTAGTTTAGCTTTCAAATTTTCAAGGTTCTGAATACCAAGATTACGTTTTGCCGACAATACCTACAGTTTGACGCAAGATTTCGGTCACTAAATATTATTTGAGGAAACTTGCTATTTTAAACTTTTAATAAACACACATTGTCAACACAAACCTCACGATCAAATAACATTTTAAAAACCAACGAATAGACTCATTAATGCAAGAACTACAGTTATTATAGAAACAAACAAATAAATAACTATATTTAAACTAAAATTGTTTCAAATTGAAAAAAATGCAAGAAAACAATAACAATTGTCACATGTCAATGAAAAGCGGTCATTGCTCCGACTTTCATCCCGATATCTTAATTTTTGCGATACTATCGCTTTATCCGTACAAACCTGTCGTACAACTGATATCGATCGAGTTTCATAATACAGGAACAATCATTTACACCTTGTGTAAAAAGTGCATTAACCCAAAAAAATAGAAAATCGAGCAAAACGTACACTACGAAATTAAATGTTTTAAATATTGTATTTTTGTTGTTTACTCTATTTTATCTTATTGAGATAATTAAACAAATTAAATATATTATTATGCATCATTTAATTATGAATTATTCTATTATAAAATACTGATTAAATATAAAGTTATGTATGGATATAAGTATCTAAATATGCTTATAATATCAAGATAGTAAAAACATTTTATTTTTCATATTGCACATCTTAAAAACTATCTATCTCATCTCATTTCAAAAAATGCTAATTCTAAAGTTATTCGCCTTCGCTTTGCGGGTCGCGTCGCCGCGTCGGTCGGACGCAGGTCCTGCGGCATGACTTGGGTAGCGTAATTCATGTATGTGTGCAGTTCACAGACACGAAAATGTACTCAAATTGCTTACTACATGCAAACGTTTTTATTCGCTGTATCCTGCCGCTATATCTCGCAGGAGTTGGACGTGTATAAGCGCGTTGTCGGTTTATTAGCTGTGCTTGCGATTTGTTACTATTTTAAAGCGTTAGTTTTCTAGTAATCGTTCCACGATTTATTAATTATACTTTAGGTACTTATTGTTTACTCTTTGATGACCGAAATTATCCGTGATAGCTAGGGTAGGCAGTGCCTTTTGCCTTATATGGAGTGCCCGCGCCTGTGTTCTATCAGGGGTACATAGCAGCCTTAACGTCACTAATCACCATTTAGCACGGCTTGTCCTGCTCTTTTTAACAGAGTCGCAAATAGGCGCCCTGGATGACACATTTCATACCTTTAATACCCCGGTTACGAGCTTGAGCACTCTTTTCTTCGTAAAGTCGGGGTGTGTGCATTTGTCCGGGGCGATATTTGCTGCCGCTGCATTCAGGCCCTCGAGTATAGGGACCTGACAATTATGTGGCTAATTTTAGATCATGGGAGCATCACCCGAATCTACGCATGCCTCTACAGGTTCCATGGCTGTGATTTGGGGTCAACTCAACTTTCCGAGAGCGTCCAAGAGAGGGTTGACTAAGTATTGGAATAGTATCCATCGGAGGTGGTGGTCCTTGGTGATTATAACGCTCTTCACAACCGTGAACAACAGTTTTGTTCGTAACTCTCCCAGAAACACTGAGATCCCCGAGGCCTAAATATAAATTTTCTTTTCGTCAACGGGGAGTGCTCCGAGGAACTGTTTGACCTGGTGCCAACGTCACCTTTCTACCACCGCACTACTCGACACCACACCCTTACCACCTGGACACTATTCCGTCCAGTAGGGTCTGATTCCAGCGACCATTTCTTCCACGCCTTCCATTCCACCTGCACGCTCTGGCACGAACTTTCAGCTGCGCTGTTTCCCGTGCGCTACGACATGTCCTTCTTCAAGCGAGGTTCAAGTCTTTATTGCACTCCAGAAGGTTAAAATTATCTTATAAATAAGTTCAGTGTCAACAAGTTCCCGTCCCGTATGTAAATAAATATTTAAATTTTAAAATTGCATCTTATGAGAAGTTATAAATATTTTTTTTGGCTTTAAATACATAATTATCATAATTTTTATGTTTCCATGCCATGACCTTTACCTTATTACGTACCTATTTGCCCATTGTACGGCAAATGACTATTCATTGCTAAATACGGGGCTTCCCCAATCCTTTGTCGGCGAGACAAAGCATTACGCAATGTTATATTTACACAATTGTGAGAAATACTCGTGCTCGCTTAACGGTATAAACGATGACAAATATACTTGTAACATATACATGAAATGTGTAACTGTTAAGTTCCTACTGCTCTTTGTCTGCTATTTCATCAGCGTATTAATTAACGTAGTGTGAGTAACAGCCTTAACCTACATTCTCAATTATCCTAGAATCCAATCCGGCTAAGTATAAATACTAGATTTGATTAGACAAATGTGAAAATATTAATTTCATAATTTTTAGTTACTTGTCCCAAAGTAATAATAAAAAGAAACAATTAGAATAATGTGCGAACTTATCCAAATTTTTCGTAATTTACCTGTAGAACAATGGCAAACAGACATACTTCCGCATGTATGTTATAAATTAAATATATTAGATTTTAAATAATCTGCTGATGTTTTATGACGTAGCCAAACTTCACCGAAACAGTGTTTCTCCTTGTAACTTCAGAACAGGGAAAATCTTTTGTGCTAAAACCAAAAGTGGTATTTAAATTATGAAAGATCACTTATGTTTCCGTTTTCATCTCTGAGTCTGCTTGTTTATACAAACAGTACTTCCTTGATGATGAGTAGCATTTTGAGGTAACAGATATATAATGTCGTGTGATCACCAAATAGTAGAGCTTGTTTTATTGTGTTCAACTGATTAATGTCACAGAAGACATTTTTAATTCTATCGGTAGCTAATCCAAAGTAGTCTAAAATTGTTCATGGGTTGAACTTATCACTTTTTAGATTTTACTCAGATGAGTTGTATCTGGACTAAAAAATATAGCTATCCCCATCTATTTATTAACCTTCAAGGTTAAACGTCAATAAATTATCATAGAACAACTAACACTTCAATTGATTTCTATAGTAAAAACGAATATGATGTACCTTATGATGAGATTATGATGTACCTTATTGTTGTAGTGGGCGGAGAGAGGATCTCCCAATAAGATGAGCATTACGGCACAAAGCGGACGCGCGTGGACTGAAAACCCGGACCATCCACACTACCAGGCTGCCGCGCGCGCCACCAGGCTCATTTACCAGGTATATCTAACATTTAATTTAATATGAAGATGTCACTAACTAAGAATAGATTGTAAAAGCAAAAGGATTTTGTGAATTAATAACTTTAAAGCCTTTACTTATATTAATTAGTACTCATTAAAATTTGAATGTGATTTTTTATTAAAGCATTTTTTTTATTTACTCTTAAATTTTTTGCATGAATTATACGATTGCATATTGCAGCCCAAATTAAATAAAAAAATAACTGCATTAATTCATTCGTTTATTTTGTTAGACGGAACCAGACATGTCTCGCGAAGGTGGTTCCATCCCCGTGACGATCACGCTGCAGGAGGCGTCCGGCCGCAACGTGCTGCTACTGCCGATGGGCGCCGGCGACGACATGGCGCACTCCCAAAACGAGAAAATCAACGTGCGCAACTACATCGAAGGCGTTAGTATTTGTTATTAAATAGTTAACCTCCAAGGTTAAATTCTAATAAATAAGAGTCATACATGATCCGTGCGATCGTGCTTTTAGTAGCAAGTGGATATAATGTACTGCTGCTGCCAATTGACGTCGGCAATAATATCCCTCCCAGGATGAGAAGATCAACGTGCGTACCTATATCGAACGCGTTAGTATTAGTTATATAGCCCTCCATAAATACTTTTAAATAGGAGCAAGACTTATTCTGCAATGGTGGGTCCATACTCGTCAACACTGCAGATGGCGAGCGGCACATCGTACTATTTGGTAATATCCAAGGTTAAAAACCAATACATAAATCGGAAGCTGGGCAAGTCCATCAATCGTATATCCAGCCCCGATTAAATAAACAAACAACTAACTAATCGCGAATGAGCAGCGATGCCGTAAGTATTCATTTCGTAATTAACCTTTAAGGTTAAATGTCAATAAATAAAAGTCAGATTAACCCGTGGCTGTTTCATACCCGTGACGATAATTTTCTCATTCGAATTGCTACCGTCTCCTATTTTTCCGTTTTTTTTTTCAATTGCGAAACATAAACTCGATAAATATTTTTTTTATAACTTTCCCTAAAAATTCCTTCAAACCCATAAACTTAGGCTAGTATTCAATGGGACATTAACTATCAGACCAAATGTGGGTGGTACAATCCGGATAGTAAGTTATTAGATAAGGGGACTTTACCAATTAGTGTAATACCTATGTATGTACGGAATGCGCAACTCTATTTATCGTCATATTCGTCATGTAATAGTCTTATCCTCATGGCAATGTTTAAATGGTGGTAGCTTTTACAAAAGTGTTCAAAAAACACTACCTTTATATGTACGGGTTCCAAATTGATAGGTAGGGAGGCTTCAAAATCAGATGGACTACAAGTCATTTCACCACATGGATCGTAGATATTATATCAAAATCGTTTGTTATAATATCTGTACGAAGTGTACGTACTACCAAGCCGGTTAACAAAATATATGTCTGATTATATTGGCAATCCTTACTATCCTTGCTTATATTATAAATAAGAAAGTAACAGACAGTACATCATTAGTGCATCACGGCTAAACTACTGAACTGATCCTGATGAAATTGGTATATAGATAGTTGTTGAAGACCAGAGAAAGGACATAATAACATGTTACTATTTTTCGACATACCTACCACGTGGGCGGAGCCGCGCTTTGAAGCTAGTAGTTTATTATATATTATTGTTTTTATTTTTTAAATATAAATTTAAAATAAAAGGTCTGGCAGAGGTGTACAACACCCACACTTCAGCTGTTATGGTTTCATGGGATAGGGGGTGAGCCTATCGCCATCCACCGGGCACAATTCCAACTCCGTGCTGCTATTGTGAATATCCTGACGGAAAGTTCACAAATAACACTTAGCCCGAATCGAACCCGAGACCTCGCGATGAGAGGCGCATACGCCAACCACCAGACCATTGGACAGATATTATAGTTATATATTTTAGTATATTTCATTTTAAATTATGGTGCCACATCTTTTCACGGTAAATATCTTCTATGACGTAAGTGCAATAATCATTGACATTGACCCTCATCAAGATTCGGATAACCCTGTGGTGCCGAGCAGCAAGGATTTGTGACTTTTATCACGTACCTAAATTCCTGACAACGCCGGGTTTCCCATACAGCCATTCCTATATTTGCCTCGTTCTTGTTGCCTACTGCGTCTGTTTACATAACGAGTATATTTAAAAGTATAATTTATTACATACTTGTCATTTAAAATGTGTTATTACTTTATGATGCATGAGGACTACGATACAGGTTCTTGGTAGGTATGTTGGCGGTCTGAGTTTTCCTTGTGAAAATTTAGTTCTATTTTGATGTAATAAAAATAAAAATAAAATTCGCAACCCAATGAGTATTGGGTTTGGGCTCATTTGATATTTAATATCTGTGAGTGAGATTAACGCTTGTAATTTTATAATATTTTTACCGTTTATGCATACTATGCATAAACTGAACTTTCTAAAAATTTTGGTTAAAAGTCGTAACTTCAATCTAAGAAAAATCTTAGCGTAGAACATACATGCTCTGTCAGACTCAGTTTATCTAGGGGTTCGTCTCTAGGCCTCAGCTGTTCCATTCTTATGGAAAATTCTGTGTGTCCTGGATAAAGATCTTCTAAAAATTCAATTGTGGTATTATTCTAATTCATCATCATCATCTCAGCCTAACAACGTCCACTGTTGGACATAGGCCTCACCTATTATCCGCCACAACGCACAGTTTTGGGCCGCCTGAAGCCAACGACTCCCCGCAATCTTAACCAGATCATCCGTCCATCTGGAACACGCTGCGCCTGCCGAATGGTGGCCGCCACTCGAGAACTTATGTGCCCCAACAGCCATCCGTCCTGCGAGTTCATTATTCTAATTACGATTATGTCTTTGCAGATCAAACTGTTCGCCGCATACTTGTTCGAGGTGGGCAAGCTGTCGAAGTAATCCGACATCTGAAGATAAAGTAATGAAGGCATTTGAGAATCAGTAGATGTGCTGAGATTGTCGACATTCCTGACTTCACTTTAGTACATACTCGCATAATGGACTTATTTTTTGCATAATACTAATGTAATATTATCATAATGGTGCCTTACAGATACATTTCTCTTCTAGATTATGTTTTAAGTAAATTCATAATAATGTTATCTTTAGTTAGTAATGAAAATTAAAGTTATGGATTTTAATGGTAGAAGAATACTTTTTTAATATTTATACGTCCTCATAATAAATATTTTTTGTTTACTTGTCTTTGTTTTAATTGGCTGTAAGTTGAAAGACAAACTTCCTTTAATCCTTTTTTTTTTTTTTTTTTTTAAGCTTACTAGTAATTTGCAAATACAAATTACTAGTATTCTTGTTAACCCCCTCCAGCTAAGCTTAATTCGCTTGTGTTAGAAGGAAGTTCACGTCCGTGGTGTAATGGCCAGGATTCGAACCCACGACCTCTCGATCGTAAGACTGATGCCTTATCCATTGCGCCACGGCCGCTTTTTAATTTTAATTTTGTTTTTCATACACATCGTTTATCCTTGTTTTATTTTTCATAAATATTTTTTACTAATGACCGATGACCGCATAATGATGCCGGTTTGCCATACGTGGCTGAATATTATCCAGGAATATGGTATATTCATTACATGGCATGGCATTTGGTCATCAAAGATCTTACGTTAAACAATGTTTAGAATATAAAGTACATTTAGCCAAATGATTTTTTACGACGAAATAAAACGTTTTAAACAATAAGCTAAAAATCGCTACTACAAAAGTTGGTTAGTTTAGGTCAGAACTGCGACCATGCACGAGCCGAGCAAACGAAGCGAGCATGTCTCGGCACCAGTCGGCGGGTCCTAGAGACATTTTTCTTGAATGTAAAACTAGAAATAATTTGACCCTAATGGCAGGGATCCTTTTTGTCTATAAAGATTACGCTACGATTACGCCAACATGTTTATTTTATATATGAAAAGTATAATATTTCATTAAATATGCAAAATCATCTTAGAAACGACATTATGATAAGTGTAAAGTGCACAAATTACTGTTATGAAGAAACAGTTTATGAAGACGATTATTTTGAAGAAAATAATTATGACAAACGAGTGCCTTCCTAAGATATAAATCAAAAGTATGAAAAAATAATTAATAGAACAATTATTATGAAGAAAACTCGGCAGTAATAAAAAAAGAAAGAAGAATTATATGAATTGCAATAGACCCATTTTACATACTTCATTATAAAAAACATTGAATGCACTAGAATCAACAGTCAATCGTAGTGGTGGTTCGAGTGACAACAAAATTTCTTGTGAATTGAACCAAAAGATCCGTGACGGTGGTGATCCAAGGTAGGGTTGACTTTAATTTATGTCAAATGTGTTCTAAGTAGTCTAATGCTAAACCCTTTTTTATTAGCACGGTAACTGTTGACATCATTAAAGCTTATATTATTAAATACGAAAAAAAATAGTGTTGGGTAAAGATGATCACGTACTAAGCGTACAAGTTGATCCGTTTTGATTAATAGGCTTTTCTCTCCTAACCTTATACTTTCTTTTATATATATTTTTTATACCATTTATTTAAGAGAGCTTCAAACTCGTTAAGCTAATAGGATTAGAAGAATTCTTTGTTTCGTTATCAAAGATTAATTTCTTACATTCTAGTTTTTATTTAATTCTGTCAAATCTTACCTTGTTGTTCCCAAAATTAAAACAAGTTGATTTGATGGGTCATCTTGCCCCTTATGTTGGATACCGGGGTGGAAAAGATGATCCTTTGGTAATGTTTTAAAAAAGTGGCACATAATAATAAATGAGCTAAAAAAAATAACAATATGTAAACTGATAAATTTACAAGATATATATACCAATATTTAACTTCAATCATATTCCGTTAAGGGGCTCAACTCGTACACATTTTCCCTATATTGCGACAGTCCCACATCCTATTACATAAGTAATTTCTGGGTTTTATACGCCACCGCCATACCCCATCTGGTAAATAACAACATGATTTTGTATAATCAAATTGATTCCCGTAAGAATAATTAAGACGAACGAATACATAGTCATTTTCTCGACGAATTTTCTTTGGTCGGGGGTTTCCCGAAAAACGTTTCTGTGCGTGGTGTTTCCTTTACATATTTTTGTATAGAGCCGTTTGAAGCCACTGACTGTCACATTGTGACCATATAAGTAGATTGTATACAATGGCTAAACTTAATACAACAGAACTCTGATAGGTATAGTACATACACCTACAAGCTTGTTGCGTCTGTGCGCGTGTTGTGTTGTGGCTGTCACGTACGGAGTGAAACCGGTTTATACCGGCTCGGCTAGTGCACTAGCGCATGGCTCGCAGCACGCGTTGTTTTTTAATTTAAAAAAAAGAGCGGAGGGGGGAGGGTTGAAGGGGTTTTGGGCTTGCGTTTTTACGTTTTTACGGTGCTATGTTCAACAACTTCAACAAGTCATCGTTTTCAGCAAATTTACAAATAGTTATTATATTGCCGACTGTTATTATGCTGAGTGGATGCGACATAGCGGTCAGCTTTAGTGCCCAATTTCAATCAAAACATTTAGAGCCTACATTATATACAATCCTACTACTTGAATACTACTAGAAGCAACTACATTTTCTTTAAAACTAACAAGTGGCCTTTGGCGTCCAAAGTCAAAAAGTGCAAAGACGCCGACTTATAATATAACTATCCTTAAAAACTACCTTAAAACAGTGTTGTTGTTTTGAAGCTATGTGTTTTTACATTTTAAAAACGTTATGTTTTATTGTACCTACTGTGTTCATGAAAAATAAAACAAACCTTATATTTTTTTAACTATCACAAAGAATGTATTATTTATATATTTCTTTAATATATAGATAAATTACAATTACGTTATTACGTAATTGTAATTTATCCTTCTGTGCCAACCCTTTAAAATAGGTAAACATTTTGCTTGCTCTTTAAAAGCTGAGCATCTGTGCGTTATTGAATAAATGTGTGCCACTGATAATTTATTATTTGAGGGAGAAGATAAGCGCTTTTAGTATGATGTGACAGTCACGTCACAGTCTTAAATAAAGAAATACAATCTGCAACTAAGAAATTTAACAAAATGATGGGTGGATGACTATGCGGATTTAGCGCCATCTATTGAAAAATGTAGTACAAGATCAAAATATTACTTGAGAAAGTGAAAAGTTTAAAAACGAGTAAAATTTTTGTATGGAAGCCACCCAGAAATATTAATCATTTCTCGTAAAATAAATAAAAAAATCTTATTCACAACTTTATTAAGAGTGTCTAACCCCATTTAAGCGTACTAAATACAGGTGTAAATGACATGGCGACGCAGCTGCTTACTAGTGATTCAGTATAGTGTACATGAGTCTGAGGGCCAGGGTGCAATAATTTTTCACCAGAAAATAAATTAGTTTACCGAGGAAAATTTTAGTGATTATCGGATAATAAAGTTACCTAATACTATCCTTAAACATTTCAAATTGCCCGGTCAACTTTCCTCAATTAATTAATAACTAAATTAAAATTTTCCTTATTGGTAGAACAGATCCAACATTTTTGCACGTAGTGCTTCAAAATCATGTTTCCGAAGTGTGGCAATTTATGACGAAACGTTTTTGTACCCAAGGTCTCAGAATCATGTAGGTACTGAATCACTGGTGAGTGGCTTCGTCACATGTCATTTACACCCTGTATATTATAACTAGCTGTTACCCGCGGCATCATCCGCGTGGAGGTCGTTTTGTTAACAAAAATTGCTCCTCACGCTTTTTCCTACAAAAATACACGGAGATAAAAGGCAAGAGTTTCACACTTATCTTGCCCTCTATGGCATCGTCGTCTCCTCTATTGCTCTAGGTTTGCTCAAGAGAACTCAAGCACTGAGTTAAGCTCGCTTTTTGTATACTGTTACTGTAATATGTTTATTTCTTTGTAATATAAACTGAACTAATCAAATGAATAGCTCTTTTTATCTATTAAAAATATACCCCTTAAATAATTTTACATAAATCAAATCAAAATATCATTGGTAAGTACAGGTTACAACTTAAACTCAACTTATTACTAACTTATTCATTTAAAAAGTATAAACGCTAAAATAATAGCTTAAAATATCGCCTATCCACAGTAAAAGAATTACCCTAAAATACTACTAAATCATCAACCCCTAAAGAAAATTAAATAATACAATAAAACCCAAAAAATGTAACTATTTCAATAAAAAAATATAAAAAAAATAGTAAAAGTATTATACGATGATATTCTGGAAAGAACAAACTTAAAAAGTAGTTCGCTGAGCACAAACGTTCCATAATTAGCCGACTGCCCGCTGGTTTTGCACATTGTGCGCGCAGTAGTCGATCATTATTTTGCTGTGATGTTATTTTAAAACTGCGATATCTCCTAAGATATTCATTTAAATCAAATGATGTAAAGTGCAATTTTGTTTAAAATTAAGAGGGAACTCCCGATATGGAATTCTCATACAAAATGAGTCTGGTTGTATCTTTTACATTTTTCATCACAATGTTATAATTTTTGCTCAGTCAATTTAAAACATGATTATCTATGTTCCTTCGATTTCAAATTATCTTTAGTCTGTCTATTTTAAAAATTATAGGCATCCAAACATCCGTAGTTTTGAACGGCCTGACAAATGCGACTTTTTTAGTATTATACAACAGATTATTACAAGTTTTCGAAACCAAGGACCCTCGTAAATATACTGTACTTTCTATTTTATCAATAATTATCATCAAAGTACCTCATTTTCATTCATCAAATACCATATTACAAATTAAAGAAAATTACAATATCTATCTCAACTCATTGAAGGGGGGTGAGGCAGCCATTCGTTAGCTACTCGGAAGTGAAGGAGGGGTGCCAGTGAGATACCGAACCAAGCCGAGATATGACATACCATAGTCTACCGACCAGAGAGTATGCAATGAACTGCATTGAACCTTTTTTGACATTCACGACTGCAATAAGTTATAGTCCGAGATCTAGCTGCAGAATCTTTTCGTTCTTTATAAACATAATTGAATTATATTTTTATGTAAATAATCATTTAGGGACTGAGCTGTATACATGGCATATGGGTTAAAAGTACCAAAGTCTACACGAATAACAGAAATAAAAACAGTTAGTTGAAAACAATGATTGTTTTTTGCATTAATAACTTATTAATAGTTATTTATATATTATTTCAAAAGACAACTGTATACAATTGTACTATTGTGACAAAGTGTAAATGTTAAAACGATTGACTGTTAAAATGTGTAAATGATGAGGCTGATCATAATCTGTTTTTTTTATTTTTATCACGTCCTTAATCACCCCATACTTTCAAGGGCTGTTATAAATTAATAGTCAGCTATATATGCCGAGAGTATTAGTATCTATAGAAACATGTCACATTATCTTTGAATAGACAACGTTTAATTGTCTTGTTAATTTATCATTGAGTTGGAGTAATAATAATAATCGTTAAATGCTTTCGAACCTAAAACCTTCTACATGCATAATAATAACTATGCAAATACAATATTCATTTAAAATGCATAGCTCTTGGCCTAATTACAGTGTCATTCATTGCAATTCGCTTGTGTCATATCATATGTCACACTTGTATTTTATAATGTTGATTATAATATTTAAATAGTTTCTATGGACTTAAATATGGGTAAACAATCTTTACATTGTGTATTGTTAATTATTTACATAGTAATTATATCATTATATCTACGAATACTTAAATTGTAATATCATTATATCGTGCATGTCATTTTTGTTCTTTCATATGTACAATCAAATACATAACCGTTTCAGCAAATTTGAACAAAAATAAGATAAATATATTTACAGCATATAAACCGCATAGTAATAAAGATTTTTGTCATTTGAGTTTGTGCTGAGGTAAATTATTTACATTTCTGTATTTTTAGTGAACCGCAGAATGAAAAGAAGAGACTTGGCCTATTTGTCAGCTTATACTTCACGAGAGCGAAAAATGAATAAGATTAAACGTAAAATAGAGCTGAAGAAAGTAATAATTATTAGATAAATAACGAATGCCATGTTGCAGAATAATGCAATTCTTTTATCACTGTCTCAAGAAAAACGCAATGTGCTAAATATTAGAGCAATATTATTAAGTATTATTATTATATACCCTAAATAATACAGTATCATTTCTAAACTTTGTTTTATTATTTAAATAAAGAAAACACTCAGAATCAAGAGTTAAACGGTACTATTATATTATAGTACTAATGTTTTGATGCAATTACATACATACTACGTCACTATCGACATACTACGTGGGTGCAGTCGCAGAAGAAACTAGTGATATTATAAATCCCAAAGTAACTTTGAACGTCTGTCGGTCTGTTGTTCCTGCAAAATAAAATCGTTTAATCGATCTTAATGAGTGTTAATGTTTTTTTTGTTGACAAAGCCCGCTTAATTAAGCGGCCGTGGCGCAATGGATAAGGCATCGGTCTTACGATCGAGAGGTCGTGGGTTCGAATCCTGGCCATTACACCACGGACGTAAAACGTCCTCTTGTCACAAGCGAATTAAGCTTAGCTGGTGGGGTTAACAAGAATACGAGTAATTTGTATTTGCAAATTGCTAGTAAGGTTTTCAAAAAAAAAAAAAAAAAATCTAAACACGCAAAGTTTTATTGATATCAAATTTGTGTCTATAGCCTCTATTTTCATGCGTGGGCGTCGGGCAAGGCTTGACGCCTTGACACCTTGACGCGAACTCAAATTGGACGTATTGCGAAAGCGACAATAAATTACCCTTGCTGTAAACCTCATGGCAATTTTGAACTCGACTGTACATAATCATCAAAATCAAACTGAATACGGACGCCAAAATTAAATCATGTTACAGAATAAGGACGCGCTATATCCTTAGGCTCAACTCACATCGACTAGCTAGCTTCATATTTATCTGTAATCTGTGACGTAGACACAGAAGCACTGCGTCGTCGTGTTGCGTCCAGTTTATATGGCCTATTTAGCCCAAGATAGATGTAGACAAATTGTATGGATAAATGCAAATGAACCTGAAAAGCAACAACATAAACAGATCAGCTTTTTAAGTTCATTACATCATGATTTTTTTAAATTGCTAGGCTAATCTTTAATATATTTCCAGCAGGCCCACATAATGAAGATATGTATAAATATAAATATTATTATGTAAAAAAAACCGATGGCGTAAAACGCGACGTGAAATCTTTTATCTCTTTTAGTTGCCTGCCCGCCTGTTAAAACAGCGTCGTAAGTTCTTAGTCTGAATTATGCCTAAAGGTATAGAATATCTATATTTAGTAGATTTTTAGTCGACTAGTTGGTCGACTAGTGCATAATGCAACTGACTGTGGAACAATAAACATCCCTGTTCCACATACAAATCTCGCTATTGTTACCATAGCAACAAAATTTTGTTGAAAATCGACAGACTTATCAAACAACAAATCCTAGGTATTGAACCGTTGAGTAACAACTGAACATCAACATGTATTTTCACTCACACATTTATATATAAGACCGATAGAGACAGCAATACCTTTATATGTGTGCAGAGTCTACCCTTAAATACTTGTGATGAATAACGTATTTATTTGGATAAGTATTAATATCATGTTAATAAGAACATCTTTGCAAACAATGCATTATTTTAAAACAAATTTGTTAGTATAATAAAGGTTATAGTGAGCTAACCATAAAAAATAAACATTATGCAGACTTTTTTTTAGAACTTTTAAAGGGGAGCAATTCTGTCATAAATCATTTTTGCAAAACTTTTAACTGTTAACGCAGCGCACACAGCGGAAGCTCTGAATAGGAAAAAAACTCCCGATTTAGAAACATTATTCATTGGTGCTCCGCTGCTATTAAATTTAGCGTAATGATATATACCCTCCATAGCCTTCCTCGATAAATGGGCTATCAAACACTCAAAGAATTTTCAAATCCAATCCTGTGATAAGCGCGTTTAAGTAAACAAACAAACTCTTCAGCTTTATAATATTAGTAAAGATAAGATTGTAATTAATAACTAACTGTCAAAAAGGTTCAAAGTTGACCAACTTGACTGTGTTTAACAAGTACGCGTTTATTAATTTATTCGAATATTTGATTACTGTTATAGAGTTTTAAAAAATGTAATAAAGTATATTTTTAAATATAAATATTTTCTTTATTCCACTTATTTAAATATTTGTAAATTTGAATTAAAGATATTGAATAAAACATCATTTGATGAACTTATTTAGGTCTATGTTTATTTTAGAACTGCATGATCGCTTCTTGTTTTTTGTCAGGGCCTATTTGGAAGGTTATTGTGATTCGGAATTTGAATAATTTGCCTAACTTGTTAGTAAAAACGACTTTAACTCGCAGATATCGGCCATGAATACAAGCCTTTTCGAGCTGGAGAGGTGAAAGTGAAAACTATATAGCTCAAAAATGAAGTCGCGAACACATAGATAAACTTGTAAAAGAAAGACCTACCTCTAATCTCTATAATATTCATCTAGGATTATAATACCAAGGCTCAATATTTAAAATAATTGTTTCGTGACTAGAAAACGAGCGTGGCGCTCTAGAGTTCTAGGCGATTAATAAGGCTGTAGAAAGTGGCGTTTATTTGACATTTTGGTATCATTCCATTGTAGTATTGTAGTCCAATCGATAAAGCTGAGCAGGGCGGAGATGACCATTCAAAAGCATTGCACTACAAAACTACCAACGAGTAGGTTAATAGAACGATTTCGCGGGCTTATAAGCTTTCAATTTACATTTATTATTAATGCTGTGTTCAGGATTCTGTCATGACTGATTTATCGGTATGGCGATCTTATTGTTGATTCGATTGCTGGCTTAGCACTTCAATAAAGACATACGTGTGAGTTTGATAAATTATTAAAGTATCATATCTACATAACTACGTTAATAAGTTTGAAAATAATACCTACCTAAATAGGCAGTTTGCAAGGGCAAACACGTGTAAGCAATATCTGTTATGTATCTGGTATGTACAGTGGGCCAACGAGCTAGCTATGCAGGGCAAAAACTTCTAAGTCATAGTAAAGACTTACTTCACCAGTTATAGATAAGTGAGTTACATATCTAAATAGTGGGTATATTACACTTATTACATATGTAATTCACACATACATATCTATTGCAGTCAGTTTGCACTATGGCATAGAAGTTTTTGCCCTGCATACCTAATTGCTTGGCCCACTGTACCTATGCTATGCATCATCTGCATTTATACAAACGAAGAAGTGACGATAATATGATGCATCAATTGTTTTATTTGTATTTATAAAATAAGGATACGTCTAACTGTTCATACCTAATTAATAATATTACCTAATATTTTGTACCGAAAGGATCTCTTCTATGATCATTATTCGCCGAAAATTTTTGTACCTATATTGCGTTGCCCACCCTAAGTATTGCAGTCTAACAGAATCGGCTGAATATAAATCAGTATTTTCGGCTGCTCGACTGCTATTAGATCTCCACAACCTAGTACTGGGCGATACAATAATATTTGACTCTTGCTTGACCGTACTACCCAGAGAGCATGAATTTAACTAGAGACAACTAAGTATACGTTTTAAATGACATTATTCACAATCCGCGTTCCAAACAAAATTTACGTTAAAGTTTAGAAATGTACGGGATTTGACAGCGTTTACCCGGCCCGGGGAAAGTTGTCTATGAAATTTGACAGTCCAGTTGTTCTCAACTTACTTCATGTTACATCTTGGACTGCTCGCAATGACTATAGATCATTTCAAATGTCAACCGACTGACGTGATGGCTTAACGAGAATTTGTAATGTTAAGATCGTCAACCATCCAACAGTATGAAATGTGGGTGTTGTACACTTCTGCTATAACCTTCTGGGTAATATAGGGGTGATGTTGTTTAATGTTATGTTATAGATCAACCTACATTTTAATGTTGTGCTTCTTATTAGTTTAAGCAAATTGATTTATTTGCTTAAACATAGGTATCTAACACGCTTTTTTTAACACGCTTATATTAGGAAATGTATGTATGTATGTATGTATGTAACTGACTCCTTTGTACTCGATGTTGACCCACTTTAAACGGACAGATTTCATTAAAATTTTGCACACCTGTCAAAGATCGATGACAATGCAATAATTCGATAAAAAAAAAATAACGCTCTTATAAATAAACCAAACTAAAAAGTAGAAAATAAATAATAGTTTAAAAAAACTAAAAAACACGCTTTCAAAGTACTTCTAACTAAAAAGTGAAAAATAATACCTAATATATGCTGAAAATGGTAATTAACAAAATATATAATTATTCTTGGGGTCTTAAACTATCTCCAAACGACCTTTCATTAAGATGACTGATTTTAATGAATATTCGTTTACAATTTTTTTCAGTAGATACAAAGATTTTTGACATACAAACAAAAAATATTTCTCCTTTATAATTTGGTATAAGTGAAGTTTGTGAAATAACCCTTAGGATCTCCATTCAGTCTGTTGTAGTATTTAATGTGTATTCTCGAGACTACCGCTATAAAACAAACAAACTAACTTTCGCGCGATGTTTTTTTTGTGTGGTAGGTACATCTATAAAAAGTAGCCTGATACGCGCCTGTAGTCAGTTACCTGCATCGATTTTTAGGGTTCCGTTGCCGAATGGCAAAAAATGGAACCCTTAATGAGTCGTCATGTCTGTCCGTCTGTCCGTCCGTATGTCATAGCCACTTTTTTCCGTAACTATATATTTTTTTCATCAAACCCATACGTGTGGGATCTATGGTTAGGTCTTCAAAAATGATATTATTATTGAGGTTTCCAATATAATTTATTTCTAAACCAAATAGTTTGCAAAGTGGAAAATGTGTCCCTCCCCCGTAACTTCTAAAATAAGGGAATGATAAATGTAAAAATAATATAATGATGTACATTACCATGCAAACTTCCACTTAAAATTGGTTTGAACGAGATCTAATAATTAGTTTTTTTTAATACCATAATAAATCGTAAACCGCATTTTACCTTTAATTCAATCAACTCCAATATAATAAAGTATAGAGAAAAACATTTATTTAGATGTATAGTGATACGGAACCCTACGTGCGCGAGTCCGACTCGCACTTGGCCGGTTTTTTTGTATTAAAATCTGTCTAGCCGTTTAGAACATTAGACGATACAAACAGACAAATATAGTAAAAACTGTATTTAAAACAACCATACGAGCTTAAAAATATCTTGTTATTCTGACATAAAAACAGACGCTTTAATTTTATTTATTTCGCTATCGCTGTCGCTATCGCCAAATAGTAGTGCTTGAATTACCACAGTACAATACACAAGATTAAGATGCGTTGTTTATTTAAGGACAACGGCGTTATACCTTTTGTGCCTGTCATTTTAGGGCTTGGTCTCACCAACACACCGGAACAAAGTAATGCAAGCACTACTATTTGCCGGCAGGTTAAAGGTAAAACGGTGGTGCTGGCGCCCTCGAGATCGTTCACAAGAGCTCTACCAACATTATTTCTAAATAACACTATTAAATAAATGATTTATATCTATTTGGTGCCAAATCAAAGGTGTCTGACAAGCTCGTTTACTACAGCTCTTCCACCATCCCAGTTTTATCATTATGCATATAACTATAGATAAATGAGAATCTCTGTGTCAGCATTATTAACTTCCAAAACCTTACAGTTATCTGACTAATACAGTTAACGGTTAAACGCAACGATTAATTTAAAAAAAGATTATATCTCATTTAACATTTTAGGACGCTTTTGATCAATATTATGTGGGCGATGACATAAAAGTAATTTCTTTTTACTAAAACTCCCAGTGGTACAGAGGTACTGTGTATACCTGTTTGCAATACAAACATAAAAGAGGAGAGCGGGCGGCCCTCGCTCACTCAGTCTGTGTCGGAGTCTCTCATCAGAGCTACGTAATTCTCGCACGGTACCAAACTCAATTAAAATGTACTGTGAAAACTAAAAAATATAATAAGAAACGAAAATTCAGTAGTTATTATCGTGAGAGGCCTTTGTTACAATAAAATATTCTCACATTGGAACGTCGTTTGAAAACTACGTGCATAACAAGAAGCTTGCAAGGTAAGTTGGTTGTTTTATTTTACATCATTTAGTGTAGCACCATTTTTTGTTTCATCCGCAGTTTTTGCCTTATTTTATATGAAAAAACTGACTGACGAATAACGATTGTTACAGCTCAAACATCTTAATGTTCATGTGAAACTTTTAAAAACATAACACAGTGCGTGTTGTTTTGCCTCCGATTTTTTATGATGCGAATAGATACAAAAATTCTCAAGATAGTTCTCAGTAGTCAATACAACCTTATTAATTAATATTTATGTTTTAAAGTTCTTTGTAAAGAAGGTTTTAATGTATATTTCGCTTGAATGAATGTTCGAAGTGTATGAACCCAGTTCACAAGCGTCATCGGCAGATTGTCGTGCTCGTACACGCTTTCTAATTTAGTATGACGGATTTTCGCAACAATACGCACACACAAATATCCATGTTGATTTAATTCGATGCACATTACTAGATACAGTACTTTAATTAAATACCTGTCATGAGAATAATGCGTACAACTAGTGCAGTGATACATATCACTGCTTTCGATTCTGTTTTCACTAGGCGTGTAACTTCATTGTTTGTTTGTAAAGACTAGAGACAATATAAACTATTATGACTTTCTAGTCAAGAAGATTTACTTTTTTATAATAGTTCTCAAAATATATAGGTAGGTCTTAATTTGTTTTTGCTATTGTGGCTGTTTGCTTTTCTTTGATTTGATAGAAATTGGTTTTTGGCCAGTGTAAATCCTCGTCCGGACAAGGCATAAAATACGGAGAAAACCAGCGTATCATAAAGTAAAAATAATTATTCTCAGCGCTAGTATTATTATTTTATAATTTACTAAATTTTGTTTAAGTTGAACAATACGAATAATAAATTAAATTTAATTATAATCTTGATTCTGCAATTTCAAAACACGTTAATAAAGATCGGGCAGGTTTGCTTTGGACATTAATCACTAAACAAAATAATTGTTAACTTCGTGAGCTCTAATTTTTGATTACGTGACAGGTGAAATGTCAACAAATTGTGGGTCGATAACTTAAATATTTTAGTAAATACAGCGACATAATCTTAAGAAAACTGCTCATTACTACTCATTAGTCATGTATTTATATGTACAACGATTACATTGTTATTTATCGAAATTTCATCATAAACAAATGACAATGCATTCCTTAATAGCTAGTTAACGAAGGATACTGATAAGTAGTCTATCCTCGAGGTTATCTACATAGCGTAGATTACAGGTGATAAGGGCAATTTTGTATGTCAATACATGGCATTAGTCATTCGATGTCCTACTGGAAAATAGCGGAATGCCGATAATACTAACAACATGATATAATAATATGCGGTATTACGAACATGCTATTTGTTATGCATTTATTTGTGACGGGTTGTAGCGACTGTACCTTTTTCTAGTTCAACCAGTTATTGTTTGATCCTACCTTAAAGTGTAGGCTATTATTATTGTCATGTGGATGTATATTATGTCAAGTAAAATGTGAATAATTTGAGTTATTTCATAATTCTGCAGAAATGTTTTTAGTGCGTGCGTACAACTTTACAACATGTGATTGCCCATTTACTCCATTGATTTTTCAGCCAAATTATTGCTTTTATCATTTTAGGTAATCATTCAGGTGTTTTATAACTATCCTCAATCAAGAGCACGGCTTGATTGCCAACTTGACTGCTAGTTTAATTGCACAAAATCTTGACCATTTTATGTAGGTACTTAATTGTTAAAGGAAAATTCAGAAAATAACAGACGCACCATAAATACTACTACCAGTATTACTGAATGCTTAAAACCTATTTAACTAACCTAGATACTCCCCGAGACACTTCAGATCTAATACGACTAAGTTACGCTAACTACGAAGAAGTATCCTGCGGGTACCTATAGTTAAACGTTAGAAGGCGGTAACCTGTCTGATAGCTCTTAGTTATTTACCAAATAAGTTTCAGATTCCATACGGCATCTGGGACTCCCTAGTGGACAAACCCAATATTAATTCGTAATCACGCTCGGACTACTGATGGTTTAACAAGATAATCTGAACATCCTGAGTCCCGAGCAGGTTATTCGCAATTTCAGTTCCTTTGTCATTATTTACTGGGCTATGCAAACATAACAAGTTTTACCTGGTATTGGATATACGATACCGTGTTATCATTTATTGATCCTTCTATTTCTATCTAATCAGCAGAACCAATTGACGCAAAATGTTTGCAAAGGATTATCTTTAGCAGTATATTGAAAAGATCTAGGCGTTTGTGAAAATTTAATTTTTGATGCTCTGCGTTTTACAAATAAAAGATTATACTTATGCCAGGCAGATACGCGATACAATTGAGTGAAATTACATGAACCCTGAACCGAGGCAAAAGCAAGATATAAAGAACACAGAAAAAGTTTAGTTACCAAGGAATACCTTTACCTTCTTTTTTTTCTTCGTTTCGATGGCATTAGTAAAATTTTGGATACCCAATAATTGGCCACATCTACAGCGCTCTCTTTAGCGTTCATGCGAGCGCCAATCTTGTGCATGAAGGGCTATTTGTGAGATGATCCATGATTTTACTGACACCACACTCACACAGAGTATCTGTTTCGTCTATGTATCGCCACGTGGCCAGGTTTTCCGTGCTTCGACCGACTTAGGTCCAAAGTCTGTTTAGGATTGAATACATGGCCAGGTTGTAGACCCTCAGAATCGGGACAAACGGATCTGGTGTGGCACTTTTTGCTCACCACAGATCACTTCTAGCTTCAGAAGCACCTTTAACAGAACGCAGTAAAAAAGCGTTTTATCGTAATATTCATTGCCATTGTATAGACAGGTAGACATGAGAATTTATAGTTAGTATTTTATGTTGAAGATGACCTCAGTAATTATTTTTATATTGCTATGTATTCTGTAATTTTACTCGATAATACTAGTAAATAGTAGTAAAATCAAATCATTAAATAAATATCATGTTAATAGACAGACAGGACATGCTTACGAAATTAAAATAGACTTAATAGAAAGAGGTAAAGAATAAATTACTCAGAATTATAAAATAAAATACGTACACTTTTTATTAACAAGAAAATTTTCTAAGAATAGGACCTAAGAATTTATCCTATTCAAATATTTGCCTAAAAACATTATAAATGTTATGGACAAGGATTGCAAAAGGGTAAAAGTTTCAGTCATTAATATTTATATTCCCTCTCCATCACCGACATTAATCTTCTGTTACCGTGTGCATAGAAAGTGTAGCTAATAAAGGTGAGAGGACGAAATTTCACATAAGCTGATGATCTTTTCGTGATGCTGGGTACTTAGAAAGTTTTGCAGTCACAATAGGGTGAACAATATGTTCGTCGTTGATCGTAAGTTACAAATACTGGTTTTGTGAAATTTCTTCCGATATTCAAAGTACTTTGAAATAATGGACTTAAAAAACTCAGCTGCAATGCAAAGGCAGTATATTAGCAACTTACAATTATTTGATACTAGCTGTTGACGACAGAAACTGCCTTAACTTATAGTTTTCATCAATTAATGGGCTATCCAACAAACCACCTGCGTGGGTAATTATAGTTTATTAAGATGTTACAACATGGTAAGGACTATACTTATGCCGAATTACACTCAAATTCGCTCAGTACTTAATACTAACTGCTGAGCTGAAAAGTTGTGTGTGTGACACGAGATCAGAGCTATTTATATCTCGTGCTTTAGAGCCACTAATTATGCTCAAGATTTTAACCTAGAATCACTCGCTACGCTCGTGATTCTACTATGTCATCTCTAGCTCATTCGGGACTCAAAATTAGCACTCAAAGAAAATACGAACTTTGCTCTCTTGTTGCACAAATAACTATATCACCTCCAACAAAACGAAACTTTCAAAGAAAATAACAATACTGCGACAAATAAACAAAATTGATGGCGGGGAACCATTTATTAGATTATTTGTTTTTGTAGTGTATACTTTAGTTTTATTTAGCAAATAAACATATCTCTGAAATAGGAGAAGCGTTAGTAGTGTTAGAGTTTCCTGACATAATTTTAATATTTTCTTACTGGGAGAGATGAGAGGCAGTTTATGACAAAACTCGTGAGGAATAGGAACGTTATCGTTGTTAATTAGATTCGCTCTCATTATTAAAATACTATTATAATATATACTACTTCGCAAGGTCATGATTAAATGCCACACTCAATTAATGCAAAATCAAACTTTCCTCACTCGTACGATAAATAACTATTGTTTCGACCGGTTGTGTTGTGCCTTGTGCCATTGCATATCGACAGAACTCGAATTACATGCACGACACGTATTACTGAACTACGGTAACGGTGCTGGAAACATGCCGAACGGTTTCATTCCTCAAACTTGGTACATTTTATGACTTTAGAGTTGTTGCTAACATATTTATTATATCACTTATGCTCTGAAAACGATATAATATTAATGAGATAATTATGATGAACTTTTCACATAGATACAATTTTACAGGATTCCCTACGTGTTTTCGAAAGTTGTTGATCCATTTTTATTATACCGAACACACTGTGTCGAATGTTCAATAGTAATATAAGGTTTCATCAAGTAAAAAGCAATTTAGTATTAAAGATATAATAAGTAAGTGATATTATTTCCTAGGTCTCCATTATAAATCCTTCAAGATTGATTAACAGCTTTAATTGCGAAAGTCTAACTGATAAACAACCATACAGACGGATAGACAAACAGGGTCATAGTCGCATTCATAACATCAATAAGGATTAACATTGACCTCCAACCATTACTGATGGTTAAATCTGCACAAGGTTCATATATTTTTCATCATTATCCAATTTGAGAGAATAAACAAGGTATTGTATTGAAGGCATGAATACATGAGTTGTCCTCTAAAAGCTGTTTATTTTGAGGCAGTTATGTGTTTGTTTTGACCTCGGTAATGATCCATTTTTCGGAATTATTGAGGACATAGAGGTCACCTTTGTAGCCACGTAACGATTGCATAAGATACTCTTTTGAACCAACACACTGCTAGAATATAAATTAGGTATAGCTTTACATATTGTATAATACTATCCATCGACCTGTCTGGCTGTTTTTACTTATACTTATAATTATAATTTGGTAATAGTAATTCTCATGATTCAAGTTTTGTTTTCAATTTCTAAAGTAGTAAGTAGATGAAATGAAAAAAGGAAAATAATTATTTATTTATATGGTTAAGTTAAATGAAACACGTAATTTCACCGGAAAATAGAAAAGCAAACACAAAAGTAAGACAGAATTTTGCTACAAATGGTTTTGATTTGATAATACAAGTATTACTTAATAACGTAAACTATACTTATATAAAACTGTTGTCTTTTTATTAACTGTTAACTTTTTACCTCAGCAGTGAAACAATAATGCTCAGAAATAAAGGATTAGGAGAAAATAAAACTTTGCTCTGCTTTCTTAACAGTCTTTACAGCTCCTCCGAGGTCAGTATAATTTCGTCGTCACATTTTTGTCATTAATTATAATATTAAGCAATCAATAACCAAGTTTACGTTAACAAACAATAAAAAGTTAAAAACCAAATGTCGTTTTTTCCCGTTCGGATACTTATATTAGAATGATAAGAACGATGAATTTTGCAAAGTGTAGAAATAATTTCAAACTGAAATATTTCAAACATGTTCAGTTTGGAGTCTTATTTAGTTTATAATTTTTAATTTATATTAATAATAAATACATAGTTATTTCATTTGTGTATGTTTATCAAAAAGTTAATTGAAATTTTTGAGCAAATAATACCTAAGATACATATTATTATACGAGTTTCTGACTTCGTTTGGTTTTGTTTTTATTGGCATATTAGTTAATCAGTTACCAGGCTCGATAAAGCAGTTGATTTTGAATTGTATAAGTAAATAATATATTATATATAATACCGCATGGAAATGGAGATATAATATGTCCGTTTACATCCTTCTAACTAAAATGGATTATATTATTATCAATGTCATCGCGGAACAAAAGGATGCGATATGTGTTGAATCCGCCTAAAATAACTTTTGGCTATCTGCATTTTATCGTGAATTATCCCAATAGAGTCACGTATTCAAATTTTATTTATGTTTTTGTTTTTTCATGCATCGAACATCTATAAACAGCCTTTTTGAATACTTAGCACATAAAAGTAGGTTGGTAAGTATAAGGATATTATTGGCGGCATGTTGTAGGTAAACTGGTAGTGCATCCTCAAGCTCTGCATAAAGCAGGTATCATTAAGTGTTCAGAAATAGGTCTTATCTATTTTTAACCGACTTCTAAAAAAGGAGTTCTCAATTCGATTAGTATATATGTTGCTATTTTTTTTTTTTATGTTTGTTCACGGATATCTCCGTCGTTTATGAACTGATTTTGATGATTCTTTTTTTGTTGGACGTGAGATAATTTCAAAGGGGTCATTTCACTTAAAATCGTAAAATAAAATAATTTCTAACAAAAAAAAAAAACCGAAATCAAAAAGTAGGTAAACTAAAAAGCAAAAAATAAATTTACTTCGCACAAAATAATACGTTTTTTCATTTAGTTAAATAGAAATTATTAAATAATTATTTTATAATTCTGAAGTCGGTGCCAAGTAAACAATTAATAACTCTGTAGGTATAGATAATATCAATCGTTCTAACAACATTTTTCTAACTGAATATTAGTTATATTTCTGTGGTAAGTACCAATTACTGGGCGACCGCGCACTAGCACAACTACGCCTCCCTTTTTGTGTGAACTGTAATTTGATATTGTAGAAAGGTTGTTTTTACTTGGCACCGACTTCAGAATTATAAAATAATTATTTAGTGGCAGAGTGTGTGAGCTGACCACTAAGAAATTTCTTCAGAAAGTCGTGCACATGGTACTTAAAGAGTAAACATATTAAAAGCTCTGACGTCTAGGAGATGAGCCGGAGTGGGGGACGGAGAAAAGGTCCCACTTATGTGATTTTCGCAAATATTTCAGAAACGGTGCGTTGTAGAAATAATATGTCTGGTATGTAATAAAAGCTTTTGAATTTTTCTACAACTTTTATGTGAACACTTTCTTTGAACTCTTAACCATTTACGAACTATATACGTTCCAGAAAAGTGAAAAATTCAATTACTTTTTTTTTACCTTGCTGTTGCCGGCTAATTTGTTTGTGTTTATTGTTATATTCGAGATAAAAAGTATTTTTATGTCTATCTAGATCGTAATCTATTTACTAAAAAGGCTTTCTATCTTTAATTATTTAATTTAATCATGCGATTTTTTATACGACTAAATATCAAAGTTCGCTCGATTTGGATGGTAACAGTAAAACGACAAAATTTTAGATAGCTTCACAAATCACCCATCACTTAAAATCGTAAAATAAAATAATTTCTAACAAAAAAAAAAAACCGAAATCAAAAAGTAGGTAAACTAAAAAGCAAAAAATAAATTTACTTCGCACAAAATAATACGTTTTTTCATTTAGTTAAATAGAAATTATTAAATAATTATTTTATAATTCTGAAGTCGGTGCCAAGTAAACAATTAATAACTCTGTAGGTATAGATAATATCAATCGTTCTAACAACATTTTTCTAACTGAATATTAGTTATATTTCTGTGGTAAGTACCAATTACTGGGCGACCGCGCACTAGCACAACTACGCCTCCCTTTTTGTGTGAACTGTAATTTGATATTGTAAAAAGGTTGTTTTTACTTGGCACCGACTTCAGAATTATAAAATAATTATTTAGTGGCAGAGTGTGTGAGCTGACCTCTAAGAAATTTCTTCAGAAAGTCGTGCACATGGTACTTAAAGAGTAAACATATTAAAAGCTCTGACGTCTAGGAGATGAGCCGGAGTGGGGGACGGAGAAAAGGTCCCACTTATGTGATTTTCGCAAATATTTCAGAAACGGTGCGTTGTAGAAATAATATGTCTGGTATGTAATAAAAGCTTTTGAATTTTTCTACAACTTTTATGTGAACACTTTCTTTGAACTCTTAACCATTTACGAACTATATACGTTCCAGAAAAGTGAAAAATTCAATTACTTTTTTTTTACCTTGCTGTTGCCGGCTAATTTGTTTGTGTTTATTGTTATATTCGAGATAAAAAGTATTTTTATGTCTATCTAGATCGTAATCTATTTACTAAAAAGGCTTTCTATCTTTAATTATTTAATTTAATCATGCGATTTTTTATACGACTAAATATCAAAGTTCGCTCGATTTGGATGGTAACAGTAAAACGACAAAATTTTAGATAGCTTCACAAATCAACAAGCGATCGACACAGATGGCACGCATCAGCATTGTGTAAGCGGACGATGACGTGTGAGACTTTCGCTGCAGCACTGGTAACCGGCTCGAAGGGAAACCCAGCCATTGTGTACGATTGCCGAGCCGATTGTCGATCGGCGGCAATGAGCGTGACCTACTCGCCCTCTATGGGATTCCCTCTGACGTACTGTAGGTATTGTAGAGTTTTCATATGAGCCAGACTTTCAGTGCACGATGTCCATGTCCGCTTAAATCCACTGATAAAAATTGACCTAACCTAACTACTGTGTATGTATGTGATGTGTGGCAATGAGTGAGACCTACAAGAAGAACATGAGATTCCTTGATGTAGTTACAAATCAAATTCGACCATGCTCACCTGCTAATGATAAAAAAATTAACCAAACCTAAACCAAAAATTGTTTTTAGATACACAATATTACAAGGTTCTTTGTTGATTAGCGATAATTCAAAATGAATCTCACTATCTCACAGTAAATAGCACTTATTTACTTTCCTAGATTCCTTTTGATGTGATCCAGTGATCAACTCTAGATGTCCAACACTGGTAAAAAGATGTAACCTTACGATACTGAATCATTGTACTGATTGACGACAATGAGCGTGACCTACAACACGCGGACGACGGGATTCCCTCTGGCATACACAGATTGCTCTCAATGCACGACTATGTCTGTTTTTTTGTTTATGAAGTATATATTTGTCTGTACGTATGGTGTAGTAATTTAGGCGGCCGCCTCGCCGCTCTCCACTTAGCTGGTGTTGTGGGTTCGATTCCTACATGGGACAAATCCTCCTCCACTATTTTTGAGTGAGTGAATGTGTGTATTTAGCCTTGTCATTGCATCTGTCGTTCTATATTATGTAAAAAAATTCAAAAAAAAAAATATATATCCACTAAAATATAGCTATGCTGCTGTCCGCCTGAGTTATTACACTGGCCATAACCTAGTTTAAAGTCAGGATCCGCGTTTGACAGTAATAGCCTATTTTCTTCGGATTTTCCAGTTTCAAACTTGATAACCTCGCCTCAGCATCCATAACAAGTTCCTGCAATCATTATCTTGTTGCATTGTTGTGATTGCTGCAGTGCCTATCAACTATTACAGTCACGTGGTTCTCTCATTGACAAATTTTATTGCTTACATCCTTATTGCAATTGAGGGTTTTTACCGCGGATGCCTATATGGAATTTTATCTCTCTCAAATATAACAACGGAAAACTCGTAACCGTTGAGTCATCACAAATTTCAACGAAGCGGTACAAAATGTACACAAGGATGTCCCACTTTCGTTTACATAAGACGTTGCTGTTGACCCTCGCTTGAGGATATTCGTTGAGTTGTATCTTTGTAAACAATGGCATTATTGATGTCAAATACTTGAATCCTTTGACATTTCTGGCGGTGCAGATCTCTTTCAAATTTATTATTTTAAGACTTATAAGCTGGAATAAATTTAAAAAAATATATTTGAGCTTATTTTTCAAATAGTTTACGGATGGCATAGGAATATTGCCTGTTTTATTGTTTTACAAACTCATTGGTTTCATGGTTTCCCTTGCATTTAACCTACCATGTTTAGTGGAGAGATTTGCTCTTAATTATTGATGCTACCGATTGCCGCTATAAAAACTCAGGATGCTGTTTACTCGGATTTAAGTTGCTTCGATTGCTGGTTAAGTAAGCATATTTTAAAATTCCTTGAATATAGTTTTTTATTTTTAATAAATAAACTCTTCTCACAATAAAATCTTCTATCCACAATATTAAAAATACTTCCCCCACATGTGGCATGTCCGTGGGACACTCTGTATACAGTACAAAATCAAATTACATACGGGGCCAAGTCAGTAATCAGGTCAACAAGCATGTTAATTTAACATCAGTTTAGATCCAAATACATGAAAAGGCATGTACCTTTTCATGTATTTGGATCTAAACTTAAGTTTTGTATACCTATTAACCTAACTAAATGAATCCAATCAGACACAGTAGCGGACAGACCAAGACCTTGTTTAAAAAGCCTGTGTGCCTCAGGCCAATGATCAATCAAACGTCATCTGCTAACGACTGGCGCGGCGTTTTGATGAAGTGCCTAACAGATCTGACCCTAATGTTAAACCCAGATTATTAAATGATGATTTAATGCTATCCTCGTTAATTAGATAGTACTTTCACAATTATGATGATCTCGGTCATGACTTTGTATGTTATTTTGATACCTGTCTTGAGCACTTAGTGCTTAGGATCATGCTTTTATTTTTGAGTTATTAATTAGGTGCTGACAAGTGATACGATACATCTTATATCTAGAAAATTAACATAGTCAAGATGTTAAGGTACCTAATTTTGCAAGATGTTAAATATTTAACACATATTTCTCATCTCCTCGAAGTAGTCGCAAATAAAACGAAGATTCACTAATATTTCAGAGAATTTCCTCAAAGTATAGGTACTGTGTAAATAAGATATAAATTGTTTCGTCATAATTGATAATTTTAATTGACGAAAGACAATCGAAGTCTATGGTCGATTCAAAATGGTAAACGTCATTTTCGAAAATGTGAAAGATCAAAACACTAGTAGCATTAAAAGCATTTTTGTATAAAATCTAATTAAAACAAACTACACCAATAAACATTTAATGTTAGGCTCGAATTGTGATAGGCAGACGGCCGGTCACCCCCCTACTGTCAGAGAAAGTGGTGAAATGTTGGCGGACGACAGATCAATTCTGTCTGCCTAGTCTTTTATCACGGCCATACTCAGTGAACCGTGTAATCGTTACGTCTACAATACACTATAAACATAATAATAATATAAAAAGGTGCAACACAATAGCTTATGTTTGTATTTTTAAAGGTGACTAATAATTGTAACCATGATCATTGACGTATTAAGTAGAAAAATCGCGTCAAAATGTCAAACCCGTTTCCTTGCTACCTTTTTTGAATGACCTTTTAGTTCTCTAAAGTGGAGATGAGTGCCTAATATGGTTTTCCAATCTAATAAGAACGACAAGATTTAATAAGGGAATCAACTGGAACCGCAGAGATCAACTATCACATGCTGCTTTTTGTATCATTGAACAAATCAGAAAAGCGATTTTTACAAAATTTCTCAGAAAAAGTTTCTTGTTCGAAATATTCTCTTATTTTTTTCCACAAAATAAATCACAACATTTGTTTTTGCCTTGATGTTATTACTAAATTTGATGTTATTATTAGACTAACTCAAAGCAGTAGGTTTTTTCACATGTTGAGTACGGAAATACCTAACCTGATATTTATGATTCGTCCAATTCATAAACACGATTTCCCAAGTATTACAACGTTTAGCTCCACTATTGTACACTAACAAGTATATATAGAAATTTCCATGCGAAATTGTTACAGTCGTGGTGAGACAATTCATTGCTTCGCTTGTTTTAGTGAAATCTTCTAACAACTTGTTTCCTGTAAGAAACATTATATTTATCTTAATATTGAAACTGATAATTATACCTAGGCAGTGTTTTTATTTTGCATGTAATTGCGGGCTATTATCATAATAATGGCCATAGCTATTACAAATATGTGTGCACTAGAATACTAAGTATACCTTTACTGATATTTTCTCTTGCTAGTAAATAAATATGTTGTAATTGGGACAAGAATTAACAGTAGTTGTTTTCAGTTATTATTCTGCATGTCTCGTGCAGAGTCAGCTTTTTTTTAAAAAGGAGGAGGTTTTCAATTTGATTGTTTTTTTATGTTTTTCGCCGATTACTCTAAGACGCCTGGACCGAATTAAGAATATTAATTTAGGCTGTGGGCCGATTTTCATTAGATCACGATCTGATGATGGGATCCTAGAGAAAACGAGGGGCAACCCCCAAATTTTAAGGTTTCTATATTGTTTTTCGTATTACCTAAAGCTACTCGGATATTTGCATCTAGCAGTCAGCACAGTACAACTCCTCAACGGTTAGGAGTACGGTGATAATTCTATAAATATAGGCAAGTTAACGTCGTTACTAAATTCTTTAAAATTTTACATTATAAGGCGAATGTTCAATATCTTAAGTATTTCTTACTTATTGGAGCAAATTTTGTAATTGAATTGGTTTTTTTTTGTAAAATTATTTTGTAACTATGCTTAGAATCCGAAAAGATTATGCTCATTATAGAGACTAGATACTCTGCTGAGTATTCGTTAAAAGATAATTCAGTATGAATCCAAACCCGCACGTATATAGACTTAGAGCTTTTAAAAGGCAGATATTAAAGAAAGTGATCTTAAGGATAACATTCTTCGGACATCAGATATGTTGCTCCTATTCATAACAAGTGATGGTTGTTTCAGATTCAAAATGCTGAAAGTGATCGCAGCGGTGTTGCTGGTGGTATCTACAGTGAACAGCCAGTGCTTCTACAAGGATGACTCTTCAAAGAAACTGGACCCTGAGGCCCGGACCTCGCTGTACAGAGGACAGCTGGAGTTCACCCTGAACCTGTTCAACTCTATCAACAAAGCAGTGCCCAATGACAACATCTTCTTCTCCCCATTCTCCGTGTACCATGCGCTAGTGCTCGCTTACTTCTCGGCTGGTGGACAGACCGAGAAGTCTTTGAAGGAGTCTCTACGGATTGCTGATAGTTTGGTAAGTTTGCCGATTTCGGTTTTGATCAGAGTCGGTTTAACAACTTACACCGTACAACGTATGTATGCCTTACCCTGCCATAGGTTAACGTCAGTTTCGTAAGCAGGTTATATTATATTATGTTTAAAAATAATCTTATTTCTTGAAATATTCTGGCAAAAAGCCAGATGGACCAATGAAATCGCTGATACATTATACTCGAGAAGTTGCGAAATATGCATGTAACGCATACATCACTGTACTGTGTGATAGGTGAAGGAGTGGTCGAAGTAAGAATGACGCCTAATCCACATCCTTATATTTTAAATCCAAATGGATTGCTACATGCAATTTAATTAAAGTCAAAATAAACAAAAGTTAGAAGGTTGCCAAATAGTAAATTATAATAAAGTAATGGGCTGCCGGTGGTCTAACCTTGAGGTATCGCGATTTTTATCTAATTTAACAGTATCGTAATCTAAATCAATGTTAATATCTAAAATTTCAGGACAAGATCAACCTGATGACCGCCTACAAGGTAGACAAGCGGTCCCGCGCCGCTAACAATAACAGTGATAGCTACGAGTTCACGAACGCCAACAAGATGTTCGTCGACAGTGAGCTGCAGGTGCGCCAGTGCGTCCAGAACCTGTTCTCTGAGGAGCTTGAAACATTGGTAAGCACCAGATCTTCTTCTTCGTCTTCTTCGTCGTGTCGATGGCTGAGTCAAATTTTATTTTGACTTGCCATCGTGGTGAAAGGATTAGCCAATTCGCTTTGGAGAACTCGCGAATTGCCCAGGGTGCACCGGACGTACGGAATCGTTGTGTACGTCACTCGGGAAGGCTCCTTTCATGCACCCCAAGCATCAGATAATAATATAGTACCTAATCTTAAATTAACAACAAAAAAAACGACACTTGGTCAGTCCTAGGGGTTTCATCGATATACATAGAATTAACATAGAAATTACCAATGGCTTAGAAAAATGCAACATGCACAGATTTGCCCCGTGTGGTGATCGAACCTACAACAACAGCGATTTGGAGGGGGACAAGGTGACCGGCTAGCCGATTAGTCACAACTACGTTTGTTGCATATTGCGACTAACAGTCGACTAATCTCCGACTACAAAAGTGGCTGGTTGGTCAGCTTTTGCAACTAGTAGCAACATCTACTATTATAGCTGTAGCGACCCTGTTAGTGTTTGAAGTTAGAAATCAATGCCACGGAGGACAAATACGATGTCATACGATGTAATGACGCATTCGTGATCTTTTATGGATGTTTATAAATAGAACTGTTATTATCACTTTAAATCATCAGGTATTTTATAAGCACCAGCAGTTATTAAGTTGTATGCACGTACCACGTCATCGCATAGGTCACCGCGGAAAGATCTAGTTCTTATATTATCCATTTTCCGGTTTATAAATAAATATGAACAATAATGTTTTGTTTCAATGTTATGCTCTTTTATGAGATTAGTTTTCTTGTCGTGAAAATCCAACTACTAATAAATATAGTTATTAATAGATACTTAATTCACTTTTCAGAGGTAATTTTTTTTTCTAAAACAATTATCCTTCTACGGATATCTTACTAAGTAGAGGCGGTTGCGAACGAGGTTCAATATACTATCACATCCCTTGTCACCAAATAGGAGTACATTAGTGGGTCTGGTGAGGCTATTCACTACAAGCTTATACATTGATATTATCATAATATTAATATAGATCAACATCCCTTTTAAATTTTGTTTCTATTCTGCAGAATTTCCACGACCATCCTGGAGTATCTCGCGACCACATCAACGAATGGGTGGCGCGCGTTACCAAGAACAACATCAAGGATTTATTGCCTGAGGACGGCATCACGCAGGCCACCAAGCTTGTGCTCGCCAACGCTGCCTACTTCAAGGGCGTGTGGGCCTCCAAGTTCCCTAAAGAGAGGACCAAGAAGGAGGCCTTCTTTGTGTCCGAGACCCGCCAGACTCTTGTACCGTTTATGAAGCAGAAGGGCATCTTTCATTTCAGTAAGTCGGGTTATATATATTTGAAAACCTTTTTTTTTATTTTAATTCTATAATAAGTAGTAGTATGTTAAATGCAAAGAGATTTGTTATGGGTCTTTCACAATGTAAAATATATTGGAAATAAATGGGGCAACTTATTGCATTATAGTTTCGTGAAGTCGAGTTTTTTATCATTATTTGGTATTTTATATCTCAATTAGACTTCGCACGGCTCCATCCTCATCACATGTTATATGTCGATAAAGATTTCTTTCCTCAGATCTTGAACTATATCCATACCAATTTTTATCAAGATTGGTTAAGTAGGAAAGCCGTGAAATTGTTACAGAGAGACAGACATTATTAGTAAGGAAGTAAGGATTTTTTTAATAAGTATCCTGTTCGTACTATTATATATACTTATGCAATAATTATTTCCACAGTGGCTAGCGAAGAGCTGGGCGCACAGATCCTCGAGCTGCCGTATAAGGGCAACGACATCAGCATGTACATCCTCCTGCCTCCCTACACCAAGAAAGAAGGTAAGTTTAAGTTTTAATTTATAAAAAAAGGTTTCAAAAAAGAGACTCGTTTCTGCAAAATACAAAAGATTTTATTTATACTAGCCAGTGCTTAACTAGTCGAAGTCACTAAAAAAAATAAATAAATACGGTACCTCTGCTTCGTAGGTTAATTGTATAGGTTACACTAAAGTAATTCTCACATAATTATAATTGAATGTATATATAGTGAAAACAATATTATTGTTTTGTCGTTATTTAATTATTTTTTTCAACCTTCTCTATGATTGTATGTACGTCTGTAACTGTAAAATACAACTACCATTGTAATATTTTGCATTGACCTACATTTATGACCGCATAAATCAATTTATACAATACAAAACAACCAGATTTGCCTACATCATTAAATTAAACGTAAAAGCGAACACTATATCAGGTTCATTTGGTGCGATACGATCTTAACGCTAAGTTGATATGAATGATGATAGGTACAGTTAGGTGGAACATTCAGATTAAAGCCACATTGTCGACTTGATACAGAAAACTCACTCACAACGAAACTAGCTGGTGAACTCAAAGCCTAATTTACATTATGAAACTTAGTGCCATGCATTGTAAAAGTTGGTGTGCGCTAAATCGTTGATAAAATTTATGGCGCAATAATTTCATGAACCATTTCACATGCATTAAATTTATTTCACGTGTTTCGTAATGTAAATTAAGCTTCTAGACAGTCTTCACTAACTACATTTGCAGTAGCTGATATGACATCATGAGTATAAGTTTCTCTGCGGTCGGTGGCAGTTGCAGGTGTAGTCATGATTCTTGTTAAGTCTACTTTAGTATTTTTTTAATTTTGAGCGTGGTAGTGGAAATCTTACCTGAAAATCATGAATATTAAATAAAATTACAATGGCGATAGCAGCAATTATCTTTGACTGAATACTCTAGTTTTTCGTTTACATAGTAGGTTTGATTTTTTTGGCTATCTCTTCATTATTGCTGTACTCGACGCTATGTTTAAATTAGGCTGTGATTTAGTGCAAGCATGTGGACGAGCGTAGCGGGCGTCAGTTTGACAGATGAATAGTAGAATAAAGAAAATTTTATATATTCCTCATCCTATTGGTCAAAAACCGAGAAGTTTTTGACACCATTGGGTAGATTTCCTGCTTGCACTTTGATTGATTTTAATTGCTCAAATGTTCAAACATTTGAGCAATTATAATAAATAAAATAAAAATCTTTATTCAAGTTAAAAAACATACAGAGTTTGCTAAGATTAAGATTAAGAGTAAACATACACAGTTTATGTTTCAGATTCTGTACAAGAGATTATTTCTACCTCTTAAGCTAGGGTATACCTGTATTATAAGAGGTAGTTTACAGTCGAGGATTACAATTTATTATGTGTAACATTTCGTAAGTGGACTGTGTCAGTCTACTGTATTACAAGAAACAAGACAAAAGAGAGAAAGAAAGAAATTGTATGTGTTGGTGCGATATTTCCGTGCGCGTTTGTGTGCGTGTGTGTGCGTGTTTGTGCGTGTGTGTGTGTGTGTGTGTGTGTGTGTGTGTGTGTGTGTGTGTGTGCGTGTGTGTGTGTGAGAGAGTGCGTGCGTGCCTGTGTGTGTCTTTGTGTAAATGTGTGACCGTGCATAAGTGTGTGTGCGTCAGTGCGAACATTTGAGCAATAAATACGGATTGAACTTTCTGCAATGTACGTTTATTGTGACAATTTGGTAATGGTACTTTGTTTCTAGGTGTGACCGACATCATCGCGAACCTGACGCCGGAGCGCCTGGCCGCCGTGGTGGAGGAAGGCTACATGGGCCGAGAGGTCGCCGTCGAGATCCCCAAATTCACCGTCGAGCGGTCTCTGCCATTGAGAGAGGTGAGCACTGCTATTATATCAATATGCTAGTTTCCTTCTCAGTATTGATTGCAGATTCAAAATAATTGACATAGTGATTGCAGTTTCAGAAAAAGAAATGCAAGAATAACCGTGTCTGTTACGTTCTCACAACTTAACCACGTGACCAATTATGCTGCTTCTTGCCGACGTACCACAGAAATTGTATAATGCTGACAATATTATCATTCATTTCAATTTTAAGGTTTTGGAGACCCTAGGAGTGGGTGACCTGTTCAACGCGACGGCTGACTTCAGCACTCTGACAGAACAGAAGGGCGTGCTCTTCGATGACGCCGTTCACAAAGCCAAGATTAAAAACGATGAAGAAGGTATGTTATTTCAGAAAGACCTATTTCATATAGACAGGGGTGAACGTATCGCCATTTAACAGGCAGAATTTCAGACTCTATGCTACTACTGATATAATTTCCTGGCTAAAAGTCTAAAAACATTTTTGCTTGACGGTCCGTGGATTGAACTCGAGACCTCACTATTAACTGTAGCATGCGCTAATCGCATACTCTCAGCACTGTTACATTTTTCAATTAACACTATATTACGTTTTAAGAGCCTGACATAGATTTGAGATCCAATTTAAGCGGCCGTGGCGCACTGGATAAGGCATCGGTCTTACAATCGAGAGGTCGTGGGTTCGAATCCTGGCCATTACACCACGGTCGTGAACTTCCTCCTAACACAAGCGAATTAAGCTTAGCTGGAGGGAGTTAACAAGAATACTAATAATTTGTATTTGCAAATTACTAGTAAGCTTTTTTTAAAAAAAAAAAAGAAAAAAAAAATCTTGCAATCAGACAGTTGAAGAGCTTCGCTAATCGGCCAGTGCCGGTGGATAAAATAACGATCATCTTTAAAATTAGCAAGTCACTGCCAGTCGAAATATTTTGCAGTATCCCATTATGGTCATTGTATTGACCGGTTGCAGTTATATTATTATGAATCACACCGCATCCGCCAAATTATAACTTTCACTATTCTTCGAAAGGAGGAAGAATGGTCGAATCTGTCTGAAGAGCAATGGCCACACACCGCGGTCGGTCTACGTAACCTACTTAATTATTAGTTGTATAAACTAATGGTCATATTATTATGAATTCGGGGTTATTTAATATCCATTGAATTTGATAACATCGTGCTAAAGGCGTTATTCATTTTATGCTTCTTTAATTACTCTAAGATTTTTTTGTTATCTCCCAAATTACATGTAGAAATGCAAGTCAGATTGCATTCTACTTGCTTCTGTTGACTGCCTGTTCATACATTTGTTCTATATAACAAATGTTTTTGTGTCACTAACAAAGGCTTATCCTTTCGGTAGAAGAATTCTCTAACGACGGTGACTAAAAAAAGACGACCGTTTAACTATATTTTTTGGAGTACAAAGATGATTATATTTGGATGTTTGCCATTTTCAGGTACGGTAGCAGCAGCCGCGACAGCAATCTTCGGCTTCCGATCATCTCGCCCAGCAGAACCCATCCAGTTCATCGCCAACTATCCCTTCGTGTACCTCATCTACGAACGTCCTACCAGCTCCATCTTGTTCATGGGAGTCTACAGAGACCCCAAGAAGTAAACGCTGCAGTCAATGTACAGATAGTTCCAGTAGAACGTTAGTTTTACATAATAGTTATATTTAATATGTAGGTATGCTAGTAGTATCGTAGAAATAATGATAGTATCTGTAATTTTAAACAAAATTTATGATTGATGCATAAATGACAAACTATTATTTTAGTTTTTTTCAGGCTCGGTTACAATATCAGGAGGAGAACACGACATAAATTAGTAATAGTAACTTTGAAGTCTCAATTTTCTCATCGAGTATATTTTATAGTCGTAAATACGCTTTAGTTATTTTAAAATGTTAGATTCTCATTTATTTTATAGAATGCATCTATTGGGCTAGGCTCGTGTGTGTATTAGGTTACAAAGGACATCTTGACAAAGTATGTGATATCAGACTTGGGTGGTACCCAGATGTGTATATCGACAGTAACGGAGTTAGGATACTAATGTAATTACGTAGTTATTCACTTATTTATTTATTTTAGTCTTAATCTCTTTTCATTAATATTGAAAATTACTGTTTTAAATTTTGTATTTTTTGTTAAATTGTATTTGAAACATTTTGTGACTACATTAAAGCAGTCGATGTATATCAATGATATATACACCGTTCAAATGTTATTTTATTTTTATTTTCCTTTAATATTTAGTTATGTAAAACCCAAAAAGCATCGGCCCCATTAAATATCCTTGTGGAACACCCATCATAGGACGTAAATAGTTTTAATATACAACACATAAAGCATAATTTACTACTACTTGAGACCTATTTGGTATTCAGGAGAAAATTGCTATTTCCCTTTTTATGTAATTCAAGCCTTATTGGCTTCTCTGAATGAAATGTATGAGATGATCGAATCAAATGCCTTAATAAAATCAGCAGATTACAAAGGCATATAAAAATACAACATTTTGATATTGGCTACCATTTTCCATGTTAAAGCAATCTATAACAGGGATTTTGATTGGACTAATTCTGTACAATCAAGATATTTTGAATTTTTTTATTGGATGGCATTCTGCTAACTAAATATAATAATAATAATAACAACCAATCACTTATCGAAGACCTGCTCCAAATCCACGAATATTTTGATTGTTCGCATCGTCTTTCCGGACGCCTCGAGTCATCTATTATTGTACCTACTTATTAGAAGGTAGCAACCAACATAACTGATATTACAATGAATACAATTGCTGTATCGACGATCACGATCGGTTTAGTATTAGTATTTATTGTTCTAAGAATTAGATTGCTAAGCATGGCGAAATGCTATATATAATCAATAAA
This sequence comes from Hypena proboscidalis, assembly GCA_905147285.1. Taxonomy (NCBI): domain Eukaryota; kingdom Metazoa; phylum Arthropoda; class Insecta; order Lepidoptera; family Erebidae; genus Hypena; species Hypena proboscidalis. The sequence continues at coordinate 13,017,824 of LR990128.1, read as the reverse complement.
AAATTGTATCTATTGTTCATAGTTGTGGTCCGAATCTGAATATACTCTAAATCTAAATGGCATGAACGGCAAAAAAATTACGTCAAAAATCGTAATTCATAAATTATTATGCGCTTGCGTCTGCATTTTTTTTAACTAAAACCCTTGTGTCTATCGGTTCATTTCAGTACAAGTAAAAGGTAAGTTCAGGACACTTCTATATTCTTTCTCTAATTTCTTTTGCCAGAAACGTCGTCTTTCATAGTCAAAATATGACAAACAATATACGAATATAAATAAAATGCATAGCAAAGCTAAAATTTGCTTTAAAAATATTACAAATATACGAATAGGTTTGGTAGGAGAATATAACAAAGCTATAGTACACTATAGTGTACAAAAAAGAAGGATTTCCACTTGGACTGTAATAAAATCATAGCACAAATGCTAGCATAATATAGTACACCCTGCCAATACTATTTTAACTATCGCCAAAAGTATAAAGCTTTAACTAATGCAAACGGAACAGAAGAACATTAGGAAACAGGTTTTTCCATTGCCATACGGCAATGGTAAATTTACATTGTAAATAAATATAATAAATGGCATGCATCGTGGCCGCTTATTAGTGATTTAGTTCATGAATCTAAAACCCAGCCTGGAAGCAAAAAAAATTGATTGATAAAAATTTACACGTTCGTTAGAAAATTGCAAATGTATGAGATTAAGCTAGGGAAGTTTAGTTTTTAACTAACTAACTAAACTAAACTAAGCTAGGGAAAACACTTTTCGATGATTAAGGACATATATTTAAAGTTCTAAGTGCCAATATATATATATATAATATTGCTATATAATATTGATAGGAGAATTCTACAAAATGGAAGTTATCTGGTAAATGCAAATGTATCAGGATTGACTAGGATAACGTTACTTTTCTATAATCAGTCAGGAAAAAGGCGAAACAACTAAAATTTAAATTTGAAAGGCGAGAAATGTTTGCCCCCGGGGTCTCAGAATCATGTACTGAATCACTGGTAAGTGGCTTTGTCACGATGTCATTAACACCCTGTATAACCCTTAATACCTAGTATGCCATCATATTTTTTAACCGACTTCTAAAAAAGGAGGAGGTTGTCAATTTGATTCGTATATATGTTGCTTTTTATTAATAGAGTTTACAGTTTTTGTAAACATTGCATAGCAGATCTGAGTTCTACACCAAGCCTTTCTCTGCAAGTAATTTTAGAGCTAATCTAACGATCAAACCGCAGCACAGTAGTGCAAGCACTACGGCAATTAGTTGGCTGGTTAACAGAGCGACTTGTTAACATCCTCGAGCTTGCCTAGCGAAGCTCCACCACCTGCAGATGCTCAATCACACTGATATTTATTTTATTTTACAAAGTAGTTGTATTTGTAACTTTTAACAGCCGTGTCCTCTTGAGACCCCTAATAGCTGACAAAATGAATCGATATTATTCAATGCGGTAAAAAGCGGTTGCATCGCCGCTCTCCAATAAATGTTCATATTGATATTAGATTATATATTGTGATATGTGTGTTTATGAAAACCCCCTGCGACACAGGAATATTATTATATATATTTCTAGCGCGGTCATAATTTATTTAAAATAATCTAAACTTCTCAGAAATCAACAATTTCATCAAAAAGGTTTTGTCAGGTCTTTGGATCGCAGAATTTGGAGAGTAAGTCAGTTCGTTTTTAAAGATCTTACTTTTTCATAAAATAATATTGTAATACAATAAGATCTTATTCTAATTGTACACGCAATAAAATAAGTAATGGGTGTTGTTCAGGCTGCTTAAAACTTTCTCAACATTTAAAACTGATTTTAAGTTGTTATTTAAAACATTATTTACATGGATAATATCATATTGTAGCGTAAAGTGGAACTTGTAATGCGCACTTTTAACAAACTCTGATTACTACCAATGTAATATGCATTTTAACTAAAACTTATAACTAATTAACAATAAAATTATTTAACGAGAAGAAGATTTGCAGAGGACACAGTTTTATTATTAGAACTTATAAATATACAAAAGTTTAAGTACATTAAATATTGAAATTTGTTTATCTTAATATATTGTAACAGAAGACCTATCATTAACTCAATATCTTTGATTTGTAAAGGTCAGGTCTATAGTGCCGAGTGCACTGACTCATTTAATTTGTTTCCAATTAAAAAGTTCTCTTTCCAAGTCTAAAATCGATTGCGATATTACGGATGTGGTTTGGCAATATGTCTAAAATTAAGTACCAGCAACTCAGGAAATAACCACGCTATGGTAATAAAAAACCGCGTCGTAATCAGTCCATCCTTGTGAGAATTACATACGTACAAACAAAATTAATCTTACATGTATTTTTTGTGCTGGTCATAGGCCACGTACTACAAAAATGAGAGATGAAACAGGTTTGTTAATTAAGCCACTACCGCACTGCCCAACACGGGATTGTTATATATTGTATATTGGTATAGATTGATCTGTTTTCTGTTATCGTACGCTAAATCTTACTTAGTCGTTGGTACTTTTTTTTTTTTTTTATACTACTCCCACAGCGAACGAACGTGTAGTCCACCTGATGGTAAGTGGAGTACAGCCCATGGACATCAACAATCCACAAAAGCAGATTATAGATGCGTCGCTGCAGCTGAGGACTACGGTGTTATGCCTCATGTGCCAGTAATTTCAGGGCCTGATCTCACCACCAAACCGGAACACAGTAATTGAAGCACTACTATTTGGCGGCAGGTTAAAGTTGAGACGGTGGTGCTGCCGCCCTCGAGCTCATTCACAAGAGCTTCATAGTTATCTATAGCTGTACTAGTTACACCTGAAGCGCTTTCAACTTTAAAATTGCTAGTTCATTATTATGTCAAGTTAGTTCAGTGTACGTCCGTTCCCTGTAGGGGAAACTAGCGACAATAAATAAGCTTTGTTATGGACTACCTCGACGAGATGTTATCTTTTACTGCACTATCTATTTATCTACTAGGTGCTACTTCCGTCTACAATCTATAGTAGAAAGTTCGCTTAATGAAAGGTCCATTTTGTTTTTGTAAGTCATTTTTTATGCATTACCTCGTAAGTTTTCTAATCGCCGTGGAGGTTAACCCTTTGACGTGAGTTCATTTCATATGCCAACATTTCTGACACGATCTTGTTGATACGTAATCAATGTAAGCATGTTCCAAGCGGATTAAAAAAACAAATTGGTGTGAACTTCGGCATATAGTTAGAGGATTATAAAGATGTAATAACTGTACTATACCGTATGTCAATAAAAATAAGTTTAATAATAATTGCTGCACGGTGTTACATCATACGGCTACGCTTGTTAGCGATACAATTTTCACTGTATGTTTCAGGTCTCAATAGATTCTGCGCTGATTATCTAAATCTATAGGAAATAGAGATAACTTGTTAATTTAAAACCAGTCAGTTAAGCTGTTTAAAATCAGTTACATGTGCGATTAGCCACACCTATTAAAGAATGCTACTAATTGACTATTGTTCATTGAACTCTGAACCTATTAGAAAATTGCATGGAAGTAATAGCAGGATGGGCACTACAGATGTACTATGATCACAGACATTGAGCTACCGGCCAGACACCGCGTAGCTGCGCCATTAGTCTCTCGAGCATACAAAATATTGACCATTATAATAAACGATTTATGAGCCTTGACATAAGCATCCTCAGTTCAGATGAAAACGCAGAATGCTCAGTTTTCACTCATAACGTACGATTTCCTGCATTGCAAGCTAATGATGTGGGGTTATGTTACTTTGTCTGTTGTTTTCAATTTACGTTCTTTTAGTTTCCTTACTTTCCTACCCAGAGTTTTCTAAGGAAAACTTTGGTCCGTAAACTTTTGTTATTGCGTTTACTAACTAACATATTAAATGACTACTTATCCACAATAATTTACACAGCCCTGTACCATTCGTTTAATTGGTGCTTAAGCTTTTGATTTTCCAAGATTTCTTATTACATTTAATATTTACTACGATGTGATAGTCTTGTCAATTATATTTGTTATTTATGGACTAAGTAAGTTTCAATTGGCAATAATGATGCACAAGAAAGTTTAACGGCTCGTATGTATATTTTATAACTGCTTGTTTACCGTAACGATGGATAACAAGAGTAATTCTAGAGGTCGTTCAATGAGAATGTGTTTGAAACTTTAAAACGCATGTGAACTTTTGTACAGAGCATTATCAAAGTGATAACTGGAAAATCGACTCTAATTTATGATGATTGACGGCCCATCACACGGAGAAAGTTCGAGAGCCTCACAATATTCACAAGTCTCTTTACGTTAAACATGCTCCAAGCATTTGTATAGATATTTTCTTTAACTTATAATAGTGGTACAATTTATGTATGGACGTATTGCTCATTATGTTGTTTTTTTAATCGCCGTCGGATCAACAGATACCTATGTTTACGTGTAGGAAGGTCGTCTGCTACACTTCCGTTTTGCAAGCGCTTTCTTGAGCTCATATCTTAGTTATTTTGAATTGGTGCGATCGCTCTGTTTACTGTATAAGGATTGTTGTCTGTCCTTATGCATCGCTTTTCCCTGTTGCTATTGATACAATTCCTGTTCTTTTCCATTTTTATAGCGTATATTTTCTACGAATGAGGAAAATGTGCTTATCTGTTAGATCACATTTTTATTTACATATTTAATGTTTGTTTTCTAGATTGAATAAAGTTGTGTATAAAGGTTTGATTGTAATTAATTGGCTGAGATTCTTTGTCTGTGGTCGTTTAGCGGGACTGGGGATTCATGTATAAGACATAGACAAACAATGCGTGGAAAGCAGGTACATGAATCCATCGGAAGTGTTAGCGGTTGATAGGATCGGTGCTCCACAATAGAACTAATTACCGCGGCTCTGCGTGCGCTGGCTCCGGGGAACAATGCCGTCGTCTGTGCGATATGTGCCTTTTGTTACCTCTTCTTAATGTTATCACAATGGTAGAGCTGAAGTACGGACGCTGCTTTAAATTAGCTAAGTAGGTAAGTGTTAATTGCTATAAAGTTTGAGGAAAATTAGGAACTTAATTGCCCAAAGGAATATGTGTTCAATTAGATTTTTAAAATTTGTTGTGAATCCCTTTGGTTACCAAATGGACTGGCAATTACGTAAACAGTAACTGATGTTTCAACTTTTGCCTTGTGACTGACAAGTCAACTTGTTATTGTTTCAATTTGGAGTTTATGTTGACCAAAATGACCATCGCGATGTAAGGGCGTCTCTACGTTAATAGTTGCGACACAGTTAGCCACTATATTTATTTTATAAATGATTTATTATTCCAGTAATTATACCCATCATTTCATTATAAATATTTATTACATTTTTTTTCTCAGAATTAAAGATCATCACTGGTAAAGGCTAGAAGGAGGCTTTTAATATAGCTAGTAGGTAATCTAATTTTGCTCGTCAGTTATGATTTTCCATAATGTATTCTCTTCTATCTCTACTACATGATGTAAAGTTTTATAATAAAAGGTCATATTAATATCTATCGTGATTGTTAAGAGGGAACCCTTCAGTTTAACCTTGAATATCAGTTTTTCTAACTGAGCAGTTAAAATGACCCTTTTGATTGAAACGATGTGAATCTCAATAGACATAGCTTTCTGCTTCTAAAATCGACTCCAGATCGATCACTTACTCATTCAGCAGTGGTATTGATGGTTTTTTTTATTAATTTTAAATCTAGATAAATAGTGCTTGTTCCGATTTACCTATTATTTATCATATTCACATGTTATTAGCTTCGTCTTCATACTTTATTTTCATAATACTTTATGTACCATATAATAAAATCTCCTCTATTTGTATCTCTATAAAAGTATCCATAATCTTTATTAAAAGTAAAAAAAAATACGTTGAATTACAAAGAACAATAAAATTATCGTCTCAATTCTACTGAACAATTCAATTTAACTCTGCAGTTTACTCATCAGATGATAATCTGTCTGACTTTTTGATTTCATGGAATCTTAAATCGTAACTAATCTTACTTTGTTTGTTTTTGAAAAACAACTTGTTTTTACAGGTAAACTATTCGAATAAATAATTTAGTTTTTAAATGTGAAAAAAGAACACCTTAGTAGGTATCCAATCTGGGGGCATGGTCGAGCTAACAAGCACGGCCATTTTCGACTCCTCAGTAATTTCGTTGTAAAAATAACTAGACGCCTAAATTTTCAGTCATCAAGAAAAGATTTCAACAGTAGTTTAAGAATCCGCCGAGACAAAGCAAAGCACGAAGCTCGAGGTACCTACCTTTTCTCGAAGTGTTGCATAGAGTTTTTGAATACTCATAATTTGGTTTTATATTATACCAGATCAACGAAATTCTCAGGATATGATGTCAGCATACTTATTAAATATATTAAATTTCAAATCAATAGGTTTTATTCTTTAAATTTCATTGATATCTTTTAGATTCGGGTACTGTTCGAAGTGCTAGAAAGCTGATATAAGCAAGAGACATGGAACTTTTTCCCTCCTCAACCCGCTAATTACCACTAAAGTTATTGGGCAATTTTGTTAAGACGGGGGTACGGAGGGTACTAACCGAAATCCTAGTAAGCTGATATTTGGTATATAAGCTAGTATTAGTACAGATATTACAGAAAAACATTTTGTGGTAGTTTCTAAAATAGTCCTCCATATGTGTATAAGGTCCTTTCAAACAAAGTAAGCACAGAGCGCTATATTTGATAAATTTCGTATAATGTATATTTTATGTTGCCGTGTGCATTTGCCAAGTCACTGGTCACAAGAACTGAATTAACCGACTTTGTTTATTTAAATTTCATAAGTTTTTACGACAGAAGAAAATAATAGCGAGTCTGGACCTATTTTGTTAATTGTTAATGTTTTTGATGGTATTAGTAATTTAAGAACCTAATCAGGAAGACTCAAAGTGAAGGTATTTCATAAGCACCGCTAAAGATAAGTGTGATGCGCTAACATTTTATTATCTTCACTCTCAAATGCGAAATAACTAGTAAATATTTATAAGTACTTGAGATATTTACTTTACTGTAGGCCTTATAGAGGTGTCTGCACAGCAATTATTCTGCATTTCAACTTCCTCGAATAAGGTTAACATATTTATAGATAGCAATTGCAGTATTCGACAGGTTTCCCAGTGATTTCGTGTTTATGTCCGCTTCTGCTGGTATTACCAGTAAAACATGGTTGGAACTGGGTAAACCCAAACTGTAGCTACGCAGAAATTTGTTTTTTTACAGAATACAAGATTGTTCCAGTAGGGTCGGAGCTTTGGATACAATCACAAAAAAATCTTTCCTCTTTATAATATTAGTATGGCAAGAAACGGCTGTACCGATATAGTTATTTGTGCAACAAGAAGGCAAAGTTCGTATTTTCTTCGAGTGCTAATTTTGAGTCCCGAATAAGCTAAATAGTCTATGGAGACTAGATGAGGTGTTGTGAAAATTGTGACATTGGAAAAAAAAAGAGGCGAACAGTGAGCAAAACTCAATTTTGCTTCGAGCGAGAGCAAACCCTAAGCAAGATCGAATTTTGCTTACAGTAACGACTCGAAACAAAATTCGGTTTTACTCACTGTTTCCATACAACAAAGAAAATCTGTTCGAGCTGCTGAGGTGAAAAAAATATTGTTAATATTTAGAACAGTTAACACTGGTGTAAATGATATTTGACTAAGCCGCGCACCAGTGATACTGTACTAACATGATTATTAATGAGACCCAGGCTGCAAAATTTTTCATCAGGTAATCGATCTTGACAAAAATTTACACGACCACTACGTCATTTACATCCAGTATTATGTACTGAACTTAGTATTTGTAAATGACGAAAATTATATCATATGGCTTTTAATTGACTAGTTTCTATCTGAAAACAATGTTAGCTAAGGTTTCTAACAATTCATTTAAGTGTGTAAATTCGTTTAACAACCTATGCAGAATATTTATTTAGTAGGTGCCTACTGTTGCTCGGTAATTGAAAATGCACCATTTGGACTTATCAGATTCATGCAGTTGAAGGAGAGCTTACCGAGCACAATTCAGTATTTTGCTCGCACTAAAAAGAGATTGGCAACACCGCTACGGACTATATTGCCCAAAAATATAAAGAGTTTTTATTCTGCAATCATTTTAAAGATGATCTCTTGAAAATATACATTTGCTCGACCTGGGAATCGAACCCAAACAGCCGTATATTATGGCTAGTATTGGCTGGCCACTACTGTTTATCTAGACTGTTTTTATACTCACCAGTTAAAATATGTCAGCCGTTTGTTTAATAGGAAAAAAAACAAAATGTCATATTATAAAAAAAACATTTTATTAGCAAACTAACATAGGAAAGTAAAAATATAAGAAATTCATTATAAAACTGTAAACGTTGTAAAAAATTATGGTAGCTACATTTATTATATTACACGTACAGGTGTATACTGATTTAACGTGACCAGATCTAATCTGACAATACGTCGGACACTAGGCTTCGGCGAGCTGTGCTTTTGCGTCAAGTCAACAAAACCTAAGACTTTCTAAAAAAAATACGTTACCCATAGTGCGTCCAAACAGAACTTTTTAAATTGATCAAGTATTTGAATTAAGTGAAGCTCTAACTGGCCAGGTGGACTGACGACCTAAAGAAGGTCGCTGGAGGGGACTGGATGCGGAAGGCGCAGGATCGGGTGTTGTGGCGCACATTGAGAGAGGCCTATGTCCAGCAGTGGACTACGAGAGGCTAAATGATGATGAAATGATGATGATGAAGCTCTAAACAAAATACTTGATCTGTGATAAAATTATCCAAATACTAATTCAGTAGTTACTGAATAAATCTTAATACTGGAACAACATACGAAAAATTAGAACCATATTTCTTTTGAGCAAAACCAAATTTCTATATTAAGTTGATTGGACTTTCATTGTACACTAATTCATTGTTATTGTCAAAATATCAGGAAGTCAGTAAAAAATTTGCTTAACACGAATATTTGCCCAAACAATTTGCGCATTAATTTTAATAGTCATAGAATTAAAAACGTCAATACATTGACAATTGACACGCGAGTTTTAACATTGCCAATATTTGAGAGTCATGTCTATATAAGTTAGTTATGTGCGTGTCTGTCATAAAACAGGTTTAAGAAACTTGTCTTAGTTAGTCAGAAATAGACATGTGACGCAAAAGCACTGCACGTGTAGCAAAGTTTGGAAGACCTTAGTGATATGGAATCAGTGACGTAGAATGAATGGCTAGTGGACTAGCTACTATTGTAGCATCAGTGAACCAATGTGGTCGTCAACACTTAGATGTATAGATCGTAGCTAGATAGCTGCATTTAAAGGCAAAACTTTATGGTTACAAATATCCAATAAATTAGTTTCATTTCTTTGAAGCAACATACGTTGCTGGTAGGACGCGTTTATTCTCCAAAAAGTTGACGCCTTTAAACAAATTAGAGTATAACCAGAAATTGATCAGAAAATTGCCGTTTCAGAATAAAGTTATTCACCAACACTTTAATTGCCTAGCTGGTCTGCTTTAAGCCAATTTTCTTCGTCACTGTCTAATAGATAGGTATACAGATAAGCAAAAAATCACAGCTCCGGTTAATCAAATACAATTATGTTTTTGTTTTCATATTTTCTTCCACTTAAAATATCATACTAAAAATAAATAATGAAGTATTGTACAGGACGGCTCAGTATAAGGGCGAGGTGGATGACCCTCCACCAAACTCACTCGTTTTCTCGTACCACGCCCATTGTGACAAATTAAATTCAGCAAGAAGACAAAGATTAACTAAAGACGAACACTGAAAATAATAATAAATGTGTTTTTTAACTCTTTTTTTTTGACTTGAACTGTTATTAAATGAAAATTATTATACAAAGGTTTTAAGTTTTGAACATTTATAAAACATATCGCTATCCGTCATCCACGCCTCCCTTAAAACAATTCCAATTCTAAATTAAATTAAATTATTCATGCAATTACTACTCATAGAACTTACAAACGAGACATAATTATCAATAAAATCTAATAATCAACTCAGGAACAAATGCAATAAAAATCGATCAATATAATCCTTTTCATTAATAAACCATTTCAAAATAATTACGCAAAAACCAACATAATTTAATATATTACATGAATATATTAACAACCATTTCTGCACTCACATAATTTACGAAGGTAGCCATAGTATCTTAAAGTAATCTGGTAAATCTCTCAATGTTTCTTATTTAGGTACGTACTAAAACTATAAATTCGCTAGTAATCAAATACCGTCTAATGAGATACAAGTGGTAGAGTATAAAATTTACTTCGAAAGTCAACTTTTCTATAAAATTCATTCATGATACATATTTACAAGATAATGAGTATTGTTAAAGAGTTTCCTCTGGCTTTACAACTATGTATGTACTTTATTATTATATTAACGGCGCTCTCCACAAAGAGCTTTGCTAAAGACGTGTACACATAATACGAGTATGTTCCATACCACACGGTACGGTAGTTTGTGTACCTAGTCACTACTACTAGGTACTAAGATTTGAAAAGACAGTTTAGGTACAGAATTCAGTCAAAATCTTTAAAAAAATAGATAGTTGGCGTTTGCACACAGACACAAATGAAACATCTCTACTCTTGGTTATACATTAATCGATATAGGCTTTCTCATAATAGTACTAGCGTAATAAAATAAAAACTACGAAGCGTCCGTACGACAGTATTATCGGACGAAATACTTAAAGGGTCGAAACCTAGAACCAATATCATAGATCCATACACTATTGTGACAGTCAGCAGTCACACAGCAGCTTCAAGAGGCAGTGTTCGTTCACAAATAAATACTGAACATTGATATCAGTACAGTATCGCTACTGGCAAGATGCAAATGTAAAAGGCATGTAAAAAAATATAGTAGTCTAGAACAAAACAGTAAAAGCAGACGGAGTAGATAGGGGTTTGTAATTAGGGTTACAGATGAAATCATATTCATATTAAATTCAACACAACTGGTGGATTCCAACGTAGAGACACTTAATGGTACAATTCCAAAAGACAGCTAGAAGTAAATTATGATACTTATGAATTACAAATACATAAACCTATAGATACCAAAGTAAGAAACTCTATATAATTAATATCGATTTACAATATCTATTGCTATACCAGACTTGTGTTTTACCAAACATCTAAGAGATCGTTAATTTTAAAAATGGATGATTTTTTCATCCGTATTTTCAGTTACATAAATAATAGAGAATTTGCGAAGATGAATTTATTTAAGCAACAATTCGGTACAATGTAGGTAGATATATGATTTGAATCTAATGCTTAGTGGGACGGTGGCTACCATGTATGAATTATACAATACGTTTTGAAATCTAATCGAAAACAATTATAATTTATTAAGTCACAGGGAGTAGAAAAACTTAATTATTAGTTGATGAGTATTGTGAAAAAACACTTATACTTACTGCTAATATAATAACATGCTAGATTACGATGACGTAGAGACATAATGTTATGCTTTCATCTTAAGATTTATTGACAAGTAAGTTGCCACAATAAATAGTTTCAGAACAGTTTTAAAAGACTGTATATAGTGAAATAGTTTATTAGAAAAAATAGCTAGGTCGTGCAGCAATGACATTGTATATGATACCGCGAAGCTGACGTGCGGAGGCCGAAATATTATCACTTGACCTTAATTTCGGTGGTTTAATTTCAATCACGCCACATAATTGAACTCCTGTTACTATATTATCAATGTTTATTGTAATTATACTTTAATCATGTATTGTTTGGTCTCGGCATTCATGTTTAATTGCCGAAAATATTCGTTCATTTTGACTGCACATATTTATCGTTCAAATTAATTTATAAAGATACATCAAATAGGTTGTATTAACACTAGCTGTTTTATAATGTCATGGCATTTATTCTAGAATGTATACAAAGTCGTTAAACACTTTGTCATCAACTATGTTTGCCTTTCCAGTATACAGGGTGTATTTTTGAAACGGGGCAGTAAGGGCAAGTACCTTAACCGTTGCAGTTACAGCAAAACGTTCTTAAAAGACCTTCCCTAACTTTTTGGGACATTTTGAACTGCATTCACAGATTTTGTAAAAAACTTACAGTTAGCAAAAAAAATGCAAAAAGTTCAAATTTTTTTTTTTATGCCAATCGATTCTGTTTCATGTGGGGATCAAAAAACTCTATGGGACCATTTTAGCTTTCAGTACTAGAAAAGACAGAAATCGCCAAAAACGTTTCCCATACATTTCGGCAACAGAAACGAATTTCTACGATGGTCTAACTTTTTGTTATGGCCTGGAAGTGGGTAGAATTGACTGTAAAGTAAATAAAAAGAATTTTTACCCTCAAATTTCGAATTTGATTCGAAAATCTGTGTGTTATACTTAGTTTCAGCTGAGAAACTTCGTATGAGTTATTAATTAAGGATTTTCGCTAAAATGTCTTCTAATCGTGAAAAAATTGACTTATTAGAAGCGTATTTGCATTTTTTTTGCTAACTGTAAGTTTTTTACAAAATCTGTGAATGCAGTTCAAAATGTCCCAAAAAGTTAGGGAAGGTCTTTTAAGAACGTTTTGCTGTAACTGCAACGGTTAAGGTACTTGCCCTTACTGCCCCGTTTCAAAAATACACCCTGTATAATAGGGATATGCTTGTTTTTTATGCATTTAATGACATAGGTAAGTACTGACATTTTAGAATACCTAGTACTTATTATTCAGATGGTACTGATTATGCCATTATCACATTTTGATGTGTATAATATGTTATGTAGGTTAAACCAATTACAGCGAATGTACTTTACGATAATGGATGTCCAACAACATTAGATGATAATAGAGTAACAAAATCTCATAGTCATAATTAAGCATACAACTGCATTTTGCAGATTGCTAATTTTACTCGTAATATAATGAAATCATTCTCCCTCATAACATAATAACATACAGCAAATGAAAGTCTCAAATTTCATTTGATGTACATTTGTCTGACATTAGAAATAAAATAACTATTTAGATGAAATGGACGGACGCTGAAACAAAACAATGGTAATGACAGAGCAAAACGCTTGCATAGGCAGATAAGTGTCTGAAAATGTCAGTGAAACAGATTACACTGATGTCTATATTAGGTAATTACTTTCTCCCAGTGGAAGGTAAGCATGCACAATACTTTCATGCACTTTCATCTTCAAGACTACCGTTTGATGTCTAATAACAAGTACCTAATAATGGGTGGACATAAATAATGATTACCGACATAGGTGTTCGACGGTATACAATGTCTAAGAAACTATCTAAGCAGATATATAAATAATGAGAGGGCGAGGCCCTGTGTTATAAACACACGGATGGAACAAAGAAAGGCCAATTTGTTAGACGAGAAAGGGAGCACAATTTTAAAGACCGCGATTGAAACACCACTTGTATTTCTAATTTATAGCAATCTGAGGGCAATCAGGCCTCTCCCAGTATCATAGAAAGATGTAATATTGGGAATGAGAAACCGTTCACTGCGTCGCATCGTCCGATATGGATACACGAATAATGGCCGAGCCCGTCCCGAACAAGCTATTACCTTCCCATTACTAAAGAGAACATTATAATAATAGCGCGACTATTCCACTTTTTGTACAAAATGTTATCAAGATATGGCGCAGTTCTTCTGAGTAAATAGAACTGTCTAAAATGATAGTGCGGCCTTGCTCGACCAATAAAAAACATCGATATCCGAACCGAGAAAATCACAGTGCAGAGATGCGATAGATGAGCGGTGAAAGATGGTGGGTTCTGAATACTTGCTCTTTAAGTCTATTTTTTTCATTTTTAGAAAGTTCAGTCGGCCTCGCAGCGGGAGAAATTACTACAGCGCCTCAGCGACCAGTAACACCGGCACTGTACATCATTGTTCACTATTTATCTGATGCTACTTTGAGACATATCATTGATAATACAGAACGAAAATAAACTCCTGTCACATAGAGACGCGGAGTTACGTGAGTATTAAGGAACTAATATTAAATATCTACCTACTTATACCAAAATGCATTTAAAGACGTTGCTTATATGACTTCTTACGTAAACTAGTTTTATGACTAATAAATATGGAATGTAAGTCGATTTTATAATCTTGTAAAACACTTATAAGTATCTGTTCTTAGCTAAAGCTAAAATGTATACGGTAACGGGCGGAATTACATACAAATTAACAAATAAGATTAACGGCCGAGAACCTTCACATTTTCTTTCGTAACTGTCTTATTTCTCTATAAATTACTTTATTAGCACCGTACCAAATTCATCTGTGATATTTTCAGCCTTTAAGTATCGATTTAGAAAATACATGTGTTACGAAATCACCATGACAAAGTTCAATTGACTACGAAAGGGTTTGTTCGCGCACGAGGCTGTTACCTCTGCTTGGTGGGCTTGACGGTGCCGTTGGCGGCAGCGTTCTTCTGCGCTATGTGCGTCTGGTAGTGCTTGGCGAGGTGGGCCTTCTGCCGGAAGCTCTTGCCGCACAGCGAGCACGTGAACGGTTTCTCGCCCGTGTGCGTCCTCACGTGCACGTTCACCGAGTACTTATCTTTGAACCCCTTCGAACATATCGAGCAATAGTGCAGTGATCTCTCCTTCCTTGGTCCGTTTGACGTGGAGGTAGCCGCTTGAATAGCCGGGCCTGACTGAGTCTGCGACGTCGGCGGCGTATTTTTACTTGGCGGTCTTTTTGGGTGTTTTTTGCTGCCTGGTTTTGTGCTCGTCACGGTTGGCGATGCTGTTACTATTTGTAGGTGCGGATTCAACTGGACCTCCCCGGCAGGGATCATTGTCACTAGTTCACCATTCACGTGATGTATGTTATAGACACTCCGCGTTGGGTCTAATGGTTCTACGGTGCAGAAAGTTTGTACAGACTCTCCTAGTTCTGTAGCTATCCTTTTTAACTTTTCATAATCTTCAGGATAATTGGAATCTAGTCTTGATAATAAAATATCATCTACACTTTGTGTCGATGAAGGGTTTTCTCCGTTTGACACGATGGTAGTGTTTGGATCTTCTAATAGTATAGAGATATTTAACCGACTTGTCGGCGGAATAGTCATAAGGAGCTCGTCTTTATTGTCTTGGTACATAGATGGGACATCAGGCTTGTTATTATTTGTAGCGATGACACCTTTAATGTCACTATGCACATCAACTTTAGAAACTGGAGTTTTTACAGTACTATATCTAATGAAAGCTTTACCCTGTAGCGCACTTCTCAGCAACGATTCGTTCGTTTCTGGGTTTTGATTAGTGATTTTCCAATCATTGTTATTGTTATTGAATTCTACTTGACTGTCTAATAAAACTGGCGATGTAATCAGAGATGAACTATGAGAATCGTCTTTTTGGTCGTTACTCTGGAACTCACTATCATCGTAGCTACTCGAGTAGGGTTCAACTTTTACTAAATTATTCGTCGTCAAATCCGGGTGTTGGCTTTCTGAATCACCTTCTTCATAGTTGAAAACTTTTGGTAAATCTTGATTAAAGTCATTGGGGAATCCATTCATATTTAATATACTCTCAAGATCTAGTGAGTTGTTTGTCTCGAGGTCTGTTGGACTGGACATTGACACGTCTTCGTCTTTACCCCAATATCGGTTCGAATTGTTATCATTCATGTCGTGATTGAGTACTGTCAGTGTGTATATTTGTCCATCTGTGTTGTTAATTAATTTATTGGAAATAGTCGTGTCTGTACAGGGATGTGTACCATTAATATCGCTTTCTTGGTTCCAGTAGAATTTGTTGAGATCCTCTAACATGGTATTATCCAAGCGATCCCGATCGCGGTCCACGTTCCAAATAGAGTCGAAGCTCTGCAATGTGGTAGACGTGGTGGCGGTGGCCATATTAGAGTTGGCACCGACTTGCGCGCTGGTCACACTGAGTAAGCTGTTGTTGTTCTGTTCTTTGGGCTCTTCCGAGAGCAACGGGTTTGACCTCGAGTCGGGTGATTCCATGAACACATTCACAGAACGCATTTGTTGTTTGTACTGAGCATCAGTAACCTCATTGGACGTCACGAAATCAAAGAAATCCGACTTTGACAGTTCTGGGGCAGTGGCCGTCATGACTACCGTTTCATTTACAACCGAGGACGATAGTTCGGTTCGTTCGCCAGGCAGTTTTGCTGCATCAAGGTCTCAGTGTTCGCGTTCAGTTTGTCTTTGTACTACAATAATTATATCTAAATTTAAATAAGTGAATAACCCGGTATGACTTGTACTTTATTGGCAGTCGCTAGAGCGTCGGTAACTGATAGTGCAGGTGTGCGGGGCGGGGGCTGGGGTGCTACTCGGACGTGCCCAACGTGCTCGAGTCAATCGGCGGACCAATCGAGTGTGCGAACTTGATCCGAACGTTCCTTTTTCCCATTATTCACCCCAACCCTATTCCTTGCGGTGGAGAACTTAGATAGCGAGGCTTTCCACTGGGAAGATGCACTCGGCCATACTATATTCCATGATTTCTGTGAAGGTGCTCGAGGGGGAGTCGATCTGAAAAAGAAAAAAAAGACCACTTAATAATAATAATAATTATTATACACGTAAATCTATTGCAATCTTGGGACAAACAAGTAACAGCATATTATTATTAGTATCGAATAGTTTGTTGTAAACTATATCCGTATCGTATCTGAATGTTTAATGTATAAGCTTGGTGCGAGTCTTTAGATCCTGTACGGAATCAGGGCGAGCGAGTCACGCGTCGTGCCTATCAGGCGTCACGTAGCGCCCGCGCAGGCCGGCCTGCGACCGACTCTCAGAATATCAAAAAATAAAATTGAACATAACATTTTATTAAAACGCAAGCAGAAACGAGAACATCACACGGTTTATAATTCTAGTGGTTGTCTAAATACTTTCTACTTTATCATACACATTTCGACATCCTTCGTTTTGTTAATTGTACATACTCGCTTAAATTAAAACGTTGAATTGGTGTTATATTTGCAGCGGAGTGCCCAAGCGGCGCGTTGTTCGATATATCTGGCTACATGTAGCATGTCGTAAAATGAGAAAGGTCTGTCAATCGACACGACGAATTGGAGCAAGCGCGAGGGACCGAAACACTCGATATTATATTTCACCTGACAGTTGATACAATGGTAACTCGCTCATATTTGAAGAAATATTATTTACGCCCTGTATACTTTACACATACTCGTCTGTTCTGTATAATGATATTAAATAATTAGAAGCTTGGATTATGTCCTAGAGAGTACGTACATACAACAAACGTCATGTCACGTATTAGTTCAAGGGTTATGAGAATTCAAATATTCCCAGAGCCTTTGAGAACAATTAAAATAAACCAAACTTATTGTTTCATTTTTGATAATGTAGTTTGTATTTGAATTATTTGCCAGCTCAATTAGTTAAAAAAAATATAAGCATGTTTAGATAATAATTATTGTAGACTTTACTAGTGTGGAAGGGCTTATTTTAGTGCGCAACTTCAGTTAGTAAGTCTGTAATAACATACTTAGCAAGCAATTGTTTGCTACATTAATAGTATCAACAACTTATTTTTTTTACAATCAATTATAATGGTTAACCAAGGCGACATCAATTACTTATTCTGAGCTGTGTTTTATAACTGTTGTTAAGTATAAAACGGAATGTAATATCTGTGGCCAATAAAAGTTTCTGGAACGAATCTTTAATTGAAACCGATGACGTTATTTTTTTTTCAATGTTTGCAGTTTTAGTATTCACGCGTGCATTTTTAATATCTTTGAATTTCAGCTGTTATGGAATCGAATCACTAATTATACTGCATTCAGCTGATTGCACGGTTCTAGAATAATATACCTAATATATTTTTTATAAATTTATAAACAATTACGTTTTTTGCTAGATCTAAATAAATGACTACTGAAGTATAAAATAGATGAGTCTGGTAGTAAATATCATAGATAAATGTCAGTATTCTCTTGCAAGCTAACTCGTAAAATTCTAAATTCAATCAGTACTTTACTTCGTTGCCACACAAAGATATTTTAAACTGCACTAAATTGTATACAACCTGTCATTATTTTAAGCGAAACACTAAGTTAACATGCGAAATAGTTTCATAATCATAACTGAAGTCGTTGTTAAAAATAGTGCTTTTGACATTACTTAAACCCTATTTCACAATAGTTAAACGGTCGATGTGGATTAACTCCAAATTGCTTATAGGAAAATTACTGATAGTTCTAAATACGTAAGTGATTGTTATAAAAGCAAAAATATGGCTTATAAATTGGTAGCTTTTAAGTCTGAAACGTGCAGTTGTAGATGTAGTGGGTAATCCCGCACTGGTAGGTAGAGATGCAGGTAACCATTATAGTTGTCTGTGCTAAGGTCGCCGCAGCGGTTTTTCTGAGAATCTGGTCTCGTAATAGCTTCGTAAGCTATTAACTTAACCGATAAGCGTCGATTATTGCAATTGGTTCGAGTCTCGTATTCGCAACACAGAAACTAAATAGTTTTTAGCGAATCATTGTAAGCATATTGTGCATGCAGATTGTAATAACACTTAAAATTCGGTCTTTTATCGCCGAGCCGATTTGCTGTCTTTATTTTTGGCAAGTAATACTATTTTATATATACCCTATAATAAAACCACATATCACATGGCTAGATATAGCTCTGTTCGTAATACGAAAGGCTTAAGGTGTGGTTATCTTTACGGATGATTATAAACTCCAGTTAAGTCAACATAATGAGCATACGGGCTGAGATTCAAATAAACCTAATTGCGATCGATTAAGAAACTAATGAAATAATCGAGTAATAAACGGTTAATAGTAGTATTAATCGTGAAGTAGGATATTTGATGAGTTAGCAGCAGTGATGGCGATGGCGATGCCGGTGCGGCATGTGGGTTAACGATGTTGCGAGTGTTGCGACACCCCACCGCTCTGATGTCGGTTGCGCTGCGCAAACAACCAAGCTCACACAACCATTGGTTTCCTTATGTTTTTTAACTGCCCGGGTGAAAAAAAAAGGTAACATTTTTTTTTATTTGCACAGAAAACATCAAACAGTATTTGTTGCAAAATATTTTTATTAACAACAAAAATGTTTCAAACTATTTCATTCAAACAGCACGATATCTTACTTTAGGTATAATTAATTTAGGTCGATACCTTTAATTAACGCGGGTAACCGTGCCCGATATCAGCACAATGCGCGACGTTATCTCGGCGATCTATCGGCTGATGTCTACAAATTGCGTCGTATTTACTACAAAAATAAACGAACAATTAACTGTGAAGTTTCGATGTGGCGATAATGGTTAGCCGCAGTGTTTGACGGCAGCGCTGCAGCGGTGGGATCGCGAGCCTGCGAGGGCCACGGCCCACTGAGATTGGGATCGCGATACGCCCCGGCCACAATGTGACGCTTTTAATTGGACGTTTTACATAGAATTGATTCAGAATAAAGCCAAACACGCTGCTGGATATTTTATACCATTCAAGGCGAAGCACAACACGAATAGCCGCGATCCAACCGCAACCACTACGACGATGTTGTTTACTTAATTATTTAATTTGAGATTCTATGATCACAGTTTCCGTGAATTGTATTTTTATTGCAAATAAACATTGAGTCATAGTGGGTATTCTAAGATGACTATAATTTAAAATTGTACTTAGTCATATTTATTTAAAACTAGCTCGATAAGTAAAAGACCTAAACTGTTGTATAAAATAAAGTTAAAACAAACAAAAGATATCCGTAATTAATAAAAATAAATGCTCGGTATGTTATCAATCCACATAAAATAATCTGATAGATAGTTAACTACTTTCATATTTATTCACCTTTTAAACCTCTGGACTTCCACAAATAATTCAAGACCAAAATTAGCCAAATCGGTCCAGCCGACCTCAAGCTTAAGGACGGCTGGAGATTTCATTTTTATATATATATAGAAGATATAAGATAGATAATGTCCAAGCTTGAGTAGCTTGATTATTCGGGTATAACATAGGTAACTAAATAAATAAAAATAAGAATTAGATTCTGTAAATTGACTTTGGTGCCAAACTAAGTATTTTTTTAACATCTCGAAATCAACAACTACGAAGTAATAAACATCAAAGTATCTAATCATTAAAATAATGTTATCCTCGGCTATCAGTGAAATCGTTTCTACTCGGCGGTATCGTCGATCTATTTCATATCAATTAGTATAAGCTAGTAGCCGTAAATGGCTGGTTGCACAGCCGCTCGCATTCCAGAGCGCGTACTTCGCGACCTTTGACATTTAGCAGAAGATGACCGCGTCTTCGCACAGCCTTTGATCCCTCATACTCTTGCAATTTTATGCCAGATTATTATAACGAGTTGGATAGCAGTAAAAGTGAAATTTCATGATGCAGGTACCACTGCCGGGCGTTACTGTAACTCGAATGACACGCGGTTAATTGCGGTTAATGCAATTAAAGGGCTCGGCTCTAAGTTCCGAAGAATCTCTCGTGCACGAAAGTTTACGTTTCTAAGCAATTATTGATTATTGCTGCTAGAATTATGCGTATACTCTTTTCTACAGTAACCAGTACTAATGAATTAAAGGCTTCACTCTTCTCAGTCCTAATTAATAACAAAGTTAAAAGCTTACCAAAGAACTTACAGTTATGTACTTTCAAAGTAAAGAATAGTGTAGATATAACATTGATATAGTGAAATCAGTAAGGTTATTTTAGCAAAGCGACCTATGCTGATGATTATTGTATTAAATCATTAAATACGAATTCTACTGCTACTCCTATACAATAGTATTTAATAAAAAAAAGCAACTATTGACCGTCGAAAGAAGCACGTGTAATATTGATGCAATGTTTTTGCAATTCAATTACAACGGTGTTAATTAATGCTTGGAACCTCGTTGAAATAATTAATTCGGTAGTTAATAAACGTGGTCTAACATAGTAGTAGGAGTCTTATAAATGCCAATATAGGTCGATTGCGGTTTACACGCTGATTTATGGCATCTGGTAGACCGGTGGCTACGCAAGGATGCACAATCTAGTCGTGACATTATAGCGGAGATCACTTGATTCCACGCAACTAGAGTGCGTCGAATTCTGACGTAAAATATGGCTACTATTTATATCGAAGAGTTCCCACGCGATGCGATCCGAGAACTGCGCAGACGCCGAAATGATTGGACGCATGCAAATGTCGTGCAGATAAGTACATTTCAATTATTTTGAATATTTAAATAAATTTTGACGCTACAGCTAAATATCCATTCAAATTGATACCATCTTGCCACGTACATTTAACGCGAAAAGCAAAATACACGTTACAATTCCACGGGTGCTATTATGTTCTATTGAAAACGGTATCTGAGATGCTTTTAAAGTCGTTTTATTGTCGTCGTCGAATACAATAACATTTGCCTAATATTGCGAACGGTCTCTACTTTCTATTCGATATGATATTTAAGTATCAAATATGTAGAGGATGTTTTTATCTGCGGGTATGATCGTTAGCTATAATGAATGAGACGATTGAATTCTGCATTTCTATGCGAAGGTGTGCCGACCTGTCGGTCGGGTTTAGCGCGATGCTCGATTAGGAACCAAATTATACTGTGATGACCGCTTTGTCCCGCTAACAGCTAAGCGCATCGGACTAATTAGAGACATCATTAGTCTAGA
The DNA here is from genome assembly GCA_905147285.1 of Hypena proboscidalis. Lineage (NCBI taxonomy): Eukaryota > Metazoa > Arthropoda > Insecta > Lepidoptera > Erebidae > Hypena > Hypena proboscidalis. The sequence goes on along the minus strand of LR990128.1, from coordinate 12,996,010 downwards.
TTACGTAATAAATAGTAGATGGGAGCATTTCATTCATGAACCGAATTTGCACATCAATTTTAGGTCGTTAAAATTTTTAATTATATTGTCCATTGGAGCTGTATAATTTTATGAATCTTTTAGCATTTATCTTATTCTAATCCTAACTATTCAGAGAACTTGTTTTATGAAACCATTTAAAATAGATGCACTGCAAATATTTTAATAGTAACAAGACATACCTCGTTATAAAGAACTTTTATCGTGACAGTTTCTGTAAATACATCAATTTAATAAAAATCAGTAACATAATCATGGCATTATTTATGTAAATATTAAAAAGAAACAGCACTCATTGAATCATGCTGCAAATCCAAAATAACGATGGAAAATGTATTGGTTATTTTCCATACTTAAAAACGCTTTAGGTATGCACGTTACTTACGCATACGAGTTTGCGTAGAGCGAGCGTCAATCATTTTGAAATAAGCCATGATTGGCCTACATCACAGGTGCACTCACAAAAAAGAGAAACTGCAGTGTTGCAGCGTACGAAAGAAAATCTTATTATCGACATAAGGGGCGATATTCGAGACGGCCGTCTGCTCCAGTTACAGAAAACGCTCCCTCCGATTTGGATCCGGTTCGATCTGGTTTCGTGCGAACCTACCTTCACTCTCTTATGGTGTTTTAATCACTGTTATTTATTTATTATCACTTATTTATTTATAATCACTGTTATTTACTTATTGCAGACAATATAGAGACTAAAGTCCATATTGTTAAGAAATAAAATGCAACCACTTCCGTCCAATTTAAGCTTCCTCTTGGCGGATCACTCTGGATCGTGTTCTGAATTAAGGCAGATCTGCATTCCCACAGTAAAAAAAGATGGCAAAATATACCTCGCACATTCGCGGTGAATAAAATTAAGGACAGCGTATCGTCATACACAACGTTAACTCTGTATGTAGTTACTTCCAAGATTTATTCAGCAAGTTAAATCTTTAGATTATATTCCTATCTATTAAAATATCTTTCTACACATATATCTTTCTATAGGACATTCCAATAACAATAAATGAAAGAAGAGTCTGTCCTCCTATTATAATAAAGTACTCTGTGGTCTGTCCTAAAACCATTTTGACGTGTTGACAATAATAATTGACGTTCCGAGAAAAAAAATCTAGCGTTTGAAAGACATGCCAAACCTCTTTGATAGTGAAAAGAAATGAAAATATCGACTAATTGGTCGTTAGCATGCACGTTCGATTAGCAAAGCGTGCTAATATAATACGGAGGCAAATAAGTGTTAATGTTTAGATAGATGTTTACATTTGAAAATGAAAGTAGCACCTGGCGTACTATTCTTTTTGTATAGTTTTTCTAATATTCAACTACGCGGCCTTTTATGTCACGGTTCATTTCGATGCTTTTTGCACGTCACTGCCTATTTCATGCATACAATTTTTGTAAATATTACAATAAAGGTTGGTTCACATTTTGTACACGCGATGTAGTTAACAAGAAAGTTTTAGCTCCTAAACCGGATATCAACTGGATTTCTTTTTTGGTAGTTTCTGCTAATTTGCTTCTTGTAATTGAACGTGTAAGCAGTCAATTATTGCTTCTGGCTAATTGTAACCGGTAGCGGATTTAGTAATACATGCGTTATGAGATGTATGGACGTGAGCTGAATTGATGACATGACAATGCATAGTCTGAGTAACACTCTATTACTGTGTTTGATGTTTGTGTTTGTGTTTGTGTTGTGCATTTTGCTGTAACATACAGAGAGCAAAAGTCAATGTGATTATTCGTTCACGTATTGATCTGGGTATGAATAAACTAGTTATTGCGGCTTGTAGGTTGCCATTGGGGAAGTGGAGTTATGGCGTGCATAAACGTTAATGTTTATACGACCACATATACCTGCATTATTAGGTATATGATAGTCGTATAGCTAACAATGTTGGTATATGTGTCTCAGGTATCTATTATGTTAATATTAAGCATATGTTCTGAGCTTGCCGGGCTTTGAGGAGCTTTATTTCTGCAAATAAGCTTGGCAAATGCGTTTTCTCAAAGATGTTTAATAGTAAATAATTTCAATGACTTGTTTTTGTTGCGTTTTTTTTTTATTAAAACATATCTTGTGGCAGTGGTGTACAACGCCCACATTTCACCTGTTATGTTTAGGTCCCATGGGATAGGGTAGAAGATAAACCTACCAAAATCCACCGGGCCCAATTTCAACTCCGTGCTGCTATTGTAAATTTCCTGATGGAAAGTTCACAAATAACACTTTGCCCGACCCGGGAATCAAACCCCCGAGATCTCGCGGTGAGAGGCGCATACGCTAACCACTAGACCATAGAGGCAGCTTCAACAAAAGTCTTCTCGCTAACATCCAAATTTTTAAAAAACCTGCTTTTATTCGTCTATACCTCATAATTACTGTATTTTATTTATGATCATCATTAATACTTAATTTGTAAATTGATGTCAGATTCGCGTGGTGAAATCTAGCACCAACCCATCCGCTGACGGTTAAATATTATAAACATTTGCAATACATTTAATAAGTAGGGGCTTGCAGGCAATTACTATCCGATAGTAACTCTCGCGGGCCGGCGATGTCTCTCACGAATTCTAATGAAGCTCATCTGTATTATTGCAAACCTACGACGCAAATTTGTTAACAAACTCGAGAGAACGAACACTACGGCTTTATCTTTAACCTACCGTCAAAAGGAATGTTTAAAAAAGATTTCAGTGGAATTTACCAGGAAACCGTAAAAGTGAGCGTCACACTTTTGTGTCGATTTTGTAGTAAGATTAGGCCCTAAAATTCCTGAATCGTAAGATATAATAGAGTAAGATCCCAGAGCAGACAGACATAACTTATTTTCACACGGATGAAACCTGAAGTTTTCGGTAGCGTCTCGTGTGCGTTGACACCTGGGCAAGTCTTATTCTTAGTCAATTCTTATTTTCAGTTACCTTTCTCACCTGGTGAGAAAGGTAACTGAAAATAAGAATTATTTAACTTAAATTCACATGGCTGATTTTTATATATGTCATGTAGAATATTATTTTAAAGTAATATCATAAGTGTCAGACACTTTTGATGGACCAGAGCTTCTGTCAGACGCTTTTAAGCTACCATGTCCATCCGTGTGAAAATAAGTTATGTCTGTCTGCTCTGGGATCTTGGAATATAATATCGTAGTCGTCTGATATAGTTACGAATCTGCAATCGTTTGTACTACTCCCCCACTAGTTCCTTTATCACTGCGGTGTCCACAAACATACATACCACACACACAACGCACACCCAGAGTCGGAACAAATGTTTGCGGATCACACAAAGATTTGTATTTGCTGCTTCCCATGAAATGTTCTAGACGCCTACTACATACGTTAAATCCATAAAAATATTTATATTTATAATTATGCGATAACCTACGTAATCCAATCAAGCGGTAATCAATCACAACCATTTTTTTATGCACGTATCTAATCAATTGCAAATAAAATATGCAAATATAGATGTAATATAGTTAAAAGAATCACGGAAGAGGTGCATCTACGTCTTTCGTGTTATTGAATAATGACATCATTCTAAATTATTTTATACGGTATTCGATTGTGTAAAAGCTGAACAATGTTTTAGATATTATATTTTATATGTGTTTTTATAAAAAAAACCTATAATTCCAATTTATTAGGGTCATGATCTGGTAGCTAGTAGCTACTAATTGAACAAAGATTTGAAGATAAACTCATTATATTGAGATTTTATCTACTTCTATGCATTAATACCAGAGATAATTATAGTGACCTATTGGATCAACGGGGATGCAGTCACGGGCCAAAGTTGGTGCTTCCCACTAAATAATGATAACAAAATGCATTATGTGCATTACCTACAGAGCGTAAGTACCTTCAGAAACAAATGTCTGATGTTCCTGCAGTAGCAGTATCTACTTACGACAAGAAGTGCTCGTAAACTAGCATGCTGTTCGCTTTCCACGGTGCAAATGACTTCAGGTTAATAATTTTCAAATCGTGATCTCACATCAATTTATTTCACCATTAATAGTTAGTCCTTATTTATAGGTATTATCACGTCTATCGGTGGTGTCGTAACGCCGCAGTTTAACAGCATTTGCATATTCCGCCGTGTCGATACGGAGCCGTGTACGACATGGAGCGAACCGCAAATAATTACAATTCACAGGCTTTATATTCCGTTGAAACTACTTTTCGGACGATAACTGCTCGATATTTATTTGGTGCATGTTTTAAGATACTTTATCTACACCCATGCTATAAATCCTCTATAAACGTTCTTGAAACAGTTAGCTAATTGCCAACATTAAAACAGCCAGTGTCATAATAACCATTATAACACCCAAACGGGTGTTATAATGTTGTACTGAAATTCATTATGCAACTCCTTTTTTACTCATCGAACAGCCACATTCTCATGGCATCTTTATGAATTTCAAAAAAAGAACATGTCATGCACGCGCGTTTCACTACCACAGCGCCGTAATTTAAATAAAAACTTATTCGAATTTTTGAATTGACGTCGTATCCCGCCATTTTTGTTCAATAATAGTATTGAAAAAATACTTTTTAATAATTGTACGATCCAAAATGTAAATAATTATTACAATAAATAATTATATTATTACCTATACATAGTTTTTTTGTATTAGATACTCACTAATTAAACTTTCCATGAATTTACATAGAGTTCTTACAACACTGTACCCTAATACCCTATGGTTTCAGAACATTTATAGAGGATTCATATCATGGGTGTAGATAAAGTCTTGTATGCAACTGTTATAATTAGGTATTAAAACACTCATGTGATACTATTATCACACTCGGCTTCGCCTCGTGTGATAAACCCACACTCGTGTTTTAATACCCCTCATTATAGAACAGTTGCATAAATAACTATTATACAGGTACTTTTGTTACCCAAAAAGTACACCGAAGGACGGCTGGAAACTATAACCATTGTACACAGTGTACAGGATAAAAAATATAAAATATAACCGAAATAGCCATGTTAAGATGTCTCGCCAATGCCTAATGTACTTATTTGGAACATGGCAGCTTGCTACATTTGCAGCTGTTATTTTTGTTTACTTTTGTTAGTTTTATGACATACTAAGCAAACTCCATAGCAACAACTGTATAATAAGCATTTGGCCGTTTGGTATTTATTTTAGATGGCTTTGTCTGTTAGTTATCATCTTGGTAATTCCAAATACCTACTTGATTTCTTACAAAAAATATAAATTATAATAATTAAAGAAATCAAGAAATTAATAACATTTTTATGATGACAGAATTTCAAATGTTAAATGCCGCACATCGACTGATTATGGAAGAGTAAAGTTACCCAAAACGATTCCTTATACATTTGCAATTTCTCTGTCAGATTTGGGATTTTTTGGTGTTGTCTTTTTCCCTAATTATTATGTAGAATTTTCGACCAAAAATTTTCGCACCTAGAGATTCAAAATCATGTTCCTAGTCACTTAAAAGTATAACCTTATTTTCGCTCTTTTTTGATTTTCTTATGACTTGTAAAATTGTTCCAAACCCGAATGTTCCGATGTGTGGCAATCTTGAATGATATTTTTTTACAACCGTGGTCTCAGAACCACGTACTGAATCGTAACGCGTAACGATATTATTAACATCCTGTATAGACAAGTACAATTTGACTCCAAGTGAGCGTGGCCGGTGGTCGTAGTTGTCACCGGTAGCGTGGTCACAGCGGCCGGACCGTGGACCGTGGCAGCCTGCTTGGCGGATGTCAGGATGATCCAGATTCAGGCGATCCTTTCACCCACAGCCTTGAGTGCCGGGACTGACCATTACCGACGCACCGCTCGTAATGCCCTATCGATTAACATAGATCGGTACTAAAAGATTTAGTGCCAGTTTATAGACTACACTATTGTGTTCGATGCATTTACGATATGTTCGGCCGTTTGTAAATTGGGTTAGCAAATGTTAGGCCAGTCCCAGGCCATCCGATGACGAAAAATACCGGACATGTACACCAATTAAAGCCGGCGACGAATTCACGAAGCGCAGCGGCCGCGACGTGACGCGCTCTTTTGCAATTTAAATCAATGGACAACATCGTTATTTCCCAGTTAATGGATATCTTAATTGGTCGCCGTTTTTTTCTTCTTATATTGCCCTAGGTCAGATATCAGGTCAATCGACTCCAATGACATTCAATCAGAGATATAATAACGTCTAGAGCAACATATTTACCACTTTTGGTCTAGGTCGCCATTACCGGCAGATTTTTACACTCTAGTGTGTAATTTAGATACATTTAACTGATCTTTGATGGCCCTAATAAGTGTAGCGTGGTCTCTAACAATGAAAGTACTTACAAAAGATCTATGTCAAACATGTTTATTTAGACTTTTTACCAAGCGTTTTCCTGTTACCAAGTGGAAAAAAAACAATTCTTCACTTCAACCAATTTTATGGGTATTGAGTTTCATGAAAATTCCAGATAAGAAGTAGAGTCAAGTTACATTATTGTGCCAAAGTATTTTCATTAACTTGATAATATCACTTCCTTAAATAAGTATGAGTTTTTAATAGTGCAGTTTTCTACAGTTATTTTAAGTTCCTGGTAGAACATCTTCAAGTGAACCTATAAAAAATGGTATGTCAATCGCTATTTGCGCGTACTTTCGTAATGAATACGGCAATTAACATTACAAGAAATGCACGGCCAAGCGTCACCGCGGCTGCCAAAACCAGAATTACACTTTTTAATTGAAGGGTTCAATACTTTGGAGTTGTTGATCAAGGTAATTGCGGCAAGTTTCGAGTGAAAACATATTTTAATAAATATTCTTTCGTTAAGGTGCTCTACATATTGACATTTTAAAGAGTATCGAACTGGGCTCTGAATTAAATATTACAAAATAAGCTGTTTCTTATCGATTCTCGTTTATTTTGGTAAGTGGATTTTTTGGTGATTTATAAGAAATGTAGACGTGTTGCTAATTGAAGAAATAAACCGATAGAAAACATGAATCTAAATTTAACTTTAGTATGGTAGAGGTGCTAATATTTGCAAGCTTGGGCTTTCTGTTTTTGTGTGATTGGACAAAAAAACATCCTATATTAATTTGAGATAAATCTGATTCTGGGTCAAAACAAAACGAAATCATGAAACAGAACCTATAGTGGCAATTAAATACTTCACTTAAAAAAATGTAAAAAACCTTATATTATATGAAATAAATGCGGTTTACACTATTTTTATTAGATTTTATGTTTATTGATATTAATATCTACATTCGACATTCAGTTGTATATTGAGGTTCTTTTACAAAAACCTTGAGGTTTGTGTTCCTCCTGTCCCTTGTCAAAAAATGTTTGGATTTTTTGCATTTCCTGTTTACCTAGAGACTTTAAAATAGCAGTATAATATTTATACTTTCAAATTATACAATTAACGATTCACGCAGGTAGGTTAAGCGAGTTATGTGATACCTACTTGAGGTTTTTGATTTGATTCTTTTACGAAATACCAATATTCCAAAATGAAAAATAAAAAACCAGATTTTTGCCTACTAGTGGTTTGTTTATTCATAGTTGACTAAACGTAGTTTTCATTTATTTCCTTACTGTCAAAGATAAGCTAAAATAAATGAAGAATATTAAAGAATGTGACTCACAACTTCATGTTTTAAAATTTGAGAGCTCATATCCATCATAATCCATAATGTATGTACGCTCTCACTGATCTCATTGTTAATATTTTTACGAAAGTGATTGAATCTCAGTAACTGTATATTAGTAAATTTTAAACCAAGAACAAATAATAATAATCATTTCATATTTTCTGTTACCACCATAACGCGTAAAATGAAAAATTGAAGATACTACTTTTTGAAATCCAGAATAAATTTCATTGAAACGGTTGTTACTTTTTATCTTAAAGGTTTTTTGCTAGGAAGTATTTTGGATCATCACGTATGTGCAATTTACGATTTCGTATGGATGTTATGCTTTCAGTGGGATAATAACTCTATTTGTGGTACGGCTGCATATGCGCCGGTCCTGTACCTCTCGGCCAAAATATATGTTACAAACACACTACACGGAATATAACTAGATTTATTATAACACAAGTCAGATTTATTATAGCACCTTCACTTTGGCTCGAATATGACAGCGTTGCTTGGAAAGATTTATTGTAATTTGCTTCATAAAATGAAATTGATAAAGCAAACGTAATGCTGTAGTGACGTATTTAGATAGCAATATTCTCACTCATGCTATATATCGACTAGTATATTATGATGTATCAATATAACAAACACAACAGGGGTGCAATCAATCCATAACCTTTTAAGCCAAGTATCAAGTCATTTCTATATTATTTACATTTGTTTATTCTTTCATTATTTTAAGCTACCGACGCGTCGTCAATATGTCCCAAAAAAGTATGATGCAAAATAGGATTAAGACTTTGAATGTTACATCGAAGTTTTTCCAAACATAACCTTTTACCCAATGTGATAAGAATGGCTCTTACTTAATGTTTATAAAACTCTATACTACTTATTTCGCTAAGGAAAGACTGCAAGAGTGCTTTTAAGTCAGCGTGTCACCTGTCGCAACAAAATAAACAGTTGCAAAGTCTTCGTAAATACTTCAATGCAAAAAATTAGAATCACAAATGTGTGTTAATATTTACTTGTGGAGAGGGACATAATTCAATCGAAAGCGGGAAGTTTAGCGCATTATTTATGCGACGGGAGTGACACCTGCAACCCGATGGAGTAGGTACGCACTGCGATTACTGTACAGCACAGATGGTGTGTTGGTTTTAGGTTTAATTTCTGTTATTCATTAGCTAAACTAGCAGTGGATAAGGTATTGAAAATGAAAGTACTCGTGAGAAATACAAATGGCAGATAATAAAAGTATCTAAAATTATTTTGAAACAGATAACAACAATCGATTATAGTCGAGTCTGTAGTCTATAACCTACTAATCGATTTAATGAAATGTAATGTAAACAAAGTCATTATCTATCTATTTTGTTACAATTTTCGAACATAAATAAATAAAATGGCATATTTATAGCATGAAATTGACATAAACACCATCCTTATGCCATTTTGTTAATTTTTGTGGTGGAGTTAGAACAAAAAAGGTTAAGAAAGTTATATTTATCGCAAGAATGATTGGTACAGATTATAGTAATAACTGACATATGAAAATTTAGCTCTGCATTTTTTGTGACTTAGTATAAGTATAATACTACTATATACTCCTATAAAGGAATATGTATGTATAATGATAAGTTTAGATATAATTTTGTTTTCGGTGACGGTATATAATAATGAATTTACTTAATGCTATATCATGTAAGTGGCTTTGTCTTTTTGAGAATAAATGATTTAAACCTTATTATATGCGCCTTCTGTGTCATATTATACGAAACGAATCATATACGATTCTCGGTGCGGCTCGGTTGTTACACTGATGCACATTTGTGATAAATTAGATACGCCACACGCGGACCAATCTCTGCGTTACTAATCTTTGCGAAATACTCGCTGTATCGTAAATTGTTCGGGGATTAGTCTATTAAATATATTCAGCTACAATGACTTTTTAGATGAGTTAGTAGACTGCAAATATTCATACATCTTGCATTCTACCAACTCATAGTGTAAACAAAATCCTAAACTGTCTTTTAATTATTAGTAGCAGTTTACCTATTGACATAATACACTTTGACATAAATTGCTAGAGACTATTTCCTGACGGAATAACCACATTAAACCTTTTTTAACCGACTTGAAAAAAGGAGAAGTTTATTTTTGTTAGGGCGAAGCGATTAATGATTCTATTTTTTTTAAGCTGGTGCTTCCCGTGTGGTCCCCAATCTGGTCCAGTTCTGACAATGGCACCCATGAGAAAACCATATAAGTCTAAAATTATTGTATTTTTGGACAATTATTTTCACTCGAGATTGGAGTTCCCACGGTGAGTAGTAACATACGCTAAGTACTAAACCTTAGGCAGACATATAGATAATATTAATATTCTTGGAAGTAGCTTTTAATTATTAATTTATTTATTTATTTAAAAAAATGAAAGACTTACAGCTAAATTAACAGAATTGTATATAGTAGTATGGAATCTGGCAGCTTTTGTGACTTTACTACTCTACAGATACCGTTAGTGGAAGGCAGTATTTTTGTTTTTTAAAAACAAAATAAGAATATGCAAATGTATACATTCTCATGGTTCATATCAGCTGTACAAATTAATTTAATTACTGGCAGTACTTATTAAGATTATATCAATTAATTATTCGGATAAGAATTACTTTGCTTTCTTTTTTCCTATCGGTATATTCTGTTCAATTTATATTGCCCTATAAAGCCATAAAAATAAGAAAATATAATTATTTTTCAGAGGCGAATAATTTAAATTCTTTTTTAGCCTTTGCCCGCTCATAAAAATTGTAACTATGCCCCGTTTCGGAGCGAATGAGGTGTCAATAGATTCGTTACAATAGCCTAGATGAAATAAGCTATATAAATTTTATCAAAGTTATATACAACGACGTTTGAATGTCAGATTCTCATTTAGAAAAACAAAGATTGTGATAATTGGTTTCTAATTAAAGTCCTGACGAGACACTACTAATGGCAGTTTGACCTGTGTGCTTGACGCCATTTTGTTATTGTCAAATGTGTGGTTTGGGCGTGTTTTGAGTGACTGTTATTGAGAGTCATTTGTATGGTTCCGTAGTACCTACAAGGAACCCTTATAGTTTTGCCTTGTCAGTCCGTCAGTCTGTCTGTTTGTCCAGACTATTCGTGCTAAAAAGCTGAATCTGCATTAATATGTATGTAAAAAAAAATGGTAGAATAGGATCTTGATTTTTTTTATTCGATTACCTCCCCTACATGTTACTTGATCTATTAGCAGATCAATTTACATCAAGATCGGTAAGTAGTTTTAAAACTAATTTTGTGCAAACTAAATGTAATTCCTCTTAATGTTTGTGAGCATAACATATATTTTAGCTAATACTTTCAATAAGTTGTATACTACTATTGGTGTAGAGGGCGCTTGGGTATTAATTTCTAATAAAAGGTGTAGAGGAGCGTAGGGGCTCGTAGCCATTCAGAGGCGAATACGTATTATTTTTCATAAATACAAAATTCTTTATAGATTTTCTTCAAAGGATGTATTTTTGATGAGTTTGTATCCTTTTCGTAATTGTTTTATTATGCATATTATGCTGTCAAATATTCAGAACAAACCGAACAAGGTAAATATTAATTTAAATATAATATATATAATAACAAATATTTCAAAATTATTCTAATTAAACTAGGCTAATCCTAAAATTTATTAATATATCCGGCACTGACATCAAATATCCAAATTTACTTTTAAGTTATACTAATTAAACATGTCTTGAAACACTATTGTTGGCAGTAAAAACCAATAATTTATGAGCAGTTTAGTTAACTTTTGATTTGACAAACGACTATTAAAATAGTTGAACGTAATTGGCAAATCAACCTCAAGCAATTACACTTATGATAAATTATCTACGACAAAACAAAGATTGAACGTATCTTTGTCGTGCAATGGACACTCTATTCAATAAGCTACCTGAATATGACCGATAAAAATACCACACATGAATAAGAATGAAGTTAGTGAGTGGTATTCTTAATGTTTACATTTATTTAGGATAAGAACATGTGTAACAATATAATCTGAAAATCTGATACCTACTTGAATGACACAGAAAATAAATAAAAAATTTGGTAGAAAAAACATGTTGCGCTGGCCGCGAATAGATTAGAGGAACATCGGACAACGATTAGGTGAGTATAATCGTTATAATATTATAATATCCTGTTTCATCATCATCATCATTTAGCCTTTCGCAGTCCACTGCTGGACATAGGCCTCTCTCAATTTGCGCCACAACACCCGGTCCTGCGCCTTCTGCATCCAGTCCCCTCCAGCGACCTTTTTCAGGTCGTCAGTCCACCTGGCAGGGGGGCGTCCTACCTTACGGTTGCCGAGTCGCGGTCTCCATTCTAGGACTCGTTTGCTCCAGCGGCTGTCGGTCCTTCGGCAGACGTGACCAGCCCACTGCCACTTCAGCGAGCTTATTTTGCGAGCTATGTCGGTTACTTTGGTTCTTTGTCGGATGACCTCATTACGAATTTTATCCTTCAAAGAAACTCCGAGCATAGCTCGCTCCATAGCCCGCTGCGCGACTTTAAATTTGTGGACTAGTGCAACCGTTAATGTCCATGTCTCGGCACCGTAGGTCATAACAGGTAGGACGCACTGGTTGTAGACTTTCGTCTTCAGGCACTGCGGTAAAGGCAAAGAGAAGACTTGACGAAGTTTGCCAAATGCTGCCCAACCCAACCGGATCCTTCTGTCGACTTCTCGCTCGAAGTTGTTTCTACCAAGCCTAATGACCTGCCCTAGGTAGATATATTCCTGAACAACTTCGAGCATCGATCCGTCGACAAATATTGGTCTCGGCATAACATGCTCATTAAGCATGATTTTGGTTTTATCCAAATTCATGCCGAGACCAACACGTCGTGAAGCTCCATCTAGGCCGTGCAGCATTTCGCTCAGCTGTTCCAGCGACTCCGCAACTATGACGATATCATCGGCAAACCGAAGGTGCGAGATGTACTCACCGTTCACGTTTATACCCCGTCCAGTCCAGTCCAGAGTCTTAAAGACATCCTCGAGAGCGTTGGTGAACAGTTTCGGGGATATGACATCCCCCTGTCTCACCCCCCGACGCAGCTCTATACAGTTTGTCTTCTGGTCCTGGATCTGGACGGTCATGGTGGCGGTGTCATACAAGCATCTCAGCACCTCGATGTATCGCCAGTCGATACGACATCGTTGTAGAGCATCCAGAACCGACCAAGTTTCGATGGAGTCGAAGGCTTTCTCGTAGTCCACAAAAGCCAGACACAGCGGCTGATTGTACTCTTCGGTTTTCTGTACAATCTGCCGAACAGTATGGATGTGGTCTACGGTACTAAAGCCTTTTCGAAACCCGGCTTGTTCTGGTGGCTGGAACTCGTCAAGTCTCCTGGCGAGGCGGTTCGTGACTACTCTCGAGAACAACTTGTAGATGTGGCTCAGGAGTGAGATAGGTCTGTAGTTCTTCAGTAAGGTTTTGTCACCTTTTTTGAATAACAGAACTACCGCACTCCCGCTCCACGCCTGTGGTGTCAAGCCTTGGTGAATGACGGAATTAAAGAGACTCGCTAGCTCTTTCAGGACTGGGGTCCCACCGGCCTTAAGGAGCTCGGTTGTAATTCCGTCATCACCCGGCGCCTTGTTGTTCTGCAGTTGTCTGAGAGCTGCCTCGACCTCGACCGGGTCGACATCCGGGATGTCTTCGGTGTAGTGGCGCGTAAGTGGGGCTCTGTGGTCATCATCGCTTGGTCTCGTTGGTTTAGACATCCGTGATGCGTATAGGTGTCTATAGAAACTCTCAATTTCCTCGAGTATCTCGAACTTAGAGGTGACGGTCCTGCCATCCTCAGTCCTCAGTTTCGTCAGATGGGGTCTACCTAGTTGCTGAGCGAAAACTTTGGTGCCTCTATTTCGCTCAATCGCAGCCTCGATATTTCGAGTGCTGCAGCGTCGGAGGTCACGTCGCGTCAGTTTCCTGATTTTCAGGTTTAGTTTGTCCTGTTTAATTTGGCTTATTTATTAGTAAGTTTAAAACAGAGTAAGATTATGACCCTGAGGAACTGGTTTTGAATCTATGATCGATCAAATGGAAAGAAATTATAGTATTGCCACGTCAATGTTAATGCGGCAATGTTAATGAAATATTTTTATTAGGCTGATCGCAGTAGCTTTCAGAGATAAAAGAACATGAGTACATTATAAACAAACCCAATATAAAAATGGAATCCTAAAATTACAAGTAAATCTATTAGAAGAGCTGTCAGTCCTTTCCATCTGATTAAAGAAATTTCTAGAATTAAATGTAAACTGTCAAAACCACAAAGCCCCTCAATAATTTTGTAAGTGTCGAATGACTAATAAGGATGTCAGATAAATGATAATCAAAGCAATTTCTGAACGAATTTTAATGGAACTTTCACTGATGTTTCATCTTTATTTTAACATCATGGAATTTAAGCCTTCAAAAAATATTCTTGAGCATATTAAGAGCGTATACACAAGTAAGTACATAACTTTCTATTAAAATAAATATGAATGTTACCCAAGTGATTTTAATTCAACCACAAGAAAAACAATAACAATTTTTGTGAAAAACGAAAATAAATGTAAAACTTTCTACTATGAGCAATATAGTTATTAGCGGTTGATTGACGAGCCAAGCGATTCGCGGGCACTTTGTGAATCGTGATCAAGTTCTTGTTTAAGTAGAGTTCGCTAGCAAATAAGTTGAACAAGATGTGGTGTGATCCAAAACGTGCAGCTGATCGACTGACCTCGACCCGTAAGATGCGAGAAATTGAAAACATGCCCCGCTTAGCCTGCCTTCTAGATCCATTAACCGATTAGATCAAACACTTCAATATCAACTAATTGAATTAATTTAATCAAAAACGATTTAGGTGTTCATTACATTGTTATAATAATAATGCACCAAATGTAAAAGTTTAGATTGTAATAACTTGTTTTTTTACAGTAAATAACAATAAAATTGGTGTTGCATTTATTAATGAGAATAAAATAAAAAGCTTTGTTTATTACACACAATAAAGTAGTTCACTTCAACTAGAAATCTAATGTTTAGCTCATTTGCAGTAATTACTTACATCTGCAAGTAATCTGCATAATGTGAATTTGGTATTTTTAACTTCATTTATATTCTTCAAAGAAATCTAACAAACTACATCGGTATTTGAATGTTATCTATTTGCTATTTAAAATCAGTCGCAAATTATACCGCTAGACCAGCAAGGCATTTTTAATAACTTCAGATATAATAACAAAAACACAGCTTTACATTTATTTTTTTATTAAATCTTTTGAATTAATAAAAACAAGTTTTATACTAAGCCACAAATCTCATTATAATGTTTTAATGACTTTAGAATCAATTTATTTTATTTTATTTTATTTTATGTAATTTAATGCAAAATAATCATGCAGTACGACAATGTAATGAAATGAGCTACAAAGACCATGCGCATTTCTGGTATAAAAAATATGATGTCGTCGAGTTACTGTAAAGCTAATTAAAACTCATTTTCAATAGATGACTGTTAGTTTTTTTCTGATAAATTGACTTTTTTTGTTCTCTTACGCAGTAATTGGATTTTTTCTGGACTTGTTTTAATCACAAAGGCAATATTAAAATATAACGAAAGTTTGAGCTAGAGAAAACAGGTAATAAAAAAGAAATGTTATCTTTAGAAATATTCGAACAATACGAAAAAAAATCCTCTATAAAAACACTGCGTCCACTTAATCCATTTTGACTAAAAAATAAAGGTTTGAAATACCAAACTGCGCACTAACTAAAAATATTAAATAAGTTTTAATTCTAGATTTAGTTATTTTAAATGCTATTGAAGGCATTGGAGCGACAAATTGCATAAAAAGCATGCTTTGCACCAAAAATCTAGTTTCATTTTGTTAGATTCTATGAATGACATTTTGAACATTATGAAAAATACATTATTTCTTAATCTTTTTACACTAGACAGTTTTTAAAACTATAAAATTATTATATTTCAAAAGAAAATTAAACGCATGACTCTATATATGGCGTCGCAACGATAACTTATCAATTGGAGATAGGCTCAGTTATGAAGCGCTCAAATTTTTGTGATAATGTTATATTTGCCGCCATTTTTCACAACAACTTAAAAGAAAAGAGTTTTCAGCTCTGTGGCTAACCATAGTATTTTTGTAACTTGACTTTTTAGCTGCCGCTACAGGTTCTTTAAAGTCTACAAAAAAAAAAAACAAAATCTTTAATCACTGTGCCAAAAATTCAACTTGATGTGGTTGTTTTTTGATATTTCCTTAGCAATTTTTTATAAAATGAATCCGTCTTCTGTCGGATCAGCATGCACTTAATAGTATAAATATTAGACATTTAATAACCAGAATTCTACAATAACTATACAGAGTGTCAATACCATTGTGGCAAAGCCAATGATCCAGTACAATACATGATGCTGAAACCCAGTCGGTGTAGATAAGGGTGTACCTACCAAATTTTCAAACAATAGGTATAACTAGCTGGACTTACAATAATAATCTAATGTGTATGAAGCCCAACCACACTCACTGCTCTTAACACACAAATATGTAGTTTACCTGAAAAGAAACAAGTACACATTACAATAAGAATTTAATAAAAAACTAGAATTTGTTACGCAAATTTAATGATATTTAGCATACTAAGAAACAGTTGAAAAAGATATGGGACCGGCAGGATTTGAACCTGCGACCTTACTGAACAACGGGCAGCCGCTTTAGCCATCCAGCTACGTTCGCCTCTTACCAGAACCCTAAATTTCTCAACTGTATGATACCTCAATTCGTGACGTCACGTTCATCAATTTATTCCTATATTAAGATAGGAACAAATGGATGAACGTATAATTATTAGTAGAAGTTAGTTCGTAGTTTCTTAGTATAATTTGCTAAGCATAGCTAAATGCTATAAAAATAATCAATTAGAAGATATTCAGTATGTCATGAAGATGATGAACGATTTATTAAAACATTACAATGTGGCGTGCACGTTCCGTGTCCGTCACGCGTCTGCTTTACAACAACTATTCGAATAGGAAATTCAGAAGCTAATCAATTACAACAACCATTGAACTGATCTATTTCATGTTAGTAGTTCATTTGCTCTTATAAGTACAGGTATTTGGTTTAAGTTGCTGTTCATACGAGATACAGCACCAACCCTAAAAGACTGATTCCAACCAATGGCTCATATTGTTTGTAAATATTTTGAAGAAAGAAAACTGTTTAGTTTTGGTTAATATAGAAAATCAATCATTCACAATAAAGATTATTTTCTTGTTACAGCGCCCTGTTGCATAAGTAATATTAGTCTGTTAAAATTGGGTATTTAGGAACACATCATAATATAACATCACGCCTATATTACCGAGAAGGGCATGGCAGAGGTGTACAACAACCACACTTCACCTGTTATGTTTAGCTCCTATGGGATAGGGAGTGAGCTTATTGCCATCCATCGGACACAATTCCAACTCCGTGCTGCTATTGTGAGTTTCCTGACGGAAAGTTTCAACATAACACTTTGCCCGACTCGGGAATCAAACCCGAGACCTCGCGGTGGGAGGCACATATTCTAATCACTAGACCATCGAGGCAGCATTAATGTACTATTCAAATATTTTGCATTAGCTAATTAATATTTATTTATTTATCACATGGAAAACTTACAGCTAGTATAACTTAAATAACAATAGTTTAGGAACCATAAAGCATATAACAAGTTTTCGCTTCTAGTGACGGTATATAAATTTAGTGCGAACAAAACGAGTGCTAACATCGCTTGCACCTTATAATTAAAGCGCGATTTAAATAAAAAAAAAGTGAAATAAAAATATAACATAACATAAAAAAAGAAATATACTACTCTGCTTATTTAAAGAATTTGAGACTCAACCGTCTTCTTGCCGCAGACAAACTTATTGTAAATGGATCGATATCGAACTGCTTACTCACTTTATTAAAGTATCTGCTCGCACGCACAACTATTTTGCCTGTAGTTAGTTGAAGCATCTGGAATCCGCAATATGTTTTACGAAACATGGCCCATTGCATATATTTGATATGATTTGATTTGATATGTATACAGGGTGGATGCGACATAGCGACATTTATTGAAACCACAGCTTCTATACATGGCCAGTACGCATTGCCACCGGATAAAAAATTCTCTGGCGAAAAAAAAAACCACGTCTTCCGAACAAATTGCACGATCGCAATGTAACGTAATTTTTTTTTTCGCCAGTGTAAGTGATAAAAAGGCATGTTATAAATAATAAATCGATTTGTAGGTGAACTTGATTAGTAAAGTGATTTTATGAGCATTGCAGTGCAAGAATAACGACAATATAAAACAAAGTTCCGTGTTGCCACTTATGGGCTTTATTTTAAATCTCGTAATTTTAATTGTTCTTGTTAATGAAACCAGTCACGGAAATTTTTCGCTCTCTTAATGCTCAGTGGCTTAAAATGTCTGTAAAATGTTATATAGGAGACCTATAAAAATAAACTGGATTGTATAAATTTGGTTTTCATATGTAATTTGTTAACATAACATCACGCCTATATTATCCAGAAGGGTGTGGCAGAGGTGTACAACACCCACACTTCACCTGGTACGTTTAGATCCCATGGGACAGGGGCTGAGCTTATCGCCATCCACCGCGGACAATTCTCACTCCGAGCTGCTATTATGAATTTCCTGACGGAAAGTTCACAAAAAGCACTATGCCCGACCCGGGAATTGAGCCCGCAACCTCGTGGTGAGAAGCGCATACTCTAACCACACGACCAACAAGCAAGTCACATTTTTTTACTGTTAATGCTGGAAAATGTACGGTTTACTGATTTTAAATATTATTATCCTTGCATAATAAGGTGGCTCATTATGGGCAGTTATATTTGGTAATATTCACGTGTGTAACCCACGTGGTGGGCACGATATTCTAACGCTGTGTAACGTGGCAGCTGGGCAGCGGTCAAACTGGTAGTAAATAATAAACAAAAAGCTGAACAGGATTTCTAATATAATTGAAGACGTGATTTATGCGGAAAATGTCAATGACAAAGGGACGCGGGCTTTTACGGATACGTGGAAAAAAAGATTGTGTTGTTGTCGTGACCCCGCTCTCCGCCCCCCGCAGGCGCTTGATAAATGTCACACTGACATTAATATGTACGATATGCCTCATTGGAGACATAGTAGATAACATTTGAATTGCCTTAATTAATATGACAGTCGGACGTGTTTGTATTGTGTGAAGAAGCTTATCGAATAAACCGAGCGCGTTGATGTCTTTTGTATGGCAACAACGTTTGAACTAAAATGTAGCAAATGCTATTGAAGGGACGTTGATTTCATCCTGCAGTGTATATTATATTTCACAGGGTCATTAGGTACGTGCTATAATTTGTTGTATGCTATTTTGGATCTAAAATGCAAACATTACAGTTATTTTTTAAGAAAAACATGGACATTGTTTTTTATTTGAAGCGCATAAATCTATCGGTGCTCTAGATAGATAAGTTGAAAATAATACCTGGAAACGCGCTCCGACTGAAGGTAGTTCCGTGTCTGTTGACGTCCGGCAAACCTTCGACATTTCCGAACAAACACAGTTGAATCACCCGCGCGGGGCTCGCGGGGGGCGCCGGGCAGGGGGGTGCAGCGTGCGAACACACGCCCGCGAGGTCGGTGTCTTTTTACTCGCATTACCTCCTGACATTCGAACTTAATGGAGTTGCCTTATTGAAATTTAAGCAAAACGACTACCGACGTAATGGAATAAAATTAGGTTATCGTAACGAGAAAACGGTCTTCGAGTGGCCATCTTTAAGCTCTCAGCGGCCCAATAGGAATTCGAAACATTTAGCAGAAGCCACGCGCTACGGAAAGCTACTTGTCTCGCTCACCGCGCGGTCGCGGTGCGCGCGTCAGACAAGAATAGATATAAGAACGCACTCCTATCGGCGAATAGTCATTGTTCTTGGCCGTAATGGAACAAAATAAAGACAGAACAGCGGTTTTCGTGACTGCGAGACGAAGCGATCGATGCTGACGAGGGCAAGCGAGACAGACAAATAAGGTTTTTAGGGTCGATGGCCGAGCGAAGGAACTTAAAATTGGATTTTCTTAAGAAATATGCTTCATTTAGGACACGTCTATCATAATATCAAATGTTGTGTAGATCACGAGACTGCATTTATTGATGTTCACTAATTATTATCGATGTTTATAGACATTAATCTACGTTTAGCAATAATATGTTCGTGATATTGTTTTCTTACTAGAATCTTACAAGATGTACTAACTTTGCATATAAAATTATTTTGTTTAATGATTTCGATATCAGTGTTTGTGTATTTATTATCCTTTTCCATAAAAGTATTTTTCTTAGAGGAAACAAGACATAAATTAATTATTATCTCTTCTCTAATGTAATTTATAGTTTGTCACAAACTCTGTCAGTTTTTTATTATCTTCAAATACAAAAATACAAAACGAAGTCTATTTCATGAATGGTACGAAGATAAGAGCTTAATGAGTTAATTGTACACATCCCGAAGGCACGCAAGGCTCGCGTAGCGGGATCGCTGGGATCAGAGCTGTTCCTGTACCCCCCTCCTGCATCTGTGTGTAGTGCCTCCTCCCCCGTCCCCCGGCGCGCACACGGACCGTTACGCCGGCGTCCTTGGCTGAGTTCTTTCTTGCGCGGGCGCAGCAGGTCGCTCTGAACTCGTTCCGCGCCGGCACCACCATGCGCACGTGTGCTTCCCTGTGTGTGTATGTGTGTGCACGCATCTACCTATGTGTGCAATCCTCTTGCAACTGTGTGCGTACTACCCACACGTGTGAGTGCATTAGATTAGTCCTAACGGATATTACGGAATTTGTTAAATACTTTAAATATGAAGCGAGAAATATCAACACATATACTACAAGTTATTTTGACTAAAGCATGGTTTTATGACTATTTAAGTGCAGTACTATTTGTGCGCACAAATACCAGTAGCAGGTTGACGCCTGCGTGTCTAATGAATTTTATTAGAAAAGTATAATTTATGAGCATATTACCTCATAACTTAAAGTTTTCCAAAGAAATTCAGTTTTAAATTATTCTATGCGCGTTTGGGTTTACTATACGTATTAACATTGTCTAGGTATGGTTTATAAATCACTCCATAAGAAGTTTGTAGCTGGACAATAATCTTTATGGTATCGTACTCCCAAATTTGAAAATAAATTTGAATTAATCATTAAAAAAAAAACGTGTGGTTATTCGGATTTAACTTTCACAAGTTTGTTGCAATTGGCAATTGTAAAACTGGGTAGTTTTTATAGTAAGTTTTAACTGTAGCTCTCATGGAAACAGACAATAACTAACGTTTTGTTGCTAATATTTTAGGAACCATATAAATCGAGATTTACAAATTGTTGCCATGTTATGGTATCACGGCAGATGCTACCAAACGGCATTTGAGCAAAAATGGTGACACCACTGCAATACAAGATCATACAAATATCACCAGATAACAGCCTGAAATCACGGCTATGTTTATGGTGCGAGAGCTCTCTGCCTACATAGTGGCCATAACAATGAGCCAATCTTGATTCTCGCATACCGCAAAAAATTCTAGCTGTTCATGGGCCGTACCACCAAAAGACTGCAAGCTCTACATTAGTAGAGTAAAATGCCTGTGTGAGTGGAACATGTCAATAGTTTCAACAGCTTTAAATGACACGCTGTAACAAGTTCGTAGTAGTGTCATATACAAATTTAAACTTTCAACTACTAAACAAGTGAGTTAATTTGTGACTGAATGGAACAAAGACGTCGTGATCGGTACGACCCTTGGTCTGCAGATACGATCGTTTTTATCGCGCCAGAATGACATTTATCAATAACTGCATTGTTTGATTACAACACGTTGGTACTACAACATTGTATATGCATTTAAAGCTCAGCCTTCAAAAGCTTTTGAGCTTTGTGTTGCGAGTTATGACGTTTCTATTTATTTTTTTTATTAATGAATAAAAAAAATAAATAAAAACGAAAAAAAAATTAATTTACTTGTAAGCTTCATATTACTTAGCAAGGCGTAGTCTATCAATTTGTTCGCCAGTTTGTGCACAAAAACAGTCAGGTTTACTAAACGGTTTTTTTAATGTTATTTAATTGTAATTTTATTCAATTTAGTTAAGAAAGTAGAATTTTTTGTAAAAATAGTAAGAAACTATTTTGAGAAAATATTTTAAAAATTTTAATATATGAAACTAAATTGATTAAATTTAAAATTATTGTATTGAACCTTATCAATTGAATAAAATTTAAAATAAATAATTGTAAATATCTATACTATTCCCGAAGTCACCTTTTACCATATTTTATTAAAATAAGTTATTTAAGTATAAAATGTAATAATATTGGTATCTTATGTAAACTTTTTCTGCATGCTACAAAAATATTTTCTCTTGAAGATTTAATAAATTAATTATTCTTGTCATTTTAGACAAATTATACCCTAAATTGGAAACATAAAAAAATAAGATGGTAAATACATCTCTATGATTAGAAAAAATAAATGGACAATTAACTTTTAAGCAATGTGGCATATCGACTGAAGCAGAATGACTTGAGCAGAATCGACCTAGTTTCACAAAGAGCCTCTAAATACGAGACGATGGAAATCCCCAGCAATGAATTTGGTCATAATCGATTCTGATATTGAAAAATATACTTTTTTAATAGTCCATTGTTGCCTTTTTATTCTCTAATACATTTATTAGTATGTTCAACTTGGATATAAAAAGGGGTCACGTAGAAATTTAAGCTGTGTATTTAACGGATGCTGAATAGTCGTATTCTTTTTTAAATAACGATTAATGGCCAATTTTGCTAGCCGAATTTTTCGCTGCAGTTTTCAATCTGTCTGTCCCGTTGAAAAATTGAATTAGAGAGAGGGATGGAAAATTGGATTCGGCGTTAACTGCCGTTTAAATTGTTTCAGTTATTTAAATGCTTATCGTAACTAAAGTACGTTAAAAGAGTGATTTTATCGTAATACAATGAGTATTTACACAAATATGTATGATTATATGTACACTTTTTATTAGAAAGCTTCAAAAGCTTTAATTGGATTTTAGATATAACATACCAACACAATGTTCCAAGTAGACTTTAATCCAATCTAAAACGGTTAACACACAAACACTAAAATCCAAATTTCGACACTAATAAAGGTCAGCAATGATATCCAAAGACATTATGGCGTTTGCGGCGCCGCGAGCACTTACAACAATTATAATTACATCTGTTAATTACGTTTTGTTCTTATTTCGCATTTTATTCGAAAGCTTTTAGTGCGATGAGGCTAATATAAGTAATAAGTGTAAGTGCGGCACTTATCGCGTTGGGCAACGAACAAGGACGCGCACGCTGGCGCTGATCGGTACTGAGCGCTTGCGACACGGAGCTTTGATCAATAATGCAAAGTTCTTATTGTGTACTAGCTATTGCCCGCGAATTCGTCCGCGTGGATTTCTTTGAATTAAGTAGTACCTGCTCCCGTTTGACCGGCGTTTACGCTAACTGCTCCGCTCCCGTGGAGTTTAACGTAATGTTAAATATCTAAAGACTATTGAGAATTAGACTATCAAAAATAAAAATCATTGTCAAGATTCAACCAGTAGTTCTTGAGATTAGCGCTATCAAGGTTTCATCTGCGTGGTAGGTTCAGTGGGCCAACGAGTTAGCTATGCAGGGCAAAAACTTCTAAGTCATAGTAAAGACTTACGACACCAGTTATGGATAAGTGAGTTACATATCTAAATAGTGGGTATATCACATTTTATTAAATATGTAATTCACACATGCATATCTATCGCAGTCAGTTTGCACTATGGCGTAGAAGTTTTTGCCCTGCATACCTAATTGCTTGGCCCACTGTACATCAATAAAAAGTAGTCTATGTTACGCGCCTTTTTGTCAGTAATCTGATTACTAAAATCGGTCCAGCTGTTTAGAAGATAAGCCGATACAAACAGACAGAAAGACAGACTGACAAAAACACTAGAGTCTACGCACTTCCGTGATGCATGGCAATTCTAAGACTACGATATATCCACGTCACAAAATCCTTCATTTTCGTAGCTCATGGTTGATACCAAGAATCAATAAAGGATCTCGTATACCGTATCCGGGAATTCTAAAACCGCATTCCCTCCAGATAGAGCCAAAAAACGTTTCAACTTAATTTGTGCCGTATTATTTACATGTAATCGCTAGCTTGGTTAGATTAATAAAGACCTCACCCACTACACCATTAGTTGTCTCATATACAAGGAAATATCGCTAATAATTATGTATAACTCTTAACGTCAACACATTACGCTTTACATAATTCATAGAAATTAAAACAATATTAGGTCAGGTCTATGGTATCCAATGCTCATAAATGAAGCAAATTAAGGAAGTCATTATAGCATAGGAGATAAATAGTTAAACGTGGACATTAGGTACATTCTTATACAAGTGTCGTATTAATATCAGTAAGTTATGGTTTTAAGTTAAAGCATGCTTCCCTTCGATAAATATTCGAGAACACAGTTGAATAAATCTTGTTTATGTGAATACAAAGTAGAAGTTAGTGCCTTTGGGCTATGTGAGCGGGACACGCACCAACGTTAAGAGCCCGCCACCACCAACGTTTATTTCTTCCATAATGTTATATTCACAGATTGTAGTAATTATAAAATACCTTAATCCTGCGTAATATCTCGATAAAAACTCACCAATATGTTGATCAAACCTATAAGCTACATGCAAGTATTCATATAATTACATACAGGAAAGAATAACCAACGTTCACACATTGTAAAGATATACAGAAGACTGTATTATATTAATAATTTATGTTAGTACGTATATAAGTATATAGCTTAGCATTAATCTTTTCAGTGTATATTTAGTTGTATTTTATATGTAGATGTCCTACTGCCAAGTTGTTTACCAACTTCGTTACTAAAGGACGTGTTGAATTATTATATACATTGAATTTATTTTCATATACTAGTTCTCGTTTTGAATTAAATCAAATATATTATCATTATTACTTAATACTAATCTAAACGATAAACCCAAATATGCTATGAAACAGTACTTAAATTATCCAGATATTAGTATTTGAAATGGTTTCCGAAACTATCCTATTAGATTGAAACATATTAGCCTCAAGTTAAACAGACTATTTATACGATAAATGGGCCGTAGAGTACATAAAACAGATATTCTGAACTGCTGACAAACCACCGCTACAAAATACTGAAAACAAATTACTTAAACAAAACGTAAACTGAGGCTAACCTTGTTATTTATAAATTTAACAGAAACGGAACTTAAATAAATCTTTATTAAATAAAACCTGTAAACTAGACCATTCAAATTAATATCATTTCAAAACCACAAACCTAGTAACCCTTTTATAACAAAAACGTACTGATATCGCGTATTTGTAACAACTTAATCATTCCACGGATCGTACGAGAATTCGTTTTCTTTGAAATATAAACTCGTACTAACCTACACAGCGCTGCTATTAATATTACACCTTATGTATAAGGCAGTAAATTTGAAAATAGACCACAGCCAAGACATTATGGCTTACCTACCTTCATGAATCAGATTAAAGTACTTACACACATTTATTAGACGCACACAGAGGTAGCGTTAACGTATGCACGGTGTGTCTACAAGAGTGTGTGTACAGCGCGGTGGGCGTGTGTGCGTGCACACACACAGGTGCGGCCGGGAGGTTCAACGTTCTACGAGAGTTCCTTGTTCCACTTTACACTGACACTATATTATTATTGTTCCAATGGAGTTTCCGATCTCGCGAGGCTTTTAGTCCTTGTTTTTTATTATCATTCGGTGGAATGATTCACAAAGCATTTGTGTACTAACCTTAATGAGGCATAACTGTGCTACTGCTCGTTTATTTAGGTCATGTGTATAACATGCCTACTATTAGAAAACTTAATACAAAGTTTCACTTTTATCTTTCCAAGGATTAGCTAAAGATGTGTGACTTCCACGTTTCGCGTAGTTTTCTAAGTGCAGTGTAATAGAAATGTATTGATTGACCTATACGACAAGTTTCGAAATTTCACCCTAGCAGTCGAGAAAAGGACACAAAAGATTTAATAATGGTAATAAATTAACCTTATTAAAGCAGCCATTAAAGTAAAAAGAAACAACCTTAGAGATAAAATAAACTGATTAAAAAAACAAATAAATTGTGTACGTTTTATATCAGTTTTGTCATTAAACAGTAACAATTTGGTCATTGCCAGTTTTAATCACAACAAACAATAGTTTCGGTTTCCCTGTATCCGGTAACCTTGATCATAACGAGCCAATTAAAAATATGAATCTATTATTAAAAATAAGCTTTCAAATAAGTGTTACTAATACATTTAATACTAAAATTACCCCATAACTAAAGTTTCGTAATTCTTGTTTGCAAATAAGCACCATTGTACTAAATGTTTTATTATTATTTTCAAACATTCAAAGTATTAAAGTACATTAAATTAAACAAACTATGATTTCTCGATGGTTTAGTGGTTAGCGTATGCGCCTCTCACTGCGAGGTCTCGGGTTCGATTCCCGGGTCGGACAAAGTGTTAAATGTAATCTCAGGAGGAGTAATGTCAGGAAATTCATAATAACAACTGATATGGGACCTAGACATAGGTGAAGTGTAGATACTGTACACCTCTGCCTGACCCTTCTGGGTAATATAGGCGTGATGTTATTTTATGTATGCTATGCTATTTAGAAAAATGGCAGCATATATAATTAAACAGGCCGATAGATTTTGATAAGCAAAGTTTATTCAGTTTCTTAAGTTAACTGAGATTGAATAGTAAAATTTAAAATTTTTAATTTATCATTTGATTACTACAAGAAACAAAAATATTGTATTTAATTGATACAAATGCAGAACAAAATTACATTTACACACTACACAATATTACATGTAGCTTCAGAAAACGAAGTTTCATTACAAAATTATACTTTTTACACGATAACAAATAATCATAAAATATTTAGTACTAAGTTTCTCAGTAATAAGCTCCATAGAACATAACCATTAAATCTGGTTATTAATATAAATGTCAGTTAACAAGATACAAAGGATAATCGTATGTGTAAGATAAATGCAACGTAATTTACGTTGTTCATTGAAGCGCACTGAGTTAAAGACATCAACGCGCGCAGACTCGCCTATTGCACCTATATAAAGATATTACCGACACAGTATAAAGATATACTCAGTATTCTGACTCGACCCCTTTACTTGAAATGGCAAAAGACAGTAGCGTGGTACAACTACCTACTTAATCTTAATTTCATGCACTTGACTTAAGTTATATCATCCTTTTTTGAATTAATTCGTCACAGCGCGAGCGGCACAATCCCGTTTTTTTTTTGGCTTTCTTATTGCGATCTTCTCTGCGAGGCGTTTGATGATGATAAGCTACTTGGTATATCTTTACTCTGTCTTTAGTATGCCGTGGTATGACGTGAGTTACTGCCGCTTTTCATCCGGTGATAGTCTGCAATGAATTTGTACTAATACAATAGTACTTATGCCATATTTAATCTGAGATGTACACGGTGGTATCACATTATACACAACGTAAATGACATCGTCACAAAGCTACCAGCTACTTAGTGCAAAAATAGTTCACAGAGAGAGGAATATTTTTTTTTTCGGCATTCTTTCCGACTGATTATAGAAGAGTAACGTACACAAGAGTCAACCTTGGCAATTCCTCATGGAATTTTCCACTATATTTTTGTAGAAATTTATAACCAATCAATTTGCTTTGCATGGTTTTAATATACTTAAAAATTTCACGGTGTCAGATTTATTTATAACCTCTTCATCATGATGACATTAACAACCAGTATATTTAAGAGTCAAAAAATATGTTCAGATAGATATTTTACGAAGAAAAGACATCAACGCGCGCGGTTGATTCTACTTGCTTATAGTGAGCACTGGATGTAACGAGTTACCGCCGCTTTTCATTGGGCAATATGCAACCTAGCCATGAAATTTTTATAAGAAATCATAGTTTTTTCAATTTGGAGTTCGTCCTCCTCATCACGAATAGTAATATAGTGTTAGATATTCCATAAGTTTTAGACACATAAGTGACAAAACACAAAACAATCTTAACACGAAACATTATTTATTTTTCATTATGTTATTATCAAAGTATTGGTAATACATGTTTTGTTCGCAATAAGTTTTGTCAGTAAATTTTCATCAATACACTTTTGACACATTTCTACAATTCCGCGAATCCTTGCCGTTATATCACAGTAGGACATTTTTATTTGTAGAGTCGCAATTGGCACTCTGCTGTAAAAAGCCGCTGTGTAAGTAATAGTAGTTTATGTCAACAGTTTTGATTTGTTAAACAAACTACAGCCCAATTTAACCAAACTTATTAAACCCTAGTTCTTTTTAAACCCGTATTTTGATCTTACTTTCATTCAATATTTGAATGGAACAGCGAGATTAAGAACCTCAGCGTTAAGCTTCAGTTTAACATGTTAAAATCGGGGCCTAAATAACGTATGGTGCGATCAGATAGTTATCACACGCACTATTAAGAAAATTCTATTATGTTAAGCAAACCATCTCACCATCAAACAGAAGAAGGTACCTTTTTAAATAAAAAAACGGATCAAAGAAAAAAAAAATACCAGCAAATTAGTTTACGAAGAGTTGCTTTGACAATTTCGGCAAAATGTAAGTACAGGTAAAAGGATTCTATTGAATATCTTTCTACAATGTAATCTTATCGGAAATTAGAATAATCTGAATCTGAATGATTCTACAAAATGAGAAATACATAAAAGAAAAGCGCACTTATTTGTATAATACAAATGACACAAATAAATGAAGTACATTTCCGTAAGTTTATTCATGTTGTAAGTTTCTCGTGATAGCATCTAATGATGTTGTGCGCGTTCATTTGACTAATGGCAATGGCGGCACGTATCACATACAACAATTATTTACAACCTAATTGAACCCATCCGAGTAAATTGCTGTACCAATTTCACATTGCATTTGAACTTCGATAACTCAAAATCTTGTCTTGTTATTTTATCTTAGATATATGTTATTTTTGTAGCAGAGTAGGAAGTAAAAATATTACTATTTCATAGGTAATAGGGCAAATAATACCTTATTAAAAGCGAACTTGGAGGGTAAGTAGAAAACAATATAGAAAAGAAAACACAAAACTAATAATGTAAATGCATACACCATACTAAGAATCACGTTATCATAACTTTCACCTATTAAAGATGCGTTTAATTTTTGAAAATAGCAGTGTTCAAAATAGCAGCAATACGTGCTATTATTAAACCTTTGTCTTGATAATCTTACCGGATATGTCTCCGATACAAATTCAAATATACATATTTAACCATGATATATTATAACTGTCCAATATATTCCGTTGAAGTGGGACAAGATTTAGTTCGCTAATAATAAGTATATAAATAATAACTAACTGTGCGCAATACCACCTTATAAAATTTCAAACTGGTCTTGCAACATGCCAACTCGTGTTTTTGTACGGACAGGCAAAGTTTTATTTCTTTTATAAGATTGTTGTTAATAGGTGTGCTAAACGCATGCTAACATATTTTTCGTATTTGTTTCAGACTAATATATTCTCACGACAGAGACTTAATTATAATATTGTTGTTCAAAACTGCATACGTTTACTATCAGGCACCCGTAGGATTGAATAATAGTAGATAATAAATTGTTTGACCTCCACGACGACAGTTTACGATTTTGGAAACTTGTTCTGTATTTTGAAATATAATCACGTGCATAAATAAAACTGTTAATATTACTAATTCTTTTCTCAATAATAACATATTAATGTTTATTTTCTCCTATTTTTGTCGAAACTAAACTAGAGTTCTTTTTTTTTATTCGATCAAGAAATTGAAGATGCAATCAACTAGTTTACATTTTTTTTTGAAAGGAGGAGTCAAAAATCATAAACAAGCACTTTCCAAATTTCGTATTTTAATTAGCTGCAGAGGAGTCGGATCTACTTGATGATTCAGTCACTCGAAACAAGCTCTATAATTATTAAAATTAAATGTTGTTGCAGATATGTGGATAAGTTTTTTGACATAGTTCTATAGATATTGATATCATGATGCAAATATAAATCAATAAATACTTGATAAGGCATTATCAGATAAAAGTGCAGCGTTTGAAAGTAAAGTAAGAATAAATTAATAGAGCACCATTACTACTCTTGAATCTTCATATTAAAAATTCATGAAATTAAAGTAGTTAGAAGTTATTGTTTTAAATTTCAAAACTAGATATGTGATAGGTACGTTTTGTTAGTAAGTTTAAAAAAAAATAATTAATGAAAATTCGGCAACAATACACTCAAACAAAACAACACGAAGTGCATATATTGACCCTCCTTTAGCAAGCATAATAGAGCATGACGTATTTTCAAGCCTGTATTACCTAGAGATGTAATACACCCACACTTCAAGTATAATGTATAGGACCTACGTGATAGGGATCTACGTAACGTCATCAATCGGACATAATTCCAGACTCCATGCTGCTTCTTATCATATAAATTTTCGCTCGTTTACGGTAAAGGAAAACATCGTGAGGAAACCTGCATGCCTGAGAGTGCTTAAAAAGTGTTCGAGGGTGTGTGAAGTCTACCAATCGGCACTTGGCCAGCGTGGTGGACTATGGCCTAACCATACTCATTATGAGAAGAGGTCCGAGCCCAGCAGTGAGACATGTATTAGATACAGGGTTGCTTTTATATGCTGCTTCTTAGAAATCCCTAACGGAAAATCCTGCTAATACACGAGTCAGTCAAACATTAGCAAACATAAAAGAAAATGCTATAACTAAGTTCCTTGTATGTACAGCTAGAATCCAATAGTTATGCGATAGCATCATGTTCACATACCAAATTACAAATCCCCATACCTCGCGTAAATTGATGACCTATGACGCAGCGCACTACAGTTACTCAGACACTACTGTGGCCGTCAATTCGTACTTCGTGATTCAATACATGGAAAAACATTGTTTGTTAATGTAACTTAAATACGTATCAGCGCATAATTTCATTTATGCTTGTATAAAATTTAAATAAAGATGTACGATAGTATAATTTTTTCTTATCATAAAAAAAAAAAAAAAAAAACATACGCACTAGGAATAACTCCTGTGCCGCGGGAATTTTCACAAACATATATTTCACACTCACAAAGCACACCCAGAGTCAGAAAAAATCTTTGCGGTTAACACAAAGATTTGTCCCATGTGGCATCGAACCCACAACACTAGTGCAGTTGAAAGCGGCGAGGCAACCGCTTTAACCACTACGCCAACCATGCACTCGTATATATCGTATACTCTGAAATTATTAAACATTCATATTGTTAAACTATATTGGTCTTCTTAAATGCTGATTACGTTTCAGAGCAGTTATTTTGTGGCTAAAAAGAATAAGCTACCTTCATTAGAGCTTTTAGGAACAAGACGTACTATTATTATTATTATTATTGCGAGCCTATAGTGTCCCACTGCAGGGCAAAGGCCTCCCCTCCCGTTTTCCATTTATCTCTGTCTGTGGTTTGTACTGTCCAGTCAATCTGCCATGAATCCAATTCATCCCGCCATCTCCTTCTGGGTCTGCCACGTTGTCGTTTATCGTTGTTTGGGATCCATTGTGTTGTGGTTTTGGCCCATAGCTAGACACAAGACGTACTGTCAAAAGTAAATCATTTACGTAATGACGAAGTCACATAATATACAATAACGATATCACGAATGAACAGTATTGAGCATGACAAATAAAGATCCGACATTTATGAGTATTACAAAGGTATTGTACAACTTAATGCAATTTTATAACTAAATTTTATACTATGTAGTGATTGAAGTAGGAAAATAGTGGTGATGGAATAAATGTATTCTTACCACAAACATTACTTAATATAAGTTGTCTGTAATTTTTTTATCGATCGGCTAAAAGAGATCATAATTTAATAATGTCGTAAATCTATACTTATAATAAGACTGTTAAGGCTCCACTTCTGTACATTGAAGATATTTAGATTTTTTTTTATAGCGCCCTCCTATTCTTCTATCGATACTGAAGCAAAAATTAAATAAATACTTTTTGTCTGTCTGTCTGTTTCTCTGTCTGTCTGTATCTTGAACACGGTTTCTATCGAAACTCGGCATGAGTGTAGTCCTTACGATATTGTAACGACTTAGCAAACTTTTATTCCGAAATTAACCACGGCGGTGGAACCACTGGCGAACGTTAGTAAGTTTTTTTGAATACGCTAATCTCGGCAAGTATTGGTCGAATTAGTATTTTTTTTGTTAGCCTATTTAATTACACAAGTTATAAGATATAAAGCATTGCGCTACTATTACATATATACATTGCAGTGGAGCAGCAGTGAAATACGTCACAAAAAGGAGCGGAGCAGTAGATAACTAAAACGCGGGTAAATGCGTGGGAGCAGCTAACATAAAATCACACCTATTTATCTATAAGGGTGTGGCAGAGTTGTATAACACCCACATTTTATCTTTTATGTTCAGGTAAAAGGTGATAGGCGGTGAGCCTTTCGCCATCCAGCGGACACATTTCTAACTCTGTGCTGCTATTTAAGAATATCCTGACTGAAAAATTTCAATTCACACTTTTGCTTGACCCAGAAATCGAACCTCGCGCTTTGCTGAGAGGCGCATACACTACTATTAGACCAACGAAGCATATTTGTTCATTATATAGAAATCCATCAGGACGAAGTCGTGGATAACAGCTAGCAAAAACTTTAATTAATCACATAAAAAAAATTGTATGGTAACTGGGGCAGGCAGTAGGTATTTAATATTATTATTCTAGTCTAACGGGTTCGTGAGTGTTTGAAAACTGTTGAAAAGAAATAAAAAAAAAGATGCAAGCAGAGACAGTATTAGCAAAATAATCGTGGGCGGCTAACAGGTTGAAATAATAAATGCTGTGTCATAAACCGCAAGAAACGTAATTGTGAATTAGATTCTAATAGATTTACCTAAGAAAGTTAAAAAAAAGAGTAACTATTCGTACAACAAGCTTGTGTAAGAGTAAATTCTCAAGTCATTAGTTTAACTATTACTTGCAGTGTTAACTCTTCTTGTTAATTTTAACGGAATACTTGTTACAAACTTTCGATGCTTAGTCCGTATGTACACCGATATAAATTATGCATCGCCACGATTTCGTTTTCTTTTAATATGCAGTATTGATGTTTATGCTTTTATTACTTAGGAACTATAAAACAAGAATCAAATGGAATCAATAGATCGTAGATGCATAAACTTGCAGCTTATTTTCATTTTAATAGGAGGATGTGAAGCATCATCGTCATTAAAATCGAGATATTTTTATTTAGTGTGATTGACTAAAAATGAGTCTTATTTATGTTTTGATACGATTGAAAAATAGTTAATGTCTTGTCTATTAGCAACTACAGCGAAAGCTGCCAGCTATTAATGAAAGCAAACGTGTTTTGGTCTAGGTATGTAAAATACATTTGCATCTTCAGCGTTGTAGAATATCCTAGAATACTCATTTTGTTGTCAAGTGGCTAATGTTATTAGAAAGAATCACATGCCCATGGATTATGGTGAGAAAGATAAGACCTAGAACTAAATGTGCATACTCAAATTAGCATATACATTTTATACACTTCTAATAGTAGATAATTAATTTGAATAGGCGGTCTAAAATGTTTTTCGATCCCATTGGCGATACAGATTTATTTTATTATATTCGATCGTATAATTTTCAAATTAGAAACTGGGTGCCGAAGTTTCGTATTTATAGATTTTTTATTGGGTACGCATATAGTTTGGTTAATAAAAATGATTAATTTATTTTTTTATTTTACTAAATGCATAACATCTGAAACTTATAAACAGTTTCTTCTACACTATCTTTACGTTTATAGTAAAAGGTTACCGCATATCGAACATGGCTGAAGCTCTCGATTTAGCGACCGCCCGGAGCCCCGCCCTTGACTCTTGACCTCTGCCCTATCTGGCCAACCATGGCCAGAACATCGACTTTATCATACCCACCGCGTTTGCGGGTATATGTTACCAACGCCATGACTCGAAAAAACAATTGACTTCACATATTCTTTTTAGTGAGACGCTTATTAAGTTTGTGTATTGGTTACGTGACACTTTTGTTTCCATCTCTCAAATGTCAAATTACTGATCACAAGAGAGGTAAATACACATACACTTGATACAACATGCATTTGAGATGAATAGTCATATTCATCTCATAGAACATTGTATCAAGTAAGGCTGGTCATTCTGCAGGTCTACATGCATCAGTGATATGACGAATCAAAATGTTTCGTGCATTTCATTGAATAATGCGGTGTTATTATAAATTTGTGCCTGCGGTCTTGTGAGAGTTTCTATCGGTGCAAAATTCAGAGAAATATCAGATTTAATGATGATAAATTGAATTATTGTGAGAGTAATTGATTTTGACAGCATCATTTGCGGTTTGAGATTGTAGTCACACATTAGGAACCAATTCCAACGGTTGAATTCAACAAATTAATTTGGTTTTTTTATGCCGTTCAAACATTAAATAGGAGAGAGAGATCTAAATGATTAGCGTTGAGCAAGGTTTAAAGTGGTTGGTGCAATTAGGGCTTTATCGCTTAGTAATTTTAAGTTACCATATTTTTTCTTAAAAATTTCGATTATAATGATTAACAATATTAACATGTATGCAACAATAACTTGATTTAGTCCATGCGTGTAGGTATTTATTTATAAGTGAAGTTTTGTCTCAATATCAGGCATGCCATGACACAAGAACAAAAACGCAGTTATTTTCACTTTATTTTATTAACGTAATAAAGTGGTTTTGAGATGCAATCATGTGGAAATTGGCGACCATAAATCGACCTAATTTATGTATTTTTTTGCTGTAATAAAACCCGCGAAGCCTTAATAAATCGCGCTCAAGCCATACTTTATCAAAAACATTGTGCACAAAGGCTAGGTCGGCCCTTACTGCGTGAATTAACATATCACGAGTGAACGATGTTGAGTTCATACGTTTTTTGTTCAACCAAAGAAAGAAACGAGTTTGTTGTTCATCTGATGGAAGATAGTGACCACTATCTAGGGACATCTACAAAGTACTATAAATATTCAAATTACTATATCTTAATCCTAGATGAAATTTGTAATCTGTTGATCAATAACGATATAATAAGTACCTATTTTCATAGTCTTTATTGTTCTATGAATTATAAATTGGTTGCGCTACTGAATTATTTTCAACAATTTAATCTAGCCTTTACTACAGTAATTGTAGTTTCAGCAGACGAGACGTGCCGACAACACGCATAGGTGTGAATAGCAGTCATTCATACAACCGTATTCATGAATGCGTTCGCGGATTCTATGCGCAGAGGTGCATACAGACGAGATGACTTGCGTTTGACTTTCACCTTCGTTGTAGCGAGTAGAACTGTATAACTAACGTCATCACTTCTTGGTAAAGCCTTGCTACATGTATATTATTATGTATCGCTTCATCGCATTTAACAAACTTCATAGTGACATTACATTCTGACAATCAGTATTATTCTGAAATTCCTATAACTAGTACACAGAACATACATTTTAACCGGTAATTACATCAAAATACTTGAAGTTTTGCCAATGGGACGTAGCCATTAACTTAATTGAAGGTGACAAAATGTCACTTTGTCAAAAATAGTGTAAAATGATACAAGTTTATGACGCTCACCTGTTATATAGATGTCACACTCGATGCTTTTATATCTGCAATAAACAAAATTGTCTATTAATTACAACTTTATACACAACGTTTCTTATCTAACTCGTTTTCTATTTGAACGCATATAATTTTTGTTACCAACAGTTAAACAATGAGAATTATTCAGTACAGAGTTTATTTTGATATAATTACGGATATAAAATGGTTGTTGTTTCCTTAAAGTAATTTATACAATAAAATACAAGGAAAGCGTAGAGCGATTTTGTCCATAGTTGCCTATAAATAAAGAAGAAATCGTTTAAAGCTATAACGTTATTAAAATGTTTTTTTTGGTTGCGTTTCGCGAAGGTTTTGCTGTTATGAACCGTTGATTTGTGCAGGATTGAGAGTAAATTGGTTTTTATTATGAGAATTGGCGCTTCGAGCGTCAAGGGAGTTAACACCGTCAGCTTTCTACTCGCGTGTTATTGCCCATAAGTGCGGCATTCAAGGCTTGCTCCATATTCCACGCAATTAAGCCGAAGATAAAATTCGGATCTTCGGTTGTGGCCTTCTTATATCTCCTATTCGAAACATAGCGGAACAGTAATAAAATATATTATTCTGATCGCGAATTTGGTCCATCGAATAAAATATAACTTCCTAAACTCTTTTACAATAATAAATCGTTTATGAAATTATAGATTCTTTAGGGTCTTTTATTTAAGTTAAACTGACTTTCACACCGCGGAATTCGCTAAAAAAAGTTTAATGTTTACGATTACATAAAGGTTATAATATAATTCCTACAAGTTACAAACATTTGAGTTAATTCATAATCGACCTTAACACGTGCACATTAACGCGAATAAACCGGTGCACTAAAACTGTTTAGCTGGAAACTGGTGCAAAACAAAAGTGGTGCAAACCGCAGCAGTGAGAACCTGTCCTACGACAGGAAGCGGCCTCGAGCCCCGCCCCCCTTGCCCCTCACCTGACTTGCCACCTGATCCAGACAAAGCTTGTCCTTCGCTCAGTGACGCATGCAAGTGCATTGCACTAATAATACCGACTCCTTTCCATGTCCGGTAGGCAACAGGTCGAGCACGAAATAAATGCCCTAGCGAATCATGTGTACGAGATCTTGCTGCCTACGCACCTAAAGGTGTACAGGACTTGTCATATATGTATACTCATATTATCATGGTCTGCTATGTATTGCAGCAAAGATTTTGTTTTAAATTTTATATTTACTTAGAGTCTAATATACCAGGTTTAATCCAACTTTGTAGAATCAGGTTAAAACTAATCTTAGGACCAGCTATTGCATTATGAGAATAGCTGGTGAGAAACTCAAGTGCACCAACTTTTTAAATAAAAAAATATAACAATTTTGTATTTTTTGACAATATTTTGAGTGTGCGTAAATTATTGCAGCCAAAATACAGCAACCAAATGTATAGAATATTAAGAAAATTTAATAAAATCTTAATCTAAAAGAAAAAGTAAATAAATAAAATAACTATAATTTAGTCCGCAGTATCCCGGATGCAAGCTCTTACACTTCAGGCAGAAAGTAATAATAGAGCAATATGTGAATACATTTTGGTACAAGACATACATTTTAGCCAATAACAAAGAGATATGCAGAAGGTCATAAATAACAAATAAATTCATAATATTTCAGAAATATTTTTTTTAATAAATCAACCACATAAGTTACATTAAGTAGGTATTAATCATTCTTAATCATATTACATCTGTCTATACAATCATATTGACAGATCGAATTATCCATTGTAAGAGCGGGTAATACGCAAGAGACCATGCATAAATGCGCATCGATGTAAAATTACTTGCATAATTATTCGAGTTCTGTAACCGCACTTGCTCCGAATTTCAAAATCTTGCTTTGCATTTCCTTACTTATTTTCTATACAAGTTTTTAA
This sequence comes from Hypena proboscidalis, assembly GCA_905147285.1. NCBI lineage: Eukaryota > Metazoa > Arthropoda > Insecta > Lepidoptera > Erebidae > Hypena > Hypena proboscidalis. The sequence continues at coordinate 12,958,318 of LR990128.1, read as the reverse complement.
TCTCTATTAAAATTATTAATATTCGGAAGAACTTAATTTAATTATTATTGAGAATACGGGTTACTCACGTTAGTAGTAGATGCGCGACGCACGACGTCGCGCGGAGGCGACGACACGCGATCAATAGCCCAGTTGATGAATCTACGTACTAGATTCGAAACTAGTCGGCATATCCCGTATTCTCAATAATAATGTCTTCACCTCACGTCGGTTTTAATAATATTAACTTAATTTAACTGCATATAAACAATAGTATTGTATCTGTTTTTAATTAATTATATTTGTTTTTTTCTATTTATTAGAAGCACGAATAGTTGCATCATCTGGGAAAGATAATAAATATTTACAATAAATACTCCTCGTATAGTAGAGGTATTCTCTTAAACAAGTCGTGCAACTTTGTGGCAAGTTATATTATAGCTATTTACTTAAACTAATAAAACGTTTATGCCAGTACTTGTGTTAGTAATAGTAATATGAAAGGTTTTAGCTGGAGACTCGAATTATTAGTTGTTGTATGTTCATAAATATGAAAATGTACATAAATTAATTTAAAAAGAGTGTACAATTTGAACCCGCGACTATAGGATTCCAGCTTATTGCTTTACCAGTCAGCCATAAAAAACAGTCTGTTCTTAGTATTAGATCGCTAAGCATGGTTAAATGCTATATATACATCAATTAGAAAGAGTGTACAATGTTCGATGCCCGGGACAGGCAACAGCGTTAATTGGGTTTTCACCGACAGATAATTCTCAATAGCAGCACGGAGTTGGAATTGTACCTAGCTAATGGCGATAGGATCACCCTCTTTCACATGGAAACTTAACATAACAGGTGAAATGTGGGTGTTATACATCTCTACCAAACCCGTCTTGGTAATATAGGCGTGATTTTATGTTAAATACAATCCTGCTCAAGCATTTTATTATATGCCTATAAATAATTACCACCACTGTAATTTGTTTTGCAATCTGTAATTTTCACTGTATGTAATTTACTAGGTTTCATTATTAAGATTTGATGCTGTCTAACGTGTCACAATATTGTCATATTTTACTTTAATATTAAAATACCAAATTTTATAAGTGTTAGTTATAAAAAAATCTGTTATTTTTTTGTTTATTATACAATGTGTTAGTGTTTAGCATTTTGTACATTCCACGTTTATTTTTCACATGAGACATGTGTACGTGTTCAGAATACCTTAGCCTCACTGAACATTATTTAAAGCTGTATTTTTACTGACCGATATAAAACATTATAAAACATTTGACAGTTTAGCTTAAGTTAATAATTTATCATAAATCAATAAATAACAGAGTGTTTTACACAAAAGAGAAGTATAGAGCGTGGCAGGTGCGTGGGATGCGTTTATGAATAAAATAATATGTGAAGACGTCCGCGTCGGTGTGGCATCGTCTCGTCGATGTCGTTATGTCATCAAACGTGATTCATCCTCACAATATTCAATTCAATGTTTCAACAATCGTGTACACTTTCTTGGGGAAGACTCGATCATCGTCATTACTTTGTGAATGTATAATAGACAAACACGCCTACAAACTGTAGTATTTTTAATTCAAATGCCTAATGTCGTACACTTTAACGACATTTTCTTTCAATGACAACAAACATTCAAACTATTTCCTAAAATCCTTATACATGCCACGACAATTTCATAAACACTATCAATAGTGTAACTAGTTCTATTCCGGTTTGCAATTTTAGCACGTGGATGCTGGAGGGATGCTCAGCTTGCTCACAAAGGTATTACCTAAAGTTCAACCGACTGGCATTTTCTGACAAAGAAATCGGTTGCTATCTATATGAATCGTGACTGAAACATATTTCTAAATAGAATAGTTATTGTAAAGATAGAGAGTAAAAGAACAATGTTGTTGATGCGCGGCTCGGCGGCGGTGCGGCGGTGCCGGCACGAGCGCGGCACAAAGCCGCTCTGCGTAACAGGCGAATCTCATCGGACCGCCCAAAGAAACGATCTCATAGAAAGTAGAGCAAGTCATTTATTTATTCAGTGCAGCGGCGAGTGCGAGTGAAACACCGCCAAGAAACTGGCTCATTAAAATAAAAATCCGATTTTTGAGTGCAACTCGCGAGAAGTGAAATAAAAGTTTCCGATGAAATTTGCTCGAGTTATTCCAAAAAAGGCGCGCGAAACGCCTCTGCGACGAGATTACAAGATACAAGTGCGAGGTGAAACCGACCGCAATAGCCTCCGACACACGCGCAGCCTCCCTCGCCGACGCGTTTACTTTCATGCGAGCATACATCGATATACATAGTGTTCTGTCATTGACTCAATAGTAAATACGCATGGGACACGAAGCCACGTCACTGAAACTCCCTTTTTGTACAGAGACATTAAACATTTCTTTTCCGCATTAATGTCTGTTTTCACTGTAAGAACCGAGCCATTGTGTGAACATTACGCAGCCGGTGGCGACGCGGCGTTGCATTAAGCGCACGATATAATGCAGGCAATGCAGCTCTATAATCATAGTCACGAGTCACGTTACCCGCACCCGCATTGCCTATGTAAATAACCCCATACACGACATTCCGCCAGCCGACCAAATATAAATCGTTTCTCATTTTGCATCTATCGAGCACCGACGAGACGTGAGCGAGTTCCACTTTAATTAACAAAGTACATTTATATCGATTGCAAAAACGTTCCACTCGTTTGTGTGGGCAAACATTCTGGTTTTACATTCCAGCATGGCTGTGCGCCACTGTACCTTGCTCTGACGACCACTGCCTTTAATTTAAGGTATGTCCACACGCTGTTTCTTCATTAACGTGCAGGTTAATCATGTCAACTTTATCGTATATCACTTGCACGGATTTAATGAACATGCAACAGAGATATCCAGTGTGAAAGCTCAGGATCGGTCTAGCAGTTTATGTATGAATAAATTTTATGATTTACAGACCCGAGCCACATTATGCTGTAATGGTTTACTGGAAGTTATGGTCAATAAAAATGATTTCATGTACTGAACTCATTTGCGATAATTATGTTTGGGATAAACATTTATTGGCTATAATAATGATAAAAGCAATCAAAGACATACATTAAAATTGGTTTCGCCATTCAAATGACCTACATTAATAATCTAAAGTTAGTTATGACAATATTTAGACTGGTTTAAGAAAAAGACATCAACGCGTGTCGCTGTTTTCAAATGACGGTACGTCTGCCAAGACTATAAGTAAAATTTATATTTATATTTATATTTATTTATATTTATTTATTTGTAAATATATATATATATATATATATTTATAAATGTTTCTATACATTATATTTGTAAGTGACATTGGACCTAATTAGTGTGTACTCGTATGCATAATGATCAAACAACCATGAATGTATGATTTCCTACCAGGAGAAATTACATTAATCTATCTTTCTATTAATTGGTGGTTTCCACTTGCAAGCTCGACGGTTTTGTTAAGCCAGTATACAGGTTCAATATGATCGATAGTAATATGAATGTTCGTTTTGCCAATTAGTAATAAAATTTGAAACCCATATTTAACGATAATTAAATGCATTTTGCATTTTTATATTATATATTAGTTTGTGCCAAAGTGTACGTCGGGTCATTGTAGCGGTAGAACTAAGGAAATTTCCTAGTTTAAAATCCTTCAGCACTGTCATGCCTTTGATGACTTATCATAAACACAAGTTAATAGAGTTTAAAAGCCGCCTGCCAGTCAATTGCTATTCAAAATAAACGAGTTTTGACATTTGATAATATAAAAAAAAGATTCAGTTTTCAGTACCAATATATATATATATATATATATATATATGCATAGCATGGACGGCCCCAGATGAAGTGAGTATTCATAAGCACCATGAATACTTCACCTATAACCTATATTGTGTAGTTAATTTCGGCACTCTTGATGTTTTATTTTGTGAGAAGTTTGGACAATTTAAGAGCGAGCTCAGCCTCGGCACGCCACCACACCGCACCGGAGCAAGTTGTCACGTCAATCATGTGGAGAAACGGACCTACACTTCACTTACTTTTTAATTCAAGCAACACTTACTGTGGTACAGATTCTCTATTCATGTTCCCATCTATTTAAAACTTAACTTCCAAGCTTATCTTTGTTAAATGCGTATAATTATATTGCCCTGGTTTTCTTTGCTCAATTTCCGCGCGGTACTTTAAATTTAAAATAAAAAATATATCCACACATAATATAATAAAAATATTGCAAATATTTTTAAACGGAAGTTGTAAATTGTCGAATTACGAAAACATTGCTTACATAGGTGTGTTGTTATTGCAGATATTTTACATTCAAGCAAAACGAGATTCTGTCAAGTTATGTGTACAGTAATAAACGGTAGCTGCGTCAATATTTGTCGCCGGTCGTTGTGAGGTCGCGCAGCAGCAGCGGTGGGATGGCGTCTCGCCACCTACGTCATCTGCGTCTGTAAGCGCCGGTCATCGGTCACCGAGATGTTATGTTTACCAGAGGTGCTACCGCGCAACGCCTACCTACTTGCTTTTTATTTCAAGTTTGTACACACATAAATGCACGTGCATGAGAGAAACTCACATACTTAAAATTAATTTATATTCAGCATAATTTTTGGTGATCATGTTTGTTCTCTCAGCTTAATATAACTTATTTAACTCTGACTGCACCTGTTTGTGGTTCGTAATAATAACTTTTAGTTGAAAATTGCTGTAAATATGCTTATAACAAACGAAACATAAATATCGATTGAATTTATTCAGTAGCGCGTTACAGGTCAGGCCCGGGCAAAGATCACTATCACTTTTGTCAGAGATCACAATCCTTATTTGGTAGATGGATATATTACTTAAGGAATAACCACAGACAGCGACATATATCTTTTTTGTGCTTCAAGCCAGTTTTCAAAGTGATTTCTTGAAAATACTTCTTCGTTTGTGATTGTCACTCTGCCAGCTATGCTATCACCTGCTCAGACATCATTTCATTTATTTATTTCAGAACAAAAATACATTTGTGTCGGAAATTTCCATGCAGTCATTTAATGACACAAGTTGTTTTTGTTAAAATAATGTAATATTTTTAATTTAAAGAGAAACTAACTTCTATGCAGTTTATTCAAGATATTAAAATTAATTTCACATTTGCAACACAATGCAGATATTATCTTAATTTTTGATGTAGGCAGCTCTCTGCCCATTTCGTAGTACTAACTAGTGCATTGTTTTAAAAATGATTCATACATAGAAATATGCAGTGTCTTTAAATAAAAGAGATTGTATTACCTGAAAGCTAGGTGACTGATGTTGCCGCGGAAAGTAGCTTTCAGTTTTTGCGTTATAAATAAATGAAATGTACATAAAATTATGTACTACACAAATCAAATAAGAACAGATTTTTTGTCCTTATTGAATGTTTTCCATTCGCCAGTATATAAACAAAATTTTCGTTTACTTGATAAATTTCGTTCTTATTTGATACGCATAGGCTTTTTAGAATATCTTGTTTTTCTACATTATATTTTATCTGATAGGCTAGTAAAGTGCGTCTTAAGACCGTTGTGTTTTCCTTCAATTCGATTGCTAATGTTTAAATAATAAAATCGTTCTCATTCATTTAAAACATCAAACCATTCATAGCATACCATGTGTTTAATGTACAAAGTTCAAATTACAATAACAATTAAAGTAACGGTAAAATGAGTCGACTCGCGTGATTCTACTAAGTAAAGTGTTGTTGTCGCGACTATACAGTATTTAACATAGATATTTAATGTTTTCGTTGAAAAACAGCCGTATATAATGTTATGATATTGATATGAAGTACTTCCCCATATTTTGACAAAGTGGCCCTGGCAACATGGCCACAAAGATAGCAAGAAAGAGAAACGGCCGCATTTTAATATCACAGATAATATGCGTGTTTGGTTGTTATGTTGCATAACAAGGCCGTCTGCAACAATGTGTAGAAATTCATAATAGTTAATTAAGTAGGAATACATTAGCATCTTATCGTTGGCTAATCATCTAATTATAACTTTAAATATTGACCGTGCCGGACCGTGTTTTTTTCTTAGTTTATGGCGCCATACTGGCAGCCATAGCTACCTAGGTTTCTTAGCCATAACATACTTTTTAAAACAAAACACAATGAATATAAAAAAAATCTAGATGCATAAAAACTTGGTATTTATTTTAAATGTTTACAATGATATGGCAATATCACTACGTTTTAACATTTGCATTTCATTTCCTTTTCCGCCCTAAAATTACTGACACATAAATTTGAATTCATTCTACTTTAGTGTAAACAGCAACGTCACCTGCGTAAAATGGCAACATTAGCAATGAAAATACAGCCTTTGTAAATGACAATGGACTCAAGTAGCCTGTATGTATATATTTGCAAAAATAATCATCTACAATCTTTCAGTCAATAAGACATAGCAGAAAGTTAAATAAAAAAATAATAATAATAATAAAATCTTATTTTCTTTTTATAATAAATTGCATTGATATCGGTTACCACCTCAATGGTCTAGTGGTTCGATGCCCGAGTTGGACAAAGTGTTATTTGTGAACTTGCCGTCAGGAAAATAACAATAGCAGCAAGAAGTTGGAACTGTGCGCAGTGGAGGGCGATAGGCTCAACCCCTATGCCATGGAACCTAAATATAACAGGTGAAGTGTGGGTTTTGTGCACCTCTACCACTCCCATTTGGGTAATATAGGTGTAATGTTATGTTTTCTGATGAAAATTAAATATTACTTCATTTATACAACATCAAAATTGCTATCATTACATCTGACATTCCAGCTTAGGAATGTTGTGCAAAAAAAAACTGTTCCAAAACTAATTACCATACAACCTTGCAGGTTAGGCGCCGCGGTGACGTGGCAAGTTTTGCTTTATATTTTCCTTTGCAAATATACAAAGCATTTATTTCTAATACACTCATGTTTAACTTGTTTTGTTATTAGATTGCTTTGCTACTCCTCATTAGTATGGGCTATATTTCATAGCCTTTGCGAGAAGACAAAACTGTTGTTGAAGACCGGATGGCGGTGTGGGTAGTGTACCTGCCTGCGATACCACGGTCGCGGGTTTGATTCCCGCTTAAGACAAATCTTTGTGTGCATGAACATGGGGGTTTGTCTTAGTCTGGGTGTTTCTATGTATAATAAGTATGTATTTACAAAAGAAAAGTATATATGTATTAGTATCAGTTATTCTAGTACCCATAGTACAAGCTCTGCTTAGTTTGGGACTTGGGCGTTGTGTGTAAGTTGTGAGATATTTATCATTTTATTACATTTTCACCCAATCTTTAACCTGGCAAAGTGCTTAGGTCTACGTGTGACGTTACAAATAGGTGGCATGATGACTCTTCACATTAAGAGCCTCACTTGCCTCCGGCTGATGGCTTCCTTTTACTCTCTACTTTATCATTCTCAGAGCTATCAAGTCTACCAAGATATAGTAGTACATTTAACAGAACCTAAGTATGATGTAGGTAATAAATGCAGCATTTTTGTTTATAATGACATCAGGGCATTGCGGACACATCCGCCATCGCCCCACCGATCAGGAGCGAGTCACGAAGCTCTATCATAGAGATACAATGCACTTAACATTGTGTTGCGTCCGGCTGGTTGTATAATATCAACCGGTAGCTAGCCACTACCTGTCACAGTAGTTACGTCGGTAGCTACCGTAATATTAAACAATAATTACTAAGAAATGGTCACGAGACCGCAAGCAGAGCGCGAGTATTCGTAATAAACGATCTACGTATTAACTTTAAGACCATTAATGTTGATGCTGATTAAACCTTTACAAAACGTGCTATCAAAGCAATACGATAGTACATTTTGAAAGTTGATAATCATAAAATCACTGTTAAATATCTTATTATTTTAGATTTACTTCCAATCTAAGTATTTTATGAAAACATCGTTATTATACAAAATGTTGACAATATTTAAAGAAAGTTATAAATGAAATTGATTAAGCTTTTATGCTACTTGTTTACTCTATGTAATCTTCGTTCATTCGAAATTGTAATATAAATAAAATAACACCTAAAAATGTTACAAAAATATTAGCACAAGCAAGAAATCATGACAGCTTATCGGGTCCGGCAGCATAACGGTACCTCGGATGATTACCTCTTATGTTATATTTATAGATAGTATAGATAGATATTGAATACCTACTTGTATAAGCTTTTTATATCGTGGATGACGATCATTTACGTAGAAGGCACGGTCCGCGGCGTGGGTGAGCAATCTGCGCTTGTGCCGCTTATGCATAATATCTAGGTGGATCGTAATGGCGAATTCCATTACTAGTGAGAGTGCTCGATTCCAGATCAGATTGCTTATCTACACGACTGTTTATCACGTCTACTAAAACTAACTATAAAACTTGATTCAAATCAAAAACATGATTTATACTGGCATTTAGATCAGCAACAGTTTGTATAGTCCAGCAGAGTCTGGCGTTTTAAGTTTGATTACTTGCCGATAATTGTAAACCAACGCTGTATCACGAGAAATACCGATCAACTATACTTTATTTAAAATAGGCAAACGTCATTTTAAAACGCTTATTTGCAATTATTAAAGCTTTTTGGCGGGATAATATATCATATCAGCGCAAATTCGAAACCGATATGAATTATTCAAGTACCTATATCCTGTGTAATACCACCCACAATTGCAACGACCTTCACCGCACTTACCTTCTATGATTAAAAGTATATTAAAATGTAAATAAGCAACTATTACACATTCTTTTGATAAACCAACGTATCTATTATAGCTCAGACAACCGGACCGGACTGCAATTTTATTCGCGTCGATATACTAGATTGTAGGAAAAATACATTAATCAACCAGTCAGACTCGCCGTAGATTTATTCGTTTATCGCGTTAATAATAATAAATAAATATTGAGTTCTAACCGTGGTATTAACTCATTACTACACACCTAGTCACCTATCTTCATTCGACATTTACAATTTAATTTGTTGAGCTTCTAAATGGCGCAGATAAAATGAACTTTTATTACTAACTACGTAAATTAATTTTACCAACTGTTACTTTATATTAGTAGTTAAAACAACACACATTAAATTATGTTAATTTGATATAATAAAGAAATAAAGATAGTTGTAATAGAATACTATTTAACTTTTTTATGACATAGTATAATACGGTATTTTTCCTAATACCGAAAACAACAATTAACATACACTCGCACTGACTAAAACAAAAATAGATTTGTAGAAATGTCACCGCGATGGTTGCAGCTGTATAATATGAATAAATTGAGTGTCATATAAAAACTGTATAGGTAATTGGAGTGCGAAGCCGGAACAAGATAATTACTTCTGACTAGTAAACAGTATTAAGTATGATTTTTAATCAATATTTTGTTATTTATAATATTATTATTTCTTTTAAATTGGCATAAATTATACAAAAGAAAAATTATAATATAAAATAATTTGATAGAGCAGCGATAAAGAAGATATAATATAAAATAAGGAGAATCAAATCTCTTTGAACACAAATCTAATAAAATATTTATCTAAAATTTATATTTCGTCCTTTAGTCATTGAATTTAAATATAACAGGCGTAATATATAACAAAACATCGCTGCCTAACCTTTTATGTAGTAGAAACAGATGGCCAAACAAGTTATAGATTTCAAGTTAAAGTTGATTCAATAAATTTGATAATATATTACCGAAACTAATTTATTGAAAGGTCATGAATATATTGCATTTGATTCTAATTTATAAATCAAACACCAAAATTTCTCACAGGATGTCATATGAATCAATCAATGTAATACATACGCAATAGTAACAACTGGCAAATAAACATTGCAACACTTTTAATTCGTAACCGTAATCATTTGTATGATACCAAAAACGTAGTCTGAAATATATTATACAATATTTCTTATAATTAGAGTTAACAATAAAATACACAATATAATAATGATATAGTATAAGTCATAACATAGTTAAACACGCCTATTTGAAAATATTAAAGCTAATTCGCGATTTGACATAATAATATAATTATAATACACATGTGTATATAGACGTGAGAAAGGTGTGTACTGTTATATGTCACCACTTTACGATTAAAAGTAATTGTTTAACACAAAACGTCAATAAGAAGAAGCATTTCAGTATCCTGTTACCAAAACAATTAACAATAGCTCTTCGTTATTACTGCGATTGCACAACATTTAACTTATGATTATTATTGTCAATGCTTCCGTCTTAGCACGGTACTCTTGGCATTTTAGTTCGAATATGACGTATTTATCAATAAAGAAACGTCAACTTTTTTGACGTTTGACGTTTCTATGTTATAGTTATAGTCGAATCTTAATGTCAAGAGAAGCTAGCCGTGCTAGGGGGGCAGATGGACTATTTTGTATAAAAAAGATGATTTCATATGGATGCTCAAGCTAAACCTATTCGATTAATTTATTCTCAAAAGGTTAATCGTTCCCAATCAAGTGACTATCTCCTTCTACGACCTATCGTACATCGTTGTGGGTAGATGCTACTTGTTCAAGCCCTTAATAGTGCCTGTAACACCGTTTCTGGCATTTTTGTTGGTCTACTCGTAAACACATCGGCAATCAATTAGTAATTGTATCATGACATTTTAAGGCAGCTTATACCCTGCATCGCTCAAGTAAAAAATATTGAATTAATTCGTTTTAGCTCACATCAGTTGCCGACTGTGTCTTGTTAAAGAAATTATAATTAAATGGTAATAGAAGCTATCTTGAATTTTTTGCTTGTTCCTCTAATTGAGCTCTATACTCGGCTTTGGCACACATTGATTCATATGTTAGTTAACAGTATGTAGTCAATTTAAGCTGCATAAACTTACACATTTATTTGATTGACATTTAGAAATGCATTGTGAGGTCCATGAAATATGTGTTTTTTTATTTATCCAATTTATGATATGAGCTTACGTGTAACTTTGACATTTTCAACAGTATTTTTCTGTAGCTAGATGTTAATAGTAGAACAAACACAGCAAACCGCAGTGCTAACCCGCGGCGTCAGAACCGGATGTCCCTCGCCAAATGCACAATCACACTAACGCAAACTCTCACGAATTTTTCTCCCAACGCTTTCACGTCTTCCACTAATTATTATCCACTTTATCGGCCATCTTCAATTTGATTTACGTCTAGCTCTTACACAGCTCAATTGGTACACTTTTTCTTTTTCGGCGAGATAATTTAAGTGTAGATCAAATACAGTACCGTCGTGGTCATGGCGGCCTCTTTCCAAACCTCTTGTACCACTAAACGATGGCTAATTAGTTACCCACCGGACTCTACCATTATGTTGTTGTCTATAACTGATGAGAATTTTGGACTTAATTACGTGTAGTTATTATGAATCGAGAAAGATCTTGACGAATTGAGAGTAACAGATATTAGTTCTTACTTCGCATGTGGTCGCAACTCAACCAAAGCTAACAAGGTATTTAGATGTGATTAGATAATCTAAGTCGTTTAATAAGGAAAACTATGTTTTATTGTAATTGCTTTGTTTTATTTTCCATAAATGTAATACATAAGTTTTGTTTCATACGTGTCTAATTTTATCCTAAACTAACACTTTTACCTCTCGAATTATGTAAATAAATTCCTAACCTCAACTATTTTTAACACGCTTATATTAGCTTCACCTGTATGTTTGTTTGTTTGTTTGTTTGTTTGTATGTAACCGACTCCTTTGGACTCGATTTTGACCCACTTTAAACGGACAGATTTCATTCAAATTTTGCACACCTGTCAAAGATCGATGACAATGCAATAATTCGATAAAAAAAATTAAAAATATATAAAAAAAAAAAATAAAAAAAAAAAAAAAAAAACGCTCTTATAAATAAACCAAACTAAAAAGTTGAAAATAAATAATAGTTTAAAAAAAACTAAAAAACACGCTTTTAAAGTACTTCTAACTAAAAAGTGAAAAATAATTCCTAATATAAGCTGAAAAAAGCGTGGGGCGCTCTGTGCCATATTTTTCGTCTATCGAGCAACCCACGCTTTGTTATAATTAGTAGGACTATTAATATTTCATGAAGTGACTATAATTTTCGCTTTTAATACTCATGACAATATAAAATCAATCACAAATATATTTAACTTACATTAGAACTATTTTAGTAGCGCAATACATATATCGGTTAATAGCATTTAATACAGAATTCTAAGAAATATACAAGTTTGATTAATATTAGATATTAAAGTGTAATGCGCTCCGAGTAACGTACAAGATTAGTGACGGTTGGGACAGCGCGGATTTTACGAAATTACCCATTACATAACATTACAAGGTGCATCCATAAAAGATGCACAACTAATTTACATAATATAAATATTAAATTTTTACTTGCCATATTAAATTACGTTATATTTAATTAGTACCTTGGATACATTAACGTAACAAACTATTACCGAGGTCAAAAGGCAAGTGTTTTGAGGCGAATACTGATATTCGACCGCAACTTGATGTTGACCCTAATGGTCTGAAAAGCTTTAGAAAAAATAACTCTTTCAATATAGGTACACTTTAAAAAAAGCAAATATAAGACTTGTTCACAATGAGTAATTAGTACGGTTCGTTTAACGTGATGCGCAAACAAACAAGTGCGTATAATTAAATGTATGTTGCTTAGGGAAGCCGCACACGTCACGGTATATCAGCAGCTAGTATTTAGTGTATTCACACACTACCTGCCTTCCCGTATACTGTAAAGTTTACACAATATGTAATAGCAGCAACCTTATCTAGCACTCATGTGTTTTATATAAATGGGATCACACTAAAATTAAATTTCTGTCTATCAAATTACGACCGTATTCTTATGGGGTAAGAATACACAAAAAATTTCGAAATCGTACGTTTATTTTACAGAAAACACACTAGCTTTACTTTATATTTTTTAATAGAAAGTACGAGTATAACATTTCCATACAAAATGCAACTAGCAACACTGTAAATTGAGCGCATGTCCCGAGTTTCGGACCTATTTCCTATACGCCTTGTAATTAACTAACGCAAGAAATTACCAGGTAGTTTTCAGATAACATTCAATGAACAAGTAGTGCTTTACCGTGTCGCGTTTTAATAGTAAAACCTGCTGAAGGCTAGGTACCTAAACACGCAGAACACTCAGACTCATCTAATTTACTTCAACTTCTATGCTATCTAACGGCTTTTGCAGATTTATATCCAAGATTTGGCATAAAGAGCATTTTATCTACATTTGGTAATTAAATCTCTAACACAGTAGACATATAAATTGACTTCACATAATAATTTGCCCTTATAATAAGTACTCTCGCAACAGAACCGTCTAATAAATATTGTAATATTCAATAAAATCTCAACGACTTCTTCCTAATGTTGTAGCTTTAACGCAGTTGAAGAGTACTCATAACAATTTTTTTCTTCGACACATTGCCAGTATGTTATAAAGTGTTTGCAATGATTTCTGTTAATTAAAATACCAATACATTCAAGATCTATTCAAAAGATGGCCACTTCTTGAGTACGTTTGTATGTTAAGAGTCATTAGATTATACAAACTCATTATAGAGTTTAATTAATGTTCGATTAGTCATCAGACCGCTTGTTCCGTTATTTTAAAGACGTTGATGTAATAAATAAGGAAATCTTTGCTTTTTTATCATGTGCGGCATGAATCCAAATGAATCTCCTCGTCGTTGAAATATTTGTATTGATAAGTATTGACACCGCAACCCAATTGCATTTATTAAAATTGATGATAATCTGATATAATCTAATCGTATTGTAATAATGTTGACATCTTTGCAATTTTCATTAAAATTGGTGTAGTGGTTAAGCCGTGAAGGCTTGAATGACAAAGCTACTTTCAAATATATTAAAGATATTTATAATTTTAGTAAGGAATTAAGAAACAAATCTACCAACTGTCAAAGTGAGTATTACAAAAGCATTCTCGGTACCAACCGTAAGAGTTGCCTTGCAGTCTAACGGTCTTATTGTTAAGACAAGACTAAATAAATATTTATTAATTTAATTAGATAAAGATCTCTTTTGTTGCGATGAGAAACATTTTTAGAACACACAGACGTCTCAAGTCTCAACAATACAAACGTTTATGTGCCACAACACATTCAAACAAGTCATGTGCCAGTGGTCCAGTGGCCGGGGCAGTTCAATTGGTCAATCAGTAATGATGACAAGCGTAAATACTCGCAGGTGGGATGATACAACTAAGAGTTTAATTCAATTTATAAGGATAACTCAACAACTAAACTTTCTCCCAACCAATTATACCTCTGATTTTAGTAAACTTGAATGGGCCTAAGGCTTGGTTGTGTAATTTAAACCATTTTGGCAATGCAGATGTCTGTAGCTGCCTCGATGATTAATGGTATATTTAATTCAATCTAAGTATACAAAATTAATAAAGTATGCTTTGGGTTAATAAATTAAACCGACCAACCCAGTAAATTGCCAATCGTAGAACGTGAAAATCCCAGGGCTACAGGCAAAACTACTCATTCGGGGCGCGACTGTATTATATTATTGTTAATGTTACAGGAGAAATGTAATCTTCTATGGTAAACTAATGTATTAAAGTGAAGCTACATTGTACAGTAATGCAGACGTGAGTGGTAATGTAAGTTTTCCATCACGACTTTCCTCCGTTGTCTCCTGGCGTCATCGGCCGGCCTGCGCTGCGTGTGATGCAAGCTAACATTAATCGTAACACGAAGCGGCTACAGGCCGCGAGACGTCTAACACGCGTGCTACAGCCACGCCACATGTTATTCGGACATTATTTCACAACAATTTTAATCCAGTATATAGGTATTTTCATGCCCAAAACCGTAGCAACACTTGAAAATTTTTCAAACTTCTTGCATTATTCAAATCATTAAAGAAATTTTAAGAAATAAGTAGCTTTGAAAATTTGTTTCTTTGTAGCTACTTCTGTTGCTGACTGTGACAGGTGGTCTTGATGCTTTGGAAATTCTCTGCCATTCAACTTTAGGTTAGTGTAGAGATGAAAATAGTTGGTAAAACTTTTCTTTACTGCAATCTAAGCTCTTGTCTTCCGAAGCCAAAAGAGCAACAATTTTTTTATGAAGGCCACGAACTACTTGTTATTTTTAATAAACATACACCACAAATATAAAGTAAGACAGAGGTCTAACTTTACAACTAGGTATAGACCGTTTTAATACGAGTCTAGATATAATATTGAAGATAATTTATTCTAATGCCCAATATTCTCACGCTTTAGTAAAATCGGTCAATAAAAGCAAACGGCAAATATTTACGTAAACGCGGTGAGACACAGTGTTACAAAACTTTGTCGCGACAGTATAGCGTGACGGGGACGACACGACAGGCACGAGCCACGATCGCGACACGACAAACAAATCACAAATCTACTGTTTAATGATATCATCTGTAGAGTTTGTATCCACCTTAAGTTAAAAAAGCTCTAAATATCTAGATTTTAATCATAAATAACAAATATAATTCATCAGTTTAATTAGCGGAGAAAACTACATGATACATTAACCTCTTTCATGAAAAAACAAATTAAACATGATTAGATATCATTAATCATAAAAAAAATATTTACTACCAACATTTATTTATATATTATTAAAGTTATAAGCTAATCTCTTGCAGACGTAGAGAGAAAGCTGGTATTTATACATCTTATATTGGATAAGACATCTTTATATAAATTCCTTACAAAGAATAGACCAACAAGAACTTTAAATTATTATGTTAATATTAAAGCCTATTGTAGCCATTGGAGAAAACATCTCGACGCATTGATAAGTCGGAAAGTCCGTTTTGTTTTTCATAACATTTGCATTGAAATTTGTGTTTCTGGTCAAACCAGTTTTTTATAATAATGATTACAATACATTATTATAAATTAACTAGCTGCGGCCCGCTGCTACACTCGCGTGCTATTTCATCCTTAACTTGCTTGACCTAGCGGTAAAAAAAAACTTGCGTCCTATTCTCGGACCAACCAAATATACACAAAAAATAATAAAAATCAGTCAAGTACATTAATTTATATTAGAAAAAAAATCCGTGTTGAATTTTTATAATAAAGAACCACATTAATGATTGAAGGACAGATACAATTTTCACTATAAATTGCATAGAATCTCAGCAGTTAACCAACTACCTACATTAACAGTTCACAGCTATTTATTTGAAGAAAGTACTAAAAGAGATGCTTGACCAACATTCGTGGTTTTTGTACCGTTTAGGTATTATTAGACTTTTTAGTAAGAGTTCTTGGTCATGTGGGTATATTCAAATATCTAATGATGAATTTTTTACCAACCGTGTCCGATATTTAAAAGTAAATGAGGAAAATCATAGAAAATCAATGAATTTACAGTTAGATTCGAGAATCACACGTATTATATTACGTTAGATTTGTAAAAGACGATTTTCCTTAGTCGAAGTCTGTAATAAAGAGACTTGTTGTCCACCTGATGATGCATCAATATTATGTCTTCTGTAAATCGGCATACTTATTCCATAAATGGAATCGCACGAGATTATATTTTTTTTCCTTCAAATATTGACCGTATTTATATGGTTACGAATCCTCTAAAATTTCGAAATCGACCATTGCATTTACAGAGTTGCACTACGGATCACAGTTGAGCACGCACTACTTTTTGGTAACGTGTGAGACGGTGGTGCTGCCTCATTCGAGCTCATTGTCAAAAACCTTATGACCATAAATATTAGAATAGACAGTTGCAATAACCTTTTAAATCAGCAAATAAATTGAACAGTAAAGCACTGAATGATAGTTTTGGTGATAATAGAGCAAAACAAGGCGTGGGTGCGCGAACCGGATTTAAGCTCGCGATAAATCATGCTGCTAAGTTTGCACCACCCCGCACCCTGCACCGCGCACCAGGCAAGGCGGTGGTATAAGCACAGTATGTATCGGCATATACATCCCTCTAAAGACAATTTTTCACATAAATTTAAAATATAACAGCTACCACATACTGACAAAAATAGCGTACTAACATATAACACATCTCAGAAATTTAGAAAAAAATTGTTAGGTAGTTCATAAAGTTTTCACTACACGTTTTCCAAATGAACTCTGTGAAATCTTAAATTGCACCTTGTGTGCGAGATGTGTAAAAACTAGCACATTGTGTATAATTACATTATTATTTGCAGGTGGATATTCAAGAATAATAAAAAAAATACTTAAAGAGACAGGCAGTATTAGTATAACAATTTTTATTCGCAACATAATGCAACAAAGAATTGATACGGGCGGTTTTAAGGTTTAGTAGACGAACATCTAAAACCATTTCAAATTGTTCCATTGCTAATGTCTACTTTTAAATTAACTTGTTTTAAGAGCACATAGGTAATCAGAATAAATGGAAATATTCCGTGAAAGTAGCCACAAGTAAGTGTAATTAGTTCCACAGCTGCATAGCATGTAATTCGATGTTTTCATAAGTCAAAACAATGACTATTCAAAATTAACATAAGGATATTTCTAAACTTAAATTGGAAACCCAGTATTACATAAGTAAATATGGCACGAATTCCATACATCTTTTCTAAATTATATTGTAAATAAAACCAATTATTTAACTTAGAATACATATTAACATTCTAGGCTAATGTATAATAAATGAAATGTAAATGTTGAGGCGCACAATGGAGAATCTTCACAATAGGTGACTTTACTTAACCTCTCCTATTAGCGAGATTAGAAACTTAATATCAACATGATTTTATTGGATGTCGGGTAGCCAGCGCTTCTGCCCACGCAAATAGATTCGAAAATAATACATTCTAGTCTATGGTCGTTAAAATACTTTCAACTGAACATGAAAGCCTTTATCAGATTTAATGCTACCTAATGCATCATTTTGTTAATTTAAAACGGTCAGAGAGAGAAAACCTTTTGTAAACCATTCACCTTGAATCTGTGTCTGAACACTCACACACACTCAGAATATTTTTGTAACTTAGTAAGGAAGATTGTCATTATATCATGGTTATACTGTGGGATATAAGGTAGAAGTACAACACACACCATCAAGTATATTTGGAAAAAAAAAGCCAAATACAAGCTATTCAATAACTCTAAAAAAATACATTTCAGAGCATTTATTCATGTATTCTAGTAAAAGTGTCTCTCTTTTTCTTTGACATGAAAAAACAAATGACTCTAATAGTGATTAAACCAATGATATTATAGAACTATAGATATGTTACGTTCATAGAAATTACGATTTAAATCCGTTCCGAGCTATTCCAAATTGCACACATTGACAAATGTCCGCAGCGCACGCATCCTTATCGCTCTAACGTCAAAACAATATCGCTTTCTCTTTCTTAACTTGAACATGGCGTATGGCGTCTGGCACGTGACTGCGCTCGACGCAGGCCACACGCAAACTAAACACAAGACGTCCCAATTGGGACGTATTTGAGTATTCACAGCGCGAGCGCTTATAACATATCTGCTTTTGTTTTTATATAATATCATTGGATTAAACTGATTTCAAATCAATAATTAAATATCATGTAGAACAAACACACAAAACAACGATAAGACAAGTGTGTATCGCCGGTGGCCCGAGTCGTCGTGGCGCGGCGGTGCGGCGGCGAGCGCGGCGGCCACTGCACCCGCTTCGATTTCACTTTTATTAGCAAGCCACTTAATTGGATACTACAGTTGCGGTTTTATTCATTTTGCAGATTCATCTGAGAAGCGTTTTTAGTATTGTAATAATGACAAAGCCGGATAAACCCACTCGACCCTTCACGTGGCAACCCTGGGCCACATTGCAGCGAGCGAAACTTTACTTGAATCTACGTCAATTTTGAAGTAAATATAACTTAAAAATATATATCGACTTTGTTTTTTCCTTTTTTATTTTAAAATGAAATGTAATAAATAAATAAAAAAATATATAAAATATAAAAATACAATTATATGCATATTGTTTCATGATATACTTACCTACATATTAAAGTAATACCGGCGCATCAACGCGCTATTTATTTTTTGCTGAAAATTTTTACAGTTTGGATTAAAACGAAATATTATTATTTCTAAACATTTAAATTTGTTTTAATTAAACCGGAAAAACCGTAAAAATTGTGTGTAAAATTTAAAGAGAGTTTAGCATGCCTGACTCAATGAAATTAATTATTGCAAAAAGTTTATTTGGGTACACTTCCTTGTCAAATACTCTGGTTTTAACGTTAACAAGTGAAGGTCAGGCCAAATGGTGGAAAAGTACAATGCGAATTAAAACTTAAATTATACCTAAAGCTATGTTCGTAATCCCACGCTCGACAGCGCCATTAAATGGCACTGATGGAGTTTTTGCCAGCGCTGGTGAAATAGTCTACATGCTGATACTAAACTAGACCAACACATAGTAACCCTGCCATGAGTTCTCATAGTAAACTGAAACACAACATCGTCATAACATTTATGATGCACCTTTAAATTAATAAATACAGGAGCATTCGCTTTGCTTTGCAATTTGTCTGAATTTTCTTGCAGAAAGCCTTAATAGAACTACATTACATCCAATACTTAACTATCCACGTATCCACACAGGGCTTATAAAATATGACTATTGATATCGACACGAAAGAAGAAGAAGAATCCAAAACCGTTTACTTTTATTTTTTATTTAGACAAAATGTGTCAATTTCAATGTCAATTTAAGACAAAGACTGGAAATTTTTTGAGTTTTTTTAAAGTTTCTGAATTCTACTATTGAATGATATAGACAATATCTATTCAACAAAATGATCACTGAAAATGATGACTTCGGATTGTCAAAAAATACTTAATTGTACCTATAATCACCGGTATTTAATTTGTACAAAAATAACAACAAAGAAATATGGTTTGTACGTGACTACTGCATTCAATAACAATCCATAAAGTTCCTTAACTTGTGTATTTTGAGCCAATTTTGTTCGTACATATTTGGGCAAAAATATTATACAGGAAGTGAACCGCAAGGACGTTTGAGATGCTGCCTGCATGATTTAATATCTCTTAATATTAAATGCCGAGCACGTACTCGACTAGACCTAGGTCTGAAAACAAATGGTTATATAAAAACAAAAATAGAGTCTTACATAATATTAGATTGTTTTATACAATGCATGCATTGTTTTTATAATCCTGTGGTTAGATTATGGTCACATATTGAGTGTACAGGTTAGATTTTTTGATCAGATGAAAATGTTTCTGCATTCGTATATTAACAGTACCGTATGTTTTAGTAATACTAATAATGTAGGGGATGCACGTTTCTACCTTTACTTCAGTAGTCTAAGTGAGACAGACGCTGATGTCATAAACAATGTTTGAAATCTAAATGTTACTGATATAAATAAACCTTCCCACTCTTGTCTCTTTAAAATGCGGTATCTAAAAGCCCTTCATATTAAACTAAGTAAACTCTTCAAAAAGTTACTGTTATCAAAAACGCCTCACAAAAAACATTGAATGAGTTTTCAATCTAATCGCCAAAAATAGCACAGAACGCGAATCATCTCAGCTATTATACAATACAACGTAACTTAATAAGTATTAAATAGTATTACACTATTGTACTGGCGTACAATCAATGTAGGTAGTAATTTAGCCGTTCAATTTCCGCATCAAAGTGTCACCGAAGGACGTTTGAAATGTCATTATCTTAATAAACGGGCTTTTGTACTTTTATAACTAGGTATTTCTCGATCATTTACGTCATGACAGATGATTCATTTTTGTGTTAATTAATGTTGACATTTAATTTTTTGTTTTTTTTTTATTTTTGTGGTAAGTTCTTGCCAGTGTCGAAGTAGAAGATATGGATTTTAGTTAAGATTAATATTTCAATGAATATCATATTGACATTATAGTCTTCTTCTTCTAACGTATAAAAACTTCGTGTCACAGTGATATTTATTGAAAGAGCTTTATTGTTTTTATCTATAATTATTTTGTAGTTCTGAGAATAGGTTGTAAACTACATATTTTCTATCAACCTTTCTACGCAGGCGACTGCTATTCATATCAGACTCGATTGACTCTGGTGTGTAGAATGCATTTCAGCTATTTTAGGTTCTGAAAGCTAGCATTAAAACTTTAGTGCAGCCATTGTGTCTAATATAGTTATATTAATCAAAAGATAAATAAGACAGATCTTGTTTATTTTCATCTTATTTTAAATATAAGGAGTACAATGACATGATCCTAAAACGAGATTTGAACAAGCCTAATGCAAATGGACGGAATAGTAAATCTAAAAACAAGTTATTTTTTTTAATGCAAATAATGGCTCTAA
The DNA here is from genome assembly GCA_905147285.1 of Hypena proboscidalis. Lineage (NCBI taxonomy): Eukaryota > Metazoa > Arthropoda > Insecta > Lepidoptera > Erebidae > Hypena > Hypena proboscidalis. Next base: position 12,936,839 of record LR990128.1, on the reverse strand, counting down.
AAATAGTTCTTTAATTATACATGTTCTTATAGAGGGCATAAAAACAAAATAAAACCTTGGCACTATTCGCATTCAGTATATTATTCGGCAGCTATACAATAATACTTTGTAAGAAAATAGAATATAGCAAATATAAAAAAAAAAACAATAAACGAGTGAGCTTTATGAAATTCAAAAAATATCATAAACACTAATACTTTTGGAACTGTAACCTTTTTGCATGCTGAAGGTATGAAAATACTAGTGCTGGCCAAATTACTAATTAATGATAAAAACTTAGATAAACCGGAACTGTATATTCGTACGTCGCTCATGACTTTCACTTGCACTCCACCATCAAATATTCCAACAAACCAGTTCTTTCATTTTGCGACTAGTTCAAATTTTAGCCAGAGCTGTTTTTTTTGCTGCAAATTTTATGATTGCTATCGACGATAACTAATAAAATTCTATTCGGATTCCATTATAATAACTAACAGGTTATAAATTATGGTGTAGAAAATGATAATACAAAATTAATTGCTCATGATACTGCATAATTTTTAATGGTTTATGGAGATAGATAAAAATACAGCTGCATCTCTATCGCTGACATCCTTAAATTATACGAACTTATTGGTATTTAATATAACGCAACTTTAAATTAAATACAAGTTCTCGATAATATTATAATGATCGTCTCGTACGGTAAAAATATATTCTAACAACATTAAATTTCATCTTCAATGCTTCTAGGCATTGATATTAAAAGCTATGTCTGAGTTATTGATATATCTGCACGAACAAACTACCTTAACATCTCATTACTGCATGCACTTGACCAAGAAACCGTGCAAAATCCTAAAATTGAACTCGAGATACATACAAGCTATATGTCCATTGAATGACTAATAGGACCTACTTCTAACGCCTCACAAACAAAAATAAGTTAGTGTAAAATGCAAAACGGGCCGGCCTCATTTCGGCTTACAATTTACAAACATGCGCCACTCTGATTGTCGACACACATACACTAGCTAGACTAATGGCTTCCATTTACTTATATTGATTAAAATACACTCGTCTAATGGCTCTACATTTGCGTTCTTTTTTAGTTCCACCTTCCATTTATTTGTAAAAAAATCATATAGTACGAAAGAAGCGTATTTAAAGTAAAATTACAGGGTAATAAATAAAATATAGACGTACCGAATACATGTTAATTTGTTGCGGAATCCGAGAGCAATAACCGCGGGCAGTGCTAGCGGTATTTGGCGGTTTCTTCGGCTGATATTCGACAAAAACAACCGTGAGCTGCGTATGTGTGCCTGTGCATGCACTATGAAGAGACTTTGTGTATGTATGTTTGATTTCAGTATATTTCGACATATTAAACATAATGCGAAGATTAGTCACGCCACGGCCTTTAGAGTCTCAAGCCCGCGTACTGTGTTTAAAAATCGTAAAGAATAATGTTTCCTCTATTTTATGAGACTTTTCCGCAATAAATGAGTGTACAAAATTAATTTCATTATGACATGTACATTTTAACCACTTTCTGATCCAAATCTAATTAAATTTCAATAGAAAAATGAAAAAAATTCAACAAGCCTAATTAAAAGAACTGCGATCGAAAGGTCAGGAGTAAGGATTCAATCCTACATCACGGAATCATGACTAACGCACCTCTAAACTGTTTGCTATACGTGACCAATAAAGTGAAGGCACAAAAAAAAAGAAAATACATGAGCTGATAAAAACTAATGAATCGCCGGCGAAACTAAAATTGAACTGATTTTAAATAGTTCTACTGCAGATACCCAAGAATTTCAATCAAAAAGAGTTTAGACACCTGTGCAACTTTCTTCACAAATTAGGAGCAATAAAAACCAAAACCGTTTAAAACAATGTGTCCTTAAATTTAAAAATAGTACAATAATTGATCTACTTTCTAAACATTTAGCAGTTAATTAGAAACCGCACACAGAGAACTAATAAAGTCGGGTCAAAGACTTTGTCATTGACAAAACAATAAACTTAGCAGAAATAATGTCTCTAACATCTTATATGTAAATAAAAATGACACGTGAGGTATCAAAATTAATTTCTCCATTACGTTGCATAAATACTTTAAAGTAATAGAGTTACAAACAAAATATTTCCAAAGTAAAATCGTAAATTACTCAACATTCCAATTATTTTTAAATAATAATATATAGTAATTTCTGTCCGAGTGTATTTTTATGTTCGATGGCTATAATCATGTTGTAACTATTAAACCAAATTGATTGATTGAATTACCTAACCAAGCATGGTCAGTACGAATGCATCAAGTGGAGTTAACAGTAAAATATATTTTATCTCTGATTGTGACACAGTTCCTTGTACAGAATCGATGCTTATCAATTAATTTGATTTCATTGTTGTAGAAGAAATAGTCCATTGTATAATCATTGCTGTCGTTAGTTCTAGTTTAGACTATTTTTCTAGCGATTTCAGATCATATCATGAGCGTTTTAGGTTTAAAGTGCTCGAATTTTATAGTCTCTTATCAATAAATAACTTTGTTCATGAGTTAAAGTTGCCAATTTTCATTATAGTAAAAAGGCGTAATTTTTAAAGATGAACTAAGCTAGAGTCTAAGATCTAACTTTTTAAACTGCTTTAAAAGGATCCTTATACTTTAGTCCTGAAAAAAAAAACCAGCATGTGTAAATCTTGATTGCGTATCTAACTGTATTAATTTGCGTGAGTTTGATTGATTTTCAGGGGCAAAGGTTATCCGCATGAGCAAGGACAAACACTTTCTGCGCAGGAGTCTGTCGCGGTCGGCCGCGCACCCACCTTCCGCGTGGCGGCGCTGCGAGCGCACACGCGAGGGGTCAAGGTCTCTCTGACCCTCTATTTTGCTCTAATTTACTCAACTAAATAGTTTTTATTGTTTGCTTTTTAATTAGCTGTTTGCATTAATTTAAATTGGATTGTAGGTGTCAAGGTATCGATACACGCGTTATTGGATTATAATGTCGCTTTGAAGCGAGCCGGCTAGTACCGTGACATTAGTAGGATGATATATGTAAAATAATTAAAATTTAACAGATGTCTCTTTCATTACCGTAAATTACTAATTTATTTTAATAAGCCAGGTATTTGGTGATTCAGACTAATAAAACGTTACTAAAGTAGTTTTCTCATCATTATAAGTTAGGTAGTAATAGCAACCGTTCAATTTAACAAGTTTAATCCAAAATTTTCCCATTACAGATTTTCAAATTTATACCTATATATTTATTTAACATAACATCACGCCTATATTACCCAGATGGTTGTGGCAGAGGTGTATTGTCTTACCTATGTATTTATTTAAAAATATAAGTATAATATATGTCAAGCAGACAAATCAATATTTCTTTATACGATAAATTAAGTATATTAAACAAAACATGACGATGGCAATCAACACTACATGAAGTTCTTTTAGTAATAATTCAAACCGAGAAAATGAAATATTCATAACACGTTACTTCGTAACACTCGACTAAAGTTGGTTAACATGATTGAACGGTTCATTTAAATAAGCCAAACTTCCATCGCATCGCACTAAGAACTGAAGTGTGGGCGATTGACGCGGTTTCCAACAATTACACTTATTTATTATACAACTCACATCAAAATTTAACAACGTCTTCAATAAATTGTATTGTATTATAATTAATAAATAATAAAAAAATTGAGAGAGATTTGTTCGCTGTCACTATCGCACTTTCTCCCAAAATCATAACAGACTTGACAAGCGAACTCGATTCACGATCGTACCTTTAGATTGGCGAGAGTTATTTCTATATTGTTATTATAATGTTACATGTACGTGGCCAGCGTCCCACGGATTGCATATATTATTCGTATATGGCAATTCAATTTGTGCGGATATAGAACCTTATTTTTACGACTTTCGTACATCATGAAATCTAACTTATCATGCGAATTAAAAGTATCATAGAAAATATGGCAAATGATACAAATAAGAACCTGGTTCAAGTGTATGTAACGTAATATGGGTCTTACTTTAATTCTACCAAATTTTTATGTATTTATAGACAAATCATATCTTAAACACTAAAATGCTTATTTGTTTAGTATGGAGTTATACACAAACAGAAACAATTAAGTGTTTTAGATATGATTTGACAATAATGATAAATAAAAACTTAATAATATTAAAGTTAAAGTTAATATATTTGTCTTGTATAGAACAGCCAAAAAAAATTCCCATTTAAGATTTCTTATTAATCGTACAATTTGGATTTTCATTTTACCGCCATACAATCTTATCTTCATTGCAATAATGAAAGCCACTGTCATGTTGAATAAAAAAATATATAGTAGTTTAGCTAACAGCAATTCTATATTTGGTAGAAGCATTGGAAACAGCCTACAGCCCCTTAGATTCCCGACTATTGATACCGAGCATTACGTTACTGGCTTATTCCACAGAAAGGTTACTGTTTTCACATTACGCCGTACTCACCAAGAATTCTATTGTCTCACAAACTAGCAAAGAGCGCGCCGTGTAACTATTTTCATTCGCAAGGCTCTCTAATTAATAAATTACGTGCACAAGTACATAATGAATAGGAATTTCTTCAATTAAATGTTTTACAAATTCATTGGACAAAACTACTTAATCGCTGTACCACTTTATATGCTGCAATTATAATAATATTTACCCATTTGTCTTAACATTATTTGAATAATTTTATGCAATTTGTTTTGTTAACTTTATCATTTAAACTCTAAAATTGCCATGCACTAAGTTTACTTAATATTACGTATATTGATTTGAATTTATGTGGATTCGTATTTAATTTACGTAAATTGGGAACAGTAGTAATTAGTGACGTATTAAATAGAGCAGGAGACGGTTGAAGTCAAAATGTCTTTCAGTATTCAGGTATCAAAGTATTTTGTCTTCAACGGGAATAGAGCCAGCGACTTCGATTCCCGTTTATGATTCAATGATTCGAACACAAAGTTTCAGGTAAACTTTAGTAGAAATAAAATTTCAGTTTTATTTGAATTGCAGTCGTGCCTCCCAGCTTGATGCTAAAGATTGCAGCAGCTATTTAAATGAGATCGGCTAGACGTCGATTTGAAACGTCTGGAATTGGAACACAATTAAAAGGACAAATCGTGACGCATTATAGGTATAGTTAAGAATATCGTTGTGCGATGGCGTGGCGGCGTGTGGAGCATTTTGATTGCGTAACGCGGCCACGACGGCTGTAAGACGACGAGCCACGACTGCGAGCCTCGAGACACATGCACACCACCCAGCTAGCTATTCACTCCTCATTGTCTACCACAAACATCTTTGTCTACGATACGAGCAGGTATGGCGATTCAAAAACAATGGCTCGAAAACCAATGCCAGCTTAGTGCCAAGAGTTGCCGCAAATTATAGACTTTTGATCTTGCGATAGTGAATATTCGAGCCTCGAGGAGAATACAATTCATAGAATTAAGTTTCAATTTTCAATAGTTGGTTGTCTTCCTTTAGCTTATTCAATAAGTTATTATATTTTATCCTATTTTATGACACCAATGGTATGACGAATGCTTGTTGTTTATTGCAATACTGACTTTAGTTATAGTTACTTTACAAACTTCTGAAGCTAGAACTTATCGGAGATTCTCGCAACTTATATATTTACTGAAATATTATGCAGCATTACTGAATTTGACAATTTGTTTTGTGAAAGTTACTGAAATATAGGTTAAACCTGCTTACCCGAGAATACGATTTATTTACCAATTTAAGAAAAAAATATTGAGGCCATACAAAAATTTTGCTCAAATTTATACGACTTCCTTTGTAAAAGGTTTACTTCCATGTATTTGATTATTTTGGGTAATTGCTTGATTGACCCAAAATGACTAAAGCAAACATAACTTGTAACTAGACATGATAAAAAGTTTAAGAACTTTTGAAGCCTTTGTAAACAAAATTAATGTGCTTCATTACCTACAGAACAAGCTGTAAGCGTTTGAAAAATCTGGAACCTGACTACGGAAATAGCTGAAACAACTGGACCGCGCGAACCATAACACCGCAATATATTAGACTAGAACAATATGAGACCTTTCTTTTGAAACCAAACAAGTGATGGTCCCATAGTATAGGCACTACGGTGCTGCGGTGGCACACGCAAACATTTTTGCTTCGCTGTAGTCGAGAAAAAATAGTAATACATTCTGTTCCTTTTGATGATGAGATAAGCCATCACTGCCACAGGTGACATGATATGGTTTTTTTTATTTGCTACCGTATGTGGATTTTTATGGGCTGCAGTTGCCTTGTTATTGAAGCTGACTACAAGTTTGCTATGTCTAAAAAACAATGTGAAGTGATAACGTTTCGAACAATACACTTACTCCCCTTGCAACCTCCATCACCTTCAAACCATCTCATTGTGCTATTGGATACTAATTCGTATCGTGACGTCGCCTCCTTTGTCCAATTCAATACTACTCTCAAGGTAACTGCTATAAAATACTTAAGACAATAAAACGCTTACTGATATCGTAAAATGCCGAACAGATTTATAATATCAGACCACTTTTAATAACTTGATATTGTTACCTACTAAAGCTAACAAAGCGTAAATAATATAAGTTGATTCAAATAATGAATTTTATTTTCCTTGTAATTAATAGGCTCCTTATGGACAAGATAACTATCTAAGGATTCCACAATCAAGCTCTTTATATACATATCAACTCATCATCTGAGAGACATGGTGGCTGAATTTGCCGTAATATGCCCCCATAGGAATATTTTTCTCCTAATCAAAAAGGTCATGTATAAAGATTTGCAGTAATTAGTAATATCAAGTAGTATTGACTGTGGCGGAACTGACCACTAAAAATATGGCGATTGGCAACGTCAAGAAATTACGTATGACAGATGACACACAAGTCAATAGTGTCAAAAGGTGCTGAATCGTGATAATGATGTTCTTATAGCGATCATATTATAAATACGTTCCTCTCCATTGACCCAAAATTATCTCGCTTGAAGATCTGGTACTCATGCTGTAAATAATATGAGTATAAAGGAAAGAAATTGTGTGTATTTAGTTATTATTGTGTGTAGTTTGTTAGTATTTAGGTAGACTTACTACCTAAATACTTTTGACAAATAATTAAAACTATACGCTAAGCCTTTTACTTGTATCAAGAGTTATTTTGTAGTGAAACAGCTTTAATTCTGGTCATTATATTTTATCGACAGAATTGAATTTCGTGCAAGCTCTCACAGTCGATGTATTAGTGTGGTTTCTTGTCCAGAAATGCAACATCATCATTATGTTATACGCCGGTAAAAACATTTTTATGTATATGGGCTGTAACATTTATTTATTTTAGAATAATGAAAAGACTAAAAAAACGCGGTTTCAGCAAGTGTATTAGAATAAGAATAGGTAGGCTGAGACCACAAGGCAGGCCTCCATCTGTCTCCATACTATTTTATCAAAATTGATGACAGACAGACATAGTTACTATTAGATTTATGTTATTTGTTATGAAAATTTATATTGACAAAAATTTTACTAAAAATTCATTCAGCTTTGACACATTTTTCTCCGGTGGTGCTATTCTGTTAAGGAAACGGTCGATAACAAAATTTTAGTGCACCTTTATATAAATACGGTCGATATTTATTTGACAGAGATTCAAATTTCATATATATCCATTTACGGATATGCATGTGGATCCAACAATTTTCAGGATATATCTCTCAACAAAGATTAATTAATGAACATTTATAGCAATGTCAAAATTTAAAGTGGAGTATTGCATTAACATGGACAGGACATTGTGAAAACGTGCAGTATTTACTTGTACTTATGTGTGTGTTACAGTAGCATGCCGCACACATACAAAAATATGAGCAAGATTATTTTCAGGCAATGTTGGCTAATGATTCCTAAGAATTTGGTTTAATAGCATTACAATATATACCAAGAAATACCGAGCTGCCTCATTGGCATAGTGGTTAGCGTATGCGCTTTTCATTGCAAGGTCTCTGGTTCGACTCTCGGGCGAAGAGTTATTTGTGAACATTACATCAGGAAATTCTCAATCTCAATTATTCAATTCTTTCAGGAGTTGGCATTGTGTCCGGTGGATGGCGATAGGCTCACCCCCCATCCCATGGGACCTAAACATAACTGTAGAAATGTCGGTGTATTGCTCCTCTGCCGCACCCTCCTGGGTAATATAGGCGTAAAGTCATGTTTAGTTAGCTTAATAAATCAATTACAACGATAAAATTTAGATCAATCCATTTTCAGGAGCTTAGATTCAAGAATCTATGTTAAAGCCGTATGTATTGCTTTTCTTATAGACATTTCGTTCTTTTTACAAGAGTAATATACAGCATAAGTACGGTATACAAGTCACATTTATGTATTATAATGAACGACAATTTGGAACCGGATATAACTTTAAACAGACCTACAAATATAAGTAGTTAATCGTGGCGGCTAATAAGTCCAGTTTTTCTTCCGTTCCGTACATATAATTAAGCTCAAATGTTTTTATTACTATCGGCATGCATTTTGAGTGACACAGAATCAGATCACCGCGAGCCTGAGAGTGAAAATTCTCTGAGATTAATTACACGTTGGTTAACATTATAAATGGGATACGGATACCGAGACCAAGTACGTTTATTGGATATTAACATACACATACATGATATTAAGTAAACACTATTTTCAATTAATCGGAATACGGTCAAAATGCTTACTTCTTGATAACTTTTAGAAGATAACATTGTTTTTTACACGTTTCTGCATAAAAGCTAAACCAAAAAAAATACTTGATCATTAAAAACTAATCGATAAAATTAACTCATGTTCAGTATGTACACGTCATGCCAGGTAAAACCGTGACTGCATCGTGTTGTTGTTGAAAACCAATTCCAGTCTAATTAGCATTAAATAATAGAAACGATTTTAACAAAGATACTTGTAGCAAACAGTTTCAGACATTACACCAATCAATTCTATGAATAGTCGGTTATTTTCTCAATTTTCCATATTCTAACTACCGACTACCGACCACGCTTTATTTGGCTTCTCACATGAAATGTATGCATGTATCCATTACCTACATTCCGTAGTCCAGCGTGAGAAAAATATAGAGAAAATCTAACATGTAGATACGGTACTGTATGGTATTATGTAGTGCGCAATATTCGCACGTTCTGTGTGCACCCGCGCCCGCGGTGCCGCCGCGCGTTGATGTCTTTTCTATGGAGAATATCGCCGCAAACATTGCAGCGCGCGAACTGTAATATTATGCCACGCTACACGCTTTGTTTGCTATATATTGGTGTTCTTGACAATTTAGATATTACTGGTCGTGAGGCTACGATTTCCGGGTTACACTAAATGTTATTGCATTGCTCTTTCAGGCTATTCTTAGTAGCGAGTGCGGAACTCGTCGTCTCGGTTTGGCATAAGAAATGATTTCGTTGGATGTTATATTTTCATGAAAATGATTAATTAAGAGATAGTTATCTTCTCTGTTTATCTTTCAGCGTGACAGGCGTTAAGTGTGCTGTGTGTAAGTAGGTAGCACATAAGGAAATCCTGAAGCTCGCTGTGACAGGATACAAAGCCTACTTATTTGTCGTTCAATCTTGTTTGTGGCTTGCACTTCTGTGCAGTTTCTGTCATTCAGTCTAATTGGCAGACCAAAACTATATTTGTATGGCAAACTTTGTACTTATTATGGCAAAGTATAGTCGTAGCAATCAATATCACTTATACGGTAAGCTGTACAACAATTGCCACATCGCCCACACTCAATCTCTCCGACAGTTTCATTAAAAAAAAACTCAGATCTTTTTTTAACTTAATCCGTATACAAACATAAATGTCAAAATTATTGACGAAATGTTTATTTCTTCACTCATGGAAATATTAAATTACCAATAGCAAATTAACACTGTCGTACGGCTAATGAAAACTTAAGATATTACTGACGTTAATGTTACAAAGTATCTGCGAAAAATATCAACCAATACAAGTTTATTTATTGTTACTGGCTACAATATATTAAAGAAATGTTATCGATAAGTAAGAAAAACTCACCTTCGGCTATGATGAAGCGATCCAATAAAAATTCTGTAATGGGATAACACTCCAGTGAATTAAGCACGAGTAGTAGCACTTGGTCTGTAAGGTCCGTGACGCGAGGTCCACGAGGGAGCACAGGGTGGAACAGGGGACAGTCCCGTAAGTCCAGGGCTTAAGCTTCGGGTGCCGGCGGCGCGCGGGTGGCGGTCCAGCGTCCGGCCGCACAACGCGCCTCGCAACGGTAAACTGGCTGCCAGCGCCGACACAGCCTCTCCCTCGCTTGTATGAGTGCCTCCAACCTCCCTCCCGAACAAATAGTACCGTACGCCGCGCTTGTGTCTTGCTAACATTTATTATACTTTTATTAGTGTTTGCCTCTACGCGCCTGTGTGCGCCGCCAGCGGACACGCACACCGTGAAAAGGCTACGTGACGTGCCAGCGCTGTGCGCGTGTGGGTGTTGGAATAGGTAAAGTAACTACCTATGCGTGCTTTGATCTTACGATTCGGTATGCACGGCCGCGCGGGCGCACGTAGCACCGCAGCTATACTTTACTTCTATAATATCTAGTCAATAATTTTAGTTTGGGTTTGTGCAACACCACACGTCGTGCCGAGAGTTATCTAGGCTAGTAACCGGTGTACACAACCATAAGTATCTTCACTTTGGAAATCGTAATTAATATGAACTTATAACCCATCAAGTGATATGTAATTAAAGCTTGCGCTTTACACCCAATCTTTGAATTAATTTTCAATTAGATACATTAAAAGATATCTTTTATAATGTGAAACTGTTGGGAGTTGTGGTGACATATAAATTCTTATAAGAACCTAATAAGGAAAATGGCTGTAATAAAGTAGAACTAGGATGTTATTGTTAATTACAATTTACACTAACATTAGTAACTTTCATTGCAACATTAAGACTATACCAATGCAATTTTTTCTGCATCGTGCCATAACCCACGGGAGCAGAAAGGGAACGTTTGACGGGGATAAAACCACGAGGAAAAGCTTATAATAGCATGTGCTTCTTTTAGAAATTAGAACATAGCAGCCGTAGGCATTCTATTAGTCTTATCTACTATTTACAGACACTGCCGCTACTCAGTGACGCACGTTGATGTTCTTCAATGGAGAATATTGCCGTGAACACTGCTGTGCTCAAATTATTTAAACAACTGGTGCGGATTCGAAGCAGTCAAAGATTGTATTTAGCCTGGGAGCGCAAGATCGACGCACTTTACTGCACATTTATCAGGCAAACCTTTCTCGCTTACATTTCAGCAATCTAGATATGAGTTATACTACGTAAGTATTTAGCGAACGATTGATGTTGATTGTGATAGAATCAGATTCAAATGTAATGTTTTGTTGCCACATGAATCAGATTCAATCACTATCATAACATAAGGGGGCGGCTCGTGAAACAACATAAAAGCACAAAAGCTTAAACAAGTGACACAACGTCTGAAGACGGCGATATATTTATTTATTTATTTAACTTTAGCACAACAAAAATGTACAAGGTGGACTTAATGCCAAAGGCATTGTCTAACAGTCTACTTAGGGTGATGCAGAGTTAAAAAGTGGTAGGTGCATATTTAGTTTAATAATTAGATTAGGACTTTATCTTTATAAAGGATTATAGGAAGATTATTATACATAAATTATATATTTAGAATTACATAAATGTAATACATATTATTATTAAATACATTTACATATAATATTACAAATACTATAATATAATATACATAAACTACTACTACTATATAATAACGTAACTTATAGATGAGTTATTCGGCTAATTTGCTCAACAACAGCTCACGAACTTTGATTTTGAGAGTGAATCGGTTGTTACACATCCTGATTTCAAGAGGGAGCGCATTCCAGAGGATAACAGACTGCACAAAAAGGAAGAATTCACGAAACCAGAAGTATGGGCGGGACATAAGAGTAAGCGATTATTAGCGGAGCGAGGCATATATTATTATGCCTCGAGTGCCAATAATTTCAGTGTCTGCTAGCACCACTAAATTGTACGCGGAAATGCATTTAATTAATTAATTTGTATTTGACACCAGGAAGCACTACGGTACCCTAAAACTTTCTGGTGATGGTGTATTCACATGTGAGGAAAGGCATGAGGGCCACGAGGATAATGTGTAAACAGGAGCTCGCGAGGATACTTGTGCCTCGTGCGGAGGCTCGCGCGCAGAGGAGCGAGTTGTTTTTAAGGGCCTGTTTTAAAATACTATAAGTTTGGTTTTTACTAAAAGTAATTTTAAAAAAGGCTTATTTTATTATGAGAGTTACTACTACTAGAAAGAACAAGTTTTTACTAAAAAACATTAATAAGGGAGCAAAGCACGTATTTGCTTCGAGTGCTAATTTTGAATCCTGAATAAGCGCAAGATTTTATAGTAGAATCACAAGCGTAGCGAGGGGTTCTAGGTTAGAATCTTGCGCGTAGTGAGGGACCCAAAAGTACTAGATGTGTGAACTTTGATCTCGTGTCACACCATTCCATTACATTACGAAATTTTCGATCACATGCCTTTTCTTTTTAAAAAATTCTGTGTTCGCACCTGCCATTGAGAAACGATTGTTATTTCATTGGGTCTACCAAAAAAAAATGGGATCTACTACGAAACCTGAATGTTATTATTTAATTAATGTCTTCCATACTTCGAAATATTTTTTTCTCACGCTAGAAGCAAAATTGGTAGTTGAGTTTTATTCAATGTTGGCACACAAAAAAGAACGCCTTTTGAGCTGCTGAGTTAAAAAACATAATTGTTACGAGTAGAAGAGTAGTGTTTGGGTAAAATTTTTGCTATCCGAGTACTACTGCAGATAAACCGAAGCTCGTTGAATAGCTTGCGCTCGCACGAGCCACCAGGAAAGTCATCACAAATTGTAAAAGTTTAAGGGTGTCTCTCTAGAGTTGGAACTTTGCTAAGGGCCTATTTTACCAAACTTCTAAATCTTCAGTTTTATTAAACTCGTATTTCGATCTCTCTCTGTCATTTAATGTTTGAACGGGACAGTAGCGTAGCTTAGTGTTAAACGTCAGTTAAACACGTTCGCGATATCAGCACTGAGTCAATATTTTCGGAGCTTAATCTAACCACAAAACTGGCACACTGTATTGTAAGCACCACATTTCGGTGACTGGTTTTAGTTTACAAAAGTTCTACATATCTCTAGAAATGACCTGAGTTGTAAAATAAAAATATATATAAAATGTTGAAAATGTATTTCCTGCCTACAAGATTATCACACGTCGAGTTAAACCTACACATGAAGTTTATCACGTTAATCTCAGATCTCATCTTACCAGCTCTCAGCTTTAGTTTCTGGGTTATTTAAGGTAAATAAAATCCAAAGTCACAATTCAAAAAGAGAACACATAGGTAGGCGGCACTTGAACACTAGATCAGGTCAAGCGATTTTAAAAATAACGTCGGTACTTGGCATTTATCAACTGTTATGCGATTTAGTTCCATTGTTAGTGCTTATAATTTACTAGAATCCGCGCGCGAATTCAACCGCGTGTTGCGTCGATAAAGTAACCTAGGATCTTGGACTATCTTCTCTCCAATTTTCATCAAGATTAGTCCTGCAGATTTTCAGTAAAAACAAATAAATAAAAAAATCTCACCTGTATATAATATCCTCTGAGAGAATATATAATATTACTCAAGATGAAGAATAGTAAATAAAATTACAATAAATTACGCTTATGCCTTCAGTCGACTCCCACGTGATAGGTAAATAAAAAACATAAACTAACTCAGGGGTTCCCCAAAGAGCATGCCGACAAATTTATCAATTAAATCAGGAGTTGGTTCGCTTACCTTGTAAAAAATATTTTGTGTTTTTCTTTTTATTTTATTATTTACCAGTTCTAGTAGTTCGTGGCGTGGAGCAAAAAGCAGAGTTGTGATATAATGATTGATATACACAAGGTCACACAGCCCCACTGCGATGCGACATGGAAAAAGAGATCTGAATTTAGAAAGAAGATTTTACTGCAATAAAACTTTATTTCGATTTTTTAAAGTTAAAATTGTATTCAATTTTTTTTATTGTTTCGATCGATTCAGTTAAAATCAATAATTAATAGTGTCCTGTACTTAGTACAACCGATAAGGAAAATCTGCCTAACAAACATGGTAGATGACGCTTTGTAAAAAAACTAAAAAACAGCCAAACTCCCTTGCAACCAGTAAAAGAGTAACACACTATTTTTATAACTGAAGCCTTTCTAAAATAAATAAAATAAAATAAGGATGTATATAATATTTGATAAAATCAACAAAATTTTCAAAAACCCACCTAATCAAAAAAAGGGCTATTTTTTGTGTCGTTAAAACCGTATTACGTTTTTTTTTTAAACGACATAGTGTTTAAATACGAAGTGCGACACCTTTTTTATTATCCAAATAATCACACTTTCGTATATTAGCTGTATAATATATATATATTTTTTTATATTCATTTTGGTGTAAAGATAACTTTTGCCAGTTTGTAACAGTTTTTAAATAAAGGTGCGTATAGAAATAAATGCTTAATGATTAAACCATAACTTACTTTGGCTTAGAAGTAAATAGAGCTCCACCATACTTACTTTGGACGCACATTTCACCGAATTCTATACACAAATTTATAATTTTCGGCTATAATAACTATAAATCCTTCTTTCATGCCAAATTTCACGATTCCCGATTCACCCTAAATGCTTTGCCACACATTTGTAAGGGTTTATTGTGAAAGAAAATTACAATAAACTATCTCACTCTTTTGATTTGAATATGTATAAACTTAGAAACTTATTATAAAGAAACCGTTGAACTACATACTTGATATTAATTTCAATACTGTAGCTTATGGCGTTTTGAAGTAAAAGGGTTGTGACTGACGGTGATCACAAACGAGTGATCTTATAATGGTTTAGTTTTTCCCTATAAGGTACGAGACCCTAAAAATAATAAATATACGCGTCGACTTGAGGACCTCCTCCCACCTCCTCCGTATTTTTTTGGTCGGTTGAAAATTGGGATATAATTATCATTTTTCATTAATATTTCCATATCATTAAGGTCATTAATTTGTGTACTTCAGCGAGTGATTAGTGTATGTTTTTTGGATTATTCTCCTTTTATTCTTGAAATGTTATCAAAACAATTTTTATCATTAGGCAATGTACTTTTGTTACCAGGTAAAAGTTTTGTTTTCACCATGCATCGTAATTGACGTTAAACTCAAGTTTAACGTCAAGCTACAGCTATCGATCTCCCTGTCCTGTACAAACATTTAATAAGGAAGAGAATTTGCATTGCGGTAATTATCATGAACTAAAGTATGATAAATGAGCGACGAGCGAAACCAAATCTTAAGAAAACGATAAAATTGATGAATTTAATTTTTTTTTTTAATACTAAATAAAATTAAGATTTCTGTTATTTATCATAGAGAAACCATATTCTCATGAAGTTAGTAGTGCTAGCATAGCATACACAATAAAAAGACATTGAATTACAGTCCTCAATTGGGATATTAGAATTTCATTATGGTTTAATGTTTATGATTAAAAGTATGCTTTAAAGCCAAACTACTTTTTTTAAACTAAATATCTATTTTTTTAGAGATAATTACAACCGTATTAGGCTTATTTGTTAATCAGTGTTGTGTTCTGTCACGTGTCCATGCTAGGAAGGCTGAAAGTTATCCTCTGTGATTTTTTTTCATTTTGTCTTAGTGATTTTTTATCTGTCCAAGCAATTAACTTTCATAATACATGCTAGATGTCGCTGTTCTAACAAACTTATACATTCGGTTGATAGTTTACGCTACTTGTAGCGTAAACATAGAAACTATTATTAAACTGTTATTAGTTCAAAAAATTGCCGCTCCCATCAAGAAGTTTGCAATAAAAAGTTTCATATTAGTCTATTATTCTTACTATTTAATCAATTCCCTTTTACAAAGAAGAACAAATTTAAGAGAGCAAAATAATTAAATAGTCATTATTTTTTATACATTTCCACGTAATGGTGAAAGACAATTTGATTTTTATCTCGACATATTTTTATTGGGATAGAAAATGTTTTGTTATTATCTACAACACTTTTTTTATTATCTGGCATCCCAGCCGGGTGTGTGAGCGACGTACGAATTGTGTATCTGTAATTTACTTAAATTTAAGTGTAAACAATGAGTTTTCTAAATTGTTTAGTTACGCGATATTAAAATAAATCTAATCTCATTGCCAATGTCATAAGTTAGGTGTTTTATATGCTTTTTATATTGATGTGAGGTTCTCGTGCTTTGTCTTCGTGTGTGACAATATACTCAAAATGGCGCATCAACTGGCACCGTCTGTAAATTGTTCATTAGACGACATTGACCTGAGCGCATTAAAGGTAAACTCTTAAATTATACCATTCTCATTAAAAAGTCCTTAAGAAGCCCCATAGCATCGGGACACCCCGAACTTACAGAAATAAGTAATCAAAGGGCAATGATCTCACAGGGCGTGAATCATAAGTGAAGGTTTACTTTGAAATGGCATAATAATCTATTTATGCGATTTCATTATACTATGCATCATTTCAGGATCCTGCGGGTATATTTGAGCTTATCGAAGTGGTCGGAAATGGCACCTATGGACAAGTGTACAAGGTATGTGCTAGATAAAACAAAATAACTCATTATCAATCTCTACTTGTTATACTTATGTAGGTAAATATATTTACTGCTATAGTGATATAAACCTTACAATCTGTACGTATGAACGCCGTGATGCATGCAGTGGCGTTAGTAAAAATTAACTTAATAGGCTGCAATGAAAGCATTACAATTAAAGGGAATAGTCTATTAGTGTCAATGAACTTCATTAAGATCTGGCAGTGGGCTTTCAATAGCATAGTGTATTTGATTTTTTAGTTTTGCTCTACTGTATGGTCACTACAAAACTAAAATGTAATGTTATGCATATTTTCTATATTTCTTCAAATAAGATTGTTAATTTCACATTTTTGGCAAAACTTCACTTAAATTAATAAACTTAAACACTGCCAACATGTTACTATGTCCGCTTTCTATAATAGTATTTATATTAAAAACAGTAAATTTAATGGAAAATATATGTCACAAACAGGTAAATTATAGTGTAATTGGTGTCAAAGATAAACTTATTTGCCTATCTATAATTACCTACATGTGTCACTATTTCTATACATAATAGTTATGTTCCCTTCTCAGACTCTTGCACTAATTACTTTTCTGTAAATTTTTACTTTCTACACAATTCATTTTTGATCAAGTAAGTAATCACTTGAAATGGGGTCACCACAAAAATGTGTTTAGTGTAGTCCTATACTTTATATGAATTGAGTTCTTGTTTAGTATGCTCAGGACATTAAAAAAATTCATCAGCCTCAAGACTAAGTAGATTTATCAAATATAATTAAATCTTAGCCCTCTGCCTCAATCTCAAAATTCGAAATTCAGTAAATAACCAAAATATGGCAAAAGTAAAAAGATGTGTTAATAAACTCAACTAATTATTCATTTGCATATAAAAAGAAAGTCCATACAGATTGCACAGGTGTGGCTAATAGTTGGTTACATTAGAATATTATACCTTAAAACACAGTTATTAATAATGTTTATGTAGAAAGTTTTCCTCTTGCATTGTATATTAATTGATTGATGATTGATAACATATTCATACTGCAAACATATTATCAAAATATTTTCCATTCCATCAGCCTATCACAGTAACCACATTTTTACATTATAACTAGCATCCTGTACCTTGATAGCCTAGCATTCTAAAGGCATTTTAGAAATGAGTTCATTCATTTTACAGTTAAATTGTAAAATCGCAACAAACAAGTCCTTTTTTTAATTAATCATACATGATATTTTTTATATTGCTTGATAGGCCAGATAATTGCAAATCTGGTGAACTGACAGCCAGATAATTAAGTTTCCACTGTACTCATAAAGGCTTTATGACCACTAACAATATTAGGCGAAATTCTTACAAGACAAATAATGGCTATAGTTTTGTTGGTAGGTGATTTTTCAAATTATTTATATTTCTACATGTAAATAAATTGGGCAATCTAATATGTAAAAAAATAATTTAATACACATTTTCATAATTGTTTTATTTTTCATATTTAAGTTACCAAACAGTATTTATTGCTCGCTTCCGGTTAAAAGTCAGGGTCAGTGCATATTTCCTTTGTAAAGCCAACTCACTCTGTAGCTTTGACTTCATTTCTATTATAAGAATAAGATTCACTTCAGTAGTGTGACATGGTGCTATTGTTTCAACACATATTGTATTTAAAAGCTTATTAAGTTTTAAACTAAATCAGATAGTTAAAATATGATTAGGTTTTTTCTTATTATTTATTATGACTCAGAAGCTAATTTTAAGGATGTTTTATCACCTGAATTTGGCTGCATAAAGTTAGATATGCTACTGCCAATGCTTCAATTTTTTAATTTATCAATTGACTACTTTAATAGTTGTGAAATATAATAATAGCAGTATTTATATCATAATTACATTGTCCATGTCATTATCTTGACATTATCATGGGTAATTAAACAGTAACAAAACAATAAAAAGTACATTGAATTCTACTAATTATGAAACTTGTAGGGCCGTCACACAAAAACAGGACAACTGGCAGCCATCAAAGTTATGGATGTCACGCAAGATGAAGAGGAAGAGATAAAACTAGAGATAAATGTGCTAAAAAAGTACTCTAATCACCGCAACATTGCTACATACTATGGAGCGTTTATCAAAAAGAGTCCACCCGGGAAAGATGACCAACTGTGGCTGGTCATGGAGTATTGTGGTGCAGGTGTGTCATTACACTCTCTATGCATTATATGCTTTATTTATTATCAGCTGTACTAAACTGGTAAAACTAATAATAATAGATTGTTGTCAAAATAAACATGATGTTATATTTAACCATAAGAAAGTAAATTTATACTTCAGTATTATGGCTAGAACTTTCTTTGGATAGTATAATTCTCAAGATATCAAATTTAGCTCAGATCTAAGCATAAGTTAAACTTTAACACTAATTTAATGTGATCAACAAACAAAGTTTACCATATTGTTATTTCAGATCTTTTCTTATTATTCTTAATCTAAACTTAATTTTATTTATCAATAAATTATTTGTTCTACATTAGTCATGATTTTTTTAGGATCTGTAACTGACTTAGTAAAGTCTACAAAAGGACAATCATTAAAAGAAGAGTGGATTTCATACATCTGTAGAGAAATCCTCAGGGGGCTCAGCTATTTACACTCCAACAAAGTCATCCACCGTGACATCAAAGGACAAAATGTCTTACTTACGGACAATGCTGAAGTTAAACTGGGTATGTATTAGAATACACATTTAAAGTGATAAGGAATTTAATATTTACCCTCAACTTTTGTGTCAAAGATATGAGATAGCGCTCATTGTTCTTACCGTGTCCCATTTTCTAAATAAACATGTTAATATTGGACTGTACTTGTATGGAAAATACGCTGGGGAATTTCTGTGTGCAGTATTTTATATGTTACCAGGAACACAATGATGCACATAGACATGAGCAAGCAGATTGAGAAATAAGTCCAGAAAGCTATAACACTTTTGTACCTAGGCTAAGGAATAGCACTACCTATCTGTTACTGTCATTAAGAAGACTGCTGTTTTATTGACATTATTTTTCTGTCGTTTGTCCCTTTCTTTTTTGTCTCTAAAGGTCTCTGCGTCTTGTTCCTATAAAATTATTTTCATAAATGTGATGTTCAGACTATTTAGTATAAAACAAAACATAATTTCGTTTTTTAATGTCATTAGTGGACTTTGGAGTGTCAGCCCAGTTGGACAGGACAATCGGTAGAAGAAACACATTCATCGGCACCCCTTACTGGATGGCGCCGGAGGTCATCGCGTGTGATGAGAATCCCGACGCCACGTACGACAATCGATCTGACCTTTGGTCGCTCGGCATTACCGCGCTGGAAATGGCCGAGAGTCAACCGCCCCTGTGTGACCTTCACCCTATGAGGGCTCTATTTCTTATTCCAAGGTACTAACAACTTTTCTAATATTGGAATACGATAAACGTTTTATCAGCTGCGAAATTCTAGAGAATCACTTCATTTAAAATAAAGAGTAGTGGGACTCATCGTCGTTTGTAATCTTGATTTGTCGTCAATGTATCGGTATTGCATATCTTTTATTGAGTCATAAAACCAGTTCAGAATAATATTTCATACATTCAATCTTCTTTCGGTGATAGGTGTAATTGGCTATGCTTGAATCGTAAAACGCCTCATCTATACATAAATACAGATAATATCATGTCCTAGATTCTATTGCCTTTGTACGATTATATTAAGTTAGGTAGTTTAAGTCTGTTTTACAAATTAGATAAGTAAGATAATTATTCGTGATTTCAGAAACCCGCCGCCTCGTCTGAAGTCAAAGAAATGGGCGAAAAAATTCCATAGTTTCATTGAGACTGTTTTAGTAAAAGACTACCACCAAAGGCCTTACACTGAACAACTTTTGAAGCATGCATTTATAAGGTGAGCCGTAACTATAATAAATTTACTTTTGGAATGTGATTAGGATGTAAAAGCAAAATGTCTGGTAGCAGCACAAGGATTCATATGTTTCCAGTGTCATAGTGAAACATCAACGAGATAGTAGTACAAAATAGATCATTTTAACATCCTGCAAAGATAGCTAGCACACCAATAGTTTACGTGACCATTGCTGAAGACAGGAGCTGTGCCAGCGATCGTCATAAACATCACACGGAGCAGACTGGCTAGTCTGGCTACTGATACTGTACTACAGTAAACTTGCGATATAATAGTGACTCGACCACACTGAACGCTCCAAATTACATACGGTCGTAATACAATCAAATGATATGATGTTTTGTATGTTTTACAGAGATCAGCCAACAGAAAGGCAAGTGAGGATACAACTGAAGGACCACATAGATAGGTGTAAGAAGAGGAAGCAGGACAATAGCTCGGTGCGAGAGGACTACAAGTACTCCGGCTCGGAAGGAGAGGAAGAGGACAATGCCGTGGCCGGAGAGCCATCGTCCATCGTACACAATGCCGCCGCGCACCAAGGCGGCGATACTCTACGTCGTAACTTCCAACAAATACAGGAGGGACCCAGGTAAGCTTAATTTAAACATAGAACATGAATTTTGAATCATAAGTCAATACACATTATTAATACCTAATTTTACAAAGTTATTCTGCTTTTAGTTAATTTTAACCTAATAGTTCTATATTATTTATTAACCAGACCTTCCGAAGCGCCGCAACCGCAGCCGCCGCCGAAACGCAACAGTAAACGTGAAGAACGCGAAGAAATTCCAGGTAACCTAACATTCTGGATTCAACCCTTTGCTGACTAGTCACTTTTAATATCAAATGTTTCGGCAGAACAATATTCTCTATGCATTATTGCTGGGTCATATTAAGTATCAACTAACAGACAAATAAGTAATGTCATTAGAAGAAATACAAAAGAGTGCTGTGACTCACGTAGTGAACCGCACATTGGTTCTTAAAATAACAACAAAAAAAACATGATTTTATCTGTAAATCAAGGAGCTATATCAATACTGTTACAGGCACAGCTATGATACGCGTTGATACTAAAAGATGCTAATCGGCAAAGGCCTGTGTATGATTTTTGTATGACTATGTGACGTCCACTAACATGTCATTTGTTTGCCGTCGTATAGAACCAGGCCCGCCCGCGCGGCCCTCCATTCCACAAAGACTGATTGTTGTACCAGACCCGCAGGCACAACAGCCTAACAGATATAGGTAAGTAATATTAACATTCATTACACAGCGTCAGTTATTATAGACGATACAAACAACTAGTGTTTGTATCGTCTATAATAACTGACGCTGTGTTTTGTTTGCTGATTAGTGTTTCACCCAGTCATTGGTATGGTGTCGTCGTATCGCGTGGTGTGTCAATTAAATGTAGCCTTTCTCAAGTCCTGAACTATCTCCATACCAATTTGCATTATAATCGGTTCAGAGGTTTACATGTGAAAGCATTGCAGACAGACACCATGCCTACAATCAGTTAGTTTAAACTAGTTTAAAGTGGCACATCTTCTTACGGACATATACTATCATCTCAGCTGTCGTCAAATATTTGAACATAACCACAATGACCTCTGAAATTACTGAAGAGCTACTTTCGCATTCATAATATTGCTAGTAAGGACTAACAGCTATGGCAGAAGGTATTCATAGAGAAATTGGGTCGTTAATTCATGACTGGATAACTTTAATTATATACTATATATGTATAATACAGTACCAAGATATGAACAATATGACACTGACAATTATTTGATGAGTCTTCTTCTTCGTCGTGTCGATGGCTGAGTATTTTAGAGAGAATTTTATTTTGAATTGCCATCGTGGTGAAAGGATTAGCCAATTCGCTGTGGAGAACTCGCGAATTGCCCAGGGTGCGCCGGACGTAGGGAATCGCTGTATACGTCACTCGGCCTCCTTTTATGCACCCCATTGATGAGTATAACACAACTATTCCAGGCCTCTCCCGCCCACTCCAAAGTCGTCGGGCTCGTCCAACAGCTCGGGCTCCAACAACGGCACTCCGCCCGCCAGCGGACCGCAGCCCCCACAACGCGGATCACATCACATATTCAAACCTATGGTATGTTACAGTATCTTATTCAACAACTATATGTTATATCCATTTGTTAAGTGCTTAATTGCTGATAAATGGCATTATGTATTTTTAGTTTATTTATCTCTTTAATTATTTTAATTGTTATAAAAGACGGGACAAACAAAAGACATTTCCAAAGCCTTAAAGAATAAGATACTGAAAATGTTATATTTTGTCAAAACTACTCATCTATAAATGATTGGACATGAAATACATTTTATTTAAATTCGACTATCTATTGTGATACTGTAATATTACGTATTGTTAAAATTATTGTGGTACTGTTTTAGCAATAGATTATCCTAATATATTATTATTATATTTATTAATTAGCTTCATTTACATCAAGACATAAGTGGTGTACTACAATGTATCTCATTTAGAACTTGGGGTATAGTGAAAATAATATTGGATGGTTTTACATTACTCTGATGCATACAACTTAGATTGTCTGGTTGTAAATGAAACTTTATTATCCCTTCGCTTTACAAGCATTTGTACAATGGTACCTAGTATAAGTCAACAGTATTACTATTTGTATAATATGTGTTATTTTGTAACTATTATTTTATTAGCTTTTTGTTTTTATTTTCATGTCACGCTGTTAACTTTGTTTGCACATCCGATTTAAACTGCAACCGCAGCTTCCACCGAGAAGGCCAGAGGTAGGTTGTTTTTGATGCCTATATTTTGTAGTTTGTTTTGTGTAATATCAATAAAATGAATAGAACACAAGCTGTCGATAGGAATTGTAAACATTACCTATTACTCTTTGTTCGTCGATTCCTGCAACTGAATCATCAAAGTTATGATCTGTAGCAAAATGTATCATAATTGGAAATATCTTTGCAACTTCTATTTATTTCTTGAGTTCTATTCACATTGTGTCACGGTACATTTAATAAACCATTATACACTTAAGTAATAACTGTGCATGGTTGGTCAGGACCTGGACAAGCTGGCGGCACAACTCAACGAGCTGGGCGTGGTGTCGGGCAACGAGCCTCCCAACCGTCCGCCGCGCGCGCCCGCCAATGGACAAGGTTCGTTCGTTCCTTCATTCGTTCATTCGTTCATTGCTATCGCCTGTTATTCTGAGCAACAAGGATCGGCCTCTTGAGATGATATCGAGTTGATTTTTTGTTATCTTTCTTGGTAAGATAATTATATAAAATGCTAGTAAAATACTTTTTTTAAAGATAACTAGCATAATTGTTGAGTGAAAATAAATATGTGTAAGACAAGAGTCCGGCCAGTCTACCGAGCTAGTTAAACATCAGTTTAGTCTTAAACAAGCATTCAAAAGTTATGCTTGTATCACTTCATATCAGCCTTTACGATTATCGAAGAATATTTATCAATATGCTTTCGATAGTTCTATTACAATAAAAGTTGCAAAAATGAAGTGTTGTTTTCAGGGCCACCAGTGGAGCGCAATCCACCCGAGCCGGCGTTCGACGACTCGGACAGTGACTCGGACGCCGAGGAGAGCGGCGGCCGAGTGCGCAACGACGGCACGCTGCTCGCCAGCGACCCGCCCAAGCCGCTGTGAGTACTACGACGCTACTAGTGTATGGGAGGGCTCTTTGTGAATAACCCTATGCAGTATTGATGAGCTCGTTTAGGACCGGATTTAAAACTGTGAAGGGCACGGAAGCAGTGAGGGCCCCTATTCAAAACCGTAGCCATGAGCATAATAGCCTAGCTAGGCTTCACATTACGAAGGCCCCGGACCGCTGCCCCAAAATCCAGCTCTGAGCTTGTGGCTTAATTACTGCAGTGACCATTCTGAGCGGAAATGATCCACCAAGCAGATTGTATAATTCTAACACATGGAGGCTTTAGTGTTCATCATGTCTATAAAACAATTCAGGACCTTCCATTTATAGTCCCAATTATTTCATAATTTGTTTTCAAGAATGCACCAATACCAAGTTTACTGTTTATTTTATGATATCATTAATTATTGCAATAGTATTTAAAGCTATGCTTGGGATTACTTTCGACAAATCAAATTAGCTGAGACAGGGTTTTGTCTGAAATGTAATTAAACAAGCAATTATTGGTGCATTTTCTGTCTCACTCATTTTCCAGGTATCATCTCGTAAAACTAACATTTTTCTTATTTCATTATTCAAATAAATTTCAGTTTTAGCTGTGACAGAATAAGATTCAACTTAAAGGGCTGTATTCAAATTACTTTTTATCTTAATCTGTCACAGCATTTTTCCATTTCATGTTATACTTTGATCATTCAAGCATACTAATCACGGCTGTTTGTTCCCTTTTATTTGCATCATTATTTTTCGTTGGTCCTCCCATCGTCCCGTCCCATTCTGTTGTGCTTAGTCCCGAGTTCTGCTACAGGCCGGGGCTGAGCGCCGTGGCGGAGGACGGCGCGGCTCCGGGAGCCCCCACCAGGCCTTTGCCTCCCACTCCCGATGACGACGACGCCCATGCCGACCGCACGCTCGTTATGAAGAGGGTACGTATACATGCATGAAGATACAATATGCCATACGAACTACATACACACTGAACAATCTTTCCAATAGTTATATTTATATCTGCCCGGTAAACGAGGTATGATACGCGTTTTCAATAACCTTTACGTTATTCTCTGTACTAGTGATAAATTTGGATTCTTCAGTCACTCAGGTTTTCTATGAATTCACGATATACACACACATACTCTTTTCCAATCTCATATCTTTAATTCCTGATTAGATTCACGTATGCATGTCGTCCATATTATTGTGCGACCATTCCTCCATTTATAACGGATTGAACTTTTCGTGTCTATGTATTTTGTGCCTTTATGTACTCTAACAAGTTTGTTCACAATGATGGTCTTGTACCTTTCAATGCAATTATGTTGGTAGTTGAGTTCAAACGCTCTGTTCATGGCCACATAGTACATTGTTCATGTTTCTGAATCAGCGATTACCCTTGCTACCTAACTGAATTCATCGCATTTTGTCTTTGCCGAATACTGTTCCGATTGCAACAAAGCTGCTACTGATGACTTCTATTATGTGGTTATGAATAACATAACGGTAATCAGTAAATAAATGTTATGTTATCAAGCAGCGGTTTTGTTATATTCGGGATGATCTGTGTGGCATTAATACAACATGCTGATGTGTGTGTGGCTTATCCGAAACAGCAAACTCACCAAATGGGGCCCTGTAAAAGCAACTGGACTGTTTAATATATTCGTGACAATTTGATATGTTCTTAAATGATTTTTTCACGCCAAAGTAAGATTAGTGAGCATAAATGCTAACTCTATATTGTTTTTATATGCCTATTATTTATATGTACTTTTTGTATCGGACATGTTCTCAAACATCAGAGAGAGAATACCGAAAGCGATAAGCGGCAGTCCGACGTCGATGAAGCCGTTTTACTAAAGGACTGGGACTTTGCTCGATTTTTTCCATCCAGAAATGCCGACAAGAAAGAGGATAAGAAACATTCTGCGAAAGAAAGCGAACTAAAGCGTGCGCAATTGCAACGGCAATCTCGCTTAGAAATGGAGGATGCGTGGTCCAAGTACAAAGCTATCGCAACGCCGCCTTCTAGGCACAAGCAGCTATTCCAAAAACCTAGTGAAAAAACAACACAGGAAAAAATAACAGAAATTCTTAAATACAACAAAAAAGAGCCGGATCCAGAGACCAACTCCCCGAACCGCTTCTTCCGAGGTTTTAGAAGAGAAAATTCAGATCTATTCCCATTGCCCAGTACTCGCCACTCCGCTATATACTTTCCGAAGCATGAAAGTCCAGCAGGAGCAGCGACTAAGCAGTTACGATCTAGTGGCATTTTCAACAATTCTCGCAAACAACTAATCAAACCTACATCCGGAGAGCCAATACTGACGGACTTCATCAAAACCAATGACAGTCTGAAAATGAGGGCTCAAGGAGATGCGAGAAAGGCTGAGAAAAGAACGCCCGAAAGAAAGATTCCAGCTACCAATCCTATAGATGCGCTCAAAAGTGTAGCCGCGCTGATTAGACAGGACACCGATAGCAATGGACCACCGAGTCGACAGAGCAGTATAAACAGCGACTCGCCGGCAACAAGCATTTGCTTCACAAGTAGTACTTCGTTCGAGAAAGCCGGCACTCCGGACTTGACTGCCAACACACTTGAAAACAAATCCATTTCGGATAACGTTCCCGAAGCGAACAACGTAATGAAACCACGCAGAGAAAAGACTGAGTCGGACATAGTTTTCCGGAGAAATTCCCAATATAATCGGCATACAGAGCTATTGTCGAGTTGTGGGCAGGAAGCGGTACTCGCTCAGGATCAGGTAATTGCTCCCTGCTCAGGATAGTTTGATTAATATTTTATACTTACGTTTGGTATGAGGGTTTGGTTGTCCTAACATGGTTTGACTAACATTTACATGCGGTATGGACGCTTTTATAAACGTATGTTTTGTATTTAGTTCTTAGTGGTTTTGGTACATATTATTAACATACCTAAATGTATGGGAATGGTTTCCTGCTCTTGTTTGTTATATTTATAATACTAAAACTCTATTTGATATACGTATTTATCTTGTAAGGAAAGATATTTGTTTTAGATATTGCTCACACGTCTTACATTTTGGCGTGATATATTCTTCTAGTGGATAGAATTATTAGTATTAGACTGTATCGGGAAGACAAGGTACTTTGGTAGTGAGTAAGTACTATTAACAGTAGATAAATCCATTTAATTAATCTCTCGTCTCTAAACAGCTTTATCACCTAACATGGTCACACTGCAACTCATTATTAATATAAACTAACCTGAATTTCTCATTTTGTGTACGCGAATACCGTCTTCCTGCCACGAAATCAACAAAAGCAAAAAGTTATATACTTATATGCCATCAACACTCGAAATTTAACCATATTAGGAATGCTGCCTAACGAAAGAAGCTGCCGAGAAACAATCATCAACTTGTGAATGTGTTTTACTACTGCATGTTTTGGCTGCCGTGTATGTCGAGCTCTGTTATTGTCCAAAATTAATACTGCTATACATTTACAAACGTTTGTCTCAGTTTTAAACAACACACCGTTTCTTTTGTGAAATTTGTAAACAGTTTGTTACTTTTAGCTGACTATAATAAATTTAATATTATTATAATGCTAGTAATTGATAAAATGTGACTAAATGATCATTAGCATCATTAAAAGTCCGTCGCCATAGATCCGGGCGTGTTAGAGGCGGAGCCAGGTCGGAGCATAACCCTGTCATCTCACTATTATGCTCCAGCTCG
Source organism: Hypena proboscidalis (assembly GCA_905147285.1). Classification (NCBI taxonomy): domain Eukaryota; kingdom Metazoa; phylum Arthropoda; class Insecta; order Lepidoptera; family Erebidae; genus Hypena; species Hypena proboscidalis. The sequence continues at coordinate 12,908,632 of LR990128.1, read as the reverse complement.
GCCCCGTCCCAGACACTTACCGGATCTATGGGAACGGACCCTAAATAATTTCATTACCGTACAATATTATTTTTAACTTGATATTTTGTAACCTAAGAAAGTTCTAGAATAAAATGTTGCTTGGGTGTAGGGTCGGTCGAGCGGTGCCAACGAGGGCAGTGGGTCTCGCACCAGCTCCGTCCTCCCGGATCTCTTGAGTCAGGCGGGACAGCCCACCACGCCGCCACGACACGACAAGTCCACCAGCGAAGAGGTAAATACAATGCTGCACTTGCCTACACCATACATGTATTTGAGACACATATCATACAGCTCATGCAATACCTACGCTCAATTAGTAAGAGTAGCCTAGCAGGCTACAGTTTGACCGCTGATACTTGGATAGTTTATTTTTTATGGCATCTAGTGTGCTAAAGCCTCATTATTCTAAACTCTTTGCTCTTTGTCTCCCTTGTGGTCATAGAAACGTCACTAGGGCATGCAATATCGGAAGGATCTCAATTCCGGAACTGAGATCCGATATTACCGGCTAATTCCGGAATTCCGGGACTGGTTCCGGAATTGTCATTTTTTATTTTTTTCTCACTCTTTTGGTTTATATTTATTTCAGGGTCCTTTCTCTATCTAGGAAAATAAAAAAACAATGTTTCAAATCAAATAAAATGTAATAAATCAGCCTTATAATAATCATTTGAGCTACAAATTATTTGGCCATTATTTTCTCTTATAATTCAGCTCAGCAAACTCGGCAGTTTAGCAACGGCCCGCACTGGCACAGCCAAGATAGGCCATAGCGATAGGGGCATAGATATCAACTTGCGAAAATGTTCTTTATAATTTACGCGTTAAAGTTCAAGTTGCAATTGTGTTCATTGGTGATATTGGCGGTATGAAATCATAAAAGTTCAAATCGCGTTGAAATTGATTTCAAATAATATTTAATAATTTGTTATATATTGATGGTTAATTTTAAATATTATTAAACTCGTGTCCAACAAATAGAACAATACATAAAAGTTTAAAATATGACTTCATTCACTGGTTAAGCATAAAAATCTCGCATACGACAATTTAACCTTTAAAATGATGGCAACAGAGCATAATATAATAGAATGAAGTCAATGTCGCTATTTTCACCTCTTGATATATCAGTTGACGCTTAATTGCATTCGGTCGTATAGATAATGTACCAAGGCAAGAAAATGTTTTTTAAAACATTATTATTAAAGTTTAAATTTAAATGTTTTCAATTAAGTTAGTTTGCGATCTTCGGGAGGAGAAGTCATCGAACTGTTAAATTTGATAATGATATTATTATTCTATAATCGTTTAATTTGTTTATTGAATAAGATAGTTGATTTTAAATATTCGTTAAATTTATTGGTCGATAGCTATATTAATCATCTCTAGTATAGAGATAGTTCAAAGCCTGAGAAAGGACATAGGCTACTTTTTATCGACATACCACGCGCACGGGTCGCGTGCAGAAGCTAGTAAACAATTAAATAAAGCAAGATTTCAAGGAGAAGCACAATAAAAGTCTTAAAACGTAAATAGCGAAACGCGAACTAGTTCGAAAGAGCGCTCCTACGGATAAACGACGTGAACTACCTTCTATGTTTTGTTTTATCTACTGCCACTCACTCATTATTATCCTGTACATGCATCCAATGAGCGTCTCATCGGTCTCATGCGGTTGTTGTTAATAATCTGTATGTTTAAGCTATTTTTAATTATTTTCTATTATTTTTATATTAAGAACCAGTTTTTTTTACATCAAACACAAAGTGTTTTAATTGCACCAGTAAACATACATAGGTATTATTTACAATAATCTATTTGCGTTAAAGTAGTAAGAAACCAAAAACTGTGGATAAAAGTAAACCATCTCATAATTTTGTAACAAGCAACGGGAGCAATATCAGAACGACCAAACGATCTGCCTTTCTTTGGTCAAGGTGAGTGTGGGATGACACTGTGGATAGTGGGGATGGACAAACAAAGAGCGGACAAACTAAAGGAATAACCTAGTTCGTTGGGGATCGAAGACCGAGACTGAGCGATATCAGTTGCGAACGACTTTACACAGTACCGGAGTGGTAAGTATTAGTGCGCCGTGCTCGGTGTGACGCGCGCGTGCTGCCCATTCAACTTGCAGTTTGTGGCATAATCCACAGACGTTAGATTGCGTGCGTTTAGAACAAAATAATCATCAAAATACAAAAAACAAAAATATCGGAATTCCGGAATTTTTCCTCTCAATTCCGGAACTGGAAAAATCAGTAAAATGATCCAGAATTCCGGTTTTACGGAATTCCGGAATTGCATGCCCTAAACGTCACGCATACTGCGGTCAAACTAAAATTACATAAATCAAACTCTCAACTCAACTCGATCACATTAAACCACTGCATGAAAATATGAAATATGTTTGCCCCAATCTTACTCCAATGACCAAAAAACGAGCGTGTTTCCGTAATTAGCCTGCCGGTTTGCTTTTTAGTTCGACACTGGTGGCTATTTCCATTACATAGAGGATAGTAAATAGTTAATACCACACAATAAACATGTGTAACGTAAACCTTATTTGGCCTGAAAATATATAAAGAATTGCAACTTTTGTTCAACAAGCTTGGAATAAAACCTTAGCATTTCTGACCTTCTACGAACTTATTTAAACATAACATTTATTTATTTATAAATAACGTGACTATTGTAATTTGTTTTTTTTTCAAGCTCTTAATCTCTAAATCGAAATGCAAAATTTGTAATTTATGGTTTATTCGATTGCTGTTGTTTTCACGGTTTATTTATGATAATATTGTTAGGACAGCAGTGATAAACTGAACGATTAGTTTTATATATTTGAAAGTAATGAGCATTTACAAAAATATAAGTACTTTAAAGGTCTAAATGGGTTTCTGTAACACTGCGAGTTTCTTATTTTACGCGTGGCATTTTCACCGTACACGTTGCTTCAAAAACTTAATTACAATGGGATCTTTAATAACATGCCATGATGTGTTCATAATAAAAAGTAACTCAGGCGCTTCCAACCCAAGCTGTGCTTTATTTTCATTAGTGTTCTTACTATGCCAATATGTATTAATCCTTTAGTTTTAATTTGCCATGAACCATTATTGCAGAAGAGGTAAACCAATAATATTTAACAGTTTCCTTCCTCATAACATGATGGTAACATTCAAAAAGTGTAACAATGAATTTGGAGCGGCTAGCTTTACGTTGGAAGCTCCTGTCTAGCTGATACATGTGTGGTGTCCAAGCTTTTGGTTTATCGTATTAATGTGATAATGGTTGTCAATCATGCAAACACCCTGGAGCCACTGCGCGACCCGTTTGCGGACATCATTACCACTGCGTAAGTACGAAACGAATTGATGCAACAGGAAATGCTTTAAGGTTCTCATAGATTGTTGTTTGTTCAAACTTAGAGCTGTATCTCACTTCTTCTTTGTATTTATGCATTCTCTAGATACGCTTTCATTATGTACCGAAATGTTTTGTTGATCATCGAATGCAGATCGATATATCAGAGCTTATGAGTAGTCCATACATAGGACAGCTTAATAACAGTTGTAATTAGAGCTGGGGTCTTAAGGGATATTAATGTATTGCTATGCAGCTCGACGCGTGAACCTAATTTTCGTGTATGTGTCTGAAAACGGTCACTAATTTTGTTAGTATATGAAATACAAGTGTAATATAACGTGTCGCATTCTGATCTAGTTGGAAATTGTAGTTATTTTGGGCAGTCGAATGTAAAGATTTAACCTTTATTTTTTATTTACACCAAATTGTACTTACATAAATTTTATAATTAATTTAGTGACGTTAAATATTGTTATCATGCCCTTGTTTAAAACAATATTTATATACATGTTAAAATGTTGAGCACAACAGAATTGATTACTCTCTGTCATTATGTGATTGAATACGGGTTATTTTATATGCACTAAACTATTTTTATGAGATATTTTTAAAACTTATTAAAACTCAGAGGAATATTTCTGCGACCTTTAGAAATATAATTTAATCTCAATTTATAAGAAAAAGACACGCATATAACAATGACTGAACGTTAAGCAATCGTAACAAAAATGTGTGAATGTCATAGATAACTGCAACATAATGAAAATTTACTCAGTGGTTAAGTCTTACGGCCGATTCAACTCATAACATTTGTATTATTTTTGAGGCTCTACCAATTACACAAATTTGATTATTGCAGAAGTTTTCATGCCTGCTGACTGCTGCCATTTCACATACCATTATCACATATTATGTCACATTCATAAATGTAGATAATAGCCATCAAGCTAATAACTTTCCAACTGTATTTGATGACAACTAATCAATGGGAGATGGCCTTAGACTAACCTATCACCTATTAATGCTAATGGTTTATGATGTGGCTCCATCTGCTGGACAATTAAATGAATGCAACGTTTGTTTGGTATCGGCATAAGAATAACTAAGTATTGAATGGAATCCCGTTTATATTCGCCGATGATAGTCAACTCTGAATACTGTCGCACAGATGCTGTCACAAGTATAATACATTCAAAAGCATAGTTGTGTTTTTTTGAATTCTTGATATAATAGGACATTTTGATAACTTTGTTTAAACCAAAGAATTTTAGCCTCAAAACATTTGCGTGCCTGTCTATGCGAACTTTCGACGTGAGGATTCTTTCACATACTTTGTTATTCGTATTGTAATAGCGAGAATACTAACATATAATTTTTCTTTTGCAGTACAGGCAAGCGATTGCCGGAGGCACGCCCCTGTCCCACCATCACCACCACCCAGCCCCGTCCTCGCTCCACTCTACGCCGTCGAAGTCATTCGTGACGGGGACGTCCTCTCCTCACCCGTTACAGCACTCTCCCTCAAACTCGTCAGTGGGCTCCCAACAACAGTTCCTTCCCTTGCAACAGAAGCAGCGTTCATTCCTGACGTTTGGCTTCGGAGCCGGCTCCACGGGCAGCGGCACCGGAGGCTCGGGCAACGCGTCACGTCGCGAGAGCCACGTCAACGTCAACGTCACCCCCACGGGACACGACTTGTCTTCCGATACACCCGAAATACGGAAATATAAGAAGAGATTTAATTCGGAAATACTGTGTGCAGCTTTATGGGGTGAGCACTTTCCTAATATAAAATACTCATTACAAGTCATCGCTTATAAACTCTACAATATCGTGAATATTGAGAATATAGTCGTAAAATTGTTTTTTTTTTTTTAAATTGTTTGCAGGAGTCAATTTACTTATTGGTACTGAAAATGGTTTGATGTTACTGGACCGTTCAGGTCAAGGAAAAGTTTATCAATTGATCTCACGACGCCGCTTCCAACAAATGGAAGTGTTAGAAGGACAAAACATTCTTGTTACTGTCTCTGGAAAGAAGAATCGTGTGCGTGTGTACTACTTAAGCTGGCTCAAGTCCAAAATCCTGCGAACTGACGGACTTAGTGATGTAAGTGTATGTCACGCTATTAGTATGCTTGTATTGTTTGAATATTATACTTCTAGACTAGTGTGATTTTGTAATACATGTTTAAGTAAGTTTTGGGAGTAGAAGGGACGTTTTGTGGGTTAACATTGTAAGAATCTGCTTAGTTATAGTATCGTTATTATTTAATTAAGTATAATAAAGCTTTCCTTGTATGATAAATTGATAAAGCATTATAATATTTTGATTTGTTAACAGCAAGCTGAGAGAAGGAATGGTTGGATAAACGTTGGCGAACTGCAAGGCGCAGTTCATTTCCGTATCGTGAAATATGAACGAATCAAGTTCCTTGTAATCGCCCTCAAAGACTCTATCGAAATATACGCGTGGGCGCCAAAACCATATCACAAATTTATGGCCTTCAAAAACTTCGGAGATCTGCAGCACAGGTAACCTAGGAATGAATATTAATAAAACGTTGTATTATGATTCAATCGGCATGTTACTATAGAAGATTTATAAGTTTCATTATTATTAATAATAATAGTTATTTAAATGTCTGTGGGTGTTGCATTAATAAACGTTACATTTCCAGGCCTCTTTTAGTTGATTTGACTATTGAAGACAGCACAAGACTGAAAGTAATATATGGATCTGCGGATGGTTTCCATGCTGTTGATTTAGACACTGCCACTGTCTATGATATTTATATTCCAAAGCATGTAAGTAGTAATGTAAGTCGAATCAAACTCCTTATTATTCTATTATCTAATATTTATGTATCTATCAATTATATTTGCTGTTTGATTGCTTCAACACTAAATTGAAAAAAAATGTTTAATAATGCTTTTTGAAGTACAAAATTCAATATATTTCTTGTGACTCACATTAGTATCTATGTAAACTGAAGTGTTACCATGTATAGCCTATTAAGAGTTAAAAGTATGAAGTTCTTTAATTGAAATATTCACAATTATTTTTTTATTGAGACACTTTCATGAAAGGCTATCCTATGCTCCAGTTATAGTTGGTACTTTGTTTGGTCACGACATTACCACTATGCAATCGTAATATTGTGTTCATTATTTGCAGGCACAGGGTGCGATAGTCCCACATTGTATTGTGCCTCTACCAAATTCGAACGGAGTTCAATTACTGTTATGCTATGACAACGAAGGCGTGTATGTCAATACTTACGGAAGAGTTAGCAAGAACATAGTCCTACAGGTTTGTTACTTTTACTTTTTATCTACCTTGCCTAATTATGCCATTTAGATACTTGCGTATACTTATATTAATATAATATTGTTAACAAACAGATATTTTATAACAGTTTGGAGTAACATTTATTATTTTTTATTTCAGTGGGGCGAGATGCCCACATCAGTAGCCTACATAGGCACAGGCCAGATAATGGGATGGGGCAATAAAGCAATTGAAATTCGTTCAGTAGAGACTGGTCACCTCGACGGCGTATTTATGCACAAGAAAGCACAACGACTCAAATTTTTATGTGAACGCAACGATAAAGTGTTCTTTTCGTCCGCCAAAGGTGGTTCTTCTTGTCAGATATATTTCATGACGCTCAACAAACCCGGCATGGCCAACTGGTAGTGGTCGGGCGCGGCCGGCGTCTTCCGCGCCGCTCAACTGTGATGTCACGCTCTGCGTGAATGCCCGGTGCCCGAACTGTACAACTTAATGCCAGTAGATTAGTCAATATAACTAAATCATGTGCTTAGGCCACTCGAAATTCAAAGACTTGTGATAGTGACAGAATTAGTATATATGCTCAAAAGACAATCCACAAAATATTATTACTTTCAAGTATTTGAGGACACTTAGTAAATGTGGCATTTTGTACTGATGAAGATAATTTTCATTACAAGCTATTAAGGAATATATATTATTAAGCAATAACCTCTAGGATAAATGTTTTGATATTGACAATTATGCGTAAGTAAGTTAATGTGCTTAGGTTTTATATTATGTTGCAATTTGATAATTTCTAAAAGAAAATGTAATTGAAATCAACTATTAATTCATATATGCCATATTGTTTATAATGTTAAGCTAGTTGGGTGATGATTATTATTAATTGGTTACATAGTTATTTTTATGATATTAACAAAGAATAATGCCATGTCAGACAGGTTATAGATAATTATTGACAAAAAATGGACAAAACACAATTAGAGTAATGTAAAATTATTTCAATTTATATTGTAAGTTCATTCACTTAACAAATTGGCATTTTAGTCAAGTCACTTTGTATCATAATTATCACACCAAACTACATTTTTATTAATGGATAAATCCTAAAAATTTGGTAATATTTATTATTTATTTGTTATGTACTATATTATTTACATGTATAAAGATATAACTGTGCATATTGAAAATATATATTGACGACTTTTTATTTGAAATACCTTAGCCCAATAAAATTTTTAAAAATATCTACCTTTTATTAATTACTAGATTTTGCAAGTGACACACTTCTGTTATAAACTTATAAAATAATATTAACTTACAAGCTTCTCTCTTTAATTTGTCATTTTGATGTGGAATATAAATTTTATTTTACCCTGTCTCATGTAGTCCTGACAAAGGGCCTAGTACTTAGTGCTGATATATCACAAAAGGTGGGGCACTACTGTGTGGGGAGCCCATGCAGAGGCCTTTAGGCAACCCTATGGCAGCAAGCAGCACTCTTTGGGAGCTACTGCTCTCTTTTTCTTCTTCGTTGTGTCGATGGCTGAGTCAAATTTATTTTGACTTGACATCGTGGTGAAAGGATTAGCCAATTCGCGTTGGAGAACTCGCGAATTGCCCAGGGTGCGCCGGACGTAGGGAATTGTTGTGTATGTCACTTGGGGTGGCTCCTTTCATGCACCTTACTGCCCTAGTCTTATAATAGGACAAGATAAATATGCATGGATAACCTGGGATAAATGCAAAAAGTAATATATTTTTTAATGACTCCATAGCTAATGAATGTGTAGTCTCTCAGATGATACTTGGTACCTACAGCCCATTGATTTCGTAGATTCATTGCTCGACTACTGTGTTATGCCATATGTGTCAGTAATTTGAAAGCCTGATCTTACCACTAAACTGGTACACAATAGTGCAAGTACCCACCATACGATTTGGGAGCAGTTGAAGGTGAGATAGTGAAGCATTTTTGCCTTTGAGCTTGGTCACAAGAACTTTGACTATCAAAGTATTCATTAAATTACTGGGTTTTTTTTTTTTTATATTTTAGTAGCTAATGAATGTGTAGCCTATAAATACTTGGTATCTACACCTGATTGATTATGTAGATTCATCTCTCCTGCTGAGGACTACTGTGTTATGCCATATGTGTCGGTAATTTCAAAGCTTGATCTTACCACCAGCTCGGTACTCAATAGTGCAAGTACCCATCATACGATTTGGGAGCAGTAGGTGAGATGGTGAAGCTTTTGCCTTTGAGCTTGGTCACAAGAACTTTGACTATCAAAGTCGGGATTTATCATTCTAAATCCTAATAAAATTACATATCGAAAATAATGATTATAAAATGCTATAAAATAGGAATTTTAATATAAACAAATAATTCAATCAGTTGTATTTCACTATTCGGTCAAAACTTAATTTGCTGTTAGCTAAGATGCAAATAAATGGGCATTGGTCAATACTTCGGTTTCCCTTTGGGACATAGGAACTAACATTAAACCGGGGACTGGAGGCTGCATCTCTAAATCACGAAGGTTGTTCACTTTTACTTTAATATCACTGCGCAATTTATTAATGTCTATATTCAGCTGCTTCTGATCCGCTTCAAGAAGCGCCTTCGTAGCTTCAAGATTATGTTTTATCAGAACAGATCCTACAGTTACCCAACACTTGTGTTGTTGTGATTTCGTTAAATCCCGCAAAGCCTCTCTGTTCTGGTTTCTCCTTTTGTCTAATTGAATAATTTCTCGTTTATCCGACAGAATTTCTTCAGCTAACTTTTCAGCAGACACCAAATATTTTAAAACTTTTTCTTGATCTTGCATGTTATTCATATTTGCTTATTTTCCAAAGATAATGTGTAATACTACCTCAGTGTCTGAAACAGAATTCTGTGAATGTTTTTTTGATACATTTTTGTCAATTTTTGACAGCTTGGCTATAAACAAGAATTTTCCGTCTGAACCACAGATTACATTACTAGGTCTGAACCTCAGAGTTGAACCCACCACGGTACGTCTACGCCGGTCTACGGTAGTGGGACTATAGCACAGACTATAGTTCGTAAAATATAGCTTGATCTCTGCGACATTTGTCAAACTGACATTCCTAGGGTTGTCAGGATATTAAAAAATAACGAAAGTAATTATCGATGTTTTTTCTTTTTTCGATGCCAATGTAAGATATATAAATATTTTTTTAAATTTAATTACAAAGGTTACTAATTTAAACGACTTTTTTACAATAAACAAGATGGCAGCGTGTCTTCTCCCGTTCCGAAACCCAAGTTGTCGAAAGGAATGTTACACGAGTAGGTGAGAAATTGGATTACAATTACTTACAATTATTTTATATTAAGTACGTAAACATGTGACTAATATTATGATTTCATGATATTAAAATATACAAAAAGATTAAATTATAAAATTAATTTTGAACTAAGTTTTTAAAGGGATATATTATATTGCATATCAAATAAATAATCGCCTATCAATACATACTCATCATTTATATTCTTTTTTGCATCAAATAACTTACTTCACTACAGATAAACTAAATGTTTAACAAAACTCAAACTGCAGATAATTCGAAATTACACATCAATATGACATTCCTTTTTTCCTCATAATGCAATACAGTTAAATTTATTTTTGTACAAAAATACTACATGCATAGCATAAATACTGACTGCACATCAAATTTACCATATTTCATAGCAAAATAACTATCCCAGTCGCATATTAACCAGTAAGTACAACAAAATCTGTTCATCATATTTGTCTTAATTTTCAAGAAGCCATGCTCGGTAAATTTAATGATTATTATAACAAAAAAATCCTTTTACATTGCATTATTTCTAAAAGAAGAACAACTTAACTGAAAAACTTCGCGCGTTTTTTCGTCACTGGAGTAAATAATATAAAAATAAAAGCTATAGTTATGGCATAGGTCAATTATGGGTAAAGTAGTAGGTTAGGTTAGGTTAGAACTGCGACCATAACATAGCTAATCGCTAGTAATAATAATAATAGCTGCTAGCTAATCTTTGTGATACTCCGACCCCTTTTTGAATCTACCCACTAAATAAAATAATATTATACTACCTACCAATTTCTTATTATCATAGATCGTAACAGACGACAGTACGTGGCGCCACCTGCAGAAGCTAAAAATGTGCCTATTGGGCAAAAAAGGAAGCGTGGACGCCCCGCGAAAGCAAGACCTGCTTTAATAATTCAATAAATTGCAATTTTGTATCTAATTTTATATTTTTTTTGCTGATCTCATTATGTGATAATTAATAAATAATAAGATGACTGTGACTAATAAAATGTTGTTTGATCTAGAAAAACTGCTGTAAATATTATAAAAATAGAAGCTATATTTAAAAGAAAAAGAGTTAACATGTATAATGTGCATTAAGATTATTAGTTGTGCATTGATAAAAAAGCTTTTACTTTAGGAAAAATTGCTGTGCGCTGTGAAAATAAATTGTAGTGTGTTTAGTGATATTTTGAGTTGAATATTTTGTTGTGCAATCAGTAATTTTGATGGGAATTCGGTATTTAATTGCATAGAAAAAGGATATTTTATGATTTGCGTTTAAATACTACCCGTTTTTAAATAAAATATCGATAGTTTATAGTCGATGATTCACCGCCCATCACCAATAAGCTCGGCACGCCCTTAAAGTATGACATTGACAAGTGTTGTCTGTCTATATGGTCTATACTACTAAATTGAGAACTTCATAGGCGTGATTTTACTGACAGCTGTCACAGAGATCAAGCTATATTTTACGAACTATAGTGGGTAGTATTCTCAGAAGAACGAATCATATGGAATTGCCGTAATTGCTCTATTTGACACAGCAATAATAATGTAATACCTATCTCTTTCTCACAACACCAGTTTTACGTTAGGAATAATGACTATCACTCTTTTTATCAGCACTCTCCTCATTGGCTAATGTACTTCTGCTGCCAAGGACGCCATTTTACTAAACGGTGTTTGACGGTTTTGTTGACAAGTGAGAAGATGTCATTGTGAGGTTTTTATATTTTTCTAGTGTTTTCGACTTAATTATTGTGCAAAACTGTGATATAACTTCGAATCATCTTGGTTGTGAGCTGCAGAAACCCGCAATATTCTTAATAATTCATTCATTTCAAAAACATTAACGGATGCTAGTGTTGTGCCATCATCGAACATAGAACCTTATCGATAAATTAAGTACTAAGTTATTCAAAGTATTATTTGTCGTTATAGTTTACCAAGAAACGAATCCCAGAAAAGGAAATGGTTAGAAAAGATTGGCTTAGAAAATATCCGGCCAGGAGTCTTTAATTCATGTGTGCTCATTGCACTTTGAAGAGAGTGCATTCAATAAAACTCTAAACATAGTTAGATTGAGAGATGATGCTATCCCAACAGTATTTACAAAGGCAAGCAATTTATCAATCTGTTGTTTTTGGGTCTAATGTAGTAGAGCAATACAAAGTAGTAATAGTAGTAGTGGTAATGTTGTGTGTTGTTCCTGTTGATAGGTTGATCCGATTACCATACACTCTACGTTATTATTTTTGACAGATCAATGCCCCAGAGTGATAAGTGATGTGATAATTGGTCCCTAAACCTTAATCAATTTTTTTTTAGCTTTAAGAATAATATTTTATCTATGTAGGTAATTAAGATCTTTATCTATAATATCTTAAGAGAAAAATGTTATTGTTTGTTTGTACCAAATAAGCACCGAAACTACGACATCAATTTAAAGAATTTTTTTTCTTTGGAAAGCTTCACTATCTTCGAGTGACATAGACTATGTTTGTGCCATGGAAGCCGGAGTGGACTGGTAGTTTTAATAAAACCATTTAACTCAAAATTTATTTTAATTCTTTTTTACAATTTACCAAACAGAGTCTATGTTTCTGTAACTTCCTATTACTTGTGACCATATCCATATTATACTACTTATGCCCTTTCAGGTAAACCACCCATCCCAATTGGCATTTATTGACAGAGCAAACACTATTGATCAACCATCATGTTCGGGTTATTCACATCCACAAAATGCAAAAGATCTTGAATTGGTAAGGGCAGTTCTTGAATAAAGTACCTACATAAAATAATGTTGGTTTCTAATCTATACTATCTACATATACTAATACTTTTAAGCATAACATTTAACTTACACAAAGAAATGTTTGTTTTTGTTGTTTTTTTTGTAAGCGCCTGAACCGATTTTCATGAAACATATTTCTTTTATAATCAACACGTTTTGCCCGTTCATTTTATACCTTAGTTGGGCTAAGGTATATCTTAAAATATTTGATGGTTCATCTCCACTTCAAACCCTAATTTCTTGTAAATAAATGGCAGAATCAATATTTATGAAAAATATATATTTTTGTAATGTACACATTTTTACCATTCATTTGATACCCCACTTGAGTATGCATATTTGAAAATAATCGATTCTTCATCCCCACCTTTACCCTCCATGTATTGTAAATGGCTGAACCGATTTATACCAAACATAGCTAAAAACCATTGCATGGATACTGGCTCTTGTAAGAAAAAAACTGCATCGAAATCGGTCCATTAGTTAGAGAGCTACGATGCCACAGACACCCACACAGACAGACATCGACGTCAAACTTATAACACCCCTCTTTTTGCGTCGCGGGTTAATTAAAAATGTCCTATAAATGATGTACAAATAAAGTTTTTATCTATCTATCTAGGTACAATAAAAGTAGATGGAAATCTTGAAATTATCTAGTTTCACCGACAGTAGTATAAAAATCAAAGTTCTTAAGGTTAGTTGAACAATCTTAACTCCAGGCATCCATCAATATAATTTTATCGATTAGATAGACAAGCGAGTGAACATCCCTAATCCGCCATGTTTGTGAACGTAGGTATGGCAGGCAAAGTACATGCTTATGGCAGTTCCAGAAAAACGAATCATATGGAACTGCCCATTAGTATACTCTTTGGAACTGCCATAAGCCATAAGCATGTACTTTTCCTGCCTACCTAAGTGACAAGTACGTTCACAAACATGGCGGATTAGGGATGTTCACTTGCTTGTCTAGCTAATCGATAAAATTATATTGATGGATGCCTGGAGTTAAGATTGTTATGATTCATTGTTCTGAGTTCAGACATGAATATAGTACTCTGAGGTTTCAGAATAGAATTTCGAATGCAATGACAGCTTTTGCCGAATTCACCTGAATGCACTGACATTCGGCACGAAAGTATTTTTTTGGCTTGGTATCAGAGACCTTTAAGCGACGACGGAATAATAGGTAACTGAAAATATGAAACCAGTTAAATACTACTATAATACCTACATAACTACGAGAGCGACATTACTTGCGGTAATTTGAATGAAGAAAAATCTAATGCTCAAAAAATAAAATAGTAAACTTTCAGCTGTATAATATAACATAATGAACAAGAAACACAATGACAACACAAAAACAAACCATAAAAATTTCATCAAATCATGACTCGGAACACTCAAAACAACATTCCGTGCATATTATGCTCTACCGACTCAGTTATGAAAACACAGCATTAGTTGGATACATTATAAACCATCTATTCTTATTTTTTTTTTGTTTGAGTAATTTACTATACAGTGCATCTATAGATAGATTTATTCTAATACAGATTCATTACAGACTTTCCAGTCAGGCAGTCAGATTTTTCGATTTGACATGTGGCAACACCACCAGGCTTGGGCGGCTTGGCCCAAATCTCAATATCCGTCCGCCATCAACGCTAGGCGCCATTTTGATATCGCGAATTTCGGGGTCACTGAATGGCTGCATCCGCGCTGCCGCCAAAAAGTGTAGCATTAAATATTTATAATTATTTTGCTCTGGCGGGCGGTGTTTCTAACTCGTGTAGAAGATAAGCTAGTTAATATATAAGTTACAAGTTATAGTTTGTTCTTAAGTTGACACGTTTATAGTTTATGAACATGGATGGTCCACCAGGCCGAGGATTTCGTGGTGGTGGCCGTGGAGGCCCACCAGGAGGCCCTAACCTAAGAGGAAGAGGAGGTTTTGACATGCGTGGACGGTATGTTTATTGAAGTTTTTACATTACGTTATTTTATTACGCAGCATTTTGCTCTGTCCCAAATATAGGTTATCTAAGTCAATTTTCTGGAGAATCCGTTACATCGTATCCTTTTGTTGTTTCATGAATGCTTTACTAAGTTCTGTATTAACATTTGTTATTTTTACTGCCGTTTATTGAATAGTGGCGGCCCCGGCATGAGAGGGAGAGGTGGACCACCACGCGGTGGCATGCCGTTCCGCGGAGGACCTCGTGGTTTCCGCGGTGGTCCTATGAGAGGTGGCGGCGGCGATAGAGGAGGCCGCAGCTTCCCACCAGGGCCACAAGGTCCGGGACCTCATCCAGTACCCACCATTGAATCGAGAGGAGCGCCACAACAGCGTAAGACATTTAGCTCTTACCTAATTTTAAACTAAGATTACTACATTTTATGATTAGGATTTATTTTGCATATTCTACTAAGTGATCTAAGTTATTACAGCCTCCCAGCAATAGTTTGGTATTGGCTGCATGTTAACAGATTTTCTAGCCAAGTCAGGCAAACCATTGCAAGAATGACCTCTACTCACACACCGCTTAACCTCCGCGCCAGCGTTGCGAGCTGCTTAAAATGCATGTTTGTTGTTTTTTAAACTTCTGCATTGAAGAAATCCTTAGAAAATTTAATTAAGATGGTAGTTTAAAATTCGGACAACTGTACATATAGAGAGCATTATTGTTTGTGGTATATTGATGTGAGATAATGATAAAAACAATAGTTTTTTCGACATGAGTTTGCGAAGGTACACTTATTTGTGGCTTTGTATTATGTGGGATATGGTGTGGTCTGACCCAGTCAGTCAAATTTTGTGAACAATAGAGATGAAATGGATAGTGATTTGGCTGGATACCGGATAATCCGGCCGACCTCTAGATAGTTGGCACGACAAAGGCGTTCGCATACTACGCGTCTGCTTCGAGTTGCTCTATTTTTCCTATTCCCCTTCTCCATACCACTTTCATTTGGCTATCTTCTTGCTAACGCAAAGAAGCATTATAACACTGCATAAACCAAATAAAATAAATATTTATAGAGAGCGCCCATACAAAATAAATCTGCGCCTTCAGCGCTTCCTTACTGCGGGAGGCTCAAAGAGGGATCATAGAGAAAAATGTATAAAAAAAGTTGGTGCTGCTGGCACTTTTTCAATGTATTATTAAGAAATGGTTACAAAAGTGTTCACTTAAACTTCAATAGATGGCATTGTTTCAATCAATACAACCTGCATTTTAAAGATATCTTATCGTTTCGTCCTTTGTTCTTTAAAGCAATGGTCAGCAACCTGCAACCAACATAGTTGAACGCAGGCGGCCAACATAGTTGAAAAAAAGTTGATCAGAAAGTACTGAACAGAAGCAAAAGGTTGCCAACTGCTGGTTTAGAGGAAAAGAACTCCAAATTATATTGTTCTTGTTTCCTTTGATTTAATTAATAAAAAAAAAACTTAAATGCTTTACTGTAATTCCTTTTATCATTTAGAACAATTAAAATTACTGGTATCAATATGGCCTCAGACAACTGAAACATAATCTTGGCATTGCCAATTACTAGTGATAGAGGTATAAAAACAATTAAGTTTGATAATTGAAACTTGTATCTGTTTAATAAACAGGTGGAGGATTCAACAACAGAGGTGGCCCTGGTGGAATGATGAGAGGCAGAGGCGGTAGGGGTCGCGGAGACTTTAATGGTCGTGGAGGTGACAGAGGAGGCGGCCGTGGAGGCATGCCCATGAGAGGTAATACAGTAACTATTATAAAAATCACTGTCAAAGACCTGACAGACCTAAGCACTGGTTATAACAAGTTGCAATTTGGTAAAAAATAGAAATGACTATGTAAAATTGCTGCGCTAGTTTCTTCCCCAATGATGATACTTAATCTATAGATAGGAATTGCCGTCTGACACATAAATGCAGATATTATAGATCCTGAGGAAAAAAATCTCAACAACAACACATTAAAACTTTATAAACAATCAGTAATGTAAATATTGTTTGTGTAGGGCGTGGAGGTCGCGGTGGTCATGGAGGTCCGCCCGGAGGACCCCCAGGTGGCGGACCACCAGGCCCGCATCTCTTGGGTCCCCCGCGCCCCGGTCCCCAGCACGTGGTCACAACAGCGCCCACTGCGCAGTCGCAGCCCTCGGGAGCTTACAAGAGAGGTGGTGGCCCCATGCACGGCGGCCCTGGAGGCCCACCCAAACGGCCAAGGTTTGTCCTTTTCTTATAAATATCAATGAATAGTTCAAAATATTCTATGTAAGGTGTCCAATCTATACCACATAAACTAAAAAAGTATTGAATAATAAATAACCATCATTACATAAAATAAAACTAAGTCGCTTTCAGCTGTACATACAGCTGAAAGCGACTTAGTTTTATTTTTACTGACAACTAGCACGCACATGCGTGCTAGTTGTCAGTAAATTAATCTCTTCATTGTTATTTAAATCCTTAAGTTTATTTACACCTTAACAAATATCAAATTATAACAAAGTTTAAATTATATAATTTTTTTAATTAAAAAATTGAATAGAAAATTGTCAATGGAGTTTATTTTTAAATGATATTGATAATGAATTTATTTATAAATTGTAGAGTTTTGGATTACGGGATCAATAACATTATATTAACTATAGCAAACTGGTTTTTAATTTAGGTTCGATGGTCCACGTGGTGGCGGCAGACCCCCGCCAACCGGCGGTTACCAGCAGGCACCTCCCTCACATGCCCCTCCGCAGCCTAATGGATATGGACCATCGTATGTATTAAATTATTTATTATATTGTAAGCCTTTCAATAGGAAAGGAATTATTCAGTATTCTTACATGCCAAGTTTATGATGCAATTTGATTAAGCATGGATGAAAAAGTAATATAATATTCTGTATGAGCTTAGTGAAAGTCTACAGCGATATCAATTTATGTGATGTCATTAAGAAATAAAAATGAGTAGTAACATAATGATGAACCCAGAAAACGATAGGAATGTGCCGTCTGAAACACAAATGACGATTTTCTCAATACTGAATGCTCATCGCACATTTAATTTGTGAAATGCAGTGCGTATTTGTACTTAACCTTTGATTAATGTTTTAAGGCACACGGGTTACCAGCCCTATGAAGCACCCCCAGCTGACCCCTATGCGCAACCGTCATACAACACACCCAGGTAAAAATAGACCTTTATACACTACCTGTATTTTGGAAAGGTATAAATAAAATTAATGCTTAGTTTTCTATTGACCATTCAACTGTCTAATATCTTTTTAATTTTTGGAGAGCAGGGTTATATGTTTAAAATAAATAACACTTCATCAACTTTGTATATAAACAGTGTTTATTGACAAATTTTGCCTAATGAATATGGTGCTTAACTTTATTACCTTTCCATTAATGAATTTGCATTTAAATGCAGTCAATCAATGATGATACTTTATCTATAGATAGGAATTGCCGTCTGACACACAAATGCAGATAATATAGATTCTGAGAAAGATGTTCTTATTGACACACCATTTATATTAGGAAATAATTGATATTAACATATTGTTATTTTCTTTTGATAGTTCATATCAAGGCAACAATTATTCAGCACCTGCACCTGTTCAGGCTAGTTCAGGATATAATTCTGGTAGCTATGGCTCTGGCTATGGATACTCAACTAGCGGTCAGGGTGGTTATGAAAATGACGGTTACAGGTTAGTAAAAATGATTATCACGAATTTAAAATGCATTACGCTTCTACAGCAGTTTAGCTTATGATACTGTGATATTAACTAGTGTTAATGCCTCGTTTGCGTGCAGCAACGCGGGTGGCGCGGGCGACGCGGGCTACGGCGGCGGCGAGGCGGCGTACAGCCAGGCGCCCGCCTACGACTCCTACGCGCAACCTTCCTACAACTCCTACCAGCAGCCGCAGCCCCAGTACAACCATGGTAAGTTTAGGCAATACTGAACCACTACTCATCAGTGTTATACACTTTAGACGACACTTACATAAGTATCAATGTTTTACGTGACTTCAAAGTATTAGTGTGTATTATTTATTTATCTAAGTCATTTACTTACAAGGATTAATTTCACAAAGTGACCTGGACTGGCATTTACTCAACTTTTTTGTTTACTCTGTCTATTGTAAAAAAATAGATGAATCAGAACAGTAATAATTTCAATAATGAAGTAGCTATATAATTCATCAGCTACCTTAGCTGCCTTCTTTATGTACTGAGCATTTAAATGTATCTTCTTGCGGCAATTTAATATCATTATTAGAAATATATTAAACAAAGTCATGCAAAATTTTATTAGTGAAATTGTAGGTTACTAAGTTAGGCTTAATAAATTGACTAAAATAGTACAAAGTAATATTACTATATAAAAATGTCTGACTAATCACCATTGAATTTGTCATATACAAAATTGATGCAAACAAATTGAGTCATTATCATTTATCTGCTAAGATGTAAGAGTTCATAATAATATATTCATTACTTTTTGGTTATGCATAGCAAAACTCAGTGAATAATACATTTATATTATTGTTTAAAACAAGTTAGACTGCATTAATAGTAAATGCATATTTTTTTTTATTCTTAATTTATTTTATGAACAAAAGTATTATGGTAAAGTATTATTTACAAAAGAGACTGTTACAGCAAAAATAATGTTTAAGTTTTCTATTGACTTACTATAATTGTGAATAAGTTTGAATGTGATAAGTGTCTATTATAATTGTTTGCATTCCAGGCAGTTGGTGATCTGTTTGACTATACAGAATATGATTTACGTCTTTATGGTACACATTCAAACTAAAGTATCTGGAACAAATAATTGAAGCTAATGGATATGCAACTATACAATGCGGTTAACGATGTATACCTCACAATTTTGTTAGTTGAAATTATGGTGAGATTGAAACATACATGTATGTAACTGACTGAATGAGACCATTATGAAGTGACAATAATGAATATATTGGGTGTATCACACATTAATGTAATGACAAAAATAAATACTCTAATGTATAAAAGCTCTGAATCTATAAACATGATTATAAACAAATTTTTAACTCTTCAATTAATACAAAATTCACTTAATTTTAAAGGAGTATATTTTATATTCTAATGTTATAATTTCGACTTTGGCTCATTTCTTGTAAGAATGGTATAAGTAGATACCATTATGTTTTAGACTTAAGGACTCAATTCACAATAAAATAATAGAGAAACTGAATGTGTATGCTTTATTTTAATATTTTGTAGCAGTTGCTCTTGCACTCTGCGAAAAATACTAGATACTCCCAAAGATTGTTAGAATTAGATATGTAGCAGGAAAATTAAGTAGTCTTTTTTACTATCAATATAGAATAACATTATGATAAAAATGAATTTAAAAAAATAGTAAGAGGAACCAAGTAGAAATGATGGCTATGAATATTAAACAACAAATGAATATTGTGGTTACGAAACTGGTAAGAAAATAGTTAACGAAGACTAGAACCAATAATAAGAAAAGTTGTTATATACTTGAAATTTTAGTTGGTACAATAATTATAATGTTTAGGTTTATCTTGCTGTGGCAGTTTGCGTTAAGGTGAGACCCATAGTGCACAATTATCACATTATTGAATTGGAATACCAATGGATATAGTTTACATTATGTAGTCAAATTTAAAAAAAAAAAGCAATAATATGTTGTTTTTACAAAAAACTAATGACAAAGGATAATAATATATACTAATATTGGTCAGGTTGCATTATTCTATTGCGAAATGGTATAATTTTAAATGAGTCGCTTACTAAGGAAAACAAATCAATATTAACCATGAATGATCTATTAAGTTAAAATTATTTTTAATCATATTATGTTCAGGCCAAAAAGAACCAACAATAAGCAAGGTTGCTCGAAAACTTACATGCAAAGTGGGGTAAAATAAGAAGTGTTCAAACGAACACACAAACATTGCTTTATAGCTTGCATTACTTCAGAAAATCGGTTGGTGATGACTTCATGTTAATAAAATAAACTGAATTCCAGTAAAAATATTAAGGTAAAAGATAATAATGAGTTATGCTGTTGCTACTTGTGTTAATTGTGTATCATTTTAATGGTTTGTATATCATTCATGCAAATCATTACAGTCAATTATTTTGATTTTGTGCAGCTCATTATAGGTGACCAAGTTGGTAAAAGTTATAAGAATAGATTAGAAGTCATTGAAAAGGATTTCCTTAAGCGAATAGCCATTTTTATCTCATTATTACTGTGCTTTAGTGATTATTTCATACCTACCTAATTGCAAGGATTTAAATAATAAACAAAATTTGACTTTAAGGGGAGTGCATTCATAGTTACAGGTGGATATAATAATATAAATAATATAGATCATGATTTTTCTGATACATGCTATAATAATAAGTCATCAATTTTCAAAATCATTTACTACAATGTGATTTTTTATTATCTTCTATCAATGGTTAAGTTCATGGGCCCAAAGAAATAGATGAAAGTGAGCTGAAAATAATATAAAGGATTTTTTATAAACCGAGAATAAGTATAGGTATATATTTTGTGGTTCTTCAAAAACTGTTTTGCAAGAAAATAAATTGCATAGTATTTCTATTGACCCATGTTTTTAAATTTCTTTTTGTAAGATAATAATTACTTTTATTGCAGCAAAAGTATATCTGGGTAAATGTTCTTAATAACATTTATTTTGGTAATAAATCTCAAGGTAATTCTTTAAATTAGGTGCATAACTATCCTTATGCAAGGTATTTGATCTGCAGCACCAGAGATATTATCATATCTCCATGTATTTTGTCTACATGCTTTGAAGATATACTAAACCTAAAGAGCTAAGAAAACAGGTAACACATTTTTATTTATAGATAACACTCTTACGTATTAAGTATACATGATGTGATAATAGACATTAGTGGAGGTAGTCCATGACTTTTTATATGAGCACATGAAATGGTCCAAGTGAAATGTGTAGCAAACACAAACATTTAACAAATATACAGGAGGATTTATATTCTCAAATGAAGCAATTGTAAAAATGGAAACGAAAGAAAATACAGTATATAAATTATGATCCATCAGTTCTGCACATAATGATTGATCAATGATGATCTTTAGTTTTAAGTTGAAACTATATATTTAAGTGTGATATTATTTTGGGTTACTGCAGTGGCTACGCCACTCAAAACAAAAGTTGTGCTGTATGATAAAGCACTTAAGCCAGAGGTCATTGTGGAATGATAGTACGTAGATAATAATGGCAGGCAAACATATTTAGGCTTCAGTCTACAACCCTACAAAAGGGTTCAATAGGTATAATACAAATAATTTGCACTTAAAATGAATTAAATATATCACGGCAATATATTGCTATATCAGGGCACCACTGCAAATGCAGTCATGCCTCAGTACCTATTATTGTCTTAATGTTATGTCAATTAGTCGAATTGTATTGTGTTATTTTATTTCGTCAAGTTAAATGTTTACTTGCTTTACAGGAATGGGATGAAATTGGTCCACTCATATGTGATGAGATCAATTTTGAAGTTATCAGTCAAATGGCTGTTCGGCACGAGAGCTCGCTGATTCTATGCGGTATGTAAAAATGTGTTTATTTAATTATATACACAAATACAAAAGTTATTATAAGAACGATAATAACACTTTTTGTATAGTCTCTTTAGACCAAATCCTTACTAATAATATATATGCGAAAGTAACTTTATCTGTTTGTTACACTTACACATCTAGACTACTGAACCGATCTTCATGAAAATTGGTATGGAGATAGTTCCAAACCTGAGGAAGCACATGAGCTTTGTATCGACATACCTACCACGGTAGCCGCACAGATCGTGGCTTGACATGATGGTTCGCTAGGTAAGAAGGTACGTTCTTTTAGCGTACTTACATTCAGGTTCAAAAGGAGACTTACAATATTTTTCCACTTCAACTGCTACCTCTTTCTATAGTTACTGTAAGAACACAGCGTTTTTATAGTCGCGCCCTATTGAAATAATACTCCGACGCAGTGTCACCTCTCTATCCCTGACATCCTGCCCATGCTGCTACTGGCGAACATAAACATTGCATATAATAAATAATAACCAATGCTAATCCGGTATTTTTTGTTCACAGATGGAGGACCAATGGGGATTATTTGAAAATACTTGTCATGTTACTTCTTGATGGTAATAAATAAATATATTAACATGAGTTAGCTGAATTTCATTTTTTATCTACTACATTGAGGTCACCTTGTAATCAACAGAGGAATATAAGTAGCTGAATTTTGCTTGCTCAAGTCTATTTACAAAGTAAATATTCTTTTAATTTACTGTGGTCATATTTACATAAACGAATTTCATTCTTCTCCACTACATTGAGGTCACTTGTAATGCTGAATTTTGCGTGTTTAAGTTATCTGTGAAATCATCAAGTCATTGCCTGTCTTTATTAGTCTGACCCTAAGCAAGTCGAAAGTAATAGTAAACCGAAGCTGTACATGTGTATATTTCATAGTCAAAGGTAATACAGTCTCTTTGCGGAATTACTGGATTATCCTAGGTTTGAAAGCCTTCGGGCGAGCCCCAAAATAAATTCCAATTTCGGCCTTCGACTAAAGTACCTTCAGCCAAACTTAGAGAAGTGCCTAACTTTTTAGTTAAACGTAGAAAGTAAAATGATTCGTTTCGGGCCTTGCCTTATCGATCCTAGAATCAACTAGAAAGCTCGGTCAAGCGTCGACTTATAAAATAAAATAATTCAAAAAGAAATTGTTAATTTCAAAGAGGTGCCCGACGTCAAGCTGTCATTAGAGCAATAAGTTTTAAATATTCTTAATTTGGTGTCTAGGCTTTTTAATATATAATTGCAACAAAATTATGTAAATGGTAGAGACAAATTTAATACATACTAAGCATTTCGCTTCAACATTTTTGGAGGAATTTTCTCCCACGCACGATAAAGTTGTGGAATGAGCTCCCTGCCAAGGTTTTTCCTAGAGACTACAGCATGGGTTCTTTAAAAAGAGTGCAAATAGGTTTTTGAAAGGTCGGCAACGCACGCGTGATGCCCCTGGCGTTGCAAGTGTCCATAGGCTACGGTAACTGCTTACCATCAGGCGGGCCGTATGCTTGTTTGCCAACTCAGTGGAATAAAAAAAAAAAAAAAAAACATTCCTTATGGGAACTGCCAAAAAATGGAAGGCTCTGCCCGAGTCTGTTCTTCCGCATAAGTAAAATCAGGGTGTTTTAAAGCAAGAGTAAATAGATATATCCATAGAAATATATACTATATACAAAAAATATATACTTTATACGTCAATGGATATATCAAAGGTAAGCATGGTTTACCGTAAACCGCACCATCACTTACCATCAGGTAAAGGGATCGAGGGTCAACCGCGTGTCTATATAATCGACTAAGAAAAGTAAATATAAAAGCTAACGTATTAAGCAATTTAAAAATAAATGTCATAATGCCTTTACCTGCATTGACGTATAAAGCTTACCAGGTATAAATTGTTTTAATTATGAAAACGTTATAGCCGTTTCCTTGTTCAAGTGCCTAACTTGTGTCACTTTATTCGGTCAGGTTAGTTTATAGGTCGGATAAGATCTATACTACGGAACTTAACTTATTCTAAGACATTCAAAACGAACCACAAGTTAGACTGGTGAAACCCCGGCTTTCATTTGATCGAGTTTCGACGTTTGACTGACTAAATTAGTATATCTTAGGTATGACGAATACTCCAGTCAAAGGCCATTTTTAGGGTTCCGTAGCCGAATGGCAAAAAACGGAACCCTTATGGATTCGTCATGTCTGTCCATCCGTATGTCACAACCACTTTTTTCCGTAACTATAAGAGCTAAACTGTGGAAACTTGGTAAGTAGATATATTCGGTGAACCGCATTAAGGTTTTCATACAAAAATAGAAAAACAACAATAAATTTTTGGGGTTCCCCATACTTTTTTTTTCATCAAACCCATACGTGTGGATGGATCTATGGATAGGTCTTCAAAAATGATATTGAGGTTTCTTTTTTCTATACTGAATAGTTTGCGCGAGAGACGCTTCCGAAGTGGAAAAATGTGTCCCCCCCCCCGTAACTTCCAAAATAAGGGCATGATAAATGTAAAAATAATATATGGTGTACATTACCATGCAAACTTCCACCGAAAATTGGTTTGAACGAGGTCTAATAATTAGTTTTTTTTTACGTTATAAATCGTAAACCGCATTACCTTACATTTAATCAACTCCAATATGAGTGAATTTCAACAAGTCCTATAAAATCTTCATTTCCGTGTTTTTTTTCATCTTAAGGTTTTTTAAAAAAACAACGCTTTTATTAAAGTTTTTGATAATGTATATATTCTTGCTTAATGTCTAGCAGATAACTTAAAAAACTAACGAGATATCAGGATTAAAAATTTCTGTGCCACGGCGATGAAACATGCGTGCACGGCAATGAAACAAGCGTCCACGGCAATGAAAGAATCATCAAAAAAATAAATCTATTGAGATGACAGATAGATAGAATCAAAATGACTGTTCATAAGAGGTCTTGATTCCAACACTAATTGTATGGGAGTAAAATTTGGGAAAGGTAAAGAATGAGTCTTCTTTTTCGTCGTGTCGATGGCTAAGTCAAATTTTATTTTGCCTTGCCATCATGGTGTAAAGATTAGCCAATTCGCTTTGGTGAACTCGCGAATTGCCCAGGGTTGCACCCTTAACTGAAAGTTTTCAATTATTAATTTATCATAATCATGGACTGAAATTTGTAAGGCAACCCATATGCAATATATCTATTGACATATTAAATTAAATATAAAATACGTTTCATCAAATAAACATCTCGGTGAAGGTCGTTGTTTAAGGGATCTTATACTATGACGAGTTTTGTACTGAAAAGATGTTTTCTTTGCCCAATCATACCATGGCAATGAAAACACAAGTCACGGAAATGAAATACCTGGCCACGGCAATGAAACTAAATTGTTTTACAAAGCATGGCAATGATATTTTTTTCATTGCCGTATCTTTTTTTAATTGCCATAGCAAATTTCGGCCACGAAAACCACGGCAATGAAAGCACGGCGATGAAAATCAAGGCAAAAAATATAAATAACAAAAAATCTATTAACTATTCGAAGAAATAAACACTTCACAAATTAACATATAACAAATGGTGTTTGTTCTATAGATTGCCTCCTCATGAAGGCAAACTTATTCAAATATGAGTTATACTTATCCACGGCGATGAAAGATAAATCGCTGGCCCCGGGCAATATAGCGGTAAACGCCGGTTACGTCCTTTTTAATGTTATTTGATTTTTGGCTTCTCTGAGTATCAGTCTATCTCTCTTATTTTTTTCAGATTTTTTAAATGATTATTTCTTTAGAAAAGATGAAAATTACACCTTTATTGCATGGCTAATTCTCTTACGATATAAAATGTTTTATTGCATTACTCTTTAAAACATAACACAAAAAACCGGTGAGCATCATTACACTACATTTCTAAACAAAAAGTAACAGCGTTTTTGGAAATAAACGAATTATATCAATAAACTGACATTTTATTCTGTACAAAGCTATTGGGCATTTCCGCCGATGGCAAAAAAACCTGTAACAGGTACGTGGCAGCTAATTGTCTCGGTATTTTGGTAGTTTAAACATTTTACAACCTTTAAAACTGTCTTTTTAATGATTATTATAACTATTAGTAATCAAATAAGTCGAAAATACCGAGAAAAATAATATTTTACAGTTTTTTTCACGCATAAAGCGATGTAACAATCTGTGTTTTCGGCATTAATTAATGATTTACAAAATAAAATACCGACCAATTAGCTTTATTGTAACATTTCTGGATTCATATGACCCTTGGCGATAATCGGCTATAAAAATAACATCATAATAATATGTACATATATTATTATGTTCTTTTGCTTGTAATTCAAAAGGATATCGAAAATCGGTCCTTACCGATTTCATCACAAAATGCTCGTTAGCATGTTCTGTATGCACCTGACCTTCATCTTGAATGGCTTGTAGCAAAGCTTACACTGTCCTTGTGCCGACAACCACCGTGAATTTCCCATGTGCTTCTGATTATGAATGTGGCACGCGTTCTTTTACAAAAATTCAAAAAGTGTCCTTACCATCAAAGAGCTGTTTATACAGGTAATTAAGCCCTTTATCTTGGGAATTCCTGTGTGAAATTATTATACAGACGTGTAATTAGTCCTTTCAGGAGGATTAAAAACAATTAAGTAGTATTAAAGGTACTTAATCTTAAAAAATGTTCAAAATGTCCTTCCCGATACAGTCCTTACCGTGTTAATCTAAGGGCTACGGTAAGGACTTTAAAGTTACGGTAATGACTTTTATACATCAAAAGTATTTATGCAGTCGATTAGCAGGCATAACCTGGGGCTTAAAACCTCGGATCACCCTATGGATGTACAGTGGCCAACGAGTTAGCTATGCAGGGCAAAAACTTCTATGTCATAGTAAAGACTTACTACACCAGTTATGGATAAGTGAGTTATTTATCTAAATAGTGGGTATATATTACACTTAATAAAAATGTAATGTACACATGCATATCTATTGCAGTCAGTTTTCAGTATGGTGTAGAAGTTTTTCCCTGCTTGGCCCACTGGTACACGACCATAGTCCGGCCCACAATTACCTATGCGTCTGTGATCCGGTACAAATAGGCACAGCAAAAGGTGGCTGCGGTAACACTTTGTGGATTGCAAAGGACCGCAACCCTTACCATAACTGGTGCCAACGCTATACTAAACCTACCGCCCCTCCATATCCTAATGGAAACGGAGGTGCAAAAGTGTATGTGCAGAATGAACACAGTGGGAAAGACGACCTGGCTCTCACAAGCGCTGAGAGCTATTGCAAGACTCAGTCTTAAAAGTCCCGTCCTTTACAAGACAACGGATGTGCTCACCACACAGATGGACTTTACTGTGGAACTGCCTAAAAGGGAGGAATGGCCTGAAAACCTGAACTCCACAAAGGCAAATAGTCTCATCTGGTACACGGATGGCTCCAAAATGGACAATCACGTGATATGTGGTGTCTACGCAAAATGACCTAGTGTGAATCTGAGTATAGACCTAGGTAGCCTGGCCTCCATTTTCCAGGCAGATATTTACGCTATTATAGAATGTGCGAACTACCTGCAATAAAGGAACTTCGTCAACCAACAAATTTATATTTTCTCAGATAGTCAAGCTACTTCTACACTGGTCAGGAATTGCGTAGACAGCCTAAATGTCGTAGGGGAGAAGAACAAAGTTGTTCTGGGTCCCTGGGAATTCAGATATTATGGGCAATGAAAAGGCCGATCAACTGACTGAGGTCTGGTACAGAGATTCTGCAAATAGGGCCGGAGCCTTTCTGTGGAATCTCAAAAAACCAGGCTTATCAATTCCTATTCGAGGATTCATCAAGACTCTGGCAACAGGGTCAGGGGATAAATCACAGCAAAAGCCTTATCAAGGGCTTCTCGAACAAATATACTACTAAGCTGCTGGCACTTAGTAAAACAAGGTGACTCCTGCCGTTAGATCCCTCTTATCCACTCACATCTCACTTATCCCGTATGGGCTACGCGGACGATAACTACTGCAGATTCTGTAAAAAAGAACCGGCAACACCGCTGCACCTCTTTTGCGACTGCGAGCCACTGATCCATAGACGAAGCATTATTCTGGGACGCCATATCTTGGATCCGGATGATGTCAAGACACTCCCGATCGGCCAATTGCTCCAATTTATGGAGGCTATTGGCCTAAACGAGAGTCTATATTGAGGCTACAATGACAATAGACCCACGGAGGTTGACGTGAACATCCAAAGCCTCGTTCCAATAATAAACAAAGACCAGGCACATTTTTAAATCTGTGTGACTCAGAGAATCAAAGCTGTCTTAATCAAAGTTGGCTTAGAAAGATAAAAAAAGTGATTAAACGAGTATATTTATGAATCATCGTTATTTTGTTAAAAAAAATCATGTTTTTGTTTAAAGATTGTGTTATAATTTAAAAGTATCCTATAAATAGACTAATTTAAGAAGAAAACATGTGATGTGTCGTTGCATAATGCCTAAAGTTTACTCATAACTTCGTGCGATCTCACTGTGCACTCAGCGTCCGACAGTTGACTTAGATGGACGCTGCAATGGAACATAAAATGTGCCGGCATAAATATGTGTGTAGCAACCCTAAGATATTTTTATCTAGTTCCTATTATTTTCATAAAAGATCTATTCTATGATTCATATAATATTTGAAATGAGACCGATTGAACTAATAAAAGAGTTTTATTATTACTTATTAATTACAATAAAAGTTGATGATGATTGAGTATTCCTGATTTTTCTTTTCGGTGTTATAATGCTGTCAGGTACCATAAAATATTATTTAAAAATGGTTAATTACTAACGGTCATTACCGTGATTTTTATGTCATTACCATTTGTTCATTATGTTATTTTTTATTGACCTTAGGCATTAATAAATGAGTAATAACAGCTTATTTCTCAATTCTCTACTAATTGCAGTTATTAAACTTGAATAAATAATTAATTTTGTCCTTACCGGGATTTTTGCGTCCTTACCATTTTTTTAATGTTTAATTATCTACAATACCGTCCGACATAATTAGTGTACACATACAGTGGCATATTTGAGATACCTGTGGCAATGTCTGACACTTATTTAAAAACAAATATTTGAACTTTTTTTTGAATCCGCCAAAAAGTGCAATTTGGCGGAATGGCCCTATTACGCCTTTCTTCCTGAAAATTTATTGCAACCCTCGCGCCGTACTGTCGTGTTACGCTGATCGCCATCCGTTTCATTCCTACGCATAAATAATTACCGCATACTTTCTAGCATCATGTTTTAATGTAATAAATTGATATCTACAAATAATAACTCAATTCGGCAGGCGGTGTCAGCGTGTGACATCTTTTCTTTTTTTTTCTAAGAGTACATACTAAACTTAATAATTCTAAGAAAGAAAGAAAGAATGTTATCCATGACGTCAATCATGGATAACATTCTTTTAGCTCGAGATTTTATTACACTCAGTTTATTAAGGATACTAAGAATTAATAAGTTTAGTATGTACTCTTAGAAAAAAAAAGAAAAAGATGTCACACGCTGACACCGCCTGCCGAATTGAGTAAGTGATTAATCGGTAAGATGATTAGGTATTATATTAATAATAATTTTAAATCCTTGTAATACCTACCGAACTATCTACATACACCTTATCGTACGTTTTGTTTCTATTAGTTGAATATATTTACCTCTTATTAACTCCTCATCTATCATTACCTACCTACTAACGTACCTACTACTTAATTTGGAAAACCGATATTGTATGCCTATTGAATTATTTTAAACTAAAATTATGAGTATAAATAGTGTGTGTATGTAATATGTTGTTTTATAGTATTTTGCGTGTACAATGGCAATATGGGCTTCAGCGGTTACTTATAAGTAAACAAATAATATAATGTTGATGAAAAAACAGACAAAAGTCGAACAAAATTATAATATATTAAGCTATAATTTTGTTCGACTAATTATAAAAATGTTGTCATTAACTTATGTTGTTTTATGACAGATTTGATATTTTACTAGGTAAGTACATTTTTGTCTCGTTTTAGATGCCATAATATTTTCCTGTAACGGTGATGATGAAAAAACAAAAGAAGTCACCATTTCGAAGAGTGTGGAAGACGTATATAAACCTCACTGGAACTCATAGCCCAACTCCAATGTCTTTCACCCAATTTCGATTTACAATCACATTTATAGCAATCCCCCTCTACTATTTCATACGAGTCTGCTTATTCGATAATGTTGACTTTGTAGCTTCTCCAACTTTAATATTTAGCACACCTTGTCACCAGAAGCGCAGATTTAAAGAGAATCGTGACTCTCGATCTATAAAATATTATAATGTGGGTGAATCGACAGACCATAAGTAATCCCATAAAGATAGTAGTCCGACTAGGATTGCTACAATGACAATTTAAAAATTTTGATTATTATATTTCTTTAAATACTGCATCAAACACCAGATCTTCAAGAGGAAGACCCAATAAGACGCCAGTGACTGATGTTTCAGGAGATGAACTGAGCAATCTGTACAGATAGCCAATTGCCTTACTAAATCCACTTTACGATAATTTGATAAGTCTCTGAAAAACTGAAGCAATCCCGTAACATTATCATACATTTTATAACAATTTGCATTGTGTTGGGAACTTTGAAGAAGAAATCGATATTGAAAGCGAAGATTCAAATTAAATTATTAAAGCAGTATAATACATTTTTCTTTATAAGGTTTTAACCATTTTATTTTTGTTTCCAAAGTATAACTGCTAATTAAAATTATGTGATTTTATTCTAATTAAGGTAAAATAGTATTGTCTCTTTTTTCAGTTCTTTTCCAAAGTTATATAATAAATAAAAAATATATGTGATAGAAAAGGTTTTTTTTTACAAATTCATTATCATTAAATTTAAACTTTAATTAAGCAAAAAATAGACAGTAGAAACACCGTCGTGAAGTTACTGTCAACAAAGTACTGTCTGAAATGGTTATACATTCGGTCATACATTCGGTCTATTACAATGTTTACATAAAAATATGATTTATTGAAAGGATACTAAAATAGCGATTAGTAGATGATACAGCTAAGTTTTGGTTTTAAAATTTCCCTGAAAAAGGTGGTAATCGGCTGGTACGCTCAAGATCTAAAGCGGAAATTTCGTCGTATTATATTCTTACAGTCCTGAATCACAGTGTTCGGTGTGTTTATAAAGTCATTAAATGATGTTACAATTAAAGCAATATCGTCTTTAATTTGTTTTATCTTTTTTTCAATTATTTCTTTAAATATGTATTCTATTTTAATTATTAAAAAAAGGTAAAATAGGTAAAAAAAATTGCTTCTTTTGACACTTTAAACGCCGGTTTAAGATAACTGTACGCTGCACTATCAGCAAATTAGCTTCTTTTATTTTTCCTGTAAAAATCAATTTTTGATATTACCACTTTATTGCCCGGGGCCAGCGAAATGTCCAGTAACATAAAAATTGAATAGTTTCATTTATGGCGCGAAAACGCAGGCACGTGTGTACGTCCTTCCACGTCGAGCATTTAGGCGGCACTAATATGCATTTATGCAACGTTTAGCATACCGGGAGGGGGGAGGCAAGTCGTAGTTAAAACAAAAAACAATATCCTCGAACATGATTAGGACACGGCGATGAATGGTAGTTCTGGGACAAATGATTTTTTATTAACCATTCGTTGTATTGTTTAAATATTTGAATAAATGTATTCCGTAACAATACATTAACTATTCATGTATCAAATAAAACTAGGTTTTAATATATAAATATAATATATTGATAAAAATCTATTGGTTATTTATAATATAAATAACCAATAGATTTTAATCAATGAGGAATAATTCACAACAAGGTGAAGTGTGGACAAACACGGCAATGAAAGATTTCGAGGTTTAATTTTTTTTTTTTGGAGTATCCAATAATCCAATTAATAAAATATTTCGTGCCACACATAGATTACTACTTCACGTTATAACTATGTTTGTTAGTACCGATTTCATTGATGCCACGCAATTATCGGTCCCGGGAA
This sequence comes from Hypena proboscidalis, assembly GCA_905147285.1. NCBI lineage: Eukaryota > Metazoa > Arthropoda > Insecta > Lepidoptera > Erebidae > Hypena > Hypena proboscidalis. The sequence goes on along the minus strand of LR990128.1, from coordinate 12,876,052 downwards.
ATTCACTCAAATTATTTAGATGTATAGTGGTACGGAACCCTACGTGCGCGAGTCCGACTCGCACTTGGCCGGTTTTAAGTAGACATTTTTTTTACGATAACTATTCCTATTAGTAATTATTATTAATTTTCGTCAAAAACGTATCAATTAGGAAATTACTCGTTTCATCCGGATAGTTACACAATAATATTAGTATCTGGATTATAGAACTGCCGGATTATCCGGATAGCATGCCCTACTTGTGGAAGTGATGAAATATTTTTTATATTTTTCTAAATTTTGTGGTATTATGACGCGAGAAGCCGGCCGGGACGGTATTTTCTTATCAGACTGATAATAAATCATCATAAAAAAACAGCCGATGCGGGTGGATCTAGGGTTAAGTAAAACAACAACTTTTGGCTTAAAATATATTAAGAATACATCTACGCCTGCGCCTCCGGCAGGGTGGTGATGATGTCAGAGTCACCAGGGTCGGTGATGGCGAGTGTGCACACCCTGTAGTATTTACCACATGCTGTGCCTAACTCGATGTTGTTTCCGCTGTAATGGTGGACGCCGGTCTTAGCGAGGAGTGCATAGTACTCAATCTCTGATTTCCTATGAACAAAACACAACAAGTTATTTTGAGTGCATACTTCTCCAGCTTACATCATCTCACATAATAATATAAATGTTGACCATTTGATTCTATAAAGCACAAAATATATTTTTGTTTAAAATGGTTTTATCTAAATTGGAGTTTAGTAGTTGGTTTAGTTGATGATGTTGTGTATATATTTATTATTACATTACATTCAGTTATATCTAGTAGTGATGCAAAAGTATACCACATGCTATGACTGCTGTGGCCAAATCTAACTGAACATTATAAAAAAAATTATGGATTATCAAACAATCATGAAATATATATTATCAAACAAAAACATTTCTTGCATTACAAATTTGAAATTGGTAATGGGATAGAACTTTCTAGACATTAAAAAACGCCAATACAGACATATGAAACCGGGCTATGAAACATAGTCACAGTTCACTATAAAAGGTAGGTGTGATAAAGTTTTAACCCTTCAACAATTTCTGAGAGCTATAGTCACAGCTTTTGGCTATGAGGCAGTGTTAATTTTGATATCTTACCTGTCAAAAGATCAGCACATGAGTAATAGACTACTCCATAGGTTTCCCATGTGAATCAGGAATGGCAGTCATCCAAAACTGGATAAATCCATATACTTTTGTAAACAATCTCACTTGAGAAGTGTGCCACATAATAAGTTGAAATGTTAGCGGCAATCCCAGCACAAACAGATGGTTGGTGCAAGGTTCTTAACCTTTGATAACAATTAGGATCTAATGATTTAGTATATGACTGCTTCATGAAACACATTAGAGGGAATCCATACTTCTTTGTCCAAAGACTCCATATGCTTCCCTTAGACTTAATAACGGGAAACTCTACTTCTCAGTAGTCTCACCTTAGAGGAGGAGCGTTCTTGGCGATGATGACCAGCTTAGCCTTGCCCTGGCGGAGAGTTTTCAGTGTTTGTTTGTAGCCCAAACAGTATTTGCCAGATTTCATTACCAGCGCCAAACGAGAGTTGATAGACTCGATGGTCTTTTTCTGAAATGGTAAAGTGTGAGAGTAAGCACATGATTTTATCTTGTAATGAAAAACTGCGGCTACATCAGATATTTGTAAAAAGTCTATTGTGATGTCATTTTCTATTAGTAGTTGAATAATAATACTCAAGTACTGAGCACCATCGGATCAAATTGCGTAGTAGGAGAAAGCCCTATACCCAGCAGTGGGACAAAGAAGGCTGTGGATGATGATGATGATGTTGACTGAGCACCATTAGCAACAGACATAACCTATATTGAGTTTGTATGACACGTTCTCAACCTTACAAATTACGAAATCAGCAAGCCTATCTTGTATCGAATCTAATATAGGACATCTAGTAGAGGATTATTCAAAGAGTTAGATCAAATAACCATTCACAGTCCATCTAGTCTAGAATAAATAAGGACACGTGTTTCACACACCTGTTTCTTTGCGGCAACCATTGTTGAGTTTCCTCACGGCACGGAGTACTGAAATCTAAAGAACAAAAATAGATTTAATACACTGTTGGAGTACAAGTATAATATTATATACTTCAAAATATTTCACAAAACTGTAATACCACACCTCTCGTAGAAACGCGTTTTTAGAAAGAAATACTCTGAAGTTGCCAGCCTGTATATATTTTATAATTTCCAATTTTCCCTCAAATAATTTGATTCCGATTCAATATAGTGGATGGAGCGAACACTTCAGGCACCTTGCTACCTATTGCACACTTAACGCCCACGCCCCTTATATAGTATATAGGGCTAGCTTTTAATATTGCTTGGGCTTTTCTAATTAAGAAGCATCACCAAAGCACTTTCACTGCCAAGTGTCTGAAAGAAATAGTTTGTAAACTATCTAAAAAGGAATCACAAAGCACCTTAGCATGCAGCAATTTTTTAGTTTTGAATGCAATGTTTAATGTCAGGGATAATTGTAATAGGCACCAAAGCACATTTGGCCTCAAAAGTTCGGGAGCTTCAAAGCTGGCTTGACTTTGTAAATATTTTCTTTTATTAATAATAAGTGAAGGCAACGCCAACCTTAATAAATATTTTTTTTAAACTACGAAACGGCACCAACGCGCCTTCACCACCGACGTGCAGTGACGGTCAGAGCGATTATTTGGAAAATCTTTTTATATGATGGCGTCCGCTTAGCCGTCTAAAGTACTCCTAATAGGAACCATCGGACACATTAGTTGGCCAGGTCTGTACCCATCAATTGTCTTTGTATTAATAGATGATATTTTTTTTCTGGACTGTACGTCTCACATTGTTGCTGGTAACCGATGGAGCCATTTTCTTTAAAATTAAATTGGTTGTACAGCACAGCAATGGCACGAAACTACTCGATTTATCCTTGTCACAGTTAACTATCATACAATACAATTGAAATGTGCACATTATGTCTTCTACTCCCGTCATAACTGGGAAGCTGTTACAAGTTTGCAACACTGATCAAAAACAGTGTTGCTAGTTACCTCACACTACACACAGATAAAATATGATAGATGTCAAGATGTCGGTTATTTATTTGATTTGCATAGATATTTTTCCCTGGGATGAAAGCTGTACAATTCTAAACATTGATGTGAATTTTAGCTGGAACGCGCAGCTCTGCTCGCACAGGGGGAATAAGTACTATCCTTCATCCAAAGAATAATGTCATTTAAAACATAGTTCTCTCTGATTCAATCCATACTCTCTAACTACACAAAAATCAAAATTACTTTTCCCGCGGTCCAAAACTTAAGAACAAGTAAAATCAAGAGCTCATTTAAAAAAAATAAGACCTAATAATAATATGCATTCTATTTCAATAACATATACGTGTATATGTTATTGAAATAGAATGCATATATATAGGAATGGAACGTAAAGTAAAAAATTATCTCGTTACGAAGGCGGACATTCATGTGATTCATACTTGTTTTCAGATAAACAACGCGTCACGTCAGTCGTTTTTTTCTTATTCGGACCTAACCTTTGGTGACCTTAAGCAGTTTGGTATTAATTTTACTAGCAACTCCGGATCTTCTGTCAAAGCTGTCAGTGTCTGATGAGGTAGAGATATTTGGTGATTTCGTCGGCTATAAGCAAAGTTATTCAATAGAAAGTGGCTCATTTATTTATTCTCTTTAATTAGGTACTAGTCTAGTAAATCGCATGGTCATAATATAAGTGTAGTATATAGTTAGATTTCCGTTTAAAATATGGCGGACAAAAGTAGTAAGAAAGTTAAAAGTTCTGGACCCTCAGGAGTAGGTAAACTTTACCTGTTAGCCTACAATACTGCTCAAACTTTAGGGTAAGTTATCTCTGAATAGTCATTTACATTTAAGATAAATTTACACATGTGGCAGAATATACTAAAATATTTAAAAAATATAAAAATTCAAACTGCCACTCTATTATTATCATAGATAAATTTATTTTTTCAGGATACTAATAAAATAATTTGTTATATGGTTTAAAAGTTTTACATTCATTACTATATTTTTTTTCTTTTTGATACTGACACCTTATAGTTTTTAATATAATTGAGATATTGATTTCAGATGGGCCTACATGCTCTTGCAAACCTTATCCCACTTTTTGAACCGTGGTACTTTGGATACCTTTTGGCCTGAAATAGCATGGACAGTTATTATCTTCCAAAATGCTGCAGTACTTGAGGTAAGTTGCTATAAACAATATTAAAATTTTTTAATCACATCTAGCTCCAAACAGTTTAATCTTTCAACAGTGCTTTTGGTTTGTGGAGACACTCACAACAGATTATCATTTTTTAATTGATGGTACAGTTTTTTTCAAATCAGTATTTCTTTTCTTTTTTAAATAAATCTTACTAGTAATTGGCAGATACAAATGACTAGTATTCTTCTTAACCCCCTCCAGCTAAGCTTAATTGGCTTGCGTTCGGAGAAAGTTTATGTCTGTGGTGTAATGGCTAAGATTAGAACCCACAACCTCTTGATTGTAAGACCAATACCTAATCCATTTTGCCACAGCTGCTTAAGTTAAGCTATTTAAAAAGGATACTAAATTATTACATATTACCATTTTATATATTTATGTATTGTAGTGTAAGATACCAAAAATTATTCTTCACACACCTTTGAGGTCAAAGTCACATTTAAATGTTCTCATGTATAAATTAACACACATAATTTATCAACCATTGTGTTTAAATGAGTGAGTTGAATTAGAACAATGCATATTTATTTATTACTCAGGGATATGCTGCCTTGCTTTTGGTCTAGAGTGGCTAAAATATGCAGAGGAGTAGTATTCCCGGCCAAGGCAATAAGTTATTGAGTTTTCTGTAAAAGGGAATTTCAAAAGAATGTTTGGTTCCGTATCTGATGTCTTGGGTAGCCTTTTTTGCATTAAGGGAGTAAGGAAAAGGAGGATGCAGTGGTCAATGTGTACTATTAATGTGACAAATATTAGTATTTGTGTTCGCAAACATTCAAACATTATTGGGTATTAGCATTCACATTCATTTAAATTTATGCAAATGTATTTGACAAACAAAAAGAAAACTTAACATTGAATGGATTGATCTTGAAAGATAATATAGTATAACTGTTGCCTGTTGCCCGCGAGTTGATCAACGTGGAATTTATTCTATTAACTTCTATTAGTGATGATTCTTAATTTGACGTTTTAGAGGTTTCGAAAATACGAATATTTAAAAAAATTGCCATAGGTATCTCCTGCGCTTTAATTGAAGATTAAAGCATTAGTTTAGGCAAGGTTTTTGTAGCTGACATTACGTTATATTTTACATTGTGTGAGCAACTAGGAGTTGCATACTGAATTTTTAAAAAAAAATAATTTTTTTTCTTCCTGTCTACCACCGATTCGACGAGTAATCCCCGAAAATCAGGACTGAGCCTGTCCCGCGCGGGACGTTTCATTTTGACTTAAAAAGCGGGACCGTATCGCTAAAATCGGGACGTCTGGCAACGCTAAGTACTACCTATAAAACCTCGTAAGACAAAAAACAATATTATGCACCAAATTATTTATCCATCAAGAAGTAACAAGTTAATTGTCTAGCTAATTTAGATATTCCTACTTAATTAATATTCTAATATGTTAGAAAATTGTATAAAAGCAACAACTCGGTACAGAAGGTAGGTACAATAGAAGAGAAGAGTACTTTAGAAGCTCAGTGGTTTATATCGGCGACGTACGCCGTTTAAGAATTAATAATTAACCATCTTTTGTCCGCGTGGAAATCGTTGTAGGAATAAAGTAAAAAGTAGCAGCAGCGATAGCCGAGACCGTAGGACTGCGAAGTCAAAGGTTTCGGGTTCGAACCCACGGCCCACACCTCTGCCAATGAATAGTTAATATTCGTCTTTTCGAAGATATGTGTATATTTATCATATATTATAAATTATCGCTCGCTAATGGTGCAGGAAAACATCGTGAGCAAACCTGCATGCCTGAGTGTACTAAAAAAAGTAGTCGAGGTCGTTTACCAATCTGCACTTGGCCAGCGTGATGGACTATGACCTAACCATTCTCATCATGAGAAGAGGCCCGTGCCTAGCAGTGGGACATGTATTAGATACAGGGTTGCTATTATTATAAGTAAAAGCTGTTCGGGCTGTTCCCACGCTTTACTGCTCTTACTGCAGGCAAGTCCTGCAAAATTGGTTTAGCTGTTTAAAAGGTTAGCCGATACAAGCATTCGGCATTTTGGCATAAAAAACAGACACTTAAATTTATTTTTAAACTTGAAGTATCTATAAGCTTGTAATTTGAATATACGAACACTGCGAATATTCTGTCAATTTTATTTTTCGAATAATGAGTTATGTTAAATTCGTATACTTGAATTTATTCAACTAATAAATTAAAATCCGTTCGTTCGCCACCAAACCACTTATTTTACATTCCTCGTTAGCGAGCAGTGCTAGCACTAGTTAACTTGTGTGCGTATCCTACCCCCCACCTTCTTCCCGCTCCACGCTGTCGGCCAGCCAGCGCCACGCGTACAATACCACTATGGTCTTGCACCCACCACACAACACACGTCATTCAATACACTTGTCAAAGATTTAAATCAAGATAGTTTTTTTATTTTTTATTTTTATTCAGAATTTTAACTAGACAATTGTGAAAACCGTACCATTTCCTTTGCTGTCTTTGCGTGATGCGCGTACGAACACACAGATAGACAAAAATTAAAAAAAAAAATGTTTTGGCGTATTATTCTTATTAATTATTTTCAATGTATAGACATGGCAAATTTACAATTTTATTGCATGTATAGATATAGATAAGAGTGGTTTGCTGGTTGTTTGTATCATTGTAAGCATTATTATACGCAATATTCGAATACTTTCTCTTAAAACTTCGAATATTCAAATGTCTAAGATATTCGAATATTATAGTGGCGGATTTACCAGCAGGCTGAGTAGGCTGGTGTCTAGGGCGTCAGATTTTTGGGGCGGAAATTTGGGGACCGATTTATTTTTTGCTGCATAGTATTTGCTCATAGAAATCAAAAAGATTTCTGCATTATTCACGTTTAATTTTTGGATCGTTTAAAATAATCTAGGACTTGACAATTGTAGAAGGCGGCAAAAACTGCCCAGCCTATACCTTCAAATTTGTAAATTCGCCACTGAATATTTACTTGCCCCTTATTTTAGGTTAGTACTTATACTAAACACTATAATAAAAAAGTATTTAGTATATCCTCTAGGCTGCCATCATGAGATCGTGACTAGATGACCATGGCACCACATGACAAGTAGTACCTTTCAAACAAATAAGTATTTCTCATATCGGTCTAGGCGTCTTCGAGTAATCGCCAAACAAACATAAAAAAAAAACTGAGACCCTTCTACTTTTTGGAAGTCTGTTAAAAATAAGTGTTTGTAAAGTAAACTAGCTTATATCAAAATGAAAACCGGTGGATGTCTATATGGACCAGGACCGGCAGACTAGCTAGACAAGTGTTTCTAAATGACATAACAGACCACTTGCGCAGTGTCGCGACGGTCATCGTCCTGGGACTGACCAAATTCCTGGCGTTCATACAAGATGTTGCTATTTCAAATCGACTGCGATGGCATTTGATGAAAGGTCATATAATTTTAACGTTACGTATTTAAATATTATTATATTTTCTAATACACAGGCTCTTCCTAGTTTGGGACCAACATTTATGTCGAAAGACTGTTTTTTACGTTAATATATATTTTTTTATATTACTCCTTCCCAATTCTCTTGGAATAGTATCCGTGTCGAAATTTAAGATTGTATTGGTTATGGATTCTGATAGTGACCTATAGAATTGTTGGCGGTATTAATATATGTAGCGAATAGCGTTGTCAGGTGCCCCGATATGCGTGGGACGTCCCAATTTTCAGGTAATGGTGACCTGTACCAATTTGATCGGCACGCTAAATGTCCCGATTTTTCGCAAACATTTTTCGTCCCGGTGTCAATATCAATGCTTATGTTTCTAAATGTATAAAAAGTCAGCGCTCTGTACTCTTGGAGGCAAACATACTTCGGTGCCACTACTTTCAAACTGTTTGCAAGCGAAAGATAACGAACATTATTTTGTGTTTAAGAAGAAGAGAAGAAGAAAAGAACTGAGCCTCTTTATAACCGTATAAACTCAATGGCGCCCGTAATAACAAATTTTGACAGGACTTTACAAAGGCGCCACGTGGTGAGAGAAAAACAATAGCCCTCATTAAAACAGTAATATTTAAATCAACTTGTTTTAGAAGTCGTATTTAAGAGAGAATCAAAAACTATGATAAAGATGATAATAATATGCGGGATTGAACCCTAATCTGCGCAATAGACATGGTAACGCTTTATCTTTTTTACCAAGATGTTATAAGTTGTTTTGAATTTTTGCAAGTGCATGTCATTGGTGGTAATTAATATGTATTTTGATGTCATCCATATCATTAAGTGACGTAGCTATAATGAGGATTATAGAACTCTTCAATTGTTAATAAAGTATTATTTAATTGTGTTCTTTCACAAACAGTGTGTTTAATTTTCTCCGTACTTATCGTCCATGTCCGACAAATAACAAAATTCTATTGGATATCATATCAGTCGAGAACGACACTAAAGCCATGTTATCAGATTAGCACGACACCATAGATAGCCACGTAGCAAGTGTCCGATCGAATCAATTCTTACAAATTTGCACTTGATTTTTCATCAAGAGGAAATTGCCGGCTTGCTAAATTATGTATGCGTTGAGAAACACGCGACGTACTCAACTCAAGTGTAATGATTTGAGTACTACGTCACTCAACTTCTCACTTGGTAAGTGGTTAATATTCTATGTACACGCACCCCTCTACCTACTACATACGAGGTGGATGCGACATAGCGACATTTATTGAAACCACAGCTTCTATACATGGTAAGTATCAATTTCCAACGGATAAACAATTTGAACATTGCGATCGTGCAATTTGTTCGGAAGACGTGGATTTTTTTTTTCGCCAGAGAATTTTTTATCCGGTGGAAATGCATACTGGCCATGTATAGAAGCTGTGGTTTCAATAAATGACGCTATGTTGCATCCACCCTGTATATGTACTTAGTTCAAAATCTTGTATGTCAAGTCATAAAAGTATATTTATGTGAATTTTATGATAAGTATTAAACAGACTTCATGGTTATTTTCAAACCTAGGTACTTATAGAATAGTTGATTTTGAGTAGTAGTTAAGTTGATTTTCGTAACGTAGACGCTTTGATTGTAAATTTGTATTTAAAATTTTCATAATTATGAATTGATTCAATCAAACAATCAACATCAATGATGTTTTCTTGTGTCACAAAATTTGTATTTGCTTTGGTGGCTTCACTTGCGTGTTCGGTGCACTCTATCTGCGTTTATTCTGTTATCTGATATTGTAGGGCTTAACCCAACCCTAACGTTTACATGAAAAGATACGTTATATAAAATGATATATTATATTATTGAAATGAACTTTGGACATTGAAACTGAATATCATAAAAAAGTGCATGAATCGATTAAAGAGCTCAACGAAATAAAATGTTCTCTGCACGTGATGTTTTATCATATTACATAATAAGACGTCAGACGTGAGTCATGCGCTCAATAACAACACAATTTCAATGGTTGTAACAGGATAAATAATACAATAACATATACCTGTAGTACGTAAATTAGATGAGAATATACCATACTTAGGCAGCAATCTGTTGATCAAACTGATTGTGCTAAGATAGCTTTAATAAGATTTTAAAACCTTTCAGCAGTTTTTGAAAGCATTTAATAAAACCGAAATTGGGTATGCATTGCAAAGTGGTACAGAAGGTACCGGTTCTTTCAGAAATTGTAACTTAATATAGTGCAATAAACACCTTATTCGTTTCATAGCACTAGTGTACCTAACCTACTATAAAATAATAGTGCTGTAACTACAAAGTACTATAAACGTCTGAAGATCAAAGGTGCCTGTAATATAACTTGCTAAGCGCGTTGATTACAGCTAATAATAATCTTTTACAGTAATTGAGTACTTATGACTCTATTATTCTATTAAGATATCGCAGTAGTTATTTTGTTTTAAAATTTATTAAGTTTTAATTGAATTTGCTTTGCGTAAGTATTTTATGGTTTTTTTCATGTCTTCTAAAACTGATTTCTACCACTTCTCGTTATACGTTTGTGCTTAAAAATTGGCAATCTTATATAATTCAATAATATGGTAGTCAAAAGTTGGTGGACCTAATGCTAAAATATAACTAGATGGTCGGCCATGGTCTCCGCTGGTAAAGGTTCACATTTAAGATATTTTTTTTTTAAATTACAATTATGCGATACCAGCAATTACATACGCAAATTACGGTACATAGTACATACTTACAATGCAGAGTAATTTTAAAAATCATAACAATTTCTCATGACCAGTTTCCAAAAGCATTCAATATTATGTGTAAACAGATAAATGCGTGAGAATCACATAAAAAAAATACTTCAAATTACTATTATTTTATGAATGGACTACTAAAGGCGCGTCGTAGAGTTAAGAGTATATCGATACTAAAAAATATTGCTTAATCTATCTCATTTGCCAAATTGTCTCTTATGTCAATAGTTTGTACAGTTGAAAACATTTTTTTTTACGTGGGGAAATGCTTTATTCATTTAGGCAGGAACGTGGGAACGCTTGTGCACACTTCCACAAACCCGCCGCGGATAGTCACTGCTGACCCCTCTCGGTTTACGGATCACTGGGACATACAGTGAGCCGTGATCAACGCAAGGACCGCGTGCAATGGTCATCAGATACCCCATATCTGACGAACCGATCCTCATTACGGTGCGATAGATGGGTGGTCTCGCCGCTTACCACACATCAGTTTAAGACCTAACAGACACACAGTAAATAGCACTACCTTTTGGCGCAGGTTAGACATGGTGCTGATCATGTTCCTTCCCTCGAGAATTTTTTCCCAACCCACCAATAAAAGTTGCCATTTCGTTTTCCAGATCGTGCACTCGCTAATCGGGCTGGTGCCATCAGGCGTGGCCATGGTACTGCCGCAGGTGTTCTCACGAGTGTTTGTGGTCTGTGGCTGCCTCATGGCCACGGAAGCTGGTCCAGTCAGCCCTGGTCTCCCGCTCTGCATCATCGCCTGGTCCATCACTGAAATTATCAGATATGCCTACTACACGCTCAATCTGCTCAACAGCGTGCCACAGACTTTGTTGTTTTTGAGGTGAGTGTATGATGGTTGATGAAGCGGCATATTTGATACAAACATCTTTTTACTGGGTTACTGTAATTGCCACTTATTCATGGCTTGCGCAAATCAAGTCATAAAATACAAAATATTAAAATTCAATCAAATCAAATCATCCAGTTCAAGTTAGTTTAGTTCCCTACGTCCGCCGCACCCTGGTCAATCGCGAGTTCTTCAGAGCGAATTGGCTAATCCTTTCAACACGATGGCAAGTCAAAATAAAATTTGACTCAGCCATTCACACGAAAAAGAAGAAGTTCAAGTTTTTCATAGTAGTAGTTAGTAACAGTATACTTGCTAAAATAATTTAAAATTCTTGTTCGTAGTTAATTGAATTGCAGCAGTAACGGTGAATAATATTATTATGTTAATTGGTAAAGCACACGGTATATGACCGCTTCGCTAGCCGTTATGAATGAATGTAGGTAGTTTAGTCACCAAATTATATTCGTCAAATAGTTCTAGCTTTCTATTTAAACATTATTTCTAGGAGTCTTGCCCATGGTAGCTGACAATCCCTTTATGTATACAACGCAAATAAGTGTGTTACCGCTTTGGCTTGTTTTCCGTGTTAGTACACAACTATACACATAATAATATGTATACAGGAAACATGTGCGGACAACAGATATTTAGTCGAGTGGGAGACCGTAGGACTGCTAAGTCAAAGGTCTCGGGTTCGAACCCACGGCACACACCTATGTCAATAAATCGATAAGATTCGTGTTTTCGAAGAGATATGTGTATTTGTCAAATAAATTGTCGCTTGCTAACGGTGAAGAAAAACATTGTGAGGAAATCTGCATGCCTGAGAGTGCCTAAAAAATTCTCGAGGGTGTGTGAAGTCTACCAATCCGCACTTGGCCAGCGTGGTGGACTATGGCCTAACCCTTATCATCATGAGAAGAGACCCGAGCCCAGCAGTGGGACATGTATTAGATACAGGGCTACTATTATAATCTTTATGAAGTAAATGACACCGTGTAGCACATAACTGAAACAAAATAAAAGTCCACGCACCCAATTTGACTATTGACAACTACTAGTTAAGATCCGGCTACTCGAATTGGACCATAAACATTGATATATTCTTTCAGTTTCAATAGTTGATATCAAGGTAAACGTTTACGCAGAACAAAAATCTAAAATGACAACGGTAGCTTATCAATGAGTTTAAATTTGTATGTTTAATTTTGAAGTATTGTGAAAATAACGAATAATTTTAGTTCTTTGTCAATCTATAGTAAGTGTGTAATGTATATTCTTCGAATTAGCATCGTTATACAACAAACCGACATCATGACATGGCATTTGTTTTCTTTTATCGCATTGTGTATCTACTCGGGGCAAAGGGCGATCACAGATGCGACATCTGTACATCTTTTAGTTCTACTACCTATCAAACGACTCAGGCATTCCCATTTATACGGTGGATACAAAACTATTGAAAAAATACTATTGCCTTGTCATTTTTTTTTTTTTATTTAAAATTACCTTTATTACTTCACAAGGCCGGTAACAATCTAATCAATCTACAATTCGTTTATGGTAATTACTTCTGAACTACCATAATATTTTAAATAATGTATGAGACTTTATCAAAGTCTTATTTATATAATTAACAAATAATATATAATGATGTTAATAGCTGAACCCGGTCACGCTTAGCTTCGCCTTATACCCATAATAATATAAATAGGCTTAGGTTTAAGTTAAATAAATACAATTATTATATATTTTGTACGTATAAAAACTAGTCAAATCTTTATTTTTTTGAGTTTCAAGGACCCGAACCCGGCAGATGAATTTTATTTGTAAATGTTATGATAAAAAGTAAAAATTACAATAAAAACATCAAACAACGATAGGAAAAGAGTTCAAAATAAAATATTACCATCTAAAACTTTGTCTATTCCTTTCTAATTATGTTAATACTAGCTGTTACCCGCGACTTCGTCCGCGTGGATGTCGTTTTATGAACAAAAAATGCTAAAGGTCAATATAACTATAGTAGGTACAACTCATGCACTTACTTACCTATCTATTACCAAACCGACCAAAACAAATATACGACAAAAACTCAAGGAAAATAATATTCAAACAAATCAAAACAGACAAATAGGAACAACTCATTTACAATTATGGGCAAACTTCTTGAGCATTAGGTGACGTGGTAGGGGAAAGTTTGCGCATCGTACACTTACGAGCAAAATATTGCTATAAATATGATTAGTTACGTCGAGTTTTTAGAATTACCTATTTTATTTATTACAATTACTGTTTATTTCGGGATATTGTATTATGTATAGACAATTGTATTTGTGTGAGTGCAGTGGCAGGCAATAGCCAAAATATAAACAATAGCCGACATGTGCAACATTTTGTATGTCGTCATTATGTCGTGCATTGTTTTGTCAAATTTCTCATAACTAAAACAATAGTTAAATCGAAAACAATGCTTGTGGGCATGTTTTGTTGAACTTCTTACGATTTAAAACAATAGTTAACTCGGTTTTTAATATTGGCAAAATCGCCGACAATATTCAGTGATAAAATCCGCTTTTAACTCAACAAATAACAACAACAACTAACGATTTATAACAGAGCACAAAAGTGAGTACTTCACTGCACGCACGTGTATTCGGGAGAGAGCGGAACGAAGACGCGGTGCGCGGGGCAAGGGTCGACTGATCAACCAATCACGCGCAGGTACGCCCCCTGCGCCTCAGCCTCGTAACCAAAGAGACCCAAAATTCGTTTCTGCGCATTCAAGGTCGTTTGCTCAAGATGTTTGCCCCGATTTATACCTACTAAGAAACTACTTCAAATTTCGAAATAATAGAAATTGCGACACGTGCGTCCGAGACAGCCCGTAGAGTTTAGCGTAATGTTAAATATCAAAATTCACCCAGTTGTTTTTAAACTTAGCGCTTTCAAACAAACAAACTATCTCCAGCGATTTCATCTGTGTGGTAGGTACCTACATCAATAAAAAAACTCAGTAACAGAAAATAAAATTCCTACCTTAGGTAAACTTATTTCTGATAATAACTAATCTAAACTCAATAAATAAGCAAAATCCCTATAAACTAATATCTATACGAATGTCTTATCCTACCTAACAGTATTATAAAATAACCTACGGTCACTACGTACAATATCAAATATACTACCTATACCAATACTTTAAAATTAAAATCTATACAGTACGACTTATATAAAAATAAACCTTTCGGTTTATCTTTATAAGTCGAACCGCAAATATAAGTTTGTCATAGGTCATTTATAACCTACGACAAACTTAACTTTGCGGTTCGGGAAGGTACAAACCGCAAAGTTAAGTTTGTATTTTATTGTATATTATTATCTACTACGACCTATTAGATTAATTAAAAAAAGGAAATAAAAGCAAATCGATTTTTTTAAAGTAAAGGAAACTATCTAACCTACTTACTATAAACTAAAAGAAATATCAAGTATGAACAAAATGAATTTACAGCACCTAATTAATAAAAAACACTTAAAAAGTTATACGAAAAAATAAAATAATTTTACTGGATCGAAAAATGTAATTCTCTATAGCGCAAATTTGTCTAATCGCATGCGTCCGACAACGATGCCTGCCGCAGATGCCGCCACACTTCGGCGAATGTACGCCACTACGACCGACGGCAGCGGTGGCGATGCAGAGCATTCGTTAAAAGGAATTTAAACTTCAAAAGCGAATGATTTCTTATCAAGTACTTAAATATAAAGTTTCATGGTTTTATCTTTAAAAATTAAGAAATCCCATACAAACTTTCATGGTTTTATCTTTTAAAATTAAGAAATCCCATACAAACTTTTAACCTCTATTTCAACCCCTTCATCCCTTTTTTTTTTTTTTAAAAGTAGCCTATGTTCTGTCTCAGGGTCTAAAGATTGTCTGTACCAAATTTCATCAAAATCGGTTGCGAGGTTTAAGCGGGAAAGCGTAACAGACAGACAGACAGACAGACAGACAGACAGAGTTACTTTCGCATTTATAATATTAGTTGGGATTAGTTGGGATTAGATTTCTCAAGAGTTTAACAAAAGTAATAACTGAATAAAGATAAAAGCACATTCACAACTCACTTCATAATTCTAATGAGAGTGAAAGAAGCTTCGTTTAGCCGCATTTGATAAAAAATATGGCTTCGAATGTACAGTATTTTCTCATAAACACATTTTTAGCATCGATGTTAAAAAAATATTTTACATCAATGGATTTATTCTTAAGAATTGAATTTATGTTTTGTAGTTCGAGTGACTAGCATTATTTAAACAACATGCAATTTATTCATACGATACTACGAAAGTGATTTTAAAGACATAAGTCAATTTGTCAAAAAGTGGTGATAAAATGGTCCAAAATACTTTTGAACACTGACCTTTTATATGATTGAAGAGGTACCCATCTTCTGGTCCTAAGATTAATAAGGCTACACTAGTTTACAGCGAATCTTGGCGGGTAAACTTTGACTATTGCTTTCTACATTTGATATACAAAGTTCAAATATATAATATAAGATTTGTTTTGGTTAGGTCTAGTTTTGAGTCGCAGGTACCTTACATTACAAAGAATAATGGTATTTAATAAAAAAATCACGCTTATTTTTCTTAAAACAATAACTTAATGCACTACAAAATACAGCCAAGATAATAATCGTCATCGATATTGATCAAATAAACAATGTAATACTAAAAATGTGCTAAGTCCAAGTTCTAAGGAAGAAGTAGGTACCGATAAAATGTAAAGGTTAAATATTTTTTCCTCAATACTTATTATTATTTCTCATATTTGCCGCTGCCGCATAGAAGTAGAATCGTCGACGTAATAGATAAACGTGGTTGATTATGGACCACTTAACTGCATGACTGCATCGATGAGATCTTGGACAAAGGACATTAAGAAACTTATCGTAAGTCATTAGAACATTTGAGCTCGCAAATGATGAGTTGATACATTAGACGTCTACAATAAAATGTGTCTTGTGCTTCAGACTAAGGCTGCGTATTCATCAGAACTGCGCTCGGCTGCGTTGCAATGTTGATGTTCTTCAAAAACTTAGCTATAACTGGTTGTAAACATGAATAACATTTGTAACACAGCGGTGGTGTTGTCCCGCTGCCTGTCCATCCAACAGAGCTTTCGCATCCTAAACCACTTCCCTAATGAATGTGCGTTTTTGTTTCAGATATTCGACTTTCCTGGTCCTGTACCCCATCGGCATCACCGGTGAGCTCATGTGCTTGTACTTCTCTCTCGACGAGGTGGCTAAGAAGCAACTCTTCACCATCGCCATGCCCAACCCATGGAACTTCGTGTTCAACTACTATTACTTCATCGTCGTCTACATGTTCTCATACATCCCATTCTTCCCCATGCTGTTCGGACACATGTTGGCTCAGAGGCGGAAAATGCTTGGCAAAGATGCCAAGAAGACCAAATAATAGGTAAATACCTCACTCATCACATTGATGAGTTAATTGTAAACGAATCTCTATTGTCAATTATAGGCTTAAAGTATTTTTAGTTGCTGCACAGTGTTGTATTAGCTTACAAGAAAAATCTTGCCAACAAGAACACAGATTATATTGTTAAATATTTACTTTTTATTGTGTAAGTAAAATGACTTATGTTTGAAATTCTAGAGATGCAGCTGGATATAATGTTTTTTTTAAATTTCCGACTTGAACCAAATCTACCTTCACAGTGGAAAACCTAGATACACTCTCTTGTACTATACTTTGTATAAAATACTCATTTTGTCACACATTCCTAAACTATAAGCAATAAGCTTGAATTGAGGATAGGCAGTTCATAATATATTATTTATTAATCTTAGGTGAATGGGTGCATTGTCATTAAATTTAATACTAGATGTAGGACTTTGGGTTATGGGCAACGGCATTTAAATAAATTATATATAATAAATTTATTTTTCGTTTTATTTTGAGCGCTAAAAGACAGTCCTTACTTACAAAAAATACAATGAAATACATGCATTGTGGTAATATTGTAAATGAGAAAGTAACTCTGTCTGTCGTCTGTTTGTTACGCTTTTACGGCTAAACTTCTGAACTAATCTTTATGAAAATTGGTAAAGGGATAGTTCAAAACCTGCAAAGGTTACTTTTTATCGACATACCTAACTAACTCGCGGATCGAGCTGCGCCCAAAAGCTAGTGAATACATAAAACTTATTGAACACAGGTATTCTGTGACTGAGGGGTCAAAGGAGAGAAGATTTCGAGTAAGGTGTAAGATTTGGAATCGAACTGTCTCGTCGTTCTACCGAGTTATCTATTCATGGTACATCTCTGAGGAAAATAAATAACACTCAAAAGATCTTTGCAGACAGTCATTGGAACTCTTTAAAAAACCGACCAAGTGCTTGTCATGCTACGCCCAATAGGGTTTCGTGGTCAGCCGTTACAACATATTTAAGGACTCAAAACAGGTCTAATATATTATCTATATTGAACATGAACAACTTGAAAGGACATACTTTTATCCAAACCCATTATGGGCTTTTTGTTTTTTTACAGCATATTGTAGCGAACGGGCTTGTAATCCACCTTATGGTAAATAGATAAATACATACACTACAGCATGACTACAGCCCATAAACATCAAGTCGGGCGCTACATTTTAGGACTATGATGTTATTATGCCTCCGGCGCCCAAGTCAGTGATTAGGTGGAGACTTATTACGAACGAGCTCGAACGATGAATATCCAGATATAAGTACTAGTATAAACAAACGGTTAAGTGCGTGTCTGGTTTGTTTTGATGTAACGAATGTGCTTCCGTGTTTTCTATATTTTCAAAGTTTTGAACCCAAGTGACTTTAACTCTGAGTGATCATCATGAAATCATGAAGATTACAAACATAATGGAGTTACGCCCCATAGTGCTGCAGATATGAGATTTTAAAATTTGATCGCGAATTCATATAAATATTATTAAATCATGAAGTTTGAGGACAAACATGATAGCGTTAAACATGAAACATGATAGAGTTCAGGGTCAATCGAGGCAAAGGTCACTCTAGGTCACGACTTCTTGGTGTCGAAGTCACACCTTGATACAACCACATTATGATACTACCGGTAGCTGATTTTTTTATTTTTGGATGAACATTTTTAAGTTCAAGAACAGTTGCACACCCTTTACTTCACCCGAACTCCATTTTTAAAGTACATAATTAATAATATATTGACGTATTCTATACTTATAATAAATCTGTAGAAGTAAAATTTCTGTACATTGAAAATATCAAAAAAATAAATAGCAGGGCGTGTTACTAGACCGACACCGAAACCAAAAATGTGATTAAAAAATTTTTTGTCTGTCTGTCTGTCTGTTTGTTCAGGCATCACGCAAAAACTACCGGTTCGATTACGATGAAACTTGGTATAATTATTCTTTAATATCCTGGGCACCACACTGGGTACTTTTTATCCCGGAAAAGTACCGAGTATATTATTATACAATAAAAAACAATAATAATTTTGCGGTTCGGGAGGACCGCAAATAATAAGTTTGTCGTAGGTTATAAATGAACTATGACAAAGTTATTATTTGGTTCGATTTAAAAAGATAAACCGAAAGGTTTATTTTTATAAGTCGTACTGTATAGATTTTAATATTAAAGTATAGGTAGTATATTTGATATTGTACGTAGTGACCGTAGGTTATTTTATAATACTGTTAGGTAGGATAAGACATTTGGATAGATATAAGTTTATAGGGATTTTGCTTATTTATTGAGTTCAGATTAGTTATTATCAGAAATAGGTTTATTTAGGTAGGTAGGTATTTTATTTTCTGTTATTGAGTTTTCTTTATTGATGTACCTACCACGCAGATGAAATCACGGGAGATAGTTTGTTTGTTTGAAAGCGCTAAGTTTAAAAACAACTGGGTGAATTTTGATAATTACCTTTGAGTTTAATAGTCTAAGTGTGTTTTTTTTTTTTTTTTTAGACAATACCTTTTTATATTAAACTAGAAATATCTTCGTTGACTTTAAACATAAGAAATAAAGTGTGATTTTGATATTTAACATTACGCTAAACTCTACGGGCTGTCACGGACGCACGTATCGCAATTTCTATTATTAACCGACTTCAAAAAAAAAAAAGAGGTTCTGTATTCGATCCGTATGTATGTATGTATGTCACCTTTTTATGTTCGCGATTTTCTCGGAAACTACTGATCCGATTTGAATGCAGTTTTCGGTATTTTAATCCTTGTGTTTTAAGGAAGGTTTTAGTATATAATTTATCAGAATCTGATGAAGATCTTTGGAGACAGGCAACGGAACTCTTCAAAAACGAATAGCTAATGAACCACGTTTTGTGCAATCGTGTATCTATGTATTGTTTTCACCACTACATAACATAACATCATGCCTGTGTATGCTTTGAAGGGTAAGCAGAGACAGCCTACTTACCTTCCCTTAAAGTACCTACCGAAAGCTCTGCTTAGGTTTGGACGGGGCTTACGTTTCAGCATATTTGTTATTATCGTAGTGATAGCTTATGATCATGAAGATCTCAGAAAGAATTTTTTGATAATATATAAGGATTTGATAAAAGATCTTAAGTATTGGAGGCGCCGTCGTATTCTTTGGGCTATATTTTGATTGTTTCTATTGTGTTTCATGCGTAATGATGCCTTAGTATTTCTTTCTAACCCCATCGTTAAATCTAAAAAACTAAGACACTAAAAAGCTTGAAATAAAAAAATAAAATAAAAAAACTAATTAAAAAAAAAGAATACTAATTTTTTTCAAAGAAAAAGGAACCGCCTTCAAAAACTCAAAAGTAAAAATAAAATATTCGCTTAACTTTGCTTACCTTTATATTAATTTGTTTAAAACAATAAACCCAAATAATTATGTAATACCAATTAATTATATTTTTTTGAAGTCGGCGCCAAATTACAAAATCAAATACCAATTAAAACCGTATTTACCGAAATAATTGTTGAAAAAATCACAAAATCATATTTGATTTTGTGATTTTTTCCATTTTGATACCAATTAAAACCGTATTTACCGAAATAATTGTTGAAAAAATCATAAATCAAATAACAATTAAAACCGTATTTACCGAAATAATTGTTGAAAAAATCACAAAATCAAATACCAATTAAAATTATAAATGCTGGAAGTAATTTATCAAAGCCTTATTTAACTAGTGATTGAAAAACTCACAAAACAAATACTAATTAAAACTAAAAAATATGCTGACAATAAGGTAATTTATCAAACCTTCTTTACCTAATTGCAAAAATTAATGGAAACTCAGGATGATCCTGAGTTCCTGACCGATCTTTAGATCCTGACAGGATCTAAAGATGATTAAATAACGAGGTAAAACTCATCCAATCAAATCTGCGTTCAGTAAACTTTCACGTAAGAGTAATGAATGACTATCGTCTAGTCTGGTCAGCACATCCAACTCGTCCAATAAGAAACTTTATTACTAGCTTTGTAGGACAATAATATGCTACTGAATATTTGTAATGCTCTAGAGGGCGCTGCATATTACGTTAAAAGTGGAGGCAAGAGCACGGTATTTATATTTAAGCTCGTAACGAAACCATATCGCGATTCAGAAAAGATGTAGGTACAACGCCATCTATCGAATGCATTCGTAAACTTATCAGCAATTATGTGATTTGGCGCCGACTTCAAAAAAATATAATTAATTGGTATTACATAATTATTTGGGTTTATTGTTTTAAACAAATTAATATAAAGGTAAGCAAAGTTAAGCGAATATTTTATTTTTTACTTTTGAGTTTTTGAAGGCGGTTCCTTTTTCTTTGAAAAAAATTAGTATTCTTTTTTTTTAATTAGTTTTTTTTATTTTTTTTTATTAGTTTTTTTATTTTATTTTTTTTCGAAATTTCGAGTAGTTTCGAAGTAGGTACATGAGTTGTACCTATTTGTCTGTTTTGATTTGTTTGAATATTATTTTCCTTAAGTTTTTGTCGTTTATTTGTTTTGTTATTTTGGTACCTACTTTTGTTATATTGACATTGTTACCTTTAGCATTTTTTGTTCATAAAACGACATCCACGCGGACGAATTCGCGGGCAACAGCTAGTGTACTATTAATAATACTTAAAGAAAGTTACTGCCAAGTACGTATCTATAGAAAGTATGAAGTTAAGTTTGGGTTGTATTCTTATTCTGTGGTTTGGGTAAGTTATCGAACTCTTCACACACATACTTTACAACATAGAATTTGTAAACCTATTACATTTTTTTATAACAAAATATTTAATTAATATTACATAATTGTGTTTGCTTGTCTTAAATCCATTTCCGGGCGAAACGGCGAAATTAGCACATTAGCGCAATTTACGCATACCGATATCGCCAGACTACGGCATATATACGTCACAGGCCATATTGGCCGCGCTCGTTTTCACTTGCGTAAAAGTTAAATAATTTCGTAATTTTAAAATAATTCTTTTAACATATTGTCTTTGATTTTTTAATCTAAAATTTTGTATAAATATTTTCGGAAACGGCCTTATTGAACTATTTAATGCAAAATAATCATTCAAAGCCGACCAGTGAGTAGTTGCCGAGATTAACTTTGTTTCACACGCGTGGTAAGTAGGTAACTACATCGATAGTCTAATTTACGCGCCGTGTAGGCTACCTGTGGCGCAAAGCACACAGAAGTGGAACTTGGTTAGACCGATTTTAATGATAGAAGAAGAGAAGAGCCGTTACAAAGATTTAGATAGACAAACATACTACTACTTTGAATACATAAAAAAGCCTAAATAAACTGATTATTTTAAGTAAAACTCATTAATTATGATCTCGTAATCGTAATCCGTAATCGACAGTGATTTTTTTTAAAGCTGATAAAGATATTTTGAAGTTTTGCTATCGCATTAATAACAGATTAACTATAACAACATAAATATTAAAAGCATAGTCCTAACGGCAGGTAACTAGTTGTGATTGTAGAACCAATATGAATAAAAAATATACAGCGCTGTTTTTGGTGGCTTTGGTGGTTGCCGCTGAAGCCAACTCTATCGGTTTGAAAGGCCTTCCACCATCTCGACAATTAGAGGAAAGGTAAGTTGTCTTTTCTCTTAGAAATCCTTGAACTTAACTTAGGTTCTAGTTATCATAAAACACAGGCAAAGAGTTATTGTAAGGGGTTCCTCAAGTATAATAGGTTTAAGTTCCTGTAAAGATGAATTAAGGTGTGGTAAATAAATAAATAAAGTAATAAAAAAAGTCTCAAGTGTGGTTTAAAAGTGATATAATAAGTAATAATCTAGAGGTAATACCTTAGCTTCCAGTCTTACAGGATGCGTTACAAATAGATTTAACAGAAAGCAACAGTTACAACACAGCTATCAACGAATCAAATTTTAGAAAGAAACATGGGCGTCATATAAACTAACCAGTGAGTTAAGTGTATGTACTTACAGTCCGTCAGTTATACATACACAAACTCATCGTCTTACAACACAAACAAATTGATTTGCTAAACATTTTAAGTGTTTTCTTGTCCCATATTTATACAACAAACTATGTAAAATGAAAGAACTTGAGTTGTATAATCTCAACTATTATAAATGCAAATATGTACTAAGGAACTGGTTGCAACCACTAAATTACAATGAAACCGAACAGCTTCTGCAGGTTATGGAATAAGTGGGTTTATCTAAAAATTTACAACTAACTAGGTACTTACAAAACCTATGAAACATCGAACACGAACACAGTCATACACAAACTCAAACATACAATCACAGACATACGCAAACACAGACATACACAAATACAGACATACACAGACACATACATACACAAACACTCTTACTTAACTCAACCATAATCAACAAATAAGTAAAGTAGAAAAAAAACAATGTACTATGGCAATATTATCTGATATTATTCAAAATTTTATTATTATTTCTTTATTACATAAAGATATTGAACATGTTACTAAATTAATGTTAGTACCTACTATACATGTAATTTTGAAATTTTTAAATTATTATTTATCCTTTTTTATTCAATCCTTCTATTCAAATATTATAAATAGATACTACCTATTACTTGTTACTTGTTTGAGCATGGAGCAATATTCTTGTTTTCTCTGGAATGTACTACACGTCCACATCCATCATGTCAAATAAAATGTTGGGTGACCTACAACACAGGTTTTCCTAGTGTAGGCATCCACTAAACAACACACAATTTATTGTATTTTTTTATAATGTGTATACTATCCTAGATATTCAGTCATTGGTTGTCTAGCTATGTAAAATAAATTTTGTATGCACCTAATTTGAAATAAAAAATAAATTGAATTGAAGACGGCAAGACAAATATAATGGGTAATTTGTACGTAAAAACTAGCCAAGTCAAGTTCTTAGAACTTGGCATCCATATAGATATCATTTCACATTCTTTTGTTGGCGTAATATTGATCTTGCTTTGAAAGGTAAGGATATCCCATCAAAACATAAATCTGAGATAAGACTCAGATTTATGTTTTGATGGGATATCCTTACCTTTTGCACAGAAGTTTTATTACGTTTAACGACATAATTATCTGTCAAAAGATTAACCGAAAAGTTAAAAGAAGTAGAGCAGTGATAGCCGGGTGGGAGACCGTAGGACTTCGAAGTTGAAAGTCTCTGGTTCTGTAACCACGGCGCACACGTCTGTCAAAAAATCGTTAAGATTCTTCTTTTCGAAGATGTGTTTTGCGTAGTCATTATTATGAAAATCATCGCTCGCTAGCGGCGAAGAAAAACATCGTTAGGAAACCTACACAGGTTTCCTTGTAGCACTGGAGAGTGCCTAAAAGTGCTTGAAGGTATGCGAACTCTACCAATCCTTGGCCAGCGGTGGTGGACTAAGGCCTAACTTTTTTTGTCATGAAATGCCCGTGGCCCGTGCCCAGCAGTGGCACATTGTAATAGTTACAGTGACTGCTATTATTTTAAAGTTAGATTTGCTTGTAAACCTATATATGTAGTCCTTTGACTAATAATTTTAATAACAACTAATAATTAAAACGTGCATAGATATGCACGTTTTAATATATCTACCTAACAATTCTGGATTGGGCAATCAAAGAATCAATAACGCAGATTACCAAATAGGATTAAACTTTTAATCAGGATTATTAGACGTGCGCAATAGCAGGCATTATCGCTATCATGATTATGGACGGTTACAAAATTATTTCTGCTCATGGCCGACATGTGATTTGACTATTAGAAATAATTTTCCTTATCAATATTAAGTGGTATGTTTCACAACGAAATTTAAAGACACATCTGTGCCTAGAGCCTTATATCTGCGAGCTTATGACCTTGAACTTTATACCACTCAGCAGTAGACTCCGCAGCAAAACACGATAATCATCAACAACATCACAAGGAAAAAACTGCACAGAATATAACAACCCAAGTAATATAATAAAAAATTGACTTTCCTTAGATTAATAAAACTATCACACTTTCTCTTTCCTATCTGTCCATCCAAAGGTTGCCTGGAAGAGATCGCTTTAAGCTATAAGGTTGTCTTTGTATTTTTGTGACAATGGTATGTATGCAAATAAAGTTTTTTCTATTCTATTCTATTCTATATTATCGTTTCTGCCACGGCCTTCTTCGTAAATGTTATCTAGTGTTACTTCTCAATTTTTAGCAGCGACACCTGGGATGGCCTCGGCATATCCGCTACCGTGAACGACTATGTAGACGAAACCATTGGAATGATAATACCTTTCATGCAAACCCATGGACTTGACCCCATGGAGCTTCCTGACGTCACCGAAGGATTTGAAGTGGTTTGTATTTCTTCATTTTAACTTATGCATAACTTAAGCTGAAGCAGATCTTAGATCTAGATAGCGGTAGTTCTGAGTTTTATAATTTTTTCTTTTTTTTTAAATCATAAAGTCATGATTTTAGTAAAACGTTTAATAAAAATATTTTTAATTAAAAATGATACCCTATAAACATCTTTTCAAGAATTGTATTCCAAATCCAGACTTAAAAAAATGCAAGATTCTTGAATATGGCATCGAAAAAAGTGGACAAACGTGGCTATTCTATAATAAGTCAGGAAATGTTCGTCATTTATAACTGCGTGATACTTTTTTTTTTACAAATTTTGAATTTCCTATCAGGATTTGTGCTCTCAACCTGAGGGCAAAGGATTATCCATTAATTATGGGACCTCCTGTAAATGTAAATTTAGTCAGATTCGTTTTAAAAATGTTGATAGTAATTTAGTAAGTTAAAAATGTGTTAATAGTAATAGAGGTAGATAATACATTAATTATAAGGTCCTATATAAATAGGTTTCTCAAAAAGACAAAGCCACTTAAGTACTTACATGAGAATATAATATAACATTAAGTAAATTCATTATTATGTACCGTCACCGAAAACAAAATTATATCTAAACTTATGATTATACATACATATTCCTTATATTTTCCCATAGGAGTTTCCATCTCAAATACGTTTTAATTACAATATGTTTCTGCTATATAGTTAAATAACTGAGAACGAAAGCTACCGAATGGCTTAGCATTCTTTATATGGGAGGGTAAATTATTAAATAGTTGTGCTCCTTCTTATGTAATAGTTTATTTAAAACAATTTTATAACACATAAATATGTGTTAACTAGTACATAATACGAACTTGCATGCTTTTGTTGCCCGACATTTGATAAAATCGTCATTTTGCTTCGCCAGATTTACCTGATCTGAGTTAAATTGCTAAGTGGAGTAAAATACAGAATTTAGAACATAAGCCTTCCATTAGCCTGAACTGTAAACTTTGTAACAAAAACGTATCTTTAAGGTATAATAAATTCACAAAGTGATCGCTCAATATGTCTTAAGATCCTAAAAATTGAATTTTTCAGCGATAGCTTATGAATTATTTAAATTAATAGTTAATCATAAATTATTTATAATCCGATCCAATCTTTCAAAAGTCCCTATTTGCGCCGTAACAAGTATAAATTTGGCACCAGTTTATTTTGGTCTACCATGCTTCCCAACCCGTTCTTCAGTTAGTTTCGGCCATTTGGAGGGAGACCTTTATTCATTTATTGAGCATTCAATTTCGTGAAATGAAAACTACTGATCTTTTTTGTTTTTTGTTTTTAAATGAATGAAATATCCCGAGAAATAAGAAATTTCGGCACTGCTGCCATTAATTAAATACGATATAATACAAAGAAGTAAATGATAATTATTTGGTATGTCAAAAATTTTAAATCTACAGAACCCAAGCTATGAGTTCCTCGTCAGTCACATCCATATTACACATACCCGTATGACTAGAAGCGTCAGATTAAAAATTAAATATGGGCACGCAATTAACGCAAATATCTATGCAAATAATGCTGCCAAAACTCGCGGGGGAGTGGGGTCCATTATTCCGCCCTAGTGTGAAATCGTAGGATTTGTCAATTAGTTTTTTATGGCGTGCAAGACCGGCGCTCTTCCAAATTTGGCAGCGGGGGACGCCTGATAATGACACCAACCGTTGACTTATTGCTCTGAGCTAGAAGCTGACCGAAGAAATCTGGGATTCACGAGAAAAAACACGTCTCAACTGAGAGCCATATTAAACTCAAACAATTTGATTTCCGAATTGAAATCTGAATTCAAACTGAGATACGAGCTCGTCGTAATACTGCGGAGCCCCTTGTAAAAACAAATTTCGTGGACAGCGCTTAAATATAGTAGTTGTCAGATGTTATTTTGGATGTTTAGTTAAAACATATACTATGACTTGTTTACCTTTCTGGTAAAATGTAACGAACGTAATATATTATATCATCTATGTATTGTAAAATAATACCTATATATGTTTATAAATAAAATATAATATTTCTACTTCTATTGCTGCTATTATATTTCAGAGACCTGTGTTGATCACATATAGCGCCTGGCTAAAGATCCACGGTGGTTACATGACTGGCTTGGTGAACGTTGAACGTTCCGGAGATCAGCTGGTGAACTACTTCGCCAAGATGCTGCGTGTGCGAGTACAACTGCAGTTCACCGATCTTGAGGTATCGATTTGGAATTTTTCATTGAAATAAATTTCAGTAGCTATGTTTTTGGCTCAGCTATTTATGGCTATTGGGCAACTTTCAGTATTCTATATTCTAATGAAATGAACGTTATTTTTTAACACGCTTATATTAGCTTCACCTGTATGTTTGTTTGTTTGTTTGTTTGTTTGTATGTAACCGACTCCTTTGGACTCGATTTTGACCCACTTTAAACGGACAGATTTCATTCAAATTTTGCACACCTGTCAAAGATCGATGACAATGCAATAATTCGATAAAAAAAATTAAAAATATATATAAAAAAAAAAAAAAAAAAAAAAAACGCTCTTATAAATAAACCAAACTAAAAAGTAGAAAATAAATAATAGTTTAAAAAAACTAAAAAACACGCTTTTAAAGTACTTCTAACTAAAAAGTGAAAAATAATTCCTAATATAAGCTGAAAAAAGCGTGGGGCGCTCTGTGCCATATTTTTCGTCTATCGAGCAACCCACGCTTTTTTCAGCTTATATTAGGAATTATTTTTCACTTTTTAGTTAGAAGTACTTTAAAAGCGTGTTTTTTAGTTTTTTTAAACTATTATTTTTTATTTCTGATCATACCTGAAGTTAGAAATATGCAAATATCTGGTTTTCAGTTCTACTACAAGTACTTGGTGAAGGTAATGAACATCGGGCCCACTGGTGGCATTCGCGCTTCTCTAAGCCGTTTTCTCGTCATTTTCGACGTGCTCATCGACTTCAACAACGACGAGGTTCATCTGCAGCAGTTCAGGCTTACCGAAATTGGGTACGTCCGAAAAATATCGACCCCTTCTTATACTTGCAGGAAAAGACTTATACTTTTTCTGAGACAGGGTGTACTTGCGTGAATGAATG
This sequence comes from Hypena proboscidalis, assembly GCA_905147285.1. NCBI lineage: Eukaryota > Metazoa > Arthropoda > Insecta > Lepidoptera > Erebidae > Hypena > Hypena proboscidalis. Next base: position 12,847,642 of record LR990128.1, on the reverse strand, counting down.
TGTGTGTGGCTTTGTCATTGAGACCATTGGATTGTGTAATTGTTGTATCTAATTTCGACAATCCAAACTATTTAACCAAGTGTTTAAACAATCCAAATTATTTAATGACAAGTAAAAGAGCCAATAAAAGAGCGCATGAAACCTTGGTGGAGTAGAACCTTGTCGCAGCTCGCACCTAGCTATCCGTTAGCAGAGCGAGAAAATTTGTTCTTGAAACAAACGCGTTGTAATGTAATACAGTTCGAGTTAATTGAGATATAGGTTCTATTCTTCTTATATCCCATTATTACCAATTTGCGGGTACTAATAGGTTATTAACAAAATTGTTACAGCCGTCTCCGCGTGCGTTTTACTGGCAACGTTCTGATTGACTGGTTGGTAACACCCGTGATCAACGTGTTCTTGAGGATCTTCGACACCATCATTATCAAGGTCGTCGAGATCAACATCCGCAACGCCGTCCAAAATGCCATCGACTACATCAACGTCAATGTCAAAGACATTGTTGCAGTCCTTGAATCACACTGAGCGAAAATATAGATTTTTTGTAACGGAAGTGTTAATAAACAAATGAATAAAAAATAAATTTTACAGGGAAGTTAAATAATGTCAAGTTGACAAACATTTTTGTTTTTTTTTTATTTTCTTAATACTTGCCATACCAAGATTTGGGGTTGATTGCCGGATCGGGCAAAAGTGTTATTTATGGGCTTTTTCTGTCAAGAAATTCGCAATGGCAGCATGGAGTTGAGATTGTGCCCGGTGCTTAGGCTCATCCCCTATTTCATGGGACCTTATCATAACTCGGACGAGCTCGTGGCTAAGAAGAAGCCGCGAGGATGTGCGCTGTCTTAACATAACAGGTTTTCCTCCGAGCTTTGGAAAGCACGTTATATAAACCGTGCGTCCGTCCCGATTGCCATTTGAAGATCTATGGCAGTCGTAACGAGTAGTCAGAGGCTAGTATATCTGACATCTAGTCTATTAAAGAGTATCGTATTACCTCGTACTGGACTGTGCAGATCTGATGGCAGTTGCTCCATGTAGTCATGTTTTTTTTCATGACATAAATGATTGAATACATCATTTATTTCTTTTAAATAAAGAAGCAAATATAAATGGGCTTAAAAATATTCAGATATCTTTTTAAAATGATGTTTAAAGAGTCGCTCGCTACGCCACCACTAGCTACGCTTGTGATGACTGATGATGATTTATCAGATCCCGTTTTTGTTTACCGACTTGGAGGGTAACTATCAGAAGGAGATTAGCAGTACTCTCAGGATTTCCTATGATTCGATAATAATTTGATTTTAGAGCCGAGTAGCAATAGCAGTAGCATGGGCGTCCGTAGGGTGGGCAGGCGGAGGCAGCTAACTAAGGTACCACCACTGCTGCAGTAGAAATATTTTTAGCATTAACAAGATTTTACGAAAAATAAATGACGCGCCCTGTGATGCTCACTCCAGTGCCACTTCATGGTTTAAAAAAGTCGGTACCTGCGGCGCTCTCTGTCTCTTGCATGCAAAAGTAATGAAGTGGCACTTCTTGGTTTTCAAAGAATATATATTTAAAAGGTGATCCTTGCGGCTCTCTCTCTTGACGGCAAAAGCTAGCAAATACCACTAAGTACTTAGTTTTATTTTATATCATTTTAAAAGTCAAAGCTTGTAATGCTCTTTATCTCTTGAGAGCAAAGGCACTCAGGTGCCAATCTGTCATTTTTAAGAAAATGTTTTACAAAGTCGGCGCCTGTGGCTGTCTCTGGTTCTCGAGAGCAAAGGCTTTCAGGTGCTAATTCAAGTTTGCGGAACACTGGTATTATAATATTGTCCATACATATGCATAACGTGGAAGAGCGCCGCTCTTGCCCGTCATATAAAACCCAGTTGTCAAATCAAAGATGCGCGTAACAGTATATCCCCCCACGCCCCCGCGTGTTTTGGCAGACTTATTTGCATAGCTATTGGGTAACAAACTCCCAAGACCGACCTGCAATTCGTTTTATAGGCTTCGGTAGCAGCAAACAGAACCTGGTGAGGTGGGGTTCTGCCAACGAATCTAACACACATTGCGAGTGTGGTGCTATACAAACTATGGCCCACCCCATGGCCTGTCCTACGTGCCCCAACACCTGCACAAAAGAAGACCTTATGAATGCCGAATTTAATAAATATAGTTCTATCCATCGACACAATCGAAGAAGAAGAATTGATATAGCTTTCATTTCCTCTTCGTATTCATTAAGTGCTCTTTAGTCTGGAGGAGCGCGTTGATAATCTTGGTCCAGGTCATATACCTGGTAATCCAAAAAAGGTTTAAATGTAACTGGTGGTTTTTCGACATTTCTAATATTGACATAAAGACAATTAACTTATTTATACTTACTGAACTCAATTATTATAACCCTACATAATATTACCTATATACAATTGCGGTATAGTCGTAAAACAGAGTTTAGGTTGTTATAATTGTGCCTTGACAAATCCAATTTCAATCGTTGTCCTAGATTCAGTAGATTCACAACAAGCATCTAGAAGTAAAGATCAAAATCAAATCAAATCAAATCAAAATCAAAATCCTTTATTTGTTAAAATGTGGTTTTCATAGGTGTTAGGTTAACATTAAATTTAGCACTGCACATTTGCTATCTTACTTGTATAGCATACAAATATAAAATATAAAATTAACTTATAAACTAAGAATAATAATAAGAAGTATAAACAAATAATTCTTAAATCACTTGTGTAACATTACTACATTTTAAATATCACTAACGCCATCTGTAAGTTTGCCTTCAAACTACGTGAGCAGTTGCGGTTCATCGATCCACGACAAGCCACTTAGTTCTGAAATTTTACACTAGATGTCACTATCCCTGTGACGTCACTTTCTGAATGGCGATGTTAAGATTCTCCACGGCTGAATGACTACCGCAGCATTAATTAGTTTTATTTGTGATCTACTACTGGTTGCATCTGGTGCTAACGTCCATTACTTGGAATTAGCTATCGGGACTTCTAGTGCGTTGATGACTAAGGTTGCATCTGATAACAACGTCCATTTCTTTGGAATTGTTTATCGGGACTTCCTGATTGTTTTACCTTTTTTGACGGCTTACGATTGCCTATCCTGTTGGGCCTAAGTCGAAAATACCACTGTATTCTTCATTGTGAAGAACTGTAAATATACGCATATTCCTTCCTTACGTGGATTTACTTACTTTCTCCAGCCGAAGAACTAACACACACTACACTTGTTATTAATTATTTACACAACATTATATTTTACAGCTTAAATATTCATTCACAGTATAAAAACATTTTTCATTTAAAAATCTAAATTATTGGTTTCTAAATTTATGTGTTGGTAAATTACGGACATCTTGAGGTAGATGATTATAAATACGGACTGCCATAACGTATGCGTTACGTCTACGTTGTTCGGTCCTGATTGTAGGAAAGACTAGACTATCGGTATGGCTATTCCGTAAAGGTGACTAATTTCCAGTCGATTTCGAAAGCAATTAATAATTTCGTTTGAAACCGGTTCATCTCGGATTTAGTGCATCCTTATTTCCATACATATACGGTTGATAACTGCTTGGCAAAAAAATTGACAGCTTGCCAGTTACTATCCTCTTGCAGATTTGACAGCTTTACAGGCAAGTAACGCAATTTCTTATGTCAAAATCGGAAACTGGTCATGGAGCAGTTTCTCAGTGATTTCTTGTACTTTGGCGAGATAAAATAATGATATTTAAAAGGTTTTTTTACTTCAGATTAACGTTATACAACAAATCAATAACTGTTTAATACTAATGTATATCATAAAATACTAATTAAATACGTAATGCAATAGAATTTAGGTCATATTATTTTCAGTCATAGATCTCGAAATTTTTCATACGAAAACTTATAAATATGACAAGTAGCACGAATTATGCCAGTCTGGGATATAAAAAGCACTAAATGAAAATAATGTATCTTCAAAATATTGAAACATTAATATTATGTAGCTAGGTTGTAGGCTTCCTCTTTCTCGCCAAACTAAACAAATTTTAATGAATTCTGGCACACGGGTAAGTGCTTTTTATCGACGTAGTTCAAATCTAGTTACATACTTTAATAAAAAATGAAAACCTGATTCATTCCATTTCATGTATGGTGGAGACCTTTGCCCAACAATGGGACAATACAGGTTATGCACCAGATAATGTAACTACTTACATTCTGTATTCACGATTATTAATTTATTTGGAGTTTACATTTATAATTTCTTATGTACGTAACGTAGTGTCTATGTCTATGATAATTATGTGAGAGAAATAAGAATATAATAAAGAAAAATCAGAAGTTTTGAAAATTTTTATTATTTCACAGAATTTCAGGAACATTTCTTCTAATGTTCGCTGTTCTTGCACTTATGAAACTTAAGTCTAAAAAAATGTTTAGCTCTGAAATCACCCGCCGCTATCATCTTTATCATAATACTATTATAATATAGGTGTGCTATATTCGTGTATTGTACCTGAAAGACAAAAAACATTACAACACAAGTGAGAAATATTTTATGTAATTTCATCGTGTCACGGAGGACTAAGTAGAAATTATAACGCATACTCACTGTTTCTAGTACATAGCAGTAGCAAAGAGTTAAAATCACATTTATATATCGTTTTTATAGTTGTCTTAAAAGATTATCTTGAACTTTGATATATTTTGTTTTGTATTGAGGATAACTTTTTTTTCCATCACATCGCGTTCCATTCTTATTTTATTTAATTTTATGCACTCGTTTTACACTAAAGAGAAAATCTCTCCGAAAATACCTCTTACCATAATGACTTATATTGTGTTTGTTGTTATAATATGTACAATTTTCTTTTGATATAATCAGTTAAATAATTTGAGTTTTATTGTTTGAATTTGTTACTTTCTTTATTCAGTTTAAAGCTATTTATATGCTTTTTGTTGTAATGAAACGCTCCATTTTTTTTTGGTAAAAGACATTAGATGCCACAGAGTAAAAATGCATTTTAGTAGGTGTCAACAAGAAGGTTTTATCAATACAAATAATACTAATAAAATAAATAAAACTAACATCATAAGTATATTTGCCACTGAAAGATAAGGTCAACTACGTGATATAAAATTCTAGAATAATGGATAAGTATAATATAATTTCACTAGGGTAAAACCCTAAAATGAAATGAAATTGGTATACTAATAAAATATGAATAATTGCACGAACAACAAAACTGAACTAGCTAATTACACCTTAAGTCACCGTAATTAATATTTAACAATGATTTTTCATTTGTTTTTTGGACCTAAATAAATATTTTTATTTTCAATTTACTAGGTAATGCAGCAAAAAGGAAAACAATTTTCTACGTACTCTAAATGTAAAGAATTGTCCGCCAGTTTTGACGTTACATTTTTTTTGCTCATGCACACTTTTTTAAATTATTGTTTGTCTCAATTCCAGATAGACAATAAAATAATAGACAAATAAAGTGTTTTTTGTTTTATTTTATTACGTGTGAACGAAGCATACATTTGAGGAGAGTAATTTGATTGCGTTATGTCAAAAATGCGTGTTTTGACAGTAATTATTACTATTTGACAGTAACTATTACTTAAGAAACCAGAAATTATATCTGTTTGACAGGAATAATTACTTTTTGACAGAAACTATTGCAAAAGAAATCACAGTCATCTTTAGCGAATAGCCCTACGGGGTACCGAGTTTTAAATGTATAATTATCTTTTTTTGTGATAAATAAATTTGAATTTGTTTTTACGAAGACAGACATTTCATATATTACATGGTAAAGTTAGAATTGATAATTTTCGAAACAACGGTTTACAGGTAGTCCAAGGAGACACATTACAAATTGAACGTACGCATTGCTTCTGCGCAATGAATGCTCTGTTTATATGAACCGAATTTCCCCAGAGCACAATACCATATCTTAAAATGGATGCAACAAATCCGTGGTATGCCTTTAGTGCTGTTTCTTTGCTGGCGATTTTCGTTAGACGCCACAAGGCAAAGGCAAAGCGGTTTATTTTTTTGCAGATTTTATCTACATGAGCCTTCCAGTTGCATTTATCATCTAGAATTATACCTAAAAATGAAATTTCATTAGCTTCTAATAATGAATGATCTTTATGTTTGAGTTGTAGGTCGAGCTTTTTGCCTCCTCTGTTACAAAATTGTACATATTTTGTTTTATTAATATTTACACTTAAATTATTATTAGTTAACCAATTTATTACATTATTGATTGTTTCATTAAGTTCATGGTTATAATTAGTCTTAGGATTGTACGGTATAGATATGGAGATATCATCAGCATAGAGGATGCATTGATGTTCAGTTACGGATGGAAAGTCATTTATGTATAGAAGAAAGAGAAGAGGTCCTAAAATACTTCCTTGTGGTACACCTACTTTATTATATTGTACGAGTGATTTAACAGTTTCTATTTCTTGAATTAAGTTCACTTTTTTGATTTCAACAAATTGTGTTCTATTATTTAAATAACTTTTTAGCCAATCGTTAGCTGGACCACGTATTCCATAAAGCTCACATTTATGAAGTAGTCGATCATGACAGACAAAGTCAAATGCTTTGCTCATATCAAAAAATATTGTAGTGATATAAATTTTGTTGTCAATGTTATTAAGTATGTTATTTATAAGTTTAAAAGACGCAAGTGAGGTGGATTTTCCTTTCAGGAAACCATGCTGTTCAGAACACAATATTGTGTATTTGTTTAAAAAGGATATTAATCTATTGTACATTATTTTTTCAAAGACTTTAGAGATGACTGGAATCAGTGCAATAGGTCTGTAGTTGCTTGGGTTAGTTTTATCATCTTTTTTATAGACTGGCTTTACTACCGTCATTTTTAGCTTATCTGGGAATATACCTTGGCATAGCGATAAATTAATTATGTGGGTCAAAACTGGAGCAATAATATTGCTACATAACTTTAAAATGTTAGTGGGAAAAGCATCATAACCAACCGAGTTTGTGTTATTTAAAGAGATTATTATTTTCATAACTTCAGTGATATCAGTGGGATATAAAAAGATACTCATTTTATTTGGTTGAATATGTACATACTCGTAGTTCATTTTATAAGCATCATTAATATTTTCAAGTTTATTTGTCATATCGATGTAATAGCTGTTAAAAGCATTAGCAATTTCATAAGCATTACTTATTACTTCACCATTGTGCACGATTTGTGAAATCTCACCAGAAATCAACACAGAAACACGGTTTTCAGCTATTCTTTCTCAATAACTAACACTACTAAAATTCTGATATTTGACGTCACATTTCATTTCGACCGATGGTGGCGTGTTTTGGACCTTTGCCTTACCCGCCCATATTTTTCACGCTCGAACATTAATCGAAAAAAGGCGCATTAAATAAAAAAATATGAATACTAGATGATGAATAACGTAATTGTGGGGGTCCATTTTATGTTGTGTAGAAATGGTATGTTGAATTGATTGTTGATAAGATTGAAACGATAGGTCACTAAACTAAATGTTTTAATTAACTGGTACCAGAGTAAATACTATATAATAAACTTATTGACTACATTATTCTAACTTAACTACGACCTATCTCTAGCGATACGGGAAGGCGACTGGCGAACCGGGCGGAATACATATGCGCCGGTTGCACTGTGTCCCTACAACGTTTTATAACAAAGTTTCACGATTAGTTTACGGCTTAGAAGAATTTTAAATTTGGTTTGGCCGAATGTTTGTTTTGTAATTTGTTTTCCATACGAACGGCACTGTATCCTCTATTATTTTCCACTCCTTTTTGCCGTGCTGGACATAAATACTGAAAAAAACTTTGATTAGTTGGCTTAAAATGTTTTGTATCCAAGCCAAATTAAAAATCACATGTCAAATTTTATGTCATTACTGTCTATTTGTCAAAACAAAATGTCAATATCTCACGTGTGTTTCTAGTGAATGGGAAATACAAATTTTACCTATAAAAACATTCTGAGTGTATTTACTAACTGTTATTAACGTTTATATAGCTAAAATGGGAAAGGCTAAGAAATTGAAGCCGTCACAAGTTGGCAAAAATGTGGCTTTAGCAGAACAAATCGAGGCAGTTAACTCAGTGAAAAATAAAAGCAGAATCAAAGAAAGGAACAGACACGATGATGATGAAGAGGTAAAAATATATGTAATGAAGGACTAAGATAGAAGTCGACAAATTTATAATAATATTGAGTACATGAACTTCTCAGTAAAAGTTTTGGAACTGAATAACCTCAAATTTAATACCAGAAACTTCCTTCTTCATACCAACAAACAATTTCACGTCTATCAGAATGATTCTCAGTATTATTTAGTATTAAGTGAATTTACCAATAATTAGTTTGCTTATTAAAATAAAAATGTTACTTGGTGTGGTATTTCTATCTTAGAATGTTTTTGTTTCAGTTTGTAAATGCAAATCTATCAAAAAAGATTCTTAAAGCTGCTAGACGGCAACAGGCAGAATTAGATGATGATCAGGAAGGCCCATCTCCTGCAAAACATGTGACTCTTCCTCAAACATTCAAAGGTACAAATATAAATATGTCTATATCACTGTCCATTTTATCATTCTATTGTTAGCATTATATATTTTATTAATCATTATGTTGACTTATGATCAAATTAATAAATAATATTGTTTCCTTAAGATGGTGATTCAGATGATGACAATGAAGCTGGTTCAGAGAATGATGATTTGGAGCCAGACACATACTATGACAATGTAGAAATTAATGAAGATGATGAAGCCGCTTTAAGGATGTTCATGTCCACCAGGCCAGAAAGGACTCGTACATTAGCTGACATTATTAAAGATAAGATCACAGACAAACACACTGAATTACAGACACAGTTCTCTGATGTGGAGACACTAAAGTTACAGAATATTGATCCAAGGTGAGTTCATCATGTCTATGCGTCTGTAAACAGAGTTTTTGTATGCTTTTAATATCATTTTCATTTAAAACTGCAATGAGTTCGTAACATTACTCTAATTATGAAATATGGGTGTTGCTCGCATAGTGTTGGTCTATTCAGTCAACCACGATTTCTACTATACATCATGGGCCACTGCCCGCAGTGCAAGACTAAATAGACCAACATTATGTCAGTATCACCCATATTTCATAATTTGAACATATAAATATTCATTAGAACAAATATTATGCAGCCAATGCTTAACATTAGCTGCTTCTCTTTTAAGCTATCCTATGCAGCTTCTCTTTTAAGCTATCCTATGCAGCTTCTCTTTTAAGCTATCCTATGCAGCTTCTCTTTTAAGCTATGCTATGCAGCTTCTCTTTTAAGCTATCCTATGCAGCTTTTAATTTTGTTATGTTTGTTTTAGGATAAAAACTATGTATGAAGGTGTCAGAGATGTTTTAAAGAAGTACAGATCAGGTAAACTGCCTAAAGCATTCAAGATGGTGCCAAATTTGCAGAACTGGGAACAGATATTGTACATCACAGAACCTACCACATGGTCAGCAGCTGCCATGTATCAGGTATTATAATAAAATTATGATGTTGGATAAAAAAAATACAATTAGTATAATAATAATAATAAATTTTATTTCTCTCATCACAAAGGTTCACAAGTATGATATTATATTATGGAATAGCATCATTATGATTCTAGTTATGTGTTTGTTATTTTAAAGCTTTATGTAATGTCTTTGTTTACAGGCTACCAGGATATTCGCGTCTAATTTAAAAGAAAAAATGGCACAGCGCTTTTATAACCTAGTATTACTGCCTCGCATCAGAGATGACCTTGCAGAATACAAACGTCTTAATTTTCACCTTTATCAAGCATTGAGGAAAGCCCTATTTAAGCCCGGTGCTTTTATGAAGGGAATATTGCTACCTTTATTAGAGGTAATATACTGCTGTAATTTTGGATTTCTGTATAATATTTTTTTCATTTTATTTTATAATATGTTTTTTTTCTAGTCTGGTGATTGTACTTTACGTGAAGCCATCATAGTGGGCTCAGTGTTGGCCCGCAACTCAGTTCCAGTGCTACATTCTAGTGCAGCAATGTTAAAGGTTGCAGAAATGGATTACACTGGAGCAAATTCCATATTTTTAAGAATACTCTTTGACAAAAAGTATGCTTTACCATACAGAGTTGTAGATTCAGTTGTTTTTCACTTTATAAGGTGAGCATACAAAAAATACATTTTTATTGAAAATGCATATTAACTCACACACATTTGTAGCAAAATTTTAGTGTGTAACACCCTTAGCAAAGCTGCTAAGTTAATTTTATGAATGGAGATAGATAAAAATTACAAAACACTATTTTTTGCTTATTCCATATAGCTTGAATTATACACAAAAATAAAAATTGTTCTATATTTGTTTCAGATTTCAAAGTGATTCTCGTGCTTTGCCAGTACTGTGGCATCAGGCTTTGTTAACATTTGTCCAGCGCTATAAGGCTGACATATCCACGGAGCAAAGGGATGCACTTCTAGAATTGCTAAGAAAACAGTCGCATCCTACAATCACACATGAGGTACAGTTTGTTTTGATGTACTATCAGGATCATGACCCATTTGACAAATATTTCCTTTGAAATTGTCAAAGTCGATTAGGGTCACTTTGTTGATAGAACAAGCTAATTTAGAATCAAGTGTTTAGTGTCTGTACTATAAAGTAGTATTAAGGCGGATCATGAATCTGCTTTGTTGATAGTACATAGTTACAGTAAATTCTTATTCAACTGATTTTAGCATTTAGTCACAGTACTTAAGAAATATGGTTGGTTTAAGTGATTTTTTGTATTTAATATAATAGTTCATATAATATGTATATTAAATGGTGGACACCGATAGGCTCATCCCTATCCCATGGGACCTAAACTTAGTGGGTGAAATGTGGGTGTTGTACAGCTCTGCCACACCCTTTGGGTAATATAGGTGAATCAGAATCAGAATTGTTTAATTTGTCAAACACGGTACATACTATAATGGTCTTAACAAGTTTCAGAGCGCTATGCTTTGTCACCACAACCTCCAAAATAGGTTATATAAAGATGGTATTTAATTAATTATTTAAAAAGGTGTGGTGTTATATAATTAAAGATTAATTTTAAGTGCATAATATGATAAGTATGCCACTTTCTAATTGTACATTAAAGGCAAATAATTATCTAAGGCACTGCTTTCATGTAAAATTATTAAGCTTTTTGTAGAAAAATTATGTAAAGATATAATTAAATATCTTAGTAGCTCAATGTTATGTTATAAAATAATTATATCAATCTGTAAAAACACATGAATTTATAGTATTGTTTTTCTTAACAGATCCGAAGGGAATTGCAAGCAGCCAAATGCCGTGATGTTGAAACCAATGATGCAATGTCAACAGATATGTTGGTTGAATGATCAATGAATAAAAAAAAACATATATTTATAAATAAATGTTTTATTAACCCTATAACAAAAGAAATCATCATAACGTGATATTTACTGCTATAGGCCTATCAACTTGACTCGTCACCAAATGAATGGGTGGTAAAACTGATGCTCCACAGTCACATTTCCTGCCTGAAATATAGTCGAATGATCCTATTCTGTGGTTACATTTACCACAGTGAAGCTTGCCTTTAGTCCATTGTTCTTCTTCAACCTTATCTTTGATCCATGTGGGTGATCTGTCCTCAGAAATGTATATAAACTTTTTAACATCATAGCTCTCACAAGCTTTGGGGTCACATGTTTGTGAACTGTCCATTACGCACGAAGTTTCAAGCAGTACGTGACGGCATTTGTGGCATTTAATTCCTTGGGAACTCATGCTATCAACCGTTTGCAGTGTTTTATATTGTTTTGAGGTTAGATTGAACTTAAAGTCATTGAAACTGTCATTAAAATAATTCTGCAACTTAGCTTTAATTCTACAGCTAGAGCACTTAAAATATTTAGTTAATTTATATAGAATTGATTCATTTCGTAAAAAGAATGTAACATTCTTAGATCAAAAATCAAAACAAATCAAATAATGTCAAGTCAAATCTGTCAAGAGTGCAAGATAATTATACCCATAGATTATTATACAGATCAGAGACAATAGATGTAACATGAAGAAAATTTACAGCTTTAATTTTGCAACATTTGGACTGTCAAATTCCACAGAATTTTTTCCCGGGCCGGGTAAAAGCAATCGAATCCCATACATTTTTATACTTTGACGTGAATTTTATTTTATCTGGAACACGCAGCTCTGCTTGCGCAGTGGAAAAAACGTCATTAATTTTTTTTTGTTGTCTAGTTAATGCATGCTCTCTGCTGAGGTTTGCAACGGAGCAGTTAGGATCAGAGTAAGATCAGTAATTCAATGGTATAAGTAATCGACAGAAAAAAAAACCGGTGATTCACGGATAATCGAAATACATCTTTAAATAATCTTGTGATGTGATAAACATAACACAAATAATAGAAAAAAGTGTCATTCAATATTTTTTATTATTTAGCTTCACTTTTTAGAACTATTTACGAATAGACTAATCGAATATATATAGTATAGTACTTAGTATATAATATTCACTCAACAAATGCAAATTACTCCATTCTCTGGTTTTATCCATCGACCACCTATTAGCAGTGAATAACCGGTAATACTTCGGTTCACATTGGTGCCATCCTCTACTGTAAAATCAAGACCAAAATCAGTCGTGTGTCTCTCACACGACGAATGCGTAAGTCAATTACAAACTATCAGACATACTCATAAACTTTCGCATTTATTATAATAAAATTAATAGCCGCTAATCCGGTAAATTTACGGCGTAAACTAATATTGAAGTTACAAAAATGCCCATAAAGCTGTCAATTGGTATGAATGTTTGGAACAACATTATAAATAAATGTTAAAAGTTCCCTAATTAGATAAAATTATATATTTATTAGGGTGGGCTGTGGATAGTCAGAATTCAAATGTTGCATGGATATAAACAAGAGGTCGGTACAACAAAAGGCTATATTTATCATCACGCTATTAGCTTTTGGAGGCGAGCAGGGAAGTCGGTTCATTTGTTTGTTTGATAACGCTAACCTCAGGAATGACTAGTGGGATTTCAATTTTGTCATTTCATTTGAAAGTCTAATTAGTATAGTCTATTCATTTAGACTTGGCAAAAAAGATAAACAATAATGGCTGACGAAAAAAAATAGTGATGTGAATCATTTAATGAACTGTTGTGAACTACTCAAAATGGCGCTTCAACATTCATTCAGTGAATGATATTAATTAATTAAAAGTCGCTAAAGTCGGTTAAAAATGGACTTTGATTTAGTTATGTGTCGTTCGCGATTGAACGAATCTAAAGAACCGAGTCATGCGAACCGCACAGTCGAATGGGTCACTTTAGTTGTAGAAAAGGATTAATTCGTTACGATTTGTTATTCACGATAAATAAATTAAAAAAAATTTAATTTAATATAAGTACAGCTTTCAATAAATTTAAGAATGTTTTGAACAATTTTAATTCATCATCACTGACAAAAACGTAAATCAATCCCAATCGTTCTTTCGTTCACTTGTTCCCATCCCTAAATCAAATGTCAAACTTCCATGTCGTAAATAGCCATTTAAAAAAAAAAAAAAAAAAAAAATGTCGTAAATATAATCTGTGGTTTGAAGTCTCCTTGGAATAACGAAATTTGCAAAAAGAATACATTTGCACAGTGAATTTACAATGAATATAATTATGTGAATATTAGTGTGTTGGTGTGTGAACTAGTTTAAACAACTCAATGTGGTAACGTACAGTGTGTTATTCTTTCGCAATATCGTAATTTGTAATTTGGGGGGGTGTGTTTACTGTTTTTGCCAAGTCTATATGAATCGACTATAAGTATTAAGTTACATTCAAATAAACAAATATAAAATAAAATAATTTTACTTTTGTTTCAAAAATCCTCCTTTTTTAACAGTAATAAAATGTTCGAATAAATTAATAAACGCATTTTTGTTAAATATGTAGGTATCAGGTAATTTGTTTAACGAATACATCTGAATTACGATTTCTGAACGATACTTACATAGAAAAAAAAGTGCCACAAATAAAAATAATACTAGATTATGATGGCCGGGAAATATTTCTTTGAAAAGTTGTCTAAAGTGTCTGTTTACTACAGATAAATATAGCAAATAATAATTACTTGTAAAAATAACTAGTCTTGTAATTTATGATGAATATTTTTTTATGGTGAATAGTTTTATTATAGTAGAGTGTTATTTAACAAAGTGACAACAAGTATCAAATTGGTTGGGTTCCTGATATCGTAAGTGTATAAAGTAAGTGAATTAGTAGATATAGATAAAATAAAATATTGGCGGTTTTGTATTTGTCCGAAAATAAAATGTCACGGGTCGGGATTGGTTGAGTGCGGTGTCCGTTCATTGGTCGAACAACCATCTGCATCCAACTTCAAAGCCACCAAGATCTTAGATTATATAAATACATATTTTGATTAGAAAACACTTCGAAATTTCATTGATAATTATTTGTCTTTATTGTACATAGAAAGTGGTATACTTATCATATTTGCCACTGAAAATCAATCTTTAATATCGTCATACAATACAACCTACCCGTCTACTTTAAAAATATAAATATTTTATACCTTTCCTTGGTCACAGTTGTCATCTTTACAGCTAGAATATGGTGTAGTCGTCTAGTTCACGCAAAAATATAAAAAAAACTGATCACGTTCGCGACGCACCGTTTCGTGCTCTACTGTAATTTCGTCACGCAGGAAACTTTACTAGGAATACATTATTTTTTTCGCGCCGAGTCGCACCGCAATCGTGTTCATGTACGTTCGCCCAAGTAGGACAACGTAATAACGATATATCGGATGATAAGTTTTAGAATATTATTATATATAATTTTTCGTTAGGAAGTACTAAACATTTATGGAGTTGGAAAGATTTCAAGTACATACATTTATTTGGTAAATAACCCTGAACGTGCGGGTACACACAATACACTTGACCATTTTTTTCCATACGTACGGTATTGATGGGGAGTTTTAGTATCCATTTATAATGGTGTTCCGAAATTTCATACCAATTTTCAATAATTTTGCTTTATGGACATTTATGTACTCCTTGTTTGTCTTCATTGTCACGTGCTATACTTTATTTGGATCTATAATCACTGATAGGACTATTGTCGTCAATACACCTGATATAGTGTTGATTAATCGATTTTAACGTCGTGGAGTGATGTCGACATCACCCTCCCTTATCACGGGACTCTCGTGAAAGCCGAGAAAGATAAACAAATAAAATACCTGAATTTGGCGCACGATATTGTTGACATGTGGATGTGGATTCGGCCGTCATTGTACCGATAGCCATCTTAATCAATGGACTCATAGCTAAGAGCCTCGACCAATAAATACATTTAGATTTTAGAGGGTCGCGTTAGATAATTGGATCAAGGGCTTGATGCAGAAGGCGGTCCTTTTGGACACGGCGCGTATAGTGAAAAGCTTCCTTTCTCTGGAGCCCTAACCACCAGCAGCTTGGTTCCTGCACCCGATGTCGGTAATATTTTTAAATGTTATTTTTGTATAATTAATATTAAATATGTTCAAAATTAAAAACGAGATACATTAATACAGGATAGGAAAAAACAATCAAATGTTTGTTGACGCCCAATTTTACAAAAATATTTTTAAATTTTTCATGTTTGTATGTAACTCTATTTATTAATAAAATAATTTTGACGATGGCCACGAACAAACATGCATTTCAGTGTTTTAGATAATTTGTCTATAAAAATAGATAAAACTTAATAATATTAAAGTTGAACACATATTACGTTATTATAAAAACGCGGCGCTCGGGAGTCTACGCTTGAAATCTAGAATCTAGATCACATTAGTGTGTTGCTTGTCGCTTGTGTTTTTACTTTTCGTTTTACAAACGGAGCTTTTTGTTTAATGGTGATTTAATCATTATTTATTGAAAGTAATGATGAAAGGTAATGGTTAGGAATAAATAAAACAACGAGTCGCATGTGCGTGATATTTTATTCCACTGAACTTATTCCACGAGAATTTTGCGCTGTTCAATGAATGCAAACTTTTGATTAACTATGTGACTAATGTGCTCCGTTTAATGCTCTAAGTATGTACATGTAAGTATTTAGCATGTACCGTTTACGCATATTATTATAACAATAATGAACAAACGTTCAATAATTTGTATAAAAAGTATACCTAAAGCAAAAATTTGTGGCTTATAAATTAACTGTCATAATATCGTTCCAGTCAGTGCTTAGAATAACGTAGGTGTAAATAAAAATATTGATCGTTGTCAACTATCGTCACTACAACATAAGAGACTGTCATAGGAGAAGCGTTGGAAAGCAAGCGATGTTAGGCAGGTTATCTATACACTCCGAACAATGTTAGTATAAAAATTTAGTCTAACCGGTCTTGTTAAAACTCTTTTATTTATATCAACTTAGATACTGCAAAAATTTTACTCAACACACATTACACGATGCAAGTTTTATGCGGCTTACAAGAATAATTTGAATTTCCTAACAATTAAAAAAAATCTTATAGGGATTGGTAAATTATTGCTTTGTGGCCTATATCAGACTACAAGCAAGACTTCATGACGTTTTGAATGTTTCGAATGAGCCCTAAATTCCAATAACTTTGTTGTTCTTTCGCTAGAGATCTGTTGTTTTCGAAACACGCTTTTCCAAGGGCATGGCAGGTAATCTGTACTAGTTGCATCGTGTAAATGAGCAATCATGATTTCACAATGTAACAAAGTAATAAAGCTAAAAAGCTCTTAGCGTGTAGATATCTATTCGTTGAAGTAGGTAGGTAGGTAGATAAACTTGACAGTACTATAAAGTATTGATATAAATAAAATTGTTTTAACTTAATGTAGGTAGAGCCAGCCGTTATATTACATTTCGGTAAGCGGTCTACTCCAAGTCACCAGAGTTATGATTATCTACTGAAAGTTCTAATGAAGATTTCACTTTTATTTACATTCCATTGCTGTAATTCTAACAATAATTCTTATTCACACACTTCAAAACAGCCATCAGTGAACAGCAATGGAATCTAAACAAAACATTATTTTGTATATCCCAAATACAACATTTATAATATTAACGGCAGATGTGGGATCATATGCTATAACTTATTTGCTATCCATTATTGTTAGACATACCCAACAACTCACACATTTTTAACACAACAAAACAGTTTCAACAAATAGACAAGTAGCTTAATGTATGTTGTCACGATACTGTAAACACGCAACATGCTTTAGAATATGTTTTGTTAATAACAGAACTTGTTCATATCAGAACTAAATTTATGTTTTATGGTAATAGTGAGATATTTCGGTAACGATAAGATAAATCTGAAAATTTTGGAGATATTTTACATGTGTATATAGTGTGTACTTGATCATACATTCTGTAAAGCTTTTTGGGAAGTAGCTTATAATAATTACATATTATTATGGGGAGTAAATATAATGGAGGCAGGGAAGAATTATTGTCGATGTTTACGAGTAGATATGATATCGTATCTAGAACTAGACAGTATTTTCGAATACATTTTTATCGAATAAGGAGATGCTCATTATCTACGAATGTGTAGAAATGACAAATTATATAATTATTATCTAATAAGTATGTTTGCATTATGTAACATCATAAACGATAGGGACTAAATATATAGATCTAAATACATACTAATAGTATTAGGGAGAAATGTATAATAATATAACTAGGATGCTATTAATATTACTATAATGTAATCTATATGGATGAGGCATAGATTTGTGAATAACAACGTTTCCCGTAGGTATAACATTAAAGGTACCAATTAATGATAAAGCCGTATGAAAAACAAGAAGTTTACAGAATGTATAAATCAATACTTACAGCATTTTAAAATATTCAATACGTGCGCTTAATTTTCCAGCTTAACAATATAAAATTTCGATCACAGACAAAATTACATAATACAATGCACGCGTTAACTTTGCGCTTATGTTGTTGAAATATAAAATACTTAACTTATTATTACGATATTCTAATGTAATTGTGAGATTATTCAAAGCTGAAACAACCAGTTTTCTGTGACTAAATTATTTCAAGGCAACAATTTTGAAATGATTTAAGCGAACATCTCTTCGCAAGGTGGCGACTTAACAAACTACGCTTACGACTAAGTAGTTCTGAAGGGCGTTCTCAGCTAAATCGCGGCACCTACATGCTATTTTATTATACAATCATTTCATTACGTATAGTACAGAATATGGCTCTAAATTGATTTCCTTTCTGTTTATTACATTACATTAAAATTAAACTCGACTTCTAACACGCTTGTGTACGGCAGTCGACGGTGTGGCGATTCGCAGCTTGTTCAACAATGGCCGAATTCGTAGGCACTTGGTAATCCTACGTGGTTAAACGTGGTAAATAATGGCGGACCAAATGATAATTCAAAACTTCAGTTCTGTTTGTTGATAATCAAAGCCTTACAATGTTGCAATGTTAAAGTAAGTAGTTTTCAAGGGATGACTTCTCTATACGTATATGTCGTTTCACGTAAGGACCCCGAGCCTTTGCGCAATGCTTTTTACATCTGCAGTTATATTTCAGGGTTTTAAATAACAATAAGTCCTTAAAGATATTATGATGGTAGTATGGCAAACAAATGACGAGTGTGTATTGCGAAGTACTTAAATGTTTACACAAGTATCCCGGTATAGATAAAATAGAGTCGGTGAACGAGTGCCGGCAACATACTAAGCATTCAAAGTTCTACGTTTAACCAACATTAATATAGACAGTAGATACCTACAATTAATTATATTATTTTAGTAATAGAGATTAGGATCTTAAGTTATCGTTATGACTTATTAACAAAATTACACCCTGTGCTTAAGCGCTATTAGTAAAATCATTAAATTAAACTAGCATGGTTGAATAAGTTACTCAGAACGTAACTGTATAAAGATATAGGGAAATTCTAGAGATCACAAAGTAGCTAATTATATCAAACGTAGTTCAGGATTTGACGTGCATATAGTATTTTATAGCATGTTATAATTTAATCGTGTTTCGGGACGTTTGGTTGTGAGTTTAGATAAATGTTCGTGTGTAGTATTGCGTGTAGTTCTAGCTATAATTGTAAAGTATTCAGTATATTAATTTATTCTGTTTAGCTCGCCTTTTATTAATATAAAATTTGTTAGGATTAAGGGGTGGTGCCTTTATGCCATCTCGATTCAGTGCTAAGTCTTTCATCTAATAATAAACGTTGATAACTGTTTACAAGATTGAGGTAAGTACGTAAACTCCTTTTAGTATTTCGCTGATTCTCGCTTGCTATTTCATACTTATAGAGCACTTAAGTTATTTTATAGTAGCTATGTATAGTAATTAATTAGATCGGCCTAAACTATATTTATATTAGAAAAATAAAGTAACTTGTGTAACGAACGTACTTTGCCTGTATTTTGTAATTCGTAAATAGATTTATATAGTAAGTGCTATGATTTGGAGCACATTTATACTATATTATTATTTTTATATTGATACTTCATTGGGTGTTCTAAGATGTTGCAATCAAATAAAACCATTAGGGTGCTTTGCATGATTGGATAAAGCATAGCAAGGCCATTATAGCTATGCGATTGCCGCAGTCTGTTTCTGAGATCACTAGCTGTAAGCATGCTGATTAGTCATGGCGATTGTGATTTTGTGTTTCTACAACATCTAATTTAAACGTTTGTCATATTTGAATTACATGAAGATGACTCTATTTGGACAATCAGGCAACTTTAAGTTCTATCACTACGAAAGCAAATAACAATGCTTAAATGTAGATCTAGAATGCTTGGCTTTATGATAGTAATATAAAGCAAAGCTATTAATTTCGATAAACTAGTAAGATTTGAGAATAAGTACATTTGGGAATTGACCAATTTACAATCCTAAGTCCTACATCTAGATATTTACATTACGCGCACAAAATCAATTGTTGAACAATATGTGCAAGATCTGATTCCGAGTTATGGAATGTTTGTGTTGTAGCTATCATTTTGTTTTTGATGAAATAACAGACTTTTTTATCAACAGCAATTATATTTAAATTAAAATGACCTAGGAACATGGCCCGTTTATGTAGCAACACATGTAAAAACTGCAAGGCCTTATTTATGGTTGAGAAACGTGAAACATTTTTTTAAAATAATATTTTATGTTTATCAACAGTGAGACGATTAGTTAGTTTTTGAGTATGTATTATATGTTATGTAGTTATTTTATCTTTACACTATAATTTTATATGTGTTTGGTCTGGTAATATTGCTGTAAAATAATATGATTACCCCTGTGTCTTTTGGATCCACAGTCTCACTTTTATATGTATTTTTTAAAACTGCATAATAACATACATGAATGTATACTAATGTATACAGGCGGACTAGATGCCAAAGGCATTCTCTGTCAGTCTATCTTTAGGTGATGCAGAAAGTAAAAGAAGGGGATGTTGTAGGTCAATTTAGATTCAGTCAATAGAACTTAAGTAGGAAATAAAATAAAATATTAAAAAAACATTTTTTTCATTATTTTCGAAGAAATAAGTTGTTTTTAGAAAGGACATAAATATGTACTTTTTGTGTTACTAAATGTTACATGAACAGTTCGAATCTTAATAATCCGTATTCAAATTTCACGTCAGCTTGCAAAAATTGTAACAAAATTCGTATTGAGTTTTTTATATCAAGTACATAATGATAAATAAATTATTATCCGTTTAAGTATTTTGATGGTAAAATTCCTATTGGGATTTATTAAATGATATTGGTATTTTTATGTTATATGGAGCCCTGTGATATAACGATCCCATGCGGGATGGTTTGCACGTCAAAAGTGTGTTTGCGTGCGCAAGCTTCTTATGGTGACAGCTCGCGAAGGTGGTCATTGCCACTTAGGAAATAATCACGATAAAGTATCCTTAACATATTATTATGGTGGGCATTATTATTGCTTATAATGATATATTGGCGAAATCTCTTACTTCGTAACTAGGATAAACATTACAACATAAAGTTAGTAGTTTGAGCCACAATAATTATAGTAAATACACAAATTAATGTGAGAAAATAGACGAAGTTAACATTAAGTATGAGTTTGGATGTAGTGCTTGTAACGCTCATCGTCCGATTGCGAATAACTTTACGTATGTATACGTTTATTCATAAATACTTTAGTAAACGAATACAAGAAATCGAAAAAAGTTTAGTAAAATATTTATGTCGTTAAGTTCTGCATCATTGAAGACAATGCGGCAAATGTGTGTATACGTGTACGTGTTCGTGTGTCGAGTGAGTCTTCATAAACGCACTTCCACAAGGAGTAGTCGTTCTCGATCGTATTGTGTTACACAATACCTAGCTACTATGTAAAGGCAAGGAGCAAGGACGGGTACAAAGCGTTTATCGTTTCGGTACTCTCTTCTGGAAATACAGTTCACGGTATTTACGTAGTCTCTCAGTCTTATAAGCCTCATTCTGAATTAGCTGAAGTCTAGAATAGAATAATTACGTAGATGCATTAACTGAGTCATATCATTTCAAAATCCTCTAAAATAAGATAGCGTTGTTTTTAGAGGGTTTTGAAATTATACGACTCAATTAGCTAATTTGGAAAATACCTTCGGATTCGTTAACTTAACACGAAATCAAGGAGTCGACGGTAAATACGGCCAGTTCGTGCTATTGTACACATGACCATACGTAATACACAATGTACAAATTCACTTCTCTTAAAAGCCTGTAAATTACATAAAATTAAAGCACCCAATATATCCACCACTTATTGCATTTCCAACCACTCGTGTCGTCGTACACTACCTTAATAATGTGAAACGGCTTCGTGTCCCTCGTCGAATTTTACCGAATCCGGCTCGCTGGACAATCTTAAACTTTTACTATAGCGAACGTTATTGAAGTTTTATATTATATTACAAATGGACTCTGCACGGGCCACCGAGGGGCGCCCGCTCGCGAGATCGCGAGGACGTGTTTATTTAGGCGTTAACGGAAGTACAAAATTGGTCCATACGTCAGGTGAGGGCCGCGTCAGAGGAAGCTCCGGGCGTCGTCGTACCGGGAGCGCGCGATGCGCCGGCAGAAGTGAAAGCGCGCGCGCGGCGGGAGCGGGCGCGTGCCGCCGGGCTCGGCCGGCGGGGCTGCACCGCCCAGCGAGCCGCACGACGCTGACTCGGCGAGCGAGCGCGTCGATGGCCGGGAGCGGGGAGCGCTCGTCTCGCCCGCCTCACACTACCTATAGAACGAGTGCGAATGCGGGGGCGGCGGCAGCGCCGGCGGCACCGGCGCGTGCGGCTCCGACGCCGAACGCTGCACCCCCGGTGTGCGGTCGCCGCGCTCGCTGCGCACGTACCGACCACCCCGCTCGCGTTCACGCTCACCGTTCCAGTTCCACTCCCACTAATTCGTAATGGAAATTCAATTAAAGCAGGAGTAACTAGAGAAGCAGTAGCTTTTACAAAATATGCTCAAAGTTCATTCTATTTGGCCTAATAACGGTTTTGTATCAGTTGTTGTAAGAAGTAGGTAGAGAGTAATTATGTTGTCAGTTCAAGGCGCAGTAGGTGTTGTCATCGCAAGTTACCTCATTGGCCTGAGGCACCGAGAGCGAGGCTTTGGGCAGTACTGTGGAGGGTGTGTGAACGGGCTGTGCGTTGTGGTGCACAGGGACCTCCCGCGCCTGGAGCAGCTGCAGGATTCGCCGTACGTCTGCGGTCAGGCCGGTCTCCAGCACTGCCACTCGACGACTTAATTCATCTAGTCTAGTCAGTACTGTTGCTACCGATGCCGCCGTTGCAGCAGCACCCACGTTTTGATACTGAGGTGACATGCTTTCCTGTAATAACATACATACATTTTATGGTACATACTTTGACGAACAAGTTCTGAACGATTTAAATTATGTATGAAGACAGACTTTATTAAAAACTTGCTGTGGTTAACATATAAATATCGAATACTGTTTAAAATTGGATGCCTAGACGGTTTGATCCTGTCTGCACGTGTGGCGTAGTGGTTTAAGCGGTCGCCTCGCCGCTCTCCACTGCACTGGTGTTGTGGGTTCGATCCCCACATGGGACAAATCTTTGTGTGATTCGCAAAGATTTGTTCTGAGACTGGGTGTGCTTGTGTGAGGGAATGTGTGTATTTGGCCTTGTTTGTATTTGCTTCTGGCGTTCTTTCTGATGTAAAAAATCCAAATTATATTAAAATTATATTATATATTATATTATATTAAAAAGAGTCGATCTTTTTGTTAACGATAATAGTATCGATTGTATAACAAACATAAAAATAAACTAAGAAGAAAAGGAAAAGGCAAGAAGAAAGATACTCGTTGAAAATATCATGAACCTGAGCAGCGGCAGCGCTTTGTGCTTTCTCATTAGAAAAAGCGAGGGCGGCGGGACGGCCGGTCTGATGGAGGTTGACCGCAGAATGCGGCGCCGAGCGGCAGGAGGGGGTGCGCGCGGCAGCGGGCGGTGCTGAAGGGGCAAGAATGTCGTCGCAGGAAACGTGCTGGTGTGCGGGTGGCGCGGCCGGCGGCGACGGCGACGCGTTCGTGTAGTACGAGCTCGGGTTGGTGCTGAGGCTCGACACGGGCAACGTCGCGCTGTGCGCCGGCGTGCTCACTGCTGGCTCGCCCGCCGCCGCGCACCCCGTCAGCGGCGAAGTGTCGTTCAGCGGACCCACCGACGACTGCCGCCGTACGCCCGCACGACTTCTATACGTTTGTGGCGTGGATTGAGCTGCAAAATATGATCGATTATAAATTATTATTTATTCGATCGTCAAAATCGGTTCCTTTATTAAATGAAATTATTTCAAATGAATTTTAATACGAATTTGATTTATTATCACTTTGAAGCAATGAAGTTTCATATTTATGTTAACAATTTTAATTTTATTCCATATCCATAATGTTTGTTGTTGTCATGAATCATCGCAAATATTTAATTATATATAATTTTAGATCAAATTGCACTAAAAGCATCGGTTGAAAGTCCATATATGTGGCCATATTATACAGATGAATAATTTACAGGGAACTGTTCAACCGGCACTTTGGGCTGCCTAATCGATTTGAGTCAATTATTGATCCATGCACTATGTATTAGTATATTATGCATACTTACAGTACTTGTTGTGCAGTGGCTGATGTGTTTTATGATGGTAGAGGTCTGGGAAGCTCCGTTTAAGTTGCGCTAGCATGCCTGCACACAAGGGCCGCGCTCAGAGCGGGGCGGGCGGTACCGGGGGTGCGGGGTGTGGTGTCACAGTGCTAATATGAGCGCGAGTGCCCACCCATGGTCAAGGGCTTTCACCCAATACCCAAAAGCGGGTTATCGTTGGTACAAGAACCCTGCCACACCGCATCCCCTCCCACGTCACCAGTAAATAGGAATATAAATAAATAAGGAAACAAGCGAACACATGCGGCCTTAAATTAAATAAAATTTAAATTAGTTCACATAAATTTAGGTCAATGCCTTTTTATACTTTTTACTTAGGCCCAATTTTATTCATTTATTTAGATGATTCGGTACATCTGTTTAAATTTTGCAAAAAGTTAAAATATTAAATAAGACACGCATCTCTAATAAATTGCTTAACAACAGGAGAGTAACAAAACTTTTTGCAAAATATTTAAAAAAGTTGAAATTATTAAAATATCCCAAAACAGAATTTCTCTTACCCGGCGTCAGAATAGAGTTGTAATAGATCTTCAGGGAATAAAGTGAAGAAGAGACTTAAATATGGCAAAGGGAAATGCATATTGTTCATTCGTTTCTATGTGTAGGTCATCTACTCTATGAATAGAGAGAAAGTTCTACCACAACATGCCACCCGTGTAGTCGTGACTTTATAAGAATAGTTTGCACACGGGCGTACGTGGTGTACGGTCATACTTAAAGAAACAAAGTGAACATTCCACGGGTCTCGTCCGTGCGCTTACCGGTGATGGAATTGAGGGTGGTGGAACGTTGCTTGCTGAAGTTGAAATTAAGGGGGGTGACGTCCTGACCAGCCTTCTCTGCCGAGAACTCCAGGATACCGCGGCTTTGCGGAGTCTCCGTGTCATCGTCGCTGCACTGTGAGTCCTGCGAGAATAGACACACCTCATATTAGCTTTTACTCCCTGTATATAAGTGATAACTATTACTAAGCTCATTTTCGTACTCTGCGAGATATAGATAATAAAGAGGATGGCAAGTGATAATAAATGCAATATTAAGTGCAATGTGAAATCTTGATGACCAGCAAAAATAGTCCCGAGAGGTCCCTAGGGGTGCAGGCGTAAAACGAGTACGACGAGAACATTCTCGATTCGAAAGATTGAGTGGTTTGGTTCTATTTACTAACTTCAACTACGTTATTTCAAAAACCCGTGTCGAGCTTCTTCCACGGCAACATCGCACTAATTGGTTAGGTGATATGGCATCAAAACCTCACACAGAGTGATTGATTCAGGCATAACATGAAAAAAAATTACTCACAAGCGAGTACACCAGAGTCGTCTGCAACAAAACTCAATATAAAAAAATAAATTGAAGGGTTAAAAAAATGTATTTGGTAAAAAATAATATTTTTTAGCATCAGCACTTTATAAATAAAAAACAAAGAGACTAACACAACACAGTGCCTTAGCTTAATATCACATTTAATAAAAAAATATCGGTATTTATAGCAACAACAAAATATACACATTGACAGAGATAAATATATTATAACATTGAAATTTTTGGGGTAGTAATAATCAAGCTCGGGATAGTTATCAGCATAAAAAAGATTGATTCTAAGCAGATATCAAGGTATTTCGAAGTCATAATACCGTAATCCTTTCGATTAGCAACGTATTTGTTACTTACAGGTTAATTTCAGTAATTATTTGCCATCTGACAGAGAGATCTATTAATTATTAAAATTATGAAATATTGGTTGGTCTATTTTGACGACCGCGGTTTCAGGTGACTCACGCGCGACGTGTCGCACTCTCTTGAAAATGCCTAAAGTATAGTATAGGCGAAACCGCGGTCAACTTAATAGACCAACATTACGTAAGTAAAACCCGTATCATAATTTGAATAATGTTACTAACTCGCGTCAGTTTTAATAAAAATAAGATTTATTAATCTTAAAAAAAAACATAGCAATATACAAGACAGTTGACGTACCACTTTCTCTGCAAAAGTTTCGGTGTGCGGGCGTCGCGTATTCCTGGCATACGCCTCTCGCAGCAATCGCGCGTCGGAAGGGTTCTCGTAACGCATGCGACGCCGAGGCTCGATGCCACACATCTCCTCCTGCGCAAACATATTATTATATACAAATCATTCAAATAATATAATATAAAACACGTTATAAATAAAAATAAAGGCCGGTATTTGCTAAGGTCTGATTTGGGTTCTCGTCATCTCACAAATATTTAATTATAATAACTAGAATATCAAATATATATATTCACCTTCAGGAGAAAAAAAAACATTATTATACAGAAATTATTCAAATAGTTATGTAAAACACGTCATAAATAAAAATAAAACGTTTTGAAAGGACGGCATTTGCTAAGGTCTGAGTTCTCGTCATCTCACAAATATTTAATTATAATAATTAGAATATTTTTTTTATGGAGGTGAATTTATCTTCATAAAAAAAAAAAATAGTTAAACAGTGCCTGTGACATGAAAAAACATATACAATAACGTCGCCCTAATTTTGACAAAAAGTATTTTATTTATTTATTTCATAACAAAAATACATTTGCGTCGGAATATAGGTATAAAGTAGGTACACAAGAAATTAATCTACATACAAATTACAAATTATGGAGATCATTAATTACAGTATTTTTTTTGCAACTACGTATAGTATAGCCAACGAGACGAGATAAAGAATGTAAACAAACGGACCGTTACTGAGTTACATTGCGATAGCGAGGGATTATTATCTCTGTCCTTATCATTCGTACGCGCAGTTGACGTCAATTGATCGACAACAGCTGTCGTTGTGTGTTTCGTGGTACAGGAAAGCAGTCAGTACCGCAGTTGTTAACATTTGGTCTGCCATTTTGTGATCAAGTTCATTCCTGTTTGGATTGCGTTGGAAGTGATACATATTTTTTCGTCTCCGTATTTGCTTGGTTTTTTGTTGTTATTATTCCGTTTCTGTTAGTTTTATTTTTGATTTTTGCTGTTATTAATTAGTTTTAATATATTTATGTTATATTTTTTATGTTTTTGACAATATAAGTTCCTTGTCAGAGTTTATTTCCTATTTTCTTCATATAATTTATTTCCTTTTCGCCTGGTTTCTTTACCTCAACCCAATCCACAACAATAATAATTTATTCAAATAAAAATGTTTTGAACCCCTGAACATTTGTTTACATTTTTTATCTCGTCTGGTTGGCCTTACTATAGAAATGGAGAAGACATAACGTGGTATTCATTTTATTATTTGGTACGGACACGACCACGGCTACAAATTCGTAGCAAAACCGTAGCGATGTAGCACGTATTTTACGAGTGCTACGTTGGTTATCACATTATGGAACGACTATAATGGGTCGCGTTGATTCCCACTTTTACTCGGATCGTTGAAACTAATTAAGTTTAGATTTCCTATCAGTATCAGTTTATTTTTTGTTCTAGACCCTATATCAATGTTAAGTTTTTAGTATATTCTACTCACGTCTCGCATGTTGTAGGTGATCTCGAGGTTGTTGACGAAGGAGGAACGGAATTCGGGATAGAAGTCGAGCACATCCAGGAGGTCGTCGCGATGGACTCTGTGCAGGTCGCAGTAAGTCAGTGCTCGCACGCGGCAGTTGCTGCGACCAACCGTGGGGTATATGCAGGGGTTTTCGCCAAAAACATCATCTTTACCTGTGGAATCAAAGCTATGGTCAGACAATGTATGTGACGAGGTAAGGCTGTAATCTATTGACTTTTTTCAGTCTTTACAATAGTGTAGTTGACAACACCGGTGATTTGACATACTCATTCATTCTATCAACAACGATTTTTTGTATAGATACTTCATTAATTTTATTTCGGCATATTGTTTTAATTAAACGGTGTCTTGGAAAGATTTGTCCAAGGATTTTTTTTAATGTACGCCTCACCTAAAATGGCCATAACTATGTCATCCTTGAGAATTTCGATAGACCCTCTTGATATAAAGTAGATAGAAGTGAGCACATCGCCGCGGTGCACTAACGTCTCACCAGGGGGCGCGTGAGTCGTCTTGAAACGCAAAGAGAGAGCTCTGAAAGCAAATTATTATGATAAGTTTAAAAGTGTCTTTCCTATTTTAAATATAAAAATGAATCTTCGTATAAATTAACTTATCACATCTTACTGGATCTACAGGCTAAGAAAAAAAACAATGTTGGGTTATTTTTAATAGGGGCTTATTTCCACTGAGTCAGTAGTCACCGCGTATGCAGTCATTAGCGGAAGCAATGATAACGTCTTATTTAAAGAAAGTTTTCGTTTTATCTAAAGTAATAAATGTAAGATACACGGGGAAACCTCACCTTAAGCAACCAGGGCTAGCACCATCAAAAGCTGAACAATTAGTAAGCAAGTTGCGGTTGAGATGAAGACAGATATCAGCTTGCAAGCACTCGGGGAATCCTTTGAGAAGGCTCGACGTGTCGATACCGTTTGTATAGCTCCACGCGTGTTGGAAATACTCTTCTAGTCTTTGCCTCAGTGGGTTTGCAATCTGTGAAGATAAAGAACAATATGAGCAAAAAATATTACTTCATTTACTAGGTTCATGCTTAGAGAGTGATCTCATACTACAAGGTATAATGTCAACGTGTAAAACCTTGAATGGATCAAGCGTAGCATTTCCATCTATACATTGTCGGTTACGTGTATACAGGAACGGTAGTCTGTACCTGCAAAACGTGTATACATAGAATGTAACTACACCTGAATGCGTATACGACATACCTAGACTATATACCATACTATAGAAGTATAGACCATAGGCTTTATACCTATAACGTAATGAAATAGACAAGTCTATTTCATTACGTTATTAGGGTTCCGTAGCCGAATGGCAAAAAACGGAACCCTTGTAGATTCGTCATGTCTGTCCGTCCGTATGTCACAGCCACTTTTTTCCGCAACTATAAGAGCTATAATGTGGAAACTTGGTAAGTAAATGTATTCGGTGGTATAAATTTTTGGGGTTCCCCATACTTAGAACTGAAACTCAATTTTTTTTTCATCATCCACGACCTATCCATAAATACCCCACACGTATTATTGAGGTTTCTAATATATTTTTTTCTAAACTGAATAGTTTTCGCGAGAGACGCTTCCAAAGTGGAAAATTGTGTCCCCCCTCCCGTAACTTATAAAATAAGGGAATGATGACTAGTAACTTAGTAATCGCTATCGTAGACTGTCATATTACGTAAGAACCACATGCTGTTATTAAATTTTAAAATGCCAATCTTGTTAGGGTATTGAAAATTACATAATTTATGGTCCTATCAGTCTTATCAGGCACGTTATTATAAACAAATAATTATGTCTGCTCATGTTAAAATACATAAAAACTTTAAGTTAATATTAACGTATACCTTTACCTTATAAAACCTCTACTGTATAAATAGGTATACTACAATTCCTAGGTATTTATAATACTGATAAATAAACGAACAAATTACCTGATGAAATCTAATAAACTCCTTTACTCTCAATATCTGGGTATGGTAACGTGCAGTCCCCGAGTATAATCTTTGTATAATGGCCGATACATTTCCAAAGATACTCGCGTACATGAGAGCTGAAAAGTAAATACATTTATCAAAACACAGTTATGTTTCTGAGAGGTGCAAGTACGTAGCAGATTTACTTACAGCCGACAAGCATTACAAATATTGTGAACCCTTTTTCCATATCAGTGTTGGGAGCAACGTTACCAAACCCGACGCTCGTCAGTGAGGTACACGTGAAGTATAAAGCAGTTATATATCTAGACCTAAAAACCGAGGTTTTAATTAGTCACGTCCTTCTTACAATCATATTCATATTGCTTGAATTGAAATGAAGGTTACCTCAAGGATGGACCAGTGGAATTATCATAAGTGGCTTGAACATCATTAGCGAGTGCATCTAGCCATCCTATAGGAGCGTGAAGCTGTGGTCGTTCCCAGCTGCCTATAGCGTACCTGCGTAATTACAAACAACGTTCGAGAAACTGTATTCTAGATGAAGCCTAAATTCAGTGACATAGAGAATACTCACCATAAGCAAGCCAACCAATGAGCAATAAGGACAAAAGTGGCCATAAGGAGGAGCAGTACGGCGGTTCCATATTCGGAGTATCGGTCTATTTTGCGTGCCACGCGCACGAGTCGAAGCAGCCGCGCAGTCTTCAGCAGTCCGATCAGAGTCGTGGTCTGCAACCAGCACAACGACACCTCAGAACGTCCCTCTGGCTCTAGCGCTACGCAACTTAGCCGCAAACCCAACTCAAGCGTTATATGAATCGTTCGCTTAAAACTAAATAGCATCAACGAGGCCTCGCAGCGAAAATCACGCTAACTAAGCAAAAACTTGCCTATGAATGCTGTTGAGCTCAAACTTAGATATAGTTTGCAGAATTAAAAGCGATTATTTTAAAACTATAAAATTAGCTGGCTTCGTACATAATGCGGTGCATATAATACTGTTTGATTACTGTTATCACTTCTCGACAAATTACGTAGTCCCTTTGCAATTACCGACCTCGGCGCGTAGTGCCGCGGCGTCAGATCGTGAATGTTTGTGTGATTCAAATCTTAAGCGAAGTACAAACACAATTATTTACATATTTAAATAATTTTCATCAAACTTGGTGCATTATTCAAAGACAATTTGTATTATTCAATTTTGTTAAAACCCGATTGCTATTATTTATAAGGACTTACCTAAATAGTTTTAATATTGATGCGATGACACTACAAACTATTAAGTTGCAAGATATATTATAACTTAGTATCAATCTCAAGTCTATTAGTTTAAACTATTAAAGAGGACTTAAGTCTAATAAGATATACTCACTAGGTTCTTGTTGCTACGTTTATCAGTACTTCAAGATTTTGGTTACATAACGTTATTTGGAACTAATCACTGGGTTTGCCTTTGGAATACAAATCTTTCTTCGAATATGTGAAGCTTTGATGGCGGTAAACAATAAATGAGACGCGTACGAGTTACTATGTAAAGTAGACAATATTCACTCGTGTATATTTGTGCTAATATTTTATGGAAAGCATTGCTTGTGAATATGTTGCTTTGGCTGTTTGTCGATGCATTCGTTTTGATGAGTGAGTATAAATATATAATCTGAAAATTTTAACGTACCGCCTTTTTCATTCATGGACTCTTTGTTTAAGATCACACACTGCGGACTGTTTATAGATTTGATTTTAATTTTGTAGGTTTAGATTTTGGAAAAAAGGAAAAACAAAAATAAAAAAAATCCTTTGAAATCAATTTATTTTAATTTAAAAAAATAAAAATAGTTTGCCTTATGTATGTATACAAATAAATAACAATATAAATGTCAAATTGAAACCAATTGATAAATTGACCAACACAAGTGATGATGAGTAAATAAATGATGTGGGTAGTAAATATTGAGTGGCGGATACAGTATCGAACATCAATACATTATATAATTGCTTGATGTAAGGTGGGTGCTTTGGTAGTTATGTTAGTTGGGGACTGAGATTATATCTTGGTGCTTTTAACGTTGTGAATAAGGCGATTTATTGATCGGTACAAAAAGGTTCGTCTGGGAAGTGTGAGCGTAATTGCTACCAAGCTCTGTGCATTTCGTGACTTTTGTACTTTTGCTAGGAAAAGCCAATGAAAATGTTCCGCCGTTAAAAGAGTATATTTGCTATAAAATCATATCTCATAAATATTCATATATTCCTACTTCAACTTCTACTAAATACCTACTCGATACCTGCTAAGATATTTTAAGATATTTTTCTAGTTTAGTGAATCTAATTTGTACTAACGTTACTTAAATGAGCGTCTCAACTATATCAGTAAATACTTATGCGAGTATATTCTTACAAAATCTAAGTCATGTTCCTTGTATGTGCTAGAAAAAAGCTAAAATATATAATGCTCAAATTTAACAAAAGATGAAACGCATCCAAGGTTTTTATTTTACCAAACCGTGTCTAACTGTACCATTGGCTATGGTATCTCGTAGTACTTTGTTACTTTGTTTTATAGTAAGAAGGAGATTAGCAAAGCTTCTTCCTTATGAGTAATAAGTAAAATGCTAGGCAGAACGAAGTCCTGCATGAATCTAGCCACATGAGAAAGGGGTTATCTGCCGACGGCGGCTGCGGCCAAGCTCGTGATACAGCTGCTAGTGAGCCTCGATTGATGTCGGGCACGGTGATCAACTTGATAATGGATTGACTTTTGCTCATGGGAAGCGTCCATTTCTTCCATTAACGCATTCACTTAGTGGGTTCAAAATGGCTAGTGGAAATTAATGAATAAAATATGTCAACTAAAAATATAATAAAATTGAGTGGCAGCAACATAAAAATAGTTCACAAAGATGGTATACCTCATCACTTTCCAGCCCCTGCTGTAACAAGAAATGGTATTACAAATTCAATACGCACCCACCTTCGGGTTCTCCACAACGTGACTATTTGACAAATGATAAAATAAACGACTGGTTTCTAATCGTTAACAAAAACAACGGGTAATAATTGTTTATCTAAAATTAAAATAAAATCACAAATCAACTTTGCTTACGAACAAAACATACAGAATGATATGATTTTTGACGGGTTTACAAATATTGATCGTTTTGAAAATAATTTACAAAATAGCTTATTGATTCGATAGTAAGGAGGTAACTTAGTGATCGGCTGTGGTAATCGATAGTGACACTTGCATTGACTGCATTCCACAACTACGTGACTCGCTAGAAAATAACCAGAACTTCATTTGTCCGAAATATTTCATCCCGAACGTTCAAACATGAGTTTAGTTGAAAACAGATGAATAAGTACATATTGTTTTATCTTGAAATACTTATCGCAACCCTATCTTGACCTAGTTCGCTTTCATATTCTTATGACCTATTTTACCCTTCACTATGCGGAATATATCGTGCTTCGCCACCCTAATCTTGTTGTACTGTATGGCCTCCACTTGTGACCATTGTGTTATTTTTATACACGAGTTTTAACAGCATTGGTATTTTCTCTAAATGTGTTAAGTTCGGGATTCCATAATTCATAATTCATTTATTCAGTTGCAAATACAGGTACAAGGGATGCTAAGATTTCGATTGTTGAGGCACCGTTTCGGACAACTGATCGTCTGGATATCCACCGTGAAAGGCAAACTTACTTATTTCACGCTCCAAAAACGATTTGAATCGATTCTCGCAGTACCACGAGTAAGTCGATCGTGCGACAATCGATTAGTTTGCGAATCACGGTAAGCCCGCTGGTGTTTTTGTCTTCTAGTCAGCCATTCCTTTTGGTTGTCTAATTCTAATTAAAGTTTGTGTACGTATCGTTTGTGAGATGAAACCAAATGTGGTGTATGGAGGTGGGAGGGAATGTCAGCTCACTTCGTCGGTGTCGGTGCCGAAGAGCAGAAGGTCAAATGGGATGGCAGCAACGAGATCGATAAGAAACCAGCCACGCAAGTAGTGCATGGCGATTTTCGCGGGGTCCGACTCCACCTCGTCTGCCACGTCCACATACGTGGTTCGGAAGTTAATCAGGATGTCTATTATGAACGTCACGTCCACTGAAAATAGAAAACAACCGTTAAACTACAATACTGCAGGCGTCCAAGCAAAAAAACTATAGTAATGTTAATATTATCTGCCGCATAATGCGACAAAATTTTTGGGCCAGGCTTGTTTAGTCTTTAGTCTACATACAAGATAGTTGTAATACATAAATGTGAAACTAGACTTAAGTAGTTGGCTCAGATTTTCGTTATGGAATGAAATAGAGCTCAAGGATTTTAGCATTTTTTGGCTTGACTCCATACAGAAACAAGTATCGTAGCCAACATTCATTGCAGTGTTTCTTTAGGATTTATTGTTGGACAGACAGGGTTTCGTTGAAATTAATAAATGGTTATTACCTATCATATCGATGACAACTATTGGATCTTCACCGAAGCTGCGGGATCGTTTATCGAAGTCGGGCTCATTGAGTTGGAAGGCAGCCACGTATGGAGTAAATATCGCCGTGTAGATCACCAGTATTAGGATCAACCAATCCCAAGCGGCCTGCAAAAAATAAGTATGCGATATTAATTGATTACGTCCCTACTGCAAGTGTCTGTAAAAAGGTATAGACTTTGATTATTTTTTTCTTTATTATTCTCGTAACAACAAACAAACAGCCTGCCTAATGGTTACTAGTATATATTTCGAAAGATAATTTACAAAAACGCTTAATGTCAGTTTTTAGGGTTCCGTAGCCGAATGGCAAAAAACGGAACCCTTATAAATTCGCATTTCTGTCTGTCTGTCTGTCTGTCTGTCTGTCTGTCCGTCCGTCCGTATGTCACAGCCACTTTATTCCGAAACTATTAGGACTACACAATTGAAACTAAGTAGGTAGATGTATTCTGTTAACCGCTTTACGATTTTTACATTAAAAAAAAATATTAATATTAGAGGGGGGCTCCCCATACATTGAACTGGAACAATTTTATTTTTTTTTGCATTTTACCTATACGTGTGGGTTATATATACAGGGTTATTGGGTAAGTCGACCTAGATCCGTTAAGAGGTGGTAGTTCCCATCATTTCTGACTGATCTGACTATGAAACACCCCACCCTAAACCTAACCGTTTTCGAGATATTGGACTTAGAAGGTTTTTTTTAAAAATATCCCGATTTCTTAACTATAGCCTATTTTTTTGTATCCTATGCCTTTTATTTTTTTTTAATTCTGATTTTTGTGTGCCAGATAAGTTTGTTTATAATTCTCAACCCAAAAAGTGCAAGTATCTGAACCAATGGGATCGTAGTAGACGATTGATACCGTAAAAAAGTAATTAATTTGAAAAAAAAAATTGTTTCTTTTAGTAATATTTAAAAAAAAATCTATGGCGTTAGTTCTGCAGATGTTTTAAATAATATCTACGTTCCATTAGCTATCCAACAAGGTATCACAAGCTAGGGTCTTATCACAATTCATAGAAAAAAAATCGATAAAAGGCTCTCAGGTAGCAGTACAAATTTGGGTTCTTTGGTCCTATTGTTCTTCCACGGAGCTGTGGTGCGTGCGAGCGGGACAAACTGACCAGGTGCAAGCGAGATAAAATAATCCCGGCCAATTTGTTGTTATTGTTTCGTTTTAGTCTGCTTCCGTGATTCGTCCGTAGTAGATGCGATATTTAGTGCTCTTCATTTCTTACCCGACTTGGCTTGTATTTCTGGACTGTTTCCTACAAATTGTGACTGTGCTTGTTAACTGGACTTTGAATTGTGCTTCTGAATTGGAACTGTTGAAGATGGCAACCTTCACGAACGAGGAATACGCGGTTATTCTACTTTGTTATGGGTACTGCAATGGTGTTTCTGCACGAGCTCGTGACGAATACATTGCACGTTATCCCGGCCGCCGAATACCGGATGTCACTGTCTTTGACGGCGCTTACCGGCGACTCAGAGAGACTGGCTCTGTTTTAAGGCGTCGAGCAGACCTAGGCCGACCACGGATCATTGTTGATGATGAAGATGAAGATAATCAAATAGTTCAACGGTTTAGAGCGGATCCAACTACTTCAACTAATGCTGTTGCCCGAGAACTTGGACTCTCGCAGTGGAAAGTGTGGTTTACGGTGAATACTGCAGGCCTCTACCCCTATCACTACACGCCAGTACATGTTATCGAAGAGGGAGATCCAGTGAGGAGGTTAGACTTTTGTAGATTTATGCTTCATGGAGATTTAGAAGACCCAGCATTTTTAAAACAAATCTTGTGGACAGATGAATCAAAATTTGATAAAGATGGAATTACAAATTACCACAACGCTCATTATTGGGCCCCAAAAGCGCAAAAAAATCCTAACCAGAAGAGGACAAAAGCCGCACAAAGAAGATTTAGTTTAAATGTCTGGATGGGAATCATAGCAAACAAATTAATTGGGCCCTTCTTTCTACCTGATAATTTAAACGGAGAATTTTACGAACATTTTCTAAGAGAAGAGTTACCAAATTTATTAGAGGATTTACCCCTAAATCTGATTAGAAACATGAAGTTCCAACACGACGGTTGCCCTGCACATTACAGAAGAGGGGTCAGGGAATGGCTAGACAACGAGTATCCTAATAGGTGGATCGGAAGAGGTGGACCCATACCGTGGCCAGCAAGAAGTCCTGACCTGACTCCCATGGATTTTTATGTGTGGGGACACATGAAGACATTAGTCTACAATGAGAATAATCCAATTGAAACTATTGACATATTAAGACAGAAGATTATTGAGGCTGCTGACGAAATTCGAAGAGACTTAACGACTGTAGTAGTTAAAAGCGGACTAAGACACCGAATGAGAGTGTGTGTGCGAAACAGAGGCGGCCATGTAGAACAAGATTTATAAATTTAAATAAATGTTGTTTAATAATTATTTGTATTGTTTTATTTCGTTTCCTGGCCCAAAAGAGAAGTTTAATCTTAAGTACCATTGTTTTTTTTTACTACCTGGGAGCCTTTTATCGATTTTTTTTCTATGAATTGTGATAAGACCCTAGCTTGTGATACCTTGTTGGATAGCTAATGGAACGTAGATATTATTTAAAACATCTGCAGAACTAACGCCATAGATTTTTTTTTTAAATATTACTAAAAGAAACAATTTTTTTTTTCAAATTAATTACTTTTTTACGGTATCAATCGTCTACTACGATCCCATTGGTTCAGATACTTGCACTTTTTGGGTTGAGAATTATAAACAAACTTATCTGGCACACAAAAATCAGAATTAAAAAAAAATAAAAGGCATAGGATACAAAAAAAATAGGCTATAGTTAAGAAATCGGGATATTTTTAAAAAAAACCTTCTAAGTCCAATATCTCGAAAACGGTTAGGTTTAGGGTGGGGTGTTTCATAGTCAGATCAGTCAGAAATGATGGGAACTACCACCTCTTAACGGATCTAGGTCGACTTACCCAATAACCCTGTATAGGTCTTTAAAAATTACATTGAGGTTTCTAGAACCATTTCTTTTCAATGTCAATCGTTCCAAAGATAGACACTTTCAAAGTGCTAAAATGAGTGTCCCCCCCCCCCTCTAACTTTTAAACCACAGGAGTGAAAAATCTAAAAAAAATATATATAATATATAGATCTTAATAAAAACTTTCAACCAAAATTGTTTTGAATGAGATACAGTCTTCAGTTTTTGAGATATAGCACATTTTCAGCAACCGCAAATTATAACTTTGTTATTGATACAAATTCCATAAAACACTATAAAAAACAAAGTTATTTTTGCTGACGAAAAAATTTTGGTATTTTGGCTATTTGTCGGTAATTGGTACGTTTAATGTTGTTACGACTAGCTACGGAACCCTATTGCGCGTGGCCCGACACGCACTTGGCCGGTTTTTTTTATCTGATTGCAATGAAGGGTTAAAGATTTTCACGCGTATCATGTATTTTACTTTGTATGTAAATTTTCTTTATTACCTTGAACCTTCAAAATGGCTGGATGGACTTCAACATTAGGTTATCGTTAGTTGTGTCTTAAGCCCCAAGTGTTTGATAGGTATATTTAACTTTTCGCAAACGGGTCTTTTGGATTTTTTTAATTATATTAGATTAGATAGTGAACTGGTTTAGTGCTCATAACTTGCTTATAAATGATAGTAAAACAAAATATATTATATTTTTTACAAAAAATGTTAAGCAAGTCAAAACTAGTGTGGTGATGGATAATGAGGAATTGGAAATGGGCAATAACGTATACTTTCTTGGTATAATATTAGACTCTAAATAACAATAACTCAGACTCAGCTCAGCAGCTTACGCCGTAAAAACAATTCGTCAACTGACCGATGTTGACACTGCGCGTTTAGTTTATTTTAGCTATTTTAACAGTAGAATGTCATTTGGTTTATTGCTTTGGGGTAGTGCCGCAGATATAGATTCAAACTTTGTGCTCCAGAAACAAGCTATTCGAGCTATCTATACAGGGTGGATGCGACATAGCGACATTTATTGAAACGTATTTAAGTATGGATGACACATAGGCATGGTATAATGTAACCATGAAAATAAATAATACTTTAAAAGCGTGTTTTTTTAGTTTTTTAAACTATTATTTATTTTCTACTTTTTAGTTTGGTTTATTCATAAGAGAATTTTTTTAATTTTTTTTTTCGAATTATTGCATTGGCATCGATCTTTGACAGGTGTGCAAAATTTGAATGAAATCTGCCCGTTTAAAGTGGGTCAAAATCGAGTCCAAAGGAGTCGGTTACATACATACATACATACATACATACATACATATATACAGGTGAAGCTAATATAAGCGTGTTAATAATGAGCCTATGAAAATAAATGATTTGAATTTTTAATTTTTATTTTTTTGAATGTAAGTATACGACTTACATTCTGAAGTAATATCGTTTATACATCTTGAACGTAGACAATCATGAACTACAAAAGATACCATTAACATTAAAATTGATTATTACGTTACATTTATGCGTTTCACAAAGCAATTCTCCTGACTACGTCTTTTTAATCGCGATATATAAAGAAATAATTACAATTTCCTAGCACCGCATCGTGTTAATGGGCTTTAGCTCTCTAAAAATATCTGCTTTAACCTATCATAGACTTGCTACTATCCGCTTGGCTGCCGGCGTTCTGAAGATGTATTTTCGCTATTTTCTAATTTTTGTTTTTTTTTGTCTTTGATAATTTAAATTTGTTAAGATAGGTTTAATCAATGGTTTAGTTACTACTATTTTTTGTTATGTTATTTTTTTTCTTTGATTGCTTGCTTGTTTTTGTTTTGTTTTTAACTGTGTTGTCCGGAGTGTGTCCGTGAAATAAATGTATTTTCTTTCTTTCTTTCTTTCTTTCTTCTTTCATTTTTATATTCTATACCTAGGTGAGTAGCAGCATAGAAGCCATTGGTTTGAAACCTATTTAATTATTCAAAAGCGAATACATATGAAACTGGTGGCTTGCGTGCCGTTTTACAGCGAGGTCATTGCGACGAATATAAATTGTATTTTTTTTTA
This sequence comes from Hypena proboscidalis, assembly GCA_905147285.1. Lineage (NCBI taxonomy): Eukaryota > Metazoa > Arthropoda > Insecta > Lepidoptera > Erebidae > Hypena > Hypena proboscidalis. The sequence goes on along the minus strand of LR990128.1, from coordinate 12,808,149 downwards.
TTCAACGTACTAACGCACGGTGTTTCGTTCCAAGCGTGCAGAGTGGCGACGTGGCGGCAACGCTCGTCGCCGTACAACTCCCGCGTGATCCGGACCGGATCACGCGGGAGTTGTACGGCGACGTTGAATAAAAAAAAATACAATTTATATTCGTCGCAATGACCTCGCTGTAAAACGGCACGCAAGCCACCAGTTTCATATGTATTCGCTTTTGAATAATTAAATAGGTTTCAAACCGTTACGTTGTGTTTTAACATTAAGTAACTTTTACCCACGACTTCAAGCTTGGTTTTAGACGGTTTTGCGGTGAATAATCTACTTACTACAGCTATATGAGCTTTCATGCATGTCGTGTAGTTTGGTCGTAAATTGTTACAGACAAGTTGGAATTGTTATTGTTATCATGTTATAACCGGGCTACTTACAATATCTTCGTCAAAAAACCTTTTTTAAGCCACTGGATATTTTATATTTATATGAGTATCTATTATTGATTTCACCATTATTTTGTAATATGACGTGTTTAATTAATTTGAAAGCCATTAATTTAAAACTATATTTTTTGATATAATATTTTCCAAGGTTTACGCGAATGTTATACATGACTAACACTTCAATCAAAGTAAGTGAAATTTAAGTGAAATATCGCGATAAAATCCGTAAAATTGAAGTGTTAGTCATATATTTTTTGAGTTAAAATTTCACGTAAAATATTTCAATTATTAATTATACTACTTGGTGTAATATAATTCATTTAATAATTGATTAAATATTTTTATAAATTAAGGTTAAATCTTACCTTGTAAGGAGAATGGTGGAGGATAGTGCAGGGATGATAAGGCTGCGTGGTTCCCTTGTGGCCGCCCGTCGCGCCCAGCGATAGTACCTGCGAACAATGACGTCACGGCTATTTACGTGCACCAAACAAAGCAACAACCTGCCTTTGAACTTACTCTCCTTTGTATAGCCTTCAGCTAAACCTTTACATATTTATACTCCATGTATGTTTAATAGAGTCAAGTATTTGTATCCAATGTACATAGTGTTTTAAATCGCTAAAAACTACAAAATTACACTACTGTTAACAATGTGTTTGCAACATTTTCAAGTTCATGTTATATAAAATGCGTACGTGCTTAGTTTGTACTCTGGAAATAAGTAGGATGCAAGTTACCAATAGCATTCATTCAGATTATAATAAAACATAACTTAATTTAGAAAATAAACTCATTCTCAAAGCTACAGTTTAAATCTATTGAATTCCAATGGATGAAATATTTGCGTGTTTGCAAACTAGATGGGAGTAAATGTTTTTTTTTAAGGCGAAGAAAGTATTTAAAGTATTATTAAATTGATTAATATGAAGCGCTCAAAATTGGTTGCAATGTTATTTCTTTGAATGAAAATGAAGGGAAACTTGATAAGTATAACGGCATGTGAGTATTGTCGTTTTAGGTGCACGTATACGATATAATTAGTTGCGTTGAATTATATTCTGCTTCATGAATCATTTCTATTAATTGATATGTTACAAGTTCAGTGGTGCGGTTTCTGATGCATTACTTGAAGAATAATAGATGAGTTATAATGTGAATTGGGAGTGGCCCGGTTTCACCGAGTCGCAGGGGTGTGAAATTATTAAATAATCCATTTACTGGTTTGTTCTGCGTGCGTTATTACTATTTAATGGGGTTTCGCCCTAGCTGAAGCGACCCACCTGCTATCGTATCGCAGATTTGAAGGTCATTTGAGTCAAATATTTTTGTTGAAATACGTGCAGGCAGAATTAACATTTTAAACATTGATGAACTTGCTACCCCCAAAAATCATTTAATTCAACATTTCAGCTTTATGTAGCAAACGACTTGAATTATAGACATTAAATGTGTCGTTTCACCTTACATCTTAAATGTAGTAATACTCTTCATCGCAATACATTATCTGGCAAAGAGATAAATGAATTACCTCCTTGCCGATGGCGGGCAACCCGTTGAGACCATTACAGGGTGGTTCGAGGCGAACCACGCTCTTGCGAGAGCCGCGGAAACCGGTGTCGCGCACACGCACTGAGGAACGCCATGTGGAGGGCAGCGGGTCATCGCGCGACCCACGCGCGGAGGCGGTGCGTCGAGAGGTGGTCAGCGCGGCGCCACCGCCGCCGGCGCCGGCGCACGGCGGGGTCACGATCAACGGCACGTCAGGGGGCCCGCGATCCTCCATGCCGCTGCCGCGCCAACGTTCTCACCGGAACCCACCGTACTCCGACGCCTCCAGGTGCTCACATTCCAGCACGGCCCGCTCGTACGCCGACGCCGACTCGAAAAGTGCTATTGCCGTGTTTTGCATAGATGATCGATCTAGTCCCACGCTCACTTGAGACTCTCTCTTCTCCTCTAGTTCGGTAATCGTATTAATAAATTAGTATGGTATTTCAGTAGGTTCTGCATGGTAAAAATGAAAATGACGATAATGTTTACGATGGTATGGTTTTGATTAGGTATTTCATTTTAATAGTAGTACAGTACGAAAATAGGCGAAAGGAAATGTATCTATATCGTATACGACAGTAGTTGAAGTGTATAGAGCACGTCTAATAGGCATACAGCTACGAGCGCCTGAAAGCGGAGAACGAGGCCGGGCCTCATTCAAGACACTGTGTCAATGAGAAGTCGGTTCTTTTCATCTTTTTATGCACATGTTCAATGTGCGCAAGACGTCTGTGGCCGTTGTCGCCGCACGTGAATAATGACTGAGACAGCCAAACTGACATTGAACGCTCTTTTCAAATAACAGTGTCTCATAAAACTTTTCAAATAATTATGGGGTCTCTTTTTGCTTTAAACTGACAAAGTTACTTTATTTAAGCTACTATCAATTGAAGTATGTCTTTTTATATATAAAATTAACAGATATTTTGATTTACAAAGGACTATCTATAATAAAATTCCTTAAGTAATAGAATTGATTGTGATGAATGAAATCATGGTGATTACAAAAGCATATTTGAGTAAAGCTATGCAGCCAACGTAAATAAGCCATGTTTTAAACATAAATATACATATATTTATAATCTGGTAGCAGTTAGGCATCATATTGCTATCTTATTTGTTGATACTGTGAGGCTAAGATAGATACAAGCAACTTCAATCTCGAATGTGTGTTGCTGGAAGAGATTTAATATGGTGAAGATTGCTTGAATCTCACGAAGGCAGTATAGCACTACACGGTGTAAACTAGACTCTTTCGGCATATGTTATTGCATACATGTTTAGTGCTGAGTGCGATATTACGTAGACTACGAGGCCCTTGAGATGCGCTCACAACTAAAGTATGCACATAATTTTCACAGGATACGTGTTATTACATGCCTCATGAAAAGTTTAGTTGATTTGTTTAACGGAGAATTTACGTCTACGCTTTGAAATAACTAGGCTACAACGTTTGCGCTAGTATGAATTCGCTAACAGTGAAAACAGTAGCGATGTCTGTTACAAACTCTTTTCTATAAAAACTATTTGATCTGGTATGCGCATGATGTGTATTGCGAACAAATATTTAATAATTGTAATTGTTTGGGGCATATTTTGTCACTGGTCAAAGAACAAAGAACGTGACGGTCGGGTCTTTTTTGGACAATGTGAGCTTGAGGAAAATATGTCAATTTTGGATATCTTTACAGTCAGATGGTCAGTACAGATAGTATAGAGACATATATTTATTTACCTATATTTAGTATAAATATATAAATGCTAATTGAAAACGTAATTTGTAGAGCGCGTGAGCTAGCCCCTTATTTTTTTTTCAGAAAGTTGTTCAGGGTACTAAACATACTTTTGTTTTTCGCAAATATTTCGAAAACGGTACTTTGTAGAGAAAATGTGTAGGTATTCTATGTAATGAAAACCTAAAAAATAATTCTACAACTTTTATATCACCCTTTTTTGAACAGCATTTACGAACTACATTAGGCGGTAAAGTGTAAAATTAGAAAAACTCCGTTTTTTTTTAATTTACTGATGCCGGCTACTTCTTTTGTGTTATTCAAAATAAAAAGTGTTTTTTATGTCAATCTGGGTCCTAAACAATTTACCTACTAAATTTTATCCACACAGAATGAAGCCGGGTACATCAAATTAAAAAAAAATGGATTTATGAAGTTTTTCACTTTACCCGAATGTGTAGATCGTAAATGGGTCAGATTTCGAAAAAGGTGTTAACTTAAAAGATATAGAATACTTTATGAGCTATTATAATATAGAAGACATGCTATCTGTACAACGCAGCGTTTTCGAAATGTTTGCAAAAAACACAAAAGTGGGTTCTAAAATAACCCTCCCCCCACTCCGGCTCACCTCCTTGGCGCCAGGGCTTTTAGTATGTTTACGCTCTAAGTACCTTGAACAACTTTCTGAAGAAAGGTCTCTTTCTCAGGGGCCAGCTCACTTTAAAAATACTTTTAGGCCAATTTTTTCAGTAGACTAACTTTAAACCTTTAGATATGTAAAAAAATTAAAAGAAGACAAAAAAAAATAATGAAAATGTATTAATAAATTGTGCCATTTTAGTGGCCATTGCGTGTTATGGCTTATTCAAACAGATATACATACATACATATGGTTATATAACAAATAGGTGTGTGTTCAACGATAGCTTGTGTTGAATGTAGTAGCTATAGATGAATCAAAGCTGTACATTACGCCAACAATGAGAGATTTGATGGTTTTGTATTTAGCGCAGCTCAAGCCTACGATCTCTGAGGAATGCTCCCTGAATATGAAGAGTAGGGGGAGGGGCTGCATGCTCTGCATAGTTTTAACAATAGATGTCCCCATACTATGAATACATAGATAGTTACAATACAGCGACCGTAACTTGCGTTACAATGAAGCTTCCAAAGCGAATAGCGCGGCTTTTTTACAAAAATACGATGTAAACGACTAAATAAATACGAAAAGCACTAGGTAACGGCTAGATACCAACTACATAGTCAGAACCAACAAAACCTACAAGAAATTATGAAAGACGAATGACATCGATGATCTTTCATAAAATGTTGTAACATTCGTTCAGTCTAAAAGCATCGATTCAAATGTGATAATGTTGGTGAGCTACCTTCCTTTACTAAGAAGAGAAAAATTTGATAAAAAACGTAGACAAAGAAACCATACCATGGTAGTCATAACTCCAAGCATGGATCGCGTTTTTTCCACAAGGATATCTAAGCAAAGCAAGAACCAATGTAAAGGATATAAAACTCTAAGCTCGTAACCAAACCAAGGAACAATAACACCTCAACAACTGACGCACTGACACTGGGCGAACTAAGCACAGGACGGCACTACACTTGATTATTATTGACTACTAGTCAGCCTAAGCGATGTTTCTTCACTTTTCGGTATACGTGTATAAATTCAACAAAAAATACCTATCGAAGCGCAACAAAATCCGCAAAAGTCGACTGCAAAACGATAATAATAATATGTTTTACTTTTTAATGCAGTCGATCGATTAAGCGCTCGACTTGTTAACGGTATGACGGCCCGTTTTATAGAATATGCGTTTGTAAAGTGTGTCGTGTAGCGGATATACGTTTTAGCTATGGATCGCGGCGTCGTTCTCTGAAGGCGAGTGGCCTAGGAACGATATAAAGATAACAATTCGATGGCAGTGTGAGAAGCGGCAGAGTCCGCAGCGTGGTCGCTGGACGTAAACTCGATGGGGCAATGTATCGGCGCACGCAAGAGGTCGCTGTGCGCGCGTCGAGGCCTGCCTGGCGCCGAGTGGCGGCGAGCGGCGGCGGAGACGGCCGAGCACAGGCGTGACCTCGCACAACCTCCCCTTCTTCCGTCGAATATTTCAGCTGAAAGCGGCGTCGCGCCGTGTGCCGCGTGCCGCCTCGCTGGGTGTACACGACGATGTCGCCGTCGCTTCGTGACATATCGATATTAAGCTCCCAGAACCACACTACTAACTAATAATTTTATTTATTTTATGCTTCTATATAAGGTGTTCGTTTTGGTACTTTGTTTATAAACTTTGAACCATATTTTCATTAAATATTTCAAAATAATGGTGTTTTTACACACGCCATGGCAATGACTTTTCTGTTTTACCACAATACCACAAATATTGTTGACACATCATAATGTCTAGTCAAATTGAATAAAATTATACTATACACATTATATTGAGGTGGGTGATGTCGTCGCTCCCAATTGTCCCACGTTACGAAGATTTATGACACTCATTACAGGTAGTCAAAAGCCGAATACCATAGAAATCGTAATAATAATTATTAAGATTTCTATGCCGAATACCGATAACTGGCTCATCAAAAAATCTTGGTTTGATGACTTATAAATGATGCGGTAATCAAACCAAATAATACATTTTGAGATATTTCACCTCATTGGATTAGTACAAGTATCAAAATTAGGCTAACTTCAAAGGCGCCTGCCAGACTGTTCGTCTACGCTTAGATAACAAAAGAATCGGACAATTTTTATGATATGGTTACTTTTATTGACCGCATGTGGGTGACTGAAGTAAAATATAAAGGATTTTTTTTAAATGTTTTTTATAATTATTTGATTCCATATATCACGTTTGGCATAAAGTAATTTGGCATACTATTTGATTCCGCATAATAGTCATTTTGCATGTTATTGGGTATAATTAACCCTAATATAAAAATAGGTGAGGGTGGGGAGTAGGTATACATGTTTAACTGTTGTCCTATTATTTTAGAAAACATTTTTATTTACAAGTGATGGTACAAATTCGTGAGTAATCATGGTAAAACAAATACTTGGCTAAGTATTTAATTGTAGCAAAGTCAGGCGACGACAAATAGTTGTACAAGAATGGCGTCTTTTTATTCAGTGCTAGGCGGCACTAATTAAAACTTGCTATCTCCTGTGCAAAGTTTCAGTTTTGTTCAATGTTGGTTTTTTGTATGTTTTGTCAAATAGAGCAGATGTACCTATAGATAAAGTAAAGTTTCTAGGCGGCTTCAGAATGAGCTGTGAAAGTGCGCTATCTCAGCCAATCTCACATTTTACTTTCTGCAGATGACAGAGACAGCATGCATTTTTGGCAGCTTGACTATACCATATTTTGTATACTGACGAAAGATGTAATCAATATGTTCTTGTTTCATCGTGATGAGTAATTAGAGTTAACTAATTTTATTTGTTACTTTTTTGATTGAAGAAGATAATGGTATAGAAAAAGAGGACAGAAACTAGGCTTTTAAGAGTACTGAGGCGTATAATACAAAATAATACAGCTATACTATGCGGACTTATTATTTTTGTGAATAATTATAAAACAGGTTTTAGTTACCCCTTACGTCATATAAAAACAGTTTATATCTCACGATTAATACATTAAAATATATGAAAAGTTTTGATTTCTCAAAAGTAATTACGCGATTTAGACCCGTTGTCAAATTTTGTTTTAAAGGTTCGCAATTCGCGAAAGTTTAAAACATATATTTCTCAAAAGTGTTTTTGGTTTACTTGCGTTCACAATTCATTGTGAACTTGTATAATAATATTAATAAAGCTTGTAAATCGTATGATAATAACGAAGAAAATAAGACAATACGTCATTATGACAATACGTAGAGCTTACACTATTCAAATCAAATGCTACGGAGCGTAGACCGTCTACGAACTCGTAGCACTTTTGAAAACTTCGTCTACCCTTTGCAGTGAAAGTGTAGCGATCAATGCCTACGTTTATAAAGGAGTATATCAAAGTGCTACGTCACTGAAGATGGGCGTTAGATTGGCGCGGGCTGGTGAACCTCGCGCGGCGATTTGCACGCGATAGTTCAAGGACTCGAGATAGACACAGCACATATAGATAAACTCCTTTACACTATTACGTAACTAACCTTTCGGATTTACTTGCTAGTGTTGGCATTGATTATGCGAGGATTGCCTTTAAAATTTGACAATACGTACCATATTATATACATACGTAACGCCGGGGCATGTTATTGATTGTCTAATATATAAATGTCAGTAAGTGTAAAACGATTTTAATCTTTAATAAACTTCCTGTATAATTAAAGAAGCGCTTGTACTACTTGGACTTCAAAACTAATTTGAAGGCTTTTCTTTTAGAACGTTGTCTGTATTTGATTAATGATTTGTGATTGTAAGGTAATATAGAGTTTGATTTTAATGAAATTTTTAAAATGATTATTCCCTCATAATTTAATTAATTTGTATTGACATTTGTATTCTGATTGTAACCTAGGTAATATTTTATGATTTATTTTATTAATGTAATTAAGTTATGTAATTTATTAATGTGATTTATTATAATTTTAATTTAAGTGATAAGTTATTTTCCACACAATGATATTGTTATGAAATAAATGAATTGAAATTGAATTGAAATTGAAAAACGAGTAAATATTGTTTCTTGTAAGATTTTCATAAGGTAAATAATCATAAAATACATTTTCCATTTCTTAAGAAACATTGCAAATTTGCATGGTTATTGAACTGAACCCGTCTTAACTTATCTTTAACATGCTAGTTATTGGTTATTTTTTAATTAAACTTTTCCAAGTAATTCCAATAGATTCCAAGTAATATTAACATCACCTTGTCTAGACGTTGTTATTACGATGATGTTAATATCTTGTATAGCTAATGTTGCTTTAATTAAAGTTAGACAACTTTTGTATGAACAGGTTATTCACCGATGTCCATGTTTGAAATAAAATGAAGCAGAGGGGTTTGAAGTGGAAATTGCAAAGTAAGCAAGCAACCTTTAACTCACTTACATAGCAATTTTTAAAATAAGAACAAAAGTTAAGAGTAGAGCTCTTTAATTGTTAATTTAAGTAATTACAGTCAACTCGGGTAACTTTGAATTGCCGTCTAACTTTGAATGAAGTTGTGAAATATATTTCTTAGTTATTAATCAAAAATGTATTTATATATTATTGTAGTAACTGTGTTAAATGAATTGATAATTATGTGTGTAGCAAATGAAAAGTAAAAAAAAATAAGTGGTAAAGTCACAATTTTGCTAATCACCGACTTATCCGTGCTAATGTTGTTAGCAGTGTTTTTTGCTCTGATTTAGAGTCGTCATAAAGGGCCTGTTACAAAATCGGCGAGTAATTGTGACACAATTAAGATTAAAATCAAACACTTTCATCTAAACTTTAAAATACTTGAATATTATAGGATTTTACATCCCACAGAAAATATTATTCAAGGTTACCCCACCCCAACACACATTTAACTTTGAACACGAGTTTTTGGGCAAATTTAGGGTACTTATGATCTATTTTGCTTAAATTTTCTGTGTTAGATAAATAAACCAATTTAAAAGAACACTATTTATGAAATAATATAAAGGGGTAGTGAATATAATAACATTGTAAAGTAAAAAACTGTATAAAACGTTCAAAGTTACCCAACTTGAGGTTATCAAAAATGTTTTAAGGTTTTTCAAGCGATAGACATTCAAATGACATGGGTCGTTTTGTTTTGGTTGGAAAACCTTTAAGTATCTAGGTAACTTTGGTCGAAGCATTAGAAATAAATTAATCATCTTCTATCTTATATACATATATAATTGTTCGCCCGACTTATTGATGCCTCAATGCAGAGCCTGAACCGCGAGACCTAGAATCTAGAAATTTTGCATAAAGGTTTCTTACATGGCAAAATTTATTTATTTATTTTATTGGAACATATAACAGTTATACATTAGGTACATTGCTATTATAAATCTAAAGTATATCTTAAAAAGTAAATGTATACATATATAATTGTTCGCCCGACTTACTGATGCCTCAATGCAGAGCCTGAACCGCGAGACCTAGAATCTAGAAATTTTGCATGAAGCTTCCTTACATGGCAAAGGGGAACACGAGGAAGGGATTTTTGGATATTCCAACCTCAAAAATAACGGTTAAACCACAGATATAGATCTACATAGATAACGCAAGTATCACGATTTGTATTGAAACCAAGCGTGCCGACTTTTTAATACCTATTGTGACGTCACAGCCGAAATTTAGTGACGGGAAATCCAAACCGATTCAAAGACACCGATGCCGCCGATGCCCATCCGCCCAGTACGTTCAACTGGAGCCGTCCGCTATGATTTTCTCTGACAAAAGACGCCCGTGGACTGAAGTTAGCGGCGACCAACCTCGACGCTTGGTCGGGGTTAAGACACGCGAAGTACATGCATTTGCGTTATCTATGTAGATCTATATCTGTGGGTTAAACGGTTGTATGGAAGCCCGTCATTTTTTAAATTAAATGTTACTTAGAACTTAAATAAAATAAATGAATGTATGTATCGGGCTTATTAATTATATTCCCAAGAGGGTGAATGTAGGTGTTTAAGTTAGTAGTTAGAAAATGCAATAGATGGCGTTGTGTACATTTTTTAACTCGCGCTAAACAGAACAGAGTTACGTTTAACGCAGGTAAAACCGCGCGGGTTATCTAGTCAGATGATAATATTAATCAATAGAATCGCACAACACTAAACATTTACACAACAAGTATTTGGAATATTTTTAAGTTTGTTTACCCTTGCTAAATAAGATTTGCTAATTGATATCCCATATCGACCAAATACGAGGGTTACCACTCCTCTATGCTGAAATTATCAATATTATTTTGTCAATATTTGTCATTATATCAACAACTGGGTTATTAAATATCCTTAAAACCCACTTATTACACTTTTCCTGGACTTTTAGAAATAAACATGGCGAACTCTTCCATTAGGAAGTTGTAAGTTTGGAAAAACTGCGCCAGGCCAAGTAAAATGTTCCATTGTTGGTAGATTATAGAGACTTTTAGTTGGCAAGCAATAATTCTACTATTGTATAGAAGAAGAAAAGTATAGATTTCGTTAATTTGCTAAAAGCATGTTAATTGTTTACAAAACGGAAACTTATTAAAAAAAATGTTTAATTTGTATTAATCTTACTTACAAATGAATAATAAGACACCTAACATACAGTATACTTTTTCAAACCTCATTTTGTGGATCAGTACCGAATTCAGAACAATATTTTAAAAATGAAATTCATTTAGGCCTTTCTAAAAAGAATTGTTTATCGATTGAGCTGATGGTTAATGGAAGTCATTATCCTCTCAGAATTAAGTTCCAAAGGCGAGACGAAGCTGTTAGAATTAATTAATGACAACAAGGCCTCGACATCTTTCCTATTCGGTGTCTCGACTAAACCAACACGGAGCTTTAAGTCTTATAACTAGTTTAGGAAATGTTATTATGTTTCGGCTATATCCGAACAGAGTAGTACGTTCCGCTTGTGCCGGGGCCTGACGTACTCGCAATACAAATCCAACTTGGTAGAATTCGATTTATGGTTGACTTTGTACCGCACACGGCACCCTGTACTGCCGTCTAATTTTGTCTATCGTCTGTTTTATTAAAGGATTACATAATCAATTTGATTTGGTGGCTCGGGATGTTCTGAACTTAATGTCAATATTTATGTTTTCAGGCTTACGCGATTTGTGTACATTAGAAATACATGATAATATACGTAATGAGTGCTATCGCGTATGAATTCGCCGCTAGGGTTGCTAGTGTAGCGTGAGGTCACCGAAATGTCAAATGTTACTATTTGCGGGCGGTTATGCGATCATTGATTTTATAAGTGTCTATAGAGGCACAGTTTTTAAGAGCGTTTTGAAGATTAACTTTTGTGTAGTGACAGAGAGCACTTGTGCATAAGGCAGGTAGGAGCACGAGAGACGGACGTATTAATGTCTTTACTTGAAATTAGAACAAAGAACGTGTAAATAAAATCCGTACTTCTAAATAATTTTTGTCATTAAAACGCCCTAAAAAACTGTACCTCTACAAAACATATAAACTCTATGGTTGGGATAAATAAATGTCTGTCAACAAACTTTAACAGACCTTACTCTACAGTGGCGCTAACTGGTGAGACAAAAAACAATAGCCCTCATTGGGTAAAAATATTGTCAAGGATGTTCCAATAGATATACAGCGATTGAGCTAATGGCTAACGGCTATTGGTTTTGTTTGACTGACATGATTTTCGTCACATCACCGTCACCGTCGTGAAATAAGTTTCAATACACTTCGTTCAATAAAGTCCAAACTTTATGTGTGCAAGTTCATCGGTTCCTTATATCTATGTATCTAAAACTAATAATAAATAACTACATAATGCATTTTTTTTTATGATAATTTTGTTTCATTCAAATCAAATCATTTATATCCATGGGTCCCAATGGGCGCTTGAACACGTCAAAACAAACATCAAAATACAAAAAATATAAAATTAAAATAAAACTTAACTAATTATAATTCTTATTGCAATAAAATGATTTGACATCGGCTCTTAGATTGACTTTAATTCAACTTAAAATTTTAAATAAAATCAATCCAAGTACCAGCTCCGATGGGTATTGCATCATGAGTAGAGCTAGCTGGTAAGAAACTCATGTGCTCCATCTTTTCAAATAAATCATACAATATTTGTTTGTTTTTTTGACAGTAATTCTATGTGTAAGTTTTAGCTACTAAAACAACATTGTTCTGAAATTAAAATTGATTTTGGACATTTTAAATCATCAAATATAATTAACTAGCTTCCGCCCGCGGCTCCGCCCGCGTGGTATGTCAATTAAAAGTAGCCTATATGTTAATCCAGACTATAAGCTACATGTGTGCAAAATTTCATCAAAATCGACCCGGTAGTTTTGGCGTGAAAGAGTAACAAACATCCATACATCCATACTCACAAACTTTCGCATTTATAATATTAGTAAGGATAGCGCAAAATGCATCCTTGAACTACTTAGCGATTAAACTCAGCAACAACTCTCTATGATGCATTACTCTGAATCAGTTCGTGTTAAATGTTAATACTGTGCACACAATTAATGCCATACCAACCATTCCAAATAAATTGTTTGCCACAACACAAGTATTTCTCAGAATTCCTTCAGAGGGTGTTATGTCTTTTTACGCATCACGCACTCACGCCCGCAGTCATTAGTAACCGCGTAGTCCGAACTGCGATCATTTGTTTTCAGCTGAGCTGAGCTGAACGAGCGGCTGAGCGGAGAAATAGTGCTATATTAAACAATAGCATAAAATCACCGATCAGCTCAAGTTGTGCGATTGGTTCATATTACTCTCCGTTTCGCCGCTTCGCAACCTCGCTCCGCATCAGTGGACAGGCAGCCTAATAGGATAGATACGTGTCGGCATGCCAACCGTAAAGCTTGCGGCATTCCCGACCGTTTACTGTAATAACTATGGTGAAGTAATATGAGTAGATATATCTCTAGCTAGTCCACATTATTACATTCTTTATAATTGAACAACTGCTATTTATTTCTTTGTTTTGTTTTATTAGAATGTTTGCCATATAATATTTTATTGAAGTCATAATTTTTTATCATTCGACGAGCCTTTGTGCAATTATAGCACAAGGGTTTTAGCTGAATATTAGTATTCAATGCAGGCAGTTGAAATAATGAAAGTACGATTGTATTATTTATTAAAACTTGTTATTGACAAAGTTCTTATAATTATCTCTATATAGAAGATAACTATGAAAACGTATTTCGCGAGGAAGGTAAAAACAAATCATTCAGGTAATAAGCTAGAAAAAATAATTTTTAACAAAAAAAAAAACCGACTTCAAAAAATAGGTAAACTAAAAAGCAAAAAATAAATTTACTTCGCACAAAATAATACGTTTTTTCATTTAGTTAAATAGACATTATTAAATAATAATTTTATAATTCTGAAGTCGGTGCCAAGTAAATCGGATAATTAAGAACTAATATTCAGTCAGAAAATAGTTGTTAGAAAGATTGATATTATCTATACAGAGTTATTGTTTACTTGGCACCGACTTCAGAATTATAAAATAATTATTTAATAATGTCTATTTAACTAAATGAAAAAACGTATTATTTTGTGCGAAGTAAATTTATTTTTTGTTTTTTAGTTTACCTACTTTTTGAAGTCGGTTTTTTTTTTGTTAAAAATTATTTTATTTTACAATTTTAAGTGATGGGTAGACCGAGCAAGAATGTTTCTTGAATGAGGAGACGACGGTTACTTGAGCCGTTGAGGAGTTGTACCTTCCAGCATCAGCTCAGCAACTTAAAATGCAAATATTCAAGTAGTTTTAGGTAATATACGAAAAAAATATAGAAGCCTTTGAAATTTAAGGGGTTACCCATGATTTCTCTAGGATCCCATCATCAAATCATGACCTCATATTATCAATATACATAAGTAATATTAAACGTCTCGCCTCATCTGTGTATAACTTGAACGAATACAGTAAACGGCCTCAAGGAGCCTATATTTAAAGAATTATCCCCGTACTCCTAACCGTTGAGGAGTTGTACCTTCCAGCATCAGCTCAGCAACATAAAATGCTGATTACTAGATGCAAATATCCGAGTAGCTTTAGATAATATACAAAAAACAATATAGAAGCCTTTTAAATTTGAGGGTTGCCCTCGATTTCTCTAGGATCACATCATCAGAACGTGACTGGAAAAAAATGGGACCACATGACAAGTATATCCTTTCAAACAAAAAAATAATTTCTCAAATCGGTCCAGGCGTCTTCGAGTAATCGGCGAACAAACATAAAAAAAAAAAAAAGTACAACCGAATTGAGAACCTCCTCCTTTTTTTGAAGTCGGTTAAAAAATAAGTTGAGTCTGTTTTTGCATCGTATAGCGTAATGTATCTGTTTTACATGATTAAATATGATGATGTAAATTATTTAGATACTAGCCAAAGAATGGTTCGCGTACCGAATTTAAACTATATTATTATTTTAAAGAATAAGTGATGAGAAAATTGCAGGATGCCATTGTATATGAAACATTTAAGTAGGGTCGTTTGTTAAAAATGTACATGTTTTACTTAATGTTCTGAAATTACAGCCAAGCTTGAATAAAACAATAAATTTTAACTTTTTAGGGTGCCGTTCGCGAAATGTGGGCAAATTTAACTTTTATTAAGGGAAATGTATCATTTGCACAAAAAAATATAAAAAATCAGACAAGAACCTGTTTCTAGGATATATATTTTTTATATGAAGTAAATTCAAGACAATTATTGCTACAAAAGAGTGGTGAATTAAGATGCATGATGAGTTACAGTGTGCCCAAAATATTCGTACATAATCGCTGCATAAGGGCCTTATAAGTTCAGTCAAAAGTTCGTTATTTATCAACAGTTGCCCAAACTTTCCTGGCAATAAAGTAGTCGCTGTGTAATAAACCCATCAAAATGAGCTTTGGCAGTAAAAGTGAACTTAAAGAGTCTATAATTACGAAGAAACGTTTTGTTAGGAATCTCGTCCTCAATCATGATATTAAAAAGGTAATAATACTTTTTATTTGCTGAATGTCGTGACGTTTCAAACGCCTTGAACCAATCGTGGTCACGGACAGATTGATGTGGCTTACTGTCGTTAAACTGAAAAGTTGGTTTAGTAAGGTAAGAGAATATGAAGACATAAAGTAGTATAATATTTGTTTTTAGAATACTACTTCAACTAAAAACTTAGAATTCAAGAAAACTGCTCGCAACATAGCTGTAAATACGAAGTCTTTAAGAATTGTTATATATATATAACTATTAATATTTGTTGATATTAGGATAGTTAAACCATTTTATTAGAGGAATTCTCGGTTGTCATAGTAAATATACAGATAAGCGTCGAAGTCGATCATAAAACTTGAAAGTTGTGGATATACCGCGATGCTTCGTGTGATAAATAAAACATGTAACTTTCAAAACGTGGCGAACATTTTAAACTGGCAGTAAATCGAAGCTTTATTTTAGAAATATGTGCATTTCGTAGCTCGACATCTAATATAGAGAAATGTTTCAGTTTGGTAAGTTAAAAAACACACATTGAAATCAGTTTATCTGTTTGTGCGCTTCGATATATACACAGCCAAAAAAACTAAGAGGTACATAGCCTCGTTTAGTTTCTATCACGTAAATCATTTTTAGCAACGTTCAGAAGATTTTTTTGTAGTACTTACATAGGACAGGTCTAGTTAGTGTCTTCAATGCAGTTACTTTTCCAGGTCGTGCGTGTCTTTCTAGCGAATGGCATCAAAATAACAAAGCCGCCAAAAAAATATTTACGTGGTTATAACTTAAACAATAATATGCTTATTGATCAAAGTACAACTTTTTGTTAATCATCTGATGTTAAAATTGATTTGGAATATCTTTGCCTCGGATGCAATATTTATACAATAAAATATTAACCGCCAGCTCTTACGATTTTGTCTCTTATCGAGATTGTCTTTGTTTGTTTAAGAGTCCCTGTGTTTGAATGCCCCTGTCGAATTTCAAACATTTAATTTAAACAAGAAACCTTTGCTCTATCGACTAGTTTGTATAATGCAATTTAAAATTCAAAACATTATGGAGCTCGGTCTGCACATAAAGATAACAAAGAGATTCAATTAGAAATATTGAAGGACTAGCTGGAACGATACCAGAAATTTACTTGCACAATCAGTTTGTCCAAACTGTTTCTGAAAATTTCAAATGTGTAATAATTTATAAAATAACTTATTCATCTCTGTTATTTATTAATCTTCATACATCTCATACGGTTTGATCAAGAACAAAATTACGTGACCAAACTATTGTATCTAACTTTTTCAATTTTCGCTTTGAGAATTATTATATATTTTCCTCATTGAAATCCTGACAGAACTTATCAATTTCAAACAGATTTCAGAATCAACACAGATTGATATTTGGAAAATACTACTCGTTGCAGTTTATTGTTTGTCACCTACATAGACAAAGTTCCTAAAATATTTATAAAATTTATGTCACTGTTAAATTGTGTCATATTTCATTATACTAATACAGGTCGGACTGCTATGAGTACAAATAAATAAGCACATTAGAAATAACATGTTTTAATTGCGTCATCGTTATCGTCCCACAAAAATAGAAAGCTAGAGGCACAAACTAGCAGTTTTATAATGGCGTAGATTACAACGAAAATAAAAACTAATTCTGTCAAATTTGCAGTAGCTTAATAAAAATATTTCTGTATTTATTTTGTTAATTTTCACAGACATGTTATATTACTCTTGAAACTCGAAGTTAACAATAACTTAGCATAGTGTTTTAATCTTTTTTCAGCGCAATTTTTTGTCGTACAAACTTAAGCAACTTTTTGTTATTTACAGAAAGAAAAATTTATACGTAATTTCATCATATTTCTAGGAAATTCATGCATATTAGATGTAACGGATGATTAACGTATATAGTTACCATCAATGTATGCACAAATCGATAAGATTGTCGGTTTCCACGTAGTTTGTACTCCCAGGAGATAAGTATGTGAAGTGAAGTGTTACGATCAGACTATCTCTCTAATAACCAATTAATAAGATCCCAGTGGCCTCGCAAATTCGGGAACAACCTATACTGTTATGTACATTATTAATAAATATGTGGCGCTTGTTGTTGTTCCGAACTTCTCGAAACATGTAATATAGAAAAGATGGGGTGAGATTTTAGAAATATGAAGATGGTTAATGCCAATTTATATTTTACAGCACAAATTTATTATTTTTTATTAATATTGTTATGTATTGATATCAATTGATCAATTCTGCCTTGCCACGTGTATGAAATACTTTAATGATATGAAATACTTAACACTCGTATTTCCCAAAAAATATCATAATTTTAAACACAGTGCGAAATATGAAACGGTAGATAAGCTTTGTACGTAACTCCACACTCCAAATATGTGGGGACACGTAAAACTTAAGTATGTCACTTTTGGAGCAAGTGTTCCCTTTTGTAGGCACAAGGAGGGCAGGAAGGAACTAATTAAAGCCACTCGAAGTCGGAACACATTTTTGCTTTTATGCTTTTCAGAAAGGCTTGCTTGAACCGCTGTTATTTGTTTTCCGCATACGTTTTGAAAGCCTCGCGATTCTGAAGCATTGCAACGAGGTTTTGTTCAGAATTGAATGTTTTTTTGTTTACGTGAAAAACAAAAATCCTTTTTTGCTAGTTCTTTGTGGTGTAATAAGTAAAACATTGTTGTGTTAATATAATTGTAAATATTATTAAGTGGTAATTTGACGTATTGCAGTTTTTTTTAGATATTCGGATTTAAACTTTATTAACAAAGTTTAAAAGACTACAAATCATAAAAATATGTAAACCTAAGAATAGTCTTTAGTTAATAAATGATTCGTCTTTTTACGTTTACTTAAATACTAATGTACTAATTTAATTAAGATTTTTGCGTTTACTTGTACAAGTGCTTTAATAAGTCGACAAAAATATTTGTGAGCTTTATGTACCGTCGAGCTACATTTTGTTTTTATCTTTTACAATTTCCTTTTATCTTACAGTACTTAGTGTTTCCCCAGGGAGGAGTACAGCGGACGGTGTCATCATTGTTGCCGTTGTGGCGAGCAGCGGAATTGCATTACACACTGTACGGTACTGGAGCAGACCGGCTATGATGACCAATTCTACTGATATTGGCATAAATTATTTTCCACTTATGAATAATTCCTTCATATTTAAGGCAATTTTGGAACCATATATCCTTTGATTATATATACCTATAGATACCGCCTCATCAACGCTAAATTGTCCAAAAATTTAGTCCGTAAAGTACGTGATAAATACAAAAACCGCTGTCAGTGTCAATTATCACCTCAAACAATTAGGTCCTTTGATTATAATATAATATCTACATCTATCTACACTCGTGACATGGTTATAATTATCCTATTTAATCTTATGTAGTTATGGTCTTCATAACATAACATTACGCCAGAAGCGTATGGCAGAGGTACAACAACCACATATCACTTTTATGTTCAGATCCCATTTCTATCACATGGGATCTAAAATAGGATAAGAATATCCTGGCGATGTTAGAATTACCTGGCGTAAAAATTTCAAATAAAACTTGTTTAACCCGGGTATCGATAGCAAGACCTCAGGTTAAGCGGCCGCGTCCACTATCACTAGCCTACAGAGATGAAATAATATTCTAAATAACATTGAATGAAATAAATGCAGTTATAATTTTACATTACAACTCTACATTAAAATTAATGTTACGTGTAAGTATTACACTAGACTACTCATAAGCTGCTGAAATCTCGTACGTGCCTAAGGTCAATTCGGTTATTACTTCGACCGCTATGCCCTATAAAACTTTAATTTTATTCAGTTATATCTAATTTATAAAAGGTGAAGCAAAATTAAAATTGTATTTATCATCGAGTTTCTAGCAAAATGTTCGCCTGTGCTGTTAATATCGGTACATAATGAATGAAGTGTCCATAAGGCTGTCGGCGCATTTATTTATAGCTATGTTGGAGACCTGAACTAATTTGGAAAATGGTTTTTATATTAAATTGTGTTTAGCTATAGGTTTTGCGGATATTATCATTTGATTAGAATACGCTGTGATATGATAAACCGAACGTTTTTTATAGACAGTCGTGGTCTCATACGTTTGTTAATATTTGATGTGTATTTAATGTGGATTTGTAAAAACTAGATAAAGTCTTGAAAACATAACAATATAAGACTCTTCATAAATAATTATTTTATGAATTTGAATTTATTTTTAGAACGTTGATTTGCCCAAATTACATTTTCAATACATACCTACCATTTTAAGTCGTTATAGTGCATGTTGCTGCTTGGAATGTAATAGTTAAAATGATTTTACAACTAAATATTTTGTAAAATAATCTCAGTAATTTTAATTAAAATAGACGGAGTCGTTGCTTTCAAGAACAAAGAAATAGAACGCAACGTAGCGTGGAAACACCATGGAAACACGATGAAAATTCATAAAGCTGTTTTCGTACACCTAACGCCATCTGTAGATCGCAGGCATGACAGGCAGTTTAATTTGATCAAATATTCAGTAAGCGCTGCTTACATTATGTCGAGCTGTCTGCTTTGAGAAATCTCACTAACATACATCTTGGTGGCGAGAGTTCCCTCTAAACTGTCTGATGTGAAAAGCTTTTAACACGTCGTTTCATCAACCTATATCTATTTGATAATGCCGGAATGCTGTTACAATCATTTTCTAAATTGCGTCTATCAAGTTGCATATTTGTTACAGTTAGACCTAGTTTCAGAGGTGTTAGATAAACACACACATAAATGAAAGTGACAGCTGTGTTCTTTGTTTTTGAGTGTAACTTGTGTCAAGTTTATAACCGCCCAAATGCAAGAGCTGTGTCAGGAATTAAGATATTATTTTATACTAGCTGACCCGGCAAACTTCGTAACGCCTTAGCGTAAATTTGATGCACTACTTTATTTTGTATAGCTGACCTATCTTATGTATGCGTACCTATTCAATTTGAACTGGAATCTATAATATCCTCCATATAAAAATGAATACCTATTTCCCTGGTCTCGTCATACCTGAGAAGGACTTGACTAATTTTATTAAATAAAAAACAAAATATATATTTTCATAATAGTGTTCATTCCGTAGGGTTCAATAATTTCACTTATATTTTTACAGAAAATTTATTACTATATATTTAATTTATTTTGTTTTTTCCCTTTTTTTTTTTGTTTTTTTTTCCCTAAGAACCTATTTTTTTTTGTAGTTTTCTAGTACAGAGTATTAGAAAACCACAAAAAAAAAATCAGCCAAATCGGTCAAGCCCTTTTCATGCTATGTCGTGACAACGGAAAACGGGTTTCATTTTTATATTTTTTGTTCCGTAACAACCTTGTACAGAGTATTAGAAAACTACAAAAAAAAAAAATCAGCCAAATCGGTCAAGCCGTTTTCATGCTATGTCGTGACAACGGAAAACGGGTTTCATTTTTATATATATAGATAAACTAATACTTTAAGGTGCTTCCAGGCCGGTGTGCACACGCCTGTATATGTGCCTGTGATTCGATTATGAGCATTCCTGCCTCTCTGACTGTTGATTGTTTGGCTATATTAAAACATTCTATTGAATAATGTTTTAAATTTGGATTCGTATAATTAAAGGATGTGCTCTTTGTAATGGCCTCCCACAACGGTGTAATATTCGAATCTGTAACGTTACATTACAAGCGACTGAACGTCAGATTGGACTGTCAAATCGTTCACAAATCGAGGGCATTTGTAGGCATTTGTATTTCAAAATGTACTGATTCCGTGACGTACAAGCACTTTTCTTTAGAATCCATATATGCACACTGACATTTGCATGGACACCGATGAATATATCTTTATGTCTTTCTCTCCAAAGTATAAAAGAAATAGTTTAGGTAGATTTCTAGTTATGTATTAAGTTTGTTGTTCTTTTGTATTTTTCTAGCCAAAAAACAAGACAATTTTTTTATGCATGTATTTATACATAAATTTATGTTTCAGTATATACTTATATTATTCTTTTGTGTATTGTACCTATTTATTTTTATTTTTCTAAGAACTGTTTAATTAATGTTATGTTACTTTACCTGTTTTCTGTTTGTGTCGCAAACCGTGGTGGCAGTTTTGCAGTTTTGGCAGTTTTGCAGAAATGTAACTTTTAGTCTTTAATAAACTTTAAGACTCCACAGCATTAAAAATGAGCCACCACTGTTTTCTTATTATTGTTTTTAATGCTATGTAAGATTATCCATTTTCTTGCTTTTAAAATATTGTTATGTTCCATCTTCTATATAATAGAATAAATAGAGATATATACATATATGATAACATGAAATTAAACTTAAAATTACGGACTGGATCAAACCACTTACCTATGAAGACACTGAGGCGTTGCTAAAATAAAACATAACCAATACACACATACACACGCACACACACACACACACACACACACACACACACACACACACACACACACACACACATAATTTATACTTATTTATAATTTATAATAATTAAAACTGTATAGCCACGAATGAGCGGAGTCTTCTACCACAGGCTTTTGTAGCTTAAAAGGAGACTCCAATCAATTATTGTTACCCTCGATTTTTATTGAAATAAAAGATATTTTTCATTTTTTTTTTCATCTAGGTACTATCCTTCATCTGATAACTCCGCGCTGTGGGGACAGACTATAAAGTACAAAGCTCGCGTCGGTACTTGCAACTACTTATTTATTTTATACATAATTTGTTAGTCTCCAATAAGTAAGTGACGTGACTTGCAATCATGTCGTAAATATCTGGATCGATATATTATGCTAAAAGTCTTAGCTCTTTTGCTTTGCTGTTTTCTTAAAGAAATTATAGGTACGCTGATTTTTTGTGCACATATTTGTGCAGGTACTTGTATGTGCAGCCTTGTGGAATTTAGTTAGTTTCTATTTAAATAAAAATTAAATTGGTTTTTGGTTCGTCAAAATTAATAAAACAATTCTTTTCATATTACTAAAGGCGCAAATTTAATTAACCCTGCTAAGCCGAAAATTAAAGTAGCAGAGGTAAAAACGAGCTCTTTTTAATGAGGTCCTAATTATAAATCGTCATCTAAAATTAATGAGACGGAACGCTTTGGGAAGTTCCGTCATTAATATACATTACCGACGACGGGAGAGGAGGAAACTTGTTATACAGCATAACAGTTATTTTTATGCTCGACTACCTGAATATTATATTGTAAATTAAATCTGTAGGTAATGGATTAAATTAGTGGCTTATCTAAATCAATAACCTTGCTATTAACTTTTGGAATAATTTAAGAGGTCAATATTATATTAATCTTTTAATAAGGTTTGTATTGCTTGCACTACAGGAAGTAGAGATTTATAATATCAGGGTATGCTCTTTTAAGTTTCCTCTAGAAAATATACAAAAATCAGCTATCTAAGTTCATTTTGATTTATTGAATACCAGGCAATTCACGCATATTTACCTTGAACTATTTTAATCACAAACTTAAAGTTAGGTAACTATTTATTAGATTAAGGCCTATTTTTAAAAAGTGATATGATATAAACAAAATTAAATCTATACAAAACAATCAGGCTTTTATCTCACAGGGGTAGGTATTGACGATGGGACGCCATGTGCTACGTAAATTACGTCTGTCAAAGAAGTTCCAAATAGAAGACCATGGACTTATACAGAACTATCAATACTGGCCATAATTCTATAAAAACATTATTCTTATTTACATGATCAAACTCAAAATGATGTAAATTTAATAAAATTTATCGCGTAGATTATAAAGTGTTGGATTTAAATTACGTTGTGTCTAGCCGTCACGATAAACTTTGAGCGCCATTGACTGCGTAGAAACAGGAAAAAAAAAACAAGTTTTGCTTGCTGATGAGATTTTGGTTTGTTTATGGTGCTTAAAATATAGAACTTTAAAAAACTTCATAATGCAATAAAAACTAAGTGAAATTTTTAAATCTAACTAACAGGTTCCATCCAAACTAAAGTTTCTGCGATGAGACGTGTTCATCTAAAAACTCTTTAGCTTGCTAATATGATATAAAACATTAATATATTTAATACGAAAATTTGTGAGGATGTCTGGATGTCTGTTACTATCTTACGCAAAAACTACTAATCTGGTTTTGATAAAATTATGCAGTTTATAACTTAGATTAATTAATATATAGACTACAGTTTATTGACCTACCATGCGGGCAAAAGCTAGGTGCTATTTTAAGTACAGCCATACCGTCAAGTAGATAGTAAGGCTATATGTACACATGTTTATTTGTCGAAGGGCGTAGTTCTTGCTGAATTATGCATGAATAGTACACAGTTAGCAGCAGTCTCTGCTAATCGGTAGTTCATAAAATATTAGTCAAAGGCATTCTTTGCTGACAGCAACGTTTGAAAGAGCAGTATTTATTTAATAAATGACTGTACTGTATAAAAACATACCAATAGAAAGGCTTACCTAGTGAATGGCGACGAAAAATGATTATTTTAACAATAGGCATATTATTATCGATAGCTGTCACTTTACCCTCAAAACTTTTTCTATTTTAGTGAAAATTTAATTTACTTAGAATTTTTTTTCATGCTGTAAAAGTTTACCAGGATGGTTGTTCAAATTCAAATTCAAATTCAAATCATTTATTTTCATAGGCCCCAGGAGGCGCTTGAACACGTCAACACATTACAAAAACTGATATAAAAATAAATCATAAATAATACTAAATTATACTAATTACAATGATTTGAATAACCGGGGCTCAGATTAATTTTAATCAAACTGTTTAGAATCGAATTAAAATCAATCCAAGGTTCAATCGAATTAAAATCAAGTTCGGTTATTTACTACTATATTTTGCTATTAATATTTAATGGGTTTGATTGAATTAGGCACATAGAAAGTTTAAAGGTTATCAGACTAATACAAAGGTTACTTTTCACTGACGTTTCTTGAGTGACGAAATTTGTATGATCACATGATTGATGGTTATACCGAAATACTTTTGATGCTCAAAATTGTTTAATTGATTGTACAATGGCTTTACCTTCAGGCTGCTTCATTATAAATTCAGCGTCAGTGTCCTAAATATACGGCAGTTGGCGCAACACGGTTCTGATATTAAACGACCCAAATACCTACACGACAATACTACAATAGGTATGACATCACGCCGTGCTACACTGATTACACTGAATAATAAATACTGAAACGCTTAAACTTGTGCTCAAGTTGAGAATATACGAAAAGTATTTTTTTTAATTAAAAAGCAGGGACAAACAAAGGAGGAAAGATGCAAAAGTAAGTTAAGAATCTCCAAGAAACGGCTCCCGTCTGAATTGAACAGAAATGTCGACCTCGGCAAGTAAGTGCTCTTCTAATTCTAAGAATTATCTACAAAAGCAAGTTTATTTTGGGGTGAATGGCGACTATTGTTTAGGAGTTTAAAGATTTTAAAGAAGTATCGTTGTCTCACTTCTATCTACCAGGTACCACTTGGACCATAAGCTTGGCCGGTCTAATCATATCTAATAGATTGTTGGCTATTTTCTTTTGTATAAAGATTAGGTGTTGCAATAACTTAAATAAAATATACCAACAATAAAATTTTGTTTCTTTTACAACACCTATTCATACAAAGGATAAAAAACTAAAATACTATATAACACAATGCAAAGGAATAAACATTTTGATTTATTATTTGAAAATATGTTGCACATGAGCTTCTCATATGCCCTTCTCCATTATGCAATACCTAAGCTATTGGAGCCGTTACTTAGATTGATCTGAATTTGAACCTTAACGGTTCGATTAAGATTGATATAAGCTTTGGTAATTCAAAGCATATTATTTTGTTAAGTATATTTTTTTTGTAATCATAATGTTTGCTGACGTGTTTAAGCGCCCCTTGGGGCTTATGAAAATAAATGGTTTGAGTTTAAAGTTGTAACAAAGATACTATTACTCACGGAATAAAATGCATTATCCTCATGATGTTCATATCCTACGAAGTATCAGAAAACATGAATGACATCTGCATATTACATATAAATACTTTCAGTGGATTTACGATATAAAATAGTTAAATATTTATTTTTAAGATAATAAATGTACAAATGTTAGTGATGTGCGGCTACAAAAGTGGTCAAATAATCGGCTTACGACTAGTCGGCCACTTTTATAGCCGCCGTCTAGTCGGCGTTACTATAAATGCCAGTGATCTAGAACTAGAAGTGCTACATAACTTATGCCCTTTTGAAAGTAGTCGGCCATTCCACCACCGTCTAATCGGCCGTCTAAAAGCCATAGTCAAGAGATAGGCCGATATCTAATAAATATGTACCTATTGACTACATTGATTGGTCTTAAAATAAAAAGGGCTGGATGAACAAAAATAATTTTCCCTCATTAGATTGATGATTATATCATAGCTATAGTTAAATTTGATTGCATTCATAGCAGATAACTAGATGTTTTAATAAATACAGATTTTTCCATATTGACGTACAACGTACGACAAACGAATTGCCTTTCGTAACGTACATTCACATCGGATAAGATTCAAGTAATAATATCAGAAATGTAATTTCAACTTTCAGGAAATAATCTGTGGATAGAATGGAGTTCACAAACATTCCAATTTACTTCAAACATCTACGAGTAGAAGTTAGAATTCAGAGAATAGGGAGCAGTGCAAAATTTATATGACCTGGGGATAGGGTTGCCAACCGTACTCTAAAATAGAGTATTGTACTCTATATCATGTAAGCGTACTCTATAATCTATAACACTAATAGAGTACGCTAAAATACTCTTTTTTACACATTCTTACTTGTTATATAATCGTATGCAAAAACCCATTATCAAAACCAAAAAAAAAACAATTATTTACTGTTAAAAAATTGGTATGCGCTGCAAAAAGTACAAGAAAATACCTTTCTAAAAATTTTACATAAATGATACTCTTTTTTTTTAAAAGTCCATACTCTTTTTTACCTCCTTTGAAATCAGATATACTCTTTTTCTTCTGAAAAAAGTTGGCAACCCTACCTGTGGATGACATAAGTAAAGCTCTTTGTAGACATTGGATAAGACACGCCACGGGAACGGAACACATGCCGTACAAAGTGGATCCATGATCTATTGCCCATATGAGTGTCAGTGTAAGTATTTATCGCGTAATTAGAGTCACTTGTCTTAATTAGAATAATTTCAGTAATGGACATAACAACCATGCAAGGTAGATAATAATTTGATATACAAAAACTACATGTTGTTTCGGCTTGCTGTTTACCTTCCGACAAGGAGGTTAAACAGCA
The DNA here is from genome assembly GCA_905147285.1 of Hypena proboscidalis. NCBI lineage: Eukaryota > Metazoa > Arthropoda > Insecta > Lepidoptera > Erebidae > Hypena > Hypena proboscidalis. The sequence continues at coordinate 12,781,338 of LR990128.1, read as the reverse complement.
TTAAATTCGAGCATATTTACAGTAAATTCGAGAAAAATGAATTTAGGTTACACAAAGGAAATATATTATTATTATTTTAATGTAGAGCTGCTCGTTGCAAACAGTTTAAAATGAAGCAAAAAAACAAGCAACACGGTTGCTGTACGAAAATTACATTTGCATGTGGGAATGCCAAAAGTAAGTAGATTTACTAAAATTTATCCCTCACTTAACGAAAAGACTAAATAAATATCTAAAATTCATTGGGACACATATTTGTTTTTGATGACACAACAACAATAAAAAATGCGTGTACATTAATTAATTTCCTACAGTTTTTCTAGGAAATAAAAAAAAATATAGTGGTTCTAGTGATCGAGATATCTCTGGAACAGCAAAAGTGTGAGTACTGTATAAGTTTCCTAATACAATTTTAAATTTTCTTACAGGGAGAGGTGAAAAACAGTATATGGCAAAGCTCGTAAGGATTTGATTTTTCGTTATCTTTGTGGTTTTAATAACTTGCATTGCTCGGTAGTCTACAATAGAATCAAATTCTAGACTACTTCTGAAGCTCGTGATCAAAAACCACATTCAAACGAAATATCTAACTTTTCTCACTTGTACCATTAATAACTATTATGGAGTTATTATTGATTCTTCTTTTGTTTTACGGCGATCGCAATATGTATAATTCCTGTGTCGTGTGGGTTTTCACAAACACACATTTCACACACACTATAGGCTGACCGTTTAACTGAGTCCTCGCCTGCGCGGTACAGGGGCGCGGGGGTATGACGACAAAGGGGACTGAAACAGGTGCGGGCGGTGGGAGGCCCTTAATGAAATATACAGGAGATGAAATGCACCAAGATATTTTCTAAGATATGTGACATCATCGGAAAAAAGAAATAGTGATTTATCAAATTTAATGAAACATAGTTAAGAAGATACAAAAGTTTAATGAACTTATGTACGTAAATAAAATAATTGGGAATAAACTATTATACTTGTAATATTTTTAAAGCAAATTTTAGCTTTGCTATGCCTTTTTGTAATTTATAAAATATTAAAGTTGAAAAATTAAGAATCCAGCAGGACTCGAACCTGCACCCCCTGGGTATACGCCCCAAGTGCTTTGCCAATTCAGCTATGGATTCGTATGCTGCCGGACTCGAAATTTCTCAACTCTTTTTGTGCCAGCTTTTAGCTAGACGAACCTTATTTGGTTTTAGCGCCATCTATGTGATGCGATAAGTCACTATTCACATACTGTAAGTTTGAATTAAGATCAACACTGTTACTGTCAAGAGATGACGCATTTTTATCAAATACTTGTAATATTTTTAAAGCAAATTTTAGCTTTGCTATGCCTTTTTGTAATTTATAAAATATTAAAGTTGAAAAATTAAGAATCCAGCAGGACTCGAACCTGCGCCCCCTGGGTATACGCCCCAAGTGCTTTGCCAATTCAGCTATGGATTCGTATGCTGCCGGACTCGAAATTTCTCAACTCTTTTTGTGCCAGCTTTTAGCTAGACGATCCTTATTTGGTTTTAGCGCCATCTATGTGATGCGATAAGTCACTATTCACATACTGTAAGTTTGAATTAAGATCAACACTGTTACTGTCAAGAGATGACGCATTTTTATCAAATACTTGTAATATTTTTAAAGCAAATTTTAGCTTTGCTATGCCTTTTTGTAATTTATAAAATATTAAAGTTGAAAAATTAAGAATCCAGCAGGACTCGAACCTGCACCCCCTGGGTATACGCCCCAAGTGCTTTGCCAATTCAGCTATGGATTCGTATGCTGCCGGACTCGAAATTTCTCAACTCTTTTTGTGCCAGCTTTTAGCTAGACGAACCTTATTTGGTTTTAGCGCCATCTATGTGATGCGATAAGTCACTATTCACATACTGTAAGTTTGAATTAAGATCAACACTGTTACTGTCAAGAGATGACGTAATTTTATCAAATACTTGTAATATTTTTAAAGCAAATTTTAGCTTTGCTATGCCTTTTTGTAATTTATAAAACCAAATAAGGTTCGTCTAGCTAAAAGCTGGCACAAAAAGAGTTGAGAAATTTCGAGTCCGGCAGCATACGAATCCATAGCTGAATTGGCAAAGCACTTGGGGCGTATACCCAGGGGGTGCAGGTTCGAGTCCTGCTGGATTCTTAATTTTTCAACTTTAATATTTTATAAACTATTATACTATTTGTTATCTAAACATATAATTAAATCGTAAGAAAGTCAAAACTTTTTTTTGGGTCCAGTTTCTTTTTTCTAAAATATTCGTATACGTTAAAAGCCATTTGCTTGCACTGACTGTTTACTTTATGTCCTAAGATTTTTCGATTCATCTTGAGATAGTTATTACATGTGTACCTCTCACAAGGTGTCTGCAACAGTCAACACATGCGATCGCAATCCGTGTAGCGAACGAAATGAACAATTACAAAAATTTGCCCACCGCCCGCACATGTTTCAGTCCCCTTTGTCGTCGTACCCCCGCGCCCCTGTACCGCGCAGGCGAGGACTCAGTTAAACGGTCAGCCTATAGACGCACCCAGAAGGAATACAACAGAAGTCGTGGATAGAAGGTGGATTTTATACGTAAGATTTCTGATGTGTTATGACATGACTAAACTCTAATCCTGTTCAACGTGGGTAGACTTGGCAATGTGGGTAGAGGTATATGCTATTATTTTATAACATAACATCACGCCTATATTACCCAGAAGGGTGTGGCAGAGGTGTACAATACCTTCATTTTACATATTATGTCTAGGTCCTACGGGATAGGGGGTGAGCCTATCGTTATCCACCGGGAACTATTCCAACTCCGTGCTGCTCTTCCAACTTTGCCTGACCCGGGCATCGACCCGAGACCTCGCGGTGAGGGGCGCATACGCTAACCACGAGACCATCAAGGCAGTATTCAGTATTTCTAGAACTACTGCTATTATTATAATATAGTATATATGACCCTTGACTTTTGGTAGTACAACACCCTTTAATTACACAGTTACTGTTATATTTAAGGGGGTCTATTGTGAATGGCGTCAGGGCCGACAGATTCCAGTTACGTGATAAGGTCTTAAAATTAAATTACCGTGACCCTTTAAATTACCAACACGGGAGGCAAAATACCGTAGCCCTTCAATGTATCTACGCAATATTTTCAAAGAATGTTTAGTTACCAAATACCTTGGACTACCTTGGACAAGCACCTTAGCAAATTAGAATGACTGCATGATTAACTAATGTCTGTAAAACTTTTCATGAGGCCTTCTAAGTTGAAGGTGTATGTAATACACGAAACTTAAAGCTGAATAATGTAAATATAAGGCCTTAATTTCACACCCGAGACTAATTTGTAGTAATATTTCATAGCTACATTTGGTATATTTGCAAGCACCTTCAACCTAAAAGCCATTATATTAACATTAACGGGCGCTCGAAAATTTGCAAATTAGGTAAAGATATAAAAGGTATATTGTGCTAGTAATATCACAGGTAAATGTAAAACGATGATAATCATTTATCTCTCGAGCGGATTATGCCGATAAAGCTGTGATTATTTGCCAACAACGGATATTAGATATCGATAAGTGTTGAGGACTTGGCTAGATTTGGCAAGGTCGCTTGGATGTCGCTTGGATGATCTTTATGTAAAGTTATACAATAATTTATTAAACTGAGAATGCACTTGTAAAATTGACATGTTGGCCAGGTAACTAGTACCTAACGTATTTTACAAGAGACTGTAAGTATAACTGTAAGTATAACTGTATTGTATTACGTTAAAGGACACTATTATAAGCAAGAAATTTGCAATATTTTGCAGTTTGTATGGGTTGCGTTTAAAGAGATAGGTATTTTACTTTTATCCTCCTCTTTTGTATGGTTACGGTTGTCATTTATTAACCTGACTGTACGCTGGTAGTAGTTTAAAAATAGAAAATACTCTTGCGATAAAAAAACAGTGGTCACCTTCATCATGGCATGTAAAACATTAAGCGGAAGCTAAGAACAAAGTTTATGGTCTTTCCGATCAGTAAGTTCCTTCACCACGTGGTACAGTTTTATAATTATGTATTTAAGTTCACTAAGTACACCTAGATTGTTGATAAGCTGTTAAAATTATATAACTCTTAGGGAGTGCCAGCAAAATGTCATGTTTCACGCTATATGCATTCATTGTGCTCATTACTGAGACATAAAATATTCTCCCCTCCGTAATTTTCTGCTTTTAGCGGCGCAGTTAGGATAACAGCTGTTATGAATTGGAGAAAAATCAAATTCGTGCTTTTAGTTTTAACGTAAAAAGGGTTGGGTTATTGCTTTCCTACGTGTCTTTGTAAAATTGTTTGATCATAACATTTACTCGCACTTATTGGTTTATGGTATCAACTCTATAATCTCAAACTAATCAACGATATCGTTACACAAATATCTTAGGTAGATGTTTTCTATAAACAAAATATACAACTAAACCTTCTTTACTAGTTAACATGCAGGCAATGCACGTTTTAATTTCTGAAGAATATGATGCGTTAATATTACTCTATTAAATTTAACCTGCAATAAGTCGTCTTCACCCTTAGTCCTAAATATGGTGATGGCAACTGGCGACCCGTTAACCCGGTTCAAACCGTAAGGGTCAAATTTATAGGTATTTACATCAAGATTGATGAGATGGTAGGCTGGCCCCCGCCACATTTGCTATGGTAATTTAAACTTTATGTAATTTTCAGGGTTGCGGTTACCTGTAATGAGTGTTAATATTTGCCTGATGTATTTCACGAATAATGAATGAGGTAAGACAATTTCTTTGTCATCTTAATTAACAAATTCACACACTAACGTCCACGATATTCCAGATACATATTTCAATTTCTCTGAGGATTTAGTGAATATAGTACATACAAAATTTCTCAAGGGATTTATTTCAATTTACTCTGACTTATGCGAATAAACAAATTAAAAATAAGTACAGCTTGATCTTTTTGTTAGTAAACGTATTTCACAGAGTAAACGAATTATTACACTATTCGTTTAAACATCACATAGCCAGTAATTTACTATAACTTCTGAGGAGTGTTACGATTTACAAACAAAATCTTTTTCCATTAATCATTTTTACTCCTTGCCAAGGACGCGTGCCTAATGATATTTTGCCTTGCTACCAGTCGAAGGCATATAACTACTCTATTGTATGTAAAATGTTTTTGTAAAGCTAAATGTATTATTATTATTGAGAATACGGGTTACTCACGTTACTTTAGCCGGGATATGCCGACTAGTTTCGAATCTAGTACGTAGATTCATCAACTGGGCTATTATTAGCGTGTCGTCGCCTCCGTGTAAGTAAAAGTAACGTGAGTAGCCCGTATTCTCAATAATAATGTCTTCACCTCACGTCGTCGGTTAAAATAATACTATATGTACTAGTTATTTTTTATTATGTTTATGTGCCTGTTAGTTTAACCGAGATGAGCAGATATTAGAACGAAAATTTCTACATTTATATTTTGCATTAATCATTCCACATATTATGCTCGTTTATTTCCTTATAAAACCTTAGTGCTAGATTTGTGTACCAGGTACCTGTCTCCAGAAAAACTACTAGAAAATTTAATAATGTCATATGAAACAAATCTCTGCATTAATAAAAAAGTTATGGATTATCTGTGGGCAAAGGCTGCAAGCATATTTTGTGTCCAATCAACATAACCGAATTATGTTTAACTTGCTTTATATACGTAATATGGTTAACAAATTTTGTTGGAATTTGCATCGAGGATGTTGAAAGTTCTGTGACTGTATAAACTGCATTGCGCTTGCTACATAGAGTTAGTTACTATTTATCAAGGGAGATTTATCTACATAACATAACATCACGCCTATAATAGAGTGTGACAGAGGTGTACAACAACCTCATTTTACCTGTTATGTTTAGATCCCATGGGATAGGGAGTGAGCCTACCGCCATCCACCGGGCACAATTCCAACTCCGTGCCGTTATTGTGATTTTTTTTACGGAAAGTTCACAAGAACACACATTTTATCAGTTTTTAATGAAGTCCCTAATAGCCTATTTAGGTTTATCTAATGATAAAAATTTAAACTTGTAAAAAGTTATCTAGCAATTTATTATCTAAGACTTTATCAGGTACTGGTAAAACTATCTCTGAGTGTTCAATAAATTGAATAAGTAAACAAGTTACCAATCCCATCGTTATATAGTACCATATAAAAAAAAAATATAACGTACAATGTTGTGTTAATTCGCTCTTGAATCTCTTTTAGAGCGATAAAACTTTATCTGTCTGTAATTTGGCGAAATCCTTAAAAGTAGGCTCATTAAATTCAGTTGAAAACACACGCGGAAGTAATGAGGCGGCATTCGGATACCATTAAGATAAATTGTCCGCTGAGTCACCGCAGAGGAGCTTTGGAAACTGTTACGTTTTCCTCAACATTATTGTATTGGTATCTACTTCACTTATCGAGTTTCCATTATGCTTTTGTTGGTTTTTCAACGAATGTACGAGAACTTAATATTGAAAAGAAAATTGTGCAAATTTAGTTCAGTTTCATTCAGACTTTGTTTGTGAATGTGAAGTTTGTATGGCTGTGTTTGAAGTAAAGGCTAATTACAATTTCTATGATATACAATGGATAGCTAGATATATTCACTGTTTTTTGCGGTCGCCAATCCAGTTGGATCGTTGTTTATTTTCAGATATTGACAGATGCTAACAACTATATACACTAATTTACAGGGTGGATGCCACTTAGCGACATTTACTGAAATCACAGATTCTGTACGTGTTTAGTGTTCATTTCATGTATTTAGAACAAACTGCATGATCTAAATATTCAATTTGTAAGGAAAACATGTTTTTTCCGTAATTGAATTTTAAACCAGTAAAAATGAACACTGACCCTGTTTAGAATCTGTGGTTTCCATAAATGTCACTTTGTCGCATCCACACAGTATATAATTACTTTGCGCCAGTCATACCTATTGTGCCCTATTCACACATTGTGGAGCATGGTGCATTTAGATTGATAATATTCCTTATGTTAGTAACGGACATCATTCCTAAAACTCATTGCGGAAAAATCGTAGCACGTTTATCCTAACCTTGATACTCGAAACCATAACACTGTACGATTCAGAACAATTTAAAGCCATAGCGCATTATTTTTTCAATAAGCAATCAGAAAATAAAGGTCAAGAATAGCAATCACATGCGGGCTGATTGCTATTGCTATTGCTATTGTTGTGAAATTTTATTAACTGTTAACATTTTGATTGCTACGTTGGATATGAGTGGTACAAAACAATGTGTTTGATAAAATTTAAAATTAAAACATGCCATCCACTTTATCGTAAGCAAAATCCTCATGTTTAGTGGAGGTTTTACGTCGGTAGTACATACAGCTAGGCTTTGAGGCTACAATATTTGATCTCATGTTCAAAAACCTACTTTAATTGATTTGAAGAGGTCGTTTTACATCTATTAGGGTAAGCTTTTGAAATTTCATAGCTCTGATAAACGTGTAATTTGTAACGTGTCAATTATTTTGGTAGAGCGGAGTCCCTTGATATCTACAGGCATTGTTTGCTTAAAAGGTGGCCTACATCACTATTTGTAATGTGAAATTTTTATGATGGCAATATATTATTTATTTTTCCTTCATTTATTTAATTTGCAGCAAAACAATTCCAATGAATGAATATAGGTATAGCTCAATATATACATATTGACTGGCAGCCGTTACAAAAGTGATTGATTCTTTTCTAAAATAAGTTAATAATTAAGTATTTAAGTATAAGTTAAGATGATTTTTATCTTATATTATCTGTCGCCATTGCAGCGTCCATCTTAGTTAAGTGACAGATGACTCAGATAGACGCAGCAAAAGAATATAAAATGTGTCAGCTCGCCTATTTTGTAGGGACCCAAACCAGTGGTACCGTTTCAAATAACAAAGTGCACTTTGATTTCAGAACAAACCTTACGCTATTTTTAGATAAAAAATTTCGCTGCGGTCGACAGTGAAGGTTTTTACACTAAACACCAATTACACTGACCGACTTCGGACTGTGGCTTTGGTGAATCAGTGTTTTTATCAGTAGGTCAAGGCAAGCGCCTACACCATTGTTTCATCACGAATTCAAGCTTCAGCGCAAAATATAATTTCCTTCCCTTGTTTTATTAACAAACCCTTGCAAAAAACCCTTCCGACAATTATCAGCACAAGCGAAGAATTGTTGCCGAAACTAATTATACAAATGAACTGAGTATTCTTTACAAGTATTTTAATTTAACCTTAAAGTTAAGTCTGTATCCTCGTTTACTCTAATTAACTTTTATTGTTACTAATTACTCTGAATACTTAGCTTATAAATGGTATGAATGGAGTAGGTACCCAAGTGGTATTTTCCGAAACATTTCGAGGAGAAATGCCTACGATCGTGCTCATGAATTGGGCCGTTGTTAGAGATGGGCATCTACCTTTACTCTAAGACTTTTCGTTATTTGTATCGATGATTAATATCTATTCATATTTTTTGTGTGTGCAAGATAAATTTAAGATACTACACAACTTTAAGTAAAGTTGCTTGAATATTCTAAAGCTCTGCACACTGCATACACAGTTGTGTGCCAAAAAATCTTGCTTCGTAGATTTTAGGGCAGTATTTTTACAAGTTATATTGTTATCTGTCTGCTGTGTATATTCATGAAACTATAACACTGCACCATAATGGTTATAATGTGAACACCCAAGAAAGGATACTTAGAAATTTTATTTCTAGTGAGTCTGTCTCGGGCAAGAGCTTGTTTACGACTCTTCTCACTCGTTTAGTCTTTGTAGGTATGCAGTTGCTAATGAAAGCATTAAGAGAATGTGTGTATGAAAGAGACGAGAGAGATAAGAGATAGTTTTTTTTAGTATGAATAAAACATATTAAATACAAATGGTTTTTAAATCCGATATCTTTATTTTTGAATTAGTTTATCTTAAATTGGGTGACCCCTTTCCGGGTAGACTACCGAGCGCCGTGTTTTTTAAATCCATTGGTCCACTGTTAAATAGAGTAGAATTAGACTTTGGTATAATGTCGCTAAGTTTGTAAAAATTGCATTGGCTCTTTCATCCACACTCTCTCCAACACACCACTAATTGATAAATCAGCGACATATCCGTCGATATACATGTAAGAGCATTTAATTAATAATGGGTGTAAACTAGGTAGTGTAAATGATATCGTGATAAAGCCGCGTTGATGATTCGGTACATGATTCTGATACATCGGAAAATCGGTATTGGCAAAATTTTACAAGTCTTTTAAATGGCAAATGTATAAGAATAAAAATTTCAAACACACGAACGGTATGTTGTTGACGATGTGACAGCCCGACACGGGCGGCAACACTCGTCACTTTTCAGTGATAGAATATGAATTTGAAGTTTAGGTGCAAACATTTTAGATCGGTCCATTCTATTATTGGGCTTTTTTATCGAGAAATTGCATATGCATAAGGATAGTGTAGGGTTACGTTACTCTTCATATCAGTTGCTGAAAGATTTTTATTTTATTTTATTTAACACTTTATTGTACACAAAAGATTACAGAAAATAAACATATTACAGTAAGAGTATACAAAAGGCGAGCTTAACTCAGTGCTTGAGTTCTCTTCCAGCAAACCTAGAGGAGACGATGATGCCATAGAGAGCAAGATAAGTGTACAACTTAAGTAGAAAATACAAAATATAAATATAACTACATATACATACATAATATTATTCATGAATAATATATGTATATATATATATATATATATATATATATAAGATGTAAATTTTCATTCAGAAAAGCATGACATTTCTAGTGTTTTTTTTCCGCAAAATCTAGTATTAAATTAGTCAGTTGACAAGCGACTTCTTTAAGATATTATTTACATCCATATTGGCAATATAATTAATTATTACGATGAACAAAAAGTAGATTTTTGATATAAACAAGCTTCGTCTCGTTTATTGTACAGTAAGATATGAACTCACTTCAGTTTCAGACATTTTGTAGCCAAAAAGACTAGAGGTAGGTCTTCTAAATATAAGTTTGTACCCATTCAATTTGATACATTTACTATTTGATTACGACCACTTCTCCTAATTTATCAGTCGATATCTTGTCTCCTATCTATAAACAAAGGTCATTTCTAATACATTTTTATAAACATAATAAAAAGATTAGACCTCTATCTATAATGTACCTACATTAAGCCATTATGTCATATTATACAGGTAAATGATTAAACCTTATGTCTATAATTCAGCTGATTACCGCACATTTACCTGTAACTGGTATTTATTTACCCATCACTGATAAATACTACGTAAATATTTGTTGTCCATCTCTAGATGAGTGCGAATCTCGGGAGTGCATTCTAGCCTATATCTAGGCTGGTGTTTGGAGTTCAAAAGCTGTAGAACAAAAGGTGTAAAAGCGATGCTAACGAAGTACTCACCACCTTTTCCTCAACGATTTCATTGTTGTTATTGTTGCTCCCATATTTTAAGGCACCGTTTTCCATGACCACAACTGATCGTCGTGTGTTTAACTATGTTTTACACTATGCGTTCTCATTTAATATAGATTTCACTAGTACATATATGATCAATGATATTTTTGAGTTCATCGTTCTTAAACTAGCATTGCTTAATTCGATAAGTTTTTATTTGCTCTGATATATTTTGTTTATCAGAAATTCAGAATTGTCACCGCACCTGCAATTGAGATTGAATATTGTATACACCTACGATTTGCCGAAGTTATTACAGTACTGCGATTTTTTAAATCATTATTGTTTTAGATTAATTGTATTGTAATATTGTTTGAAAGAGTATTTCAAGTTTCAGTCGTATTCTTTTTAAGTAGGTAGTACTTATTATTTACTACTAAAATCAAGTTATATTATTTGTATTTAAGTATGGTATCAGTTTATTATTAATTATAATGTTTATAAACTTGTATCCATTTAGGTAATAACTACGAGGTGTGAAGTAGTGCATTAACTTGAAGTTGGCAGCCTGCAATGATCCGTTTGACCGTTACGTATGAAATTTTCTTTGGCTTACCATCGACGCAACTACGCCGATTCTTTTCAACAATACGCTATACTGAAATAATTACAGACGTTACATAATTGAACTGATATTTAATATGACATCCGTTGCTACGTTACTTTTCTTTGTAAACACATTTCTTTGTTCGCCAAATCACTTCGATAATAACCATACAGCGATTTTTTGCAGTAGTTCTTAACAGTTAACCGTACGCCAGCTGAAGTTTATAATTCGATTATAGTCTGAAACTCCACTGTTGAACATTCACTTGGTAAAAGTTTTCGTCAGTATGTAAAAATTACCTAAAGGTTTTTTGTTTAATTAAAGGCACAATTGCTCTAGGACACATGATATAGCGGTCGTATGCAGTTTGTCAGCATGGTAGTTCGCGCGGCTCCGCGGGGCAGCGAGGCGCTGGTACGGGGCGGGCGCGGGCAGGCGTTCGCGGACCGCGTCATACTGCGGCGGGCTTCCCTCCGACGCCGCGCGGCGCATACCCGCACTCTGTCGCTCCTCGCTCCTGCCACCTGCCATCCACCGCCATCGCACGCCGCACGCCACCATGCACCCCACCGGCCCGACCGGCCCTAGCTACCGCCACCGATACGCACCATCGTTTTACACCCACGACCTTGCCCCACATTATATTTTCTCCACTAAAAGGATTTATTAGGTCAATGATGGACGGATGTTGAACATTTGTGCTAAACGAAAACAATGACTGGCTTGATTGACCCCGTGTAAAGTACGGCGGAGGTATTCGCCACTTTCCTTATTGATATTTCATATCAATAAGAAGTTTCGTCGGCGACCTTCGAGTAGTCTGATTCAAAGTTTTCCTCTGACTTGTAGTAAGTTTGGAGAGTGTTTCGCAATATAATGTGTACTTATGTTTGTAAGAAAAGTTTTCGTAGAGTGTTTTCCAAACAAAAATAGAAGGTAATATTTTCCAGACATCGTATGTTAGAAAAACAGATAAAGTAATAATATGAAGTTGAGCGAGTATCAATCAAAGTTGTTTGGCAAACAAAGCACGTATCAATCAATAACAAGTGAACGCTCCCATCCAGGTCATTTCAAAGTGAACGCCTTACAAGAGAAACGTACTATGTAGAGTCGTACATAATACTGTTTTCTGATCTAAGAAGATATATTATAAGCAAAATAAAATGCATTTTTATTTTATGGCAATATAAATTTTATCTATCAGGATTATTTAGATAAGATAGATGTACATCTATCTTATCTAAATAATCCTGAAGTACCATCTGAAGATACATTTCTACAAAAATGCTGCATTGTGTTATGTAGAATCTATTCATATAACAAATATAAGAATATTTAATCATTACTTGAAACAAAACCATAACTTACAAGATGTGGAAGTAATGTCTGCCTGTCTCAAATATATCGTAAGCGTAATGTTATAAAAAAATCATAAGAAAGGCGTGGCTTAGAAGCACTTATAGTGTTTATAGTAAGGGATCATGTCGAATACGACACGATGAGTCTTCGATCCGATTAGGAAAGAACGAGTTACATTATATTATTAGATTACCGCGCGTGTCGAGTTTCTTCGCCATAAGAAATAGGAGCATCGACACGACGACTTTTATTTATTTTTCTTTGTTATTGTTATTTTTCATAGGGTACTTTCAAGAATTTAATAACCTCGTGCTTTATACATAAGAAGTTTGTTTGTATGCGTATTATTTGTTATCTGATATTTTTTCATGTTTCATCTCTCTTAATTCATATTTTAAATCTCTAGGATTTTTCGCTTCTCTGATTGTTCGTTCATGGTAGTAATTCAGTGCAAGGTAAAAGTCATGCTTTTTATATCTGTCCACGCATAGCATCGACTTTTAATCACAACCTCAATAGTTTTTATTATTTTGAAAAGTCGTTGAACAAAGATGTTTATATGGTGTTAGAATAAATTAGTATTTTTAAAATGACCCTCTATATTGCGGAACACTAACATGCTTGAAACAAGAGACAAAGTAAGAAAAAGTTAGAAATTAAAATTGGTCGAAGTTTTACTGCGTCAGATTCCTAGAAAGAATGTAACCCACATTATATATATGCTATGTTTTGTTCATGAAATATCAAAATAGAGTTGGATGAAATAAAGAATTTACTTATAAGAAACGCACAGGCATTGTTTTTTATGCGAGAAAGGTATTCCGTTATTATGATATCTCCGGATAAACTTGTTATAAAAATAAATAAGCAAGTGCTTGCTGCTCGAAGTTCAGTTCACTCAAAGATAAAATGTATAAAATGAAATTCATTTTGCAACCTGAACCTGGTCCAAATTTTATGAAAATCTGTGCAGAAGTTCAAGCGATGGTGTAACACGCCTCGAATACACTTCCGAATTTATGATATTAGTTGAGGCGAGTTGGAGCTCGTAGCTAATGCCGGGTACACACCTAACGAACGAAGGCAAACGAACGGATTTGTTGGTCGTATTTTGGATAGCTTAACGAATCCTTTAATATTACCACCACGCTTAGGATAGCCAGCGAACGATCGATGGCGCCGCTTAGCTGTCAAAAGTACTTCAAACTGGAACCAACGAAAACGTTCGTTGGCCTAAGTTAAAGCCGCGGAGGTTGATCGATCAAAGGGTTAGACAATTCTCACTGTCTGCGGTTGTTCAATGGGTAAACATCATAACGTAAGGAGATTTTCTCCTTGCCCTGGAGAGCACGTGAAGCTGTCAGTACCGGTTGAGTCTGGAAGACAATGAATGATATTCATTGAGATGTACTTAAAGGCAAATGCGGGCTATATTCTTACATATACTTGGAATTCCTATTCGTATAAGTAGATACACCTTATTAGGAGTACTCTAGTAACTATAGGTGAGAGGGAATCCGTACGACTGGCGTCTTGAAGGTCTCGAGCGGTGATTTTTCAAAGCAATATTTTTAAGCATCAGTTACTAAAAGAGAAAGGGTGAGTACCTATGCTGTATTTTATTAAATTCTATGCATTTAAAGTTTCAGGGAACGGCTTGTTTTAAACACTCTGATATTCTTAATTAACTTGCAAACTGCTTAAATCATGAAAATCATTACATCGTTAAATTACTTGTAATACCCCACATTATGTATGCGTTTCACCAGGTAAACATGCTATTTTCATAGTTCCATCGAGAGTTTTAATTTTTAATAAATTGTTTTTTTTCTTTTTATTTAAATTTACATTTGAACTTGTAATATTCCTAATAAGTTGAATCAACTAGATGTACACATGTACCGATGTAAGCGTATTATATTTAGGTAATACGCTAACATCGGTAAGCAATCTACAAATAATTGATGGATTGCATGGCGTAGCTGCTAAATTGGTCAGTGCTCGGTTATAGGAGTAATTTTCCAGCTTCTTGTTATTTTAAGTTTCCATTTAAACTGTGGTTATAATAAATTCACGCTCTTTTTAATATTTTAATTGTGTCACCCAAGGTCTGTAGGATGCTGCATCACTATCGTATCCTACTATTTATCTTAGTTGTATTGTTTGCTTTTATATTAAGACACGATAAAGTATTATTTCCTATTGCCTGATATAAAAAATATGAGAAAAGTTGCCTTATCATTGAAATAATGAGCGTGTGTCGGTCCACGCTTAATAGGGTTTTGTAGTTAGCAATTACAACATATTTATGGAATTAAAAAGAGGTATTAACTCTCTCTTAACCTCTATATAATAATATTATATAATTATAACTTAAAGATATAGTCCAAGTAACTACATTTTACAATTTGAGCCTAAATTATTTTTTAACTAATCAAGCTATCAGCCGGAATAGTTTTCCTCGACGGGACGTCCTATTCGAACAAACAATTGCTCTTTTAAGTTAATTATCTCGCAAACGTATCCCTCAATGAAAATACTGTCTTAGCAATCTTTCAATGTTTTTAAAAGACCTATCTTACGACATCGCACGTTATGGGGTAGACGAGAGAAAAAAACTTTACTTAACATGTAAGAGGTAACCTTTTTTGAGATTTTATTCCACCATTGTTGGCATAGTCAATTAATATATTCCTGCAAAAATTTAGCTTTCAAACACTAACAGTTTCGAAGCTATGCCACGGACAGATGGATATGACGAAACTATAAGGGTTCTTTGTAGGTACTACGTAACGGAACCCTAAATAAGTTTTTTTTTGACACCAGTGGGAGTATGCCGCCCGCGTGTACCAAAAATGCTGTCTAAAATGCGGTTGCCGGTGAGTTTCTTCACCTTTTTATTTCTGCGTCACTGTGGAATCTCAAAAATCTGTATTTTATCGTAAAAATTTGT
Organism: Hypena proboscidalis; assembly: GCA_905147285.1. Taxonomy (NCBI): domain Eukaryota; kingdom Metazoa; phylum Arthropoda; class Insecta; order Lepidoptera; family Erebidae; genus Hypena; species Hypena proboscidalis. Next base: position 12,765,883 of record LR990128.1, on the reverse strand, counting down.
AAATAAATAACCATCACAACTAACGTTGATCGTATATGTACACTAGATATACGATTAATATGATGTCATCACGTAATGTAAATATAGAGTGGATTAATCTGTAGTTATTCGTCCGTAGTGTTTGTTTGCGATATGAAATGTGACCCGCATTTGTAATGCTTTGTGGTAAATGTGGCTCTTTCTATCTGGCTGAAATATTTGGGCCCATTCCCGTAATGTTTAGTAATCGTTATATTTATCATATCTATCACTCTAGAATTAACGATCCATCATTTCTTATTTCAGTTTCAATAGACATTAGACTGTGATTTTGAATTATTTGAAGGAAGAAGACGGGCTTATGGGTTACGTGGAAGGAGGGTATAAGCAAAGGTCAGATTTGTCCGTAAAACCGCAGTTGATTGGCTTGGCATCTAGTTAAACTTCAAGTTAATGAAAAACAAGTTTCTGACCGTGGTTACTCTATTTGCACTCCGAAATAAACAGAAAGTTGCAAACTCTATAGCTAAAAATTAACCGGTGAATGTTGAATTTGGAATTATCAATGACTTTTTTTTTTATTATTTTAGATGTCTTCCTTCAAAGTAATGAGTATAATCCTAGAAAGCTCAGTATCAATCCTTACTTCTTATACCTTTGCATAATCTTAATTAATATTGTAAATGCGAAAGTAACTGTCTGTCTGTTACGCTTTCACAGCTAAACTAATAAATCGACCTTGATGAAAATTGGAATGAAGATAATTCAAAACATGAAGACGCACATAGGCAACTTTTTATCATAAATTCACCACGCAGGCGGAGCCGCGCACTGAATCTAGTAAGCCATAACTAACTACGAAAATACTATCAATATCAAAGCTGTCTCTACCAATCCTGGAAGAGAAACTGTATCCGTATCCGCTGTAACGAATTGAAACTATAAATTCATACACAAACAAATACATTTCATGAAATCCCAAGTCAATAACATTTCATGTAGCTTTCAGCAGTGCAGATACGGGCACGGCAACACCCGCAGTTCAAATATATGGCGTAAAAACTGCAGTGTTTTACGTATTCTTTATACTGCTGGTGATATCATGCAAAGCCGAGATGCATTTTTATTTTCTGTTATTTTATTAAATATTATGTCGTATTCTATTTTGAAAGCATAACATTGTTTTGTTTTTTTTATCACTGCATGTAAAATAGAAGTCTTTTGAGCTAGGAAAGTAAGAGAATTTATTCTTAAATAAAACTGCCTTATTTATTTGTTGCAGCATTAGGGTTTAAGCACCAAACATATATGGACAAATTATAGACGCAGATACAGATCACGCCCAAGCAAGTACAAGCAATCACAGAGTACGTAATAAAGTAATATTCAATAAATAACATTCGTCGTTATTTGGAAACAATATTTATTAAGCTGTTGTGAACGAACTCGAGGGCGGAAGCACCACCTACCTATCTGCCGCCAAATAGTAGTAATTGCAATACTGTGTTCCAGTTTGATGGAGAGATCAGACCTTGTAATTACTGGTACATGACGCATAACACCGTACTCCTCGGATCAACAATCTGCTTCTGTGGGCTGTAGCTCACTGACCATCAAGTAGACTATACGTCCGTTGGCTCCATACATTGTCAAAAAAAACGACACCACAAACACACACACAAAGCACAGCCAGATTCTGGACCCAAATAAAACATCCATTCATCCCGTGCAGGAATAAAACTAACACAGTGAGAGCGGCAAAGCAAACTATTTAGTTTAGAAAGTGATATACCTGCGTACATAAAAGTTATCTCTAGTTATATAGGTAAGTAAGTTAGTATTATACTTATCTTATAGATGATTATCGACAGTATCTACCAATTGTCTTGTAAAATAAACAGCATTATTACAAGCTTGTTTTAGAGGGAAAATTCTCATTCAGCACTCATAAATGATGTGATTTGAAACTAATTTTTACTATGAAATATCATCAAATCATTATTGATTTTGTATAAGCATGTAATTTTCTCAATATAGCAGAGATATGTTGCAATATAATAATCTTTACAATTAGGAGCTGTGAGTGTTAAATGTTACATTTATAGCCAGGAATACTACTAGCAAATTCGCTAAAATATGCATATTATTATTACTTTTCGTGTAGGACTTCATTGTTGTCCGAAAACTCAATAGGTTTGTTATAAATTTATATTTATAAGCTGTCATCCAACCCACATTACATATCAGAGCTGCTCTACTATCATTAAAGCTGAAAGGCGTGCCGAACCGCGGGGCTAAGCCGTGTCTACACTACATATGCATTGGCAGTAAATATATATGCGTGACGTAGGCTAAGCAGAGGGGCGGGGAGGGATGTTGAGGACACCCCTTTTGCATAACCTATGCGAGTGGGATATTAGAATTTCTATGATGTTTGCTTGCATCCTATATCCATAGCTTTTGTGTATTGACAGTTATTAAAGGGTCTCTTTAGAACCTTTCACTGTCAAAAATAAAATCTGTTTTGTTATGTATTTATTCACGTACCTAGCCATCAAAATCATTGTGGTCACAAACTTCAAGGTGAAAATTTTTTGGTGCTACATAATTTCATTTACCATCATTTTCTGGTATAAAAGATGCTGTCGCTTTTTTGGAAAGCATGTTAGGATAAATAGAAATCAATTAACTATTGTTGTCTTAATCAATATTTTTTTTTGTTAGTGTAGGCCTCAATACATTTCGTGTTACATATTCTAGACTACCAAGAACAATAGGTTGGCACATAATCATTACTATTGTAATAATGTTATTGCACATAAAACATACGCTATATTAGGTAATTTCATAAAAATAATTGCCAACAACAATGTTTTTAAGCGAATTCGCTTATGAAAAAAATATCTTTTTTATTTTAGTCATATATTACATGACCCACTTTTGGCAAATCATTTTACTGTTAGCTATGTAAATACATACGACAAACGATTTTAGATGTGAGCTTGAGGTTTTTGCAATCGTTTTATAGTACTCTATTCTTCATTGTAAATTCTCTAATTCAATGCCTGGACGGAGTAATAGTGATACTTGCTTTTGTTTTTAGCTTTCCTATTACTATTATTGGTTATCGAAGTCAACTCTCTTGTTTAACGCAATCTCGCTAGCTAGGCACATGTATATTACGAACAATTCTGACATTAAAATGTTCCCTATTGTCTTAGGCTGAGATTTAAAGCGTACTGAACGTACTTAGACTTTGTTATTATAAAATTATGAATTAAGTTAAAAAAACCTATAAGAGGCGATAAACTCTACACTGAAATTCTAAGTTAAAGCGATTCAATAGTTACTTTGTTTTGAAGGAGATGGAACGAATAATCGGTATTTTTGGGTTTTTAGAAGTCATTATAATACAGCACAGTTTAACTACAACCTTTGGTACATGAGTGAATAATACTTTGAAAACAGATCAACAGGCAATAACCCCTGGACAATGTTGAGCTGTGCTCCAGAACTGTCACGGCACGTTTACACTTTGTTGACACCTATCTAATACACTAACAGGCTACATATTGATAAACCCGACTGTTCACCAATACGAATATTAGAGTCAAAATAGTTCAGGTTGTCCCGCGGAGTTGCCGAGGTCAAAATTGCATGACTTTTTCAGAGACAGGTAAATAATCTTAGAGTGGCTACAGCGCTAGAAGGACAACCTGCCCCTGAGTTTTGACTCCATTAAGAGGAAATATTTGACACAGTGCATTCCGAAGCAACGTAGCTCGTTTCGTGTAACCATGGATCATGATGAAGGAAAAAGAGGCTGCATTTGAAATATTCGAATGTGAATATATGACACATAACAGCGATATAATAAGGCCATACGGACCCAAAAATGTAAACTGAGTGTGAAATACCTCTGTTTATTATTATTATTATTGTTGTTGGGACGAGGCTTTGGGTGTTAACGTCGACCTCCGTAGGTTTATTGTGATTGTAGCCTCATTATAGACTCTTCTTGATACCTTTGTTTAGTCTAGAATACTAATAGAGAGCTGTTTGACTCGTATGGCTGATCGTTGCTTTTTCATTTAGATAAACAAACTTAATTACTAAGTAGGTTACTATTTTATTGACGCTTAAAGATAACAGACAACCTTACCCTCCAAAATGCGACATCCCTGATTCATTTCCTTACCCTTTTAATGTACATGCCATTGAAATAATTAATTAGGTCGCGAGCTACATTCAAATTGGTCTCAAAAGACGTTATTTTCAACGCAATGGCGCGTCGTGCCAACTTGGCGCTGATATGATCATCAAATTGGGATTCTTTTAATTTACAAGCCGATTTAGATTGGATTGCTTAGTGATTTGCGACTTCTATTAATTTTTATGAGACAAGGAACAAATTGAAGTGTTGAAAGGTTTTAGTCGTTAGGTGAAAAGAAATAATTTATCACGACAATGCCTCCTAGAGAGGTTTGGGATTTATTTGTATACAACTTCTTATTGATTATTTTTATAGGAATTAGCTATGCTTAGCAAATTATACTAAGAAACATATGAAAAAATGTTGGGACCGGCAGGATTTGAACTTGCGGTTTCTTCACAAATGGCAAGGAGTGACCGTAGCTGGTTGGTTAAAGCGGCTGGCTGGTGTGCAGAAGGTCACGGGTTCAATTCCTGCCAGTCCCATAATTTTTTTAACTTTTTCTAAGCATATGTATAAAGTAGTGTATTTTTCAAAACTACCCGGATTTACAGAATACATACTACACACGACAGGCTGTAAGGTACATTTTTACATAGAGATGATTTCTATGAAGCGATGTAATAAAATGTATCATGGTATAATAAACATTTTAACATTATAGCTGCCGCATGTGAAGTGCTTTATGTGGTCCGGTGGTGCCTCGATGTGAATACAGTTCATTTAGGGAATTGAATATTACCAGTAGTAAATAGTTATGAGACAATGTAAGCGATGTGCTAGCATCAGGTGGCTGTGTAGCCGTTATAGACTAATAATTTTGTATCTTATATTAGTTGCCCGTCTATTTGGACACGCATTATAGCTGAATAGAGGTATCTCTGGTAGTGTGTGTGTTATTGGCCTTCTACTGGCTGTTATTTAAATATGAACTTTCACGTAATATAGTTAAGGTCAATCTTTTCTTTTCTTTTTTTTAATCATAATGGAGGAGATAAGATAACAACTATCAATATGATTGTTGGTAGTTGTTCTCTTTCTTGCAATGTGTACCTACTTATGACATATATGTACTACAACTATCTCACCTGACTATCTCATCGATTATCACTTGAGTAATTTAAGTTAGGTTACCCTATTGTATAAGGATTCAACTGAAAATCGTTATGTATTTTAAAGACAAATAAACGTATTCTTATTCTTAATATTCTTAAATACTAATTCGTCTATTCAAGTGAGATTGTATAAAGTAAGAAGTATACTAAGCTAATTTTAGTAGTGTAATATTGGATATCAAAATGTTTAATTTACGGCAATCTCTTATAATCTCCATTTATTTACTAAAATATCCAACATTATATATGTAGCAAAGTTAAAGCAGCATAAGTACACCCAAAGTAAGCATACCACAAACAAAGGTAAATCTTATAGTATGAATTAATGTAAACTGTTGCTAATTACATGACTATGCAATTTATATCAGCAACGTTTTTTTTAACACGCTTATATTAGCTTCACCTGTATGTTTGTTTGTTTGTTTGTTTGTATGTAACCGACTCCTTTGGACTCGATTTTGACCCACTTTAAACGGACAGATTTCATTCAAATTTTGCACACCTGTCAAAGATCGATGACAATGCAATAATTCGATAAAAAAAATTAAAAATATATAAAAAAAAAAAAAAAAAAAAAAAAAAAACGCTCTTATAAATAAACCAAACTAAAAAGTAGAAAATAAATAATAGTTTAAAAAAACTAAAAAACACGCTTTTAAAGTACTTCTAACTAAAAAGTGAAAAATAATTCCTAATATAAGCTGAAAAAAGCGTGGGGCGCTCTGTGCCATATTTTTCGTCTATCGAGCAACCCACGCTTTTTTCAGCTTATATTAGGAATTATTTTTCACTTTTTAGTTAGAAGTACTTTAAAAGCGTGTTTTTTAGTTTTTTTAAACTATTATTTATTTTTATGGTGGATAGGCTCGCGTTTGATCCATGATGATGCAGTCTACGATGGAGCACGCTTACCTATGAGATACATATTGACTCTTGCATTAAAGAGATCCAAGTTGTACTCATGCGGAAACACACGTAATCGCAAATCTAACGTATATGCTACCGGTACTTAAATTACAAACACGACTTTCTTCAAAACGATTTGCTAAAAATAGTGAGGTTTACAGGCACGAGGCTGTATGTAAAATTGTGTGCTAATTCTGTTCCTCTTAAGGGTAGACTCCCGAGCGCCATGTTTTCATACTAACGTAATATAGATTTAACTTTATTAATTTTTTTAGTTTTCTATTTTTATAGACAAATCATATCTAAAACACTTAATTGCATGTTTGTTCGTGGCGATTTGGTTAAAATTGTTTTAATCATTCATTGCGTTACATACAAACCGAAATAGAAAAGTAATATTTTGGAAAAGTGGCCGCCAATAAACATACATTTTAGTGTTGTAGATATGATTTGTCCATAATAATAGATAAAAACTTAATAATATTAAAGTTAAACAAATTATACAGGTAATTATGTAATAATCATATGTATTTATTGACCATATACATAATACATATATGTATACTTATTTAGATAATAAGGTAGAATTAAGATAGTAATAGGTATACATTTTCATCATTTATTTTCTCTGCGTTGTACACTTGATTTGACCTTTTCCATCATTATTTCCTCTTTGTCTCAAAGGTTTGCTGTTAGAAAATTCATGTTGAATTAAGCTCACCTTTGTACATGAACTTTATTATTAATGTTGTCATCTGTAATTTTGTGTGTGCAATAAAGAATTTGAATTTGAATTAAACCCGTATTACTTTTGTATGGAAAACAGCCAAGTAATTGTTCCTCCTTAATGGAGTCAAACGCGACCTTCTCCCTATCCCAAACATTACCGCGCGCGTTTATTTCCGAATTCTCTAAACAGTAATTACTTACATTATTTACTCTTCCGTACCCTCACATGTTGAGCACGAAGGTCGATTAAACGTTTAATTAAAATGCACAAAACATTCGGTTTTATTTTTATACTTATTGTGTAGCGTTATTGCGAGCTTGCCGAATGTGGATGGCTTTCCTGTACGGCGGTTATTTATTCGGCAAGTATCGTTAACGGTGCGATGACATTCTGTGACCGAAGCTCGCTGAAAACATACAAACAACGTAAAAATGGAAATAACTTTTTATGGCACATGGGAATGGTTTTTTGACAATTGATGTTTCAGAGTATTTTTTTCGTGTTGTGGACAACTAACTTGGTTCTTTTAGTGGCAAGAGGCAACTGTTGACTGTTACAATAGATGGTAATCGACGTTTTTATGTTTATTATAATAAATACTGTTGCCTATTTAGTATCCGTATTTGCCAAGAAGATTATTGGTATTTGTTCTTAAAAATGGTATCATTTGCATCACTATTCATAACTATTTTTACCCGACTGCGTCAGAAGGAGGGTTATGTTTTTCGAGCGTATGTATGTATGTATGTATGTATGTATGTCTATTTCTTTGGCACGCCCTACAGCCCAAACGGCTAGACGGATTTTGACAAATGAGGTGTCGTTGAATTTGTCAAAACAGTGATAGTGACATAGGCTATATAAATTTTCAAAATGGCGCCGGCAAATGAAAAAAAAAGGGGGGGGAGGTATGGATTTTCGTTTCATCATAGTAATATGGGTATCAAATAGAGGGCCATGAAAAGACCATTTCAAAAATATATACTTCTTATCACATTTATATTACTGATTAAACACAATTTACCAATTTATATATCGGCACGCTCGCGCGCCCGAAGTGGGTGGAAGTTAGTTTGTTATGTTCGCTCACGCTAATCTTGGCAACTGCCGGTCGAATTTGAATAATTGTTTTCGCATTTTGATAGTTTAACTCACGATTAAGGCTCATTGATCTCAAAGAGATTTGATTTCTACAAATTAATAGATATAAAAAAACATGTCGGTTAAAAGAACTAAAAAGAGTGAAATAAAAAATAATTATTAAAAAACAAAAAACCCGACTGCTTAAAAAAAAGAACTGAAAAGATAAAAACAAGTATAGCATTATAGATCTACATTAAATTCATTAACAACAAATGAAATATGTCAAACTAAATTCTTTATGATGTTGCAGGCGGGAACAAACAATACTTTGTTACTACTATATAACTTCGTTTGTCACCGCCTGCAACATCATAAAGAATTTAGTTTGACATATTTCATTTGTTGTTAATGAATTTAATGTAGATCTATAATGCTATACTTGTTTTTATCATTTCAGTTCTTTTTTTTAAGCAGTCGGGTTTTTTGTTTTTTAATAATTATTTTTTTTATTTAAGGGTAGACTCCCGAGCGCCGTGTTTTGATACTAACGTAATATGGGTTTAACATTAATATTATTTTTTTTTTACATTTTTAAACCTATCATATCTAAAACACTAATGTTTGTTTGTCCGTGGCCATTTCGTCATAATGGTTTTAATCATTAATTGAGTTATATTAAAACTGAAAAATTAAAGCAATTATTAAAAAAAAATAGACGCCAACAAACATTCATTATAGTGTTTTAGATATGATTTGTCTATTTTAATAGATCAAAACTTAATTTTACTAAAGTTAAACCCATAAAACTTATGAATAGAAAACACCCAACCCAACTACCCCACTTAAAGATAAGACTAAAATACGTTAATTATTATAAAATAAAGCCATCATTATATTCATGTTAGATGTCATGTTTCAAAGTTACATTTACAGCTCATAATTTACACAATCGATATCTAGATATAAATAATGAAGATGTTATTTTTGTTTTTACTAAAATCATCGTAATTAATAAACAGATTATTGTATGTCTTATAATGACAGACTTCCTCATAAAGGGAATATAATTATATAATTTTGTAAATTATGTTTATGGAAAAATATTTTGTAAATTTTCATTTTGCATATAAATTAATGAAATTTAAAGGTGTAACAATTTAAAAGGGCCACCTTGTAGATTACACAAACGCTCGCCACACGTGCTGCAACTTACCTGCATCCTTAGCTAAATCACCATAAAATTCAATTTTCAATATCAACAAAAATATTGTGAAATATTTACCGTCATTTCGCTGATATTAAAAATAAGACTTTATGAAGATGCAGTTAAGGATATAGTAAGATTGCCTATATACGTATCAATATAAGAATAAGAATAAGAATAAGAATCATTTATTTGCATGAACATGAGTTATAGAAGTTGTTGTTATATACATTACAATTGCAGTCTGTCACATTCTACCTTTAAGGTGTGCAAATTTACACATATAAATATCACCAAATACAAGTTACACAAAAAAAAAATATAATATTAAAAATACAAAAATAATTATTCAGAAATGCATGCACAAGAGAAAAAAAAAAAAAAAAAAAAACAATTCACAAAAGTAATTAAATGTAAGGTAGCTCAGGGCAATGTTTTGTCGCTGAAGTAGTCAGTTATATTGTAAAAGCATTCTAATACAAGATGGTCCCTCAGCCCCTTTTTAAACAACCTAGTATTTATGTAATATTAAAGTTGAAAAATTAAGAATCCAGCAGGACTCGAACCTGCACCTCTTGGGTATACGCCCCAAGTGCTTTGCCAATTCAGCTATGGATTCGCATGCTGCCGGACTCGAAATTTCTCAACTCTTTTGTGCCAGCCGAAGCTAGACGAACCATTACTTGGTTTTAGCGCCATCTATGCGTTACTTATTCACATAATCGCATACAGTACGTTTGAATTAAGATCAACTCATTACTGTCGAGAGATGACGCATTTTTATCAATACTTGTAATATTTAAAGCAAATTTTAGCTTTGCTATGCATTTATTTTTATGTAATATTAAAGTTGAAAAATTAAGAATCCAGCAGGACTCGAACCTGCACCTCTTGGGTATACGCCCCAAGTGCTTTGCCAATTCAGCTATGGATTCGCATGCTGCCGGACTCGAAATTTCTCAACTCTTTTGTGCCAGCCGAAGCTAGACGAACCATTACTTGGTTTTAGCGCCATCTATGCGTTACTTATTCACATAATCGCATACAGTACGTTTGAATTAAGATCAACTCATTACTGTCGAGAGATGACGCATTTTTATCAATACTTGTAATATTTAAAGCAAATTTTAGCTTTGCTATGCATTTATTTTTATGTAATATTAAAGTTGAAAAATTAAGAATCCAGCAGGACTCGAACCTGCACCTCTTGGGTATACGCCCCAAGTGCTTTGCCAATTCAGCTATGGATTCGCATGCTGCCGGACTCGAAATTTCTCAACTCTTTTGTGCCAGCCGAAGCTAGACGAACCATTACTTGGTTTTAGCGCCATCTATGCGTTACTTATTCACATAATCGCATACAGTACGTTTGAATTAAGATCAACTCATTACTGTCGAGAGATGACGCATTTTTATCAATACTTGTAATATTTAAAGCAAATTTTAGCTTTGCTATGCATTTATTTTTATGTAATATTAAAGTTGAAAAATTAAGAATCCAGCAGGACTCGAACCTGCACCTCTTGGGTATACGCCCCAAGTGCTTTGCCAATTCAGCTATGGATTCGCATGCTGCCGGACTCGAAATTTCTCAACTCTTTTGTGCCAGCCGAAGCTAGACGAACCATTACTTGGTTTTAGCGCCATCTATGCGTTACTTATTCACATAATCGCATACAGTACGTTTGAATTAAGATCAACTCATTACTGTCGAGAGATGACGCATTTTTATCAATACTTGTAATATTTAAAGCAAATTTTAGCTTTGCTATGCATTTATTTTTATGTAATATTAAAGTTGAAAAATTAAGAATCCAGCAGGACTCGAACCTGCACCTCTTGGGTATACGCCCCAAGTGCTTTGCCAATTCAGCTATGGATTCGCATGCTGCCGGACTCGAAATTTCTCAACTCTTTTGTGCCAGCCGAAGCTAGACGAACCATTACTTGGTTTTAGCGCCATCTATGCGTTACTTATTCACATAATCGCATACAGTACGTTTGAATTAAGATCAACTCATTACTGTCGAGAGATGACGCATTTTTATCAATACTTGTAATATTTAAAGCAAATTTTAGCTTTGCTATGCATTTATTTTTATGTAATATTAAAGTTGAAAAATTAAGAATCCAGCAGGACTCGAACCTGCACCTCTTGGGTATACGCCCCAAAAGAGTTGAGAAATTTCGAGTCCGGCAGCATGCGAATCCATAGCTGAATTGGCAAAGCACTTGGGGCGTATACCCAAGAGGTGCAGGTTCGAGTCCTGCTGGATTCTTAATTTTTCAACTTTAATATTACATAAAAATAAATGCATAGCAAAGCTAAAATTTGCTTTAAATATTACAAGTATTGATAAAAATGCGTCATCTCTCGACAGTAATGAGTTGATCTTAATTCAAACGTACTGTATGCGATTATGTGAATAAGTAACGCATAGATGGCGCTAAAACCAAGTAATGGTTCGTCTAGCTTCGGCTGGCACAAAAGAGTTGAGAAATTTCGAGTCCGGCAGCATGCGAATCCATAGCTGAATTGGCAAAGCACTTGGGGCGTATACCCAAGAGGTGCAGGTTCGAGTCCTGCTGGATTCTTAATTTTTCAACTTTAATATTACATAAAAATAAATGCATAGCAAAGCTAAAATTTGCTTTAAATATTACAAACCTAGTATTTGCTACGTCTTTCAGAGCCTTTGGTAGGTTATTATAAATTCTAGGTGCCAAACAGAAAACACTCTTGTGCATAAGAGCAGTATTGGACGTTCTTATGCACAATCTATTATTATCTCGCCGGTTACGGCTGGTAACATCGGAGAGCTTTTTAAATAGATTAGGGTTAGTCCTTACAAAAACTGCAACCTCATACAAAAATAGACTTGGTACAGTGAGTATTTTATATTTTATGAAAAATGGTCGACAAGAATCAGTCGACTTCAGTGCAAACATTGATCGGATACATTTCTATGTATAATATCATCTATATACAGGGTGTATTTTTGAAACGGGGCAGTAAGGGCAAGTACCTTAACCGTTGCAGTTACAGCAAAACGTTCTTAAAAGACCTTCCCTAACTTTTTGGGACATTTTGAACTGCATTCACAGATTTTGTAAAAAACTTACAGTTAGCAAAAAAAATGCAAAAAGTTCAAATTTTTTTTTTATGCCAATCGATTCTATTTCATGTGGGGATCAAAAAACTCTATGGGACCATTTTAGCTTTCAGTACTAGAAGAGACAGAAATCGCCAAAAACGTTTCCCATACATTTCGGCAACAGAAACGAATTTCTACGATGGTCTAACTTTTTGTTATGGCCTGGAAGTGGGTAGAATTGACTGTAAAGTAAATAAAAAGAAATTTTACCCTCAAATTTCGAATTTGATTCGAAAATCTGTGTGTTATACTTAGTTTCAGCTGAGAAACTTCGTATGAGTTATTAATTAAGGATTTTCGCTAAAATGTCTTCTAATCGTGAAAAAATTGACTTATTAGAAGCGTATTTTGAAAGAACCCTGCAATTCCAGGTTTTTCAAAAGATTTGTAATAACCTTTCTTGTTGGCACATGCCGCAACGGATACTTATTGCGGTACCACACTAATGCAGCTCCCGCATTTCGATTATTGACAAAATACGCTTCTAATAAGTCAATTTTTTCACGATTAGAAGACATTTTAGCGAAAATCCTTAATTAATAACTCATACGAAGTTTCTCAGCTGAAACTAAGTATAACACACAGATTTTCGAATCAAATTCGAAATTTGAGGGTAAAAATTCTTTTTATTTACTTTCCTAATCCAAATAAACTAAGTATAACACACAGATTTTCGAATCAAATTCGAAATTTGAGGGTAAAAATTCTTTTTATTTACTTAACAGTCAATTCTACCCACTTCCAGGCCATAACAAAAAGTTAGACCATCGTAGAAATTCGTTTCTGTTGCCGAAATGTATGGGAAACGTTTTTGGCGATTTCTGTCTTTTCTAGTACTGAAAGCTAAAATGGTCCCATAGAGTTTTTTGATCCCCACATGAAATAGAATCGATTGGCATAAAAAAAAAATTTGAACTTTTTGCATTTTTTTTTGCTAACTGTAAGTTTTTTACAAAATCTGTGAATGCAGTTCAAAATGTCTCAAAAAGTTAGGGAAGGTCTTTTAAGAACGTTTTGCTGTAACTGCAACGGTTAAGGTACTTGCCCTTACTGCCCCGTTTCAAAAATACACCCTGTATAATAATTATAATCGCCGTGATAATTTGAAGGACATATACTATTGGTATATTACAGCATAAAATTGCGTCAATGTTATTGATATATGCGTCTGTCACACTTTTTACACGTGTAGTTAAAATAATAACAAAATAAATATATAAGACAATTATATTATTAGACTCCAATAAAAATGTCTCAATTACGTTAAATTATTATCGTTAAGCGGACCGGTAAGCGGCTTCGTCACGATGTCATTCACACCCTGTATATCTTTTATCTATCAGAAAAAGCATTTATGATCTATGGTTGCAAGCATATAATATTATTATAATAGCTGTTTATGTAGCTTGTTGTATAATGCAATAGTAGCAAACGTGCGCTAGCAGCACCACGAGTAGGTAGTATATGAATGCAGCAATTTCTGTAAAAATATTAAACTATTTTTGGAGGTCTATTATGTTTGTAATCTCTTGGGAAGGCTGGCAGGCAGATGGACATAAGTATCAAACTTGTTTGGGGAAATGTACGGAATTGTATATTTTCACGCAATTTTCCTAGGATACGTTAATGAAGTTGTCTAATTTCAGCGAGATCTATGCCATGTGCAGGTTGTATAATATAAGCAATGCCAAATCTAGTATGGGTTTTTGGATTGGATTGGACAAGTTTAATTTCTACTGGAAGACAGTTTCCACATTTAATAGATATGAAGGATACGTATGTATAGTAGGTATCATTTATACGTATCCTCCCTGTAGGGGAAAAGAGAGATATCTATTATTTTCTATTTCGTCTCCTAGCGTTTAATTAAAATTAGTTAAATGCTATATTTTGCGCTAGTTTCACAGAACGCGTTTATAACTTAATTTTATAATTATATCAATACAAATACATATTTTAGGTAACTTTTTATATCGCAGTGAATTTATGTTGGTATATTTTCTTAATTAATTATTTTATAGTACTTAGATATGGAAGTGAAGTGTTTATTAATAAATATGTAAATCTATCAGTGTTTCGATATGAAATGGTATCAAAACAATCGACATGTACTTAAAACAACATTTGTATGCAAATTCTGACGGTAATAAATGAATGAAATGATAACCACATTAAAATGAGTTTCGTTGTTTAAGAATATCTTAGCGTACAAATAGCGGAAGAGACATTTTTATACTATTTGAAGAAGATAAAGATAACACATGTTTTAATTTTAGAATTTATATTCGTATAAGTTGCATGTGTTTTTCAGGGTAAGTTTTTCATTAATTCGTTCTCATAAAACTCCAAGTATTCATTACTTACATCATTTCTCAGATAGCAGTAATTGAAGTACTCATTGTGTTTTTTTTAATTAATGACCATGTTTTGTAAATTACTCCAGCGCATTTTTCTTGCCTAATGTATGAATTGAACAAACGTACCTAATTGTTATGCCCATTTTGGGTACCAATAAATTTAAAACAAACAAAAACATAATGCGACATTGCGACATTTATTGCAAGTAGGTACTGGTTTCAAAGACGGTCAGTATCATTTTCACGTTTACCAAACAATTTGAACTGTTGGGAACTAATACTGACCGCAATGACGCATCCACTCTGTATAATAGCAGTCAAAAATATTATTTGTTAATGTGCTGAAACGATGATTTGTTGAACATAGTAACGTAAAAACCTAAGTCCAAAACCCCCTCTTCCTCCTCCGCGTAAATTACTGACATGCCCCCTCCTGGACCAAAAACTGGATTCCCATGGATGTGATGCTGACATTCAGTAAAAACAAATTCCGGGAAAGCAATACAGATACAATACTTTCCTTGTCACACCGCTTTCAACAGTAGCAGTGTTGAAAGGTCCGTAAATTACTATGAAACTGTATATAAAAAGAAAAAAAATGTATCTAAAATTAAATATGTAAGAAATAAATTTGTATAGAATTTTTATTTATCTGAAATTGATCATTTAAATGTATAATCAATAAAACGTATTTATAAGATAAGGATAAGGTTCTATTTAATAAATATTTTTTTAATGGAAACACCATTGCAACGTTTACAAAATAAAAGCGAATAAAAATCAGACTATAGTTTTATAATTGCCAGTAAAAAAATCTAATGAAAATGGAACTCGATCTTAAGCATTGCAAGACCAATTTATTCTGGAAATGTATAGCTTGATGTGTACTTCCCTATTTATTGCACGTTCTACCTATGAATATTGATCAGATAGCTCCAATTACGATTGGAATGTCGCTCCTATAGCATATCGGAACATGCGGAGTTATTAGTGAGTGATTAAATCGCCAATAATGAATTTTGCATATACCTACATGATATGACTTTTGCCCGCAGGTCCGCGGTCTTTTGTTAAAAAAAAGAATAATTGCACTTCCAATCACGAGAAAGGGCGTTACATAGTAAATTTGATAACCATATCACATTGGAATGTGGTTTTAGACACTATCACACGGTACGGATGTCATGAAGATATGCACAAAAAGTTAACTAGTGCCTAACTAAATTGTACCACCATGAAAAAGGCGGGTAAAATGTGGATAATATAGGCGTGACCCTAGGTTTTTTTTTCAAAAGTGCTCTTCATAATAATAGTTTACTTTGGTTTGGTGATAACTTGATTTGTTAAATAATAGGAATCCAGGCACAATTCCAACTTCGAGTGCTATTGTGAATTTCCTGACGGAAAGTTCACAAATAACACTTTGACCGATCGAGGAATCGAACTCGAGACCTCGTGGTGATAGGCGCATACTCTAACCATTAGACCAATAAGGCAGTTGTTATATCAAATATCAATGAAATATAGAAAAAAACTGCATCAGTTTATTCTTTCAGGCGCTTAAATATTCAGAGATATGAAACTAAATTTAGCACAGTAATGCTAATTAAACAAGGATAAAGGTAGTTTTGTGTTTTGTTCCACATACTATCAGTCACGACTTTTGTATAAAATCAAAGGCAATTAATGAATCCAATTAGATTGATCTGTATTAAGAAAAAAATAGCTACAAAAACGGGAGTCTATTGGCACCGTGACATCAATTTTAATGCAGCTTCAAATTTACTAATGGACGGATTGCCGAGACTTGCCATGGCTTGAAGTAAAAAGACGGAGAGAATCGCGAGTGCTTACCTGCTTTGGTCACACGGAAATTCCATTTTATTATTACTCTATTACTTTATTGAAATAAAGTTACCTAGACTGTCTAAAAAAGAAATGACACTGGTAAGATCAATAAACTGCTTAGTCTCAGATTTCTGAATAAATCAATTATATTGTTATTATTTATTTATCATTTACCAATTTTTTCTTCGTTGCCAATAATCTTGACGGAACTTTTACGTTATATTGTGTTGTTTTATACTTTTTTTTTTTTTTTTTTTTTTTTCACTGAGGTGGCAAACAAGCATACGGCCCGCCTGATGGTAAGCAGTTACCATAGCCTATGGACACTTGCAACGCCAGGGGCATCACACGTGCGTTGCCGACCCTTCAAAAATCTATTTGCACTTTTTTTAAATAACCCCATGCTGTAGTCTTGAGGAAAAACCTTGGCAGGGAGCTCATTCCACAACTTTATCGTGCGTGGGAGAAAATTCCTCGCGAACCGCACTGTGCGCGACGATATTTGTTTAAGTGTGTGAGGATGAGCTCGCTGTCGATGGCGAGAGGTACGGTGGTAGAACGTAGCCGTAGGTACCATATCAAACAGTTCTTCAGAACACAGCCCATTGTACAGGCGGTAGAACACACAAAGGTGGGCTAGGTCTCTCCTCAGACTGAGAGGCTCGATACCGTCTGTGAGCTTGGGATCGTCGACTATCCTGATAGCTCGTCTTTGAACCGAGTCAAAAGGCCCAAGCTGGTACTCAGGTGCTCCAGCCCATAGGTGGCAGCACTCCATGTGGGGCTTGACTTGTGCTTTATAAAGCATGAGTCTTTGCCCCGAGGTGAAGTACCACTTGGCTCTATTGAGTACACCCAGCTTTTTAGAAGCCAGCTTGGCCTTGTCTTCTAAGTGACTGCGGAACTGGACATCACAGGATATGTCGACACCCAGAATTCCAATGCTGTTAGCGATGTTAAGGGCCGTGTTCTGAAACTGTGGAGCCACAGCAAATGGGGTTTTCTTTGCGGTGAACGCGCAAACTTGTGTCTTAGTGGGGTTAAATTGGACTAAGTTTAGTCGTCCCCAGTCGGAGACCCTTGTTAGAGAACTCTCAATTTCAGACACAAGTTTGTCTCGACTAACCTCAACAGCAGACCGAGGGATATTCGCATGGCCCGTATAATATGTGTCCCCGGTACTGTCGTCCGCATAACAATGAATGTTGTCAATGGACATCATATCATTGATATGCAGCAGAAACAGGGTTGGGGACAGTACGGAACCTTGTGGGACGCCAGCATTAATGTCCATGCTATCCGAGCAGCTACCATCAACGACGGCGCGAATGCTTCTGTAGGACAAAAAGCTAGCAATCCATGCACACAATCCCTCGGGCAGTCCGTAAGCTGGTGACTTCGATAGAAGACTCCGGTGCCAGACCCGGTCGAACGCCTTCGCCATATCTAAGCTAACGGCTAAGGCCTCACCTTGACTCTCAATGGCCGTTGCCCATCGGTGTGTGAGATACACTAGAAGGTCACCTGTGGAGCGACCGTGGCGAAAGCCGTACTGACGGTCGCTTATTAGGTCGCATTTTTCTAGGTATCTCAGGAGCTGGGAGTTCATAATGCGCTCCATCACCTTGGAGAGAAGGGAGGTTATGGCGATAGGCCTGTAATTCGACGGGTCCGATCTATCGCCCTTTTTGGGCACCGGGTGGACGTGAGCGATACTTTTATTTTTAAGCGTTATAAACCGCAATTAAATAGCCGTATCTAGTCAGTTTTAGTATAACACTTTAGATGATAAGATGTCCGCTCTAAATTATGATAAATTACAATTTGGAATAAATATTAGTCAAGAAAGATCATATTGGCCAACGCAACATAAAAGGTACCAAAAAAGTGGCGCATTCTTTGAAATGTAATATTAACAAGTTACTTTAAACAAAGACGTTGACGTTCTTTACTGCCTTGTTGGTCTAGCGCTGCTGTATGCAACCGCTTAGAGTGAGTTCTCGGGTTTGATCGGGGTCCGGTAATGTTCAGTAGCAGCAGGAAGTCTTGTATTTTCCTGGAAGATGGCGATAATTCAATATAGGGCTCTGTCATCTAAACATATCGTGTGTCTTTTTTAAATGTTAATATTGTACTCCACTGCCATATCCGCCTGGTTAATGTTATTTATAACTCGTGATCATTATGTTCATGAAGGTTTGTACCTAAATAAACGTGTTACCTTAAGATCTTAAAAAAATAAAGCGTGTAGAAATCATTTTTAATTACTTCCTAAAATGATAACAAAAATATTTAGTAAGGATGACAGTTTTGCTCGTCAATGCGAGGATTATAGTAAGTTATCGTATAAAGATTATAGCGTGTAATACGTCATTTACCTGCAATGTAGAGCGCCATCCATTTGTGGTAGATACCAGCAGTGTTAATAACATTCGTGCCGTACGCGCAGGGATACATTGCGCTCTTAATTGTTTAATTTACGCTCCAAATAATGTGAAACTAAATAAAATATAGTATTCTAAGATAAATAAATAAAATAATAGAAATAACTAGTGATTTAGTTATTAGAACGACTTTTAAGTGAATAAAAATGGGTGCAAAAACTAAACAGAATCCAAAAGAAAAGTTAAAAGATGAAAAGGAGAAACCAATTCCTGAAAGAAAGGGAGTGCCGGGGAGGTTTTCAAGGTCTCTGTTCTGTTGGATGATCCCGGTTTTCTGGAATGGAAACCAACGGGACTTGGAAGAGTATGACTTGAGGCCTACTACTCATAATTACGATTCAAGAATAGTCGGAGAAAAATTAGAAAGGTAAGGTTTAATATTTTAATTTTTTTCAAATAATATATATTAATTTTATGTCAAATAATGGTGTGATTCTTTAAATAAAACAGTCGACCTTGTGTATCTTTACCCCCTTATATATAAATATTGTCTAAATTATTCTATTTACGGAATACGCACGCCGAATACATAATTGTGTGTTGTTAATAATTTAGTATTGCGAATCAAATAAGAACAGATTTCTCGGCCATATTAAATGTGTTCCATTCTCCCTATTGTGAACGATAATTTTTAAAAGGCTTGTGTTTGAAAATTTCGTTCTTATTTAGGCGAATGGAACACATTCCTATTTGATTCGCATATTACATACTATAAAACAAAGTTGCATCCAGGTGTCGGTCTGACGTTATGTATGATTAAATCTTTAAAACTACGCACGGTATTAGGATGCGGTTTTTTTAGCAGACAGAATGATTCATAACTAATATTTTAATGTATAAAACATACATATTATTATTCAAGGGAGTTAAATTTTTACTTTTATATTTTTGGATCACAATCTACTTGTTTTATTGCGTAGAATAATTATGATATATTCATATCTAAAATATATAAAAAAATGTTTTGCTTCAATAATTAAGAAATAACATATACTGGGCTGATAAGTACTAATTTATATTTTAACTCGAAATCTTAGTCACCTTCTTAGTCATGATTGAGACAAACTGCTATTATGAGATGATATTTTATAAAATAAAGGCAATTATAAAAATATTTTACGAATTCATACAAAGACAACCAAAATGGCAATGAGAGGCATTAGGTAAATAGGTTCATTATCAATATCAATAATTAAAACTCAATCAGGAAATTAAACACATAAAATGTCAATTATAATTCCTCAAGTAAATGTTTTTAGAATAAAGAACTGCTAGATCAATCTTCCATTATAGATTACCTAAAATTGTTCAATAAAACCCTTAAAAATCTTAGCTGAATATTTTTTTTCTCAATTAGTATTTTTACGGTTTACTGTGCTTTTGATTCGGCCTAACAGTGGCTAGTTTGAAGCTATTTTTTATTTCAAATAATAATACTTCTATTTAGAAATGTAGTCTAGATAATTTTTATACAAATTATAATTTAAAATTATGTCTATTCAGAAATAAAAGACAGAAGAAAGGGCTTGCCAATATTCGTTGATGTTGCAGTACAAAAGTCAATTATTTTAGATTGTTAAAATAAAAATTTAAAGCCGATGCTATTGAACGAGTACGTTCCCACTTTACTTGCATCCTCGCGTGTGGTATATCAAATTTTAATACCGAGTTGTAAAGCAGAGAATCGTTTAAATGTAAAAAAAACGCGCTGCGCTCCGCCGAGCCAGGCCTCTGCAGTATTCCATATGTAGTGATATATTGTCTACAATCCGCTTGTTAAAGTACTAATTGCTAAATTGCATAACGGGGTCAATTTCAACAAGCGATTTTTTTTTGTCATTTCGGTGGACTTTTTTAATTTCAATGCTATCTATATATTTTAAGTGAGAAATGAAACTCTAGCCTATTTTATAACATTGTGTGTGAGTGGACATCAAATATCATCAAAACTTACATAAATATTTAAGGATGAATTTTTTAGAGTCCACTGAAATGAAAACTACCTTCTACCGAAATGATAAAAAAATAACCACTGAAATGATAAACTGTGCACCGTTTCTTACTGTGTGATAAAAAATTTAAAAGAATATAAACACTACTCAAGCAAATCAGTACTTACGGCGAAATTAAATACACAATTTTGAAACAAATTAAAGAAATCTAGCTCGAGTTTTAACAGCTACCGAAATGATCCTACTTTTGTCCCCACATCACCACATCACTGAAATGATAAACTTACTTTTGTGGCGGGAAACCGCAAGACGTTGGGACTGGTGCGATCGCGCCTAGAGCTTGAGCTGGCCTGATCCGAAGTAAGGAAAGGTAAGAAAGGCATAACAACGCAATGTTGACGTGGCTATTCTACTAAAACTTACTGTCCTCTGAAATGATAACTTTTTTCCGGACAAAAGTTGACTGCCTGTCAAATCCATGAGAAAGAAGATAAACAAACAAAAATGGTTTTATTTGATCGAATATATTATAATTTAATGATAAAACAACCGATTTAAATCCATATTATGAATATATTTGCAGGGGAAGGTATTTTATGAGCGGAATTAGGTTCGGGACAGGCCACCATGATGATAAAATGACACTTTGTGATTTTTTTTTTGGTATATTATTGGGTAGAAATCAATGATTTTTTTTGCCAAGGTAGAGAAGTACTTACTTTTTTGAGAAAAAATATATTTAATAAATAATCAGCACATTGCACTACCATTCTCACGTTTGCCGTGTATTTTTTATGCTTGTGCAATTCACCCAACGCTAAAACAGCTAACTAACTTGATTGCTGGATATAAGTATACCATTAATCATACCATTTCACGATATTCTTGAGCATTTCGCGAAATTACTACAACATAAACACATTAATTCAAGTTTTTATTAAGACCTATTTTTTATAGGTGCCATTAATGGATTCAGGGGCAGCACTGAGCCTTTAGTTCTTCAAACCTGCTATAAGTGTCAGACCGTCTACATGTCATACATGCATGGCTCATGCGCACATGTGAGATGAGCATGCAGTATGATGCAATGCGCATTACTGGTTAGCATTGGTGGTACCCCTTTTGCCACAGAAGCGACAACTAGTGGAGTAAATCTTCGCAAAAACCCTCATTGTGATTAAGCATAGTAAAATTTGCTGAGCACACTGTTTAGTAAATTGTCATGTGGTTTACTAATCTATACGGGTTTGACGCATTTGGTGCACTTCTCAACTTGTACACCATGCTCAAATGGTGCACTTAGCAACTGGTGCACTTCTCATATGGTACACTTCGCAACTGGTGCACTTCTCATATGGTGCACTTCGCAATTGGTGCATTTCTCAATCGGTGCACTTCGCAAAAGGAGCACTTTTTTAGATGACTGGAGATTATCTTAAAATGAAAGAATCTTTGGTTTTACGCAGGTATAATCAACAACTAACATCCTTTCAAGTAGGTACACACACTTACTTAAACTTAAATAATTTTCAATATTAATATAAAAAAGTCACTCAAAAGTAATAACAATATGAATAACAAACAAATAACAAATATGACAGAAAGATTTCCTTAACTCAAAATAATTATAATAATGACAAAGTGATTATGCTATATTAAACAAACATACAATTTTCAAGTACTTTTATTAGGTGTTTTTATTTTGTAGAACGGTAACCCAATATGCATGCGATATAAAAATAAATGAGGGTAGTTAGAACAAAAACACAACTGTCAAGACTACGGCAGCAAGAAATTTAGTTAACCGATGGTTTTATTCAGTGTGTTGTTTTGTGTTTTATTAAACATTTAAGTTGAAATTATATGCACATATTTTTATTGTATAGATAATCAATACGAGTTTTAGTGTTCATGATGGATGAAGAGGACGTTCGATTTGATACAAATCAAAGGGGTAATATTACTCTTATATGCGGTGAACATATACACAATAAAAAGAAGACCAATAAAAGGACTACTTTGTGGACATGTGCAAACAGGAAACATTGCAATGGTTCAGTTACCTATGATGTAACAAGGTTATTTTCAACAATGCTGCGTAACTTTGCATCATTCTCCTCAAATATTTTTTGGACTGGCCTAAAATCATTGCATACGGCCTTTTTAAAAACGATATATGATTATGTATTTTATTTGTAGTATTGTCTTGCCCATCACAAGTATGTGCAGATTTTCTTATAACAATTATTTTCCTTGTTACATCATAGGTAACTGAACCATTGCAATGTTTCCTGTTTGCACATGTCCACAAAGTAGTCCTTTTATTGGTCTTCTTTTTATTGTGTATATGTTCACCGCATATAAGAGTAATATTACCCCTTTGATTTGTATCAAATCGAACGTCCTCTTCATCCATCATGAACACTAAAACTCGTATTGATTATCTATACAATAAAAATATGTGCATATAATTTCAACTTAAATGTTTAATAAAACACAAAACAACACACTGAATAAAACCATCGGTTAACTAAATTTCTTGCTGCCGTAGTCTTGACCAGTGGCGGCTGTACCTTAAGTGCGCTCGTGCGCTGAACCACCAATTTCAAAGATTTAAAAATTACATTATAATTCTTCATCTTTTGTTTAAAATTACCATTTTAATATTTTTTCTTAAACATACATACCTACTAAAACATAATATAACAAAAGAAAAAATCCGATTATAACGATTGACGAAAAATAAAAGCGCCTTGCTTATCTATTAAGACTTCTTTTACCTGCTCGTGCGCTACGGCGAGCGCACGAGGACTGCTAATACAACTTGTATGAACTGTGAGCTAATACGCGCGACGCGTGAAGTAAAAGATAGTTCATAGAAAAGTACCGAGTAATAAGTCGGTTTTCGAGCGCCGCACGAGCGAACCGAAGATTGCCGAGAGCCCCCGAGGATCGCCGAAAATCGCCGGCCGGCCGCGCGGTCGGCCTCGTCCGTTCGGCGGGAAACGACAGTGACATTTGATTTGACACTCTCTCGTTATCATTAATTTCTCTGTATCTGTGACGCGGTAATTGTTTTATGTTTTTTTTCTATTCTGTACAGTGAATACAGTGTGTGTTGTGATTGAAAATGAGTTTAAACATTGATTATATTAACAAAACTTTTCAAAATAAAGTCGACATAAAGTTACAAGAGTGCAAATCGAAAAATAAAGCATTTACGCGAAGTTTTAAAAGTGAAATGTATAATAGAAAGAAATGGCTGTGTGGATGTGAGCGTCCTAATGCATTCTTTTGTTTTCCTTGCATTATTTTTGGCGGCGAATCGATTTGGACAGAAACTGCAATTAAGGATTTGACGCATTTGAGTGAAAAATAAAAAAAACATGATTCTTCGCAAGTACACCTACAAAATGTGATGAGTTCGTCTGTGTTAGGCACGGTCAACATTCGTAATCAGCTAGATTCTGATTATAGAAGCAATATCCAAAGCATTCCCTAATCCTAATACTTAGTGAGCAAGTAAAGTGAACCACCAGTTCGATTACCTACCAGCCGCCACTGGTCTTGACAGTTGTGTTTTTGTTCTAACTACCCTCATTTATTTTTATATCGCATGCATATTGGGTTACCGTTCTACAAAATAAAAACACCTAATAAAAGTACTTGAAAATTGTATGTTTGTTTAATATAGCATAATCACTTTGTCATTATTATAATTATTTTGAGTTAAGGAAATCTTTCTGTCATATTTGTTATTTGTTTGTTATTCATATTGTTATTACTTTTGAGTGACTTTTTTATATTAATATTGAAAATTATTTAAGTTTAAGTAAGTGTGTGTACCTACTTGAAAGGATGTTAGTTGTTGATTATACCTGCGTAAAACCAAAGATTCTTTCATTTTAAGATAATCTCCAGTCATCTAAAAAAGTGCTCCTTTTGCGAAGTGCACCGATTGAGAAATGCACCAATTGCGAAGTGCACCATATGAGAAGTGCACCAGTTGCGAAGTGTACCATATGAGAAGTGCACCAGTTGCTAAGTGCACCATTTGAGCATGGTGTACAAGTTGAGAAGTGCACCAAATGCGTCAAACCCATCTATACAGTTTACCTTACTTATTCTTAAAAAAAATCCATGCCAAAACAATGCAAGGTTTTATTTTAAGAATACTTACATAAACATAGGTAATTTTCCCCTACAGAATTTTCCAGATTAATAAGGAGTCAATTTTGTACAGCCTTGGAAATAATTTACTACGAACTAACGCTACGGTATTGATTTTCTAAAGGTATTTAAATTCTACCCATATTTACATCTATAGGTATGTTATTTCGAGGTAAGCTAATTTATTTTTTAATTAAAATTTCGTTGAATACCAAAGGCTTACATATTTTCGTTCTATTAATGGTTTGTTAATCAGCCCTTTGAAATAAAGCGGTCATATTGAAAAGTTGTAATGTGTTCGTAGCTTTTCGGTACCACCTACACGCTCCATCTTATTTGCACCTACTGTCAGGGTGAACATTTAATTTTGCCGGCTACACGCTCAACCTTACTTGTACAAATTGAAATTTTCATATATTTAAAATTAGGACAAACTGTAGTATGTACCCGGTACCATTAGTACGATTTAGAGGATGTTAGCATCTGTCGCGAAGTTCGAATAGTTCTTAATTCAGGTAATCCGGTTTGTAAGATTTTCGATGGTTAAATACCTTGAAAGTGCTCAGACATGACTCGCATTTTGTTTTCTTAGACAAATAAAGACAGATGAATGTAGCAGGATAAATAATGTAGTTTCTAACGTCATGTTGGGATACACATCGCGGAAATAATTGAATTTTCCCTGACTTATTCATTCATATTATTTTCCTGATATATTTTCCTTTATAACTAATACAAAGTTGTACACAATACAGTGTTGTTGATTGATATAATATGTACTTTGATGTTTTCAATAAGTATTTTCCTATAAGCATAAATCCTATGACTAGGATTTTGCTTGTTTGATTAATGATCAAAATATAAGGTTTCTTAACAAAGTTAACATTAGCAATACTCACAGAGAACAATATAAATGTGTATGTAATATATATAGTTATAATAAAACAGTAAGAGGTAAGTTTCTCAATTTTGTAGGAAAAAAGCATGGAAATACAATATTACGGTTGAAAAATTATGATTACATGTGGGCTCGAACCCACTCTTATTCACTCCGGCCATGGAAAAGAGTGCTAGTTTAGAAATATCACATTCCACGCGGATGAAGTCGTGGGCAACAGCAATATTTGATAAAATTTGTATATAAATTGTCATGTCGGGATAGCCTTCTACATCTTAGGAGAGCAATAAACGATAGTGCGATTATGTTATCACAATCACGTAACTGCTATCGAGTGCATAATATGTGTACATCAATGCCGTATCTAAGTCTAAAGAATATAATTTCTTGTGACTTGGCTGTTTCGCTACCGCCATAAGTATAATGAACCCATCATCATTTAGCCTTTCGTAGTCCAATGCTGGACATAGGCCTCTCTCAATTTGCGCCACAAAACCCGGTCCTGCGCATATGAGTCCTGATTTACCATAGCTATGGGTGTTAGAAATGTCAAAAACAACCATTACTATATTTTCATGCCTAATGTTGCTAGTCGAAATTGAGAAACAAACAAAACTATTAGAATACTAATATCAATAATGCATAGATTTGGTACTACCCAATAGAATGTGTAATCTAATGTAGGATAACCTTTTTTGTTCTAAGGTACCTAGTAACAACTAATTTAATTGAATAGTTTGAAGTTAATTTACCAAAATTTAATACATAATCCAACACCAAGCTTAGACCTCCCTATTTATTATATCTTCCGATAAAAAAAAAACCCAACAAAAACACTTTCATATAATACCTTGCCAAGCCGAAACCACACAGTCTGTGGTGTCTAAACCTTATCAAATCTCATGTAAAGCAAAACCTCTAACTTTACAAACCCTTACTACAACTACACCTTTGTTACGTTATGTGTCTTGGCTATTTCGCTCCGTCTTGGTGGCTCGGTAGTAGTGCAGTTTAATATTTTAAATCGATTCGATAATTGCATTTCTCCTTGAGAGGGATTAGGTCTAGTCTAGATAAATAGATTCGTTGCTGAAATTTCATCGACCAACCGCTCCGGCTGGACAATCCAATTTTGTTATAACATTGTTTAGTATGTTGCGCCGCTTTTATTTGTTGAATTTGCTCTTTTTACGTAACCAATTAATTATTTGTTTGCGGATTCGTTAGTTTGCCGTGGAAGTGACGATATGTTTATTTCTTTTGTCCTGGCACTCGGATTTAGGCCTAAATAGGTTATGTTTAAATAAATAATGTTATTATAGGAGGTTGCTCATTCTCTTTTTTGTTTTAATAGTATTTTTTATAATTGCCATCATAAATTCAGATAAAAACAAAATGATTACATTTTGTTGAATTAGGATCATTGCAACATTTTACCGATCTGCTATTTTTAATAGTCATTTAAAATAAATTCAATTTTATTGTTTCTTGGATTGAACACGTGATTTTGATATTAATACACTTCATTCAAATGTTCTGAAATAATATATACAGTTAGGTTACAATTATTATTATATACATACAATTTTTTTTAAAGATCTCGAATAGTACAAATATCTAGTTAGGCTTGACACTTTGTTTTACGATAATATTATTATATAATTATTTACTTTTATTCTTTAAAATTAGGCAATTATCTATACTCAAAATAATACTGTTGAAGGTCCAATTCTACTATTGATACTAAAGCAAAAAAAAATAAGAAAGAAATTGGTGTTAGCTTGTCTGTTTGTATCTTTAACACTTGAACCTTCGAACGTACAGAATGGATTCAAATGAATTTTGGCATGGGTGTAGTTCCAATGACGATTTAACACCTTAGCAAATTTTTATGCCTAAATTAACCACACGGGTAATACCGTGGGTGAAAGATAGTGTGTTTTTTTGAACACGCTTATCTCGGGCAGCATTGGTTTCCATAAGTCTTTTTTTATGAGATAGGACATTTATTGACAAAGTTTATAAGCTATAAAACATTAAGCTACATACGGTTCGTGACGGGAGCGAAGCAATGGTAACCTATAGCGTGGGTAAAAACGTGGGGAGCAGCTAACGTATTATAATATAATACCTCGCCTATATTTTCCAGAAGAGTGTGAAAGAGATGTATAACACCCACATTTCATTTGTAATGTTTAGGTGACAGGCTGTGAGCCTATCGCCATCCAGCGGACATATTTTCAACTCTGTGCTGCTATTTATTAAAATCCAGACAAAAAATCCCAAATTACACTTTTGCTGCCCTCGTTCTCAAAATATGATTAAAAAAATAGCATTTTTGCTCAACCCAGAAATCGAACCCAAGGTCCTTGCGGTGAGAGGCATATACACTAATCATTATACCAACGAGGCATTTGTTGTTCTTTATATCGAAATCCACGCGGGTGTGCTCGTGCATAATGAAATAATAACTCACATGGCGTAGCATTACTAGATTATGAAAAATTGTTCGCATTACCTATTGCAAATAGTATTGCAAATAGAATTACAAATTAAAAGTTGTAAAAAGGTGAAATAGTTTGTAAATGATATATAGGTAATCCATTAATAAAACCGCACTTACAAAATCTTATTAAAATATGGGGTAGCGCTGCAAAAACCAAAATATTAGAACTACAAGTTTTACGAAACAAAATTATAAAAAAAGTATTCAATTACCATTACCGAACAATACATATTTTTTTTAGGAAACAAAATTAATAAACATTACCAATTATACACATATAACTGTTGCATTTTCATACAGAACGCTAGAAACAAAAACATTCACACAAATTGACAATTTACAACACAAAAAAAAAAAGATGATAAATTTGTTGATTGACTGTTTTCGTTTTTATCGTTCAAGCAAGTTATCTAGCGTTGCCGCGTATTCGAACAAATTACGGCAAAACAATGATAACATAATAATATTAAAGAAATCAACTTTACAACAAACTACCCACGAACATTAAAAGTATAAGTTCGTCATTATATATTTATTAAAAAACAACTAACTAACTGTATTAGACATATAAATTACTATCTAGTAAGTAGGTACCTAATAACCAGGGGCGAATACGTTTTTGCCGAGTTTATGCTTAATTTGTGACATCGTTGGTAAATATTTAATTGGATTTAAATATTATTATCTGTACTATTTTCGCGGTTATCACGACGGCAAAGCTGAACATGGCGTTGGAAGTTATATAAACATTTATTTTAAATAGCACTGTGGCAGTAAAGAGATAACGAAACAAACCAATATTATGGTAAATATGAAATTGGTAGTTTGGTAGTTATTTCACTGCTTTATTGTAAGCGAATGCAAACTCTTGGCACGACGTCTCGGGTTCGATACCCAGCGGCGGATAAAAGTGTAATATGGGATTATTTGCTAGGAAATTCACTAAATTGTGATCGGTTCACTCCATAAATAGCAGCCCCTTTAGCACGGTTTGTCACTCTTGGCATTAGATGCGACTGTGATGTAGTTATCAACATAGAAGCGTCACTTTCTTTAGTCTTTTGACGTTTTATATTATAACTACTTCTTAGGGGCAGGTAAAAGGTAGAATATTGATGTTATACACCGCTACCACTTCCTTCTGGGTAATATAGGCGAGATGTTATATTACATAACATTCGTTCAAAATATTCTATGACTTCGGTTGTTCTGAAGTACCACCGAAAAATAGTCCGTTTGAGTTAGTCAGTGAGGAAGTAGCGAAAAAATCTAATGTGATTTTCGTCGGCAGTGCGCCTAATTAGTAAAGTATTTTTTAATGTAACTCTTTTCGTTAC
This sequence comes from Hypena proboscidalis, assembly GCA_905147285.1. Lineage (NCBI taxonomy): Eukaryota > Metazoa > Arthropoda > Insecta > Lepidoptera > Erebidae > Hypena > Hypena proboscidalis. Next base: position 12,735,986 of record LR990128.1, on the reverse strand, counting down.
ATTTCACTTAATTTCAGAACGTAACTGCCGTATAATTGGCAGGTAATATGAACGTGAGCAATTCAAAATTTTAATAAAAAAAATGTTATTTTATTCAAACATACCTTCTTAGTGTGTCTCTACGTCATGTTTATATATGTTCTTACATGACGCAGAGATGCACTATAAAGGGATGTTTGAATATACCACTACTAAGGTGCTAATGAGTAACACGCTTGCTAACCCATTTTTAGTTTAAATCAATGGGGGTTTAATTTCTAATTTTGCCTCCTAGAGGACGAAACAACAATTCTGAAATTATTTCCATCCTAAGGTTGCCTGGCAGAAATCACTATTAGTGATAAGGCCACCCATTGTACTATTATCACTAGAAATAAGTTAATATTGTAAACTCCAGGTGTACAATAATAAATAAATAAACAACATAACTAGGCTGCAATATTATTTTTATATGGTGGGATCAAGAAAAGTGTAAAGAAGTCTAAAGAAATCTTTAGGTACAGAAAAATATACATGTTGGATCTTAAATTAAACAACTCACCGTTAAGTGTACCTTAATCTTATGAAAATCTGCTCCGTAGTTTAAAAAAAAAAGTGATAATGCGGTAAAATGTGATAATTTGACTAAGTCGGATTGTAATAAGAAAACTTTTATTCATTGACATATATTATTACTTTTTCCTTTGATTACTTTGTTATCATTTATTACCTTCTAATGATGGCAATGAGTTTTTATCGCTGTTTCTTTTAAGATAATATATAAAACATTTTACAACAAGATATAATATCAGACTAATCTACGTGCACTATGTTTGTGGTTTTAGTTCGTTACGAAAGATAGTAGCATATATTGTATTTAGTTATGTATTGTGTAATATTACATACGAAATTGCTTTTGATCATGCATTGTCACTGTTTTACTAAAGTAAGTTGAACAGTAGTTAATGTAAAGAGTTATTATTTTATATAACAATAGCAGCCCTGTATCTAATATATGTTCTACTGCTGGGCCCGGGCCTCTTCTCATCATGAGAAGGGTTAGGCCATAGCTCACCACGCTGGTCAAGTGCGGACTGGTAGACTTCACACACCTCGAGCACTTTTAAGGCACTCTCAGGCATTCAGGTTTCCTCTCGATGTTTTCGTTCACTATCAGCAAGCGACAATTTATATGATATACACATAATTATCTTCGAAAAACTAATTTTAACGATTTATTGACAGAGGTGTGTGCTATCGCTACTTTTATTCTTATAGAATAAGTTTAAATATAATTGATGAATTTGTGATTTAAAGGATATAAAAACCTGTTTAGTCAGTTTCTGGCAAATAAGGAAACTAGTTCGTTAAGGTAATAAGGTAAACACTTTTAAGTAAAATAGTTTTTTAATTTCATATTCATTTAAATAATGTTTTTAGGTGAAGGTAGGTATTTGATATGCGGTTATTAATTGTGTAAAAAATTGCACAATAATATGTTGCTCCGTAGTTAATCATACTTTTCGTATAGTCACTTACCTAATTTATAGCCCATATTAAACGATCATCTAGAGTCGTCAACCACGATCAATCACTTTTTTATGTGGATCGGAGGCTGAGATGAAAAAAAAGACGTTAACGCGATGTATAACTACAATTTCTTAATAAATTACTTAGGTAGACGAAAAAATAACTTTAAGGAAAAAAAAACTTATATATATAAATAAATAAATATATCTCAACTTACACACAACGCCATCTAGTCCCAAACTAAGCAGAGCTTGTACTATGGGTACTAGGAATAACTGATACTAATACATATATACTTTTCTTTTGTTAATACATACTTATTATACATAGAAACACCCAGACTAAGACAAATCCCCATGTTCATGCACACAAAGATTTGTCTTAAGCGGGAATCGAACCCGCGACCTCGGCGTCGCAGGCAGGTACACTACCCACTCCGCCATCCGGTCGTCGTAGATATAGTATATTATTTTATATATGGTCATAATTTTCAGCATGTATTTTTATACACCCCTGCCATACCCATCTGGGTAATATAGGCGTGATGTTATGTTATGTTTAGTTAATTTTCAGTTCATTACGTAAAACCAGATAGATATAACCCGAATGCGAATTCCCTAAATCATATTTAGTACATTTAAATTAAACGACTGGTAAATGCAAATTAACAGAAAGCTGATAGTAGAAGAAAATTACAATGGCTTATCCTATAATGTTCAACCTCTATTTCCTATTAGCTTTCAACGCCATATTGAACAAGGTTTTTTTTTTCAATTATTTTGGATCCCCGTTATTTTACAATAAAGATGAGTAAAGACATTATGTAGATTTTTTGCATTCTATATTTAAATACCAAGAAAAACACCTACCGTCATTTGTGGCAGCGACATTAGTTAGGAAAGGAAAAATAAAACAAAATTTAATGTTTATTTTTAGTTGTTAAATGACGGATAGTCGAGATAAATCGAAAAAACCAATGGCAGCGGAAGCTCACAAGGAATCGAGATTTTAAATATCAGGGTATGCTCTTTAACGCTTTCTCAACAACATTCCAAAAATAAGCTTTCTAGGTTCATTTCCATTCATGCCAGGCAATTCCCAAATATTTATATTGCCCTTATAATTTTTTTGAGAAGCAGTTATATTATTATTGGATGTATTTATATAAAATTTCGTAATACACCGTTTTATTTTTAGAATCGCATCTCTTCACCGGTCGACAATAAAATGTTTTGTTATACATTCAAAACATTACTTCCTTTCTGTACTAAAGACATTATCATACTCACTTAAACTCAAATAACCTTGTGTATTAATATCAGGCTCATTCACTAAGAATGCAGTCTATGAACTAGGAACCGAATTGAGTAACTGTTACAAGGCGTTTAACCTTGTTTGAACATTATGTAGTATAAGGAACTAGTAGGCACAGATAGAGCGTGAATGCCGGATTCTAAGCTTACCACAAACAACAGAAGAATATTCTTCATCTAAGAACATTTATATCGGTGCGGGAGCAGCGTGGGGAGGGGGGGTTAAATATTCAAACAGAGGAAAACAAAAACCAAGCGATTGTTTATCAGAATATTGCAAGATTTTGTCCCCGCGAAATTCCTCAAATGAACTACGGTCCTACCCGTGTGTACATATACATATGTTACAGGTTAACTCCTATAAGTCGTGTTGTATGTTATATAGATTATGACACTCAGGAGTGACGTTGCTTTCTATCAATGAAAGTTTTTTAGACGGATCAGTTGTAACAGAGATTACAAACTGCATAGTCAACCTAAGAAAGAATTATAAGAAAAACATTTTTGTAAGAGTAAATTTAATAAATAATTTAAGTTTTCTTTGACTAGAGCGGCTGCTAGCAGATAAGTATTAACCAAAGTTTTATATTATGTTTTCATGTATTGTGCAGGAATTGGTTGAAGGCAGAGAAAGAAGCGAGACTCACAGGGAAACCAGCCAAGTTTTGGAAAGTCCTCGTCAAGACGTTTCTCTTGTCATACATGCGTGGGGGCGTCATGTTGTTCTTAAGCATTTCACTAAGGTGAGTAGCGACTTATTTTCAGTTTTAGTTAGTAGCAGTACTTAATAAATTTTATAGGTAATATATATTGGATTTTTGCATTTGATTAGTATGTAAAAGTGTAGTTGTGTATCGATACCTTTGGGTTCAAATGTCGTATAAATCAAAACTCGACTTTTAAGGACAGCAAAACCGTTTGAAAAAAAATTGCGTTATAATTGTAGTTATATAAAAATGACGAAGAGGAAAGATTATTTTAAATTAAGAATGAAGTAGACTAAAGTATCAAAACATATGTAACTTCTTTTGTTTGAATTTTCGTCACGGAAAAGCCAAGTTTTGGTTAATACACCCTAAATAAAATCGTAGGTTTAATTAATTTAAACTTATAATTAAAAAAAATATAGGTTGGAATAAACCTTTAGGCTGTTACATTTTTTTTTTAAATCTATTCCAATTTTATTTGCGAAATGGAATTTTAAATCTATAGATTGATTCAGAATCCATTTTTAACTGAATGTGGTTTCATTTATAATATTATAATAATTTCACAAAATCATTGTTAAAAATAAGTTATTTTCATCAGAACCGCATCACCGCTGTTGTTTTCTGAAATGCTGCAGTACTGGTCGCCTGAGCCTACGATAAGCCGCGAGACTGCTTTGTATTACGGTCTGGCTATGATTCTCATGAACTGGCTTGGGTCCTACCTGAACCACCAAGGGCATCTGTATTGCCAGCAGTTCGGTATGAAGCTTAGGGTTGCGACCAGTTCTTTGATGTTCAGAAAAGTAAGTTTTTTTCATATATTTAATGATTTATTTATGGAAAATGCAATATTAACACAAGGTGCTCTTTATTTTGTTTAATCATCTTCAAAAAATTACACACTTACTCGAAAAACAATAATCATTAAGGTAACATAATGCTAATGACTTTTTTCTGTTACTGTAGGATACATTTGTCTAGTAGTACCTAGTTTTTTTTAGAACGCCCTATTGTAATAAGATCTCAAATTTATCATTAGTTAACATATAAAAGTTAACCACGTTCGAACCCACAAAGCTTTATGTATCCAAAATCTAGCTATATCTTCTCAAGTATCGCCGTCCGCATCGGTATTGTATGACAAATATACCTTTTCAGATTATGCGTATGAGTAACGGTTCCCTTGGCGAAACAACAGCCGGAAAGGTGGTGAATCTGTTATCCAACGACATGCAGCGATTCGACTTGACATTTATGTTCCTGCACTTTGTGTGGATCATCCCCATTCAGGTAGCTGCTGTCATGTACCTCGGGTACATGCAGGCTGGTGTGTCTGCCATCTACGCCTTCGTTGCTATGGTGCTGATTGCTGTTCCTATTCAGAGTAAGTTGGCTCCGAGAATAAATTTACCGACGACCTTACTTAATTTTTACACTTATGACCACCAAGTTGCTGATTTTTAAACGCAAAAGGGGTGCGATTTAAATGAATATCTGAAAATTCTGAAGTCTAGTCGGAAACATAATTGACAGTTTCACTTACAAATAAAAAAATCCTCATATATTTTATCTTTTACTTACCTACATTATAAAGAGACATGTCTGCGTAACTCTATGGTGATTGGCAGAGAATGCCAACAATCGCTTTGGTAAAGACTGCCAATAACTGCATGTACTGAATCCAGCAAGCAACATTCCTTGGCCAGTTATTTAGACGTTTGCTTCAAGATATCCTAAATTTCCAGTCCCGCTTCTCCATACCTTACCTCTTGTAACCTTCTAACATGCCAAAAATTACACGGTCAAAACAAACAAAGACGGTTTATAAGAGGAGCGGCATGGAGAAGAGGGACGGGCGAATTTGGCCATAAAGAAGAGTACGCTAAGCGCAACATTTTATAACATGTTAATAAAGAAGAGATATTACCCGATAACTGAATATATAAAAATATTACGTCATAGTTAATTTACTGGGTGACATACAAAATGCATGAAATAATGTTTGGCAGGTATTCTTGGTCGGGTCATGGCTATCATTCGTCTTCGCAACGCTGAAAAAACTGATGAAAGAATAAAAATAATGAGTGAAGTTATCAACGGCATTCAGGTATGATAATTAACAAAATTTTCTCAATTTGCCCCCGCTGTTTTCGTGGTCACATTGTCTTAGTAAGTGTCTTCCTTTATTCAAAACAATGTATTACCAAAAGGAACTACCCAATCTTAATAATTCCAGGTGATAAAAATGTACGCGTGGGAGATTCCATTCCAGAAAGTGGTAGGAGAGAAGCGTGGCGATGAGCTGACGGAAGTAAGAAAGGCCACTATTATCAGGACCATGTTCTTGGGTTTTATGGTGTTTACGGAGAGAGCGTCACTTTTCATCGCAGTTCTGGCTTACACGTTATACGGAAACAATCTGTCTGCGACTATGGTAAGAGCCTTTATTCGTGAAGACCGTATATGTATCTGAGTTGTTGATCAAGCAACCGCTCACCAAGAGTTTAATTCATGGGTGTTATTGATTACAAAAGTGTTATTTATGGAAGAAATAAAACAGAATCACGAAGTCTCACAATATGCGCGATACATGGCGATAGACACGATCCCTAATTGATGGGACCTAAACATAACAGGATACATGTAGGTGCTATACATCTCTGCCTCGCCCTTTTGAGTCATTAAGAAGTAATGTTATACATGTTCTTTAAAGTGGGCTAAAGACTATGGCAGACGTAGTTTCCAAGAGTTATGTGTATCATATCCAAACCCTTTATATTGTTGGTCTTAAATCGCTACTAATAAATAATGTATATAAGGCTTAAAACGTAAGCTTTTTGCAGTTCTATCCTCTGCAACAATTCCTGAGCTCAGTGAATGTGAATGTGACACTGCTGCTGCCTTTGGTATTGTCCTTCACCGTGGAGCTCATCGTGTCCATCGGACGCATACAAGAGTTCCTGTCTTTAGGTTTGTATTGATTGATACTTGCATTTTTTGGAGAGAACAGAAGAGAAAAATCCTTTCAATTACCGTCAATTCGGGTAACTTTGAATTGCCGTCTAACTTTGAACGAAGTTGTGAAATATAACATAACATAACATTCACAATAATATTTCTTATTCTATAAGACAAAAGCTTATTAACATATCATTATAGTAACTGTGTAAAACGAATCAGTAATATGTGTGTAGCAAACGAAAAGTAATAAAAATAATCGTTAAAACCATTATTTGCAAATCACTTTTCACTGGTGCTGTTGGATTTGTTTTTGCTCTGATTGAAAATCGTCATTAAGGTCCTGTTCCAAATTAATCGAGTAGAAGATAAATATTAACTTGATAAAATGTAAAAGTGACACCATTAAAATATAAATCGAACACTTTTATCTAAACCTTAAATTATTTGAATATAATTTGGTGTTTACATCCTACAAAAAATATTATTCAAAGTACCCAACTCTTATTATAACTTTGCACGAGTGTTTAGGCAAATTTCGAGTACTTCTGTTGTTTTTACCGTAATTTTTTGTGTTAATTAACTTATTCAAAAGAACAGTATTTATGTAATAAAATAAAAGGAAAAACGTTCAAAGTTACACAACTTGATTGTAGTGTGCACATTGAGGTTTCTTGCATGATGGATATCTTAGGATGATTAAATGACTAAGCCAATGACGCGCGAGAAAGCGAGGGTGCAGTCTAGGTATTTATATGTATATACAGGCATGTGTGACAGTCAGCAATATAAGTCGTTAAACACGTTCAAAATTTCTATATACCTTATTTAAAAAAAAAAAAACATGTTTGGGTGAATTTAAACTTAAAGTAATCGATAATTATGTGCATAATGTTACATTAGTGATATTTTTAATGTGTAAAAGTTTGTTGTATGGTAGATTGAATACTTGAAGTATTCAACGACTTATATTGCTGATTTAAAGCCGAAACAATATATTAAATTTTTCGAGAAGAAAATATACTTATCACCTCTCCAGCAGCCCTTTAGGACCATAAATAACTATTGGCTGCCGCCTTAAAAAATAAGCATATTATTTGCTTATTTTTCAAAGCAACTACCCCAACAATACAATAATGTATAGCTCTTTGTTTTTTCATAAGGAAAAGCCGCGCCTGGCAGTTAGTGCGCCCATAAAAATACCCAAGTGTTACAAGGGTTAACACTTAGCGCATTTGTTTTATTTTTGCCTGAGATTTGACCCACATTATGAATTTCAGACGTTATGCGTCATTGTTAGGCTAGCGTGCCACTATACCGGTATACAGGACGATTTTTCTTTTTTTTATCCATATTGGTACAATGCTCCTCAGTCAGGGAAAGATATTCTGGTACTTCGTTCGTTACTTCAGGAGTTCTATTATACTGCCTCAAATAAGAGTTAGCGTTCCTGAATACTAACTATAGAAAATAGCTAGAATAATAGCTTGTTTGTTTAAAGGAAAAATAAATGCAAATTATCCTTGTTTTATATGCTAAAAACTAGATAATTATGCTAAGAACTAAATATAACGGTTAAAAAAACCCAATTGTACTATGTTTTGCTACTTTTTAACCGACTTCAAAAAAAAGAGGAGGTTCTCAATTCGGTTGTATTTTTTTTTTTTTTTTTTTTATGTTTGTTCACCGATTACTCGAAGCCGCCTGGACCGATTTGAGAAATTCTTTTTTGTTTGATAGGATATACTTGTCATGTGGTCCCATTTTTTTCCAGTCACGTTCTGATGATGGGATCCTAGAGAAATCGAGGGCAACCCTCATATTTAAAAGGCTTCTATATTGTTTTTTGTATATTATCAAAGCTACTTGGATATTTGCATCTAGTAGCCAGCATTTTATGTTGCTGAGCTGATGCTGGAAGGTACAACTCCTCAACGGTTAGGAGTACGGGGATAATTCTTTAAATATAGGCTCCTTGAGGAAGTTTACTGTATTCTTTCAAGTTATACACAGATGAGGCGAGACGTTGAATATTACTTATGTATATTCATAATATGAGGTCATGATTTAATGATGGGATCCTAGAGAAATCATGGGTCAATCAAGCTTCTATATTGTGTTTCGTATATTACCTAAAACTACTTGGATATTTGCATTTTAAGTTGCAGAGCTGATGCTGGAAGGTACAACTCCTCAACGGTTAGGAGTACGGGGATTATTATTAATAAGTTTTCCGTCTCAAGTAACCGTCGTTTCCTCATTCGAGAAACATTCTTGCTCGGTCTACCCATCACTTAAAATCGTAAAATAAAATAATTTTTAACAAAAAAAAACCGACTTCAAAAAGTAGGTAAACTAAAAAGCATAAAATAAATTTACTTCGCACAAATAATACGTTTTTTCATTTAGTTAAATAGAAATTATTAAATAATTATTTTATAATTCTGAAGTCGGTGCCAAGTAACCAATAACTAGATAATAAGTATAAATCTTTCTAACAACTATTTTCTGACTGAATATTAGTTCTTAATTATCCGATTTACGTGGCACCGACTTCAGAATTATAAAATAATTATTTAATAATTTCTATTTAACTAAATGAAAAAACGTATTATTTGTGCGAAGTAAATTTATTTTATGCTTTTTAGTTTACCTACTTTTTGAAGTCGGTTTTTTTTTTTTCTAATTTGATAGTTTAATCTATTGGACATAAAAATAAATGCAAATTATCCTTGTTTTATATGCTAAAAACTAGATAATTATGCTAAGAACTAAATATAACGGTTAAAAAACCCAATTGTACTATGTTTTGCTACTTTTTTTTCTAATTTGATAGTTTAATCTATTGGACATATCACTCTTCATGAATATCAGGTTAATACTGTGGTAAAAATATTTATTTACACAACCTGTATTATGTGCAAAATTGTGCACGTTCGACCACACGCGGTTGACTGCGGTGAACATACCTTAGAGCTATGTTCAAAACATTATGTTGCGATTTGATTAGCCAAAGGTGCAAGCTTATGCGTCATTACTTTGTTAGTTTATTTAGTGCATTAAATGCATTCAAAATTTTTAGTAGTGACTTGCAGCTTTCCTGAGGTAGGTATATTTTGATCACAGTGTTTACACATATTAACGATTATAAATAATCCTTCCAATAAATAGAATCTAAAAAAAAAACAACCATGCAGTTCTTAAACAAACAAAGACATGAATTATTTCTATCGAATGAGGTTTTATTCAACATTTTAATTCAAATTTATAGGCTGTCAAGAAAGTGTTGAAATTAATAGGGGCGCTAGAGTGCTGTTCTACTGTTCGTATGGCAACCCATATAGTTCACTTCCCAGGACTTGATACTTTATATCGAAAGCTGTAGCTAAGCGTTAAACGTCGGTTTAACACGATGAAATCGGCACTAAGTAATAGTAAAAATAATGTAATTAATTTGTACAGCCAGCAGTCATAAATTAGTTTCCGTTTCCAGACTATTTTGCCGAGCTGATTTGTGGTTTTACTGTCCCCTGTTTTTATCAATTACCAGAAAATAAAAGAAAAATATATTTTTCAAATATTTTATTTTAAGTATTTGAATAAATCTTTTCTTTCTATACATATTATTAAACGGTCTCGTTGGTCTAGTGGTTAGCGTTAAAAAAAAAATAACTTTTTGTCTAATAGCACACAAATCAAAGTTATCTAACACTTTCTTCGGACGACCTTTTCGGTTTATTCCTGGTGTAAGAAATACGCCTCTATTTTGTGCCCCTCCTAGTGCAATTCTTTGAACAGTACTTACTGATTTACCTGAATTAAGTAAAAATCATAGATATAGCAGAAAAGATAAAGCAGTCCGAGCCATTTCGGAGTGAGGGGAGGGTTGAACCCCCTGGCTAAGCCCATGCGTGATATTATTTTATGTTATTTACTTAAACTATACTCAAGTAACAACATTAACCTAGTCGCGCTATACCGCAACACTGAGTACAACAAACGTCAACTAAACCAATGTGCTAGTTTTAATTATTGAATATTTCGCTTATTTCAGCAACAAATTCAAAACAGCTTTGGTTTTATCCATTACTTATACTTGATTTGACTAAAAACAACATGTTAAACTCTCACATACCGGTCATATCAGCGGTTCTTTGATAAACATTGCCGATATCCGATAGAATTTTTTTGCATTATATTCCATTAAACATCTTTTATATACATTGTAAATTATTTCTCTGCCAGACCTTCGGATAGTTTTATTCATTGTTTATTACTTTTTTCCTGTTTTAATTGCCGTTTTATACTCTAACAAATAAAATTTACCAACGCGTAAACTCTGTTTACATTATTTATTGACATCTGTCATTATTTTGACAATGTTGCTAACAGACAAAAAAATTAGTTCCAAATCTACTCTTTCTTGACAGCCTATACAAATTAATGTAAAATAAAATAATAACTAATTTCATAAATTTATTATGACTATTTAGCAGTCATACAATATTCGATTATTATTCGATAGAAAAAAAAAAGCTGCCACAAATAAACTAATGGCGCGAAAATATTTATTTGATTGTTTGCTAGTGTGTTTAGAACAGTTTAATTTCAAAAATAAAAATATATTAGTGATTCTAGTGATTCCAATATATCTAAAACGGCAGAACTTGTTATTAGTAGCTTGTGCTGCGTTTGTATTTAATAATATGATTTTCCTACTGGAAGAGGTGAAAACCAGTATATGGCAAAACTTGTGAGGATTTGATTTTTCGTTATCTTTGTGGTTTTTAATCACTTAAATGTAATACTTGACTACTTCGCAAGCTCATTATTAAAATGTACACTCAAACGAAATATTAAACTTTCCTCTCTAGTGCCATAAATGACTATTTTTGATCTGTAATACTTTTCTATTGAACATTTTTCTAAGCCCCAAGCGTCTTTTGAAAATGTGTGTTCTTAAATTTATCTAGCGTTTTGCATTGCCTTAGTGGTTTCCTGTCTTAAAATTGCGTAGATTGCCAACTCTATATAATTTCACAGAGGACCGGGCCGACTTGCTGGAACACCTAGACGCGGGGTCGTCCAAGCTGTTCCGAAACATGTCCATCAGCAATGTCAAAGAGGAAAACGCTGTTAGACCTCTGTCTTATATAAGCAACTCTGAGCTGCCAATTATCGATGGTAAGTACTTGTCAACGTAATAAAATTGTATAATAACAAATTAACATTGTAGAAATTTGCAGGGTTGTTCCGTATTCATCCTATGACGTCTCATCCTACTCATTATTTTTTCCTTACTCAACCTATTTATGTTCCTTACTCAACCCAGAACAATAATATTATTAAAAATTCTTTATTTATCCCATCCGTATTCCTTGCTCAACCTATTGTAAAACTACCTAATAAAACGTTAGATTTGTGTGTACGGTCTGAACAAAAATATATTTCTTGGAAATATTTTAAAAGGTAAGCTTTTGCTTTTATGTTGTTCTATTAAATAAAACTGCAGGAAATTTGATAGAATCATATATTTAAAAAAATATCATCACTCCTATCTTCTGTTCTCTGTTCTCACATACATAATTATAGCTTTTCAAATAACTAAAAAATGTTTTTTTTTATAAAATAAACTATAATGAACAAAAATATTTTAAGCAAACATTTCACAATCAACAATGTTAAATCTTCTTTCATTATTATGTTATTACTGGGTTGTCTGATCAAAAGCGTTTTGTACACATTTGGATATAAATTTGTTTAGAATTAACTTAAAATAAATAAAGCTATGTGTAATATCTTTATAAAATCAACAAATTAATACTTTTTAACTTTTGCTATCAACTACATAAAAAAGTATATAAAAATCACAGATTCAAGAAGGACCATTAACTTAAGACTAGTACAATATTGATTTAAAATAGGTATCAACTTTAGGCACTATGAACTAGGTAAAATAAAAAATAGATAGAAATCACAGATTACAGAGGGACCATTAACTTAAGACTAGTACAATATCGATTTAAAATAGGTATCAACTTTAGGCACTATGAACTAGGTAAAATAAAAAATAGATAGAAATCACAGATTACAGAGGGACCATTAACTTAAGACTAGTACAATATCGATTTAAAATAGGTATCAACTTTAGGCACTATGAACTAGGTAAAATAAAAAATAGATAGAAATCACAGATTACAGATGGACCATTAACTTAAGACTAGTACAATATCGTTTTGAGATAGGTATCAACTTTAGGTACGTCTTCAAATCATAAAAAAATATAAATTATTACTTCCATTTCTAGATTAATCATAGGAATATCTTTTTAAAACCAAGACTTATGTATTCGAACGATACATTTACACTTTAAAATAAATAAATGGAGCTAGTTTTTCTAGGCAGTGACCCAGCACTATTTTTTGATCAACTAATTCTTGAATAGCCCTGTTGATTCGGTCTTCATTTTCCTTTTCTTTAGCTGACGAAGAGGTCGATGCACCATTTTGTCGTTGTAACATTCTCGCGTTTTGTAGAAGGGCATCTCTTTTTAAAACATGTAGCAATTTCAGCATATTTATCTTTTTGTTTGGAATAAATCTATTTATTGTCGCATGCCAACTTTCGAGAGCGTTGGTCGTTCTATTTTTTTGCCCGCATACATTCCAAATATGTGTTGGAAATTTGCCCCCCTCTAGCCATGTCTTCACCAAATAGTCATTAAATTTAGTAATATTGTTTTCTCTTGGACAGTCCTCCATAATGTATAGATAAGCGTCGTCAATCAAATGTTCTGGTAACAATGGCAAAGCCAAACATAGGGCAAGATGTTTGAGCTGATTTCTGTTTTTTGTAACTTTTAGTTGTTTTGCTCGTTTAACAAGAGCTTGACAAAAGTGGAAATAACAACCTTTGATCTCTGTATTCGGTAGTACCGTTTGAATTGAATTCATCACAGCCTTTTCAAAATCAATTACAATTTTCTTCGGATTCCAATTTGGTATTTGAGCTTTAATCAAACGGAACATTGTAGTGTAAGTTTTTTCCTTTTTTGACATAAGTAGGACATATACTAACGGGATAATATAGGAATTTTCGCTGTCATTGCTCAAATCTCCATGTATAACATAAAGTTGGTAAAATGGTTTAATACAGCATTTAAACGTACCATCAGCATAGAAGTCTCGAATCGTTGCCATTCTTTGCCGCCCTTCCTGTGATGCGAATCCTATAATGCGTGTTTCATTTTCTTGATAGTCGAAAAGTAAAAAATCCTGATATGTACCGGGAATTTCTACTTCAGCGCTATTTTTAAAAGTTGTTTTTTTTACTCCATGGCTCTTATTGCGAGCGTTGTAGAGACCAGTCTTGATGTTTTTAAATTCTGGGAGGTTTGTTACTAAATTGAGCCCCCGTTCATGTAGTGACAATAAAGTTTCTTGATACACTGTCGATATTGGTTCACCTTGTAATGACTTCACTCTATCCTTGAGATTGTGCAAAGCTTCTTTCACAACATTTGTTATTTCACTACGATCACAACTATGAGGATTTTCTTTTTGAACGGCTTCGTTTAACACTCTCACACTACCAAAGCAAGCTGGTGCTTTTGTGCAACGCCACATTACGCTTCCATCCTTATTGTCGTATTTTTTATGAAATTGAAAACCGTTATATAACAACAATTTACGGCCTCGTTGCGATTCTACATAACGTAAGTCATTATCACGGTTCTGGTGCATTTTTAACACGCGTTGACACACAGTATGCCAGTTAGTGGTAAACTGATAAGAACCGATCCACAACATCGTTAAAACGATTAAAACCGGTTAAGGGTCAAGACAGTAGCTATTGCTATCTCTTTCACTTTTTTACGTAAAAGCCATTAAAGTTATTTAAACTAAACGCACAGACGGACGGCCGAACGGTGCAATAAAGTGTGCAAATGAAACAGCGCACATCATGTTCTCTCTCGCACTCGCACTGTTTATGAGTGACGTCACATAGACAAAGGTATGTGCGTCGACTTGTTTACTAAAAATTCAAAAATGTACATTACCATTTTTTATTTTTTTAATCCTAGAAAGTCGTTCTATCGAAGGCATAGATACATATTAATTTTCTGCAAGAAAATAAGTATTCGTTTGCTATCCATACCTTTTTGGTATTATTTGCTTCGAGACGAGTACGGAATGCATTTGGGTTGAATTAAGGAAATATATTAAAATAATTTAATGGGTTTAGTAAGGAATATTAGTTTGGGATGAGTAAAGAAATGGGATGAGACGTCATAGGATGAATACGGAACAACCCAATTTGCACACACATTGCTTTTGTTTACGTTATTTAATAAAACTTAACTACATGCGCATAATAAGAACTACCAGTAATTTATACCAAACTATTTATCTTATATATATTATCTGTTTATTAAAATAAACTCAAGTACCAACACTATTAGCCTCAATATCCTGAGAGAATATATCTGATCATTCGATTTATGAGGTATATTTTATATTGTATTATTGTATTTGATTTGAACCCCAATGCCTGAGTTAATAAAAAAAGTATAAGAAATAAATATCTTTGCATATTGTGGCGTATGTGGTTAGATTCTATTGCCTTCGGAGATTTCAGAGATATTAATCTTCAATAACCTTAGCTCTCTCGCACGTGTGTCAACGTTTCTTAAAGAAGACTGAACATGTCGTAGATAACAAAACATCACGCTTATATGTGACAGAACTGTAAAGCAGCCTCACCTGTTATGTTTAGGTCCCATGGGATAGAAAGTGAGCCTATCGCTATCCACCAAGCACAAATCTAACTCCATGCGGCTATTGAGAATTTCCTGACGGATGAATACTAAATAACACTTTGCCCTACCCAGGATTCGCATTCGAGACCTCGCAGTGACTAGCGCATGTGTTGAAGACTAGACCAACGGGTAATATAGTCGTTAGATATGAAATGATATTAACGCAATGTAATGGTTTTCACAAACTCTTTTGGCCAACCTTTCGTAGGCCTTTTGAACCATTTAACTATATTTGTTGACACATTATATTGACCCAATCTAATTTCAGTGAAGTTAAAAAAATACCATAATTTTGATTGTATATTGTAATTTATCAAAAAATCGTTTTTACGTGGCAAAATTTTTCACAGTTGAACAATACAAAAGTGTTGTATTGTTTGACTGTGACGTCAAAACATAAAAGAGCAAACTACATAGCGTTCTACCTTTTTTTCTTACTTCATTGTATGGATCATAGATAAAAGAAAAAAAGTAGATGGAGTGTACCGAACACGCAAAGTGAAGGCACAAAAAAAGCAGCAAGCACAACGCTTGAGCATTTTTATTTGTGAGTACCGTAGGCGCTGTGCCAGATCGCATGATGAGCATGCCTGGTTTGCTTGTATCATGGATTTTGTATTTGCTTTGTGGATTCATTTTGTGTGTTCGGTACACTCCATCTACCTTTTTATTTTATCTATGGCATGCGGAAAATAATGCAAAACTATTGATGCAAATTATTCTTCTTGTGCTTAAATTTTACTATAATGCAATTTGTAAGTGACATTTTCCTTGGACATTGTACTAAGCAAACTGATATGTATTCAGTATAACTGTTAAACCCTTAATAATCTTCTCCTTCTAGTTCCCTCTCATACTTCTGGATTTGTAAATTCATCTTTTCCCGTTCAATCAGTCCTTCTCTGGAATGCCCTCCCTCTTGAGATCAGGACGGCTACGAGCCGATATGCGTTTAAACTGAAAGTTCGCGAACTTTTAATTAAGAATAAGGCAGAATAATTACCACATACTGTGATATAATTTGTATTTATTTATCGTTTCAAGTATATTATATATATATATATATATATATGTATTTATATTTTTATGTATGTATATTATAACTTGCATCTATTTATATTTGAATGAATTTATATTTTATGTTTTTAAATTAATTTATTATTCTACTCTCTCTGCACTATGTCATGACTTCGCCTACCTTGTTATCTCTGCACCACCTGAAGGTAGACTGGTAGAGAATGCCCTAGGCATTAAGTCCGCCAATATACACGTGTGTATGAAGTTTTATAAATAAATAAATAAATAAATAAACCGAAATCCATTGACGTCGTTCGATGCTTCAATCGATTGGTGTAGTAAATTAATTGACATGTTTTTTTTCACTAAAACAATCGGATGATGTTGATTCTATGGTCAACGGTCGAACTATTGGTGTAACAACATCTAAAGAAAGGTGATACGGGCCTATATAAATATTTATCCAGCTTTTCTTTCTGCAAACAGGCATTGAAAGTATCGAGCAGAAGCGTAAGCCGTCCATCCCAAAGTTTACAAGGAGCATGTCCCATATAGATGATTCGGCGCTAGTCGTTCACGATGTATCAGCCAGTTGGATCGGAGACCCTAACTTCTTAGCACTGAAGAATGTCTCCTTTAGGCTTCGCAAAGGCAAACTATGTGCTATTATCGGAGCTGTAGGCTCTGGCAAGGTACGTAACTTAAACTATGTTTGTGAACTGTATGTTTATTTACCATGTCTTTTTTTAATAATCAGTTTGTTGAGGTATTTACATGACAATGCAGGTTTAATAACCTTGTATTTTATGTATTAAACCGTCCCAAAAATGATCGCATATTTCGATTTGTTGTTGATATTATATACCATACAGGCCATACAGTTTCGTAGCTGTTTCCGACCCTAAACTTTACATTAGACCTTATATCGTAGTAGTTTGCTGAAGAAATGCATTTATAATATTCAGTGTCGCATAAACTCAACAATGATATAAACGCTCAATTTACATTATCGATATCAGCTGTTCCTAAATTGTGTGCTTGCCGATTTTCGTAATTTTGTAACATTTAGGTACATAACACTGATTTGCCATTTCAGTGTCACAATTTTTGTAATAATATTAAAGTTGCAAATCACTAGACATAGAACTAGATTTTATCACAGATTTAAATCTTCCACCTGCTCCATTACAGAAAAATATAAATTTTTTTAACAACTCGATTCATAGCTGATTGTCTTGTTTAATAATAAGCCTCCTGTCATTCTAAACTTCATTCATGTCGCTAATATAAGTTGTTTTTCATCGCCAGTCGTCGATCTTGCAACTGCTCCTAAAGGAATTGCCGATGGCCACTGGCAGTGTTTCAATAAATGGCAAGATCTCGTACGCTTGCCAAGAGGCGTGGCTGTTCCCCAGCACCGTCCGAGAAAACATACTTTTCGGCATGCCTTTTGAACACGGCAAATATAAGAAGGTAAGTCAATAATTTATTATTTGCATAGAGGTATTTTTCCGTTATTTGTACGGTATTTGGGGCACGATAGGCCGCATAGAAGTGTCATCGATCGTCCGCTCGATGAACTATCTATAATTCAACCTAATTATTATTTTAATATGAAAGTTTTGTGTCGAAACTTTAATTGTTTCAGAGATAATACAGAACTATTATCTTATACATTTTTGATATGTGTTATTAAAGAAAATGATTGTCTGTTTCTTTAATTAACTAATCGTTAAATACATTTACCTTATACGTTATTAGAAAGGTAAGTGATAAACTGTAGGTACGTGCTTGATTTTTCAGCCAAATATTAAATTAGATTTTATGAGAAATAACAAAATGATACCAAGTGAAAAATGTTAGCAATTCCAGCTTCACCAATGTATGTTATGATTATGATAAACAGCATTTCAGATATTCACAGCAACGCAACGTCTACATAGCATAGCTGTTCCAAATTCAAAAGGATTTTAATATTTCAGTGCGCATATAATAAGATGGCAAAGATCCAAAAAAATATAAAAAAATATGGCTTGTAAAAACATCGTGTGTAAAAACTGTAAAGTTAAAAAAACCAGTGGAGGTTAATGAAAGGTACATTGTTGAAGCAAATAGGAAACCACGGCATATAGGCAATATAATATATTAATTTTACTTTGTTTAAAGCAGCTTTGTATGTGTCAAAAAAACAGAATATTATTCTGTTTTTTCGACACATACAAAGCTGCTCTAAACAAAGTAAAAATATTGTGTGGGTTGTTATTTATTATCACAGATAAATTCAACACATGAAAACTTAAACCTTAAACTGCGTGAAGAGTACCTTCCGTTTCCATATTTTTATTTAAAAATATATATTTTAAGTACCGATCCTAAAATGGAAACTAATTAAGTGCTAAAACTATCTCTATTGAGGCATCTAGATCCTTGTAGCGTCTGTTTTAAACTCTAATAAACTGGCTATTCAATCGATTTCGTGGCGTTGCTTACATTCATTTTAATGCTTTGCCCACTGAATTGTATTTTTAAAAAGAATAAAGCGTTTTCTGTTTGGCTGTCCGTGCGTTTTAATATTCAAATCTACGCAACGCATTGTTATACTAGATTTGAAGATCTTAGAGATGTTATTACATTAATTGTTTAAATTGTCTTTGATACCGACATGATAAAGCAAGTTTAATGTAATGTGCAGGTATGCAAGGCTTGTGCGTTGGAGAAGGACTTCCAGCAATTCCAATTCGGAGACCAGACGCTGGTCGGGGATCGGGGGGTGTCGCTCTCCGGCGGCCAAAGAGCCAGAATCAATTTGGCGCGCGCTGTTTACAGAGAGGTAAATTGATTTTTATTATGTTGCACAAATATTGAACTCTCCGATGCTCGCAAATTAGATATTTTCTTCAAATATTTCCTGTTTTCAGATTGTTTGGGTTTTAGGGAGTGACTTTATTTTATTTTATGTAAAGATATTTATACGTCATATTTCGTGCTTTGACTTTAAACTTATATTTTTCTTCTTATTCAGTTATAAATTAAACACTCCTTTGTACTTACTTTGAATAACAATACAAAAATATTAGGCATCAGGTTTTAAATGCGTGTTTACTAAGTTCGGCCATTTTTTTTTCTTACCACATAAACACATTTATACTTTTCGACACCATGCATATACCCGTTAGGCAACCTAAAATTCCCGTAGGAAATTGGAAACGTGGATAATATTCATTCAAAGTTAAACGCGCTTTCTATGCCACTCCTCATTAAAATATTCTGCCTGAATAAACGACCTTAAATAGTCCACATTTATTTGTAAAACATGCACGATGGTAAAGCGTTCTATTTCGGTACCAAATTATACGCCTTTTATCGGTGTGTATCGCCGTAGTTGTTGTTTTCAATTCCAAATACGTGGGAATTTCACCAAGACTTTTTTATTTTTTGTTCCTTTACGTTCTGCAGAGCTATTTGTCTGTCGTCGCGGTTGGTGCCAAAATAAATGTAACGAACTTTAGGAACCAGACTAATAAAATAAAATGAATTTGTTTCATCAACCGACTGGAACAAAGAGCAAAAAGCTTATGCCACTTAAGGGTTCGATTCCCGTTTAAGACAAATCTTGTATGCATGAACATGGGGGTTTGTTTGGTCTGGGTGTTTCTATGTATAATAAGTATGTATTAACAAAAAAAAAATAATATATGTACTAGTATTAGTTATTCTAGTACCCATAATACAAGCTCTGCTTAGTTAGGGTCTATATGGACGTTGTATGTAAGTTGTGAGATATTTCTTTATTTTTTTTGATTTAATGTGTTTTCCAGTCCATGTCTAATAAGCTTTTCCTTGTTTCGGGATTATATTATTAAGTTTAATTAGAGTGTTACGAAAACAACTTTTAAAAATTTACGACGCGACGCGGCGTTTCCGGCGCGAGTTTGTAACTTCCCATTTTCCTCCGACTTTAATGATTCACACAGGAAAATGAACACAGCACACCCCATTTCGTATTTTTCATTTGGATAAAGGTCGGTGTTAAATGTGGAGTAACTCACTATTGAATGAGCATTGCTTATAGATTAGCCCCAAGTAGTACACAAACACTCTGAAGTAAGTCTGCACGTATTAGAAAACGGTTTTACCAATACTTAGATTATTACTGTATTAGAATTAGAATGCTATAGAAGCAATTTGAATATTTTTCTGTTTGAATACTTCGAGGCAAAACAATCCGCCCTAAACAGGATTGCTGATACAAATATTTTCTGGAGTTTGTTCGTTTATGTAAACTCTGAGTCAGCGAACCTTTTGTTTTGAAAAGGATATTTGACTAGACGTCATCAAAATCTTACTTAAAATAGCTGTAAGCTGATCTGTATTGTTTGTTGTTTTGGGAAAATTGAGGGCTTTTCACGCGTAACTCATATGTAACAGTTACTTATAGATCAAAATAAGTTGGATTTCTATAGCGCATTAGCAAACCCAATAACTACTAAAAATGGACACAAAATGTGGTTTTCTAGACTGAGACACCAAAAAGAGGAGTGATATAGTTTTAGAATTTTGATACCCTATACCTCTAAAAAACGTTTTTGTGTGCTATTTTATTTCAAATGTAATTTCAAAACCACCTACTTACTATACGTAGAACATGTCATTCTCGATTAGAAACATTATCTCGTATATAGTTAGGCTTATCCAATTTTCAAAATAGATTAGTAGTCGTTAAAAAATGCATTTGGCAGCATTGTCACGTTTAATGGTAGTTAATGCTAATTAGGCAGAATAATAATCAGCTGGTCATTAGTTGCATCGATTAATCATATTATTTTCATTTTATCCGTAGTCTGACATCTACCTGCTTGATGACCCGCTGTCAGCCGTGGATGCAAATGTCGGCCGGCAGTTGTTCGAGGGCTGCATCAATGGATACCTTCGCGGCAAGTCGAGGATCCTCGTCACTCATCAAATACACTTCCTAAAAGCTGCTGATTACATCATCGTCATGAATGAGGTATGTTTGTTTTATGGTCTTGCCCGATGGCCAGCCACACACCTACACAGGTCTATCGACATCTACCAAGCACAATTCCAGCTCCATGCTGCTATTGTATATCAAACCATAACCACATTCTAAAAAAATAAAAATGTACCATAATTTGACTTTGCTCGTAAACTGAGGTGGTGAGCAAAAATTGAATTGAATTGAAGAACAAAATACGTGGAATTGCTTCGCCTTAATTCATTAAATTATATAATAATGTCACCTGTAGATATCTACGACATTTTAATAAATTTTGTATCTGCAAACTTAGAAAGACATTTAGATATTTTTATAAATGTATTTGGATGTCTCGATGCTGTAATTCCAATGTTTCGATCGAGAGAAAGTTCAATGACATCGAAGTAATGTACCTACTGCAAAACGTTTCGGTAATATTGGATATCTTTATTTTCTGTATTCAATTAATGCATTTTCTGGTGCGAATGTATTTATTGCCTTCGAAAATATTGTCTAACATAGATGAATTTTAAAATTTACTATTTAATGGAACTGAAAATACAATATTCATAAATTGAGCGTAAGAATAATTTTGGCATTTGATATTCTATCATTATTGAGATTTCATAAAAAAAAAACATTTACTATTTTAATTTATATAACCGTTTATTCTCAATTTTGGAGGTTTAACATAAAAATACAGAGATTTAAAAGCTTTCAGTTGTGTTAGGACTAAGCTTGTCTATTACTACAAAAGTATATGGAAGTGGATTATGAAAGGGATTTGCGAAAATAACAGTGGAATTGCAGAAAAGGTCGCGCACTAAGTAAATATACGATTTGATTCGTTTATTCCGCGATAAGGTCAGCTGGGTACATGTTGATAGTAAGCTTGTATTGATAAAACGGATGAAGATGTTAAAATACGGACTGAGTAAAATAATGTATGTCTGATGGAAACCTAACTAAAACTAATAGGTAACAGTATACCTAAAATGACAAAAACTTAGTTACTAAATATTAGATATAACGTGATATTTACCATATCAGCTATACATGGTGCGAGTTATTTCGATATTTCAGAGATTAGAGATATTTCTCTGAAATATCGAAATAACTCGCGATTTAGTAAGAAAATTACCAAGTCTCAAAATTTTTCAAAACTTGGTTGTTCATGTTGTGGCTTTCCATTTCCTTATATATTTTACTGTTTTGTGTGCCTAACGTCAGTTCCCCAGTGTATCGTTTTATTGTTATTGTTATTATTTTTAGATGATGCGGTATTATTTATCCTTTATTATTTTGATGGCAAATATTGAACTTTAATACAACTTGACTTAGAAATAAAAGTTGAATTAAATATTGAGAAAAGAAAAAAAAACTTTTTAATACGTATTTTAAAGTTTGATACAGCTGTATGACTTTTTTTTATAAGGGTTCTTGTGCAAGCACTTTTGAAAAACATTTTTATTTAATTTACTTTTACGTATTTAATTTTAGGGTCGCATAGAAAACATGGGCACATTCGACGAGCTGGCGAACTCAGGCAAAGATTTCGCGATGCTGCTCTCTTCTTTACAAGAAGGAAAGGACAAGGATTCGGACAGTGTGGGATCTAGAGTAAGTACTTGCTTACTAATTTAGTGATTTTCGTATCATTATGTCTCAGACGAAATATTTGCTTACTTAGAAAACACTGATTTAGAGGTTATTTTCCATTTGTCTGATTTGTTGAATTCAAAATTTAAGTTATTTGATTCCATGTTGAATGGAATCATGTTTTTATTTCGATAAATTCATGGACAAAAAACAGTTCCGCAAAATATTTCTCTATTGCAACCCTTCCCTCAACAATGTAATATAAGATAACATATTTATTACTTTAACGTCTTGAATCTTGTGTTAATATCTCGGCTCTTAAACCATTGCGGAGTACCTTTCAGGACCTCGTAGTGTCCATAACTTTAGTTTTTACAACTCGTAACACTTCGTAAAAGTACAATATGTCCCCAAAAGACCCAAATAATCCGTTCCCAGTGCCAACTAGGCTAAATATATTATGCTAAGGTCAGTTTTCGGGCATCAAGTCGCCGTATAAATGAGGTTGGTCCATTTGGTTATCGGTACCCTTTTTTATGAGATTGGTGAGTGACATCGAAATTTTGGCCGACTTAAAATGTTCTAAGATTACCTACCCAGAAAGAGACCTATCTCCAACCTCTTTGGGATTCACCACCATTTTTAACAAAAATAATCCAACTATTTGTACATATTGTTATCTTTTAGATCTCATATTGCTTTGATTTTGCCCTTAATATTAAGTTTTAACTTATTTCAACTAAACGTATTTGATCACAAATGACTAATTAGAAAAGCTATTACAATATAGACGCAATATAGGTAGTCAATTTCAATTTATGGCTGAACGTGTACCCAATAACGTCTTTATGAACTAGAGGCAATTGCCGAGGGCTGCAAAAAGAAACGGCACAGCAGAGATGCCGTAAAATCTCAGATAAATCACTCGAGGACTGTAAAACATCGCTTATTGCTTCAAAATTGCTTGCTAAGGGTTCGTAAATGTACCACGCACTTTATGTTTATAAGATTTTTAACGTTACCGTTTACCGACATGATGTGTGAAAACCGGTGGCTTACCATTATGATATTTTAGGTGTTCGGGTTAGGTGATTGAAACAGTTACCTAAAGTTTTTAGCAGTTTTAAAAATGTTTGCAAAGTCTTCTTCTGCCGTACCTTTCACCAATTACATTGGGGTCAGCTTATAGTCTAACGGATATAGCTGAATATCAGTATTTTACGTGGAGCGACTGCTATCAGACCTTTACAACCTATAACGAGGTGATACGATATGTTCCCATCTACGGCCAACCGCGATTAGCATTGCTTAGCCTGCAGGACCGATCGGTCCGCGCTTCGACTTAGCTACGAGCTGGTCCGAAATGTTAGCAATTTTTTTATAGGAAATGTTTAAATAGTGGTAGACTTGTAAGGAAATTGCATTCCTTTTTGGATGTAAGATTTGTTAAAGATGATGAATTCCGTGAATGTTATTATAATAATTCAATGCTAATAATACTTAGAGCCCTCGGATATAGAATATCAATATCAGAAACGCTTTAAGTAAATATATAAGAACTCGCAACATAATATTTAGGTTAAATTTAGCTATGATATTTAAGCAAGTAAGTTTTAATATTCTAATTAACACCAAAAGTTTTTCGTGTTTTCGCATAAATTTTCATGAGAACTGGTAATGTGCGTCATGGACTTGAGAATAATTTACAAACGCCCACATTCAACTTGGCATTGAATAATAATGATAGCACCGAAAATAATACCGGGGAATCTCAGAACAGCTGAGTAAGAGAAGATTCAAAAGTTTTACTAGCCATATAATTATTCACGATGAAATTATATTTCGTAAGAAACCAGTTTGTTTGATCACCTTTGAAAACAATTTCTATAAAATTTTACAATAAATAACAATTTGCTCTCGTTTGCAGTTTCACACACTTAGTATCTACTTCAGTAAAATGTAGATTAGTTTTAATAAAGTTACTAAGTTATTTCTAGTTCCATCTGAGCTTGTGCCAAACGTCAAAAAATATAGAGAAGTCTTTACATATTTACATTCTCACAAACTTGCATTTATAAATAGTAACTTAGATTAAAGGCCAGTGTCACCAGCTCTGGTAGCTTATTCTTAGTCTTTTTGACAGATGAGATGTTAAATTTGTATACATAATAATAACCAATTAACTGGCTATTGTATTATTTTATACCAAATCAACATCATTATAATAATTATTATTAAATATCACAATTAAATTGGACCTTGAAATTCAAAAGTTCTTATTCTTATTAATACATAAAGTATTCAAATAATACCTGGCCAAGAGGTATCTACACTATGTTAGGAAAGTTGTTGATCTATGCGCTTATCTACTATTTATCATTGAACAAACATAATTATATGGGCTAATATCAAAGATTAAGGAACTTTATTGTAATAAAATATTGTTGAATTATTGTTAATGATAGCATTTAGGTAACAGAGTTATTTCGAAAAATGTCGTAAGAATCTGGCTTTTACTCTAAATACCAGGCAAATCAATACCTATTAATATTATTACAGAGTGTTGAAGAGAAGACATTACTAAAGAGCATAAGCGTGAATGAAGCAGAAGACTTGCCCGAGTTTGAAGCCCAGAAGATGGAAGAAGAAGAAAGAGCATCGGGAAATTTGAAGTGGGAGATTATTTATGCCTTCTTCCGTTCTGGAGGCAACGTTTGCTTCGTCTTATTTGCCTTGTCTGGAATCCTTATATCTGTTGCCATTGGAGGTGCTGTGGACTTCTGGGTCAGTTATTGGTGAGTTTTTTAATATTTATATTCTTTCTGTTTACCAAACAATTATAATCAATAATCAAATCAAGAAATGTTTGTTTAATATTAGATGGAGAGAATATTAGATGGAGTTATATAAAAATTAATCTATATTTCACCTTGTCACGGCATTGCTCGTGAACAGCTGGACCGATATTGCTGATTCATTTTTCGTTCTGTTGGTTTAAACACGTTGGTTTAGTTATTATTTAAATCACTGAGGATATGGTCTGTCAAAGTTTGTTGACAAACATTCATCTATACCAAGCATTGAGTTTATTCGTTTTTAAAGAGGCACAGTTTTAAGGACGTTTTGAAGATATACAATTTGGAACAAATATTTTTAAAACTTACGGTTTTCTTGTTCCAATTTTATGTGGGGACATCATTACGTGCGTCTCTTTTGCACTCAGACCTTGCCTTTTGTGTATAACTTGATAAAATATAACTGAGGCTTTTTGATTATGTTGTGAATTATGACAGTCGAAAAGTCTTGTACAAAAAATATTCATAGAGACTTATTAGTATATTCTTTATTTTGTATTGAGTATATATTGTATATTCTGAAAAGGAATCTCATATAACTTGAATATAATATAAAACAATTTTACTGCTGGTAGAGCTCTTGTGAACGAGCTCAAGGGCGACAGCACCACCATGCCACCTTTACCCTGTGTTCCGGTTTGGTGGTGAGATCAGGCCCTGAAATTACTAGCACATGAGGCATAACATCGTAAGGCTCAGTTGCAGCGACGCATCGACAATCTGCTTTTGTGGATTGTTAATGTCCATGGGCTATACTCCACTCCACGATCAGATGGACTACACGTTCGTTCGTTGCAAGGGTGGTATAATAAAAGCGTGTCAACTTGTAGGACGTAGATTTTTACGAGGAACTACAATCCCTTTGTTTCGGACTACCATTGTCCGGAACATTGTCAGTCGAAGAGGATTGGAATATTCGTAGCCAAAAACAAAAGAATATTCCCGTTTGTGAAAGACAAGGAAATATAGGACATTATACAAATGTATGTGACGGCCATGAATGGCTTCCTTCATGGCAATGGCACGGCTCCAAGTGAAACTAATAAAACATGTGTTGGTACATTTTTAACCCGTACATATTACGGTCTCTTATAAAGTTTCAAATTTATCAAAATCGAGATACTAAGGTTTTATAAGTATAACTTCTGTTATCTTTAGCCCGGTTTTTTATTATCTTTTAACAAGTTGCTTTTTACTACTTTACTTTTTCAAATGTCTTATCATTAAGATTGTGCTAACTATAATGTTGATACACTAACTTATACCGACTGTAAAATCTCCTAAATATACAAAAAAATGCATAGATTACAATTTTCAGGACTTTTTACATGGTGCAATATATTTAATTAGTAGGTACATCTAAATATAACTGTGAATAGTATCTGATATCCTATGTGTTACTTAAAAAGCTATAAAAGAAGGGGTCTGGACGCTCCCTCGCGAATAAACTTTAATGGCAATATTACTTTTGTATGATGCTATGTTGACACGAACGGCTTGTCCAAAATATTGACCATCTGAAATAATGGCGGCTACTATTATTGCGTTTCAAATCTTTTGTTTTAATTATTTACCTTCAGTTACGACGTGTGCATTTCTAAATTATAGAACACAATGTAAGCCACATGTTTCTGAAGTTTCTACCACAGGGGGTGGTAACCTTTTGCCGTAGGGTGAACAACTTTCAAAAACTTGAGTTTGTATTTAACATAAGTTATTAAAAGGTTCTCTTGTTTTGTTGGTTTTTACAATATGTATTCCGCTCAAAAAGGTAAAAAACGAATTACTGGATATTAATAAGATTTTTACTAGTTCATCAATTTTATTCAACATCACCTCTAAGGAGTTCGCGGACTGGTTTACTTGCCTTTAAACATATATCTGATTCCAGTACATCCACACTTAGTTAGTTAAATATTTTTATCTTTTTAAAGGACAAATCAAATGGCCGCGCATGAAGAGGTCACGGCGGCAGGTGTAGAAACAGGTAAATAAAAGATGTGATATTCACTATTTTATTTAAGAAAAAAGTCATCGTCAATCACTCGAAGAATAATGACTCTCATTTTGTTGTAGACATCGGCTTTGACACCGAAGTGGGTAACTTCACGATCGCGCAGTACCTGATCATCCACGGCTGCTTGGTGGGAGTTTGTATCCTGATAACATTCTTGAGAGTATTCCCCTTCTCGAACCTCTGCGTCAGCGCATCTAACAGATTACATAATAACATGTTTGCCTCCATGCTTAGAGGGATCATGCGTTTCTTCGATACTAGCTCCTCAGGTAGGTTTGCAGATTTGAGGATTAATTATATTTCTTTGCACAATATTGTAAATTAGCAGAAGAATAAAAAGTATCAATTTGCATTATGATTTACAAATAAACACACACACATAATAGAAAAATAGTTATGAAATATATTATAGCTGTAATTAAATAAATAGGTATATAATTAGTAAATAAATAAGTAGCTATGAAAATAAATTTTCTGCAAGCTGAATAACACCATGTTTGCCCTCCTGAAGTTCGTATTAATCTATGTATCCATGCGTTCTTCAGTTCCTATTTTTTAATGTTCATCTACAAACGTCTCCTACAGATTTAAACAAAAAAACAACCAATTTTAAAGCTGGTCATTGCAAGTGGATTGACTCTTTCTTTTATATATGAATAAATTGCAATAATACTTTCTTTTCTAGTTCCACAGTTGTTACCAATTTAACCCATCTTCAACAATATTATCCGCAGGTAGAATTCTAAATCGTTTCACAAAGGACATGGGTGCGTTAGACGAAATCTTGCCAAGGACACTGCTGGACGTGTTACAAATATACGGCACTCTGGCGACCATCTTGGTTCTTAACGCGATTGCCTTGTACTGGACCCTCGTGCCCTCGGCGGTCCTGCTCGTGTTGTTCGTCCTTATAGTGCAGATTTATTTAAAAGCTGCTCAGAGTATCAAGCGGTTGGAAGGAACAAGTAAGTACAATTAATAAATACATTTCTCACAATATTTACACTACGTCGTCTAGACCCAAACTAAGCAGAGCTTGGAGTTGTTGTTGTAGTTTGTGATTAATGCTAGGAGCTGGAATTGAGTGCACGGTTGGCGTAGTGGTTAAAGCGGTCGCCTCGCCGCTTTCAACTAACGCTGGTGTTGTGGTTTCGATCCCCACAAGAGATACATTTTTTTGTGATCCGCAAACATTTGTTCTGTGTGCTTTGTGTGTGTGAAATGTTTGTTTGTGAACATCCCCGCGACACAGGAGTTATTTCTAGTGAAGGCGTAAAAAAAAAGCTGTAGAGTTGGAGAGAGAATTAAAAACACAAAAGCAGATAATATTTTTTTAATAAAACCGAGATCGAAAACCAAGGATCCATTTTCACGATGCAAGGTCTGCAATGTTTTCTTATGGTTTCTTTTTATCGCGGTCAAAAAGATAGACATAGCAAAAGAATTGCCTTTCAAAACTTGCGTTTTGAAAATGGGCTTTTATTCTGCGAGTCGAAATAACGTATTGTAGTTGGAAGTTATTAATAATTTGCATTTGTGTGTAGCTAAGAGTCCAGTATTTAGCATGGTGACATCATCACTAAATGGCATTTCTACGATCAGATCTGCGAATGCTCAAGAAAGACTCATCAGTCAGTTCGACGAATATCAGGTTTGTGGTTTAAACGTTTCAAACAGATTCAGTATATCATTTATTATTTTTCATTAGGTTTAGATTTTTAACCAGAATTAAAATTACAACCAATGTTTTCCTTAAAATCTAAACCAGTTCATTAAGTTCTTATTGATACTTCAAATTAAAAATTGCATATTATATTAGCCACATTATCCTAATTTTATAAACTAGTATGCTAGTCGATGGTCTAGTGGTTAGCGTATGCCCCTCTCACCACGAGGTCTCGGGTTCAATTCCCGAGTCGGGTAAAGTGGTATTTGTGAACATTTCGTTAGGCAATTCACAATAGCAGCACGGAGTTGATTTCTTATTCGTTTGTTTTTTAGGATTTAAGTAAAAACTACTGAATATCGATTTAAAAAAAACTTTACTAGTATAATAGTTAACTATTCCTAAGAAACATGATAACCTTTTTTACCATATCTCTGCTAATAAGCTATATTTTATCGAGATACCACGCGGGCGAAGCCGCGCTTGGATGCTAGGTAACAATAATTTTATATCTTTTATTGCAGGACTTACACAATGCTGCGTGGAACAGCTACTTAGTGGGTGGTTCCACGTTTGGTTTCTTTCTGGATACTATTTGTTTGATCTACCTTACGTGTATCATCCTCGTCTTCCTCTACATTGATTTCGGTACGTAATATACATCCTCCCTCATTCGCCCTCCTGACTTACTAAAATTAAATATTCAATAGTAATTCTGCCTATTTGTCTGTCTGTTAGGCTCTTAGATATTAACCCAGTGGTTAATATGTAATAAAATTATGTAATGAGTCCTTTTTGTTAATAAGTTCGGTTCAGTAACCGAACTTGTTGTCAAAAAGGGCCCAAAGAAAGACATAAACTGCTTTTTACCTTACTTACACGCGGGCAAAGCTTGACGTTAACAAATATTTCGGAGTTGTATTGGTTAGTGGAGTGAAAGGAGAACTTTTCTGCGCTTAATATGACCGTGTGCTCCAAACAAATTTGGCTTGCTAGCTACATACGGGACTATGAACGTACACAGACTACCATAGATAGAGAGAGATAGATTAACAGCATGGCGCTGTCGACGGATATGTCTGGGAGGACCTGAAGATATTCCTAAAATAAAATAATATTTGTATTTCAGAAGACTTAGTCAAGATTTATCTATATCTCTTAATATGTTTGTATTTCAGGAGACTTAGTCCCCGTGGGCAGCGTGGGGCTGGCCGTGACCCAGAGTAACATGCTGACTGCGATGTTACAGCACGGAGCAAGGATGCTGGTGGAGTTCCTTGCGCAGCTCACAAGTGTCGAGCGTATCCTGGACTACACCAAGATTGAACCCGAGAAGAATCTCTTCAAAGGACGTGAGTGTCGTTATTTCACATAGAATTAAGCATAGACTGCCTCCGGTAGCTGCAAGGAGTCCTGAATTGTGGCCGGTATAAATGTGTGTGTTTTACTATGTTAAAATGAGATAATGTTTTTGTGCACAGAGATTGAAATGCCTGCGACATGGCCGTCACAAGGAAGAATAGTATTCCAGAATGTGTCAATGAGATACGCGCTAAACGAAGGCCCTGTACTAAAAAACTTAAATATTGTCGTTGAAAGCGGATGGAAGGTACGTTCATTACGTAATTCGGTATGTTAAGTAAAAATCAACCTATGCCAATTCCAAAACCATTTCGAGATTTCAGGTTCCCGAGTCGTATTTTCGTAATTTTAGCTCCTAAAATTGTAAGATTGCGTTTATTTTAACAAAAATATGTAAAATCAGATGACTTTCATTTGACCTCTAAATGACGTCACAAAGTAGGCTGAATTGACGAATTGTCAGTGCATTACAAAAAATATTCAACTGACAGTGAACTGTTAACTGTCAATGATTGTTATGTTCGTAGCTTTTCTGGTTTGTTTTTCGTTGCTCTAATCGTGCTTGTTCCTTGTGCTTTTCTCTTGACCAACCCTGCTATCTTTTGGACTTTGATATCGCCTACTACATTGACCACTGCTCGATTGAAGGAACTGCTTGCCCACCGTTTAGATTTTGTTTGAAATATGGACCAGTTTGTACGCGCCAACTCTACCAACTTGCCCAAATTGGACAATGTTATGATTCTGGAGTTCATGAATAATAATGATAACCATAACATTGCTGAAATCCGCGGGGCCCAGGCTTTGTTGTAAGTAATAATATTGATACACAAATTATAGTAATCAAGTTTCAAATTGCTTATATTACCATTAAAGCGATAATAACCGACTTCTTATAATTATTGTTACAGGTCATTTTGTGAATCTTACGTTGACACCGCTGTCGAGTATGTGTATGTGGAGGTTAAAAGAAACCAAGTCGAATGCATTGTAAGAGCTAAAGTTGTACCAGAGCATCGAGTGTCGGCTAAACTGTAACAATCAATGAAAAAGACGATGTATTACTACATACAACTTGTGATAGCTGATGGAGTTGCAGAAGATTTTATTAAAGAAGTTAAATGCTCTGCTTCAAATAAAACATTATGTAGCTATGTTAATAATGGTATTGTGCAAGACAGATATGTTGCTCAAATGCATGCTGCAAATAAAAGTTAAGCTGTATTTTGCATTGCTGATCCTAAATTTGAAGAAAATAAACAGATAACCTTGCATTGGTTAAATTATGATGCTCAAATACACCAGGGATTTATTAAAACAAGCAGATTTTTTTTTGAAAACTTATATTTACAGAAAAATTATTGATAGTGCAAAAACATTAAATATAAAAAATATTTAAACCACACTTGTTTATTTATTTACATTTATACATTTGCTGCCTCGTTGGTCGAGTGGTCGGAAAAGTGTGATTGCATAAAAAGGGATTCTGGTTTCGATTACTGGGTTTACATGATCTTCACAACAATACAAACGCCGCCCAGGCACGTATTCCACATTCACTTCCTCGCACCACTTCTTTTTCAGAGTTTCTTTTACCAACACAAAAACTTAGTGCCGGCTATTAGTAGTAGTGTTTTTACAAGACAGGATTAAGCATTTCGCACGAAGAGTCTTTGCTCGATTCATTATAAATGGTTATTATCTTTTTATATCACTTTTAACAGCGAAAATCACGGCAAAACAAGTAATTAGCCAAAGTCAAAGCAAGAATGAAGAAAAAATAGTGAGCTTGAGCATCATTCATCCGTGTCATATGTCAAGTGTCACTGTCAAATTTGAAGTCCCGGTGAAGTTCCTTATTTTTTTTAAATATACTTGAAATGTGTCAAGGATCTAAATTATTCAGGCTACTTTGTGACGTCATCAGATCAAAAACTTTAAAAAATCATAAAAAAATAACCAATGCATAAAAAAATAAAATATTCAAATTAGTTGTTTAAAATAACTGTCTCTACAAATTAAAAATAAAAAAAAAATCACAAAAAAAAACTTAACATACCGAATTGAATCGTTTTATTTTATTTCTATCTACAGCGGTATTTAATTATAGAAATATGTTTTATTGTTCAGGTTGGCATAGTGGGCCGTACAGGAGCCGGCAAATCTTCACTCATATCAGCGCTGTTTAGATTTGCTTACATCGACGGGGAAATATCTATAGATGGACTCGATACTTCATTGATTTCGAGACAGGTACGAGCTTCGCGACATTACTTATGCAAAACCGGATACGTGGCCATTATTCCATAACTTATGAATATGTTTGCAGGGGCTGCGATCGAAAATTTCAATTATTCCGCAAGAGCCGATCCTTTTCTCTGCGACAATCAGATACAATTTGGACCCGTTTAATATCTACAGTGACGACGATCTCTGGAGAGCTCTCGAACAGGTAAGATCTACGAATAAAAGTAAATTGCGTACGGACAGTTGTTTATTTCAAGTTTTATTACATTTTGAATATTGCAGGTGGATCTAAAATCAGCTGTTCCGTCGTTAGACTTCAAAGTTACTGAAGGAGGAGCTAATTTCTCGGTGGGCCAACGCCAACTGATGTGTCTGGCGCGCGCCGTGCTGAGATCCAATCAGATATTAATTATGGACGAAGCTACGGCGAACGTCGATCCTCAGTGAGTGATCCATATTATCCTTACTAATATTATAAAGGCGAAAGTTTGTATGTATGGATGTATGGATGGATGTTTGTTACTCTTTCACGCCAAAACTACCGGGTCGATTTCGATGAAATTTTGCACACATGTAGCTTATAGTCTGGATTAACATATAGGCTACTTTTAATTGACATACCACGCGGGCGGAGCCGCGGGCGGAAGCTTGTATAGCATATTTTGATACGTTATTTGTGATGATATTAGGGAGCACGTATCTGTCTCAGTCGCGCAGTTCAATCCATCGGCGTCCAGTCAATGCTTCCCGCCATCGATCGCGGATGCATGACCAATTCTTATTCTTATGAATTTAAATTAAGCAGATTATACTTGGTGGAAGTTATCATATTATATATAGTGCTTTTACATATTTATTTAGGTATTAATATATTTTCTATTATTCTCTTATATAAATATATATTTTAATATCTAGTATTATATTATCTTATAAATTATATATAAATCTTATTGACCATAGTGTCAATACATAGGTGCTATCTGAAAATCCGCGCTGTAGTTTTTAAACTGCGGCAATTATTGAGATAGTCTCCTTTTTAGGCTCATTCAGGAGTGTTCCACTTGTTTACGATGTCTTATATGTGCTTATTTTTAATTTTATTGTTCTTTTTTGTTTAAGTTTACTTTTGCATGCCTTATTTTTACCATAGTACTCCTTTTATGAGTCTGATTAAATGCTTTTTCTTTCTCTTCTTTCTTATGGTAATCGCTCATCCTAATCTATCTGAGTTATTAACCAGCTGATTCTGAAACGAGATAACATAATTATAAACAAATCCCTATGTACCTACAGTACGCCCGCGATCTGAGTGCATTCGGGGTATGAGTTTTCATTTATCTGTGATACCCATGGCCGTCGGAAAGCCTACAATCGGTTGTTGATAAGACAATTTACTACAGTACTTAGCCCGCGTGGGTATTGCATACCTAACACAATTCAATTTTCACGAATACCTATTTGAAGTTTAATCCCGAATTAATTCAGGTTACTGTCGGACTGTAATTAGGAAAAGACTCTCTAAATAATGATTAGGTACGATATTAACCTTATTTTGTTTACAGGACGGATAACTTCATTCAAGAGACGATTCGGCGTCAGTTTGTGTCATGTACCGTACTGACGATCGCTCACAGGCTCAACACTATCATGGACTCTGATAGAGTGCTCGTCATGAGCTTCGGAGAGGCCGTGGAGTTCGAGCACCCTTACGTACTCCTGTCGGACCCCAACAGTCACTTCTCGTCCATGGTGCGAGAGACAGGAGAGAAGAACAGCGCAGCGCTCTACGAAGTAGCCAAACACGCTTACTTCGCCAGCAACATGAAAGAAAACGCGAGATGAACATTACTTCATATAGATAGGGGTAAAAGATTCTAGTGATGTTGTGTGCAGTGTTTGATGTGAGAAAATAATTATAATGAGTATTTAAAAAAGTAGGTAGGTATATGAATATAATAAGAGCTTGCATTGCTATTTACAACCGGCTGATGTGTGCAGAACCTCTTTAGCTCTAAGTTAACCATATACCATGTTAATATGTTGTCAATGTTAAGTTTACAGTTTTAATAGAAAACCACAAATTTTCATGATTGTTTTCTTGACAAATTAACGCATTTCTAAACCTGTTAACGTACTCGCTTATAATACTTCTTAGACAAAATCAGTCAAATTACCGATTTTGCTCGATACATTAAATATCAACCGGCATAATAATGTAAATGTAAAACTAAAGCTACTCAATAGTGCATCATACACCGAGCCGAGCTATACGACCCTAATACGAGTTCCTGAAATAGCTCGTCATGGCACGATCGATGTATCCGATTACGGTACTATTGGCAATCTGATCGATAGCAGTAAATTATTGAATTTGAAATAAAGATTATGTGGTTAAGCTAATTATAGGACGAAGATAGAAGTACTGCCAAATCTAGTAGTGTGCTCCGGTAGATCAACTAAAAGGCTGCATGTTCAGTCCACCGAAACGGAGTAATTGGAAGTTAAGTGGCGTCTTGTATCAGTCCATAGACGCGGAGTTAAATAGCGAAGTTGCAGACTGCGCCGCCTCCTTTCTTTGCTTTCCGGTTTTGTATGAATTTTTAACTAGTTCGAACACTCCATGTCCTCTGAAGAACAACGGTGTTGGAATGGAAAGTAGTTTTTTCTGAGTGCCTCTTATCACCTGGATACAAGCCGTATAAAAAATCTTTACAGAAATATCAATATTTAAATCTCCGAGAAAACGTTTGACGCCCGGCGTCTTCTTGAACGTTCCCTTCCCTATGGTAGCATTTCGCGCGAATGATCTGCTGCACCGGTTCCTGTCTAGCGCATCTTTTACAACCGTGTGGAATTTGGAGCCTTTAACTTGATCGGTCCATCTTGTTGGTGAATGACCGCGCGATCTTTTGCTTTGAGTGATTTCTACGACAATATTTTTTTCTAGAGTCTCGCTGACTCTGCGCATTGTGTGGCCAAAATAGGAGTAACACTTAAACTTAATTTTTAACATTAATAGTAAAGTCGATTACACTACCAACTGACCAAAAAAATATTTTCTCATTAACTAGTAAAGAGTACGATTAGAATCTATACAGTATATAGAAATATATATCTATAAATGTATATCTATACTCTACATTTTTACGGAATGACACATACCTACTTTTGATTGCAGTAGTACGCTATGAGACAACTAATGGAAATATACACAGTATTATACTAAAAATATCAGTGTAGTAAAATCACTAGCTTTCCATCATAATTATGATATCAATCAGTTTTGCAATAACACTGTTATCTGAGATATCGACCCTTTTATCAAGGTTTTGTGTACGACGTAGGTAGGTTTTTGTATCTTTCATTTATAGATTTTTTTGGACCATGGCGATGTAGGATGTAAAAAGGAGAAACAATGAAATTTATTGAAAACGGTTTAATTTAACTAACGTTTATTTACAGTATTATATAAAAATAAAATACTTATTTATAAACTACTCTATTCGTTATGAACACACGAACTAACAAACACACAATAAATTCACACATACTCTTTGTCAACCAATTATTAAATGCTAGTGATTTAATTATACAAATAAGGGCGTAATTATTGCAGGTAAATAAATATTACTTCTCAATATAATGGACAATAGACTTGTTTTTTTTCAATTTTACCGGCCCGAAATCAACGCTAAGCTCAGGTCTGTAATCTCTCTGTCCTGCTCAAAAATGTTATGAAAGAAAGAGAGATTTAATAACCAAGATTAGCATTGAACTCGGGTGAGTACTTATCGAAGCATCAATTAAGCAACAATAATACTCGTATTCCAACCAAGGCAGCATGTAAATATTTCTTTAAATCTCATAATCTCATATTTTGATTTCATTTCATTCTTCATGAATCGTCACTTGCATTGCATTGCATTCGAAACTGACGATTTTTGTTCGGTTGTATGACAAAACCAGCTGTTCCCGTAATGAAATCTTTCTTTACAATAAATTAAAGGTAATCTGCTATACCCTCCATCAAAAGATTTTGCTAACTATTTAATAAACTAAGCTTCTTTATTATCACTTTCATATTTAGTTCTTGCAACTTCTTTCAGTATTCTAGTCATGCTGTCTCCAGTTTCTCTGACCATGAAGCTAAACTTGCTCGAGGGGTCGGATAGCAAGATATGAGGATGGTCAAACTCTACAGCCTCGCCCATGTCCATGACGAGTACTCTGTCAGAATCCATGATGGTGTTCAGTCGATGGGCGATAGTCAGCACCGTGCACGACGCGAACTGCGTTCGGATCGTCTTCTGAATCAATGCGTCCGTTCTGTAAAGCACCGTTTTTTTATGAGAATATTATAGTGTAGTAGGTATAGTAAGGAGTGAGTGCTGAGATGATGACTGATAGGAAGGCATGGGATGATAAAACATCTTGCGCCAACCCTAAAAACTTGGGATAAGGGCAGGGGGATGATCTCTAAATATGAAGGTAATTTCTGAGTTTGGTGTTATACTGCACAATATGATTTATGAATTACTTGATATTATGACATTAGTTATATTCAAACATAGTTCAGTACGTAAACGCGACTTTTATGTTGTTTGCACATCATTGAAGCATGAGCATGCAAAATAAACGGTCGTTAAACTCACTGAGGATCAACATTAGCAGTAGCTTCATCCATGATAAGAATGGTATTAGATCGCAGTATGGCTCTTGCGAGGCACACCAGCTGTCGTTGTCCCATAGAGAAGTTGCTGCCTCCCTCCGACACTTTGTAGTCCAGCGCTGGTATTGCCTCCTTGAGCTCCACCTAACAAAAGATAAGTATATCTTAATATATAAAATTCTCATGTCACAATGTTAGTTACCTTACTCCTCCAAAACGGCTTTACTGATTTTACCAAATTTCATATGCATATTTAGTAGGTCTGAGAATGGGCTACTATCTATTTTTCATACGCCTAAGTGATAAGGGTTCTTCCCCCTTAACATTTTATTTTAATTTTTGGACAATTTTTTGTTTTTATTTTTCTATAATGTGGCATTAAAAAGAACATACAAGCCAAAATTTTTACCGTTTTATCACCAACCCCTATTTTTAATAGCTATTTTAGTCATTTAATCATTTTTCATCCCGCTCGATAACTGATCAAGTGATAATTTATCTCTCTCGTCTCTCGTCTTTTTTGTAAATATTTTTCACTCTATTTCGATTAAAATTTCCCTGAGCTTATGGCAAATCTAAATTTTTTGGCTAAACAACGTTTGCCGGGTCAGCTAGTATTTAAGTATAATTATGTACTTTAAAGTGCTTGCCAAAGGCTGCTTTCAACAAGCCCTTTGCCAATGGGCTGCAGCGCTATTTTTGTCTGATTAAGTGTAACGCATCTAGTTATATCATTACAATACTATGCTTCTTATTCCGGGTACACACCTGGCAAACGAAGGCCAACGCTTGCGTTCGTTAGATCCTGCTTGGAGTACTTAGTACGGCTTAGCGGGCGCCATTGATCGTTCGTTGGCGTTCGCTACCAATCCAATGCGTGGTGGTAACATCAAAAGATTCGTTCGCATTTGCTAAGTCAACCAAAATAGGACCAACAATGTCCGTTGACCTTCGTTCGTTAGGTGTGTATCTAGTATTATATCGCACTCTTGCGGAAAGATTGTAATATCGTGCGTATCGTCGTAAAATTGCAATTGTATATTATATAGATGCAATTTTTCGTGGAATCCCGTGGAATAACTAGATCGTAATTATTTCTAATAGAGAATTAGTATTTTTTCTATTGGCAAGCCGATTGACTGACATGTGTCAAAACCTTGTGACTGTATTTTATTTCCCATGTCCCCGCCACCTAGTCCATAACGACCAAGGGAAAAGTCACTTAACTTTCAGACAGTGTTTACAAAATCAATAGAATAGTATATTCCTATTTATTTATTTATTTTAATAATAGTGACATAAATTACCTGTTCAAGCGCTCTCCAAATATCATCGTC
Source organism: Hypena proboscidalis (assembly GCA_905147285.1). Lineage (NCBI taxonomy): Eukaryota > Metazoa > Arthropoda > Insecta > Lepidoptera > Erebidae > Hypena > Hypena proboscidalis. The sequence goes on along the minus strand of LR990128.1, from coordinate 12,696,913 downwards.
GCTGTAGTTATCAAAGGGATCTAAATTGTATCGCAACGTGGCGGAGAATAGCACTGGCTCTTGTGGGATGATAGAGATCTTTGATCTTAGTTGCTGCAAGGAGTTACATATATTACATTAGATTACAACAATTTATAGCGAAAATACAGTGATTTATAGCATTAAAACTAATAAGTACAATGCAAACAAATCAGTCAAAATCAGAGACTAGGAAAATTAGCGAATTATACTGCAAGAATATAAAGGCGTTTAAAGAATATTTATATTTATATAACACAGTGATAGAAATAAAAACAATATTGTGTATAATTTTTTACCTGCTTAGCAACACCCCTAGTATCGATGCCATCAATTTTGATGCTGCCATCGATGGTGGATAGTCTAAATAGGGCTGATATCAACGAAGACTTGCCAGCGCCTGTTCTGCCAACAACACCCACCTGAAAAGATGATGCATTAATGTCTATGCCTTATAAATATCCGAGTGTTGTTAAAAAATTTAATACTTAAGCAGTCAAGACAAACGACGTTAGTGTACCACGACGGTTGCAATATGTTCGGCACAAAACTTCTGTAAATTATGTTATTACACTTATTACCTTCCATCCGCTCTTGATAGTGAAATTTAAATTCTTCAGTACTGGAGGGTCATCCTCAGAATATTTCAAATAAACTTTATCGAATTGTACTGTTCCATGAGATGGCCATTCTTTCGGTGGCAAAGTCGCTGCAAACAAATTAATTGATTAATATCACAAAAGTCTAAATCTCGTCTTTTCGAAAGCATTATAATGTTCAAGAATTATGTAAGCCGTTTCACCTTTAACCTTTAGCCAAATAGTATATCTTGCATAACTGTGTTCTGGTTTAGTGGTGACATCAGGCTCTGAAGTTACTGGCACATGATGCATAACACCGTAGTCTTCAAATGAAACGACGCACGCTTTTGTGAATTGTTGATGGAAATGGGCTGTCGTTATCACGTACCATCAGGTGAACAACTCACCCGTTTGCTACATACGTTGTAATACAAAAAGAAATGTATACTAACGACCAGATTCCATATTTGCTTCTATGGGTAGATGGGTGTATTCGAGAACTCTCTCGACGGCCGTCATTTGTCCCAAGAAGTCAGCTGTGAAACGTGCTGCCATCTGAAGCATCATCGTCAGTGCCATGGACTGACTCACAGCCAGGCCCACACTTCCAACAGGAATCATTGTACCTGGAGATACAAATTAGAGCGTCGTTAGTGTTGTTGAGAGATATGTTTTGAGGGTGTATCTATATACATAGGTGCATAGGTGGCGATTTTGGCAGACATTTAAATGACACACCTAAAACAAAAAAATATCTTTAGCGAGCTGTTTTCAAGCGGTAGAAGGACGGCCTAAAATTATATGTAGTATGCAATTTAACAATAAACGATTGTTCATTAATCTCCTCAACCTTATTTTTGTCCAGAAAGGTCTGTATAGCTGAGAGCATCTTAAATTTTCATCATAGTGCTGGCTAAATGATACCTGCTGATAATAAATAACAGAAAATCTAAGCGGTTAGGACTTACTAAAGTCAATTAGAAGGAAGATCGACATGATGACACCCAGGTATACCAAACAGAGACCATCAAGATATAAACCAAAAGCCGTTGATCCTCCCAAAAATGTGTAGAAGGCACTTGTATGCAGATTCTGAAAATATAAAATTATAATTTTAAAATAGTTTATTAAGATGTTGGCAGTGTTGAATCTTGTTGTCTTTTAATGGGGTTATTATACTAAAATTGATTTATGGCGATCGATGCGTTTGATGTTCAATAAGCCAATAAGAGCGCACCAAGTCGATTAATCGACCTCGATCTATTTCGTTAAATTACAACGTTATAATTTTCAAATCTCTCAAAAGTGCTGAACCCGACACTATTAAAAGTATGAATAGTGAGACCAATGTGATCATGTACTACAAATATAATACAGGGTGTAAATTACGAAAAACGGTATTTTTCTTCAATCAAAAAATTGTGGTATCAGAGTTTTTAGAATCATGTACAGTGGGTCAAGCAATTAGGTATGCAGGGCAAAATCTTCTACGCCTTGGTGAAAAGTGACTGCAATAGATATGCATGTGTGAATTACATATTTAATTAGTGTAATATACGCACTATTTAGATAGATAACTCACTTATCCATAACTGGTGTAGTATAAGTCTTTACTATGACTTAAAAGTTTTTGCCCTGCATATCTAACTCGTTAACCCACTGTACTTAATCACTGGCAAGTGGCTTCGTCACCATATATATATAATACTAGCTGACCCGGCAGACTTTCATACTACCTCAATCGATAAATAATCAATCTTCATAATCTCACAAATAGTTAACAACTTTCGTATTTATTCATCTTTTAAACCTTCTCTGGACTTCTACAAATAATTTAAGACCAAAATTAGCCAAATCGGTTCAGCTGTTCTCGAGTTTTAGCGATACTAACAACCAGTAATTCATTTTTATATACATATACATATATATAGTATAAATTATATATAATAATAACCTGAGCTTCATCAAACGACTTTAGAAGCCTCTCCTCAGCTTCGGAGCTTCTAATGGTTGACAATCCAGAAATTGTTGAGTTTATCATTCCAAATACCGGACTCTTTGCTGTTGAAAAAGATGTAGTAAGATGACTCAGGTAGTTGTGATGTGTTTATGACATAATATATAAAGTTGCATCTCAATGTGAATTATCATATTTATTTTTATGAAACAGGACCTAAAATATGATATGATAATATTTCTTTTTTCTTGAACGGTGCCCGCACTAGGAATAACGCCTGTATCGCGGGGGTGTTCTCTAACATACAATTTACACACACAAAGCTCACCCAGAATCAGAACTAATCTTTGCGGATCACACTTAGCTTTTTTTTTTTTTTTTTTTTTTTTTTAACCACTACGCCAACCGTGCACTCAAATTTGTAATATTGGTTTCATTTGTCATCGCATAATTTATATTCAGGCGATAGATTAATCAATCATTATTGGATTGTTTTATTGTTAGAAGATCGGTACTTAGGTACCTAGGTACCGATCTTCTCTTTAGTAACCAAATTTACTGAACACTTTAAAATTCCATTCAACTACTAAATAATTACGATTTTGAGAAATAGGTGGCTGAAAATTGTTTATGTGTAGCTACCGTTGTTGCTGACGGTACATTATATTTTCAACTTACTTGTGCCTTCCAATCTTTTCACAGCTTGAGCAGCATTCAGGTACCACCTCAGCAAAACTACAAAGACGATCATGAGCACGAAGGTGGGTATCAGCGTCCAGGGCAAAGCTATGGCGTTCAGTGTCAATATACTGAGCAAGTACAGGTACATTTGAATAGTTTCTAACACACTACGGGGTAAAAGTTCGTCCATTGCACCCATGTCCTTCGAAAATCTGTTTAGAACACACCCTGTTGGTAAAATATACACAAGTTTAGCAAAGTTTGAATTCCTGATGAGACATTAAATAATTTGACAAATTAGAAAAGGCATGGAGTCGGAATTGTGATCGGTGGATTGCGATAAGATCACATCCTATTTCATGAAACCCATACATAACATATGTGGGTGTTGTACACATCTGCCACACCCTTATGGGTAATATAGACGGCATGTTATGTTTGGAAAAGACAATATTTCATCTACTATATCATAGCCGTTAACCGCTTAAACCATTTGCTTAGTGACCTAAACCTTATTTTATTGAATCTTTATTGACTTTTAATGGATGTATACATAGTAGAGTTCTGTCTCCAAAGACATACATTACTTAAAAATATATTAAAAAGTTCACCTGAAGGATTAGTATCAAAGAATCTCATGACAGAGACAATCAGCTTTCGATAGATGATATTGTGGAGGTTCTCGGAGGCGCGCATGGTCATCACCACGAATGTGATGATCCTCAATTGCGAGAAGACGATGATTCCTATGATCACAGAACCATACACGATGAGGTATTGAGCCGTGGTTAGAAGTCCAACTTGTGTGTCCAAAGACGCATCTGAAACATTACAATATTTTTTGAGAACGCAATATGGTGGGAACATTGCAAAAGTGCTAAGCAATCAAAAATAACAATAATCTCCAATATAGCTAATTAATTCTAGAAATTTAAATGAACATTTTTATTTACGTGAAAAACTCACAACATAAAAAAAATATTAATAAACACTATACGATAACCATTAATTGGCAAAGATTCGTTGTTTTGAAAGACACGTGCAATTTCTGCTTGGCTGAAACTAAGATCTCTAACATACATATATAAAGAGCTTAAATATACATAATAAGTATCAAACGCACCTGGTTCTTCGCCTTCAGGTAGATCCATTATGTATGTGTTTATTTGATTTGTCCTGAAATTTAGCAAAAATGTAATGGACCAATAAAATTATTGCTAAACACCGTCATTAGTACAAAAGAGAATTCAATTACGGAAACATAGGAAGTCTCACCAGAAACTGAGCCAAAAGTCAGTAGTAGTAGCCGCAGCTTGTGTGATGAGTAAAGCGAACAGAGCCATGAGCACCACACACCAAGACTGCACGGACTTCAGGTACTGCCAGATCACCTCCCACTTGAGACTGCCAGTAGCTCTCTCTTCCGCTGCCATCACCTGCACCTTTTCCTCACGTTCATCCTCACTCTTCACGGAGATCTTTGATGCACCACGTAACATTTCGGGTCTATCTTTCTGTACAACGTCAATAAAGCATAAGACTACATCAGCAAAATAAACCGTTTCATTTTCAAGAGCTATATCATTTTCTCAATGAAAATTCTCCAAGCAATCGTTTTTATCAAACAGTCTACAGCATTTTAAGTCGCGTCGGACAATGTTTACTTGGTTCTGTTTTACGAGAACATTCAAATGCAGAATATCTATGCTTAAAATGATTTCCTGGCAGCCGTTCAAGTCGAGTTGTATAAAAAGTAAGAATTGTATAAAAATGTACAAAATCGTGAATGCACTTACTTTTTCGTCGGCATCCTCGCCGTCGCCTGCACTTGAAAGCAGTGCAGAGAATTCGGTGCCAGTTTTTACCAGCTCGTCATACGTGCCCATGTTCTCTATACCACCCTGCCAGACATTTAGTATAATAAAGTAATTTCATTTTGCGCTGCAGCATTATATTTGATTATTCGTTCAAATAGCACCTCTATGTGCCTGTTTATTTTATGCGGCGGCGCCACACAGGTCAATATTGCGCTTAAATGCGCATTTATATCGCTTTAGGATAAAACTAAATACAAAGAGACAATATTACAGTTACCGGATATCGCGTTTGCATAATATTCTAAAGTAAAGCAAATATATAAATATTTATAATTTATCAGCCAACAACGTTTTAGAAAATAATATAGTTAATTTACCTATTTTCGAAAACCTTACCTCGTTCATTACTACTATAAAATCGGCAGCTTTTAGGTAATGTATTTGATGGGTGACCAGGATGGTGGTCTTGCTCTTTAAGTGCATTTTAATACACTCTTCGAACAACAGTCTTCCGACATTGGCATCTACAGCTGACAGCGGATCGTCCAACAAATAAATGTCCGCCTATAAATAAATAAAACAATCTTTAGTACGATATTAAATGAACTGAGAGTACTTCGGATTCATGTTTTAGTCATTTCAATGCAGTAAATCAGCTTTTATACCCCATTCACGATGTGGTCTCGGTACTCCGTTAAATGTGAGATCGACCAATTTGTCATTTGCAGTCTTAAATCTACTTTATAGATGAATTTGCAATTGAACATTTAAAACCTTAAGAACTTACACTAAATATTAAATTAGTGCAAGCGCCAAAGGTCGTGGAGAATGCAAAATATGAGGGCCTACACCTGTGGTCTTAATGATTCTATAATTATGTTAAGCCTTATTAACATTATGAAACTGCATGCACGTTAAATTAATATAATGTTGTCTTACATTTTACACAATCAATGCAATCCAGCGTTCAAACCATTGTCTTATGCTACTATATATAATTAAATTGTAAATTTGCTATGTCTGCACATTGAAATTGTTCAAATGCGTGTCAAATGGAACTCACACGTTAAGGGATTTGTACCAAATGTAATTAACAACTTTTAAGCCCCAAAATTAATTAAAATTATCCTAAAAATTTCCTTTGAAAACATAAAAATACAAAGTGAGTAGTTTAAGGGTGGTGACCCTACCGCCATCTATTGTATATTACTGTAAGCTCCGTGCACCTACTAGTAATATCCTGAATTACTCTTTTGCCCAACCCAGCAACTGAGTCCGTGACCTCACAATAAGTCGCAAATTATACTGCTAGAACTCGAGGCAGTCGGTATTATATTTAAAATTAATATGTTCTTTATTTAAAACACACACAATTCTATTAACAATTTATAATTATTATAGGTCGAGCAAAGTGTTATGTAGTTAGTTGGCATTATACCCGATAAATGGCGATTGGCTCACCCTATAATCCCATGGGATCTAAACATAACTCATGATAGATATATATATAATAGAGGTATATAACACCCACAGGTGTTATATACCTCTGCCACACCTTTCTGGGTTATATATCTGGGATTGAATACGTATGAAGGCAATCCCTCAATTTTGAAGTAAATAGAAAAATATCAAATTCCACTCGGACGAAGTCGCGGGCAAAAGCTAGTCAGTAATAATAATGTGAATGAAATCTCTTTGATAACACGAATACATGATAAATATTAACACAAACCGATTGTTAATATCATATCAGTATTAAACATAAGCTAATAGTTTGTTAATATAAACAAGCACTTACTTCTCGATAGATAGCTCTAGCTAGATTTATTCTGGCTCTTTGTCCACCAGAAAGAGACACTCCTCTTTCTCCTACCAGAGACAAATCGCCGTACGGAAACTGTTTAAAATCCTGCTGAAGGCAGCACACCTTACAAACCTGTGGAAATGAGAGAAAATATGGTAGGAAATGAATAATAAAGTTTATACCTGATTGCGTTAAATTATTTAACAGTGAGTAAATGAACGTCCGTAATAAAAAAATAACGACTGTTGTCCGTACGTTGGAATTATTTCCACAAAACATTTTTCTGCAATACATATTTTATGGATAGCATTTATTCAGCCGGGTAAATCGAGTCGAGGTGAATTGAAAATTGCTTAGAAATAATAGAACATGATATTTACCTGCTTATATTTATCAACATCATAGTGCGAACCAAACAAAATATTTTCTCGCACCGTTCCCGCGAAAAGCCAGGACTCTTGACAAGCGTAAGAAACTCTTCCTTTGATATTTAAGCTCCCTTCACTTAGTGGTAGCTCTTTTAACAACGCTTGAAGTAAGGAGGTCTGTAAATGCGAATAATTATTCATATTTAAAATAATTTCGACACATTAAGGTTTCCTTTTGAAAATAGAATTTTGATTGCTTACTTTGCCAGAGCCTACTGGACCAATGATTGCGCATAATTTGCCCTTTCGTACGCGTAAAGATATGTTTTTAAGCGTCATGTCCGCATCATCTTTCGCTGTCCAGGATGCGCTAACCTTATTTAGTTCTATTGGAAAATCTGATGTAGCAATTTCTGTCTTAGGTTCTATTTTCGGTTCATCTTTACGGATATAACTCCTTGATTCAACAATATTTAATTTGTCCTTCCCATTTTGAGAGCCGAATATATTGTTAACTAAATTAGATTTCGGCTTTTCTTGTATGTCTTTCCGCTCATCTGTTAAAAAGTTATTCAATAAATATTAAATGTTTAAGTAACAAATACATAATAGAATGCAGTAATGTAGTCGACAATCAGCTGTGTGCAAGTGGGTGTGGCAAAATGCCGCATTGTAAGGTAACGTCTTATCTCTTAACTCGACGCAACGCGGCATGCCAATGACCCTTTGTGACGTCATTCACACAATACTCACCCATTACGAGGAACGACTGAATACGCTCTAAGGACACCATCATCTCTGATAAGCTGGCAATGGCGAGAGGCAGGATTAATGTGACGTTCATTTGGATTATGCTGAAGTATTGTTGAATGGGGTAGATCTGAAAATGTTTGGTAAGCGTGAAATTTCATCGTATTTGCAGGTTCGATTCATATATTGAAGAAGATTTAGTTTTATATCCCAATGTGTATCGATTACTTGAACCGACTTGTTTTATTCATGATTCAATGGAGAGAAGAATCATTTAAAAATCCTTGAATTCATTACAAATGATTTGAATAAAATATGGACAAAGTGCGGGCAGCAATTTTTGGAACATGTACATTTAATTTTAATGGAATTGTTTTCGTTTTGCTCAGATGGATGCGAGCTTTTATAAAATTATATATTCAAAATTATACAAATATTTTAAAGAAACTAGATGAGACAGAAACAAAAAAGAGTTAGTTTTAAATTCTGAGACAATAATTAAATCTTTCCTTCATTGCACATATTATTATGATAAGATTATGCTTATATATATTTTAATATCAGACGTAACAATCGGATGGTTACAGATAGTAATGCCATTTACAGTAGATATATTATAATATAATATAGAGTACCTAAAATTTTGATCAAGTAATATTTTTTTTTACACTCAAGGTCTGAGAATCATGAAAAGGACTTTTTTTTTTATACTACGCCCACAGCGAACGAACGTGTAGTCCACCTGATGGTAAGTGGAGTACAGCCCATGGCCATCAACAATCCACAAAAGCAGATTATAGATGCGTCGCTGCAGCTGAGGACTACGGTGTTATGCCTCATGTGCCAGTCATTTTAGGGCCTGATCTCACCACCAAACCGGAACACAGTAATGGAGCACTACTATTTGGCGGCAGGTTAAAGGTGAGATGGTGTAGGTATGTATGATATTTTATCATGAAGTAAATTCAGTGTATATATAGATAGAATAGTCTTAATTGCAGAACAAAATAAATAAATACAGAATTTTTTTAAACAATAAGACATTCACAATAGGCGGCCTTATCGCTAAAAAGAAATGTGTATAGTACTTACCAAAGTAGCAGTAATCATGTTATCCGTAAGAGCGAGCGTTAATATGGTGACAAACAAGATGGATCTCTCCGTGAACAGCATGAAGCCCATGAAAGAACTCCTGATGAAGATGGACTTCCTCAGGGCTTTCATCTCGAAGGCACGGGCCGCCTTCACCACTGCTTGGAATGGCTTCTCCCAAGCATACATTTTGATTACCTGTTGTAAAAAGTATAAATGCCTTGTTTAATTTGTGACACGAAACCCAGTTTTAGAAGCGTCAGAAAAACCTTATTGGTAGGATTAAGCCCACACGTGTAACATTGTACTATATTTCGCCAGGTTTTACATTTTAACAGACATACTCCATTTGAGGAATATATTTTTTTCCGGCATTGAAGGTCCAAAATGTTATTTTTTAATTTTACTTGAATCAACATTCTTGTTAGATGTTGGTTCTGTAATGTGTATTCTTATTCCACTCGGTAATGTTGGCAATTTACTTGGCATATTTAAGTAAATGTTCATGACAGAGTGAGATTAAGGTAAATTAAATATTAATAAACATAAGAGTGATTCTGCTTCGACAATTAAATACAAATATTTGGCAATATACCTACGCCAAGTGAAGTAGGAGCATAAAAGCCGCGTACAACAAGGATGATCTACAATAAAATGACTTGACAGATGTTGTGCAAACAATCAAGAATTGAAAATTAATTTATGTCTGCTGGCAACATAGAAACTTTTTAATTTATGATTTAGGTTGATTTAAAATTGGTTTGCCATACAAAGAAGGGCATACAAGGTACAGTGGCGGTGCTATTATTTTCTATTGCTTTTACTAAGCTGTCGATTGCGTTTGATAAAGTTTTCGTTTAATCAAACTGCTTTAAATTTGGTTCTGAATTCGTTTTGGCATTCAAAAAGTAAAACTTTTTAAATGCTAAAGTACCACAAAATTGACAACATTTCAAAATTTGAAAGTGTCTAAAACAAAAATACCGTTTCTTTATTTTCCTATCCGGAGTACAAAAACATTTTTTTTAATTTTTTTGGATCAGTAGTTTTGGAGAAAAAAAATAAAAACGAAAAAATGCGTCGTGACGTCACATATACGGCTTAATAAAGTATTACCTTTGCCCATTGTACGACAGAATGAAGAGTAATCGAAAATGACAGTTGTAATGTCAGTATTGTCAGTTGCCTGTCAACTAACGATAAACACATATTTTACAATAATGAAAATATAAGCAATATTTATTGATTGCAACTATTATTCTTCCTAAATCGAACTGAATCCAAGTGAGGAATATACACCTACGATGGATTTAAAATATTGTTTTGTACGAACATGTAAAAACAAATCTAAAGACGCCAACTCAAACACGAAAGAATAGTGTAATGCACTGGATGTAGTTTGTTCGAAACGAGTTCTATATGAGTGTGAAGAAGCTATAGACTACATAACATTACACTTCAACTTAAAGGAACGCAGCAGTATTGAAAAAAGTAGCAAAAACTGGGAACATTTTAGAAACGGGACTGGAAAAGTAAAACCTTGATCATCATATTAATCATCATTTAGTTTAATGATATAATGTTATTAAAAAATTTAATTTACTTTTATGTTCTCATCAGTAATGTTTAGATGTGGACAAGACCTGGGCCATGTGAAAATAAATTATTTAAAATATTGTACAAGTATCTTTTTATTTATGATTGCTGTTTCATATTTTGTTTATAAAAACTAACACACATGTAATATAACATAACATCAACCCCATATCACCCAAAAATAAGTATTAATAAAAGTATTTATTAGTTTTTAACATGAGAGAAAAAGTTATGACATGTGTGAGCGAAGCAGTTACATAGCTAAACATACACTGTATAACTAAAATACAATTGTATACATTGAAGAACACAAAAATAAACATAAATAAATAATCAAAATTTTTTTAGCACTTTCTAAAATATTTTCAAATATAAATTGCTTCCAAATATGTTCAGCTTCTTGCACAATCTTTGCTGTATAATCTTGATCATACTCAACCTTGTATTTGTGGATTAGCTTGTTCTTCTCATAATCTGGATCAGCAATACAAAATAAGACCATAGGTTTGTTTGCAGCATGCATTTGTACCATTATTTAAGCTTTACATTTTTCTTTAAGTTTGCTATCCTTGATGTAATTTTTGATTGTGTTTTTGCTAATAGGGTATTATATTTCTATAACAAAGTCTGCACAAAGCCCATCTGTTGAAACACCAATAATAGGGGGTATAAGAATTAGACCTGTGCTTTCAATAACTCCAAAATCTTTTTCTAAAATATTAATGATGAGTTTTTTTAAAGTTTTATCCCGTGTTATGGCTTTTGTTTAAGGCACCTTGTAACCACCTAAAATGCTTTGCACTAATACACCTTGTTCTGTTTCGCAAGGGACAGCTTCATGAATTCTAGACCCTGTCACTCAACCTTGACGCATTGAATGTAGTTTGTAATCCACTTGATTTGTTGTAGCTTTAGCAACACTGTTAAATACTTCTTCACTGAGCTTTTCCTGGCAAAATCATATAAAATTATGTACCTAAGTATTGTCTTGTTGGATGTGTACAAACTGCAGCATTAAGTTCAAAGTAGGTTGACGGTTACCACAGTACTTCATTTCCTGTCCTCATCTTCTGCCTGTTGCACTCTTCAGTAAACATGTCATTATATTAACATTTACATTGTCAGGGGTAATTTTCCTTTTGCCTATATTTTTGCTAAAATAAACTTCTGATCACCAGCACTAGCTTGTCTTGGTTTACCCCAATAACACGCAGTAGATGTGACAGAAGGTTCATCTGACAGTTTTATCAGCCACATGGCAAAGCAGATAGCGTGTTTGCACCCTCCTGAAGACGCAGTATAATCATGACACTGAACAGAAATGATATTTTCCTTAGACTCGTCAATTTCAGCAGTTACCATGTACAACTTGGCTCTTACTTTAAGTTCAGGTGTCACCCTACATTTAATGGTGCACGAGTTGGTATCACGCTTTACTTCCACACATATCCTACAGCTGTGTCTACGTAAACATCCCTGGAAGCTAATAATGCTTTGGCACTACGCGTTTCGGCGGCATTGTAGCAGTCGTTTTTCTACCATATAATGCCAAAAGCATAACGTAGTTAACTTTTGGCAAATTCTTGCTATCAGCAGCTTGAAATCCATCTGATACCTTCATGGTTGATGAATGAACAGCAGAATAGATATAATAATACGATTTTTATGCAAGAAAATAAAGGTAAACAAACAAAGGTGTAAACAAGTATGACAATTATGACATTTATGTCACTTCAAAAAAAAAAAAAAAGCAAAGGCATATCATTATTCCACCGTATATGTGACGTCATTTGGCGCTTACGTCTATTTAGAATGCACTAACTTTCAAAAAGGAAATAATTAATGAAAATAATAAAATTTCGCAAAAAGAAAAAATATGGGTCCGTTTATTTTACATCTAGTTTCAATTAAAATAATAATTTATATATGTTAAAAAAATGAAATGTTGTCAATTATATTGAAAACAACTTATCGCTATGCCTTAATTTTAGTTATTACTTCAAAGTTTTTTTTTTTTATAAACTAGTGTAAACTAAGTTCCTTATTCACAAAATGGCTTTGCTTCAATAATACGTTTTTTTCGAACTTTGAAATGCATTATTTTCTTTAAGCAGGAAAACATATTTAAATGAGACATGGTTCATCTTATTTATTGTATAAGCTGCAATCTGCAATCGACTGCGAAGCCAAAGCAATGTAAACGAAGGCAATCGATAAGTAATGAGAGCATTGCAAATCTGTGGAGGTACAACGACTTGTCGCCTGAATACAATCGGTTTCTATTCACTTTTGCGTATGTACTACCCGAGAGCCTATGAAGATGACCAAATTCCCACTTCTCGATACCTCACCTATAAGCTCCTAGCTTGTCAAAAATTTACAGTTAAAACAGTAAAAAGGATTAAATTATGGGAGCGACAGGATTCGAACCTGCAACCTCTGCACACCAGGCAGACGCTTTAACCACTAAGCTACGGTGTCTTAAGAAGACAAATGTCTCAACTGTATGTTACGTCATTACGTTGCGTCACGTTCATCAATTTGCACCTATCTCAAGTAGGTAGTTGTATGCGTAGAATCACGGGTTTGAATCCTGCTGGTCTCATCATTTTCAACTGTATCTTAGTGTAATATGCTAAACATTGCTAAATGCTACAAGAATAAACAATAAAAAGTAAAAAAGGAATTTTATTTATTTATTTAAAACTTCTTGCACATAATAAGTGTACAATGGCGGACTTAATGCCATAGGCATTCTGTACCAGTCAACCGTAAGGTGGTGCAGAGATTACAAAGGTAGGTGCAGTTAAAATGTTACAATTTAAAGAGAAAACTAATCCTAAAACCATACAATAATAATATCAAATAATATCAAATTTTAATGACTCTGCAGAAGATTCAGTTAGTAAGAGTTGACGAACCCGGGCTTTGAAGGCATCCCGGGTAGTGGACATCCTGATCTCGTTTGTTAACCAAAAACGAACGCGTGGTATTTGATACGTTTTAATATACTACGCTACCTTCATACCTATATTTCAATTATCCACCTATATATATATTGCATAATTTTGAACAAAATTATATTTCCGAGTGTTATTTTGTGCGTAAACTTGAGTGTTCTCATGTTTATTGTACTTCACACAATATTTGTTACACTTGCACGTGTAGGTGTAAATAAACAGTTATCAACACATAATGTCTATAGTGACAGGAGCTTTTGTGCGTTAAGAACGTACAGATTAATGATTTTTACGTACTTATAAATATTTCAGTTTTGCCACGCACATCCTTGCGGATCTACCTTTTACACCAAAGATGGCGTGGACAGAAATTCTAGCCTTGCCCGCGACGTTGTGAAAGCAACCTTATGCTAAAAATATACGAAAAATCTTACCTGTATACCATTTATGATTTCAGTCATCAACTTAATTCGACTGTCAGTCCTTTGAGCTGTTTGACGTCTAACCACAGCGGTTAGCTTTGTTAAACCAGCTAGAAATAAATAAGACGCATGTTTAAAAAAAGTTAAGATTTTGATTCACTTATAATTATTGCTTTAATAAACTAACCTCGTATCTCATATTTAATCATAAATTCTACCAACAGTAAGATGCTAAACATGGGCATTTGTTAAAACCATAGATTCTTCTATAATATATGTTTTTAATAAATGCTCGTATGTTCTGTACACACCGCATATAAAGCTTAATATAATAAGAAATCATTTATCATCTAGCTATTAAACTAACTTGAGCCAGAGTACAAACAAGATCTTACCTTGCAACGGCAGAATGAGCAGTACTACACTAAAAAGTCCCACAAAAGGTGCGTATCCAGCAGTTTCGTATAGAATAAAGAGTACCACGGCAGCTTGCAACGGCACCATCCACAAGTAATGCAAGAACATGAAGGCGTAGTCAAATCTCGCTATGTCGTTTGACAGCAAGTTCACCAGCTTCCCGCCTGCCATCTCTCCGATTGATACTTGACTCATGCGGAGCAACTGTTGATGAAGATACAGTTTTTATTGCTATCAAGTCCGCAAATATCGTTTTCACCACACCAGCACGAAAAAGGTCGTTAGCTTGCCAGAATTCAGTGAGTAAAAAGCGTTTTTACTCACAAGTGAGGCAAAGTAATTCAAATTTTGAAACACAAAATCCTTCCAATGAATAGACGCTGTAAAAAAATAAAGCAGCCACCATGTAGGTTAGTAATAAACATTGACATCAACTTTATTAAAAAACTACAATCGATATGTTTTAATTATTTTAAATTATATAAATACACGCTTATTTAGTATTTTATTTTTTTATATTCGTGATTAACCATTGAAATAACTAAAATCAGGAACTTAATATTAGACTCCCCACATAAATGTTAAGGAACGAACTTCCGAAAGAATTCACAAAAAAAAGTGTGTCTGCGTCATTCATCGCGGGGAACTATAATTTATGTTTATCTTCGGTTTTATGTTATGTTCATCTTTATGTTTTATGCGTGTTTATGTTCAGTTTATGTTCAATTGTTGACTGGAACTTTAAAAAAAAAATAGTTAAATTTCCAGTTTTTCACCTTCGCTTGCGAAGTAGTCTTTATTAGGGTCGACACACACCAAAAGCGCGTCGAAGCGAAGCGCAGTTTCAGTGTCATATGAATTTTAACTTTATTTACATTACTATAATACTTATTATCGCATGAGAAACTCTACGCTACTACTATTATGGAATTCGCCGGCATTCCCGCGGCGCCGATAATAAGTATTATAGTTATGAAAATAAAGTTAAAATTCATATGACACTAAAACTGAGCTTCGATTCGCTGCGCTTCGACGCGCTTTTGGTGTGTGTCGACCCTTAGGATCACTTGCTACGCTCGTGATTTAATTCAAGAGTACTTCGCAAGCTCAGGATTTAAAATCGGCACTCACAACAGAAATATAAACTTTTTCTCCCTTGTACCACAATAGTAGATTATTAAGCAAGGGGATAAAGCAATGTCTTCTTTCGCGGGTGACGATTTAAATCGCGAGCGTAACGAAGGACTCGACGCCCAAGCGTAGCGAGGTTGTTAAAAACTTAAATCACGAGCGACGTGAGGGATTTAGGACGAGTCCTGAGTGTAGCGAGGGATTTAAGTTCACCCAAGACTAAGACAGCTTTATCACCGAGGAAAATACTATACTTTTCGTACCATTTGCGAAAAAAATATCAAGAGGATTGATAGATTAGATTATTGGATATTAGGTACCCCTAGAGGATGATTGAAATTCAGTACAATTTTCTTTTCCTGTTTTTTACCGACTAAAAATGACTATTGTTATGTTCGCTTTTTGTGGCATAGAATGTCACTTTTTTAAGCAAGTGGTACGAAAATAAATTGTGAAACACAAAAGGAATCATCTCTCCTTTATCAAGTCGCGAATAACGGGTTGTTTCATAAGCAGTAGGGACCATCTTAATGTCATAGTATCTGTCCTTCCTAGATTTCGCGATGCTTATCTTATTTTTTTCATTCGGTTGGTAGAATCTTTTATGTAGTCTCTATTTGATTTAACAGTATGCCCATAACGATACAGCAACATGCGATTCTTTGATGCAGCAACACATCCGATAGTATTTCACGTTTTCACCATAACCCTGAAATATACCAACTTCATAAAGTTTTGCAAAATTTTACTATTTAACAGAATATTTCTCTCACCTTTCTGTACAGCAGCGAAGAGCACGCCACTTTGACCTTCATACTGAAGCGAGTGACGAACAAGGAGTTATGATGCTGACACATCATGCTGCCGAAGTTGATACCCAGCATAGCAAAGGCGTACATCCCGGCCTCGAACTGTGAAACCTCGCTGTCTACTGCCCAGTAGCTGAGGAGCCGGGAGAAGAGAATTGGCTGGGTGGTCCTGTAACACACGGTCATATTTTTTATGGTGGACCACGATCTCACCTGATGGTAAGTGATGATGCAGTCTACGGTGGAGCATGCTTACCTTCTAGACACCTATTTACTCTTGCTATGAAGATACCCAAATTGAAACACAGACTCGGGCAGTGCCAAAAGCTGTACAAACATTTTCTATCTTTAAAGATTGCAGGTAAATAATATAATTATTTATAAACTGATTAAATATCACAATCAATATACTATTACGCAGTAAAATAAAGTAAGTATGTATAACATTACAAGGGATCTAAATATAAGTCATAATTAACCCACTGTTGCAGGTAAAGTATATCTTTTAGTCGCCAGGTTATTTATTGCAAATTTACGAAACTGGCTATTCTCGAATGAACTGATTACCTTTTAAAGAATATTGATTTACTATAACAAAAAAACGGAAACAAATATTTGAATTAAACCATTATGCATCCCAATATTTGTTTTTGAACGACGGGGTAACACAAACATACCCACGCGATCAGAATACGGGGTATATGTCTGTCTGCCTTATATTCTATAGTAGTTACAGCGACTACGTCTACTATAGTTGTCACAGGTAACGGAGACCTCACAAACGTCTGCATTGCCAGTGTGTTATAATTGATAATTTTACACTTCAGTCAAAACATGAATATTTGATTACGTAACCAAAAAAACAATTCTGCATTTATCGAGAGGTTTATTTGCGAGTTTACTGAAAAGGGTCTCAGAATCATTCGAAATCACTAGTAAGCGGCTCCGTCACGATGTCATTAACACCCTGTATAGTTTTATTTGTATTAGTCGAGCACAGTTCAGCAATCAGTTAAAAAGTCAAGCTGATCAGCAGCAGGTCTCCGTTAGACCTCACAAACGACTGCATTGCCAGTGTGTTATAGGCAATGCTTTAGACAAAACATAAATGTTTGGTTACATAATACAAAGAAGATTTGGACATATTCAACGACCACACTCAGTTTCGCAATATAATAACAAAACAATTTTTAAATCTGTAATAATTATAATATCTTTTTATTTACTATAATTAATTGTATCCTATCGACATGTTAATAATTATTATCTCATATTTGAATTATTTAGAACATGTTATTTATTTTGAACATGTTAGTTTTGAATTTAGCCAAGTATATAAGCAGAAACTGACAATTTTATTGTTTGTGTTAAAAGCTGTTTGTTTCCCTAAGAATAAATAAATAACCAAAACAAAAAATTCTGCATTTATGGAGAGGTTTGCTAGCAAGTTTATTGAAAAGGGTCTCAGAATCATGTTCTGTATCACTGGTAAAGCTTCGATTTCCTAGGAAAGCGGTGTGGAATAATGTGGCCGTAATATTATGGCCGTAACACGATTAGTACGTAATACGTTATGTCGATCACCGCTCTTAAGGAAACCATTACATTTACTTTACATAGGCAACGTTCTAGTGACGTCATTCAATCGTTATCTTTACGGCCGCTTTATTCCACACCGCTTTCCTAGGAAACCGAAGCTTAAGCGGCTTCGCCACAATGTCATTTACACCCTGTATAGTTTTTTTTGTATTAATCGATCACAGTTAAAAATCAAGCTTCTTCTTCTTACGAGTCAATAGTCAAAGTTTTTATCTACACCCATGCTATAAATCTTCTATAAACGTTCTTGAAACAGTTAGCTAATTGCCAACATTAAAACAGTATAATAACCATTATAACACCCAAACGGGTGTACTAATGTTGTACTGAAATTCATTATGCAACTCCTTTTTTACTCATCGAACAGCCACATTCTCATGGCATCTTTATGAATTTCAAAAAAAGAACATGTCATGCAAGCGCGTTTCACTACCACAGCGCCGTAATTTAAATAAAAACTTATTCGAATTTTTCAATTGACGTCGTATCCCGCCATTTTTGTTCAATAATAGTATTGAAAAAAATATATTTTGTTGTTTACAAAAATGAGTGATACAAGCTTTGATAACACACCACCAGATATTTCTAATTAAACTTTCCATGAATTTACATAGAGTTCTTACAACACTGTACAATACCCTATGCTTTGATAATATTTGGTTTCAGAACATTTATAGAGGATTCATAATTATCATGGGTGTAGATACAGGCTTGTATGCAACTGTTATAATTAGGTATTAAAACACTTATGTGATACTATTATCACACTCGGCTTCGCCTCATGTGATAAACCCACACTTGTGTTTTAATACCCCTCATTATAGAACAGTTGCATAAATAACTATTATACCACCCCGGCCCAGTAGGTGGCTTCATTAATTGCATTCTCCGTGGCCTTATTCAAATCGCTCAGGGAACAATTGTCTGGGCAGTCGGGGCATTCAAGGAGATATGTCATCGTTTGCTGAGGAGCACCACAATCACATTGTTTCGCCTGACTGGATTATTCCCCATTTTACCAGATTATATCTGCATCGGCCAACCTGAGCTCGTCAAAAAGCCGAAGTTGATCAGTGGTTATAACCCTAGTGAATTACTTCCCCGCCCGATCATATATTATTTGTGTCGTATACACTGCGACTGTTTTGATATTAGACCCGAATATTGGTGTCAGATTCTTTTGTTTCGTATTGCTGTGGCTTAATTACCTCAATATGGCTATCATTAGGATATAGATACCGCCGGGCATGAAGGACAGCCAGTACGCCCTCCGCAGCGCCTTCCATAGTGACGGCTCGCGGTTGTTCTTGGCTGCTCTTTCTAATTCGTCAAACCAATATCTGAAACAGACAGACAGCTGTAAAATATAAAATATTGAGATTTGTTACCTGACCACTTAGTGGGCAAACAATACTGCATGCACTACAAAACATCCCATCTTACTAATATTATAAATGTCAACGTTTTTTAAGTTGTATGTGTGTGGTTGTATGGATGTTTCTTGGGTACTCTTTCATGCAAAAACTACTGGGTAGATTTTGATGAAATGATGTGCAGATTGTCTTATAGGAAATATTATTTAAGGACTTACCGCACAGGCGGCAGCTATTAAATAAGCTGATAAAACACGAATTATGTTAGCCTAGCTAGTTTACATTATGTAGTCCAACTATAATCTTTAACTCTGATTTCTTTTTCAAATACTTTATTGTACACACACAGAATTTACAGTAACATAATAGAAAAAACAGTTAAAATATTGGGTACAAAGGCGAGCTTAATTCAATATTGAATTTTCTACCAGCAAACCTTTGAGCCGTAGAGGAAAAGAAGAAAAAGAAGATTAGGCAAGAGTAAAGTTGAGTGTACAACTGCAAAGTAATAATATTGAAATAATACTACAAGAATGCTTACATACTATAATAATTTAAATAGGTATATACTACCTACTTTGCAATATAATATACTACTTCATATATTATTTATCTACATCAATACACCTACATATAAAATACATGCATACATACAATACTTACATATTAGAATATATACATACTTCAACAATTTTTATTAAGAGAGAAAATGCTCTTTAACTCTTTTCCTGAAGACATCTACCGAAGAACTATCGCGTATAGAGTGTGGAATAGAATTCCACAGCCGAACAGCACGAATAGAAAAAGAGCCATCGTAACAGCTTGAGGTATGAAGAGGTGTTGGTCTTTTTAATAGTTTTTTAAAACTATTAAAGAAAATTACTATAGAGGCACAGTAAAATTTAAGCAGTAGTCAAATTTGTCAAAAAAAGTATTATATTGGCCATACAGATTAAGCTAATTACAGGCATTAATAAGAAATATTAACAGCTATAATCCGATTGTTTCGAATTCTAAGGCCCGTCATTGAAAACTTACGAAAAAAAAGATTTTTTTTAGTGTACATTTCAACTAGTATATCCCTTTTGTTGAAGAAAATATTATTATCCAATTTCATTCTTCTTTATATTCGCATTCGATTAATAAAAACAACAGATATGCTCGTACCTACTTACATTTCATATGGTCACCATACTGATAAAATTAAGGTCACTTAAAATATAACGCATTTGATTGATACTAATAACAAGGAGCATATTAGTAGTTTAGTATATACCTAACTGCAAACAATCATGTAGACAATAGTAGTATTAACAGATATGAAATGGTTACGCAGATAAACTACATACAATAGCCGATTAGTGGATATCGAACGTTTCACGTGGATATCATACGAGTGATTTTTAAACAAAATGAGTAATTGTTATAGAGATTATGGGTTACTCACGTTATTTTATTCGGCGATATGCCGATTAGTTTCGAATCTATTACGTTAATTCATCAACTCGTCGCGTTCTGTCGCCGCGCCGTCGCGCGAAGGCGACGAAATGCGATTGATTGCCCAGTTGATGAATCTATCTCGTATACTTAATAACAATATCTTCACCTAACGTCGGTTTTTTTTAATATTAATGATCAATTTATTGCTATTTATATCATTTAACCCGAGTTCATTTCATCTAGGTTCAAATAACTACGTTCGAAAGGCCTAATGAACGATTCACGTACGGAGGCTGCGGTCAGCCGGTTAACTCACATGCAGTTAGGAATTGCTGCAATAATGATTGAAATAGATCAGATTAAGTACGTCATCTCAGTTTTTATAGGGTAATAATAAGTAGTAATAATAAGTAGTAGTAATAATCCGTACCCAAACATTTTTACTGACACTTCGCAGTTCATCTGTCACCAGGCTGTATATGAACCGGTATTATACATACATTTGAAATTTGTCAAACTCAGTCACAGATGATGAATAACTGTTGCCGCTATAACAACAAATATTAAAAGCTGTAAAATATTTATGAGGATTCCCATGACAAAAAACGTGTTTTACGGTAACAGGTAGCCTAAAATAGTCACAAAATATTTAGTAATATATTTATTTCAAAAATAAATAATACAATAATAAAAATAAATATGACGGCGCTGGATGATATAGCGCCTGTTTGGTTACTAGAATCAGAGTGAACCGTCACTCTATGCGGAACGTCATTTTGGGATGATGGTACAGCCGTCAACTTGAAAAGTGACTTTTGAAAAGAAAGCGGCTCCTGTACCACGTCAACAGACGGATCGCAATATTTCTAGTTAATCTTTATGTTATGTTATGTGAATTACGTTTCCAAGTGATTACTTTTGTGAGAGTGACCTAATTGTTTAGTTATTTCATTAAAATACAAGATTGTTGGTCATTATAAATTGTCTCTTTGGCTTTCATTCCGTTGTTACAAAATGGAGGATGATGTCGTTAATTATGTTAAAGGCCGTCCCTGCCATCCTGAGCTTATATCAGAAGTGGGATATGAACAGGGAGCACGGAGTTCACATAGACCCGATAACGACCCCACAATGAAATTATTTACGAACATGGAAATGTTGTTTTCTCGCATTTTAGCAACGACACAGGCATCAACCAGAAATAATAACAGTAACAATGCACCCAAATTTATTTATTTTAATCCCGATGATTCTGGAGCAGACATTGAAAGCTGGTGTAACATCACTGAGATGATTATTAAAAAAAAGGGTCTTGATGGTGTAGACCTACTTTTAGCTCTTAGTGCAGCGTAAAAAGGTCGTGCTTACACATACATAACTAAAATTAATTTCAATGAAATATCATGGCCTGTGATTAAGGAGATGTTAATAGCTAAATTTGTCACGCCCAAATTAATGCAAGACTACTTTGACGTCGCGCTAAAATTTAAAATTGGGCCCAAAGAAACCGCTCCTGAGTCCACCGTGCGACTATGGAATATCATAGAGCGCATACCACAAGCTAATTTTTCAGAGGATGTAATTGTAGGATTTATGATTTCAATTTTAAGTCAAAAGGATCGTTTATTTCGTCAAGAACTAAACTGCACATGTAATCACAACACGAGCTCAATTGTTCCGAGTTCTAGGGCAAGTCTCATTGAAGCGGCGATCAAATAATGAAGATGTTAACCAAGGACCTGAGTCTAAAAGGCTTTATACAACCGGTACAAGATTTTTAGGAAAATGCCACTGGTGTGAATTGCATAAGAGTTTTGATTGCAGGAAGCGAAGAAACCATATCATGGAACAAACCAATACTCAAGATAAGCCTAAAACAACAAGTTTTTATAATGAAAGGGAATCGGTAAGCGTCACTTGCTGTGCATGTGGAAAACAAGGTAACGTGTCTAGCGTATGTCCAGATAAGAATAAAGACAATAGGGCTAGGGTCAAACAGGTAAACTGTTGTGATCATCGCCCTTCTCGATCGACATTGGAGATATCTTCTGGTGAGCAGTTTCCTTTTTTATTCGATAGATGTAGGATGTGAAGTCGAAGTTTATGTTGAGCAAGATAGTCAGTAATTGATAGGTATGTAACACTATGTTAACAAAGGTCGTAGTGCTTAAAAGAAGGAATTCTGTTATTGATTTGTTTATGAAAATGGTAAAAAGGTGATCGTGAGAAGTTTTAAAGAGGCGAGTGTTTAAAGGGACATGTGATTGATGTATGGTGGTAATCCAATGAGTCGGGCATTGTTATCCTAACCACGCCAAGGCTGGTCAAGGGACTCTCGTCTGGACTACGTTGATGGTGTTGTTTATTCAACTGGAAGTTAGGACATTGTCGACCCGATCATGCCCCTGGAGGCTGATCGAGGAGACTTTCGTCCTGTCCACGTTGATGGTGATGGTGTTATCCAACTGGAAGTGAGGACATTGCTGACTCGATCATGCCCCTGGAGGCTGATCGAGGAGACTTTCGTCCTGTCCACGTTGATGGTGATGGTGTTATCCAACTGGAAGTGAGGACATTGCCGACTCGATCATGCCCCTGGAGGCTGATCGAGGAGACTTTCGTCCTGTCCACGTTGATGGTGATGGTGTTATCCAACTGGAAGTGAGGACATTGCTGACTCGATCATGCCCCTGGAGGCTGATCGAGGAGACTTTCGTCCTGTCCACGTTGTTGATGGTGATGGTTATCCAACTGGAGGTGAGGACATTGTCGGTCCGATCATGCCCCTGGAGGCTGATCGAGGAGACTTTCGTCCTGTCCACGTTGATGGTGAAGTTTATCCAACTGGTTGAAGGGACACACGTCCGTGCCACGTTGATGATGTATTGTGAAAGTGCGCATTTGTCAGATCTGTCAGTGATTATGTGTTGTGATCCGAAAATTTTGATGCCTTATAGTTTATCCCACTAGGTGGACGAATGTTTACTTAAGTTTAGTTCTTTCTAGCTTATGTTACATGGTACAAATGTCGTTCAGTTTATAAAATCTCGTGGTTGAAGTAAGATCACCAAGTTAGTTTTCAAGGGATGTTAAAGTATTGGTGATAACGGGACACCATATGGTCAGGGTGGATGAGCAGATAATTGAGAGTTCCTTTGTTTTAGGACCACAAAAATATGATCACCCGAAGACGGGTAAATGTCAGTCCAGCCGTGACGGCGCTAGTATTGGTAACGATAACGGGACACTATATATTACGGTCAGGGTGGACGAGCAGATGATTGGGAGTTCCTTTGTTTCAGGACCACAGAAATAAGATCGCCCGAGGACGGGCGAATGTCAGTCCGGCCGTGACGGCGCTGGATGATATAGCGCCTGTTTGGTTACTAGAATCAGAGTGAACCGTCACTCTATGCGGAACGTCATTTTGGGATGATGGTACAGCCGTCAACTTGAAAAGTGACTTTTGAAAAGAAAGCGGCTACTGTACCACGTCAACAGACGGATCGCAATATTTCTAGTTAATCTTTATGTTATGTTATGTGAATTACGTTTCCAAGTGATTACTTTTGTGAGAGTGACCTAATTGTTTAGTTATTTCATTAAAATACAAGATTGTTGGTCATTATAAATTGTCTCTTTGGCTTTCATTCCGTTGTTACAAAATGGAGGATGATGTCGTTAATTATGTTAAAGGCCGTCCCTGCCATCCTGAGCTTATAAATATTTAATGGGTCTGTGATTTGTTTTTTTTTTTTGTCGTCTTTATAGATAGTCTTTATCTTTTCTTTTTCGGAACCATAGAGATTACCGTGCGCGAGTCCGACTCGTACTTGCCCGGTTTTTAGACCATTTAGAAGTTAGACAAACCGTTTTCTCATTCCAACATAAATACCTGTTCCGCACAACATTTTAGAAATGAATAACAAAAAAACATGTCAGTTGTTCGTTTGCATATACGACAAATAAATAAATATTCTAAAATCTGTTACGAATCGATTAGTGACGAGTGTGTAGACCTATTAGTAAATAGCCAGACACTGAATATTTCCTTAGTATTTACACATAAATAGAGGGTTATTTTAAAAATACTAAGGCCATAGAAATATATACTATAGAAATGGCTTGTCCGAACAAATTGCCCTTCAAATTTGACATTATGAATAGCAGGATCAGTAACGCCATCTGCATTGAACTACCATGTGACAATTCATAACAAATACTTTTTTAAATTACCAAAAATATTCTCTTGAACGCCTGCGGCATAGTTCAACTAAGCGCAGTAAGTCATGTCACGCGGATATTCACGATTAAGGAATATGGCGTCGGAACGAAAAATTTTAGCATAAAATTGATAAAATAATGTAAAGAGGTGGATATAATAAGATATTTGTGACTTACCGGTGATATGTAATACCATAATCTTTTTTGTTATGTTTAATTTGGTAGTTCGTACAACTTTTCAGTGCACAATTAGGCATTTTGTCGTGTTTGACCGCTCACGGAGGCAGCCAACCACAGACAATTTCACTACGCGCTTTTTGTAGTCTGATTGACTCCAAAATGGTTCAGTTCATTTATCGCGCGTTAGCCGTGTCCTTACTTTATACGTCAATGACTAAGGCTCATACATTTTAAGGTTAAGGTTTGCTTTTAGCAAACTTCGTCGAGTCTTCCCTTTGGCTTTAACTCAGTCCAACAGTTACTTTTTATTTACAATGCACACATTTGAATTGAATTGAATTTTGAAATTACCCTGTGCTCATTTTGTTGGTACAAAATTTAAACACGTGAATTGTATACAGTTAGAACATACGCGTGACCACATATTGTATAGGGACCGTGACCCTCTTTGTTTCTGTCGCAATTCCAATTTAAATCAGTATGATATTTTGTGCCAGAGACAAATGAATCAATTCTTTAGTTAATAATTGTTACTAAAAAGATTATAACTAATATTAGCATGATATTTCAATAAAGAATAGTTAATATCGAAACTATTCTATACACAACTAAGTATTAAGCTACGTGTATGTTAAATGCAAAATTTGATCCAAATCTCTGCAATCGTTGTTGCGTCAAACTGTAACGTAAATTCACACATCCTTATGCTACGGCTCCACCTGCGTCTTAACGCGCAAATAATCACGTTTACGCAGATGTGGCCAAAGGTTTAACGTGATTAATGACTAACGGCATTGCTATTTTCATTAGACATTAGGCGATAGGTCGGGTGTCGGTTTTTTGGACACATCAAAGGGTTTTAGCGTTCACTTTAGCGCGCTGACGGACGTTGGCTACATTAATGACATAATATTTCGCTTGACGTCAACTTGACGTATGATGACAGTGTTGCCAATTTGACGACTTTGTCGCCAGATCTGGCGACTTTTGAGGTGCATGATATAAGCTAATATGTACTGAAAAAGAAAAAAAAACCTGACAGACTGCTGTTTGTTTCTATTTTATTGGTAAAATAAAAATAAATGATTAAATTGAATAAAACAAGGTCATCGTGTGCAGCATGATCTGGTGACTTTTGGTACTGAATCTAGGAACTTAAAAAATTGGAGTTGGCAACAGTGAAAAATCGGTGTTTAGAAATTTGTTTTGGCACTTTTGGCGGCAACAATGGAGTGGTCGAACGAAAAAGTTCTCGAGTTTTTAGAGCAGCTACAGTCTGAAGCCTGTTTATGGGACCCTAAACATCCGACGCACAAGAATCGCTCGGCCGTAATTTATTACACTCATTTTTGCAACAAGTGTAGCTGCTTCAATTTCTACTTCCATTCTGGGTGTTTTTAAACACAATCTAATATCCAATTTACTCCTAGTAGGTACAAACCTCGGTAAAAATGAGCGAAATCACGTTGCTAGTGGAACTGACTTTTTGTGTGATACCCAGGGTTAACATCTTAAAAATAGTGAAACTGCTACTACACGGCATAAACTAGGGCAAAAAACTGCCCCAGTTGATGCCAAAACTATTGAAAATTGCCACTTCAGACAGATTAATTTTAACACCTAAATTTATTTATTTTTTATCATAAAAATACAAACGTAATTTTGCAGATCTGAAACCTACCGTAGACAAAATTAAGGGCCAAAAACTACCAAAATAGCATCCAGATTAAACAAATGGTCACACTGGATAACACGTTATTTCTTGAAGAATTAGCTTTATTGGCATTGCAACGTAAATGTAGCCAAGGCACCAATTTGAATATTTGGAATGCCTTTATTAACGCATAGTTGGTGATTACCATTCATGTTAACGTTAACGCAGGTGTAGCAGTAGCATAAAAATAGATAACATACATAACGCCACTATTAGTTAGAATAGGTTTACACATTTCACCCGCTATGATTGGGTACATTGTGAGAGGGGATGAAACTATTGCCATCCACGGGGCTCAAATACAACTCCGTGCAATTGAGAATTTTCTGACAGAAAATTCTCAATATAACTTTAGCCCGACTTTTGTTTATAGTTTATAGTAATTATTTCACCATATTATATATGACTAATACTACTATCTATAAGAAGTATATTGTAATCGCATCGTAAAAATCCGCGACGCATTGAAAGAACTTGCGAATAAATTCGCATCGCCAATTCATTACACTCAGTTCGGTCACTCTTGCCGCATGAAATCGCATTGCAGGAATTTACGTCTTAGTTTTTTACCCTTAAACTGACATGTCATGCTTATACTATACGGTGTTATTATACCAATATATTATAGTTAAAGTATTTATTTGATAAACAATAACATGACCAATCAAAAAAGGTCTTTGCCGTAGTATTAATAAATAAACGATTACATTAAACTTCAAGCTGAGAGTATGGCTGAGAGTTATACTTTTACCCTGGTTCAAGTCTTTAAAATCGAATCTTTATGCAATAATTCATTTTTTTTAAATCAAATCTTTTTACAGTAATTTGAATATTTTAAGTCGTATCTTTATACATTATAAATAGCAAAAGCCACCCACACGATATCCGATATCGTGTAGGTGGCTTTTGCTATTTCCTCCTGGTAAGCAATCGAAATGTTTTTGAATGGTTGGACGACTTATATTGTCAATATAATTATTTATATTCGAGGTTCTTACAATGCCATGTATTCTGGGCAGCCGACCTTAAAAAATCGAATTGTCTATTAAATTCCCACCGCGATATTTTTATAGATATATATTAGAGTAACCCCTTTTCACCGTACTTAATAAATTGCTAAAAGGTGCTTGGTGATGTAATTATCAGGACTCGAATCAATAACCTTTTGATCGCAAGTCCGAAGTCTAACTTATCCAAAGAGCACTTAATCAATATGGAGAGGCAAGTAAAGCAAATATCTATGCAAACAGGTCTTCCAAAACTCGCGAAGGAGCGGCGAGGCAGATTGTTGTGTGCATCAATGATTTGACAACTAGTTTTATATAACGTGCAAGAGCGGCGCTCCTCCACATTTGTTCTATTAAATGTGTTAAATCTTATATTAGGTATATGCGAATATAAATACAAATATTATATATATTTATATATCTTTTTTTAATTGTTAAAATTGTAATATTTATTATTTATCTGTGCGATTAATTAAGCCGTCGACTGTCATTTTACTATCAGAAACTTTGTTGGTGACAGTGTTAATTATGTACGTTTTGGTAATTGTTCTTAATTATAATACTGTTTGTTTCTTGTACCACTAAATAAATAAATAAATTTGGCAGCGGGGGACGCCTGTCAATTAGTACTCCTTTTAGTTTAATTGTTTAAGTATTTATCGCACCTCATTAAAACTAAAATTTGCCTGTCATTCTCACTATCCATGAAAGATATACACCGATATTGATATAATGTAGATTATAAATTATTATCACATTTTTATTGATTTACTACCATTGACATATTTCTATGTTTACTACATAAAACTGTATTGGTATTAAATTACTCATAAAAGTGATCGCGTATATTGGCGTACCTATATAATGTCATAGCAATATTTTAAAGAGGAAAGATTGTTTTATTAGTTTGTTTGTACCGAATAGACTTCGAATCTACTAGACCGACTTGGTAAAAATTGGCGTGGAGATAGCTGAGAGCAGAAAGAACATACCTATTATGCTACTTTTATCGACGCACCACCACAACTATTTTCGGGAAGACAAATAAAGACGAATCATAGACAAAGGTGAGTGCAGTAAGTTTGAACAATGCTTCGGCTTTGCACTCCCACGGTCTCCCACTCGAATATATTTTATTATCTTTTGTTTATTGACTGTGAAACAAGCGTTGTTATAACTTTTGTTAAATATATTGCTAACAAGCATGCAGTTTATCGAGTTGATGTACCTTTACCTATTGCAGATGCGTCGCTACACGTTGGCTTGGACGTGATTTCAGAACCCAGCTCTGCCCCGAATTTCATTGTTTACTATTTATGGATGTCAAAAGCGTATGGGCGCGTTTCATGTTTTACATTTAAAATAATGTAATTATTAATTTTAAATATGAGTTTGCTTATTTATGTAATGCTTTATTATTATATACGTAGTTGTAGTTGTTTCTTATTTATGTAGTTAAATTTAGTAGTTAAATAGTTATTTATGGTACAAGTGAGAAAAAGTTTATATTTCTGTTGTGAGTGCCAATTTTAAATCTTGAGCTTGCGAAGTAGTCTTAAATTGAATCACGAGCGTAGCGAGTGATTTTAATAAAGACTACTTCGCAAGCGAAAGATTTTAAGAGGTCACGAACTGGAAATTAATTTCTTCTTACGCGTTGCATACAAAACTTTTCACCTCTTCCAGTGAGAAATATTAAGATTTAAATTAACTTGTACTCGATTGCTTAACCTGGAATAATTCCATGAAATACGACAGTAATACCAATTCAGAATGCCTTTTAGGGCCTTTTGTAAGTCGCCACTAATTAAATATGTCGTACGCTTTCAAAAACTACTCACGTGTACTTTTCACGTGATTTTTCTGGTAAAAAAGCAAACTTCTGTGTTAGAAGCAAGTTGTCGCAACACTTTTGGAGTTCCACAAAGTTCCAGTAAACAATTAAACATAAACTGAAAAGAATTTATAGTTGCCCGCGATGACTGACACAGACACAGACTTCTTTTTTAAATCGTGCGTTCGGAAACTCGTTCCGTAACATTTATTTAGAGTCTAATATTAAGTACCTGATTTTAATTAATTTAATGGTCAATCACGAATATAAAACCATTAAAATACTAAATAAGCGCGTATTTATATAATTTAAAATAATTAAAACGAATCGTATGTAATTATTTAATAAAAATTATGTCAATGTTTATTACTAACCTACATGGTGGCTGTTTGTTTTTTTTGCAGCGCCTATTCATTAGAAGGATTTTGTATTTCGAAATTTGAATCACTTTGCCTCACTAGTGAGTAAAAACGGATTTTACTCACTGAATTCTGGCAAGCAAACGGTCTTTTTCGTGCTGGTGTGGTGAAAAATGTATTTTATACTACACCTACGTAGAAAGTACCTCTTTGCAGTATCTAATACGGAGAATATCTATCAAAGAAAGTTAGTCTTTTCAGACGAGTTCTGAAAAGCAACATGTAATGTATGTTAGAGGTCTGAAATATTACTCCTAAATTCATTACTCCCATGGGAGTAATTAACTTTTTTTTTAATTTCTTTTTTTTTTTCATTTTGTTTTCTGTACTTTTTGGTAAACCATAAATAAAAAAGAATATTAAAAGAATAAAATAACTACTTTTATAAAAATAAATAAATTAATGTAACTTAATTATATAATAAAATCACTAAAATCACTATTATTACCTGTTACAAAATAATTACAAACGTTTTTTCACAAATCAACTTCATAATGTGTAGCTGGCTGCATGCGATTGTTACCCGTCTCTATGCGCGTATGAAAGAAGAAATTGTGAAAATTTTTGCATTTCGCTCCAAATTCCTCATCATTTTAAAACTTTTCAATAAACAATTTGTTGCAAGAACTTAATATGTCGAGTGATAGTGATACTGACGATTTATTGACTCCGGAGGAATTGAAAGTAACTGCTCAAGCAGTGATTGAGGACCTCTTACCACAAAAGTCAAGGATCAGATATAATAAAGCCTATGCAGATTTTCTGCAATGGAGAAGTGAGAAAAATGCACAATCTTTTTATTTTCCTAGTAGGTGTAGTATAAAGCACTATGTATAACTCGGGCGAAAGTTTGATTTCTTTCGGGTGTATTATGGCCCTCAGCTACGCTTCGGGCCTCAAACTACACCCTCAATGAAATCAACTACTTTCATCCCTTGGTGTACAATGTACTATTGTTTGTTTGTGACATAAAATATTATAATATGTATAATTAAAAAAAAATTTCTGTTGTCACACTGATCCTTACTCACTCATTGGGCGCATCAGAATTATGAGCCGCTGTGCTTTTAGCGCTTCAGTATTATTGTGCTAAGATGCATACCATTTCCAGCATTTTAAATAATATTTTATATTTTTTTTTAGTTTTAGACGTTTTGCAATTATGCCAGAATATTTTTTTTTCTACACCATAGAACTACGAAGTTAGCTATAAAGAACAGCTATTCTAATAAAGAGCCTAAGAAATAAATACATAATTCATTATTATATAATTGGCTACTTGAAACATGTTACAAAAAAAAATATAAAATATGTTAAATACACTAATTGCAATAAAATAAATGGTAAATATTTTATTATTGCAAAAACAAATTTGGGATGTTTTAAGTGTGGTTCACTAACATAGAAACGCGGGCGGCCATGATTGAGCATCGTGTGACGTAATCGTTTGATAAACAAACAAACAAGTCTGCGCGTCGTATTAAAATTCACCTAATTACATTAAATTCGTTTGATTTGTGTAGTTTCACCAAGCAGTTTATTTTTCGTAGTATTCACGAAAAGGAGCCAGGCTACACAAAAGCTGATAGTGCAAATCTGCCAAAGGTTGATGCTTTTATGGTTGCAAATTTCTTTGCGAATAATCTCGACTTTAGCTCGGCCGAGTTCCGACATACAAAAACATCCGTTATTGAAATAAACAAAATAATTAATTATTTGTAAAAGTTGATGTTTTTGTATCTTTCGTAGGTAAATCAACTGACAGTATCTTGTTGTTTACTTTTAGAATAGTGACGTCACAGCAAGAAAAGTCACGTGATCGGCTGTTTCCGCGCGAATTTTAAATCTCTTAATAAAACATATTTTATTTATCTAATAAATAACGATATTCTGAAGAAAATATGGTTGTAAGGGGTATGAAATAAGCCTACGCATATTTTAAAATAAATATGTTTTCGAAAAGTGTCAAGTAGCTAATTATATAATAATATAATAGGTACCATTAAAATGTAAGTGTGACCAAAAAGCCTACCTAATCCAAATTAATAAGATTATCTATGCAATGGTTTGTCATTGAAAGAGGCAAAAAAGTAAATTGATCCGATCCAGAAATTTTCATTGTTTTTAAATTTCATGCTTATAGTAGTTTTGTTAAAATAAAATAAATGCTAATATTTAAGACAAGCATACTATTATACCGATGTATTTATAGTTGTATTCATTTTTACCTCACAGTCTAAGTAAAATAGAGTTTTCAAGGTCATTGGCCGTACGCAATGTCATTTTTGTTGCCGAGATCTGAAAACTTTACCTTGTGGGGTTCCTATCTTGACCTTTAGTTGGAGTCGAATTTTTAATGAGGGAGAACTTAGACGCGTACGTATAATCCAGAGGTGTGAGTTCGTGCCTCACTGGGATTATATTTTTGAGCCGCAATATTGAGAAATAATTGAAAATAAAATTTAAACTTAACATTTTGAGGTAATTTATACTACAACTATTTAGCGTCCCTGCTTCTAATAATAATGTTTCACAGAATAGTCCGCTTATAAGAATATGTAAAAAGAATAATTTAGTAAGATCTCAAACAGATATTTTCAGAACGAACTGAATCAATTTAAATCATTATCAAGTAATTTAGAATCTTCATAACACAAAAACTTATTTAATTTAGGTACCGAATTTGCTAAATTTAATCTTATTATTTAATGTATTATAAAATTCCTTTTGTTCTTTGTTTAACATACTACCTTTCTTGTTGAAGCTATTTAATTAAAGAGCTGGGTACAGATAATTGGGCAACAGATTTTCAATTTTTTTTTCATGTAAAAAATAATTATGTATGTAATCTTTCATCTGTCATCTGTTTCTATACGTTCTAAATAATATAAAACAAAATAAATTTAGAGTTTTTTTAAAAAGGTCTCTTGAATACCTAATACCAATAAATTTGCAAGATTGACATTTAAAACGTTGATTATAGGCTTGCTTGCGGAAAGTGTTACAGTGTTACACATTGTCCTTCGTGTTGTGACTTTAAGGTGCTATTTACACCAAATCGATGAAAGGAACCTCCCCGAGTGACGTACACAACGATTCCCTACGTCCGGCGCACCCTGGGCAATTCGCGAGTTCTCCAAAGCGAATTGACTAATCCTTTTACCACGATGGCAAGTCAAAATATAATTTGACTCAGCTATCGACACGACGAAGAAGAAGAAGAAGATCAACGTCGATTAATGCCATCGATTGTTTGGTGTTATACTTTAGTATATATTTTGTTACTTGATAATATTTTTTCACAAGATCGATTGAGTGATGTCGACTCGATACCATTCTGCGATCAATCGATGACCGATTGGCCTAATAACATACTCATGAAAAAAACGCTTTTATTTAAATTTCCAGAGAGTCTATAAATGTATGCTTCACCATTCACCTATCTATAATAAAAGTTCCAAAACCGCTTTGGATTAGTACACCTTCACAAGCTAAAACTATTTTTTTATAATTTCATTATAAGAACTAATAATAATACTACTTACCTAAATTCAAATGTCCGTACAACAGATAAGGATAACACAATATTTTGTTGATAATTTGCATTCCTGTAATGTGACGAAATTACTACTTATCTAATTGTTTGAATCTTATGTACATTTAATAAAAATGAAATGGAAAATTTGTTTATCACTTGATGATTGCAGTAAATAAGAAATACAAAAGTAATATTCAACGTCTCGCCTCATCTGTGTATAACTTGAAATAAAACAGTAAACGACCTAAAGGTGTCTACAGTCTGTCTATATTAAAATAATTATGCCCGTACTAACCATTTAGGAGTTGTGTTTTCCAGCATCAGCTTAGCATCATGAAATTCTGACTGCTAGATGCATATAGCTTTAGGTAATATACGAAAAACAATATAAAAGCCTTTAAAATTTGAGGATTGCCCCCGATTTCTCTAGGATCCCATCATCAGATCGTGACCTGATGAGCATGATGAGATGAGGAGAGGATGATGAGATGACAAGTATAGTCTTTTAAACGAAAAAAATAATTTCTTAAATCGGTCCAGGCGTCTTCGAAAAATCGGCAAACAAACATAAAAAGAACGATTGGAATTAAGAACCTCCTCCTTTTTCGTCTGAAGTCGGTTAAAAATATCACTAAATTCTTACCTTTCAAAATATTCGCCTTGTCTGTCAGAATTGTAAAGCTTACTAGGAACGACGAGATCTTTTTCCTCTACGTCTCTCTTGTTTCCGTTAATGAGCACAGGACACATCCACCAGATGAAAATTCGAGATAATATATTAGGTCCCATTTTGCATGTTTTTATTTGTATCGTACATAGTTTGTGACTATTTTAAAATAAGTTTTGTTTATACACTTTTCCACTGGTCCACTGTTGTCTTGCTTCACATTTATTAGTCAAACTTTGTTAGAATAAGTGAGAAGCTTGACGAAGACTAAACGTCCGAAAATAGTTGCAAAATAAATAGGTACATGTAAATTACAATGTCGCGGTTCGGTGTACAGTCGTGAGCCATATAACGATAATTATCGTCAAGATACAACCGCACAGGTACACCTAGCTGACAGTTATCAGTTAATGATACATAAATCGTATATGGTACAGCGCTATTTATTGATATTATATCGTTCTGATTAGGAAGGCGACGGAAAACAATATAAATTTACGTCGAAACCACGCCGGGCCAAACGGGGCGAGGCGGGAGATGAGTGCGGGAGTCTGTACTCTGTACCTGTTCCTGTAAATTTTGCAAAAAATGTAAACAAAGTCATACCTATATCATAGATGTATACATACAACATAGACATATTGGCAAAAAGATCACTTTTATATAAATTTCTTCTTTACCTATGAGGCAGAATTAGAAAAAAATTGGTTATGACCACGGTATAAATATGTACCAGTATTATGACTCGATCCCTTTTCTTGGAATAACAAGAGACAATCACGCGATACACGATAGGGCTGCCCATTTCCTGTATGTTTATTTAATGTACATACCTGACTTCAATTAATCTTTTTAGGGTTACGTAGCCGAATGGCAAAAAACGGAACCCTTATAGATTCGTCATGTCTGTCCGTCTGTCCGTCCGTATGTCACAGCCACGACTGTAAAAGCTATACTGTGGAAACTTGGTAAGTAGATGTATTCGGTGAACCGCATTAAGATTTTCATACAACAATTGAAAAAAACAATATTTTTTGGGGTTTTCCATACTTAGAACTGATATCTATGGATAGGTCTTCAAAAATGATATTGAGGTTTCTAATTTTTTTTTTCTAAACCAAATAGTTTGCGCGAGAGATGCTTCCAAAGTGGGAAAATGTGTGCCCCTCCCCCCCGTAACTACTAAAATAAAGGAATGATAAATGTAAAAATAATATATGATGTACATTACTAAGCAAACTTTCACAGATAACAAAAAAAAAACCGACTTCAAAAAGTAGGTAAACTAAAAAGTAAAAAATAAATTTACTTCGCAAAAATAATACGTTTTTTCATTTAGTTAAATAGAAATTATTAAATATTTATTTTATAATTCTGAAGTCGGTGCCAAGTAAAAACAACCTTTCTACAATATCAAATTACAGTTCACACAAAAAGGGTGGCGTAGGTGTTCTAGTGCCCAGTATTGGTACTTACCACAGAAATATAACTAATATTCAGTCAGAAAAAAATTGATAGAACGATTGATATTATCTATACAGAGTTATTAATTGTTTACTTGGCACCGACTTCAGAATAATAAAATAAATATTTAATAATTTCTATTTAACTAAATGAAAAAACGTATTATTTTGTGCGAAGTAAATTTATTTTTTGCTTTTTAGTTTACCTACTTTTTGAAGTCGGTTTTTTTTTTGTTAAAAATGATTTTATTTTACGATTTTAAGTGATGGGTAGACCGAGCAAGAATGTTTCTCGAATGAGGAGACGACGGTTACTTGAGACGGAAAACTTATTAATAATAGACAAGAATTAAATCCTTTCACCTGACTATTGAGGGTCACGACCTTCCATCATCAGCTCATTTGACACAATAACTAGCAGTAGGAATACGCGTACAGTAGTGAAATAATTATCCTTTAACTCCTAACCATTGAGGAGTTGACCTTCCATCATCAGCTCAACCACATAAAATTATTGCGACCAAGCGTAAATCCTGGCCTCGATTAACAAAATATGAGGGTTGCCCCCGATTTCTCTGGGATCCCATCATCAGATCATGACATGCTGACAATGGGACCACCTTTGAAATATTTACGTTCCAACAGCTCACTTGACATCATAACTAGCAGTCTGAATATGTGTACAGTAGTGAAAGAATTATCCTTTAACTCCTAACCATTGAGGAGTTGACCTTCCATCATCAGCTCATCCACATAACAATACGTAAATACTGGTGCAGCTTTGAAAAACACACTAAAAACATTACATGTGCCTATAAAATTCTAGGGTTGCCCTCGATTTCTCTGAGATCCCATCATCAGATCACGACATGCTGACGATGGGACCCTTTTGAAATCATCTCCTGTCCAACAAAAAAATAATCATCAAAATCAGTTCATAAACGACGGAGATATCCGTGAACAAACATAAAAAAAAAGCAACATATATACGAATCGAATTGAGAACCTCCTCCTTTTTTAGAAGTCGGTTAAAAATTGGTTTCAATGAGATTTAATTATTAGTTTTTTTTAATACGTTATAAATCGTAAACCGCATTTTACCTTTCATTCAATCAACTCCAATATAATAAAGAATAAAGAAAAACATTTATTTAGATGTATAGTGGTATACCCTACGTGCGCGAGTCCGACTCAGCGTTCGTCACAGCGGCGCATCCCCGTCTTTTGTTGGTACCCTTATTGCGTTCTCATTCTGAGGCGTAGGCACGTGACGCGTTCAAACCGTTTCTATGAAGATAAACTACTGCGTTTATCTTTACTCTGTTAGGACTTTAGTCTTTACTCTAGACTTTACTCAATGGAGGAAAACACAGTACAGACTATACAGTACCATAAAATAAAATTTATATACCTAGTAGGTATTTCTAGAATCTAGAAAGAGGTGAATTTATAAGTATCTAGAATGTAGATACTTATAAATTCAATTCTTTCTCAAATTTTCCATCAGACACTGATTAATAACACCGTAAATAGGGCGGTGAATTGATAATATTATCTATATTTTAAGAAAAGCATTTTTTTAGAATATCATATTCTGAGAATAATTATGGGGTATCGAGGAGATAATTTGTCCACTCCTGAATTCAAGGTACTACTGTCACCGTTCCTGAAATATAAATGCCTTTGTGTTTTTGGTAAAAAGCCTGACTTATTGTATTTAAGCCGTAATTTCTTCACAATACAATATATTGCCAAACCGAGATATCATTTCAGGCATCGGGAAATTTAATCAACATTACAATCGTATATTTAATTTTAATATTACATTTGGCCGTCGCAATAATAGTGATACATATTATTATCTATATAGGCCGCAGATTAAGTACACTGATGTAAAGATAAAACTACATTTATTTATTATCTACTTATTGATAAAGTAGCGCCTAAATCAAAGTAAATACGGATTAGTTGGAGTCGAACTTGCGACAAAGAGGAAGTCTTTAATAATAATAATAAAAAATAAAAAGTATTTATTGACTCAAATTAATCACAACAATGTTTGCGTAAAGTATGACACTAGAACATGTTTGATACAAATAGTACTGATACTGATTCCCAAACTAAGCTATTGCTTGTATTTTGGGAGACAGCGTTCAGTCGTGGAGTATGGCTCTATGTTACATTAATATATTTGTAATTATGTTTAAACATTGTTACATTTGTACATCGGGACAAAAAAGAAATATAAAATGAAAACATAACAATAAAAAAAAAAGAAAATGGACAATATGAGCGAAGGTCATTAAACGTGGGTTGTGTGTTTGCGCGTTCGTGTGTGTGTGTGTGTGTGTGTGTGTGTGTGTGTGTGTGTGTGTGTATATATGTGTGTGTGTGTGTGTGTGTGTGTGTGTGTGTGAGCGTGTGTATGTATGTGTAAATGTGAGTAATAAGTGATTTAGTGTTATAAAGCGAGCAGATGTTTGATGATGCAGATGATTTGTAAGTAGGTTCTTCCTGTTTAGCAATCATGAAAAGGATCGAACGTATTCAATCGTGCTAAATGACCATAGTTCATTTACAATAATATTATGTCTTCTATTCCCATTTAAAATGATCGTTTTTCATTGCAAGATAATCTTATTCTAGTACCTACTTACATCAATAAATAATGAAATTACCTAAGTAGGAGTGCACGGTTGGCGTAACGGTTAAAGCGGTCGCCTCGGCGCTTTCAACCACGCTGGTGGTGTGGGTTCGATTCCCACATGGGACAAATCTTTATGTGATTCGCAAAGATTTGTTCTGACCTGGATGCGATATGTGTGTATGAAATCTATGTTTGTGAACACCCCCGCGACAAAAGGAGTTATTCCTAGTGCGGGCGGGTAAAAATATATATTATAAGGTATATATATAACATAATAACGCCTATAATACCTACCCTGAAGTGTAAGGCAGAGGTGTACAGCACCCACATTTCATGGTTATGTTTAGGTCCTATGGGCTAGGGGGTGAGCTTATCGCCATCCACCGGGCACAATACCAACTCCGTGCTGCTATTGTCACTTTGCCCGAGCCGGGAATCGAACCCGAGACCTCGTGGTAAGAGTATACGCCAACGCTTAGTAGGTAGGTATATCAATTTTATAAATAATACTAAGTTAATTTGTGTATTTTTATATAATAACAATGTAGATTTTTATTCAAACAAATATAGAGGATCAAGTATCATAAACTGAACACGAAAAATAAATTAACTTATATTAATTGTATGCACCGGGCAAATCTTATAAACAGAGTCGCATGTACACTCCGATTTAATTATTTTTTTTTCTATATTATCCACCAACATTTTAACGTGGCAGATAGGCACTTTATCACACTTGCAGACCATCGAAGACTTAACATTTTCTGTATCCATTGATGTTACACTTTGGGAATATTGCTCTGAATCGTCAACAGATTCGTAGAAGTAAGCAGAATCTGTAAATTTGTCCGTACTCAGACTTTTGCCAGTTTTAAAGGTTCGAGAACCCTCAAAAATGTCATAAATATCTTCATTTTTGATAGGTATTCCTAAGTCACGCCAGTCCTTAACTGTGTTTGTGGTATTGTTAACAGTATCTGTTTCGTGCTTGGAAACTATCAGAACCACTTCGTCTCTATTTTGAATATCAGTCTCTACTCCACGCATATTTTTATAGTTTGTTAGTAACTAGTTCAGAATAATCTGGTATATTGTATGGTGCTGAACATTCTATTTAACCAATGAACTTAGGGCTTGCTTTATTTTTGAGCGCACTCTTAATATTTGATTCTTTATTATTGCATTCTTTATTGTTTCTTTTATTTGATTGTTCCCAATTTTCCCAAATGTCCTGTATTCCAAATGTTTTTGAAGTTAAATTGTCGCTTGGTATGCCATCTTCTTTATAACCAGTAAAGGGTTGGTAAACATGTGCTTTTTCAATATTTGTTTTTTGTTTATTTATAATATTATTTACATTTCTTATTATGTCCACACTAGGTAAAGATTTAGATTTTATAACGGGTTTGAATGATCTGCACTGTAATTTTAAAATGTCACCTATAAAAATGTCAATTTTAAGTTGCAAAAATGTCACCAATTTTTTTACTTATATTTTGTGGATAACTTTGTGAGTGCACATTTAATCACTGTTTAATTTGTCAAATTTTTAAATTCACTCTTAATGTTGTAACTGTTTGTTTATCCCTAATAAATAAAATAAAATAGAAAGAATATAGGCAAAACTTTAATATGAATTTACTTGGTAAATGCAATTAAAGCAATGAAAATTATAGTTTTGCTATGCCTTTTTGTATTTTCGTTTTCTAACTAAGTAAGGTTTGTCCAACAGGTATATTTACCTATAAAGTTGGCACTAAAATGTGTTGAAAACTGCCGCATCTAGCAGCATACGAATTAATAGCTTAATTGGCATAGCACCTGGGGCGTTTACCCGAAGGGTGCAGGTTAAAATCCTGCAGGTTGTTTCAACCTAAATATTGTATATACCTTTGTTGTAATGTTAGTAAAGATTATATTAAACCGGCCAAATGCGTGTCGGGCCACGCGCTCTAGTGTTCCGTAGTCAGTCGTTACAACAAAATTATGGACACAAAACAGGTTTAATAATCATACATTTTAACATTTTGGACCCTATTACTCTTATATGTATTAAGCTAAAGAAGCCGCTATTGTTTTCCTTAAAAGTTCATTACCATCATATTGTAGAGCTCGCATTCCTTCTTTTCTTTTCGTTCTACCACTTAAAATACCTATCTATCTAGTGTGGAGTACCACACAATGGGGTACGAGACAAAAAAAGAACATCCCCACTTTACAATACAAAAAAAAGAAATAGTCGACCACTTTCATGACATACTTAACTTTTATGTCAATGCAAAATTTGAGCTCTCTAGCGTTATGGTTTTGACGCTATGCCTCGGACAGACAGACAGACGAACATGTTGAAACTATAAGGGTTGTACGTACTACGAACCCAAAAAACACCTTTGGTACATTTACATTAATCACCAGGATGATAGACAATCCTAAAAAGATTTACTATTGAAGTGTTAGTGTATATGTTCCCTGAGAACATAGTGAGTATTAGATATATACTCCTTTATAATGTAAGTATCGTATTATGCTTAGTTAGTAGTTTACACCAATGCGCATTGTATTAAGTAGTTTTAATTATGATTGAATAAAAGACATTAGTTCGAGTTGGTTGTCTCATTAAATCAACCTTTAGGACCTCCAACACTATTAATCAGGCCATACGAAAAAAAATGCAGTCGAACAAACGAACATCGATAACAAAATTACATAAAACTTACCACTGATCTTATTATACCTACAACAAACGTGGCAAGGTAAAAATACATTGTTTAACATATTATTATAATAAATGTTTATTTTGAATCATAAATATCATAAAAAAACAAATCGCTCCTTCAAAATTAAAGGACAAAGCTCTGTTCATTTTTATTATTCTGTTTAGTATTGCTACTTACAAAACTTTATTTATTTATTTATTTATTATTATTATATATGATTTGTAGCGTATTGTATTGCCCATCACTTGTTTAATTTAGTTTTTTGGTAAATTTAACCTTAAGAAAACTAGTAGCACAAAGGTACTTTAGTTAATATTTTTCTACCATCAAATAAATTATTATTTTGAATAAATGGCCGAAAAAATATTACAAGTTGATTAAAAAACTAGCCATCAAGTAGTATTTGCGTCAAAAAGTAGCAAACATCATACATTCCCAATTTTTTCTGCATTTTAATCCTTATTTCTATCGACGTGGTATACTTATAAAAAGTAGCCTTTAAATTATTTCAGACTATTAACTACATCTACTAAAATCGACCCTGCATTGGGCATAAAAGAGTAACAAACATCGACATTTAAAAACTATCCCCTCTCGCACATCAATAAAACATAGCCTACAAGATAATCCACGCTGTTACTAGTTTAATTTAGTGTAAGGCTACTTATTAACTAAATTTAATCAAAATACGTTCAGTAGTTTTTGTGCGAAACATACAGTCAATCCAAACTTAATTTGATTAACCAACCTTTTTCATGATTTTGCAGATATTCTTCAAAATAATTCTGTACTTGCTATTATATAATTTTTTATGCTTTAATTTAAATCAAATTTAAATCATGTAATCGATATGTATCAAAAATTTGACAACGGGTCTAAATCGCGTAATTATTATAAAGGTAAATAAATAAATACTAATATATACTATAA
Source organism: Hypena proboscidalis (assembly GCA_905147285.1). NCBI lineage: Eukaryota > Metazoa > Arthropoda > Insecta > Lepidoptera > Erebidae > Hypena > Hypena proboscidalis. Next base: position 12,654,758 of record LR990128.1, on the reverse strand, counting down.
TCCATATTTTTAATATTTTTTTGATGAATGTTGTTCTGAGGATTTTTAATGGCTGATTTCTCTACAATTTTGTTCATTTATATTTATTATAAAACGTTAAGAACGAGATCTTGAACTTTAAGACAGTATTACTATTTTATTTTAGAAGTTATAATGAATGAGATGATGGCCAAAATTTACATAAAACTGGTCAAGTAAGATTCACCTTATAACGACGCTTATTTTCTCGTAAATCAGGTTTTACCAGTAATACAGTATCTACCCTTTATTTTACACAAGTTAGTAACATTAGGTATGTTTTGTGATAATATGCAGGGTGTAAATGCCACTTACCAGTGATTCATTACATGCTCACTCATTACTACAGTAAAAACCAAAACGCGTACAAAATTTAAAGGCTATACCAGCTATTATTTTGTTGTGAACGTCGAACGACGTCTATTGTGATTATAGCCTCATTATAGACTCTCCTTTAGGCCAATAGCCTCCAAAAATTGGAGGAGTCGACCAATCGGGAGTGACATGACATCATCCGGATCCAAGATATGGCGTTCCAGAATGATGCTTCGTCTAATGGATCAGTGGCTCGCAGTCGCAAAAGAGGTGCAGCGGTGTTACCGGTTCCTTTTTACAGAATCTGCAGTTGTTATCGTCCACATAGCCCATACGGGATAAGTGCCTATGTAGCTGGCAGTGAGGGATCTTCCACACTGGTATAATGTTTATGTCACATTACAAGTGAATACAAGCGGTCAGAGAGTACCTTTATAAAAACATGTGTTCGAAAGCCCTTGTAGACGATTACACGGCTTTAAAAATTGTTTGTTTATCTCACGTGGATTCTTTGTAATAAGTTTACTAGGAATCCACGTGAGGTCAACAGGATAAGTTTAGTAGTAGAAATTAATTTATTATTTTAACATACTTGATTTTATATAAAGTTTTTTGTTTGTAATCGTATATTAATGTAACTATTTTCGATGCCGGCATTCAATAGTAATTTTATTGGAACTTAGCTTTATCCCAATATTAAAAAAATATGTATGAAAAAAAACAAAAAAAAAATTCTTTTATTTTAATAAAAAAAATACCTAAAAAGTACCAATATAAGTACCAAATACCAAAATAAGCCTCTGACTGATATTTCAATATATAACCAAAGAAAAGCTGAAGTGATGAATTCAATTACATATTATTAGTTAAGTACGTTACCGACATGGTTTTCCATCCCCTGCCACAGCTTCTTCACGTGTGTGCGCGTGTGTTTGAGTGCGATATTTCGTGTATAGCCACAACAACTGAATACTATGCAAAGATAGCAGAAAAGATCTGTGATCCTAAGCGTCGTCATACACTAATCAAGAGTACGATCTATATTAAGTATGATACAACGGTCTTATTATTGTACAGTATCATCTTATAACAACATTTCTTGTCTCTCAGTATTTCATCCCAACTGGATAGATTCACGTTTTGGTCAAACCTGTTGAGATAAATATTATTCATAATTTATGCGGAACGCTCATCTCAGACCAAGTTGCGTGTTGTTCTGTGTTATTGAACATTACCAAATTACAGCTGCTTTTTGAACAAGTTTTCTTATAGTGAAGTATCTTTACCATGAATCATTCTCGTTTAAGACGGCTTGTCCAGCAGTTAAAAGGACGGGTACAAAAAACGACTTACCATATGTAAATTACTTTGTTAATCTTAACTTCTTATATTAATGAATATTACGTATATTATTATAAAGTTATTAATATAAGTAACAAACAACATCTCGCCCCATCTGTGTATAACTTGAAAGAATACAGTAAACGATCTTAAGGTCTATATTTAAAAAATTATATCCCCGTACTCCTAACAGTTGAGTTGTACCATCCAGCATCAGCTTAGCAACATGAGATACTGACTACTATATGTAAATATCCGATCTCTATAAGATCTTATCATCAGATTGTGATCTATCTGGTACCATGGTACCAAATGACAAGTACACCCTTTAAAAACAAAAAAAAAACTCTCAAATGGGTTCGAGTAATCGCCGAACAAACTCAAAAAAATACAATCGTATTAAGAACCTAAGTGGGTTAATTATATTGTTACTAGGTAAGACGTGTAGAAGCTGCGCGTCACAAAGTACTATATTTTAATAATTATTAAACTGCCCGTGGTGGTTAAGAGCATTTTAAATGACATTAGTCTACAATTTTGTATTTTTGACTTCAGGTAATGCGCATGAGTCTCAGTTCATTGGCGCAGACTACATCTGGTCAACTCGTGAATCTTCTGTCGAATGATGTGAGTCGATTTGACTACGCTTTCATCTTCACCCATTTCATATGGATCTTACCGTTTCAAGTGCTGATTGTCTGCTACCTGATATATACGAAGGTTGGATGTGCTGCCATCATTGGTGTTACTGCCATCATATTGCAAACCCTGCCGGTACAGTGTAAGTAACTGTTAAACCTTCCTGTTTTCCATTTAATTTGTGATCTGAGTAAAATGTTTTCAATTATTGCCCTATTTTATTTTCGACTAGCTTTCATTCACTCGCGTTACCTTGCCATTAGAGATTCCTTGTCAATGTTAGTCAAGTAGTTAAGGTTTGAGAACGTAACAGATGTACACGGTCAGATATGCATACCTATTTTCATTTATGTCATATAAGTAAGGATGCATTATATGTAGTAAATGTTTAAAAAATACTAGTATTTTTTGCACATTTGAAAGCTGTTAAAATCTTGATGAAAATAATTTAGTAATAACACACATTAACTCTTTAACTTTCTTTACACTTTACAAGTATTTAAAAAAAAAACGTTCATAGTTGTAAGATTAATGTTATTAACTCCTTTTTCCTAGTCACAATTTTGACAATTTTAACCTTATCATTTGAGTTACAGATTTCATGAGCAGATTGGCTGCAAAACTGAGGCTAAAAACCGCAAAAAAAACTGACGAGCGCGTCCGCCTCATGGACGAAATTATAAGTGGTATGCAGGTAAGAGCTTACATTTTATTTGAAAACTTTTTAAAAAAAAGAAACAACGCCTGCACTAGGAATAATTCTTTTATGGCAGGGGTGTTCACAAAAATACATGCCATACACACAAAGCCCATCCAGTTTGAAACAAATCTTTGCGGATCACACAAAGATTTTTTCCTGTGTGGGGATCGACACACAACACCAGCGCAGTGGAATGCGGCGAGCGACCGCTTAAAGCACTACGCCTACACGTATTCCATACGTTACAAGGCCCGTTTCATAAAAAATATGAATCTCTCTAAGTAATTCTCCTATAAAATCGCTAATATTATCATAATAATATTTTTTATGAAAAGGGCTCATAGTTATGTTTATACGTCACGTATAAGGAAAACATTATTTACATTTATCAGATGTTATATTTTGTAGCAAGGAAATATTTACGAACAGTTTTTATGTAGCGGAGACAAGCGGTGCTAATTTGTCTTGCTATATGCGTACTGAATATTAATGAAAATTTACATTTCAAGATAAGTGTTAATAAATTCTGCGGTGAAGAATAAAGTGTTTAGCGTATGCGCCTCTCACCGCGAGAATACGGGTTCGATTCCCGGGTCGGACAAATCGTAATATGTGAACTTTCTGTCAGGAAATTCACAATAGCAGCACGGAGTTAGAATTGTGCCCAGTGGATGGCGACCTGCCTATCCCATGGATCCTAAACATTACAGGTGAAGTGTGGGTGTTATACACCTCTGTCCAACCCTTCTGAGTAATACAGGCGTGATGTTATGTTATTGAAGGAAATGTTGTTCAAGGTCATAAAAATGTACGTCTGGGAAAAACCCTTTGAAAAGGTTGTAGAGCTGGCGCGCATAAACGAGATTAAATCTATAAGATCAGCGTCTTACCTCCGAGGGATCTTCCTCAGTTTTATGGTGTTGACTGAAAGAATCTCTCTGTACATCACGCTGCTCGCCTACTCCCTGTTCGGGTACCAAGTCACTGCTGATATTGTCAGTATTTTGGACCATAGTAACGTACTTATGTATCTGCAAGCATCATGTACCACTAGAAAATAATAGAAACGGCTAGTTACCTATTTACCTAATCTACTATGGTAACGGTATGAACTTTAAGCTTAAGCATTACATTGTAATAAAAGTCGAATATCTAAATTTCGTTTACTATGGATAAAATTAACGATTCAGTATCTAAAATACTAATAATAAAATAATTTAACAGATAATAATAAGTTATTTTAATTGATCATTTTAATTTGTGAGGCCTTTTATTTTACTTAACTTACCGTTACATTTTCAGGTGTTTCTTTTGGCGCAATTCTTCAACACCCTGCAGGACTCTCTTTCCATAATCCTATCGAATGCTGTGTCGTTCTTGGCAGAAGCTCTGATATCAGTGCAACGTCTTGAAACGTTTATGTTGTTTGGTACGTGACTTTTGAGTATCTTTCTTGGATCCAAAATTTTATCGCTATTTGGGCAATGTCGTCAATTAAAAAAGTTTTTCTTAGTTTTGGCCTAATGGAAATGGCATTTAATAAAATAACATCAACAAATTGAACATCTCCTTTACAAAGGAAGTCAGTGAAAAATAGTAATACTAATAATAAATAGGGGATACGTTAGAAGAACGACTTTCACTGATTTGCTTGACGGATAAAACCTCTACTATATCAAATCAAATATGTTCCTTAACATAAATTAATCAATGTATAATAATAGACCTATTGGTCTGATTCAGCAGTAATGATCAAGGCTATAATTTAATGACATTTGATTATTTTTCAAGGAATCTTTATCTAATATACAGGGTGTATTTTTGAAACGGGGCAGTAAGGGCAAGTACCTTAACCGTTGCAGTTACAGCAAAACGTTCTTAAAAGACCTTCCCTAACTTTTTGGGACATTTTGAACTGCATTCACAGATTTTGTAAAAAACTTACAGTTAGCAAAAAAAAATGCAAAAAGTTCAAAATTTTTTTTTTATGCCAATCGATTCTATTTCATGTGGGGATCAAAAAACTCTATGGGACCATTTTAGCTTTCAGTACTAGAAAAGACAGAAATCGCCAAAAACGTTTCCCATACATTTCGGCAACAGAAACGAATTTCTACGATGGTCTAACTTTTTGTTATGGCCTGGAAGTGGGTAGAATTGACTGTAAAGTAAATAAAAAGAATTTTTACCCTCAAATTTCGAATTTGATTCGAAAATCTGTGTGTTATACTTAGTTTCAGCTGAGAAACTTCGTATGAGTTATTAATTAAGGATTTTCGCTAAAATGTCTTCTAATCGTGAAAAAATTGACTTATTAGAAGCGTATTTTGAAAGAACCCTGCAATTCCAGGTTTTTCAAAAGATTTGTAATAACCTTTCTTGTTGGCACATGCCGCAACGAATACTTATTGCGGTACCACACTAATGCAGCTCCCGCATTTCGATTATTGACAAAATACGCTTTTAATAAGTCAATTTTTTCACGATTAGAAGACATTTTAGCGAAAATCCTTAATTAATAACTCATACGAAGTATCTCAGCTGAAACTAAGTATAACACACAGATTTTCGAATCAAATTCGAAATTTGAGGGTATAAATTCTTTTTATTTACTTTACAGTCAATTCTACCCACTTCCAGGCCATAACAAAAAGTTAGACCATCGTAGAAATTCGTTTCTGTTGCCGAAATGTATGGGAAACGTTTTTGGCGATTTCTGTCTTTTCTAGTACTGAAAGCTAAAATGGTCCCATAGAGTTTTTTGATCCCCACATGAAATAGAATCGATTGGCATAAAAAAAAAAAAAATTGAACTTTTTGCATTTTTTTTGCTAACTGTAAGTTTTTTACAAAATCTGTGAATGCAGTTCAAAATGTCCCAAAAAGTTAGGGAAGGTCTTTTAAGAACGTTTTGCTGTAACTGCAACGGTTAAGGTACTTGCCCTTACTGCCCCGTTTCAAAAATACACCCTGTATAACAGGTTGTGACCGTTGTGGCATTATCATGATAGAAAAAGATTAAAGATACATCGCTCAACCATGAGCTTCTATAAAAAACTAGCTATTGACTACGGCTCCGTGTACCGGAAAAGTAGCTTACCACCTACTTTCAGACCTATCAAATACACACAAAAAAAAACATAAAATGAATAACACTGACACACGAGGTTCTTATATATATACGATAATGATAATATTTGTATGTATTGTTATATATTACAGATGAACGAGAGCTTCTCAGCATACCTAATGTGGATATGGATAATTTCTTTCAAAATGTAAAATCTGTAAAAGCTTTAAACTGAGGCTTTAGGCTTTAACTGAAACCAATCTATGTTCAAATATGATCGAGAAAAAAGACACGTCGGGTATTATTAATTCTGGTAGGTATCAAATTATTTAAGCACATAATTTTATAACGTAAGTAAATATAATGTTTTTATTAGTTTAACTAACTAACTCACAATACAATGCCGTTAAAATTCTTACTAGAATTTATTTTCTGTATTAGCTATGAATGACTAGCGTAACGTTATCAATCTAAGGCAATATTTAATATTAAAAACCTTGTATTTCAGGATTCGACAGCCTTGAAAAAAACATTCAAAAACCTACTCTTGCCACATCACCGGTTAATCCAGACATAGGCATGTGATACCCATGGCCGTCGGAAAGCCTACAATCGGTTGTTGATAAGACAATTTACTACAGTACTTAGCCCGCGTGGGTATTGCATACCTAACACAATTCAATTTTCACGAATACCTATTTGAAGTTTAATCCCGAATTAATTCAGGTTACTGTCGGACTGTAATTAGGAAAAGACTCTCTAAATAATGATTAGGTACGATATAAACCTTATTTTAACTTCTAATTGATTATTTTTATAGCATTTAGCTATGCTTAGCAAATTATACTAAGAATCAGTTGAAAAAGATATGGGACCGGCAAGATGCTTACGCGCGCGCTGCGACCTTACTGCACACCGGGCAGCCGCTTTAGCCATCCAGCTACGGTCGCCCCTTACCAGAACCCTAAATTTCTCAACTGTATGATACGTCATTTCGTGACGTCACGTTCATCCATTTGTTCTTAACTTAAGTAGGATACACTGATACCTGCCGGTCCCACATCTTTTTCAACTGTTTCTTAGTATAAACCTTATTTTGTTTACAGGACGGATAACTTCATTCAAGACACGATTCGGCGTCAGTTTGTGTCATGTACCGTACTGACGATCGCTCACAGGCTCAACACTATCATGGACTCCGATAGAGTGCTCGTCATGAGTTTCGGAGAGGCCGTGGAATTCGAGCACCCTTACTACTCCTGTCGGACCCCAACAGTCACTTCTCGTCCATGGTGCGAGAGACAGGAGAGAAGAACAGCGCAGCGCTCTACGAAGTAGCCAAAAACGCTTACTTCGCCAGCAACATGAAAGAAAACGCGAGATGAACATTACTTAATATAGATAGGGGGAAAAGATTCTAGTGATGTTGTGTGCAGTGTTCGAATGTCTTAATTTGATGTGAGAAAATAGTAATAATGATGATTTAAACAAGTAGGTATATGTATTTAATACATAGAAATCTTAATAAGGCAATAGAAATGTCAAAGACGCGTGATCTTGTCGCCGCGCATTTGTCTAATCGAACCCAAGTGCGAGTTGAGGAGTTGTCGTGGTTACCAGTGTTGTTTGGGACGCGCAGAGGTAAACATGGTGCTTTGCAGCATATCCAACTGCGACAACTCTTCCAAAAATTGTAACTTAACACATAAAGGGATAACTTTTCATATGTAAGTACTTAATTTATGAAATAATGTAGTTTTTTATAAATATAGTCAAATCAAATATTCTCACCGCCGCTACTATGATTATCACAGAAAAAATATTTTTTTCTCAATTCAATAACCATTAATACTTATGTTTGTTCATGTCTATTATGACAAATGCTAAAAGCAGCAATGGAATTATAGCCATAGCGTAATAACCAATATCGCCGCTGACGTGAATTCAAGGAACGCACTGCATGAGTTGGCCGCGAATTAGTGACGTGCCACTACTTTTTTGTATCGATAATTTATTACTTTTTAGTTTAATATCTAGTTTTGCCGAAATGGGAATGAAATATGATGTTTCTTTAAATATTAGAATTTGAGATGTATAAAATAGAATTTAACAAATATTTTTAATGTTAAAATAATGAAGTAGGTACTTATGCATATTACTATTATTATTACATATATTACGTATTGTAAGGATATGGATTAAGTTGGATCGGTTCGATACGTTTTCATATACATCTGTTTACCTTCTCTAATGCTATTATTACAGGTTTCCAAAAGATCCAGATATTAAAGATTAATGGATATCTGCTACTGGAAAAAAAAAATTGGTTCCCGACAAACAATAGCAGAATTTGTTCTGTTCATTTCACAAATGAACAATTTAACTTGTCAACAAAAAGACGGACTTTGATCAAATCAGCTGTACCGACAGTTGACATATGGAAACTCATTACGGTAAGAATAAAAATGTGTTATACCTACGGTCTATTAATATTGGCTAAACAAAGTATATATATAAAAAAAAAAGTGAATATATTAACCGGTACGTTTGTTATTTGACGCTGGCTTTTTTATATTCTGTTGCAATAGTAAAGATGCTAAACTATTAACTCGTTGCTTACTTACAAAGAAATATGTAATATGGATGATACTAATAAAATAACTTCTGATGTAGCACTTATTATTTCCCAATTTATTTTGGCGCACAATTGTTTAATCTTCATTGTTGTACCACTATTGCTCTATTTGATTATTTGTTCATTGTTTTTTTCCCCGTAAGGTGAAGTATTGGAGCTTGGCCTTTAAGATTTTTACAACTTAATAAAAAAAATTACTAACCTTATCGACGTTTAATTATTGTATTCCTTTTCTCATAAATAAATCGTCTAAAAGCGAGGTGAGGAATGAAACACTTGCAATAAATAGTTATCTATTGTTGCGATACTCTTTGGCGATTTACGCTCAACGGAAAATTATAATTATCGATATGTGTATTTTGAACTTTGCATTGCACTATTCTTTAGAGAAAATGAGCGCCCGATATCATTCTCTGCTTTTTGCACTTGTTTATTATTGGTTGCGGAAGCCGCGCCCCTAAAGATTATTCGTTTTTAGAAAATATTGCTTAATGTCATCGCAAAAAGAATAATTTTGTTTGCACGAATACAAAATGTATGTGTAGGCGAAATTGTGTTTTTATTGTTTGGTTATGTAGTGGTATTTGAAAACCGGCGACATGCGTCCCAGTGTTAAAAGATAGTCGATAGCATTTCTATTGACTAGTTATTAAGATTTCTATGATTTAATAATATAATAAGAGCTCGCATTGCTATTTACAACCGGCTGATGTGTGTAGAACCTCTTTAGCTCTAAGTTAACCATATACCACGTTAATATGTTGTCAATGTTAAGTTTACAGTTTTAATAGAAAACCACAAATTTTCATGTTTTTTTTTTTTTGACAAATTAACGCTTATTCTAAACCTGTTTACGTACTCGCTTATAATACTTTTTAGACAAAATCAGTCTAATTACCGATTTTGCTTGATACATTAAATATCAACCGGCATAATGATGTAAATGTAAATCTCGAGCTACTCAATAGTGCATCATACACCGAGCCGAGCTGTTCGACCCTAATACGAGTTCCTGAAATAGCCCGTCATGGCACGATCGATATATCCGATTACGGTACTATTGGCAATCTGATCGATAGCAGTAAATTATTGAATTTGAAATAAAGATTATGTGGTTGAGCCAATTATAGGACGAAGATAGAAGTACTGCCGCGATCCCACCTTTAACCTGTTACCAAATCTAGTAGTGTGCTCCGGTAGATCAACTAAAAGGCTGCATGTTCAGTCCACCGAAACGGAGTAATTGGAAGTTAAGTGGCGTCTTATGTCAGTCCATAGACGCGGAGTTAAATAGCGGAGTTGCAGACTGCGCCGCCTCCTTTCTTTGCTTTCCGGGTGTATGAATTTTTAACTAGTTCGAACACTCCATGTCCTCTGAAGAACAACGGTGTTGGAATGGAAAGTAGTTTTCTCTGAGTGCCTCTTACCACCTGGATACAAGCCGTATAAAAAATCTTTACGGAAATATCAATATTTCAATATCTCAATATCCGAGAAAACGTTTGACGCCCGGCGTCTTCTTGAACGTTCCCTTCCCTAGGGTAGCATTTCGCGCGAATGATCTGCTGCACCGGTTCCTGTCTAGCGCATCTCTTAGAACCGTGTGGAATTTGGAGCCTTTAACTTGATCGGTCCATCTTGTTGGTGAATGACCGTGCGATCTTTTGCCTTAAGTAATTTCGACGAAAAAATTTTTTTCCAGAGTATCGCTGACTCTGCGCATTGTGTGGCCAAAATAGGCTATGTAACACTTATACTTAATTTTAACATTAATAGTAAAGTCGTCTTCACTACCAACAGACCAAAAAATATTTTCTAATTAACTAGTAAAGAGTACGATAAGAATCTATGCTAATTACTTCACTCTACATTTTTACGGAATGACACATACCTACTATTGATTGCAGTAGACGATACGCTATGACACAACTAATGGAAATATACACAGTAATATACTAAAAATATCAGTGCAGTAAAATTACTAGCTTTCCATCATAATTATGATATCAATCAGCTTTGCAATAACACTGTAATCTGAGATATCGACCCTTTTATCAAGGTTTTGTGTACGACGTAGGTAGGTTTTTGTATCTTGCATTTATAGATTTTTTTGGACCATGGCGATGTAGGAAGTAAAAAGGAGAAACAATGAAATTTATTGAAAACGGTTTATTTACAGTATTATATAAAAATAAAATACTTATTTATAAACTAACTATTCTATTCGTTATGAACACACGAACTAACAAACACAATAAATTCACACATACTCTTTGTCAACCAATTATTAAATGCTTCTTCTTCGTCGTGTCGATGGCTTAGTCAAATTTTATTGGTCCAATAAGTGGTCACTGTTATGGCGCTCTCGTCGGCGTTCATGAGCGCCTCTCTTGTGCAGGTGGTAGGGCATTTTGGAGAGTCAGTAAGGTGGTCAAGGTTTTGACTTGCCATCGTGGTGAAAGGATTAGCCAATTCGCTTTTAACAACTTGCGAATTGCCCAGGGTGCGCCGGACGTAGGGAATTGTTGTGTACGTCACTCGGGGAGGCTCCTTTCATGCACCCCAAATTAAATGCTAGTGATTTAATTATATAAATAAGGGTGGTAATTATTGCAGGTAAATAAATATTACTTCTCAATATAATGGACAATAGATTTGGTTTTTTACTTGGGGCCAATTTTATCGGCCCGAGATCAACGCTAAGCTCAGGACTGTAATCTCTCTGTCCTGCTCAAAAATGTTATGAAAGATTTAATAACCAATATTAGCATTGAACTCGGGTGAGTACTTATCGAAGTATCAATTAAGCAACAATAATACTCGTATTCCATCCAAGGCAGCATGTAAATTTTTCTTTAAATCTCATAATCTCATATTTTGATTTCATTTCATTCTTCATAAATCGTCACTTGCATTGCATTGCATTCGAAACTGACGATTTTTGTTCGGTTGTATGACAAAACCAGCTGGTCCCGTAATGAAATCTTTCTTTACAATAAATTAAAGGTAATCTGCTATACCCTCCATCAAAAGATTTTGCTAACTATTTAATAAACTAAGCCTCTTTATTATCACTTTCATATTTAGTTCTTGCAACTTCTTTCAGTATTCTAGCCATGCTGTCTCCAGTCTCTCTGACCATGAAGCTAAACTTGCTCGAGGGGTCGGATAGCAAGGTATGAGGATGGTCAAACTCTACAGCCTCACCCATGTCCATGACGAGTACTCTGTCAGAATCCATGATGGTGTTCAGTCGATGGGCGATGGTCAGCACCGTGCACGAAGCGAACTGCGTTCGGATCGTCTTCTGAATCAATGCGTCCGTTCTGTAAAGCACCGTTTGTTTATGAGAATATTATAGTGTAGTATAGTAAGGAGTGAGTGCTGCGATGATGACTGATAGGAAGGCATCGGATGATAAAACATCTTGCGCCAACCCTAAAAACTTGGGATAAGGGCAGGTGGATGATCTCCAAATATGAAGGTAGTTTCTGGGTTTGGTGTTTTACTGCACTATCTGATTTATGAATTACTTGATATTATGACATTAGTTATATTCAAACATAGTTCAGTACGTAAACGCGACTTCAAAAGATTGTTATGTTGTTTGCACATCATTGAAGCATGAGCATGCAAAATAAACGGTCGTAAAACTCACTGAGGATCAACATTAGCAGTAGCTTCATCCATGATGAGAATGGTATTAGATCGCAGTATGGCTCTGGCGAGGCACACCAGCTGTCGTTGTCCCATAGAGAAGTTGCTGCCTCCCTCCGACACTTTGTAGTCCAGCGCTGGTATTGCCTCCTTGAGCTCCACCTAACAAAAGATAAGTATAATTATCTTATATATAAAATTCTCATGTCACAATGTTAGTTACCTTACTCCTCCTAAACGGCTTTACTGATTTTACCAAATTTTATAAGCATATTTAGTAGGTCTGAGAATGGGCTACTATCTATTTTTCATACCCCTAAGTGATAAGGGTTCTTCACCCTTAACATTATATTTTTATTTTTGGACAATTTTTTTTGTTTTTATTTTTCTTTAATGTGGCATTAACAAGAACATTCCTAAGTTTTTACCCTTTTATCACCAACCCCTATTTTTTTAATAGCCATTTTAGTAATTTAATCGGTTTTTTTTCATCCCGCTCGATAACTGATCAAGTGATCATATATGATAGTCTTTTTTGTAAATATTTTTCACTCTATTTCGATTAAAATTTACCTGAGCTTATGGCAAATCTAAAATTTTTGGCTAAACAACGTTTGCCGGGTCAGCTAGTATTTAAGTAAAATTATGTACTTTAAAGTGCTTTCAACAAGCCCGTTGCCAATGGGCTGCAGCGCTATTTTTGTCGGATTAAATGTAACGCATCTAGTTGAATCATTATAATACTATGCTTCTTATTCCGGGTACACACCTGGCAAACGAAGGTCAACGCTTGCGTTCGTTAGTTCCTGCTTGGAGTACTTAGTACGGCTTAGCGGGCGCCATTGATCGTTCGTTGGCGTTCGCTACCAATCCAAAGCGTGGTGGTATCATCAAAAGATTCGTTCGCATTTGCTAAGTCAACCAAAATAGGACCAACAATGTCCGTTGACCTTCGTTCGTTAGGTGTGTATCCAGTATTATATCGCACTCTTGCGGAAAGACTGTAATATCGTGCGTATCGTCGTAAAATTGCAATTGTATATTATATAGATGCAATTTTTCGTGGAATCCCGTGGAATAACTAGATCGTAATTATTTCTAATAGAGAATTAGTATTTTTTCTATTGGCAAGCCGATTGACTGACATGTGTCAAAACCTTGTGACTGTATTTTATTACCCATGTCCCCGCCACCTAGTCCATAACGACCAAGGGAAAAGTCACTTAACTTTCAGACAGTGTTTACAAAATCAATAGAATAGTATATTCCTATTTATTTATTTATTTTAATAATAGTGACATAAATTACCTGTTCAAGCGCTCTCCAAATATCATCGTCGCTGTAGTTATCAAAGGGATCTAAATTGTATCGCAACGTGGCGGAGAATAGCACTGGCTCTTGTGGGATGATAGAGATCTTTGATCTTAGTTGCTGCAAGGAGTTACATATATTACATTAGATTACAACAATTTATAGCGAAAATACAGTGATTTATAGCATTAAAACTAATAAGTACAATGCAAACAAATCAGTCAAAATCAGAGACTAGGAAAATTAGCGAAATATACTGCAAGAATATAAAGGCGTTTAAAGAATATTTATATTTATATAACACAGTGATAGAAATAAAAACAATATTGTGTATAATTTTTTACCTGCTTAGCAACACCCCTAGTATCGATGCCATCAATTTTGATGCTGCCATCGATGGTGGATAGTCTAAATAGGGCTGATATCAACGAAGACTTGCCAGCGCCTGTTCTGCCAACAACACCCACCTGAAAAGATGATGCATTAATGTCTATGCCTTATAAATATCCGAGTGTTGATAAAAAATTAAATACTTAAGCAGTCAAGACAAACGACGTTAGTGTACCACGACGGTTGCAATATGTTCGGCACAAAACTTCTGTAAATTATGTTATTACACTTATTACCTTCCATCCGCTCTTGATAGTGAAATTTAAATTCTTCAGTACTGGAGGGTCATCCTCAGAATATTTCAAATAAACTTTATCGAATTGTACTGTTCCATGAGATGGCCATTCTTTCGGTGGCAAAGTCGCTGCAAACAAATTAATTGATTAATATCACAAAAGTCTAAATCTCGTCTTTTCGAAAGCATTATAATGTTCAAGAATTATGTAAGCCGTTTCACCTTTAACCTTTAGCCAAATAGTATATCTTGCATAACTGTGTTCTGGTTTAGTGGTGACATCAGGCTCTGAAGTTACTGGCACATGATGCATAACACCGTAGTCTTCAAATGAAACGACGCACGCTTTTGTGAATTGTTGATGGAAATGGGCTGTCGTTATCACGTACCATCAGGTGAACAACTCACCCGTTTGCTACATACGTTGTAATACAAAAAGAAATGTATACTAACGACCAGATTCCATATTTGCTTCTATGGGTAGATGGGTGTATTCGAGAACTCTCTCGACGGCCGTCATTTGTCCCAAGAAGTCAGCTGTGAAACGTGCTGCCATCTGAAGCATCATCGTCAGTGCCATGGACTGACTCACAGCCAGGCCCACACTTCCAACAGGAATCATTGTACCTGGAGATACAAATTAGAGCGTCGTTAGTGTTGTTGAGAGATATGTTTTGAGGGTGTATCTATATACATAGGTGCATAGGTGGCGATTTTGGCAGACATTTAAATGACACACCTAAAACAAAAAATATCTTTAGCGAGCTGTTTTCAAGCGGTAGAAGGACGGCCTAAAATTATATGTAGTATGCAATTAAACAATAAACGATTGTTCATTAATCTCCTCAACCTTATTTTTGTCCAGAAAGGTTCTGTATAGCTGAGAGCATCTTAAATTTTCATCATAGTGCTGGCTAAATGATACCTGCTGATAATAAATAACAGAAAATCTAAGCGGTTAGGACTTACTAAAGTCAATTAGAAGGAAGATCGACATGATGACACCCAGGTATACCAAACAGAGACCATCTAGATATAAACCAAAAGCCGTTGATCCTCCCAAAAATGTGTAGAAGGCACTTGTATGCAGATTCTGAAAATATAAAATTATAATTTTAAAATAGTTTATTAAGATGTTGGCAGTGTTGAATCTTGTTGTCTTTTAATGGGGTTATTATACTAAAATTGATTTATGGCGATCGATGCGTTTGATGTTCAATAAGCCAATAAGAGCGCACCAAATCGATTAATCGACCTCGATCTATTTCGTTAAATTACAACCTTTTAATTTTCAAATCTCTCAACAGTGCTAATATATTGATGAACCCGACACTATTAAAAGTATGAATAGTGAGACCAATGTGATCATGTACTACAAATATAATACAGGGTGTAAATTACGAAAAACGGTATTTTTCTTCAATCAAAAAATTGTGGTATTAGAGTTTTTAGAATCATGTACAGTGGGTCAAGCAATTAGGTATGCAGGGCAAAATCTTCTACGCCTTGGTGAAAAGTGACTGCAATAGATATGCATGTGTGAATTACATATTTAATTAGTGTAATATACGCACTATTTAGATAGATAACTCACTTATCCATAACTGGTGTAGTATAAGTCTTTACTATGACTTAAAAGTTTTTGCCCTGCATATCTAACTCGTTAACCCACTGTACTTAATCACTGGCAAGTGGCTTCGTCACCATATATATATAATACTAGCTGACCCGGCAGACTTTCATACTGCCTCAATCGATAAATAATCAATCTTCATAATCTCACAAATAGTTAACAACTTTCGTATTTATTCATCTTTTAAACCTTTTCTGGACTTCTACAAATAATTTAAGACCAAAATTAGCCAAATCGGTTCAGCTGTTCTCGAGTTTTAGCGAGACTAATAAACAGCAATTCATTTTATATATATTGAGTTTAGTTTAGTTTTCCTGGGCGGTATCCGCACTTAGTCCTCCTATGGGACCGCTGTGCGTGAAAGGTTTCCCGTTTACTCCAGCCAGCCTAAATCAGCAGCATAAATATATATAGATAGATAGATAGATAAATATAATAATAACCTGAGCTTCATCAAACGACTTTAGAAGCCTCTCCTCAGCTTCGGAGCTTCTAATGGTTGACAATCCAGAAATTGTTGAGTTTATCATTCCAAATACCGGACTCTTTGCTGTTGAAAAAAAAGACATATTATGTAGTAAGATGACTCAGGTAGTTGTGATGTGTTTATGACATAATATATAAAGTTGCATCTCAATGTGAATTATCGTATTTATTTTTATGAAACAGGGCCTAAAATATGATATGATAATATTTCTTTTTTCTTGAACGGTGCCCGCACTAGGAATAACGCCTGTATCGCGGGGGCGTTCTCTAACATACAATTTACACACACAAAGCTCACCCAGAATCAGAACTAATCTTTGCGGATCACACTAAGCTTTGTCCTGTGTTAGGATCGAACGCACAACACCAGTGCAGTTGAAAGCGGCGAGGCGATTGCTTTAACCACTACGCCAACCGTGCACTCAAATTTTATAATATTGGTTTCATTTGTCATAGCATAATTTATATTCAGGCGATAGATTAATCAATCATTATTGGATTGTTTTATAGTTAGAAGATCGGTACTTAGGTACCTAGGTACCGATCTTCTCTTTAGTAACCAAAGGACACGGGGACTTCTGGGCCCAAGTGTAATAAGAATATCTTATCTTATTACACTTGGGCCCAGAAGTCCCCGTCAGAAGGCTTAAAAAAAAGGTTATATTTTTCTATTTCAAAGTGTGAAAAATCAACTCAATTTACAATCTGGAAAATGAAAAAATCAATAATTAAGTTACGAAGTAATTATAATATCGATTCAATTTTAATCGATTAACGTTACAGAGTTCATACTTTTTACGAAAATGCTTTCACCAGATGATTCATTTAATAAAATATTTAAAACCATTAGAATTGGAGTATTAAGAGATTAAGTATTAAGATTAAACTAATTAAATATCTACATAATTAAGCAATATTAAAATATTATTGTAACTGCATCGTAGGCAAACGGACTGTGGGCTGCTGCGCCCATGTTATGTCAATAATATGGTACCTTAGTTGGGCTAGGTACCAGGAAAACATAGTACCACCTGCACAAATCTTAGACGACGTTCTTGTGATAATTGAAGATGAATAAAAATACTAATAAAATCAGATTTTTATTATATACATCATCCCCATCCCACTCTACAAAATATATTTAACATCCTGTCTAAATTATTAGAAAAAAATAAATCATAAATCTTGACTGATAAGCGGACTAAAATATTTTTTCAAATTGGCTTCAATTTTGTGCAGTCAAAGGATACATCTGATTTATATTTGTTTTTATATTTTTGAAATCACCTCTTAAATCCCTTCATTTTGATACCCCACAAGATCAGTTTGAAAGAAAAAAAAATGTGCCCCAAAATCCTATGGTGTCCTAAAGCCACCATTTTTCAGTTTTGATGTCAGTGACACTCGCAAGGATAAGACGAATCGATTGATATAGAAGACAGATTTATATAGAAGAACAAACATAAATACATACATAATACTGATAAAAACATTACCCTCCTTCGGCAGTCGGGTAAAACATGACAATCGCGCATAAATCGGTTGTTAAGTTTAGTTTGTTACGTAACCTCACTTTTCTTAAATCTCTTTTATCTCGGCTCTCAGATTGCCAAAATTTGCAAAATTTTCAGTGATTGTTTGTTAATATAGTAGCTATCAATTGACACCAATTTCATCTTTTTACATCCGGGCCCAAAGTTGTATGAAAGCGTATCCGTCTCCTTTACTGAACACTTTAAAATTCCATTCAACTACCAAATAATTACGATTTTGAGAAATAAGTGACTGAAAATTGTTTATGTGTAGCTATTGTTGTTGCTGACGGTACATTATATTTTCAACTTACTTGTGCCTTCCAATCTTTTCACAGCTTGAGCAGCATTCAGGTACCACCTCAGCAAAACTACAAAGACGATCATGAGCACGAAGGTGGGTATCAGCGTCCAGGGCAAAGCTATGGCGTTCAGTGGCAATATACTGAGCAAGTACAGGTACATTTGAATAGTTTCTAACACACTACGGGGTAAAAGTTCGTCCATTGCACCCATGTCTTTCGAAAATCTGTTTAGAACACGCCCTGTTGGTAAAATATACACAAGTTTAGCAAAGTTTGAATTCCTGATGAGACATTAAATAATTTGACAAATTAGAAAAGGCATGGAGTAGGAATTGTGATCGGTGGATTGCGATAAGATCACATCCTATTTCATGAAACCCATACATAACATATGTGGGTGTTGTACACATCTGCCACACCCTTATGGGTAATATAGACGGCATGTTATGTTTGGAAAAGACAATATTTCATCTACTATATCATAGCCGTTAACCGCTTAAACCATTTGGTTAGTGACCTAAACCTTATTTTATTGAATCTTTATTGACTTTTAATGGATGTATATAGTAGAGTTCTGTCTCCAAAGACGTACATTACTTAAAAATATATTAAAAAGCTCACCTGAAGGATTAGTATCAAAGAATCTCATGACAGAGACAATCAGCTTTCGATAGATGATATTGTGGAGGTTCTCGGAGGCGCGCATGGTCATCACCACGAATGTGATGATCCTCAATTGCGAGAAGACGATGATTCCTATGATCACAGAACCATACACGATGAGGTATTGAGCCGTGGTTAGAAGTCCAACTTGTGTGTCCAAAGACGCATCTGAAACATTACAATATTTTTTGAGAACGCAATATGGGGGGAACATTGCAAAAGTGCTAAGCAATCAAAAATAACAATAATCTCCAATATAGCTAATTAATTCTAGAAATTTAAATAAACATTTTTATTTACGTGAAAAACTCAAAACATAAAAAAAATATTAATAAACACTATACGATAACCATTAATTGGCAAAGATTCGTTGTTTTGAAAGACACGTGCAATTTCTGCTTGGCTGAAACTAAGATCTCTAACATACATATAAAGAGCTTAAATATACATAATAAGTATCAAACGCACCTGGTTCTTCGCCTTCAGGTAGATCCATTATGTATGTGTTTATTTGATTTGTCCTGAAATTTTGCAAAAATGTAATGGACCAATAAAATTATTGCTAAATACCGTAATTAGTACAAAAGAGAATTCAATTACGGAAACATAGGAAGTCTCACCAGAAACTGAGCCAAAAGTCAGTAGTAGTAGCCGCAGCTTGTGCGATGAGTAAAGCGAACAGAGCCATGAGCACCACACACCAAGACTGCACGGACTTCATGTACTGGCAGATCACCTCCCACTTGAGACTACCAGTAGCTCTCTCTTCCGCTGCCATCACCTGCACCTTTTCCTCACGTTCATCCTCACTCTTAACGGAGATCTTTGATACACCACGTAACATTTCGGGTCTATCTTTCTGTACAACGTCAATAAAGTATAAGACTACATCAGCAAAATAAACCGTTTCATTTTCAAGAGCTATCTCATTTTCTCAATGAAAATTCTCCAAGCAATCGTTTTTATCTAACAGTCTACAGCATTTTAAGTCGCGTCAGACAATGTTTACTTGGTTCTGTTTTACGAGAACATTCAAATGCAGAATATCTATGCTTAAAATGATTTCCTGGCAGCCGTTCAAGTCGAGTTGTATTAAAAAGTACAAAATCGTGAATGCACTTACTTTTTCGTCGCCATCGCCGTCGCCTGCACTTGAGAGCAGTGCAGAGAATTCGGTGCCAGTCTTTACCAACTCGTCATACGTGCCCATGTTTTCTATACCACCCTGCCAGACATTTAGTATAATAAAGTAATTTCATTTTGCGCTGCAGCATTATATTTGATTATGCGTTCAAATAGCACCTCTATGTGCCTGTTTATTTTATGCGGCGGCGCCACACAAGTCAATATTGCGCTAAAATGCGCATTTATATCACTTTAGGATAAAACTGAATACAAAGAGACAATATTACAGTTACCGGATATCGCGTTTGCATAATATTCTAAAGTAAAGCAAATATATAAATATTTATAATTATCAGCCAACAACGTTTTAGAAAATAATATAGTTAATTTACCTATTTTCGAAAACCTTACCTCGTTCATTACTACTATAAAATCGGCAGCTTTTAGGTAATGTATTTGATGGGTGACCAGGATGGTGGTCTTGCTCTTTAAGTGCATTTTAATACACTCTTCGAACAACAGTCTTCCGACATTGGCATCTACAGCTGACAGCGGATCGTCCAACAAATAAATGTCCGCCTATAAATAAATAAAACAATCTTTAGTACGATATTAAATGAACTGAGAGTACTTCGGATTCATGTTTTAGTCATTTCAATGCAGTAAATCAGCTTTTATACCCCATTCACGATGTGGTCTCGGTACTCCGTTAAATGTGAGATCGACCAATTTGTCATTTGCAGTCTTAAATCTACTTTATAGATGAATTTGCAATTGAACATTTAAAACCTTAAGAACTTACACTAAATATTAAATTAGTGCAAGCGCCAAAGGTCGTGGAGAATGCAAAATATGAGGGCCTACACCTGTGGTCTTAATGATTCTATAATTATGTTAAGCCTTATTAACATTATGAAACTGCATGCACGTTAAATTAATATAATGTTGTCTTACATTTTACACAATCAATGCAATCCAGCGTTCAAACCATTGTCTTATGCTACTATATATAATTAAATTGTAAATTTGCTATGTCTGCACATTGAAATTGTTCAAATGCGTGTCAAATGGAACTCACACGTTAAGGGATTTGTACCAAATGTAATTAACAACTTTTAAGCCCCAAAATTAATTAAAATTATCCTAAAAATTTCCTTTGAAAACATAAAAATACAAAGTGAGTAGTTTAAGGGTGGTGACCCTACCGCCATCTATTGTATATTACTGTAAGCTCCGTGCACCTACTAGTAATATCCTGAATTACTCTTTTGCCCAACCCAGCAACTGAGTCCGTGACCTCACAATAAGTCGCAAATTATACTGCTAGAACTCGAGGCAGTCGGTATTATATTTAAAATTAATATGTTCTTTATTTAAAACACACACAATTCTATTAACAATTTATAATTATTATAGGTCGAGCAAAGTGTTATGTAGTTAGTTGGCATTATACCCGATAAATGGCGATTGGCTCACCCTATAATCCCATGGGATCTAAACATAACTCATGATAGATATATATATAATAGAGGTATATAACACCCACAGGTGTTATATACCTCTGCCACACCTTTCTGGGTTATATATCTGGGATTGAATACGTATGAAGGAAATCCCTCAATTTTGAAGTAAATAGAAAAATATCAAATTCCACTCGGACGAAGTCGCGGGCAAAAGCTAGTCAATAATAATAATGTGAATGAAATCTCTTTGATAACACGAATACATGATAAATATTAACACAAACCGATTGTTAATATCATATCAGTATTAAACATAAGCTAATAGTTTGTTAATATAAACAAGCACTTACTTCTCGATAGATAGCTCTAGCTAGATTTATTCTGGATCTTTGTCCACCAGAAAGAGACACTCCTCTTTCTCCTACCAGAGACAAATCGCCGTACGGAAACTGTTTAAAATCCTGCTGAAGGCAGCACACCTTACAAACCTGTGGAAATGAGAGAAAATATGGTAGGAAATGAATAATAAAGTTTATACCTGATTGCGTTAAAATATTTAACAGCGAGTAAATGAACGTCCGTAATAAAAAAATAACGACTGTTGTCCGTACGTTGGAATTATTTCCACAAAACATTTTTCTGCAATACATATTTTATAGATAGCATTTATTCAGCCGGGTAAATCGAGTCGAAGTGAATTGAAAATTGCTTAGAAATAATAGAACATGATATTTACCTGCTTATATTTATCAACATCATAGTGCGAACCAAACAAAATATTTTCTCGCACCGTTCCCGCGAAAAGCCAAGACTCTTGACAAGCGTAAGAAACTCTTCCTTTGATATTTAAGCTCCCTTCACTTAGTGGTAGCTCTTTTAACAACGCTTGAAGTAAGGAGGTCTGTAAATGCGAATTAATATACATATTTAATATAATTTCGAAACGTTAAGGTTTCCTTATGAAAGTACAATTTTGATTGCTTACTTTGCCAGAGCCTACTGGACCAATGACTGCGCATAATTTGCCTTTTCGTACTCGTAGAGATATGTTTTTAAGCGTCATGTCCGCATCATCCTTCGCTGTCCAGGATGCGCTAACCTTATTTAGTTCTATTGGAAAATCTAATGTAGCAATTTTTGTCTTAGGTTCAATTTTTGGTTCATCTATGCGGATATAACTCCTTAATTCAACAATATCTGATTTGTCCTTCCCATTCTGAGAGCTAAATATATTGTTAACTAAATTTGATTTCGGCTTTTCTTGTATGTCTGTCCGCTCATCTGTTAAAAAGTTATTCAATAAATATTAAATATTAAAGTAAAAAATACATAATAGAATGCAGTAATGTAGTCGACAATCAGCTGTGTGCAAGTGGGTGTGACAAAATGCCGCATTGTAAGGTAACGTCTTATCTCTTAACTCGACGCAACGCAGCATGCCAATGACCCTTTGTGACGTCATTCACACAATACTCACCCATTACGAGGAACGACTGAATACGCTCTAAGGACACCATCATCTCTGATAAGCTGACAATGGCGAGAGGCAGGATTAATGTGACGTTCATTTGGATTATGCTGAAGTATTGTTGAATGGGGTAGATCTGAAAATGTTTGGTAAGCGTGAAATTTCATCGTATTTGCAGGTTCGATTCATATATTGAAGAAGATTTTGTTTCATATTCCAATGTGTATCGATTACTTGAACCGACTAGTTTTTATTCATGTTTCAATGGAGAGAAGAATCATTTAAAAAGCCCTGAATTCATTAAAAATGATTTGAATAAAATATGGACAAAGCGCGGGCAGCAATTTTTGGAACATGTACATTTAATTTTAATGGAATCGTTTTCGTTTTGCTCAGATGGATGCGAGATTTTATAAAATTATATATTCAAAATATACAAATATTTTAAAGAAACTAGATGAGACAGAAACAAAAAAGAGTTAGTTTTAAATTCTGAGACAATAATTAAATCTTTCCTTCATTGCACATATTATTATGATAAGATTATGCTTATATATATTTTAATATCAGACGTAACAATCGGATGGTTACAGATAGTAATGCCATTTACAGTAGATATATTATAATATAATATAGAGTACCTAAAATTTTGATCAAGTAATATTTTTTTTTACACTCAAGGTCTGAGAATCATGAAAAGGACTTTTTTTTTTATACTACGCCCACAGCGAACGAACGTGTAGTCCACCTGATGGTAAGTGGAGTACAGCCCATGGCCATCAACAATCCACAAAAGCAGATTATAGATGCGTCGCTGCAGCTGAGGACTACGGTGTTATGCCTCATGTGCCAGTCATTTTAGGGCCTGATCTCACCACCAAACCGGAACACAGTAATGGAGCACTACTATTTGGCGGCAGGTTAAAGGTGAGATGGTGTAGGTATGTATGATATTTTATCATGAAGTAAATTCAGTGTATATATAGATAGAATAGTCTTAATTGCAGAACAAAATAAATAAATACAGAATTTTTTTAAACAATAAGACATTCACAATAGGCGGCCTTATCGCTAAAAAGAAATGTGTATAGTACTTACCAAAGTAGCAGTAATCATGTTATCCGTAAGAGCGAGCGTTAATATGGTGACAAACAAGATGGATCTCTCCGTGAACAGCATGAAGCCCATGAAAGAACTCCTGATGAAGATGGACTTCCTCAGGGCTTTCATCTCGAAGGCACGGGCCGCCTTCACCACTGCTTGGAATGGCTTCTCCCAAGCATACATTTTGATTACCTGTTGTAAAAAGTATAAATGCCTTGTTTAATTTGTGACACGAAACCCAGTTTTAGAAGCGTCAGAAAAACCTTATTGGTAGGATTAAGCCCACACGTGTAACATTGTACTATATTTCGCCAGGTTTTACATTTTAACAGACATACTCCATTTGAGGAATATATTTTTTTCCGGCATTGAAGGTCCAAAATGTTATTTTTTAATTTTACTTGAATCAACATTCTTGTTAGATGTTGGTTCTGTAATGTGTATTCTTATTCCACTCGGTAATGTTGGCAATTTACTTGGCATATTTAAGTAAATGTTCATGACAGAGTGAGATTAAGGTAAATTAAATATTAATAAACATAAGAGTGATTCTGCTTCGACAATTAAATACAAATATTTGGCAATATACCTACGCCAAGTGAAGTAGGAGCATAAAAGCCGCGTACAACAAGGATGATCTACAATAAAATGACTTGACAGATGTTGTGCAAACAATCAAGAATTGAAAATTAATTTATGTCTGCTGGCAACATAGAAACTTTTTAATTTATGATTTAGGTTGATTTAAAATTGGTTTGCCATACAAAGAAGGCATACAAGGTACAGTGGCGGTGCTATTATTTTCTATTGCTTTTACTAAGCTGTCGATTGCGTTTGATAAAGTTTTCGTTTAATCAAACTGCTTTAAATTTGGTTCTGAATTCGTTTTGGCATTCAAAAAGTAAAACTTTTTAAATGCTAAAGTACCACAAAATTGACAACATTTCAAAATTTGAAAGTGTCTAAAACAAAAATACCGTTTCTTTATTATCCTATCCGGAGTACAAAAACATTTTTTTTAATTTTTTTGGATCAGTAGTTTTGGAGAAAAAAAATAAAAACGAAAAAATGCGTCGTGACGTCACATATACGGCTTAATAAAGTATTACCTTTGCCCATTGTACGACAGAATGAAGAGTAATCGAAAATGACAGTTGTAATGTCAGTATTGTCAGTTGCCTGTCAACTAACGATAAACACATATTTTACAATAATGAAAATATAAGCAATATTTATTGATTGCAACTATTATTCTTCCTAAATCGAACTGAATCCAAGTGAGGAATATACACCTACGATGGATTTAAAATATTGTTTTGTACGAACATGTAAAAACAAATCTAAAGACGCCAACTCAAACACGAAAGAATAGTGTAATGCACTGGATGTAGTTTGTTCGAAACGAGTTCTATATGAGTGTGAAGAAGCTATAGACTACATAACATTACACTTCAACTTAAAGGAACGCAGCAGTATTGAAAAAAGTAGCAAAAACTGGGAACATTTTAGAAACGGGACTGGAAAAGTAAAACCTTGATCATCATATTAATCATCATTTAGTTTAATGATATAATGTTATTAAAAAATTTAATTTACTTTTATGTTCTCATCAGTAATGTTTAGATGTGGACAAGACCTGGGCCATGTGAAAATAAATTATTTAAAATATTGTACAAGTATCTTTTTATTTATGATTGCTGTTTCATATTTTGTTTATAAAAACTAACACACATGTAATATAACATAACATCAACCCCATATCACCCAAAAATAAGTATTAATAAAAGTATTTATTAGTTTTTAACATGAGAGAAAAAGTTATGACATGTGTGAGCGAAGCAGTTACATAGCTAAACATACACTGTATAACTAAAATACAATTGTATACATTGAAGAACACAAAAATAAACATAAATAAATAATCAAAATTTATTTAGCACTTTCTAAAATATTTTCAAATATAAATTGCTTCCAAATATGTTCAGCTTCTTGCACAATCTTTGCTGTATAATCTTGATCATACTCAACCTTGTATTTGTGGATTAGCTTGTTCTTCTCATAATCTGGATCAGCAATACAAAATAAGACCATAGGTTTGTTTGCAGCATGCATTTGTACCATTATTTAAGCTTTACATTTTTCTTTAAGTTTGCTATCCTTGATGTAATTTTTGATTGTGTTTTTGCTAATAGGGTATTATATTTCTATAACAAAGTCTGCACAAAGCCCATCTGTTGAAACACCAATAATAGGGGGTATAAGAATTAGACCTGTGCTTTCAATAACTCCAAAATCTTTTTCTAAAATATTAATGATGAGTTTTTTTAAAGTTTTACCCCGTGTTATGGCTTTTGTTTAAGGCACCTTGTAACCACCTAAAATGCTTTGCACTAATACACCTTGTTCTGTTTCGCAAGGGACAGCTTCATGAATTCTAGACCCTGTCACTCAACCTTGACGCATTGAATGTAGTTTGTAATCCACTTGATTTGTTGTAGCTTTAGCAACACTGTTAAATACTTCTTCACTGAGCTTTTCCTGGCAAAATCATATAAAATTATGTACCTAAGTATTGTCTTGTTGGATGTGTACAAACTGCAGCATTAAGTTCAAAGTAGGTTGACGGTTACCACAGTACTTCATTTCCTGTCCTCATCTTCTGCCTGTTGCACTCTTCAGTAAACATGTCATTATATTAACATTTACATTGTCAGGGGTAATTTTCCTTTTGCCTATATTTTTGCTAAAATAAACTTCTGATCACCAGCACTAGCTTGTCTTGGTTTACCCCAATAACACGCAGTAGATGTGACAGAAGGTTCATCTGACAGTTTTATCAGCCACATGGCAAAGCAGATAGCGTGTTTGCACCCTCCTGAAGACGCAGTATAATCATGACACTGAACAGAAATGATATTTTCCTTAGACTCGTCAATTTCAGCAGTTACCATGTACAACTTGGCTCTTACTTTAAGTTCAGGTGTCACCCTACATTTAATGGTGCACGAGTTGGTATCACGCTTTACTTCCACACATATCCTACAGCTGTGTCTACGTAAACATCCCTGGAAGCTAATAATGCTTTGGCACTACGCGTTTCGGCGGCATTGTAGCAGTCGTTTTTCTACCATATAATGCCAAAAGCATAACGTAGTTAACTTTTGGCAAATTCTTGCTATCAGCAGCTTGAAATCCATCTGATACCTTCATGGTTGATGAATGAACAGCAGAATAGATATAATAATACGATTTTTATGCAAGAAAATAAAGGTAAACAAACAAAGGTGTAAACAAGTATGACAATTATGACATTTATGTCACTTCAAAAAAAAAAAAAAAGCAAAGGCATATCATTATTCCACCGTATATGTGACGTCATTTGGCGCTTACGTCTATTTAGAATGCACTAACTTTCAAAAAGGAAATAATTAATGAAAATAATAAAATTTCGCAAAAAGAAAAAATATGGGTCCGTTTATTTTACATCTAGTTTCAATTAAAATAATAATTTATATATGTTAAAAAAATGAAATGTTGTCAATTATATTGAAAACAACTTATCGCTATGCCTTAATTTTAGTTATTACTTCAAAGTTTTTTTTTTTTATAAACTAGTGTAAACTAAGTTCCTTATTCACAAAATGGCTTTGCTTCAATAATACGTTTTTTTCGAACTTTGAAATGCATTATTTTCTTTAAGCAGGAAAACATATTTAAATGAGACATGGTTCATCTTATTTATTGTATAAGCTGCAATCTGCAATCGACTGCGAAGCCAAAGCAATGTAAACGAAGGCAATCGATAAGTAATGAGAGCATTGCAAATCTGTGGAGGTACAACGACTTGTCGCCTGAATACAATCGGTTTCTATTCACTTTTGCGTATGTACTACCCGAGAGCCTATGAAGATGACCAAATTCCCACTTCTCGATACCTCACCTATAAGCTCCTAGCTTGTCAAAAATTTACAGTTAAAACAGTAAAAAGGATTAAATTATGGGAGCGACAGGATTCGAACCTGCAACCTCTGCACACCAGGCAGACGCTTTAACCACTAAGCTACGGTGTCTTAAGAAGACAAATGTCTCAACTGTATGTTACGTCATTACGTTGCGTCACGTTCATCAATTTGCACCTATCTCAAGTAGGTAGTTGTATGCGTAGAATCACGGGTTTGAATCCTGCTGGTCTCATCATTTTCAACTGTATCTTAGTGTAATATGCTAAACATTGCTAAATGCTACAAGAATAAACAATAAAAAGTAAAAAAGGAATTTTATTTATTTATTTAAAACTTCTTGCACATAATAAGTGTACAATGGCGGACTTAATGCCATAGGCATTCTGTACCAGTCAACCGTAAGGTGGTGCAGAGATTACAAAGGTAGGTGCAGTTAAAATGTTACAATTTAAAGAGAAAACTAATCCTAAAACCATACAATAATAATATCAAATAATATCAAATTTTAATGACTCTGCAGAAGATTCAGTTAGTAAGAGTTGACGAACCCGGGCTTTGAAGGCATCCCGGGTAGTGGACATCCTGATCTCGTTTGTTAACCAAAAACGAACGCGTGGTATTTGATACGTTTTAATATACTACGCTACCTTCATACCTATATTTCAATTATCCACCTATATATATATTGCATAATTTTGAACAAAATTATATTTCCGAGTGTTATTTTGTGCGTAAACTTGAGTGTTCTCATGTTTATTGTACTTCACACAATATTTGTTACACTTGCACGTGTAGGTGTAAATAAACAGTTATCAACACATAATGTCTATAGTGACAGGAGCTTTTGTGCGTTAAGAACGTACAGATTAATGATTTTTACGTACTTATAAATATTTCAGTTTTGCCACGCACATCCTTGCGGATCTACCTTTTACACCAAAGATGGCGTGGACAGAAATTCTAGCCTTGCCCGCGACGTTGTGAAAGCAACCTTATGCTAAAAATATACGAAAAATCTTACCTGTATACCATTTATGATTTCAGTCATCAACTTAATTCGACTGTCAGTCCTTTGAGCTGTTTGACGTCTAACCACAGCGGTTAGCTTTGTTAAACCAGCTAGAAATAAATAAGACGCATGTTTAAAAAAAGTTAAGATTTTGATTCACTTATAATTATTGCTTTAATAAACTAACCTCGTATCTCATATTTAATCATAAATTCTACCAACAGTAAGATGCTAAACATGGGCATTTGTTAAAACCATAGATTCTTCTATAATATATGTTTTTAATAAATGCTCGTATGTTCTGTACACACCGCATATAAAGCTTAATATAATAAGAAATCATTTATCATCTAGCTATTAAACTAACTTGAGCCAGAGTACAAACAAGATCTTACCTTGCAACGGCAGAATGAGCAGTACTACACTAAAAAGTCCCACAAAAGGTGCGTATCCAGCAGTTTCGTATAGAATAAAGAGTACCACGGCAGCTTGCAACGGCACCATCCACAAGTAATGCAAGAACATGAAGGCGTAGTCAAATCTCGCTATGTCGTTTGACAGCAAGTTCACCAGCTTCCCGCCTGCCATCTCTCCGATTGATACTTGACTCATGCGGAGCAACTGTTGATGAAGATACAGTTTTTATTGCTATCAAGTCCGCAAATATCGTTTTCACCACACCAGCACGAAAAAGGTCGTTAGCTTGCCAGAATTCAGTGAGTAAAAAGCGTTTTTACTCACAAGTGAGGCAAAGTAATTCAAATTTTGAAACACAAAATCCTTCCAATGAATAGACGCTGTAAAAAAATAAAGCAGCCACCATGTAGGTTAGTAATAAACATTGACATCAACTTTATTAAAAAACTACAATCGATATGTTTTAATTATTTTAAATTATATAAATACACGCTTATTTAGTATTTTATTTTTTTATATTCGTGATTAACCATTGAAATAACTAAAATCAGGAACTTAATATTAGACTCCCCACATAAATGTTAAGGAACGAACTTCCGAAAGAATTCACAAAAAAAAGTGTGTCTGCGTCATTCATCGCGGGGAACTATAATTTATGTTTATCTTCGGTTTTATGTTATGTTCATCTTTATGTTTTATGCGTGTTTATGTTCAGTTTATGTTCAATTGTTGACTGGAACTTTAAAAAAAAAATAGTTAAATTTCCAGTTTTTCACCTTCGCTTGCGAAGTAGTCTTTATTAGGGTCGACACACACCAAAAGCGCGTCGAAGCGAAGCGCAGTTTCAGTGTCATATGAATTTTAACTTTATTTACATTACTATAATACTTATTATCGCATGAGAAACTCTACGCTACTACTATTATGGAATTCGCCGGCATTCCCGCGGCGCCGATAATAAGTATTATAGTTATGAAAATAAAGTTAAAATTCATATGACACTAAAACTGAGCTTCGATTCGCTGCGCTTCGACGCGCTTTTGGTGTGTGTCGACCCTTAGGATCACTTGCTACGCTCGTGATTTAATTCAAGAGTACTTCGCAAGCTCAGGATTTAAAATCGGCACTCACAACAGAAATATAAACTTTTTCTCCCTTGTACCACAATAGTAGATTATTAAGCAAGGGGATAAAGCAATGTCTTCTTTCGCGGGTGACGATTTAAATCGCGAGCGTAACGAAGGACTCGACGCCCAAGCGTAGCGAGGTTGTTAAAAACTTAAATCACGAGCGACGTGAGGGATTTAGGACGAGTCCTGAGTGTAGCGAGGGATTTAAGTTCACCCAAGACTAAGACAGCTTTATCACCGAGGAAAATACTATACTTTTCGTACCATTTGCGAAAAAAATATCAAGAGGATTGATAGATTAGATTATTGGATATTAGGTACCCCTAGAGGATGATTGAAATTCAGTACAATTTTCTTTTCCTGTTTTTTACCGACTAAAAATGACTATTGTTATGTTCGCTTTTTGTGGCATAGAATGTCACTTTTTTAAGCAAGTGGTACGAAAATAAATTGTGAAACACAAAAGGAATCATCTCTCCTTTATCAAGTCGCGAATAACGGGTTGTTTCATAAGCAGTAGGGACCATCTTAATGTCATAGTATCTGTCCTTCCTAGATTTCGCGATGCTTATCTTATTTTTTTCATTCGGTTGGTAGAATCTTTTATGTAGTCTCTATTTGATTTAACAGTATGCCCATAACGATACAGCAACATGCGATTCTTTGATGCAGCAACACATCCGATAGTATTTCACGTTTTCACCATAACCCTGAAATATACCAACTTCATAAAGTTTTGCAAAATTTTACTATTTAACAGAATATTTCTCTCACCTTTCTGTACAGCAGCGAAGAGCACGCCACTTTGACCTTCATACTGAAGCGAGTGACGAACAAGGAGTTATGATGCTGACACATCATGCTGCCGAAGTTGATACCCAGCATAGCAAAGGCGTACATCCCGGCCTCGAACTGTGAAACCTCGCTGTCTACTGCCCAGTAGCTGAGGAGCCGGGAGAAGAGAATTGGCTGGGTGGTCCTGTAACACACGGTCATATTTTTTATGGTGGACCACGATCTCACCTGATGGTAAGTGATGATGCAGTCTACGGTGGAGCATGCTTACCTTCTAGACACCTATTTACTCTTGCTATGAAGATACCCAAATTGAAACACAGACTCGGGCAGTGCCAAAAGCTGTACAAACATTTTCTATCTTTAAAGATTGCAGGTAAATAATATAATTATTTATAAACTGATTAAATATCACAATCAATATACTATTACGCAGTAAAATAAAGTAAGTATGTATAACATTACAAGGGATCTAAATATAAGTCATAATTAACCCACTGTTGCAGGTAAAGTATATCTTTTAGTCGCCAGGTTATTTATTGCAAATTTACGAAACTGGCTATTCTCGAATGAACTGATTACCTTTTAAAGAATATTGATTTACTATAACAAAAAAACGGAAACAAATATTTGAATTAAACCATTATGCATCCCAATATTTGTTTTTGAACGACGGGGTAACACAAACATACCCACGCGATCAGAATACGGGGTATATGTCTGTCTGCCTTATATTCTATAGTAGTTACAGCGACTACGTCTACTATAGTTGTCACAGGTAACGGAGACCTCACAAACGTCTGCATTGCCAGTGTGTTATAATTGATAATTTTACACTTCAGTCAAAACATGAATATTTGATTACGTAACCAAAAAAACAATTCTGCATTTATCGAGAGGTTTATTTGCGAGTTTACTGAAAAGGGTCTCAGAATCATTCGAAATCACTAGTAAGCGGCTCCGTCACGATGTCATTAACACCCTGTATAGTTTTATTTGTATTAGTCGAGCACAGTTCAGCAATCAGTTAAAAAGTCAAGCTGATCAGCAGCAGGTCTCCGTTAGACCTCACAAACGACTGCATTGCCAGTGTGTTATAGGCAATGCTTTAGACAAAACATAAATGTTTGGTTACATAATACAAAGAAGATTTGGACATATTCAACGACCACACTCAGTTTCGCAATATAATAACAAAACAATTTTTAAATCTGTAATAATTATAATATCCTTTTATTTACTATAATTAATTGTATCCTATCGACATGTTAATAATTATTATCTCATATTTGAATTATTTAGAACATGTTATTTATTTTGAACATGTTAGTTTTGAATTTAGCCAAGTATATAAGCAGAAACTGACAATTTTATTGTTTGTGTTAAAAGCTGTTTGTTTCCCTAAGAATAAATAAATAACCAAAACAAAAAATTCTGCATTTATGGAGAGGTTTGCTAGCAAGTTTATTGAAAAGGGTCTCAGAATCATGTTCTGTATCACTGGTAAAGCTTCGATTTCCTAGGAAAGCGGTGTGGAATAATGTGGCCGTAATATTATGGCCGTAACACGATTAGTACGTAATACGTTATGTCGATCACCGCTCTTAAGGAAACCATTACATTTACTTTACATAGGCAACGTTCTAGTGACGTCATTCAATCGTTATCTTTACGGCCGCTTTATTCCACACCGCTTTCCTAGGAAACCGAAGCTTAAGCGGCTTCGCCACAATGTCATTTACACCCTGTATAGTTTTTTTTGTATTAATCGATCACAGTTAAAAATCAAGCTTCTTCTTCTTACGAGTCAATAGTCAAAGTTTTTATCTACACCCATGCTATAAATCTTCTATAAACGTTCTTGAAACAGTTAGCTAATTGCCAACATTAAAACAGTATAATAACCATTATAACACCCAAACGGGTGTACTAATGTTGTACTGAAATTCATTATGCAACTCCTTTTTTACTCATCGAACAGCCACATTCTCATGGCATCTTTATGAATTTCAAAAAAAGAACATGTCATGCAAGCGCGTTTCACTACCACAGCGCCGTAATTTAAATAAAAACTTATTCGAATTTTTCAATTGACGTCGTATCCCGCCATTTTTGTTCAATAATAGTATTGAAAAAAATATATTTTGTTGTTTACAAAAATGAGTGATACAAGCTTTGATAACACACCACCAGATATTTCTAATTAAACTTTCCATGAATTTACATAGAGTTCTTACAACACTGTACAATACCCTATGCTTTGATAATATTTGGTTTCAGAACATTTATAGAGGATTCATATCATGGGTGTAGATACAGGCTTGTATGCAACTGTTATAATTAGGTATTAAAACACTTATGTGATACTATTATCACACTCGGCTTCGCCTCATGTGATAAACCCACACTTGTGTTTTAATACCCCTCATTATAGAACAGTTGCATAAATAACTATTATACCACCCCGGCCCAGTAGGTGGCTTCATTAATTGCATTCTCCGTGGCCTTATTCAAATCGCTCAGGGAACAATTGTCTGGGCAGTCGGGGCATTCAAGGAGATATGTCATCGTTTGCTGAGGAGCACCACAATCACATTGTTTCGCCTGACTGGATTATTCCCCATTTTACCAGATTATATCTGCATCGGCCAACCTGAGCTCGTCAAAAAGCCGAAGTTGATCAGTGGTTATAACCCTAGTGAATTACTTCCCCGCCCGATCATATATTATTTGTGTCGTATACACTGCGACTGTTTTGATATTAGACCCGAATATTGGTGTCAGATTCTTTTGTTTCGTATTGCTGTGGCTTAATTACCTCAATATGGCTATCATTAGGATATAGATACCGCCGGGCATGAAGGACAGCCAGTACGCCCTCCGCAGCGCCTTCCATAGTGACGGCTCGCGGTTGTTCTTGGCTGCTCTTTCTAATTCGTCAAACCAATATCTGAAACAGACAGACAGCTGTAAAATATAAAATATTGAGATTTGTTACCTGACCACTTAGTGGGCAAACAATACTGCATGCACTACAAAACATCCCATCTTACTAATATTATAAATGTCAACGTTTTTTAAGTTGTATGTGTGTGGTTGTATGGATGTTTCTTGGGTACTCTTTCATGCAAAAACTACTGGGTAGATTTTGATGAAATGATGTGCAGATTGTCTTATAGGAAATATTATTTAAGGACTTACCGCACAGGCGGCAGCTATTAAATAAGCTGATAAAACACGAATTATGTTAGCCTAGCTAGTTTACATTATGTAGTCCAACTATAATCTTTAACTCTGATTTCTTTTTCAAATACTTTATTGTACACACACAGAATTTACAGTAACATAATAGAAAAAACAGTTAAAATATTGGGTACAAAGGCGAGCTTAATTCAATATTGAATTTTCTACCAGCAAACCTTTGAGCCGTAGAGGAAAAGAAGAAAAAGAAGATTAGGCAAGAGTAAAGTTGAGTGTACAACTGCAAAGTAATAATATTGAAATAATACTACAAGAATGCTTACATACTATAATAATTTAAATAGGTATATACTACCTACTTTGCAATATAATATACTACTTCATATATTATTTATCTACATCAATACACCTACATATAAAATACATGCATACATACAATACTTACATATTAGAATATATACATACTTCAACAATTTTTATTAAGAGAGAAAATGCTCTTTAACTCTTTTCCTGAAGACATCTACCGAAGAACTATCGCGTATAGAGTGTGGAATAGAATTCCACAGCCGAACAGCACGAATAGAAAAAGAGCCATCGTAACAGCTTGAGGTATGAAGAGGTGTTGGTCTTTTTAATAGTTTTTTAAAACTATTAAAGAAAATTACTATAGAGGCACAGTAAAATTTAAGCAGTAGTCAAATTTGTCAAAAAAAGTATTATATTGGCCATACAGATTAAGCTAATTACAGGCATTAATAAGAAATATTAACAGCTATAATCCGATTGTTTCGAATTCTAAGGCCCGTCATTGAAAACTTACGAAAAAAAAGATTTTTTTTAGTGTACATTTCAACTAGTATATCCCTTTTGTTGAAGAAAATATTATTATCCAATTTCATTCTTCTTTATATTCGCATTCGATTAATAAAAACAACAGATATGCTCGTACCTACTTACATTTCATATGGTCACCATACTGATAAAATTAAGGTCACTTAAAATATAACGCATTTGATTGATACTAATAACAAGGAGCATATTAGTAGTTTAGTATATACCTAACTGCAAACAATCATGTAGACAATAGTAGTATTAACAGATATGAAATGGTTACGCAGATAAACTACATACAATAGCCGATTAGTGGATATCGAACGTTTCACGTGGATATCATACGAGTGATTTTTAAACAAAATGAGTAATTGTTATAGAGATTATGGGTTACTCACGTTATTTTATTCGGCGATATGCCGATTAGTTTCGAATCTATTACGTTAATTCATCAACTCGTCGCGTTCTGTCGCCGCGCCGTCGCGCGAAGGCGACGAAATGCGATTGATTGCCCAGTTGATGAATCTATCTCGTATACTCAATAACAATATCTTCACCTAACGTCGGTTTTTTTTAATATTAATGATCAATTTATTGCTATTTATATCATTTAACCCGAGTTCATTTCATCTAGGTTCAAATAACTACGTTCGAAAGGCCTAATGAACGATTCACGTACGGAGGCTGCGGTCAGCCGGTTAACTCACATGCAGTTAGGAATTGCTGCAATAATGATTGAAATAGATCAGATTAAGTACGTCATCTCAGTTTTTATAGGGTAATAATAAGTAGTAATAATAAGTAGTAGTAATAATCCGTACCCAAACATTTTTACTGACACTTCGCAGTTCATCTGTCACCAGGCTGTATATGAACCGGTATTATACATACATTTGAAATTTGTCAAACTCAGTCACAGATGATGAATAACTGTTGCCGCTATAACAACAAATATTAAAAGCTGTAAAATATTTATGAGGATTCCCATGACAAAAAACGTGTTTTACGGTAACAGGTAGCCTAAAATAGTCACAAAATATTTAGTAATATATTTATTTCAAAAATAAATAATACAATAATAAAAATAAATATGACGGCGCTGGATGATATAGCGCCTGTTTGGTTACTAGAATCAGAGTGAACCGTCACTCTATGCGGAACGTCATTTTGGGATGATGGTACAGCCGTCAACTTGAAAAGTGACTTTTGAAAAGAAAGCGGCTCCTGTACCACGTCAACAGACGGATCGCAATATTTCTAGTTAATCTTTATGTTATGTTATGTGAATTACGTTTCCAAGTGATTACTTTTGTGAGAGTGACCTAATTGTTTAGTTATTTCATTAAAATACAAGATTGTTGGTCATTATAAATTGTCTCTTTGGCTTTCATTCCGTTGTTACAAAATGGAGGATGATGTCGTTAATTATGTTAAAGGCCGTCCCTGCCATCCTGAGCTTATATCAGAAGTGGGATATGAACAGGGAGCACGGAGTTCACATAGACCCGATAACGACCCCACAATGAAATTATTTACGAACATGGAAATGTTGTTTTCTCGCATTTTAGCAACGACACAGGCATCAACCAGAAATAATAACAGTAACAATGCACCCAAATTTATTTATTTTAATCCCGATGATTCTGGAGCAGACATTGAAAGCTGGTGTAACATCACTGAGATGATTATTAAAAAAAAGGGTCTTGATGGTGTAGACCTACTTTTAGCTCTTAGTGCAGCGTAAAAAGGTCGTGCTTACACATACATAACTAAAATTAATTTCAATGAAATATCATGGCCTGTGATTAAGGAGATGTTAATAGCTAAATTTGTCACGCCCAAATTAATGCAAGACTACTTTGACGTCGCGCTAAAATTTAAAATTGGGCCCAAAGAAACCGCTCCTGAGTCCACCGTGCGACTATGGAATATCATAGAGCGCATACCACAAGCTAATTTTTCAGAGGATGTAATTGTAGGATTTATGATTTCAATTTTAAGTCAAAAGGATCGTTTATTTCGTCAAGAACTAAACTGCACATGTAATCACAACACGAGCTCAATTGTTCCGAGTTCTAGGGCAAGTCTCAT
This sequence comes from Hypena proboscidalis, assembly GCA_905147285.1. Taxonomy (NCBI): domain Eukaryota; kingdom Metazoa; phylum Arthropoda; class Insecta; order Lepidoptera; family Erebidae; genus Hypena; species Hypena proboscidalis. The sequence goes on along the minus strand of LR990128.1, from coordinate 12,617,232 downwards.
TGAAGCGGCGATCAAATAATGAAGATGTTAACCAAGGACCTGAGTCTAAAAGGCTTTATACAACCGGTACAAGATTTTTAGGAAAATGCCACTGGTGTGAATTGCATAAGAGTTTTGATTGCAGGAAGCGAAGAAACCATATCATGGAACAAACCAATACTCAAGATAAGCCTAAAACAACAAGTTTTTATAATGAAAGGGAATCGGTAAGCGTCACTTGCTGTGCATGTGGAAAACAAGGTAACGTGTCTAGCGTATGTCCAGATAAGAATAAAGACAATAGGGCTAGGGTCAAACAGGTAAACTGTTGTGATCATCGCCCTTCTCGATCGACATTGGAGATATCTTCTGGTGAGCAGTTTCCTTTTTTATTCGATAGATGTAGGATGTGAAGTCGAAGTTTATGTTGAGCAAGATAGTCAGTAATTGATAGGTATGTAACACTATGTTAACAAAGGTCGTAGTGCTTAAAAGAAGGAATTCTGTTATTGATTTGTTTATGAAAATGGTAAAAAGGTGATCGTGAGAAGTTTTAAAGAGGCGAGTGTTTAAAGGGACATGTGATTGATGTATGGTGGTAATCCAATGAGTCGGGCATTGTTATCCTAACCACGCCAAGGCTGGTCAAGGGACTCTCGTCTGGACTACGTTGATGGTGTTGTTTATTCAACTGGAAGTTAGGACATTGTCGACCCGATCATGCCCCTGGAGGCTGATCGAGGAGACTTTCGTCCTGTCCACGTTGATGGTGATGGTGTTATCCAACTGGAAGTGAGGACATTGCTGACTCGATCATGCCCCTGGAGGCTGATCGAGGAGACTTTCGTCCTGTCCACGTTGATGGTGATGGTGTTATCCAACTGGAAGTGAGGACATTGCCGACTCGATCATGCCCCTGGAGGCTGATCGAGGAGACTTTCGTCCTGTCCACGTTGATGGTGATGGTGTTATCCAACTGGAAGTGAGGACATTGCTGACTCGATCATGCCCCTGGAGGCTGATCGAGGAGACTTTCGTCCTGTCCACGTTGTTGATGGTGATGGTTATCCAACTGGAGGTGAGGACATTGTCGGTCCGATCATGCCCCTGGAGGCTGATCGAGGAGACTTTCGTCCTGTCCACGTTGATGGTGAAGTTTATCCAACTGGTTGAAGGGACAAACGTCCGTGCCACGTTGATGATGTATTGTGAAAGTGCGCATTTGTCAGATCTGTCAGTGATTATGTGTTGTGATCCGAAAATTTTGATGCCTTATAGTTTATCCCACTAGGTGGACGAATGTTTACTTAAGTTTAGTTCTTTCTAGCTTATGTTACATGGTACAAATGTCGTTCAGTTTATAAAATCTCGTGGTTGAAGTAAGATCACCAAGTTAGTTTTCAAGGGATGTTAAAGTATTGGTGATAACGGGACACCATATGGTCAGGGTGGATGAGCAGATAATTGAGAGTTCCTTTGTTTTAGGACCACAAAAATATGATCACCCGAAGACGGGTAAATGTCAGTCCAGCCGTGACGGCGCTAGTATTGGTAACGATAACGGGACACTATATATTACGGTCAGGGTGGACGAGCAGATGATTGGGAGTTCCTTTGTTTCAGGACCACAGAAATAAGATCGCCCGAGGACGGGCGAATGTCAGTCCGGCCGTGACGGCGCTGGATGATATAGCGCCTGTTTGGTTACTAGAATCAGAGTGAACCGTCACTCTATGCGGAACGTCATTTTGGGATGATGGTACAGCCGTCAACTTGAAAAGTGACTTTTGAAAAGAAAGCGGCTACTGTACCACGTCAACAGACGGATCGCAATATTTCTAGTTAATCTTTATGTTATGTTATGTGAATTACGTTTCCAAGTGATTACTTTTGTGAGAGTGACCTAATTGTTTAGTTATTTCATTAAAATACAAGATTGTTGGTCATTATAAATTGTCTCTTTGGCTTTCATTCCGTTGTTACAAAATGGAGGATGATGTCGTTAATTATGTTAAAGGCCGTCCCTGCCATCCTGAGCTTATAAATATTTAATGGGTCTGTGATTTGTTTTTTTTTTTTGTCGTCTTTATAGATAGTCTTTATCTTTTCTTTTTCGGAACCATAGAGATTACCGTGCGCGAATCCGACTCGTACTTGCCCGGTTTTTAGACCATTTAGAAGTTAGACAAACCGTTTTCTCATTCCAACATAAATACCTGTTCCGCACAACATTTTAGAAATGAATAACAAAAAAACATGTCAGTTGTTCGTTTGCATATACGACAAATAAATAAATATTCTAAAATCTGTTACGAATCGATTAGTGACGAGTGTGTAGACCTATTAGTAAATAGCCAGACACTGAATATTTCCTTAGTATTTACACATAAATAGAGGGTTATTTTAAAAATACTAAGGCCATAGAAATATATACTATAGAAATGGCTTGTCCGAACAAATTGCCCTTCAAATTTGACATTATGAATAGCAGGATCAGTAACGCCATCTGCATTGAACTACCATGTGACAATTCATAACAAATACTTTTTTAAATTACCAAAAATATTCTCTTGAACGCCTGCGGCATAGTTCAACTAAGCGCAGTAAGTCATGTCACGCGGATATTCACGATTAAGGAATATGGCGTCGGAACGAAAAATTTTAGCATAAAATTGATAAAATAATGTAAAGAGGTGGATATAATAAGATATTTGTGACTTACCGGTGATATGTAATACCATAATCTTTTTTGTTATGTTTAATTTGGTAGTTCGTACAACTTTTCAGTGCACAATTAGGCATTTTGTCGTGTTTGACCGCTCACGGAGGCAGCCAACCACAGACAATTTCACTACGCGCTTTTTGTAGTCTGATTGACTCCAAAATGGTTCAGTTCATTTATCGCGCGTTAGCCGTGTCCTTACTTTATACGTCAATGACTAAGGCTCATACATTTTAAGGTTAAGGTTTGCTTTTAGCAAACTTCGTCGAGTCTTCCCTTTGGCTTTAACTCAGTCCAACAGTTACTTTTTATTTACAATGCACACATTTGAATTGAATTGAATTTTGAAATTACCCTGTGCTCATTTTGTTGGTACAAAATTTAAACACGTGAATTGTATACAGTTAGAACATACGCGTGACCACATATTGTATAGGGACCGTGACCCTCTTTGTTTCTGTCGCAATTCCAATTTAAATCAGTATGATATTTTGTGCCAGAGACAAATGAATCAATTCTTTAGTTAATAATTGTTACTAAAAAGATTATAACTAATATTAGCATGATATTTCAATAAAGAATAGTTAATATCGAAACTATTCTATACACAACTAAGTATTAAGCTACGTGTATGTTAAATGCAAAATTTGATCCAAATCTCTGCAATCGTTGTTGCGTCAAACTGTAACGTAAATTCACACATCCTTATGCTACGGCTCCACCTGCGTCTTAACGCGCAAATAATCACGTTTACGCAGATGTGGCCAAAGGTTTAACGTGATTAATGACTAACGGCATTGCTATTTTCATTAGACATTAGGCGATAGGTCGGGTGTCGGTTTTTTGGACACATCAAAGGGTTTTAGCGTTCACTTTAGCGCGCTGACGGACGTTGGCTACATTAATGACATAATATTTCGCTTGACGTCAACTTGACGTATGATGACAGTGTTGCCAATTTGACGACTTTGTCGCCAGATCTGGCGACTTTTGAGGTGCATGATATAAGCTAATATGTACTGAAAAAGAAAAAAAAACCTGACAGACTGCTGTTTGTTTCTATTTTATTGGTAAAATAAAAATAAATGATTAAATTGAATAAAACAAGGTCATCGTGTGCAGCATGATCTGGTGACTTTTGGTACTGAATCTAGGAACTTAAAAAATTGGAGTTGGCAACAGTGAAAAATCGGTGTTTAGAAATTTGTTTTGGCACTTTTGGCGGCAACAATGGAGTGGTCGAACGAAAAAGTTCTCGAGTTTTTAGAGCAGCTACAGTCTGAAGCCTGTTTATGGGACCCTAAACATCCGACGCACAAGAATCGCTCGGCCGTAATTTATTACACTCATTTTTGCAACAAGTGTAGCTGCTTCAATTTCTACTTCCATTCTGGGTGTTTTTAAACACAATCTAATATCCAATTTACTCCTAGTAGGTACAAACCTCGGTAAAAATGAGCGAAATCACGTTGCTAGTGGAACTGACTTTTTGTGTGATACCCAGGGTTAACATCTTAAAAATAGTGAAACTGCTACTACACGGCATAAACTAGGGCAAAAAACTGCCCCAGTTGATGCCAAAACTATTGAAAATTGCCACTTCAGACAGATTAATTTTAACACCTAAATTTATTTATTTTTTATCATAAAAATACAAACGTAATTTTGCAGATCTGAAACCTACCGTAGACAAAATTAAGGGCCAAAAACTACCAAAATAGCATCCAGATTAAACAAATGGTCACACTGGATAACACGTTATTTCTTGAAGAATTAGCTTTATTGGCATTGCAACGTAAATGTAGCCAAGGCACCAATTTGAATATTTGGAATGCCTTTATTAACGCATAGTTGGTGATTACCATTCATGTTAACGTTAACGCAGGTGTAGCAGTAGCATAAAAATAGATAACATACATAACGCCACTATTAGTTAGAATAGGTTTACACATTTCACCCGCTATGATTGGGTACATTGTGAGAGGGGATGAAACTATTGCCATCCACGGGGCTCAAATACAACTCCGTGCAATTGAGAATTTTCTGACAGAAAATTCTCAATATAACTTTAGCCCGACTTTTGTTTATAGTTTATAGTAATTATTTCACCATATTATATATGACTAATACTACTATCTATAAGAAGTATATTGTAATCGCATCGTAAAAATCCGCGACGCATTGAAAGAACTTGCGAATAAATTCGCATCGCCAATTCATTACACTCAGTTCGGTCACTCTTGCCGCATGAAATCGCATTGCAGGAATTTACGTCTTAGTTTTTTACCCTTAAACTGACATGTCATGCTTATACTATACGGTGTTATTATACCAATATATTATAGTTAAAGTATTTATTTGATAAACAATAACATGACCAATCAAAAAAGGTCTTTGCCGTAGTATTAATAAATAAACGATTACATTAAACTTCAAGCTGAGAGTATGGCTGAGAGTTATACTTTTACCCTGGTTCAAGTCTTTAAAATCGAATCTTTATGCAATAATTCATTTTTTTTAAATCAAATCTTTTTACAGTAATTTGAATATTTTAAGTCGTATCTTTATACATTATAAATAGCAAAAGCCACCCACACGATATCCGATATCGTGTAGGTGGCTTTTGCTATTTCCTCCTGGTAAGCAATCGAAATGTTTTTGAATGGTTGGACGACTTATATTGTCAATATAATTATTTATATTCGAGGTTCTTACAATGCCATGTATTCTGGGCAGCCGACCTTAAAAAATCGAATTGTCTATTAAATTCCCACCGCGATATTTTTATAGATATATATTAGAGTAACCCCTTTTCACCGTACTTAATAAATTGCTAAAAGGTGCTTGGTGATGTAATTATCAGGACTCGAATCAATAACCTTTTGATCGCAAGTCCGAAGTCTAACTTATCCAAAGAGCACTTAATCAATATGGAGAGGCAAGTAAAGCAAATATCTATGCAAACAGGTCTTCCAAAACTCGCGAAGGAGCGGCGAGGCAGATTGTTGTGTGCATCAATGATTTGACAACTAGTTTTATATAACGTGCAAGAGCGGCGCTCCTCCACATTTGTTCTATTAAATGTGTTAAATCTTATATTAGGTATATGCGAATATAAATACAAATATTATATATATTTATATATCTTTTTTTAATTGTTAAAATTGTAATATTTATTATTTATCTGTGCGATTAATTAAGCCGTCGACTGTCATTTTACTATCAGAAACTTTGTTGGTGACAGTGTTAATTATGTACGTTTTGGTAATTGTTCTTAATTATAATACTGTTTGTTTCTTGTACCACTAAATAAATAAATAAATTTGGCAGCGGGGGACGCCTGTCAATTAGTACTCCTTTTAGTTTAATTGTTTAAGTATTTATCGCACCTCATTAAAACTAAAATTTGCCTGTCATTCTCACTATCCATGAAAGATATACACCGATATTGATATAATGTAGATATAAATTATTATCACATTTTTATTGATTTACTACCATTGACATATTTCTATGTTTACTACATAAAACTGTATTGGTATTAAATTACTCATAAAAGTGATCGCGTATATTGGCGTACCTATATAATGTCATAGCAATATTTTAAAGAGGAAAGATTGTTTTATTAGTTTGTTTGTACCGAATAGACTTCGAATCTACTAGACCGACTTGGTAAAAATTGGCGTGGAGATAGCTGAGAGCAGAAAGAACATACCTATTATGCTACTTTTATCGACGCACCACCACAACTATTTTCGGGAAGACAAATAAAGACGAATCATAGACAAAGGTGAGTGCAGTAAGTTTGAACAATGCTTCGGCTTTGCACTCCCACGGTCTCCCACTCGAATATATTTTATTATCTTTTGTTTATTGACTGTGAAACAAGCGTTGTTATAACTTTTGTTAAATATATTGCTAACAAGCATGCAGTTTATCGAGTTGATGTACCTTTACCTATTGCAGATGCGTCGCTACACGTTGGCTTGGACGTGATTTCAGAACCCAGCTCTGCCCCGAATTTCATTGTTTACTATTTATGGATGTCAAAAGCGTATGGGCGCGTTTCATGTTTTACATTTAAAATAATGTAATTATTAATTTTAAATATGAGTTTGCTTATTTATGTAATGCTTTATTATTATATACGTAGTTGTAGTTGTTTCTTATTTATGTAGTTAAATTTAGTAGTTAAATAGTTATTTATGGTACAAGTGAGAAAAAGTTTATATTTCTGTTGTGAGTGCCAATTTTAAATCTTGAGCTTGCGAAGTAGTCTTAAATTGAATCACGAGCGTAGCGAGTGATTTTAATAAAGACTACTTCGCAAGCGAAAGATTTTAAGAGGTCACGAACTGGAAATTAATTTCTTCTTACGCGTTGCATACAAAACTTTTCACCTCTTCCAGTGAGAAATATTAAGATTTAAATTAACTTGTACTCGATTGCTTAACCTGGAATAATTCCATGAAATACGACAGTAATACCAATTCAGAATGCCTTTTAGGGCCTTTTGTAAGTCGCCACTAATTAAATATGTCGTACGCTTTCAAAAACTACTCACGTGTACTTTTCACGTGATTTTTCTGGTAAAAAAGCAAACTTCTGTGTTAGAAGCAAGTTGTCGCAACACTTTTGGAGTTCCACAAAGTTCCAGTAAACAATTAAACATAAACTGAAAAGAATTTATAGTTGCCCGCGATGACTGACACAGACACAGACTTCTTTTTTAAATCGTGCGTTCGGAAACTCGTTCCGTAACATTTATTTAGAGTCTAATATTAAGTACCTGATTTTAATTAATTTAATGGTCAATCACGAATATAAAACCATTAAAATACTAAATAAGCGCGTATTTATATAATTTAAAATAATTAAAACGAATCGTATGTAATTATTTAATAAAAATTATGTCAATGTTTATTACTAACCTACATGGTGGCTGTTTGTTTTTTTTGCAGCGCCTATTCATTAGAAGGATTTTGTATTTCGAAATTTGAATCACTTTGCCTCACTAGTGAGTAAAAACGGATTTTACTCACTGAATTCTGGCAAGCAAACGGTCTTTTTCGTGCTGGTGTGGTGAAAAATGTATTTTATACTACACCTACGTAGAAAGTACCTCTTTGCAGTATCTAATACGGAGAATATCTATCAAAGAAAGTTAGTCTTTTCAGACGAGTTCTGAAAAGCAACATGTAATGTATGTTAGAGGTCTGAAATATTACTCCTAAATTCATTACTCCCATGGGAGTAATTAACTTTTTTTTTAATTTCTTTTTTTTTTTCATTTTGTTTTCTGTACTTTTTGGTAAACCATAAATAAAAAAGAATATTAAAAGAATAAAATAACTACTTTTATAAAAATAAATAAATTAATGTAACTTAATTATATAATAAAATCACTAAAATCACTATTATTACCTGTTACAAAATAATTACAAACGTTTTTTCACAAATCAACTTCATAATGTGTAGCTGGCTGCATGCGATTGTTACCCGTCTCTATGCGCGTATGAAAGAAGAAATTGTGAAAATTTTTGCATTTCGCTCCAAATTCCTCATCATTTTAAAACTTTTCAATAAACAATTTGTTGCAAGAACTTAATATGTCGAGTGATAGTGATACTGACGATTTATTGACTCCGGAGGAATTGAAAGTAACTGCTCAAGCAGTGATTGAGGACCTCTTACCACAAAAGTCAAGGATCAGATATAATAAAGCCTATGCAGATTTTCTGCAATGGAGAAGTGAGAAAAATGCACAATCTTTTTATTTTCCTAGTAGGTGTAGTATAAAGCACTATGTATAACTCGGGCGAAAGTTTGATTTCTTTCGGGTGTATTATGGCCCTCAGCTACGCTTCGGGCCTCAAACTACACCCTCAATGAAATCAACTACTTTCATCCCTTGGTGTACAATGTACTATTGTTTGTTTGTGACATAAAATATTATAATATGTATAATTAAAAAAAAATTTCTGTTGTCACACTGATCCTTACTCACTCATTGGGCGCATCAGAATTATGAGCCGCTGTGCTTTTAGCGCTTCAGTATTATTGTGCTAAGATGCATACCATTTCCAGCATTTTAAATAATATTTTATATTTTTTTTTAGTTTTAGACGTTTTGCAATTATGCCAGAATATTTTTTTTTCTACACCATAGAACTACGAAGTTAGCTATAAAGAACAGCTATTCTAATAAAGAGCCTAAGAAATAAATACATAATTCATTATTATATAATTGGCTACTTGAAACATGTTACAAAAAAAAATATAAAATATGTTAAATACACTAATTGCAATAAAATAAATGGTAAATATTTTATTATTGCAAAAACAAATTTGGGATGTTTTAAGTGTGGTTCACTAACATAGAAACGCGGGCGGCCATGATTGAGCATCGTGTGACGTAATCGTTTGATAAACAAACAAACAAGTCTGCGCGTCGTATTAAAATTCACCTAATTACATTAAATTCGTTTGATTTGTGTAGTTTCACCAAGCAGTTTATTTTTCGTAGTATTCACGAAAAGGAGCCAGGCTACACAAAAGCTGATAGTGCAAATCTGCCAAAGGTTGATGCTTTTATGGTTGCAAATTTCTTTGCGAATAATCTCGACTTTAGCTCGGCCGAGTTCCGACATACAAAAACATCCGTTATTGAAATAAACAAAATAATTAATTATTTGTAAAAGTTGATGTTTTTGTATCTTTCGTAGGTAAATCAACTGACAGTATCTTGTTGTTTACTTTTAGAATAGTGACGTCACAGCAAGAAAAGTCACGTGATCGGCTGTTTCCGCGCGAATTTTAAATCTCTTAATAAAACATATTTTATTTATCTAATAAATAACGATATTCTGAAGAAAATATGGTTGTAAGGGGTATGAAATAAGCCTACGCATATTTTAAAATATGTTTTCGAAAAGTGTCAAGTAGCTAATTATATAATAATATAATAGGTACCATTAAAATGTAAGTGTGACCAAAAAGCCTACCTAATCCAAATTAATAAGATTATCTATGCAATGGTTTGTCATTGAAAGAGGCAAAAAAGTAAATTGATCCGATCCAGAAATTTTCATTGTTTTTAAATTTCATGCTTATAGTAGTTTTGTTAAAATAAAATAAATGCTAATATTTAAGACAAGCATACTATTATACCGATGTATTTATAGTTGTATTCATTTTTACCTCACAGTCTAAGTAAAATAGAGTTTTCAAGGTCATTGGCCGTACGCAATGTCATTTTTGTTGCCGAGATCTGAAAACTTTACCTTGTGGGGTTCCTATCTTGACCTTTAGTTGGAGTCGAATTTTTAATTAGGTAGAACTTAGACGCGTACGTATAATCCAGAGGTGTGAGTTCGTGCCTCACTGGGATTATATTTTTGAGCCGCAATATTGAGAAATAATTGAAAATAAAATTTAAACTTAACATTTTGAGGTAATTTATACTACAACTATTTAGCGTCCCTGCTTCTAATAATAATGTTTCACAGAATAGTCCGCTTATAAGAATATGTAAAAAGAATAATTTAGTAAGATCTCAAACAGATATTTTCAGAACGAACTGAATCAATTTAAATCATTATCAAGTAATTTAGAATCTTCATAACACAAAAACTTATTTAATTTAGGTACCGAATTTGCTAAATTTAATCTTATTATTTAATGTATTATAAAATTCCTTTTGTTCTTTGTTTAACATACTACCTTTCTTGTTGAAGCTATTTAATTAAAGAGCTGGGTACAGATAATTGGGCAACAGATTTTCAATTTTTTTTTCATGTAAAAAATAATTATGTATGTAATCTTTCATCTGTCATCTGTTTCTATACGTTCTAAATAATATAAAACAAAATAAATTTAGAGTTTTTTTAAAAAGGTCTCTTGAATACCTAATACCAATAAATTTGCAAGATTGACATTTAAAACGTTGATTATAGGCTTGCTTGCGGAAAGTGTTACAGTGTTACACATTGTCCTTCGTGTTGTGACTTTAAGGTGCTATTTACACCAAATCGATGAAAGGAACCTCCCCGAGTGACGTACACAACGATTCCCTACGTCCGGCGCACCCTGGGCAATTCGCGAGTTCTCCAAAGCGAATTGACTAATCCTTTTACCACGATGGCAAGTCAAAATATAATTTGACTCAGCCATCGACACGACGAAGAAGAAGAAGAAGATCAACGTCGATTAATGCCATCGATTGTTTGGTGTTATACTTTAGTATATATTTTGTTACTTGATAATATTTTTTCACAAGATCGATTGAGTGATGTCGACTCGATACCATTCTGCGATCAATCGATGACCGATTGGCCTAATAACATACTCATGAAAAAAACGCTTTTATTTAAATTTCCAGAGAGTCTATAAATGTATGCTTCACCATTCACCTATCTATAATAAAAGTTCCAAAACCGCTTTGGATTAGTACACCTTCACAAGCTAAAACTATTTTTTTATAATTTCATTATAAGAACTAATAATAATACTACTTACCTAAATTCAAATGTCCGTACAACAGATAAGGATAACACAATATTTTGTTGATAATTTGCATTCCTGTAATGTGACGAAATTACTACTTATCTAATTGTTTGAATCTTATGTACATTTAATAAAAATGAAATGGAAAATTTGTTTATCACTTGATGATTGCAGTAAATAAGAAATACAAAAGTAATATTCAACGTCTCGCCTCATCTGTGTATAACTTGAAATAAAACAGTAAACGACCTAAAGGTGTCTACAGTCTGTCTATATTAAAATAATTATGCCCGTACTAACCATTTAGGAGTTGTGTTTTCCAGCATCAGCTTAGCATCATGAAATTCTGACTGCTAGATGCATATAGCTTTAGGTAATATACGAAAAACAATATAAAAGCCTTTAAAATTTGAGGATTGCCCCCGATTTCTCTAGGATCCCATCATCAGATCGTGACCTGATGAGCATGATGAGATGAGGAGAGGATGATGAGATGACAAGTATAGTCTTTTAAACGAAAAAAATAATTTCTTAAATCGGTCCAGGCGTCTTCGAAAAATCGGCAAACAAACATAAAAAGAACGATTGGAATTAAGAACCTCCTCCTTTTTCGTCTGAAGTCGGTTAAAAATATCACTAAATTCTTACCTTTCAAAATATTCGCCTTGTCTGTCAGAATTGTAAAGCTTACTAGGAACGACGAGATCTTTTTCCTCTACGTCTCTCTTGTTTCCGTTAATGAGCACAGGACACATCCACCAGATGAAAATTCGAGATAATATATTAGGTTTTTTTCTTTTCTTCTCTTTGTCGACCTTAGTTGTCCCATTTTGCATGTTTTTATTTGTATCGTACATAGTTTGTGACTATTTTAAAATAAGTTTTGTTTATACACTTTTCCACTGGTCCACTGTTGTCTTGCTTCACATTTATTAGTCAAACTTTGTTAGAATAAGTGAGAAGCTTGACGAAGACTAAACGTCCGAAAATAGTTGCAAAATAAATAGGTACATGTAAATTACAATGTCGCGGTTCGGTGTACAGTCGTGAGCCATATAACGATAATTATCGTCAAGATACAACCGCACAGGTACACCTAGCTGACAGTTATCAGTTAATGATACATAAATCGTATATGGTACAGCGCTATTTATTGATATTATATCGTTCTGATTAGGAAGGCGACGGAAAACAATATAAATTTACGTCGAAACCACGCCGGGCCAAACGGGGCGAGGCGGGAGATGAGTGCGGGAGTCTGTACTCTGTACCTGTTCCTGTAAATTTTGCAAAAAATGTAAACAAAGTCATACCTATATCATAGATGTATACATACAACATAGACATATTGGCAAAAAGATCACTTTTATATAAATTTCTTCTTTACCTATGAGGCAGAATTAGAAAAAAATTGGTTATGACCACGGTATAAATATGTACCAGTATTATGACTCGATCCCTTTTCTTGGAATAACAAGAGACAATCACGCGATACACGATAGGGCTGCCCATTTCCTGTATGTTTATTTAATGTACATACCTGACTTCAATTAATCTTTTTAGGGTTACGTAGCCGAATGGCAAAAAACGGAACCCTTATAGATTCGTCATGTCTGTCCGTCTGTCCGTCCGTATGTCACAGCCACGACTGTAAAAGCTATACTGTGGAAACTTGGTAAGTAGATGTATTCGGTGAACCGCATTAAGATTTTCATACAACAATTGAAAAAAACAATATTTTTTGGGGTTTTCCATACTTAGAACTGATATCTATGGATAGGTCTTCAAAAATGATATTGAGGTTTCTAATTTTTTTTTTCTAAACCAAATAGTTTGCGCGAGAGATGCTTCCAAAGTGGGAAAATGTGTGCCCCTCCCCCCCGTAACTACTAAAATAAAGGAATGATAAATGTAAAAATAATATATGATGTACATTACTAAGCAAACTTTCACAGATAACAAAAAAAAAAACCGACTTCAAAAAGTAGGTAAACTAAAAAGTAAAAAATAAATTTACTTCGCAAAAATAATACGTTTTTTCATTTAGTTAAATAGAAATTATTAAATATTTATTTTATAATTCTGAAGTCGGTGCCAAGTAAAAACAACCTTTCTACAATATCAAATTACAGTTCACACAAAAAGGGTGGCGTAGGTGTTCTAGTGCCCAGTATTGGTACTTACCACAGAAATATAACTAATATTCAGTCAGAAAAAAATTGATAGAACGATTGATATTATCTATACAGAGTTATTAATTGTTTACTTGGCACCGACTTCAGAATAATAAAATAAATATTTAATAATTTCTATTTAACTAAATGAAAAAACGTATTATTTTGTGCGAAGTAAATTTATTTTTTGCTTTTTAGTTTACCTACTTTTTGAAGTCGGTTTTTTTTTTGTTAAAAATGATTTTATTTTACGATTTTAAGTGATGGGTAGACCGAGCAAGAATGTTTCTCGAATGAGGAGACGACGGTTACTTGAGACGGAAAACTTATTAATAATAGACAAGAATTAAATCCTTTCACCTGACTATTGAGGGTCACGACCTTCCATCATCAGCTCATTTGACACAATAACTAGCAGTAGGAATACGCGTACAGTAGTGAAATAATTATCCTTTAACTCCTAACCATTGAGGAGTTGACCTTCCATCATCAGCTCAACCACATAAAATTATTGCGACCAAGCGTAAATCCTGGCCTCGATTAATAAAATATGAGGGTTGCCCCCGATTTCTCTGGGATCCCATCATCAGATCATGACATGCTGACAATGGGACCACCTTTGAAATATTTACGTTCCAACAGCTCACTTGACATCATAACTAGCAGTCTGAATATGTGTACAGTAGTGAAAGAATTATCCTTTAACTCCTAACCATTGAGGAGTTGACCTTCCATCATCAGCTCATCCACATAACAATACGTAAATACTGGTGCAGCTTTGAAAAACACACTAAAAACATTACATGTGCCTATAAAATTCTAGGGTTGCCCTCGATTTCTCTGAGATCCCATCATCAGATCACGACATGCTGACGATGGGACCCTTTTGAAATCATCTCCTGTCCAACAAAAAAATAATCATCAAAATCAGTTCATAAACGACGGAGATATCCGTGAACAAACATAAAAAAAAAGCAACATATATACGAATCGAATTGAGAACCTCCTCCTTTTTTAGAAGTCGGTTAAAAATTGGTTTCAATGAGATTTAATTATTAGTTTTTTTTAATACGTTATAAATCGTAAACCGCATTTTACCTTTCATTCAATCAACTCCAATATAATAAAGAATAAAGAAAAACATTTATTTAGATGTATAGTGGTATGGAACCCTACGTGCGCGAGTCCGACTCAGCGTTCGTCACAGCGGCGCATCCCCGTCTTTTGTTGGTACCCTTATTGCGTTCTCATTCTGAGGCGTAGGCACGTGACGCGTTCAAACCGTTTCTATGAAGATAAACTACTGCGTTTATCTTTACTCTGTTAGGACTTTAGTCTTTACTCTAGACTTTACTCAATGGAGGAAAACACAGTACAGACTATACAGTACCATAAAATAAAATTTATATACCTAGTAGGTATTTCTAGAATCTAGAAAGAGGTGAATTTATAAGTATCTAGAATGTAGATACTTATAAATTCAATTCTTTCTCAAATTTTCCATCAGACACTGATTAATAACACCGTAAATAGGGCGGTGAATTGATAATATTATCTATATTTTAAGAAAAGCATTTTTTTAGAATATCATATTCTGAGAATAATTATGGGGTATCGAGGAGATAATTTGTCCACTCCTGAATTCAAGGTACTACTGTCACCGTTCCTGAAATATAAATGCCTTTGTGTTTTTGGTAAAAAGCCTGACTTATTGTATTTAAGCCGTAATTTCTTCACAATACAATATATTGCCAAACCGAGATATCATTTCAGGCATCGGGAAATTTAATCAACATTACAATCGTATATTTAATTTTAATATTACATTTGGCCGTCGCAATAATAGTGATACATATTATTATCTATATAGGCCGCAGATTAAGTACACTGATGTAAAGATAAAACTACATTTATTTATTATCTACTTATTGATAAAGTAGCGCCTAAATCAAAGTAAATACGGATTAGTTGGAGTCGAACTTGCGACAAAGAGGAAGTCTTTAATAATAATAATAAAAAATAAAAAGTATTTATTGACTCAAATTAATCACAACAATGTTTGCGTAAAGTATGACACTAGAACATGTTTGATACAAATAGTACTGATACTGATTCCCAAACTAAGCTATTGCTTGTATTTTGGGAGACAGCGTTCAGTCGTGGAGTATGGCTCTATGTTACATTAATATATTTGTAATTATGTTTAAACATTGTTACATTTGTACATCGGGACAAAAAAGAAATATAAAATGAAAACATAACAATAAAAAAAAAAGAAAATGGACAATATGAGCGAAGGTCATTAAACGTGGGTTGTGTGTTTGCGCGTTCGTGTGTGTGTGTGTGTGTGTGTGTGTGTGTGTGTGTGTGTATATATGTGTGTGTGTGTGTGTGTGTGTGTGTGTGTGTGTGTGTGTGTGTGTGTGAGCGTGTGTATGTATGTGTAAATGTGAGTAATAAGTGATTTAGTGTTATAAAGCGAGCAGATGTTTGATGATGCAGATGATTTGTAAGTAGGTTCTTCCTGTTTAGCAATCATGAAAAGGATCGAACGTATTCAATCGTGCTAAATGACCATAGTTCATTTACAATAATATTATGTCTTCTATTCCCATTTAAAATGATCGTTTTTCATTGCAAGATAATCTTATTCTAGTACCTACTTACATCAATAAATAATGAAATTACCTAAGTAGGAGTGCACGGTTGGCGCATAGTAAAATTAATAAGTACGCCAACTCCCGGCGTTTAGGAGCGCACGATACCTAAACTTGCTCGAGGCGTAGGGTTGTCACTTGTCAGATTGATATTTTAAATTACCTGTACAGAAATCATTTTTTTAATTATAAAAAAGACGTTTTTTTTACAAAACAAAGCATTTATTTATGTCAAGTCAAAGCCAAATCATTTATTTCCATGGGCCCTAAAAGGTGCTTGAACACGTCAAAACAAACATCAACGTTCAAATAAATGAAATTAAAATAAAACTTAAGCTAATTAAATTATAATATTAATTGCAACAAAATGATTTGAATCACCGGAGCTTAGATTGATTTCAATTCAACTTTGAGGTTTGAATTAAAATCAATCCAAGTACCAGCTCCGATGGGTGTTGGGGCTATCTCGTTGTTGACTGTAACCCCGCTATCTCGATTGTATGTAAGTTATTGTTGTGAAAAGGTAGCTTGTAGTAACACCAAAATCACTTCAGGTTAAATAGTTTATTGTAAATAGTAAAGTTATAGTTAATTTCTAATGTTAATTGTTGTTACGTTTAGTAGTTGTGAGTCACGTTTATAAACAATATATGTTCACCAAACACACGTTTATGCGTTCCACTTATTTGGTAGCGACTAACGTAAACGACTGTTTTTTGTTTACAGTGTAATTCGCTGTACGAGCAGTATTGGCTCGTACAGCGAATTACAGCTCGTATTGCATCATGAGAAGAGCTGGTGAGAAACTCATGATCACCATCTTTTCAAATAATTCATACAATTTTGTTTGTTTATTGACAATAATTGTTATGTGTAAGTTATACCAACCAAAATACAATGACTAGAAATGGTTATGGAGAGAATAATACTATGAAATTAAATTCTTTGTTAAATAGACCAATATTATATTAATAAAACTATCCGTAGTATACAAGGTTGCAATCTCTTACACTTAAAGCAGAAAGGAAAAGGAGTAAAAACAATGTGTGCATACATACTGGTACTAGAACAGACATAGAAAAATGAAAAAAAATCTAAACTGTAAAATTAAATGCTAATTATTTATGCTCCTCCCATCTCCTAACTCCTGCTAACTAAAATGAGAACCTCCTTTTTTTGAAGTCGGTTAAAATACCTAAAACCTCGAGAATTTTCTCAACATTTTTTTATTTTTTTTATTTTTATTTATTTATTTACATAAATACAGAGCCATCATTACAGGTAAACATAACCTAATGCAATTGATGTATAACTACAATATACTTAATCATCTAGTTTACTAATCTAAAATTTACCTTAAGATTAACACAGTACAAACGTTTGAACAACCATAAACTTCACAATAATATCTATTGACTCGCGAAGACATTTTGCAGTGCAGCGCGTAACCGTACCTAATTTTTTAAACAAACAGCGACCGCTCACAGTAATGGCACGGCCCGCACTACCACTGACCGAGAAACTTGCCGAGCGGCGTAGTGTGCGTGCGTACGTACATGAACCCGGGGCGTGGCAAGCGCTACGCGTACATACAAACGGCGCGATGTACCTTTGTTCGAAGATAACTTACTGTCTGTACTGTGGTTGGCGTAACGGTTAAAGCGGTCGCCTCGGCGCTTTCAACCACGCTGGTGGTGTGGGTTCGATTCAAACATGGGACAAATCTTTATGTGATTCGCAAAGATTTGTTCTGACCTGGATGCGATATGTGTGTATGAAATCTATGTTTGTGAACACCCCCGCGACAAAAGGAGTTATTCCTAGTGCGGGCGGGTAAAAATATATATTATAAGGTATATATATAACATAATAACGCCTATAATACCTACCCTGAAGTGTAAGGCAGAGGTGTACAGCACCCACATTTCATGGTTATGTTTAGGTCCTATGGGCTAGGGGGTGAGCTTATCGCCATCCACCGGGCACAATACCAACTCCGTGCTGCTATTGTCACTTTGCCCGAGCCGGGAATCGAACCCGAGACCTCGTGGTAAGAGTATACGCCAACGCTTAGTAGGTAGGTATATCAATTTTATAAATAATACTAAGTTAATTTGTGTATTTTTATATAATAACAATGTAGATTTTTATTCAAACAAATATAGAGGATCAAGTATCATAAACTGAACACGAAAAATAAATTAACTTATATTAATTGTATGCACCGGGCAAATCTTATAAACAGAGTCGCATGTACACTCCGATTTAATTATTTTTTTTTCTATATTATCCACCAACATTTTAACGTGGCAGATAGGCACTTTATCACACTTGCAGACCATCGAAGACTTAACATTTTCTGTATCCATTGATGTTACACTTTGGGAATATTGCTCTGAATCGTCAACAGATTCGTAGAAGTAAGCAGAATCTGTAAATTTGTCCGTACTCAGACTTTTGCCAGTTTTAAAGGTTCGAGAACCCTCAAAAATGTCATAAATATCTTCATTTTTGATAGGTATTCCTAAGTCACGCCAGTCCTTAACTGTGTTTGTGGTATTGTTAACAGTATCTGTTTCGTGCTTGGAAACTATCAGAACCACTTCGTCTCTATTTTGAATATC
Organism: Hypena proboscidalis; assembly: GCA_905147285.1. Lineage (NCBI taxonomy): Eukaryota > Metazoa > Arthropoda > Insecta > Lepidoptera > Erebidae > Hypena > Hypena proboscidalis. The sequence continues at coordinate 12,598,571 of LR990128.1, read as the reverse complement.
AGTCTCTACTCCACGCATATTTTTATAGTTTGTTAGTAGTTCAGAATAATCTGGTATATTGTATGGTGCTGAACATTCTATTTAACCAATGAACTTAGGGCTTGCTTTATTTTTGAGCGCACTCTTAATATTTGATTCTTTATTATTGCATTCTTTATTGTTTCTTTTATTTGATTGTTCCCAATTTTCCCAAATGTCCTGTATTCCAAATGTTTTTGAAGTTAAATTGTCGCTTGGTATGCCATCTTCTTTATAACCAGTAAAGGGTTGGTAAACATGTGCTTTTTCAATATTTGTTTTTTGTTTATTTATAATATTATTTACATTTCTTATTATGTCCACACTAGGTAAAGATTTAGATTTTATAACGGGTTTGAATGATCTGCACTGTAATTTTAAAATGTCACCTATAAAAATGTCAATTTTAAGTTGCAAAAATGTCACCAATTTTTTTACTTATATTTTGTGGATAACTTTGTGAGTGCACATTTAATCACTGTTTAATTTGTCAAATTTTTAAATTCACTCTTAATGTTGTAACTGTTTGTTTATCCCTAATAAATAAAATAAAATAGAAAGAATATAGGCAAAACTTTAATATGAATTTACTTGGTAAATGCAATTAAAGCAATGAAAATTATAGTTTTGCTATGCCTTTTTGTATTTTCGTTTTCTAACTAAGTAAGGTTTGTCCAACAGGTATATTTACCTATAAAGTTGGCACTAAAATGTGTTGAAAACTGCCGCATCTAGCAGCATACGAATTAATAGCTTAATTGGCATAGCACCTGGGGCGTTTACCCGAAGGGTGCAGGTTAAAATCCTGCAGGTTGTTTCAACCTAAATATTGTATATACCTTTGTTGTAATGTTAGTAAAGATTATATTAAACCGGCCAAATGCGTGTCGGGCCACGCGCTCTAGTGTTCCGTAGTCAGTCGTTACAACAAAATTATGGACACAAAACAGGTTTAATAATCATACATTTTAACATTTTGGACCCTATTACTCTTATATGTATTAAGCTAAAGAAGCCGCTATTGTTTTCCTTAAAAGTTCATTACCATCATATTGTAGAGCTCGCATTCCTTCTTTTCTTTTCGTTCTACCACTTAAAATACCTATCTATCTAGTGTGGAGTACCACACAATGGGGTACGAGACAAAAAAAGAACATCCCCACTTTACAATACAAAAAAAAGAAATAGTCGACCACTTTCATGACATACTTAACTTTTATGTCAATGCAAAATTTGAGCTCTCTAGCGTTATGGTTTTGACGCTATGCCTCGGACAGACAGACAGACGAACATGTTGAAACTATAAGGGTTGTACGTACTACGAACCCAAAAAACACCTTTGGTACATTTACATTAATCACCAGGATGATAGACAATCCTAAAAAGATTTACTATTGAAGTGTTAGTGTATATGTTCCCTGAGAACATAGTGAGTATTAGATATATACTCCTTTATAATGTAAGTATCGTATTATGCTTAGTTAGTAGTTTACACCAATGCGCATTGTATTAAGTAGTTTTAATTATGATTGAATAAAAGACATTAGTTCGAGTTGGTTGTCTCATTAAATCAACCTTTAGGACCTCCAACACTATTAATCAGGCCATACGAAAAAAATTGCAGTCGAACAAACGAACATCGATAACAAAATTACATAAAACTTACCACTGATCTTATTATACCTACAACAAACGTGGCAAGGTAAAAATACATTGTTTAACATATTATTATAATAAATGTTAATTTTGAATCATAAATATCATAATTAAAAACAAATCGCTCCTTCAAAATTGAAGGACAAATTAAAGCTCTGTTCATTTTTATTATTCTGTTTAGTATTGCTACTTACAAAACTTTATTTATTTATTTATTTATTATTATTATATATGATTTGTAGCGTATTGTATTGCCCATCACTTGTTTAATTTAGTTTTTTGGTAAATTTAACCTTAAGAAAACTAGTAGCACAAAGGTACTTTAGTTAATATTTTTCTACCATCAAATAAATTATTATTTTGAATAAATGGCCGAAAAAATATTACAAGTTGATTAAAAAACTAGCCATCAAGTAGTATTTGCGTCAAAAAGTAGCAAACATCATACATTCCCAATTTTTTCTGCATTTTAATCCTTATTTCTATCGACGTGGTATACTTATAAAAAGTAGCCTTTAAATTATTTCAGACTATTAACTACATCTGTGCAAAAAAATATCAAAATCGACCCTGCATTGGGCATAAAAGAGTAACAAACATCGACATTTAAAAACTATCCCCTCTCGCACATCAATAAAACATAGCCTACAAGATAATCCACGCTGTTACTAGTTTAATTTAGTGTAAGGCTACTTATTAACTAAATTTAATCAAAATACGTTCAGTAGTTTTTGTGCGAAACATACAGTCAATCCAAACTTAATTTGATTAACCAACCTTTTTCATGATTTTGCAGATATTCTTCAAAATAATTCTGTACTTGCTATTATATAATTTTTTATGCTTTAATTTAAATCAAATTTAAAACATGTAATCGATATGTATCAAAAATTTGACAACGGGTCTAAATCGCGTAATTATTATAAAGGTAAATAAATAAATACTAATATATACTATAATCCATATTTTTAATATTTTTTTGATGAATGTTGTTCTGAGGATTTTTAATGGCTGATTTCTCTACAATTTTGTTCATTTATATTTATTATAAAACGTTAAGAACGAGATCTTGAACTTTAAGACAGTATTTCTATTTTATTTTAGAAGTTATAATGAATGAGATGATGGCCAAAATTTACATAAAACTGGTCAAGTAAGATTCACCTTATAACGACGCTTATTTTCTCGTAAATCAGGTTTTACCAGTAATACAGTATCTACCCTTTATTTTACACAAGTTAGTAACATTAGGTATGTTTTGTGATAATATGCAGGGTGTAAATGTCACTTACCAGTGATTCATTACATGCTCACTCATTACTACAGTAAAAACCAAAACGCGTACAAAATTTAAAGACTATACCAGCTATTATTTTGTTGTGAACGTCGAACGACGTCTATTGTGATTATAGCCTCATTATAGACTCTCCTTTAGGCCAATAGCCTCCAAAAATTGGAGGAGTCGACCAATCGGGAGTGACATGACATCATCCGGATCCAAGATATGGCGTTCCAGAATGATGCTTCGTCTAATGGATCAGTGGCTCGCAGTCGCAAAAGAGGTGCAGCGGTGTTACCGGTTCCTTTTTACAGAATCTGCAGTTGTTATCGTCCACATAGCCCATACGGGATAAGTGCCTATGTAGCTGGCAGTGAGGGATCTTCCACACTGGTATAATGTTTATGTCACATTACAAGTGAATACAAGCGGTCAGAGAGTACCTTTATAAAAACATGTGTTCGAAAGCCCTTGTAGACGATTACACGGCTTTAAAAATTGTTTGTTTATCTCACGTGGATTCTTTGTAATAAGTTTACTAGGAATCCACGTGAGGTCAACAGGATAAGTTTAGTAGTAGAAATTAATTTATTATTTTAACATACTTGATTTTATATCAAGTTTTTTGTTTGTAATCGTATATTAATGTAACTATTTTCGATGCCGGCATTCAATAGTAATTTTATTGGAACTTAGCTTTATCCCAATATTAAAAAAATATGTATGAAAAAAAACAAAAAAAACATTCTTTTATTTTAATAAAAAAAATACCTAAAAAGTACCAATATAAGTACCAAATACCAAAATAAGCCTCTGACTGATATTTCAATATATAACCAAAGAAAAGCTGAAGTGATGAATTCAATTACATATTATTAGTTAAGTACGTTACCGACATGGTTTTCCATCCCCTGCCACAGCTTCTTCACGTGTGTGCGCGTGTGTTTGAGTGCGATATTTCGTGTATAGCCACAACAACTGAATACTATGCAAAGATAGCAGAAAAGATCTGTGATCCTAAGCGTCGTCATACACTAATCAAGAGTACGATCTATATTAAGTATGATACAACGGTCTTATTATTGTACAGTATCATCTTATAACAACATTTCTTGTCTCTCAGTATTTCATCCCAACTGGATAGATTCACGTTTTGGTCAAACCTGTTGAGATAAATATTATTCATAATTTATGCGGAACGCTCATCTCAGACCAAGTTGCGTGTTGTTCTGTGTTATTGAACATTACCAAATTACAGCTGCTTTTTGAACAAGTTTTCTTATAGTGAAGTATCTTTACCATGAATCATTCTCGTTTAAGACGGCTTGTCCAGCAGTTAAAAGGACGGGTACAAAAAACGACTTACCATATGTAAATTACTTTGTTAATCTTAACTTCTTATATTAATGAATATTACGTATATTATTATAAAGTTATTAATATAAGTAACAAACAACATCTCGCCCCATCTGTGTATAACTTGAAAGAATACAGTAAACGATCTTAAGGTCTATATTTAAAAAATTATATCCCCGTACTCCTAACAGTTGAGTTGTACCATCCAGCATCAGCTCAGCAACATGAGATACTGACTACTATATGTAAATATCCGATCTCTATAAGATCTTATCATCAGATTGTGATCTATCTGGTACCATGGTACCAAATGACAAGTACACCCTTTAAAAACAAAAAAAAAACTCTCAAATGGGTTCGAGTAATCGCCGAACAAACTCAAAAAAATACAATCGTATTAAGAACCTAAGTGGGTTAATTATATTGTTACTAGGTAAGACGTGTAGAAGCTGCGCGTCACAAAGTACTATATTTTAATAATTATTAAACTGCCCGTGGTGGTTAAGAGCATTTTAAATGACATTAGTCTACAATTTTGTATTTTTGACTTCAGGTAATGCGCATGAGTCTCAGTTCATTGGCGCAGACTACATCTGGTCAACTCGTGAATCTTCTGTCGAATGATGTGAGTCGATTTGACTACGCTTTCATCTTCACCCATTTCATATGGATCTTACCGTTTCAAGTGCTGATTGTCTGCTACCTGATATATACGAAGGTTGGATGTGCTGCCATCATTGGTGTTACTGCCATCATATTGCAAACCCTGCCGGTACAGTGTAAGTAACTGTTAAACCTTCCTGTTTTCCATTTAATTTGTGATCTGAGTAAAATGTTTTCAATTATTGCCCTATTTTATTTTCGACTAGCTTTCATTCACTCGCGTTACCTTGCCATTAGAGATTCCTTGTCAATGTTAGTCAAGTAGTTAAGGTTTGAGAACGTAACAGATGTACACGGTCAGATATGCATACCTATTTTCATTTATGTCATATAAGTAAGGATGCATTATATGTAGTAAATGTTTAAAAAATACTAGTATTTTTTGCACATTTGAAAGCTGTTAAAATCTTGATGAAAATAATTTAGTAATAACACACATTAACTCTTTAACTTTCTTTACACTTTACAAGTATTTAAAAAAAAAACGTTCATAGTTGTAAGATTAATGTTATTAACTCCTTTTTCCTAGTCACAATTTTGACAATTTTAACCTTATCATTTGAGTTACAGATTTCATGAGCAGATTGGCTGCAAAACTGAGGCTAAAAACCGCTAAAATAACTGACGAGCGCGTCCGCCTCATGGACGAAATTATAAGTGGTATGCAGGTAAGAGCTTACATTTTATTTGAAAACTTTTTTAAAAAAAGAAACAACGCCTGCACTAGGAATAATTCTTTCATGGCAGGGGTGTTCACAAAAATACATGCCATACACACAAAGCCCATCCAGTTTGAAACAAATCTTTGCGGATCACACAAAGATTTTTTCCTGTGTGGGGATCGACACACAACACCAGCGCAGTGGAATGCGGCGAGCGACCGCTTAAAGCACTACGCCTACACGTATTCCATACGTTACAAGGCCCGTTTCATAAAAAATATGAATCTCTCTAAGTAATTCTCCTATAAAATCGCTAATATTATCATAATAATATTTTTTATGAAAAGGGCTCATAGTTATGTTTATACGTCACGTATAAGGAAAACATTATTTACATTTATCAGATGTTATATTTTGTAGCAAGGAAATATTTACGAACAGTTTTTATGTAGCGGAGACAAGCGGTGCTAATTTGTCTTGCTATATGCGTACTGAATATTAATGAAAATTTACATTTCAAGATAAGTGTTAATAAATTCTGCGGTGAAGAATAAAGTGTTTAGCGTATGCGCCTCTCACCGCGAGAATACGGGTTCGATTCCCGGGTCGGACAAATCGTAATATGTGAACTTTCTGTCAGGAAATTCACAATAGCAGCACGGAGTTAGAATTGTGCCCAGTGGATGGCGACCTGCCTATCCCATGGATCCTAAACATTACAGGTGAAGTGTGGGTGTTATACACCTCTGTCCAACCCTTCTGAGTAATACAGGCGTGATGTTATGTTATTGAAGGAAATGTTGTTCAAGGTCATAAAAATGTACGTCTGGGAAAAACCCTTTGAAAAGGTTGTAGAGCTGGCGCGCATAAACGAGATTAAATCTATAAGATCAGCGTCTTACCTCCGAGGGATCTTCCTCAGTTTTATGGTGTTGACTGAAAGAATCTCTCTGTACATCACGCTGCTCGCCTACTCCCTGTTCGGGTACCAAGTCACTGCTGATATTGTCAGTATTTTGGACCATAGTAACGTACTTATGTATCTGCAAGCATCATGTACCACTAGAAAATAATAGAAACGGCTAGTTACCTATTTACCTAATCTACTATGGTAACGGTATGAACTTTAAGCTTAAGCATTACATTGTAATAAAAGTCGAATATCTAAATTTCGTTTACTATGGATAAAATTAACGATTCAGTATCTAAAATACTAATAATAAAATAATTTAACAGATAATAATAAGTTATTTTAATTGATCATTTTAATTTGTGAGGCCTTTTATTTTACTTAACTTACCGTTACATTTTCAGGTGTTTCTTTTGGCGCAATTCTTCAACACCCTGCAGGACTCTCTTTCCATAATCCTATCGAATGCTGTGTCGTTCTTGGCAGAAGCTCTGATATCAGTGCAACGTCTTGAAACGTTTATGTTGTTTGGTACGTGACTTTTGAGTATCTTTCTTGGATCCAAAATTTTATCGCTATTTGGGCAATGTCGTCAATTAAAAAAGTTTTTCTTAGTTTTGGCCTAATGGAAATGGCATTTAATAAAATAACATCAACAAATTGAACATCTCCTTTACAAAGGAAGTCAGTGAAAAATAGTAATACTAATAATAAATAGGGGATACGTTAGAAGAACGACTTTCACTGATTTGCTTGACGGATAAAACCTCTACTATATCAAATCAAATTATGTTCCTTAACATAAATTAATCAATGTATAATAATAGACCTATTGGTCTGATTCAGCAGTAATGATCAAGGCTATAATTTAATGACATTTGATTATTTTTCAAGGAATCTTTATCTAATATACAGGGTGTATTTTTGAAACGGGGCAGTAAGGGCAAGTACCTTAACCGTTGCAGTTACAGCAAAACGTTCTTAAAAGACCTTCCCTAACTTTTTGGGACATTTTGAACTGCATTCACAGATTTTGTAAAAAACTTACAGTTAGCAAAAAAAAATGCAAAAAGTTCAAAATTTTTTTTTTATGCCAATCGATTCTATTTCATGTGGGGATCAAAAAACTCTATGGGACCATTTTAGCTTTCAGTACTAGAAAAGACAGAAATCGCCAAAAACGTTTCCCATACATTTCGGCAACAGAAACGAATTTCTACGATGGTCTAACTTTTTGTTATGGCCTGGAAGTGGGTAGAATTGACTGTAAAGTAAATAAAAAGAATTTTTACCCTCAAATTTCGAATTTGATTCGAAAATCTGTGTGTTATACTTAGTTTCAGCTGAGAAACTTCGTATGAGTTATTAATTAAGGATTTTCGCTAAAATGTCTTCTAATCGTGAAAAAATTGACTTATTAGAAGCGTATTTTGAAAGAACCCTGCAATTCCAGGTTTTTCAAAAGATTTGTAATAACCTTTCTTGTTGGCACATGCCGCAACGAATACTTATTGCGGTACCACACTAATGCAGCTCCCGCATTTCGATTATTGACAAAATACGCTTTTAATAAGTCAATTTTTTCACGATTAGAAGACATTTTAGCGAAAATCCTTAATTAATAACTCATACGAAGTATCTCAGCTGAAACTAAGTATAACACACAGATTTTCGAATCAAATTCGAAATTTGAGGGTATAAATTCTTTTTATTTACTTTACAGTCAATTCTACCCACTTCCAGGCCATAACAAAAAGTTAGACCATCGTAGAAATTCGTTTCTGTTGCCGAAATGTATGGGAAACGTTTTTGGCGATTTCTGTCTTTTCTAGTACTGAAAGCTAAAATGGTCCCATAGAGTTTTTTGATCCCCACATGAAATAGAATCGATTGGCATAAAAAAAAAAAATTGAACTTTTTGCATTTTTTTTTGCTAACTGTAAGTTTTTTACAAAATCTGTGAATGCAGTTCAAAATGTCCCAAAAAGTTAGGGAAGGTCTTTTAAGAACGTTTTGCTGTAACTGCAACGGTTAAGGTACTTGCCCTTACTGCCCCGTTTCAAAAATACACCCTGTATAACAGGTTGTGACCGTTGTGGCATTATCATGATAGAAAAAGATTAAAGATACATCGCTCAACCATGAGCTTCTATAAAAAACTAGCTATTGACTACGGCTCCGTGTACCGGAAAAGTAGCTTACCACCTACTTTCAGACCTATCAAATACACACAAAAAAAAACATAAAATGAATAACACTGACACACGAGGTTCTTATATATATACGATAATGATAATATTTGTATGTATTGTTATATATTACAGATGAACGAGAGCTTCTCAGCATACCTAATGTGGATATGGATAATTTCTTTCAAAATGTAAAATCTGTAAAAGCTTTAAACTGAGGCTTTAGGCTTTAACTGAAACCAATCTATGTTCAAATATGATCGAGAAAAAAGACACGTCGGGTATTATTAATTCTGGTAGGTATCAAATTATTTAAGCACATAATTTTATAACGTAAGTAAATATAATGTTTTTATTAGTTTAACTAACTAACTCACAATACAATGCCGTTAAAATTCTTACTAGAATTTATTTTCTGTATTAGCTATGAATGACTAGCGTAACGTTATCAATCTAAGGCAATATTTAATATTAAAAACCTTGTATTTCAGGATTCGACAGCCTTGAAAAAAACATTCAAAAACCTACTCTTGCCACATCACCGGTTAATCCAGACATAGGCATGTGATACCCATGGCCGTCGGAAAGCCTACAATCGGTTGTTGATAAGACAATTTACTACAGTACTTAGCCCGCGTGGGTATTGCATACCTAACACAATTCAATTTTCACGAATACCTATTTGAAGTTTAATCCCGAATTAATTCAGGTTACTGTCGGACTGTAATTAGGAAAAGACTCTCTAAATAATGATTAGGTACGATATAAACCTTATTTTAACTTCTAATTGATTATTTTTATAGCATTTAGCTATGCTTAGCAAATTATACTAAGAATCAGTTGAAAAAGATATGGGACCGGCAAGATGCTTACGCGCGCGCTGCGACCTTACTGCACACCGGGCAGCCGCTTTAGCCATCCAGCTACGGTCGCCCCTTACCAGAACCCTAAATTTCTCAACTGTATGATACGTCATTTCGTGACGTCACGTTCATCCATTTGTTCTTAACTTAAGTAGGATACACTGATACCTGCCGGTCCCACATCTTTTTCAACTGTTTCTTAGTATAAACCTTATTTTGTTTACAGGACGGATAACTTCATTCAAGACACGATTCGGCGTCAGTTTGTGTCATGTACCGTACTGACGATCGCTCACAGGCTCAACACTATCATGGACTCCGATAGAGTGCTCGTCATGAGTTTCGGAGAGGCCGTGGAATTCGAGCACCCTTACTACTCCTGTCGGACCCCAACAGTCACTTCTCGTCCATGGTGCGAGAGACAGGAGAGAAGAACAGCGCAGCGCTCTACGAAGTAGCCAAAAACGCTTACTTCGCCAGCAACATGAAAGAAAACGCGAGATGAACATTACTTAATATAGATAGGGGGAAAAGATTCTAGTGATGTTGTGTGCAGTGTTCGAATGTCTTAATTTGATGTGAGAAAATAGTAATAATGATGATTTAAACAAGTAGGTATATGTATTTAATACATAGAAATCTTAATAAGGCAATAGAAATGTCAAAGACGCGTGATCTTGTCGCCGCGCATTTGTCTAATCGAACCCAAGTGCGAGTTGAGGAGTTGTCGTGGTTACCAGTGTTGTTTGGGACGCGCAGAGGTAAACATGGTGCTTTGCAGCATATCCAACTGCGACAACTCTTCCAAAAATTGTAACTTAACACATAAAGGGATAACTTTTCATATGTAAGTACTTAATTTATGAAATAATGTAGTTTTTTATAAATATAGTCAAATCAAATATTCTCACCGCCGCTACTATGATTATCACAGAAAAAATATTTTTTTCTCAATTCAATAACCATTAATACTTATGTTTGTTCATGTCTATTATGACAAATGCTAAAAGCAGCAATGGAATTATAGCCATAGCGTAATAACCAATATCGCCGCTGACGTGAATTCAAGGAACGCACTGCATGAGTTGGCCGCGAATTAGTGACGTGCCACTACTTTTTTGTATCGATAATTTATTACTTTTTAGTTTAATATCTAGTTTTGCCGAAATGGGAATGAAATATGATGTTTCTTTAAATATTAGAATTTGAGATGTATAAAATAGAATTTAACAAATATTTTTAATGTTAAAATAATGAAGTAGGTACTTATGCATATTACTATTATTATTACATATATTACGTATTGTAAGGATATGGATTAAGTTGGATCGGTTCGATACGTTTTCATATACATCTGTTTACCTTCTCTAATTCTATTATTACAGGTTTCCAAAAGATCCAGATATTAAAGATTAATGGATATCTGCTACTGGAAAAAAAAAATTGGTTCCCGACAAACAATAGCAGAATTTGTTCTGTTCATTTCACAAATGAACAATTTAACTTGTCAACAAAAAGACGGACTTTGATCAAATCAGCTGTACCGACAGTTGACATATGGAAACTCATTACGGTAAGAATAAAAATGTGTTATACCTACGGTCTATTAATATTGGCTAAACCATAGAGTACATAAAAAAAGCAGGAGAGAATGTCACCTATAAAATGATGGAAGCACCAAAATGGCGGCGGTCTGTTTATGTGTGCGTGTGTTAGGGGTTACCAGCCATGAGAAATATTACCCACATTTTTACAATAATTTAAATAAATATTTTAGAGATTTAGTTCTTATATTTTTTTATTTGCTGCTTTTTACCATCAAACATGATATAGGTAGTTTTATACTACCGTGGCCAAAAACCAAACAATATAAAACAACTTTATGTTTGAATTTCGAAACAAAGTTGATTTTATATTTCTAGCAGTCGATGCGGGCCTGCAGGTGGAAGTTGTTTGTTTTTATTAAGGTAATAATATTCCCTTAATAAAAACAAACAACTTACATATTATGTACAAAATTCGTTGTTCTGGGCACTCCTGACGCAAGGCAGCGAAGATGCTTTAATGCAGCTACTGGGTATTTTTGGAAAATATTTTAAAATTACGACTCCTACGGCGCTTCCTGATTCGTAGATGGTAAAAATGCTTTAGTGATATACAGGGTGTCCCAGTTTAGGACCTGGAGCCGAAATCGGATAGTAGGATAAGTTATGGCAGTTAGCAAAAAAATAAAAAACAATATTCAAATTCAAAAATTCTTTATTACATAAACTATCAGAAAGTGCTTGAAAACGTCAACAAAATGTACAAACCAAATAAAATATCTAAGTTAAAATAAACAAACAATTGCGGAGCTTATATTCACTTACATGCGATTTTTCAATATTTAAAGAAATATTGGCAATTAAAATAATCGAGAAAATTTACACCCTGTGACGGACTTTCCGCTTCATTTCACCTAAATTCTTTTATCGTTTCGTTTTAACATGGCTGCCACGAAATCTCAAACTCGTATGACATTCTGCGGGCCCTTGATTTGAAGGTCAACATTCGTATTCGCGAATGTGAGAAATCGTACATTTGTTACATCACATCGTACATGTGTTTTACACAATAATCAACGAAATATTCATTTTTATTAACACTTTTTTTGACTATTTCAAAAATAAAAATCTTTATTGACATAAACTAGCATCCTTAACTTGTGAATCCCCTAACGCCTGCACAAGTAATAACTGGGTTGCAGGAGATAGCGTCTTCCCCGTACAGCAGACACTATTACATTAAATCTTATGAATAGGACAATTTAAATCAAATTTTACAAAAAAAAATTCTTCGTAAAATTGTTTTTTTATAAATTAACTTCTTTTGTAATTATTACTAACATTTATTTTTAATTTTATTGTGTTCAAGCAATAATTGCTTTAACATTAGCACGGTAAAATTAATTGTGTCGTTCCATTTTTTTTACAGTAAATAATAATGATCAGTGGTGTGCTTTTCAATTACTTACAATCCCTTATGCTGATTTAATTTTACCAACTGTTATAATTTCTGCAGTTTCTAATTATTTCTACCCAAAAAAATTTTCCATGCGTCGTTTGCAGCAGGAAATCTATAAAACATAGAATAATAATTTATACTAAATGTATTATACTACTAAAAAATATTTACCCAAATTCAGGGTAAATGAAAATATTTATTGACTGTCAACACTGATAGTTTTGGTATAATTTTTACGAAAACAATATAATTTCGGCAATAAGCTGAATATATTACTTGCTTACCTATGAAAAGTAATCCCCTGGTTTTTTTTGTCGAGGCGCTATGGTTTCGGCAGCTTTACACAACACAAGACGGCATTTTTAATTATTTTTCTTGAAGATCCGAGCATCAGCACAGTCCAAAGCGTAATGGCGGGCGATTGACTTACTATTGTGTCAAATGTGTCAATGTGTGTGTTCTGTGTGTACGTGTGACTTACTATGTCCTGCTTTTTTTTATGTAGTCAATGTTTCTAAATAAATAAAATCTACTCCGAGAAGATAATTTTATTTATTTTAAATTTAAATTTTAATATCTCAGTAACGAACAATTTGTTCGCCGATATGTCGGCCAATCAATACTTCCAATAAAGTCCGGCAAGGATATTGCCTGCACACTGGCAATATTATTATTTTTCGATTTGACTATATAAATCAAGCACCACAAAACCAGTCAAACTGCAAAAGATTAACAATAATTTTGTAGATGTACGGGCATAGAGTACATAAAAAAAGCAGGAGAGAATGTCACTTATAAAATGATGGAAGCACCAAAATGGCGGCGGTCTGTTTATGTGTGCGTGTGTTAGGGGCTACCAGCCATGAGAAATATTACCCACATTTTTACAATAATTTAAATAAATATTTTAGAGGTTTAGTTCTTATATTTTTTTATTTGCTGCTTTTTACCATCAAACATGATATAGGTAGTTTTATACTACCGTGGCCAAAAACCAAACAATATAAAACAACTTTATGATTGAATTTCGAAACAAAGTTGATTTTATATTTCTAGCAGTCGATGCGGGCCTGCAGCTGGAAGTTGTTTGTTTTTATTAAGGGAATATGTACAAAATTCGTTGCTCTGGGCACTCCTGACGCAAGGCAGCGAAGATGCTTTAGTGCAGCTACCCAGTTTTTGGAAAATATTTTAAAATTACGACTCCTACGGCGCTTCCTGATTCTTAGATGGTGAAGATGCTTTAGTGATATACAGGGTGTCCCAGTTTAGGACCTGGAGCCGAAATTGGATAGTAGTGTAAGTTATGGCAGTTATCAAAAAAATAAAAAACAAAAATTCTCCATTACATAAACTATCAGAAAGTGCTTGAAAACGTCAACAAAATGTACAAACCAAATAAAATATCTAAGTTAAACTAAACCAACAATCACGAAGCTTAGATTCACTTACATGCGATTTTTCAATATTTCAAATAAATATTGGCAAATAAAAAATAAAGAAAAAAATAATAATAATAAACTAAACTAAGAAATAAAAAGTTTTAGATTAAAGTACTGGTATTTATTAATTTAATACTTTATTTAAAACAATATACTATTGTTTTACCTTTTTTGGTACGGCAAAGCTGACAATGCGAATAAGTCCACCTTTTGTTTTATATACATAAATCAATTTCCTCGAAGTGTATACTGCAGACTACACTATATTTTGATGGATACCAACTGTTATCATTTCTGCAGTTTCTAATTATTTTTATCCAATAATTTTTCCATGCGTCGTTTGCAGCAGGAAATCTATAAAACGTAGAATAATTTATTTATTTATTTATTTATTTAATAACTTTATGCACAAAAATTGGTACATGGGCGGACTTAATGCCGTAGGCATTGTCTACCAGTCAACCTTTAGGTGATGTAGAGACGACAAGTGGTAGGTGCAAGAGCTGAGAGTTGGTTGGAAACTAGAACCATTAAAATAATTCAATCTACTACATTAAAATTATATTGCAATACAAAATACATAACATAAACTATTTAGAATATTTAAATAATATATAGATCTATAAATACACGATTCTAATATACACAAATACAATCATACCTAAATATTTATAAATATTATATATATATATATTATAAAGACGTTGTTTTAACTATGTTTGAGTTAACTTTGCCAATTCATTAAAGAGGTGATCACGCACTTTAGTTTTAAACACATAACGGTTGGTGGACATCCTGATTTCTAAGGGGAGCGAATTATACTAAATGTATTATACTACTAAAAAATATTTACCCAAATTCAGGGTAAATGAAAATATTTATTGACTGTCAACACTGATAGTTTTGGTATATTGTTTTACGAAAACAATATAATTTCGGCAATAAGCTGAATATATTACTTGCTTACCTATGAAAAGTGATCCCCTGGTTTTTTTTTATCGAGGCGCTATGGTTTCGGCAGCTTTTCACAACACAAGACGGCATTTTTAATTATTTTACTTGAACATCCGAGCAACAGCACAGTCCAAAGCGTAATGGCGGGCGATTGACTTACTATTGTGTCAATGTGTGTGTTCTGTGTGTACGTGTGACTTACTATGGGTGCTTCAGTAAGTGTTTCAAGAGACGGAGTCCTGCCCTTTTTTATGTAGTCAATGGGCTAAACAAAGTATATATATAAAAAAAAAAGTGAATATATTAACCGGTACGTTTGTTATTTGACGCTGGCTTTTTTATATTCTGTTGCAATAGTAAAGATGCTAAACTATTAACTCGTTGCTTACTTACAAAGAAATATGTAATATGGATGATACTAATAAAATAACTTCTGATGTAGCACTTATTATTTCCCAATTTATTTTGGCGCACAATTGTTTAATCTTCATTGTTGTACCACTATTGCTCTATTTGATTATTTGTTCATTGTTTTTTTCCCCGTAAGGTGAAGTATTGGAGCTTGGCCTTTAAGATTTTTACAACTTAATAAAAAAAATTACTAACCTTATCGACGTTTAATTATTGTATTCCTTTTCTCATAAATAAATCGTCTAAAAGCGAGGTGAGGAATGAAACACTTGCAATAAATAGTTATCTATTGTTGCGATACTCTTTGGCGATTTACGCTCAACGGAAAATTATAATTATCGATATGTGTATTTTGAACTTTGCATTGCACTATTCTTTAGAGAAAATGAGCGCCCGATATCATTCTCTGCTTTTTGCACTTGTTTATTATTGGTTGCGGAAGCCGCGCCCCTAAAGATTATTCGTTTTTAGAAAATATTGCTTAATGTCATCGCAAAAAGAATAATTTTGTTTGCACGAATACAAAATGTATGTGTAGGCGAAATTGTGTTTTTATTGTTTGGTTATGTAGTGGTATTTGAAAACCGGCGACATGCGTCCCAGTGTTAAAAGATAGTCGATAGCATTTCTATTGACTAGTTATTAAGATTTCTATGATTTAATAATATAATAAGAGCTCGCATTGCTATTTACAACCGGCTGATGTGTGTAGAACCTCTTTAGCTCTAAGTTAACCATATACCACGTTAATATGTTGTCAATGTTAAGTTTACAGTTTTAATAGAAAACCACAAATTTTCATGTTTTTTTTTTTTTGACAAATTAACGCTTATTCTAAACCTGTTTACGTACTCGCTTATAATACTTTTTAGACAAAATCAGTCTAATTACCGATTTTGCTTGATACATTAAATATCAACCGGCATAATGATGTAAATGTAAATCTCGAGCTACTCAATAGTGCATCATACACCGAGCCGAGCTGTTCGACCCTAATACGAGTTCCTGAAATAGCCCGTCATGGCACGATCGATATATCCGATTACGGTACTATTGGCAATCTGATCGATAGCAGTAAATTATTGAATTTGAAATAAAGATTATGTGGTTGAGCCAATTATAGGACGAAGATAGAAGTACTGCCGCGATCCCACCTTTAACCTGTTACCAAATCTAGTAGTGTGCTCCGGTAGATCAACTAAAAGGCTGCATGTTCAGTCCACCGAAACGGAGTAATTGGAAGTTAAGTGGCGTCTTATGTCAGTCCATAGACGCGGAGTTAAATAGCGGAGTTGCAGACTGCGCCGCCTCCTTTCTTTGCTTTCCGGGTGTATGAATTTTTAACTAGTTCGAACACTCCATGTCCTCTGAAGAACAACGGTGTTGGAATGGAAAGTAGTTTTCTCTGAGTGCCTCTTACCACCTGGATACAAGCCGTATAAAAAATCTTTACGGAAATATCAATATTTCAATATCTCAATATCCGAGAAAACGTTTGACGCCCGGCGTCTTCTTGAACGTTCCCTTCCCTAGGGTAGCATTTCGCGCGAATGATCTGCTGCACCGGTTCCTGTCTAGCGCATCTCTTAGAACCGTGTGGAATTTGGAGCCTTTAACTTGATCGGTCCATCTTGTTGGTGAATGACCGTGCGATCTTTTGCCTTAAGTAATTTCGACGAAAAAATTTTTTTCCAGAGTATCGCTGACTCTGCGCATTGTGTGGCCAAAATAGGCTATGTAACACTTATACTTAATTTTAACATTAATAGTAAAGTCGTCTTCACTACCAACAGACCAAAAAATATTTTCTAATTAACTAGTAAAGAGTACGATAAGAATCTATGCTAATTACTTCACTCTACATTTTTACGGAATGACACATACCTACTATTGATTGCAGTAGACGATACGCTATGACACAACTAATGGAAATATACACAGTAATATACTAAAAATATCAGTGCAGTAAAATTACTAGCTTTCCATCATAATTATGATATCAATCAGCTTTGCAATAACACTGTAATCTGAGATATCGACCCTTTTATCAAGGTTTTGTGTACGACGTAGGTAGGTTTTTGTATCTTGCATTTATAGATTTTTTTGGACCATGGCGATGTAGGAAGTAAAAAGGAGAAACAATGAAATTTATTGAAAACGGTTTATTTACAGTATTATATAAAAATAAAATACTTATTTATAAACTAACTATTCTATTCGTTATGAACACACGAACTAACAAACACAATAAATTCACACATACTCTTTGTCAACCAATTATTAAATGCTTCTTCTTCGTCGTGTCGATGGCTTAGTCAAATTTTATTGGTCCAATAAGTGGTCACTGTTATGGCGCTCTCGTCGGCGTTCATGAGCGCCTCTCTTGTGCAGGTGGTAGGGCATTTTGGAGAGTCAGTAAGGTGGTCAAGGTTTTGACTTGCCATCGTGGTGAAAGGATTAGCCAATTCGCTTTTAACAACTTGCGAATTGCCCAGGGTGCGCCGGACGTAGGGAATTGTTGTGTACGTCACTCGGGGAGGCTCCTTTCATGCACCCCAAATTAAATGCTAGTGATTTAATTATATAAATAAGGGTGGTAATTATTGCAGGTAAATAAATATTACTTCTCAATATAATGGACAATAGATTTGGTTTTTTACTTGGGGCCAATTTTATCGGCCCGAGATCAACGCTAAGCTCAGGACTGTAATCTCTCTGTCCTGCTCAAAAATGTTATGAAAGATTTAATAACCAATATTAGCATTGAACTCGGGTGAGTACTTATCGAAGTATCAATTAAGCAACAATAATACTCGTATTCCATCCAAGGCAGCATGTAAATTTTTCTTTAAATCTCATAATCTCATATTTTGATTTCATTTCATTCTTCATAAATCGTCACTTGCATTGCATTGCATTCGAAACTGACGATTTTTGTTCGGTTGTATGACAAAACCAGCTGGTCCCGTAATGAAATCTTTCTTTACAATAAATTAAAGGTAATCTGCTATACCCTCCATCAAAAGATTTTGCTAACTATTTAATAAACTAAGCCTCTTTATTATCACTTTCATATTTAGTTCTTGCAACTTCTTTCAGTATTCTAGCCATGCTGTCTCCAGTCTCTCTGACCATGAAGCTAAACTTGCTCGAGGGGTCGGATAGCAAGGTATGAGGATGGTCAAACTCTACAGCCTCACCCATGTCCATGACGAGTACTCTGTCAGAATCCATGATGGTGTTCAGTCGATGGGCGATGGTCAGCACCGTGCACGAAGCGAACTGCGTTCGGATCGTCTTCTGAATCAATGCGTCCGTTCTGTAAAGCACCGTTTGTTTATGAGAATATTATAGTGTAGTATAGTAAGGAGTGAGTGCTGCGATGATGACTGATAGGAAGGCATCGGATGATAAAACATCTTGCGCCAACCCTAAAAACTTGGGATAAGGGCAGGTGGATGATCTCCAAATATGAAGGTAGTTTCTGGGTTTGGTGTTTTACTGCACTATCTGATTTATGAATTACTTGATATTATGACATTAGTTATATTCAAACATAGTTCAGTACGTAAACGCGACTTCAAAAGATTGTTATGTTGTTTGCACATCATTGAAGCATGAGCATGCAAAATAAACGGTCGTAAAACTCACTGAGGATCAACATTAGCAGTAGCTTCATCCATGATGAGAATGGTATTAGATCGCAGTATGGCTCTGGCGAGGCACACCAGCTGTCGTTGTCCCATAGAGAAGTTGCTGCCTCCCTCCGACACTTTGTAGTCCAGCGCTGGTATTGCCTCCTTGAGCTCCACCTAACAAAAGATAAGTATAATTATCTTATATATAAAATTCTCATGTCACAATGTTAGTTACCTTACTCCTCCTAAACGGCTTTACTGATTTTACCAAATTTTATAAGCATATTTAGTAGGTCTGAGAATGGGCTACTATCTATTTTTCATACCCCTAAGTGATAAGGGTTCTTCACCCTTAACATTATATTTTTATTTTTGGACAATTTTTTTTGTTTTTATTTTTCTTTAATGTGGCATTAACAAGAACATTCCTAAGTTTTTACCCTTTTATCACCAACCCCTATTTTTTTAATAGCCATTTTAGTAATTTAATCGGTTTTTTTTCATCCCGCTCGATAACTGATCAAGTGATCATATATGATAGTCTTTTTTGTAAATATTTTTCACTCTATTTCGATTAAAATTTACCTGAGCTTATGGCAAATCTAAAATTTTTGGCTAAACAACGTTTGCCGGGTCAGCTAGTATTTAAGTAAAATTATGTACTTTAAAGTGCTTTCAACAAGCCCGTTGCCAATGGGCTGCAGCGCTATTTTTGTCGGATTAAATGTAACGCATCTAGTTGAATCATTATAATACTATGCTTCTTATTCCGGGTACACACCTGGCAAACGAAGGTCAACGCTTGCGTTCGTTAGTTCCTGCTTGGAGTACTTAGTACGGCTTAGCGGGCGCCATTGATCGTTCGTTGGCGTTCGCTACCAATCCAAAGCGTGGTGGTATCATCAAAAGATTCGTTCGCATTTGCTAAGTCAACCAAAATAGGACCAACAATGTCCGTTGACCTTCGTTCGTTAGGTGTGTATCCAGTATTATATCGCACTCTTGCGGAAAGACTGTAATATCGTGCGTATCGTCGTAAAATTGCAATTGTATATTATATAGATGCAATTTTTCGTGGAATCCCGTGGAATAACTAGATCGTAATTATTTCTAATAGAGAATTAGTATTTTTTCTATTGGCAAGCCGATTGACTGACATGTGTCAAAACTACGTGACTGTATTTTATTTCCCATGTCCCCGCCACCTAGTCCATAACGACCAAGGGAAAAGTCACTTAACTTTCAGACAGTGTTTACAAAATCAATAGAATAGTATATTCCTATTTATTTATTTATTTTAATAATAGTGACATAAATTACCTGTTCAAGCGCTCTCCAAATATCATCGTCGCTGTAGTTATCAAAGGGATCTAAATTGTATCGCAACGTGGCGGAGAATAGCACTGGCTCTTGTGGGATGATAGAGATCTTTGATCTTAGTTGCTGCAAGGAGTTACATATATTACATTAGATTACAACAATTTATAGCGAAAATACAGTGATTTATAGCATTAAAACTAATAAGTACAATGCAAACAAATCAGTCAAAATCAGAGACTAGGAAAATTAGCGAAATATACTGCAAGAATATAAAGGCGTTTAAAGAATATTTATATTTATATAACACAGTGATAGAAATAAAAACAATATTGTGTATAATTTTTTACCTGCTTAGCAACACCCCTAGTATCGATGCCATCAATTTTGATGCTGCCATCGATGGTGGATAGTCTAAATAGGGCTGATATCAACGAAGACTTGCCAGCGCCTGTTCTGCCAACAACACCCACCTGAAAAGATGATGCATTAATGTCTATGCCTTATAAATATCCGAGTGTTGATAAAAAATTAAATACTTAAGCAGTCAAGACAAACGACGTTAGTGTACCACGACGGTTGCAATATGTTCGGCACAAAACTTCTGTAAATTATGTTATTACACTTATTACCTTCCATCCGCTCTTGATAGTGAAATTTAAATTCTTCAGTACTGGAGGGTCATCCTCAGAATATTTCAAATAAACTTTATCGAATTGTACTGTTCCATGAGATGGCCATTCTTTCGGTGGCAAAGTCGCTGCAAACAAATTAATTGATTAATATCACAAAAGTCTAAATCTCGTCTTTTCGAAAGCATTATAATGTTCAAGAATTATGTAAGCCGTTTCACCTTTAACCTTTAGCCAAATAGTATATCTTGCATAACTGTGTTCTGGTTTAGTGGTGACATCAGGCTCTGAAGTTACTGGCACATGATGCATAACACCGTAGTCTTCAAATGAAACGACGCACGCTTTTGTGAATTGTTGATGGAAATGGGCTGTCGTTATCACGTACCATCAGGTGAACAACTCACCCGTTTGCTACATACGTTGTAATACAAAAAGAAATGTATACTAACGACCAGATTCCATATTTGCTTCTATGGGTAGATGGGTGTATTCGAGAACTCTCTCGACGGCCGTCATTTGTCCCAAGAAGTCAGCTGTGAAACGTGCTGCCATCTGAAGCATCATCGTCAGTGCCATGGACTGACTCACAGCCAGGCCCACACTTCCAACAGGAATCATTGTACCTGGAGATACAAATTAGAGCGTCGTTAGTGTTGTTGAGAGATATGTTTTGAGGGTGTATCTATATACATAGGTGCATAGGTGGCGATTTTGGCAGACATTTAAATGACACACCTAAAACAAAAAATATCTTTAGCGAGCTGTTTTCAAGCGGTAGAAGGACGGCCTAAAATTATATGTAGTATGCAATTAAACAATAAACGATTGTTCATTAATCTCCTCAACCTTATTTTTGTCCAGAAAGGTTCTGTATAGCTGAGAGCATCTTAAATTTTCATCATAGTGCTGGCTAAATGATACCTGCTGATAATAAATAACAGAAAATCTAAGCGGTTAGGACTTACTAAAGTCAATTAGAAGGAAGATCGACATGATGACACCCAGGTATACCAAACAGAGACCATCTAGATATAAACCAAAAGCCGTTGATCCTCCCAAAAATGTGTAGAAGGCACTTGTATGCAGATTCTAAAAAATATAAAATTATAATTTTAAAATAGTTTATTAAGATGTTGGCAGTGTTGAATCTTGTTGTCTTTTAATGGGGTTATTATACTAAAATTGATTTATGGCGATCGATGCGTTTGATGTTCAATAAGCCAATAAGAGCGCACCAAATCGATTAATCGACCTCGATCTATTTCGTTAAATTACAACCTTTTAATTTTCAAATCTCTCAACAGTGCTAATATATTGATGAACCCGACACTATTAAAAGTATGAATAGTGAGACCAATGTGATCATGTACTACAAATATAATACAGGGTGTAAATTACGAAAAACGGTATTTTTCTTCAATCAAAAAATTGTGGTATTAGAGTTTTTAGAATCATGTACAGTGGGTCAAGCAATTAGGTATGCAGGGCAAAATCTTCTACGCCTTGGTGAAAAGTGACTGCAATAGATATGCATGTGTGAATTACATATTTAATTAGTGTAATATACGCACTATTTAGATAGATAACTCACTTATCCATAACTGGTGTAGTATAAGTCTTTACTATGACTTAAAAGTTTTTGCCCTGCATATCTAACTCGTTAACCCACTGTACTTAATCACTGGCAAGTGGCTTCGTCACCATATATATATAATACTAGCTGACCCGGCAGACTTTCATACTGCCTCAATCGATAAATAATCAATCTTCATAATCTCACAAATAGTTAACAACTTTCGTATTTATTCATCTTTTAAACCTTTTCTGGACTTCTACAAATAATTTAAGACCAAAATTAGCCAAATCGGTTCAGCTGTTCTCGAGTTTTAGCGAGACTAATAAACAGCAATTCATTTTATATATATTGAGTTTAGTTTAGTTTTCCTGGGCGGTATCCGCACTTAGTCCTCCTATGGGACCGCTGTGCGTGAAAGGTTTCCCGTTTACTCCAGCCAGCCTAAATCAGCAGCATAAATATATATAGATAGATAGATAGATAAATATAATAATAACCTGAGCTTCATCAAACGACTTTAGAAGCCTCTCCTCAGCTTCGGAGCTTCTAATGGTTGACAATCCAGAAATTGTTGAGTTTATCATTCCAAATACCGGACTCTTTGCTGTTGAAAAAAAAGACATATTATGTAGTAAGATGACTCAGGTAGTTGTGATGTGTTTATGACATAATATATAAAGTTGCATCTCAATGTGAATTATCGTATTTATTTTTATGAAACAGGGCCTAAAATATGATATGATAATATTTCTTTTTTCTTGAACGGTGCCCGCACTAGGAATAACGCCTGTATCGCGGGGGCGTTCTCTAACATACAATTTACACACACAAAGCTCACCCAGAATCAGAACTAATCTTTGCGGATCACACTAAGCTTTGTCCTGTGTTAGGATCGAACGCACAACACCAGTGCAGTTGAAAGCGGCGAGGCGATTGCTTTAACCACTACGCCAACCGTGCACTCAAATTTTATAATATTGGTTTCATTTGTCATAGCATAATTTATATTCAGGCGATAGATTAATCAATCATTATTGGATTGTTTTATAGTTAGAAGATCGGTACTTAGGTACCTAGGTACCGATCTTCTCTTTAGTAACCAAAGGACACGGGGACTTCTGGGCCCAAGTGTAATAAGAATATCTTATCTTATTACACTTGGGCCCAGAAGTCCCCGTCAGAAGGCTTAAAAAAAAGGTTATATTTTTCTATTTCAAAGTGTGAAAAATCAACTCAATTTACAATCTGGAAAATGAAAAAATCAATAATTAAGTTACGAAGTAATTATAATATCGATTCAATTTTAATCGATTAACGTTACAGAGTTCATACTTTTTACGAAAATGCTTTCACCAGATGATTCATTTAATAAAATATTTAAAACCATTAGAATTGGAGTATTAAGAGATTAAGTATTAAGATTAAACTAATTAAATATCTACATAATTAAGCAATATTAAAATATTATTGTAACTGCATCGTAGGCAAACGGACTGTGGGCTGCTGCGCCCATGTTATGTCAATAATATGGTACCTTAGTTGGGCTAGGTACCAGGAAAACATAGTACCACCTGCACAAATCTTAGACGACGTTCTTGTGATAATTGAAGATGAATAAAAATACTAATAAAATCAGATTTTTATTATATACATCATCCCCATCCCACTCTACAAAATATATTTAACATCCTGTCTAAATTATTAGAAAAAAATAAATCATAAATCTTGACTGATAAGCGGACTAAAATATTTTTTCAAATTGGCTTCAATTTTGTGCAGTCAAAGGATACATCTGATTTATATTTGTTTTTATATTTTTGAAATCACCTCTTAAATCCCTTCATTTTGATACCCCACAAGATCAGTTTGAAAGAAAAAAAAATGTGCCCCAAAATCCTATGGTGTCCTAAAGCCACCATTTTTCAGTTTTGATGTCAGTGACACTCGCAAGGATAAGACGAATCGATTGATATAGAAGACAGATTTATATAGAAGAACAAACATAAATACATACATAATACTGATAAAAACATTACCCTCCTTCGGCAGTCGGGTAAAACATGACAATCGCGCATAAATCGGTTGTTAAGTTTAGTTTGTTACGTAACCTCACTTTTCTTAAATCTCTTTTATCTCGGCTCTCAGATTGCCAAAATTTGCAAAATTTTCAGTGATTGTTTGTTAATATAGTAGCTATCAATTGACACCAATTTCATCTTTTTACATCCGGGCCCAAAGTTGTATGAAAGCGTATCCGTCTCCTTTACTGAACACTTTAAAATTCCATTCAACTACCAAATAATTACGATTTTGAGAAATAAGTGACTGAAAATTGTTTATGTGTAGCTATTGTTGTTGCTGACGGTACATTATATTTTCAACTTACTTGTGCCTTCCAATCTTTTCACAGCTTGAGCAGCATTCAGGTACCACCTCAGCAAAACTACAAAGACGATCATGAGCACGAAGGTGGGTATCAGCGTCCAGGGCAAAGCTATGGCGTTCAGTGTCAATATACTGAGCAAGTACAGGTACATTTGAATAGTTTCTAACACACTACGGGGTAAAAGTTCGTCCATTGCACCCATGTCTTTCGAAAATCTGTTTAGAACACGCCCTGTTGGTAAAATATACACAAGTTTAGCAAAGTTTGAATTCCTGATGAGACATTAAATAATTTGACAAATTAGAAAAGGCATGGAGTAGGAATTGTGATCGGTGGATTGCGATAAGATCACATCCTATTTCATGAAACCCATACATAACATATGTGGGTGTTGTACACATCTGCCACACCCTTATGGGTAATATAGACGGCATGTTATGTTTGGAAAAGACAATATTTCATCTACTATATCATAGCCGTTAACCGCTTAAACCATTTGGTTAGTGACCTAAACCTTATTTTATTGAATCTTTATTGACTTTTAATGGATGTATATAGTAGAGTTCTGTCTCCAAAGACGTACATTACTTAAAAATATATTAAAAAGCTCACCTGAAGGATTAGTATCAAAGAATCTCATGACAGAGACAATCAGCTTTCGATAGATGATATTGTGGAGGTTCTCGGAGGCGCGCATGGTCATCACCACGAATGTGATGATCCTCAATTGCGAGAAGACGATGATTCCTATGATCACAGAACCATACACGATGAGGTATTGAGCCGTGGTTAGAAGTCCAACTTGTGTGTCCAAAGACGCATCTGAAACATTACAATATTTTTTGAGAACGCAATATGGGGGGAACATTGCAAAAGTGCTAAGCAATCAAAAATAACAATAATCTCCAATATAGCTAATTAATTCTAGAAATTTAAATAAACATTTTTATTTACGTGAAAAACTCAAAACATAAAAAAAATATTAATAAACACTATACGATAACCATTAATTGGCAAAGATTCGTTGTTTTGAAAGACACGTGCAATTTCTGCTTGGCTGAAACTAAGATCTCTAACATACATATAAAGAGCTTAAATATACATAATAAGTATCAAACGCACCTGGTTCTTCGCCTTCAGGTAGATCCATTATGTATGTGTTTATTTGATTTGTCCTGAAATTTTGCAAAAATGTAATGGACCAATAAAATTATTGCTAAATACCGTAATTAGTACAAAAGAGAATTCAATTACGGAAACATAGGAAGTCTCACCAGAAACTGAGCCAAAAGTCAGTAGTAGTAGCCGCAGCTTGTGCGATGAGTAAAGCGAACAGAGCCATGAGCACCACACACCAAGACTGCACGGACTTCATGTACTGGCAGATCACCTCCCACTTGAGACTACCAGTAGCTCTCTCTTCCGCTGCCATCACCTGCACCTTTTCCTCACGTTCATCCTCACTCTTAACGGAGATCTTTGATACACCACGTAACATTTCGGGTCTATCTTTCTGTACAACGTCAATAAAGTATAAGACTACATCAGCAAAATAAACCGTTTCATTTTCAAGAGCTATCTCATTTTCTCAATGAAAATTCTCCAAGCAATCGTTTTTATCTAACAGTCTACAGCATTTTAAGTCGCGTCAGACAATGTTTACTTGGTTCTGTTTTACGAGAACATTCAAATGCAGAATATCTATGCTTAAAATGATTTCCTGGCAGCCGTTCAAGTCGAGTTGTATTAAAAAGTACAAAATCGTGAATGCACTTACTTTTTCGTCGCCATCGCCGTCGCCTGCACTTGAGAGCAGTGCAGAGAATTCGGTGCCAGTCTTTACCAGCTCGTCATACGTGCCCATGTTTTCTATACCACCCTGCCAGACATTTAGTATAATAAAGTAATTTCATTTTGCGCTGCAGCATTATATTTGATTATGCGTTCAAATAGCACCTCTATGTGCCTGTTTATTTTATGCGGCGGCGCCACACAAGTCAATATTGCGCTAAAATGCGCATTTATATCACTTTAGGATAAAACTGAATACAAAGAGACAATATTACAGTTACCGGATATCGCGTTTGCATAATATTCTAAAGTAAAGCAAATATATAAATATTTATAATTATCAGCCAACAACGTTTTAGAAAATAATATAGTTAATTTACCTATTTTCGAAAACCTTACCTCGTTCATTACTACTATAAAATCGGCAGCTTTTAGGTAATGTATTTGATGGGTGACCAGGATGGTGGTCTTGCTCTTTAAGTGCATTTTAATACACTCTTCGAACAACAGTCTTCCGACATTGGCATCTACAGCTGACAGCGGATCGTCCAACAAATAAATGTCCGCCTATAAATAAATAAAACAATCTTTAGTACGATATTAAATGAACTGAGAGTACTTCGGATTCATGTTTTAGTCATTTCAATGCAGTAAATCAGCTTTTATACCCCATTCACGATGTGGTCTCGGTACTCCGTTAAATGTGAGATCGACCAATTTGTCATTTGCAGTCTTAAATCTACTTTATAGATGAATTTGCAATTGAACATTTAAAACCTTAAGAACTTACACTAAATATTAAATTAGTGCAAGCGCCAAAGGTCGTGGAGAATGCAAAATATGAGGGCCTACACCTGTGGTCTTAATGATTCTATAATTATGTTAAGCCTTATTAACATTATGAAACTGCATGCACGTTAAATTAATATAATGTTGTCTTACATTTTACACAATCAATGCAATCCAGCGTTCAAACCATTGTCTTATGCTACTATATATAATTAAATTGTAAATTTGCTATGTCTGCACATTGAAATTGTTCAAATGCGTGTCAAATGGAACTCACACGTTAAGGGATTTGTACCAAATGTAATTAACAACTTTTAAGCCCCAAAATTAATTAAAATTATCCTAAAAATTTCCTTTGAAAACATAAAAATACAAAGTGAGTAGTTTAAGGGTGGTGACCCTACCGCCATCTATTGTATATTACTGTAAGCTCCGTGCACCTACTAGTAATATCCTGAATTACTCTTTTGCCCAACCCAGCAACTGAGTCCGTGACCTCACAATAAGTCGCAAATTATACTGCTAGAACTCGAGGCAGTCGGTATTATATTTAAAATTAATATGTTCTTTATTTAAAACACACACAATTCTATTAACAATTTATAATTATTATAGGTCGAGCAAAGTGTTATGTAGTTAGTTGGCATTATACCCGATAAATGGCGATTGGCTCACCCTATAATCCCATGGGATCTAAACATAACTCATGATAGATATATATATAATAGAGGTATATAACACCCACAGGTGTTATATACCTCTGCCACACCTTTCTGGGTTATATATCTGGGATTGAATACGTATGAAGGAAATCCCTCAATTTTGAAGTAAATAGAAAAATATCAAATTCCACTCGGACGAAGTCGCGGGCAAAAGCTAGTCAATAATAATAATGTGAATGAAATCTCTTTGATAACACGAATACATGATAAATATTAACACAAACCGATTGTTAATATCATATCAGTATTAAACATAAGCTAATAGTTTGTTAATATAAACAAGCACTTACTTCTCGATAGATAGCTCTAGCTAGATTTATTCTGGATCTTTGTCCACCAGAAAGAGACACTCCTCTTTCTCCTACCAGAGACAAATCGCCGTACGGAAACTGTTTAAAATCCTGCTGAAGGCAGCACACCTTACAAACCTGTGGAAATGAGAGAAAATATGGTAGGAAATGAATAATAAAGTTTATACCTGATTGCGTTAAAATATTTAACAGCGAGTAAATGAACGTCCGTAATAAAAAAATAACGACTGTTGTCCGTACGTTGGAATTATTTCCACAAAACATTTTTCTGCAATACATATTTTATAGATAGCATTTATTCAGCCGGGTAAATCGAGTCGAAGTGAATTGAAAATTGCTTAGAAATAATAGAACATGATATTTACCTGCTTATATTTATCAACATCATAGTGCGAACCAAACAAAATATTTTCTCGCACCGTTCCCGCGAAAAGCCAAGACTCTTGACAAGCGTAAGAAACTCTTCCTTTGATATTTAAGCTCCCTTCACTTAGTGGTAGCTCTTTTAACAACGCTTGAAGTAAGGAGGTCTGTAAATGCGAATTAATATACATATTTAATATAATTTCGAAACGTTAAGGTTTCCTTATGAAAGTACAATTTTGATTGCTTACTTTGCCAGAGCCTACTGGACCAATGACTGCGCATAATTTGCCTTTTCGTACTCGTAGAGATATGTTTTTAAGCGTCATGTCCGCATCATCCTTCGCTGTCCAGGATGCGCTAACCTTATTTAGTTCTATTGGAAAATCTAATGTAGCAATTTTTGTCTTAGGTTCAATTTTTGGTTCATCTATGCGGATATAACTCCTTAATTCAACAATATCTGATTTGTCCTTCCCATTCTGAGAGCTAAATATATTGTTAACTAAATTTGATTTCGGCTTTTCTTGTATGTCTGTCCGCTCATCTGTTAAAAAGTTATTCAATAAATATTAAATATTAAAGTAAAAAATACATAATAGAATGCAGTAATGTAGTCGACAATCAGCTGTGTGCAAGTGGGTGTGACAAAATGCCGCATTGTAAGGTAACGTCTTATCTCTTAACTCGACGCAACGCAGCATGCCAATGACCCTTTGTGACGTCATTCACACAATACTCACCCATTACGAGGAACGACTGAATACGCTCTAAGGACACCATCATCTCTGATAAGCTGACAATGGCGAGAGGCAGGATTAATGTGACGTTCATTTGGATTATGCTGAAGTATTGTTGAATGGGGTAGATCTGAAAATGTTTGGTAAGCGTGAAATTTCATCGTATTTGCAGGTTCGATTCATATATTGAAGAAGATTTTGTTTCATATTCCAATGTGTATCGATTACTTGAACCGACTAGTTTTTATTCATGTTTCAATGGAGAGAAGAATCATTTAAAAAGCCCTGAATTCATTAAAAATGATTTGAATAAAATATGGACAAAGCGCGGGCAGCAATTTTTGGAACATGTACATTTTATTTTAATGGAATTGTTTTCGTTTTGCTCAGATGGATGCGAGCTTTTATAAAATTATATATTCAAAAATATACAAATATTTTAAAGAAACTAGATGAGACAGAAACAAAAAAGAGTTAGTTTTAAATTCTGAGACAATAATTAAATCTTTCCTTCATTGCACATATTATTATGATAAGATTATGCTTATATATATTTTAATATCAGACGTAACAATCGGATGGTTACAGATAGTAATGCCATTTACAGTAGATATATTATAATATAATATAGAGTACCTATATTATACAGGTTGTAAATTTCATCGTAATATTACCGTTTACCAGTGATACAGTACGTCATCGTCAAGTTAAAAAAATATTTATACTTTGTTTATAACAATTTTTTTACTTGAACAAAAACTTAAAAATCCAAGTAATGTTGTTAAAGTAAAAAAAAATGTTATAAACAAAGTATAAATATTTTTTTAACTTTTATGGCACGATCTTGTTAAGTATGTATGTAAAAAAGACTCTGCGAAGCGAAATTTTTTTACGACCATTATTAACAATTGTTTAACATGTTGAAAAATTAACTTTAAGTAAAATTTCCAACGGGAATAAATTATTTATAGTGTTCAGAACACACCATATTTTTTTCAAATTTAAAAAATAAATAAATTTATTATTTAATTGCAGAACAAAATAAATACAAACATAATTTTTAAACAATAAGACATGCACAATAGGCGGCCTTATCGCTAAAAAGAAATGTGTAGAGTACTTACCAAAGTAGCAGTAATCATGTTATCCGTAAGAGCGAGCGTTAATATGGTGACAAACAAGATGGATCTCTCCGTGAACAGCATGAAGCCCATGAAAGAACTCCTGATGCAGAGGGACTTCCTCAGGGCTTTCATCTCGAAGGCACGGGCCGCCTTCACCACCGCTTGGAATGGCTTCTCCCAAGCATACATTTTTATTACCTGTTGTAAAAAGTATAAATGCCTTGTTTAATTTGTGACACGAAACCCAGTTTTAGAAGTGTCAGAAAAACCTTATTGGTAGGATTAAGCCCACACGTGTAACATTGTGCTATATTTCGCCAGGTTTTACATTTTAACAGACATACTCTATTTAGGGTATATATTTCTTTTCGGCATTGAATGTCCTAAATGTTATTCTTTAATTTTACTTGAATCAACATTCTTGTTAGATGTTGGTTCTGTAATGTGTTATTCTTATTACACTCGGTAATGTTGGCGCTTTACTTGGCGTATTTGAGTAAATGTTCATGACAGAGAGAGAGAGAGAATAAGGTAAATTAAATATAAATAAACATAAGAGTGGTTCTGCTTCGACAATTAAATACAAATATTTGGCCATGCATCGGCTATATACCTACGCCAAGTGAAGTAGGAGCATAAAAGCCGCGTACAACAAGGACGATCTACAATAAAATGACTTGACAGATGTTGTGCAAACAATCAAGAATTGAAAATTAATTTATGTCTGCTGGCAACATAATAAGAAACTTTTTAATTTATGACTTTTCAAGCAAGCAAAGATTATGATTGGTTAAAAATTTCGTAGATTTTAAAATTGGGTTGTTTTGATTGGTTAATTTGAAATTGGTTTGCCATACAAAGAAGGCATACAAGGCACAGTGGCGGTGCTATTAATTTGTATTGCTTTTACTTAGTAGTCGATTGCGTTTGATAAAGTTTTCGTTTAATCAAACTGCTTTAAATTTGGTTCATTCGTTTTGGCATTCAAAAAGTTAAACTTTTTAAATGCCAAAGTACCACAAAATTTTATTGAAAACAACTTATCGCTATGCCTTAATTTTAGTTATTACTTCAAAGTTTTTTTATAAACTTGTGTAAACTAAGTTCCTTTCACAAAACGGTTTTATTTCAATAAATGTTTTTTTTTAACTTTGAAATGCATTTTTTTCTTTAGGAAAAAATGTTTAAATGAAACATGGTTTATCTTATTTACGTATAAGCTGCAATCTGCAATCGACTGCGAAGCCAATGTAATGTAAACAAAGCCAATCGATATGTAATAAGAGCATTGCAAATCTGTGGAGGTAGTCGACTTGTCGCCTGAATAGAATTGGTTTCTATTCCCTTTTGTGTATGTTGTGCCCGTTTTTAGGGTTCCGTAGCCGAACTATATTATAGATTCGTCATGTCTGTCCGTCCGTCCGTATGTCACAGCCACTTTTTTCCGTAATTATAAGAGCTATACTGTGGAAACCTGGTAAGTAGATGTATTCGGTGAACCACATTGAAAAATGATATTGAGGTTTCTAATATATTTTTTTTTCTAAACTGAATAGTTTGCGCGAGGGCCGCTTCCAAAGTGGAAAAATGTCCCCCTCCCCCCCTCGTAACTTCTAAAATAAGGGAATGATAAATGTAAAAATAATATAAATGATGTAGGTACATTACCATGCAAACTTCCACCAAAAATTGGTTTGAACGAGATCTAATAATTAGTTTTTTTTAATACGTTATAAATCGTAAACCGCATTTTACCTTTCATTTAATCAACTCCAATATAATAAAGAATAAAGAAAAAAAAATTATTTAGATGTATAGTGGTCCGGAACTCTACGTGCGCGAGTCCGACTCGCACATGGCCGGTTTTTTTAAGATGACTACAGAAGTTTGATGATTTTTCAACTGTTTCTTATTATAACTTGCTAAACATAGATAAATGCTATAAAAATAAACAATTAGGAGTAAAAAAGGGACTTGATAAGAGAAGAAACTTCGTCAACCCGAGGCGAAAACTTAGTATTTGATGACGCTTTACTATACTACGCTACCTTCATATTGTATATTTCAACTTTCTACCTATTTTTAGTATAAACTGATAAATGCCAATCGATACATACTAGTAATTGCATAATTTTGAACATAATTATATTTCCGAGTGTTATTTTGTGCGTAACCTTGAGTGTTCTCATGTTTATTGTACTTCACACAATATTTGTTACACTTGCACGTGTATAAATAAACAGTTATCAACACATAACTGCCTATAGAGACAGGAGCTTTCGAGCGTTAAGAATCTACAGATGAATATTTTCTAAGAACCTACAAATATTGCATGTATCGCATCGCAAATCCTTGCGATGCTTTCCTTCTACCTTTAGGGCTTGTACACAAAACTGCGATCTGGCGCGACGCATCGCAAGATTTTGCGAATTGATTCGCATAAATTCGCATCGTCAATTCCCTACATTCAGTTCGGTCACTCTTGCCGCATGAAATCGCATTGCAGTAATTTGCGGCTTAGTTTTTTGCATTGCGAATTCGCATCGCACCGATTCGCAGTTATGTGTACAAGCCCTTAACACCAAAGATTGCGTGGACAGAAATTCTCGCCTTTGCCGCGCCATTGTGAAAGCAACTTTATGCTAAAAATATACGAAAAATCTTACCTGTATACCATTTATGATTTCAGTCATCAACTTAATTCGACTGTCAGTCCTTTGAGCTGTTTGACGTCTAACCACAGCGGTTAGCTTTGTTAAACCAGCTGGAAATAACAA
This sequence comes from Hypena proboscidalis, assembly GCA_905147285.1. Classification (NCBI taxonomy): domain Eukaryota; kingdom Metazoa; phylum Arthropoda; class Insecta; order Lepidoptera; family Erebidae; genus Hypena; species Hypena proboscidalis. The sequence goes on along the minus strand of LR990128.1, from coordinate 12,564,996 downwards.
AGACGCATGTTTAAAAAAAAGTTAAGATTTTGATTCACATAATAAATATTGCTTAAACTAACCTCGTATCTACATATTTATTCATAAATTCTACCTAAAGTAAGGATGCAACACATGGGCATTTGTTAAAACCATAGATTCTTCCATAATATATGTTTTTAATAAATGCTCTTATGTTTTATACACCCCATATAAACCTTAATATTTAACAAACTTGAGGCTGAGTACAAACAGGATCTTACCTTGTAACGGCAGAATGAGCAGTACTACACTAAAAAGTCCCACAAAAGGTGCGTATCCAGCCGTTTCGTATAGAATAAAGAGTACCACGGCAGCTTGCAACGGCGCCATCCACAAGTAATGCAAGAACATGAAGGCGTAGTCTAATCTCGCTATGTCGTTTGACAGCAAGTTCACCAGCTTCCCGCCTGCCATCTCTCCGATTGATACTTGACTCATGCGGAGCAACTGTTGATGAAGATACAATTTTTATTGCTATCAAGTATGCAAATGTCGTTTTCACCACACCAGCACGAAAAAAGTCGTTTGCTTGCCAGAATTCAGTGAGTAAAAAGCGTTTTTACTCACTAGTGAGGCAAAGTAATTCAAATTTTGAAACACAAAATCCTTCCAATGAATAGACGCTGTAAAACAAAATAAAGCAACCGCCATGTAGGTAATAAACATTGTTTTAATTATTTTAAATTATATACCTAAATACACGCTTATTTAGTATTTTAATGTTTTTATATTCGTGATTAACCATTGAAATAACTAAAATCAGGAACTTAATATTAGACTCCACTTCTAGAACTTCTCCACTAGAACTTCCGGAAGCATTCACAAAGGGTACTATAATTTATTTTCAGTTTATGTTTAATTGTTGACTGGAACTTTTTAACAAAAAAAAATGGGAATCCAGTGATAAAGAATTTTGTGGAACTCCAGAAGAGTTGATAAACTAGCTTCTAACACAGAAGTTTGCTTTTTACCAGAAAAATCACGTGAGAAGTACTTGAAAGCATATTATTTATCCAAAGTTGAGCAATCGAGCACGAGTTTATTTAAATCTTTATATTTTGTCACTGAAAGAGGTGAAAAGTTTTTTTTTTTTTTTTTATTTTTTTTTTTTTTAGTTATGTGTATACTAGTGAGAAAATTTAAATTTCCAGTTTGTCACCTTCGTTTGCGAAGTAGTCTTTATTAGGATCACTTGCTACGCTCGTGATTTAATTCAAGAGTATTTTGCAAGCTCAGGATTTAAAATTGGCACTCACAACAGAAATATAAACTTTTTTTGCCTTGTACCATAAATAACTATTGTGAAACACAGAAGGAATCATCTCTCCTTTATCAAGTCGCGAATAACGGGTTATTTCATAAGCAGTAGGGACTTTCTTAATGTCATAGTATCTGTTCTTCCTAGATTTCACGATGCTTATCTTATTTATCATTCGGTTGGGAGAATCTTTTAAGTAGTTCCTATTTGATTTAACAGTATGCCTGTACAGTGTGAACCCTGTACATTTACATTTTGCTGACGCTGCAGCCTATCGGGCGCACGTCGTTTACTCAATCATAATAAAACTGACTCAGTGCGAACTGTGCAACCGTACAGGTAACATAAAGAGAGTTGATTAGTCACCCTTTACTTGTATCGTAATAATTATCAATACACGTGATTATTTAGTGCAAGCAGTGTTTACTTCTTCTCTCCGCACTCGCAACCCAAGTGTAGGACACCCTACGATGCCCATAACGATAAAAAATCGCAGAAGATCGGATTCTTTGATGCAGCAACACATCCGATAGTATTTCATGTGCTAGAACTAATCACTACCTTTCTCTTCTTTTCACCATAACCCTAAAATATACCAACTTCATAAAGTTTTGCAAAATTTTACTATTTTACAGAATATTTCTCTCACCTTTCTGTACAGCAGCGAAGAGCACGCCACTTTGACCTTCATACTGAATCGAGTGACGAACAAGGAGTAATGATGCTGACACATCATGCTGCCGAAGTTGATACTCAATATAGCAAAGGCGTACATCCCGGCCTCGAACTGTGAGACCTCGCTGTCTACTGCCCAGTAGCTAAGGAGCCGGGAGAAGAGAATTGGCTGGGTTGTCCTGTAACACACGGTCATGTTTTTTATGGCGGACAGCCACGCGGTTGACCACGATCTCACCTGATGGTAAGTGATGATGCAGTCTACGGTGGAGCATGCTTACCTTCTAGATACCTATTTTCTCTTGCTATAAAGATACCGAAATTGAAACATAGACTCGGGCAGTGCCAAAAGCTATACAAACATTTTCTATCTTTAAAGATTACAGGTAAATAATATAATTATTTATAAACTGATTAAACATCACAATCAATATACTAATACGCAGTAAAATAAAGTAAGTATATATAACTTTACAAGGGATCTAAATATAAGTTTTATTTAACCCACTGTTGCAGGTAAAGTACATCTTTTAGTCGCCAGGTTATTGCAAATTTACGGAACTGGCTATCCTCGAATGAACTGATTACCTTTTAAAGAATATTGATTTACTATTTAACAAAAAAACGGAAACATATATTTGAATTAAACCATTGTGCATCCCAATATTTGTTTTTAAACCCCGTGGTTTAACACAAACATACCCACGCGATCAGAATACGGGGTATACCTATGTCTGTCTGCCTTATATTGTATAGTAGTTACAGCGACTACGTCTACCATAGTTGTCACAGGTAACGGAGACCTCACAAACGTCTGCATTGCCAGTGTGTTATAATTGATAATTTTACACTTCAGTCAAAACATGAATATTTGATTACGTAACCAAAAAAACAATTCTGCATTTATCGAGAGGTTTATTTGCGAGTTTACTGAAAAGGGTCTCAGAATCATTCGAAATCACTAGTAAGCGGCTCCGTCACGATGTCATTAACACCCTGTGTCCCTGTATAGTTTTTTTTGTATTAGTCGAGCACAGTTCAGCAATCAGTTAAAAAGTCAAGCTGATCAGTCGTTATTTCCCTATTAAATTACTTCCCAGCCCGATCATATGTTGTGTGTTGTATAAACTGCAACTGTTTTGATATTAGACCCGAATATTGGTGTCAGATTCTTTTGTGTCGTATTGCTGTGACTTAATTACCTCAATATGGCTATCATTAGGATATAGATACCGCCGGGCATGAAAGACAGCCAGTACGCCCTCCGCAGCGCCTTCCATAGTGACGGCTCGCGGTTGTTCTTGGCTGCTCTTTCTAATTCGTCAAACCAATATCTGAAACAGAAAGACAGCTATAAAATTAACAATATTAAGATTTGTTACCTGACCTCTTAGTGGGTAAACAATACTGCATGTACTACAAAACATCCCATCTTACTAATATTATAAATGTGAACGTTTTTGAAGTTGTATGTGTGTGGATGTATGGATGTTTAATGGGTACTCTTTCACGCAAAAACTACTCGTTAGATTTTGATGAAATTATATGTAGATTTTCTTATAGGTAATACTATTTAACCGCGCATGCGGAAGCTACTAAATAAACTGATAAAACTCGAATTATGTCAGCCTAGCTAGTTTACATTGTGTTGTCCAACTATAATCTTTAACTCTGATTTATTTTTAATCGTTTTTTTTAACTATTAAAAAAATATACTATAAAGGCATAGTAAAATTTAATCAATTGTCAAATTTGTCAAAAAAAGTATTAAATTGGCCAAAGAGATTAAGCTAATAGAGGCATGAATAATAAATATAAACTGCTATAAAACCGATTGTTTCGAATTCTAAGGCCCGTCATTGAAAACTTACGAAAAAAAACATTATTTTTAGTGTACATTTCAACTAGTTTCCCTTTTGTTGAAGAAAATATTATTATCTAATTTCATTCTTCTTTATATTCGCATTCGGTTAATAAAAACAACAGATATGCTCGTACCTACTTACATTTCATATGGTCACCATACTGATAAAATTAAGGTCACTTAAAATATAACGCATTTGATTGATATTAATAACAAGGAGCATATAGTAGTTTTAGTCCAAGAGCTAGTGAACCCTGGGAGTAACGGTCTCCCTGTAAGGTTAGAAATTTGTATACTTACGATTTATGGCATGCTAAGAGCAATAGCCATGACCTGGCAGGCGTCAGCCCTGCACGTCATCAGCCTCTTTATTTTTTGGACTGTTAAGTAAATTGAGTTTCAAATGATGTACAATAAATAATGTTTATTTATTGTACATCTTAAAAAAAAATTGACAGGCGATTACAATAAGCAGAAGTATATGACAGATCAATGAGAAAACGCACAGTTGATGAGGTAAAATAAACTTTATCCTGTATACTTTAAAATTTTATATATTTTCAAGTAAACGTCTCATAGTCTACTCGATAAGTTGAAAATGGTACAAAATAGAGATACTGGTCTTAAAATTATGTGCGATACCTCATTGGATTCGGAATGACGCCTAGAAAAATGTGCCAAAAGAGTGTATTAGCACATAAAAAATTGCAAAAGTTATAAACAATTAAAGATGAAAAAAAAATGGCATTTTGTTTTTGCCAATATTTCATTAACGATTAATATTTAAGAAATTTCAAAATCAGATTCTGAAAGAAGAGGAAATTTCCAACAAAAAAGTCATAACTCCCGGAACTCTATCTCCATTATTTATAATTTTAATTTAACGCTGAAAATAGGTCTGCGCGCGACATTTTTAGGTTGCACGCGTGGCGTCAAAAGCGAGTACGGCACATGAATTAATTTATTTAAGGTATTGAATATATTTCTTTTAATTTGAAAAAATTATGGTATGTTTTGAATACTATAAATAATTTATTCCCGTTGGAAATTCTACTTAAAGTTAATTTTTCAACAAGTTAAACAATTATTAACTAACGAAATTTTCTCGAACTACTTGTCTTAATTGTAAGTGAAAAAAAATGATTAAATAATGGTCGTAAAAAAATTTCGCTTCGTAGAGCCTTTCTTACATACATAATAAACAAGATCGTGCCATAAAAGTTAAAAAAATATTTATACTTCGTTTCTAGCAATTTTTCTACTTTAACAAAAACTTAAAAATCCTAGTAATGTCGTTGAAGTAAAAAAAAACGAAGTACTTAATAAATTGCTAAAAGGTGCTTGGTGATGTAATTATCAGGACTCGAACCAATAACCTTTTGATCGCAAGTCCGAAGTCTAACTTATCCAAAGAGCACTTAATCAATATGGAGAGGCAAGTAAAGCAAATATCTATGCAAACAGGTCTTCCAAAACTCGCGAAGGAGCGGCGAGGCTGATTGTTCTGTGCATCAATGATTTGACAACTAGTTTTATATACCGTGCAAGAGCGGCGCTCCTCCACATTTGTTCTATTAAATGTGTTAAATCTTATATTAGGTATATGTGAATATAAATACAAATATTATATATATTTATATATTTTTGTTTAATTGTTAAAATTGTAATATTTATTATTTATCTGTGCGATTAATTAAGCCGCCGAGTGTAATTTTATTATTAGAAACTTTGTTGGTGACAGTGTTAATTATACATAATTAACACTGTCACCAACAAAGTTTTGGTAATTGTTCTTAATTATAATACTGTTTGTTTCTTGTACCACAATAAATAAATAAATAAATTTGGCAGCGGGGGACGCCTCTCAATTAGTACTCCTTTTAGTTTAATTGTTTAAGTATTTATCGCACCTCATTAAAACTAAAATTTGCCTGTCATTCTCACTATCCATGAAAGATATACACCGATATTGATATAATGTAGATATAAATTATTATCACATTTTTATTGATTTACTACATAAAACTGTATCGGTATTAAATTACTCATAAAAGTGATCGCGTATATTGGCGTATATAATGTCATAGCAATATTTTAAAGAGGAAAGATTGTTTTATTAGTTTGTTTGTACCGAATAGACTTCGAAACTACTAGACCGACTTGATAAAAATTGGCGTGCTGAGAGCAGAAAGAACATATTAAGCTTCTTTTCATCGACGCACCACCACAACTATTTTCGGGAAGACAAATAAAGACGAATCATAGACAAAGGTTAGTGCAGTAAGTTTGAACAATGCTTCGGCTTTGCACTCCCACGGTCTTCTCTCCTCGAATATATTTTATTGACTGTGAAGTGTGAAACAAGCCGTTGTTAGGTATAACTTTTGTAAAATATATTGCTAACAAGCATGCAGTTTATCGAGTTGATGTACCTTTACCTATTGCAAATGCGTCGCTACACGTTGACTTGGACATGATTTCAGAACCCCGCTCTTCCCCGAATTTCATTGTTTACTATTTATGGATGTCAAAAACGTATGGGTGCGTTCCATGTTTTACATTTAAAATAATGTAATTATTAATTTTAAATATGCGTTTGCTTATTTATGTTATGCTTTATTGTTATAATACGTGTAGTTGTTTCTTATTTATGTAGTTAAATTTAGTAGTTAAAAATCTATTTTGTTTGTTTGTGACACAAAATATTATAATATGTAACTTTTTTCTGTTGTCACGGGCGCATCAGAATTATCAGCCGCGCTGCTGTGCTTTAAGCGCTTCAGTATTATTGTGCTGAGATGCATATACCATTTCCAGCATTTTAAATAATATTTTATGTTTTTTTTTAGTTTTAGACGTTTTGCAAATAATCCAGAATATTTTTTTTCTTTTTTTCTACACCATAGAACTACGAAGTTAGCTATAAAGAACAGCTATTCTAGTAAAGAGCCTAAGAAATAAATACATTATTCATTATTATATAATTGGCTACTTGACACATGTTACAAAAAAATATGAAATATGTTAAATACACTAATAGCAATAAAATAAATGGTAAATATCTTATTTTTGCAAAAACTAATTTGGGATGTTTTATCTGTGGTTCACTATAGTTCGCACGCCGAATGATGATCCCTATGACGTTTCAACTGACAGTTGTAATAATTATGCGAAACAATTTCGATAAAATAGATACTGTTTTTTAGGCAAATTTCATGTCATTCAGCCAGGTCATTCAACATAATAAGCAATATTTATTTATTTTGCTAAAAAGATTACGCGCATTGATGGGCATAAAACACTAGATAAAAAAGTAACAGCCTTATTATATTTTATTTTACTATACTTTAATTTTTATTCAAATTGCATAATTTAAAGAGTTTAGAATTCTTTTTTCAAGAAGCTTGCGCTCAAGTGACAGCTGACGATTGGCGAAAAGTGGTCGAAAGAACGAAGAAAATTTGCTTACAAGACTGGGATCGAGATGTACAATACGACAATATCATTGACCAACCGTTAATAATAAACGTCACGGATAGCTTCAGTTCAGACTCAGATTTTGAAGATCCGCTTGACCCTGTATCAGATTCAGATTGATATAAATAAAATACAAACTCAAAGCATTTGTTTGATTTTTCCAACAAATTATCGATATTTTGTTTATCGATGTGTCCCTTCTTAGTCGATAACAGCTTGACGACGTAACTTTTGCAGCACGTACCATGTACATTTGCATTGAGTTTTTTTCCATTATTTCCGAACATTACGTAATAATTTCTTAATAAATTTCGCATCGTTCCATGACTCGTCGAGGTCCGAGTGATGCGTGCTGCGCGCGATGTTTACCGAACATGCCCGAATACGCGTACCGAGACATGGTGCCATGGTGCAATGGTTAAAACTCTCTCGTGATGTGTACTGTTACATGTCGCAACCGCGAAGCGCTACCCGAGTTTCATTACACGCATTACTTACCCAACTCTACTACTTATCTAATTGTTTGAATCTTAAGTACATTTAATAAAAATGAAATGGAAAATTTGTTTATCACTTGAAGATTGCAGTAAATATGTTTGCAAAAGAAACCGACTTCAATTACAAAAAAAAAAAAGAAATGCATAAGTAATATTCATCGTCTCTCCTCATCTGTGTATAACTTGAAATAAAACAGTAAACGGCCTAAAGGTGTCTACAGTCTGTCTATATTAAAATAATTATGCTCGTAGGTACTCCTAACCATTGCGGCGTTGTGTTTTCTAGCATCAGCTTAGCATCATGAAATGCTGACTGCTAGATGCATATAGCTTTAGGTAATATACGAAAAACAATATAGAAGCCTTTAAAATTTTAGGATTGCCTCCGATTTCTCTAGGATCCCATCATCAGATCGTGACCTGATGAGCATGAGGCCACATGACAAGTATAGTCTTTTAAACGAAAAAAATAATTGCTTAAAGCTCCAGCCGTCTTCGAGAAATCGCCGAACAAACATAAAAAAAAACTATTGGAATTAAGAACCTCCTCCTTTTTCGTTTGAAGTCGGTTAAAAATATCACTAAATTCTTACCTTTCAAAATATTTGCCTTGTCTGTCAGAATTGTAAAGCTTACTAGGAACGACGAGATCTTTTTCCTCTACATTTCTCTTGTTTCCGTTAATGAGCACAGGACACATCCACCAGATGAAAATTCGAGATAATATATTAGGTTTTTTTCTTTTCTTCTCTTTGTCGACCTTAGCTGTCCCATTTTGAATGTTTTTATTTGTATCGTACATAGTTTGTGACTATTTTTAAATAAGTTTTGTTTATACACTTTTTCACTGGTCCACTGCTGTCTTGCTTCACATTTATTAGTCAAACTTTGTTAGAATAAGTAAGAAGCTTGAGGAAGACTGAACGTTCGCAAATAGTTGCAAAACAAATACATGTAAATTACAATGTCGCGGTTCGGTGTACAGTCGTGAGCCATATAACGATAATTTATCGTCAAGATACAACCGCACAGGTACAGTAAACGCTCAGAAGTCCATAGGCACGCTAAGGATTACATTGCTATGAACGGTACGAGCCCGATACAGCCAGTACACACACTAACGAAGTCGCTTCCGTGTTTAGCAGTTTATAAGATAACACACACTAATGAAATGTTGTCGCATTCGTACTAAACGCGTCACAGTGGCGACCGGTTCTTTGAATTCGCATCTATCTATCATGAGCAGGTAGCTATATCGGGTAAACATTGGGATCACTATCAACTAAATCTGAGTTTGAAGCTTAGTTGATTTGTGGTTGTATTTTGTTTTTACGAAATCATAATAATATTTGTAACATTTTAAGCACTAACTTGTTAGGTATTCATGCTTAAATTGCGATACAATACATGTATACAATACATAAATAATTACATATTAATATAATAACTAATAAGTTAAATATGTTATTATTATTTAACTATTTACGTAATTTTTTATTTTTATTTTCATTTTTGTAAGGTAGAAATAAAAAAAGTCACGCTGAATGATGATAACAATGTTTATTCGTTTTATTTATTTATACAATTAATAAACTTTTAAGAGCATTGTGACGTCACATTCCTACCTAAATTAAAAAAAGTGCCCTTGTAACCGTTTATAAGATTTTTGATTAATATAATAACTAATAAATTAAATATGTTATTATTATTAAACTACTTACGTTTTTTTTTATTGTCATTGTTGTAAGGTAGAAATAAAAAAGTTATGTTGAATGATGGTAAAAATGTTTATTCGTTTTATTTATTTATACAATTAATACATTTTAAAGAGAATTGTGACGTCACATTCCTACCTAAATAAAAAAGTTCCCTTGTAACCGTTTATAAGATTTTTTATTGTAACCCACTTAGTCAATTCATAACATTGATAATACCTACAAATATTACTAAATTGATTCACAATGACAACAAGGACAGGATGTTCTAATAAGCTAGCTAGATAAGCTTTCGAAGTCCGTACCAGATATAGCAGCTTCAAACTTTTCGTCAAGGGTATTTCTGACATCACTTCCACGTACAAGCCTCGAGAATGCTAGTTTTGCCGGCACCTTGTGTTCTGCTCTGCGCGGAGGCCTAATATTAAGCCTAATCTTGCATCTTATAAGACGATGGTCTGTCCACCCCTGAGCACCGCGCATCGCCCTCGTAATCATGACATCTTTTAGATCTTGTCTTCGGACCATGATGTAATCGAGAAGATGCCAGTGCTTTGAACGGGGATGCATCCAAGATGTTTTATATTTATCAGCTAGCCGGAAAAACGTATTGGTAATGCTAAGTTGAAATTCAGCGCATATAGTGAGTAAATCTTGGCCATTAGAGTTACATTTTCCAATGCCATGTCTTCCAACTTGCACATTTCTCCAGGCCATGTGATCTGTGCCAACGCGCGCATTGAAGTCACCGAGCAGAATAATCTTCTCACATTTGGGGATGCTGTGTAACACCTCACGAAGCTGGTCGTAGAAATTATGCTTATCCGCGTCAAAGCAGGTCATAGTGGGTGCATACACACTCACGAGGTGAATAAACTTTTTAGAAGCCGTGTGAAGTCGAAGCGTGATTATCCTGTCGCTTAAACCTTTTGGGGGTTCCGCCAAGGTGCGGGCGAGATTGTTAGTAATCGCAAACCCAACTCCACTCCCAGCGCGTTCTGATGAAGGTTTTCCGGACTAATAGTAGGTGTAACCACCCAAGACCTCACAAAGTTCGCCAGATTCTGCCAGATGTGTCTCACTGATCGCGGCAATGTCAAAGTTGTATCGGGCAAGCTCGCGGGCTATTAGCGCTGTCTTGCGCTCTGGACATGAATTGTTGTCGCTATCCAAAAGGGTTCTTACATTCCATGCTGCGATGTTTATTGTTTTTTTGAATATATTTATGTTCTTTCGACCGCGTTAAGTTAGTGACCAAATGGTCGCGGTTTACCATCTGGGCGAACGTGAGATGGGCTGTGTTTAGGCCACCTTTTCTAGGCCCCTCCCCGGATTGAGGAAAGCAGTGCTATCCCTAAATAGGGCTGCTTTGTCATTGGGCGAGCTGCCGAATCAGTCCTCCCATCTCGCTTGAGTCCTGAAACGACCATCACCGTCCCCTTTTTGACCCGTGGAACACCAAAGTGGTTCACCTAGGTGTTCCACGATTAATTTTCTGGACCCTTGGTTCACCTAGGTGTTCCACGATTAATTTTCTGGACCCTTGGTTCACCTAGGTGTTCCACGATTAATTTTCTGGACCCTTGGTTCACCCTAATGAGTGAACCATGGGTATTGATATAAAATAAGTACCTGTAGTTCACCTGATTGGTGAACCAAGAATGATTATATAAAATAATGTACCCATGGTTCACCTAACTGGGAAACCTCTGGAAATTATGTTAAATATTGTTCTTTCAAGAACAAGTAAGAAAAAATAACAAACGCTTTATTATTGTATCAATTTAATTCCAAATTTAACAAAAAAGAAGAAATAACTGAACATTGTCCCAAACGCCATATTTGCTAAATTAATTACGTAGCTTTTCTAATGCACTCTCTATGGTAATTTCCTTATTAACTAATTGCATTTGTATATCAAAAGATATAGTTATCGTTTTCGATTAATATTTTTCTTTTTTTACATGGCATTTTATCAGCATGCACTACTGAAACAGTTTTTTCTAAAAAATTTAATAATCTTAGTAAAGTCACCGTATTTTTGTTTAATGCACGGTTTAATTTAGCATTGAATCCCTCGGTGACATTATTGGTGCGGTGGGTTTGTCCAAATACACTTAATATTTTAGTACCATTATTTTTAAACCAGAAATGATTTACATAATTTATAAATTTTGACATTGACACATTGTACTGGTCACATTCAGAAACTATATATTTCCAGCCATCTAAAATAAATTCTTCCGGTAGCAATGGTAGAACTGCCGTCAAAGCAACAATTCGCCTCTGTGCTTTTGACTTAAGATTCCAGAGTTTGATCTTTTTCCATTTATGGAATTTGACCAATGATAATAACAGCCTATAATCTTCACACATGGAAACATAGATGTTATTGCATTTAAAGCTCCAACTTCAAAGTCTACATGAAATTGCTGAGGATTCCATTCAGGTAACTGGCTTTTAATTAAGTTGAATAAAATAAAATAGGTATTTTCTTTTTTATCTGGTAATAGTGCAAAGATAAGGGGTATTACCTTTGTAGCAGTAACGGTACTTCCCACTTCACCATAAATAGCATAAAGTTGGTAGAAAGGCTTGGGACAGCTTTTAAAAGTGCCATCAGCAAAAAAACTCTTTTGTAGAACCAATCAATGTTTTTGCTTTTTGTGAACAAAAAACAAGAATGCAGGAATTGTCGTTGTAGTACTTAGCTAAAAGGAAACTAGAAAATTTGGTTGGCACTTCCACTTCCATAAAGCTTTTAAATACAGTTTTCATTACTCCTTCTGCTCTGTTCCTAGCATTGTACAAACAGTGTTTGACGCTATCCAAATTGGGCACATTTGTTACAAAATCCAACCCTGAATTCTTAATCTTTGTAACTGTTTCTTCATAAAGTCTTGGAATAGGTAAGTCTGAATGTATTACGTTCTCCTTCAAAGATGCAATTTCCACATCTATTAAATTTTTATTATAATCCTGTGCACAATTATGTTGCTTTATTTTATATATTTCATTCCCCTGTAATACAAGTAAAAAGAATATAATAAAATAAGATGGTGAAGTAACAAGTAACAGTACAACTGTATTCTAAAATAAAATAAAATACATGCAGTAAATAAAATAAAACCAAAAACTTACTTTAATGACAATATTTCCTTGACATTTTTTTTTGTACAATGAACACCTCCACATTTGTGACCCATTTTTATAATCCTCAAGCTTATAATATTGACTACCAGCATGTAACATTACACATCCTCCCTTTCTATTAAGAAAAATAAGTTTTTCTTTTTGTTCGGCAGACATACTTAGACATGCAGGATAGGATGCAGGATGACAATGAAACCCGATAACGCTAAACTTGACATTATGAGGAAAAATAAATATTCTAAGTGGCCATTAATATTATTGAAAGAGGATGGTAGTTATACATAAATATCAAAATAAATTGTACAGCCAGGGCTACTTAGAAGTAATCCAATAGACTGTTATATTCAGAAGTACGGGGTACATATCTAGGTAGGTGAATCAGAGGTACAGAAAATTTATCGTAGAACACCTAGGTGAACCAAGGGTACAGAAAATTAATCGTGGAACACCTTTTTTTTTTTTTTTTTTTTTTTTTTTTTTTTTCGCGGGGAAATGCTTTTACGCATACCACCCCACCCGTGGGGGGACGGGCAGAGTGGCTATGTGGGACTCCCGTGCCTACGATGTTAAACGGCACAGAATACCCACTAAAACCCCGCGGTGTGCCCTCGTCGCCGAAAGATGGTGGTCGGCGAGCCCCGGATCGATATTATATCCACAGGGCTCGCCGCGGCGACCGTGCCCAGTTCGACCTCTGACCGGGCACCCGACTCTACTCAGTCCTACTCTCGTAGCGACGCCCCGGGCACACCCAGGGCGTCACTCCGTCGCGGAAGGCATCAGCGGGCGGCGGAAAGCCCCCTCCACCGCCCGCGGCCTCGCTTAGGGCGGCATTAGGCTCGCGGCGTACGCGCGCCTTCGCCGCCCAGCTCGCCGGCGGCGGAGCGGATCAGCCAGGAGTGAGTCCTCCCTGATCCGCTCCGCCGCCTCCTTCTGCGAGATGACGTCCTCACAGAAGGATGCGACCGCATCCCACGACCTCGCGCTGCTCATTGCCGCGACCACAGCCGGCAGCGAGAGGTCGTTCCCAATGACCGCGGTGAGATCCCGGCGCTGCACCTCCCAAGCAGGACACTGCTCGAGAGTGTGCTGCGCCGAGTCCTCACCGCAGTCGCAGTGGTGGCACATGGGGCTCGCCTCCCTCTTCAGCCTGTGCAGGTACTTCCCGAAGCAACCATGCCCGGTCAGCACCTGCACCAGCCTGAAGGAGAGAGTCCCATGCTGCCGCCCCGCCCACTCCTCGAGAATCGGCCGGAGCGCCTCCACGGTGCGAAAACCAGCACGTGGAGCCTCCAGCCGATTCCCCCACCGGACCATCAGCGTCCGGTGGGCCTCCTCCCGCCACGCACGCAGCTGCTCGGGCATGGGGACAGAACCCTCAGCCCGAGCAGCCGCCCTGCGCCTGTACACTTCGGCGAGCACTTCCGCATCCAAATCCCACGGGGGTGTTCCGGCCAACGCACACGCTGCGTCGGTCGACACCGTGCGGTATCCACGAATGGCCTTGACCGCCAGGACGCGCTGCGGTCTCCACAACCGCGCCCTGTTCCCGGCGGACAAGGCCTCCGCCCACACGGGTGCGCCGTACAGTGCCATTGACCGTACCACCCCCGCGTAAAGCCGTCGGCTGGCGACGCTGGCGCCACCCACGTTCGGCAAAAGCCGACCGAGAGCGGCAGCCACGCCTTCCAGCTTGGGCACCAAAATGCGGAAGTGCTCGTCGAAGCTCCACCGCTCGAAGCTCCACCGCAATCGTGGAACACCTAGGTGAACCAAGGGTACCGAAAATTAACCGTGGAACACCTAGGTGAACCACTTTGGTGTTCCACGGTTCAGAAAGGCACCGTCCAACCGCCTACGTGCAGAGAGCCAGCTAAAGACTAAGCTCACCAACTTGATCCTCACCACCAGTCTCCATCGCCGCAGGGCTTTTATTTTCAGAGTCCTTTATATTGCCAGGGGTCATCAGCGCGGGAATATATTATAGTGGGTAGATGCTTGCGCAGACACATACCCACTCTCTCGTCTCCTAAATCTTGTGACCGATGGATCGGGGGGTCCGATACGACCAGTCAGAGAGAGGAGATGCAGTGAAAGGCCGCATAACACTAAAGATCCAGATATGCGCCCTGTAGGCATATCACAGATGCCTTGCTACAACGCCACGATTGCCGGGTAATTTGCCGTACTGGCGGGGCCGCCTCTCGAGTCGCTGCAGACTTCAAGCACTATGTGGAGGATCTACCACTTCAGACTACACTATATGGCATATAGTTTTAGTCCCCCTTTACTGGGTTCAGCCCGCTGGTCGATACGGTTTACCAGGGTGGGCCACTGTGTGCTAAGCAGTTTCTTGGAGCCACCAGTAAAGAGATTTATGAAGCATCAGCAGCTTTATTCGACTAACGTCTACATGCAGACCGACCGGTAGTCAGGTGTAATATACGGGAAGATAGATCTTCTGCTATATGCTCCACTAACACCCCTAAGAGAGAGACCCACCCACCCCTGGAGATTAAGTACACTGATGTAAAGTTATCTACATTTATTTATTATCTCCTTGATTGATAAAGTAGCGCCTAAATCAAAGTAAATACGGATTAGTTAGACGAACTTGCGCCAAAGAGGAAGTCTTTTGTCTGTTGTAACAAGGTGATCTTGCTGTTCACCATTGTTCATTTACTTAATTTTATGTCTCCTATGCCCATATAAAATCATCGTTTTTCATTGCAAGATAATCTTATTCTAGTACCTACTTACATCAATAATTAAAATTACAAAGTGGGTATACTAATATTACCCAGAAGGGTGTGGCAGAGGTGTACAGCACCCTCATTTAATGGTTATGTATAGGTCCCTAAGGTTCCTCATCTTATCGCCATCCACCGGGCACAATACTAACTCCGTGCTGCTATTGTCACTTTGCTCGACCCGGGCATCGAACCCGAAACCTCCTGGTAAGAGTATACGCTAACGCTTAGTAGGTAAGTATATGAATTTCATAAATAATACTAAGTTAATTTGTATATTTTCATATAATAACAATGTCGATTTTTATTCAAACATATATAAAGGATCTAGTATTATAAACTAAACACCAAAAATAAATTAACTTATATTAATTGTATGCACCGGGCAAATCTTATAAACAGAGTCGCATGTACACTCCGATTTAATTATTCTTTTTTCTATATTATCTACCAACATTTTGACGTGGCAGATAGGCACTTTATCACACTTGCAAATCATCGATGACTTAACATTTTCTGTATCCATTGATGTTACACTTTGGGAATATTGCTCTGAATCGTCAACAGATTCATAGAAGTAAGCAGAATCTGTAAATTTGTCCGTACTCAGACTTTTGCCAGTTTTAAAGGTTCGAGAACCCCCAAAAATGTCATAAATACCTTCATTTTTGATAGGTATTCCTAAGTCACGCCAGTCCTTAACTGTGTTTGTGGTATTGTTAACAGCATCAGTTTCGTGCTTGGAAACTATCAGAACCACTTCGTCTCTATTTTGAATATCAGTCTCTACTCCACGCATATTTTTATAGTTTGTTAGTAGTTCAGAATAATCTGGTATTTTGTATGGTTCTAAACAATATATTTGATCAATAAATTTAGGGCTTACTTTATTTGTGAGCGCACTCTTAACATTTGATTCTTTATTATTGCAGCTAATGATCCTATTATTTGATTGTTCCCAATTTGCCCCAACGTCCTGTATTCCAGATGTTTTTGAAGTTAAATTGTCCCTCGATATGCCATTTTCTTTATAACCAGTAAAGGGTTGGTAAACATGTGCTATTTCATTATTTGTTTTTTGTTTATTTATAATATCATTTACATTACTTATTATGTCCACATTAGGTAAAGATTTAGATTTTATAACGGGTTTCAATGAGCTGCATTGTAATTTTGTTTCTTGTTTTGAGCTTAATCTGTCAAAAGTAGGATTTAAAATATCCGCATAAAGTTTTTCTAAAATTTCTTTATTTGGAAATAGCTGTAAAATATCATTATCAAACTTTTTAGGGTTATGACAACAATCACAATCATTATAAACTACGACTTCTGAAGTGTCCTTTATATTAACTGACTTAGTTACTGTCATCTGGTCATATTTGGTATCAAGCTGCAGAGCGTCACAGGATTTAGTTTCCATGCCTAAGCCTAGTGGTACTTGCAGTGATACATTTTGTTTAATAGAAATGGGTTGCGTTAAGTTTGGATTTGTTGGATATAATGGGATACTGTTAGATTCTGTTAAATCATCACAAGCTTTAGTTTTAGTTCTTAAATTGGTGGAAATTGCCACATTGTGTTTAAGAGCATTGTGGCATGTTAAAGATATAATCGAATTGTGGCTTGCATCACATTGAATGTTTGCAACATTTGTATCTTTTTCGGGTAGCTCTTCTTGATGAATTAACGATTGTTCTAAAACGGTATTTTTCTGTCCTTTCATTTTGTCATAATTTTTGCATTTACACATATTCTTTTTTAAACGTTGAAAATCTGTTTCAATTAAATTACACACCTTGTCTAAAATTTCAGGTAATATAACGTCTTTATTTTCTTTTAATGAAGGTAAGCATTGCAATCGTTTCATCTTTATCTTTAAATATTCCTGCAAAAGTCCGTAAGCTCTTTCCCAACTCCCAGTAGTAGCCAAAAATCCACGATCATTACTCATATCATTAGCACAATCGGAAATTACCTGTTTAACTTTTTTGAGCATAGATGAGAATATTTCTTTTTCTTCTGCAGGTGGCAAGCTAGAAGATTGACAGGAACACTTGCAAAGATTTTTTATCTTTTTTCTTAAATAGTCCTCTAATAGTTGAAAAGCATTGACTTCCAATTCCTTTGAATTGTCAATATTAGAGTGGCGGCAGCAAACACAATTTTCAAAACTATTAGAAACATATCTAAAACTTTGTGAATCAAGAGCAATATCTTTATGTTGTGAATTTTTAGTTTTTAGCTGTTTTTTAATTATATTGATCAAAAATGTTTTTAAATCTTCAATATTCGCATTACATTCGCAAACTTTTTTAGTCTCAGGTGGTTCTGTGCTTTCTGTAGCATAAAAATTTGGTTGATTAATTGATGGAATTGGGTCAATTCTAAGGTATCGTTGTTCTGTTTTATACTCCTTATAGTTTTGAGATAATTTTGTATTATTACCAGTATTATTCCAATCCTCTTTCAAGCTGTTCAACACATTATGCGAATCTGTGTCTGTAAGGGTTACTCCAAGAAATTTAATACAGTAGTCTAAATCTTTTTTACTGCCTTCATTCAGAAAAACATCTGTTTGATTTATTCCAGATACATTTAATTCTGGATGGTTTACAATTTTCTTTTTTGCTAATTTAAATTCATTTTCTTGTTCGTTAATAACTTTTGTACTTTTAGAGTTTGTCAACACATTAAAATTCTTTGTATTAAGATTCTTTGTATTTGTTGATTTGCCATAAAGGTGCTCATTTAAAACATTTATTTTGTTAAATTCATCATTCGACAATGGTGTATTTTCTACAAATTCAATATTTTTATGTAATTCATCTGTTGGCGAATCGAGACATCTGCTAGCACATTTATTCGTATAATTATTAAAAAGTTCCTGTTGTTTGTCTCTTTTAATTGAATCAATTGCATATTCATCAACGAGCTCTTTACTTTTATCTAAGCTTATAGCCGCCATATAAACTGAAGCCGTATTACCGGCTTGAGTAAAACTTATCATTTGATTATTATTAATTTCAGGCTTCTTTAGATTTTCATGAATTAAACTGCCTTTGCTTGATGTTTTGATGTCTTGCGCATGAGTGGAAAATACCACTTTTGAATCAATAAGAACTTTGTTTTTTCTGCTTTTAGGAGTTTTATTAGTTAAATTACTTTTGCTTAATGTATCTTTTGGATTTGCTAAATCAGATTTCCATTTAACTAATGTTTGTAATAAATTATCAATTGATGAATTAGATGGCATTTTCTGAAAACATTTGCATTGACTACCGCAGTTAAATTCTATGGAACACTTGCTACTTGTTAAATTATTTTCTGGATATAGCCAGTTTACGTTTATTGGTTTTGGTTGTGTGGCCCCATGTAGTATTTCTAGAGATGGATTCTGCATATAAGATTTGGCTTCGTTTTTAGCTTGAGACGCTTGTAAGGTTGATATAACATTTTGTGGTCCACATAAACATAAATTTACAGCATAGGATTGATGATACGTTTGTTTTTTTGGTTGCTTTGTAGGTTTGTCATTCAAAAAAGACTTCTTCGAGTAATTACTTCCCAGAGAAAGTTTCTTCTTATGTATCCCTGATTTGCTCGTTTTAGTTAGTTTGAGACTTGCGTTATGGGTTTGATTTATATCTTTAAAGGTTATAGTTTCTCTTCCATTCATTTTTGCTGTACTTATCGGACCGTCTCTTGTTACAAATTCGTCACTTTCTGGGACCTTGAAATAAATAAACACATAGAAACCAGCAATATTTTTTTTATTAAAAAAGCAATATTGTGGAAGCATAACACACTTACCGCAGCCTTTTTAACTATTCTTGCAATCTTTTTTTCCATTAATTTTAAATCGTCTTTTTTTAAAGACTCCTGCCAACAATGAAACAACGTTATTTGCAATATTTTCAAACTACTATTTAAGCCTACTAATATTCAATAAATGTAGCAGTTTGTTAAGATGTGCAGATGTGTATGGATGTGTAGTTCGGCTGCCCTAGATCAAAACCCAGTATGTGTTTTTTAACAAATTTTACAGGAGAGCGCAAAAACATAAATCGGGGTAGCCTAATAAAAGTATTTGTGTTAAACTGAAAAATTTATATTTAATGCAAAGAATACTAACCACTGAATACATATTACGAGAAATGTAATGATAATTATGTAAAATGCATGTTTTATACCCCTTACTAACTTTGAAAATGGACAATGTGAACTAATGTTCATGCTATAACCTGTTTCAAAACCTAGTATGAGCACTTACTGTGTTTTGATTTGGGGATTTTGCATATTCAGTCATGTGTTTTATTCAATGTTCCTAGTATGTGCCTTCATTATATTCAAAAGGTTTATAAAAAAGTATTATATTGGGATAATTTATTTAAAAAAAATTGAATTAACAAGCTGATATAAAATCAATTATTAAAACGGAATTATTTTAAAACTATTATTAAAAAGGAATGATTACAAAGCTTCGTTTAGCATTTTACCTCCACTTATTAAATCAACTGACGAATCATTTATTAGTAGATTTAACCAGAATGTCCTACGCGACTCAGGCATGAGTGGTACGAGTTTATTTTATAATTTCCTCCTTTTTTGTTGTTTTTAGCTCTCTTAGATTTTGATTAATAATATTTGGTAGGTTAGTAACACAAAATCTTTTCATAAGAAAGTCCAATTCAACGTATGTATCATCAAATCTGCAACTAATAAGTTATAAATGTGATTAACTTTCTGAGAAGTATATAAAAAAGGGGATTAAGTTCTTTCCAAACATTAAAGCCGCCGCCATCATGCAAAATTTTATAAAATACACTAAACAGTTACACACAGATCTTAGATCAAAGACTGACAAACATATACACACACCGGCCATAGATCAAAAACATGTATATCAACTAAGTACTGAATTTTAAAAATGTTAGAAATTAACCTTGTCTGATAAAACAGATTTCTTGATCCACGAACGAAATTTACCTCCACCACATTATTTAAAATAAAATCTTTCAAAGGGTCATCTGGATGAGCTGTTCTTTTCTTTCTTGGCCATTCATAATTGTTCTGGAGTTCTATAACTTTGATATTTTTTCTAGACTGCATTACTGTGTCTTTGAAATCTTGGAAATCATATATATTTCTCTGTTTTTTTATCTTTAGTTCAATATTTGCTTGAACGGAGTTTGCAGACATATGATTGTGCCCCTTTGTCAGATAACTAATTGTGATCGTCTCAATGCAATTTGATTGGTTATTTACTACCAAAGTCTTTACCTACTATAAGGCCTATCATAATAAATTATCCAATTTTTATTTTGGGGTGTACAATTATAAGCCCAAATATTGAAATGATGTACATCTCTTAGAGATTCAAAAAATGCGTAAATGGCATCCACAATATTGCTTGCATCTCGACCCGCCTTCATGCCAAAGCACACAAGCGGATAAATCTTTAGATAGATTATCTATCGGAGCAAAATATGTCAAATTAAATGTAACCAAACGACTTAAAAAAAAAGCGTCTTTAATGGCTGGCATTTCTGGCAGAATAATTACTTTCTGCAAATCCATAGAAAAGTATTTTGTTATGTTTGAATTTTGTATTGTCGAATCTATTCGTTATTTATTAATAGCTGATTAGAGTTTATATTTATGATTTCAAATCCGTCCTTTTCCATTTCAAATACCTAGTAAGCCGCATTCACCACTACCGAACCTAGTAAGTGCATGTGACTTACTAGGTTCAGTAGTGGGGAAAGTGGCTTACTAGGTTTTTGAAATGGTTATTAAAGGGTTTATAGAACACTTACTAGGTTTTGTGGTATCGATATAACTCTTATTTATAAGATATTAAAGTTGGTGTTTTTACAATTTGACGGAACATACTATGAAAGTTCGAAATATGCAAAAAAAGTGATTTTGAAAAAAATGTCCGTTACTAGGTTTTGATCTAGGGCAGCCGAGTTGTCTGTTACGCTTCCAAAATCTCTCGGATCAATGTGATGAAATTTTGCATCTTAGATGTAGCTTTCTTGTTTTTCTAGTCTTAATTTACATATAGTTTAACTTTTATTGACTTTCCACGCGGGAGCCGCATTTTTTTTGAAATAGTGTGTACTTAATATGCTTTTAAAAATAGCAATATATAAAAACGCAGCTCCCCACCACGGAGCGTGGGTAGAGGCTGCTTATATTTCTCCAGACCGTTAGCTACCTCCATAACATTTTTATAAAGATCGACACAGTCGTTAAGCTGTAAAAGTATAACAGATACACACAGTTACTCTCGTTTTAATAATATTAGTGGGGATACGGATTTATACTTTAAAAACTGTTAATTCTTACTTTTTTAAGGTCTTCAATCTGTAGCCTGAGCTGGGTAACGTCTCTTTGGGTACGTTTCCAGCAGATTGAATCGGGTGAAGACGTCCCGGTTTCATAGGATGAAACGCGAGGGCCTCCAAATGGTGTATCGACTTCCAATAGGCATGGAAATGTCACAGCTGTTTAAAATGTATAGATTTTAAGACAGGATTTTAAATACAAAAGAATAAATGTAAGCTAAGTCAAGTGTAAAGTTTAAGTTATAAAGTGTTAAAGCCAGTCCTATATCATACAAAAACACACCCCACCAGCGGTGCCGTGGCAAAGCGACCTGCCTATTCTGTTAGCGAGACGCCTTAGACTTACGTTTCGACATTTTACTGCATTCGCACGGTGGAGGTCCCGAAGTGACAATTTCCTTAGCCCGTTTTCTTAACTCTTCAGCTTTTTTCTCGTACAGTTGTTCCGCTAACTTCTCCGCAAGCTTAGTCGCGCGTTTTTCGAGCGCGCGCTTCTCCCAATCAGGCTTACTTGTGTCATCGTCTGGCCCCGCACTAAATTTACCAAAGTCAGCGCATGAAGCACCAACCCACTGCCGAAGATATTAAAATAAAGCATTAACAATATTCAGGTACCAATCATAAAAAAGCATACTGGAAAGCTATTTAACTTGGTATTTAAGCTTGTTTATACTACTGAAGAAAACTATGAACTGTAAATACCTTAGCATGGTATTTCTCAATAGAACTAGCAATAGCTATATCGAGCTCTCCAACCAGTAACTGTGAGAAGAAATTTCTTAAATTGGTCTTGACTACAGAATTTCGATCCCAATTGTGATTGTCTTCGAGGCATTTAAGCAATTGACAAGGCATTTCTCCGCCAGTAAAGCCCAACTCGGACTGCAGCCCGTTGAATAAGTCCGCCAACAATGTTGATATGAGAGTCGACTTTAATGATGTACAAGAACACGTCCCCTGTGAAACAATAATAATTTTAATTAACACACATATAAATATTAGGCGTCATTGAAATATTAAATCAAAGTTGGCCGGTTTAATCTTTTATCAGGTGGATATTTACCAACAATCTATTCTCCGGGGCACATGTGCACAATGCTGCAAGGGACGGCGTCCGTTTGGCCTCCACGGAAGCATCGACGGGTAGCTTGCACTTGCAATCGAAGACTTTCTCCTTCAACTCCTTTAGTTCATCCCTCTTCTGCTGCAGCTTATCCAATTGCAATTGTATTTTGCGATCACACTTTTCCTTACAACCATCTATATCTTCAATCATTCCCTTTTTATCTTGACGAAGTACAGCTAGCTAAAAATGAGCATACACAAGCCAGGTAAGAATTATGTATGTTTAAACTTTTGGATAAGGTTACTGCGCAATAGACTGGTTTAATCAACCTCAAATATAGCCATAATAATTAAATACCTCTTTCTTTATTCCCGTGTTAAAGGCATCTTCTTCGAGCAGTTGAGCCGACACCTGCTTGATTTGGTCACGCAGCCCGCCCAGCTCCGCATGCAGTGATCGCTCTGCCTCATATGACAATGCTCGCGCTGATTCTGATTCACTCTCCATAGACTGTAGTTTACGTCGTGCTTGTTCTTCTTTAAACTGAAGAAGAGAGGGTAAGTTTCCATTTGGATTTTATTCAATATTTGAACTTGAATGATAGGCAGTTTACAAGCCTAGTCTAGCCAAGCCAAACCTATTCATAGCAATAGTTTTAGTTTTATACTGACTTAGTCATATCTCATACACTATAATAATATGAATAATAGATTATAAATTAAGAACTGCATTACTTGAAGATCTCTGTCAAGCTGTGAAGTCTTGCAATACTGGTCAGCAAGCGCAGCTTCGCCTCGAGCATTTTCTTCCAGCAACTTGAGCCGTGTGCATGCACAGCTGCATACATCTTTCTCCATTATCGCCAACGTATTCCTTTCTTTTTCTGTAGCCTCAGCTATTACTTTCAAACTACTAGCTAACTTGTCACAAGTGCTTTTATCGTTTTGACGTTCTTCGAAGAGTTTTTGAATCTGGAGCAATCATGATTACGTTAATATTGTTGTAGTAAGAAGAGCCTTTTAAGGCTGCTGCTATGGATGCATTTGTCATAACCAATTGAATCGGGTTTGATCCCTGGGTCAGATAAAAGTGTTAATTAAGATTTTTTTGCCGTCAATTCATAGTAGCTGCATAGAATTTGCAATTGCATTGATGACAAAAAACTATAATTACATGTGAATGGAGTCTCCATCCCTAGAGTAAAATTTAAGTTTTATACGCCTCTACTTCACACATCTAGGTATTACGAGCGTGATGTTATAATACCATTAAAGAAAAATTAAGAACATACTTGTCTCAACAAGCTTTCCTCCGCTTCTTCAGCACGGGAAAGGCGTCTTTGGAAGCCAATTTCGAGATCTCTCCAGGCAGCTTCTGCACGTTCCAGGAGGTCAACTCTTTCGGCTTCGCGTCTTGCAAGTTTTGCTGCTCGGATTCTTTGCTCTTCAGTGGCTTTGTCCATTTTGGCAAGTTTTTCTGCACAGGTAGATTCCATGCAACATGCCTAGTAATATTGAGAAAGATAATAATGGATATAAAGCCATCATCAAATAGTAATTAAACATTTAAAAGACTGCAAGATATTGATTCATTAATAAATAGAGAATATTACTAACTTCACGTATTTTACTTGATGTTTGTCCATCAGACTGTCTTTTCTTCGATTCTCGTTTGCATGTTATGTTATCCACTCTCATTACAGTTTTCGTATCCACTGGCAATTTGACGACAGGACCGTATCTCGAATAGGATCCAAAACTCGTAGAGTGCATCACTTTTGATGATGAGTCGTTTGAACAGCTTATGGAATTAGACGTCATGGTCAAAGTGTTAAAATTATTCTTGTCATTATTTGAAAATGATTTTGAACTTGTTTGTAACTGGCTCCTCGTAGATTCAATAAACCTGCAAGTATAAGTAAACCATTATTACAGCTTAAATCCTACATTGAGTCATTGTATTGTATTGTAACAGTGAATTCTCAGAAGTGCAATATATTTTCTTATTTTGGTAGCTTTACGGTCCTACAATCATTTCTCATCGGTTGTTTTAATTTTATCTTTGATGAAGTCATTATTTAATAGGGTACATAAGTTGAAAATGATTTGTTTTTTTGCTGCTATAGGCTGACCGTTTAACTGAGTCCTCGCCTGCGCGGTACAGGGGCGCGGGGGTATGACGACAAAGGGGACTGAGACTGGTGAGGGTGGTGGGCAAATTTTTGTAATTGTTTATTTCGTTCGCTACATGGGTAGCGATCGCATGTGTTGACTGTTGCAGACACCTTGTGAGAGGTACACATGTAATAACAATCTCAAGATGAATCGAAAAATCTTCGGACATAAAGTAAACAGTCGTGCAAGCAAATGGCTTTTAACGTATACGAATATTTTAGAAAAAAGAAACTGGACCCAAAAAAAGATTTGACTTTCTTACGATTTAATTATATGTTTAGATAAAAAATAGTAGGTATAATAGTTTATTCCCAATTATTTTATTTACGTACATAAGTTCATTAAAATTTTGTATCTTCTTAACTATTTTTCATTTGATAAATCACTATTTCTTTTTTCCAATGATGTCACATATCTTAGGAAATATCTTGGTGCATTTCATCTCCTGTATATTTCATTAAGTGCCCCCACCGCCCGCACCAGTCTCAGTCCCCTTTGTCGTCATAGCCCCGCGTCCCTGTACCGCGCAGGCGAGGAGCCAGTTCAACGGTCAGCCTATAGTATTTTTTTAATATTTTTATGACCGTATAATTATATTATCAAAGGTAATAAAATTAGTCATATTACTAGTCACTTGTCAGATTCCTCAAAAAAAAAAAATTGGTTATACTTACTGATACAGACTGTCAGCGCCAGTGTGACCCAGCTGTTGCCATGCCAACATCGCGCACACGAGGTGCTGCTCCTCAGGGTGTGGGGAAACCACGCCGCTCCCATGACCAGTATCGTTTTCTAGCTGGTTCTGTACATCTCTTATACTGCTCTGTGTAAATAAATAATCTGTAGGTTGTTAGTCTGTTGAATACCTCACAACTGTATAACTTAAACGAAAGTTTTAAGTATTGGTCCTTGAGAAAGCTGTGTGAAACCTGCGTAGCTATAGTACCAATTTCAAAAGCGGCCCTACCGATGCCTAATCAGCCTTTTGGCATTAGTTTAACTTGCTTCTTCATACAATAAAGCGCCTTCAGTTTCTTGTGCAACACGTGCACATCTATAAATATTTAAAGTCGTTTAATATTTTTGCTTCAACCTTTCTTTGTATATAGAAAAGTAGAATATCGTTCTCAAAAGAATCAAGAATACTTACCTATTTGTATGACCTACCTTAATATCAGTATGGTCTTACCTTTAAGTCCATGTTTGGATATTTTTCGAGTACTTTTGATATGTTCCATGTTATAAGACTACCCAAGGACTTTGTCCGTTGCTCTGTACTTGCTCCTGGTTCTGAATATGAACTTCTTGTTGTGGTCTATTTTCATAAAAGTTATTCAGAAACAATGAATTATTAACATGAAAATCGGTTGCATTTATAAACTATATTATACCCATACATTCTTAACCTACATTATTTTTTAGGAATTTTCACATCATTTATTTGTACTATTGGTAGGTTACTATTCACACTAAAAGGGCTAATGACAAAAATACACTCTCTATGTATCTCAAAAATATACTCATACGCTACAAACAGGTACAAGTTTGTGGCTTAAACCAACATTCCACTAGATGGGACGATTGTGTGGTTATTAAACATGAGGAGTGAGGTCATTCACTCTCTATTCACTCAATCTCATACATATATAAAGAGAGTGACACGACGGTTGAGATAGATCAGGTGCAAGTCCCAAAGTTTACGTGCCTTCTGAAAAACGGGGGTTTAAACACCACCATCTTCCTGTTCCTGGGCTAATGTAAGACTTTCTTGACAAAAAAATAAAACGTTTATTTTTTTTCAACGCGCGCATTGAACTAAAGACCTCTACGTGGCAGTCGCACACGCTTGCCACTAGACCAATGAGACAGACAGTTAAAAGCTAAAGTGTGAGTGATACTCATGCCATAAAATATGGAGAATTTGCACTTCTTCAGTAGCTTCCATTTTAAGCTGTTATTACTATTCTTATTAAAAGGTGTGTAAAATAATAGTAGTTCTGATTAAATACATACGTCTAGGGCAATGTTTTCCATGTCATTTACTAAAATTTTAAGTGGCTATATCTAAGTTATGAAATATATAGCCAATTTGCCGAAATAAATGTATAAATATAAGCAAATTACATTTTTTATTAAAGCACTAAAAATTTCTCAAAAAATTTTTGACTTTGACGCTTGGATATTTTTATTTTTTGGGATTTTTTTATAGAGGACTTCTCTTTTTCTCTATTAACCAAGGAAGTTACTATTGATTTCTCTTCTTATCTGTGCCCAAATTAAAGAAATCCGTTATTGTATAATACCATGTAGCACAAAAAATTGGTAAAAAATCGAAATCAAGCAAGATTTAATACAAACAACTTAATATTAAATTAGATATTTACATAAATCGAAAAACGTGTAGGTATATGAAGCTGCGTACGGATAGCGCGTACCCTGGCACGCGTAGTCAGTATACGCGTGTCCGGAACGCCATGTCCATACCTGCAGCTACGCGTAGACTCTTGGGGAACGCGTACCACGCGAGCTAGCTCGCGCGCGAGCCGCCGTCTGTCGGTTTTCGGTCGCGCGTCAAAGAGGATGCGCTCGACCGGGTACGCTATATTTAGACGGCAAAATGAATAGTCACGCGTGTTGTTTGAGTTTCTCAAGCCAATGTCTTCAAGCATATTTCCACACTGTAATCTTTCACGACACAATTTTTTCATCCACCATCTAGGTTTCCGTTTGTTTCTCTTTTTTTTATTTATAATGTGTTGAATAATGAGTAATGCTGCAGCAGTGGTGGTGCACGCAACCGCTAAGTTCGTCGGAGCCATGACGAATGACTGGGGCTCGCGGAGCGCTCTGGATCGATTGACCTCGCGTACAGGTTCGCGGCGGTCCGTACAGGAGCTGTACGCGTATCCAATATACGCGTGGACAGCTACGCGTGCCTGGGTACGCGCTATCCGTACGCAGCTTGACATGACAATCATGTTTTGAGTTTGCGCCGCCCATGGCGGTTGAAGGCACGATACGGAACATTTCGCTCATTAGTATAATATTTTGTTTTATCGTGAGTTGTCGATCGGTTACAGAACTTCGTTTATTTTTATCATTAAATATGTTCATATTCATACAATAAATTAAAAAATCTCGCAAGTAACTGCTTTGAATTATATACCTGCTCGTTCGCACGATGGTTACTTTCAAAGACCATGAGAAAAAAACTAATAATTTTTTGAGAGCAAGCTTCTTATCCAAAATATGGTTCTTGTGGATGATGCCGACCTTCTGGCGAGGGTACAAGCGGGACCTGTACGAAGGAGACCTCACCAAGCCTCAAGATAGTCACCTCTCCGATAAACTTGGCGATCGTTTAGAGAAGTAAGTGTTATCTTAATGTTACATTGCCAGCTTAATTTAATTAATCCATAGAACGGTAATTATTATATTATTCAGTATTAACATTTTTAACCGACTTCAAAAAAAGGAGGAGGTTCTCAATTCGATTGGTATATTTGTTTGTTCACGGCTAGCTTCGTTGTTTATGAACTGATTTTGATGATTCTTTTTTTGTTGGACAGAAGATGATTCCAAGGAGGTCCCATTGTCAGCATGTCGTGATCTGATGATGGGATCTCAGAGAAATTGAGGGCAACACTCGTATCTTATAGGCACATGTAATGTTTTTAGTGTGTTTTTCAAAGCTACACCAGTATTTACGCCTAATCATACTAATTTTATGTGGCTGAGCTGATGATGGAAGGTCAACTCCTCAATGGTTAGGAGTTATAGGATAATTCTTTCACTACTTTACACATATTCAGACTGCTAGTTATGATGTCAAGTGAGCTGTTGGGACGGAGATATTTCAAAGGTGGTCCCATTGTCAGCACGTCATGATCTGATGATGGGATCCCAGAGAAATCGGGGGCAACCCTCATATTTTATTTATTCGAGGCTACACCAGGATTTACGCTTGGTCGCAATAATTTAATGTGGTTGAGCTGATGATGGAAGGTCAACTCCTCAATAGTTAGGAGTTAAAGGATAATTCTTTCACTACTGTACGCATATTCCTACTGCTAGTTATTGTGTCAAATGAGCTGATGATGGAAGATCGTGACCCTCAATTTCTATTTAACTAAATGAAAAAACGTATTATTTTGTGCGAAGTAAATTTATTTTTTGTACTATATTGTACTGAATATGGTATAGACCCACGCTTACATTATCAGAAGCGGTTAATTTTGAAGCATCTGTGAAGACGTGATTAAATTCATGTATATTTATATTGTGAGTTGTGTGTAGGATTTTCGGAACAGATACTACCTACTTTTTGAAGTCGGTTTTTTTATAGAGTCAAATGTACAAAAAATTACATAATTTATCAACTCTAAAACTTAAAAAATGTATCATCATGATATGACTTCTTTAGAGGAATATGCTTGTTTTTGTCCTTTGTGCACAAATCCAGACTACAGTTTCTATTTCGATCTGATACAGGAAATCTAAATTTTCCGTAATAATAGTTTTGATCAGAAGTATCAGGCAAAACAAGGTGTACCTGAATGACATCGTAGCAAATCCGCATACCAGTTATTCAGTACATAATCTTTAGACTCCAGTTATTTTTTTGGTCATGATGTAATTTACACTCAGTATTATTTATGTTTGTTTCCAAAATAACATTCCATAATGCCATCTTTCTATGAGCCGTTTAATGATAGACCTTGGCAGAAACACGTGCGTAGACATTTTGTATTAAATTAAAATATAATATATACTACTATATATATATGTAAATCAATACTATAATTATATATCTTCAGATTTTGTTTGGTTAAACGCAATAATCTCGGAAACAACTGGTTCTTAAACTTTATTTCAGTGTTGCCCACAGATATAGATCTACATAGATAACGCAAATGCATGTACTTCGCGTGTCCGAACCCCGACCAAGCGTCAAGGTTGGTCGCCGCTAACTTCAGTCCACGCGCGTCTTTTGTTAGAGAAAATCATAGCGGACGGCTCCAGTTGAATCGTTTGAATCGTTCTGGATGGATGGGCATCGGCGGCATCGGTGTCTTTGAATCGGTTTGGATTTCCCGTCACTAAATTTCGGCTGTGACGTCACAATAGGTATTAAAAAGTCGGCACGCTTGGTTTCAATACAAATCGTGATACTTGCGTTATCTATATAGATCTATATCTGTGGTGTTGCCCATTTATCAAGGCAGGCAAAAGGTACAATATAGCCTTTAGCCTTTGCTACAACCCACGAGAATGAAGCAGTAATATTCTGACGTGGGTAAACTTGCGGAAAGCAGCTAGTGAGAGTAAAGTGCAGAGCTTTTGTCAACGATCCCGAGAGAAGTAGCATCTCCCCTCATTGCCCCTTATCTCATTCTCAGAGGTGAGAGTGGGATCTACCGTCAAATAAATCGAAATCCGAGACAATACCTCATGGAGTAAAGCTATCACAGCTTCTTAGCAACGTACAAACAGGAAACATAATTAGATACCAATTTTCAAGTGAGACCTGCAACAACATATTTAGGTTTTTGTGAAAACCGCTTCCAATGTTTTGAAGTAGATTTTGCGGGAATAGGTAGAGGAAGTGTGACATTGCGTGACAAGGGGTGAAAGGGGGTCGGTCTTATGTTTCGTGACACCACATTTCAAAATTTAAAAAAAAATGTATTAAATTGCTAATGCGAACTTTTAAAGAAAAATTAAAAACATTATTTTACGAGTATAAAAACAAGGTTATAATTGTTTTCTCGGCAAATTGACTCTATCAGTGTAAAGCGTAGGTAACTTATGACTCCTATCAGCCCTGAGACAAATGCATTAATGCCGCAATTCAATAATTTTAGATATAAAACTACAAAATATGTGACGTCGCTCTAGGAACCCCTTCCTAGTTGGTCTCACAAATGTGACCTACTGTGACAAGTAGAAGAAGGGATACAAAATGCCGAAATTAATGTGACGTACGTTATGGGTGACTCCCTTTTATTGTGTTTTCTTTTTACATGTAGGTACTACACGTGCGTGATAAGTAGGTACAAAAAATCCTTACGTTTTTGATTACATTAATAGTAAAGCACGTGGCTTTACTATTGATGTAATCAAAAACGTTAATAACCTGGCCATGTGTCCTAAATTTGAAGGGCATCGCTTTAGGCCGGTCAGACAGATATTTATGGCGTTAGGTCACAAATAATTTAACAACGTTGCATTTTTGGTTTGAGGTGAGGAACCGACCGGTAGTCTAAAACCAGATTTACAACTTCCAAACACCGCGGTCCGAAGAGCGGTGCCTCAAAATTCACGAAATGTTGTGTGCTTTTTAGGTTGTTGACTTATAGTTTTAATAATAGAAATGTAAAATAAAACAAATGCCTTAAATATGAATTTACTTGTTAAAAGCAATTAAAGCAATGCAAATTATAGCTTTGCTATGCCTTTTTGTACATTCGTTTTCTAACTAAGTAGTATTCTTAGTCTAGTTAGTATTCGTTTCCTGTTGGACAAACCTTGTCCAACAGGTATAATTACCTAAAAATTTGGCATTGAAATGTGTTGGAAACTTCCGCATCTAGCAGTATACGAATTAATGGCTTAATTGGCATAGCACCTGGGCGTTTACCCGAAGGGTGCAGGTTAAAATCCTGCAGGATGTTTCAACCCAAATATTGTATATACCTGTTATGTTAGTAAAGATTATATTAAACCGGCCAAGTGCGTGTCGGGCCACGCGCTTTAGGGTTCCGTAGTCAGTCGTTACAACATAATTATGGACACAAAACAGGTTTAATAATCATACATTTTACATTTTGGACCCTATTCCTCTTATAAGTATTAAGCTAAAGAAGCCGCTATTGTTTTCCTTAAAAGTTCATTACCATCATATTTTAGAGCTCGCAGTCCTTCTTCGTAGCTAGTCGAAACAACATTAAACGAAGCGATTACCGACAAATAGCCAAAATACCAACATTTTTTGCCAGCAAAAATAACTTTGTTTTTCATAGTGTTTTATGCAATTTGTATCAATAACAAAGTTATAATTTGCGGTTGCTGAAAAAGTGCTATATCTCAAAAACTGCCGACTGTATCTCATTCAAAATAATTTTGGTTGAAAGTTTTTATTAAGATCTATAATATATATTTTTTTTAGATTTTTCACTCCTGTGGTCAAGTTAGAGGGGGGGACACTAATTTTAGCACTTTGAAAGTGTCTATCTTTGGAACGATTGACATTGAAAAAAAATGGTTCTAGAAACCTCAATGTAATTTTGAAAGACCTATCTATAGATACCCACACGTATAGGTAGAATGAAAAAAAAATAAAATTGTTTCAGTTCAATGTACGGGGAGCCCCCCTCTAATATTAATATTTTTTTTTGTGTGAAAATCGTAAAGCGGTTAACAGAATACATCTACCTACTTAGTTTCAATTGTGTAGTTCTAATAGTTTCGGAATAAAGTGGCTGTGACATACGGACGGACGGACAGACAGACAGACAGACAGACAGACATGACGAATTTATAAGGGTTCCGTTTTTTGCCATTCGGCTACGGAACCCTAAAAACATCCCCACTTTACAATACAAAAAAATAAATAGTCGATCACTTTCTTGACATACTTAACTTTCATGTCAATGCAAAATTTGAGCTCTCTAGCGTTATGGTTTTGACGCTACGCCTCGGACAGACAGACAGACGGACATGGCGAAACTATAAGGGTTGTACGTACTACGAACCCAAAAAAACACCTTTGGTACTTATTACAAAGAATCTTAGAAAAAGTGTGGTGGTGATTAATGTAAATACATTAATCACCAGGATGATAGACAATCCTAAAAAGATTTACTATTGAAGTGTTAGTGTATATGTTCCCTAAGAACATAGTGAGTATAAGATAATATACTCTTTTATAATGTAAGTATCGTATTATCCTTAGTTAGTATTTTACACTTAAGTAGTTTTAATTATGATTGAATAAAAGACATGAGTTCGAGTCCAACATTACACTATTAGTCAGGCCATACGAAAAATTTCGCAGTCGAACAAACGAACATCATACATTCTCAATTTGTTTCGCATTCTTCTTCTTCGTCGTGTCGATGGCTGAGTCTTATTTTATTTTGACTTGCCATCGTGGTGAAAGGATTAGCCAATTCGCTTTGGAGGATTAGCGAATTGCCCAGGGTGCGCCGGACGTAGGGAATCGTTGTGTACGTCACTCGGGGAGGCTCTTTTCATGCTCCCCATTTTTCGCATTATAATCCTTACTTCTGTCGACGTGGTATATTTATAAAAAGTAGCCTTTAAATTATTTCAGACTATTAACTACATCTGTGCAAAAAAAATATCAAAATCGACCCTGCAGTTGGGCTTATAAGAGTAACAAACATCGACATTTAAAACTATCTCCTCTCGCACATCAATAAAAAGTTGGCTACAAAATAATCCAGGCTGTTACTAGTTTAAATTAGTGTTAGGCTACTGATTAACTAAATTTTAGCAAAATACGTTCAGTAGTTTTTGTGCAAAACATACAGTCAATCCAAACTTAATTTGATTAACCGACATTTTTCATGATTTTGCAGATATTCTTGAAAATAATTCTGTACTTGCTATTTTTTAAGCTTTAATTTAAATCTAATCTAAAACAGGTAATCAAAATTTATCAAAAATTAGACAACGGATCTAAGTCGCGTAATTATTATAAAGGTAAATAAATAAATACTAATATATACTATAATCCATATTTTAAATATTTTTTTGATGAATGTTGTTCTGAGGATTTTAATGGCTGATTTCCCTACAATTTTGTTCTTTTATATTTATTATAAAACGTTGCGAACGAGATCTTGAACTTTAAGACAGTATTTCTATTTTATTTTACAAGTTATAATGAATGAGATGGTGGCCAAAATTTACATAAAACTGGTCAAGTAAGATTCACCTTATAACGACGCTTATTTTCTCGTAAATCAGGTTTTACCAGTAATACAGTATCTACCCTTTATTTTACACAAGTTAGTAACATTAGGTATGTTTTGTGATAATATACAGGGTGTTAATGCCATTTACCAGTGATTCAATACATGCTCACTCATTACTACAGTTAAAATCAAAACGCGTACAAAATTTAAAGGCTATACCAGCTATTATTTTGTTGTAAACGTTGAACGACGTATTCGTGAACGACGTCTATCGTGATTATAGCCTCATTAAAGACTCTCCTTTAGGCCAATAGCCTCCAAAAATTGAAGCAGTCGACCGATCGGGAGTGACTTGACATCATCCGGATCCATGGCGTTCCAGAATGATGCTTCGTCTAATGAATCAGTGGCTCGCAGTCGCAAAAGAGGTGCAGCGGTGTTACCGGTTCCTTTTTACAGAATTTGCATTTGTTATCGTCCGCATAACCTATACGGGATAGGTGTCTATGTAGCTTGCAGTATCCTGTGAGGGATCTTCCACACTGGTGTGGTTCATGTCACATTACAAGCGAATACCCGCGGTCAGGGAGTACCTTTATAAAAACATGTGTTCGAAAGCCCTTGTAGACGATTATACGGCTTTAAAAATTGTTTGTTTATCTCACGTGGATTCTACTAGCAATCCACGTGAG
Organism: Hypena proboscidalis; assembly: GCA_905147285.1. Lineage (NCBI taxonomy): Eukaryota > Metazoa > Arthropoda > Insecta > Lepidoptera > Erebidae > Hypena > Hypena proboscidalis. The sequence goes on along the minus strand of LR990128.1, from coordinate 12,530,362 downwards.
GACAACAGGATAAGTTTAGTAGTATAAATTAATTTATTATTTTAACATACTTGATTTTATATCAAGTTTTTTGTTTGTAATCGTATATAAATGTCACTATTTTTGGATGCCGGCATTCAATAGTAATTTTATTGGAACTTATTATATCCCAATATTAAAAAAATATGTATGAAAAAAAACAAAAAAACATGCTTTTATTTTAATAAAAAAAAATACCTAAAAGGTCAAAATAAGCCTCTGACTGATATTTCAATATATAACCAAAGAAGAGCTGAAGTGATGAATTCTTTTAGTTAAGTACGTTACCGAAATGGTATGTTTTCCATCCCCTACCACAGCTTCTTCACGTGTGTGCGCGTGTGTTTGTGTGCGATATTTCGTGTATAGCCACAACAACTGAATACTATGCAAAGATAGCAGAAAAGATATGTGATCCTAAGCGTCATGGATCTCCCTCATGAGAACACACTACCGGCTGCAGCATCGGACTGTTCGCAACAAATAAGTGTATTACCACAAAAACTAAACAACTATGCAAAGTTTCGTAATTATGCTCTTAAGGGTTGAGGAGTTCCGTCAAGATGAGACACTCCAGGCTGCATCATCAGACTATTTCTATCATATTGCATTGTCACCGGGATTACACAAGTATGCCAATTTTCAGCTCGATCGGGCCAGAAGTGGTCGAAAAATGCTTTGCAAGATTTGCGAGCCCACAAACATACATAAATATAAAAGGGTTTTTAATAAACATACAGAATCATATTACATGCTAACAAGAACTTTAACTCAATTTTAGTTTAACTTAAATTATTTGTTACAGGAAATGGCTGGAAGAAATGATAATAGCAAAAACGCAGTCACGCAAACCATCATTACTTCGAGCAATGGCCAAAACTTTCTGGATGAGTTATGCTCCAGTTGGACTCTTGTTCCTCATACAGGCGCTGCTTCTCAAGTAAAAACATAATATTGAAATGATTTATTTTTATATTTGTGTCTATCAGAGTTATCATCAGACTACAATCATACAAAATAATAATGACTGCCAAACCGATTTTGACAGTGATAAAATGCATGTGCAAAATAGGGGCACTTTCTATATCTTCATTCATTTAATCCAAGAGAATGGCCATTTAGCACGGCCAAAGGAAATCGGATATAAAATCACCGCCTAAATACAGGGTTATTGGGTAAGTCGACCTAGATCCGTTAAGAGGTGGTAGTTCCCATCATTTCTGACTGATCTGACTATGAAACACCCCACCCTAAACCTAACCGTTTTCGAGATATTGGACTTAGAAGGTTTTTTTAAAAAATATCCCGATTTCTTAACTATAGCCTATTTTTTTTGTATCCTATGCCTTTTATTTTTTTTTAATTCTGATTTTTGTGTGCCAGATAAGTTTGTTTATAATTCTCAACCCAAAAAGTGCAAGTATCTGAACCAATGGGATCGTAGTAGACGATTGATACCGTAAAAAAGTAATTAATTTGAAAAAAAAAAATTGTTTCTTTTAGTAATATTTAAAAAAAAATCTATGGCGTTAGTTCTGCAGATGTTTTAAATAATATCTACGTTCCATTAGCTATCCAACAAGGTATCACAAGCTAGGGTCTTATCACAATTCATAGAAAAAAAATCGATAAAAGGCTCCCAGGTAGTAAAAAAAAACAATGGTACTTAAGATTAAACTTCCCTTTTGGGCCAGGAAACGAAATAAAACAATACAAATAATTATTAAACAACATTTATTTAAATTTATAAATCTTGTTCTACATGGCCGCCTCTGTTTCGCACACACACTCTCATTCGGTGTCTTAGTCCGCTTTTAACTACTACAGTCGTTAAGTCTCTTCGAATTTCGTCAGCAGCCTCAATAATCTTCTGTCTTAATATGTCAATAGTTTCAATTGGATTATTCTCATTGTAGACTAATGTCTTCATGTGTCCCCACACATAAAAATCCATGGGAGTCAGGTCAGGACTTCTTGCTGGCCACGGTATGGGTCCACCTCTTCCGATCCACCTATTAGGATACTCGTTGTCTAGCCATTCCCTGACCCCTCTTCTGTAATGTGCAGGGCAACCGTCGTGTTGGAACTTCATGTTTCTAATCAGATTTAGGGGTAAATCCTCTAATAAATTTGGTAACTCTTCTCTTAGAAAATGTTCGTAAAATTCTCCGTTTAAATTATCAGGTAGAAAGAAGGGCCCAATTAATTTGTTTGCTATGATTCCCATCCAGACATTTAAACTAAATCTTCTTTGTGCGGCTTTTGTCCTCTTCTGGTTAGGATTTTTTTGCGCTTTTGGGGCCCAATAATGAGCGTTGTGGTAATTTGTAATTCCATCTTTATCAAATTTTGATTCATCTGTCCACAAGATTTGTTTTAAAAATGCTGGGTCTTCTAAATCTCCATGAAGCATAAATCTACAAAAGTCTAACCTCCTCACTGGATCTCCCTCTTCGATAACATGTACTGGCGTGTAGTGATAGGGGTAGAGGCCTGCAGTATTCACCGTAAACCACACTTTCCACTGCGAGAGTCCAAGTTCTCGGGCAACAGCATTAGTTGAAGTAGTTGGATCCGCTCTAAACCGTTGAACTATTTGATTATCTTCATCTTCATCATCAACAATGATCCGTGGTCGGCCTAGGTCTGCTCGACGCCTTAAAACAGAGCCAGTCTCTCTGAGTCGCCGGTAAGCGCCGTCAAAGACAGTGACATCCGGTATTCGGCGGCCGGGATAACGTGCAATGTTTTCGTCACGAGCTCGTGCAGAAACACCATTGCAGTACCCATAACAAAGTAGAATATCCGCGTATTCCTCGTTTGTGAAGGTTGCCATCTTCAACAGTTCCAATTCAAAAGCACAATTCAAAGTCCAGTTAACAAGCACAGTCACAATTTGTAGGAAACAGTCCAGAAATACAAGCCAAGTCGGGTAAGAAATGAAGAGCACTAAATATCGCATCTACTACGGACGAATCACGGAAGCAGACTAAAACGAAACAATCAACAAATTGGCCGGGATTATTTTATCTCGCTTGCACCTGGTCAGTTTGTCCCGCTCGCACGCACCACAGCTCCGTGGAAGAACAATAGGACCAAAGAACCCAAATTTGTACTGCTACCTGAGAGCCTTTTATCGATTTTTTTTCTATGAATTGTGATAAGACCCTAGCTTGTGATACCTTGTTGGATAGCTAATGGAACGTAGATATTATTTAAAACATCTGCAGAACTAACGCCATAGATTTTTTTTTAAATATTACTAAAAGAAACAATTTTTTTTTTCAAATTAATTACTTTTTTACGGTATCAATCGTCTACTACGATCCCATTGGTTCAGATACTTGCACTTTTTGGGTTGAGAATTATAAACAAACTTATCTGGCACACAAAAATCAGAATTAAAAAAAAATAAAAGGCATAGGATACAAAAAAAATAGGCTATAGTTAAGAAATCGGGATATTTTTTAAAAAAACCTTCTAAGTCCAATATCTCGAAAACGGTTAGGTTTAGGGTGGGGTGTTTCATAGTCAGATCAGTCAGAAATGATGGGATCTACCACCTCTTAACGGATCTAGGTCGACTTACCCAATAACCCTGTATAATTTTTAGTATACGGGCGAGATAACTCCTCAATATTTCCAACTCGTGGCAGTTAATGTGAATTTCATAAAATCGAATATTTTTATTTTTTGGACGATCTAGGCTAAAACTGAGGCCACTTAAATTCTTGTTTTAAACCACAATTAATAGTACATATAGTACTATTAAATACAATTTGTTCTTGATATTTATGTTCTGTCCAACAGGCCTCTCCGTCCTGTAGCTCTGGGTATGCTGCTGGCTTATTGGGAGCCAGGTTCCCACATATCGTATGAGCACGCTGTATACTGCGCCGTATCAGTCATATTGACATCGGTCTTTATTGCCTTCATAGACCACCATGGAACGTATATCACTCAAAAATTTGGCATGAAAGTGCGCATTGCTGCCTGCTCGCTTATCTATAGAAAGGTAAGATTTTACATCACTATTCACGATATAGTGCAAGCACATTAGAAAAATCAATTTGATTATCGAGTAGGTACTGTGAAAATATGAATTTAAACGGAACATTTCTGTTACACTAATCAAGAGTACGATTTATGATTATATTAAGTATGATTCAATGGTCTCATTATTGTACAATATCAACTTATATCATCATCATTTCTTGTCTGAATTCACGTTTTCGTTAAACCTGTTGAGATTAATATTATTCATAGTTTATGCGGAGCGCCTAACATATCAGACCCAGTTGCGTCTTGTTCTGTGTTATTGAACGTGACTAAATTACAGCTGCTTTTACAAGATATTCCATCACCATTTTGTGAATACTTCAATTTAATTCATTTATTTGCAAATTATGGGTTAATAAAATACAGTAAAATGTCTTAAGGTCTATTTTTAAAGAATTATTCCGGTACTCCTAACGGTTGAGGAGTTGTACCTTCCAGCATTAGCTCAGCAACATGAGATGCTGACTGCTGGATGTAAATATCCAATTTCTCTAAGATCTTAATATCAGATCGTGACCAGATAACCATAGGAACAAATGACAAGTATACCCTTTCAAACAAAAAAATAATCTCTGATTGGTTAGAGTAATCGCCTAACAAACTCAAAAAAAAACACAATTGAAATAAGAACCTCCTCTTTTTTGGCAGTCGGTTAATTATATTGTTACTAGGTATAACGTGTAGAAGCTGCCTGTCACAGAGTAATTTATTTTATGAAATATAATTATGAAACTGCCCGTGGTGGTAGCTTTTTAAATAACATAAGTCTAATTTTTTTTTTTCAGGTAATGCGTATGAGTCCTAGTTCATTGGCGCAGACTACATCTGGTCAGCTCGTGAATCTTCTGTCGAATGATGTGAGTCGATTTGACTACGCTTTCATCTTCACCCATTTCATATGGATCTTACCGTTTCAAGTGCTAATTGTCTGCTACCTGATATACACGAAGGTTGGATGTGCTGCCATCATTGGTGTTACTGCCATCGTATTGCAAACCCTGCCGGTACAATGTAAGTAACTGTTAAACCTTCCTGTTTTCCATTTAATTTGTGATCTGAGTAAAATGTTTTCAATTATTGCCCTATTTTATTTTCGACTAGCTTTCATTGACGACTTCAACTTATTTTATTTTTACCTTATTATAATAAAATACTCGGATTGCACAGTCGAAATCTGTTAAAAATTTTGATGAAAAAATGTAATACACACATTTACATTCTTTAACTTTCTTTAGAATTGGACTTGTCTCTATTATGCTAGTATTTAAAAAAAGACCGGGATCAATGTAATTAACTTCTTTTGCTTTGTCATAATTTTGTCAAATTTGGCTCATTTTGTTTTTTTAATGTTACGAATTAAAAAAACAATATTTTCAGGAGCATATGTTTGCACATATAGACTAACATATTTCAAATGTAGAATTGAAATGAATTATTAGTCGATTTTTTGACTCATCTCCTTTTATCTTAACGCCACAGAACACATAGTCTAAATCGGATCGTTCAAGAAAAAAAAGTTTAGGATTGACAATGATATTCTTGAGAATTTCGCAATAATTCTACATTTGTACCTGATGATCGTGAAAAGTAGATGTTTTTAACCTTATCATTTGAGTTACAGATTTCATGAGCAGATTGGCTGCAAAACTGAGGCTAAAAACCGCTAAAAAAACTGACGAGCGCGTCCGCCTCATGGACGAAATTATAAGTGGTATGCAGGTAAGCTTACATTTTGTTTAAAAACTTTTTTTTAAAAAGAAACAACGCCTGCACCATTAATAATTCTTTTATGGCAGGGGTGTTCACAAAAATACATGCCATACACACAGAGTCCATCCAGTTTGAAACAAATCTTTGCGGATCACACAAAGATTTTTTCCTGTGTGGGTGGTGTCGGCACACAACACCAGCGCAGCGCAGTTTGTCTTGTTATATGCGTACTGAATATTAATGAATATTTACATTTCAAGATAAGTGTTAATAAATTCTGCGGTGAAGAATAAAGTATGTGCCTCTCACCGCGAGAATTCGGGTTCGATTCCCGGGTCGGACCAATCGTAATTTGTGAACTTTCCGTCACGAAATTCACAATAGCAGCACGGAGTTAGAATTGTGCCCGGTGGATGGCGAAAGGCCCCTATCCCATGGGTCCTAAACATTACAGGTGAAGTGTGGATGTTATACACCTCTGTCCCACCCTTCTGAGTAATATAGGCGTGATATTATGTTATTGAAGGAAATGTTGTTCAAGGTCATAAAAATGTACGCCTGGGAAAAACCCTTTGAAAAGGTTGTAGAGCTGGCGCGCATAAACGAGATTAAATCTATAAGATCAGCGTCTTACCTCCGAGGGATCTTCCTCAGTTTTATGGTGTTGACTGAAAGAATCTCTTTGTACATCACGCTGCTCGCCTACTCCCTGTTCGGGTACCAAGTCACTGCTGATATTGTGAGTATTTATTTATTTATTTATTACACAAAACACATTACACTAAGTGAGGTTTCGTCTAGCTAAAAAGGTATATATATATACCTATGACACTGGCACAAAAAGAGTTGAGAAATTTCGAGTCCAGCAGCACACGAATCCATAGCTGAATTGGCAAAGCACTTGGGGCGTATACCCAAGGGGTGCAGGTTCGAGTCCTGCTGGATTCTTAATTTTTCAACTTTAATATTATATAAAACATTACAATCAATAAAAAACAAGACATAACAAAATTCAATATTTCAATCTGGATCATAACGTAAATATATGTATATGCAACTAATATATAATAACAAAAAAAATAAAAATCACAGAGAACTCTGGTAAACATATAAAAAACTTAAAACATGTTATTTATCACATCAGGATGTCTCAAGCGCCTGTTATGATTCCTGATGATTTTGGACCATAGTTACGTACTTATGTATCTGCAAGCATCATGTACCACTAGAAAATAATAGAAACGGCTAGTTACCTACTTACCTAATCTACTATGGTAACGGTATAAACTTCAAGCTTTACATTGAAATAAAAGTCGAAATATCTAAATTTCGTTAATTATGGATAAAATTAACGATTCAGTATCTAAAATACTAATAATAAAATAATCTAACAGATATTAATAAGTTATTATAATTGATCATTTTAATTTGTGAGGCCTTTTATTTTACTCAACTATCCGTTACATTTTCAGGTGTTTCCTTTGGCGCAATTCTTCAACACCCTGCAGGACTCTCTTTCCATAATCTTGTCGAATGCTGTGTCGTTCTTGGCAGAAGCTCTGATATCAGTGCAACGTCTTGAAACGTTTATGTTGTTTGGTACGTGACTTTTGAGTATCTTTCTTGGATCCAAAATTTTATCGCGATTTGGGCAATGTCGTCAATTAAAAAGTTTTTTCATAGTTTTGGCGTAATGGAAATGGCATTTAATAAAATAACATCAACACATTGAACTTCTCCTTTATAAAGGAAGTCAGTAAAAAATAATAATACTAATATAATAAATAGGGGGACGTTAGAAGAACGACTTTCACTAATTTGCTTGGCGGATAAAACCTCTACTATATCAAATCAAATACGTTCCTTAACATAAATTTATCAATGTATAATAATATACCTATTGGTCTGACTCAGTAATGATCAAGGCTATAATTTAATGACATTTGACATTTTCAAGGAATCTTTATGTAATATATCTCTCTCTGGGGTCGGTCCCTCATGGCTGAGGATCGTGGTCATCATTTGATATGGTTGGCTTGCATCTGTTTTTAATAATCTGCCTCCACCGGCGTCTGTTCGTTGCGTCTCTGACGACCGAGCTAAACTTGGTTGTTGATGGGCCTCGCACTTGGTCGCTCCATCTAGTTGGGGATCGTCCCCGGGCTCTTTTGCCCTCCGTATTCCCCACCACGATGAGCTTTTCAAGGCTCTCATCACCCTTCCTTATTATGTGGCCGAAGTAGGACAGTAATCGCTGCTGACAAATCGTGGAAAGACGTGTCTGGACACGAAGCTGCGAAAGGATTGATGCATTGGTGCGCATAGCAGTCCAAGGTATCCTCAACATGCGCCTCCAGCACCACATTTCCAACGCATCAATCCTTTGCCTTTCTCTGGCTCGTAACGTCCATGTTTCCACACCGTACAAAAAAATTGGAAAAACAAGAGCGCGTACTAGCCGGACCTTGGTATATATAACAAGAGTTTTTTTGAAGACAATGCAGCACTTTAATCATCATCGCCTTACAGGTTGTGACATTATCATGATAGAAAAAGATTAATGATACATCGCTCAACCATGAGCTTCTATAAAAAACAAGTTATTGACTACGGCTCCGTGTACCGGAAAAGTAGCTTACCACCTATTTTCAGACCTACCAAATACACACAAAAAAAATCATAAAATGAATGACACTGAAACACGAGGTTCTTATATATATACGATAATGATAATATTTGTATGTATTGTTATATTACAGATGAACGAGAAGATCTTCGCAGCATACCTAATGTTGATAATTTATTTCAAAATGTGAAATCTGTAAAAGAACAAAAGGCTTTAACTGAAACTAATCTATGTTCATATATGATCGAGAAAAAAGACAAGTCAGGAATTATTAATTCTGGTAGGTATCAAATTATTTAAGCACATAATTTTATAACGTAATAAATATAATGTATTTATTAGTTTTACTAACTAATTCACAATACAATGCCGCTAAAATTCTTACTAGAAATTATTTTCTGTATTAGCTATGAATGACTAGGACTAGCGTAACGTTATCAATCTAAGGATATTAAATACCTTGTAATATTTTATATTAAATACGTTGTGTTTCAGGATTCGACAGCCTTGAAAAAAACATTCTAAAACCTACTCTTGCCACATCACCGGTTAATCCAGACATAGGCATATTAATACAAAATGTCAATGCCAGCTGGACTGAAGACGGGTCGACTTTGAGCGATCTAAATATTTTGGTGCCTAAAGGAAAACTGTGCGCAATCATCGGAGCTGTGGGATGCGGCAAGGTAACAATAAAAATGCTCCATTAAACACAATGAGCTAATCTTTTTAGGCCCCTACGAGGGTTTCAGAAGCAATAGTTATTTGTTATACAAGAGTGCAAAGTTGCTTATTAACCGCGTGTTCAATTTTGATGACCGAGCAAGCAAAGGAATCAAAAGAGCACGAGGTGAAAAATCTTTGCACTCGAGTGCAACACGTAACTTTTAATTCCACCTCAGCGAGGAAATGACTAAATGCAAAAAAAAACGTTTACAATCACAAGATAGGTACAGTAAACGCTCAGAACTCCATAGGCATGTTAAGGATTACATTGCTATGAACTGTACGAGCCCGATACAGCTAGTACTCACACTAACGAAGTCGCGTGCTGTTATTAATATTTAATTAAATTTTATTAATTTAAATTATATTAATTTAAATTTAATAGCAGTTTTTAAGATAACACACTAATGAAATGTTGTCGCATTCGTACTAAACGCGTCACAGTGGCGACCTGTTCTTAAAATTCGCATCTATCTAACATGAGCGTAGCTGTAGGTATATCGGGTAAGCATTGGGATCACGATCAGCTAAATCTGAGTTTGAAGCTTAGTTGATTTGTGGTTGTATTTTGTTTTTACGAAATCATAATAATATTTGTAATATTTTAAGCACAAACTTGTTAGGTATTCATGCTTAAATAGTTACATACAATACATAAATAGTAACATATTAATATAATAACTAATAAGTTAAATATTTTATTTTTATTTAACTATTTACGTATTTTTTTTTATCTTTTTAATGTAAGGTAGAAATAAAAAAAGTCACACTGAATGATGATAACACAATGTTTATTCGTTTTATTTATTAATACAATTAATTAACTTTTCAGCATTGTGACGTCACATTCCTACCTAAATAAAAGAAAGTTCCCTTGTAACCGTTTATAAGATTTTTGATTAATATAATGACTAATAAGTTAAATATGTTATTATTATTTAACTATTTACGTATTTTATTATTGTTATTGTCATTTTTGTAAGGTAGAAATAAAAAAAGTCACGCTGAATGATGATAAAAATGTTTATTCGTTATATTTATTTATACAATTAATAAACTTTTAAGATAATTGTGACGTCAAATTCCTACCTAAATTAATAACAGAAGCGCCCTTGTAACCGTTCATAAGATTTTTTATTGTAACCCACCAATAATATAAATGTTACTAAAATGATGCATCATGACAACAAGGAAAGGATGTTCTAATAACAAAAATATAATTGTTGATACCCTAAACTTCAAAAAGTGTAGAAAGGACTTAGCGAGTTTAGATCTCACGACTCATTGCTAAACGCATCTAACTGCACGCCTTAACCACTCGGCTATCTTGACACACACTATGTAAGTGAAATTATGAAGTACAATTATTTGTTAACAACATGTGTCCATTTCTTGGAAATAGAAGGTCGTAAGTCAAACTACACTTCAAACTATTGTCTTTTGAGATTGCCTATGGACTTTTGGTCGCGACTGTACACTTTTATTTCAGTTTAGGTATTAATTACTACATTATGATAGGTAAGTATTACAGAAAAATCTTTAAATTATAACAAAATAATACTAGGGTATAATTAAGAAAATTTTGAAGTAACGTTGCTACAGTTATTTAAATTGAGTGTAATATTTTTGTTTGGTACTGTAATATTGGTGTTAGTCACTTGTGTACTGTTTTTCGGTAAACTAACTGTCATACTTAATAGTTGTACCGATTCATCGGATTCCCTTGGCGTGAATGTTGGAGAGAGAGGGAGATGGTTAGGTGTTTCATAACGGCTTATTTTTGATGTAGAAGGGCCAGTCCAAGGATCAGATTGAGGCTCTTTCAGTGTAATGGTTCCTACGATGCCTTCACATATTTTAGACTTATTTTGGATGGAATCCTCTATGTATCCCTCTACAACTTCATTGGACTTCCAGCCTCCGTGGCGCTTAAGGGACAGGAGATCAGCTCCGGAATCAGCAAAAAGTGTGGCTGAAGTTCGTCGGAAACAATGACCCGTGTACAACAGGGGTTCTGGAAGTTCAAGAAATGTTGCTATTTCTCGTGGGATACTGCCAATTTTATTAGTACCCATAGGCTGTCTAACACACTTTCCATTGCGATACTGTAGAAAAAATCGATTGATTGGAGTGTTAGGCGGGCGTAAGGCTTGATATTTCTCAACAATCGTTACGTATTCCTTGCGAATGACGAAGTTGCGGTCTCTTTTTGTCTTTGTATTAGGTAAATTAAATATTAAGTCATCTGAATGTTTCTCAATGTTTTTGACATTAAGTTGTGTTAGTTCATTAGTTCGACATGCTCCGTTTATTCCAATAATAAGAACAACCTGTAACGTAAAGAATATAAATGAATAAAATTGATATGAACGCATAATTATGCCTATCAACATCTACTAAGTATACTATTTAATTGAGATTAATATACTTAAGTAGATACTGAATGTCCAACTGACTTACTTTTGCCGCCAAATATACGGAATCGGGTGCTTCGTTAAGAAACTTTTCAATATCAGATACTGTGAAAACCTTCGATTTTTTTGGTCGATGACCAGATGAGGCTCTTTTTAAAAATGCCACTAATTTAGGATAGGTATTGATATGTATGTCTTTTTTCATCTTTATTGTTGCTTTTAGCATCGAATACGTACTCCATAGAGTGCTTGCTTTCTTGTTCTCGGATAATTCTATAAAATATGCCAGCAAAACGTTTTCTGAGAAAGTTTTGGCTCCTTTTGCTAGTCGCCACGTGTTGAACATATCTTACTGTTTTAAATACTTCTCGCGTGATTGTTGAGGGAGAAAGCTCATTTGCGCAGTATTAACAGTTTCAGTCAATTCTGTTGGCGTCAAACAAACTTCCTCGTCGCTAGAATCACTCATTTTAGTTTTTTCACTTGTTTTCAAGTTTCTTGTTTTTAATATAAAGTTTAACAATGACGTGAAAAATGCCGCGTAAAGAACCGCGTACAAAGCAAATTGGAAAAAGAACACCAAGAAGGTTCCGAGTCTGAGTTTTTAACAAATTAAAAATAAGTTGTATGATATATTCTGCACCATAGAGGTAGCAGTAAATAGGTTTAATGTTTTTTTTAATTCTCAAACTTAGTGCACACGATGTTCTAAATTCAATTTACTTTATCCTCTAGAGAATAAAAACGGCTTTTCCACTCAGATATTGAAGATTAAAAATACTCTTTCCGAGATGGTGGGATGAAAAAGTAATTTTTTTGTTTTAGGTATACTCTTGCAGTAATTTCCACGTCATGTTAAACATTATTTGTCCGAATGATAACTCGATAATTAAATGTCCAGAGCCTGGCTAAAGCTAACCGGTTCAATATTTATTTTTTCAGAGTTCAGTTCTTCAATTACTTCTGAATGAACTAGAGTACAGCAGCGGCAGCACCTATGTGTCTGGACCAATATCTTACGCTAGTCAAGAGCCCTGGCTGTACGAGGCTACTATAAGACAAAATATTTTGTTCGGATTGCCCTATTCCGCTAAAAAGTATATAGAAGTAAGTGATAACATTTTATTTGAAACACAATGTCCAGTTCAGTAAACTCACTCACTAATGTTTATATACATCGGTGGTCATTCCTATTACGAGTCCACCACAAAAAGAAGTCATCCCTACTTTTCATAAGGAAAAATATTGACTATCATCTGTTCTCAGGTTATTAGAGTGTGTGCTCTTCAAAAAGACTTCCAGCAACTTCCTCAAGGAGACCAGACGCTGGTAGGAGAGAGAGGAGCCTCACTATCAGGTGGTCAAAGAGCACGAATCAATCTTGCCAGAGCTATTTACAGACAAGTACGTAATCATTGACTTATTCACCAAATGTGGATTTAAGTTCAGTTCAAGTTACCAACATTGGCAGTTTATTAAAAAATTGTTTCCAGGCTGACATTTACCTTCTAGACGACCCGTTATCCGCAGTGGATGCACACGTTGGAAGACAACTCTTCGATGAATGCATTAGCGGGTATCTACGTAACACCACCCGCGTTTTGGTCACTCATCAGCTGCACTATCTCAAGGCAGCCGACTACATAATCATCATGAATAATGTAATAACGAATTTTTAGCATCAAGTAAGATGTAAATTTTTATAGATACATAAAAATGTATAAAATATTACTAATCTTGTGAAATTTATACAGGGTACAATTGAAGCCAAAGGAACATATGACGAACTACGCAATTCAGGCAAAGAATTTGCGATATTATTGTCTGCTAGCCACGATAAGGACAATGGTCCCATGATAATAGAGCCCAAAGAGACACTTACTTTATCTAGATGCACTCTAGCAAGGGTGAGTTATGTTTAATTCACTATTAATCATTAGCGCACTTTAACCAAATGTCGAGTCTCAAAGTTTTAAGTTTATAAAAGACTCAATGGAAGAAAGTTTTCAACTCGATTGCGTTCTATATTAAATTCTTTTTACTTATTATTTAATTTTCAAGATGAAAATTACTTTTTCAGCGGTCCACATATCGGTCATCTATAAAAGGATTAAAGAATGGTCTTGAAGCGCCGACACAGTCGATAGAAGAAGAAGAAAGAGAATCAGGATCAGTGGGCTGGCATGTTTATGGAGCATACTTGAAAGCAGGTGGAAAGAAAGCCAGATTATTGTTCATGTTATCTTTGTTGCTTATTGGACAACTGGCGTCTTCTCTTTGTGATTATTGGGTTACGTATTGGTAAGTGCCTCCGGTCAGTAGTTGTGAACTAGAATTGTGCCACTTTTGTAGATGACTTGTCGGCGTTACTATAAACGCCAATGATATATTATTAGGAGCGCAACTTAACTTGTACCGCTTTGTAATTGTATTGCATGTGGTGCTGCGACGAACAGTGTGACGACCGGGTGGCGGAGTGGGTAGTGTACCTGCCTGCGACGCCTAGGTCGCGGGTTCGATTCCCGCTTAAGACAAATCTTTGTGTGCATGAACATGGGGGTTTGTCTTAGTCTGGGTGTTTCTATGTATAATAAGTATGTATTTACAAAAGAAAAGTATATAATATGTATTAGTATCAGTTATTCTAGTACCCATAGTACAAGCTCTGCTTAGTTTGGGACTAGATGGCGTTGTGTGTAAGTTGGGAGATATTTATTTATTTATTTATTTATTTATAACTAGGTTATAAATGCATTTAAATTTTAAATTCAACTGAATCTAATGATCGGCTAACCGACTAGTCGGCCGAGCCCATAGCCCGATCTCTATTGTAAACTTTTTAATTTATTCCCAGTTTAACCTCACTTCTAATTTCTCTCCCTGATTAAGTATAAAAAAATTCTCGATTATAAAAATACATAATATATCTCAACCGTTACAGGATGACTGAGGTGACAAGAATGAAAAACTTTAAGATCAACAGTTCCATGATAAACAATCAAGACTACAGCTTAAACAGATCATCACTATTGACCGAATTTGATTCGTTAAATATATCGAGTAATTACGAAGAACTTGATAATAATTCAGGTAATATTCATTGCAGCTGTGTTTTCATTTATCGATAAAATAGATCTTAATATTCTCAACACTTTCAGATTTCGAAACCCACGCATACATCGGTCCCCTTGACACATCTCAGTACTTGTACGTGTACTCTGCGTTGATCGCGTGCTGCATCTTCTTCATCACGGCGCGCGCCTTCATGTTCTTTAGAGTGTGTATGACAGCATCGCTTAATCTCCATAATGACATGTTTCACTCAATTCTTAGAGGTGTTATGACGTTTTTCGATAGAAATTCTTCAGGTAAGAAAATGCACACTTAATATTTGTATTAAAAATATTTGAAATGTTTAACAGAGCCACGTACACGTACTCATACAAATGGTTAATTTTATAAACATGACATTGACGAAGTCGGTTACCAGTGTTTCATTACATGATTCTGAGACTCTAAGTGCAAAAAGTTTTCATCGGACATTTCTGCACATCGGAAAATGGGCAATAATACGCAAATGTATGAGAATTAGCTTGTGATAACACATCTCGAAGATAACTCGTAAGAACATGATTTTGAAACTATAGAAGTGAACATTTTCGAATCGAAAATTGCAAATGTATGTATGTAATGTAATGTAGGATCTCAGAATGTGTGGGTCACTGGTAAGCGGCTTCGTCATGATGTCTTATAATTTTACACCCTGTATTAAAAGCAATCAATATAATTTCCTTGAGATTGGGATAAAAAATATTTTTATTGAGACAGTTTTTCATTTTATATTGTCTATTTATTGTTCACTGACCTCCAAGCCTAATATAACCTATATGAGTATGAAATAATATGTTTGCCCTTTTCAGGACGAATCTTAAACAGGTTCTCCAAAGACATCGGTGCATTAGACGACTTTCTGCCACGTTTTATTCTAGAATGCATTCAGATATACCTGGGGCTCTTTAGTTCCTTCGGTTTAAACGCTGCTGCTCATATCTGGACATTAGTGCCAACATTCACAGTTCTTCTATTATTCTGGGTCATCTTGCACATCTATCTAAAATCAGCGCAGTCGATCAAGCGGTTAGAAGGCACCAGTATGTATAAACTTTATCACATAATATATGTAAAATACTTGTTACATAATTTATAACTTTGATTAACCCTATAATTTGTTGTTTTCACAGCTCGCAGTCCAGTATTTTCATACATGTCAACTACTCTCAACGGCATAAGTACAATTCGGTCAGCTGGTGCGGAGCAAAGGTTGATTAGAGAATTCGATAGGTGCCAGGTAATGATCGTGTTTATATAAGAGGCACCACCTGCGGGCTAAGGTGCATCCAAACATGATAATACCCAGAATCGCAGTAGTACAAGCAGCAGCTGTGTCCTTGCTTTTATTACGTCGTGTCAAAAAAAAATTAGGATGAAAACTGTTTTATCAAATAGATCATATTTTACTTTACTAGCCTTAAAATTTTGAAGGATCTTTGCAATCTGAGACATAAGTTTCAGAGAATTATAAACGAATACTTTACACATTTGTACATTTACTCGTAGTTACACCATAGGCGCAACCTTCTTTGTTTTGTGCCCACGATGTTAATTCTCCTTTCTTCATTGTATACCAGTGGGTTATAAAAAACACTGTTGCTAATTGCCTCAGCCTTATCCAAAATTTGCTATGATCGGTGTATTATATTCTATAAAAATTAAATTACAAAATGCGAAAGTTCCTCTACAACATTTCGCTGTATTTCCAGGATGCTCACACATCGACGTGGAGCAACTACCTTGCGTGCGGAGTAACCTTGGGCTTTTGGCTTGACTTCATTTGCGTGACGTATCTGGCCATTATTATTATTATCTTCCTGATTATCGATAGCAGTAAGTACATAAATGGCAACGCCATTGTTATACTATTTCGAAAAAAAATTGTTCGTACTTAATGTTTATCGTTAAATACTTACACGTCATAAAGAATATCTTTTTTAATATTCAGAATCAATATTCTCCGGTCACGTTGGTTTAGCTATAACCCAAACCTTGAGCTTGACGGGGCAGCTGCAGTTCGGCGTGCGACAGACCACAGAGGTGGTATCACACATGACGAGCGTCGAGCGAATTCTGCAGTACACGCGTATTGAAAGAGAACCTAAGTGGGATAAAGGAGGTTTGTAACCGGCACAAATTCTTGCTGTACTAACTGTACTCTGTCTTATTTTTATAATCTTTTGTGTAAAAAATACATAATCGATAAAACGAGTTGATTTCACATTGTTTGATTATTTTATTCACAGCATTTTAATTGGTTGTATAATCCAATGTGCTTGCAACGAGGACCAAGTCATTACAAGCACGTAGTTTCTTAGTAAAGTATCCTGTACACTGTTTTGTAATATATTTGAACTTACATCCTTAGCTGTCGGCAAAGAACTTATAAAAAAGTAATAAGATAAAATTTATAACAGTATTTAAATTTATATCTTACAGACACTGAAACGCCCAAAGACTGGCCGATGAGAGGACGCATTGAACTAAAGAATTGTAGCATGAAATATGCACCCGATGGCTTACTTGTGCTTACCGATCTCAATCTAGTCATAGAAAATGGATGGAAGGTATGTTACTGCGTCATTATAAAATATTTTAATTTATTATATTGGACTATGACTTTCGTGCAATTTCTCAGATTGTGACCTGCCTATATTTTTCTCTTATTTACAGGTGGGCATTGTAGGTCGCACGGGTGCTGGCAAGTCGTCTTTGATTTCTTCATTATTTCGACTCACTGAAGTGGAGGGAGAAGTGCTCATTGATGAAGTCAATACCACCTGTTTATCTTTACAAGTAATAATAGTATAAGTTAAGATTAAAGTATAAGTATTTAAAAAGTGAGAATAACAAGAACCGTGTGCCAGTGGAAGCTTATGCAAAAGCTCCAGACAGTTGAACAGTATACGAGGTAGATGCGACATAGCGACTGACAACGTATATCGCGTCCACCCTGCATGAGAGAAACTTCAGAATAACTCACACAGCAATGATAATACTACTACCACCCACGGCTAATACTCTTAATAATTGTTCCAGGATTTACGATCAAAGATCTCCATAATACCTCAAGAGCCTGTGCTGTTTTCTGCGACAGTGCGGCATAACCTAGACCCATTCAATAATTATGAAGATGAACAACTTTGGAAAGCGTTAGAAGCTGTAAGTGTATATAATTTTTTCTCTTTGTACAACTTCTTAGGTTAAACGTGAATAAATAATTAAGTTTCAGACCACTCATCTTTGTGGTTTGAAAGATGATAAAGTGATTAGGATTGAAAAAGGTACGCTGGTGGTTTGATCATGTTAAAAGAATGGATGAAATAAGATTAGTTCATTAGAGATTTATAGGCATTATACACTATTCAATATTGGGCCGCAACTTGATATAGCCAAATACACACTTTGAAATCTGCGATAGACTTTGAATTTCGTTATTTTATGCAGGTGGATCTAAAGAGTGCAGTCCCAGCTCTAGACTACAAGGTATCAGAAGGAGGTTCTAACTTCTCACTGGGACAGCGCCAACTCATGTGCTTGGCACGTGCTATACTAAGAGGGAACAGAATCCTTGTACTTGATGAGGCCACCGCCAACGTTGATCCTAAGTAAGTGCCTAGTGATTCTAGTGTCATAGGTGTACCTCAGGGTTGTTTTTTGGCCCATTTCTGATTCCACTCTACAGTGTAGACTAACCATACCTACTGATGGCTGATTAATGGAATCAGATGAATTTTACTTTGCCGTAAGAAATACGGTGTAATTATTTATTATCTATTCTTCTCTTTATAGGACAGACGAATTTATTCAAAAAACATTGAGATCCCTTTTTGCGAATTGCACCGTGCTGACAGTGGCTCATCGCCTGAACACCATCATGGATTCAGACCGAGTCATGGTCATGGACGCCGGCCGCCTCGTGGAGTTCGACCATCCACACAAACTACTCAGCAACCCTGAAGGGTACTTAACCAAGATGGTGGAAGAAACCAGTAGTAAAATGTCTGCACAACTAAGAAAAATTGCGAAGAATACATTCTTAAACAATGGTGGGCAGATTTTGTAATATAGAGCAAGCCATGAATAAAATAGGTTATATTTAGCTAAACCTACCTACTATTTTAAGATATTATTAAGTTAGACAATAAGTAGTTAAAATGAAATTATTCTACAGATTAAAGTATTTATAGTAAAAATAAATAAGTCAACACTGTTATTTCACTTTACAAACCATCGCCAAAACATAACCCCATGCAAATATATTTTATGCAAAATTAACCACATTGTATACATAGTCTACCAGCATTAAAGTTACCTAATGCCTGAAATATTAGAAATAATGATTGACTTGTTATATCTGCAGTGAGCAGACAATAACAAGTAATGTAATTAAAGATATAGTAATGTATTATTATAATTAAGTATACTTTATAGACCAGACTAACAAAATTTGTATCTTGAAAGTAGGATATCAGTTACTGTCAATTTTGATTCTTTTAATTATTGTAAATAATGTTGAAGGTTATTAAAACATTTAATAAAAGTTATTCCTTATTGAAAGTTGTCACGCGCAGAACAAATAAAAATGCATTATTGACGTCAAAAGTACTTTGATCATAATATCTTATTATTAGGTAATGTATGTATGAATGATGACATTGATAGACATACAAATTTAAAGAAACGGTATCAAAACATCTAGTTTTGTGAGGCAATTCTAGTGTTTTGTTTAGGTATCGCAATTAAAAATGGGTGTTAATTAAAGCAGCATCTTTAAAATGAGTGTTAGCCATCAAAATGATCTACTAAATACTTTTCAAGCGACTATTATATTGTAAAACCAGCAACTGTATATATGAAACAGCATCAGAATTTAAAATTATCTCTACGGATTATTTCACATAATCTTATTTCATATTCCTACCTTTATTTTTATGGATTAGCATGAAGCACCTTTGATTGATCATCAACTTACCTTATTGTCCATGTCTCAGTCATCGTGTCTCGTGTCTCATGTCTCTTGTCTTACATCATATTTTATTTTATTTATTGTGTTCAAAAATAATACGCAATACTTCTCAGCGTGCTAGTCGACGGGATCCCCTTTTCACGAGGCTTCTATTTTTGCGTGATCTAAAAAAAATAACTAACACTTACTAATATTCATGCTTAGTTTCATCTTTTTAGCACTAACGGTTTCCACGCTATGTCTCGGACAGACGAACACTCGGACATGGCAAAACTACAAGCTTAAGGTTTCCTCGTAGGTGCCATAAAAAGTAATTTATAAATTTTGCTTTCGAATATAAAAAAGTTTATAAGCTGGATTTCGATTTAGTTAGCGGCTTATCTTAAATGAATAAAGAAGACGACTTCTTAAATTAGAACCTGAGTCATCAATTCAGAATTATCGCTCGTAAAGTGATGCTGATTTTTTTATATTTTGGTGGAATAATAAAGATGGTAAACTATTAGTTGGATGCTTACACACGAAAATTTTGTTGCTAAATAATAACTTTTGATGATGCGTTTACTATTTCTCATTAAAATATCAACAGAGGTGGCAACAGAATTGCCTTACAAAATTGCATCGTGTATCGTATCCATATCTATGAATACTCCCAAGCTAAGAGCCAAATTGTACCTAAAAAAGCCAAATAATTGGATTATTTCTCCCTGACGGGTTACTTGGTTATTGATTATTTGAAAATGAATTCCTTTTGGTACCTTTAGTCAAAACTATAATGAATACAGCTGAAAAACATGCACTGAAACCTAAATAAACACTTTTTTTGACGGAGAAAATATCTGACCTTCTTAATTGTAGGTAATATTCTCATTACTATCTTAGAGTCTATTTTTATTTATTTATTTATTGTTTATAGTTAATTAACACGGTATGATACCATTTACATTAATTAACATAGAATTAACCTAATTACATTCAATAAATTCGTGTTATCAGTACAAAATAAAAAATAAAAATAAATGAACCACCACAATTGACCATCATAACGCCATTGAATTTCATTTGGACGGCACAACGGGTCGCCCTTTGAAGAGCGACAGCGCCCCCAAGAGGGCGGTACCACCCCCGTTATTTTTTGCAAATATCAATTCCCAAGTGGGTGAATTAAGAGTTGTAAGTATAAATAAGAAATCAGCCAATTTCGAAGGTAATTCTGCACATAGCTAAACGACAAAAATAAACAAAATAATAGATTTTTCATCCCACCATCTCGGAAAGAGTATTTTTAATCTTCAATATCTGAGTGGAAAAGCCGTTTTTATTCTCTAGAGGATAAAGTAAATTGAATTTAGAACATCGTGTGCACTAAGTTTGTGAATTAAAAAAAACATTAAACCTATTTACTGCTACCTCTATGGTGCCGAATATATCATACAACTTTTTTTTAATTTGTTAAAAACTCAGACTCGGAACCTTCTTGGTGTTCTTTTTTCAATTTGCTTTGTACGCACTTCTTTACGCGGCATTTTTTCACGTCATTGTTAAACCTTATATTAAAAACAAGAAACTTGAAAACAAGTGAAAAAACTAAAATGAGTGATTCTAGCAACGAGGAAGTTTGTTTGACGCCAACAGAATTGACTGAAACTGTTAATAATGCGCAAATGAGCTTTCTCCCTCAACAATCACGCGAGAAGTATTTAAAACAGTACGATATGTTCAACACGTGGCGACTAGCAAAAGGAGCCAAAACTTTCTCAGAAAACGTTTTGCTGGCATATTTTATAGAATTATCCGAGAACAAGAAAGCAAGCACTCTATGGAGTACGTATTCAATGCTAAAAGCAACAATAAAGATGAAAAAAGACATACATATCGATACCTATCCTAAATTAGTGGCATTTTTAAAAAAGTTTTCACAGTATCTGAAATTGAAAAGTTTCTTAACGAAGCACCCGATTCCGTATATTTGGCGGCAAAAGTAAGTCAGTTGCACATTCAGTATCTACTTAAGTATATTAATCTCAATTAAATAGTATACTTAGTAGATGTTGATAGGCATAATTATGCGTTCATATCAATTTTATTTATTTATCTACTACAATACTCTTTACGTTACAGGTTGTTCTTATTATTGGAATAAACGGAGCATGTCGAACTAATGAACTAACACAACTTAATGTCAAAAACATTGCGAAACATTCAGATGACTTACTAATAATTCATTTACCTAATACAAAGACAAAAAAAGACCGCAACTTCGTAATTCGCAAGGAATACGTAACGACCTAACACTCCAATCAATCGATTTTTTCTACAGTATCGCAATGGAAAGTGTGTTAGACAGCCTTTGGGTACTAATAAAATTGTCAGTATCCCACGAGAAATAGCAACATTTCTTGAACTTCCAGAATCCTTGTTGTACACGGGTCATTGTTCCCGACGAACTTCAGCCACACTTTTGGCTGATTCCGGAGCTGATCTCCTGTCCTTTAAGCGCCACGGAGGCTGAAGGTCCAATGCAGTTGTAGAGGGATACATAGAGGATTCCATCCAAAATAAGTCTAAAATATGTGAAGGCATCGTAGGAGCCATTACACTGAAAGAGCCTTAATCGGATCCTTGGACTGGCTCTTCTACATCAAAAATAAGCCGTTATGAAACACCTAACTACCCTCTCTCTCCAACATTCACGCCAAGGGAATCCGATGAATCGGTACAACTATTAAGTATGACAGATAGTTTACCGAAAAACAGTACACAAGTGACTAACACCAATATTACAGTACCAAACAAAAATATTACACTCAATTTAAATAACTGTAGCAACGTTACTTTAAAATTTTCTTAATTATACCTTAGTATTATTTTGTTATAATTTAAAGATTATTCTGTAATACTTACCTGTCATAATGTACTAATTAATACCTAAACTGAAATAAAAGTGTACCTATCTTGTGATTGTAAACGTTTTTTTTTTTTGCATTTAGTCATTTCCTCGCTGAGGTGGAATGAAAAGTTACGTGTTGCACTCGAGTGCAAAGATTTTTAACCTCAATTTTTAACTCGCTACGCTCGTGATTCAATTTTAGAATCCTTCGCTTGCTCGGTCATCAAAATTGAACACGCGGTTAAAAAGCAACTTTGCACTCTTGTATAACAAATAACTATTTTTAAATTTCCATTCCCTAAGGAGGTAAATTTGTGGTTGAAAGTGTAACAGGGAAGTATTTTTAATAAGTAGGAAATCGCATGGAAATATCGATTTCCACGTGGATGAAGTCGCGGGCAGTAACTAGTTAATTGAATGTTAACATTTACTGGTTGATCAAGATTCCTGTTTGTTTACCCTACAATCCGAAACCAATTTTCAAGTACGTAGAAAACTGAATTATTAATATAAATCATGAACAAGCAGGACGTCCGTATTACTTTACAATTGTGTATTGTTAAAATAATTGAGAATAAAATACTAATATAAAATACATTCTCATTAAAAGCTGTAAACTTGTTTACTCAGCGAGCGACCGTTCGAGATCGTTTTGATCTGCGCCTGCGCTGCCAGTTAGAGGCATGACAGCGCTCGCTTCGTTCGTTGTTGAAACGCTTCTTAATTTGACGGAACAAGTGATACTACCACGAACTTTAGAATGACAAACACACTAACGATGTTTTGAATTAAAAGTGTGTAACACAAAGAGAAACGTGAGTTATAATAAAACACATCTTCTTATAATAATATTTTCAAAATGGTCAGCGGCAATGATTCCAAAAAAGTGCCTCGTGAGAAAAAGACTAACAGTTTTACAAGCGCCAATTTTATATCGAAAACATTGTTCACCTGGATGATGCCGACCTTCTGGAAGGGTTATATTCGGGATCTTAATGAAGCAGATCTTACTAAACCTCAGGACAATCATGTCTCCGATAAACTTGGCGAACGGCTAGAGACGTAAGTATTGTTTTTTCTACCCATCTATTAATTATACTATACGTATCTATTATTTATTAAACATGTTCCATTGTGATTGTAAAATTTTCCTTGTATATAAAAATAATTATTAAAATGGAATGTTTGACGCGCCATCTTGAAGATATTTTTGCATTTAATGACAAAACAATCAATAAACATTATGAATTAATTTTTTTCGTTTAAAATGAAGCAGTGAGCATCAAGCTTTAAGAAACATTTTCGTTAAATAACCGTTGTTGTTGAATTTCAGCGTTGTGAATGTTATGATAAACATACTGTTGCTAGGTAACCACTAAATGGTATTGGAGAAAGGTCTTTTACAAGTAGCGAAGCAGTTTGACAAAGCAAGCCAGACAAAATTAAGCCATTCATATGTGCATCTTTACACCTATGCTCATTGTATACAATCGCGTTGCAACGATTTGATACATTTGAATAATAATTCGAAACCTTTAAACGATTCAGAGCACTTTTGTTTTTATAGCGGTTTCTGTGCGAGTGATGAGTACACTGACGTTTCATTCAAATTAGGTAATATATATGTAGTATACCTGTTTTACTATCATCCTCTTTTTTGTGGTTTCACCCGTGTGAGATATATATACACAGATCATACGGCTTATTATTTAAAACCCTGTTTATTTTTTATCTGGCAACTAAAAGTACCGACCATTTTGTTTTTCCAGACCCGGTACTTTCTTGCAGTTTCTCAGATCCGTAAAAAGGTTATGGTCTCTAAATAGTCGCTAGTCTTAGCTGGTAATTATACCCTGATTTACGGAATACACAATCAGAACACCTAACAAATGAGTCGTTATAGAATGTCGTTGACAAATATTAAACAAAGAGAATAATGCATTAAAATATCTGATAATACGTATTTTATTGCCACTTTGTCCTTCAACGTAATGACAAATAAATGAGTTAAATATTATCGCCATCTAGGACCATTTATAACAGGTATTAGGGTCGACACACACCAAAAGCGCGTCGAAGCGCAGCGAATCGAAGCGCAGTTTCAGTGTCATATGAATTCCAACTCTATTCTCACAACTATAATACTCATTATCGCATGAGAAACTCTACGCTACTACTACTATGGAATTCGCCGGAATTCCCGCGGAGCCGCGGGCATCCGCGCGTCTCGTTTAAATTTCTCAGGCGATAATGAGTATTATGGTTGTGAGAATAGAGTTGGAATTCATATAACACTGAAACTGCACTTCGATTCGCTGCGCTTCGACGCGCTTTTGGTGTGTGTCGACCCTAACCCGATTAGTATTTATAATATCAATTATTTATACAAATTATTGTGACTTTGCGACTAATTTCATTTTACCTCAAAGAATTACTTAAGTATGATACCACAAAATACCCAAAAATAGAAGGGTTTCTTTGTATGAAAGTTGCCTAAAATCGGTCCGAGGCGCGAGGAGTCAAAAACAAAATTGGTGTTTTGTTGTTTTCTTTTTATGTGCGAAAAAACGCATTAATTTTAGTGTAACTTAAAGTTGATAAACGTGAATACAATGGATTTCGGATATAACGGGGTTGAAAACCTGACTTGGTGTTGGAGTTGGAAGAGTACCAGAGGCTCTTTACTTATGGTGATCTTTTGAGTTTGGCCTCATTAGATTTGTTCCAAGTAGATTTTGTAGATTGAAAAAGATGATAGCTATTTTTACTTAAAAAGTAATGTTTGAGATGTCAAGTCATGAAGACATGACATGATGAGTGATCTCACTACTATAATGCAAAATATCAACAATGCAATATCAAACAGACAGACACTATATTCAAATCTATAGGGGATTTTTATAGCGTGAGAGAGGTTGTTTAATGACTCGTGAAGATGCCCCAATAAGTAGGTAAATGAAATAAAGGTTATTAACTTATTAACATACAAAAATCCCAAGTAGGTACTTATGTTTACGTTCTTGCGATGAGCGCATTCAACTACACAATGAAACAAACTCTTTAGCTTTATAGTACTTGTAGATAGACCTGACTAGACTGTGTCAACATATAAGTCTAGAATTTTATTCAGCAGTGATTTTATTAATTTTGATAGTATTACATTAAACAGTGAGCAACTTCAGTATGAACGTATAGATAATTGTTTGCTAGCCTAAGCTGCTGGTCCTAGAATTTTTTTACAAAAAAATTTGAATATTGTAGGTATGCATTAAGAAGGAATTCCACCATTAACGGAATAAAATAAGGATTGAACGGGATTTCCGAACTCCGTAATTTTGAAGTTAAAGCACAAACTTTCGAATACTTGAATTTTATTAAAAATAAATGAACATCTAAAACAATGTTTGCCTATAAGTTTTTCCCATGAGTGTTATTTAGAGTAGGGTAGGGAAGTTTACATAAAAACGTAATAGATGGCGCCACAAAACGTAAAACATATGCCACGGGTGAAGTCACTTGAAACATCTAATATTATATAATATTTTAGTAGTTACGCTTTGGTCATTCCACTTTCTAACTTTAAGTTCGATATTCGATGACGCAGCACAATAAGGAAAATAAGGTTTTTTCCTTATCAAGAACCATATAGTATTGTTGGGGTATACCCCTCAAATCAGTGATGCAAACATATTTAATAAATAGGCATGCGGAAGAATCAAGAGATTGTAAAAATATTATGAATTGGTAAACAAAACCTCATGTTTCAAATTGGTCAGTTGTATACTTCACGTACAATCAACAACAAGTAGCTACACACACACACACACACACACTTATTTATTTTACTTATTTCTTAAAACCGTAATTCTTTAATGATTTGATAAATTAAAACTGATCGTTAGTTATCCATTATAAATGCATTATTTTATATTATACCTTGTCCATTCGTTTATTTTCATTTTGACAGTTTACGCCTATGAATTACGGTCCTTTATTGAAGGGCAACACTTTTTGTCAGTGATGACCATGTGTCAGAACAAAAATCCACGAACTATAAATCAGGTTTTGAAATAAGATAAATCGATTATTTTACGTAGTACAAGTACTATTGATACTTGTAATAAATAACGTATGTATTTGGATAAGTATTTGTAACATAAATATAAATAATAACACCTAACCTCCTTCTAACAAATTTGCAATTATACAGCTTATAGTCAGCCAACCTTAGATGATTGACGTGTACTCGTCTATCGGACCGTTGGTCTGCTTTTTAAGAATTCTTTAGGAGAAACCATTTTGTTAGATATTATTTTTGTGTAAGTCAAACTGTTTTTGTAGACACGCAACAACATCGTTTTTAAAACATATTTCATTATGCGCTCCTGTTTGCGGTAGCGATATATGTGTGTGTGATGTAGATAATAATCAGGGGTCGGAGTAGGTAGATTGATTTGGAGTCAATGAACTGGCTCGTATATATTAATATGGATATGCCTTTGGGATGCCGGGATTTAGATTACAATTAGAAGATATTATAAAACCTATGTTTATTTATTTTAATTGTTTAGAGAGTCAGGATAATGAAGTAAATTATATAAATGAAGATTAAAATATTTTTATCAATAAAGATGTTTATATTGGTATAAACTGCTTTTCGTTTCATTTTTACCTAATTCATATTCATAAAAAGTTATTGCACCGAATGTGAAAAAATATTAAGGAGTATAAAAAGTTATTTTTATTTATTTATTCAAGAATGTAATATATAATAATTACAAACAACAGGTAATAAAGTTGCAAGAAGTAACTACTAAATCACACTCATTTTATTAAATAATATACATTAAATTTCAAATGTAGTAGTTTAAAAATCTTTACATTCACAATATTTGATGCAATCCTGTGAGTACCAAAATGAAATCCCGGAAAAAGGCTTATCCATGTTATTATTTATAAGACTATTCATGACGCAAGTACGTAATATCAATCTACCCACTCCGACCCCTGATAATAATATAATAGTAACTTAATGTCGCGGGACAAACTGGATTATTTGGCACTAACACATACAAAATGGCGATTGTTGCCGTTCCAATCAAGCGGTTGTATTCCCTTGGTTAAAAACATGATTGTTCAAGATTCCTCATCGCTCAAAATCCTTGGAAACCATTAACATAATGATCAACGAAAATACTTTTTCTCAGAGTTTGCTTTATAATATAAGGTTGGCTCCAACTTTTAGATTTAATTCGAGAAACCAAACCTGTTTGTGATATTATTCATACAATATCGTGAGAATTGACAGATGTTGATTTATTTTAAGGAAATATATTCATAAATGATTGACTATTCATAAAGGTATTATAATTAAATTAATGTACCTTTTTTATCCAATGCTAAAATGTTTATATCTTTAATAAAGTTGATCTGAGCGAACAATAGTCGAACCTATCATGGTATCCAAAACTCAAATAGTTGGTTGTGCACCAAGAGAACCAAGTACGTCAATTCGAGTGCTCATTTTGAGTCCTGAATAAGCGAAAGGTTCTATAGCAGAATCACGAGCGTAAACAATATCGAACAAGAATAATAGAAAAAAAAATAAAACCTTCTAATTGATTATTTTATAGCATTTAGCTATGCTTAGCCTACTTAAGATAGGAACAAATGGATGAACGTGACGTCACGAAATGACGTATCATACAGTTGAGAAATTTAGGGTTCTGGTAAGAGGCGACCGTAGCTGGATGGCTAAAGCGGCTGCCCGGTGTGCAGTAAGGTCGCAAGCTCAAATCCTGCCGGTCCCATATCTTTTTAAACTGTTTCTTAGTATAAAATAATAACAGTCTTATTATATTTAGTACCTCATTATTCTATTAAATAAATAGTGTTCTTTTGAATTCGATTATTTATCCAACACTTACGGAACTTACAATTTACGGAAAAAACATCAGAACTACCCGAAATTTGTCCAAGCAATCTGTCCAAATTTATTCTAAGATTCAGGTTACTTTGAATATATACATATATTGTTGGCTGAAATATCCTTTGTAATTTGAATAGTAATAGTATTTAGCAAAAAAATTGTATTATTGTGTGTTGTTGTATATATTTAAAAAACCTGATTTATAAAAATAACTCAATTACTTAATGAATAAAGGTTGGTTTTGCTAAAAATGAAACAAGGTGAATAAATTTGGCACAAAAAATATTTTCTTTATTATCTTATATATATAAATTTCTCGTGTCACAATGTTAGTTACCTAACTCCTCCGAAACGGCTTTACGGATTTTTACCAAATTTTATATGCATATTTAGTAGGTCTGAGAATCGGCTACTATCTATTTTTCATACCCCTAAGTGATAAGGGTTGTTTTTTTTTTTAATTTTTGGACAATATTTTCTGTTTTTATTTTTCAATAATGTGGCATTAAAAAACACATACAACCCTAAATTTTAACCCTTTTATCACCAACCACTATTTTTTAATAGCCATTTTAGTAACTTTAGTGCTTTTGACAATATGAACTTTTTGAATGTACCTTTATGTATGGGGTTTGACATAATGCGTGCTGCAAATATCGTCACAGAGAATGTATGCATAGTTAAGACAGGACAACGTCTGTCGGGTCAGCTTGTTATTTATAACATCATGATCAGTGGGAAAATAGTGAATAACACAATAAATTATATATATTTAATTGACAATTAACTTTTTAAATAAATTGTTGTAGTATGACTTTGTACCGTTCAATGTTACCCAAAATTTGCGATAGTTTTGTCCTACTGTCAAAAGTATTAGTTTTGCTTGAAATGTATTTGCATGTCTAACCCTCATTACTATAATAGTTAAGAAAACGTATGAGTGCTAATTTAGTCAATTATATCTATTATTGTAAATAATATTACGATGTAACCGTCAAAATCAAGCTGCTCAAATCAAATCAAATCAAATCATTTATTTCCATGGGCCCCAAGGGGCGCTTGAACACGTCAAAACAAACATCAAAACACAAAAAAAAAAAAAAAAATTAAATAAAACTAAATTATAATACTTATTGTAATAAAATGATTTGACACCGGAGCTTAGATTGACTTTAATTCAACTTAGAGATTTGAATTAAAATCAATCCAAGTACCAGCTCCGATGGGTATTGCATCATGAGAAGAGCTGGTGAGAAACTCATGTGCACCATCCTTTCAAATAATTCATACAATATTTGTTTGTTTTTTGACAATAATTATATGTGTAAGTTATAGCAACCAAAACAACATTATAGCTAAAGATGGTTATAAAGAGAAAATAAACTTAACTATAGAAATGCAATTAAATCAATACTTATAAATAAATCTATAGTATATAAGGTTGCAATATCTTACACTTCAAGCAGAAAATAAAGGAGTAAAAACAATGTGTGTATACTACTGTATATATAAGGGTTTCAGAACAGACAAAAAAATATTTATATACTAATAACAAAAACTATTTATACTACAAAAATATAAAAATTAAAAATGTACTCACAGATTGCCTTTACTTAACAATATTTGAAATAACATGAAATGAGGTTATACAAATCAAATTTAGTGAGTTAATAAAGAAACTATATAATTATGAATTAATTAATTGCTCAGGAATCACTAATTTACAATAAGTTTTGTATATTTAATTACGATTCCAAATAAGTACAAGAAACACTGCCCAGAACGGCAACAATATACAATATTACAGTAGAAAAAAAAAAGATTCCAGTGACGCTCGAGCTCTGGGTTTAATTTACCCAACGCCTTATCACTGGAATCATAATTCGTTAAAAAAATCCTTAGCAGAGCTCCAATTTGCTTCAAGATTCCTTTTTCTCAAGAATGGTGTGTGTGACTCTTTACGGATGACAAAGTCTAATTAATTACGATAGTGTTAATTAATTATTAATTATTATCATTAATATACAAGATACGACGAAAAGACTAGGTAAATATGACACAAATAAAAGTACAAATAAATAAAAAATTTGTGGTTAAATATACATTATTGAATTCTTAATTACATTTACATTTACAGCTCTACCCTAATTAATACAAAAGTTCTTAAAGTTATCACAGCGAATAGGTTTAAAAAAAAACACTTAGATACTCATATTTTAAACAGCGTGACACAATGTATTAAAAAGTTGGGTAATCTTTAATCTCGATTCTGACCAAACTAGTTCCAGGTAACCTAAAAAAACTCATCTGTATGGGAAAACGGTAGACGTTCTTGTATCACGTAAGGTACATAATTTAAATACAAAATATTCAGTACTAGCTGCTGCCCGCAGTTTTACCCGCGTCGAAGGTTACTGCTACGCTCCCATGAGTTGAAGTGTAATGTTATAGTGCCTATAACCTGCCGTGATAAATGAGCTATCCAACACTAAAATAATTTTCCTTTCGAACAGGTAGTTAACCATACAAATTGTCAGTTTTTAGGGTTCCGTAGTACCTACAAGGAACCCTTATAGTTTCGCCATGTCCGTCTGTCCGTCCGTCTGTCCGAGGCATAGCGACGAAACTGTTGGTGCTAGAAAACTGAAATTTTGCATAAACATGTATGTTAACTATACAAAGAAAGTCGTAGAATAAAATTTGGAAAAATATTTTTTTTTCGGGTAGCTCCCCTTACATGTAAAGTAGGGATGTTTTTTTTTTTTGTCGCCTACCCCATAGTGTGGGGTATTGTTAGATAGGACTTCTAAAAACGTTCAGGGGTTGCTAAGACAGTTTTTTGATTTAGAGATCCGTTTGCGAGATAATTATCTTTTAAGAGCAAATTTTTGTTCGAGTAGAGCGTCCCCTCCCCTCTAAAAGCTAAACTACTGGATCCCAAAATCTGAAAAAAATTGTGTCGGTAGTACATGTAATGAACTTTAAAGGAAAACTATAGCGGATAAGTTCACTTCATTAGTTCAAGAGGAATAGGGGTCCGAAATGTCAGATGCAGTTACTCAGAATATTTCGTTCAAAATTCTTGAAACATAATTAAACATACATAATACATATATAAAATCACGCCTTTATCCCACGGGGGTAGGGAAAGACGATGGAACGCCATGTGCTTCGCTCCTTACATACTTCTTTTGCTTCCTCAACATTCATACATCTCGTCATACGTGCTAGCTGGTTTCGTGTACTACAAACATTTCCTTTCTGAAGGACGCCATTTATCTGGTCCTGATGTAGATACTTGATAAGTGGTGTGTCACAGAGTTGGATTATACCTAATGCAAAATCGCAAAGTACATACGAAGATGCACGAGCGGAGATTTTTATGATAAGAGGAAAGTTCGTTCGGTCTTGCTCATGCCTACTTACAATGTGTCGATGTACCGTAACGTAAGCAATGTAAGCAAAGGTTGGGGGTGACAAGACAAAACTGGGGGGTGTCATCAATCTGAAGAGTTTGTGAGGTGGGTGCCATCCCATGCAACTGGGTTCGACGACCTGGTCACAATGGGTGCTTGTGGCCCACGCTTGGAAAAGACCTTTGTTAAATTTTGGGCGTTTTTATAGGTTGAAAAATAAAAAATGAATAAATACATTAATATAATTTTGTAATATGTGATAGTGTTTTCGCTATGATATGGTTCAATTGCTTATTGGTATAATTGGAAATAATAACTTTTAGCTAGTAAAGTTATTTGCACGATACATATGCCTTAAATACAGTTTTAAAATGATTCTCTGTCTGTTCGTCTGGCTGTCTGTCTGTCTGTCAGTCTGTTTGTATTGGTTAATCTTCTAAATGGCTTCGACGGGTTTTGAAAAAAAATTGATGCAGGTAACTGACTATAAGGCGCGTAACATAAGCAATTTTTTATCGACTTTCCTACCACGCATACAAAACCACGGCAGTTTTTTTTTGTTTGTTTGATAGCGCTAATCTCAAGAACTACTGGTCGCATTTTAATATTTTTTATGTATGATAGAACTCTTGATTAAAATATTGAACACTAAGCCAAACTCGACGGGAGCGGCACAGTAAGGATCTTTGCAGGTCAAAGCGCAGGAATAGCTACTACGAATTGCACGAGGATGAAATCGCGGGCAAAAGCTAGTACTATAATAAAACCTTGAAGCATTAATCGCCTGGAAGGTGACATTTAACATTTGTGTATAACATTTACCTCATACCTACTGCAAACATCATCAAACATGTACAATCTGGTTTAACCAGTAATAAAACAAGTCCACCGACGCGACGTCCAGTTTATGATTAGCGGTAGAACTTTTATGACCTATTTCAACGAATATCATAACGATACAAAACCTGTATAATGAAGAGCAAATGTATAATCTTCTTCAGCCTGCAGGTGCTAAAGTAAATGCTTACTTACAAGATGCAAGGTTTGCAAGGCAATTCTAATGCTTGCTTTATTAATCGCATTAGAAAGACAAGATAGTAAAAAAATTGAATTGCATCGCTTAACTTGGTCTTAATGGACTGCAATGATCTTGCTTCTACATGCCTGATTATTACTCCAGCAAAAATTTCCAAATAACTAAGAGACTACTGCACCGTATCAGCTACTTGTGCTGGCTCAGCTCAAGACTACCTCGAGGTAGTTGCCTCGACCTATTGCTCAAATGGAAGCTTATGAGATAAGCACAGCCGGCGGCTGGTAATTTTTTCATGTCCATATCCTTAGTTGACAGTGAAGGTTATGGTTAAAGGCTTGAATAATTAATTCTACAAGCCTGGGGGTGCAAATCAAATTGTTCAAAGGTTTGGCAGCCCCGATTTCCTTAAAATGTGTTTATTTTTGAAGCCTACATAATAAAATAAAAGATTAAAAGAAAGGAAAAATGTGGCTATTTTTGTTATGACAATCAGTTGCAGCTGAGCATTTTGTCCATCTAACCTACACAATTTGTCGCTTCAGCAATCAGTGGTTTTTCAATTTCTAAGAGTTATAACATCAATCATCGATCAATGGTCTAATGTATTGGAAGAAATCTTTAAGATTCTTCTTCGTCGATTCTCTCGACGTAGTCCATAAACATTTTCAGACCAATCAACAAACCAAGAACCAAGACAAACCACACGATACTAGAAATAAATAATCATGCTTAGGTTACGAATAAAGGTTAGGTTAGGAATAAATTACGAAATATAATACCCAATCCTTTCAATAGCTTGAAATTTAAACTTTGAAACAAAGACGTATATTTACGACATAATAAATTAACAAAGTGACCTCTTAAAAAATCATAAAACTTCTCTCCTCTGTCCTCTTAAAAATTCATGACTCTTTTAGCGACAACTCAAGTATATTTTAAATAAATAGTCTACATACTGTTTTTAATTAGTAGGACACCTCACTAAGGTAGTAATTTTTTGTAAGTTTTTTAACCTACTTTTAACCAGAGCCCGGTGTGAATAGTAAAGCCAGTTCCATACCTTATCAATTAAAGCCAACGAACGGAGTCGTTGCTACTATTTTGGATGGCTTAGCGAACGCCAACTAGTACTTTGATGTTACCGTCACGCTGTGGATTTCCGGCGAACGCGCACGAACGATCGATGGCATTTACTTAGCCATCCAAACTACTAAATTGCGAACGCATTTTTACCCTCACGCACACGAAACAAGATCGTGCCATTTATGATTCAAAAAAGTGTATGATTTTGATTCCTGGCAATTTTTCTTCTCTACCCTTGCGAAATAACTGTTTCTTTTTTTTATCGTCAGATGCTCCTCAAGATAAACTAAGGTAGGAGGCCCAGTGATGCCAATTTGGTCTGTCTTAACCGAGTGTCCCTTACGAAATGCTCTTAGCAGGCAAGCGAGTAGTAAGTTTATGGATTATGTTCTTTGGTTTAGTGCTTTAGTGTTGTTAATGGGATACTCGGAAACGATGTCACCTCGCACGATAGGCATCTTAAGCACACTTCCTGTAGCCTCAACAATTACCGATAGATTTTCATCGCGCCGCTCTATTAGATTGTATATTTTCCCATTACATTGGCCCGCCTGTTGTTCCGAAATGTCTATTTTGGTCTCAAGACTGTTAACGATTTATGGTACGGTTGACATGCTTGAAGTCGCCACGGACGTCAGCAACTCTTTGCTTCAAGGTATTTTGTTTCATTCGGAGCGCCTGCATGTTCCTCTGAATATCAGTCTATTATATCATCGCATATCTAGAGCATATCACTTGCCATTGCTTTAAAGTGGACATCAAGTGGCACATGCTTCAAGGTCAGTTCCGCCTGACAATATAATCCAAATTAAATGACCATTGAGTATGCTGGATGAAATTTTATTTAACGTTTTACACTAGATAGTATTTGGGCTAATATAACACAATAAGGTTATAATGCATTACCTACCATGCGGGTAGAATCTAGGCTCCGGCGACATACACGTATAGTGAGGTTTATGACGAAAGTGTGTTATTTTACCCGCATAGTAGGTACAATCTGGTACATCGATAAAATGCCTAAAGGTTTATACAGATCATAATCTGTAATAAAGATAGTGTGCCCAATGTAATGGAGTAAGATAAGACACATCCATACCTATATACTACATAAATACATCCTCACAAGCCACGCAAGCCTCGTGAGACTTAATTTAGCTTTACATTCTGAAAAAAAAACAAAATATATATATATCAACAAATCCGTGCAAAACTACCGCAAATATCCCTTCTATTATGTCCATCCTAAGGTTGCCTGGAAGAGATTGCGTCAAGCGATAAAGCCGTCCTTTGTACATTATAGTTATAAGTACCTATTTCTTTGTATGTTTGTTACAAATTTGTTATGCAAATAAAGTTTTCTTTATCTCTATCTATCTATTTAATGTTTTTTAACATCTTTATTTTCTAGGAAATGGTTTGAAGAGATAGCCCTGGCAAGCAGAAAGGGCCGGAAACCATCATTACTTCGAGCAATGATCAAAGCTTTTTGGATGAACTATGCTCCCTCTGGAATCTTGGTCGTCACACAGACACTTCTACTCAAGTAAGCCATACAGAGGATTTTTTTAATTCTGCATCATAATAATTATGTTGGTAAACTATAACTTAGTGAGCCAAAGAGACACCCAAAGATAGCCATCAGAGTTATTATACAGTATAATAATACATTTTATATCGTGTAAACCAAGTTTGATTTTGCCTGAATAATATTAAACATAAGCAGACGGTTTCTTACGCGCGCTAACGTGATTGACCTCAATTTTCTTTAGTCAGAAGTATACCAATGGTAGCATTATTATCATGTTCCGGTAGTCAGAATTCATTTCCTAAAGCCAAGCCTAAGAATGAATTATTCAATCTATCTATCGGAACATCTATTTTATAGCTTTATTAAAATATACAAGTGCCATAATAAAATTAATCAAACTTATGTAAATAATAAAGCATTTAATGACACAATTAAGATTTCAAGATAAATATGCCAATTATGCATTAGCAGTTTGATGAGTTTTACATTTTAATAAAATGACGTAAATTAAATAACTGTTGTATTTTACTTATTTAACACCAGCAGTCATAATTGAACTAACATATCACAGTCAAACAAATTGAAGTAGAAATGCGTTTAGTCCAACTGGTAGAGGAGTGAAACGTTTACACGTGAACTTATTGATGAAATCAATGTCGCAGAATTAATTTGTGAACAAATGTAAACATCAACTTTTACAATGCATGCATAAATTTCATGTCACAAGTCTAGTTATATATATATAAACGCTTAAGTCGCAACTACGGTCCGTGAGAATCCTCAATCCACTAGAGGATTTCATTCGCTATATCTGAGGAATAACTAAGATATTATGCCTTGTGGCGTGTGCCAATAGTTCAGGTTAGGATAGGTTCAATTTATCCATCTAATTAAGTAGTTTTTATGTTTTTTCTATATTAATCCTATTATATCTTTATTGACAGAAAAATATACATGTTGGATCTTAAATTAAACGAGTCGAATAACTTAATCTTATCTTAATAAGTCACTGTCAGAAGGCTTCGTACCCAAAATGCTGGCAACGTTACCGCGTTGTATTGCGATACTAGTCGCTGGTCGAAATATAAGCTAGCATTTCGAGAACGAGTTGCCTCAGTTAGACGCGCTGACAACTCTTTGTTGTACAAAGAGTTGTCAGCGCGTAGTAGTAGTAGTAAGTAAAGCATTGCTTTACTTATCGATATCCTTTAATGTTTTATTTGTTCATTAGGCCTCTCCGACCTGTGGCTTTGAGTCTGCTGTTAGCGTACTGGGAGCCCAACTCCGGCATGTCGTACCATCAAGCTGTGTACTGTGCAACCTCGGTCATCTTGATATCAATCTTTATTGCTTTCCTGCACCATCATGCGGCATATATGAATCGGAAATTCGGCATGACAATACGCATTGCAGCGTGCTCGCTCATTTATAGAAAGGTTAGAGATTTTTTTTATTCTGGTCTCTATCCTGCTTATCTATGGGTCGAGACCATAACAGTATATAAATTATGTCTGGTGCAAAATGTCGTAGAAACACTGCTTGATGTTTGTACCACGGGCAAATGAAAGTGCTATATTTTCCTTTCCTTCAAACAACTGATTTTATCTGTCGCAAGGTGTGTCTCCAGTTTGCAAGCTATGGTCAGAATAACAATACATTTACAACAAAAAAAATAGAAGTATAATCATTTTTACGTCATCAGGTAATGCGCATGAGTTCCGGTGCACTGGCGCAGACTACAGCTGGTCAAATCGTGAATCTTCTGTCAAACGACGTTAACCGATTTGACTATGCCTTCACCTTCACTCACTACATCTGGACTCTGCCATTCCAAGTTGTAATCGTCTGCTATTTGATATATCGAAAGATTGGCATTGCTGCTGTCATTGGAGTCACGGGAATTGTATTGCAAACCTTACCAGTACAGTGTAAGTATTTTATACCAGTCATAATCCAGTATGGCGTAATATTTGTAGCTTACAACTCATATTATGTCTAGTTATTTTGAAAACCTTGAGAACCCCTTAGGGCAGCTTTTAGTCACGATTCCGAACAACGAGTGTTGGATAAAGATATTTTGGCATGTAACCGTGTCATACTCTGTAAATTTACGAATTCCTTATGGCTTCCTAGCTCTTCAGAGTATCATAGTAAACTAATCATATTTGTGTCCACATTGTATAGCCCGTATATACATATTTTGCAACAAATTGGCTAAATGCGTTTTGAAAAGTGGTTGAGTATAGTGTGTAGAAAAAATATAAACCTGTAGAGATAGATATTGACAGACAAAAATAATAAAATGTTATTGATTAAAGTTCAATTACTCTTAATAATTTTAAGTATTGAATGAATATAATATCTACTTATTCAGAAGTTAGTCAGTATAACGGTTTCTGGTAAAGAATACAAAAATTTCCATGTAATTATACGAAGATTCATCCGACATATCAAATACTGGCTATGCGTCAGCGCAACTAACCCTTCATTTATTTTAATAACTTTGACGTCACAGAAAATGTTGAACCTTTATTAAATGGGTTTATTACTAAATTAAATTTTAACAACTTTAATTCAAAAGTTCACGTAATTTTACTACCAATGAAATGCCTTAATCTCATTATTGAAATTGCAAGCAAATAATAATAATAATGGTGAAAGTATCATTTTTAAGGGCATAACTACGAAGAAACCCGCTCCGGATTATTGGGCTACCTATGCTCCCGATAGTGAAGTTTCAGATTTAGATTAAAATGTTTATCAGGTCAATGCTCTGTTGGCTTAGGCCCCACGTATGCCTTCCAAAGTATCAGAACTCCATAGTCCCGTGTTATGGCAACATAAACCACAAATAATAATAATACAAATACTCTTTATTGTACTTTCACCAAGTAACCATATACAGTAAAAATATTTACAAGTTTTGACAGAAATATTTACAAATACATTAAAAGATTTTTACAAATCTATATAAGCATGATGGAATAATGCTGTATTTATTAATCCAGTACTTGTATTGTCCTATTATTTCATTAGAGTTAACGTTTCTATACGTATGAGGGAATTCAATCATATTTTTGTAACTTAATTTACCAACATTACAGTTTACATGAGCAAATTGGCTGCGCAGTTGAGGCTCAAGACCGCGGGCAAAACTGACGAGCGCGTGCGCATCATGGACGAAATTATTAGCGGCATGCAGGTACGTTCACCTTATAACTCTTCACGAACAATAAGAGTTATTTATATTCATTCACCATTATTTTTAACACGCTTATATTAGCTTCACCTGTATGTTTGTTTGTTTGTTTGTTTGTTTGTTTGTATGTAACCGACTCCTTTGGACTCGATTTTGACCCACTTTAAACGGACAGATTTAATTCAAACTTTCTACACTTGTAAAGAATCAGCGACAATATAATAATTTCATAAATTTATCTCATTATCCTGATTAGGATCGCCAGGATTAAAAAAAAACTAAAAAAAGTGAAAAATAAATATAGTTTAAAAAAACTAAAAAAACACGCTTTTAAAGCACATCAAACTAAAAAGTGAAAAATAATTCTTATTATAACCTGAAAATAATAATAAACGAAAAATACTAGTACTATTGTGAAAAAAGCGTGGGGCGCTCTGTGCCATATTTTTCGTCTATCGAGCGACCCACGCTTTTTTCACAATAGTACTAGTATTTTTCGTTTATTATTACTTTCAGGTTATAATAAGAATTATTTTTCACTTTTTAGTTTGATGTGCTTTAAAAGCGTGTTTTTTAGTTTTTTTAAACTATATTTATTTATTCGAAAGAACGCTTACAGAATAACGCAGTCCATTGATATAATGGAATACACACATTAACACACACATACTCACACTGATTCAGAAGATATTATTGATAACGATTTGTCCCATTGCACCAGCACAGTGCAGAATAGCTGTGACAGACAACATGTGTATTTATGAATTATATTTATAAATTAGATTTTAAGGCCATCGGTATAGACCCTGGGTTAATGAATCAGTCAGTCAGTCCAACAATTATATGTATGTATAGATAGATTATTCATCCTGATAACATCATTTCATTTCATTTCATTTCATTTATTTGCATAAAATGTGGTATTAAAAGGTGACAAATAATATAAATAATGTACAGTGACAAATTTCGCCACTTGGAAGTAGCATGCAAAAACTTAATAAAAACATATTATGAGATATATACTACAACATAGATAATAACAATTGTATCAGCTGTTAACATCTTATCAAAACAATACAAAGAATGAATACTACATATTTAGCAATTATTAATGAACGCCATATCAAATATATAATGAACAGAACAAAAAATACTATTATTGTAATATTAATAACATTTATAACACTTGACATTAAATTAGTCAATAATTTTTATTACAGCGCGTTCCTAAAATGATATGAACGACATGAAGATTTTTTAAGAAAATCTTTAACTGAGTAAAAAGATTCTGTCACTAAAACATCGCATTCTCTAAAAATTATATCGATGTAATTCTGTTGCAGGTCATAAAAATGTACGCGTGGGAAAAACCCTTTGAACAGGTTGTAGCACTCGCCCGCAAAAACGAAATAAAATGCATTCGGTCTGCGTCTTACCTCCGAGGCATCTACGTCAGCATTATGTTGGTCACTGAGAGATTATCTTTGTATATCACCCTGCTTGCCTACTCCTTGTTGGGATTCCAAGTCACTGCAGATATTGTGAGTATTTTCTGTAAAGATAGTTAAAGCCTACCTTTTTTTTTCCTGCCCTTATTCCATCACATTAGGGGTTGTTGGTTTAGGCCCAAGAATTAGCCCTTAGCGATGTCCAACTTATTCGTCGCAATACTTTGTCGTACATAAGGTTCTTAATCATAAAGGTTAATTAATAAAGGTTCTAAATTAATGTTTTATCTTTTCAGGTATTCCCACTGGCGCAATTTTTCAACAACCTCCAAGAATCTCTTTCGATTCTCTTGTCAAATGCTGTGTCATACTTAGCAGAAGCTCTGATGTCAGTAAAACGAATAGAATCGTTCATGCTGTTCGGTACGTAAAGTGTGAATTATCTGAATTTAAAGAAACCAATAAATAATTTGAATTTATCATAATGTGTAGCAATCCAATTAAGTATGAAAAGGGGCAATAATGATTTGATAAAAATAAAAATAAATATTATGTAACAGATGAACGAGAAGATCTTCACTGCGTGCCTGATGTGGATATCGCTAAATTAGTTCAGAGTATAGAAAGAAAGAAAAAAGGAAAAACAATAAGTGAAATTGATCTACATCCCAACACTTTCAAAAAAATCGATGAAGAAGGCATTTTTAACCCAGGTTCGTATAACGTATTTAGATTAATTACATGCTTTATGAAGGGAACTGGTACATTCATAGATTGTTTATTTTGTTTTTTCGGTCTTGTCAGTACGCTAGTGACGCTTCATATTCTTGTATGTCCATCTCAATATTTTGTCTTCTCTCTTTTACTATTTTAGTTTTTCTTACAGGATTTACCTCAAATGAAAAAGGCATTCTGAGTCCAAAATGTTCCTCATTACCAGTTAATCCAGACATAGGTATCTTGATACAAAATGTCAGTGCCAGCTGGACTGAAGATGGAACTACTCTTAATAACCTTAACCTCACTGTGCCTAAAGGAAAACTTTGCGCTATCATAGGAGCTGTGGGATCTGGAAAAGTAAGTTTAAATGAATATTAATGAATTTGTTTTTTTAATATTAATGTCGAATATAATTAAATATAACTTAAAATTTTTTGGTGACGAAGCGAACAAGAAGTCATATTTATTAAAATATTTACCATTTTTTGGTTTATCTTGTTGGTTTCAATTAGCGCACTAGACATTGGAATTCACATCCGTGTCTTAATAACAAAGCAAGGAATAGTTATTAGAATTATTAGTGAGCTGTTGCCCGCGACTTCGTCCGCATGGAGTTTGATATTTTGAAATTTGGGTAATATACGAAAAACAATATAGAAGCCTTTAAAATTTAAGGGGTTGGTTAAATGGAACCACATGACAAGTAAATTCTTTCAAACAAAAAAATAATTTCTCAAATCAGTCCAGGCGTCTTCGAGTTATCGGCGAACAAACATTATGTACAGTCGGCCAATGAGTTGGGTATGCAGGGCAAAAACTTCTAAGTCATAGTAAAGACTTACGACACCAGTTATGGATAAGTGAGTTATATAATTTCTAAATAGTGGGTATTAAATATGAAATACAAACTTGCATATCTATTGCAGTCAGTTTTTACTATGGCGTAGAAGTTTTTGCCCTGCATACCCAACTCATTGGCCGACTGTACCTATATAAATTTATAGGATGACTTTGTGTGTTTATTCTTTTATACTTTTTCCAGAGTTCAATCCTACAGTTACTACTGAATGAATTACAAAGTAGAAGCGGCCGTGTACATGTATCTGGACCAATATCTTATGCCAGTCAAGAGCCTTGGCTGTACGTAGCTACCATAAGACAGAACATTTTGTTTGGTTTGCCGTATAACAGTACAAAATATAGAGAAGTAAGTAGCATCCAACACATTAAAATAGTAAAAACACATGACCATACATTTCAGCCCAACGCTCGTTATTAACTAGAACTTACTAGTAGTTACTTACTAATAGTAGTAGTTTATTATTGCCAGATAATTTTATTATATTTTTTTTTGCACCTGATAGCAGTGAGGATAGTATATCCTCACTGATCTCACGTGTACAATACCAGAAGTGTTGCCGTCTATCGATGACACATTAAGTAAGAATTGATTCTCCTCTTTCCAGGTCGTGAGAGTGTGTGCTCTTCAAAAAGACTTCCAGCAATTCCCTCATGGTGACCAGACGCTGGTTGGAGAAAGAGGAGTGTCATTGTCCGGTGGTCAAAGAGCACGAATCAACCTTGCCAGAGCTGTTTACAGACAAGTTCGTAATCAACAACTTAATCACATTAATCAAAGATGGATTATAATTTTATTAAGACCGTTTAACTATATTTTATATTTATTTATATAGTGATAATTATTATTGGCTAATGTTTTTGTGAATTTTACAAAACAATAAATTAGTCAAAACCGAAGAAACATTTAGAAGCAAAAATTTTAATTTTATAATAATTCAGTTATTATTTCTAACTTATTTATCTAAGTAATAACTATGTTATTAATTCCAGGCTGATATTTACCTCCTGGACGACCCACTATCCGCGGTGGATGCACACGTTGGACGTCAGCTCTTCGACGAGTGCATCAGTGGGTACCTGCGTCACACCACCCGTGTTCTGGTCACTCATCAGCTACATTACCTCAAGGCTGCTGACTACATCATCATCATGAACAATGTAATGATAAATTATATTATAATGTAC
Source organism: Hypena proboscidalis (assembly GCA_905147285.1). Lineage (NCBI taxonomy): Eukaryota > Metazoa > Arthropoda > Insecta > Lepidoptera > Erebidae > Hypena > Hypena proboscidalis. The sequence goes on along the minus strand of LR990128.1, from coordinate 12,487,431 downwards.
TATAAGTATTATGTTAAGATGGTAAATCATCCAACGGCCGTTTACGGCAAGGTTAGGTTACGTTAGGAGCTCGCTCCACCTTTACAAAATTTATTAAATAAAACTATACGTTCTACTATGCTTCTCCAGGGTGTTATTGAAGCTGCAGGAACATACGACGAACTTCAAACTTCTGGTAAAGATTTTGCAAAACTGTTGTCTTCTAGCCACGAAGATAACGAAGAAGAGAAAACCATTGACAAAACTCAAAGCAGCAATACTCTAACCAAAGTAAGTTACCTTCTAAATAGTAGAGAAGACTGTTAAAATATATAATATAAAGTCTCTCTATCACTTTTATGTGACGATATTTTGCATGTTCTTTTTTTCTTAGATTAAAATCTTACTTCTTGACTTTCCAGCAACAATCTCAATCAGACTCAACAGCTGCGCCTGAAGCGCCCGAACAAACAATGGAGGAAGAAGCGAGAGAATCAGGTACAATGGGCTGGCACGTCTACGGAGCATTCTTGAAGGCCGGTGGCAAAGCGCCAAGATTGTTGTTCTTGTTGTTGTTGATGATTGTTGGACAACTGTCTGCGACACTATGCGATTATTGGGTTACGTTTTGGTAATTATTTTGCATTCATTAACTAATGGTGTCCCACAAGGTAGGTTTATGGAAGGTACGCACTTGCAGCGTTGAGTCCCAATTTAAACTTCGTTTAACATTAAAAACAAAATGCATTGCCTTTTCCAACACATTTTTTATTTCCTTATTTTGTTTTACTCTAAACAATTGATTAATCGAACACTAGTTAACATGTCATTATTCAGGACTAACGAAGTGACGTCAATGAACGGAACAGCAGTCAACAGATACCGCATGGGCAGATCACCGCTACCTTCAGCAACAGGCTCATTCCACATATCCAGATACTTCGAAGCTGGTGAATCACAGAAAGCAGGTATAATTGTATTATTTTTTACCTGCTATGCCTTAATTCAATGGTAATTAAGTTCAGTTTAGCTTTAGCAGTTAATTATTTTTTTTCTTTCCAGATCTAAACATGTATGCAAACATTGGTCCTCTAGACACATCTCAATACCTCTACATATATTCGGCCATAATTGTGTTCTGCATTTTCTTCATCACGGCGCGCGCTTTCATGTTTTTCAGAGTGTGTATGACAGTATCGCTCAACCTCCACAATAACATGTTCCACGCAATGCTGAGAGGTGTTATGAGGTTCTTTGACAGAAATTCATCAGGTAAAACATCATTATTCAGTTACGACAACTTAAGATGATGTTAGTTTTATTGACTTTACCTCAAACCTTTGAAGGTTCGTTGCTTGAACTGGCAAAAGCATTTGACACCTTCTAAACGCTGTATAATATCTTCTAATTAATTAAAGTCTGTGTCACAGTGTGAACTCCTCCGAAATGGTTTGACCGATTTTATTAAAATGTGGTTTGTATATTTGGCAGGTCTGAGAATAAGCTGTAGAAAATTATGTATACTCCTTGTTGACAAGGATCGATATAATATGTATCCGGAGCCGCGGAAGGAAGCTAGCTAGTAGTATTGTATAATATTGTATAATAGCAGTTTCATTTTGATATCTTAATAACATAATTATCATCCTCACCGTATCGAAACTGTTGCTTTAATTTTATTATTAGTGAAAACTATTCGTCCTATTCAAAGTTTCACAAGGAACTATTCCTGGTCTTAGTTTATTTCATGTATAAGTGACATGATTAACATAGTTTTTTTTCCACAGGTCGCATATTAAACAGATTCTCCAAAGACATCGGAGCATTAGATGACTTGCTTCCACGGTTTCTTCTAGAATGTATTCAGATTTATTTAGTGGTTATCAGCATACTCGCTTTAAACGCGACTGCACTTATCTGGACCTTACTGCCGTCTGCTGTTATCCTGTTATTGTTCTATATCATCGTGCAGATATACTTGAAATCAGCGCAGTCAATCAAGCGATTAGAAGGAACCAGTAAGTATTATAGTAATTTTCTCACAATCAAAACCATTATTTTAGGTGTTCAAATTGTATTATTATTTTAAAAAATTGAAGTGTCTTCATTAAAGTAATGATATAATTAGTTTTCCATCTTTCTATAAAACATAATACTGTGTATATTTATACATTTATCTATCTAACCAACTTAAAAAAGGAAGGAGTGTTATAACTGGCAGGCTCTTTTCAACTAGATAATTTTTTAACTGTTAAGAATGTATTAATATTTGAACAAGTTGTTACTTAGTATTTGTTGAACTGTGTTATTCCTTGACAGCTCGCAGTCCCGTATTTTCTCACATGTCGACTACCCTCAATGGCATCAGCACAATCCGGTCAGCTGGTGCGGAAGAGAGGTTAATCAAAGAATTCGATAAGCTCCAGGTAATTTTGACATAAAATGGCTTCGAAATATTGTATTTCTGATAGCTGTTTTTTTTCATTTGCAGTATCCGGTACATCTAATGAACTGATAATTTCTTGTTTTAGGACGTCCACACATCGACGTGGAGCAGTTACCTGGCAGGCGAAGTGATGCTGGGCTTCTGGATTGATTTCATCTGCGTGGCATACCTCACCATTGTAGTTGTCACCTTTCTGCTTATTGATACCAGTAAGTGAATTGATGTCTAACTATAGTTGACACTGTTGCTAACATTGCATTTAAATAATTTTACTAAATATTTCTTTTGATATATTATACAAAGGTGCTCTTTACTATTTTTATTTTTAGAATCGATATTCTCCGGCCACGTCGGTCTGGCAATATCACAAACACTAAGTCTGACGGGGATGCTGCAGTACGGAGTGCGCCAGACCACCGAGGTGATCTCACAGATGACCTGCGTTGAAAGAATTTTACAATACACGCGTATTGAGCAGGAAGCTCAGTGGGACAAAGGAGGTTTGAAACAAGTTGAAAATAGCATATCGCCATATTCGATATTAATTTAGATGCTTTATTTATTAGTACACATTGTTCAAAGTAAAAGAAGAATTTAAATACATTTTACAGAAAAAGATACTCCCAAAAACTGGCCAAATCGTGGACGCATCGAGTTCAAAAGCTGTTACATGAAATATACGCCTGAAGACATGCCTGTACTTAAGGATCTCAATATAGCTATTGAAAGTGGATGGAAAGTATGTAAACCAAGCATAATTAAGAACGCATATTTGTTTCCATTCCTTAGTATTTTTTTTAATATTACGAGCAGCATCTTTTTAAAATCAAAAACCTATACTTTAATTTTGATTAGTGACGTAATAATACGACGATACATAGCGCAGAACCCTGAGCATCTTGATTAATGCCTGAGATGCTTAACACCACCGTTGTCGTACAATTCATTCTCTTTCTCATACTATAGACATGAGCTCTGGTGCTGTAGATTTGATGTCGTTGTCTTGCTTGCCATTCAGCATTTCAACAACGAATTTCTATAGCTGGTCTTTTGTTTTATTTCAGGTGGGCATCGTAGGTCGCACGGGCGCTGGCAAGTCATCACTCATCTCTTCGTTGTTCCGCCTTGCTATCTTGGAGGGAGAGGTGCTTATCGATGAGGTCGATATTGGAAACCTAGCATTACAGGTAATAATGATGCAGTATTTGAGCACTATTACAATCACAGACCTAGGTATCGTTATCAACTTCATTGAAGTAGCTGTTCTATCTATAATGCTACTAGTAACTCTAATCTTGCCTTGATTTTGTGATTCATAATCAGTATAATTGTTTCAGGATTTAAGGTCAAATATCTCCATAATACCTCAAGAACCTGTGCTGTTTTCTGAGACGGTGCGGTACAATCTAGACCCCTTCAATAACTACGATGATGAACAACTTTGGCAGGCGTTAGAAGCTGTTAGTATATCTTTACTATATTTTATTTATTGCCTACTTCTGGCTTGGTATTTTGACATGGTCAACCTACGTAACGTATCTCGTTACTTCATTCACAAAACCGGCCAGTCTTATAATTCTTCATCCATTTACCTTATGTTGCACAGGTGGATCTTAAAGCGGCGGTGCCAGCTCTTGATTTCAAGGTATCAGAAGGAGGTTCCAACTTCTCACTGGGTCAGCGGCAACTCGTGTGCCTGGCGCGTGCCATACTGAGGGGAAACAAGATACTAGTGCTGGATGAAGCTACCGCCAATGTCGATCCAAAGTAAGTGTCCAGTGTATATTATCATCTATCAATAAGAAATAACTGCTTTTGAAAACATTTCTGAATCAAGCGTACCATTGTTTTCAGGACGGACGAATTTATCCAAAGAACAATAAGATCACGTTTCGCAGATTGCACCGTGCTGACAGTGGCTCATCGCCTGAACACCATCATGGACTCAGACCGAGTCATGGTCATGGACGCCGGCCGCCTCGTGGAGTTCGACCATCCACACAAACTACTCAGTAACCCTGAAGGGTTCTTAACCAAGATGGTGGAAGAAACCAGTCATAAAATGACTGAACAACTAAGAGAAATTGCGAAGAAAACATACCTTAGCAATAGTGGGGTCACTTCTTAATAAATATAGCTTTTTCCATGACGAATAACCAGCATCCCATAACTGCTCTGCTCGTGTGGTACGTCGATAAAAATTAGCCTTTATTTTAATCCAGATGCAGATACAGCATGTAGGCTGTATCTGTGCAATATGATAATTATTTATGCGATAGTTTTTGTGAATAAGAGCAAGAAACCTTCACACATCCACACACTTAAACATGTTCACATTTTTACCATCTTCCGCATTTATATTATTAGTAGGAAGTTTAGAGTAGTATTAAGTAATCCTACCTACTATTTTAAGTTACCTATTTTTTTGTGAGAAAGATTTTTAAGATACATTTTTAAGGATTAATTTTAAAGATTGTAAGTATTTAAATTAAAAATAAGTTTTTATAATGTGTAATTTTACTTTATAAACCTCTACCAAAACATTCAAATATTAAATATATGTTTAATAATATTATAAAATTGCATTCAAATATTAAATATTAATGATGACTATAAACTTAACTAGAATTTTGGCAATAACCACTGTTTTTTGTATGACGTGCGAAACCTGAAATCTAAAAGAGACATTTAATTGCAATGCATAAAAGTCCTTGAATATTAGCTGCTGAATTATTATTTTTATACCGTGTGATTCTTTATAAAGTTTACACATTACATACGATCAGGCGTGGCTTTATGACCTAGAAGGGTGTGGCAAGGAGTTGTTTAGCCTTAGAGTTATTTCACCTTTATAGTTTATGGCAAAATATAGCCTATGTTATTCAGAAATAATCTAGCGTTCTAACGGTGAAGAGGATTTTGAAATTGGTCAAGTAGTTTTTAAGTTTAATACTAACCTACAAACAAAATTCAAATCTTTGCGCTTTATAACATTACTTTAGACTAGATATAATTTTATATCTAAGAAAAATAAAAGGATTATTGACATTTTTGCGTCCAAATATCGACCTCGTAGAACGATGCACGCGGTGTCTTGGTACGAGACAACGGTAAAGTCTTTGTAACTTGAGAACCCACCACTTAATTCTGTAGATATGTATTTTGATCAATGATACTTCATTTGAAAGGAAATTATGAGAACAATCCATCTAACAAGGATTGCTAGTTCCCAGACAGCCGCATAGTAATTTTAACTTTATATCTACTGTGTATGTATTATTATTGAAGTTGTAAGGGATATAATACCTATACATATTTTATCTCTTCAACTTCAGGAAAAGTTATAGCAATACGCATTTAACAAAATAGCAGTCGTTCTGGTGATAAAATCATGAAAGGCGATTTACTCTGAAACACCTTGAAATTCTTGAAATTAAGGCTTAAGGTGTCGCGTGTTGCTGCCATGTGAAGTGTGTGCAGCCAGCATGCCCACACGCTCTATTGCGCACGCCTAATGTGGGGAACGCCTTAGAGCTGATATTATTTTGTTTAGTAGTATTCAACACATGGTTTAAATTATACAATTTGTTTTTAGATGCTAATAGCGCGTCATATTCCATAAAATAACTAGTTTACGTATTTACACTTAGGTTACCATGTGCTACGGTAATTTTTTTGGACAGCATCGGACTAATACATTGTATATATTCTACTGATTCGTTTAAATTATGTGACAATAAAAAAATTTACCTGTCAAATCAAACGGTCGGATATCAGACTATGATAGTTTCACAATCAAGTGTTGTGCTTGGGACACAGATGCAGTTTTATTAGCTTAATAGATACAGGTCAAAAACCTTTCCCAAACTATGATTATAACTTTGAGTAAAAGTTCCTTGATACTGTTAGACGTCTATGAATGAATAACTGGTCGTTTTATTGACTTTTTTAACAATATTTTGCTATAAAGTATTGCATAATATTATGTCACCGGAATTTTTTGAGTGTGAATAGGATTGCGTCATATTACACATTCATTATTATTAATTTAATTTACATCATTACTGTTTTTGTTTTAATACGATTGACCATCTGTTTCTAAAGTTATAAAGTTTAGATTAGATAAATTCCATAACTATAAAAAAATGAAACAAATAAAAATTGATGTATTATCTATTTAATTTTTCACTAATTTTCATATTATTATGTGCACTATACAAAATATCAATAACGACTTTCAAGAGTATGGTATGGGCATGTTAGGAGAAGGGATGAAAGGAATGTTATTAATAAATTTCAAAAAATGAATGAAGATGGATCAATTGTGTGAAAGATGTCATGGCTGGAAAGCATGTGAGTGCTGACGAGTATCAGACGTCATCACGTCTGATTCCCGTGAACACTGAAACTGTAAAATATTAATCACCAGCATGCAGGGCATGCACGCATTAGTTATAATAATTCGAGATCCAAGATGCTAATTTGAAAATACATTTAAATTAAAATCTGTAAACTCGTTCGCTTGGCAACCGTTCGAAAAGCTTTTGATGCCGACTTTCTGGAAGGGTTACAATCGGGATCTTAATAAAGCAGATCTCAATGAACCTCAGCACAATCATGTCTCCGATCAACTTGGCGAACGGCTAGAGACGTAAGTATAAAGAAAGCAACTTAGAGACTTAATAACTAATCTTTGCGGATTCACTCAAAGTTATGTCCCGTGCAGGGATTGAACCCATAACACCAGCGTTATAAAAGTTCATAGCGCCGAGTTGAATGCTAAATCCAATGCAACCGGGCACTTAGATTTATTTACCCATGTATTAGTTGCTGCTTCAAAATATGACATCACCACGAGACCATTATAAAAAAGGTGAGTGATCGAATGTTTGTATAACTTTTCATCAAAATTTTCTTGACCCTTACTTGATACTTACTTGAAGATAATTTCTTGACAAGGAAGATAGTAGGTACAGATAGACCACCGTTTTTGAAAACTGACCCGGTCCGGGTGAAAGACTTCATCTTCTTCTTCGTCGTGTCGATGGCTGAGTCAAAATTTATTGGTCCAATAAGTGGCCACTGTTATGGCGCTCTCGTCAGCGTTCATGAGCGCCTCTCTTGTGCAGGTGGTAGGGCATTTTGGACAGTCAGTAAGGTGGTTAAGGTTTTGACTTGCCATCGTGGTAAAAGGATCAGCCAATCCGCTTTGGAGAACTCGCGAATTGCCCAGGGTGCGCCGGACGTAGGAAATTGTTGTGTACGTCACTCGGGGAGGCTCCTTTCATGCACCCCTATATAGGGTGAATGCGATATACAGCGACATTTATCAAAACCACAGTTTCTAGACAATTTTAATTAGTTTTTCAAACAAATTGAACATTTGGATCGTTCGATTTGTTCGCCGGGTCAGTTTTCAAAAACGCTGGTCTATCTGTACTATCTTCCTTGTCAAGAAATTACCTTCCTTAACTTATCGTTGCTTAACTTATTCTGCGCCAGTCGGTTGAAGGCGTCCTCTATAAAATAGATTTTTTAAATCCTTTCACAAATGACGGAGAAATCGATCGACATATATATCTACATCAAAACAATATATTATTATACGCTCTTTTGAAGTCGGCCGCTACTTGACTAAACGGCATGCTACTATTTTTTAATGCTATTTTTATTATTTTTTAATGTCGTATTTTTAGTTTTAGCTGTGGTAACGAACACTCCACGTCTAGAATCTGTTTAAATTATAGCTAAATCAGGTTTTATTCATGTTCCTATTTTTTACTCCTCTTTCCAAAAATAATTTTGACATGCTTTCGATTTTTCAATGTAATTAAAGGTCAATCAAAAATAATTAAAACCTACCAGTGGTGTTTCACTCCACAGTTTAGGTATGTTTCGCCGGCGCATGTTAACATATTTTCATACAAAAAGATGAGCGCATAGTGAATTTTCTGTTGTAACTGTCAGTGCTACTACCGAAGCTTTTACTTTCTAAAGCAGTTTTAAATGTCTTTTTTGGCAGGTCTCTAGTGCAATTTTTTGTCAAAAGTCTGAGAGGCTACAGAAGCGAAACTGATAAGAAAGTATAAAACTGTGGCCCCTGTTTGCGAAAAAAATATGTTACATATTTTAAAACCTGACACCCTAACAAACTAATTGGCTCGTTATAGAAAATTTATACTAATGAAATTAATAATGTAATGCTGAAGAGTTTTTTGTTTGTTTGAAAGCGCTAATCTCAGGAAATACTGGTCAGACTTGAATAATTCTTTTTTTGTTGGATAGCCTATTTATTGGCTATAAAATATCACGTTACAACGAACATATGCGGCGTATCAATTAAATATGTTGCGCAAACTTATTTATTTAAATGTTTTGGAGTGAACTACAAGATGTGTTATTTCCGTCGCTCGCAGTACTTAGAGCGTGAGATCGACACTGAGACAGTGTATTTGCGCTGCTCAGTTGAGTGTTTTGATTTATTTAATGATATAATGTCACAATATGATGTAGAATCTCAGACTAAGAAAGCAATTAGAACAAGACATGGAATTTCAATATTTCTCCAAACCTTAAGTCTCCAAAACTCGCTGGGGTGGGCGGTAGATAGTTCCTGGCATCTATGATTTGACAACTAGTTTTATATGAAAACCTGACATTGTGCAAGAGCGGCGCTCTTCCACATTTGGCAGCTGGGGACTCCTGACAATATCTCCTCCTGTTGGCTTATCGCTCTGAGTGTAGGATACGTCAAAAAACTAGCCAGCCAGTATCTTTCAATGGTTACAGATAGAGACAAGTAAGCTGATGGTTGGATGAAGACGAAGGAGTAGCAATGAAACCATTCTTATAAATATTTCATTATATATTTTTTGAGGGCATCCTCTATGGCGGATTTTTTTATTCGTATAATTCATGTTACAATAACAATAAATAACATTTTTGCATTGATCTATTAACTCACATAATGTATTGAAGTACCCAACAATAATTGCCTTGATAAGCTTACTTTATGTAAAAAATCTATCTACTTATTTGTATATTGATGGAATCCATGAGTTGTACGATTCATTATATTAACAACAAAATAACTTAAATGCTAAATATATTTCTGTAAAAACAATAAAACAATCACTACTTGTTCACTACATCTTGTGCACGCCAGCAGTGACTGTAGCAACTATTTTATGTTTATATTCATACAAACATTAGACCTATATTTATGCAATGAACAGAACTTCAGACTCTCAAAAAGATGGCGGAAAACTCTGACTCGATCAGCTTCCTTTGTTGGGCTTACATAATCTGTAAAGAAATGTATTTATTTCCGTTGTTGACACTGTGATCCAGCCAGCTCGCGCCGAGATCTCGGAACGTAATACAGAAACAAGTAGGCATTATAGCATACACACATTTAACCCATACATACCTAACAAAATGGCATCTTAAAAATAATAGGTAGGTACTTAAAAATACTTATAAAAACACAGAAAGCACTTTTTATGAAATGACTCCACCATTACTAACGAATGTATTCTTCGCAACTTCATGAAGTTGTGCAGACATTTTGTCACTGGTTTCTTTGACCATTTTGGAGAAGTACCCTTCAGGGTTGTTGAGGAGTTGGTGTGGATGGTCGAACTCCACGAGGCAGCCGGCGTCCATGACCATGACTCGGTCTGAGTCCATGATGGTGTTCAGGCGATGAGCCACTGTCAGCACGGTGCAATCCGCGAAACGCGTTCTTATTGTTCTTTGGATAAATTCATCCGTCCTGCAAAAATAAATGTTTATTTATTATTCATTTGTTTTATAAATTATTCAGTATTTTTTTTTATTTATTTATTTTATTTTACAACTTTCTGCACTTGAAAATTAGTACAACGGCGGACTTAATGCCATAGGCATTTTCTACCAGTCAACCTTAAGGTGATGCAGAAAGAACAAAGGTAGGTGCATAAATAAATTAAAATAATGTGCAGAAAATGTGAATACATACATAGAATAATGTTATATCAACAATTCAAATACATAAATATGGTAACAAAAATACTAATACATACATTAAAATAATATACAGGGTGTATTTTTGAAACGGGGCAGTAAGGGCAAGTACCTTAACCGTTGCAGTTACAGCAAAACGTTCTTAAAAGACCTTCCCTAACTTTTTGGGACATTTTGAACTGCATTCACAGATTTTGTAAAAAACTTACAGTTAGCAAAAAAAATGCAAAAAGTTCAATTTTTTTTTTTATGCCAATCGATTCTATTTCATGTGGGGATCAAAAAACTCTATGGGACCATTTTAGCTTTCAGTACTAGAAAAGACAGAAATCGCCAAAAACGTTTCCCATACATTTCGTACGGAAATATGATAAATCAACTCGAAACTCATAGGTCAGGTAAAATTTTGAACTTTTTTTAAATAAAAAAAAACATTTAAACATTTAAGAAATTGGTTTATGAAATAAATTGCTCAAAATGATTTCCATTTTCACGAATACATAAGTCTATCCTTTTTTGCACTGAACGAATGGCGGCTAATAATGTTCTGGGATGAATATTACGTAAAATGGTCATTAATGCATCCTTGAGCTCTTGAACACTGGCGTACGTCGTCTTATACACCTCGTTTTTCACGAAGCCCCATAAAAAAAATCAAGTGATGTTAGATCGGGGCTACGAGGTGGCCACTGTGTTGGACCATGTGTACCTATCCACTGTGTACCGAATAGGCGGCTCAAATTGGAACGTGAAAGGTGACTGTTATGTGGCGGAGCACCATCTTGTTGAAAATGAACTTTTCGCAATTCCGACAGATTTTCGAATCAAATTCGAAATTTGAGGGTAAAAATTCTTTTTATTTACTTTACAGTCAATTCTACCCACTTCCAGGCCATAACAAAAAGTTAGACCATCGTAGAAATTCGTTTCTGTTGCCGAAATGTATGGGAAACGTTTTTGGCGATTTCTGTCTTTTCTAGTACTGAAAGCTAAAATGGTCCCATAGAGTTTTTTGATCCCCACATGAAATAGAATCGATTGGCATAAAAAAAAAAATTTGAACTTTTTGCATTTTTTTTGCTAACTGTAAGTTTTTTACAAAATCTGTGAATGCAGTTCAAAATGTCCCAAAAAGTTAGGGAAGGTCTTTTAAGAACGTTTTGCTGTAACTGCAACGGTTAAGGTACTTGCCCTTACTACCCCGTTTCAAAAATACACCCTGTATATTATAATATTTACACATAAGATATTAAGCTTTTAATGACTCTGCTGTCGTTTCACCTTGAAGAAGATGACGTACTTTAATTTTAAAAGTATCCCGGGTCGTGCACATCCTGATCTCAAGGGGTAGTGCATTCCAAAGAAGAATGGATTGAATGTAGAATGAAGAATGAACTAAAGAAGAGGTATGAGAAGGACAAAAGAGAAGAAGGTTGTTAGTAGAACGGAGGTTTTTATGGTTGGTAATATTTTTCAATATGGATGGAAGGATGTACACTTACTTAGGATCGACATTGGCGGTAGCCTCGTCGAGCACTAGTATCTTGTTGCCTCTCAGTATAGCACGCGCCAGGCACACGAGCTGTCGCTGACCAAGAGAGAAATTACAACCTCCTTCAGATACCTTGAAGTCCAGAGCTGGTACCGCAGCCTTCAGATCCACCTGTACAGCATAAGTGGTATTTCAAGATTGGTTGGAAGTTAAGTAATGTATACAAAAGTGAATTTAATATTAGTATACTCACAGCTTCTAACGCTTGCCAAAGCTGTTCATCGTCGTAGTTGTTGAAGGGGTCTAGGTTGTACCGCACCGTTGCAGAGAAAAGCACTGGCTCTTGAGGTATTATGGAGATCTTTGACCGTAAATCCTGTTTAAGGAATATATATTTAAATTTAAGGTAAAAGTGTAAAAGGTTTAGAAAGATATATCCCACCGCTACCACGGCGTCACTTACTCGTAGTCCAACTTTAAACTCTACCACCCTTAATAAGCATGAACTAAAAAGACTGGACCAATAAAAACTAATTTATTGCTTTGTTGTAAGTACTTAAACGTTAGAAAATTTTGCCCTTATGTTTTCTGCGAGGTTCAAAAACTGCAGGAACATAAAATTTATCAAACTGTACTGATAATTATTTACCTGTAATGCTAAATAGCCAGTATTGACGTCGTCAATGAGCACTTCTCCCTCCACGATAGCGAGACGGAACAACGAAGAGATCAGTGATGACTTGCCAGCGCCTGTACGACCTACGATGCCCACCTGTAAAATAACACATTTTACGTTTTCTTTTTGTCATCTCCATACATACTCATGTTGAGATAATTTTATTTTCACCACACCAGCACGAAAAAGATCGTTTGCTTGCGAGAATTCAGTGAGTAATAACGCTTATTACTCACTAGTGAGGTAAAGTGATTTAAATTTCGAATCACTAAATCCTTCCAATGAATAGGCGCTAAAAAAAAACAAACAGCCACCATGTAGGTTAGTAATAAACTTTGACATCAATTTTATTTTAAAACTACAAACGATACGTTTTAATTATTTTAAATTACATAAATACACGCTTATTTATTATTTTCATGGTTTTATATTCGTGATTAACCATTAAATTAATTAAAATCGGGTACTTATTATTAGACTCTATAAATAAATGTTACGGAACGAATTTCCGAACGCAAGATTTAAAAAAAAAAGTCTGTGTCTGTGTCAGTTATCGCGGGCAAGTATAATTTCTTTTCAGTTTATGTTTAATTGTTTACTGGAACTTTTTAACCAAAAAAATAGTGAATCCAGTGATGAAGAACTTTGTGGAACTCCAAAAAAGAGTTGCGACAACTTGCTTCTAACACAGTTTTCTTTTTTACCAGAAAATTCACGTGAAAAGTATTTGAAAACGTACGACATATTTAATTAGTGGTGACTTTCAAAAGGCCCTAAAACGCATTATTAATCGGTATTACTGTCGTATTTCATGGAATTATTTAAGGTTAAGCAATCGAGTACGAGCTTATTTAAATCTTAATATTTTCTCACTGGAAGAGGTGAAAAGTTTTGTATTGCAACGCGTGAGAAAATTTAATTTCCAGTTCGTGACCTCTTAAAATCTTTCGCTTGCGAAGTAGTCTTAATTAGAATCACTCGCTATGCTCGTGATTCAATTTAAGACTACTTCGCAAGCTCAAGATTTAAAATTGGCACTCACAACAGAAATATAAACTTTTTCTCACTTGTACCATAAATAACTATTATTATGTACAGTTTTTGTAAAGCACGAGTTTACCTAGTGATCAAATCGTCATAAACGTCATAATAAAGTTAGCAATTTATTGACGTTGAATGCAAAATCTAATGTTATTTACATACCTTTAATCCACTTTCTATAACCAGATTGAGATTTTTGAGCACGGGCAAGTCTTCGGGCGTGTATTTCATGTAACAGTTCTTAAACTGGATGCGTCCTCGTGTTGGCCAATCTTTGGGAGTCTCTTTTTCTGTAGGATTTAAAATGTTGTCCAGCTTTATTTACTATTATAGGTACTTAGAATAGAATGCTTATTTTATTTGAATCAATTTCCATGGCAAAAGCTTCCGTTTCTGGTGGTTCAGAAATTGGCAATTTTTTAACAAAACTGATTTACTGAATAGTGTAAAGTACTTTTAATAACATACCTCCTTTCTCCCACTTAGGTTCTCTTTCAATATGCGTGTACTGCAGTATTCTCTCAACACTGGTCATCTGAGAGATCACCTCTGCGGTCTGTCGCACGCCGAACTGCAGCATGCCCGTGAGGATCAACGTCTGTGATATCGCCAGCCCCACGTTACCCGAGAATATTGTTTCTAGAAACATTTATGGTAATAAGTTTATGGTAAACAGACTTACCAAATATGTGGCTCTAGGTATAAAGATTTCTGATTGTTAATAAGCTTACCAAACTTTATTGTGCATCTAGTTATCGTTATGCTGGCAACCTCACTTCTATTGGTTATGTACAGGCAAAGAAAAAAAAAAAACCGGCCAAGTGCGTGTCGGGCCACGCGCAGTAGGGTTCCGTAGCTAGTCGTAACAACATATTTCGACTTAAAAGGGATTTACTATCTGTATTAAACAAGTAACATCTTCATACAAGTCATTACTTTCAAAGGATGTGTGGCGGTATCCGCACATAATAAATGTCACGTGACCGCGAGTGCTGAATCGCGATATCGAAATGTTCACAGCAAGTGACTATATATACCACTTCCAATACGATACCGTCGGACAGCTGTCCGCCAGGCAATACCACTGAGCCTGGTTGGAGGATCCTCCCTTTGTGGTGGAGGAACATCACACCCTGTTCCTTTACATTGGTGACCCCGACGTGATTAAAACACGCAGCATCACCCCCACTCACTGGAGAATCTCACCGCTCCACCGCGCACCTCGACTCACTGAGGAATTAGCGGCACACAGTCTCGACTCACTGTAGACTCAGCGGAATTCAGTTCCGACTCACTGGAACTCTCATCGACCTCCGGTCTTGGAGGGGGAATGATGTGGCGGTATCCGCACATAATAAATGTCACGTGACCGCGAGCGCTGAATCGCGATATCGAAATGTTCACAGCAAGTGACTATATATACCACTTCCAATACGATACCGTCGGACAGCTGTCCGCCAGGCAATACCACTGAGCCTGGTTGGAGGATCCTCCCTTTGTGGTGGAGGAACATCACACCCTGTTCCTCTACAGATGTATGAATGTTGAGGAAGCGAAAGAAGTATGTAAGGAGCGAAGCACATGGCGTTCCATCGTCTTTGCCTACCCCCGTGGGATAAAGGCGTGATTTTATATATGTATTATGTATGTTTATTTATGTTTCAAGAATTTTGAACGAAATATTCTGAGTAACTGCATCTGACATTTCGGACCCCTATTCCTCTTGAACTAATGAAGTGAACTTATCCGCTATAGTTTTCCTTTAAAGTTCATTACATGTACTACCGACACAATTTTTTCAGATTTTGGGATCCAGTAGTTTAGCTTTTAGAGGGGGGGGGACGCTCTGCTCGAACAAAAATTTGCTCTTTAAAGTTAATTATCTCGCAAACGGATCTCTAAATTAAAAAACTGTCTTAGCAACCCCTAAACGTTTTTAAAAGTCCTATCTAACAATATCCCACACTATGGGGTAGGCGACAAAAAAAAAAAACATCCCTAATTTACATGTAAGGGAGCTACCCGAAAAAAATATATTTTTCCAAATTTTATTCTACGACTTTTTTTGTATAGTTAACATACATGTTTATGCAAAATTTCAGTTTTCTAGCACCAACGGTTTCGTCGCTATGCCTTGGACAGACGGACGGACAGACGGACATGGCAAAACTATAAGGGTTCCTTGTAGGTACTACGGAACCCTAAAAATTCCTTTATCCTACCAGAATTTCGATCAAGCCATTCGATTCTTAAGATCGATTACTAGACATAGATGCAGCTACGGGAAGATCAGTTTTAGGATATGGAATTAATTAAAAATGGTTACTCACTGCTGTCGATGACTAGGAAGGCGACGATGACGATGGTGAGGTACAGCACGCAGATGAAATCGAGCCAGAAACCCAAGGTCACTCCACTCGCTAAATAACTGCTCCACGTTGATGTGTGGAAATCCTGAACGAAAAATTAACTTATATTAACATTTAATTCCATTGAAGTATTAAAACCATGAATGTAATGAGTATTCAGTCCAACTGATGGCAAATATCGGCTGTTACAAAGCATAAACCATTATTGAATTTGTAATGCTTCAAGAGCAGAATATACTTTGTGCAGTGTTGGTACTTCTAAATCACGTTTCAAATTAGAGTAATTCATTAACCTACTTTTATTGTTGTCTTTACGTTTAACGTGTCAGAGTACCAAAACCGTTTGGTCTTGTCAAACCAATTTTTGTCATAGTAAATTACCTGGAACTTATCGAATTCTTTGATCAGCCTTTGCTCCGCCCCAGCTGAACGAATTGTACTAATGCCGTTGAGGGTAGCTGACATGTGGGAAAATACAGGACTGCGAGCTGTAAGGCAATTAACAGATCATTAGAAATAGCCAACAATCTTATGTTGTTACATTAAAAATTTTACCCGACAAGGGAAAAATATTTCAAGTCCATAGTTTCATCTGAAGATTCATTACAATACTTACTGGTTCCTTCTAATCTTTTAATAGACTGGGCTGACTTCAGATATATTTGCAAGATGACATAGAACAATAACAGGATGATGGTAGTAGGCAGTAAGGTCCAGATGAGAGCAGCTGCGTTCAATGCAAGGATGCTGAACATCACCAAGTAAATCTGGATGCATTCTAGCAGGAAACGAGGCAGCAAGTCGTCTAATGCACCAATGTCTTTGGAGAATCTGTTCAGTATACGTCCTGTAAACAAAAATATAAACGTTGAAAAATTACAAACGGCCCGGTAGGAGTTTGCAGCATCATCAAAATGTTTGTCTTAGGTTATTTGCTATGAAAAAACGTATAATCAAGTTACGAGTGAAATATCAAAGCCGACCCCTATCGAGTGCGTGAAAATAAATTGATAGAAGACATTTTCGAAATTATTACATATATTTTATTTTATTTTATTTTTAATTTAATAGGGAAACTTACAGCTAACTTAAGACTAGAAAAACATTAATAACATTATGAAGGCCATTTACAAGTTTCCGCAAATAAACATATCTTATAGCAAAATAAAAAACAACAAACAGCACAATAAAAAATGAATTAAAAACAAACAGAAAAAGAACAAAAATAAAAAATTAAATGAAAAACTGAATGAAAACAATGAGATACACAAAAAAAGACAAATATCACAATTTATGCAAAAATAATCATAACTTACGTCTCGCCAAAAAAACGCATTGCTTATATTCGTAGATTATTAAGACCCTATTTCAGAGATAACAGACAAACCCTTTTGTCAGGATAAGCATATAAAATAGATAAATAAATGTTCCAGCTGAAGCTAATAACTATCCGGAACCTCAGAAACTTTCAAAGATGCAGGATATTCTTTTATACGCCCCATAAAATATAACCTGACTGAATATAAAAGTGACATAAGCTACACTTGAAAAAAGAACACAGTTGTCACTTTCATTTATGTGTGTCATATGCTTATCCTGCCAATAAGATTTATCTAACACCTGTAAAATTGCGGTAAAGTCTTGTTCCAGATTTTTAAAATATGAGGATTGGAGACAACATTATTTTCGTATTTATAATAATCGTAAGTATGTATAAGTATTTAAGTAGGTCTAGGACAAGGTCTTTATCTAGTGTTTTCTTACCGGAAGAATTATTGTCAAAGAATCTCATGACGCCTCTAAGCATTGAGTGGAACATATCATTGTGCAGGTTTCTTGAAGCCGACATACACACTCTGAAGAACATGAAGGCGCGCGCCGTGATGAAGAAGATGCAGCAAACGATCAACGCAGAGTACACGTACAAGTACTGAGATGTGTCAAGGGGACCGATGTATGCATGAATGTTCAGGTCTGAAAAAGTACGATTCAAATTACTGTATTATTCAATAAGGCACAGATAATTTTATGGTAAGTTCGTAGTAGGTACTAAAGATTGTTTCTCCTATCGCGTAGCTCACCCTCTTCTAACCTACTAAAATGTACTAATAAACCTAAACTGCTCTCAATCTGACTGAGCGAAGGTATGTACAACCGCTACTACAACTTAAATCAATCAAATGAAAATAAGAAGAATCTAATAAGAATGCTACCTGGTTCTTGAGAAATCCCCTCAAAGTAGCTAGATATATTGAACGTGCCAGTTACAAGCGGAGGAGATAGTTTGTCCAAGCGATAGTCTTGCTTGTTGATCGACGTTCTGTTGTTCTGCAGGTCCTTCATTGTGGTCACCTCGTTCGTCCTGATAAGCGATACAGAGCTTTATTAAAACATGTACATTGAGAAAAATCTGTGTATCAATCAAATAGCAAGTTTCGAACTCGAGATTTAGGTAAGTTCGTCTTCATTTACAAGTATGTGTGTTCGTCTGTCTGAGCCGTATAGGAAATATGGTTGTCATGGTCAATATAATTAATGGTCTGCCCTCTTATTACGATTGATGTCGATTGTGATTAAATACGGATTGAAATGTAAATTTTTGGTATCAATTTTGGCACATGAATCTGATTCAATCACAATCAAGATCAATCGTAATAAAGGAGCTTATTTAGGTATTATTTATAGTTATCAACTTTAGAAAAAAAATATGATTACCAAAACGTGACCCAGTAATCGCAGAGTGTAGCTGACAGTTGTCCAATAACCAATAAAATGATCATGAACACCAATCTTGGCACTTTGCCACCGGCCCTCAAGTACGCTCCGTAAACTGCCCAGCCCATTGAGCCTGATTCCCTTTCTTCTTCTTCCATTTCTTGTGCTGGTACTTCGAAGCCGGACATTGAGTCTGTTAGAGATGGTCGGCGAGTGGTGGATAGCTGCAAAGATAAATAACTTTGAGTAGTGGAAAATATACTTGCTTCAGGAAAAAGCTTCTTCGAAAAATTATATTTTGATCTAAGCTCTGTTTGTTTCCTACTTGCAAAATTACTATTTATGTAGTAACAAATACTTCAAACCTTTAACTTAATATCAAGTGTTACTCAAATATAATTTCTCATTGGAAAAAAATGATTCAAGGAAAAAATGTTTCTCTCAATTTTTATAATTGTCTTTAATTCAGTTACTAGGTATATTAGCAGAAAGTATCTTTAAATATGCGTTACTTTCAGGACTCTCATCCATTTTAACAACTTTTCAAAACACGTCGAAGCTACGAAGTCAATTTACAACCGCGATTCTTCTGATTATCAATAAAGTCAAAGCTACCATGATCTGTGTACCTAATATAAAAAATGAAAATCACAGCATCTCGTAATGCATTTACTCAAGTAAGTGCCATAAATCGAAGATGTGGCAGCAATAAGAAGTAGTAAGCATTTGCATCGCATATGAGGCATCATTCAGACGATCTATCAATAAATTTAAATTCAATCAAGACGTTATGCTAATGCGTATTTGAAATGACGACGTATCTGGTGAGTGATAAGATCTAGTTTTGGTTGGTATATCGTAAAGCTATGAAAGGGGTATGCAACTTGTTCAAGATTCCACGTCCCACTTTGCAATAAAAAAGTCTTGTCACGTTCTGCAAATATCGTCGCATGGAGCATTGGGTATTTGAATCTGTAATATTGTTAGGGAACAACATGCTAATGTTCCTATCATCCCTCTTAACTTATGTACCTAATTTTTCATGTAGTATATTCATTTGAACAAACCTATTTTGCCTAAA
Organism: Hypena proboscidalis; assembly: GCA_905147285.1. Taxonomy (NCBI): domain Eukaryota; kingdom Metazoa; phylum Arthropoda; class Insecta; order Lepidoptera; family Erebidae; genus Hypena; species Hypena proboscidalis. The sequence goes on along the minus strand of LR990128.1, from coordinate 12,467,628 downwards.
TTAGTATATTATTTAAACAATACACAAACCATTAAAAAGTAATTGACACGAACTAAAATTATCTACTATAATATTGTTTGCAAATAAATTCTAACCGAAGTGATAATTAATGTGGTCAAAGTGTTAATTGACAATTGGCAACTGCAAATATATAATATTTGCTTAATAATGAGGGCAAGCGCGAATGAATTCGCCACTAGGGGTGTTATGTAACGTGAGGTCGCCGAAATGTCAAATGTCAATAATTGCGGGTTGGCTATCCGGTCAGTGAGTATACAGGGTGTAATTGTCAGGCGATTATTCCGTGACTCTATGAGATATCAATAATCTTAAATCTGATATAAAAAGTACGTTACCTTATGAGTAAAACTGCATCAAAAACTTAAATCACATTTCAAAGAGATATCAAAACATTTTAAACGCATATCAAAAGTTTATACCTAATGAGTACTACTTTTGTTTAAAAGTATTTAAAAGCAAAAAGATTTAAATAAATGTTGTTTCTCAATTAATAGAGATCATTTAAAAATTACGTCAAACTGTGACACAAGAAAGAGAAGTCAAACATAATCAATTTGATAGCAGCAAACACAATCTAGAGTCTAAACATGAAACTCTTTTCATGTAATTTTTGAATGGCATGTACTTCCACCACCATTTAAAAATTCCAAGAACAATCTTACCCTTGCAGAAGTGCGTCTGGACATAGGTAGAGGTTTCTCGAGGTCTTTCTTGTCCTCATTCTCGTCGTGGCTGGAAGACAATAGCTTTGCGAAGTCTTTGCCCGTGGTCTGCAGCTCATCGTATGTGCCTTTGGCTTCTATGCGACCCTGATATGAGCAAAGGATACCGTTATTTTAAAACTATTCAGGGTTATAGGGAAGTTTTATTATTTCCTCCACAAGGTAGTCTAAATTATAACATACTCTAATTTTTCTACAATGCCGCTGTTAATTTTATAGCTGGAAAACCAAAATCGTTCCTGCATCCATTTTTTTTAGCCAATCTGAAACGATGTTTTACGATAATGACACAACTAACTATAACTTTATATCACAAGACAAGGTCATGACACAAGTGCGGCCTAATGGTAGAATATTTTTGTAATGATTTAATAGACTTTAGTTAGGGATTTATATTTATCTGTTTATCAATCTTCCTTGCATTATTTCTGTATTTGTTCTGTATTTCTGTATTTGCATCATTGTCATAAAGGCCCATTTGCGATGTAAGTTTTGCAAGGATTTCTGCAATTCTCTTACCATCTATATCTTTTTAATCGCGATGAACAAAGTAAACATTAGTATTTTAAAGTCTTGCAAAACTAACATGGCGTAAATAGGCCTTGTATATATGACGTACGTTGTATATGGGCCTTGTACGTGACAACAACCGTATATCCGCCGTTGCGGATGTTCATCAATCAACCTAGGCCGGCGGGTCTCGGTTCATTTGTTCAGGTTCTACTGTTACTATACCGGGCAAATTATTCAATTGTTGTAATACATATTGTATGTACTGCCTCGTTGGTTTAGTGGTTAGCGTATGCGCCTCTCAACGCGAGGTCTCGAGTTCGATTTGCGGGTCGGGCAAAGTGTTATTTGTGAACTTTTCGTCAGGAAATACACAATAGCAACACAGAGCTGGCTGGCGATAGGCTCACTCCCTATCTCATGGTTGTTATACACCTCTGCCACACCCTTATGGGTAATATAGGCGTGATGTTATGTTGTATGTTATTATGATAGAATCTACATCACGCGTGGTGAGATCAAAGGTGCTAGTTCAAGAATCGCGTCGGTTGCTAGCCGCTCGCGACAATAAAATACCTTCAGAGTTAGGTCGTGTACAAAATGTACGGTTATGTTAATATTGCGCATGTATGGGAATACATGCGCAATATTAACAGATATACGGTACATTTATGAAAACAAAATGTGCGGTGAATTTCGTTTCCGTTTTGTCCAGGTCTTATATGGGAAGGAGAGATTAGAGTATTAAGTTGATATCCCAAGGCATGATGACATCAATTTCAATTATAGCTCCGTCCCATTTAAACACGTTAACTAATTAGTTTTTATTTGGTGGCTACTGCTGTAGCACGCTTTTGACTAATGATCACTTTGATTACAAGACGATAGTCTTATTAAGATTCTGGTCAAATAATTAATATTTAATAGATTCACCTATTAACAATGATGACGAAATGTTTTGCGCTATTATGCCACTATGTCACGATGATCAAAGCACTTTATTATACTATTTATTATGACAAAATTAATAAAAATAAAAATGACAATATTGTTCATGAGGTATTGCAGCTAACGATGACCAGAACTTGACAAGGAAGACGAAGGCTGTCTAAGATCGATATTGGGTCATGATTTTTTTTATCTAGCTTATCCTTACATTGCTCATGATGACGATGTAGTCAGCAGCCTTGAGGTAATGAAGCTGATGAGTGACCAGAACACGGGTGGTGTGACGCAGGTACCCACTGATGCACTCGTCGAAGAGCTGGCGTCCAACGTTTGCGTCCACCGCGGATAGCGGGTCGTCCAGGAGGTAGATGTCAGCCTGGAAATAGTCAGTGAATTTTGAGGATATTCTTCAACGTTATTTCGTGTCTTAAAGAAATACTTAGGTAAAATACAGAACCTCATTATCTTTTTTTAACGGCGTATAGCCTCAAATCTAGTAATCGTAAAAAATCGTATATAATATCTTGCCATAAAAGATGCACTAATGTGCTGAAAATCTATGTTAATGATTTAATTTTAATTATAGCAATCAATACAAGAATACATTTTATTAGTGGTCATACTAATTAAGGATCATGTTTTTAGATTGCATATAGAAATAACATACAGTATTACAGTCATTAAGCTAAAACGTGTACATTTAAAATGAAGTAAAGTAAACTATTGTGCTAATAAGTACAATATAATGACGTCAGAAAACAATTAACAGGAAATAATAAAATTACATTAAATGTTTCCGCAAATAATACAAAGCCACAATCAAATCATATAACTAAACGACGCAGACTCATTTAAGAGATGAGCACCAGAAATAATCACAAATGATCACAACACATAGTCTTAATACTTACTCGAGATGACGCTGATTATGTTAAAGCCTGATCAAAAGTTTATTTACGGAAAAATACCCAATAAATAGTGTGCGTCAGAATGGCTGGTTGTCTGTGGCGTTGGTCTTTGAGAGTAGATTCGAAAATTGCTACATATTTGCTTATATTTGCTACATATAATAAATGAAATAAATTTGTAGCAATTATTGACGCAATACATTTTGGAAAACTGCACGCTTGACTTCGCCAACCAAACGTCAGGCTGGCTGGTCAAAATAAATATTTGATTTCTAAATATATATATCCTATGTAGCAATTATTTATTATGTGTAGCAAATATAAGCAATTATGTAGCAATTTTCGAATCTACTCCCATAGACCAACGCCACAGACAACCAGCCATTCTGACGCACACAATAAATAGACAAAGATACATAATTTTTCTGCCTTTGGAAAAAATTACGTTAATTGATCTAACTGACCTCTGAGATCCAATTAATTCAATTCACGATTCATCCCTGCGCAACCCGTTTTTTTCACACATAATTTAAAATTAGAACATTTTTGTATTACGCGTTTGTTTCGTTTTGGCGAAATTGACCTTGGTATTTTAACATGCTTAGAGCTTCCAATACATGAGATACAAAGACCATGAGGGAAAAACTGGCAGCCTTTAAACAAACGTGTAGTAAGTATTGTGAACTGTCAAACGATAGCTTTTAAATATCAATAAGACGTCACGGCCGCTGACTTTACGAAAATTAATCAGTGTTTTCTAACTTGTCTGTAAACAGCCCTGGCAAGGTTGATTCGTGCCCTTTGGCCGCCTGAGAGCGAAGCACCTCTCTCTCCAACAAGTGTCTGGTCTCCATGTGGGAATTGCTGGAAGTCTTTTTGAAGTGCACACACTCTTATAACCTGAAAAAAATAGTAAACCGGTTGTAAGTGTCATCAAACCTAATTTTTTTTCGTAATTTCACTCAAAAGAGTCTGACTAGATGTATTTTTGTTATTTGTTATATTTTGTTCTGTGATACATAAGGTCTTCTATGCATCTACAGTTTATAAATTTTCGTGATCCTAGTGATCATCACAGTAATTTAGAGTTACTACGATATGACTCTTGAACTTCTTTAAGTTACTTTGAAATTAATTAATTGTAGAATCTTAAAAAGTAAATAACTGTATGAACAATACTTACTTCTTTATACTTTTTGGCATTGTACGGCAACCCAAACAAGATATTCTGCCTCACGGTAGCCACGAATAACCAAGGTTCTTGACAAGCGTAGGATAGGGGTCCAGAGAGGTAGACACGGCCACTGCTCGCCCGTAACTCATTGAGGAGTAAATGTAGTATTGAACTCTGGAAAAATAAAGAGAAAACAGGTTAGAATAAAAATCTTCTAGCTCCCGCGCGCGGCTTCTCCCGCGTGTAATGGCGTAAAAATAGCCAATATCCAGAGCTTGATCTATCTCAATACCAATTTTCATCAAGATCGGTTAAGTATATTAGCAGTGAAAGCGTAACTGACGTGGACAGACAGACAGACAGACAAAGTTTCTGTAGGGATACAGTGGGTGGCTTCACCGTAGTCGGGTTAAAACAAAACAAGGTTTAGGAAGTTTATCATATATATTTTGCCAAATAGTGGATACCGGAATGCAGGTTAGGTAGCCCGATTCCCATATACATACCAATAATCATGGGGCCAATTCAATACAAAATATAATTAAATGACAAAAAGAAGTCATCAGAGTAATTTCACATAATGTACCAGTAATGTATGAGTACTTTAACCGTGACTTACATTAAAGGCTTGTTTGCTTAAGGAGTTGTAGGCCAAACTAATAAGAACTTGCTAAAGAATACCAAATATGTTGTTTTACCACCCAAATCGGTTTGACAATATTTGACTACACTTTTGATTCAAGCACAGGGTCGTTACCGGTAATAACATCGTCTCCATTAGATAAAGGAAGCATGGCAGAACATGACCATTTTCAGAAGGCACCAAATTATTAGGTATAATGTATAAATGACGAAATCATAACTGAATTCTAATTCTTTGAGCAAAGTTCTAATTGAATTATTTGCTAAGCATTTTATTTCAGGCACTTAGTGCTTCTTAATGTGGCCTGCTGTTTTTCTATTTCTTTAATTTAACTTATTGCACATCAGAATATTACAAAGGCGGACTTAATGCCTTATAGCATTCTCTTACAGTCAACCTAGGCAGGCTTCTATTTACAGATTACTTTGACACATCGCAAATATTGTATCGGTGATTGATTTTGTAATAAGCCTTAGGGTCGACACACACCAAAAGCGCGTCGAAGCGAAGCGCAGTTTCAGTGTCATATGAATTTTAACTTTATTTTCATAAGTATAATACTTATTATCGCATGAGAAACTCAAACAAGTCTCGCGGATGCCCGCGGCGCGGCGCCGCGGGAATTCCGGCGAATTCCATAGTAGTAGTAGCGTAGAGTTTCTGCGCTTCGCTTCGCTGCGCTTCGACGCGCTTTTGGTGTGTGTCGACCCTTAGTTCGAATTTCGGAAACAATTTTACCTTGCCAGATCCCACAGCTCCGATGATAGCACAAAGTTTTCCTTTAGGCACCGTGAGGTTCACGTTATTTAATGTTGGCCCGTCTTCAGTCCAGCTGGCACTGACATTCTGTATCAGGAGACCTACATCTGAACTGACTGGTATAGAGGTCAGAGCTGGACTCAAAATGCCCTTTTCATTACAGTCAAAACCTGCAAGAAATATAAACTTTGTAAGTAATAATATATATATACACGTTGACATGAGAACCGTTTTTCGTCGGTTGTAAAGGAAGAATTTGAAGGAAATGAAAAACTATTAGAGGCAGGATTTTTTTGCATTTCGCCTGTACATTAATTATTTAAAAATGTGATTAAAAAACCAGACTGCTCCAAGATTTATTAAGTGCTCTTGGCTCCACGTGTCAATAGTGAATAATATCAATAATTAAAATTCAAATTATTTATTTGCTCGATAAATAATATAGATTGCGCGATTATGCTAACAAAAAAATAATCGCTGTATAGATATTTTATACCAATCACGTGACTGTATGATGCTCGGTTAAATAATAAAACACTGCGTAAACAATGTGAGGCAATTGAATCAATTGGTTAATGTGTAGGTACTGCAAGATTGCAAGTGATTCTCTCAAATTTTAGGATCCTTGTTTAGGGAGCTAAGAAAACTACAAGTAAAGTGTTAGAATTTTATGATGACGTAGTCGATGTAGGAGAGTAAGCAAAAAGCATGTGATCTTACCTTTACATCTTACTTATGACGCTTTTGGTCTACTTTAGAACTGGTCTAATATGCCTCTTGTTTTACTACTCTTTCTTTAATCGTTATCATAAACAAATAATAGAAATGCTGGTCAGAACCGTGATGCATGACTAATTAAAGACATACTCACCGGGGTTGAAAATGCCCTCTTCGTCGATTTTCTTGAAAGTATTATCTATTTCAACAAAGGATTTGACTTTTTTTCTACATTCCACACTTTGAACTAATTTAGCGAGATCCACATTAGGTACGCTGCGAAGATCTTCCCGTTCATCTGTTACATAATAATCATATTATTTGTATTTATTTTAAACAAATATATTTATTTTTTGTTAGCCAATATTGTCTCCACTGCTTCATTACTGGGTAAAGACCTTCTCCATAATTTCCAAATTATTATTGTCAGTAAGTCTCTATTATGCAAACCTAGCTTCCGCCTGCGTGATATTTCATAAAAGGTCAATAAAAAGTAACCTGGTTAGTATTAATATGTTATAAGCTACTTGTCAAAATCTGTTCAGCTATAAGATCATTATTAAATAACTAACATTCAAGCATCACCAGAACAGATAAGACAATGAGATTAGACTGCTGCTCATCAAAGGACAGATTACGGAAAGTTCCAAATCACAAACTAAGTACCTAAATCATACAAAAGACGCAGCTTCTAGTTAGTTCACACAAGATTGCTCGTGACCTCACAGGATGTGAGTTAATACAATAAACTACGGTTAATCAAATATTCTTTGCAGCAAAGTGACGCATTGACTGCAGCCTTTTATGACACATTCGAAGTTGCCACCCAGTTTTGCTACAAGTATATCACATATCTCTAATCTGAATAACATTACAAAATGTTCATGCCACTAAATAGAGGCATTATGCATCTTCTATAACTACTATTAAAATAATAAAGTCCACAAAGATTAAAAGACAAAAGGACCATCAATCAAAATCATAATAAAAGATCTTTGAAAATAGAAAGATAAATAAATTAGCGTGCGTCTATTATAATGAAAACTCACGTACCGAATAACATGAATGTTTCCAGACGTTGCACAGATATCAGAGCTTCCGCCAGGAACGACACAGCATTCGACATGATAATTGATAAAGTGCCTTGCAGAGTATTGAAGAATTGCGCCAAGGGGAACACCTGCAAATTATACATGTAATTTATAAAATGCACCATGATGACAATGCGATGTATGTAGCTTTGAATAGGTCATGCCCAGCGTAATTTGGCTTCATATTCTTTAAATTGTATCCAACTCAAGCTTTGGACGAAAAGGTAGGTTGATTACAAGGAAGTATCTTGGCTTGAAGACTTTCCAGTAATAATTCTAGATTCAGTTATATTATTACAGCGACTTTATATACTTACAATATCAGCAGTGACTTGGTACCCAAATAAGGAGTAGGCGAGCAGAGTGATGTAGAGGGATAGTCTCTCCGTGAACACCATGAAACTGAGGTAGACCCCTCGGAGGTACGAGGCGGAGGTAATACAGTTGATTTCATTCTTGCGGGCCAGCGCTACTACTTGCTCGAAGGGCTTCTCCCAGGCGTACATTTTGATAACCTATGACAATTACAATATATTGTATGCTATTAGAGGTTCAACTAGTGATATACGACTGACGTGTGGATACATAAGTTTCTGAAGAATGACCTAAGTGAAGTGCCTCACGTGTTTAAAACTGCACCTACTATCTACATATCTGCATCAACCAAAGGTTGACTGATAGAGAATACTTTAAGTATTCAGTTTAAATAAATAAATAAAATAAATATTGAAGACATAGAACATGGTTGTCAGTAAAATCATTATATTAAAATAAGTTTCAGTATATACAATAAAATACGAACAAAACTTCCTAACAAATGTGGGACTGCACTGGCAAATTACTTTGCACAACTCTCAACAGCAATTTGAATTTAGAGAACTATGTCGGTGTGTTTCCACGCATTTGTTACACACGATGTTCACAGTTATGTTATCAAGCTCTCAAATATTTCCAGTGCAAGTGCAGTACAACATTGAAAAGTAAATAGCAGGAGTTAAGGTAATACAAAATAGGTTTTAGTTAACAGCATAGACTGTATAATAAATAACACTACAGCAACATAATAAACGTTCTAATTTATAGTAACTATGTTATGGTATATGACACACAAATACGGGGTGGATGCGACATAGCGACATTTATTGAAACCACAGCTTCTATACATGGTAAGTATCAATTTCCACCGGATAAAAATTCTCTGGCGAAAAAAAAAAATCACGTTCTCCGAACAATTTAAACATTGCGATCGTGCAATTTGTTCGGAAGACGTGGATTTTTTTTTTCGCCAGAGATTTTTTTATCCGGTGGAAATGCATACTGGCCATCTATGTCGCATCCACCCTGTATATGAATTAGATATAAGAATATTTGTTACGGTGAATATGATAAAAGGCAATGCCCAAAAACTGTATCGCCAAAACCCTTGTGTCACGAATATAAGAAGATAGTTAATAATTTCTAGTTTTGTGTATGACGATTATCTAGTAATAAGAGACATAACTTAAGCGGGATTTAATAAACAAAAGAGATTTTCTATTGAAACATGAAGGATGAACTAGAATCTAATTTTGTTTTGATAGAATTATCACGTTTTTTGCACTTGTTTACTAACTTTTTTCATGACATCCCAGCTTACTATGAAAATATCCGGCTTAAAATTAAAGTTTCATATTATTCTACATACAATACAGCAGTTTTTATTTAGACAAAGCCACGGAATAGATAGCACAGCAGCGAGAAACAATCCCATAGTCGATTGGTCATACCCCTTTAAACTTATTAATAATCACCAAAGAGCGTGGTGAAAGTTATAAATTAATCACAGTTACCGTGCTTTTATCGGTGATTATTATTAATTTAACCATACTGATAAATGTTATACATTTTCTCTGAGTCTCAGTCTTTCTGATCAATCGAACAATAGAGGAAAGGTTGAGGTTTTTAAGTTTTGGTCCTATAAGTAGATAAGGTTAGGTTTGATTGTGACCAACAAGTGCCAGAATCGAAATGCTTGCCAAGGACTAAATTAACAAAATAAACTACCGACAAAAGTAAACGTTTCGATATCATCGGTAATTACTAATAATTTTTCAATTCATCACATTCACCGTAACATATATACAGACGAGCATACCTGCATGCCGCTAATAATTTCGTCCATGATGCGCACGCGCTCGTCGGTCCTGCCAGCGGTCTTATACCTCAACCTTGCAGCCAATTTACTCATGTAAGCTGTAAATTATAATAAATTTTATTCGTTATGTGACAGAATAAAAAGTAAAAATAAAAAAATCAAACTGAAATATTTGTGTCAAATTTACTTGACTCTCAATCTGCAGTAGTATCTTGGTATTTTTGTAATATACTTACACTGCACCGGCAATGTCTGCAGCACAATGCCAATGACTCCGATGACGGCAGCATATCCAATCTTCAAATATATCAGGTAGCAGACTATCACCACTTGGAACGGCAACAACCATATGAAGTGAGCGAAGGTGAAGGCATAGTCAAATCGATTAACGTCGTTTGACAGGAGATTCACGATTTGACCAGCTGTAGTCTGCGCCAGCGCACCGGAACTCATGCGCATTACCTGGTTATGGAAAAAACAAAGACATTTATAATAAAGGACCTTTTTGGCATGCATTGGTTTGTTACACAAACATAGTAATAAGAATTTACCTTTCTATAAATAAGGGAGCAGGTGGCAATGCGCACCGTCATGCCGAATTGTTGCGTGAGATACGTTCCATGGTGGTTCAGGAAGGCGATAAAGATGGATATCGTGATGACGGTTATGGCGCAGTAGACGGCTTGCTCGTAGGACATGTTGGAACCTGGCTCCCAATAAGCCAGCAGCATACTTAGGGCTACAGGTTGGAAAGGCCTGGACAAATAAACACGTGTATGTTTCAATAATGCCATATATTGAAATCAAATAACAAACCTTTTCTTAATCCTTTAAAGTTCGCCTTAGAATTACATATTATACTATAATAGATAACCTCTTCAAACTAATGGGGATGTCCTCCTTACAAAGTTAATTCGGTAATTCTCAGGAATGTCAAGAATGCGACAAACTTCTAGCTTTATGTGCCGATCGCATGACTTCAATGATTACCTTCTACGATCATTATGTATTATCAAATAGCTCACTTGAGGAGAAGCGCCTGTATGAGGAACAAGATTCCAGAAGGAGCGTAGCTCATCCAGAAAGCCTTGGTCATCGCTCGAAGTAACGATGGCTTGCGGGCCTGTCTGTTCGCTAGTGCGATTTCCTCCAACCATTTTCTGGAACAAAGAACATCTTATTAGTGTATTCTCGGTCTGGAATTGTCCCTAGTAGATGGCGAAAGGCTTACATAGGACCTAAACATAACAGGTGAAGTGTGCGTCTTATACACCTTTGCTAAAGTCTTCTGGGTAATATGAGTGTGATATTATGTTATGTTTGTAATGAATATTTGTTTTACAAATGCGGCACTCCAAAACAGTCATGGCGCCTCATGTTCCGTGCGTCCACTCACATAAAAGGGATTGTTGAATGTTTTTATTAATCATCTAAAAAATAATTCTGCTATTTGTCAGGTAGGATAAATGAGATTTAATCAATGTTACGTCTGTTATAGCATCCTATTCAAATTAAAAATCGTACTTAGGATTATCAAAATTGCCTTACTACAACTACGTTGTAGTACGTTGTATGGTAAGTATAAATGATAAAACCACTGAAATCAGTGTAGATTTAATTTAAATATTTGATTGTATATCTTAAACCTTCAAATAATAACACGTCTAAGATCAAACAATCATGTATAAGCACTGAATGTGGTGCATTTTAAACTTAGTTTTTCTTAAACAACGTATGCAGTGAACTGGCTTCAATAATAAATTTGATCGTAAGCAGAATCACGTAAATAATATAATAAGAATACCTATAGTATTCTTGTTATAGAACTTTAATATATTGACTTCCAATATAGATAGATAGATAGATAGAAAGATAGAATAAACTTTATTGCACACCTAAAAATAAGACACACAATGGGCGGCCTTATCGCTAAAAAGCAATGTCTTACAGGCAACCTTTGGATTGACAAAGGTGTAAGAGATGAGGTATATAATATACCGATTATAAACTTGCCACGTAATAGCCACTGTACTGTATAGAAGAAATAACATATTTTACGGATAGATTTTAGCTGAAGCGGTCTAGACCTGTAGAGTTCATAGATAATGTTGTAAAGCGAGTCGTCACGTCACGTTGTCGCCTTGCGCATGCAGTTCGGCTCCTCATAAGAAACGCAAAACGCAATCGTGACACCGCTTTTAAAATGCGGATAGGTAACCGTGAGAATTGCACTGCAAGTCATTTTGTCACAATTAGATATCGTGAGGAAATAATCAAGCTTATTCGAGTACTAGGTTCTTACCTTGGCTTCGTCCGGTTGGTATGTCTGTTCGGATGAGTTTTATTTTGTGGCAAAGAGGAGTTGTAGAGGGTTGTAGATACGATGTCTTGACATTTCAGATAGCTCAAAAGCTTGTACAGATTTTGAAAACATTACATGTTAATATGGCATTATATAGTTCCTTAATACTAACCACACCAAAGTTTTTGTTCTCATTTAAATTTAATGGGATGTCGTTGCTACATTCCAAATAATGAAATCACAAAGGAAAACCACGTAGGTATAAGCTTTGCGGTTTTTGTCATAATCTCGTGCAAGACCAACCGTTTGTGGTTTTTTCAATATCTAAAATTTTATGACAAAGTTATTCGACCAGCGTAAATACGGTACATCATTAAATATTTAAGTACTTAGTTAAGTAATAATATTTAATACTTGTTATTTTTTATATAGGAGCTGCCGCTGGCAATAGATTGTTTAGTTAAACGTTTTCGCCTGTAAATCATCAAAACCGGTTTTTCCCTAAAAGTGAATCTTAACTAAAGGTCACCTTCATAGTAACGGTTAATCTATGTGAGGTTAAGTGACGACAAGTCTTTCATATTGTAATTCATTAGCTTAAATATCGTTGCAATGGCATTCCTATGGTAATTCTCCTAACTTTGTGACACCGTGGGACTCTTTTCGATGGGTCAAAATAAACATTTCTATCCGGTCTTTGGTGACTGATAAAAGTTATTAATAAGCAAAAAGTGTTTTTTAATGGACTGTGTTAAGTCGTTACGGTCCAAATGTCAAAAAATCTTTGAATTTACACTTACAATTACATTATGATTACTAGAAATATACGGGTAATCTCACGTGAAACTTATGTTCGGTATATTTTGCCGACTCGTGCGTTACTCGTATTTTTCTAGTAATTATCTCACTTTAGTATAAATAATACATTATGATTACAATTAATAGCAAAAATATACTAGTAGGCAAACTCTAGTTCATCTTAATTACTATCATTTTAGTATTGAGGGAATGAAAACATAGTAATTTTCTTTTCAAACGGATTTCGATCTTACTTATGATTTTGTACCAAATAGTCAGTTTGACCTTTTCTCCATTTAGCACCTATTATCTTTTTTTTTACTTTTCTTCTTTTTACCAGAAGTGATCTTTTCAGAGAATAATCACTTTCATGACCACTCGCACCGTCTAATCTAATTAGGTACACTGTGTAGATTTAAATTGAAGGATTTTGATTGACTGAATCAAAAAGAACTAAGTTTACCACAGATACTATAATTACTAAGCTAGTTTGACAGTATCTGTGGTTTTAAATTTAAATTCAAAATTCAAATTCAAATCTTTTATTTTCATAGGCCCCAGGAGGCGCTTGAACACTACAAAAAATGATATAAAAATAAATTATATAACTATTTTTTTTTTTGTCTTTTGTTTGTTGTTGTGTATATCATCCAACGATTACATTTGAAAGTTCCACAGGATGCCATATGGACAGTCATTGTAACCGTATACAATGCGTATAACAATGAATGAATTGGATAAACGTACAATGTATCACTGACGGATCTAGAATGTGATGGAAGAATTCCTTTGGATATCTCATTTATCCTTAATGTCGTACCACCAAGATAATTATTTTGTATTGTGCTCGATCTGCTGTTAAAGTATGCAGCAAAATATGTAATTGGCCTGTTCGATACATAAAGAGAATATTTGTATCTAGAGAAAAATGTGGTAAAGGACGTTTAAGTATTAATTTATAAACTTGCTTATTAACAACTCGCACTTGATAGGTATAGAACAATAATATAATTGAGAGTTCTAAGTACAAGTAGGCAAGCTTATCCGCCATCAAATACCATAGATTTCTTAAAAAAAAATGAAACTCTTTTATCTAATAAAAGCTTTCATAGAGTAAAAAATATTGTTTTAATTATTATTTTTTTCTATTAACCGTGAGACATGCTGATGATACCTTAAAAATCTGATACAGTGCGTGAATGACCGACAGATACAAGTGCGAAAGAAGTTTGTTAGTAATAACCTGTCACTTATTTCGGCGCCAGTTATCGAGAGCATAACAACCTTCACTTTTGGCTAAACCTTCGCTTCGGCCTGGTTTGGATGCCAGTTGGAATGACAGCCCTTTACAATACTAATATGCTTCAAATATAAACAAATTGTTTGTATACATTCGTTTTGGACTGAATTTGAAAAAGGGGAACCTGGGTTATATATAGCATTTTTTTTTTCCTATTGCGTTAATCTGCGATCTGACATAGACTATAAGCAAATCCGTTGAGCGTGCTATATGTCTGTGCTATTTTTAACTAAACATAATTTGTCAAAAACTAGCTCATTGAGACATGTGAATCAGTTCTGAAGATGCCCTGGGTACTTCCCGAGTCCAATATCAGACAGTACCTTAAAGTCCTCTTTGAGACGAATGTTAAGAGCCCACAATGAGTTTACGTTAACCAGAAACAGAGAACTACTGGGCATAGTGGTTACCGTATGTGGCCTCTTACTACGAGGTATCGGTTTCGATTCCCAGGTCGGGTAAAAATATTGTTTGGGATTTTTCCGTCAGGAAATTCTGTATGGCAGCACGAAGTTGGTATTATGACAGGCTCACCCCAGTATCACATATGGCACCTTAAACATAACAGGTGAAGTGTGGATTTTATACACCTCGGCTAAACCCTTCGGGATAATTTTGGACCTAAGTGTATTAACAACCTCCTTACAAATTTAAAGCATCATAAAAATTAAAAAATAATTTTCTCTAACAAACCGTTTCAATCTCATTATAGACAGCAACGTAAGCACATAAGCGCAAAAACTCCATATTTTTAAATTTAATCCAATTCAATAGAGCCGTTTTCGAGAACGTTCGGGCATATACATACAAGAATTACTCGTTTTTAATCATAGGATAAGATAAGTCACACATATTTTATTTCTTTATAATAAATAGGATCAACAATAAAAAATAAATACATACTTAATATACGTACCTACTTATTCCCCAAAAAATACCTGACTTCTCCGTTTTTTTTTTTTAGCTATGCTTAGCAAATTATACTAAGAAAAAGTTGAAAAAGATATGGGACCGGCAGGATTTGAACCTGCGACCTTACTGCACACCGGGCAGCCGCTTTAGCCATCCAGCTACGGTCGCCTCTTACAAGAACCCTAAATTTCTCAACTGTATGATACGTCATTTCGTGACGTCACGTTCATCCATTTGTTCCTATCTTAGTACAAACCAACATGGCGAAGTTACATTCAGCATAAATGTTGTAAATAATGAACGCGTACGTTATTTTAACTTCTAATTGATTATTTTTATAACATTTAGCTATGCTTAGGAAATTAATTAATTAAAGAACTTATTTAGGAAAATAAAAAAATTACTAATTCATACAATGTTATGAATTTATAACTATCATTTAGTTACTAAGAATTTACAGATAAATAACTAAAATAAATATGACAAAATACCTATAACAATTATTAATGTGAATTAATATATAAAATAAAAATCATGAATTTATGTATTGTTAAAATTTAAAGATTTCGCAAAAGATAATTTTTGTAAAACAAAATTACCTTTTGGGAAATCTTAAATTATTAACAAAAGATGTTCTTTTTGTACATTTTTATATGACATGTTCGTTGAAGATAATGTTAATTAATACAACCTTACAGAATTAGGCATAATCAAACTCTTTTCATGATAATTCAGTTTCATGGACGAGTCCATTTTGAAAGTACGAAAATATATAAAAATTATGTATCATTCATTATATTACTTACACTATTGCCGTTTGCTTGGAGCGTTTGAGCGAGACTATTATTGATGTGAATTTAAAATTCTATTATCTCTAAGTTTACGTGTTAGCAAAATAATTATTTTAATAATTGCTCGGTTGGCGTAGTGATTAAAACGGTCGCCTCGCCGCTTTGAACTGCGCTGGTGTTGTGGGTTCGATCCCCACACGGGACAAATCTATGGATAATCAAAGATTTGCGGGCGTCGTTTTTTTTTAAACAAAAAATAAATAAAAATGGTGTTTCTAATATCGAGAGATATTTCGATTACACACAAAAACAAAAATTATTCATCATTCCTATTTACAGATTCTCCAAAAGTAGCACAAACACTGTCTTTTAATTTCACAAACTAAAACACACTTGATAACGCATGCCTACCGTGTTTTGAAGCCTGAGTTCCTTTTTTTCATTTGAGGCACTTCAGCTAAGAGTATATACCGTACGAAGCTTTTCAATGTGCAATCTTAATCGATTTACCAGGTTCCTCTTGCCTTAATCTATTTACGTAAAAAGCTACAGAAAAGAGATAACATGGCCTTATGGGTGCGTAAAACGTGGCATTTCCTGTGTCTTTCTTTGTGGGTGGTCGTAATGGGCTGTGGTATTTTCGTTTGCTTTGAAAATAATGTGATGTAAAATCGAATTAATTCTACGTAACAGAGAAGAAAATACGGCCTGCAAAAAGGTTTTCCAACACAGTTTTTGCCACAGGACGGACATGACATAGTGACATCTTCTATATATATAAAAGAAAGTCGTGTTAGTTACACCATTTATAACTCAAGAACGGCTGAACCGATTTGGCTGAAAATTGGTGGGGAGGTAGCTTAGAACTGGGAGAAGGACATAGGATACTTTTAAAATATTTTCGAGGGCAAAATTTTATCGAGGGCGAAGCCGCGCGGGGCAGCTAGTTTATTGATATATAAAGATTCTAGGTATGGTCAATGCTCATTTCCAATAGTAAAAATTGGTTATGAAAACAATTGAACATTGAGATCATTCATTTGTTCAGAAAACGGGCAATTATTTTTTTTTATTTTCACCGTTGTAGAAAGTACATTAATATACATTCCGTTTTTACTACATATATACGAGTAGTATGTTATTGAACGTTCAATCTGAAACTACTCATTCAAGTATTAACGCATCATAGCATTAACCAACATAATTAGTGTTTAGCAATAGCTGGATAGTTCCAATATGATATGTTATGTATTGGAAATACATGTACCGATACATACATTGTAGTATTGTGATACCCTCATGCAATAAGTTAAAGGACATCATTAATTTTCTCTCGGGGATTGAAATAAATGAAAATGTTGTTTTTATTTAATATCTCCTATTTACCATATTTCAGACAACCACTTTGTATGTAACAATTTTATTCGACTTGTTAGATATGCTAAGATAAATCTTACTATGCAAATCGGATTTATAAACAATAACGAGAGGATATCGTCAACTTAATGTTATCACTGCGATAATGATGGCGATGAACATAACATAACATTACGCCTGTTTTACCCAGAATGGTGAGACTGAGGTGTGACACACCCACACTTCACCTATTAGTTTAGGTCCCATTGGGATAGGAGGTTAGTCCATCGCCCACCACCGACCACAATTCCAACTTCGCGCTGCTATTGTAAATTTCCTGACGGAAAGTTCACAAATAACACTTTGCCCCACCCGGGAATCGCAACCATGACTCCGCGCATACGCCAATCACTAGACTATCGAGGCAGTATTGAAATAATAAAATAATAAAATGAAGGCGTTGTAATACCATCTTTTGACGTTGTTTTACGTAATATCGGCTGTTGAATGCCCGTCGTATAAGGCCGGGATCGGCCCCTATGCAATCAACTGATCGACGACCCTTCTTCTGTACTAATAGATAATATATATCTACTTGAGACTAATGCAATAAATTACAGCAACTCTCACGAGCCACTCAGTTCGTTTATGTTAACTTTTGAATGGTCAAAGTTAATTTGCAATTGCATAGCATTGTATTATTAAAGAAGTTTGACAAGTTATCTTTTATTCATAGTTTTCTTTCTGTTGGCCGGGTTTCTTGTTGTTCCAGAAAATTACCTAGGTTTAAAATGCTGGTCAACACGAATCAAATTAGCAAAAATTTTGTAGGACTAAGTCCTTTATTGCAGAATATTTGAGACATGTGTGATGAATAAATTCCAAAGGTACAAACTCTATTCATCACCCGTGCTTTAAAATTTTTGTTTAGGTAATAAATTGTTTTTATTACTAAAGTTATAAAATGCGCTTGTGTAGTTAGCATAGTGCTCAGTTTACATGTCAAAGGGCCGCGCGCCCGCGCCGTGGTTCGTCGAACACCGTCGTCTCGACACGGCGCGGGCGACCATGATCGACGCTCGCCTTGTCCTTATTTCAGCTCATCACTCGTGAGTGTACATCGATTTACACAACCTGTCTAATGATTCATTATTACTACAAAATTCCGTCTCTTAGCACATCCTTAAGTGGCCAATGAGTTCTACACATCTTTGACGCACTCCACACATAAATCGTTCAACTTTGACATTGCACGCATCAGATGGTGGAACGAGGATCAGACTAATTTTGAGTTGGGATTGGGTAGCTCATAGCGTATCAGTGCTTAACAAAAAAATATAAATGATTGGAAGCGTTCACAAAATACATGACGCTAATTAAACTGAGGGTAGCCAATAGTACAGGTATAAATCATTTGGATTTGGTTTGACTGGGTATGTATAACTTAAAATCTATACACATTACTATTATTAGTAGCATTTACGAGAATCAGTTGCTGGCATAAGCCTTTTATAAATGGATATATATTTGCAGTTATTTTAAAGCTAATTTAAATTATTAGATTCCCGCCAACTGATAAACATTAATGGCAGCTCAACGCGATAAACCTATAAAGCCTTTCTGATTCATAAAGTAAATATTTATCAGCAACTCATTCAGGATCTCGTTTCGATCACCTTGATATACCCGTGCACCTCGAAGGGCCGGGTCATCGGTTACTATAATTGTCAACGAGGATGTAAACACCGTATGAACTTGTTCGTTCTGAAGGCTGTGACCCTACACCTCATCGAACAGTCAGCTGGCCGAATGCTTCGATGTGAACGAGGGATGTTGCAACAACTCTCCGCACCAGCTTCTCGTTGAAACTTGACTAGCGTAATCCTGTCAAAGTCGGTTCTAGCCGTCTCTAGATTGTTTGAACTATGCAACGATTTCTCATGCAGTTTTCATCAACAGACAGAGTGATTCAATCATATTGTCGAGGAAAGCCAAAACTGACAATGATTCGTTATGTGAATTTTTAATTTGGTGTCCTATATATTACGCGTTTTTTTGTATATATGCTTATTTTTCAATGACCTCCAGCCATGGGTAATAAGTGAAATAATTGTACAATTAGCGATCTAATGGTAACCGCTAACCGCTAAGGGCAATGTATTGTTGCAAAAAAAAAACATAAATTGAATAAAGTGAATGATTTGTGTTTGCTAGTCTGTGAATTATAATGGATCAGATCATTAATTTTACAAATGTATTAGAAGGGTAGCTATTACAAGAACGAACCCTGTTTTTTTCTGGCATAAGATTCATTGATTTCTCAACCATGTCACAAAGTTAAAAAAACATCGTCCTATTCACACTGTTTTACATCAAAAATGTCTATAGGTAGTAGAATTAAAATGCGAATGATGAATTTTTATACAGATTTTTTGACACTGAATAAAATAAAAATATCTTTATTAATTAAACCAGTAATTATGTTTTAAGTTAGTAATTATAGTCATTTGTATCTAGGGTCAGTGACAAGCGTGCGGCGATGCGCATTGTGCGTAATTTGCGAATAATTACGTGATGGTGCAGTGTGACAAATAAACTCGGAGTAATTGACGTCAACCTTGGACTGAATGCACAGATAACCTAAAAGTATAGCCTTACTACCTTGTAGAATATTTAGAAAGGATACTAAATACAGATGACTTACACATTCATGAGCTCGATAAAAATATTTTGAATTTTTCGCGGTTAATGTTTTTTTTTCTGGTAGAAAACAAAAGCTTTTGATTCATAATACTGGTAGATTTGCCTCGTTACACCTTTTTTTCAAACTAATAGCTGCCGGATTTATTCTTAGGCTTCATTTTCATCTACTTATCATGTAACTCTTTTACATTTGCAATTAATAATTCAAATAGAGTCAATAAATTAAAGGTTTCCTCACGAGCCTTGCACATGGCCGGGCCACATCGCTGTAGTTAACAGTATATGTGTCATTTATGTCATTAATCTCAGTATGCATAACGTACCTTTGCTCCCATTAATTACTCGTTTGTATATTTTGCATTAATTTAAATATGCTTAATCGATACTGTTAATCTTGAATTAAACGAACTGAACTTAATAAACTATCAGAAAATTAATACGACCAATAAAATGTTTGTGTTTGACTGTGTTTACTCGACCTTGTTCACAAAATCTCTCCACCACCATCAAAATTATCGTAGTAAGTCAAATTTATTTGATGCCGTTTGTAACTAAGAGGGACACAAAATAAATGAGTTAATAGAAAAATTGGATTAGCGATTGGTCTTGATTGTCGTACAGGTGAGTAATCGTTTTAATGTAATACAGCAATATAATGTAATTGTGTGCGTAAATGCGTTAACAAGAGTTATGTCGCTTTGATGAGTGGGTGAGTGACTACTTCCTGAGCGGAGATTCTACTGGTCCATACAAAAAAAGTGTCTGGACTTTTGGCGTCGCTCAATTTTAAATTGTAACTAATGAGAGCGATTGCTGATGGTGGCTATACATTTAAAGATTTGAATTAAGGATAGGTTAGCTATGTACCTACTTGGCAGCAGCTATTACTAGATGTACTTATGACCTTACACGCGTTTCATATTGGCTGGAAGCCGATAACTGTACAGTTTTGTAATATATTAGGTAACTCTAGGGCTTGCCTCACTTGTCTGTCAGTTAAGGTTGCCATCAAAAAGTCTTATAATGGGTTGATTGGTTGATAAATCATATATAATTATGTTAGTATATTATGCTGAAATTCGAGCCAGGTCAAATACGGTTTACTTCATTTGTGTGATTTGTCGTTATTCGCTCCGTGCGCGACAGTAGCGCCGCTACTGTATGGCTAAAGCTGGCAACTATAGCGGCTGGTACGCCTCAATTGGAATCGCGACATTGTAAAAAATATATATCCATTACCATCTACTTATTTATATAACAGAATTACTGTGGAACCGCAGTTTGAATGAACATAGGGATATGTAAACAAACAGGTGATTAATTTTTTGCTGTAATTTTAAAATTGAGCCGGAATCGCTAGTAATTAAATAAATATTCTGAAGACCGCGGGCAGCTTCGCGCTCACCGAACGTTTTGCACCGCCTTTTAAATCTCTGTTTTCTTCTAAAATGATTTGCTATAAAAGAAAAATTTATCCTGGCTCCTAACACAACCGAATTAAGCTTAGCTACAGGGTGTGAACAAGAATATTAGTAATTTATATTCTCAAATATGCATAAAATACTTCTTTACGAAACCACATAACGACTCTTTGAATTTCGTGGCTTTTCTATTCTATAATATGCAAGCATTATACATAAAAACCTTTCTTATAAATAAATCTATCTATTGGTGAAAATGGGCGCTATAGTAGATTTTTTTTTCGTAAGAGAGTAATATATATCATAGTAAAAATAAATATGGTAATATGCACCCAGCCAATAGCTACAGCACAATGTATGTGCAGCGTGGAGGCGTTTACATTACCGATAAGCCAATTTTCTAGAAATATGACGTTCAGTTCTAGGCGTTAATAGATGCGACACAGTTTCGTCTAATAAGGACGTCACAGACTAAGTGGTTTTAAAAAATTATTAACGTCTGGTATTTTATATTTTCCATTAAAGAATATACTCGTAACTAACCTAATCATATTAGAAAACAGGTTCTTTCATTGCCTAAAAGAACAAAGAAAAATAGTTAAAATATTAATCGAGACAAAAATAATTTTATTATATTACAAAATGCTGCATGCTCGAAAATACCTATTATTAGTATTCTTATTGCGAAATCGAATCGTAAATCGCTATCAGTGTATTAATAAGCACGTATTTTAGAGACGAATCTAAATTTTCCGACGATATAATGCCAACTTAGGAATCTCTTATTATTCATACTCACGTGTTTGCAATAAATGTCACATTTATCAATTTATTTTTGCACCACAAGGAGAAAAATCTGTTTAACATATTCTTTCTTTAAATATTTATATTCACATTCATATTATTTCATTTAATATGACCGAAAAATCTGTTCTTATTTGATGCGCATCGTACAGTGCGGACGTCGCGTCGATGGCTTTTATTTTTTTTATAATTCTGCCTGTAAATTGGGCTTTAGGGCAATACAACACAACAAACATAAAGCCATAGATATTTCCTCGTAGTTATTGCATATTTTATGATCAGTTTACATCTGACGAAACATTAGTTTAATTTCAAATAACAAAAGGCCTTCTAAAACTTATGTATAATAGTAGTGTCATTAGCATACAATAACGGCCTTTATTACTACTATGTACCTTTGTACCCATTGTAGGTATTTAAATTTGTGCAACGTGTGCACTTTATTATCTAAGTGAGTTATGTTCTTAGTATTTATCATAATTGGTAATTATGGCTAGACTCCCGAGTGCCGTGTTTTCATACTAACGTAACTTTAAAGTTACGTTAGCTAGACGTATAAACTTACTAAGAAGTTATTATCTATATTTATAGACAAATCTTATCTAAAACACTAAAATGCATGTTTGTTTGTGGCCATTTTATCTAAATTATTTTATCATTAATTTAGTTACATACAAACTGAAAAAAAAAAAATATTATTTTGAAAAATGGCGCAATGTATTTTAGTGTTTAGACGTGATAATAAAATAGATAAAACTTAATAATATTAAAGTTAAACTCAAATTACTTATGTGTGAAAAACTGCCATTCAATTGTTCCGTTTCAAAAAGAGTGGATAAAATATAAGGAGCAAACATGTCAATATCATATTAAAGTTTCCAAAAAAAATGCAATACCTTTTGCTAAAAATCTTGTTTGTTTAATTTTGACCACATAACAGCCATAAGAACAAAATAAATTAACAGACTTATGTCTAATGTAGGTGAGCGATGAACCCGATGCCATACGACGTGATCCATACAAAATTGGGACACGCGATGGGCATTTAGCCCATTTCCACGATGCAAGTTATGCAAGGGAGTGCTAATGCTTGCTTTATTTATTGCTATTACAAAGACAGAGATGGTAAAACAAAAACGAGTCTATTGTGTCTGACAAATAAACGGACACACAAACCGTGAGATAGCATATTAGTATGAATATGCCAGTGCATACTCGTATCTCACTGTCACAATTTAATAGTTATTTTCACCTCAGCGAAAAGACAAAAACAGAGAGCAAAACTCTATTATTCTTCTTCGATGGAAAAATAACTCTAAGCAAAAACAGGTTTTCACAGAATAAAGAACGCCTTTTCGAGCTACTGCGGTGAAAAAAATACAATATGCCGCAATCGGATATCACGTATAATACAATAATTGGGACACACCCACAGACACACCCGTCACCCGTGCACGTTCTCCGTTCAAGGAGAATTAACTTAACTTGTTCCGCAATTCGGATTTTTCAGGTTTTTATTGGATCCAAATTGAGTTCAAAGTATCTAATAATTGATGATTAAAATAATAAATAATAATAATAATAATAAAAATATAATGTGAAATGCCAACAACCAAACAGCAAAAATAACTTTCTGCAGCTCATAACATTGCGATATTTAATAACACATGTTTTGAACTAACGTGAGATTAGCACTATTATTCATCGCAAGATTTAACTATAGCCCGGTTTTGCCCTTATCCCAGGGCATTTTCATAGCCTCAAAGAAGAGGTAGACCTAAGAAATAATTAATGGATTGCGTGAAAGAAGATTTTTGTTAGAGAAGGGACAGAGAAAAACCTGACCCCAAACAAAATGGGATGAAGAAAAAAGATGAAGATTTTCATAAGCTCATAATAGGTAGTCGTAAAATATTAAAAAACTCGTTTTCTAAATCTCTAAGATTATGTAAATTGCATACTAATGCATTATTTCGTATTTTCCATAACCAGTTTTAGAAAGTGAATTTAGGGCAAACAGGTTTGTATGAATTCGGGGATGCGGTGTTCAAAGTCTCATCTTAAATTAGGTAATGACGCTAGTTCCTGTGGCGCACCGCACCGACCGGCCGCTGTCATCGATGGACGTGTACACTTTACCCAATGAGAAGGTCAGGACAATCACAATTACCAAGAACTGTGAATTGTACAGGAAACCATCTTGTGACTGCTGTTAGGTAATAATTTAGGGCGTTTGAGAACGGACTAGCGACAGAGCGCATCAACCAAATATCTAAACTAACTACAGGGTGATGCAACCTCATAATTGACATATTACTGTACAAAAACAAAGAAACAGTCCAGTCCAAGAGATAAAGTGGCTATAGGATGTCATCTTATGACCCCCTTATGAAATTTTACGTTAAAAAGTTTTGAACAGATATCTTATCTTAATAAATAAGTAGTAGTAGTAAAAACTAAAATCAAAAAGGTACTATGTTATATTAATACGATCGACAACAGTCGATCTTCTTAATATATTAATTTGACGTCACGTTGATAATTTGTAAAGGTTTTTTCCGCATAAATAGGTCCAGGAAAGGTCCAGTGGCTAACATAACTATGAAGATGTGCAAGGAAGGTGACGCCTGGGTGCGAGAATGGGTGGCTAAAATTTAAATGATGTTACATGACAATACATAATATTTTTCTTTTTAAAATGTGTACAGAAAAACCTGACTTACGCTACCTCGACTTACGCGAATTCGGAGTTACGCGATTTAATTTTCTCATCTATTCGTTTTTTGTTTGAACACCGCGCAGTCAAGGTCAAGCGGCGGTGTATGGGCCCTTGTCTGCTCATACAATACTTGATGTTTGTGATAAATTAATAAACCTTGATGTTTCTTGGTAAAATGTTTTTATTGCACACAAAATACGTGTTTACAATAATGCTATAAAATCTGAACTCATTGCTTATTATAAATAATGCTGATATATGGAAAATATAAATATTGTACGATGTGCATGATCGTACAAGCGGCGTTTGTTTCTGACACAGACGTGTAGTGCGGAATCGGCGCGTAGGTACATAAGTTACGATTAAGTGTTTTTTTAGTACGTTGTGCGACGACCTGAGATATTTACTAAGTACTATGGCATCCAAACGAAGTAGAACCGACTCTTTTGCTTTAAACAAGAAGAGAAAAACATTATCTTTGGAGTGTAAACTTAACATTATTAAGTCCCAATTAAACATACTTTGTATGTCTTTATATGCAAAATTGTACCCCGACTTACGCGATTTCGACTTACGCGGATAGCGCTCAGTCCCACCTATCGCGTAAGTCCGAGGTATTACTGTATATTAAAAAGTTGATGCAAATTACGATTTTTTAGCTCCTGATAAAAAATCGTGGCCGACATGAAAGCTGCCATTATGGCAGGTAATGGCCATAAACTTTTCAATTACAACATTACGTAAGACAATAAGTGAGTGTAATTTACAACGGCGAACTTTTCTGGAAACCTATTCCTATATTTTTATTCAAACATAGCATTTTCTTGAACAAGTAATAATATAATTGTATATTTTATCATCTACAAACGTGAAATAAAATACATTTGATTACAGATTGAGTAATAAACCTAAAATCGTGTACATTTTATGTATCAATCAAACTGCATTGAAGCAAAAGTAGTTAACCTTCTTAATTAGTAGAACTTTAGCAAGACTTGATGACGGAAAGTTCTACTGGCCGAAGCGACAGTAGATGGCAAGATTGCAGCTAAACAGTTACGTAATGTGTTTACACGAGCTCTTGGCAAAGGCAATTTAACCCACGAGGGTCAAGAGCTTAAACGTGCTTTTATACTGCCGAAACAAGAATTCAAGTTCCGATGGCCAGGCCCACCAAACATGTACAATCAGCAACAATGTAAGTCGTTGAACACGTCAAAATTTTCAAACAACCATACAACTCGCATTTTTCACATTGAAAAATTATTCTTATTTTTATTTATCAAATTATGAAATAATGACAATTTTGACAAATAAACATCATAGAAAATTGTGAAGTGTTTAGCGACTTATATTGCTGACTGAACTTAGATAAATTCTTATTGTTGTGATAAGAGCAAATTTATACAATCTTGGTACATTAAAAAGGCCAATGCATCGGACACATAATTCATATCAAGACGAGGAATACACGCTAACAATGAAATAAACACTAATATCATAACGTTTTGCTCTTTTTTAGATGCGTTTCTTAGAAATTTATTCATTTGTTTCTTTATTTGTTATCGCAAAAGTAAATGCAATCTTTAGGTACAAAGGCATGTTACAATTATGTTAACATGTTTTCATAGTTGTTTTGAAATGTAATCCAGTGTCTTATAGCTGGGTGTCAATAGTTTATACGGAGTCTAAGCTATCTATCTTTGACACCTACTAGTTAATTGATACTTTGTACATTTTTTTACTCAGCTTATAAAGGGAAACGTTCCTTCTGAGATACGGAACTAGAACCCTCTAAAGAATTAAGAATCTTTTAATAAAATAAATGTCTTCATTAAAATGTCATGAATGTGGATAGAAGAGTTCATGGAATATTTACAGTCACGTGTCATCTCGTTCAGAATCCACTTTTACTGAAGTCAAGGTCTCAAGAAGGGCGGCAGGCCACCTTGCTCTTAAGACCGGTTAGAATTCATAATATTTTTGTAGTAAAGAGTTTACGCATCACTTACGCGTAAAAATGTTTCAATGCAAGATAAGTATGTGATTTACACTTATCGCTAGGTCAATGGTGGAAACAAATTTACTCACTGTTACTATAAATTGTCAAGATTCTTTCGATGCTGCAAGACTTCGTATTCGATTTCAGGGTTTAGCAAATTGTAATCATATTGTTATTTGGCTGAAGAATTAAAGTAAATATGAAAAAGTTGAGAAAAAATAAGTTATATCAATCCAGATGTTATCAAATTTGTAATGGTCTGTCTTTACACGACCTATCTCCAATCTCTTTGAGCTACGAGCTCCATCTTACTTGCGCAAACAGTTTATGCAAATTTTAGTCGTACCAACCTTACTTGCACAAATTGAAATTTGTGGAGAGATAACTCTGCATAACAATTAGAATATTTGATACTTCGTGAATATGAATAAAGCGTTTGGTGACTGGCGATATAAGGGTCGTGAAACTTTTACTTCAAGTAAATTAAGCGTAGCTGTAGAAAGTTAATTAGAATATACATAATTATATTTTTATTTGCGAATTACGAGTATTATTTTTTATTAAAAGTTTTTATAAGATTGGTACAACATACTATTATTATGTGCCTATTTATGTAATGATTTGCATTTTTATCTAATTTACTAAATGTTGGTTCAGGTAAGTTTAAAAATAGCTTTAATAAATGACTTCGTGAAAAAAACTAGGAAGCTGAACTTTTTGCTGTGTGTATACTGAAGGTATGTTTTGGTACCAATGTCATGACTGCGATATCATTTCTAGGAATTTATATTACAATTACGTATAGGCTTAATAAAGAGAGAGCACGACACATCAACGCACCTGGAACAGATGTTTAAATTATTTATATACCGAATCACATAAATTAATTGATAGTTTGTGATCTTATTTTTTGGTCACAGTAACGCGATGAAATTTAATGTAAAGCGTTAGAGCCTACAAAGTTGCGCCCAACAGGCTGCGCTAGTGTCGTTCACGGAGACAATAGTTTTAATTAGTAAGGTTTCGT
Source organism: Hypena proboscidalis (assembly GCA_905147285.1). Taxonomy (NCBI): domain Eukaryota; kingdom Metazoa; phylum Arthropoda; class Insecta; order Lepidoptera; family Erebidae; genus Hypena; species Hypena proboscidalis. Next base: position 12,439,866 of record LR990128.1, on the reverse strand, counting down.
TAACAAGGATTGATCCTTAAAAAAATTGCTTACAGGCACTTGTATGATTTATGGTTTTGAATAACTGAGTACATCATAAATAATTCAACATTTCATTAATAAACACAGTATCTTCAATTCGTCTTAACTCTTTTTTCCTTTTTCATTTCCGGAGAATATTGAAAATAGTAGCTAATATAATATTATAACTATAGGCTTTTATTACTCTAAAGTTTATGGTACAGTTATAAAATACCTATATTTTTAAATATTTTTTAAATGTTATATTTATATTTTTTGTTGTATTTAATGTCTTTTAATTATTACATTTAAATTAACTATTTTATTGTGCGTGTGTTTTGTCAAAGTCAAAGTTTCTTTATTTGTTGAACATGGTAAAAAACAGTTTGTGTTTATAATATTACTTCTTGACATTATTTTAATTTTATTTCGACTTGTCATTTATTCTATTGTTTGAACTGCACATATAAACTTTACTATTTAATTTATTTTGTTGATCGTAATTCATTATTGTTGACAAGTAGCTAGTTAATCGAATTTGAATGAATTGCATTATTTGGTTATTTTATGTCCGTTGATTGTACGGCATTAATGGCAAACATGTATGATCCTAATGTTATCTTTATTAACCTGCATGCGTTTTATTTATCTGTATACACATGTTTGAACAAATAAATAATTTAAATCTGAATCTGAATGTATTTCCATAATATATGTAAATAAAAAGATATAGGATGAATCTTTTCAATATCTTATTTAGAGTAATTAGTTTGATTCAATGAGAACTAGTGTCCAGTAGTATGACCTTACGCCTTAACAAGCAATGTAAATCCTTTGTCTAATGTGTAATTAACTCGAGCAATCGATATTGTGTAACTTTACGCTGCGTCTAATTGAGGTACTGTGTCTATTTTGATCACATGCAGGGACAGCGTAAAGCTATTACTCAATCTTTGTTGACCACTGACGTAAAATGGTACATGAAAAAAGATTTCAAAAAGTTATTTAACTTAAGCGTCCTTTTATCCCTTATCAGAATACATTTTTTTTTTACAAATTATGTAAAGATACATTGTTACATCCAACGAATGTGACGTGATGCAGCATTAATTTTAGTAATAACATTAGATACAAATTGTGGTAAAAATATATTGACAATTAATTCTTAAAATTGATGATTAACTTAATCATCTTTCTTCATCACACTAGTATTTAAATACGATGGGTCATAAACTAATATTTTTTTTATTTTTTATACTTTAACCGGAGACAAAGGGCAGTATTACGCTAAGTAAACATTTACTTCCTACTTTATTCAATAAGGAGTAATAAGACCTTTGTTTGGCAAAAAATATAAGTGCATAATTAAAATTTGGAAGTACCACAAGTTATTAAAGATATTAATTATCAAAGTCATTAAATACAAAATGTAGGTGCACTTCCGGCCATATTTTGCGGAATAGTGATAAATTTATATAAAAACATAGACTATAGAAGAAAATTTAAATAATAAAACGTATTGTAAACAGGTCAATGAAAATCATATATTATAGTAATAAAAATACCTAATAGTAGATACTAAAGTTATTTTATATGTGCACTCAAAATATGCAATTTAACTAATGATTTTCAGTTTAGTGGAAAGTACAATAAGTTATATATATTTGTTCGATTTATTTGTATGTAAAGCAAAATATCGGCTAACTTTTGTAGTAACATCACATTTCCAGAACCTACAAGTGGTACGCGAAGGTCAAAAGGCAGTTAGGCAAGCTATAGTCAATCCGCGTAAATACAGTCATCAAGTTACTACTGATTAGCAGACCTTAACATACTTTGGGTAGGCAAGGTGATGGTAAGCAAATGATAAGTATATCGCAAAAACATTAAGTAATAATTACCTGTAAGTACGATATTGTCGTTTTAAATGTTATTAACGGGTTAAGAATATTGTGTACTTATTTTCTTTTTGCCTTAGCCGCTTACAAGTGGTTCCATTTCTGATATTCGTTTTTTGAAATTTTGTGACGACTGATAACGTAAAAGTAATGTTACCCTAGATTATTCTTTTATATTTGCAATCAACTCAACTTTTCGTACAGGAATATTTATTGATATTTTTACAATTAATTAATTTAATTAATTTATTTAAACTAAATTAGAGAAATACCTAACTATGTACAAAAAAGAAAAGAAGAAAAGAAAAATGTAAAAAAAAAAAATACCGATGGTTTTTTTGTAATTTTTCGTTAGAAATTTTGCACCTCGTGATAAGCCAGAAAAGACTTCGCTTCAAAAGGTTTTAAATCACTAAAAAGTGTAAGTATTTATGATTTTCTTCATTTATTCAATAACGATTTTCTAATGCATCAAAATTCCTGGTGTTTTTTTTTTGTCCCCATGTAATTTACATCCTGTATTTCCAAATGTTTTAATTCTAATTCAAAATTCCAATCGATACATTATTTTTAGTTGTATTTATAATAAAGTATGTACTAGTATCCAGGGTATTGCATTGCGTCATAGACAATGTGAACAACAGCCAACCTAACCGTTTTTATTAGAAGACATTAAAAAATAACACACGCTTAGGTCGAACGGTCCGAAAAATGCAACCACTTTCGATCACATTTAGTGATCTCTACTAATTTCCTTGCCACCGTTTCTCAAGAACATTTATAAAAAATGCGGTAGTGACATCTTGTTATTAAAAATAATGTTTCAAGACATTCAAGTTGCATCTGCTGCACAAGGTGAGTTTGTTCGTGAAGCACTAAACTTGTATTACCACAACAAAAGTGGTTATAGTATAACGCGGAAATGTATGTATGAAGCTGCGATGGCCAATGGCTGCCGGCTCATCGATACATTAAGCGACAATTTAATTGTATGAACATTAGCATCGCCCCGCGGTTTCACCCGCGTACATAAAGTAGCCGATGGCCGGCCCTTAGGTCCCATCTACCTCTATACCAAAGGACAACCGCCACGCTCCATAAAACAGACAGTTTATTTGTTTGGAGAATAGGGCCACCATAATTTGTAGCGTTTACTAATGAAATATGTACTGTTTTTTTCTTCAATTATGTACTTCTCTAGATTCTAGAGAAGTCTAGATAACAGTGGTAATGCTTGCTTTTTAATGTTTTGCTAAATAATTGAGAAATTAGTTAAATCCTAAAAGAAAACATGCACTTTTAGGCAGCCTTAAACAAGATAGATTTAAATTACGAAAAACCAGATTTTGTTTCGCAAAGGAGAATTAAGATATAAATGTTGATTTCAAACTTTAAAACTTACTTCGCGCGTAATCCACACATAAACAAGTAAGCGTACATCTAGTGATGTTTGGGAAATTAATTGTATTTGCACATTGCCTTTTAACCTTACACAATTAACACAATAGTTCATTGGAAAAAGAGGCGTCCTCGATGATTAAATAGTAACACAGTTTAAATCGAAATGACCGGATCGTTTCTTTAGTTCTCAAGTTACTGTAAAAACCTGAATGATGAAGTTATTAACACGGTGTATGAAAATAATTTAGAAAAAAAGTAAAAACAAAAAAGTGCTCTATTCACGATGCATTTTGCTGTACGTCCAGCTAAGTCCCACCACACATGTTTGCGGTAGTCTTAGGGAATGTCTCCAGTAGACCAGTACGGATTACAATAAATCAACATGAATAAATAAAAATAATTAGTGCACTTCAAGATTTTAGGACAAAATCAATCACATTTAAATCTTTAATGATACTATTCATTTCACACTCTGCACGTTTATATTTTATTTTCATCTTAAACCTCTTCCTTTTTACCTGACTGCGACAGAAGGAAGATTATGTTTTTCGAACTTATATATGTATGTATGTCCTTTTTTTGTCGTTAAATTTATCAAATTTGTCGTAAAATTTATCTTGTAGTTAAATTTATCAAAACAGTGATAGTGACATAGGCTACATGACATACATTTTCAAAAGGGCGCCCGCAAATGAAAAAAGAGGGAGGGGACCATTTCAGAAATATATCTATAACTTAAAGTATGAAATAAAAATATTTTCATAAAATTAGAAAACCCAACTGCTTAAAAATAATGAACTAAAAAGACAAAAACAAGTATATTTAATGATGCTGCAGGCGGTGACAAAAATAGTTGCAAAGTAGTAACAAAGCAGCATCAGCTTCTTAAGTTTGACGTACAAAATTACTTCCCAAAATTATATATTTACTTATTCGTGACACTATCGAATAGGGTTATTTTTTTTCAAAATCAACGTGTTTGAGTCCTAACTAGAAATATTGACTAGCCAAAAATCCAATGACGCAGTTTTAGATTTTATCAAAATCAGCTCCGAGGTTGGTTAAGTCAAATAAATAAAAAACTTCTTTTTTATTAAGTCTGTTAAAGAATGACAATTCTGTCATTCGTTAACCGAGGTTATCTCGTTAAATGTACCTACGCCATGATATAAGTTGAGGCATGATAGATATTTTCATGTATAATACTTTTGCTCTCGTTAAGTCAGTAGTTTCCAAATTAAAAGTTTTAAATCTAGTACCTACTACATATTGAGCAGATATCGGATATTTTTTTATTTAAATGTCAGGAGTTAACTGCCCTAGGCATTCAGGTCAAGCATTCGAACCGTGTCTTGTAATTACGTCCAAACTCGTAATCGCATTTAAATAGACCGACACGCCATTATGTGTCTTTTGTTCTTAATTTTTCAAGATAATTTATAATTTTAAAAAATCTTTGACGAATTTTACACCTCCCTTTTTCGTAGTTGTTTAAAAAACCAGCCAAGTGCGGGTCGGATTCGCGCACGAGGGATTCCGTGCTCTCATCAATAAAAACAGCAAAAAAAAAAAAAACATGTCGCGTGTCTCTACAATATTTTATTCGGTTTTTTGTATTTGGTGTTATAGCGGCACCAGTTATACATCAGCTGTTAAAATTTCAATTGTCGAGCTATCACGGCTCAAGAGATCGAGCAAAAACAAGCAAACACGTTTTCTGTATGGGACCGTCTTTAAATTTTTTTTTATTTGGTTTTAATTTCAACTCTCAAGATGAGAATCCAATTCTCATACTGGAAGTCAAAAATGACAATAACGTTAGCTGGTAATAAAAAATATACAATCTTGCTAAATAATGCCTACCTAAGTGCTAACCACTTAGTTATATCCGCGATAAGGATAATTTAAAACACAATTACTAGGAAGTACTAAGTTCGGTTCCGATGTGTTGAATTAAATGCATGACATAAGATTACTTCGTTAAAATGTTAATTGTTCTGCATGCGTCCGGGATGGCTACACCGTGTGATAATAAATTATGCATAATGCAATAAAGCTCGTTCACCATTTGGCATTGCAAAAAGGAAGAATATTTAGGAATGCAATGCTGTAATGTTTTGTTTGGATCTGCCTGTACGGTACGGCCGAGTTCATAAATATGCTGGCAGTTTTGAACCTTGTTATTTTTTTAATACGATTCAAAACTACCAACATATTCATGAACCCAACTGTACATGTGGAACAAGCAATTTTAAAATCGGATTTTTTCTTTTGTTATTTGTTGCTACCAGGAACCATTGAATATATTGAAGCCTTACCTAACAGAAACAAAATGGGCATGGTGACTGATCTATAAATAGTAAAATATCTTACAGGATACCTAAAAAAAAATCAAAATAAAAATAAAAATATAGGTAAACATAAACCAAATACAAGAATTTTTAGTTACATAATTATAAATCTAACTCATTTTATAATCATTCAAAGTTTCATGGCCGAGTCCATTTCTAAAGTACGAAATTATTAAAAAGTATTTTTACAAATAAATTACCCACACAATTGTGTGTTTTAAAAAAGTATTATCTTAGGAAGCTTATGTGATATCAAAGTAATTATTTTAATGATGTTTGTTTTATCGGGAGGTGTTTCAATAACATACGAAAAGAAAAAATTGTCATCATTACTATTATTAGAGATGTGCCTACTAGTAAAAGTTGGTAAAGCCGACTAGTCGGCTTAACCAACTTACTATACCAACTTTACTATAAACGCCAATAGTCTAGTATAAGAAGAGATTATCTTAACCAACATACTATACCAACTTTACTATAAACGCCAATAGTCTAGTATAGGAAGAGATTATCTTAACCAACTTACTATACCAACTTTACTATAAACGCCAATAGTCTAGTATAGGAAGAGATTATCTTAACCAACTTACTATACCAACTTTACCATAAACGCCAATAGTCTAGTATAGGAAGAGATTATCTTTACCAACTTACTATACCAACTTTACTATAAACGCCAATAGTCTAGTAAAAGAAGAGATTAACGTCGATTAAGAAAATTTATATCTAATAAATATCTCTAGAAAGATAGAAATTTATATTAAATTCAACTTTTCTTCCTCCCAGATTGTTTTAATGGTAAGAAACAAACTTTTCACTCACCATCATTCCGGTTTAACAAAAATATCTTCATCACTACATCTACTCATGATTTGCCAAAAAATAACAAACAAAAAAGCTTTTAAATTTAAAGCTGAAACAAATGAAAACCCGCTTTTGCCGATAAAACATTTTTTTTTCACCACACCAGCACGAAAAATATCGTTTGCTTGCCAGAATTCAGTGAGTAAAAACCGTTTTTACTCACTAGTGAGGCAAAGTGATTCAAATTTCGAAACACGAAATCCTTTCAATGAATAGGCGCTGAAAAAAAAACAAAGCAGCCACCATGTAGGTTAGTAATAATCATTGACATCAATTTTTATTAAATAACTACATACGTTTAAATTACTTTAAATTACATAAATACACGCTTAGGTATTTAGTATTTTAATATTTTAAGATTCATGATTGACCATTAAATTAATTAAAATCAGGTCTTAATATTAGACTCTATAAATAAATGTTACGAAACGAATATCCGAACACATTTTTAAAAAAAAAACGTCGGTGTCTGTGTCAGATATCGCGGGCAACTTATCTTAAATTCTTTTCAGTTTATGTTTAATTGTTTACTGGAACTTTTTAACAAAAAAATTGTGAATCCAGTGGAACTCCAAAATAGTTGAGACAACTTACTTCTAACACAGAAGTTAACTTTTTACCAGAAAAATCACGTGAAAAGTATTTGAAAGCGTACGATATATTTAATAAGTGGCGACTTACAAAAAGCCCTAAAACGCATTCTGAATCGGTATTACTGTAGTATTTCATGAAATTATCCCAGCTTAAGCAATCGAGTACGAACTTATTTAAATCTTAATATTTTCTCACTGGAAGAGGTGAAAAGTTGTGTATGTAACGCGTAAGAAAAATTTTATTTCCAGTTCGTGACCTCTTAAAATCTCTCGCTTGCGAAGTAGTCTTTATTAGAATCACTCGCTACGCTCGTGATTCAATTCAAGACTACTTCGCAAGCTCAAGATTTAAAATTGGCACTCACAACAGAAATATAAACTTTTTCTCACTTGTACCATAAATAACTATTACTATCGAGGTACAAAGCATTTTGCTTTACTTTTTCAGAGTTAGTTAATTCCAAGGAGGTTATAGTTCTCTTGGTTCATTGACTCATTGTACTTGGCGTACTTGCATTGTATTTATTTTTGACACCCAAAACGAGCATTTTGTGTTGAGAGGTGAAAAATAATAGATTAAACATTGTAATTTAAATTATTGTTTATTTTAATACACCGGGCCACGTATAATAAAATAAAAATGAAAATTTAACGCAATTAAACTTTTTAAATGTAACAGAACATTAATTATTATCTTTGAATTTTTGGCTGTCTTGGTGTACTGGTACATTTCCATCAGGAAATTCTCAGTAGCAGCACGTAGTTGGATATTTGCCTGGTGTATGGCGATAGGCTCTGTCAAATGGGACCTAAAAAATATAACAGTTGAAGTGTGGGTGTTCTAAATACACCACTGCCACATCCTTTTGGGTAATATAGCCGTGATGTTACGTCATGTTATGTTATCCTATTTAATTCTGAACTAAGAAATAAAATATGTTATTTTATATAATATTAAAGTTGAAAAATTAAGAATCCAGCAGGACTCGAACCTGCACCCCCTGTGTCCGTATACCCACCAGGGCCCTACGTCTATTCCGATTGAAAGCTAATGCATATCGTTCGTCGTATTCGGTACTATCCGAAATGTTTAAGTAAAAAAATAGTACCGTAAAGGCTACAGAGAAATCTTGAATTTCTTTCAGCGTATTGCCAGCAGGGCCCTTTTCAGTTTTTAGGGTCAAGACCAATATTACTTATTATCCCGTTTAGCGGTGTTTTAGTACCGTCGAAATACCTTGGTTTTATTTTAAAATAATTATTAATTCATGAGGAATATACCTTCAAAACTTTTGTCAAGCCAGCAGGGCCCTTTTTTGTTTGTACACTTTCAGACCAAATAGTTATATTTTTTATTAGCATTTTAATAGTACTTTTCAAATAACTTTACATATAGTTCGAAAAGTTTTTATTTTGGCAGATAATTTGCTTTAAAATGTATATCACGATAGCCATAATATTTTAGCGCTACAGTGCTTGCCACCAATAATGGCAGATCAGCGCCGTGCTTATTTTGACAACTGGTTAAACAGTTGACTGACTAAACAGTTTGATTAAAATTAATCTGAGCCCCGGTTATTCAAATCATTGTAATTAGTATAATTTAGTATTATTTATTATTTACTTTTATATCATTTTTTGTAATGTTTTGACGTGTTCAAGCGCCTCCTGGGGCCTATGAAAATAAATGATTTGAATTTGAATTTGAATTTGAATTTGGCCTTTGGCCAATAGCATGAAGAATAATTTGTCTATTTTATTAATATTTCAGACACTATTGGTCATTAATACTTACTTTCAGTTCTTACTAACCTTCGGCCATGATTTTTGGCGCGGACTCTAGTACTACATTGACAGATGCGACACAGGAGTTATTCCTAGTGCGGGTTTTAAAAAAAAAGAAAAAAAAAAAGGGTGTAGTCATTCACAGCAGTACTACAGTCCGCGTCATTTTTCGTGGCCAACGGCGAGACCGCCGTGGTATAAGTTTTGAAGCAAATTATATACTAAAATACAAACGTTTCTAACTAAACGTATGGTTATTTGAAAAGTACTATTAAAATGCTAATAAAAATATAACTATTTGGTCTGAAAGTGTACAAACAAAAAAGGGCCCTGCTGGCTTGACAAAAGTTTTGAAGGTATATTCCTCATGAATTAATAATTATTTTAAAATAAAACCAAGGTATTTCGACGGTACTAAAACACCGCTAAACGGGATAATAAGTAATATTGGTCTTGACCCTAAAAACTGAAAAGGGCCCTGCTGGCAATACGCTGAAAGAAATTCAAGATTTCTCTGTAGCCTTTACGGTACTATTTTTTTACTTAAACATTTCGGATAGTACCGAATACGACGAACGATATGCATTAGCTTTCAATCGGAATAGACGTAGGGCCCTGGTGGGTATACGGACACGCACCCCCTGGGTATACGCCCCAAGTGCTTTGCCAATTCAGCTATGGATTCGTATGCTCGACTCGAAATTTCTCAACTCTTTTGTGCCAGCGTCATAGGTATATATATATACCTTAGCTAGACGAACCTTACTTGGTTTTTTCTGACACTGCAGGTCATAATATAGCCTCACCTGGGCAACATTTTACATGAAATGTTATTTTTGGGATTTCACTTCTTTTCGTAAGTAGTGGTAGATTTAATTGTTTAGAACATCCATGTTCTAAACAGGGTCTCTAATTGATATAGGTTATCCAGACCCTATATAAATTTTCGGACCTCTAGCATCAAAATTTGTGAAACATCATACATACTAACTTTTTCATTTCATTAGTTGCGGTTTTAATAAAATTACAATCGGCTAAGAAAAATGAAACTATTTTTTTTAGGGTTAATCAATACTATAGTTTCTGTTTATACCTATTTGGTCAACATTATAACATTGCCCTATTGTGACAATACTGAACCATACATTACAAAGTCGGTAAATCCTTGTGATTTAATTATTATTATGTACGAGTGCCAGGTGTTAATTTGCAAGCAGTGCGTTTGCGATGCAGCTCACCTTATGTAAACTACCATTCAACGATCTTACCAACACATTATCGAGCATTGCAACAAATGCACTATTATTTACATCGCATTTACTGTAATAGCTCGTGGTGGATCTAATTGACAACATTAAACATTGATTAAATTACCTACATGACAATAAAAACTTACCTCTATAAGTTTATGTACTTCACAAGGCACTTGGTTACATTAAAATAATGGATTTTATCTACTTAAATATTAATTGTTTGTTTAAAATTCACAGAAGGGTATGAATACCTACTTAAGTACACTTTTGTTTTTTTTTCTTGTTTTTTTAAATATTTAATTAAAAGGTCAATGTTAATTTAACGATGTAGTTTTATTATTATTACGTGTACATGTTTTTTCATTTATTATAAAGGAAATCTACTTACTTCTCTAAACGATCGCCAAGTTTATCGGAGAGGTGACTATCTTGAGGCTTGGTGAGGTCTCCTTCGTACAGGTCCCGCTTGTACCCTCGCCAGAAGGTCGGCATCATCCACAAGAACCATAATTTCGACAAAAAATCGGCTCTTATATAATTATTGGATTCCTTTTCACGATCCTTGGGCGGCACTTTTTTGGAATCGTTCGGATCTTTGCCACTGACCATTTTGGAAAATTATTAAAATATAAAGGAGTCTATATTATTATTATTGTTCACGATTTTTAAGATAAAATGTGGCTTTTTATTGCGTTATTTTTGGCATTTTTTCACCAGGGAAGTTCTCGTGTACAGTACTAGCACAGCTCCACTGACCAGCAAAGTCCTTACGCGCTATCCGCGAACGCAGCGGGAGCTAACGTGCCTTCTACTGGCTGCGCGGGCGCAGAATACGCTTGCTTTATACGCATTCAAGTGATGACTGCGTCTTCAAACGTCTTGATCCGCCGCACGAGTTTAAAGCTTTTAATGAGAATTTTATTACGTACAAACGATTCCGGAAAATCATTTTCATATATCACCATCACAATTATAATGGTACTTACACGGAATGCTTAGTATTGCGGTTCATTAATATGTTATAGTATTGATTGGACACTTATTTTTCTATGAACTGATGATTTGTTTTCAGATTGTTGCTTAGCTGAATAAGCAGGTAGGTACAGCGATCTTAAATACGATGTTTTTTTTTTAAAAAGCTACTTGCTCCAATAAATGCTTATCTAAGAGTCGTCTCTCTCTAAGAGGTTTGATACCCGGGTCGGACAAAAGACCTATTTGAGATTTCCGTCCGTTTCACTCTATTCCCTAAGGCGAAGTAGGCACTACCTAAGAGCGTGGGGTTTCATAGGGGTGCACAAGGTTTACGTAGGAATGCGTAAGAAAATGTATTATTTAGTATCATTTCCTCTACTCTTGCTCTCCACTTACCCTGTTCTTGCCTAGAGTGGCACGTGATATTAATCCATCTGAGAAAAGGTGAAGTTTGGGTGTTTAAACACAACCCAAAATTAATTTATAATAAAAAATGTTTTCTTTGCTTTTCTTTTCATCATTTAACTTGATCATAATAATATTATTATTTTTCAGGTGAAACTCTAAAACATTTTTCATACTTACCCCAGCAGGCTGCCCAAATCTAAATGGAATCGGGGGTGGAAATGTGAAATTATGAATATTATGAATATTTTTTCAGTGAAACTACTAATTTATTCTAAAATCAACACTATTGTAAGTTATACTACATAATAAAAAAAATAGATTACGGTTCTATAACGATTAATGTGCTAAAAAATTGTAAACCTAAATAAAGTATTCGATATGAATAAACACAGTCATGTACTTACAGGTTGTACGCAATGCTTCTTTTTTAATTGACTTTATAAAAAAAGCAAGAGGTTCTCAATTTGAACGTATTTTTTTTGTCGTAGCAATGGAGCCTACATCCTACCATTCTACCAAATTGGAAAGAGTAAACCATCGCAATTTAATCTAGTGTGTGACATAATTATTACATCATGACCGTCATGGATGACTATATTTGGGATATCCTAAATGAACAAATCGATTAAGGGTAATTATAGTGTGTTTCACTAATTATATAGGTTCTTCACATAATGTGATGCATCATTTACTTTGAAATCAAACGTAGCTTCTGGACATGGCCATACCGCCTCATTCCGGATAGAACCAGTAGTAGTCAGAAATGTAATATACCTACTGATATTTTATTATTTCACGGGTGGTTAAGGCGGCCTCCGCTTAAACAGTCTGGGAAATATTAAAAATTTAAAACTTTTTTACTTTATTTACTCGTCGTACTCATAGCTAAGTCATGAAATCAGGCGGCACCAGTCAGATAAAATCTTTATTAAAGTGCTAATTATTTTAATTATTTAATGATTTCTGTGTGAACAACCCCTCCATATTTGGTTTATATGGACTAGTTTTGTGATATTCAGCCAGAAACATATTTGTAAATTGGTATGCTGGCATCCGTGTCCAGTAGGTAGGTATATTCTCCTCGATGGGCGTGTCATAGACTCGTTAAGGGAATACGCTCTTTTTGTGGCTTGGTGATGCTATTGACTGAGTGGCCGTGATCCGGTGGCATGTGATCGTATGGATGTGTTATTGTGGTGTGCAGCTGGGCTATCAGAGTGATTGAATGCCACACAATACATGGGTCTATTGATGCCTCGTGATGCCGGGACGGCGCGGCGGCGCTCCGGCTCACGCATCAACAGACGTTACGTACTAACGCACACACTTGATTCTGTATGACTTTGGCAAAGGTAACGTGTTGGGAAATGTTTTTTTATGAAAATAATCAAAATGTTACAAAACAACCATCAAGTAAGATACCGTTGATCGGATGAAATACAAGTAGTGTAAGTCCGTTCACGCAGACCGGCTCGAAGAGCAGCGGACTTTTAAATGTGTCCCTTTCCCGTATAAAGAAGAGTCTTGCGTAAAGATGTAAAACTACCGTAGACTACAATTATAAGTGACGGTTGTCTACCATAAGTGACGGTAGTTTTGAAAGTTTATGTAGTTTATACTTTAATTCAGCTTTGCAATATTGGGACGAGTATTCTACGGTCAAAGTTCCGAATTCCGTGTTCCGTGTTGTGAATGAACGTTAAACGCAGACCGCTGGAGATGTGTTTGGTGGTCAAGTGCTCTAAGACACTGCATACAATAATTACAGTAAACGCGTAACGTAGGGAAAACTACAGTGCGGCCGGCGCCTTAACTCTAGAATAATATTGATCCTGCTCTTGTTATTATTCATTAATCAGTGCAGCATTCTTTTCCTACTCATTTTACGATAAAAATATTTTCTACAAAATTAAACTATACTTGCAGAATAATTATCGTCAAGAAACGGAAACTGTCATTTTTCATATAGCGGCGCGAGCGGTAAAGTTACGAGGCAGCAAAGTTGGAATTCGTAAAGACAAATCAAAATCTATAAGAAAACTCATTTTTAAAATTGCTGGATAGCCTTGCAGGTAGCTTATGGTGGGCTCGCCCAAATGCTTGAGCTAATAAGTATAACGCAAAGTTTTTGTTTTACCTAAAATTTCTGCCGGATACCAAAACATGTTTTATTAATCAAACATGCTTCCAGAATAGGTGTCCTGAACACGTAGCTTCGTGATTTTGCGTGACATTGTAACTCTCTTCTCGAAGATTGAATAATGACCTACACATTGAGTTCTTTTCGATTCCCAGCTCGGACACTATGTTATTGATATCTGTCCGGCAATTCTCAGTAATAACCTGAAGGCCGTCCCCAGGCAAATAGTTACGAGGCTCTTCCTTAGGAGAGATCTGAACCTATTTATTATGGCTATCTTCTTTATTATTTGGGACTAAACTATGAGGTAACTTAAGTATATGTACCTCCTTGAAGATAAAGATTTGTTAATATCTACATTTGTATTTAATTGTTATGTTCAAAATGAAGACTCGTAAAAATGAGAGGTTTACATACAACTCGCAATAACATAGCTTATTATACTTTATGGCAATGAAACGCAATTATGCCACTTGATTTTAAAAGGCTTTAGTACAAACTTCTATCACTTGCAAAAATGGCTATTAATAATTGAATCAAGACTTCAAGAGCGACGTTTTTTACGAGATGTGTAATTTGATTGCTTGCGTTGTAATTGTATATTCCGGTGGTCCTACTTTTGAACGTCAAGCTGGAATTGGGTAAGACGGTACGTTATAAGACAGTTATCAAAAAAATATTTAAAAAAATCAAGATTCATAAATATTCAAAAAAATATGGGCATTTTAAAGTATCGAAATATTTACTCCATGACTTTACGCTACTATTACTAGAAATATTTACTTTTTAAATTATTTTTTGATTATACAATCCTGTAGATATACTACGTCAATTAACTCTAGTAAAAAAATGTAAAGCGAGTTACGACAGCTTGGAGGTTAATGTGACTTTTTACTCAACCAAAGATTCGAAGTTAAATCTTAACCCAGCTTTGACTGATCGCACCAATGATATTATATAAAAACAATATCATTGGATCGCACTGAAAAAAAGAACAAGTCAAGTTCAGCAGGTAGCTTAAAAATATATTTTCATAAAAAGCTGCCAGTTTTTTTTTTAGTTTCAGATCTGGGTTCTTGGTAAACTCCATATTTACTCCCTGACTAAGCGTTTTACCATTTACACAATATAGGTATATTATGTTATTATGAAATACCTACAATAAAGAATTGATTCATAACGCTAATTTCAAATTGATTGATTTTAATCCCCTAAACCTATTACACGTAATTAGGAACATTCAGACATTTAATGTTTTTTTAATTAGGTGGTGATGAGTGTCATCGTGGCACGTGCTATTAACACCAACCACTAATTACTAAATAATTACACGACAAATTATTGATCAAGCTATTCATAGAATATCATAGAATATCTATTGTGCCTATCACACTATGTTTGGGTAAGTCATCTCAAGGGAAGCCAGTCATCGACGACCTTACTTTGCGGTCAGTAGTACCTAAAGGAACATTTTACAGCCGAATTACATAAACCTATAAACTAAACCTGGCTCAAAAGCTGAATCCACCGGATGCCGTTTGTTCTGAAACCTAACGAAGAAGACGTTGTGGTGCCATTTTTTTGTTTGCAAAGTTATATAAAGTCGGCGCTAACTGACTGTTGGACGATACTTCGGTGCCGAATATTGCATTTAAAAAAAAAATAGAAACGGAGGTGGAATTTGATCTTTACCTACCTATCAATATCCAAAACGACCATCTGTATAGAGAGACCAAGCTCAAAACCAATGGGTTATAGGGCTATCCGAAGCACTTTCGCTGAACAGAATTATTTTGGGTTTTAATCAATCATTGGGATGTCGTAAACACTCACAGCAATCAACCTACACTGCGTCGACTTTAGCTTTTGGTTCGTGAGTACGTAGCATTCATTATCTAAATTTTCTATGCTAGTTGTAAAAGGCAGAGAAAATTTCTTTTATAGAAACATTTCTCCGGGCCGGGTAAAAGCTGTCAAAACATTTCTAAACTTTGACGTGAATTTTATCTGGAACGCGCAGCTTTCCTCGGCCTAGAGATAATTGATGTCAAGATGTAACATGAAAAAATTGATGGTTATACTTTTGCAACAATTGGACTGCCAAAAAGCATAGAAATTTTCCCCGGGCCGGGTAAAAGTTGTCAAAACCCATACATTTTTAAACTTTGACATGAACTTCACTTTTTAGCTCTGGCTCGCCTAGTGGAAATAATGTCATTTTAAAATTATAGTGCTCTCGGATAGCTAAATGCATGCTTTTTGGTCAAGGTACATTATAAAGTAGAGATGCGCCAAATATTCATTTAGTATTCAGTATCCGGCATATTCGGCAATTGAACCGATTATTTTATTCGGCTGAAGGTTAGGTGAAATTGACAATTTATTCGGTTACCTTGCTTACTAATATTTAACAGCTAAAACTAGGTTTTGCTCGCGCTTTACATAAAATATATAACTACCACTTTGAAAATCGTCAAGTAATTATAAACTACTACTAATACTAATACTAATTACTGAAATGATAAAAATAACAAAATATTATTATGTAAATATTGAATTGCGTCCGGAGACCGTCGGAAGTAGACGTGTTACCAATCTATTTTTTAAATTAATATATAACCATCTATAGATATTGAGCTTATAATCAAGTGCTACAAAGTTCAAATTTAATAAACAACAGTGCGTGCGTTAAGTCATCTGAACTCTGCACTCCAGCGCCGAGAGAAAGAGACAGGCTTCAATTCCATCCCGCTCTGCGCGGCACGGTTCGTGCAAGGAAGAGTAAGGTCGCATACACACTGAGTACTGAACATCAAAATATTATTGGGTGAACATTGTTTACACAAAATGACGTCACGTATGATAAAAATAACAAAATATTATGATGTAAATATTGAATTGCGTCCGGAGACCGTCGGAAGTAGACGTGTTACCAATCTATTTTTTAAATTAATATATAACCATCTATAGATATTGAGCTTATAATCAAGTGCTACAAAGTTCAAATTTAATAAACAACAGTGTGTGCGTTAAGTCATCTGAACTCTGCACTCCAGCGCCGAGAGAAAGAGACAGGCTTCAATTCCATCCCGCTCTGCGCGGCACGGTTCGTGCAAGGAAGAGTAAGGTCGCATACACACTGAGTACTGAACATCAAAATATTATTGGGTGAACATTGTTTACACAAAATGACGTCACGTACACCACGTAAGTCAAAGAAAAACGCCGAACAAGAAGATCTTAAACAAGAATTTTACGAATTTCGCCAGGAAATGATGGCTACATTACAGGGCTATATGGAAAACCAGACTGCAATATTGAATAAAATATCGTTTCCATCATTAGAGATGAGATAAAAACATTACAGTGAGCAACAAAAAATCTTGGACTGGAACAAAGCATTATTAAGTCCGAAATATCTGATCTTAAAATAGCTAACTCGGCTACTGTGACTAAAGTGAATGCCTTAGAAACCAATATCCAAGCTTTAAAGTCAATACCTACAACAGCCCAAACTACATTTGAGAAGCCAACCTATGAAGACATTGCTTCTGAACTACAGGAAAGACAAATAAGATCTAAAAACATAATAATAAATGGTATACCAGAAGCTACAGGCACAAACAGAGACGACCGTCATAAATCAGATTTGACAAAAGTCATCAAAATTTTAAAAAATGTCTATCCTGAATGTCCAGACCCTGTCAAAATGCATCGTTTGGGTGGTTTTAAGTCTGATAAATGTCGCCCCATAAAAATCTGTTTCTCAACTCCTGAATCTGTGAACAAAATTCTCCGCAACAAATATCAAAATAAAAACGAAAATACAAAAATATACTCTGATCAAACTCCATACCAACAGATTTACATGAAGCAACTAGTAGAAGAATTAAAACTGCGGACAGCAAATGGGGAGGTGGATTTAATTACATCAACAGTGTTCCTAAAATTATTAAAAAACAGTCAAAAACTAAATCGAGCATCAATACCAACAACCCGAAATAAATCAAGCAAAGAAAAAATTACTTACGAAATTATTTCTAACTACAACAACCTGGACTCCGATAAAACATCGTTACGATTCTTCTATGCCAATATACGCAGCGTAGTGAAGCCTGGTAAACTAGATGAACTAAAATGTATACTATCAGCAATCAAAAACGTGCATTTAATAGTATTAGTTGAAACCTGGATTAAAAGTGAAGAGGAAGCTAAATCCATACATTTACCAAACTACAATCACTATTATAATTTTAGAACAAACTCTAGAGGTGGTGGTGCATCCATATTTGTTCATAAAAATATAAAACATGAATTTGTAAGCGATAAATGCGAAGATGATAATCATTTCGTTTGGGTTCATTTGGATAAATTTTCTTTAGACATTGGCGCAATATATAAACCCGAAAGAACTAACAATAACAGGTTTCTTGAAACGTTCGCTACCGAACTCAAAAACCATAAAAGATCGATTATATTTGGTGACTTCAACTACAACCTTTTGAGTTCAGATCGATCTGTAACCGAATACACAGAAACACTTACAGAACAAGGGTATATCATATTGAATAAAATTGAGGCTGACTTCTGCACTCGCCAAACATCGACAACTAGAACAATATTAGACCATGTAGTAACAAGTTTGAAAGATAACGAATACCGTTTAGCAATTATTGAATCAAGTATGGCGGACCATAAGCAGATTTTTCTTGAAGTTAAAAAATATACCCCTCAACCAGCGAAAAAAACCAAATACCAAGCCATTTCATACCCGCAACTATTCGAAACTATGAATGAAGTCAACTATACCATCATTGGTGAAAATTACACAAAACTAGAAGAAGCAATCAAATCAGCAGTTAACAAAAATACTATCACAAAAACTAAAATATTAAATCTTCCGAAAAGCGACTGGATAAACAAGGCTGTAATCGACCGCATACATAACAGAAACGACCTTCACAAACGTTACAAGGACAATCCGAATGACAAGACAATAGAAGATGCATACAAATACGAGAGAAATCGTGTCTTTGAACTTATTCAAGCTACCAAAGGAGATTATTACCAAAAGGAATTTAATGATTGCGAAGGTAAGCGTTTAAAGATGTGGCAATTAATAAATAACTTATCTAACAATAAACTAAAACAAAGTTGTGCTCCGTCAAAGTTAAAAACTCTATCAGGTACTATAAATAATGAATTAGACATTTGCAAATTGTTTTAACGAATATTTTTCTAACATCGGTTCTGTACTAGCGAGTCAGATACCCGCATATACATAATATATATACATAAGCTTCACAGCACATTAAACTTAAACAATTTAACGCATTTATCACCAGCTACAGAAGATGAAGTTGGCAGAATAATCGACAACCTGAAAATAAATACAAGTACAGGTGTGGATGGTATTAGTGCTAAAGTTTTAAAATGTATTAAAAATGCTATATTGCCAACGTTAACAAAATGTATTAACCAATGATTTTATGAGGGCTCCTTTCCGGACTCACTTAAATACGCTAAGGTCACGCCAATCTACAAATCCGGTGACAAACAGGAACCAGGCAACTATAGACCAATTTCGGTGCTGCCTATCCTGTCTAAAGTTTTAGAAAAGCTTATGCACAACAGACTATATCATTACCGTCAATACGGGTTTAGACCTAAGTCTAATACACTTTCAGCATGTACCGACTTAATTACCAAAATCAAAGCACACATTGATAAAAAACAAATTGCCTTAGGCATTTTTATTGATTTAAAAAAAGCTTTCAACACTGTTAGTCATGATTTACTATTGCAAAAGTTGTCGTCTATAGGAATTGGTGAAAAAGCTTTGAAATTATTTACATCATATCTTGAGAATAGATATCAAGTTGTTAAAATTGGGAATAGTACTAGTACGCCAAATAAAATCACCTGTGGCGTGCCCCAAGGATCAATCTGTGGACCTCTTTTATTTCTAATATATATTAATAACATTCATGAAATAGGTCTTAAGGGACACATAAGTCTGTATGCCGACGACACTTGCCTTTTTTACTTTGGTCATACCGTAGAATCAGTAATGCAGGATGCCCAAGATGACCTCTCTATTTTGGAGAAATACTTTTTAAATAATCTCCTCACTATAAATACCTCCAAGACAAATTACATAATTTTTTCTGACAAAATTAAAAAGATTTCAAATCATAAACCTCTAACAATAAATGGCGATACTTTAGGTAAAGTTAATACAGAAAAATATCTCGGGCTCATCTTAGACAGTCATCTCACATGGCGACCTCATGTTCAAAAAATATGTTCAAAACTATCAAGTCTTACGGGAGCTCTGCGTAGAATGGTCAGATGTTTACCTGTAAAAGTTAGATATACTATATATAACTCACTTGTCAAACCACACTTGGAGTATTTAATTGAGATATTATGGGGGACTACTTCGAAAACAAATCTTGAAAGACTTCAAATTGCTCAAAACAGGGTTGTTAAAGTTCTTTTTAATTTTCATTATTTAACACCTACACAGAAGAACAAGAAACAAGAAATTTAGCAGCACACAAAGCTACCTAACATTGCCCAAATCTATCAATATAACACTTGCATTTTAATTCATAAAATTCTCTCTGGCGATTTACAAATACAATTATCATTCACAAAAAAATCACATATTCAAAATCGTAGTTCTAGGCGATCGCACCACATTGTTTTATCAAAACCCAGAACAAATTACGGCAAAAAAGATCTAAAATATGAGGGCGCACAACTTTATAACGCTTTGCCAAATAAAATAAAGGATGCAAAATCAATTAACCTATTTAAAAAATACTTAAAATGTCACATCTTGAAAGACTTCCAAAAGAAAAATAAGTAAAATAAATTCTGTACTCGGTGTGACTCCGCCTTTACTAAACTAGTATGCAGCTCTCAAGTAAACAACATCGGCCGGCGGCGTAGCGCGGCGGCACTCTGGACAAATAATTTTAAAGTTACCCACAATATTATATTTATTTCTTGTCTTAAAGTGATTTGTAATCTTTGAGAAATAAATAAATTCTAACCATAATATATAAATATGTAGTCAGTTTAGTTAAAAAAAATGTTGGTAGTAATTTAGTATGCTCAAAACGTGTTAATTGTAATAGTGGTAGATAATAAATTAATTATAAGGACCTACATAAATATCTTGCTTACACATATTTAATATAATATAATACGAACTTTAATGCTTTTAATATTAGTTCTCAGATATAATTTTGTTTTGTGAAACGTTTTGTATACCTTTTTGGTAAAATGTAGCGAACATAATTTATTATAACACATTTTGTCTAGATCGTTAGCTTTAATAATGCAAGTTGTATTCAGATTATTTTAAAGGATACGTTTCGGATATTGTGCCGAGGAATTACCCAACCTTATTCCTCCGTCCCCATTTCACCATCGGACTACCAGACAAACGGCACTCCGATATCGCTTCATGGTAAATATTCCTCAAATACGTACGGATCGTTTCACTTCAACAATCCTTATGCGAACTGCTAAAGAATGAAACACCCTGCCCGAGTCTATGTCTGCGAATGAATACAATCTGGGTGTCTTCAAAGCAAAAGTAATCAAATAGGTAGGCGTGCTGAACCGTAGACTGCATCATCACTTACCATCGGGTGAGATCTTGGTCAAACGCGTACCTATCAACACTATAAAAAACAACGACACGACGTTGAAAATGAGCCACATGAAACGAGTGAAAGTTAAGAGTCAAAAATAATTTATCTTCAATGTGTTTTTTGTTACTGTTCCATAAACTGCTTGGTAAAGTTACAAAAGATAAATAAAATATATTAGATGAAAATAATACTGACTTGAAAAAAAAATTGAAACGTTACGTTGGCTGGCGTGGCCGGCTGGAGACTTGCGTCTTATTATACCGAATAGTTCAGTCGAATATTCGGTATGGCAGGTTTTTTAACCGAATATTATTCGGTATCCGATATTCATCAAAACCCATATTCAGTGCGGCGCATCCCATAAAGATTTTACCAAGGTATATTTTCACTATGGTATGGTAGTTGTCTCTTGTCACTTTGTCAGTACTGTCATTAATGTCATTGATTTCTCATCTGTCAAAATCTGAGCACAGCGGCACATGCGACAGGCTATTAGGCTACTTTATTTTGGCGTTTCACTGATAATCTTGATTACAATTAAGGCTGTAAGTATAATCATTAATTAAGCTATGCTTTTCACATAAAAAGTACAATACTGATAACATATCCCTGTAATATTTTATTTCAGTTATAATGACCACTAATTCAATTGCTACACCACCATCGGTTTCATGGGCTCAGGGAAATTCTACCGTGTTCTTGACATTTAATGTGGAATGTGAAAAACCAGACATTAAATTTGATAAAAGCTCAGTTGTGTTCGAAGGAAAAGGTAAATCAGATGAAAAACTGTATGGTGTTGAAATACCATTATATGGAGACATTGATCCACAAAGCAGTTCATTCAACAACAAAGGTCGGATGATTGAGGTAACCCTAACTAAGGCTAATAAGAGTGTTCCATTTTGGCCTTTTCTCACAAATGATAAGAAGAAGCGTCACTGGCTCAAAATTGATTTTGAGCGCTGGGAAGTTGAGGGTGATAGTAGTGATGAAATAGATGAACAAGATGATACTCTTAAGAGGTTGGGTGTGAACAACTTCCCAGGGAATGAAAGTAGCGAGGAGGAAGAAGATGAAGATGAAAACCTCCCCAGCATTTAATATCAGATCTCAAGAATTTGCTACATAGCCATAACAATTAGTCATAGGAAAGTATTAATATGGACAATATTGCTTTTTTACAATACATGATGTAATGTGGTAGTAATATTTACATTTATGACTTTACTAATTGGCAATAATTTCTATTTTCTCTTAATGTATTAGTGGTGAAAGTTGGTGGTTGGTGTGTTTTGATAGTGCTTTAATCACATTAGTATAATACAAGTTTAGTATCACCATTGGAAAAGAATATAGGTATATCATAGAAACAATTTTTTAATTCCTAGCTCATCTGTGGTCACTGTTATTGTTATGTACATATGTTCTAGTTTAAGTATTTTACTGAACAAGATGAAACATAATGAGTACAGTTTGTTTGTTACAATGGAAAGGACCTTTTTCCAACTATATGTGTGATAGATATGTATGTATAATTATGGGCAAACTTCTTGAGCATTAGGTGACGTGGTAGGGGAAAGTTTGCGCATCGTACACTTACAATTTATGAGTTTACTGATAACAATTTGTAAGATACTGAGAGTATCTTATAGTTTTAATTAATAAATAATTTGTATATCGGCAACTCAACAAATAACATGTTAAAAATCCCGAAATAAAATGCTCAAGAAGTTTGCCCATAATTGTACATGTTTTAGAGACAGTTAGTTTTATGCACTTTAGTATATATTGTATGAGTTCAAATTATGTTTACTTACTAAAAATACTCCTTACAAAAGCATTTATTAAATCACAGTATTTTTTTATGTACAGTTGAAACCATTTATTTGGACAATGCAAAAATATAATATCACGTTTATTAAATTACAAGTATTTTTTATCAGCAGGCGACTTTGGCATCTGTGTCAATATTTATTTGCTGTATTATTTTCAGTCAATTTGGCCAAAACCTTATGTTAGCATTATTTAAACACTGATGTTTGTAAGTTTTTAGTATATACAAAAAGGTGTTATTGGTGCAAAACTCTTTAAAGAGAATGGTTTTAACTGTTTTTTTTTACTATTTTAAAATTTAATTAAGAATACCTCAATCACACATTCCAAAGACTAAGGGCCAATTAGACAAACTGCCTTTGTTTAACCCAAAGCTACAGTTTTCAATATTTCTGTCCTGTTCGAATATTGGATAAGAGAGTGATATTGTAAGGCAAGCTTAATGTTAATTACATTGTTAGAAGTTTATTTTAGTTGGAACTAAAGAGTAGTTATTAGAAATACATGACATCATTACAATGAGATGTTGGCAATTATACTAACCTTAGTCTTACAATGTCTTGCTAGTTTTTCTTAACATATCTTACAGCTAGTTTTAATTTACATAGTTTTTTAATTGAGGAATAAGAGGGTGCTATTACAAGCCTTCACTAACACACCCAAACTTGATGTTAAAGTACCTAATGCCAGGGTAAGGTTGGTTCAAATGTATTCAATATTAATGTTTATATTTTACTCATTGTTATTATTTGGTTTTATAACATTGTAAGCTGATATTTTAAGAACTAACTTGCAGCATTTCTCCAAAATTATAATACATAATAATATTATTATGTCTTTTAAATAATATTGTTTTATCTTCATCACAGCTAGATTAGGAAATGATAATACTCCTGGCCTTCCACCTAGACTTTCTAGATTAATTAAGTAACTGTGTGCTCCCCTAGTTTATTCACATGAAAATTAAATTATTACATAATATTGTACTTTTTAAACTCGGTTTTACTGTTTCCATTCCACATGGTGTCAATGCAAAATAAAATTTATTGATTTTACTTGTGTTTTTTGTTTCCTGAAATAACTACCATATACCGATCCAAGTGGTTTCAGTTGCACCATGTTTTGGTAGACCAGTCTACTTGTTTCCAAGCAACCCCATGACGGACACTCATAAGGCCCTGCCACCCTGAAATAGCTGAAAATAGAAGTAGAATAACCTGATTTTAACGTAATGTAAAAATCTTGCTAAAAGATTAGTTATTAAACCTTTGATAAATAATACTATTAAACATTGTATCCATATTGTATCAAGCAAAATTTAGTTAAAATATTGGTTAAAAACTTGCACTAAGTCTACTCTCTTTAAAAATTAAAACTTATTTACTCTTATTCTATTGATCACATGAACGTTAAAATAATAACTGAATCAAGGTGCAGTCTCTCTTCCTATCAGTTTATTTTTAAATTAACCTAAATAAAAACCTAGGGACAAAAATCAGTTTTAATAACTTATTTTTTTACTCTTAACTTTTCGTTTTATTTTCAACGTCGTTGTTTTTTTTAGTGTTGATAGGCACAGGCACGCGTTTGACCACGATCTCACCTGATGGTAGGTGATGATGCAGTCTACGGTTACCTACGCACGCCTACCTATTTGATTACTTATGTCTTCACACCCTGATTGTATTTATTCGGAGACATAGACTTAAGCAGGGTGTCATTCTTTAGCAGTTTATTTAACTTCTCGCTGATACATGTGACGAAGGCGGACTTAATGCCAAAGGCATTATCTACCAGTCAACCTTAAGGTGGTGCAGAGATATTATTATGTTCGGGTAGATAGATAGAGAAAACTTTATTTGCACATCAAATTTGTAAAAAACATACAAAGAAATAGGTACCTACTTAAAACTAAAATGTACAAAGGGCGGCCTTATCGCTTGACGCGATCTCTTCCAGGCAACCTTAGGATGGACTTAATAGAATGGATATTTGCGGTAGTTTATTGCATTGGATTTGTTGTTACTTTTTCTTTTTTATTTTGCTCAAGGCTTGACAAAATTAAATACTAAAATAAAAATAAATAAATAATTAAACATACTAAAATAGTACATGAAATATTGGGTGCATAGGCACTTAAATACACACTATACAATATAAAAATACATACAATACATAAATACATACTATATACAATAGATAAAATAAAATAACATAACATAAAATAATAAAAAAACATATACATAAAATCATAAATTAATGTTCATTTAACAAATTTTTGAAAATATTTAAGGATTGTGCTCGTCTGATATTTAGAGGTAATGCATTCCACAACCGAACGGCTTCAACTGTAAACGATTGATCGTAAAAATTTGTGGAATGCATTGGCATCCCAAGTCTCAAATTTTCGGATGACCTCAAGAATTTGCAATGTGTGTCATGTACGTATTTGAAACGGTCTTTGAGATAAGTTGGGGTCGTAGGATTAAACAAAACGCTATAGAGAAGCGTAAGGACATGAGTATTCCGGCGAAGACGAATTGGAAGCCACTTGAGCTTTTTACGAAATTCAGAGATATGATCATATTTCCTTAGTCCAAATATAAATCGTATACCTACTAAAATTTTGAAGTCGCTCAAGTTTATCAAGTTGGGCTTCAGTGAGATTTAGATAGCTGACATCGGCATAGTCGAGAATAGGAAGAAGAAAGGTCTGCGCAAGCGCAATCTTACTGGCAGTCGGAAGAAAGTTTCGTAATCGGCGCAAGGAGCCAGCTGAGGCGAACATTTTGCGACTGACTTCCTGCAACTGAGGGCTCCAGGATAAAGTACTGTCAAAGTAGATGCCTAAATTCTTGACCTTGGTGTTGATTGGTAAAGTAGACCCATTAAATTGGACTAGTGGAAGCTGTGACCAATCAAGTTTGGAGATCATCCTAGAGCTGCCTATTACAATGACTTGAGTTTTTGTGGGATTCAGCACTAACCCATGCTTTGTACTCCAGTCACCGATACGCACCAGATCAGTGTTAATAGTAGATGGCTTCCGGTAGCCTTTCGAGTGGAGCCTGTGTATAAATCTGCAAATCATCTGCATAAAGGTGGTAGGATGAAATTAGCTGATCTGAGAGTGAATTTATAAAAATTGCGAAAAGTAGAGGTGATAAAACGCCACCCTGCGGTACGCCAGCTGTAGTATTGCACCATGATGACAACGTATCTTCCGTGCGTATACGCTGTCGGCGACCAAACAGGTAACTGTGAAACCAATCAACCACCGTTGGAGATATGTTAATAGAGCGCAATATACTCAGCAGGACATGGAAATCTACAGTATTAAAAGCATTACTAAAATCGAGGAGAGATAAGACTGTAAGATTCCCATTATCCATGCCGAGTCTAATGTTATCTGTTATATTGACCAATGCAGTTGTGGTACTGTGTCCGGAACGGAAGCCTGATTGAAAGGGGTTCAATAAGTTATTTTTGCAAAGGAAAGAGGAGAGTTGGGTGTGGATGAGACGTTCGAGGGCTTTAGAAAGAAAAGGCAGTATAGATATGGGGCGGAAATCGGAAAATGTTGTAGACTTAGATTTTTTGGGCAAAGGAATTACCTGGGCATCTTTCCAAGTAGATGGGAAAGTGCCAGAGGAGATAGAAAAGTTGAAGATGTGACAGAGGATGGGAAGAATTTGATCAAGGATGGGGAGGATCATGTTTCAACTCATAGAATCATTCCCAACTGCATTGGACGATATAGACAAAATGCTCTTCTTAACATCACAAGCAGTGAATTCATTAATGACAAACGATGAATATGTAGGAGTTGGAAGAGATGAAAGGTAGGTGCATAAAGTATCCACAATTCAAATTGCTTTTAAATAAAACTTACTCAAAACTACAAATTAAAAAGAAAAAAATAATACTTTAATGCATATATAATAAAATTAATAAATTTGTAAATATAATTATAAAATAAATATACTTATTTAATATTTAAAAAAATAAAATATATAATAATATATTTAAATATATAGATACATACAAAATAAATATATATTTATACATATTATATAAATAAGGGAGATGCATATTATTCCGATGATTCCGCTAAATAATTATTGTATAGCCGCCGTACACTGGATAGAAAAGCGTCGCGGCTAGTTGTCATCCTGATATTGAGAGGAAGCGCATTCCATAAGAGAATGGATTTAACAGAGAAAGAAGAATGAACAAGACTGGAAGAATGAGAGGGAAGAAGAAGAAGATTGTTAGAAGAGTGTAGGGATCTATCGTGGTTGGAGCATAGAAATTTGAAATCTGGAGTTAAGTAGGCTGGTGCGTTGAGAGAATATAGGAGAGTAAAAAGGAAAGTCAACAGTTCGTATAAGGATTGTTGAAGTGAATCGATTCATGCGAATTTGAGGAATATCTACCATGAAGCGATACTGGAGTATCGTTTGCCTGGTAAATGCCCATGAGGCCCATGAAAATAAAATATTTTAATTTAGAATTTCATTTATGTTCCTACATTAGTAGCGAGTTTTAAGGGGATTACCCTTAAAATTCCCTTATCCCTACTAATGTGGATAAATTATGTATAACAAAGTTTGAGAGCCACTGCTAGCACAGTCTTGTGCCAGAAACACCGTAGTGAGCATACTTCTATTTTTGTATTATGGACATAGGAATAAAAACTTCTTTTCAAGCGGTTTCTAGCAGTTACTTTGTCTTTGGAAGCGATAGTTGATGGATGTCAACTTGCTATCAAAATAATATCCTGAGATCAAATTCAAAAAACAACATCTAAAATTTTGCAAATATGGATTAATAAAACAGGATATTTCAGAACCCTAACCTAACCGATAGAAGATGCCATAATAATTTCAAATTTCAACAACACAACAATAAAAAAATGGATATGGCTCCTGGCACTAAGGCTAAGGCCACGAAAAAAAGTTCCACTACTTCAAAATCTTCGGCGAGAGGCCCAAGTGCGGGTCCCAGTATTATCAACTTTGAAGATCCTAAAATTCAAATGTTTTTGCTGATCGGACTACTTGCAATTGTAGTTTGCGCCTTGTGGTATAATAGTACAGGGAGGCGCCGTCGAAGACGCAGTTGTTGTTCATAAACTTACCTAACGATGAAAAAATTTGCTGTAAGTTTTAAAACTTATTTTTATATAGGTATAATATATGTATTTAGGTTTATTTAGGAACACGACGAATTACCAATAACTCTGTTTTGTTTTTGCCGTTTCGTTCTGATGTGCGCGGGCTTAGGGCCTACTTTGTGTCTTTCTTACCATCTTATCTGCCGTACAAAAACCTCGTAACATTTTGCTAGATTTGCGGTTTAGACCAGAACGAAGAGATGTTTCAAAAACAAATCAGGTTCCGTTTCTGAAGCTAAGCAGAGAGATGTAGCAAAAACTAAATCGGCATGCGTATTCCATAAATGGAATCATACGAAATTCAAATTTCTGTCAATTAAAAATCGATCGTATTTATATAGGGTTAAGGATGCACTAAAATTTCGAAATCGGACCGTTTCCTTTACAGAATCGCATCATTGACCATTCATACACATTTCCTCTCCGCTTTGGTACAAACTATCGCAATAGTAGGGGAGGCCACAATGCTAAATGGGGATTTATTCGAGCGTCGTAGAGACCTATTGGGTTGCAAAGCTTAGATGATAAGAAGAAAAAAATGTTATATGATATAATACCTTTTCATCGGTGGGGGAAGCGGCTATAGATTTTTAAATATGTAAAAAAAAACTGTTGCATGGACATCCTCGAGCGCGTCAGATATTGATAGCATCAATGCCCTACGTATTTTTAACAATGAACGTATGTTAATCTGATCGTTTGAATTCGTTTGCATGATGCGGGTGGTTGTATGTAAGGGTTGAAAATGAAAAAAAAATAAAAATAATCGAGCGCGTCAGATTTTCTAAGGGAGTGTAAAGTGCACCAAAAAAAAGCTCTCATTCACTAATCTGACGATTTCGATGGGACGCAAACTCGCGGCCATTCTCATAATGTGCCATCGCCATTTTGAAAAACTCAAGCGCGTCAGATTAAGATATATATGGATCATCTTTATGTTCTAAACGTACTGTCTCATAATCTGACGATTATATAGAGGGATTGGCCTGATCTGACAAAAAGAAATTAGAAAAACGGTTCACCCTAAAGGCCATCCCTGCAACTGCCCGCTAATTCCATTCCTGGGCGCTTAAAATTGTAATTATGACATTTTTAAGCTCTAAATTTAATTTATGTGATATTTTGAGTTAAAAGAAATAATATTTCTTTGAACTCTCCCAGCTTGAAAGTCTTTCAATTCGTGTAATTAACATTATTTTTGAATAAATATTAATTAATAATCACTAGGTTAAATAATAAATAATGAACTATTTTAAAAGAAACATATTATGTTAAATAAATAAATAATGATACTTAAGTTAACCGACGTTTTTAATTTTTTGATTTTATTTTTAATAATTAAATTAGAACAAAAAAATATGTTTTAAAAATTGCACTTACAGTTTTTGAAGTTTTTTTACAAGTGAAATTTATTTTTTATTTTTTTGTAATAATTTTTAATAAAAATCATATTTATATGTCAGCTAACTTAATTTGCATAATAATTAAAAATTTCCATAATTATCAATTGTAAACTATTGATTTAGATTGATTGATTTAGAAAAATCTTAAATAATATTGAATTAAATTCATATGATAATTAATGATTTTATATTTATACGGCACAGCTAAATTTTAACTATAATAAAACCTATTTGATAGTTTTTAACATTTTTCTTCGATCATTTTTCATTTTTCATTAGATTTTTTCATTTTTCGTCATGGCAGCAGAAACCAGAGTGGAGACGGAGTGAGAGAGTAATAGATAGAGAAAGAGTCAGAAAGAAATAGAAACGCGGAGAAGGAAATGTAAGCATCACGCAGCTGCACGCATTTATCTTTATCGAGGATTTTTTGTTATTTCGGCTTGCGGAAATCGTCAGATTATATATTTTTCATTATTCTTGAATTATATCCTTCAAAATAAAAAAAAAATTTGCTACGCTCGAGAATGTCAAGATGACGTTTTTTTTTACAACTTTGCTGCCCTCCCCTTTCTTTGCGTCACTCTCAAATTGACAGATTAGTGGAATATACACTTTTTAGGATGTAATTAACTCACCCTACTTTAATCTGACGCGCTCGAGAATTTCTGATGGTCAATTTTTTTTTACTAATCTGATCCTGTATCCTGCACGGGCGGCCGTATATATGGGCCTCATGTTTGGTGGAGGTACTTAACCGGGTACAAGGTATCCCCCTGTATATTAATCTGCCGCGCTTGAATAAATCCCGAAATCCCTTAATGGGCTCCTCTACCACAATCGGCATTTCCGCACGAAGAAAGTTTTTAGTTGCATGCGTTCCATTTTCGTATTGTATTCAGTTGAAATAGGGTTGAAACTAAATACAGTTCTTTCTCCATTGTATTTTATCTAATCAGTACACAGTGAAAAATTTGAAATATAGTAATTTTATTGTAATTACAGTGCTTCTGGAAGCAGTAGCGCGGTAATTTATTCAAGTTTCGACGTACGGGAATGATCGACCAAGCAAGTCAAGTTAGAGACTGGTTCCATTACCTACATTTGACAACTTTTATAGAATTTCCAAGGGGGCAGCTGTCCCTACCTACCTGCTATCGCAGCAAAGTGTGCGTCATAGTATATAACTATATAGTGGCCGAATGGTATTCAACATTAATATTTAATTTCAGGTACCTATATACCTACATGACATTCATTAGTTTAAGCAGTCGAAAAATTCATAATCAGATCAGTGAAAAAATGTGTTATACAAAATAATAAAACAAAGTACATAGTAACTATATGTCAATTTTATTTGTGTTAATTACACTTAAGATTATTTTTATAATTTTAAACTTATATATCGGAACGTCTGGTGTACTGGAACTGTGGCATTTGCAGACATAAAGTATCGGTAGGTAATTCAAGAAATGTTTATTTTTCCTTTATTGTAATGTACATATTTTTAGTTCCGAAAGCCGCACCTGTGCTATGTACAAGCGTGGGTGTAGATATTTTCATGTCATTATTTAGAGAAAAATATAGAAAAACAATTAAATAATCAAAATAAACAAAATTGTCCTAATTGCTTTCTAAAACAACAAATGATTGGTTTATGCATAGCCTAATGCTATAAAAATAATGCTAATTCATAATAAATAATTCTTGTAGAGACGGGGGATCCTTGTGCATGTACACCAGCAGTATCCTGAAATGTAAAAAATATTTTAAATTATTTTTAACCCTTCTTCCTCCCTTTGTAGTGCTGCTGACGTTTAATGCTTTAACCTTTTAACCGCCAGACTTCAGAACAGTTGGCGTGTCCCTGGCGCCAGGCACAGTGAATCGAAAATTAAATACCTAAAAGAAAGAGGGATGTGCAATACTTAACTTTGCGATGTCGATATTTCGTATTAATAACGACATTTGCATTTGCGACTACATCTCACCAAGCTAAGTTTGCACCTCGCGTCGTTTACGTCACACTGAGGCTGAGGTACGGGCTGTAAAAAAGGATTCGCTATGACTTTAAAAAAGTAAACAAATGTTTGTTAGATTTTACTTTGCATTTGTTGTTTTTAACATTATATTATACGTAGGTACACGGGTACACGCCGCATTCCAGCGAGGTGTAAACTTAGCTTGGTGGAGATATAGGTACCTACCTACTTGAATACTACTTAGGTACCTTACGAAATTATTCGAAATTTTTCGCAAGCCAGTAAAACAAAAAGTGTTTAAAAATTTGAACGATTTATTAATTATTACTTAAACTATTCACAATAAAATCAGTCCAGAGAAGAGTTTCAGTTTTCATCGCCTTCTAGAATTCGTATTAACTCTTCAGTAGTCGTCATAATACATTTCTATCACGTACATTTATCGACATACGAACGTAAAACTTCATGCACAAGCACAACACTGATGGAAAATTCCAGAAGTCGGCACTCGTTTATGACGTAAGAAGCGGTCGTCTTTATCCGACCGTGGCGCAGGGCGTACTAACAAAGTAAGTTTCGGAACATGTAGGCTAGGGATGGGAACCATCAATTCAATCGCTGACATTTCTTATTTAAATTTACTTAATTTTAAAGGAATTAAATGAAATACTCACAAATATTTGTAAAAAAATGTTTTATTAACAATTGCTGTATTTGTTTTAAAGTTAATTAGTCAGTATAACGAGAAATATTTTGATTTTTGTTTATTTTTGTATCGGTAAATCTTGGCATATGTCCCGTCCCTCATGTCGGATTTTGGCGTCATGGGCGTTGCACATCAATACAATTTTCTAAAAATAATGTTAGTAATTCATCTAACTTTGGACATTATTTTTAAGACTTCTAATTAATAGACTAAAGTGTATTAAACTGTAAATGATTACTTAGTTAACTATTTAACTAATATAAACATATTTTTGATAGAATACAGCGTAATTAAATAAAAAAGCTGATTAAACGAGCAGTGATATTTTGGTCGTAAATATCCGACTCTGGCGAAATGGGCCCGAAAATATTTGTCGGATTAATCCGACGTTGGCGGTTAAAAGGTTAATGTTCCCAAATCTGTATGTTGTATTCATAATAGCAGCTAGGGTTGCCAGATGTCCGGTATATAAGGGTACAGTCCGTTATTTTCGAGGCCTGTCCGGTAAAAAATAAATGGTCATACCGGACAGAACAATGTCCGGTATTTTGAAGAAAGTCGGTACTACTGGTCACAAGCGCCTACAAAAGTAGGTATATGAAATCCCTCAAACGCAAAACTCGCGCGCGCTCCTCGCTCGCCGCTGTCTGTACTATATGTTTGGGGGCTCTCACTTCACCACTGTATACCCATCTCACTCACTCGTACTACGAGTGCGACCTAGCATACCCCCCTCCCTCTTTAGGGTTGTCCGGTTTTTCGCGACTCACCTGGCAACCCTAATAGCAGCCCTATCTAATACATGTCCTACTGCTGGGCTCGGGCCTCTTCTCATGATGAGCGAAAGTCGCTCGCTGACGAAGTGCGGATTGGTAGATTTCACACATCCTGGAGCACTTTTGAGGCACTTTCAGGCATGTAGGTTTCCTCACGATGTTTCCCTCACCGTTAGCGAGCGATAATTTATATGATTCACACGTATCTTCGAAAAGACGAATCTTAACGATTTATTAACAGAGGTGTGTGCCGTGCGTTCGAACCCGAGACCTTTAACTTCGCAGTCCTACGGTCTCCCACTCGGCTATCGCTGCATTTTGATGCACAATTTTTTATAAATAAATAAATAAATAACTCACAACTTACACACAACGCCATTTAGTCCCAAACTATGCAGAGCTTGTACTATGGGTACTAGAATAATTGATACTAATACATATATACTTATATACTTTTCTTTTGTAAATACATACTTATTATACATAGAAACACCTTTGTATGCTGACTCACCCGTTATATGTTTGTATCAATTCTCAATAATTGGATCATTGATTGTTTGTTGTTGCTTATTTGCTTGATCCTCTTCCCAAGCTTCGCTGCCATTGCCCCAATCAAATTCGTCCTCATTATCGCCTGCCTCTGCTTGACTTTCAGCTTCAGCAACTAGAACGTAAAAAAACATGCATTATATCAACCAGTATAATTTGCGTGGTGGGACATAGGATTTCATACAAAAATAATGCATCTCCTTTACCTATGTATTTTGAATACCTAGGCGGCGATATATTCTTTCGAACAAAGCAATGTACTTATAGAAATCTATACAAATAAATAAAATTTTATATAAATATAGTTTTTATTAGAAATTTTCATCTCTGTCTGTTTGTATCAGCAAATCTTCTTAAACGGCTGCACCGATTTTGATCAGATTTTAGATACTGATAACTATAGGCTGACCGTTTAACTGAGTCCTCGCCTGCGCGGTACAGGGGCGCGGGGGTATGACGACAAAGGGGACTGAAAAAGGTGCGGGCGGTGGGCAAATTTTCGTAATTGTTCATTTCGTTCGCTACATGGGTAGCGATCGCATGTGTTGACTGTTGCAGACACCTTGTGAGAGGTACACATGTAATAACTATCTCAAGATGAATCGAAAAATCTTTGGACATAAAGTAAACAGTCAGTTCGTCATACCCCCGCGCCCCTGTACCGCGCAGGCGAGGACTCAGTTAAACGGTCAGCCTATAACTACAAGGCGCGTAACATAGGCTATTTTTCATTGAAATTACCTTACCACGCAGACGAAACTTCGGGAGAAAGATAGTTTGTTTGATAGCGCTAATTTCACTACTGGTTGGATTATTTTTGATAGTGTAACTCTCAATAAAGGTTTTTAGATACATAACATTACGCTTAACTCCACAGGGGCGGAGCAGTCAAATTTAACGCGGGAGCAGGAACTGCGTAAAGCGTAATACAACGAATTCCACGCCGACGAAGTCACGGCAAGTTAATAAGTAACATCTCTCTACCGACAACAAGTGTTTAAATAGTTGCTATAAGTCACCTCAATTGCAGTAACAGTAGTTGTATTGTTTATCCAATAGTTTTTAGATATTATAGTAGTATACCCACAGACCCGTCAATATGTATGGCAATCCAGAGAGCATGTAATAAACCTGAGGAAGTTTTAAGTTTTAAACGACATTATTTTAAAGACATAAAATATAGACAGATAAAATTTACATCAAAGTTTAAAAATGTCTGGGTTTTGACAGCTGCTTTGATACTACCTATTTGAATGCGATAATTTATGCCACGTAGGTACTTCTTACAATGCAGACGAAATCTTATATATAAAATTCTCGTGTCACAATGTTAGTTACCTTACTCCTCCGAAACGGCTTTACTGATTTTTACCCAATTTTATATACATATTCAGTAGGTCTGAGAATCGGCTACTATCTATTTTTCATACCCCTAAGTAATAAGGGTTGTTCACCCTTAACATATTGTTTTTAATTTATGGACAAAAATTTTTGCTTTTATTTTTCTATAATGTGGCATTAAAAAATACATTAATAATATATTTTTACTCTTTTATCACCAACCTCTATTTTTGAATAGCCATCCCGCTCGATCTGATTATCGTTTTTTTTGTAAATGTTTTTCACTCTATTAACTACTAATATATTATGGCAAAACAACGTTTGCCGGGTTAGCTAGTATTTTTAACCGACTTCAAAAAAAGGAGGAGGTTCTCAATTCGGTTGCATTTTTTTTTTTTTTTTTTGTTCGCTGATTATTCGAAGACGCCTGGACCGATTTAAGAAATTATTTTATAATATTGCATTAATATTTACCTTCATTTTCTGCTTGCTCAGCAGGAGTAGCTGAAATAAAAAATAATAAATTATTATTTTATCATTGGTTTTGGACTTTTAGTTATTACCGGAATCCTGGCTCACAGTATTTTTAATTATTGTTTAGTACTGAAGTTACACCCTATTACTGTTAGTTTTAATATAGGAAATGGTCCCACCACCAAAGATAAGCGAGGAGCGAATAAAGCTGAGCTGTCTAGGAAGTGGTATATATGTACACT
Source organism: Hypena proboscidalis (assembly GCA_905147285.1). Taxonomy (NCBI): domain Eukaryota; kingdom Metazoa; phylum Arthropoda; class Insecta; order Lepidoptera; family Erebidae; genus Hypena; species Hypena proboscidalis. Next base: position 12,404,046 of record LR990128.1, on the reverse strand, counting down.
CTAAGTGAACACTTCGTTATCGCGATTCAGCGCTCTTTGACATTTGTGACAGGTGTGTCATTTCTTGTCGTTGTCAATGTCATTCGTCATTTATCATTTGCGGATACCGCCACAGTCCCTAACATCCCTTACTGACCGCCAAGCAAGTATTGCTGACCGAGTAATATCGTTGTCCTCTAATAAAGACAATGTTGAAGATACTTCAACGGCGGGGAGTATGTCGAGAACTCGACATGCATCGCCCGCGCACATCAGCTGACGGCGCCGAAACGGGTTCCTTCACCAGTCATCGGCACCGCACACCCCGCACCTCACCGCGCCAACAGCTGGCCGTCGATGACCGGCCCGCCCGTCAGTCAGCCATAGACTGCGCAACGCACGCTCACGCTCGCGCTTTCTCTCTTTACATATTTGTATAACGTAGCTTCGCAACCTCAAGCTTGTTAATATAGTCATACAATACATCTTAAAACTACAGTCCACTCGTTTTCATTTTATACAACTCCTGCTGAGCTTCGACGGCAACAGACAAAAAATAACCTATAGTAAGGCCAACCAGACGAGATAAAAAATGTAAACAAATGTTCAGGGGTTCAAAACATTTTTATTTGAATAAATTATTATTGTTGTGGATTGGGTTGAGGTAAAGAAACCAGGCGAAAAGGAAATAAATTATATTAAGAAAATAGGAAATAAACTAAAGAAACACTAGATAACTAAAAGACTGACAAGGAACTTATATTGTCAAAAACATAAAAAATATAACATAAATATATTAAAACTAAGTAATAACAGCAAAAATCAAAAATAAAACTAACAGAAACGGAATAATAACAACAAAAAACCAAGCAAATACGGAGACGAAAAAATATGTATCACTTCCAACGCAATCCAAACAGGAATGAACTTGATCACAAAATGGCGGACCAAATGTTGACAACTGCGGTACTGACTGCTTTCCTGTACCACGAAACACACAACGACAGCTGTTGTCGATCAATTGACGTCAACTGCGCGTACGAATGATAAGGACAGAGATAATAATCCCTCGCTATCGCAATGTAACTCAGTAACGGTCCGTTTGTTTACATTCTTTATCTCGTCTCGTTGGCTTTGCTATAGAAGCAACTTCTTTGTCCAGCAGGGTAGGACACACATACACATTTTTAAAACTGTTCTGTGATTTAGTGCAGCATAAATTTTATTGACACAATGGTATGTGAAATGTAATTTTTTTTCTCATATTATTATACAAAATCTGAAAACATATTACCTTTGTCTTTTGCTGTGGGAGCAGTCATCATCTTCAATATGTGCTGCTTTTCTTTGGATAGATGCCGTTTGCCGTTCAAATGCATCCTCATTTGCTCAGAGCATGTTACAAATGTCTAAACATAATAAAATACAGGGTGTTAATGATATGATGACAAAGCTGCTTACCAGTGCAAAAAACAACATAGTAAATTATCACGCTTCGAAAATATAGGAAAATTTGCATTACTACGCTTTTACACAAATACTTATAACTATTAAAACTCTTTTAGGCAAGATAAAAATTGTGCATTTTATTTTATTTATTTTACAACTTCTTGTACTTAAAATATTACACCGGCGGACTTAATGCCACAGGTATTTTCTACTAGTCAACCTTAAGGTGATGCAGAGAGAACAAAGTTAGGTGCATTAATATATTTTTTTGCTGTGTACTTCCTCATCTATATAATTATAAAAATGAAAACCGTTTTCCGTTGTCACGACATAGCATGAAAACGGCTTGACCGAATATATAAAAATTAAACCCTTTTTCCGTTGTCACGACATAGCATGAAAATGGCTTGACCGATTTGGCTGATTTTTTTCTTGTAGTTTTCTAATACTCTGTACATGGTTCTTACGGAAAAAAATATTAAGAAATAAAAAATGGAACCCGTTTTCCGTTGTCACGACATAGCATGAAAACGGCTTGACCGATTTGGCTGATTTTTTTTGTAGTTTTCTAATACTCTGTATAAGGTTCTTACGGAAAAAAATATTAAGAAAATCTCTCAGAAAGATTGAAAAATATACATTTAATTTTGCATCAGGGAAATAGGCATTCATTTTTATATGGAGGATATTATAGATTCCAGTTTAAATTGAATAGGTACGCATGCATAAGATAGGTCAGCTATACAAAATAAAGTAATGCATCAAATTTACGCTAAGGCGGTACGAAGTTCGCCGGTTCAGCTAGTTTACTATATTCTTATTAATACAATTATTTTTTAAGTACGGAACTATGGATTCATTCCAACGAGATTAGGTTGATTCTAAACTGAAAATACGAGTAGGTTTACAGTTATCACGTTAACGAGAATATTATAAGCAGATGAAGCAGTAGGTACCTTGCATATCACGCAGTACAACTCAGACGGGTAATCCTTGGGTGGCGCTTGGTCGTCGGGATTCTGGACTTCGACTGTATCCAAGAAAGTCTTCTCCCGGTTGATAAGTTTTGCGCTGAAATTTTATGAATACAATGAATTTAAATAACAGAATTGAAGTTAAAATACAAAAATATATGTTTTATAATAATATGTAACTTACATTCGCCCGCTCATATCTTTTCTTAGCAATGCTTCATTCTTTGGGCCCTTGTTGCCGATCACAATTCTGTAACAAATTACAATTATTCTATTAATATTATTAAAACCCACGTGAGGTCTTAGTGCGAGACGTCGCGCGACGGCGACGAAACGCGATTAATCGCCCAGTTGATGAATCTACATAATAGATTCGAAACTAGTCGGCATATCCCGGCTAAAATAACGTATTCTCAAATTCTCAATAATAATTATTCTAATCACTAAATAATATGTATTGTGTAATTCAGTTAATATCAAAAATATTTGGGACGGAACAAAACTATAATCTTACGCTCGATGCGATCTGCCGGCGTAGTGCGAATCAGCGTGGGCATCCGAAGTGATCTGCACATCACACAGCTCACAATACTTATCACGCGGCAGCAGTGGGCACTAAAAAAATATAAAAAAAAAATCACTTGTTGTTTCTTATCCTAGGTATTTTTTACGGGTACCAGCTACTACACAACAAATAACATGAGAACAGGACCAACTATTTGTACTCTACGCTCCGCACAGTTCGAGAGTAAGAATAAGATAGTTATTTTATGTCCTGAATGAGATAATTTAAAATACTATAAAGATAGATATTTGTAAATCCGCGTTTTTTTAACAAATGTTTCGAATGTGAAGACTATTATCCAATATATCGATTATAATAAATACATATTGCAAATCATTTCTTATTATATGAGATTTAGACCCATTTAAATAAAGAACAGCAGCACAAACAACAGTGAAATTCGGTCGATAGTTTTATAGATATGTGACCAAACACAGATATTCGCTCAGAAGTCGGTTCGGTAGTAACAAGGACAGACAGTGAACCCCACGTTACGAGTAAGTAACGTGACGGCGGACAATTTGTTACAATGTAAGTTTCCGTATAGAAACCAAAATTCACATAATCTTTGCATTATCAATCTATTTATCTATCAATCAATCAATCAATAAATTAATCAATCAATCTATCTATCTATCTATAATCTTCGCTTGATATTTGTTCTCAACCTTTCAGTGGCCCTCGACCAATGCTCAACCTACTATTTTTTAATTTAAAATTAATTACTCAATTATTCTAATATTACAGATCGAAGTTAATCATATATTTCAAAAAAATAAACGGATGAACACAGTGGTGCGAAACCTGCACTAGCATATAAATACTGCATGCCCACAACTTTGTGTATGTAGTGTGTAGTGTGTAGATATACAAGCAATTATCCTAACTATACCCCTCTATGAAGAGAACTGCTGGTATGAAAATTATGTGAATCCACGTGTATACAGGCTTCTATTGAAACATTACACTGTCAAATTGTCCTTTTACCTCTTTTTTATTGGGGCGTTTAAAGCCATCGTTGACTTTGTTGACTTTGTTTGCTACGCTTCGTTTTTGTACCTTGTAATGAGCTTTCGATTGGTAATGTCCGCGGGCTGGAAACAAATTAAAAGTTAATAAAAAATCACAAATGCAACATACATAAGGTCTCAACTTGTTGCGCACTTACCCGCCCGATATTATCTGATATTACTATTTCTTCATTGCGGGTAATAGCGCGGTTATCCGAAATCTAAATTAAAGACGTTGTTACATATTAGGTATAGAGAACCGGATCATACGTCACGCATTACTAAGATCACATTGGTTTTTAAAAGAGGAAGAGCATAGCATATCATGGAGTAATTAGTGTCCTATTTGTCCATTTGACTTTTCAAACTCACTTGACACTTTAAGAGCTAGTTTCTAACCTGACCGAATTTAAAAGTGACACAAGTTACATTTGAGAAAAAAAAATAGCTGTCACTTTAATTTATGTGTGTTATATGCTTACCCTGCCAATAAGGCTTATTATTAACACCTCAGTAATTGGGGCTAAGTGTATAAACAAAATGGTACCTTTACCTAGTTGATTATACACATAAAAATTGAGTCCTATTATTGAATAATTTGTAACTAAGTAAAAAGCACAAATCTATCTCAAAATTCAAAATATTTATTTTTATTTGTTTATTTCTACATTAAAAGTTATTCGTGATATAAAAATAAAGGGAATGCATTATTGGTTGTTGCTCAGAGGTCGGATGACAGTAAAGGCGCAACCCGAGGGTTTGACTTAGCGGTATCTCGCTTTACATACCTTAAGACAATACATTTTTACTTCTTAGTACAAGTACTTTATTTAGTAAAAGAAATACTCACATGTAGCGAAACTATCAAAAGATATATCACACAGACCACAACGATTTGGACCAAACAATTTCAGTATTTCCCTGGGTAGATTTTTTATATAATCCTTTGCAATTTTGCAACCTGAAAAAAAAAAACAATTATATGGCATGCAAGTTCTCTTATATTTCAACACTGTCAAGGGTCTTTCTTATGTGAACTTACGTAATAGATGTCTTGTAGCTACGTCTATAGCCGCCATGGGAGGCCCGTCTAGACCAAATCCTTTTCCCCATCCAAAGTCTGCCCGAGACTCATTGTTTTGAATTTTAGAATTTTGTTGTGCAGGTCTCCAGAACCCAGATGGGTTTTCGCCTCCTGCAGTGTCCCAGTTTTGTGATTGGCTTGGTGGGCCCCAATTTCCTTGTTGACCCCACATATTAGGGTAGCCCCAGTTGTTTCGACATTGGCCATAGTCTTGCCAACCCCCTCTTTTACTTCCTCTCCAGTTTCCTGAACCTCGCCACGAGCCTGACCCTCTGTTATAAGAAAAAGACAATATTTCATAAATCCAAAAATATATTGTTTTATCCATGACATTATGTCTTGCCAATGCTAAAATTATACAGGGTTATTAGGTAAGTCGACCTAGATCCGTTAAGAGGTGGTAGTTCCCATCATTTCTGACTGATCTGACTATGAAACACCCCACCCTAAACCTAACCGTTTTCGAGATATTGGACTTAGAAGGTTTTTTTAAAAAATATCCCGATTTCTTAACTATAGCCTATATATGTATATATTTTTTTTGTATCCTATGCCTTTTATTTTTTTTTAATTCTGATTTTTGTGTGCCAGATAAGTTTGTTTATAATTCTCAACCCAAAAAGTGCAAGTATCTGAACCAATGGGATCGTAGTAGACGATTGATACCGTAAAAAAGTAATTAATTTGAAAAAAAAAAATTGTTTCTTTTAGTAATATTTAAAAAAAAATCTATGGCGTTAGTTCTGCAGATGTTTTAAATAATATCTACGTTCCATTAGCTATCCAACAAGGTATCACAAGCTAGGGTCTTATCACAATTCATAGAAAAAAAATCGATAAAAGGCTCTCAGGTAGCAGTACAAATTTGGGTTCTTTGGTCCTATTGTTCTTCCACGGAGCTGTGGTGCGTGCGAGCGGGACAAACTGACCAGGTGCAAGCGAGATAAAATAATCCCGGCCAATTTGTTGTTATTGTTTCGTTTTAGTCTGCTTCCGTGATTCGTCCGTAGTAGATGCGATATTTAGTGCTCTTCATTTCTTACCCGACTTGGCTTGTATTTCTGGACTGTTTCCTACAAATTGTGACTGTGCTTGTTAACTGGACTTTGAATTGTGCTTCTGAATTGGAACTGTTGAAGATGGCAACCTTCACGAACGAGGAATACGCGGATATTCTACTTTGTTATGGGTACTGCAATGGTGTTTCTGCACGAGCTCGTGACGAATACATTGCACGTTATCCCGGCCGCCGAATACCGGATGTCACTGTCTTTGACGGCGCTTACCGGCGACTCAGAGAGACTGGCTCTGTTTTAAGGCGTCGAGCAGACCTAGGCCGACCACGGATCATTGTTGATGATGAAGATGAAGATAATCAAATAGTTCAACGGTTTAGAGCGGATCCAACTACTTCAACTAATGCTGTTGCCCGAGAACTTGGACTCTCGCAGTGGAAAGTGTGGTTTACGGTGAATACTGCAGGCCTCTACCCCTAACACTACACGCCAGTACATGTTATCGAAGAGGGAGATCCAGTGAGGAGGTTAGACTTTTGTAGATTTATGCTTCATGGAGATTTAGAAGACCCAGCATTTTTAAAACAAATCTTGTGGACAGATGAATCAAAATTTGATAAAGATGGAATTACAAATTACCACAACGCTCATTATTGGGCCCCAAAAGCGCAAAAAAATCCTAACCAGAAGAGGACAAAAGCCGCACAAAGAAGATTTAGTTTAAATGTCTGGATGGGAATCATAGCAAACAAATTAATTGGGCCCTTCTTTCTACCTGATAATTTAAACGGAGAATTTTACGAACATTTTCTAAGAGAAGAGTTACCAAATTTATTAGAGGATTTACCCCTAAATCTGATTAGAAACATGAAGTTCCAACACGACGGTTGCCCTGCACATTACAGAAGAGGGGTCAGGGAATGGCTAGACAACGAGTATCCTAATAGGTGGATCGGAAGAGGTGGACCCATACCGTGGCCAGCAAGAAGTCCTGACCTGACTCCCATGGATTTTTATGTGTGGGGACACATGAAGACATTAGTCTACAATGAGAATAATCCAATTGAAACTATTGACATATTAAGACAGAAGATTATTGAGGCTGCTGACGAAATTCGAAGAGACTTAACGACTGTAGTAGTTAAAAGCGGACTAAGACACCGAATGAGAGTGTGTGTGCGAAACAGAGGCGGCCATGTAGAACAAGATTTATAAATTTAAATAAATGTTGTTTAATAATTATTTGTATTGTTTTATTTCGTTTCCTGGCCCAAAAGAGAAGTTTAATCTTAAGTACCATTGTTTTTTTTTACTACCTGGGAGCCTTTTATCGATTTTTTTTCTATGAATTGTGATAAGACCTTGTGATACCTTGTTGGATAGCTAATGGAACGTAGATATTATTTAAAATATCTGCAGAACTAACGCCATAGATTTTTTTTTAAATATTACTAAAAGAAACAATTTTTTTTTTTCAAATTAATTACTTTTTTACGGTATCAATCGTCTACTACGATCCCATTGGTTCAGATACTTGCACTTTTTGGGTTGAGAATTATAAACAAACTTATCTGGCACACAAAAATCAGAATTAAAAAAAAATAAAAGGCATAGGATACAAAAAAAATAGGCTATAGTTAAGAAATCGGGATATTTTTTAAAAAAACCTTCTAAGTCCAATATCTCGAAAACGGTTAGGTTTAGGGTGGGGTGTTTCATAGTCAGATCAGTCAGAAATGATGGGAACTACCACCTCTTAACGGATCTAGGTCGACTTACCCAATAACCCTGTATAATAAGGCAGCGATAGCCGAGTGGGAGACCGTAAGACTGCGAAGTTAAAGGTCTCGTGTTCGAACCCACGGCACACACCTCTCGTCTTTTCGAAGATATGTGTGTATTTATCATATAAATTGTCGCTCGCTAACGGTGAAGGAAAACGTCGTGAGGAAACCTACATGCCTGAGAGTGCCTAATAAGTGCTTGAGGGTGTGTGAAGTCTACCAATCTGCACTTGGCCAGCGTGGTGGACTATGGCCTAACTCTTCTCATCATGGGAAGAGGCCCGAGCCCAGCAGTGGGACATGTATTAAATACAGGGCTGCTATTATTTAAGCTAAAAATATTTTTTTACGTCAGCAACTTGATAAGTCGTTTTATAATGTATGAAAAAAGGGAGGAAACTCAAATTTGCTTCGAGTCATTTCATTGAGCAAAACTCGATTTTGCTTCGAGTTTAGCTCACGGTCGTTGCAAAGTTGAGTTTTGCTCACTCGTTCTTTTTATTTTGTATTATCAAACTGTAGTTAGTACTATGAGTACTATTTCGGTGAGGTGAAACTTTGCTTTTTTGATGCATAAATCACTATTAACTATTTTTAAAATATATTTAATTATTGTTCCGTTCTTATTGGTTGTACCGTTTATTATACAGGGTGTCCCATAATTAATTAATTATCCTTTACCTGCGGGTTAACGGCATCACGCCTGAATTAGAAAATGCAAAATTTTATGAACAAAAAAAAGTATTACGATTTTCATCTTTTTTTTCCAATGCTGTTTGTAAGTCTCAAAGATCTATTTTAGTATATTTTTGTTCATTAACTTGCTATAAATGTATATCAAATGCACTATGTCATTATTGTACAATGAATTAATTGAAAAAAGACAAAGCTTGAAAAAATAAGTCTTTAGTGACCTGTTTGCCGTAGTGCATGTTTTATCTACTACAAATCTGAGTTGCAACGGAGGTTTTCGCCCTCTAGAGCTTGTTCACAACATTTTTACCACAAGTAACATGAATATATTATATGAAGCGGCCATGGCAGGACGGATAAGTAATTGGTCTTTCAATCAAGGGGAGGTCGTGACTTCGAATCCTGGTCATTACACCCCAGACTTAAACTACCTCCTAACACATAATAATTGAGCTCAGCTGTAAAAGTTTATCCAGAATACTAGTAATTTGTATTTGCTTTGACTGCCTCAATGGTCTAGAGCATTGGTTCCCAAAGTGGGCGATAACGCCCCCTTGTGGGCCCTGCAGGTCTCAAGGGGGGCGGTATGAGAGCCAGAAAAAAAATAGAGACGTTGTGTAGAGGCCTGAGGTGAATAAATGGGGGCGCTAAAAAAATATTTATTCTCAAAGTGGGCAGTAGAGAAAATAAGTTTGGGAACCACTGGTCTAGAGGTTAGCGCATGTGCCTCTCTCACCGCGAGACCTCCGGTTTGATTCTCGGGTCAGGCAAATTTTTATTTGTTAACTCTCCATCAGGAAATTCACAATAGCAGCACAGGCTGGAATTGTGCCCGGTGGATGGTGATAGTCTCACCCATTCCATATGAGCTAAACATAACAGGTGGGTAATATAGGCGTGATGTCATATTATGTTTTATTTACAAATTACTAGTAAGCTAAAACATTAAATCAATTTATTAAAAAAAATGTATTGAATGTAATGTAGTAGCTCATTAAAGTTAATATCTATGAAAATAAGTTTGCCAAAAACAGTGTCTGTGCCTCTAAGATTTGACAAGTAGTTATATATGATGTGTAAGAGCGGCGCTCATTCACATTTGGCAGCAAAGGACGCCTGACAATGACAAGTCCTATTGGTTTAATTGTATAAGGTAAGTAGAGTTATCAAAGTTTAGAATATTTTGTACAGTAATCTTATAATAATTTTAAATATATCTTTAAATACTATATTCAGACTATTTTTTGCTGTAACCAAAACAATGGCTGAAAGCTGGTTTTTTGGCCGAAACCGAAACTTTTGTCAGACACTATTATTCATCTTTAGACAAAGCTATGTCTACTGCGATCCAAACATAATAAAATAAATAAAAACTTTTTATTTACCAAACCAATACAAAACATAGGTTTATAAATTACAAAAACAATTTCACTTGAAATATTTGGATTGATTTACCACTGACTCCCAAACTAGGTACGTACCTGTATTTTGAGTTAGTCAGTGGTTCCTCACCATGCGTACAATATTAGATAAAAAAAGTAAATGACAAAAAATATAGACGTGTCGTGTAGAAAGTGTGATATTGGTATTAAGTACATGTTTGTAGACATCAGTGTATATATATATGTGTGTGTGTGTGTGTGTGTGTGTGTGTGTGTGTGTGAGTGTGTGTGTGTGTGTGTGTGTGTGTGTGTGTGTGTGTGTGTGTGTGTGTGTGTGCGTGTGCGTGTGTGTGTGTGTGTAATGTATTTTGATGTTTATGAATATGAGAAGAGGGAAGTAGGAAGGGGAAGAAATTAAGAATGAGGTGTTGCGAAAGTGGATGTGCAGTAAAGAGAGATGCTAGAGAAATGATGATTAGTGGGATGTTATAATGGGAAAAAAAAGAGTAAGTTCTTTTTGAATAAATTAGCGCTTGGTGGGCCAAGCACTAGTTTATTCAATTAGAGTCTCCGTGTCAATATAATTTAAGGACTGTAACCATTCTATCAGCTTTTTCTTAGCTTGGCATTTTACTAGAGGATAGATGTTTAGTACTCTATTTGCCCTATTATATAAATAGTTACGCAGATAATACGAATGCTGTTGTGCCAGGGTTGTTTTACATAATACTATTGTACAGACTATATCAGCTCTTCGTTTACGTTTACAAATTGATGCATCATAAGTCAAAGTCGTGTGCGTTTTTAATGTAAGGTTTAGGATATACAGTTGCCTTACAGTTAGGACTGTCATATCCTTATATAATTTAGCCGTGGGGTAGCGAAAGGGTTTGCTGGAAATAACTTTTAGGACTGCTCGTTGCGACCTTTCTAGTGTGAGTAGATGGGTTTTAGCTGCTCCACCCCAAGCTGAGTTGCAGTAAGTTAGTAGAGATTCACAAAGCGAGTAGTAAACCATTTTCATTATCTTGATATCCGCAGCTTGTCTGAGGTTTTTAAACACATAAATCAGCTTTCTTACACGTGATGCCAAGGCATTTATATGCAGGTTCCATCTGAAGTGTTGGTCAATCACTACCCCTAAATATTTGACTTGTGACGCCCTCTCGATATGTAAGCATGAACAATTTAATGTGTGTGGTAGGCAAGTGTGAGCCCTTAGAGCAAAAGATTGTGCGTGAGGTAGGCTAATTGTGTAAATACCAAAGGGAACAAAGACAGTTTTTGTCAGGTTAAGGGTGAGCAGGTTAGATGACAGCCACTGCGTGACCTGGGTGAAGGCTTCCTCAGCATTAGCGCGGGCATTTTCCCAGCTATAGCCATGTATAAAAAGTGCGGTATCATCAGCATAGGTGAAAATTTTGCAGTTATTGATTTGCATTTGGCACAGGTCGTTTATATAAACGCTAAAGAGTGTGGGACCGAGGATGCTGCCCTGTGGTACGCCTGCAGTGACCTTTTCACTGCTACTAACATTATTTCCGATTTTTACAGCTTGAGTGCGATTTGACAAATAATCCGTAAACAGTTTTAGGGCTATTCCTCTTATTCCCAGAGTTTCTAGCTTTGATAATAGTATAGGTATTGATACCGTATCGAAAGCTTTTGAGATATCAAGGAAAATACTTAGGCATTTGTCACCTTTGTCAATATGTTCGACTGCGTGATCAGTCAGTGAGCTGACAGCATCGTTAGTTGATATCCCACGTCTAAAACCATACTGATTATTTGCAATTAGATTTTTAGATTCTAAATAGTTCACTAGGCGGTTATTAAGCACTTTTTCCAAGATTTTAGACATAATAGGCAGCACAGAAATAGGACGGTAGTTGTTTAATACGTCGGTGGGACCGTTTTTATGAATAGGGTGAACTAAGGCTATTTTGAAAGCATCCGGAAAGATGCCTTGCGACAAACTAATATTACAAATATGCGTTAACACTGGCACAAGAATGTGGCGCGCAGATTTAACTAGGGTCGTAGAGATATCATCATGGCCCATTGCGCAACCGTTTCGCAGATTCATAACTATTCTGTCTACTTCCTCATAATCCACACTGTGCAGTGCCATCGAGTCCAGTACTCGTCTGTTTTTTTGAAACTCTTTTTGCAGTTTATCATGACTTATATCAGTACGTATATTATTTATTAAGTCTTTCCCAATATTAGTGAAGAAATGATTTATTTCAGATAGAGAATTACTCTTAAGGAGAGCATCAGAAGTGGAGTTTTTTTGTTTTTTGGTGTGTGTAATATCTTTTACGGCATCCCAGATTGCTTTATTCGTTTTAGCTTCTACTAGTAATTTCTTTAAATAGGCCTTTTTAAGACTTTTCAGCAACTTATTTACAAAATTTCTATACCTTATGTAGGTGGTTTTCAGTATATTATTGTCCGAGTCCCTTCTTAGTTTAAGATGCAGGGCATCTCGGTTGCGGATACAGCGTAATAAACCAGAGGTGATCCATGGTTTAATTGTGGTTTTTGTGCGGGAATTTAAATGAGTTGTTGAGTGTTTTTTTATTAGTTTAGTTAATTGAGTAATTAAACCGTTAGTTGCCGTATTTGGATTTTGTTCAACTAATATTGATGTAAGGTCCGTCAGAGCTAGATCATTTAGCACCGCCTGTTGATCAACTTTTATTTGAGATATATTAGGAGCACATTTATTGCTGGTAGTACTTGTTATGAGGATAGTGGGACGGTGATCGGTTATGAATGATTCGACCACTAGAGCAGTAGAGATACGCTGGCTTTTCAACATGATGTGGTCTAGGCACTTGTTTTCTCTAGTGAGATGAGTATGTGCAGGTAGAAGACCATGTGAAAAGGCTAGGTTTAAGTAGTCGATAGAGCGATCATCATTACTGTTTTGTTTTATGTCTATATTAATGTCTCCCATTAAACAAATATTTCTGTACGATTTTAGTGAACTTAAAACAGTGTCTAGCTCACTGATAAAGTTATCAGTGTTATACTTTGATGGCGATCTATAAACAGCTACGATAGCAAACTCATTATTTATGGTGCAAATAAGGCTGGTTGCCTCTTTGAAAGTTTTAGGCTCTGAAATACTATAGTTGAGCCCTTTCCTAACATAAAGCACAATCCCATCACATTTATTTGATAAAGCTTCAGTACTGTATGTGTTAAAATCATCTAGACTGGGAATGAACGGAGTATTTGATAACCAGCATTCACTAAGAATAATAACATGGAACTTTATTTTTAACTGTATGAGTAGTGCGTTAAATTCATCAAGGTTTTTATTTAAACTACGGATGTTCATGTGGATAATCGATAGGGACCGTTTACCTTCAGTCACATATTTAAAACACTGATCCGGGGGACAAATGAAAGAGTTGGATACCGACAAAGCTTCTAGTTCGTTAGATATAATATCATTGGTGTCACGTAATGCTGTCATTTAAAATAAGTTATTTTAAGTATTAAGTACAGTTGTAATGAACTAGAAGCACTGTTACGATAATTTCGATAAGCGGTAGTTTGTAAATAGGATAACAAGTTGGCCCTTTTGTGGAAATTTAGTAAGTAGGCATGATGCTTTGCATTTAGTTTAAATAATCTGGAGCTCAGTAATAATGAGTGACGTGAGGTAAGGCAATGAGGGAATAGTGTCTGTTTGTGGTGTATGCTTGTATTTTGGTGTGAGATTATAGTGTTATGCAAGTACAAAAATATATAAAAAAACAAATGAAAATGAGAAGAAACAACAAACGAATTTGCATGCTTAAAATTACTTAAAAATGAAATAAAGAAAGTAGCTAGTCACATAATAATTTTGCTTAACTCGGCTTCGAAATCTATGCGTACTGGCTTTGAACTCTCTTCTTTTTTAACATATAATTTGCCATAAGATGTCCAGGCCGCAGTAAGTTTTCTATTTTTGATAGATTGACGGGCAAGGTAAAAAAGCTTTCTGGTTTTATTTGTTAGTTGCTCCGAGATATAAATCGTACGGGCTTCACCAGATAGTTTTATTTGTTCCGTGTTCAGAGGTGGCTCCTTTATTTCACGCCTGGTTTTATTATAAGTTATTACTTTAGATATAAATGCTTCTTTCCGGGCTGTTGTTGTAAAATTAACTATTATGGCGTCTGATTTAGATCTATATATATCTCGTATCTCAGTCTCTAGAATAGGGTCTTCTGAGTTAATTTTTTGGCCAATCGTACGAACAATACCGGAGAAAGTCCTTTTATTTTCAACGTCTTGCTTAGGAATATTACGAACCTCAACAGTAGTGCAGCGCATGTCCTTCTCATAGTATTCAAGCTGGTTTTCTAGGTAGCTTATTCGATTTTCGTATTCAAGTTTTCCTTTTTCTAATATGTCTACCTTATTGAGAAGATCTTGATGTTGCGATGCAAGTGTGGCGACAGATTTTTTAATATCTTGGTTTTGAGACAATATTGCAGCAAGCGTAGAATTTATCGAATCATACTTTTGGTCCTGTTGTGTCTTTATCTCAGTGAACATACATTTTATTTCCAAGAGGGAGGACGAAGGTTGTTCTTCAAAAGTTCGCTTTTGGCGCTTAGTTATGTTGAAATAATTATCCTGTGAATCTGCTTTATTTGAAACATTAAGAGCTGTATCCGAATAATAGTGTATAGCGGGCGTATCTGCTTTGAGCTCGGAACTGCTTGGAGGAGAACGTTGAACAGACATCTTATTCCAAAGTAATTTATAACGCCTTCCGGAACAAAAATGATAAGGTCGAAACGCCTGTTGTTATTCTGCGAGGCGCTGGCGCCTACTACTACAGTAACAGTAGCGCGCGAAAGTGAAAGGCGCGTCCTTGGGCGCGAGCGATGTACAGAATATGGACTCACGTGAGACTGTCCGTCTTCTTCATACGCGTAATGTTCTCGCTCACACAGTGCACGATGGGCTCTTGCTACGTTATGCGCTCCTGGTACTGCACTCGATTTAACTGTTATTGATTATTACTTATTTTGGATATTTTAAATTAAAAATTGGCAATATTTTATTGTAGACACGTCTGTACTGTACAGAGTCCGCAGAGGGAGGGGACATGTTGCAAAACAAACAATATTTTATCAATATCAATATTAAATAATAATGGAAGAAAGCTGTTGAAATGTTCTGGGGTCACAGGTGACATAGCTCAAGATCATTTTAAACATCTGTTCAATATATAATGATTGAAATGTTTGATAAGTGGCAGTACACTTAAACACAAACTATAGAACACATATAATATACCAATATAGTGTAGAAATTAAGAAATATCAAAATAAACAACTTTAATTACCTTGGTCCATAATTATTGTCAAATCCAGAGTAATTTTTAAACTCCTGAGAATAATCATAATTGTCATCGTTCCACCCCAGATTATTCATATTCTGGAATAACATAACATATTAAGAGTTATTATTAATGATAATTATTGAATCTGTCACAAGGGCAGAGCCAGCTTAAAGCCAGAGGGAACAAATTCAAGTTATTTTTGCACTATTAATTAAGAAATCTATTGTTTTCTAAGCCCAGGGGGTGGAGGTCATGGCCACAACAACCTCCCTCTGGATCCGAGCCTTTTTCACCATTTGAGCAGTACTATTAGCAAAGGGCTTGTTAAGTCACTGCAGCCGGGACCTATATTTTTGAGTGTACTGTGTAGTATTACTGTCAACGTTTACAAGTTATTTACCACTCATTTTGGTAACGGTCAATAATATAAATAACTTTACTCACTTAAAAGTTACCTTAACAAAATTGACTTTATGAAAATAGCAATGAAAACTTGCTGTTTCCTTTTAAATGTATCTTTTTCAACAGCAATAACTTTGTAGACACCAACAGAGTATACTACTTTATTGTATTGTATTGGCGAACACTATTAACTTTGACTATTATGACACTTGACAAACACACGCAAAAATCGAATCTAATGTTGCCCAATGCATTGAAAACTGACCACGTGTGACCACGTAATAATTGGTCTTTGGTATTTTATTAAAAAAATACACTGAGTTGAACGGAGGGTTTCTTGTTTAATTTCATTCATTCCATCAGTGCTGCCAATTAAGCGACGTCGATTTAGCAAAATAATAGACTTTTCATGGCCATATTGAGGGGCACTCTCAGGGGCCCGTGGCAAAAATATTGGATGGGGTCCTAGTAAAAATCGTTACGTAATCGTTACCAGTGGTTCAGTACTAGAATGCAAAAAAAAATCGAGAATTCCCCGGACATTGCATGCTCGCCCGCATTTTATAATTATTATTTTTAGATGAATGCGTTTTATTTTGTTTACATAAATTGTATTTAATTACTTTTGAAGTCGTGGCATCTTGGGCCCAGAGGCCCCCTTCTGGCCGAGGGCCCTTGTCATTTAGCCACTGCTGCCACCGTATAGTTACGCCACTGGGCACTCTGCAGTTATTCTCATTTTATTGCTGTAGTTAATTAAGTATGGTTATTACTATACGGTAGAAGTTAACAGTTGAGAACCAAAACAGAAAAACTTGATTGGAAAAATTAACATCGGGTGCGAAAATCGAATGTAACGACTAGAAAGTTTTAGAGTTGGAAGCACTAATTCCAATTCACTATCATGTCAATCATTCATGTCATATCATGAGTCATTCCTTTACATTCAATTGCGATTTTGTGACTGACTTGTCTAAATAAGATTTTTGGGATTTCTAAATATTTGATAAACAGACCATGAGGAACCTTATGAAGTTATGAGCCACTAACTGCAATGTTATGCTAAATAAATAACTTCTGTTCCTACAATTAATATTATCTTAACACTTTTTAACTCTGCAGTATATTGACGAAGAAAACATCGTTTCCATGAACTAATTTACGAACAGCAGTGTGATGTTATCGCTATCTTTTTAATAATGGTGTAAGAACCAATAAAGTGACAATGTTCAAGAAACTAAAAGATAAACTTGCAGAGGAGGTGAAGTCCTCACCTCAAAGGATTCATCAATTTGCTCAGGCTGCCCAGGTTTGTACTTGTGTTTATTGTAACATTACGTAGGCAACCAATGACCTTCTTTCGTAAATTTATGATGTACTTACGTTGCCCAGTTTTCAATAATTTCAATGTGATTGCTCGAACTTGATATTTTTCATTTAATTTATTTGTCATTTTGCTGATATATATATAACCTAAGTGAATTTATTGTTATCACTTAATTGAATTTTCGTTTTACTGTTTCATTAGAGATTGGAATTCATTTGAAATCAAGGAGTATCAGTTACAAACAAAACTAATACCTATGGTCATATCAAAAGGTCTTATTCATATCTTAATTATTAAGTCCTCTATAGACTTAAGTAGGACGAAATAATTAAATCATTAATTACACTATAATAAGTTAATAGGTTTTTTATATTGCAATTGTGTTCTTTTTATTTATCTGGCTTCACATCAATGTGCATAAAGATTAGTATGAGCCTTTTTTGCGTCTTATACTTATCTTAACTGTAAAATAACAGGGATCCAAGATAAATGAAAACAAAATGTTTTCAAATCCCAAAATTAGACATTAAAATACGAAGTGAGCAGTTTAAGAGGTGAGCCTACCGTCATCTATTGTATATAAAAACTGTACCATAAACTCCTACTAAAAATCTCATAATGCTAAAATCCTGAATACCTATTTTGCCCAACCTGGCAACTGAACCGGTGATCTCACAAAAGTGGTCTCAAATTATATGGCTAGACCACGAGGTAGCCAATATTGCATCATAAGAATCTGTATCCATTTTAAATACTTTATGTTATAACTGGCTTTTGCCTGAGGCTTTGTCTGCATAGACTTTGTTGTATTAAGTAGTAGGTGCTCCCCTCCTTTGATTCGTGTTACTGCTCCCTGTTACTGATTTGTTATTTACTTATAAGGTTTGAAACCCTAAAATAATAATTCAGTAATGGGTAATCTAGCTGCAGCTATAGTCTTATAAGCAAATTATCTATTTAAAGCTATTTCTGGCCCCAAACATGTTGCAAAATATATTTAATTTGCAAATTAAATTATTCACGTCTATTGTGAGCCAAAATCAAGCATATAGATAGACTGTAAAAAGTTTTGTTCAGGTGTTGGGGTTGCAGGAAACAGCTAAAGTACTATCAGATTTTTCTGCGTTCTCACTTTTGAAAATATTCTAGTGAAGCGTATCTGTACATCAAGTAACATTTTACCTTTTTTATCACCTTAATGTGGGCATGCATAAACTTTCCTGATAGTAAATTTCAGAAAAATTGACCCTTTTTTTAATACCAGAGTTTACATGTCATATTGATTTCAGGCTGCTGTTACATCAGCATCCAGTAGTATATCCGACATTACAAATAGTGATCTCTTCTCCATTGGTGACAATGGTAAGTTGCTTGTTTCCTTGCGAAATACTAAGTACGTAGTATATCTCATAATTACAAATACTATGATATATCCTATTTTTTAACAATACTATTTTATATTTATTTAGTATTTTTGTATTATGTTATTATAGTCTATATATGTTGTCTATAGTGTATATAACTATTATAAGATATGTGTAAATATTGCAATTAGGATATCTCTGTTATAGTATTAGTAGTAAATATTAGCTATAAGTCTTCTTTAGATTTTTTTAGTAATACACCAACTGCCTTATATTGCCTGCAACACAAACCATCTTCTTAACCATCCAAAGAATTTTGCCTCTAGCGATAAGGGCACCCATTGTGCATTTAAAATAATTTTAGTTTGTTATTGTATACAGGGTGTATTTTTGAAACGGGGCAGTAAGGGCAAGTACCTTAACCGTTGCAGTTACAGCAAAACGTTCTTAAAAGACCTTCCCTAACTTTTTGGGACATTTTGAACTGCATTCACAGATTTTGTAAAAAACTTACAGTTAGCAAAAAAAATGCAAAAAGTTCAATTTTTTTTTTTTATGCCAATCGATTCTATTTCATGTGGGGATCAAAAAACTCTATGGGACCATTTTAGCTTTCAGTACTAGAAAAGACAGAAATCGCCAAAAACGTTTCCCATACATTTCGGCAACAGAAACGAATTTCTACGATGGTCTAACTTTTTGTTATGGCCTGGAAGTGGGTAGAATTGACTGTAAAGTAAATAAAAAGAATTTTTACCCTCAAATTTCGAATTTGATTCGAAAATCTGTGTGTTATACTTAGTTTCAGCTGAGAAACTTCGTATGAGTTATTAATTAAGGATTTTCGCTAAAATGTCTTCTAATCGTGAAAAAATTGACTTATTAGAAGCGTATTTTAAAAGAACCCTGCAATTCCAGGTTTTTCAAAAGATTTGTAATAACCTTTCTTGTTGGCACATGCCGCAACGGATACTTATTGCGGTACCACACTAATGCAGCTCCCGCATTTCGATTATTGACAAAATACGCTTCTAATAAGTCAATTTTTTCACGATTAGAAGACATTTTAGCGAAAATCCTTAATTAACAACTCATACGAAGTTTCTCAGCTGAATCTAAGTATAACACACAGATTTTCGAATCAAATTCGAAATTTGAGGATAAAAATTCTTTTTATTTACTTTACAGTCAATTCTACCCACTTCCAGGCCATAACAAAAAGTTAGACCATCGTAGAAATTCGTTTCTGTTGCCGAAATGTATGGGAAACGTTTTTGGCAATTTCTGTCTTTTCTAGTACTGAAAGCTAAAATGGTCCCATAGAGTTTTTTGATCCCCACATGAAATAGAATCGATTGGCATAAAAAAAAAAATTTTGAACTTTTTGCATTTTTTTGCTAACTGTAAGTTTTTTACAAAATCTGTGAATGCAGTTCAAAATGTCCCAAAAAGTTAGGGAAGGTCTTTTAAGAACGTTTTGCTGTAACTGCAACGGTTAAGGTACTTGCCCTTACTGCCCCGTTTCAAAAATACACCCTGAATATTATATATTATTTTCAAACTGTAAATTTGGTGTACAATAAAGAATATTCTATTCTCTACTATTATTGTAACCAGTAACATTCAACACTTCACTTCATTTAAAGGTCCTTTATTTAATTATTAATTAACAAAGAAACAAAAACTGGTCACAGTCAACACTTATGTTTACCATGTAGTATAACCACGAGTATAACTTTCTTGTAATATTTAAAGCAAATTTTAGGTTTGCTATGCCTTTTTGTATTTTATATAATATTAAAGTTGAAAAAATTAAGAATCCAGCAGGACTCGAACCTGCACCCCCTGGGTATACGCCCCAAGTGCTTTGCCAATTCAGCTATGGATTCTCAATTTCTCAACTCTTTTTGTGCCAGCCAAAGCTAGATGAACCATTACTTGGTTTTATACCCAGGGG
Source organism: Hypena proboscidalis (assembly GCA_905147285.1). Classification (NCBI taxonomy): domain Eukaryota; kingdom Metazoa; phylum Arthropoda; class Insecta; order Lepidoptera; family Erebidae; genus Hypena; species Hypena proboscidalis. The sequence continues at coordinate 12,383,704 of LR990128.1, read as the reverse complement.
GTAAAAAGTACTATTAAAATGCTCATAATAATTAAAACTGTCTGGGCTGAAAATTAAAAAACAAAAGAGGGCCCTGCTGTTATGAAGGTATATTAATAATAAATTAATAATTCGCAATACTTTTAACATTCTATGAATACTTAATAATTGTGGTAAAAAATATATATGCAAACATTTTAAATATCTAACATTATTCATAATAATATTGATCTTTTCGACAAATATAAGAGCAATAATAAAATTTCAGATACTCAACAACAGTCACGTTCTACAAAGACGCAGTCATCACTAAGTCAGCAGAATACATTCCAAGATGTGCACCTTGTACAGCCACTGCAGTCGCCCTCGGAATCCCTAGATTATGGACTTCCACATGATATACCCGTGAGTAGAGTAATTTTTGGTCTGCACTAATTGCCAAACATAAATACAAAAATAACTCTGTCTGTTCGACCATTGGATAGTGTAATTGCTTCTGGCGTTCTATCTAATGTAAAAAGTCCAAATTGATTTATTTGTTTATGATAAATAATAAGAAGTATCTTTTCGTTTTTAGGAAAGACAAAGGAGATTATCGAACAGCTCTTTTGCCAGTGATGTGTCGTTCAGACTACCAAGCTATGAGACTCCTTCTATGTATCATTTACAGGTAAGATAAATATCATAGCGGAAGTCGATAAATTCATCGACTAATCGCGAGATATTACAATAGGAAAATATATTTTTTAGTTTTCGACATACCATTGAATCACACCTGTGTCAATAAACCGTTAAGATTCGTCTTTTCGAAGATATGTGTGTATTCATAATATAAATTGTCGCTTGCTAACGGTGAAGATAAACATCGTGAGGTAACCTGCATGCCTGAGAGTGCTTAAAAAGTGCTCGAGGGCTCGAAGTCTACCAATCCGCACTTGGCCAGCGTGGTGGACTATGGCCTAACCCTTCTCATCATGAGAAGAGGCCCGTGCCCAGCAGTGAGACATGTATTAGATACAGGTTCTTATACCATTGAATCCGTAATATTATACTGAAATAAGCAGTAACTTATAGTGTAAATAATGGACCAATTGATAAAGAAGGACTTCTAGCTGTACTCAATGTCAACAAGTCCTTATTTTTAGTTCGTAATGTATTCGACTAGTGGAATCTATTTTTATAAAATGAGGCAACGGGTCTAAATCTCGTAATTATTATAAAGGTAAATAAATACCTATGCTAATAATTTTCGAAACGTCAAGCATAGGTATTTATATACCTTTATAATAATAATTACCCGATTTAGACGCGTAAAAAATTTAAAAAATTCGAAATTTTGAAATTTTTCTCAAATCGTGAAAGTTTAAAAGCATATAGTGGTATCTAATTAATATTTAATTTTAGTCTGACATGGAAGTGTCGGCCAGTGAAGCCGAAGAACGAGCGTTCTCCGGCGGCGCGGTCGGGTTGGACAGAGTCACGAAAGAACAGCTATACGCCGCATATCGACGCACACAAGAGAGGTACACTAAATACAGGACGCAGTATGGCGACCTAGCACGCCATTACAAACTCCTTGAAAGAGAAAATGCTAAAGCAAGGGTAAGTACAACTTTAGTAAGCATCTAAACACCATCTTAATAATAATATATTGGCCTATATTATATTGGTTACTAGCTGCGCGCGTGGTTTAGCTCTGATGATGGTAGGATGATACAATATGCCCTTAAATACAACATAATTATGGAACAGGTTTAATATCTATATTAAACATTAATAACTTCATACAAGTCATTATTTTTTTTGTATTTTGTCCCAAATATTCTAAGCATTTTACGCTTTGGACAGCTATTATTCTTGAACTAATTAAGAGAATGTCATATCTATTGCTGTCAAATTAGTATCTCAGCTTAAATAATGAACTATTGATTTCACAACTGCAGCAATCGTCTCTAAAGATAATGTGACCAATGATGCTATGTTAAACTAATTTGACAATTCAACATTCTGCTTTCTTTTGTTATATAATCTCTACTTTCTTTTGTATAATAATTTTAAGATACTTGCTGTTTGAACACGCATTATAATAAATATAACTTTGTTTTTTTCTACTCACAGAGTGTATTAGTCGAAACGCAAGACAAAGCTTTAAGAAGAATATCTGAACTCCGAGAACAATGTTCCTTAGAACAAAGCGCAAAGGTATAGTTGTATATAGTAATATATTAATTTTAATGAAATAGCAATCAATTTGACAGTATTCAACTATATTAATATCATTAATGTATTTATGTTATTTGTAGGCCCATCTGGAGAAAGCCCTTCGCATTGAAATTGAAGAAAGAAATATGAAAATTGATACATTAAACACCAAAGTTCAGTTACTACAAAATAGTTCAGAGTTTAGTAATAATGGTAATATAATTGAGAACACACCTAAATCAAGTGAAGGAGATGGCGATGTACAGTTAATTAATCTTAGTAACGATAATGAAGTTAAACAAACAAGTGATGATTCAGCAGCAGAAATACTTTCTTTGAATAATAAAGTAGAAAAAATGGAACAACTATTGAATAAGTACAAAGATTCCCTTAAAACAAGTAAAGAAAAGAATTCGCAAATCAATACTGAGCTACAGATACTGACAAATGAACTTGAAACTAAAAATAAAGACATTGAAAACCTAAAACTTACCGCAGACCATTTAACGAAAGCTGAAGAAAAGATAAAAGAATTGAATACTTTGAATGAAGAACTGCAAAACAAAATTAATGTGTTTACGTTTAATAAAACCCGAGAACAGTCAACACTAGAAGTTGATTATCAAAAAGCTCAAGAAAAAATAGTAGAGTTACGAGGCAAAATTGAAATATTTAGCAAAAAAGAAGAAGAATATGCTATTTCTTTAGCAGAAAATAAATTAAGTATACACAAAGAGTTAGAAAGTAAGGAAGCAGAAATACGGTCTCTCAAAGATAGCTTAGACGTTAGCAAAAAAGAGATTCAATCATTAAATATAGTTGTTAATGATTACAAAAAGAATTTATTATTATTGGAAACTGAGCATTCGAAACATATGCACGATACTGCTGAACTGACATCAAATAAGTCGAGGATTGCTGATCTTGAATCGCGAATAGAAGAACTTTCTAAGAAATGTCAAAGCTTAGAACAATCTAATACGAAAGCAGATGAAGGTTATAAATGTCTTCAATTACAGTTGAAACAAGAAACAGCGGAAAAGTTGGCTATGATTGATAGAAACGGGTATTTAGAAAATAGAAATACACAGTTAAGTGAAGAAAATACCAAGAAAAGTACTCAAATAGGTAATTTAGATAATGAATTACAGAAACGAGAAAAGATTATAAAGGAATTTGCCGTTGAAGAATCTAAGACCGATGAACTTTTAGAAGAACTTAGTGTATGGAAGGATAGATACGCTAAATTAGAATCGGAAATCCAAGAAGAAAGAGACGAGCTCATTAAATTACAAACGGAAATTGAGACACTACTAGCTAACCATGAGTCGTCGGAAAAACAGAATATCGAGTTTCGCAATATTGTTTATGATTTAAAAACCGAGAATGCTGCGCTAAAAGCTAATGCCATTAAGAGCACTAAACTAAAATCGAATTGTTTGCAAATTGCGAGTGAGCTCAAGGATTTAAAAAATCTTACAAAGTTAATATCTAACGATGCGAAATCACAAAAGATTATAAATAACCAAGCTTTTGTGTCACTTGTTGAACAGATAAATTATTCTTTGAATAATGTTGCTCACAGTGAGTCTACAATAAGCTCAGATAAACAAAATGAGTTGAATGTTGAAAACACAAAGTTAAAACAGGAATTAAAGGCTTATGTGAAAAAGTGTGAAATACTGTCAGAGGATCTTAATTTGTTAAAAGATGAAAATAACAATTTAATAGCAACAATTAGTGAGTTAGAATCAAAAAGTATCAGAGATAAACAATTTGAAAATATAACAAATAAATACGAAATAGCAATAAATGAATTAAGCAGTGAAAATGATAAATTATCAAATAAAATGAGTGAAATTGAGAAACAATGCCATAATTTCCAAATAGCAATGGAATTTGAAAAAAAACAATACTCAGAATCTGTTGAAAATATAAACTCGTTAGAAAATGAAAAGCAGAGCTTAATAGAAAAAGTATACCAACTAGAAAACGTGATAGAAAATGGAAAACAGAATTTTGCAGAAAAACTGGCAAATGTTGAAATCTCGTTGCAAAAGGAAAAACAGAGCCTAATAGAACAAATATCTAAGCTAGAAAATGAGAGACAGAGCTTGGCTCAACAAGCGTCAAGTGTAGAAAATACGCTAGAAAATGAAAAACTGTGCTTGGCAGAAAAAGTATCAAAACTGGAAATTGAATTAGAAAATGAAAAGCAGATCCTCGCAGAAAAAGTATTGAAACTAGAAAACGCGCTTGAAAACGAAAAACAGAGCTCACTACAAAAAGTATCAAAACTAGAAAAAGCGCTTGAAAACGAAAAGCAAAGCTCGGCAGAAAAACTATCAAAACTAGAAAACGCGCTTGATAACGAAAAGCAAAGCTCAGCAGAAAAACTATCAAAACTAGAAAACGCGCTTGAAAAGGAAAAGCAAAGCTCGGCAGAAAAACTATCAAAACTAGAAAACGCGCTTGAAAACGAAAAGCAAAGCTCGGCAGAAAAACTATCAAAACTAGAAAACGCGCTTGGGAACAATAAACAGAATTCATTGCAAAAAGTATCACAACTTGAAAACGAAAAGCAGAGCTCAGTAGAAAAAGTATCAAAACTAGAAAACATGCTTGAAAACGAAAAGCAAAGCTCGGCAGAAAAACAATTAAAACTAGAAAACGCGCTTGAACACGAAAAGCAAAGCTCGGCACAAAAACTATCAAAACTAGAAAACGCGCTTGAAAATGAAAAGCAAAGCTCGGCAGAAAAACTAACAGCGCTAGAAACCGAAAAGCATTCAATTAATGTCGAATTAAATACTATAAAAGTTCAGCATGAAAAGGATGTAGAAGAACTAAATACCATTAAACTTCAAAACACATCTTTACTTGAGGAAACGCAAAGATTATATGACAAAGTTTCTAGTGTAACCATACTTCAAGAAGATAATAAAAAATGTACACTGGAAAATATATCTTTAAAAAGCCAGGTTGAAAGCATTGCCGATAATTATAAAATACTAGAAACAGAAATCAACGATGTGCGTAAATCTCACGCAGAAATCGAGACAGAAAAAGATCGTTTGAATGAAATAATAGAAAAACTGGAGAGTTGTGCGACAACTACTGTAAATCAAGACAGTCAAACTGATGAGAAGCAACAAATGGATTACAAAGATACACAAATTGAAGACGGTGGTGAAGTTGTAAACAAAAAGATCCTAGATCTTCAAGGATCTAAGCTGCAACAAAACTGTGCTGTAAATAATAATGAGCTATCGAATCAATACCTCCTATTGAAAACAGAATATGACGCAATAAAAGAAGAAAACAGACGTTTCAAATCAGACATTGAAGGGCATCAATCTTACTTGACAAAAATATCAAAAGAAAATAGTGTCCTAAATGATAAGTTGAGAGAATTAATAGCCACAAGCGAACATTTGTCTGATAATAATGATGTTTCAACAGATTTATTAGATTTGAAGAAAGAAGTTCAATCCAACAAAGAGAGAATAGATGATCTGTTAAGAGAGAATTCTTTGTTGATTGAAGAGAACTTAGAACTCAAAGATCAGCTACAGACCCAAAATTATTCTCAATCTGAATCAAAGTCGTCAAATGACAACGAAAAAGAAACTTCTATTTATAAAGGCAAGTACAATAATTTGTTGCAAGTGAACAATACATTAGAAAAGAGAGTAGTGGATTTAGAGCAAATACACAAATCTGTTCATGGAAACATGTCACAGATGCAAGACAAGAACGAGAAATTGAGATTGTCAAATGAAAAGCTTGAAAGGAGATTAGATGAAGCACTTGTAAGTTTGAGACACTTGCATTCGTTGCAAGAAAATACAGAGCTTGAATACTTGCGAAACATACTTTACGAGTATCTCACTGGCTCAGGCATGCATTCCGTGACTTTAGCTAAAGTGTTGTCAGCCATTGTTAAATTTGACGATTTACAAACTAAATTGGTTCTGCAGAAGGAGAAGGAAAGACAAGGATTCGTAAGTTTCTATTGCTATTATTACTTTACGACTGCCGATTTCACAAAACCTATATACTGTTACAATACAATATACTGTTTTATTTAACCTGTATTTGCTCCTCTCTTTTTCATGCAATGTTTGTATGGTATAGAAAAATCGAAGGGTGTTAAACTTGAGCTTAATAGGTGTTGAAATCGGCACGAAGTTGGTTGGCATCAATTTTCCAAAACAGCTTGGGGTAGGTAGTCATTTCGATTTACAGCCCCGCCATCAAATGACGTTTGCACATTTCACGTATAAGTTTGATTATGATGTGAACCTTAAAATTTCTAGCACCATAGTATCATAGATTAATCCTCTTTAGATTTAGTTTCCATGCCCTTTTTAGGGTTCCGTAGTACCTACAAGGAACCCTTATAGTTTCGCCATGTCCGTCTGTCTGTCCACGGCATAGCGACGAAACCGTTGGTGCTAGAAAACTGAAATTTTGCATAAACATGTATGTTAATTAAACAAAGAAAGTCGTAGAGTAAAATTTGGAAAAATATTTTTTTTCAGGTAGCTCCTCCCCTACATGTAAAGTAGGGATGTTTTTTTTTTTTGTCGCCTACCCCATAGTGTGGGGTATTGTTAGATAGGACTTTTAAAAACGTTTAGGGGTTGCTAAGACAGTTTTTTGATTTAGGGATCCGGTTGCGAGATAATTAACTTTAAAGAGCAAAATTTTGTTCGAGTAGGGCGTCCCCCCCCCCCCTCTAAAAGCTAAACTACTGGATCCTAAAATCTGAAAAAAATTGTGTCGGTAGTACATGTAATGAACTTTAAAGGAAAACTATAGCGGATAAGTTCACTTCATTAGTTCAAGAGGAATAGGGGTCCGAAATATCAGATGCAGTTACTAAGAATATTTCGTTCAAAATTCTTGAAACATAAATAAACATACATAATACATATATAAAATCACGCCTTTATCCCACGGGGGTAGGCACAGACGATGGAACGCCATGTGCTTCGCTCCTTACATACTTCTTTCGCTTCCTTAACATTCATACATCTCATCATACGTGCTAGCTGGTTTCGTGTACTACAAACATTTCCTATCTGAAGGACGCTATTTATCTGGTTACTTTAACTTAATTAGTTCTAGAGTAATTGGGGTCCAAAGTGTAAAATGCAGTTACTTAGAATAATTCGTGCAAATTACAAAAACCTTTGAAAGTAATGACTTGTATGAAGATGTTACTTGTTTAATACAGATAGTAAATCCCTTTTAAGTCGAAATATGTTGTTACGACTAGCTACGGAAGCCTACTGCGCGTGGCCCGACACGCACTTGGCCGGTTTTTTGATTTAGAGATTTGTTTGCGAGATAATTAACTTTAAAGAGCAAAATTTTGTTCGAGTAGGGCGTTCCCCCCCCTCTAAAAGCTAAACTACTGGATCCCAAAATCTGAAAAAAATTGTGTCGGTAGTACATGTAATGAACTTTAAAGGAAAACTATAGCGGATAAGTTCACTTCTTTAGTTCAAGAGGAATAGGGGTCCGAAATGTCAGATGCAGTTACTCAGAATATTTCGTTCAAAATTCTTGAAACATAAAAAAACATACATAATACATATCGCACCTTTGGGAACAAAGGGTCACTTCTGCATGTTTTCCAACTTTACAGGAGGAGCATTTTAAACTTTTTTTTGTTTCTTTTTTTAAATAGCTCTTTATTACTTTTGTGTATTAAGTCGATTCCTAGGATATAATATTGATTAGGTTTTCACAAATAATCGTGAATAATATAAATACTCTATAGGTAGGGCTTTCTGAGAAACAAGCCATAAACTAAGGGAAGGGTACCAAAAGTGACGTTTTGGTTCCATTAAAAATAAATATCTTATGATAAAGTGAGATTTATAAACAGAAGTGACGTTATGTTTGCAGCAAAGAAATACAAAATTTGGTAACAAAACGTCAATTTTATCCAGAAGTAACATTAATATTGCAAGAAATATAAGTTATTACTTACCGTAGTGCCCCTTCGTTTAAAATGCACGAAGTGACACGTCGGCTGTCAGCACACTTCTGACCGGTTGAGACGTTACATTTCAAACAATCGTGCTAATCACGCAAAATAAAAGAACGTCACTCCCTCTCTCACAAGGCCGTTTTTCATGCGAATATCACCATTTTTGGTGTGTATATAAAGTCGATTATCGCGGTTTTTTCTGTATATTTAAGTCATTTTTGCAAAAAATTGCAGAAGTGACCCTTTGTTCCCAAAGGTGCGATATATAAAATCACGTCTTTATCCCACGGGGGTAGGCAGAGACGATGGAACGCCATGTGCTTCGCTCCTTACATACTTCTTTCGCTTCCTCAACATTCATACTTCTCGTCATACGTGCTAGCTGGTTTCGTGTACTACAAACATTTCCTTTCTGAAGGACGCCATTTAGTTAAAAAGTAAAATTAAAAATATTTTTCTACGGAACCCTACTGCGCGTGGCCCGACACGCACTTGGCCGGTTTTTATGAAAATAAACATTTTATTTATTTTTGTTTCAGCTTCGACAACTGGGCATTATATGATAACGCATTTAACGAAAAAGACGCGCTTTGTTACCTTTATAAAGAATCAAATTATTATAATAATATAATTACTTTTCATAAAATATTAATTGTAAAGTTAATGCAGTCCATAGATTTCTTATTTGTAAATTATTGTTATTTATTAAATTATGATATCCATATTAATGTTGACTTTATTTATTCAAGTTATTTTGGCTTCCTCTCTGATCGATGGTTTGTAGTGAATACGGGATATAATCCCACCCACACGCCCACCACTGTGACTCCTGTGACGCCAGGATCTACAGCGGTAACCAACTGAAAGGCACCGTGCATGACACACGGGCAATCCCAGGGAGAGTTAAAATTGTCTTGGAACCCGCAACGAATTTAATCAGAAGTATATAGTTAGAGTTGGAAAGTATGTATCTTTACTTCCCTCCAGAGCAAAGCGGGAGACTGAGCAATGCCAAATATAGACAAAGTGTCTATATGGAAAGATGTAGACTCCACGGATAGTGACAAAATTATGGGGCCTAAATTTGATTGCTGTAATGGCAGGCACGGCTAAATGCACGGAAATTTATTCTGTTCGATACAAGATCCTCATAGTATACCACTCCAGATGTCAATTGTAAGCTATTTAACATAACATTACGTTCGTTGTGCCAAAGACTACACTCCCAGATGATATGGTGGGCGGTTTGTTCGTGCTCAGATGTAGAACATGTACAGAATGGAGAATCGATTAGCTTAAACGAAAATAGTTTGCTCTTAAAATTGCCATGACCCGTCAGGAATTGAGCCACACAGTGATTAACCTCTAGCCATGGTTTCGCAAGTCTGTCGCGAATGGATGGAAAGAAATGATAGAGGTGGCGGCCCTTAGGTGATGTGTCCCAGCGTTGCTGCCATTCGTCTATGAGGTGGTTATAGACATCCGTTGGATTATTAAATAGTCTTGTGATCTTTATGCGGTCACGAGGTCCTAGAAAGCTGTTATTGAGATCATCGCGCGTAGAATAATACATTGCCACGCGTCTCTGGACCTCGAGATCGACCGGAAGTACACCTGCCAGTACCGGTAAAGCCTCGGTGCTAACTGTCCTATACCTAAGCCTTGCACAAGAATATCAATGCGAGACGTTGACCTTGAAGCATTTTGCGGCGTACAGCACCGACAGTGGCCCTGTCAGCCCATACAGGCGCACCATAACACATAGAACCAAGATAAGTAGCACTGTAAATGATTCTTAAGGTTTTAAAAGAAAGTCCCCATGTCGCAGTCGATATCCTTGTCAAGGCGTAAAAACTATTCTTAGACTTTTCCCCTACAGCTCTAATATGTTCTACAAACGAAAAGTTTCTTTCAAGAACTATGCCTAAGTAACAAACAGAATCTTTATTTTTAATAGTTACATTATCAAATTTAATACGAGGAGGTGTTTTTAGATTACCTTTTAATTTTTGTAGTTTGTAGTGAATTCTAACAAAATCTTTCATTTCTTTGGATCTTGCTAACCTTTTAATCCATATCCAATTCCAGTTTGGTGGTAAGATAAGGCCCTAAAATTACTGGTATATAAGGCATAACACCATAGTCCTAATCTCGAGCGATGAGTACAATTTGCTTTTGTGGATTGTTGATATCCATGGCCTGTGCTCTACTTACTATCAGGTGACTAAACTTTCCTTAGCTGTAGGTTTGTAGTATTTAAAAAAAACAGTGGAAATTTGACAAGATCATTTTATCCTGATTAAGCGTGACGTTACGCTTATGTAGCCGTTTGGAACGTTTGGGAAAGTCTATTAATAATGTGTATTTAAAATTGTATTATCTCAAGAAGTTTATGTATTAATTCTTTTAATGATATTTCAAATATTGAGAGGTATTTCAATTACACCCAAAAATTATAATTATTCATCATTCCTATTGTTAATTAATATAAATTGAAAGATATAAGATTAAAGAGGCTGTGGCGCAATGGATAAGGCATTGGTCTTACGTTCAAGGAACATGGGTCCTAATCCTGCCCATTACACCACGGACATGAACTTCCTCCTAACACAATCAAATAAAGCTTTAGCTGGAGGGAAGAGCTTAACAAGCAAATATAATACTAGTGAACATTAAAAAAAAAAACAATAACATATCATTAAGTTTATTAGAAAATTTAGATAAAAACAATTTATATACTTTGATCATCACTTTCAGCTAGACCATCAACATTGTCATCATCTGAGAAGTTGGAATCATCATCCAAGTCAACGTTATCCATTTTAGACAGCATGGCATCTATTTCTGCTTTTATAGCTGGTGTAACTTTTTGTTGACCGTCCTCCTGTTTATTTAAATGCCTGAAAATATTTTAAATATATATATAATACAACACCATCTAGCCCCTAACTATGCAGAACTTGTACTATGGTTACTAGAATAACTGGTACTGATACTAATACATATTATATACTTTTCTTTTGTTAATACATACTTATTATACATAGAAACACCCAGATTTGTCTTGAGCGGGAATCAAACCCGCATACAAACCACTCCACAATCCGGTCATCCTAATATTAAATGTTATTTGAATGTTGATCATATCCACAAAAGTTTGCAACTGAATATTTGCATATTTGTTACTCTTTCACGAGAAAACTACCGCAGGGAGTGGCTGAATATTGGTACACATATAGCTTATTAGCTTCTGTGCACATGATAGGTATGTTGATAAAAAGTGTGTGTCATAAAATAAGCATCTACATACCAATTTTCATAAATATAAGCTCAGTAGTTTAACTGTGAAAGCATAACAGACAGACAAACACAGTTATTTTCTCATTTATTATATTTATAGGGATAGCTGGGTTGAACAAATAGGCTTTTTACTATAAAAATACCATATGAGCAGAAGGTTTGTATTTGTTACTAAAAAGTGGTGCAGTATTATTTCACAGCAAAGGATTCCTTTGTCAGGGTCATCATGAAGGGACTGAGCACTTCAAGCCCATTAGATTCTTTGTGCTAACACCTGTGTTTACCCTTCAGGTAACTATCAATCACTCAAATGAGATCTAGTACCTGCCATTATATGGCATGACAAATTAAATGGCCACCCATCCCATCAGACTAGGGCAAATTTTGCTCACCCAGGCATTATAAAGACCTACACACTTTCCTCAACATCTGATAGAGAGATATAGATAGGGTTGCCAACCGTACTCTAAAATAGAGTATTGTACTCTATATCATGTAAGCGTACTCTATAATCTATAACACTAATAGAGTACGCTAAAATACTCTTTTTTACACATTATTACTAGACATATAATCGTATGCAAAAACCCATAATCAAAACCAAAAATCAATTATTTATTGTTAATTTATGTTGGTACCCCCCAAAAAATTTCCTCCAACCATTCGGAATGATGAAAAATTTTTATGTGCTGCAAAAAGTACAGAAAAATACCTTTTTAAAAATTTAAAATAAATGATACTCTTTTTTTTTAAGTCCATACTCTTTTTTACCTCCTTTGAAATCAGATATACTCTTTTTCTTCTGAAAAAAGTTGGCAACCCTAGATATAGAATAGACTAGAAGATTCTATAATAAGTTTAGTATAGAAAATCTTCCCACCTCAGCCCAAGTAACTGACTATTTGTAAAAATAATAAAATTGCTGATTAACCAGATCAAGAGACAGACATATCTAAATAAGAGCATGATTTAAATTGTCTGAGTATAATATTACCTTAATATAGTACGTCGTTTCCTTTCTGGTAAGTCTTTGAGCATTGCTTTTATATCTGTATTTTGACCATCTTCAGCTGTTTCAGATTCTTGATCCTATAAATAAGTGATATTAATATTATATTGGTAAACATTACGAAAACAATTTAAGAAATAAATAATTACCTTGACTGGCTTACAACACTTTGCGCAAATCTGTTTATCTTTGGAACATTTCAAGCACATCAAGTGATAAGCAAACTTTACAGTTTTTTGCTCACAAGTGACACATTTACGTGCTGCTGCTAATGGTTTATATTTCTTGTATTTAATCTTCCATTCAATAATATCTCTGCAATGTTTGCATACTCCTGTAATCTCCAAGGAATTTAGAAACTTTGTTTTGTGGCTTGTATCGTGTAAATTATTTTTAAACGCAGTTCTGTTTTGATGCTTTTGTGGTCGCGTTCTAACGTTGCTTCCACGCGAAGTGCTCATATTTAAGTTTGCCGCAAGATCAGATTTAACTTAAAATTGTCTAGATATAACATTAATTAAAAAAAAACATACAATATAACCTCAAAGTGACACACATGAATGTGACATGAACAATTTGCCAAAGAGTATGATATGATAATGGAGCGGAGCGAGTGATGCTTTGTCTATAGTCGATTCATTTAGACTTTGCAAAAACAGTAAACAAACCCCCCCCAATTACAAATTACGATATTGCGAAAGAATAACACGCTGTACGTTACCACATTGAGTTGTATAAACTAGTTCACACACCAACACACTAATATTCACATAATATATTCATTGTAAATTCATGTATTATTTTTGCAAATTTCGTTATTCCAAGGAGACTTCAAACCACAGATTAAAACGACATGGAAGTTTGACATTTGATTTAGGGACGGGAACAAGTGAACGAAAGAACGATTGGGATTGATTTACGTTTTTGTCAGTGATGATGAATTTAAATTGTTCAAAACATTCTTAAATTTATTGAAAGCTGTACTTATATTAAATTAAATTTTATTTAATTTATTTATCGTGAATAACAAATCGTAACGAATTAATCCATTTCTACAACTAAAGTGACCCATTCGATTGTGCGGTTCGCGCGACTCGGTTCTTTAGATTCGTTCAATCGCGAACGACACATAACTAAATCAAAGTCCATTTTTAACCGACTTTTGCGACTTTTAATTAATTAATATCATTCACTGAATGAATGTTGAAGCGCCATTTTGAGTAGTTCATAACAGTTCATTAAATGATTCACATCACTATTTTTTTTCGTCAGCCATTATTGTTTATCTTTTTTGCCAAGTCTATATGAATAGACTATATGGGATGCGATCAGAGATAATAGAAGACAAGATGAAGGAAAATTTACGGTTGTACTTTTGCAACAATTGGACTGTCAAATTATATTGAAAATTTTCCCCGGGCCGGGTATAAGCTGTCAAAACCCATACGTTTCTAAACTTTGACGTGAATTTTATCTGAAACGAGCGGCTCTGCTCGCGCAGTAAGAAAATAGTGTCATTTGAAACTTATAGTTCTCTCTAGTTCTTCTTCTTTTATTTAATGGCAACTGGGTCTCCTTGCGGTGACCATTTCTGCCAATGTCAAGTGTGAAATATATTTAAAATTATTCTATATTCTCTCTAGTTAAATGCATGCTCTCTAGATGCGATGACATCAAACGTGACATTGACTGACATTACCCGTATTAAGGCCCTGCTCTTATGTCGGGATTTTGAAACGTATTCGTACGAAGAGCACGTTGAAAATGGAAGTAAAAAAATATTTATTTACTTTGTTTAAACTTGACGGAAGCGATGTTACCATAATACTTAACTTTTTGAAGCACGAAAACATATCCAGTCTGAGCACTCTATTCGCACGACCACGAACATAAGTTTTGGCACGATTAAAATGAGTATACAATGTGAGCAGGGCCTCATTACCGACATTATTGATTGTTTTTAGTAGTGTCTAACCGAAACCGAAAATTCGGCTCCGAGCCCAGTTTCGGCCGAAAACGAAACTGAAACTATTGTAGATTTATTCAGTGACCTTGCTAAGATATTTTGTAAAAATTGGCTCGTTTCTTGAGTTTGACGTACTATGTAATTTTACTTCTTAGGACTAGTATCACAGAGTAACGAACAGAGACTAAGCTGCATACAATCGCGCTCAGCTAAGTCCACTCACACAAGCATAAGACGTCTGTTTGCGTGAGCACTTGCGGCCCTATCACGTACGAGGCGAAACCGGTTTCTACCGGCTCGTAAGTGCCTTAGCGAAGGGCTCTCGCACGCAGCGCTCTCGGCGCGGCTCGCGGACACTACTGCAGCTCACATAAATGTTTTGCTCACATAAAACTTTTTTTAAAAAGGCCTTCATTCAAATAATTATAATTGTTTAAGTATACATATGTATACATATTTCCATAATATAATGTTCACATTGGTGAAAGAGAAAATTAATTTTGTACCAATGATATGATAAATCAGTAATTTCGAATTACTTGTTAATCAACCAAATTAAAGTTGATGTTTGAGCATTTTGAACTTTTATTTTATCTTAATAAAATCTTTACTACAGTTATAAGTACAACGCACGTATCACGAAATCTCGCCCCGTAAGTACCTAGGTGCATCACGACGCACGTTAAAACTTAACATTTAAAAAAAGAATTCAGAACACATTATTGTGTCGACATTATTATTAATATGTACTTTACTGTGTGTATAAAGAATAATGGTGCAAATAAAAATATTTATTTTTTCTATCCCAAGTTTTCCACTAGGTGAGAAGTTAACAATCCACTGCAGTTAATAAGTACCTACTAATGAGTTATGTATTAGGTACCAAATTTAAGTTGGTGTTTGACCATTTTGGACTTTTATTTTTTATCTCAATAAAATCTTTACTACCCGTTGTATTTACTTGCAATCATTTGCGGGCCACACAAATGTTTGACCCGTGTGAAGGTCAAACACAACACTTATTGACGCAGTACAGCGTACTGCACTGCATGCGAGACCGCCAAACACCACTATGCCGCGAGTGTAGTAATTGTACTAGTCACATGGTTTGTCCTGTTGTTCCAACACTGCCAAGTGCCAACCCTAGCAAAATAGGTGAATAATTTAGACGTTCTTTAAAAGGTTAGCCTCTGTTCGTTACTCTGTGCTAGTATCTTCACTAACGACACCATCAAATAATATAGCTATAGTTCGTTCGCTTTAAGAATGCAGTGAGTCATCATTGTCCACTGGCTTAGCCTCGCTCCCTAGGCAATCAAATCTTTTCAAATTACAAGGTTAAGTTCACAGTTGAAGATATTGCTTCGAACGTAACGCTTGTGTCCTGTCATATTTATTGACTAGTCTGAATTTAAACCCATTGCATTTTTAACGCGAACGAACTATAGCTAGAAACATTGTTTTTTTTAAACAATTTGATAAAGTTATCAAGCAGACCTGACCCGATATAATACTTTTTGCTATCCCTCATTGGACCGGACTTGAAAAAATAATTCTGTATCGCATTCACCATCACCTTCCAAACATTTTCCCAATTACGTTGGGGTAGGCTTTTAGTGTAACGGAATTGGCTTCTTCTTTTTCTTCTTCGTCGTGTCTATGGCTGAGTCAAATTTTATTTTTACTTGCCATCTGCATCGTGGTGAAACGCTGAATATTAGTATTTTATGTGAGGCGACTGCCATCAGACATTGACAACCCACAGTTAGAGGCTCATTGTTAAACTAAAGTATAGTTAAAATTTCGCTGCAGACTTGGTCATAAATCATAATCGGTTGTAAATTTGGTAATAAAATAAAAAAAATGGGTATTTATTTCTATCACCCATTTATAAATATATAAAACTATCGATATCACTCTTCGACTGCAGTAATGCACAGGACTACGTGTGGGCGTGTCATTGACAACTAATTAGAGGCCAGAAAGTCTGACAACTATATTATAGTTAAAATCTCGCTGCAGAGACTCGGTCATTAATGTCATAAATTATTCGAGTGCTTCGCTCTCTTTCCCACTCACGGGCCTCTAATTAGTTGTCAATGACAAAATGATCGCCGATCCACGGCCGACCGCAATAGCATTGCTTAACCTGCTAGGTCGATCAGTCTGTGAAAATTCGTTCTGTATACAAGGTGTAAATGACATCGTGACTCATCCAATTTTGTGACCATGAGCAGGCCACCGCCACTCGGCCGTACCTACAAGCGATAAATGCCTACAAATTCGCGAGGCGCCGGCGCCACTTCGACTGCGCGTACCCCACGATCAGATGTGTGTTGTCTACCAAATTATTTACTTTTTAAATTTTACTGTACTATTTTCTTTTTTTTTGTTAACTGTACTATCTTCAAATTCCCTACAATTACGAGTTTCTAATCGCAGACTACTAATTAGGTATTATTATCTGTGTTTATCTTGTAAATTAAATAAAAACAGTCCCTACTTCAAAACTTATTTTTATTTCAATGAGTATCTTTCTACTTGAGTTGAGTAAAGGTTTGTTTTCATTTTTTTATTACAAATGAGAGACTGTAAAATTCGTTGTAGTATCTACCTAATTGACTGAGTAATCAATCAAACGCATCAAACGTAAGATAGAATAGGTGATCAAATAGGTAGATAGATAGACGATGAATATTATAGTAGTAGGTAGTCAACGCATCGGCGACCCGACAACCCTAGCGACATAGGTATCGCGTCACTCAGCGCCAGACAGCGACAGAGCTACGCGTTAGAAGAGAGCGGCAATACTTAGGTGAATATCTCGTTAGGTACTGAGCGCTTATGCGAGCTGAATTGAACTTTGTTGCTTAGTAACAAGTCTCTATTTCTATGAATTGTTACGGGAAGTGGTGCTTCTGTACTTGGGTAATTCCTACAACACCTAATAAAACTGGTTAACCATCAATAACTTTCAGAGTTGATTTCCTTTCAATTTACTTTTGATTTAAAACCGTCAACTTGAGGCTATTGTAAATGGAGCCTATTCAGTATAACTGTTTATAATACTCATAATTAATTTAAAAATAAAAATTGTCCAAAATGTCATTAATTTCCTTGAATTTAAGCTCACACCATGTAAAAAAATATATTTATAAATTAAATAATCGTTAGGAACACGAATTTGATAGTGTACATATTTATTAGGTTAAAGTACCATGCTATCCGTAAAATTATTACAGTGAAATAAATATCATTTTACGAAAAACTTTATTTCAAAGTTTTGTCACTACAAAATCGTCATTTTGTTAAAAATTAATGAAATGAGTACCTATGTTTCTGAACATGTTGCGACACATTCCGACCCCGCCGCCCGCGCAGCGGTTCATTTGTCGGCGATTGGCACCTGAGTCGGACGTGTGGCGTGTTTCTTTCTCATTAGTTTTTGATACAAATTTCGTTCGCAGTGATTTGTCACAAAATAACGTCATTTTTATTAAGTGAATTATAACATAACAAATAGAGGTAAGTTATTTTCATTTTACTTATTTGACACGTCATTAGGACCAAATATATTAAGTGCATATAAACTTGGCTAGATAAATATCTATCGTGAAATAACTAACAAAGTTATACGGTTTGTCATTACGCTCATATTTCTTAAATATTTCACACGAATGTGATGACACGGTTATGAACGTAATGACAGCAAAATAATCTTTGTATTTGGTTATAATAGCCCAATGTAACGTAACGTAATAAATTAGACAGTATATTAAATAGACTTGATTTGACTGCTATATTTCTTTATTTTTCACACTTAATGTTTTCTCGTTGCTTTCAGGACGCAATGACGCAAAAATAAAGAAAACATTTTAGCACAGCAAAGACAAGCTAAAAATTTTCAATATCTTTGAATAAAAACGACATTAACTTATATGAAGAGAGAAAAAAAATAGAGCTGAGTATATGAGAAGAAAAGCAAATAAAAAGATTTTGAATGTTTTGATTTTATTTTGATTTTTAAAATGATTTCGAAAAATGCTACACCGTTTCGTGGAACCCTTTCTGTCCATCAAGTTCTTTGAAAGAAAGATCAGGATTACATCACGTTCAGGGGACTGAGCTGCTTTTCTTTTCTTCTTCTTCATAGAGGGTTCATGAAAAATCCAGGTAAAATTACTAATAACCTTCCCCAGGAACCCCAGGATCCCGTTGCTCCTCTTGTACGCTCTAAGAAATACTTGAATGCTAAAAGATCCTTTATTTCTACTAATACAAAAAAGGTTGCTGAAGACGCTGTACCAACAAAACGATCAAAGATCACCGTATTGGAGAATATTTTACTAGTTAGTGCCAAAGACAATAATAATAATTTAAAATCTTAAACCAGACCAATACCATTGACTTCCAAGGAAACTGATACAAATAGGTCTGTAAGTAACAAAGGAAATCTATTTGACTTTGAAAATCTCGTTGCACCAAATATCATACTGAAGAAGCCAAACTGTTAGTTTAAGATTTTTAAATAAGCAACTATCCTGTGAACTTTTGCGGTAAGAAAACATTGTTGATTATTGTCTCCTTTAAATTTTATTATTATTATTTTATTGTTAGCCAAGATGACAAGAGTTTCGACAAAAATAAAATTTATTTGACATTTAAGATCTCATTGCACCAAATGTGCTATTGAAGAAACCAAACTGTTAAATTAAGTAATTTGAATAAGTAACTGATGCTGTGAACTTTAACGTTACCAAAAAATTGTTGATTATTGTCTCCTTTAATTATTTTTTTATTTTTATTGTTAGCAAAGTTCAAAGTTGATAGGATTTTCAACTTTCAAAATCATATTCCTGTTTTTTTATTATAATTGCTGAAGTCTGAATAAACAATTGCTTTTTATTTTTAATTTTTTTTGGTTCTCCATAAACCTTTAGCTTATAATATTAAGCAATAGAATGACTATTGCTTAATATTATAAGCTAAAGGTCACGTCAGTGAAAGTCATTCATAGTAATAAAGATGTCATTCAGTTTCTATAATAGTCATTACGTTCACAACAATAAATTGATAATATGTGATTTCTCAAAATCTTCAAGGAGTAGAATAATGCTAATACTATCAAAATGTTGATAAAATGTAGTTTATTGATTAACAGCCAACACACAGCAATTATTTATAAAAAAATATAGGTTGATAAAAAATGCGTTAAGAACGTAAACTAGTTAGGATCCACCCACAGTTTGTACTTATTATTCTGTGCCTGAGCACTTATTATTCTGTGCCCTGAGTGCGAAAAAAAAATACGTTACCCTAGCCAAGGCTATCCCAATACATTTACAATAATAATTGCGTGGTCAGACTTGAAACTGTCCGCTGATATTCAGATTATCTTTCCAGATCCATTCATTCCATGTTATATTCCCTCATAACTATCCCCAGCAGACTTTATTTAAGGGGAAGGAGAGGAGGGAGGGGGAGGGAATTTTATGATTATAAAATGTACTCCCCAAGTTCCCCAACTTCGTGAGGGCGAGCCAGGAGTCCTTAACACAGGGTATCCTAGCTTGGACTCCAGATGCAAAAGCTCTAGACATTAAGTACTAAAAGTAAACTGCATTTTACCTACGTCATCTGATTTTTTTACCCGACTGCGTCAGAAGGAGGGTTATGTTTTTGTGGGAAGTGAATAAAGATTTATTTTTTATTTATGTTCATAATATACCTGACTTTATTAGTAGCGTCTTAATACTATTTGAAAAACAAAATTAAATATCAATGGTATAATCTGCTGTTTCACATAAAAACAGTAGTTTATTTTAATATACATAATCAGTAATGTGTAAAAAAGTGAATTAAAGTATCTGTCGATCAATACTGGCGGCCTTGCCCGCGTTTACGTAGTTCTATCAATCTTAATCAATTTATAAATAACACCTACATAAGTTAAGCTACGCACGCCCAAAAAATCTGTATTTTATGACTATTAGATAATCTTATTCTAAGCAAAATAAATTAATTTAATCAGAAAATCATTTAGAGAAAAACAAAAGATAACTCCTTTAAAAAAAAATTGAATAATTTAATAAAATACCTTAACTAAAAAGGTAGGTGTTATGTCGTTTGGGCAATGAATACAGACAGCTATTACAAAATTAATTATAGCATAAAATAAGCAACTCCTTAATATGTCTGTTATACAAACTTAAAGATAATTAAAATGTGCAACCAACTAGGCATAATCTGCTTCTATTTGATTATTTTTATAGCATTTAGCTATGCTTAGCAAATCGGGTACCTTTACTAAGAAACAGGTGAAAAAGATATGGGACCGGCAGGATTTGAACCGGCGACCTACTGCACACCGGGCAGTCGCTTAAGCCATCCAGCTACAGTTGCCTCTTTGCCTCTTGCCAGAACCCTATATTTCTCAACTGTATGTCACGTCATTTGGTGATGTCACGTTCATCTGGGTGGCAGGTTCAAAAGTCCCATATCTTTTCAAGTGTTTCTTAGTATAATCAGCTTTCAAGAATGAGCTTTAATCAGAACCTAAGCTTGAGAATAACTGATAAACAGCCTTACTGACTGCAGGCCCAACATTACGACTTAGTTCGCCATATTTCAAATTCGCCAACAACATTTCTCCTTCATTTTGGTCACATTTGAGATAGGCTACTATTAAAGACCTGGGAGTAGTGTATTTAGCTGTGATAGCTAAAGCCTTCTCTACAGATACTCCTTTTATTTGTAGCAGTAGTTTGATAAATGTTTCTGTGACAGTCAGTGCCTTGGACTTAGCTGATGCCTTGTTGAAGTAGTCAAAGGTCATTAGATAGTCATCTTTGTTGTCACTGCAGCCTTTGAGATCTTTATCCTGAAAATGAAAATAATAGATTTTTCTATTATTGTGTAGCAAGTAATTTAAGACAGACTTGGACTGATTGTGTAATGAATATAAATCAATCATCCCTTTACATTACTCTAGGCTAAGAAAAATGCAAGTTTTTAGTGAAGTTGAAAGCTGTAGTTTCAATCATCATTTGGAATGACAGCATATGTCACTGAGGTGGCAATCAATCATAATGGACAACCTGATGCAGTTTTGTATATCATTTTTAATTCCTTACTAATATTATAAATGGACCCTGTTAAGCAAAAAAGATCCAACCAACAAAATGTTACTTTTGAGTAAATACGATTTGAAATTCAGAAGTGAATATATTATAAACGAGCGGAAGGATACAAAAATGAAAAGTTACTGGTAGCAACGCAATAAAATAGCATTGTTTTAAATGTAATACCACTGGCTAGTGGCACTCAGTTTTCCAGATTTTGTTAAAAAACTACCTGTGGATCTTTTATGCAAAAAGAAAATTTTAGGTAACATTTTCACGGGAGATCCATTTAAAAATAAGTGGAGTATTTATTTTTTATTTCAGTAAATTTATTAAAACTGTTCTTCAAAAAAGGTGACAAAACCTTACTGAAGAACTACAGACCCATCTCACTCCTGAGCCACATCTACAAGTTGTTCTCGAGAGTGGTCACGAACCGCCTCGCCAGGAGACTTGAAGAGTTCCAGCCACCAGAACAAGCAGGGTTTCGAAAAGGCTTTATTACCGTAGACCACATCCATTCTGTACGGCAGATTGTACAGAAAACCGAAGAGTACAATCAGCCGCTGTGTCTGGCTTTTGTGGACTACGAGAAAGCCTTCGACTCCATCGAAACTTAGGCGGTTCTGGATGCTCTGCAACGATGTCGTATCGACTGGCGATACATCGAGGTGTTGAGATTCCTGTATGAGACCGCCACCATGACCGTCCAGATCCAGGACCAAAAGACAAACCAGATAGAGCTGCGTCGGGGGGTGAGGCAGGGAGATGTCATATTCCCGAAGCTGTTCACCAACGCTCTCGAGGATGTCTTTAAGACTCTGGACTGGACTGGGTATAAACATGAACGGTGAGTACATCTCGCACCTTCGGTTTGCCGATGACATCGTCATAGTAGCGGAGTCGCTGGAACAGCTGAGCGAAATGCTGCACAGCCCTGATGGAGCTTCACGACGTGTTCGTCTCGGCATGAATTTGGATAAAACCAAAATCATGCTCAATGAGCATGTCATGCCGAGACCAATATTTGTCGACGGATCGATGCTCGAGGTTGTTCAAAAATATATCTACCGAGGGCAGGTAATTAAGCTTGGTAGAAACAACTTCGAGCGAGAAGTCGATATAGAAGGATCCAGTTGGGTTGGGCAGCATTTAGAAAACTTCGTCAGGTCTTCTCTTCGCCTTTACCGCAATGCCTGAAGATGAAAGTCTACAACCAGTGCGTCCTACCTGTTATGACCTACGGTGCCGAGATATGGACATTAACGGTTGCACTAGTCCACAAATTTAAAGTCGCGCAGCGGGCTATGGAGCGAGCTATGCTCGGCATTTCTTTGAAAGATAGAATAAGGAATGAGGTCATCCGACAAAGAACCAAAGTAACCGACATAGCTCGCAAAATAAGCTCGCTGAAGTGGCAGTGGGCTGGTCACGTTTGCCGAAGGACCGACAGCCGTTGGAGCAAACGAATCCTAGAATGGAGACCGCGACTTGGCAACCGTAAGGTAGGACGCCCCCCTGCCAGGTGGACTAACGACCTGAAGAAGGTCGCTGGAGGGGACTGGATGCGGAAGGCGCAGGACCGGGTGTTGTGGCGCAAATTGGGAGAGGCCTATGTCCAGCAGTGAACTACGAGCGGCTAAATGATGATGATGATGAAATTTATTAAAAGAAAAACTGTTGAGATCTTGAAACCTTTTCAAGATTACTAAATCTTACGGATTCTGACAGATAATAACGTACAGCTCGCTAATCAAGATATAGGTTATAGATATATCGCGTTTCACTCTTCCTCTTCAAGCTCAAAATCAGGTTCCCCCGAAAACCCGTCTACATCATCTTCTATACCATTGTCACAGTCATATTTTTGTAAAACGACTCAGCAACGCTCGGGATCAAATACATTAAGCTGCTGATGTCGTTCAACTTAGCTTGTGGTATCATCTTCCAATACAAAAAAAAATAAAAGATGTATATATATTTTGCTGAAAGGATCCAACCTGTTTGGATTAAAAAAAATTAAAAAAATTTTAAATTTTTAAATTTTTATCGATCCAAGAATCATGGATTTTGTTAGTTTTTTTCTTAAAACGCTAAACGTGTTTTGGTAACTTTAGTGGCATAGAGGTTTGTTCGGTAAATGTTGTAAGACTGCCTGGATCTTTTTTGCGTATATAAAATTCGATTCGTAGATTCTTACTATATATATATCTCATTTTTCTAGAAATTGCTGGTTGGATCTTTTTTGCTTAACAGGGTCCAAATGAGAATGTAACTGTGTTGGTCTGTCTGTTCTCTTCTGATCTTGATGAAATTGGTATGGAGTTCAAGACTTGAGAAAGGTCTTTATCGACATACCTACAACGCAGGCAGCGCCACGCGCAGAAGCTAGTATTATAAAAAAAATGTAATGAAATTACCATATATCTAATAGTCAATCTCTTAGTCATCATAGCCAAAAACCTGGCAGAATTAGTCAAGGAATCAGTAGTATGAACTTTGAAGCCATCCTGGATTCTAGTATTTGCCAGTGCCTGCATCAAGCTCTGTAATGGCAGTCCTACATGTTTATTGCTGCCATACTTTTCTATCAAATAGATCACATTTTTGAGGCCACACTTCCGTAATCTAAATTTCTGTTCATTAAATCGACCATCTTTAATACTGGCACCTAAATCATCCATTCTTTTTCTTTCTACAACAAAGGGAAGTACTAATTCTTGGTCATGGTTGACTCTGTGCCTTGCTATCCAGATGAAATCTCCAACTTTCAGACTCCTGTATTCATGCTTCAAGTCTGGGTACTTTTTAAATTGTGCCACTGTTGGGTCATTCTTTTTGGATACCCTGAAAAAGTTGCATTTATAGTTTTGAGTAAGAAATATTAACTTAGGTATGACACACTCTTACATAATACAATATGTATTAAGGAAATTTGTATGAAGTTTATAAGAAGCACATTTAATTATTGCATTTACAGAATACAATAATTTACATTTATAGAATGTAAAATAATAATTTAAATTAATTATAGTGTGTGATACATACCCTCCTGTTTCATTTTTATCAATCAGTAATATTATATCAAATGAACCAGCTTGCATTTCAATTTCAGTATCACATAAATTTTGTGATGTAGATACAGGTTCATCATTTACTGTAATAACAGCTTGGTTGGTATTAGAACTATTTGTAGGAGCATCATGGAAAATCATATCATTAACGGAATGAATATTTTTACTGTCTTCCAAAAGCTCTTTAGCTAATTCTACACCCTCATCACTGAGTTGATATTTGACTTTCTTATTTTTTTTTTTTTTAACTAATCCTTTAGTCACAAGCATAGACATGCTAGACCAGGCTGTGTAAAATGATTCAGGCTTTGGTCTTACAAAGGATTCCTCAGAATGTTTCTGAGCTTTTTCAATTAATTCCTCTTTAGATAATGCTGCGTCACCTGGATGCTGAGAGTTCTCAAGTAATGCAACTAATATAGCATAAGCTCCTGTTCTATGTCCTGGTTTATATTTTCTACCTCTTTGCTTCCTATTACCATTAGTTGAAGAACTCTGTGATGAAGCATTTGAGTTTGGTTCAGAAATCACAGTCTCTTGAGAATCAGTGTTTGAATTTGTTGCTTTTGCACTATTTATAATTTTTTTACTTTGAACATTTTGAGAGTTTGTATTGATATTGTGAGCATATAGATTCTGCTGTGAATTAGTCTTAGAACATGCTGCCAAATTTGTTGACATAGGAGTGCTGCAGTCTAAATCACTGTCTTCAGACTGTGAACTAGAGGTACTTTTTGTTTCACTGGATTGTGCTAAAGCTAAGTTGTAATTATATACTTCCAGCCTTCTATCTATAAATATGCATAGCTTCTTCTCAAATCCTTTTAGTACCGCGCATTCGGCACCGGTTTGTAAAGGCAAAGGATATTTGGATATTGAATCTAAAGCTTCTCTTAACATAGGTTCACGTGGACTGTTGCATGCTTTCGCCTCTGTGTGAAGTTCTTGCAGCCATTCTTGGAAAAGAGAATTTGCACGATATCGTTTGTAAGTGATTCGTTTACCTGAATTGGTGCTCATGATACCCAACAAACAATATTTCGGTCGCCTTCAATCTATATTTATGTTTAAATTAATAATATGTTAGTTAATAATGTAAGTACCTATAGTTAAAACTTAATTTGATGAATTCCTTTATATTTTGAGTAGGTACTTTATTTATATGTGTAATTTCATTAAATATTAAGCAAGTTTTTTTATGTAGTATCAGTACTTCAGTAGTATGATACACGTTACGTACGTACAAATTATCTGTGATACTACTATATAGTATCACAGATAATTTTAATAGTAGTATGTAGTTTTGGGATACTTCTCCGGTAGTATTACTTTATATTTGGGGATACTGATACTACTGTGCGTGCAAGCGAAGCGCCGCGCTATTCTATGATATTTTTACGTCTGTCTATGTCAGTCTTATGCTGGGTCCACACCGAGCCAACGAACGACCAACGAAGGCTAGGGATGTGATAAAGTTATTCGCATCACCTATATACATTACGTTTCATTCGATTTGAATTTGTGTGTAGCTTATGTTTGAATGTGTATTGGACCAAGTAAACGATGAAGACTGACGGGACTCGCGAATAATCCACTCGAAATGGCATCAATAGTTAAAAATAAGTAATTGCCACTTGATTATTAACTTATGTAAGTTATTAATAATCGAATAAACACTAATCGATATATGTCAAGCGAATAATTTTGTAACATCCTTAGCCGTTCGTTGGCCTTCGTTGGTCAGGTGTGGACCCAGCATTATACGTCAAATCCCCGCTGCGGGGAAAATAGTACGGTTATACTATGTCCACTCCTTTATTTTCTTTTTGACAGATTACATTTAGGGATGCCTTCACACGTTACTGATTCGATTTGAAATCATAATCAATGTAGTCTAATGCTGGGTCCACACCTGACCAACGAAGGCCAACGAACGGCTAAGGATGTTACAAAATTATTCGCTTGACATATATCGATTAGTGTTTATTCGATTATTAATAACTTACATAAGTTAATAATCAAGTGGCAATTACTTATTTTTAACTATTGATGCCATTTCGAGTGGATTATTCGCGAGTCCCGTCAGTCTTCATCGTTTACTTGGTCCAATACACATTCAAACATAAGCTACACACAAATTCAAATCGAATGAAACGTAATGTATATAGGTGATGCGAATAACTTTATCACATCCCTAGCCTTCGTTGGTCGTTCGTTGGCTCGGTGTGGACCCAGCATAAGAAGAACTTTCAATCGATTAATTACATCGAAATGGTTTTAGTTCATTATTAATTATTCGTTTATTAGTAGTTTTTATTAGATGAAATAAATATACAAAATAATAATATAATAATAATGTCACATACTTAGTCTATGACGGTTTCCTAGTTACCTTTGTTTACATTTTGATATGTCATTCCAAGATTTCGACTTAATTTCTTGCAAATAATTATTCATGGAATAATGATACTATTATTATATTCTTTTTTTTTAAATACAGACAATACACATAAAAAAGTCAAATTATTCTTTTTCATAATGATCGATTTATTTCATTTCATGATTTGATTTATAGTCTGTGGTTGTTTGTTACAAACAGTGAACTTCCCTAAAAAGTGTCGCTTGTCAATAAAATACATTATTATTGTAGTACATTAATCTGACAAAAAAAAACAGTAATTCATAGGCGTGCTCTGTCAAAAAGAAAATAAAGGAATGGACAGAGTATAGTGTTTTTTGTGCTTATAGTCGAAAAAAACAATTTTAAGATAATATATTTCACCATTTACAAGTAGTTTACGTAAATGTGATGCCTTTATTATAAGACAAATTATAAAACTGTAATCAATATTAATGGTAAGTTAATATTTTACATGACATTGTTAACATTGCACTTTACTCCATAGACTACATAAAAAAAAGCAGGACATAGTCTCTTGAAACACTTACTGAAGCACCCATAGTAAGTCACACGTACACACAGAACACACACATTGACACAATAGTAAGTCAATCGCCCGCCATTACGCTTTGTGCTGTGCTGATGCTCGGATCTTCAAGAAAAATAATTAAAAATGCCGTCTTGTGTTGTGTAAAGCTGCCGAAACCATAGCGCCTCGACAAAAAAAAACCAGGGGATCACTTTTCATAGGTAAGCAAGTAATATATTCAGCTTATTGCCGAAATTATATTGTTTTCGTAAAAAATTATACCAAAACTATCAGTGTTGACAGTCAATAAATATTTTCATTTACCCTGAATTTGGGTAAATATTTTTTAGTTGTATAATACATTTAGTATAAATTATTATTCTATGTTTTATAGATTTCCTGCTGCAAACAACGCATGGAAAAATTTTTGGGTAGAAATAATTAGAAACTGCAGAAATTATAACAGTTGGTAAAATTAAATCAGCATATGGGATTGTAAGTAATTGAAAAGCATACCACTGAACATTATTATTCACTGTGAAAAAAATGGAACGACACAATTAAGACGCTATCTCCTGCAACCCAGTTATTACTTGTGCAGGCGTTAGGGGATTCACAAGTTAAGGATGCTAGTTTATGTCAATAAAGATTTTTATTTTTGAAATAGTCAAAAAAAGTGTTAATAAAAATGAATATTTCGTTGATTATTGTGTAAAACACATGTACCATGTGATGTAACAAATGTACGATTTCTCACATTCGCGAATACGAATGTTGACCTTCAAATCAAGGGCTTGCAGAATGTCATACGAGTTTGAGATTTCGTGGCAGCCATGTTAAAACGAAACGATAAAAGAATTTAGGTGAAATGAAGCGGGAAGTCCGTCACAGGGTGTAAATTTTCTCGATTATTTTAATTGCCAATATTTCTTTAAATATTAAAAAATCACATGTAAGTGAATATAAGCTCCGCAATTTTTTGTTTATTTTAACTTAGATATTTTATTTGGTTTGTACATTTTTTTGACGTTTTCAAGCACTTTCTGATAGTTTATGTAATAAAGAATTTTTGATTTTGAATTGTTTTTTATTTTTTTGCTAACTGCCATAACTTATCCTACTATCCGATTTCGGCTCCAGGTCCTAAACTGGGACATCCTGTATATCACTAAAGCATCTTCACCGGGAAGCGCCGTAGGAGTCGTAATTTTAAAATATTTTCCAAAAACTGGGTAGCTGCACTAAAGCATCTTCGCTGCCTTGCGTCAGGAGTGCCCAGAGCAACGAATTTTGTACATATTCCTTTATTAAAAACAAACAACTTCCACCTGCAGGCCCGCATCGACTGCTAGAAATATAAAATCAACTTTGTTTCGAAATTCAAACATAAAGTTGTTTTATATTGTTTGGTTTTTGGCCACGGTAGTATAAAACTACCTATATCATGTTTGATGGTAAAAAGCAGCAAATAAAAAAATATAAGAACTAAACCTCTAAAATATTTATTTAAATTATTGTAAAAATGTGGGTAATATTTCTAATGGCTGGTAACCCCTAACACACGCACACATAAACAGACCGCCGCCATTTTGGTGCTTCCATCATTTTATAAGTGACATTCTCTCCTTCTCCTGCTTTTTTATGTACTCTATGCAATATGCAACGAACGCGTTTGTTGACCTTCGTTTGCCGTGTGTGTACTCGGCATAAAAGACAAGATTGAATTTTGGCAATAACAGGTTTTATTAAAAATTGCAAATAGTCGACATTTTATAACCTAGTAACATTATTTGCTTGTCTACATTGTCAGATAGAAAATATTAAAAGTTGAAATAAATGTCAATAATATTTTATTAACAAGATTTTGTAGATTAAAAAGCAAAATTTTCTTAGCTAAATTTGTGATTTCCGTGTATAAATAATTGTTTTCATCTAGAGTATTCAATAACGCTTAACTTTATATCGATCGATAGCCCTGTACCTATTATTTAGCAAGCTACAGATTTTGGACTCGGAGCTACGATACTGGTTAGATACATGTTAAGCGATAGCGTATCATAAAATGACTTTATCGAATAGAAGACTTGTACAAATCGCAGCGTGGGGTGGTTTGATAGTCGGCTCTACAGGATATTTTTTACAGCAGAAGTTAATAGACAGAATAAGGGGTTATGATTACTATAAGGCTGCATTGAAAAAGCTACGAACTCATGCCGGTGCTGTTCATTATTTAGGAGAACCAATCAAAGACAAGAAGTTTAAGATAACTGACACAAAGAACAATTTTTATGATGACAAATCAGCCAGATTTTGCATTCCTGTGTCAGGACCGAAAGATAGAGGGTCCTATTATATAAAGGCAGAAAACAATGACAATGAATGGAAGATTACTAGAGCAGAGCTAGAATTAAGATCTAACCCAGATGCAAGGCTGGTTATTGTGAAAAAGTGATCAATATATTTCTCCTTAATCAAACTGTTATTTATTTTTCAAACTTTAGAATAAATCATTAGAACTGTAATAGTTTCATTATTATATAACACTATGTTACAAATATTTGTTACTGTTGTTACAGAAGTAAATTAAAATGATGTTTGTTGGAACATCAAAAGAAAAGTTTTTTTACCACAATACACTATTATGTCTAGTGCGAGCCTTGACAGGTCAAAATGTAACTGTGGATCTTCGTAATGACTCCTATGTCTGCGGGCATATAGACAATGTTGATGGGTAAGAAATTTACTTCACTATTGGTACTCTACCTGTTGGTGTAGAGGCCAGGCTCAATATCTGTTTCTTTATAAGTGGTATTTCATGGATATTGAATAGAAAGAATTTTATTTGCACATAAATTGTGAAATTATAATAATATCAAAACAAAAATGCAGAAAGTTAGGGCATAATGCTCAATGCAATTTCTTCCAGGCAACAAATTTTTTGCCTTAACCTAGGATATACAAATTTGATACTATTTTGCCACTAATTACAGTATTTTACTATAAAAAAATAATCATTCATGTTACAGCTTTATGAATATTTCATTCTCAAATCTTGTCTACTGTGATCCCCAAGGAAATGAGTTCTTTTTCGAAAATATGTTCTTGCAAAGCCGAAATATTCGATATGTACATATTCCAGAGAGTGTAAGTTATTTTTTTTAAAGAGTGCAAATGTGAAGGGCCAGAATGATTTTTTTAATTTTGTAAACATTTATTTTTAGATATCTGTTGTATCAACAATAAAAAAGGAATTAGGTGCAAATAAAAAACCAGAGCCTAACAAGAAAGCTGTCAATGAATCTAGAAAAGTGAAGAAAGCTCTTAGACAACATTTGGAGACTGTAGCCTCTTTGGAAATGAACAAGTGATCTGAAATACAACATTGATTCATTCCTTTTGTCTTAAAAGTGCCAAATACCTGATACAAAATAAATGCAAAAATAAAACAAAATTCTGCATAGAAACTTTTATTTATCTATCAATTTTCTAATTACATCTTAAAGTTATTTTATTTCTACTTATGCTTATTTTTAAAGCCCTTTCTGGCAAAAAATATTTTGTAATTTTATCACTTCATCCCGCATTTTTTATTCTGTGTAAATACTCTTTCTTCTCGCGTTTTTTTAATGAATACTTTCGTCAATTTGACTAAGTATTTGAATAAAATTTATCGTTTTTCAGTATGGTATTGAAAAACTGCTAAAAAAGCTATTTATCTTTATAAATTTTCCATTCATAATTTCAACAAACATTAAATATGTTTTCATAATACATAATTTCAATTTCCAACACATCTGTATTTTCTATACAGTACATGAGTAGACTTTTCTGACTTCGAAGTCAAGTCTTAAATCTTTAATTGATTACTTTATTTTGCATATCTTGTTGACATAAAATAAAGATTTTAGCGCGTGATTAATACTTGGTTCGTAACGCGTTACTCTTTTTCACACATTACTTCTTTAATTCAAATAATTAATCTTTATTTCGTTGACCATATTCATTCCTGTTGGACTGTTGATTTTTATATATTTCTTGCGTATGGTCATAACCTTGAACATAGTTATTAATGACTAGATTTTTGAAGTCATAGCTTTGATTTTCCTCTTTTGGTTCTGGAGTCTTGTAATTATTCAATTGTCCGGGGCTGATGTAGTTCTTTCGTGTTAGTACTTTCCGATTAGTGATGGTTTGGGCGGTGGTTTGCGATTGTACAATAACAACTTGCTTGAATGCAGATTTAGTCGAATCAGGTCTAATGAATAACATTGGCCTTTGAAATATATCACTATCTTTGTAAGGTATAGTTGGCGGCGCCGGATCTGGATTTTGACTACACAAATAGTTGGATTGGTTGATACTCGTTATTATAGATGTGGGGCTTGGCGAGGATTGCATCACGTTCGGTCGCGCTACTGCGTTAGGATTCAAAGTCCCTGGACGTAGCACCAAATCTTAGAAAATAAAGAGAAAACACAATTCAAATTACGAAACTCAAGCAAACAAAGTACATTTTTATATTCCAAATTTGAATAAAGAAAAATGACGATTCATGATTTCTCGAATAATGCTTAGGTATATAATATTATAATACATTCTATAATTTTAATGTAGTAATAATTATGGAATTTGAACTGCTGCTGGAATATAACATGTACTTTAGTTAAGCTTCCCTTTATTTGCAACTTCGATAAGCTACCAATTAAGCTCAAATAGGATTTCAAGTACAATCCAAAGATATGATATCCCTGCATAGAAATATATACTATAGAAATGGCTTGTCCGAACACATTGCCCTTCAAATTTGACATTATGAATAGCAGGATCAGTAACGCCATCTGCATTGAACTACCATGTAAATGACTTTGCATTCACGCGATGTGAACCTTGTAAGGGCGTGATGAAATTTCGTTAGATTTTTTTTTTCGAAGGTACAATAAAATTGTGATTCTTTCAATAGTGTAAAATATTTATTATTACAAAATTAAAAATACTCCTAGTTATATTATTAAAAGAACAGTACATCACGGGAATTTTAAAAGTAGGTGATATTTTGTTTAACGAATAAAATAAAAGGTTTCTGGTCGTAGCTCCGCCCACGTGGTATGTTTATAAATGATTTAAGTACAAACTACTAAATGTAATTTGTACTTAAATCATTTGGTGAACATTTTCTATAATCCGTTGAAAGGTTAAAAGATCATTGAACTTTTGTTACAAGCTTTTATTTAGCTTTTTCAATTCATCAACTTTAACAAAATTATAGACTATTCTTGACTATTAAAATTAGGTACTTACTTAAAAAAATGTGTTTAGCTACATATTCTCTTGAACGTCCGCGGCATAGTTCAACTAAGCGCAGTTGCGCAGATCCAAAGTCATGTCACGCGGATATTCACGATTAAGGAATATGGCGTCGGAACGAAAAATTTTAGCAAATAAAATTGATTAAATAATGTAAAGAGGTGGATATAATATGATATTTGTGTCTTACGGGTGATATGTAATACCATAATATTTTTTGTTGTGTTTAATTTGGTAGTTCGTACAACTTTTTAGTGCACAATTAGGCATTTTGTCGTGTTTGACCGCTCACGGAGGCAGCCAACCACAGTCAATTTCACTACGCGCTTTTTGTAGTCAGATTGACACCAAAAAGGTTAAGTCCATTTATCGCGCGTTAGCCGTGTCCTTACTTTATACGTCAATGTATCCCTGTCTTTTTTTATCTACTTATATCTGATGAATGGACGATTGGTTTCAATATTTATAAATATGTATTTTAATGGTCCATAATTTGAGCATTTACCTTGAGTTTTATATTTGGCAAGTTGAGCATAGACTTGTTTGATGCGTTCGATGTTAATCTGCGAGGTCTTGGAGTGGTCGACGATGGGCAGAGGGTAGTCGCGTCCGATGATGCACCGAGCTGACTGCTGCACCGACTCCGGGGCCACCCAAGGCTCGTGGATGTACCGCGTAGGCATGTTCTTTAGTGCTGGGATGTATTTCCTAATGAAAATATGATTTAAATAAAAATATAGTTGTATAGCTTTTGTGACTGGACGGCTGGACCAAGTTTAATCTACCCCCAAATAGTAATGCTTGCACTACCAGCAAAAATCAACGAGATGAAAGCAAATCTGGCGCTGAAAATTCGACACAGGCAGCATAATATCTTAGTCTTCAGATGTGGTGATACTACTGCAATCTTTTTTGGATACATTTATGGTCTAACCAGGGGGGCTAGCATAACGAGCACGAGATAGATTTTCTCGACATTTTGTCATATTATTGTATGGGAAAACATGACAAACCTATCTCGCCCTCGCTATGTTAGCACAAAAGTTAGACGGCAGTAACGGAACTATTCTAACTACTCGTTCGCAACATAAGTTGCATAAGAAAATTCTACTTCGGCAAGATGAATGTAAAGCATGAACTTCCTGGTTAGTACGTCTCAATGTCTTTGATAGATCGTAATAGTTCCTGGCGCAATCTATTCAAGTGTCGGTATGGCTGACGTATTTTCTTTCTACGTCATATGATAAACGTCACCCGTCAGTCAAATGCCACCGTTAGGTATTTTTAGTAGGAATGATCTAAAATATTTAACTGAAGATAAGAATAAGCGAATGGACTATTGGAACTATTGGTTGTGACGTGTGTATTTCGGTCAAAGATCGAAGTTATTAGTAACTACATTAATCTCCACAGACTGCAAGATACCGAACGAGACACCTAGTGTCCGCCATTTTGTCAATATAATGACGTCACAGAGATGATTCGCATTACATTATGACCAAAAGTAAAGTAACTCATACATATCGTTTGTTTACACATAGGTACTTTTAACGTGTGACGTAATTTATAGAATCTTATTTATACATGAACAAAGAGGCAACATAAATTTAGGTATTATGATAACAATACGGATTCAAGTGATATCGAATGTAATACACTTATATGACGTATTAAGCTTCGATTTCCTAAGAAAGCGGTGTGGAATAATGCGGCCGTAATATTATGGCCGTAACACGATTAGTACGTAATACGTTATGTCGATCACCGCTCTTTAGGTAACCACTACATTTACTTTGCATGGGCAACGTTCTAGTGACGTCATTTAACCGTTATCTTTACGGCCGCTTTATTCCACACCGCTTTCCTAGGAAACCGAAGCTTAAATGACACTGCAGATATAGAAAATTATGCTGATTTTTATATCTACTGTACGTAAGCGTCATGTCCTCTTAACCGAATTTTAAAGTCATGAGTAATGTAAAAGATATCATTGATACATCTTATCATTGTCTCCGTTACCTACCTACACTTAAGAGATAAGAGTGAATCTTATAATGTCAGCGTTTATAACTATCACGCACCATTCTGTAGGTACTGCTAAAAACATCAAATAATACTTGTTTGTTCCGGGGATCGAACCTGGGACCTCGCGGTGGTCAATCGTATACGACTTCTTACCAACCATAAGATAGCCCTCAACAATTTCCGAAAAAAATAATAGTTAAATAAAAGTGACCTTCTGCATGCCTTTATCACAAAGATATAAAAAATTATCATAATAATAATGCAGCTTTTGTCTTTATTTTTAAACTAAAAAAAAAGACATACCTTATAAAATCTCCATTAGGGTCAGTTTTCCTGCCGAACCGTACGGGACAGTAGCAGTGGAAGAACTGCTGGAAGAATGAGGAGCAGGATAGCCACATCCACATGCCGGCGTTGACGGACCAGTCCGCGTCCAGCAACAGCTCATCGAACACCTGAGATGGGGAGCCTCCTTTATTAGCACTACCCCATAAAACATTCACTCTCCCGTTTGTAGTTACGCCACAAACTAATACAGCAGTGGACGATAAATGGCTGAAACGATGATATGAGATCAATCCGAATGAATATCAAATGAAAAAGATAATTAGACAACGACTCTGGTTTCTGAATACTATTATACGGGGTGGATGCGACATAGCGACATTTATTGAAACCACAGCTTCTATACATGGTAAGTATCAATTGCCACCGGATAAAAATTCTCTGGCGAAAAAAAAAATCACGTTCTCCGAACAATTTGAACAAACAAACAAATTTGTGGATTTTTTTTTTCGCCAGTGAATTTTTTATCCGGTGGAAATGCATACTGGCCATGTATAGAAGCTGTGGTTTCAATAAATGTCGCTATGTCGCATCTACCCTGTATAGTAAGTCAGTGCAGAACTAGCAAATCTTCATATTGATTTTTTTAATATTATAATAAGTTTAATCGACTTGCACAGATTTTTGATCTAGACGCTTTGTCTAATCTCTAATTGATTTTTATATTTTTTATAGCATTTACGCTGCTTAGCAATCTTATACTCAGAAATCGAATTCTAATTACCAAAAACATTTGACGCGTGCGGCAGTTAAGTAGTGATGCATTATTGATCAATCGAAGTCACGTACGACAAGCCATCTTTCTAAAATGTCTTGTTAGTAAAGTTCATTTGACTTGCGCTTTGGCGCGTGGAAGCAATTTCTTTTTAAATAAAGCGACTGGACCTAGATATCCTCGATTATATTTGAAACGAGGGTCTTTTAATACAAAACCACCTTTATAATTCATAGCAAAATACAAGATAACGGTCCTTGCATGAAGTCTGTACCTATTTCTAATCTGTAATCTGCTGCATAACAGTAGTGTTTTCATAACATAAGCGTTTACAGTTTGTTGGCAAAATAATAATGAATCACCACGGCAGTATTAGCTACCACAAGGAGGCTTAGTTGTCATGAACAAAAAGAAGAAGAAGAAGAATTAATAAGGCAAAATTTCGTAGTCTTTTGGTATAGCAACATTAGCAACACTTACATTTTTATATAAATACGTATGGGTCGTAGTTCCCATTTATTATCAGGTGGACTGCGTGCTCGGATGCTATATGCGTCGTTTAAAAAATAAACTGTAATATTTAATTGACTTGTGAGCACAACCACTGCTTCTCACAACTAAAAAAAGAATCAAATAATTTAACTACATACCTTGATCACCGTTGCTTTCCCTTTTAATCGAAAGGGATAACAACAGCAATCGATGTAATATATATTTAATAAGAATAATTTTCTTATCATGTCTTGTTTTCTGCGACAACAAAAACTAACCAAACATTACAATGGTATCAGTCAATAAATAAGCACAAATCAAATAATTTGATTGGTTGTAAAAATGTTTATGTTAAATGTTAGGTCAGATGTCGCAGGAAACTTCACGGCTGAAGTTGAGTGCTCAAAAACCAAATTTTAGCTAACTTGGATTGACAAAATCCATGCAAAAAAAGCTTTTATGAAAAATCTCGTCTAAGTTCAATTATTTTGAAAGAAAATACGGAAAATCAAGCTGAAGAAGTATGTACTGACAAGTAAAGTAGTAGAAACTATGTCATAAAGAGATTGGGTAAGCGTACATCCATGCTACAACATCAATAGTTATTAAAAACTGATACTTGCCTTCATTCCCTCCTCCCACGATATCCAGAGGTCGCCCCTCGTGAGGAAGCAAGCTACTGCGTGCCGAGCCAAGTGGTGGATCCAGCCCTCTTCTCTTAGTTGAATCATTACTGCGTCTATCCAAGGAAAGCCTGTTTGACCCTGTAATATTTAAATATGACTAAGTAATACTTGTTTATGTAATAGACCAAGGGTAGTAGTTCATTCGAAGCGGCCAGCCCCGCGTGTATCTTATTATATTGGTAGAAGGCCCAGTTTCACCTGTTTATAATTAATTTTCTATACAAATTTGACATTTAATTACTCAAATAAGTTGCGAATAGTATATATACTAAGGAATAGGCTACCAGGGACTATCGAGACATTAAAATAAGACTATAACGTAGTTATTATCATAGTAAAGTATTTTTTTGTCATTTGACGTTTCTTTATCGATAACTACATCATAGATAAATCTAAACGTCAAGCAAGACAGTTTCGTTGTTCAGATACGCGGCTAGCAACTGCTCATTTGCTCTCATGTGATTGCGACTGAAGGATTTGCTGATCACGAAGTTTTCAAGCGATCCCTCTGGTTACCGAACTAAATTAAATTGTTTCATAAAACTTTTGATATGTTAGACGGTGTTAACTAGCCAAATAATGTTAAATATAGTTCCATAATTAGCGGCTCATCAATACATTCAAATCAGTAATACACTTACACTTGTTTGATGATAACCTTGGACTGTAATTGCCATTTATCATCATGTGGGCTGTAAGATGGCATCTCAAAGACCCTTATTATTATCAAGGATCAAGAAGTCAAGAAGTTTCAAACAAATAACTTACAGTAGCCCATTTCGCCAGGGCATCTTGATTCCTCTCCCACGGTATTTGCACACATATGGGGTTTCCTTCCATGCGATCGAAGTTAGGATTCCTCGTCGCGGCACAGTAGAAGAATTCGCGCCATAGAATCTGTCCGTGCAAAGATAGGGGCGGTCTCACTCGCTTCACCCTTTTGTATAGTTCCGTTAACTGATAATAAAATAATCTCGTCGACAAACAACCGAACCTGAAACGATATGACGTCGTGTCTTGAATGACGTACTGTGATATCATATAGAAACACACTGCTACCGACCAACCTATACATTTTCAGTACAATATGGTCTAGCGTTGTAAAGGGACCCATGCAATGCGAGAAAACCTTGTACTGGAAATGGAATGGTTGATCGGTAGCCATCTGTACTTATCAAATTCTCTCTTGGTTACCTTAAGTACGGCGATAAGCCTGTCTGGCTGGCGAGTAGCGACTGCGGAGTCATCTTAGGTCTTCCGAAGGACGCTACCCATGCTTTCCTCTCGAGGTGTCTCTCTAGCCTGGCGAGTGCTTCACTCTCTCCTCCGATCCAAACGGGAGGTTTTAATCCCTCCGTTTCGAATCCTGAGCATAATAATAGGTACGTTTCAGAATCTAAACTTACCATTTAATAAACATGAATGACATAATGCTAGGTACTAATCAAGACGCGGTAACAGTTCATATTTATATTTAATTTTATAATGATTCATCGTTAATCTATATAATTGACGATTGTGTGAAAGAACTATTTACCTGAGGTGCTACACCTTCGAACGAGATAAACAAACAATGCTATTCACAGTAGGTTGTAGGTATGATATTTCAAAATAAACTGTAATCACTGATACTTGGAACTATTTCTATATCTGTATTCAATGTAACAGTTTTATAGTTACCTGCAATGGGGTTCCACAGTTAGTCATTACAACATATTTGGACTGGAGTATGAACGGATTCTTCATACAATTAATTATGATCAAAGATTTTTATACAGTGAAATCTCTATAACTCGAATGTCAAGGGAAATGCAAAAATTTGAGTTAACGAGTTTTTGACTTAACAAGAACTTCGAGATACATATTATGACTTAACTGCTGAAATTTCGACTTACAGAGGCGCGATTTCTAAGTGTATATTTCGATTTGTAGAGTCGAATTTGAATAATAATTCATTGCACGTGTACAAGACAAAAACAATAGATTAGAAGTCCCGAACCCGAAAATTCATTTTGGATTTTATTGTTATTTCGGGGATATCCAAGTAAGACGTCATTATATTTTACTAACTACGACTTACGGAGTCTCCTTTTTGAAATTCGAGTTATAGAGCATAAATATGTATCGTCAATACTTCGTGGGAAATAAGATTTTGTTCGAGTTACAAAGTCTAAATAATTCGAGATACCGCGTATTTAGGTGTTCAGCGGAAGGGAATGGCAATTTTTTTCGACTTACTGAGGATTTCGACTTAACGAGGTTCGAGTTGTAGAGATTCCACTGTATTATGTATGAAATCCAAGTAATTG
Source organism: Hypena proboscidalis (assembly GCA_905147285.1). Taxonomy (NCBI): domain Eukaryota; kingdom Metazoa; phylum Arthropoda; class Insecta; order Lepidoptera; family Erebidae; genus Hypena; species Hypena proboscidalis. The sequence goes on along the minus strand of LR990128.1, from coordinate 12,344,243 downwards.
CATTTTACAATTCGCGTCCCCTATTTGTTTTGAACTAACAAAGTTAACTTAGTCTTTATAGCTTTTAAAGTTGATTACATATTCTACCACATCATTTTTAGCCAATTGATTTAAACCCTGAATACGGTTAATTGACCACTACAGGGGTCTATGTGCAGGTTTGTTTTTAGAATTTACTTGGGGCTACATTTATAGGATAACAAAAAATCCTTATACTACAATTCCGATTCTACTAAGCTAGGCTCCAGCGACTAAACATTAAAAAGAAAGTTACTTAGCACGATTCGACATAAAATTTGTTTGAGTTAAAAATGAAAATTTAGTCTCACTATATCCACTGCTTAATTCGATTCAGCATAAAATGCACACATACACTGCACTTAAAGCTTCACTAACCTAGTTCTTCTAGGGTAGGTACACCAAACTGATCGTCATGATCATCGGTTACAGGGGTAGTGGCCCCATTCAGGGTCTGCTCTGAGATGGGGGCTTCGGCCGGCGGCGGCGGAGGCATGCTGGCGATCAACGCCTGGAATTGGTGGTACGTCAGCGGAGCTTTGCCACCGTTACGTTCTATTATTCTGCAATAACAACTCTGGGTTAAGAATTTTGTGTAGCGTGCATTACTCGATGCACTTTTACGGACACATAATGTAGTATAGGTGTATAGAAAAAAAGTTACTGACTAATTTTGGATACAGAAATAAAAAAAAATGCTGGCTTATTTTGGCCAGTGTATGAATCAGTTTCCTTAACACGGCTTGCCATTTTTGACATTTCGTTTCGACTATAAAGTAGTTATCAAAATGTAAACTTTTTTTCTTGTCCACAGACGTTTGTTTCTATACTATGTCGTATAACTACATCGAATCGTAATGTCAAAAATGTGGCAAGCTGTGCTAAGCTATGTGTATGCAGATGATATCGAAGTTTCTTAGAGTCGATTGAACAAAGGATTGTCTTGAAAAGTATGTAAGTTAAATAGATAAGCCGATGTGAGGAGTTCTATAGACCACGATTGCTAACAAGATTAACGTTTTTTATCAGGTTTCTGCTAATTCTTCTAAAAGGTTCTATGTTCGACTGCCTGTTGATGTTCTGTTAAAAGGCCAATTGCAATATATTTTAACAAATGTAAAAAGAAAAGAGCAGAAATACACTTAATAAACATAACTCAAAAGGGAACTATTCAGATATTATTCATTCTATTAAATTCTTCTCTCTATCATATCGATTTAACATAATGGTTAGTAATATCGCCCCTATTTACAATTTTCTCTACTGATATGTAACATATCATTGTCCTTAATGTAGGCCTCCATCTTGCTCAGTATTAAGCGCGAATGGCAACTTTTGACTTTCCATTTGTTAAAATGTCAAAAATTTACGAGAATTTAGCCTTCTATACAAATTGTGAGAAGCCTTCCCAGAAGTATTGCTTTCGACGGGTGTAATTCTTTTAGTATTGTTTTAGGGTCAAGCGTTTCAAATGCTTTAGAGTTTGTTTTGATGTATGCATTGATAACATGGATCAACAGAAGCTAACCAATGTGCGAAGCTAAGCACTACAGTGACCGTTAATAGAAACTTTAAATTATAAATTAGTATAATATTAGGTATTGATAGTAATAACTTACTGGTCTAGTTTGTAGAGAGTGTGAGACACTCGCGATGTGACAGATATGCCTACTTCGCGACATTTTGACATAATGTTGTGGTCCCGCACTCGGCCATACGGCTCTGGGTCCTCCTCGAAGGTCAAAGCGGTTGTGCCCCATTCTCGAAACAGCTTCGGTAGTGCGTCCGCCGGTTGGCCACGAACCACGAACAGTCGGGAATTTAGTTTTCTTAAATTACGGTCTAGGTCTTCCAAACATTGCAGTAGAAACCTAAAGATATCAAGACATTTAATATGCTCTTGTATGAAAGTCAAGTTATATGAAATGAGAATGATGATATGGCGCTGGTATTTACCTCCACTTGTTGATGCCAACATTGGAAGAGCTGGCAAACCAGGGGTCGATGATGAACACACAGCGGAATGTTGCAGCATTTTTCAGTCCTTCTCTTAGCGCGGGGTTGTCGTGGAGGCGTAGGCCTTTCCTGAACCAGTGCACGGTGTGCTTGACTTCAGGGCGGCTGACGTCGGGCTCGGTGAGCAGTGTGGGCGCACCATTCACGTCGGCTAGCGGATCTGACGACAGCTGCGGATCTGACGCCAGTTGCGTCTCAGCGGCCTTAGACATGCTTACGTATTTACCGACATCGTACCTGCTATAACACACCTATTTTTGATATCCGTTTTATCGAATACACAAAACAGAACAAATTAGTTATACATTTTAAAACACTTATAATTAACCATAGACCGCATGCGTTTTTCCTTGGGTATTGAAGATACTTATACTGGCGACCTGGGAAAATAAAATTAGTAAGTGGTATTGAAGATACTTATACTGGCGACCTGGGAAAATATAATTAGTAAGTGGTATTGAAGATACTTAATACTGGCAACCTGGGAAAATATAATAAGTAAGTTTATGGAGGCTAGTCTTATAGCTCTGGCCTTGCAAAAATTATAGAGTTCACTACATTACAAATATGATAAGCCATGAATAATTATATAATTAATTTACGTTAGCAAAATATATTATAATAATATGCACACCGTTGTTTAATTAAAAGTAGTTGAACAAATAGCCAATTTTTATAATGTAATCGGTTACGTAATTTAATACTGACATAATTATCTACACCTTACGTAATACCTTGTTTTGTTCATTATCTGCTGACGGATGCACTATTTGTAAAACTCTTGTGAACTGTCTATAAACGGAATTACCTACATTGTTTACTATTTAACTAAAATATTAGGTAAAAGTGACTTTAACAAGGCAATTAACGAAGTTTTAGTAGAATTGCTTAAATTAACTTTGTTTCTATAACTGAACTTCTCAATTATTAGAGGAAAGAATGTAAGACAGGCAGCAGCGCTCGTGTTAGTCACGCAACGCAAACCGCATGGGCTTACACGTGAATCTAAATCGAGCTTAGGCACAGTTCCGAGATATTACAACCAATTTAAGTTTCCTTCGCTTTGGAGTTGGTAGTACATAATAATATATTTTGTTTGTTTGCTTTTATAACTATGAATAAATTATTAATATGATTGTATGATATATAGTGTTATTTTTATATATAATTATTTTTGCTTCTTTCAATATGTACAGTTTAAGTTATTGTATAAATAATATTTTGATTAACAAAAATAAATAATTAATACTATGAATAAATTAATGAATTAGATAGGTATATTCATTATGAACATAGTTAATGTTACAGAGTCGTCATTTGAGGCAGCAAAACAAAACGAATATTCAGGTTGTAAAATAGCTGCAACGGTATTTATTTATGGTTATTAAGAATATAGTCTATGCTTTTGCTGTAACTATAGTTTTACATTCACATTAATTTGGCAAATCTAATACTAAAGTTGGTGCAAAACCAACTTTAGTATTGTCACAATGTACCTATACGTATTTTAAGCTATGGTATTGTCGATGTGTTGTTATTATTTTTATCTTTGTCTGCACGTGTGGTAGTGGAGGCCGCGCCGCTCTCCATTGCACTGTGTTGTGGGTTCGATCCCCTCAAGGGACAAATCTCTATGTGATTCACAAAGGTTTGTTCTGAGACGGGGTGTGTCTGTGTCAGTAAATGTGTGTATTTGGCCTTGTCATTGGGACCATTGGATAGTGTAATTGCTTTTTTAGTTCTATCTAACGAAAAAAAAAATATAATTATATTTATGTTCCCGAACTTTCAGATTAAAAGTGCAAAGTACACAGGTTAGAAAGAGGTTTTCCAGAAACATTGTAATTTTTTTGGGTTCGTATATTATACAAAATAATAAATAGGTATATTTATTATAGTTCGAATGAATTTGACGTAATAGTCTAGTCACCCACGTATAGCATGCATTTTATAGATAACACGACGCGATGTGACGTCATTACGTGTTACATAATACTCTACATTTAAATGCACTAAACAATATAATACCGATATACAACATTTATCATTGACGAAGGTTTCACGAAACCTTGAAAACCAAACTCGGCTCTTATGACAAGTTTAAGGTAATTAGTTATGACATTGACTATTGTTATTTTGTTTTGGTTGGAACAGATCCATGTGAACAAACAATTAAGTTATAAACAGGAGTCGTAAAGAAACCTGGCATTAGAATACCTAATTGCTTATTGAATCAAAATTGAAATACATTACTTTAACTGATTATTGATTATTTTTATAGTATTTAACTATGCTTGGCAAATTATACTAAGAAAAAAAAAATATGGGACCGGCAGGATTTGAACCTGCGACCTTCTGCACACCGGGCAGCCGTTTTAACCAACAAGCTACTCGCCTCTTGCCTGTATGTTACGTCATGTCACAACGTCACGTTTATCCATTTGTTCCTATCTTAAGTTGGATAAAAACCAACATGGCGAAGTTACATTCAGCGCAAATGCAGGTTCAAATCCTGCCGGTCCCATCATTTTTCAACTGTTTCTTAGTACATTAGTTAGAACATTTGGTTCGTTTACCTTGTCTGTTTTGATTGACAACGGAAACCTTGGAATACCTACTTAGAAACATTTTCCGAGGTAGTGTAAAATTACATCATCCTTATCAACTGCTTTTTTTTTCATGCAAATTTTATACGGGAGCAATGGTAAAATATGGGTAGCAATAAAAGCTCCGACAAAAAAAGAAGAAATCCTTACTCAAAATATTTAATCTACGGACTAAAATACTATGTTTCCGACTACTTTTGTCCGACTAAAAATGGCGAAACGACCGAATGAGATACTGAAATCTTCGAAAAATAGACATGACTGTTTATATGCTTTAATACTTTTCTACCAGCATAAATTACGTTCTACTGAAAACTATGCTTTGTAATTTTTATCTTTACTTGCTAACAATGAATTCATAAATTAAGTACCTTTCGTATTTCATAGACTGTGGTGCTATTTTAACTGTAACATTATACTGAAAATATTATTTCGAGTGGTTATACAGAAACTTATAAAAAAAAATTAAAAATCTACTTGTACAATAACTTTTACTAGCATCATATATCATGAATTTTACTTACCACGGGTATGCAGTCAAATATGGTTAACATGCATTTACAGGTAAGAACTTCTATAATAATTATAATAATATTCACTCATTTAATCCATTTTCTCATTTTTTATATGTTTAAATATAAATTATAAAAGTAAAGTACATTTAAAAATATAAAAGTATAAAATTCTACATTTTTAAATATAAGTACTAAAAAATATTTAAAAATATAAAAAATAGTACCCCACCGGTATCGGATACAGGGACCAAACTACCGATGGTTAGGGCTCCAGAGAGAGGAACCTCCTCACAATGCGTGCCGTGTCCAGTAGTACCGCCTTCTGCATCAGACCCTTGATCCAGCCACCCAACGCGAGTCTCTTTAGATGTTTGTCGAGACTCTTTGCTATCAATCCGTTTACGGATACGACTATCGGTACAATAATAGCCGAGTCCACCTCCCACATGTCGACAATCTCATGAGCCAAGTCCAAATATTTTATTTGTTTGTCCTTTTCGGCCTTCACGAGATTCTCGTCATGCGGGATGGTGATATCGACAATTATTGCAAGGCGTTCAGATCGGTCCACCACCACAATATCAGGTCTATTAGCTATAATAGTTCTGTCTGTGATGATGGATCGATCCCAGTATAAAATGACATGGCCATTTTCAAGAACCGGCTCAGGTACATACCTGTAGTACGGCACCTCAGTATCTACAAGTCTGTATTTCAGGGCAAGTTGTTGATGGATTTTAATTTAATTTTAATTTTAATTATTATTTCTTTGTATAATAATATTATTATTATACAAAGTAATTGCGGCACTTCGCCGGCCGCTACCGCGGCACGCTCGCTTGGCTCACGCGCTGTTGAGGTCACAATTCTAACCTAACCTAAACCACTTTTATTATTAATTTAGGATTAAAATTAATGAGACATCATTTTTGTTCCAGGCAAGTTCAAGCGTGACTTGACATCAGACTTTTCATATTTTTACAATCTAACACCCATATTAAAATTAAAATTTGAACGAACTTATTTTTGGAAAATATTTAAAAAAAAAAAAAGTATATTTGACATAATAAAATTTGAGCAAGTAAAGAGTTGCCAAATTAATATTTGACCAAGTGATTAAAATGCGAAATATAAATTTGGTAAAGATTCTTTTGGGAAATGAAACTAGTGCGATAAGCTTTTTGGGAAGTAAAATTTCCCTTAATGAGAGTTAAAAAATAAATGTAATAACCAACAATAGAAATTTAAACAGTTCATGCAAATTGTAAAAATATGATTAATTTGTCAAAACCTCTGTTGTCGCTAACTAGGTAATTTTTTCGGAGATTCAGTATTCTATCCGCAAGTTTAGTTTTTTTATTCGAAGATCCATTTTTCTTTAGGAGTAAATGTAATTTGAACATGCTCTTATTTGTTGTTAAATTGTATTTTTTTTTTTCGTTTATGTTTTGAGTTTTTTGTCTGTAATTCATTATAACGCTGGTTAATTAGAATAAAAGTCGGCCACAGATCGCTGGAGATTAATTTGTTTTTCGGAACCATTATTATTGCCCGTAAAATATACTATGTACCTATATCACATATTTGGTACAACAATGGCGACACTAATTTAGTTTCCCCTGAGGTATTTAATAAGTTCTTCAGCCCTGTTAGTCATATAAAATGTCAATAGTGACAGGCCGTGCTATGGGGGCAGGGTTAACAGCGACAAAAATAGTCCGACGAAGTGACTGAGTGAAGTGCATGAAATAGTAAAACCCTTCTTAGCATGGGCCCTGGAAGACCTTTGAAAATTCAAAATGTCGTCACTTTTGGACTAATTCTTCGCCCGGAAAAGTTGACGACATTAGGTACTTATACCATATACTACAGTCTAAACAAACTTTTCCTTCTTGTGATATAAATAAATGAGAATTTCACCGGTTCCTTTCACTAGGTGCTTACACATATTATAGAAGTAGATACAAAATAATTTTAGATTTTATGTTCAAATTAACGCGAGTGAGAGTAAAAGTATCTTAATAATAAAGAAACAAATCCAAAGTTTTGGTTTCAACACGAAAAGTTCTCAAAGGTTTCTCAATCGCGACAGTTGCGACAGGAAGAACTTGTAAGAATTCTGAAACAATAACAGAATTCTTACAAGTTCTTCCTGTCGCAACTTCAAAACTGAAACATTTGGTTATCACCTAATTTGATACTTGTGAAAGTGTTTGTTTACATTGTTGGGTAAGACATGTGGATCAACAGAATGGTTAGTTTGAACGTAGTTTGTTTGAAAACAAATATAGGTCGAAAATATTTGTTAAAAAAAATCTATTGTTTTTGATTTTACCGTAGTACTTATTGCAATAGTCAATTTTGTAGTTGTCAGTGTACCTATGTAGTACATGTTAAATTTCACCTATAACTTGTTGATGTCATTTTCCAAAACCTCTGCATAATTTATTTATGCCTAGTAGCAATTTTTTTATCAGATTGGTATAAAATACTCAATATTTTATATTTAAATACGGTATAGTAACTACCGAAGACGATATTAATTCGATTGTAATCGCACGGGTCAGTAAAGCAGGTCATAATACATGTTATTTTTACGAAATTACGAATTATTGTTTTCAATACAGAAATAGACAATCACTAACCAAAACGTGATATAGCAATGGTGCCAATGCTATTCAAACTATTCAATATTTCCTGTAGCTATTTGAACCATTCTGTGACATAAGTAGACAAAACAAAAAACTAATAACTGCAAATTTTTAACTTTAGTTATTATTATTATTGAGACGCCTGACACTGACGCCTGACAATGACACCTCCGGATGGTTTATTGCTCTGAAGCTGTAACGCAGCGGTCGACGGAGACACGTGTTACGTAGCGAGTTTTAAGACTATCGAAGTCTGACCCACAGAGTACTGCGTGTCCAACCATTGCAAGACTGTCAACAAACAGCTTTAATGCTATACCTATCTAAGTAATACTGTATTTTACATCATTTTCTTTGATTATTGTTAATGTCCAACTATGCATTATGAGTCCGTTCGAATGTTTATGCCGGATTTATTCCGATGGTTTACATTGATCTAGTAGCTGGAATACAATACTCTAGTACCACGGCATTTCAGCGGTAGATCGGTGTTGAGTATTTTTTTAATAAATCGAATACCGTTCGGGTAATGAAACGGTATTCGTTTCATTACCCGCACTTTGGATGGAGCAACCTTCACCCATGTTATGTCAAAGAAGGATCCCAGTGTGATATTTGACCATAAACTGACCGTTCTATAATCATTATATGCGCTCTTGCTAATGAATCTTTTAGAAGGCTGGGTTTTGTGCTTCGAAATGCTACAACTTCAAAAATCCACTAGTAATAAAGCTACTATTCAACATATTTGTACAATGCAAGCTTAAAACTGGCGTATAGCATCCACACGAAAGCATAATACACTTCGATTAGAAAAAGTTTTAAAGCCGTTCTTGAGATATTTGTATAAGCGCATACACGGGTAATATCCTTATCTTTACCCCATGAATTTTTGCTTGGCTGTCTTGGGTACAATTCTCTCCAGGTAAGGCGCACATTCGACCAATTGACAGCAATTTGCAAGATCCTTCGCGGAGCAATAGATGCGCCGGAAGTGGCCGGAACTACACTCTAAAAAATCGAGGCCAACTAAGAGAGATTTTCTCTTAGTTGACGTTAAATTGAATAAAACAACCATGATATTACGAAACTCAACGATAGCTGATTAATTAAAGCAACAAGTTCATTTTGATTGAACGAACAATGTACCTATGTTCATTAATTCTAACAAGTATATACGTAGTTTGTATCATTATTCACTTCTTTGTTTAACTTAATCATTTTTATTTAGTTAACATAAACAAATAAGTCAGTTGAATCAATTTAGAATAAAGTAATAAAAGCAATCAAAATCAAATGATAGTTTCGATCATTTTTATTTATAAAATTAACAATTTATCTTGTTAGATTTAACTAAGATCTGATAATAACGTCAACTAAAATTTAATGTTACATTCTACTATAACTAAAACGTTGAATCGACTTTCATATTAGTTGAATTAATCATTCGATTGATCGTTTTGATCAAGAGATCGACCCCTCCCTATGCCTCCCTCTACCCGCCCGCATCTATCTTTGGTGGAAGGTGACTGAGCGATGCAAGCAAAGCAAGTCTAAACCAGTTTATTTCGTGCCTTGGAGTGGCCTGCTGTGCTTCTTTTCTCTGCTTAAAGTTAGAATCTTGGTGGTTATTTTAGTATCAAGTAATTTAATTCAGTGCGTTAGATGTTGTAGAGGATTAGGTATATATTAAACGTTGATGATAAGTACAAGTGCAGTTATCCTGTGTGATGCCGTCTTTTGACTACTGGAAATGGAAGAAGTTAGCAAACTGCTCAAGACATGGGATTTAGAGGCTCTAATACCAGTATTCACCCGTAAGTATCTCAGTCGCAAGTTTATTTTTATGGTGCTTATTGAAAATGTAATAGGTACCTACCTGAACCCAAGGGTTTAGGTAGGTATTTGGGTTTAGGGGTTTAGGAAGGTTTTGGTTTTATTTTATAGCCGTTTCGTAAAATAAAAGTAGCGTAAGTTACCCCTTATAATATCGGCTATCAGCCAGTAAAAGTCCCGTTAAAATCGACCAAGCCGTTTCAGAGATTTCTTGGAACAAACAGATAGACAAAAATTTTATAAATAGATTTTTTGGATGTAGGTACCGTATATACTTTTATATGCATTTAGTGAAAAGCTGACCCTTCAAATTTGTTTATGTAGTAAATAGATTCCAATAAAATTTGTTGCTGACATCTCTTTTTTTTTCAGCATCGAATGAAGATACATCAAATTTAGCCGGATTTTTATCTATACCGTTTTTATTTAACACGGCAGCAGATAAACAAAAGAAGAAACGCGGTTCAGATGCAGGTCAAAGCTGGAAACCAAGTAAAGTTGAAGCACGGGAAGGCTTTATAAAGCACGTAAAATCTAGTGCAGAAATCCGTCAAGCAATAGAACTCCGCCTTTCAACCCTTCTGCAAAAAGGAGCGCCATCCCAACCTTATATTATTGTAGTGAGTGAGTCGCTGGACAAAATAAATACTTTTCTAATAGTTGCGAATAAATCAGTCATCTATGAGAGAATGTCTGTTATACACGCAGTTGATACGTGTTATAAAATAATATGGGCCCTAAATGCAGAGTATGGTATCGACACATACCCTGTGTGGTACTTCATACAAAAAGCGTTTTAAAAAATGTCATCCGCATTTGATAAAGGATCAACTGCTGCTGAGTCTCTCCTTACGGATTGCAATATTTAAATACCTATTGTATTTTTCTTTTTTAATAAACGTTGCCAAAACTGTTAATGACTGATAATAATTAGTAACTTTTGTTTATGACATTTTTTATGTAAGCTGTGTAAAATTGTTTTCTCTGTTAAATATTGTTATTAAAAAAGTTAGAACGCCGATTCCCTGTAATATAAATGTTTTAAGCAATGGCAAAAACTATGTTACCCTGCGCTGTACTATCTAAGTAGTCGATGAATATAATATTATATAACTATTTTTAATTATATTTTTGTTTCATTTTGACCAAATTTATGTAGGTACCTAACATGTCACCAACTTACAAAAATTTTGTTAGACAAAATAGTTACCAATAGATACAGTTTGAATATACTTGTATTAATACACTAATACACTCAACTCAGATAACATTCTGGGTACGGTCTTGAGATGCTATCTTTCTTTTTCTTTCTTCTTTTCTAGAAGAAGAAGAAAGACGCTATCTTAATTAATTGGGTTAGGACTTCAAATGCATATTTAGGAGCAATTTCGGTATTAAGTGCGATTTTTAAATACAACCCTTTTCAAAGCATTTAAAAAACCGGAGGTAAGGGTTGTATTTATAAATCTCAATTAATACTGAAAGTGTTCTTAAATACGCATTTGAAGTGCTGACCCAATTAATAGATCGGTGTTAGTTAATGAGACAAAGTATCTCAGTACATTCGATTAAGAGTAACTTTGTAGGTATAATAATGTTTCATATTTAAAATAACCATGGTTTTAGTAGAGTCTACGAACTTTAATTAGTTATAATGACCACGTTCTTAGTTGAGTCTACGTAGATAAATTAGTTATAATGACCACGTTCTTAGTTGAGTCTACATAGATTAATAGTTACAATGATCAAGTTCTTAGTTGAGTCTACGAAGATGAATTAGTTATAATGATCAAGTTCTTAGTTGAGTCTACGAATATGAATTAGTTATAATGATGAAGTTCTTAGTCAAATTTATTAATGAGAATTAGTTAGAGTAGTCATTTTCATATTTATATTAACCAAGACCATAGATGAATATATTATGTAGATATCGTCATATTAGTCATTTTCTTGTTGACTTTGATTAAGGTTCTAATTGTTCTGTTTAAGCAGCAGATAGTAAGAGCAACAAAATCCACCTTAATTGATTCATATAACGTCTTGTTAGGCTCAAATGGAATCAAGATGCTTGTTTGCAATAATCACAATCTTGTTAGGAGCAACCAATTTTTTTTTAGAGTGTACATAGCGCAGTATGTCGCTTATTTGTGCTGAACAATTATATCCGTGCACGGCGACATATTATGTTTTTTACTCGCAATTCCCTCTTGTAGCGCGATCCATGTCACCTGAGCCCCGAAGTCTTACCGCTTAGAACATAACTACAAAATTAAGACAACTGTTTTTTAAACAATAATTTGACACCTAACTACACAAGAAGCCTACGATTCACGGGTCAATTCGGGATGCAGCTGACTGACACAGGACTAGAGTTAGCAATGTTTTAAAGATACGTTAAAAACATGACAAACATACACACCACGTTTAAAACAATATCGTGGCAGTTGAGGGTTGAGTTAAGATGAAGATGAGAGGAAGAAAGTTGATGGCATCTGAACTGTAAACTGTTGTTAAAAATAAATAATAATAAAAAATACAAAGAACTTTTTAATTTTCAATTTAATCTTTTATTTTTATACCTATGAATTTGTTTCAAAACATGTTTAATATACCTTAAGTAAAATCAATTAAAACAGTAATGAAGCATTGATTAAAAACAAAACATATTTTATTTTTTGCCTGTCTGTGTGTATGTTCGTACGCGCATCACGCTAAATTACTGCATGAATTTGGGGTGCATGAAATAGCCTCCCCGAGTGACGTACACAACGATTCCCTACGTCCGGCGCACCCTGGGCAATTCGCAAATTCTCCAAAGCGAATTGGCTAATCCTTTCACCACGATGGCAAGTTAAAATAAAATTTGACTCAGCCATCGACGCGATGAAGAAGAAGACTGCATGGAATCGGACTTTATTTCACGAACTACATAAAATTAGACCCAGATTCTAGATTAGATCTAATTTTAAGTGTTCGGATTGATGTCAAGGATTTAGACGTAAAAAGATGTACTCGACTTACTGATAAGTGATAACTGATAAGGCACCAAATTGGTGTTGCTCTTTCTTTTTCTTAGTCTATTTTAGTTTAGTACGTAGGTATAGTATTAATTCATAAATAATTAATGAATATTTTTTGAAATTTCTTTGGAATAACTTTTTTGAAATGTATAATTATAGCGATAATTTTAATCTCTAACATTGCATGCTGAATGGCGAAGTATAGTTGTGCTCAATATTTGTGTAAAAACAAATCAATGTAACATCTTTATTTTTACCTATATTGGCAATAAATGATATGATTATGATTATAGTATAATGTTCTTGGACGAATAACACTCGGTTGTTATATGGAGTCAACTTTGGCGAATGTAAGTTTCGTGCCCCCCTAGCAAGGCATACGTGTTTTGTCATTTCGACACCATATTAAATTTCGCATTTGCCAATATAAATGCTTCACTCACTTGTCTCACTCTTGTCTAATGAAGTTTCTACATTGGAAACTACCTACGTCATTTTCGTCAACATGTTTTTCTCTTCTTCTTCAAATCTAATCTAACATACTGAAACCTCCTGTCAAAGTGCTAACACTTTATTGTATTTTTGGGCTGTGAATAGGTTGGAAGACTTGTAAGGTAATTTTTTATCGACGAACCACGCGGGCGTCCATTTGTTTCGTATATTATTACTATTATGATGTCATATGTAGCAAGTGTATGAAGGGCTAAAATACGCGCGATTGAGTATGTGGAATAAAAAGTTTCGCTTTTTAAACTTATTCAAAAACTTGACATTGCAGGGTAAATGCAGTGAAACTAAGTTACAGCTGCCAAATGCAGTTATAACACAGTTTGCATGCTGTTTGTCTGTCTAGAGTACTTACTATTTGTAGATGTTGTAGTTGTTATCGATACAAATAAATAAAAATTTAACTGTTTATTTTTAATGTCAATATTACAATGTTTTTTAAGCTGGAATAGTTCTTCGAACAATACCTAAAAGAAAGATTTTATGTGAATTTTTGAATATCTGTATGTTCATCTACACGTCTCACAACTAACTACTGCACTAAAACTACTGCATGGCAATGGGTGTGGTTTCACATTTGTATAGTTAAAAGTTTTACTTAATATTGGTATATGCTTAATTCTTTTTTTCCATCTTATATGTAGGTTAATGTATTTACATACAAACCAAATCTTGCAAACTGCTAGACTTTATTAGACAAACTTACAACTATAAATTTACAGAATAACAGATGTTTGCAAGAATGTTTGACAACAATCATCTCTATCAGGACAGGACAGTGCCAGTAGTATCACCTAGTGAACTAGTATAAAAAATGAGTTGTGCTTTTCTTTAAGCTCAATATCAAGAAAATTCATAATCTACAGTCTCTTATGTTAGTAGGGGACAGAGAGATCAAAGATGTAACATATTGTTCAACTTCTTGGTGAAATTGTTACCGGGATTTAATGTTCAATTCTAGGACTGTACTATTCTGTCTTGTTCTGAATCACCTAATTTGATAAATAAAATTAAAATTGCCGAAAATTATAATGTAATATTATGATTTTCCAAGTCATTTTATAGATTATATTGGAAAATGATTTTTCTTTAAAGTGTACTATCCACATCATAAAATCTCTATACACAGTATTTTAATATAATTCTTTGTTCATTAAATAATTATTTATAGCTCAAAATCAAAATGATAAGTTAGTAAAGCACTCACCTCCATCAATATCTATGAAAGTCACTAATTTTATTCCAATGTTCTTCACAAAACAAACTTCAGCCAGTCAATTATCCAATATCAACGAAGTTGATAATTCAGCACAACATTCAGTGCAATTTTATTAAAAATATCACTTTTATAACAAAATTTTACTTCAATATTGAAAAGCAATTGTTATGTCTCAAAATCACTAAAATTGGATTCAAATTGTTACGACCACTGTACAGAATTAACAATTCTAAAGGCTAGCGCATTTGCATCAGGACTCTAAACCTTCTAGAACGTTCAGAATATGTTACGTCGTTAAGATCGAGGAGGAGGCAAATCACAAAGTGCCATACAAAACTACTAAATTACGAGAATTATAGAAATGTCAGATTCGTCCACGCCACTTGCAACGTGACCACGACCGCCACAACGTGACCTAAATGTTTATAAGACCTATCTACCTATGTGTGAATGAGTAAATATTATGTATTATAATGCTCAGCGGTCGTAACAGAAATAATCCTTTCAATGAAAGACTGTAAATATTATACCTGATATTTTGTACTAATTCATATAATAAAATTGACTTCTTTAAGTAAAATTTAACATGTATTATTTCAAGCACGACAATTATTTACGTAAAGAAATTTTATAACAACAGAAACAGGCTGTATTTTTTTAATTTTGACAGTATTGACATATTTGACAGATAGAACCGCAATGACGGTCAACAGCCAAGGACGTTTAAAAAAAGGCGGACAGAAAGTGACCTAGAAAATGATTGAAGTACCAAAATGGCGGCGGTGTGTTTATGTGTGCGTGTATAAGGGATTACCACACATGAGAAATATTACCCACATTTTTACAATAATTTAAATAAATATTTTAGAGGTTTTATTCTTATATTTTTTTTTTTTGCTGCTTTTTACCATCAAGCATGATATAGGTATTTGGGTAGTTTCAACTACTACCGTGGCCAAAAACCAAGCAATATAAAACAACTTTATGTTTAAATTTCGAAACAAAGTTGTTTAATATTTTTAGCATTCGATGATGGCCTGCAGGTGGATGTTGTTTGTTTTTATTAAGGACATTCTGATATGTAGAAAATTCGTTGCTCTGGGCACTCCCTGACGCAAGGCAGTGAAGTTGCTTTAGTGCAGCTTCTCAGTTTTTGGAAAATATTTTAAAATTACGACTCCTACGGCGCTTCCTGACTCTTAGATGGTGAAGATGCTTGAGTGATATACAGGGTGTTCCAGTTTAGGATGTGAAGCTCAAATCGGATAGTAGAGTAAGTTATAGCAGTTATCAAAAAAAAAAAACATAATCAAAAATTCTTTATTACATAAACTATCAGAAAGTGCTTGAAAACGTCAACAAAATGAACAAACTAAATAAAATATCTAAGTTAAACTAAACTAATAATCGCGAAGCTTAGATTCACTTACATGCGATTTTTTGGGTATGGGTATTGGTATTGATATTGGATGCATCATTTCTGAAGTTTCTAATTATTTTTATCCAATTATTTTTCCATACATCGTTTGCAGCAGGCAATCTATAAAACATAATTATAACAATAATTTATACTAAATGTAAATACTGCTAAAAAATATTTATCCAAGATAAGATAAAGATATATTTGGATTTTTTACATTAGAAAGAACGCCAGAAGCAATTACACTATCCAATGGTCCCAATGACAAGGCCAAATACACACATTCACTTACACAAGCACACCCAGTCTCAGAACAAATCTATGCAAATCACACAAAGATTTGTCCCATGTGGGGATCGAACTCAGCGTAACCCAAATTCAGCGTAAATGAAAATATTTATTGACTGTCAACACTGAAAGTTTTGATATATTTTTTTACGAAAACAATATAATTGCGGCAATAAGCTGAATATATTACTTGCTTACCTATGAAAAGTGATCCCCTGGTTTATTTTTGTCAAAACACTATGGTTTCGGCAGCTTTTCACTACACAAAACGACATCTTTAATTATTTTACGTGAACATCCGAGCAACAGCACAGTACAAAGCGTAATGGCGGGCGACTGACTTACTATTGTGTCAATGTGTGTGTTCTGTGTGTACGTGTGACTTACTATGGGTGCTTCAGTAAGTGTTTCAAGCGACTCTGTCTGCCTTTTTTATAAGTCTATGTCAACAGCATTACAAATTAAAGATGACACTGACTATATATTAATTATATACCTAGTCTTGCCATAAATATTGTGACATGGAAAATATATGTTTTTCTGTTGTAAATAAAATATATTACTTTTACAATGTGTAAGTTTAATACATACATTTAAAACAATTTAAAAATAAAAAGCTTATTCGAAATGGTCTCCATTGGCTGCAATACAGTCCTTTAAACGTTGAGGCCAGATAACAATAGAAGCACGCACTCTCTCCATGGGAAAATTCTTTACTGCCAATCGAATGGATTGTTTTAGGGACTCCAAATTAGCATGGCGTTTAGAGCAAGCCGTACTCTCTAAAACTGACCATAAATCATAATCCAGCGGATTAAGATCATGAAAAAAAATTGTAAAAGATAAAAATAAAAAACCAAAAACTTGGTTTTTTGAATTCTTCACATAAATTTTGAGGTTATATAAAAATAGTGTAAAAACAAAAGATCTTTTTATTACCAACAACTTTGCCATTCAACTTTTTTCCATAGGACTTTTAGTTTTGCCGGAAATTGAGAAAAACCGTTTTTTACCCTTAAAACCCCCCCTCCCCCTCTTCCCGACCTCAGATCGCCCGTAAATTATTTTTCCTTTAATTTTTATAATATTCTCCTTCTTTTCTGATGGGTTTCATCCTACTATTATTTTTTTTTACTTTTTATCATTTTTAAAGGGATCTACTCTGTCTATCAGCCGTACAGGGAAATAAAAGAAAACTGCCAAATTGTGCCATAATGAGCTGTTGTAAACTCTACCAGTAAAATAAGTAGATGTGAACAATAGTTATTTATGGTACAAGTGAGAAAAAGTTTATATTTCTGTTGTGAGTGCCAATTTTAAATCTTGAGCTTACGAAGTAGTCTTGAATTAAATCACGAGCGTAGCGAGTGATTCTAATAAAGACTACTTCGCAAGTGAGAGATTTAAGAGGTCACGAACTGGAAATTAAATTTTTCTTACGAAAATATTAAGATTTAAATAAACTCGTACTCAATTGCTTAACTTTGGATAATTCTATGTAATACGACAGTAGAGAATACCGATTCAGAATGCGTTTTAGCGCCTTCTGAAAGTCGCCACTTATTAAATATGTCGTATGCTTTCAAAAACTTCTCCCGTGATTTTTCTGGTAAAAAGCAAACTTCTGTGTACTAGCTTCGTGGATGCGTTTGGAAGTTTGTTCCTTA
The DNA here is from genome assembly GCA_905147285.1 of Hypena proboscidalis. Lineage (NCBI taxonomy): Eukaryota > Metazoa > Arthropoda > Insecta > Lepidoptera > Erebidae > Hypena > Hypena proboscidalis. The sequence continues at coordinate 12,326,480 of LR990128.1, read as the reverse complement.
ACATTTATGTATGGAGTCTAATATTAAATACTTAATTTTTATTAAATTTAATGGTTAATCACGAATATAAAAACATTAAAATACTAAAAAAGCGTGTATTAATATAATTTAAAATAATTAAAACGTATCGTTTGTAGTTTTTAAATAAAATTGATGTCAAACAACAAAACAGCCACCATGTAGGTTATAACCTACATGGTGGCTGTTTTGTTTTTATTAGCGCCTATTCATTGGAAGGATTTAGTGTTTCGAAATTTAAATCACTTTGCCTCACTAGTGAGTAATAAGCGTTATTACTCACTGTATTCTCGCAAGCAAACGATCTTTTTCGTGCTGGTGTGGTGAAAAATATTTAATTCTATTGGTATTGGTGTATTTTTTTTATTTTAGATGGTTTTGTATGTGATTTTGGCTATCAGAAATACGTAACACATTGCCGAGTCGAATAGACAAAATGTAAGAGCTGTCATCTCATATTATCAGAACACGCAAAGGATTTTAATGCGTTTGATTCTTTTACTCATTGTAAAGCTTTCGTGGTGTAGATGTTTTTTTTTATTAGTTGTAGACTTAGTGTTGTGACGTAGATGTCAGTATTAACTTTTATCGATTGAAACAAAGGTATGACTTGATTCGGGATGTTATTGTTGATGATAAAAATAACATTTTAGCGTTATTATCATAACAGGGTTAATATTATTTTAGTTTTGACATGTTAAATTATGTATTATAACTTTTAACTTTGACTGACCACACAAATTTATTTTTGCAGTAATAATTTCGGTTTCTAGTTCATTTGATAAATAACTAATTGTTTTCTTTAATGAGCCGGCAAATTTACGGTATACTATTTAAATAACAGTAATTCTCATACAGCTGAAAAATTAAACGTCAAAAGTCTCTTAAATTTGTTTTTCGCATTTTTAGCAAATCAGTTAGGTACTTTTATAATAAAATAATGTGATAGTAAGAGAGCCCACGACCAAAATTTTTGTCTCATAGCAATACGGCCAAAGCCGCATCAAATCGATAGATATGATTATCCTGAACTCGAAAATACCAATATCAGACATTTTCCGCGTAGCGTTTGATCTGATCTGTTTGTTTATGAAGCATGTATTGTTTTCTTCTGTCTATGAACCCAAATCGATTAAAAATCGATTTATCAAAAACCTAGGTGTGGACGTCCAAGTTCCCATTTCTTAAATGCTATTATGACGTCATGTTCATTTCTATGTGACATTCTTGGTTTCTATGCATATTAACCGTAGACAGAGAATAGTATAGACGACTGATAGCTTCGATCTCCCTCACACAAGACAAAGATAAACTTACGCCAATTTTGTGTAAAAAAACAAGACAGGTGATAAGATTTTTTGTTTCGCCATGCGTGTCGGGTTTATTGAGCAAACCTTGAGGTTTGTTCAAAACTTTATCAATCAATCTTGACATATTTGACAACGCTGGCAAAATAATTTGGTATTTTTAAATTTTAGTTAGTTTAAAGCTATAAAAGTTACGTGAAACCTGAAAAATATTAGCAATTTTTTAACAATAGTGTCTTTATTAAGCATTAATGTAGGAAATATGGTGCGGTGTAGTGTTTTAGGATGTAAAAGTGATAGTAGAAGAAAACTGCCTGAATTATCGTTCCACTCGTAAGTATAACACATTTTGGCCTTTGAATCATATGCCAGGTTGTATTTTCAATGATTATAACTTGTGTGAACTATGTTTGTTTATAATTTGATCGACAAAATCATATAAAATATGAAATTTTAGTATTCATAGCCTACTATAAAATATTGTTAGATGTTGTCAAGACTTCCATATTTTTTTCCCCAAAATTGTGGGTAAAATTTTATGTTGCATTTCTTACGATAAATATATCATGTAGTATTTTAGTCAGTTTCAATATCTTAATTGCATAACAGTTTCCCGGAAAATATTGATTTAAATCCGAAGTGGATTGAAGCTACAGGACGAACAAATTGGGCTCCGAGTAAATTCTCTTAAGTTTGTAGCAGACATTTTGGACGACATGAATTATTAAAAAAAGAGAGTAACTCTTTTGTTAATGAATGCTGTGCCACACAGGTAAATTAATATTTAACCTGTAGGATACATTATATACAGCGTGTATATATAATATTAATTATTATTTGAGTATTTTCAGTTGAGTATTATAGGGGGCTATTTATTTATATATATTACAATATTTGGGTATAGTCAAGTTGAGATACTTTGAATTGATGCGCAACACTGAAAGGAAATCTACGTTTTTTACGGTCCTAAGGATTTTACGTGCAATATAGACTTGAATATTTGATTTCGTTTTAATAAAACTAGCTATGGTCCGTGACTTTTGCTCTGTGGGATTCGTTGATCCTCACGTTTTTACCTGTGGCAGCCGTAACTGCCCGTCCCCGTGCGTGAGTTAGAAAGTATGTTAAACGCCATCTATTTAAACTTTTGCGTAAAGTTACTAAATTTTACAGTTTCAGGCGAAAGAAGCAGTGGATGAGCTAGCATAGTAATGCCGTCAACGAGTAGCCAAGAGTATGTGTCTACTAAACTCAATACTATGATGCCAGCAGTGACTGTTCAAAAACACGCAGCTGAAACGCCAGATGTGAAACTTCCAACATTGGTTGATCGACATAAATTCAGTCATTACCTATGCAGTATTAACATAACAGTACATCACGCAATATGTTCAATAAACCGAACAATTGTTCTTTATATCTGTTTTATTTTCATAAAATAAATACATTTTTCATTTTGGAATTAGTAAATAAAATATATCTTAATATTTTGGCAAATTTATCCAAAAACTAGGGTAATTTAATTTGCACTGTCGCCACACTGTGCCGAGATTCTCTGTCTCGCTGTTGACCACGCCATTCCCTTATCCAGTACTATCCTTCATCCAAGCCTTATCCAGTACTATCCTTCATCCAAGATATTAACAGATTTAACGCGTATATGTCAAATAAAAATATTTTCTTTGTCCTTCGTTTATGTGGCTGGTGTGGACGCGGCATGCTTTATTACATGTTGCCAGTAATAAATTTAATTGTATTGTCTAAAAATAAAAATCTTCTCAATTGTGGTAACACTTATAAGGTTCTTTCAAAAGTGACCGTCTGAGTATGTACGTAAAATTTTAGGTTTTTAATTTCCATCTCTATTTATCACAATGCATGTGGTAGATTATTTCAGTGTTATTTCAAAATATCAAAGCCATTCAATGGATTTATTAGAAAATGGGTGAATTTTGTCTAAAGATGATTGTAAAACTTTCAGTGACGGGACGTAATCATGGGTCGTGTGATTCGTGCTCAACGTAAAGGTGCCGGTTCAGTGTTCGTATCACACACCAAGAAAAGGAAAGGAGCGCCTAAACTTCGCTCCTTGGACTATGCTGAACGTCATGGCTACATCAAGGGAGTTGTAAAGGTTCGTGGAAAGTTATTATTTACGAATAGCGTAAGAACCAAATTCTAACATACTTCATGTCAGATACACATGGCTCTCATTAAAAGCTCATTATTGTTTAGTTTTTCCGTTCATGGTTGATATATGCTATCTATATCAGAAAACTGTCACTAGCACATGACAATTTAACAATCATTTATGGGATATATATTATACTCACCAGTTGCTAATGGTGCTGTGTGTATTCTGGAGTCAACAAAAACTCTTAAAACTTTTGTATCCCCTACAAGCTTTCCTACAAGCATAAGGATTAGGAAATCCTACTTCTAATAAATAACCTCTAAAATGGCTTGCAATTAGGTTAGATTCTAACAACAGGCTAATCAGGATTACTGAGTTTTTCATACACACAGTATAAAGGTATTGTGTGTATGAAAAACTATATGTAAAAAAACTATAATTATTTAACCAAACTAACCAACTCTTTAGCATTTTAATATTAGTATAAGTCTTTAAGCTTGTTATGCATGTAGATAACTTCTTCATAATTCCAACCATGAGGAAAATGATTAAATCCTGTGCATATTGTGTTTAGTAATTTAAAAGTTTTAATTCGAGGTAGATAGCATTGAACATGAAAACTAACTAAATAGGCAAATTTTGTCAATTTGTTCATGATGACTTTCTACTTACCTACTCTGAAATCTTTGATTACACAAGAGGCTCTTTCTGATGATACCATTATTCACATAAACATCGTATGGTATGATTTATACCTAATTTAATTACTTAAAATATTTTTCAGGACATCATCCACGACCCTGGTCGTGGTGCCCCCTTGGCAGTAGTCCACTTCCGTGACCCCTACAAGTTCAAGACCCGCAAGGAGCTCTTCATTGCTCCCGAAGGTCTCTACACTGGCCAATTTGTATACTGCGGCAAGAAGGCTACACTTGAAGTTGGTGAGTTAACTTTTTACTAAATATTATTAGGTAATATTAAAGGTCAAATAAGAGAATACATTTTTTTTCCATAACATATTGTGTGTGCCTACACCATGCTAGAGTTCTATGATTACTACAATATGGTAATCTCCAAATCTTAGTGACAAATACATGTAAATTGTATAATGTAGATAAGAAATTAATTATAAAGTGTGAACTTCAATGTTTTTATATTAGTTGTAAGATATTGTTTTGTATGTAAATTAAACATGATTTGTATACCTTTTTGGTAAAATGTAGCGAACATAATATATGATAAGATCTTGTGTAAAATAGTACCTACATTTACAAATAAAGAATATTTCTATTTTTCTAAACCAACTGGCCCAACTTGCTTGTGTTAGGCGGAATTCATGTAAATGGTATAATGGACATGTAAAATAGTACCTACATTTACAAATAAAGAATATTTCTATTTTTCTAAACCAACTGGCCCAACTTGTTTGTGTTAGGTGGAATTCATGTACATGGTATAATGGACATAAGACCAATGCCTTAACCATTGCACCATTGCTGCTTGTAACTCTCTAGACAACAAATAAAGTACACATAGCTGCTTGTAACTCTATAAACAACAAATAAAGTACTATTGTTAATTAAGATCTAACCTTTAAGTATCAATTTCATATGCTGGCTTTGAACCTATCTCCAGTTGCTATTGACTAAAAACATACATTTACAAATATCAATAAACCAAAAAAAAATATTGTAAGGGTATTCATTTCATTAAATAAAAAATAAATCTTCTGAATGAATCATTCTCAAGTCCCTCATATAACCACTGTTTAATATTCTTAATTTTAAAGTTGGGCATAATGGTCAGGTAGCAGTATTTGTAGTCTGTATTTGTGAATAGGATAGTTACCCCTTTGTCTTTAGATCTAAACTTAACAAGTGTAATTTGGGTTTATTTTGTTATCTTATTTTAAATACATAATAATGTTTTTTCAGGCAATGTCATGCCAGTTGGAGCCATGCCTGAAGGTACCATTGTGTGCAATCTTGAGGAGAAGATGGGTGACAGGGGTCGGCTGGCTCGTGCCTCTGGAAACTTCGCCACCGTCATTGGCCACAACCCTGACGCCAAGCGCACCAGGGTAAAGCTTCCTTCTGGAGCTAAGAAAGTCCTGCCCTCAAGCAACAGAGGCATGGTTGGTGAGTAACATAATTCTATAAAATATGACCTAAAATCCCATCAGGGACTTGCATTACCACTATGGCAATAGTGTAAGAATTTTAGCACTTCACCTAGGAATGAGAGATAATGAGCTGGATTTTGGTATATACCTTCATTGGAGCGTTCTTCATGTTATCTCAAAATTTACTTAAAATCATGTGTCTGCCACGTAACTTATTCTATTGCTCCAACGGTGTTGAAGTTAAGTTATAAATTATACAGCAATAAATTTCAATGAAGGTATATATCTACTAACATCCAGCCTATCATCTCTCATTCCTTATTGGTTTACTAAAATTCTAAGGCTATGAGGCGTAATGTTAAATTAGACGTAGATTTATAAAAAAAAGGGTATTAGTACTTATGTTATTAATTCCTTTTGAACATGATGACTTTCACTTACCTACTCTGAGAATTCTTTGATTACACAGAGGCTCTTTCTGAGGCAGTGTTATTTAAGTCCTTAGTCAAATATCTCCTACATGTGTATTAAATGACTACTCTACTTCCCCAGGTATCGTCGCCGGTGGTGGTCGTATTGACAAGCCCATCCTGAAGGCGGGTCGCGCTTACCACAAATACAAGGTCAAGCGTAACTGCTGGCCGTACGTGCGTGGTGTGGCCATGAACCCCGTTGAGCATCCTCACGGTGGTGGTAACCATCAACATATTGGTGAGTTTCACGTTTTCAAAATATTCAAAAGGCCCTGCTCGCATTGGATACGAATTCTATTCGTGCGGAAACTCATGTCCATGGTCGTTCGAATGAGAGTGCTCACACTAGATCCGTTTTTGTGCGTCATCGCTTCTGTGAAGATTTTTTACGGTTGTAGCGCTAATTTGTATATCTCGAAGATTACGGCGGCGTTGTCGTAGTACCCAATGGATGCGTGGCATATTTTTAAAACAATTAAAAAGAGATGATTTGATTTGATATTATATCGTCACGTAATTGATAACTTAATCTCTTTGGTCCCACAAACATTTATGTCCAAAAATAATCCTAGTTAATAAACCTTTATTTATTCATTTTTAACGTGTTGTTCGTACGAATATGTTCCGAAATCCCCAACATGTTCGTTACGGACGTAACCATTCGGTACCACCAATTCGCACCCAATGTGAGCACTCATAGAACTAGGCAATTGAAAGCGAGTGAAATTCGTACGAAAAATGCATCCAATGTAAGCTGGGCTAAAAAGCAGTGTATGCTTTTTTTCGTATTTATTTCTAATTATTGGAATGGATTCTGTTACTTTTTCTGAACTAACTATTTACAGGACATATTTCTTTCTTTAGTATTGAATAGTTATCGTCTAAATTGAATTTGTTTGAATTAATCCTTTTCACTGATCAACATTTATTATAACGAAATAATAGGCCATTGTTATTACAGTTTGCTCAATTCAATTTTTCATGTTAAGTAATAATTGAAAAAGTAGCATTTTACGTCTTTACCTGCAATTAAAATGTATCAAACTGAATGGTAATTTATTTGTTACCAGGTAAGGCTTCAACCGTCAAGCGAGGAACATCTGCCGGTCGCAAGGTCGGTCTCATTGCCGCCCGCAGAACCGGAAGAATTCGTGGTGGAAAGACCGACACCAAGAAGGAGTCGTAGACGTATTTTTATTCCAAATAAAATTTATAAAATTCCGTTCAGTGTTTAATTTCAATATGTCATGATGATATCCAAATCATTATGATTGTTAATTCATTTGTGCCTTAGACACAAATAGATATTTACAAATTCTATATCAAATCAAAATCAATCAAATTTTTGACCCTAATTATCATCACATGTGTGTTTCTCATGCGTTGGGCTTCATTTATTTATTTGTAAATCAACAATAGCGAATGGTGGTTGAGTACCTACAAGTACAAAATAAACTACAAAGGTTTTAAAAAGTTTCAAAAGACCTTATTTGCATCCTATTATTAGGTCTTAACTATCAGGATGCAGATCTTTTTTACTCCGTAGCCCTTTTCAGGTGTTGCAAAAATTGGTAACCCTGCGGGAGTCAACACAGTAATAAAAATAAAATAAGTATCTTAGAACTAATATTTATTACAATATCGTTATCGATATTATGTATTATTGTATTTACTATTACATTGATAAAATAATTATTTAGAAATTTCAATTACATGCTTCACATTTGTAATATTCATCTATAGAATAAATGCATTTTTCTTTTAAAAATTTAATGCCTAATTAAAAGAAGACTGTTTTGATTCTCTTGTATATTTTATGTAGTAATGTAATACACATCAACTACCGGACTCAAAAAATTATCCAGGAGACATACGGCAATTTAACGCGCATGCGTTAACTCATTAAAATGTCAAGTTGTCAATTCGAGTGAAGTCAACTATTATCTTGGATGAAGGCGTAGACAGAGAATAGTATAGACGACTGATAGCTTCGATCTCCCTCACACAAGACAAAGATAAACTTACGCCAATTTTGTGTAAAAAAACAAGACAGGTGATAAGATTTTTTGTTTCGCCATGCGTGTCGGGTTTTTGAGCAAACCTTGAGGTTTGCTCATGCTCAAAACTTTATCAATCAAACTTGACATATTTGACAACGCTGGCAAAATAATTTGGTATTTTTAAATTTTAGTTAGTTTAGAGCTATAAAAGTTACGTGAAACCTGAAAAATATTAGCAATTTTTTAACAATAGTGTCTTTATTAAGCATTATTGTAGGAAATATGGTGCGGTGTAGTGTTTTAGGATGTAAAAGTGATAGTAGAAGAAAACTGCCTGAATTATCGTTCCACTCGTAAGTATAACACATTTTGGCCTTTGAATCATATGCCAGGTTGTATTTTCAATGATTTTATCTTGTGTGAACTATGTTTGTTTATAATTTGATCGACAAAATCATCTAAAATATGACATTTTAGTATTTATAACCTACTATAAAATATTGTTAGATGTTGTCAAGACTTCCGAGACTTCCATATTTTTTTTCCCCAAAATTGTGGGTAAAATTTTATGTTGCATTTCTTATGATAAATATATCATGTAGTATTTTAGTCAGTTTCAATATCTTAATTGCATAACAGTTTCCCGGAAAATATTGATTTAAATCCGAAGTGGATTGAAGCTACAGGACGAACAAATTGGGCTCCGAGTAAATTCTCTTAAGTTTGTAGCAGACATTTTGGACGACATGAATTATTAAAAAAAGAGAGTAACTCTTTTGTTAATGAATGCTGTGCCACACAGGTAAATTAATATTTAACCTGTAGGATACATTATATACAGCGTGTATATATAATATTAATTATTATTTGAGTATTTTCAGTTGAGTAGTATAGGGGACTATTTATTTATATATATTACAATATTTGGGTATAGTCAAGTTGAGATACTTTGAATTGATGCGCAACACTGAAAGGAAATCTACGTTTTTTACGGTCCTAAGGATTTTACGTGCAATATAGACTTGAATATTTGATTTCGTTTTAATAAAACTAGCTATGGTCCGTGACTTTTGCTCTGTGGGATTCGTTGATCCTCACGTTTTTACCTGTGGCAGCCGTAACTGCCCGTCCCCGTGCGTGAGTTAGAAGGTATGTTAAACGCCATCTATTTAAACTTTTGCGTAAAGTTACTATTAAAAATTTTACAGTTTCAGGCAAAAGAAGCAGTGGATGAGCTAGCATAGTAATGCCGTCAACGAGTAGCCAAGAGTATGTGTCTACGAAACTCAATACTATGATGCCAGCAGTGACTGTTCAAAAACACGCAGCTGAAACGCCAGATGTGAAACTTCCAACATTGGTTGATCGACTTAAATTCAGTCATTACCTATGCAGTATTAACATAACAGTACATCACGCAATATGTTCAATAAACCGAACAGTTGTTCTTTATATCTGTTTTAATTTCATAAAATAAATACATTTTTCATTTTGGAATTAGTAAATAATAAATCTTAATATTTTGGCAAATTTATCCAAAAACTAGGGTAATTTAATTTGCACTGTCGCCACACTGTGCCGAGATTCTCTGTCTCGCTGTTGACCACGCCATTCCCATAACCAGTACTATCCTATCATAGATCCTATCCTTCATCCAAGGATGAAGGAGACTATTATTTATGTTGACTTTTTGAATAATATTATTTTTAATTTATCTAAACTATAATCGCGAAGTTAAGTTTCCCATTCGTTTAAAATGATATTTAACTGCACAGTACAAAACATGTTTGCGCTGCCGTTATTCGAACTAATTTTATAAAAACTAGGTTTATGCAGATCGTGAATACCCATATAAAGATGGGAGTGTTAATATTGAGTGCACGGTTGGCGAAGTGGTTAAAGTGGTCGCCTCGCCGCTTTCAACTGCACTTTCGTTGTGGGTTCGATCGCCATACGGGACAAATCTTCGTGTATTCTGCAAAGATTTGTTTTGACTGGGTGTGCTCTGTGTGACTGAAATGTATGTTTGTGAACACTCCCGCGACACGAGTTATTCCTAGGTCGGGTGACGTATTTTTATAACAAAAAAAAATTGCTTATGCTACTTTTTAAGACTGAACAATAGCTCGCACATTCTTGATTTATAATCATAAGAATCCAATTATAAAAAGCTTTACCAATTAATACAGAATAACCAAATCTTTTTCATTATCTTAAAATTATAATAATTTGTCCGACAGTTGATTTTTAATTAAAAAGATTCATTCTTATTAACTATACCGTCTATACTAAATTCAGAGATATCTATGTCACTATCATCTTTCGCAATTACTTTTTTGGGTTTAACGATAGTTTTATGATTAACTGGCACACTTTCAGACTCATCTAAAATGGAACTACCAAGACTGGTGTTACTACCGCCGATGCTGCTAGCTTTGACCAGCGCGCCGGCTAGGACATCGACTCCGCCCACAAGAACAGTCGAAGGGGTATCATTACGTCGTGCTAATTGCGCTTCTATTTTTTCTTTTAATTCGGCTATCTTCGGACTCGTCGTACGTGTGACATTTTGAATTTTTGTGTCGTTCTTCAAAGGTTCATTTTCGATGCTGTAAGAAATGGTTTATTAATCTATTTGACCAAATTATAATAAATGTTCGGATTAGCTCTTACTCTCATCTATTATATGCTCTCACTGTATACCAACCATCTCATACATACCTGGATATATCCCATTCTTCACCGTCTAGGTTCACTAAGCCCAATTCATATTTTTCATTAACGCTCCTGTCACTTTTCTCTGTTAGGCTTTGTGATGGAGATGCACTAACGGATTTCATTTGTATCGCATCCATATCGAACAAAACTTTCTTTTTGTTTAAAGAGGATGTTGAAGATGCATTCTTTAAAACACTTTTTGTTTGTTTCGCAGTATTTTGGCGATTGTCACTCAGAAACATCTTTTTGACTGGTGTGCCTGACAATGACTGTACATCATCACTGCTATTATCATTATTTTTAGATGGAGAAGATGGCGATGATTGAGTATTAATCCCATTATTCAAATTAGTGGTACGCTCGATCAGACTAGTGACTGATTGCGTTCGCAACAAGTTATCATCACTTATTATGAACTTTTGAACTGTGTGGTTGTAGTCTGCTGCAGCAGAGTAGGGTCGACGAGCAGGTGACTTTATTAAATTGTCAATAGACTTTGACGACTGTTGTACTGTCGTTGAATATTTATGATCACTTTCCTCTGAATCATCAGAGTTGTTTGATGGCAAGGATGTCTGGACATTTTTGGGTGGACTTGATGATTTAACCTTCTTTTGAGTGCTTAGTTTATTATGTACCTGTGCTGTCTGGGTTGTCTCTTGACTGGTCTTTGCCGTTTCTTTTGCGTTGTCACGAGCACTTTGTGTCGTAATAAATGTTCTCAAAGGACTGCGCTTAGTGGATATTGGGCTATTTGACCCGGATCCAGGAGGAGTCACCAATAGCGCCATCGCTCGTTTTGCAACTTCAGCATTTTGCGATTTTTGCTTCAGTTTTGGATTAGAATCATTCATTTTGACAAGAGATAATGCTTTTGTTTTGACGTTGGATATAACAGATGTTAGGTTTCTAAAAGTCTTGTTAACTTTCGTCGGGGATATGTAATCAGGAACGTGAGTAGCTTCTTTTTTGAAGTCCGTTGTACTTGAATCCAGGTACGCTAAAATTGAATTCCTCACTTTGTCATGGGCAGGATTTTTCTAAAAATGTGATTGGGTGTATTAAATTTATATCTAATCTGATATAAGTATCTTGAGTTTAACATTGAGCGTACAAAAATTACCTTGGTTTTAATTTCCTGATGTTGGCGCAGTTTAATTCGTTGTTTTTGGAAGATGCTCGCAGGTAATCTGGTTTTAAGTGGATCCACACCGGCTGACACTAAATGGCTGTTCACTTCTTCAGTTAATTTTGCTCTTACTACTTTCATTGGGCTAGAAGAATGTTTAAAAGTATTTATGCTGTACCTACGCTATAAAGTTGTCATATACAGGGTATAAATAGTACCATCAGGAAAGTTCCGGCATGCTCACACTTAAAATCCCGTGAAGCGTTATTTTTTCCTCGTTTAACCGATGTTCAACAAGAAACAAATAACACCGCGCTACCGGAGCGGACGGTGTGCGTAAACTTTTCTGATAGTACACGCTTTATGTAGTGTTATTAGTACCTACTTATTATATATATGAACCGCCCCGAGTGATGTACTCAACGATTCCCCACGTCCAGCGCACCCTGGGCAATTTGCGAGTTCTCCTAAGCGAATTGGCTAATCCTTTCACCACGATGACAAGTCGAAATAAAATTAGACTCAGCTATCGACACGACAAAGAAGAAGTACTTATTAGCATGATGATTTACTAGCTTCTACCTGCCGCTCTGCCCGCGTGGTGTGTATATGTTAATCCAGGCTATAAGCTACATGTGTGCAAAGTTTCATCTAAATCGTCTCGGTAGTTTTTGCGTGGAATGGTAAAAAACATCCATACACCCATACTCACAAACAATCGCATCTATAATATATGTAAGGATAAGGAGTTACCTCGTTGGCGTTGTATTTACACCGTTCCTTTCTTTGAAATGCTTCATGTGGTTCGACTTTAGTTTTTCCTTTTTTAATTTTGGAGCTTTACCATTTTGTAATTTTGTTGGTTTTTGCGGCATTGGAGTTTTCGATCTATGAAGCTTTTCTTCAACTTTTCTAGGTTTTACAACATGTTCGTTATCGTCTTTGTCCAACGGTACAGGTCGATCATCGTTCTTGGTATGGTTTATTTGTAATTGCTTGACGTTTTCAATGCTCGAAGTATCTGAAGAACTTGAACTAATTGAGGCAATGTTTAGTAACTCTTCTGCTTTACGGTGAAGTTTTTCAAGACTGTTACGGTCGGCCTCTAATTTAGATTTATTAGAATCTTGTTGTTTTACAGGTGATTTAGTTTTGATCACTGACTTGTCGGGCTTTTTTTCAGGCGTCTAAAATAGGTTAAAACATAATTAACAACTTTAGATACAGGTACACATCTACAGACTCATGTTGTCAATGAATTCTTACATACTCTGATGAATATTTTAAAGGTAATGTTAACGTAGGATAAAGCATGGTTTAAATGGCATCTTAATTCTGAATCATAAACCTTGTTTAATATGTTTCACATTTTGTGCGTCACATGTGCTACATATCTACATTTTTACTGTTGATGGTTTTTGCTCTGCACTTACCAACACATCGTCACTGCTGTCGGCAACTCCATTCGTTTTGTTACTGTGGTCCTGTTGTAATAACATTTCCAGTTGAGCTGCTCGTTCCCTTTCAGCTTCAGCCAGGGCGCGAGATTCTTTGGCATCTTTAGCAACCTCATTTAACTTCTGAAGTAATAACTCGTATTGCTTTGATTGAGCTTCAGCTCGATTTGCCCAAAATGAGACTTGGGCTTCAGCTTCTTTATTCCTGTCCACATTTTCTTTTTCTGTTCTAAGCATCTGAAATGTAAAAAAATGGATAACAGTAGATCCTACTCATATCTCAATTCTTTTCCCGATCGAAATCTACTTCCAAGTCTTCGAAATGCCCTATGCCTGTGAACTAAATTATTAAGTTAAAGCTATCTTTATTGTTTCTACAGAATACTTACTGATTCATTTAATTCTTTCTTTAAAGCTGATATTTCAGCACCCTGTTGCTTTATGGTCTCATGTAACTGAACTATTACTTCAGGTTGACCGGACACAGGTTTTGGAACCTCTTTATCTTTTATTGAATTTATAGTCTCCATTATTTGATTTCTTAACTTATCCATCTCTTTGTTATAATTATCGTGTTCCTGTTGCTTCCATTCTTCTATTTTATTCAATAAATATTCTTCGTTGTTAGTTGAGACTTCTGCGTCTTTCATGACTTTTATATTTTCTTGAGTGTTTTTCCCTACGACTTGATTTTCCTTTACAGGTGCAGCTGGAGCTTTGGTTTCATTCATACTTAATCGAGAATTAATTTGCTCGTTCGTATTTGCCATTGCTATTTCCATTTCCTTAATTTTGTCCCTTAGTTCAGTCACTTCAGCGACTAATTTCGTATTTTCGTTATTTATTTGGTGTTCTTGTTTGTCCTTTTTAGGTGATTCTAACATATTAGGATGACGTCTGGATATGTGACTTTTAAGGTAAAGTTGATTTAGAAATATTTTGTCGCAATGATTGCATTTGTTGTATTGCATTGTATCACTTGAGGGTGATGGAAACATTTCGCCTTTGTGTGATAGGGATTTTAATATCATTGTTGCTATATTGTCGTTTCCGTAGGGTAAAGAGTTTTTGATTGAGTATCTCGATCTTTTTTTCAATTTTCTAATTTCTTCATCTTTTTCTCGTAGCTCTTTCTTACTAGAGTCTAACTCCTGAAACATTGAGTAGTATTCTAGTTGTTACATCTACATATTATCTAGTTGATGGCTTCGAGTCATAAACAACCAGGCATTGGCAGCAAATAATGTAATAGCGATTATTTGATTCACATCGCTGCAAAGTGCTGGTGCAATTAAGTTTAGTTACCTGAGCAAGTGAAGTTATTTCTTCACGCAACACATAAACACTGCGGTCTAGGTAGTGTCGGCAAAATTGTTGATACTCGACGGCTAACTGTGCTAGTCGGAACATTTTCATGACTCCCTCATCGAGAATGCGGACATCGAACTCCGACTCTAATTTACAATCTAATACCTGACAACGAATATACATGAAATTTTATTTAAGAAATAGGTAACTATGACATGTGACTCTGACTCATGTGCACACAGAAATCAATAACAAAATGGATTTGAGTAGGGAAGGTACGGGGGCTTACGTCATTTAGATGTTGTTCGATGATAACGAAATTCCTTTCTTTTAGTAAACTATCGATGTTGATCAGTCCTGGAACAAAGATGTTACATTCAATAATATCATCAACTGAAAATAAGTAAGAAGCACTTTTTTACGGTATGATATATTATGTATAGTAATATACTATTTAAGCAGCTCAAAATATATTATGTAGATACTAGTTGTTGTATAATGGTGCTTTATTTATTTTTAAATACTTTGCAATTATTAAAAAAGGAATTGGGGAAAGGAAAATTGGGACCTGCTTGCTCTTTAAATATCAAAATAGATTACATAAAATAATGTGGAATTGCAGATCGAGTTTTAAATATTAGTATATTATGGTAATAAGACTTACTGATTTTATTCCAGTCTATATGGATTCTTGGCCGATGCGTGTTAAAGGTAAAGCCAGATTCTTCAGCTAATTTAGGAAAATGGTGGTGCAGTTCGAACGACGTTTTACAGGCCATTGTTAACTTACATTCCTAAGTAAATATATATATTTATCAAAAACTTCAAACGCAAATCCTATGCACAATGAAACTGACAACAAGGGGCCATTGTGGTGTATAAACTTGGTTGCCTAGCAACGACGCGCTCTATACTCTATAAGTCTATAGGTACCAATTTTTCATTAACGAAAAATAGGTTAATCACGAACCAATAGTATTTATGAACTTGTTGCATACGGTGTTTCGGTTGGATTCAGTTACCTGTACCAAATTTAAACATTATTTATTATTTTATATTATGATATTTTTATTTTAACCTTAAACTAATTTCTCAATATTTAACTTCCTCTACATAAAGACACGACTTAAGTGCCAATAAAACAAAAAGAAAAGTTTCACAACTTTGTTCGCTGTACCGCATGACGTGAGTAAATAATCATAAAAAGCTTAAGACCTCCCGAGCTGCCCCCAAAGATCCCATTAAAATCAATCGCCTTATTTTTCACCTAAGGTTATTGTTATTGTTTGTTTTGAACTAACCTTTGTGAGAAACAGAGCTACAAATCAACAGAGCTAGGGATTTAATGATTTCATCAATTTTCTCATTTTATTTATAGGCTAGGAAACTTCTCTTCGATTCAATTTATTTATTTTATCGACCAACCACATCATTAACATTACATAACATTAAGCCTATGATACACAGAAGGGTGTGGCAGGGCTGTTTATTATCCATATTTCTTTTGTTCTGCTTAGGTCCCATGTGAGTGGGTGAGAGTTATAATTATTTATTTAAATTACTTAGGGCCGATGGCAAGGTATGTTGGGACAATTTTGTCGTTATGATAAAATAAAATACTTATTGGTACTAAATACCATAGGAAAAAGAGATGTTATATATATAAGTAAGTAGTCTTATAATATATATTTATTTATTTACAAATAAATATCTTGAACTACTTGTTATCTGGAAGGGGTTTGTAAAAACAAACAACATATTTGTAGTCGTTAACCACTTTGCTTGCATTAATTTATTATTCCGAGTTACAGAGCATGTTTCGTCTTAAATACATCTAGAGCATTGCCTATATCTAGGAGGAGCAGTCTCTTGGGGAGGGGCGGCCTGGCGACATACCGTTCATTTCGATTTTTTTTTATTTTTTTATATGCACGTCGTCGACCGATGTTTCAAAGAGAGGTAAGGTATAAGAAAAGTGTGCAAGTTCAACTCGATACACAAAACGTGGACTCAAAATACGCAGGTGCCGATTTGTAAAGGGGACAGCCTGAATATTTTGCATCTAGCCCACGCTCTGTGGCCGAGTTTACAGCTTTGTACAAATGTAAATGTTTGCATATAAAAATAATAAATAACATCGCTTTGGCAAGTCGGCGGTCCAGTGAGCAGCTAAGCCAAGTCGTGGAGAGTCGTAGAGAAGTTGTTTGATGTTTAAGCAGCAGGCTTCTCCTCTGAGGTGGCAGTGGCGCCGGACGCGACTGAGGCGCTATCATCCGGGTCCGGTTGGCACGACAGTGAGGGGAACTTCTTGTACAATTCGGCGCGGTATTTAGGATGGCTGAAAAAGTAAATTAGTTAATGTTCCAAAAAACGAGTACAATATTTATATTTATATGTATATGACGTATAATCATACTTCATAAGTTCTAATTTTAGAGGTATGGCTTGGTATTGCTTAAAATTTACCTGATGCCGTATACAATAGGATTGTAGACAGCGTTAGCCTTCGCGAAGAGGGAGCCCCAGATGGTGGCGAGAGGGCTGATCGGAGCGCTCTCGAAGACTCCCGTGTAGTTGATCACAAGGTATGGAGTCCACGCCATGAACCACAGAGAAATTGTCATCAGAGCTACCTGAAATTATGAAAACAAAGCAGAAATTAACTATGAGACCAATCAACTGCTGTTTTAATTCAAAAACTAACAACATAATGTATTCGACTTTATGGATTTATTAGCCGTTATTTGAAATTTGTTTATGTTTTATTGATTACGTTAAAATGTTGTCTTATTTAACGGCTAAAATTATCTTGTTTCTGATCGGACCACTAAGAAAATTGAATTTTTTTGTTTACCTTCGCTAATTTGCACTCTGCGCTGGTATTGGCTGCTTCAGAAGACCTAAGAGAAGCGACGTTCATTTTCTTAGCTTGTTCCCTCATGCCTCTTTCGTGAGCTGCTACGGCCTAGAATAAGGGTTAAAATTAATATTTTGCAGAAGTTCACCAACACAGCCACATCTAATTCTAATAATTATTAAACAATCAAAAGCAGTTTTTTAGGGTTAATTTTTTAGGGATCCTCAATGCCTACAAGGAACCAATATAGTTTCGCCATGACCGTCTGGCTGTCTGCCCCAGTCATAGCGTCAAAACCGTTAATGCTAGAAAACTGAAACTTGGGTGAATATGTACCTATAGTATATTTTTTACAGTTATTTGTGCAACGAATACTTTCAAGGAAAACTATAGCGACTAAGTTAACTTTGTAGGTGCAAGAGTAGGGTAGGGTCAAAAATTTTATTATTATAATATTTCGTACAAAATACTTAAGCCATTGAAAATAATGACTTGTATGATATTTTTGCGTATTCAAAACTAGCATTAGATCCAAATTTAAATCCTTATGCTGCAACCCTACATTGCGCGTGGGCTGACACGCACTTGGCCTGTTTTTATATATATATAGTGTACTTTAAAATGATGGTTACCTGGACGATGAAGAAGTAGGAGTAGATGATGAGTAGGAGAGGCATGAAGTACACGAAGACTGAGTAGATCAAGATGTAGCTGCGGCTGAGCCAGTCCTTTGCAAGATAGTCGGTTCCGCAAGCTGTCATGTTTCCTTCCGGCACGTATCTGTGATATAAAAAGAATTAGTAACGAAAACAGTTCAAATGTTAGATTATTAGTAAACAAATGCTCGCATAAGAGGCATATCGTAGTCCTCAGATGTGGCGGCGTTTTTGAAATCTTAGGGATTGTAGATGCTCATGTGCTGAAGTTGCCATTGTTACGTATCTGCATTCGTTTGCCAGATATGTCGTATTCATATTTTATTAAAACATGTTACGTATACATACATTGAATTCAATCAGAAGACCTTGACGAATAATAAGATATCGCTGACTGATGACCGGATGGCGGAGTGGGTATAGTACCTGCCTGTGACGCCGAGGTCGCGGGTTCGATTCCCGCTTAAGACAAATCATTGTGGGCATGAACATGGGGTTTGTCTTAGGGTATTTCTTTGTAAAATACGTATGTATTTACAATAGAAAAGTAAATAGGTATTAAGTAACAGTTATTATAATTATATAGTTAGTTATATAGCCAACCTATTATTTTGTTTCAACAAATTTTCTTTTGTGCCAATCTTTAATAATATTTTTTGTTTTTGCATGTTCTAAAATGAAAAAGTACAACATAAAATTATTGTAAAACCGATATGCCTACTGTAATAAAATGGAAGCAAATTCTGCCCACAAACTGTGCTGCAGTTTGGCAGAAGATATTGTATGTGTAAACTATATAGCAAAAACTGAATAAACACTTTTTCATTTTTCATTTTCAATACTCATGCTTTTGCTTTTTCGTTTATTCATTGTTATATCTATATGTAAATGTCTTAATGTATTCCTACTTTATTATCTTTATTATCTGTAAAAACTTTTAATTGGCCTTCATTTTCACATTATCTCTTTTTACATCATATTAGCTGTAAGTTTTCCTAACATTGTAAAATACAATAAAATAAAATAGTGCAAGCTCTGCTAAGTTTGGACCAGATGACGTTGTGTGTAAGTTGTGAGAAATTTATTTATTTACATACCGGTTCCAGCCGAAGAAAGGAGCAAGGGTCCACCCGAGGGAGAAGAGCCAGATGCCAAGGATGCGCAGTAATGCTCCGTTGTTGGTCATCGGCTTAGCGGCGATACCTTTTACGATGACATTGTAGCGGTCAAAGGCAATCATTGTCATAGTCCATATCGAAGTGCATCCAAACAGAGAGCCACAGCAAGCGTAGATTTCACAGGCAAATGCACCTAAATCAAATAGAAAATAATGTCAGACTCTTTTACGATCCAGTTACTTTGGCTTTGATTTGCTTGACATTTTGTAACACTTACCCCAGATCCAAGTTTCATTATAGCAATTTATAACCATTGGCCAAGACATAGCGCACATCATCAGGAAATCGGAGAAAGCAAGATTCACTACCAGCAAGTTGGATGGAGTTTTAAGACTCTGAAAAGAAGAATATAGTAAGTCGGTTGGGTATTATACAAAAAAAAAACCAAATGATGTTATTTTAAACAAAACAAATAAAAAATATAACTAAAAATAACTAATAACTAAGCTAATAATGTAGTAATCACTAATTATAAAATAAAATAGTTAAATTATGCGTCACAAAATTCCTACGTATCGCTATCCATAGCTAGCTAAATACTCTGGCTGGCAGCATTGCCATGTTGAATGGCAATGCTTACACGCTGGGCGAAGTTAAAAACTGTCTTCTGGTCGTGAGAAGCGTCGATGAAGATTATTCAACAAATGAAGTAAATGTTAACCTTGGTGCCCATGAAGATATAGATGACCATGCCGTTGCCAGTGATAGAGACGAAGCCAAGACAGCCGATAGTGAACCCGAGGAGACCGTGCCAAAGCGGATTCATAGGAGGAAACTGGTACCTGATCAAAATATTGCAACGATTTAATAGTTAATGGATAAAATATTTTAACTAAATAGATATTTTATTACAATAAAGTAAATGGCATTATAATAAGTCGAAAGGTATTTTTCAAAAAAAATAAGTTAAAGTAACTTCTAACTCAAATTAATAAATTTGTATCAATTAGAATGTTGTATTTTAAAAACAGTGGTCGAAATAGGATAAGAACGAAACTTACCAGTGAGGGTCGACCATATGAAGCATATCTGGAGGTACTTTATCTACAACAGTCTGATTAGATGCCCCATACGCCGCAACTTGACCGCCCCATGCCTGCAGGGCAGCCATACCTGGCCCGGGATCCAGCGAGAAACCCATATTCTCAGCGGTTACGTCAACCTTGAAAACGCACAAGTATTACTTAAAGGAATTGCACAAATTACCTATAAATTATCAAGATGATTGAGAAAATGTTTTTACTTAAACAGGAGAGGGAGGCTTCCTCCGAGACGGTTACGACAAAAATACTGAAGAAAATCGATGGACGAACTACTCCAGTCTTTAGTCTACGATAACCAATCCCGCGGCTGCCGAGGCTGGGGAGGCTACTCGACGCTGCTGCCTACCCGCCGTCTTTTATATGCAGACCTTAAGGATTAGGGATGACGCTGTCAAGAAAATCAATATTCATAATTAGATATAGCTATCTAAGAAGGTGAACACTGCACTTGTGCATCTACGATACTAGAACACTACTCTTGTACAGGGTTGAATTATGTTCTGTTGGGTTATGTAAGAAAATCGACGTTTCGTAGTCGAAGACATATTTTTACCATAATCACGACTTTTGCCGACGAGAGTAGGCAAACTACAATATACATATATAAGTACCTGTTATTGAATCGAAGTCTTTTCCATTAGTTTCTCATAATCATCACTGGTGGACATATGCCACTAACACCACACTCAAGATATACCTACCTTATGTATGGCCCCCATTTCTGTAATTTGTTGGTTCCGTACCCAAAGGGTAAATAAAAAAACCGGCCAAGTGACGCGGACGTAGTCACGAGCGGAAGCTAGTACAATATATTTTTAAATTTTGTAAAAAAAAATATTGGCAAGATGCATCAAACATTTTTGTCCAGAGTTCAACCCTGCCTTTCTTATGTCTACTCGGCTTATATCGTTATGAGGTCACGAAGAAGTACCTGGCTGCAATGCTAACAGGATTATACCTACTCGCTAACTGCCGGTGCATTTACATCAGACCCATTTCTTTTTCTTGTATTACGTCTTCGATGAAATCATTGATAGGAATAAGTAAATTAGGTACTTATACTTTAAAGTTTAAAGGATCGAAAGAGCGTGGCGAAATTTAATCATGTATCCGTAGCCTAGACTGCCTATTTTCGTCGGGAAAAGTCGTTACTATAGGTATGTATTATGTATGTATTTATTTATTGTCATGATTATGTATATTGGAATACGAATCCTTTGGATCTTCTTGTTATCTATATCATACTGTTACCGTTAACATAGACTAAAAGATAGGCGGTCCTTTGGTATGCATCGCAATTTGCGTATCTACCCCTAGGCATTGTCTCATCTTCCCGGGGCTCAGGTAAGAGCTGGTACGGCGGCTGATTCAGCTTAGAACCTCATGAGATACTTATGCTTTATTCGTAATTTTCGTCGGGTTTGAGGTGTTGAGCACGTACAGCGTTACAGAAGTCCTAATAATAATAATAGACACAAATAAATAAATAAACATAATAATACTGAGAATAGAACGCTTCGGTTTAAAATTTTTCTCCTTTTTGTGAAGTCGGTTAATAAAATGACGGCTCCACGGACCTCTGTAGGGTCTCCAGGAGTAGTAACGACCCCCTTGCCCCGTCTCCAGTGTTCTAGGTGCTTTGTGGGATACAACCCTCCACAAGCTTTTCAGGGCTCCATCAAATATTTTGCTTAGCAAATGGGTTCCATCACTAAAAAGTTTGGGAACCGTTGAGCTACACCAACGCGGTGGCGGTGGTGTTGTGTCGGCGCAGGGGCCGTGGTGTAGGCAGTAGCGATCAGATACTGCAGTATAGTATTTTTTGACCCTTTTGTTAAGGAAAATATTTGACGGAGTCCTTAATGCTGGCGGGCGAAGGGGTCGTTACGACTTCGCCGAGCACACTTTTGGAATGACTGTTCTACAGGCTACAATATTAACCTACTATTTAAACTTGGCATTATTTCCCCTCAGTAGCTATGTTTATTATATTTAATTAATTGTACATAATATTTGAACAAATCCGATAACAATTATGGGATAGCTTGATAGAAAGAAGTAGGTATATTTCAATCGTTTCCTTTTGATAAACATACACTAAAGTACCCTCTTGACATTATAGTTGTCGCCTGCAAAATACACCTACCGGCATAAAATTGTATAAATCGATACAGCCAGTTCAAAACCCACCGGCTTTAAATTGGTTCAACTCGACGTATCGCAACTGGAAATTGTCCTCTATCCAGGAAATTTTTATTTACTCTTGATAAGATATTGATAATAAATTGATACACGCGAGGTTGAATTTTAATTGTTAACAGTAGTAGGTACCTCGTCAGTACGCTCGGTGTGTTGACTCGCGATAACTACATTTGTTTACAATCGGGTATTATTACATCGGAGTAATCTAGTATATTCCATAAAGCATAGCCGTATCGCATCGTCGAGGCGTGCCTGGATCCGTCGATATGGACAATCCTGACGAAGCTGATGAAAATACTCAGCTGCTAAGTGAATCAGATTGTGAAAGGACTACAAGTGTGTTGAATTTGAATAGTGCTTTTGAAGTAGATTCTGTGGAGACAATAGTGTTTGATAGTAAAATGATGAAGACTTCTACTCAAGCGGAGGACTTGGCTGCCACTTGGGGAGGTCACCGGTCTCTGCCGGATTCAGGGCGGCTTCGGCGCGTCCATTCGTGGTCGGGCGGACCGCCAGATGATGGCAGTTCAGAGATCAGGATACTCAGAGAAAGGTTCATGAATACATTATTTTAAGTGATCATCATTCAATGTTATCAATCAATTTCTAAGTGTATTTAACTCGTATATATTATAATTGGAGGGGAAAAATGGCGGTATTTCTAGATTGAATTCAACTTGTCTCGATTGGATTATATTTTAGACTTTTAAATTTAATTGTAGAATAGTGTTAACTGTTTGAGTTAAGATGTATCACCTGCGTTCTATTTGTAAATGAATAGATGCATGTTTGTAAGGTATTTAATTAGAACACGTGTATGACGGTAATGATGCCGTGATGTAAATGGCAGAGATAAGGGCCATTGTCATGTTTATCTGTAGTTAATTCTGTAGGCAATCGATGTAAGACAACAGTATCTAGTAATGCATGTGTGTGTAATCCAATGTAAGGCTGATCTTGAAATAGAAGTAATATAAAGCAAGACACGAGTGCTGAGAGAAAGCTCTTTGCTACGTATCTAGGAAATTCGATCGCGAGGCTATTTTTCAATCACGGGATTTCGGGATTTACGAATTGAAGACCCGGGATCACAAAATAGTCCTGAGGTTGACGATTTTTATAATGAAAACTAAAAAGTGCGAAGACATCAGTTTTGATCAGTCTTTTGCGGTTAAAATCACAGTTTTTAACTTAATTGGAACTAGTATTTAATACCTAATCATTATTTTAAAACAATCGTATTTTAGAACTATTCTGCAAAGAATGATAATTTACGATAAACATGAAATCCATAACAGAAGGTGACAAAACTAACAATATACATTTTACGTTAGTAGTTAGGTTTAGTATTAAGGAATACAAAATAAAAGAACATAGATATTGAACGTAACAAATCATAATAAACTTTAATATCTTGTTAATAGCGTTAGGTACAGGGCCGGATTAACCCTAAGGCGAAAAAGGCAACTGCCTAGGGGCCCCGCATCGGTAAAGGCCCATCGTGGACGGAGGATTTTTTTTTGTTTGTAATTTTCAATTTCACTATACCAATATTTTTGAAGGTCTGTACTCTCTATGACAATATTGCTACATTGAATCAAAACTATTAATAATGACTAGGTAGTTAACAAGTACAAGTAGAAGAAATCAAAACTTTTCTAAACACCGACTGTGGCGACGGCGGCTTTTATCAAAGGACTTCGTAATACAGGTGCGCTAGGCAGTACCACAAAATAAGAATACAGCAGTACGCCACATTGGCACGTGCCAACACTGTTCAAAGGATGCCGACGCGGTGCCGAAGGTCACCGAATCATTTGAATATGCCGACAAAAATCGGAAAGAAATTAATTTTGATTCTAATATGGTCACAATATACCTAACCCGCGAAAAAAAAAACGTGAATGCCGGAAACACGGGGCAAAATATTTTTTGAGTTTCATTTAATGAGTAAAATTAGTTTTATAATAAATTACGAACTTGGAGATAATTGCTGTTTAATAATATGTGTTAAATAAGATCTTTTTGAGAAAACCGGCGAGACGTCAGACAAGAGCAAGAGTAAATTAAAAACTTCTATTAAAATACTAACTTAACTATAATGTTGTCATCATCAAGCAAACTGGTAACCCCATTGAGCAATTATCAACCCTAAATTAGTTAACCTAGCGACGGTAATGAAGCTTAAGACTGATTATTATGATAATACGATCAACAAGGCTGATTACTTTTCAAGTTGCTTATTTTTCGATATAGCTATTTATTTGTATAAGAAAGAATATAATGATAAAACCATAAATGAAATTCAAATTCAAATTCAAATTCAAATAATTTATTTTCATAGGCCCCAGGAGGCGCTTGAACACGTCAAAACATTACAAAAAATGATGAACATATAAAAGTACATATAAAAGTCACATAAGAAGAGCAATTCATTTCTAAATACTATTATCATTCATGTAGTCTGAAAGTAGTGTAGTAAGCTTTTTGACATAATCTAATTTTAACATATTTTTTAAATTTACCTGATGATTCTATTGCGTCTAAAGGAAGTTTATTGTAATAAAAGCGTATACATTGACCTGGAAACGAGTTAGAGATTTTATGGAGCCTAGTAGTGAGCACAGCGAGTTTGTTTGAATGAAAGGCTGTTTACTTCAGAAGTTTTAATTTTTTGTCATAAGTGCCTATTTTTCAAGAATATTGTTATATACAAGGTGGATGCGACATAGCGTCATTTATTGAAACCACAGCTTCTATACATGGCCAGTGTGCATTTCCACCGGATAAAAAATGATCTGGCGAAAAAAAAAATCCACGTCTTCCGAACAAATTGCACGATCGCAATGTTCAAATTGTTCGGCGAACGTGATTTTTTTTTTCGAAACGTGAAATTTTTATCCGGTGGAAATTGATACTTACCATGTATAGAAGCTGTGGTTTCAATAAATGTCGCTATGTCGCATCCACCCCGTATATAAGACTGAACATTATGATATAACCATCAATAAGTAAGGCGGATTACTTCAAAAAAGCTTCATAGACGTCAGCTATGCTGATGTCACACTTTTTAAAAACACTCTGGAGATCACCTTCTCCGCCATATATATCCGTTATATTTGCTTAATAAACTTTATTTCATTTTAAACCAATGTCAACCTTTTAAACACACAGCCGAGACCTAGGAAGAGGAATACTATATATGACGCATATCCATTTTTATCCATATTTACATTTATTTATCTAATTCATACAGTTACATTATAATATTTTGATTGATTTCTTTAAAACGTTATCTTTAATAACGAAAAAAGAGTTTCATGGGGCCCCGACCATTGCATTGCCTAGGGGCCTCGACATAGTTAATCCGACCCTGGTTAGGTACCTACTTATTATTCAACCTCCATACAAATTTGGAAACGAAAACGATGTGTGAACTTATAATATTTTACATTGCACGTAAATAGTTAGTTAGGTATAGTTATTAAATTTGACCTTAAAAATAATTTACATATGTATGACAAAATATAATATATGAATCATAATTATTAATGGATCCCCGAAACGATCAAGTGCACTTGACAAGTCTACGTGCTTGAATTGAATATTGATCGTTTACAGCGTTGACTTGACAAGTCCCATCAAGTGATCTACGGGCTTGACCTACTTGACAGAAATTTTGATTGACGGCACTTGAAGTACCTTGCGCTTGATGTGACTTGACGCGACCTGACAAGTTTTTATTCATTTGCGGCCGGAACATCGAAGATGGCGGACGACGAACCGGACCGATATACGTGGCCTTTTGGTATCTTGCTTTTCAATATTGGGTCGAATCAACTGCAACAATGTTTCAAAAGAATCGTTGTCCATTCGTAGAAAATTTTTATAATCGTCTGGCTCAGTTGCTTGAAGAGTTCTTTGCAAATGTTCATGCGTGAATCGATATCTCATTTTATACCATTCCTTACACCATCGCCTCTTTCTTTTCTCTTTTTTTGTGATAGATACCGCTAGAGTTAATAGCAAGGAATGCCTTGTCTGCGTTGGAAACCATTATAAATTTTTGCGACGACCACTTTCCTGGGCAAAGGGCGAACGACTGCGTAACGTGAACTTGATGGCACCTTCAAGTCGCGTCAAGTCCCTCATCAAGTGAAATCGTCAATCACGTGAGACTTGTCAAGTGCACTTTATCGTCTCGGGGACCCTTAACGATAGCATTTTTTTATGATATCCAGATCATAAAAATAATTAACATAGATATTAACTACAAGTTTATTTTTACTTTACCAAAACTAAAAAAAAGTTTGTTAGGAATCAGTAACATAATTTATTCTAATCGTTTTTACGAGAAATTACGAAAAAAATCTTTTTTATTCAATTTGTATATTCTAAATAATCAAAATGTATGGCAAACATGTTTTTTCTCGTAATGTCTAGTGGAATGAATTTAATTACTAATTCAGTACAAACGGTTTTCAGGTTTGTGATGAAGTAAAAATAAGGTTATATAAAACAATACATCCTATTAGATCAATTTAGTTATAAATGTCTCAAATATATATTTTTTTTTTACTAGCCTGCGAGTGTGTCCCACTGCTGGGCAAAGGCCTCTCCCCATGACTTCCAAGCCTTTCTGTTATTTGCTATCTCTGGCCAATCGTTCTGAAATGCATCCAAGTGGTCTCGCCATCTCCGTTTGGGCCTTCCTCGTCGCCGTTGACCGTCACGCACGTTGTACCCAGTTGGTCGCTTTTTGGGCCCACCTCTCTGGACTCATACGGCAAACATGGCCAGCCCAGTCCCACTTTAGCCTGGCAGATTTTTGCCCTACATCCGTGACACCGGTTTTAAGATATACTAAAATAAAAATCGTTTTTATCATATTACGATAATACGCTCGAAGAAATAATTAAGTTTAAAGTTTAGGAGCAGGTTACCGTAACACTAAACCCCCCAGAAGTGAAGATAGGTTGAGTAAACCTTAAATATACAAAAACAATGTTTTTTTCTTTAAGTTTTATGTTTGTCGAAATAATTATGTGTTAATTTATGTTTAAAGCAATAAAGTCTGATTACATATCGATAAAAAGTCTCCCTTTGCACTAAGCTGCATTTTTGGAGTTATTCGTGTAGTAAATTAGCATGCAATAAAGCATATTTCGCGTTTGCTTTTCAAAAACCATATATAACCATTATTACCGTAATTGATAGCGAAAACTAAATGTATTTAATACATTTCTGTAGTAATAATTATTCTGTTATATCGTAGCTCTTCGATGTAGTAAGTGCAGTAAGATAGAGGATGTTCATACGAACAGTACAGTAGTCACCTCACATACTTAGGCCCTATTTCACCAAACTTATTAAACTGAATTCAGTTTTAAACTCAGTTCATTAGATTGTTAAAATCAGTCCCCAAAAAAACAGAGATGGATGGCGCATATCATAACACCGTGCAATGCAATGAGTAACAATAGTACGATTAAGTTATAACATTGTTCTTACTATAAATATGAATTCAATTACTGAAGGGGTAAAGTGTCATATTCTCTAGTGTCTCTACAGGTTGGTGCGTACACAAACTCGATTGCAGCCGGGCGCAGTCCGGCATTTATCCCGTCGCCAGAGACTGACCCTGGCGTCGCTGGCCCTCGTGGACTTCATGAGCTTCTGCTCCATGAGCATCATGGCACCATTCTTCCCAAGGGAGGCTGCCATCAAAGGCCTCTCGGAAACCATGTGCGGCATCGTGTTCAGCTTTTATGCGGTCGTCATGTTCCTCACGTCACCTGTGTTTGGAAAGTTTGTAAGTAAATATTATAAATAACTAACTTCTAATTCATCGACTTATTATTAAAAAGAACACGTAACTTAGATATTAACGAATAGGTTTGTTTGTTCTGTAAACAGAAGGATAGTTAGTACATAAAAGGTGCTACCCGTTCACATCAATTTGGCCAAATCTTCAGGTCCCGCTTCTCCATCACTCCTCCTTGTAAATGCATAGTTATAAGCAGCTGAGCGTTTTGAGTGTCATTTTAATATTACGATTTTTAAATAGTTTCTCACTAAGTTTTAATAACATGTTCTTAGTATTATCTATTCATGGGTGCTGGCTAGGGCGTATCCTACAACACCTATACTTCAACATATTGTGACAATATATTATTATGTCATAGAACACCTCAATAGGCGTTGAGCTGACCAATTAAAGTAATGAGGCGGGAGTTTATATTATGAGTCATGTAGCAATCATGTAGCATGTGACGAGGATTGAATACGTTGTTACAGCTGCCGGTGGTGGGTGCCAAGTTTTTGTTCACTGCGGGAATGTTCGTAGCTGGAGCCTGCAATGTTATTTTCGGGTAAGTTTAATACTTACTTAAATTATTTAATGTAAACTTTTAATCTACCTACAGTACTCATACCCTTGCTGATTGGGGTGCTGGTCAGAGTAATCGGTGATCTTGAGATCTGAGACAGTTAGATTTTTTGAGACTATTGTCTAATTCTATCTGAGATGTTTTTTGTTTTCGAATACAACAATCACAATTTTTTAACAGTTTGAACGTAGTTATCATTCAATTTGTTCGGTAAACAGAATTAAATAAGAAACTGTGGTTTCAATAAATGTAGTGATGTCGCATTCAATCAGTGATAGCCGAGTGGGAGATCGTAGTAGGACTGCAAAGCCAAAGGTCTCGGGTTCGAACCCACGGCACACACCTCTGTCAATAAATCGTTAAGATTCGTCTTTTCGAAGATATGTGTGAATTTATCATATTATAAATTGTCGCTCGCTAACGGTGAAAGAATACATCGTGAGGAAACCTGCATGACTGGGAGTGCCTAAAAAGGTCTCGTGGGAGTGTGAAGTCTACCAATCCGCACTTGGCCAGCGTGGAGGACTATGGCCTAACCCTTCTACTACTCGGCGCAGACGATTCCGATTTCTTAAATATTGTTATAATAATATAATATTATTAGGATGAACATGAATCCCATCTAACGACGCGAATCAATAAATATTTAATGTACCTGCTCCTTGAATTATACCTAGTGCAACACAAACATCGATGGAAAGTTAATAATAAAAAAGAATATATATAACAAAACTCAATTCAATATCATTAGGGACGAGCTAAATTTCCTATTGCACCGTGCAAGAAAATATTACAGCCTTTTCTTAAATTACAAAACAGACTGCAACTCACACATTTTACCAACGAACTAATTTATATTATTACCAAACCACTTTTCAGCACCCTATCCATGATTGAAGATACGACCACATTCACTACGCTGTGCTTCGTAGTCCGAGGCTTCGAAGCCCTGGGAGCCAGCGCGTACTCCACCGCCAGCTACGTGTTCGTGGTGAACGCCTTTCCCGACAGCATCGGCTCCGTACTGGGGATACTTGAGACGTTTATTGGACTCGGCATGTCGGTGGGACCCGCTATCGGGGGACTCCTGTACTCGGTAATTATGTATAACTGCTTCAACAATGTGTCTTAAAGAAAATACAATAGTTCTATCATCTATCAAATTTCAAAGCAGGTTTTGGGTTTCAGAATGTAAAGGAATGAAATAAATATAATTTCTGAAGATAACATTCATTAGCGTTAACTACCTTGTTGGTCTAGTGGTTGGCGTATCCGGCTCTCGCTGCGAGGTCTCGGGTTCGATTCCCGTGTCGGGAAATAGTGCTATTTGTTAATTTTCAGGCTGCTCATTGCTCGAATCGGCATACGCTTGTGCTTTATTCTTTGTGTGTCGCTGTGCCGGATCACGTGTTCGGTACACTCCATCTACCTTTATTTATTCTGTAATCTGAGACGGTAGTTGTTTTTATACAAGTTTATATCATCCATCAGATTAGAGGTGGACTAAGATAAAAAGGGTTTTGAAATTCATCGAAGCTAATCCTTCGAACCAGCAACCTTTCATCATTTTGATAGTATTTAGTGTCGAAAAGAGTTAAGCAGAGTCAGAAAGTTCTTGACTGGAATTAAAACCCGTTTTTCTTTTTATAACATAAATATTTTGTTTGTAGTAATTTTTGGTGTTAATATCCTTATATGTACAACTGTTCCAGGTAGATCGGGGGCTTCGGCCTACCGTTTTACACTCTTGGCATAGTCATGGTGCTAACTGTGCCCATAAACTTCTTTCTGCTCACTGATTGTGAAGGTAAGTCCAAAAAATACTTAGCGATCTAGTTAGTTTGCTCTCTAAATTGTATTACGCTTATATGTATTTGGTAAGACCTCCTTTTCATTGAATACATTTTAAATAATAAAATCTTATCACTAAACAAAACACTGTCCACGGCACCGTACGACGCGCGTAGCGTATTCGTCATTATACGGTTTTTGTACGCCTGCGAGTAGCTTTTTAATCGACTTTAAAAAAAAGGAGGAGGTTCTCAATTCGGTTGTATGTTTTTTTTTTTTTTTTTTTTTTTTTATGTTTGTTCGCCGATTACTCAAAGACGCCTGGACCGATTTGAGAAATTCTTTTTTTGTTTGAAAGGATATACTTGTCATGTGGTCCCATTTTTTTCAACTCACGTTCTGATGATGGGATCCTAGAGAAATCGAGGGCAACCCTCAAATTTAAAAGGCTTCTATATTGTTTTTCATATATTATCTAAAATTATTTGGATATTTGCATCTAGTAGTCAGCATTTTATGTTGCTGAGCTGATGCTGGAAGGTACAACTCCTCAACGGTTAGGAGTACGGGGATAATTCTTTAAATATAGGCTCCGTGAGGCCGTTTACTGTATTCTTTCAAGTTATACACAGATGAGGCGAGACGTTGAATATTACATAATATGAGGTCATGATTTGATGATGGGATCCTAGAGAAATCATGGGTATCCCTCAAATTTCAAAGGCTTCTATATTGTTTTTTGTATATTACCGAAAACTACTTGGATATTTGCATTTTAAGTTGCTGAGCTGATACTGGAAGGTACAATAACTCCTCAACGGTTAGGAGTACAGGGATTATTATCAATAAGTTTTCCGTCTCAAGTCACTGTCGTCTCCTCATTTGAGAAACATTCTGGTCTACCCATCACTTAAAATCGTAAAATAAAATAATTTTTAACAAAAAAAAAAAAACCGACTTCAAAAAGTAGGTAAACTAAAAAGCAAAAAATAATTTTACTTCGCACAAAATAATACGTTTTTTCATTTAGTAAAATAGAAATGATTAAATAATTATTTTATAATTCTGAAGTCGGTGCCAAGTAAACAATAACTCTGTATAGACTAATCTTTCTAACAACTATTTTCTGACTGAATATTAGTTCTAAATTATCCGATTTACTTGGCACTTCAGAATTATAAAATAATTATTTAATCATTTCTATTTTACTAAATGAAAAAACGTATTATTTTGTGCGAAGTAAAATTATTTTTTGCTTTTTAGTTTACCTACTTTTTGAAGTCGGTTTTTTTTTTGTTATATACAAAGCTATGAAACTGTGTCTACGGAGCGTCAGCTTCGCGTACGCGTAGCTGCATGCAGGCTGCATAAAGCCCAACATACTACATATTACGCCTGGCTGTGGCAATGCCAGAACGCACGTGTTTATTTATGTAAAAATGTGGTGGTGGGAACGGCTGCAAATTTTGTTTGGATACTAGAATAATTTTCGTGGCTAGGTGTGATATTTTATTCATTTAAAACATGTATACAAAGAATTAAAACTTTTATTATCATGTATGTATGCACCCAATATAATCGTCGTCTTTGTCGATCTCTGTACTTAGTAATAATTTAATAGTCTTCATCGTCATCGACTTGACCGTCACGAAAGTTCAAAACGTACGTTGCCAGTACAGAGATCAGTACGCCGGGCTGCAAAAGACCCGTACTGATCTCTGTCCACTAGGCGTTTATTACGTGTCTATGCAGCTACGACTGCCGTGAACAGTTTCCCTAAAAAATTACCGATTTCATTTTTCAGAGTACGTTTCGGGATCCAAGACAGCTTCCATATTCGGCTTACTGAAAATCCCTTCGATCATAATAACGGGATTAGTGATAGTGATAATGTCCAACACGTGGGCTTTCCTGGACCCCACGCTGGAGCCACACTTGCGACAATTCGGCCTGTCTACGGAACAGATTGGACTCATATTTCTGCTGTTCTCCAGCCTCTATGGAATTTTTAGTCCTATTTGGGGATGGGTCGCAGATCGGTACGTATTTAAGACAATAACAAGCTATTGTCCTTAGTTTTTTATTTTATTATGCAAGAAATCGTTGCTGCTTATTTAAGCTTAGTGGTTACATTTCGGAATATTCTTTTATTTGTATGGTGAAGAGTTTTTGCAATAGAGCTCGAGAGAGACAGCAAACGACTCACCTTTAACCTGTTTTAACTGGAGGAGAGCACAAGGAACTAGTCCTGTCATTGTCCATAGCGACGCATCTGCCATCTTTAAGAGTATAATTGTTTATAAATACGTGTTTAAAAAATACTAGCGCTAATCAGTGAGTCGAGATTTGGTGATAAAACTATACAGAATAACATTGTATTTATTTCAGAGTACACAATCACTGGTGCATGATGGTATGGGGCCTGTTTCTATCTACTGCTGGTCTGCTGCTGCTCGGCCCTTGTCCCTTCATATCAGGCTTGCCGAGGTGAATTATCACTTTTAAATATATATATAACATTACAAATATAGTTAATAGACTCCCTCATTAATCTAGTAGTTAGCATTATGTGACTGATGAATTAGACGTTTACCGGGCTAAGTATCATAATCGATATAGCATCTAAAAACTCACCTCCTTTTACATGGAACGTAAACATAACTGGTGCATAGTAGGTGTTGACATCTGCCATACCCTTGTGGACCATACGGGAATGGTGTTATGTAATTATGTAAAAGACATTCTATAATTTTAAATTTTTCAGTTTCATAATTTAATTTAATTTAACTGTCTCGTTTTATGATTTCAGGGACCTTTGGCTAGATCTTGTAGCTTTGTCAATTCTGGGAATGTCCGTGGCTTTAACTCTTCTGCCTACCTTCCAAGGAGTTCTGACTAGTTCTATGTAAGTATTACTTGTCTTAGTATGCATATACCAATTATAAGTTGTAAGACTTTAATTAATCTTTACAACTTGAATATAAATAAATTTATAGTATGATTTTTATCACTTAATTATTGTAGTAGTTCGGTCAAAATTGCTACGCAAGTACCGAATGGATGGACAATTTGGAGTTAGAATCTGTTTACACAGAATTGAGCCCAATGTTACCCCTTAACAAAAGAGAGATTTTCCAGCCCAGCGAGGTGTTATGTCCAGTCGAATGCTAATATGTACCTATATAGACATGTATTGTCCAAATTCTATAGGTACAGGCATTGGACGGATGTATTCACCCACAGGCCACGGCTTCTCTAGAAGCTAAAAATAATACCCAGCCTAGCAACATAGGGCTCCATGAGCGATAAAAATATAAGTGTTGCGAAAATAGAGACATATTTTGAGGCTTAAATGGGTCATATTTATTTATAATTAACAATTTGAGCTAAAAGTTGAAAAATTATGTTGGTACGCGATTAAAACATTGCTGACCAAAATAATATTAAGTATCAGTAGGTATATCATTAAGAAAAATAATGCATTTTAAAGAATTATTATGTTGCTGATCAGTATCATTAACTAAAATGCCTGCAAAATGTAATTTATTCATTATGGCTATATACATATAGCTTATGAAATAAGTGTTTTAAGGGTTAGGCATCACCTAACCCGGATGGCGGAGTGGGCAGTGTACCTGCCTGCGACGCCGAGGTCGCGGGTTCGATTCCTGCTTAAGACAAATCTTTGTGTGCATGAACATGAGAGTTTGTCTTAGTCTGGATGTTTCTATGTATAATATTCATTCATTCTTATGTGGTCCTTTACCTAAACTGCACGTTTTTTAGCGCTACTACCAGCCATCACCAACCTTTTCTCGTCGCCGTTTTTACAATGAAGTGTGGCAATTGTGACATTCAATTCACCGACGGAGTTCAATGTGGTGCTTGCGGCAAACACCTCGATTTCAACTGTGCCAATATAACTGAGCATGGATGGAAAAGATTGGGAGTTGAACGAAGACTTGCATGGAAATGCCCCTCATGCAGAGCTCGATCGCCATCACCAACTCCTACTAAGGAGCATGTCACCCTTGAAAGCTTGATGAAGGAGATTCGGGACATCAAACTTCAATTAACCGGGTTACCCACTGTACTGGCGGATATTAAGTGCATCAAAGGAGAAATCGGAGAGCTCAAGTTGGCAGGCCAGTTCTCTAGTGACAAAATCGATGAATTTGGCAACAGAATGAGCAGTGCAGAGATGAAAATTGATGCCCTGGAGCTTAAAGTGGCATCACTAGAGGGTACTGTGGAAGAGATGAAAACTCAGATTTCGACAAGTGAGCAGCGATTGAGACTCAACAACATTGAGATCAAAGGAATACCTCAGAAAAAAGATGAAAACCTTTTTAAGATTATTGATTCTCTTGGAGTTAAGGTCGGTTACCAGATACCGAAAACTCAAATCAATTATATATCTCGCATTCCCTCATTTAACTCTAAAGACAAATCTATCGTTGTGAGCTTCATAAATCGATATGTAAAAGAAGAATTTATTGCGTCTGCTCGAGCACTGAAGACTCTGAAAGCAGAAGACCTAGGCTTCAAAGATTCACCACAGAGAGTGTATGTTAACGACCATTTAAACGCTGAAACAAAACTGCTGCTCAACAAGGCTCGTGAGACTGCGAAACGAAATGGTTTTACCTACGTGTGGGTGAAGTTCGGCAAAATTCATGTGCGTAAGAATGACAACTCCCGTACAATTATTATTATCAAATCTAATGATTTAAACAAAATTGTTTAATCTTTTGCGAATTTGCTGTCACTTTCCTTAATCTCATTTTGTTTGCATATTTGAAATTATTTGAGTCACGATCCATCAAACAAAAATTTATTTTAGTTTGTTTATATTTAAATTCAATTGTAATTTATAACACTTGTTACCGGTTGAGCACCTCTGCCTTACATATAACCCCACTTAAGAATATCATTAGCTTCAAACAATGGCCTGTTTACTGCATAGTAAAAAATCAACAACTAGCGAGATAGTTATATATATATATATATAACTATCTCGCTCTCACGGCTTTACGCATCATTGCAGTTGTATTGCGTGAGAAGGAAGTCTCTTCGAACGCATGCATTTTTTCAATATTATCTGTCTCGCTTATATTACGCTGATCCTTTCTACTCGTTATTCATCCTACAAACCAGTTACCGTGCAGTCAGTACGTCAAAAGTAATGATATTCCTCGATCATTATTCCACTTATTTTTTCGCTTATGCAAATACTATTACTAGTACTAAACAATGTGTTCTAGGAATTTAAAACTTAATAATACGCTAGATCTATCTATATATTTTCAAAATGTACGTGGCTTACGGTCAAAGACATCTTTATTTTATAGAAACTTGTGTCTGAGTTCATACGACTTAATTATTTTATGTGAGACGTGGTTAACGGAAAGTGTGAGTGATTCGGAGTTGTTTGATAGTCGTTACGTGGTATGGCGGCGCGATAGAAATTATAAACTAACTGACCAGAATCTCGGTGGTGGTGTGTTAATAGCAGTCAAGCGAGAATTGTCAACCAATTTGCAAACGAAATTTAATTCCACCGCCGAAGATTTGTGGATATCATTGCCTATTAAATCGTTAAATCGTAACAATTGCATTAACTTAAATGTGGGTGTTTTATATCTCTGCAAACAAAACTTAGGATTATCCTTTTCAAATCAGCTAAAAAATTATCTTTCAAAATTAGATGAAATAATGATTGAACGCCCCGACGATAGGTATTTGATAGTCGGCGATTTTAATCTTAGTGGAATTGTTTGGAACTCAAATGACTTCGATAACGTATTGTCGGCGTCAAACGTGACTAGTAATGACGAGCATTTATTGATAGATGCATTTCACACTCACAATTTGAAACAATATAACTTCGTTTTGAACCAGTACGGTAGAATACTGGACTTAGTTTTATCTAACGATTCTCTCACAGTTTCCGAATGTTGCGATTGCTTGGTACCTATTGACCCACATCACAAGCCACTTATTATTCAATTGAAATATACCCCACTACCTACTTTTACACCAGCGCAACGTACTAAGTACATATTTGCAAAGGCGGATTTCAATAAAATTAACTCGAGCATAGTGGATGTAGATTGGTGTAAGGAGTTTTCAGGGATGACTGTTGATGAGGCGGTTAAGTATTTTTATTCGTATACAGGGCAATTGATTGATAAGTATGTGCCTAAAATGAAATGCAATAAGTAGCAAAAATAACTATCCAATTTGGTATTCATTTGCACTTCAAAAATGTATTAAGGAGAAGCACAAATATTTTCGGAAATTTAAAAATTACGGTAATAAGTCTGACTATGAGACGTTTAAATTGTTGCGCGACAGAGTTAGGCGGTTGGAAAGTGTTTGCTATGATACCTACATTTCATCTGTTGAAAAATCTATCAAGTCTAATCCTAAATATTTTTGGAGCTACGTTAAGGCCC
Organism: Hypena proboscidalis; assembly: GCA_905147285.1. NCBI lineage: Eukaryota > Metazoa > Arthropoda > Insecta > Lepidoptera > Erebidae > Hypena > Hypena proboscidalis. Next base: position 12,289,240 of record LR990128.1, on the reverse strand, counting down.
GCCGGAAAACGGGGGATATTCCAGGATCCGTTTCCTATAAAGACTGCGTGGCCAATACGGGTGACGACATTTGCAATGCTTTTTCTGAATATTTCTATTCGACCTTCCTGCAGCCGTCCCAATGTACACCTTCAACTTCTACTCAGGGTGTCCTGTACAGTGCGGGCGACTCATTGTCAGATGTTGCGAAAATATATGTAGATATTGATGAGGTTGTAAAAATTCTCAAAACATTGGATGCCGCCAAATCAGCCGGGCCGGATCACTTACCCCCTACTTTATTTATACATTGTGCTGACACAATAGCAATTCCTGTTAGCATACTATTTAATTTATCTTTATATAATTGTACCATGCCATCAATATGGAAGAGCGCGTTCATAACGCCAGTTCATAAAAAGGGCTCTAAATCCGATGTCTCAAACTATAGGCCGGTATCGAAACTCTGTGTATTAGCTAAGGTTTTTGAAAAATTAATATATAATCAATTATACGGGGTGTTAAAAAATAGCTTCAGTGCTGCTCAACACGGTTTCCTAAAAGGACGCTCAACCACCTCAAATTTAATTCTCATGAATGAATTTATATCAGATGCTATGAGTAGGGGTAAGCAGGTCGATGTCGTTTACACTGATTACAGCAAATGTTTTGATAAAATTGATCACAACTTGCTTATTTCAAAATTACAGAGGATCGGCATACGGGGAGATCTTCTCCGATGGTTTGTATCTTATATAAGTAATCGTTCACAAGCTGTTGTGATCAATAATTATATATCTAGCTGGATTCAGGTGCCCAGTGGAGTTCCTCAAGGTTCTCTGCTTGGTCCTATTTTGTTTCTAATCTTTGTAAACGACATAGACAAGTGCTTCCAATATTCTACACTCCTTTGTTTTGCAGACGACATGAAAATTTGTACGGCTGTGTCGTCGCCCTCAGATGTAGTCGCACTCCAGGAAGACCTGAATCGCCTTAGTGATTATTGTATCTTAAATAAGCTAGACCTCAATCCCACTAAATGCTCCATAATCACTTATAGTAGGAAAACGACTAACATTGTTGCTGACTATCACCTCCAAGGTCACCAATTGCAAAGATTATTGAATGTCAGAGATCTTGGCGTGATACATGACTCGAAACTTCTGTTTCAAGATCATATCAACAGTATCATAACCAAAGCGTCGCAGGTACTAGGATTCGTCATGAGAACATCTGCTAGTTTTAAAGAGGCTAAAACAATGAAGATATTATTTTGTACATTTGTGCGTAGTATACTTGAGTATAGTAGTCAAGTTTGGAATCCGTGTTACGATACATACATTTCTAGAATAGAGAATATACAGCGAAAATTTATTAAATACTTATGTTATAGGGTTAAGTTCAAATATAAATCAGAGGATTACTTGAAAATATGCGCACAATTTCATATACTTCCACTTTACGTGCGCCGTGAAATAGCGGACATTACTTATTTCCTGAATGTATTAACTGGTAAGATAGACAGTCCTGACCTTCTTTCTAAAATAGCATTTAATGTGCCAACCAAATCAGCGAGGCATTATACCCCAATCCATCTACCATTGGCATCTACAAACTATCGCCAGAATGCGTTTCTGTGGAGAGCGAGTAGCTGTTTAACCACACAGGCTAAAAAGTTAGATTTTGATATATTTGTGTCTAAAGTTGAAACAGTGAGAAGGGGTGCTCAGTCTGGATTTTTTCTCAAAATTTTCTAATGTTGTGTCAATTTTAAAACATTAAAGAATGTAATTTTATTCATGTAAGTTTATAGCCACACATATTAATGATTGTATTCAATTGTTTATCAGCGAAGACCTATAATTAGCAATATGTTACATATTATTAAGTATCATAAAATGTTATAACCTGCTGTTGGTCTTCCAATAAAATAAAAATAAAATAAAAAATAAAAAAATAAAAAAATAATAAGTATGTATTCACAAAATAAAAATATAACCGTATTAGTATCAGTTATTCTAGTACCCATAGTTCAAGCTCTGCTTAATTTGGGACTACATGGCGTTGTTTGTAAGTTGTGAGATATTAAAAAAAAACATTTATTTATTTCAGCTTAATGCTCTCAAAGTTGTCAAAGTGATTTCATAAAGCGGTGATGCACACGTAACTTAGTCTGCAGAGAACTTAAGTCAATTTCTGAGAAAATCTGATATCATGGCCATCAAGGTCAATTACCAGACAAGTACGAAGAGACCTTAACACATTATGTATAGAGTGTCATTGAGCTAGATTTGGGTCAGTCTACTTATTCTATATTTTTATTACTGACCCATTTTATTTTGATCTTTTTCATGTAGTAATGTAGTAAGTTCAATATTTGTTTAAAAATTTGGAATATTAATAATATTGTTCGTTTTGGTATTCATTTAAACAATTAAGATCATATAGATCATATAACTTATTTAAATGTATTTGACTAATTCGCCGTGTTGTCCAGTTATGAAGGCGGTTGCCCCGAAGCCCTGGCGACGTACAGCGCAGTGGCAGGCGTTTGGTCATGCTGCTATTCCCTGGGAGAAGTGCTGGGTCCGGCGCTGGGGGGAGCTCTCACGCAGCAGTACGGGTTCCCGCTTTGTGCTACGCTCTGTGCCGCTGCCTGCTTCACCATGGTCTGTACAGTCATAAATTGAGATATCCCAAAAAGTATATCAACTATTTTGTATTGGGGAGCCAATGTTTACACAATCTGCACATAAAATAGACTGTGTTGTGTGACACTAGAAATAAAAATACTATTGAAATGGTTTCCTTTTCGGTTTGGTAAAAAGCTTCGCGTTTGATTATGTTCTGACACGATTAATGGATTTGTCTGTTCTAAACTCTTTACTAAACAAAGAACAATGTATCATGACATGATCTATGTTAAAAATATTATATTATTTCACAGGCAATAGTAACCCTTACATTCTTCTCCCTACGAGAGTCCCGCAAATGCTCATCGTCTTCCGGTAGTGCCTGCGAGTCCATCCCCTACACCGACACCACCTGGAACAGCACCCACTTCTGTCGCACCAGGAGTGCTCCGCAGAATCTCGCCGACAACTCACCGCTACTCACGCCCTGCTCCTGTTATAATACTCATAGTAGGTATCTTCTTATACAAATACTACTTTTTAGAAGGGCTTTACCAAAAAAGTGTTTAAGTTCTTACACAGTCGGAGACACGCTTGTCACAAAATTTGGAATGCCGTAACTGACAATTTTTATTTTGTATATTAGACTTCCAAATATATAAAGATTACTGACTGTCTTAAAAATACGACATATATATATTTTGCCAGATTACACATACGGCACATCACCTACAAAGCACTTCTGTCTGACGCACAGCAAGAGCAACAAGAGTGGTTCAGCCAGCGTCGCCGATGTCATCGCCTACATCCTCAAGTTCGAGTTCGTCATCAATATGTATATCAGAATACGGAGGTCCAGGAAAAAGTCCATCACTGCTCCCGTGAACACCGACCAACTCTACCAGAACTACCTCGGAGAACAAAATACTGGGACAGAACCGTCAAAAAAGAATGGTTTACAACGATGCAAATATGTTAAGTTTAATAATAATAATAGTGAATGTGTCAAGAATGAGAATGGCGATAGTTATTGTAGTTATTTAGACGAAGCTATTTTCGGCAGTCCTGATGTATTGGCCAATGTAACTCTAGATAATTTGAAGGTGAAGAAACACAATAAGGGCCTGTTTTCGGCTGTAATGGTGTGTGATGAAGACAGAAGTACTACGAATGAAATAATTAAGCATAATATTGAGAAGGTGCATTTTTATGAACAAAATGATTGCCCATCGGATAAAGATATATTTGTAAGTATTACTTTTCTAAATACAACCCTGCCTTGCTGCCTAATTTCGCCATTTCACCTGCTGTTATTTAAAATAGCTTGATTAACAATTTGTTGAGATAAAAAAAAATCTTCTATGCAAATCCATAGCTTGGCGTTTCGCCAAGCTATAGAATTGAATGTTTCATTTACAAGCTCTGTTAGTTCGGGACTAGATTACAATGTGTGTTATTTATTTATTTATTTTTTCCTTGATTTCTCTCCTCTGGATGCCTCTGCCTCGATGATCTAGCTTAAGCTATTTAGTTCTAGCTTAGCTAGGTTAGCGTATGCGCCTCTCACCAGAAGATCTCGGGATCGATTCCTGGGTCGTGCAAAGTGCTATTTGTGAAATTTCCGTCAGGAAATTCTTAATAGCAGCACGGAGTTGGATTTGTGCCTGGTGGATGGTGATAGGCTCAACCCCCATCTCAAGGAACCTAAACTTTTCCTTGATTTCTAAGACCTCAGGCAATTGTTACAAAAGCACGAAAATGGGGATTTTATAATAAATACGAGTGCTAAAACACAGCTATACAAACTTGTTGTTTACCACAAGCTTGGTAAGGAAGTAATAACTTTATTGCAACACATAAACAAGAAGGCATAAACGAGGACTGTAGATGCGGTTTCGTATTTCTATAGAATAATCTATGTACCCGTTTTCATTAGTAAACCAGCTGTTTGTCAGTGTTCAGTAGTTAGCCTGCGGTATGGGTCGTGCAGGCAATCGGATTCTTTTTGGTTCGAGTAGTAGTAAAAAGTAGTAGCCGGTAATAAACCTATATTTTTTTTTACATTATATAAAACGCCAGAAGCAATGGTCCCAATAACAAGGCCAAATACACACATTCATTCACACAAGCACACACAGTCTCAGAACAAATCTTTGCGAATCACATAAAGTTTTGTCCCATGTGGGGATCGAACCCACAACACAAGTGTAGTGGAGAGCGGCGATATATACCTTCATGCATTAAGGTTATTTAGTTGCAAAATTAATCATAATTATATTTTTCAGGATGGCTGTGACTGTAGAGACGGCGTTACCTACGCAAGAGGCACAGTCACTGTGTCGTCCACAGGCGCTTGTGAAGTTTAATATTTTTAATTTAAGAATAAGTTATAGATGCATTCAACTCTCTTGTCATATTTTTAGTCTTATTTTTATTAATTTAACCAAATAAATAACGTAGCTTTTATATAGGATTTGTTTTTGTTACCTGATAAACCAAACGTCAAACTTCTTGGTGGCTCGCGAGAGTGAGAGCGATATACAGATATACGTGAAGCGTCACCTTACGAGTGATTAATTAATGTTTTTTTTTTTTTACAAAATTAGTACTTACAGCGCTCTCAAGACTATTTTTATTTTTACTTATAAGATACTTGTCGCATGCTACAAAGCTGGATTTCGGCGCAGCTTTTATAACTATCTTACTTATAATGATTTTCAAAATTATAAGCTCAAATGCTCTTGTTATTATCAGACATAAGTATCTTACTAGAGCAATTAGGCTTATATTGCACTAGTACACAGTAATGAACGTAGACGTAGTTATTAGTTATAAGTTTATTTTAAAAGCAGATAACTTTATTGTTGCTCCTGTTGTTTAGTGGCAAATTTTAATAAAAATGTAATAAGTAAAACTACTTTGCAAGTATTATTTTGCATAATTGTAGTCAAGCAATAGAAATTACTACAATTATAATGTTTATATAGTGTGTGAACTCGTGCAGAAGTAAATTTAACTGTAAATGTGTACCGCAATATAGTTAGTTTTACAATGCCCTTAGTATACCACATTACTATAAGTATTGTTGCAGCAGTATTTTAGACGCATAGATTTTTTTCTTTTTGTATTTCTTTTTTCTCCTTCCTATTCATTTAATTTGTCATGCCCACCGTATATTATTAGTGATTTATTTAGTAGTAGCTCATAATAAGCTTGTTTAATCTTTAAGTGATCTTATAAAGAACTATTAGACTTATAACTGTCCCAAACAAAACTATGAATGCTCATACTTATAGTCATCTCAGCGTTTTGCGAGAGCATAATGCCTTATGCTCTCACAAAACGCTACTATAGGATCAACAGTTATACAATTATAGGAGACTTATTGACCAAATGAGCGTTCCTATCCAACATAAAAAAAAGATCTTAATATTTTTTACTGGTGGTACAGCTCTTGTGAATGAGCTCGAGGGCGGCAGCACCACCGTCTCACCTTTAACCTGCCGCCAAATAGTAGTGCTTCCATTACTTTGTTCCGGTTTGGTGGTGAGATCAGGCCCTGAAATTACTGGCACATGAGGCATAACACCGTAGTCCTCAGCTGCAGCGACGCATCTATAATCTGCTTTTGTGGATTGTTGATGTCCATGGGCTGTACTCTACTTACCATCAGGTGGACTACACGTTCGTTCGCTGTGGGCGAAGTATATAAAAAAAAATACACTTGTTAAATGCCATTTCTAATAAAAGTGTCCTATTAATGTTTTATAAGTGAGTCTTGTAGTTAGCTATATATAAGACCAAGGAATAAGAGCAAGGCACTTGAGTATGTTAATGCTTGACAAAATAGTATTGCCTAGTGCATTTATACTATTATACTTATAAGCTTTTATTATACTTTGCTTGTTGTGCAATTACACCAAGAATGCCAAAGTTAATGACACGAGTTACATTATAGATTTTGTTTTGTTTCAAAAACCATTCAATTCATTTCTTATAAAACCACATACATATATTATACAAACATTGCAAGCTAAATAAAACCTTTTAAAATGCTACGCCCGCGCCATATCGCTCGTGGGTAGGCGGCGCGGTGGTGCTACACTCGCTGCTACGAGTCATAATACAGTATTTATATTGTACACAGCTCCTGCCGTGCGAGAATAGCAAAAATATTTTTCAAATTGCGCCGATCATTAGGAGAGCAGAACGCACACGGAATTCTCCGCCAATTTCCTGTCTGATTTCGCGAATTTTTCGCACTCTTCATGGTTAATGCTACCCTAGTACAAACGACCTCTGCTGACGATTTCGCGACGTTTTCCTGCCAATTTCGCAAACATCCTTGACCACTGTCCATTCGGAAAACGAGAAAATGCTTTACTAGTTGATAAACCAGTCGTCAGTTTTATTTGCCTCCAATCAACTTGCAGAAAAGCGCCTGAAATCTCCTATTCCCGTTTCGACGACCAATCCCGAAAACATTGGTACTAGAGATGCATAAAATATTAAGAGCTATTTTCACAAACGAATGGTCGAAAATCAGGCAAACTAAAGTACGAAATGTAAGCTGGATAAAATTTTAAACTATTCGCTGGTTACCGCTATTTGTATTGTTTTAATCATCCTTCAACATGATTTTTTCTTAATATTTACTCGGGAGTGCCGTAATTAATTTCATCATAATATTATTTATTTGTTCATAACTTTTGTAAGTTTGATATATTTCCATATACTTAATATTGTAGATATTTCAAACTTATATTTTTTTCTAAACTATATAAACTTTTTAAAATCAAATAACCAAATTAAATATACGCTGATTAATGAAGTACTTTAAAATAATGTTTTGTTAAATATGTTTATTTATTTGTCCTCAATTGACAAACTCACATTAAAATTCACATTTTATCAGCGTCGCGGTGACAGTCGTCGAATGTGAGCCATTGAATAGATACGGCGACCACTACACCAGGCAACCATGTAGCCGCAAGATATCGTTTATCAAATTTCAATGGAACAAAATATTCCACTAAAAGCAGATCACCCTTGCCCGTTTTATCAAAAAGATCGCACTTGACCAAAATTTTCGCGCACACAAATGATATCAGAAACGTAGCCCACCCACACTAAAACAGGATTGGACTGTATTAAAAGGGGATGAGGGAAATAGGTAGGGGGAAAATAGCGAGGGTGGAACCCTTCGAGCGAGCAAGTGAGATAGACCGATTTGATGTTTGGGTGCTAGTATCCTTCGATAGCTGCTCGCCTGGTACTCCGAGCGACTTGGTTAGGTAACAATATTCTGAAATGTTTTCAGAGGTGAATTGATTTTAATAAAACTTTGTTTGCGCTAACGGAAAAATGAAAATGTAGGTGAGTATTTTTACCTTTTAGCGGTTTTTATTGTATATTTGACATCATTGAAAAACTATTAATAGTTTTTAACGTGTATGAGATAATATTATGTTTATTTGTTAAGTATGTCGATTAATGCAATTATGCTGAGGATAAATTTAGCGTTTATAATAATGGTGATATAAAATAAAGACAGTGTTTGAATTTAAACTTTATTTATAGGAAAACATGAATATTATAATTTTCAACTTTAAACAAGTAATATCTACTTATAACATGCGCTAGTATTCGGTGTCACTTGCAGCTATGTGGCAACAATTTAACAATTTCGTGTGGGTTAGAGTAAATAATATTGTCTTCGGAATCGAAGGTCACTCCAAAAATATTCTTAATACTTGCGATCTCCTTGAGCGAGTGACTTTCTTTGTCTGCTACATAAAGGCTGCTTATAGAGCAAAAATACGCTACGCCCTTGTGGTTTACTTCTATTGCCCTGAATGATTTAGGCGCATCGCTGTAATGAATCGTATGGTCGCTGCCGTTCTTGATTTCAAATAAACCAAGCTTGGTTGTTATAAACATATCATCATCTCCGTCGATAGCCACCTGATAAACTTTGTGGGTGATGTGCTCCAGATGATGGATTTTCTTTCCTTTTATGTCATATTTATGTAGTCGTTGTGAAGGGAATTCTATAATGTACAAGTGTTTTTTGTGGTAGAAAATGTCCCAGATATCACGGTCCTCGAGTATGTAGCTTAGTACTTTAGGGTTTTTGAGGTCAGAACTATAGATGCCCTCGCTGCCTCCAAAGTAGACTTTGTCTTCGTGGTCATCGATGGCTAAAGCGAAGCCGTTTTTCACTCCGTGCACATCCGTGGGCATGGTGTCACCTTCCTTCACGTAGGCTATGCCGAAGGTGTCCTTGGTGTCTTCACCGACGTTGTAGCTGAAGAATATTTGGTGTACATGGTTGTAAGCAGCTAGTTGGTAGGGACGGTTTATCCCGTTCATGATGACTTCTCGCTTGTGAAGTTTTCCATGGACGAGAACGCCTTCACATAGTAGTTTCACGGTTGTTGAGTTGACGGTGGTCGTACTCTCAGTCGTTGTCGTACTATGTTTGGTTGATTTATGCGTCGCCTTGCCGAAAATTACAGTAGCCCCACACAAAAATATAAATAATAATCTCGTCATTGTTGTGGCCGAAGTGCCTATACTGTAACCGAGCACATGCAATACTAATCCATAAATATTTATGGCATGATAATTTGTTCAGTCGTTGCGAAATATCTGGTATGAAATTAATCCAATTGTAATTGAATCTGTTGGATAACGATTTAAACGTACCCATAGTTTTATAATTATGACGATCCCAATATAATGAATAACGATCCTCCTTTTTTCTAAATTTGCTGACTAAAATAGTTGTTTACAAGTTGCTGCTGAATTAAATTCAGGTAGTGTCAACACCCAGGCATATAAAGTAAGTACCCACTTACTTTATATACCCGCACTCCTTTAATTTCATTTACTAGATTCAAAACGGTCGTTACCGTCCCAGTCTAGACTATAAAATAAAATGAATGTTAAAATCGCGTGAGTTACCCCTTTGAAGTTCATGCCGAAGTGTGGGTGGCTTTAGTGACGTCACAGTTAACCCTCGAGCCACACCAAACCGAAATTTGATTACCTACTTGAAGAAATTTAAACTTTATCACCTAAAAGGTAAAGTTTGGAATGGTATGTCGATTGTTATGATTTAGTACGTAAAGGCTGCTGGTTCGACTGGATCAACAACATTTACAACTGTAAACAGTTAGTCGGAGTTGTAAGCAGACCTTGAGCTCGAAAATATTGGAAAATAAAGATGTTCTGTTAACGTTATATAGTACTACTGCGTAGAATGATTTACGTTAACATGGGTTTTTTATTATTCACCATTATTTTCCGCTACCATAGCCTAGTATAGGTTTCCATTTTCCCAACGGGGTTCGTACCGCCATCTTCGGGCGCTGAAACTCCTCAAAGAGATGGTAACGGTTCCAAACGACGCTATCTGATTCTCAGCCATGACCACGAGTAGCACAATAACAGAGCGAGAGAGAGTTCATAGACAGACAAATTGGTATAAATAACTATTATGTAAGCGGGGGGCGTTGGATTCTTTTTGTCTTGTAAAGAGGGCGGTAGTCCAAAAAACGTAGAGAAACTATGCCTTAGTCTACGCTTGTGGTCTAAGTGGGTTCAAACTAGAAATCAAAGTTTATAAATATTAAATACTAGCTTTTGCCCACGACTTCATCCGCGTTGAATTCGTTGTATTAAGTAGTAGCTGAACCGCGTTCAAACTTGCTGCTCCTCTCCCGTAGAGATAATGTTAAATATCTTAACTTAGACTATCAAACTCAAAAGTAATTATCAAAATTCGCCCAGTAGTTTTTGAGCTTAGCGCTTCCAAACAAACAAAATATCTCCCGCGATTTCATCTGCGTGGTAGGTACATCGATAAAAAACTCAATAAAAGAAAATAAAATACCTAAATAAACCTATTTCTGATGATAACTAATCTGAACTCAATAAATAAGCAAAATCCCTATAAACTAATATCTATACGGATGTCTAATCCTACCTAACAGTATTATAAAATAACCTACGATCACTACGTACAATATCAAAATATACTACCTGTACTTAAAAATTAAAATCTATACAGTACGACTTATAAAAATAAACCTAAATAACGTGATGCCTGAACAAACAGACAGACAGACACGTCGGTCTAGTAACCATTTGTGATTCCAGCGTATTAACTCAATTCTATTGTTTTTTTTCCATTTAGACAGTATTTAATCTAGGTTAAAAAATATTCAAAATATCTACATAAATCGAAAATTAAACGAATTTCATTTTATGCATTTTAACAACGTAAACGTAAAATTTTAGGGCCTTATCATACTAGCGGATTGCGAGCGTTCTCAAAGCGGAGCGGGCGCGCAACGAACACGCCGCGCATTCGCAGCGAATTCGTTGCGGACGCGCGGCGTGGACGCCATTTTGTACTGTCTCGTACAAACGCCAGCCAACCAACTGAATAAAATATTTTTTTTCAAATGTCAAATCATTTTGCATCATAACGGATTCTTGCGGGATTATGTTTGTTTTATTGGTATAGGTAGGGATGAAATTATTTAGGATTATTTTTTAATCGTTTGCAAAACAACACAAAGTACTCGCTCTCTTCCATTCGATTAATTGATAATGGATCTTCCCAAATTCGTCAATGCTTTCGTTTTCGTGGCCGGCGTCTCCGAAGTAACAAAGCCAACAGCAGTGTTTCTTAGTCGGAATCCATTTTGTTACTGAGTGTATTGTACGTCGTTAATTCGCTACAAATACGCTACGAAAACGTAGCGTATTCGCCACGCGTGCGCGACGTCCCCGCTGCGCAGCCACTGCGTGTTCGCGACGCATTCGCTGCGTGCCCGCCCCGCCCCGTTACCGCTCGCAATCCGCTAGTATGATAAGGCACTAAATCTTATTGCTTCTGTAACAAAAACATTAATATCCTAATTGTAAATTAATGTAAACAAAGTTTTATATTATTTAGTTCCATATTAAATTAACAAAAATAAATGGAAAACAATATATTATGTAGCTCGGATTTACTCTGAGATATGAAGTTTTCATTTATATATTTCGAAAGCCGATATAAAAGAGACAGTTTATTTTGTTTGGAGAGTAAGCCCAACATAATTTGAAACGTTTTCTAATAAAATATGTACTACTTGTTTCTTAAATTCTCTAGATAACATATTGAGAAATTTGTTAAAACCTAAAAGAAAACATCTACTTTTAGGTGCCTTAAAGAAGACAGATTTAAATTACGATGAACCAACTTTGATTTCAAAGGAGAAGGAAGATAGATAGATGGAAAATACTTTATTTGTACTAAATTTCTATAACATGAAGGGGTAACAACAAAGAGCCTAAAGCGATTTCTTCCAGGCAACCTTAGAATAAACATTTTGGAAAGAGAAAATAAAAGAGAATTAAGATATAAATGTTGATTTCAAACTTTAAAACTTACTCACACTACAATCCGCACATATTCAAGTTCCGCACATCTTGTGTTGTATGAGAAATTAATTGTATTTGCATTATTTGCGTTGTAACCTTACTGCACAGTTAACACAATTAGAAAATGAGGCGTACTTGATTATAAAATAGTTACACAGTTTGGATCGAAATGCCCGGATCGTTTCTTTAGATCTTAAGTTACTGTAAAAACCTGAATATTTATAACGATTATTAATAGCTGAATATTTATGTCCACTGACCAGCCTTTCATAACATGAATGTGAACGGAAAGTCCAAAACCCACTACTATTCTGGAACTACGACCAAACAAAAGATTTAATAAAAAGACTAGAAACTAAGAATCAAATTTTTAACTTACAAACAAAAATCATTTTAATAGTTATTTGTTATACAAGAGTGCAAAGTTGCTTTTTAACCGCGTGTTCAATTTTGATGACCGAGCAAGCGAAGGATTCTAAAATTAGAATCCTGAGCGTTAGCGAGGGAATCAAAAGAGCACGAGGTGAAAAATCTTTGCACTCGAGTGCAACACGTAACTTTTCATTCCACCTCAGCGAGGAAATGACTAAATGCAAAAAAAAAACGTTTACAATCACAAGATAGGTACACTTTTATTTCAGTTTAGGTATTAATTACTACATTATGACAGGTAAGTATTACAGAATAATCTTTAAATTATAACAAAATAATACTAAGGTATAATTAAGAAAATTTTAAAGTAACGTTGCTACAGTTATTTAAATTGAGTGTAATATTTTTTTGGTACTGTAATATTGGTGTTAGTCACTTGTGTACTGTTTTTCGGTAAACTATCTGTCATACTTAATATTTGTACCGATTCATAAGATTCCCTTGGCGTGAATGTTGGAGAGAGAGGGAGATGGTTAGGTGTTTCGTAACGGCTTATTTTTGATGTAGAAGGGCCAGTCCAAGGATCCGATTGAGGCTCTTTCAGTGTAATGGCTCCTACGATGCCTTCACATATTTTAGACTTATTTTGGATGGAATCCTCTATGTATCCCTCTACAACTGCATTGGACTTCCAGCCTCCGTGGTGCTTAAGGGACAGGAGATCAGCTCCGGAATCAGCCAAAAGTGTGGCTGAAGTTCGTCGGAAACAATGACCCGTGTACAACAGGGGTTCTGGAAGTTCAAGAAATGTTGCTATTTCTCGTGGGATACTGCCAATTTTATTAGTACCCGTAGGCTGTCTAACACACTTTCCATTGCGATACTGTAGAAAAATCGATTGATTGGAGTGTTAGGCGGGCGTAAGGCTTGATATTTCTGAACAATCGTTACGTATTCCTTGTGAATGACGAAGTTGCGGTCTCTTTTTGTCTTTGTATTAGGTAAATTAATTAATAGTATGTCATCTGAATGTTTCTCAATGTTTTTGACATTAAGTTGTGTTAGTTCATTAGTTCGACATGCTCCGTTTATTCCAATAATAAGAACAACCTGTAACGTAAAGAGTATTGTAGTAGATAAATGAATAAAATTGATATGAACGCATAATTATGCCTATCAACATCTACTAAGTATACTATTTAATTGAGATTAATATACTTAAGTAGATACTGAATGTGCAACTGACTTACTTTTGCCGCCAAATATACGGAATCGGGTGCTTCGTTAAGAAACTTTTCAATATCAGATACTGTGAAAACCTTCGATTTTTTTGGTAGATGACCAGATGAGGCTCTTTTTAAAAATGCCACTATTTTAGGATAGGTATCGATATGCATGTCTTTTTTCATCTTTATTGTTGCTTTTAGCATCGAATACGTACTCCATAGAGTGCTTGCTTTCTTGTTCTCGGATAGTTCTATAAAATATGCCAGCAAAACGTTTTCTGAGAAAGTTTTGGTTCCTTTTGCTAGCCGCAACGTGTTGAACATATCGTACTGTTTTAAATACTTCTCGCGTGATTGTTGAGGGAGAAAGCTCATTTGCGCATTATTAACAGTTTCAGTCAATTGTGTTGGCGTCAAACAAACTTCCTCGTCGCTAGAATCACTCATTTTAGTTTTTTCACTTGTTTTCAAGTTTCTTGTTTTTAATATAAGGTTTAACAATGACGTGAAAAAATGCCGCGTAAAGAACCGCGTACAAAGCAAATTGAAAAAAGAACACCAAGAAGGTTCCGAGTCTGAGTTTTTAACAAATTAAGGCTGGCTTCTATTTTGGACAAAGGATCAGCATTGCCATACAACGTGGCAATGCTGCCAGCCTTCTGGGCACGTTACCTGCGGTCGACATTGATGCGGACGTATTTTTTGACACCTGATTTTATTTTTTATTTTTTTTCGAGTTTTGTTTTATTTAATAATTTATATTATTGTTAGGTGTATATTATAGTTAGGTATTTATTTCATTAGTTTAAAATATTAAATTATAGTTAGATTAGTATTGTAAATATTTAATAAGCAATATGTAAATGAATATGTAAATAAATAATCTAGGTAAATAAGAATATCAATGTTAAGTATATATGTACTCATTATAGAACTTAATATTTTTTTATTATTTAGGAAGTTACTGTTTCCTTTATTTATTTTAAACAATCACATTTTTGTGAGGGCTTTTCCAGTTGGTTTCCATTAAGATTGAATAAAAATATCTTTGTTAATCACTTGATCACATACTCCAGCGATGTTTGAATGAATCACTAGTGCTTCAAAACAGGTTTGACTTTGAAGGTAACCTTTCGTGACCAAATAATTAGATTTATTTCGCTAAGTCTCGTGGGGGAAGCCTAGTCGTGGCTGAGAGGTTTTGACAGGCTTCAATGGCCTTGGCCTGTTTCTGCCTAATCTGCTGAACTAACTTATGATATAAATCTGATTCAGTTTTCTACAAAAACTAACAAATAAAAAAGCTATTTATAAAGAAAAGGCGTTAGATTGTGCCGAGTTGAGCTGGAGTCATTCCAAAAAGTATGATCGTAAATAACAAAACATGTAAGGAGAGCAAAATTTCGTCCTGTAGACTAGGTACTCCCACAGATAATATAGGTAGGTACTACTGAAGGCAAAAATCTTATTTTTGTCCCAAATTTGGTTTAATTTAATAAGTATAGGTACTATTTAGTTGAATTAAAGTACTATTTATTTAGTTGATTTAAAGTCAATCTAGTGTCAAATCATTTTATTGCAATAAGTATTATAATATCGTCGTTTTTTGTATTTTGATGTTTGTTTTGACGTGTATAAGCGCCCCTTGGGAGCCATGGAAATAAATGATTTGATTTGATATACTTTATTGTTTCTCATAGTATACGTAAAAATGTTGCCATTTATGACAAAAAATTAGAATAGGGTTAATTTTATGATATTAGATAGCTCTAATAAGTTCAATAAAACAATTATTTCGTATTTAACTTTTATTCTTCTAAAGAATGTACTTAGCATAACTTTTGTATTAATCTTTGGTATTAAAATAAATAAGGAATAATGGACACATATGAATAAATACAATGTATACAGTTCACGTTAAATGTAGCTTAGAGACATGGATGATGACAGAAATTGTGTAATGAATATTTAAACAAATGGTGATCGAAAATACATACAAAGAAAATATATAAGAACTATATTTAATATTTAACCTTCGCATGGCACATGGCATCGCAGAAGTTTGCGCAACTTGACAAAATATAGTCATAATAAGTTAACAGCGATTTGACCAACGTATAGGTAAAGATACAACCAATATTCGCCCATGGAATCCGCATACATTTATCAAACTATCATGCTAGCGTTTGCTAGTATGATGTCACCTAATAACCTGTATTCTGCACGTACAAGGAAATACATTTTTGTGTCATTATTAAGCAGATAAGTTACAGGTACAATAGCCACGAAAACTACTTTTGTTTTCAAATTACAAGGACGGTATCAAATGAAACACGAAGATATTCTGGGACACGGAGTATGGTTAATAGCTCTCCGGTTGAGACAAGGAATAGCGAGATGGAACCGGTTTAGTTTCAGACTCAATGAGGAACTGACTAGTGTTACCAGGCTGATCGTCTCAAAAGTTGGGACAGACGCAG
Source organism: Hypena proboscidalis (assembly GCA_905147285.1). Lineage (NCBI taxonomy): Eukaryota > Metazoa > Arthropoda > Insecta > Lepidoptera > Erebidae > Hypena > Hypena proboscidalis. Next base: position 12,273,112 of record LR990128.1, on the reverse strand, counting down.
AAACAGCGGAAAAAGAGATTGGGAATCGTATAGCATTGCATATTCGATATTTTATATAAGTTACCATACTTCTATGGTTCTACTCTAATGTAACGCGGCAATGCCGCCAGCCTTCTGGGCACGTCACCCGCATTTGACATTGATGCGGAAGTATTTTTGACGCATAACTTTTAAAAAATTTTAGTTCTATTTCTCTTTCAGTTGTACATAGTTAGGTATGATTTTGTTTTTATATTATTTAATTTTTAATGTCTGTAATATAGCACTATTTAAATGTTTGTGGTAAAATATATGTATTTTCTCTAATGTTGTCATGTTTGAAAAAAATATTATGCAGAATGCAGGCAGTAACCGATGTATCCCACTCTTAAATAAAGGACACATTTAGCGTCTCTATAGTTTCGTATACCTGGTAACACTAGTCAGACACGCATAAAAATCTCACAATACACATTTAAAGACCGTAACTGCAAAAGAATCACGAAACCAAACCTTTGTTTCATATTACTTTGTATTCAACAATGTCTTAAAACTTGTAAACATTTTGCTCGAATATTTGTGGTCAATTGAGGGCGTTCATTCATCGCTGCGTGAGTAACATTGCTTCGATAACTACTCTAAATTGGAATGCATTGAACGTGTCCCAGAAACAATATACTCTTTTTGCACAGTATATCTAATCTTTGCTCAAGATCGTTATAATATAATATCTTCAATATTAAGTGGTGTTAAATTGACGAGTGGTGATGTCATTTTTCCTATTAACTTTTGTAGAATTGTCTCTAGAGATTCAATAGGGCAATAAGGAGGACGCGCCTATAGTATAGGCTAGTAGTAACACTATGAGTGAGAGCGCCATAGTTGATAGAGGTCTATCGGCACTGTTTCCACAGACCATTCTTCTTGAAGCTATGGATAACTTTTTATTCTGCAGCATGGAGTGTACAGAATCTAGTTCCCATCGCTCCATGACGCCCGGCTCCCGGGAGAAGAGCACGGAGTACAGCTGAGCCTGTTTTCCGTTGATACCTTCCTGGCAAAAGTTGAGTACGAGGTGGTCGTTGACTGCCTTTAACACTTGTATCGTACCGCTGAACTGCTGGTACCTGGGTTTCACTGCCAGTGTCCCTGAAAAAAGATAATGGTTATTATTTTTGTGACCAGATAAAATTACGAGTGATTTTTTCTTTTTTAAGAAATTTATTGTTGTCTTGTACGTAGCGAATAGCGATATAAGTACACAAGTTGATACCGTTGTTTTATGACATGACCTGTCCTTAGTTACGTAACGTTGATAAGATCATTATTGAATCGCCAGAAAACGCTCACAGGAATGCGGCTAATTACAGGTACGATTGTGTATCTATTTCTTTGCTGGAAAACATGCATACGGTCTGTTAAAGTTGCTCCCATAGCCTACAGCTGCTAGCAATACATAAGTTATCATATTAGTCACTCACGCAGTACCATTACAGTTAATTAGTGGAAAAACTATTTTAATATAAACAAGCTCGCAAATATTTCTCTGTGCAAATTGAATTTTTATTGGCATCAAAGTTTAGAATATTTATCTCAGTGACCTGTCTATTTAAAATATATCTCCTTATCTCCAATTAAGAGTTAATTAGGTACAAATTGCAATAATATTTGGTTGGTATCTCTGGTATACCAAATATGAGTACATTCATGTAAAATTTTGTACTCAAATTTAATTTCATATTATCTCTTTGATAAGGTCGGATTTATTCGGCAATGTACCCGTGTAATTAATGATAACACGCGTTACTGTAGGGAATATATTTAGAGTAATTAGAAAAGGAGCCTTTTAATCACGATGTAAAGGCAGGGAGGCAAAACCGCGGGCAAAAGCTTGCGATGAAGATCATAGCGTATCCTTACCGTTTTGTCCGTCGAAGACCTGCCAGTACCCAGCGGAGTCGTTCTTGAAGTAGAGGGAATACTCGATGGTCTGACCAGCCTCGTCCCACAGCAGACGGAGGTGCCTGAACTCCTGGCGGAACTTCGCGTTGATGTGCTGCACGTGAAACACCTGGTTCTCAGTTGAAGGCTGAAATAAATACAAAATAACTGGTAAGATTTTCTGTTGACTGCCTCAATAGCAGGCCTCAATTTTCCCACTGCCAATTGCAAAGTAACATGATTTAGTTTGCTAAATGTTTGGGTAAAATTTGGATGACAGATCTATGCCTGATAGCTTTTCGATAAATATGCTAATTAAAATAATATATGATCACTATTGGCGTGTCGTATATCTTCCAGACACTTTGACATACAACACCAATCGATCGTTTTTTTTTCAATTACGCGCAATACGATGCGATTATTACGAGTCAAATTAACTGCACTGCTGCATGGAAGAATAAGAATAAGAATAAATTTTTGTGAAGTCTAGAGGAGGAGTTGGGAGATATAAATATATTTTTGTCAGATAATGTTTGTAGCAACATGAGACACGCAAAACGTAAACAAATCTAAAAATACATAATTCTTCGAATTACTTATAAGTCTTATAACACTAATCACTCTCAGAAACTGCATAATGTAGTAATCGTTTGCTGGAAAGTCCAATCTATTGGTTCAGTTTTAATCAATTGACTCATGTATTCTAGAGACTACAAGTTCACGAAGATTAAATGGGTCAGTCAGATTGACCCCTGGATGCTTTTGGATGCGTCACGCGTGGGTGTCGCAGCGGTGTTCTGACACCGAGGTCACAGCACACCAATTACTACAATAAAATTTGACAAATTATTACCTTACAGAAGAAACAAGCAACAATTTGGGTGGGAGCTTGTGACAGACGGTTAATTGGCATATTGTCATTATGTGGAGTGAGTCAGGCGATTGTGATATGGTTCTAGTTTTGGAGGTAGGTACTCGAGCGGCAAACCCATGTGACTATGTCATAATGATACAGACATTGAAAATGTATATTTATAGTTAAAAAACAGTTGCGTTGTTTATCGTTTTCGCAAGAAATAATTTTGTGTGCGATTTGTAAAATATTATCATAATTGGATTAGAACGTTTTTAATAGATATACTGCTTCTACGAAAATCACAGCAAAAATAGTCGACCTAACATGCAAACTCTTTGCTTAAACGGATTTAACCATGAAAGTTTTAGTTTGATTTTTGATAATATCTTTCTAATTATTATGTAGGCAAGAAGGCTAGGAATTAGGGAGGTATCCTCTTATAACTATTGTCATCAAGCTTTTGATCCTGTTGTCCATTAAAACACTTTAATAATCGTAAACCAGAGTCTGCCAACTGGTGTTTCCAAGAATATAATATATCCTTTTGTATCATATGGTTGGCAGTGTTTCTGCGTGCAATACATTAGTTTGCTCATTTCAACTGCATGTGACGGCCATGGTGAATAATTATTTTGAACTTTTCTACGGCATTTAATATATGGGCCTGTATCAGAAATAAAAAATGATTTGATTAGACAGTTCTCGGCTACTCTAGATTTCGGGCTTCTAGAATGAATCACAATGGCATTTGCTCTTGTTTCAACGAATCAATACGCATCATCGTACTCAATTTAGCTTTTAGGCTAATGATTTTGGATGTGATGTATGGTGGTTTGGCTTCGGTCCAAAGATTCAGCATGTCAAATAGATGCGTGCCACAATATATTTGCAATATTTTCTAACAGTTGGATTTTGACTTTCAGTTCTCCACTAAAAGACCCTTGAAGTCGGTACACGCAATAATAACATCGAATCTATTTCATTTATACTAGTTTTGTTACGAATAATGTGTATATAGCGACTTTCTTTCTTGTACTCCGCACCCACAAAAATGCAACTGTCCTGCTATATAAAAAGATTATAGTAGGAAGACATGAGTTGATAACTATTGGTCATGGCACAGCTTTAGAAACAATTAGCCATCGATGGCATGCATAAGATCTATTGCAAACATAGAGTAACTATACACAGTAGTAACCTATGATTATGACAATCTAAGCACAAGTGTAGTAAATAGTTTGCGATCGGCAGCGCCGTGCGTGAGGTTAGGAAGTGGGTTCAATCGACCGGACGAGCATTGAGGCCGGGTCCCGGAACCTAGGGAGACCATACACTCACACCATGCAAATAAAATGACACGCTAATGTCGCTGAACTCTTCCTCCGTGCCACTCTATAGTATTGCACTATTATTTATAAATTCAATATCGTAAGACTACATTCAGTACATACCTGAGGCCTGGTATCACCAGTTTCTGATAAACTTCGAGATAGTCAAGTGCCAGTTAATTACATAAATTTATATACTAATTTGACACCTGTCAAAAAGGTCCGGGTTGGCTCCAAGAGACATCCAGAACTGGTGAAACTAGTCTTAAGTATAATAAAGATTATATAGCATAGTTCAAGTTGTACCTTCATCGACGTTATTTTAACAAAGGTAGTTTGGCTAAGTCATACAGCCAAAAAAATAACATAGTTTCGAGTCCAGAAACTTATTGCCTTTAGTTTTTCATGGAAGATCAATACATAATGAATTCCTAGTGAGGAAAATTGTTGGAAAATCCATTGGAAACATGATAAGCTATCTATTACAATTAAAAGGGCATCCAGATATAACTTATGTGTAAGGTTATCATTATTATATTATACTAGCTTTTAACCGCGACTTCGCCCACTTGGAATTCGTTGTATTAAGTAGTAGATGCTCCCGCGCTTTGACCCGCGTTCAACATTACTGCTCCCATGAAGTTTAGCGTATTGTTAAATATATAAAGACCTTTATTGAAAGTTAGACTACCAAAAACAAAAAAAAAACAAAATTCGACCAGCAGTTATTGAGATTAGCGCTATCAAACAAACAAACTAACTTTTTGCCGCGGTTTCGTCTGCGTGGTAGTAAAAGTAAAAGTAGCCAATGTTACGCACCTTGTAGTCAGTTACCTACACCTAAAATTTCATTCAAATCGGTTCAGCATCAAACAGAGAACAGACAGGTAGACAACAATTTTATAAACTGTATCTTAGGCAAAGGCATCTCGTACTAACAACTATACCAGCTTTAAAAGATATTGTTATTTTGACACTTAAAACAGATTCAGCCATGGATTCGTATGCTGCTAGACTCGAAGTTTCTCAACTCTTTTGTGCCAGCGTCATAGGTATACATACCTAGGGGGTTTGAGTCCTACTGGATTCTTAATTTTTCAACTTTAATATTATATAAAATACAAAAAGCATAGCAAAGCTAAAATTTGCTTTAAAATATTACAGACTTAAATTTTATTTATTTGTATTGATGATTGTAGATAATTTTAAATAGACCATGTTTTGAAAACACACAGCATGAACAGTACTGAAATGCCTATAAATGATAAAATCAATAATAGCTCGCTATCAGTAGTGTGCTATCTCTACGACTCGTTTGTACCTAATACCTAATGGGGACAGTTTAGCATCTGTGCAATCACTATAAACAATGTATATACAATAAATGTAGTAGTAGATAGAAGTATTAAGATAATTAAATAATAATTTTGCTAGCGGTAAAGTGTTTTGCGAATGGTCTCAATATAGGGAACACCACAGTCATTCCTACCTTTACGCTTCCAATAAACAGTTGCTGTGCTTGATTGCTGTCCTAAAATTAGTGGCATTTGAGGTATAATAACATTATTCTCAGATGTAGCGTCGGATGTACTATCTTTTGTGCATATTATCTGACAGATATCAATAGTTGCGACTTACCATATAAATTAGCTGATTGCTATAAACTAACGTCGAATAAAAATAATCACGAACCATCAACTTGTTAGGGTCAGTGAAATATGTAGCCGTCCTTAACTCTAGCTAAGTGTCGATTACATTTGGAGGTAGGAAAAAGGGTGTTGTTTATAAAGGATTTAACCTCTGCGAGCCGATAATTTAACCCGGGATCTAATAAATATAAATCGTAAACTTTTACTGCTCGACTTCCTCAATGGTCTAGTGGTTAGCGTATGCGCCTCAAACCGCGATATCTCGGGTTCGATTCCCGGGTCGGTGAACTTATGCACATTATTATGAACTCTGCAGCATATGGCTGAGATGGTGTCCACTTCTGGCAATAATTTGTTTAGTATTGTAAGTTTTATTGTGTGATTCATTTTTTGTCAGAATAAATATGTTTTCTTTCTTTCTTTCTTTAACTTGCCGTTAGGAAATTCAAAAGCGGCACGGAGTTGGAGTTGGGCCCGGTGGATGGCGATAGGCTCACTCCCTATCCCATGGACCTAAACATAACAGGTGACATGTTGGGTTGTACATCTCTGCCACAACCTTCAGAGTAATAAAGGAGTGTTGTTATGTTAAGTATGTGTAACCTTTAGTCTGAAAAATTGTCATTTAATCAATCTTGCGGTATTTATGATTAGTTTCTAATTGATTTTTATATAGCATTAAGTCATGCAATTTAATACTAAGAACAGTCGAAATAGTATTTGTATATTGGTAGTAAGAGCCAAGTCAGTTACCTTGCGTTATATCTAGACCAGAATTTAATTATAAATTGTTCTACAAGTTCTCCCATAGCTCAATCTCATTTTCTGCGCTTGAATAAAACTTATTGTCAAAAACCCTGAAGTAGGCATTTCCGATTATAATAATAGCTATCTAAAGTTTACCGATATAAAAAGTGTGAATTATGTGCATTCAACTGTCAACTCAAGGTGATGATTGTTGTGGTCAATAAAGTAATAAAAACTTCGACAAAAACATTTTATTATTAATACGAATATTTTATATTATTGTGCATTGAGCTGTTATCGACACAAAAACTGATATTCTGATGTCCTTTCCTCGTTTGAGGTAGGTATTTGTCAGTTTACTGGCTATCTATTTTTTGTGTATAATTATCTCAACTTGACGAGAAAAATGTGTAAAGTTATCTACCGGAGTATGAGTATAATAAGATCTCATAAAGATTTCTAATTAGGTAAATAAATCAAGTTTATAATGTTTATTAATAAATTTTCCATTTTATTTTCGTACAAACGTCCTCCTACCTATTAATTAAGAATTCATGTTTTCTTATGTATCATATAGATATAATTTAGCCATTAAGTTCATTATTACAAATAATATATAGGCAGAGCTTTTGTGCTCGAGATCATTACCACCGCATGTAGTCACTACTATTTGGCTTTCCCTGCTTTCAATGTTTTCAATTTTCACAAGCGCTACTTGAACGTATAATAAGGTTAACTAACTAAATTTTTTTTACTCGTAATTCTATTGCTTAACATCATTTATTTTACTCAATGTTTTGTAATAAAAACTACAAGAATAACATCTTATTCTAAGTCGTGTCTTCTGAGAGAATAAGATCAATAGTGTAAAACAAACTAAATACTCATTAAAGAGTTCTCCCGAGCAGCAACGTGATACAATAAAATTTGCTCAATTGAAGGAGTTACACAATACAATCATACAGTTATGTCATGGCGAGGACATGTGCACTACTAACTATCAAGAACAATCACAACTAAATACAAACTTCCTTTCACACGCCCTTAAATTAATTGTCCAATAAGCTTTTATATATAAATACACGGCGATAATGTTCTGTTAACCTCATGTTTTAAACATAAATTAATTAAATAATTAACAATTATCATAATTTATCACAGGGAATACTAATTTTTTCAACACAGTCTTGTAAATTAGCTAGTTACTTGTATAGTCAATATTTTATTTACTTCTTCTTTAACACAATCAGTTGAGGCATTTACTTAAATATATTCCAACTACCTTATTTACACTCTTCTTCTTATTTGGCCAAAAAATAAAAAGTCATTGAAAAGCAGTAGACCTACCCCAAATGTCGTGGTGGGAAACTTTTCCTCTTCCCAAATGGTGACTTTGGGGCAGCTGGTGAAAGTATTGATGCCTTCCCTTGACAGGTGCATATAAAGTTCCTGCACTCTCCACACTCCATACACTTTGCTAATGTTCAAACTATCGTACAAATGTTCCCGGACACAAGCTACACTCGTATTTTTATCACTGATTCCAGTTCCATTGGATTCAAGGCCGCTGCCATAAACCAGAAAATCTTCGAAAGCTAAGGCTGGTGTTAACAGGAGAAATATCAAAGTTGGATATATTAATTCCATTTTTAAACACTTGCCATTTACATAACGATTCACAGCTGAAATGTTTGATAGTTTTTTATTTTTTAAATTGGAAAATTCGAATATCACGAGTTTGGTTTGCGCGCGCGCAAATATAGCGCTTGTAAAAGATCGTAGCCGACTGAGACAGCGGCGGCGCGCGCGCTGACTCACGCCTTGATGTTATCACAGATGACCCGGTGCTTTTATACGAACAGACTTGGCGTATCTGCTGTAGGTTTTCCCACTCTTCTTGTCTTTCTTGAGTTGAAGTCAATTTCTCAACCTCTATATATCTTCTTATCTTCTTCGGTGTATGTTTTCGGTATATTGTATACGGTGTAATGTCGATAAGAGTGAAACAGTGTATGGTCCATTATGATATCTTGATTGTATATTTATATGATCGGTTTTCCTTATCGTTGCGAATGTTGTGCAATATTGCTGTATTTTCACCATACAGTAATTTAATGGTGTAATGTTGTGTTCATCTGTTTAGATTGGATTAGAAAGTAAATTAAGCCATTCAAACGCATTGCATATTTCCTATTACGTGTGACAGGAGTGGCCCAGGACACCCCAACCAATCCAACTATAGAACTCTATCTTCTTCCCAAAACTTTTGGCTTTTGCTTACGACAATGTAAGATTATAGAACTATCAAAAAAGAAAATAACTAACTATAAAATTATCCGGAATCATTATTTTACTCATTACCGATTTATTTGCCAAAATAAAAGAATATAGATTATATAAAACTGAAATCAATCGCATTATTAAATGAACTATTTGAAGATGCTGTAATGGCAGGCTTCTTTTTATTTGACTACAGCGAAACCCAAAGGAAGGGTTAATTATTTTTTTATATTAAAATTTCAGTTTTAATAAAGAAAGAAAAAAGCCGGAGAAAAAAAAACGGTAAACGCTGACGCGATGACTTGGACACCTTTCTGGAAGACTGGCAGGATAAAGCTCTGGAGAGGGAAGAATGGAAGTCTTTGGGGTAGACCATTGCCCAAGAATGGGACAATGTAGGTTAAAAAAAAATGTTTATAGAAATTAGCTCCTACTGATGAAAATAGTAAGGTACTCATTATGTGTAATTAAACTTATGACGTACATAATTTAATGAATTTATAAACGATGCATGCTATGATATTACTTTCAGCCGCGGAGCCGCGTGATATTATTATAATTGTAAGTTAATAAATAACAAATGTAGCCTATAATAAACTACATTTCTAACCAATATTCTATGATATCCTATAAGAATTATGAAAAGTCGTAAAACAATGAAAAAGCTATTCAAAATTATGTATATATCTGTAGCATCTTTGATCTTAAATCTTTACAAGTATTCTATATAGGTCCGAACTACAAAACAGTTGTATACAGTTTCGTAGTCTATGTTCCCATTAATAAACCTCGTGGTATTTGTCACAACAATAATGATGCGAGGGTCCCCATTAATTGCCATTACTCAATGAGTCTATGGTTTTCCAATAGATAGTGTCTATTGGCTTGACCTGTATCATTTGACTTTTGACTTCTGCAGGAATAATCATTTGTGTGATCACTCACAAATCCCCGCGCGTTTACTCGGGTTATACGTATTATTAAACAGATTATAGCTGTATATTTAGGTTTTTAAATGCAATCAAGAATTCAAATTATTTGAAAACTTTCTAGCAACAATCGTGCAGAGACGGCTGTACATACAATAGTCATCTTTAACCTAAATCAATGTTTGTTGATTTCTTTTGAGTTAGAAATAATTATGACAAACAGATGAGAGAATCGCTAATTCAATCTTTAAAAAAAAACACACATTTAAAGAAAATCGAATAAGTATGAGAATAACTTTCCCAAAACAATTTTCAGTGGTTAAGAACATGCTTTAAAACGCCTGGCTAAGAATTTTTTTTAATTGAAAAAATCTTCATCATTTTTCACAAATTACATCAGCAAATTACAAAGATGGCAAGAATGCAAAACTATTGGGAAAGTCTACGTTAACTTTACTTTTCTATAATCGTCGGCAAAAATCACGAAAACTAAACATTTCCTCGAAAAAAAAGGAAATATTCTGTGAAAAAGTCTTGAAGCGGCTTTCTCATCATGACATTCACACCCTGTATGTATGTTTACGGATGTCACTCGTCTAGAAACTTCCAACTGTTTTTTAATTTAATTTTCTAAGGCGCCTTAAGAATAGAGACCCGAGTGACGTGTTTTTACACCAACATTATATGGGTTTAACTTAAATAATTTTAAGCTTTTATCTATTTTAATAGACAAATCATATCTAAATCGCTAAAATGTATTTTTACTCGTAGCTATTTGTCATACCTAATTGTTTAAATCATTTAATAAGTTACATACAAACTGGTAATTTAAATTTATATATTTGAAAAATGGGCACCAACGAGCGTGTATTTTGTTACAAAAATAGATAAAAACTTATTAATATTAAAGGTAAACCTGTATAACTTTTGTATGGAAAACAGACAACCAATTGAAAATACCCATCGGAGCTGGTACTTGGATTGATTTTAATTCATAATATCTCTAAGTTGAATTAAAGTCAATCTAAGCTCCGGTGTCAAATCATTTTATTACAATAAGTATTCAAAATGAATAAAGGTAAACAATTAAAATATACTAGATCTTCGACCTTCACTTAACAGTTTAAAAATGGCTTATTATCTTTTCAGATCTACCGAATGTACAAAAAAAAAACATAAGAATCGGTTAAGCCCTTTGAGAGGAGTTCGATAACTAACACTGTTATTCAAGATTTTTATACAATATTACTTAGTAACAAGTCAACAACCAACAACAACAGTCACAAAGTCACATATAAATTACATCATACGTAAGTACATATAGAACGACTGCAGTGCATCTATAGCTAGGTTATCTCGTTGAGATATACTAAATACCGAGGATGTAATGGGGATTTAAGTCATGAACTTAAGGATCACAGAATAGATAGGACGGGGTGTAAAGGTCTTATGAGTATCGTTTTGAGAATGATTTTATTATTGGTGATCAACAAATCAAAGAGCAGTTAATAAAGGTAGTTAAACGAGATCGCATATTATCAGGGAAGATCGATATAGATACACAAACAAAAATAAACAAAGTACTCACCTGATCCATGGGTTCCGAAACATGTATCACAATGCAGGTCCTAGCGTAGTCCACCCGGGAGTCTCCCGCCAAATGTTGGATGAACTCCACTCCATACCACATGCCCATCAGGCTATCTACCCAGATACCCATTTGCGGGGATCTGTTAATGCAGTAATCACGAATATTTTTCATAAACGGCATCTCGTAGGAACTGTAACTGTTACCGTAACCGGTTCCACCGAAACCAGTTCCGATCCCTTTTCCATATCCGGTACCGTATCCTTTCCCATAACCAGTACCATATTGCCCTTGGCTGTAAGTGTCTCCGTACTGCGGGGTGCTGTACCCTTCGGGCGAGTAGAAGACATTAGATCTTGGCGTCGTGAAAGAATCATACTTGCTGGTACTGTATCCAGGGCTGTAGTTGGGATACCTAGTCACTTCAGGAAAGCTGGCGATGTCACTGCCGTAGCTAGCCCCTGTTTTGAAAGGGTATTGGCTGTAAGGATTCGCGACAGTACTGTACGTGGAGTACGTGGAATATTGGCCACTGGTGTCGTATCGCTGGTAGCTGGCGCCTTCAGCCGCGGCACACAAAGCAATTAAAAAGGCTACGTTTCGGTACATTTCAAGTCGTTTCGTCCTTTAGTGTCGTCGCGTGATGGTTTGGTTACAATGACGATGTGTGACTGCCTGAAGCTCACTATAGGAGTGGGAAGTAAACTAATTAACATCAATTTAGTACATCTGTATAAGACGTATAACTCGCGTTCATCCTGTTTACAATATACGACTGTAATTGCTTGTGGCTGGTTAAGTATTCTACGGCTAAGAAAGCAAAAGGTCACCCACAATTATCAAGTAACACCATATTTGTTTCCATTTTTACCTCGGATATAAAAAAATAACTCACTATAACAAACACCAACGTTTTATCGTATAACAAATGTTTGGAAAATCGTTCGTAAATTTTAAATATTATTGTGCTTCATACAAATAAAGTTTAGTTGTATGTTTAATAGGTAAAATTATTTGCTCACAATAAAATTTCGCCGTGACAAACCCAAATACTAAAAAAATTTATATATTTATACACAGTGGCAAATCGCCTCAAAAAATATTGACACATGTTGAGAAAATATTTCTTTAAATCAGTGATCGATGAAAACTCTAGATGAGAAAATTGTTTACTGCAACATTGAAAAATCTGTCAATATTTATGATTTCTTAATTATCAAAGAAATCAAAAATCTTAGTTATTCTAGTTAAATAAGTTTTCTATGCAGTAGATTTGCATTTTATTTAGAAGTTAACATTTAAATAGACGACGGATAAAAAACTACTTACTTTACATGAATTACTTGTTTTACATCAAATTACTCGGATGTCTGACGTCCTATTATATTTGTACACGGCACTTCAATTCAACAGCTTCAATAAAAATGGTATAGCGTTAAACAAAAAACATTCAATATAATGTAATTAGAAATCATTAGCATCTAAGAATGGAGACACTTATCATTCATCAATCGCTCTATTGCAATGAATTATTCACAACACAATACTTATCGATAATATTGTAACAATAGACATGTGAGTTTGCTATATTTTTATCAAAGATAATTTAGTATAGAACCTACAAGAAAAACAATTTGCGCAAGCCAAATAACACTAGATTGGTCTTTAGTGTACCGACTTGACAGACAAAGGATAATATCTCTCATTGAAATATATATTATATAAAGCTAGCACGTACTCATATGAGTACGTGCTAGCTTTCCGTTCTATTCAGTTTAAGATACAGTTATATAACAGCTATTTCATTTTGAAGTTAATATTTATACAACTAAACGTATAAAAAGCAAGTGCATTAAACACTAGCAATCAAGAGTCTTAGGAAAGCTCTAAATCATGATTAAATGACCCATCCATTCATACTAATTATTCAAATCCAGTCCAGGTCTCTTTCCCTGGGTTAACCTTCGGCCTGACATCATGAATCACTCGAGCACACACGATTTCCCACAGAGTGCCAATGAGCCTGAAATCCGGTGCGTTAATTGCTACAATTCATCGTGTCTGCTGACGCCAGGCCCCGTGACCCTCCTGCAGGTCAGAGGCCACTGGCACATCCTCACTTGTCAACAAGCTGATTGCTCCACTGGTTAAGTTAAATTCTTACCTAATAGAAGTAGATTAGTATATCTCATTAGGGATAAGACGTGACTAAGACCCGAGATGTCTGTGTAATATGTATGCACTTATTATACAGGGTGGATGCGATATAGCGACATTTATTGAAACAATAATATTATTAAAACCGACGTGAGGTGAGGACATGATTATTGAGAATACGGGTTTCTCACGTTATTTTAGCCGGGAGGCAAATCCCGGCTAACTAGTTTCGAATCTAGTACTTAGACGAATCGTAAGTGAAACGTGAGTAACCCGTATTCTCAATAATAATTTATTGAAACCACCGAATTAGTTAATTTCGTATTAAAAGTTTGCTAAGATTCTACTACGACTATTTCTATGCCAAGTTTCATTTGAATCCGTACAGTACCTAAAAGTGTTTAAGATACAGACAGACAAAACCTTTTTTTCACCTCTTTTGCTTCTGCCCTACAATTATTTTATTTAATTTTTATAGTTATATTTATATTTTTATTTTATGTTATAGTTAGAATGTAAAAAAACAATAAAGCATTTTTATTTTTTTTATTTAAATATCTTTAATGTACAGAATTGGACCCTCTACAGACTTTTTAATATACCGACTGCAATTACAATTTATGAACACAAACTTCAGGAAGTATTTAACCGACTTTTTGCGTTATTTAATCTTTTACTAAAGGTATTTTGAAGTCGGTTTTTTTTTTTTTCATTTATCTCTTTTTAGTGAAGTATCTTTACTATGAATTATTTGCGTTTTAGACTGCTAGTCCCGCAGTTAGAAGGATGGGTACCAAAAAAGATTTATCCTATGAAGATTATTTTATTACTCTTAACTTCTTATATGAATATACTTAAGTAATATTTAACGTATTGCCTCATCTGTGTACAAATAGAAAAAATAAAGTGAACGGTCTTAAGGTGCCTATATTTAAATCATTATCCCCGTACTCCTAACCGTTGAGGAGTTCTACTTTCCGGCATTAGCTCAGCAACATGAGGTGCTGACTGCTAAATGTAAATATCCGAATAGCTTTAATATACGAAAAACATTTGAGGGTTACCCTCGTTTTCTGTAGGACGCACGGTTCAAGAGATCGAGCAAAAACGAGCAAAAAATTAAGTTTGTTGAATTAATTTAAATAATAAATCCCTAGTTTTTAGTATTTTATTATAGTATAATAGTATATAGGCAATAGTTATAAATCATATAATTAGTTTGGTGAAATCGGGCCTTAATCTCCCTTTCCAACTAACTTGAACATAAATATAATATGGCACAGTGAGTGCGTCATAGCGCAGCCACAACCTTTCTGTAGTGAACTGAAATAGTTCAATTACGTAAATAAGATATTAGTGACGTCTGTCTGCTCCAGGAGTTCATTTATTTTAGTAGAAATGCCACATTGCATTAGCTTCCAATATGGTTCTAATTACGTCACTGCAATCATGTTCTTATTTCTCGGATTATGTTTTCAGGTAAAATATTGTTGTATTTTTGAATATCACATTTCCAATCTTGTCTTTCGGGTAAAAAAATACAAAAAAAGGTAAAAAATACAAACAAGTATAAACACAAAGTTTGTTTGTATCTTGAAATTTTATTTTGCTTATAATTCTATTTAATACATTCTAAATTAAGCGCGACATACTAAATATAAACGAATAAAAAAATATCTCTCATAAAAGTACAAACACTGCTGAACATAGCAAAATGAAAAGTAAAGAGCAAGTCTCCATGCATCCAGCGCAAATAGTTGAGTACCGATAAACATTAGGGAGGTCGAAATTGAAGAATTGTCTCTTGTAGTCGTACCACTCCCATCGCTCGACCCTGGAAGGTGAGCGCCGGAGGATCAGGGAGAACACGCCGCCGCCCACCTCCGAGCAATGGTTGATGATCATCAGGTGAGGACTCACTTTGAGGATTCGGATGACTTGAGGGTGTCGTGGCGGCTCGTCGGGGTACCATACATCTGAAATGATAGTTTAAATTGTAATAAACATAACTACATTACCAAACAACTTGGAAACATCGTGGAAAACTACAAATTCATTACCTTGGTAAGCAAAGGGAATGTATACAATTGAATCATCAAAATACGATGGGATTTGACAAAAAAAAACATTTTTATTATGGATTTGGCATGACTTTGAAAAGGGTAACCGCTGCTCGATTCTGCGGATGTCCATCAAAATCTAATTAGGCAAGGGTAGTCCCTCGATCTCCATGCTACTTGTCATAAAACTTTTGAATATAAATATACTATTATCTTCAGAGTATTATACAAAAGTTTAGATTAAAGGTCACCAAATATTCGATGCTTGGTCGCAAGTATAATTAAATAAATAAATAAATATCCCACAACTTACACACTACGCCATCTAGTCCCAAACTAAGCAGGCTTGTATTATGGGTACTAAAATAACTGATACTAAAACATATATACTTTTCTTTGTAAATACATACTTATTATACATAGAAACACCCAGACTAAGACAAAACCCCGTGTTCATTCACACAGAGTTAAGCAAGAATCGAACCTGCGACCTCGGCGTCGCAGGCAGGTACACTACCCACTTCGCCATCAGTCGTCAATTTGAAACTTAACTTGTACATTTCCTATTCGTTTTTATATGTATTGCACCCAACATAACAAAATTACATTTCCCTTAATCAATTGATACGTGAGTTTAGATAACAGCGACTAGGCTTACAAAAAATCAGTTAATTAAGAAGTTAACCCAGTCTCAACGATGACGTCACGTTCGTTAGGTTATTTGAAGCCGATGCCGATGCTTATTTGAGAAAACAGTTTAAGAAACGATAAGTCATTTGTACATTTAAACTAATGTTATCAGCCTAACAATAAATTGCTTTGCGAAATGTAACACTTAAGTAATAAATCGAAATATTATCTACCTATTCCTCTCGCCATCATCTCCCTCTCCACCGGCCTCCGTTGCTCCGCCACCCAGAGTCCTGGTTCATTCGGCGTATACGTGTAGACCTGCTCCACGGACTGCCCATCTTCGTCCCAGACCACCCTCAACCGTCTCTCGTTGTAGATGTCTCTCTTCAACTTCCGTTTAATCCGTATGTCGAGCCAGGAACCCGCTATTTGGGTATTGGACCACGGATTACTCTTGGGCGAACGCCAGTCCTCACCTGAATAGTTGTGGCGCTGAATCTACAAACGATAACATAACACTGTTGTTAGACTTTTAATCTTTTTTTGAAGAGTTGACTCAAAATGAAGGGGCTTGATCTGATAAAAGCCATAAAGCCGTGTATTCACAAGCGAGCCGCAACCGTAACCGTTGCAGCTACAGTAACCAAATCTGCATAGTCAGTACAGTCAGCAAAAGTAGTTTAATACCTGATTTTTTTCTATAATCATATTTTTTCAAATTAAAAACATCCCTTTTAAAAAATAATGCACACTTATTATCGATTACTATATGTTTTAATTCATGAAATCATTAAAGAATAAGGATTTTAATAAATAGGTGGCTTTGAAAATTTGTTGGTGTTAAGCTTTCTGTTGCTGACTGTACGTGGTCGAAGTACGGTACTAAGTCTGAGTGAGTCTTAATTACGATTTGGAAAGAAAACATAGGTCTCTGTCTGATTTTTAATTAGTTTCTTAAACAAAGTACTGGTATAGTCAAAAATATTAACGAAATTTCTTTTTAATCGACTATGACAGTAACTTGTTTAAAAAAATATTCATATGATGGAAAAACCAGAGATAATAGATGTCATGATGAAACATGAAGAAAATTGACGGTTAAACTTTTGCAACAATTGGACTGTCAAAATCCATAAAAAAAATGCCCGGGCCGTGTAAAAGCTGTCAAAACCCGTACATTTCTAAACTTTGACGTGAATTTTATCTGGAACGCGCAGTGGGAATAATGTCATTTAAAACTTATAGTTGTCTTTAGTTAAATGTAGTTGTAGTATCTCTGGGAAAAGCAAAACAATAGAATTACGTTCAACTGCCACAAGAATTAAGTAGGTACTATTGGATTCATCATGACAAGCTTTTGCGATTATGTCGCCAAACCATAGTGCTATAATTATTTTATACACGGAATGAATTTAAGCAGGTCTAGGAATGTATGTTGGACAACCTGCCGATGTTATCAAAATCTATTCAACTGTGAATTTGTTTATTAATAAATTGGACAAACATGCAATGAAAAAATAATAATATTAAAATCATATTAAAACCTTTTTCTTTTAAGTTCTGTTACGTTATTTAAAACTTAAAATAGTTATTTAATCTACTCCGCATTTAGAATGCTTGTTTAGGATACAATTTAATACATTTGGGACGATGAGACTAATCAAGCCTGCTAGATTATTAGATAGATCCGCTTACGCCCACGTTACACAAAGTGTGCTATCTATCTTTAGACTTCATTATCTCGAAAGCTGACAAAGGAAACCAACTAAAAGCTATGTTCTATTTAATTAAATTGCCGTTTTTCTGTACATTGAAGATATTTAAGAACAATAAGTACGAGGGGTCTTTATGACAGCAGTAGAAGCCAAAACATACCAAGCATTAGAATGTTCGTACGCGCTTATGTGCGGTAATAATTGCGGTAATGAAATTCACAGTTGTGTAGCTGGCATTAGTTTAACTTAAAAACTGATAGGTCAAATACCTATCAGATTTTAAGTTAGCCAGCTATATATTTTCTACTTGTATTCTTTTCCCTAAGGAGGTTAATTAGGGGGTGTAAGTTTATATGGATGGCTCGTCTTTTTTAATGGGAAATACAAGAAAGTCCGCTCTTATATATATAACGTAAATGAACTGTAAGTTCTCCCAAAGGGATATATCGATTCCACTTGGACGAAGTCGCGGACAAAAGCTAGTATTTATAAATCTCTTAAGCTCTGCTCTCAGATTGCTAAGGTCCTCTGAATTTAAGAAAAAATTAATACAATTTTACCTATCTCATAGTATAACTTTAATATTGGTACATTTATGGAACCGACAAGACACGTTACACGAAGTGTTGCTTCATGCTCTGATATATAAATGAGACAACAATTCTTTGGTTGGCACAAGTTGGGTAATTACACTAATTATACAATTAATTAGTACTTACAGACCAATCAAGCCAGTCCTCCTGGGGCTCCGTAGTGACATCAGTGATATGGAGAGTTACGCAGCCGACTTCATTGGGCTTGTTCGTTAAATCTGGGGTGTGTTGCGCGTATCCAACGCCATACCACATGCCGTACACATCTTCTATGTTGAAATGATGGGACCAGCGTATGTTATCGCCGCAGAAACCTCCAACGCTGACAAGGAATGTGGCAGTGAGGAAAAGACTCCGGTACATTATGTACATGATCGCTCGCAGACACGCAAGGACTATGGCCACGGCGTTGGGCGAGGTCTAATGAGACAATTAGCGAATTGTGCAGGTGATGTGTTCGTTGCATGTCGCAATTGCAGCAAATGACTAATGGCTATTGTTACCACTGATTTGAGACTAAGATTTCTCGTCTCGAGACTCTGCGTTTGTGACAAAAAGTACAAAAGCAGTGATTTTTATCGGACTTTAAAAAGCTGGAGTTCCGAATTTCAACTGTATTTTTTTGGCAAGACACCTGGACAGTTTAGAGGAATTATCGTTCGGCAAAAATCATGAAATATCACAAGGGGGAAGAGGGGGTATAGTAAGATATCACATGTATTTATTTTTTCGTCAAACGCGTGATTTTTAAACCGAAAAGTGGTTTAACCGATTAAATATGTTCATGTATTAGTACATTATGTTTTTGGCATGATTACACCATTCCTTTAATATTATTTTCATCCCACCATCTCGGAAAGAGTATTTTTAATCTTCAATATCTGAGTGCACACAACAACAACTTTCTGAAGAAATCGCGGACTACTAATATTACAATCAGAATGTGTAGACAAGAATTTCAAAAGCGAAACAACTTTTCACTTTTAGTTCTACTTTGATGAATTATTTTGCAATGTCAATGATTTTTCTGGAATGAGATATTGGTTTTTTCAGGCTATACACTTAATGAACCTTATGTCTGTAATTTCCATAGCGTCAAATCAAAGCGAACGGCGTAGTATGCTATTCTTGCACAGTCAATTGTTTTATTTCATATTATTATTTATCATTTGCACGTAAAATAAGTAATATGCATTCATGACACATTTACACATATTATACTTAATTTTATCTGTCACACAATGTCGAGCCAAGGTTATATAGGTACCTTAGTATTTATAGTACTTAAAATCGACAAGCGAATTCTATTTCAGATATATCCGAGTTTGTCAGGATCAGGTCTTTATAAAAAAAAACCGGCAAAGTGGGAGTCGGACTAGCGCACGTAGGGCTCCGTACCACTATATATCTAAATAAATGTTTTTCTTTATTCTTATTATATTGGAGTTGATTGAATGAAAGGTAAAAAGTGGTTGACGATTTATAACGAATTAAAAAAACTAATGTAATGTACATCATATAATTCCGCCGAATACCTCTTTATTGAAGTATGTGTTAAGGGAGCTATTGTTGTCCTTGGCGTCGTTTACTGTCCTCCCGCCGTAGACTATTTCTCCAGTATTGAACCAATACTGGAATCTATAGGGTCTAAATATGCACACTCTATCATCATGGGAGATTTCAATACCAACCTCCTTGCCCACCAGTCCTCTCGATCTCTTAAACTTATCCAAATCATTGAATCCTCCTGTCTGCACATCCTACCACTTCAAGCTACCCACTTCAACCCACAAGGTGAAGATACATGGCTTGATCTTATGCTCACTTCCACTCCCAACCTTGTTTCCTCGCATGGTCAACACACTGCTCCCGGTTTCTCTCACCATGACCTTATTTCCCTCTCCTATCTCCTTAAACCACCCAAACCTACCCCAAAAGTTCTGCACATGCGTTGCTTTGGACGTATGGACGTCGATAAGCTGTTGGAAGATTCGGCTCTTATTGATTGGGAACCCATGATGACAACACCAGATATCGATGAAAAAGTAAGGATTTTCAATGACCTTGTCCTTAAGCTCTACGATAAGCACGTCCCGGTAAGGAAGGTTAAACTGAAGCGACCTCCAGCTCCTTGGATGACGAGGGGGATCAGGATGGCGATGAGACGTAGGGATCGCGCATTCCGTAAATTTAAAAAAGAACGCTGTGACGACAACTGGGCATGCTATAAGACTGCAAGGAATCGCTGTAACCAGATGATACGTAACGCCAAACGCTGCCATATTCTCAATAATATTTCAAATTCTTCCCCTGCCAACGTTTGGAAATTCCTAGAGTCTCTCGGCGTTGGTAACCATCGTCAGTTAGAGTTTCCAAACACAATAAGTCTGGACAGCATCAACCAACATTTCGCAACTACAGTACTCCTCGAAATCGGACTCTAAACTATCTAACTGCTCTATCACGACCTATGATTGACCCGTTTCAGCTCTCTCCAGTCGCACCGGAAGAGGTTAAAAGGTTTATCCTGTCCATCAAATCCAATGCCATAGGCTGTGACAACATCAGTCGTCGCATGGTCGTCACTGTGTTGGACAGCCTCCTCCCTGCCATTTCCCATATTATAAATGTTTCCCTAGAGTCATGCATATTTCCCTCACTTTGGCGAAAAGCTTTTGTTGTGCCCCTTCCTAAAACCACCAATCCTACACAACCAAATCATTTCCGACCAATATCCATTCTTCCTTTCCTCTCCAAAGTGCTCGAGGCCTGTGTCCACAAACAGATGTCTGCATTTGTGTATGGTCACAACCTTCTCAGCCCGTACCAATCTGGATTCAGGCCTGGGCACAGCACTACCTCTACCCTTCTCAAAGTGATTGGCGATATGAAGGCGGGCATGGAGGATACCAAAGTTACAGTGCTAGCTTTGGTAGACTTTTCGAACGCCTTTAATACCGTCAATCATGAGATCCTTCTATCAACCCTCTCTCAACTTATGATCTCTTCTGGAACGCTGGATTGGGTTTCATCTTATCTTCGTGGACGCCAGCAGTCGGTGCGCCTTGATGGCTCTACATCAAGTTGGTGTGAACTCTTCTCTGGCGTCCCCCAAGGCGGCATACTCTCTCCATTACTTTTTTCTATCTGTGTTAAATATTTTGTTTTATTTAAATTATTTGCTAATTTAACAATATATTAACCGCAAGAAGATTTATAAAAGTGAAGAAATTATATGTGTGGATATAAAATACCTAGCCATTGCACTTACTTTGTATTTTATATTGAGGTGCCGGTGAAACATAACCTATAACCCGGCATTGAATAAAAATTGTTGTTTTGTGTGTTTATTTCATAGACAGGGAAGTATTGTGTATCATTTCCAACTTAAAGTATAAGTATAAGTATATTCCAACACACATATCATAATTACCTCTGTACACTTTGACACTACGCACACTGCTAATGACATTGATCTCAGTTGGCTAGCTTTTGCAAGTTAACTGGACGGTTACTGTCGTTCGTCGCAGATTGCTACCAGAAACTAGGTACTCTAAGTGTAATCTCCATTCTCAGACACAATTTGAACACACATTGGCCACAGTGTTGTCTCAATCAGCTTTTGTGTAAAGTAAACTTGATGACAGAACTCACGCCAACCACATCAGACTGACACAAAACACTTCAACACCTTTACTCAAACTCTGCATAGTAGATAAAGATTGCTTGTGCTAAATGCTCTCATGATTTAACTAGTAACTAACATAGAACTTAACTTAATTTCCATTCACTTTTCCTTGTTTTATTCTAATTATCCTATTGCATATAACTACTAATCTCTAAACTATAAAATTTAGTTCTTCTCTATCATTATTTCAAAAGCATTCTCGCTTGAACTTTATTGAATTAGCTTACCCTACTTTAGATAAATTACTAACCAGTTAGCACTATTAACTCTTTTATTTCATTTCAGTCACATTTGTAAACATATTTTACAACCATGAGCAGCTCAATGATCACCCGCAAAGCACACACTGTTGACTTGGAGCTTAAGTTAAAGGCAGCGCTACAAGAACTCAAAGCGACAAAGGAATTAAACAGCAATCTGCTATGTGAACGTGAGGAGGTTGAAGAGGTCATCAAAGAATTAAATAATAAAAATGCAATGTTAAAACATGAACTGTCACAATTATATTGTACATTTAAGGATACGGTAGGTCAACGTGATAAGCTGGAAGAACAAATTTCTTCTTTTAGAGTATGTAATGAGACCCATGAGGAAGCTTTAAATCACATTTGTGATCTGAAAGTTAGTCTTAGAGAGGCAAGGAAGTCTATCTCTATTTTAGAAGAATCCAAAATGATTAATGATCACAGCACAACACAAAGCTTGTTTGAGGAATTACTTGTGATTCAGAATTACAGCAGAGAAACTCTTGCATAGGGCAGAATATTGCACCTATTCCTAACAGTTTTAAGAGCCATAATAAACTTAAGAAATATATTAAGATTAAGAAAATAATTAGGAAGACAAGGAATTTAATGAAAAGGGAGAAATTAACAACTACCTGTACTCAATTTAGGAAAGAAAGATTTAATTTTATTAACACTATAAACAACCTTGAGGAACAATTAATTACAAGTAGTTACACTTATGAAAGGGAAACACAGGAGCTTCAAGTTAATCTGTTAGAGTTAGAAAAGGATTTAGGTAAGATAGCTGATATGTATCAAGACTGCCAGGAATTATTAAAGAAGCAAACTGTAGAAATAGACTCTCTCACTAGGCTTAGTCACTACAATGAGGATAGGCTTGAGTCCCTTACCAGCAAGTGTGATTGTATGGGATCACAATCCACCTATAACCCATATTCACAATTACCGGGTGTGCCGGCTGCGGCAATACAGACTAAAAGTCAGTCTGTGGTGTCGCAGCAGGTTCAGCAATCAGTCCAGCCTGGGACTGCTGGAAGGGTACACAATATTGTTTTATTCTCTGATGAAATAGGGGTAGGCTTAGGTAAAGCATTAAAATGCTACATAGATCGGCCTGTAATTAATATCTGCAGCCCAGGTATTCATTTCAGTAAGTTAGTCAGCAGCATTCAGAATACCAGCCTGGATCGTCACTCTACAGCTATAATTTTATTTGGTGATAGTGTATCAGCTACTAGAAAAGAAGTTATCAACTTAATTGATACTTTGAACACATTACAGGTAAAAGTAGGGTGTAGGTTTATTGTCTGTGCATTGCCTTACTCTCACATGCTAACACAGAAACAAAATACATATATATTCACAGCCTTAATTCATTGATATACAACACAACACATAGTCATAGTGACATCTTATTTTTTGACACTAATAAATTTATTAGTAAATTTTATTTAACTAAAGATACATTGTATCTGCCTATTTATTTTAAGAGACAGATTGCTAAATTATTAGCATACAATATACTTCACACAGACACAGGTACTAATACAGTACTCAAGCACATACCGCTAGGCTCCAACACCACTGTACCTATTAACACACGTACTGATATGGTATCAAACCATAGTTTAGGTGGTAAGGTGATTAGATGTAATGCGGATACATCGAATAATTTAAACTAGGATCTAGGACAAAGGATAGGCATACCAGTAATATTAGGTTGTTCCACCAAAATATACAGGGTGTCTCCGGCAAAGAACTTGAGTTAGATTTATTTTTAGAAGAATATAAGGTACAGGTTTTGTGTGTCACCGAACATTGGTTAAGGAATCACAAGTCATTGATTATTAATGACAACTTTTCAGTTATGAGTGCATTCATAAGAAAAAAGGCCATACATGGTGGATCACTGATAGTTGTAAATAAAACATTGAAATGTAAGGAACGAAAAGACATAGTGAATTTATCTATTGAACGCACTGCTGAACTGTCTTGTATTGAGTTAAAGCAATATATTATAGTATGTGTATATAGACCTCCACAGAGTGATATTAACCTATTTGAGACAGTTATGGAAGATGTTTTAAGGCGTTTGAGTACTGGTAATAGGAATTTAGTTGTATGCGGCGATTTTAATATGGATCTACTTCAGCAGTCATCTAGTTCCACTAGGCTTTTTAGTTTATTTAGGTCATTTAACTTAGAGCACATATTCTTTGAGCCAACCAGAATTACATCACATTCTGCAACATGTCTGGATAATGTATTTAGCAACTGTAGATATCTGAGTAAAGCAATATTCAGTCACTTAAGATCTGACCACTGTGGGCAAATGGTCGTGTATCCCATGGATGAGCTGGTTAAAGCAAAGAAAATCACTTGTAGGCCGATGACTTCTAATCGTCTCAAATGCTTTAACGAGAATATTGCAGCCAAGGTTACCAACTTAGATATCAATGAGGATAATCCGGATGTCCTATACGGGAATTTATTTAACTTAATTAAATTAGAATACGATTTTATTTTTAAAGAGAAAACTTTTACTAAGAATGTGAATAGTAGATTCTGTGACTGGGCAACTCCTGGAATTTACAAAAGTAGAGCTAAGATGTATGATCTATATGGAATGAAACAGTATAATTTTGATCCTATTTTTATACAACATGTTAGAAATTATTCTAAAATATTCAAACAAGTTTGCTTGGTAGCTAAATCAATTTATTTAAGTAACAAAATTAAACAGTCTGATAATAAAATAAAAGCAACTTGGACTGTAATAAATACTGAAACAGGACGGTCCAAACCGCGAGATGATAGTTTTGAATTAGTGGTTAATAACAATATTATTAAAGATAATCTGGGTTTGGCTGAAACATTTAATAATTACTTTGCAAAAATACCAGTTGAGACTACCAGTTTCTTGGATTCATGCTCAGTCACAGCTGAATCCTTGGCTAGGGGCAGCGTGAAAGAGTGTGATGTCATTTTCAAATTCCAATCTATTAGCCCAAGTGAGGTGGTGAAAACCTTCAAGTCGCTCAATTCAAAGAAAACAACCGACTTGTGGGGCATTTCTGTCAAGATATTGCAAAATATAATTATTGAAATAGCACCACAATTAGCTGTCATATTTAATCAATGTGTAGATAAAGGTATATTTCCTAATTTGATGAAACATAGTAAGTTAATACCATTATTCAAGAGTGGGTCTAAGAGTGACCCTAGCAATTTTAGACCCATCTCAATCTTGCCAGCAGTTAGTAAAGTCTTTGAAAAGCTTATTTTGCAGCAGTTAGAAAGCCATTTTAATATTAATAATTTATTTCACAAAGAGCAGTATGGTTTCACAAAGGGTCGCTCAACCATAGATGCAGGTTCTACACTTATAAAACATATATTTAATGCCTGGGAAAACGCGCAAGATGCAATTGGCGTTTTCTGTGACTTATCCAAAGCATTCGACTGCGTTGAACATCAAACGCTTTTGCGAAAACTCAGGCACTATGGAGTCAGGGATATTGCACTTGATCTGGTTGCCTCTTACCTTGGTGACAGAGTTCAACGAGTTGATATAAATGGAATTAGGTCCTCCGGATTACCTGTCTCAATGGGCGTGCCACAGGGCTCAATTCTCGGTCCGTTTCTCTTTTTAGTGTACATTAACGATTTACCATTCTATGTGCAAAATTTTTGTGATATAGTACTTTTTGCAGATGATACTTCGCTTATTTTTAAAGTTAATCGTAATCAGGATAGTATTGATGATATTAACAGGTCACTTGCACTAGTCCAAGACTGGTTTACTAGCAACAATTTATTATTGAACTCGAATAAAACTAAATGTATAAAGTTCACTTTGCCTAATATCAAGAAACAGAACATGAGTATAATACTAAATAACGAAATTATTAGTCTTGTAGAATCAACTATGTTTTTAGGAATAACCTTGGATCATAAGCTTCAGTGGGGCGCCCATATATCGTGTCTAGCAGGGAAACTCAGCTCCGCGGCATTCGCTGTTTGGAAAGTTCGTCAGTTAACTGATATTGAAACTGCGCGACTAGTTTATTTTAGTTATTTTCACAGTGTCATGTCCTACGGTATTCTGCTATGGGGCAAGGCAGCTGATATTCAAAACATTTTTGTAATTCAAAAACGGGCAATTCGTGCGATTTACAAACTCAAAGCTCGAGATTCTCTGAAAGAACGATTTAAGGAAATAGGTATTTTAACAGTAGCATCGCAATATATATTTACTAATATTATGTTTATACGAAAAAACATAGGAACATATACCAAGAAAAGCGATGTTCATTCATTAAACACGAGGAATAAGCATAAATTGGTAGGCCAATATTATCGCTTAAACAAAGTCCACAACTCATTTGAGGGACTAGGAGTGCGTTTTTATAACAAAATTCCTGTCGAAATCTTAAACTTGCCCCTACTAAAGTTTAAGAGTATCGTTAAGAATCGTCTTATGGAAAGGGGCTATTATAAAATAAACGATTTCTTAACCGGCACTACGCCTTGGAAATAATATTAATTTATCTTATGTATTAATTACAGTAATATATTTATTATTTACAATTATTATGGTTATTATATTTCAAATGAATTGCCAAGTTAGACATTGTTGTATCCTATTTATAATTATGATTGATTATGATCATTTTGACATATTATATTCTATATTGAGATTGACATAATTTATTTTTGACATCATTTTATCATATTATTGACTTAAGTTTCAACTTTTGACATTATAATGAATATCAATTGATACATTATTTTTATTATTTAATATGATGATTAATGAAAATTAATTCATAATTATATAGTTTCTTTATTAACTCACTAAATTTGATTTGTATAACCTCATTTCATGTTATTTCAAATATTGTTAAGTAAAGGCAATCTGTGTGTACTTTTTTTAAATTATTTATTTTTATATTTTTGTAGTATAAATAGTTTTTGTTATTAGTATATAAATATTTGTTCTGTTCTGAAACCCTTATATATACAGTAGTATACACACATTGTTTTTACTCCTTTATTTTCTGCTTGAAGTGTAAGATATTGCAACCTTATATACTATGGATTTATTTATAATAATTTCATTTCATTTCTATATTTAAGTTTATTTTCTCTTTATAACCATATTTAGCTATAATGTTTGTTTTGGTTGCTATAACTTACACATAGAATTATTGTCAAAAAACAAACAAATATTGTATGAATTATTTGAAAAGATGGTGCACATGAGTTTCTCACCAGCTCTTCTCATGATGCAATACCCATCGGAGCTGGTACTTGGATTGATTTTAATTCAATTCTCTAAGTTGAATTAAAGTCAATCTAAGCTCCGGTGTCAAATCATTTTATTACAATAAGTACCTATTATAATTTAGTTAGCTAAGTTTTATTTTAATTTTATATTTTTTGTGTTTTGATGTTTGTTTTGACGTGTTCAAGCGCCCCTTGGGGCCCATGGAAATAAATGATTTGATTTGATTTGATTTGATTTGATTATCTTTATCAATCTTATTACTCTTAATCTTCGGTGTGCGTATCATCTTTACGCCGATGATTTGCAGTTGTATGCACAGGCAGGCGTCGAATATGTATCTGAGGCGATCGATAAGGTGAACCAGGACTTAGTGGCTATAAAAAATTGGTCTGACCGGTTCGGTATTGTTGTCAACCCATCTAAATGTCAGGCACTCATTACAGGTAGCCAGCGTATGGTGAATAGACTTCACACATCTTCACTGCCACCAATAAGGTACAACGGGTTGAACATAGCACTAAGTCCTGCGGTCAAAGACCTAGGCCTCTATATCGACAGCACTCTTAATTGGCAAGCTCACTCATCCAGCGTTAGCCAAAGAGTTGCATTTTCCCTACGCTCTTTGTACCGTCTGAAAAACTTCCTCTCATCCAAGACCAAGGCAATGCTTGTGCAAACTTTGATATTCCCAATAATTAACTATGGTGATGTGTGTTATTTCGACCTGAATGCAGACATTCTTAACAAATATGACCGACTTCTCAATAACTGCATTCGATTCGTTTTCAATCTTCGTAAGTATGACCATGTGTCTGCTTATCGCTCCGAGCTCAAATGGTTACCCATTCGCCCACGCCGTAGCCTGCGTGCACTCACCACCCTTTATTCCTTTCTTAATTCTCCTACTCCGCCTTCTTACCTAACGCCATACCTCCAGTACTTGAGCTCTAACCACAATAGGGATCTACGGTCTTCCAATAATAAATTACTTCTATGTCCTTTACATACTACTGGCTTCGTCAATTCTTCTTTCTTCGTACAATCTGTTCTTTTGTGGAATGTGCTACCGGAAGATATCAGGATGGCAAGAACCCGGTATACCTTCAAAATTAAAGTACGCAAACTTTTAACCAAAAAATTGGCAGAATCGTCATAATGTTTAATTGTTCATCCCCCTTCTCTTCATCTGTTATTTATATATATGTGTATATATTTATATATATATATATATATATATTTGTATATTATTGACGTATTTAAAGTATTATGTATGTACCATATATGTATTAATATGTATTTAATCGATTTTCAATATTTTTCTCTTTATAAATATTATCGAAACGCACCTACCTTTGTTTCTCTGCACCACCCTAGGTTGACTGTTAGAGAATGCCACTAGGCATTAAGTCCACCTATGTACCATTTTGTGTGCAAAAAGTTAAATAAATTAATAAATAAATAAATAATTATTTTTACATTTATCATTCCCTTATTTTAGAAGTTACGGGGGGGGGGGGGGCATTTTCCCACTTTGGAAGCGTCTCTCGCGCAAACTATTCAGTTTAGAAAAAATATATATTAGAAACCTCAATATCATTTTTGAAGACCTATCCATAGATATCCCACACGTATGGGTTTGATAAAAAAAAATTGAGTTTCAGTTCTAAGTATGGGGAACCCCGACAGGTATGATGAATCTATAAGGGTTCCGGTTTTTTCCATTCGGCTACGGAACCCTAAAAAGAAACAGATATTCCAATTAATCCTTGCAAGAGCTACATGGTATAATATTGAGTTAATTACTTATAAAGATTACAATGTAAACGTGTGTATACCTTGATTTGTCGTAGTTCAGAATCTAGAAAAAATATAGTTTTATTAGAAATTAAACATTTTAGCTTTTTGTAGGTAGGATGAAAACTCAGAAAAAATCTTTATTGCAATTTGCTAGATCTTTTCTTTTCTAGATCTTGTCTTAACTTGGTTTGTATCATCACGCTCGATATAACTTACATGCACAATGGCGGGGTGTTGCTGGTACTAGTAACTTAGTAAGTATAATGATTAAGCGTACAGGCTCAGCCTTAATAAGGAATGTAAATAGCAGGTTTGTTTGCTTGTCAGGCTTTGGCCTTGTGTTATGAAGATCTTGTCTGAGATCATCATTACTGGAATACTAATAATAGAGATATCGATTTCGAATACTAATCATTCTAATCAATAAGTGTCGTGTGGTGTGGTACCTAGTATTTATTTACTGATAACCTATTTGTAAAAGTAGTTCAGTCGTTTATATGTTACATTGATTTGAAATTAGTTTTGTTTCACCATTAGTAGTCCAAATGAGACCGCATTGTTAGTAATGGTCTTATCTGCAGTCAACACCATGAGAATTTGACTGCAGCCATCGACACGAAAGAAGAAGAAGATCTGCAGTAGTAAGAGATGACACTATAGTTAGTTTAGTCACATATAAGATAATTCTAGTAGTGCGGTTAATAGATAGTAGTTATTACCGCAAAATATAATTTTCTCTTTGAATGTTCAAATGTTGTATGGTGCAGGTCAATAGTGTATGTATGCGGCACAATGGGTCTTAGTTAAACTAAGAGCTAGTCTAAGATGTACCGATTAAAATCTATCAGCATATTAGAGGGTTATTTGAGGGCTGCTCCACTAGCCACTCAAAGATGGAAAAGCCACTATATAATTATACTATTACTACCACTATATAATACATATTATTATATATATTTTTTATCTGGTCAGCAAAAGCGCTGCCTCATATGAGAATGCCACCTCAGTTAAAAACAAATGTAATATTCTTCTCATACAAAAATATATTTCATATCAATAATACATATAAATCTATTTATTACAAAACAATGGTCTACATATTCAAAGTCGAGTACCCCAAATCGAGAAGAAAATTACTAACAGTATCGATGACAAATTCGCGATCGAGCTTGAATTTTCACATACTCTTTTCAGAGCTGATGTAGAGAGATGCTTTATGGTGAAGACATTGTGTATGGTGGCCAGGTCTTCAGGCGTCAGCTGATTCTCGTTCCTAGATAGTACGACACTGAACAGCTGAGAGCTTGGCAGCCGCATGCAGAAGTTGAGCACTAGATGGTTGTTGGCAACCTTCAGGACTTGGATTACGCCGCCAAAGAAACGGTATTGAGAATCGACGGCTGAAATATTAAAAAAATATTATATTATTATCTTTAAAATACAGGATAAATAAAACACTAAAATAATATATAAAATCTTTAGAACGTGATAACCTAATAATGAGATTTAAAGGTTTTACTGAATACAATACATAAGTTAACCTGATTTTGAAGTATCGTAGCAATTTTGGTTCCAGTGGTTTAGCTTCAAAATTTACTCTTTTAACATAATTATCACGCAAACGATCTCCAAATATAAAACCGCTTTTGTATCACCTATTTCTTTATAAAGTCCTATTTAGCAATGATGCAATGCCATACTATGCCATAGAAATCATCCCCCCTTTACATGTAGCGATGTACCCTAAAAAAATATATGTTTACCACTTTCTTGCCATAGATAATTTACATATTTATGCCCAATTTCAGATTTATAGCACTAACGGTATCAACGCTATGCCTTTGACAGACGGACATGGTGGCAATATGAGGGTTCCTTGTAGGTACTTCGGAACCCTAAAACGAAAAAAAGAAGTCGATTCAATATCATCTTCATTTCAACTCTGATTACATAAAAATGAACACAAAACTTACATTTACTCGGTACGTCGGTGACCCAGAAGCCCTTATGCGAGGTGTTGACCTTGATGTGGTAGTCGTCCTGCCAGACCCCCTCGTGCCATTCCAGCACGAAGTGCCTGATGCGGTAGTGCTCCTGCATGGAATACTGGCGGCTGTTCACGTACGGGTTGTTCGTCAGGTCTGGGTACGGTGTAGGCGGTGTAGGCTGAAAACATAAATTAGAAATTTTTCATGTCTACTGCAAAACATAAAAAAAGTTTTATAGCTTACAACAATCCTGTACATTACAGTACAACCATATAAGGAGGCAATAAGAGTATCACACAAAATAGACCCATGGAAGTCGATGTGAACACCCAAAGCCTCGTCCCAAGTGTGTTGTAGTCTCCTTCTTCATCGCAACTTTTTGAACAGATAATTAATGTCAAAACTTGACCCATTTACAATCTTTCTTAGATGTCTAACCAAAGAATGTTTTTCATCTAAATGTTTGATCCCTCAAAATCTTTCTTCCTTTCATCTCACTAAATTAAGATACCACGGCTAAGTGTAACTCTGTATCTGTAAACTTCAGTATAAGTATACAAATCTGGTCTACTACACACTAATACTACGACAACTTCACCGACAGGAACAAAACTTAAATGCTAGAAGAATGAGATAACTATAACAATAGATAAATATAACTATGATAATTATTTGGTAAATGATTCATTGTAAATAACACTCACTAAGTTATGATTCAACAGACCACCATGGACGTAATCCTCAAACTTCCGAATCTGTATGATCGGACAGTACGGATTCACTTCTGTGCTAGTCCTTTTATCGTTGTGGAACACGTATTCATGAATATACCACAAGCCAAGCACAGCCTCCTCATCAAAATCATGGATCGGCCCCAGATTTTGACAAAAGTTCACGTTCGCCGCGAAAATAGTCGTGAAACTTAATACGAGTAAAACTATGAGTAACATGATTCAATTGTAATTGAGTGGTGTGGTTGGCGACACCGAATGATTAATTAACGGGAGGTTTCAGCCCACTTACCTCTGGTTATGCACTTAAATGAGCGTCATTAACCTATTAATTGACACGGCTTCTTGATCTCCATATCCTGTTTGTTTCTTGTATTGTACAGGATAAGATATTTTTGAGAATTATAGATATTAATCATAGCTATAAACAGTGGATCGCCCATTTAATGTATCATAAATGTACAGATATAGATAGATAGAAAATGATTTATTGTACACACAGATTAAATACAATTTTTAGAAGAGTCTTATCTAAATACTTGGGCAAAACCCAATGGGCAAAACCCACAAGCGCAGTGAATTTAGTTTAAATGTCATATTATGTATTTTACCACGATTGAAATATGATCAAATACATGATTATTGTAGCGCATGGAATAAATATTGTTATAACAATATTCTACACTTCTACCAGCTCATCAATATTTAGGAAGATTGTAGAGGTGCCTGAAAAGCTAAAGTAGCCCTTTAAGAACCGCTACCACGGTCACGCTTTTATACCGCTTTCCCAAGTAGAGTACGGTTTAATGTGACTATTATTATCTTGTATACAACACTTTATAATATGACCTCTAGGCAGTGGTACTTTATAACTATAATTCGTATATAAAAACTCACTCTACATAAATAAAGTTAAACTCTACAAATATTTGCCACAAGAAGTACCGCATATGCCGTCGAGTAGAACAAAGTTATGAAATAAGTTCACAATACCATTATTTGCATAACAAATGCACATAATAAAATCAGTTTAATACAAATAATAATTGATTGTTGTATTTAATTTTATTTCATAGAAATATAAAATGTTTAGGTAAGAATTTAACAATCCTAGGGTGTTAAAAATATTTTAATTGGGTATCAGTCCAGATAATCAACGCTATTCTGATTGCTGATTGCAAATTAAAAACCAGGTACTAACTAACAACTGAAAACAACAATTATTTTGTAGGAAGTTAATAAAATAAACAAAATAAAGTAAATAAAACAAACCTCAATATATTGTTCCTTGATGTCAATATAAAAGCACTCCGCTGTATGTTCTATTTTGTATTCACCTTTAGTATGAGGGATCTTCTCTACGCCATACCAAACACCAGATATTTGGTCCAGACTTAAATTTCCATAATGAGGTGACAAATCATCGCAATACTTATGGCTTTCAAAACTATATTGACTGTAACAATGCACTAAACCGATTCCCAACGCTATGAGAATGGCGGTAAAAGACGCCATCGGATTAAACGGCATGATAACCCGGATAATATCGGATAAAACTTTCGGATAAACTGAACCGGGAGTACTAGGAAAGTATACGCGAGAGGAGATGTTCTGCGGATTAGCCTGCTGTATAGAGTGAAGGCGAAGTGCCCTTAGCACGTGGGCGTGCTTCCAAATGAGCTAAACTCGACTGGCGATGTTTCACTGATGGCACTCGTAATTTAGTAGTTATGCGAGAATACTTCCTTAATAAACTTTGTCGACACGTTGACAGTCCCCTCACGTTACTCATATACATACGACTACATAATAGGAACATAATGCGCCTATAAAGTAGGTACCTCTACATGATTTTATTTTGCTTTACACGTCTCGTATACATAGAAAAATATCAGCTTGGTATATAAAACGCATGAATCAAAGCTTCAAACAACTAAAGGAAAATAAGTTTTCTATAAGACTTTTCCAGAGGTTTCTCAAGCTTTTCGCGCGCTAACGCTTTTCTCGGCATACTTAGATGCCAGGGCGGCAGAGGCGCGAGGATGTAGGGTTGGAGAAAATCAATACAAGTCTCTGACGTCATCGAGGGTGGCTATCGATCGCGTCACAATACGACACCGTACTCTGTGCAAGTGTGCGTCACTATTGATTCAACTTTATGTGTATACCTACTTGTTGGTTTATTTTTCAAAGTATGTGATTTTATCATACGAGCTTTCAGAGGTATATAATTATTAACAAGCCAGAACGGCAGCATTTAAAACATTTAAAATTTTTCGCTTCATAGATTTCTTTGATACTTTTTGATTACAGTAAAAAGAAAATTGTACATTTGTTTACAAAGTCAATATATATTGCTAAAAAGATTATACGGATTAACATTGAATTAAAAGAATTATTATGTATGATGTTTGTATATCCCTCGGTATTTGCACACACTTCGGCCACGACTCACACTCATGTGGTAGGTTCGTGACGTGGCAGGTCACGATTGGCGGACAATCCGTGACGTGCTGTACGATTACTAAGCTCGAGGTTGTAGTTACCAAGAAAGCAGAGGCACGTGGGAAGTATTTCTACATTGATGACGTAGGCGTCTGTTGGGGTAGCCAAAATACTACGCACCAAGAATATAATCTGTACGCACGTTGCTTTTTCATGACAATGTGTTGAATTAAATATTTTTGATTGAAAAATGTAAGCGTAATCCGTTCACGTTTATAACTGCAACTATATTTATAAATATCTATTTCGGTAAATTCGGTGTAGTAATAGTATATCGATATGTGACTCGTTAGTGGGTTTGATTAGTTCTGCAAAAGCCTGTTAAATTTTTATTTGAAGGACTGGAATATATTTCTAAGTCAGTGTTATATTGTTTCAGTTGGCCCAAAAACATGGGTACTCAATATGAGCCTCGAGTGCCTCGACGCTGGACACCATTGTATTGTGTACTTGGTCAAGACCCCAGACTACATTCACGAAACATTACCTAACTAATAATATTTTGAATTGTCGGATGTGCGAAGGAAAGATGTCAAAAGTGTAGCTGATAAAGAAGTGTAGTGTTAAATAAATAATATAAAAATATTTTGCTGAACATGAATGATCGATCGATATTTTGCACCACAAATAAATTACTCAAAAATATTTTAATATTGTGTAGAAAACCATAAGCCAAAGTTTCTGCTTAGTATCAAACTAATTGCTTAGCTCTTTTGCTTTACCTCTGTAAATGCACTAATACGTTATATAAAAGGAAATCTATATTACTTTAAAGCTTTTCATTATAATAATCGTTTTCATTATAATCTTAAATCAATGGTTCTCACCAGTTTAATTTAAGTTTAGACATAAACGACTGGGATAAAGACGAAGAAAAGTAGTTGTTTAAATTTTTGAGCTGAATTTAACTTTTGAACAGAACAATTATACTTATTGTATTTTGTAATTACAAAATGTTCGACGAGTTTATCATGAAATGCGTAGGTTCTGTTCGAATAAATTGTTTGCGAGAATATTCGGGAGTATGAAGACAGGCGGGAATACCGCCCGGTACCTTATGTACCTAGACACCGGGATAACATGTGGACGTAAGGACTCGTCAGGCTGGATCTAGACCTGTAAATTACCTCCAGCAGCCTCTGGTCCCTTAGTACTTAGGCTCTGAACATCTGGAAATTAGAGGACGACGGAGTATTTTTCAGAACTCTGTAAAGGAAACGTGTTAATGCTTTTACGGGATTGTTTTAGTATAAAAACATCACGTATCTAGACACATTATGAACTTTATATATATATAACTATATCACACTATTTGCACTTTACTACATTATATTGTAAAAAAAATGCCAATGCATTGCGTCAACTGCACGCGGTTTCGATTTGCGACCTTCGGGGTTTGTTCTCATATATACTTCGAGCTAAATAAGCATCTATAAAGGCTTATAATTTTTGTGATAATATCACAAAAATTATAAGCCTGCAAATATATTAATAGAATGAACTCATTCATTAGCTTCATTGACTCATTAGCTATCCTAAATTTATATCAAGATATAAATAACAAAAACGCCTACGGCACAAGATTGTTTAAAAATAAATTCTTTTGTAATATTCTACAACCGAAAATCTAAAAGGAATTATTTAGAAAGCCCACGTGCTTGAAATTTAGATAATACCACCTTTGGCTTTGTGGTTTTGCATACTAAGGCCACATAAGTGACCGAAGGGTGTCCTTTCAGGTTGCGAAGCTGCTACGAACTCTACGAGCGCCTACAGCAGGCGATGCTACGCTTGCACCGCACTGCGAAAAGGTTACAGATTGCTCAGTACATTTACTTTTCTAGCTGTCACGTGGACGGTATTGTGCTATTTGTTTCAGTAATCATAGGCTTCATAGCTATATATGTAGTGATTTAACAAGTCTAATCATATAAATACTTCAAGAATGCCTTTTTATTTCATAAAGTATTACAATGTAATTTTCATGAAACGTTGTATGGTAAACACGAAAACCTACCATACAAAACATTTAATATAATCACGTCAAACAAGTGTCAAACGTTACCAAAAACAACATTTTAAATAACCCGACACTATGCACGTAAAAATATACATGTTCAAATGAATCATGTTCATTGAATCCTGTTTTAGTTAGTTAACTTCAGTAAAATAAAGAAAACATCAGTATAACATTCAGTTGACATTTGTTAGAATAATCTCAAGAATACGTCCTTCAGAAGTTTTTAACACAAACTCAGAGCACGAGGCGAAGGCTGCGCAGCATTCAGAGGTTATTTGTACCAGGCGCTTAGTCAGCCAAGGAGATCGTCTTCACTTACCACTCGGTGCTTGCCAAAACAAAACTATTAAGTACCACCGTGATTTATAGGGAGCGCAAAAGAGACAGACATAGTATAGGTGGAGTAGGTTCTAGTAACTGATTACTGCGGTATTCAGCTGTGCCAATGCCTAGAAAAGAAAACGCAAGCATCGGAGTGGAAGCTCGTTACGTAACTAATTAACTCTGAGATTGATATCAGCACGTAAAGGAATAGGTAATACACAATACGTAAGGAACCGTGTAGATGATTAAATCGCAGGTTTAGTATATAACACGTTCTTAGTACTCTATTGAACTTTCAATAGTTAGGTAAGTATGTTGTATAGTTGTTCTAGTATTGTATAATAAAATTTATCTACTATTAGTAGTATATTCGAGAAAGTTCGCTCTTCATATCAACTTGTTCAACTACTCATTAGTTTACTAGTTTTATTGTTGTTCCGTAAGATTGTAAATATTTATAAATTTATTCGTTACGGCCGTTGACATTAGACTTTGTGGTTATATTGTAAAAATAATTGCAGTATAAGTCAAACAATATGTATATTAAATTAACGATCACTTTTTTGCCAAATGACGCAAAAAATCGATGATAACGATATTTATCTTGTCTTTTTTTGCAAGTATAAATTTCCTTTTCCTTCTAGTTAATCATATGGTTTCATTATAATAATGTATAAAAAAAAATGCACAATAATATTTTACCAAAAAATTAGTAATAACGGGATATTTACCATGTATGTATGTTGTAGCGAGTTATTTCGATATTTCAGAGATGTGAACAAAGAGATTTGCAACATGTTTTGTCTCAAAAAAATATGTAGTTAAAATTGAGATAACATATAGTATGCAAATTATGCTAGTTCCAATAACGTATAAAACTTACACACAACGCCATCTAGTCCCAAACTAAGCAGAGCTTGTATTTTGGGTACTAGAATAACTGATATTAATACATATATACTTTTATTTTGTAAATACATACTTATTATACATAGAAACACCCAGACTAAGACAAACCCCCATGTTTATGCACACAAAGATTTATTTTATTTATTTAACTTATTGAACATAAAAATAGTACATAGGCGGACTTAATGCCTTATGGCATTCTTTAACAGTCAACCTAGGGTGGTGCAGAGATAAGCATAGGTAGGTGCAGATTCTCCGGCCGATTCTTGAGGAGTGGACAGGGCGGCAGCATGGGACTCTCTCCTTCAGGCTGGTGCAGGTGCTGACCGGGCATGGTTGCTTCGGGAAGTACCTGCACAGGCTGAAGAGGGAGGCGAGCCCCATGTGCCACCACTGCGACTGCGGTGAGGACTCGGCGCAGCACACTCTCGAGCAGTGTCCTGCTTGGGAGGTGCAGCGCCGGGATCTCACCGCGGTCATTGGGAACGACCTCTCGCTGCCGGCTGTGGTCGCGGCAATGAGCAGCGCGAGGTCGTGGGATGCGGTCGCATCCTTCTGTGAGGACGTCATCTCGCAGAAGGAGGCGGCGGAGCGGATCAGGGAGGACTCACTCCTGGCTGATCCGCTCCGCCGCCGGCGAGCTGGGCGGCGAAGGCGCGCGTACGCCGCGAGCCTAATGCCGCCCTAAGCGAGGCCGCGGGCGGTGGAGGGGGTTTTCCGCCGCCCGCTGATGCCTTCCGCGACGGAGGGACGCCCTGGGTGTGCCCGGGGCGTCGCTACGAGAGTAGGACTGAGTAGAGTCGGGTGCCCGGTCAGAGGTCGAACTGGGCACGGTCGCCGCGGCGAGCCCTGTGGATATAATATCGATCCGGGGCTCGCCGACCACCATCTTTCGGCGACGAGGGCACACCGCGGGGTTTTAGTGGGTATTCTGTGCCGTTTAACATCGTAGGCACGGGAGTCCCACATAGCCACTCTGCCCGTCCCCCCACGGGTGGGGTGGTATGCGTAAAAGCATTTCCCCGCGAAAAAAAAAAAAAAAAAAAAAAAAAAGGTAGGTGCAGATTAAACGGAGGAATAATTATTATTGATATGTAAATAGAAGTAGTACATATTATATAAAAAACCGGCCAAGTGCGTGTCGGGCCACGCGCAGTAGGGTTCCGTAGAAAAATATTTTTAATTTTACTTTTTAACTAAATGGCGTCCTTCAGAAAGGAAATGTTTGTAGTACACGAAACCAGCTAGCACGTATGACGAGATGTATGAATGTTGAGGAAGCGAAAGAAGTATGTAAGGAGCGAAGCACATGGCGTTCCATCGTCTCTGCCTACCCCCGTGGGATAAAGGCGTGATTTTATATATGTATAATGTATGTTTATTTATGTTTCAAGAATTTTGAACGAAATATTCTGAGTAACTGCATCTGACATTTCGGACCCCTATTCCTCTTGAACTAATGAAGTGAACTTATCCGCTATAGTTTTCCTTTAAAGTTCATTACATGTACTACCGACACAATTTTTTTCAGATTTTGGGATCCAGTAGTTTAGCTTTTAGAGGGGGGGGGGGACGCCCTACTCGAACAAAAATTTGCTCTTTAAAGTTAATTATCTCGCAAACGGATCTCTAAATCAAAAAACTGTCTTAGCAACCCCTAAACGTTTTTAAAAGGCCTATCTAACAATACCCCACACTATGGGGTAGGCGACAAAAAAAAAAACATCCCTACTTTACATGTAGGGGAGCTACCTGAAAAAAATATATTTTTCCAAATTTTATTCTACGACTTTCTTTGTTTAGTTAACATACATGTTCATGCAAAATTTCAGTTTTCTAGCACCAACGGTTTCGTCGCTATGCCTTGGACAGACAGACGGACATGGCGAAACTATAAGGGTTCCTTGTAGGTACTACGGAACCCTAAAAACGTAATAGAGAAACATAATATTGAAAATAAAAAATATATAATAATTTATAACATAATAAATACATACATTTATATAATATTAAAGTTGAAAAATTAAGAATCCAGCAGGACTCGAACCTGCACCCCTTGGGTATACGCCACAAGTGCTTTGCCAATTCAGCTATGGATTCGTATGCTGCTGGACTCGAAATTTCTCAACTCTTTGTGCCAGCGTCGTAGGTATATATATATATACCTTAGCTAGACGAACCATTACTTGGTTTAAGCGCCATCTATGCGATGAGTGATAAGTCACTTAGTCACATACAGTACGTTTGAATTAAGATCAACACAATACTGTCGAGAGATGACGCATTTATAAATAAAATAAATATAAATATACATAATTATACAGGTTAGCCTTACAGGAGGAGTTGATAATTATATAAGATAAATAAGATATATATTATGATGATTCTGCCAATTGCTCAGCCAACAGTTTGTTGATTTGTCTTAAGCGGGCATCGAACCCGCGAACTCGGCGTCGCAGGCAGGTACTCTACCCACTCCGCCATCCGGTCGTCAAATATAACCTATACCTATGATCAAAGTAGCCTATAGCCTCGTGTTTATAATATTAGTATGTAGGACTACCAACGTTTTCGAGCTGAAGAGTTTACGCAGACTTTATAAATTGTCTCAATAGATGACGAATGGTGGTGCTGATGTTAATCAAAATAAATAGAGTAAGATCCCAGAGCTGACAGACATAA
Source organism: Hypena proboscidalis (assembly GCA_905147285.1). NCBI lineage: Eukaryota > Metazoa > Arthropoda > Insecta > Lepidoptera > Erebidae > Hypena > Hypena proboscidalis. Next base: position 12,232,472 of record LR990128.1, on the reverse strand, counting down.
CTTATTTTCACACGGATGAAACCTGAAGTTTTCAGTAGCGTCTCGTGTGCCTTGAATACCTACGCGCTTTGTGTAACTTGCCGATCGAGTGACACCTGGGCAGGTACCAGGTGAGAAAGGTAACTAAAAATAAGAGTTATTTAACTTAAATTCACATGGCTGATTTTTACATGTCATGTAGAATATTATTTTAAAGTGTCATGTAGAATATTATCTTAAGTGCCAGACACTTTTGATGGACCAGAGCTTTTGCCAGACGCTTTTAAGCTACCCTAAAAATAAATGAACTTTCTTATTTTTACATGTCTGATTTTTTTATATGTTATTGAAGTATTTATTTAAAAGTTATATTCAATCAGTCAGACAAATCAGAGTGACCAAACATCCCCTAAGACAAAAAATATTCAGCTAGTAGTATGAGGGCGAGAGCACTATGCGCATGCGCCTCAAAGTAAAAAAAAAGAATGTACTAAGAATACTTTTACTGTTTTCAATCTGAGATTTTTGCATCTTTATTTCAACAAAATTAACTTTAACAAGGAAATAATTAATAAATATTAAAGTAAATAAGTTTATAGCATATATTTTTTATACATCATAATAATCGAGACAATCATTTGAGATTTAATTTCATCAAAATAAGTAAAGTTCATTTATTTTTTGGGTAGCCTAAAAGCGTCTGGCAAAAGCTCTGGTCCATCAAAAGTGTCTGGCACTTATGATATTACTTTAAAATAATATTCTACATGACATATGTAAAAAACAGCCATGTGAATTTAAGTGAAATAACTCTTATTTTTTGGTAACCTTTCTCACCTGGTACCTGCCCAGGTGTCACTCGGCAAGTTACACAAAGCGCGTAGGTATTCAAGGCACACGAGACGCTACTGAAAACTTCAGGTTTCATCCGTGTGAAAATAAGTTATGTCTGTCAGCTCTGGGATCTTGGACTAAAACTATTTAATACACCTTTTTGGTAATTTTATTAAGAATGTAAGCATGTAAATAAATAAATAATGTAGATTCGATTTTTCGAAATGCGTATGCTTTGTAGTGTACCCCACCCGCGCGCTACGGTCTCTACGATGTGATGCGACGTTGGAAGCGCTTTGAAAAATAATATATACTATTTATTATTTCAATAGATCGATGGTCTAGTGGTTAGCGTATGCGCCACTCACAGTGAGGTCTCGGGTTCAATTCCCGGGTCGGCCAAAGTGTTATTTGTGAACTTTCCGTCAGGCAATTCATAATAGCACCACGGAGTTGGAATTGGGCCCGGTGGATGGCAATAAGCTCACCACCTTTCCCACGGGACCTAAACATAACAGGTGAAATGTGGGTGTTGTTCACCTCTGCTACACCCTTCTAGGTAATATAGGCGTGATGTTTAGTTTGTTGTTATGTTAGAATGAAAGTAATAATTATAAGTTAATTTGTTTTCTTAAGCCCTAATGTCACCAATTACTGATAAGGTTTCGAATAGTTAAGAGCTGGTTAATTCTACAAATTTGTATACCAATTTGACATTTCATCTGTCAAAAAAGTATAAGTTAGGCTATCAGGGACTTATCCAGAATTGGTGAAACTGGCCCTAAATCCAGTTGATTATTGTTATTTAAGTCACGTTAGAAAATATAAACGCAAGTGAGTCACGTTTTTACAATTATGTAAATAAAAATGGAATCTTTATTTACTTAAGGAAACTATCAAAATTATGTCTGCCCGTGATTCAACTAACTATTAACTGTTGACCAAGTGAATACATATTACATAAACTGAAATTATATTATAATGTTTGTCGACTGAACGTCTACATTCGTAGCTTGAAACTTTTCCACTGAACTTGCGTTCTTAACGATACGAATCGTAGCAGAGTGAGAGGCTACGAGCGCTACGACAATTACGAGGCTCTACAAATACGCCTCGAAACCCACCCCTTGGCAGTTTGCGTAGTGACGTAACGCTTAGACTACGAACGTACCAGGGTAGCATGACATCACAGGACGACGGAATACGCCAGATGTTGACAACTAACGCGGGTGCCCCGCGCTTGCTAGTGTAGTACAATAGGACAGCAGAACTGTGAATAGGTGTGAGTAGTTTCGTCTAACTATCGGGGTGGTGGGCCGGAGGGTGGTGAGTGGTGACGTATCATGCGATATCACTAGGCAGGGGGCGATTTGCGAGGGACACCCCACTGCTGAACATAATAAAACTATAACAATATTTAGTTTTGATATGGGATTAATTTGATTGGATGTCTAAAGCTTAGGGTAATTTATCGTAATCTATATTAAGATTACCTACACATTGTTTGAGTAAATAAAAGCCGATAACAAAGTTACATTGATATTACAGCCAGCAGTAAAAATTATAAAAAAATGCTTTGTGGCATGAACAAGTAGTATTCAAATGCCATAGATAAAGGTCGAAAAGGGTAGATTCTATACAAAACTAATTATTATCCAAACAAAAAGTTTTCACCTAACATCTAGTTAGGTACGCAGCAGGCTACTTGCATTTTAATAGACAGAGGACGTACAACGTCCCGTCCGCGTCGTAATGAGACAAAAATTGATCAATAAATATCAACTCAACTATAGGGGTGAGTTTACTATTGTGCTCTTATGGTGCCCTGGTACAAAGGGTCACGAACCGACGCTGACGTGTACGATACGCGTGCAAGGGGTGACTTACCGAGGGTGGATTCATACAACAATAGCTGTGACGTAGTGATAATAATACCTATCATTTATATAATAAAGCGATGAAATGTGTGTGTTTTGCTAAACCCGATTCTGAGAGAGATTTATTTTTATAGAGAAATACACGCATACATCAAGTTACAATAACCTAAGAAAAAACAAGTTTATTTTCTTGGCTTAGCGAATTTTGCTCGTACGTGTACTCAATTACTGGTTCCAATAGTTATCTCGGCTTTTCACGAGAAGTATAACTATCTTGGATGCTGGGACCTCGCGAAGCAGTCGGTACGTGCCAAAACCGGAGTACCTTTGGCATTTCGCATGACCTTTACCCCAAAGATGACTTGTAAGGGTGCTGTGTCCGCTCTAGAGGTCGAATTTACCAGGACAACAGTGCATTGTAAGATGTCTATCGAGTTTTTTATTAGACGATTCATATTGACTCTGATTTAAGCAGACAGCCGAATTAAACAGATGATTGATTTTCAACTTTCAAAGCGAGGATTATGAATATTCTCGTTTCAAATAATTAATTTAATCAAGCTGAAGCTACATTACAAGTTTCTTTGCATTTTTTTTTTCATCTTTCAATGTACCAATTTTAACTGGGATCCAAATAGACTACAATTCCGTTTGCTACTTATGCTGGCTAAAAAAAAAATTATTAGTTTATCACGTAATACCCTACTGTGGTAGCGATAGCGATATCAGCAGATCACTTTGATGCATTGCGTTCCATTACCGATTTCAGAACTAAAATCAACACTCTACGTAACTAGCATTTCAAGTTAATTACTTAGTATTAACATACTAACAGTTTCATGGTTACATATGTGTATATTTTTCGTGTTACGAGTACAAATGTAGCGTAAACTATGAATCGTAAAATCATTTAAAATACACAATAACCGATTAGCTAATCAGTTATTAGTACCTACCTATATCGACAGACCGTACTGACCGATTGTAGCTGCATTGATTAGATAACGGAGCACTCTACTCTATTAACGTTTATTAACGTGAATAGTTGCGTAACCTACTTATTTTCATTATCCTATAAACCGTAATTTTATAACGTTATGAGGGCTTAAACGTTAACAGCGGAAAAATACGCTTGCCGAAAAAAATACCGTCAAGATTGGTCACTCTTTTCGAAAACGTGTTTTCTCGTAAATTTTTTTATTTTACTTACACTTACGTCACTTCATGAAGCTGAAAGTTTCCCTGTTTGTACCTTTATTAGAGGTTAAACGATAACCAAATAATATGGAATTTGCATAGTGGCCTACCACTATCAAAATTCCATATTATTTGGTAGGATAGCCACAACGATCTAAGTTGCATATTTGATGATCAATTGAATATATTAAATAAAGTTGTAAAAAAAGTTACCGTATAGTATAAAGCGAAATTTCTAGATATGTTGACCTTGGTGATGGAAGAAATCATCTCCCACCATTAGCAGACACTTAACTTGGTTCCAACCGACTTACCCTAAGCGTTTGAAAGTATAAACATGTAGATAAATAAATTTAAAATGTTGAAAAATCAGATTTTTCTGGGGTTTTGGAACTAATCTGTGACGATAGAGCTCAAATATTTTTTTTTGTGCATTTCTCAAATATTTGAGACGAACTTTTGTGTTTTATATTATCTCGATGTAAATAATAAGTTCAAAACTTAATAACAGCGTTTATTAATCCACCATTTCAAAGAAATATAGACTCGGTATCAGTAATGCGATAGAATATCTATCGCATTACTGATATCTTTTTCAAATTTTTATCATAATTGTTCGGCGTAATCTATTAATAATGACGTCAATTTTTGGCGTCACAAATTTCTTATAAATTAATTCGTACTTTGAGCCCTTATAAATTTATATTCGTACTTTATTTAGCAACATCTTACCCTAAATACATTTTGTAAAATATCTGTTATATTTTTAGATACAGGCTATTTTGAGACGAGAGTATTTGTAGAGAAAATAGCTTAAATGCTTGTGCAGAGGTTTGGTGGAAAATTCAGGCAATCTCTCCGCCCACTGTGGGGCGGCGCTGAGTCGGCGTCACGTGGCGAATCTACCAGGACTCCAAAGCACTGAAAAGGTAATAAAGCTCACTCTGGACGCCTTCTGCTCCAGGCTGCGTTGTGGGAAAGGGAAAGCAGATATAAACTATGTAGAATTTCCACACACATGGATCTTTTACTGCGAAATTCATAGCTTTCTAGGAGCTCCATCGTATAAAAATTACATGTTTTTCAATGCAATGTTAAATATATTTTTGTACATTGAGTAATAATAAGCCATTATACCATGTTATTATTCCGTCAAAGTTTCTACTTAAGTCAGCATTAATAATTCAATTTTAAATGAGAGAATTGCAATTATGCAATTTAAATGATTATACGTAGTATTTCCACCGGGCTATCTAGTGGTGTTTGTTCTTAAAACTTTATAAAAATTAGAAGAAAATATAATTTTGTCAAATAGATCTCTTTAATAAAGATGTATTGAAAACTAACAGTTGTCTGTGAATACGTCCATGTGGAATTAGATGTATGAAAAAAATCCGCGCCAGAAACTGGGGAACCCAAGGGATAAAATTTCCAAAAAAAGTAATTATATAGCTCATTAACGCCATGAAAGGATCTTATCTGCATGCTATTTCTTGCAAAATTGATATCATCTCATACAAAATTTCAGTCCCTAATTGACTCCCTTGAAACATTTTTACATAATTAAATCCAATTACGCTCCGCGCCCGGGTGCACAGCACCCCTTGCACCCCCTGGTAAAGACGGCCCTGATAATAGTAACACGAATAAATGAAATATGTAAAATATTCACAAAGCATATAATTATGTTATTTTTTACCTTATAAACACCTTATTAACACTTGTTAAGAATTTTTCGCTGTAAAAAAAATATATGACAGCAAATATAGAAACAGTTTCAAGTTGAACACACGGTTGGCGTAGTGGTTAAAGCGGTCGCCTCGCCGCTTTCAACTGCGTTGGTGTTGTGGATTCAATCCCTACACGGGACAAATCTTTGTGTGATTTGCAAAGATTTGTTCTAACTGGGTGTGCTATGCTATGTGTGCGTGTGAAATGTATGTTTGTGAACACCCCGCGACACAAGAGTTACTCCTAGTGCGGGCGGAAAATGACAACTCCGCCCAAACCCGCCCAACGGCGCTCTTGTAGGGCGGTACCGATTTTCCACGGGCGTACTTGTACCAGGACAACAGAAAGCTGATGGAGATCGAACTCGAATCGTTTATTCTGTGATAACAAAGAGATAGGGTTAGATCACGCATGCGCTAAGACTAAAGGTCAGATAGTCAGTCAGATGGTCTCATAACCCGGTAAACGACCAACGTTTGTGCAACGTGCCCCGACATTCTAGGCGCGAAAGTGGCGTCGAATGTTTCATGTATGGCTAGTCTTCTATGAAGACATTAATAGAACATAATAATAATAATATGACGATTGGTCGAATACAAATGTAGCTTTCAATTGATTCATTTAGGGTATTTAAAGATTTTTATTGCTTAAATTCTTAGATTCATGATTCGTTTTTTCGCTTGCCTGTTGCCTGAAGCTATTAATCACGTTACCTTACGAATCTCAGATGTTTTTTTCCAGCGTTAGCAAACGATAACTAATTAATAAGCAAATAACTTCGAGGCGAGGTTGATAAAAAAATCTATTGAACATTGCACTTGCTATAGTCAGTACGTAAGTACATCAGACACATGTTTTATTATTATACATTTTATGACAGCAGCAGCGTTATTTAACATGGATATGTTTTTACTTTACGTTTACTTACGTTATGTTACGTGTTAACTTTACGTTTTAGTTAATTAGATAAAGGCTAAATTCTTTCTGACATTGAAGAAACTGCAAGAAAAATGGAAAATATTATTATTACTAAGTATGTCTTCTGTAGAAACGCTCTCGCCCAAGTCTAAAATCCTACCTATTATTTTATATGCGTACGCTTGAAACACGCGGCTCGCCACCCACAGACCACAACGATTGAAGGGATTTAGGTCATATTCAGAACAAAGATACCATTATAAAATGCAATAGTACTAAGTTTATGACAACTCTTTTTCTGCCTTATTGGTACACCGAAAATAATACTCGGTTCTATTTGCAACCGCGATGCACTTTCTAGAAACAGAGTTTAGTCATTCAGCATAGTTTGGCTTAACAGAAAATTAGTTCCGGTCCTCGACTCCAGACCTGATGAAGACTATCTAATAAAAAATTAGTCAGCACTTACAAAGAAATCTAAATAGTAGAAAAATATTCAATTGAAATGAAATGAAGTGTAAAATTTTAACTCAATATGATTCTCAGTAATTGACAATCAGGTTAAGAACCCAACAAGTCGACAATAAATAAGAACTCACACCTAACTACATCTTGTAATACCCAATACACGAGTGTGTATCTTTGTCCGAAATCATGACACGAATTCGAAATTAGAGATATTTCTTTCGACCATCCAAGTTTTACGTCATACTGGGTCTACATGGCAGATATACCTATTATAGCTAAGCTTTTTAATTTTGAGTCAGGGCGACCTTAACCGTATGAAAATGATATAGTGTGCTGACGCAGGTCGTTGGTACTTTCATATTTCATTTTACGTAACGTTTCGGGAGAAGCCGGCGACATTTCACGAACGTGCTATTAGGGAGCGGGGTATCGAGCACCGGGCGGCGTCGTACGGCGTCGTAGGTCGTGACGCGTTCGAGTGACGTCACTGGCGAGGGTGGAGGGTGCAAAAGCTGCCAGGGCAAGGGTAGTCGCTCCCCAGTGAAAGTCGGCGGCGTCAGTACAGCCCGGCGAGTCATACGAGTCGTACACCTCGCTCCGAGGACTTCTATTTACACCGATCGCTTAACCTTCATACTCAACAATCGCAGATCACATATTTATATAAATCATTCAAAATATCAATTCGGTAGATACATATATATTGTACGAGTCATCGGTGTGCTAAATCTAGAAAGCTAGTGAAAAGTTGGAAAAGTTTCGTGTGTATGGCTTACGCGCTAGATTGTTTTGGCAATTACTAAAATCAGATAAATCTGCTCGTGGATTTTATCTTTACGTGTGATTGAGTGACGAACTTAAAGCTCCATCAGTGGACTGAGTTTGGTACGTTCATAAATATTTTTGACACAACACTTTTACGTCCCATTGTGAAGAATTGCAGTACAAAATATCCAGTAACGTTGTAAAATCGCAAAACACTATAACTATTTGCGTATAACCCAGTTAAAGTGACCATGAAACGACATATAGTTTCTTGAAAGTTTTCCCGATTGTCGAGAGCGACGTTTTCAAAACACTACAGAGCGTGTAAACTTTAACGAACCAGTAATTAATGGAAACCTTTGGAGTGTTAGACCAAGCTATGACCTACAAGAGAGAATAACGAGGCCTTCGACTCCTGTTAACCCAAACTTTTTATTTACATTCTAATTTCAGCGGCGATGCAAGAAAGTAGCTAAAAATAACCGGGGTTTGCGCGCTCGTGTCTGCTCGCAGCCGGTCCGCGTTTCTCCCTACACTATTTTTGTCTTATAGAAAAGCAATAAGATATTCTACATGCAAAAGAATACCAGTGAACGACTCCCTGGTAGATGATGAGAAAAGTGCGTAAAAAGAAGCCGGTTGTCGCGAGGCAACAGTGACTCATGGTGTTATTGTAGTGTTTACGGAAAATATTGTGCCTCAACTGCAGCGTATTCACCATAAGGTAATTATTACTTCCACAGTTACTTTATTAGATGAGTTTTCTTGATATATGAAACGATACATAGGATGAGTATATTGTTAAGGCCGCAATTAATTTATTGCCTTCGTCATGCTACGTAGTCGTATCCATGGTGAAGTTTATGGCTGGGATATTTTCGTGTCTAGTAGCATTTACAGCTTTGCGTAGATATTGATGACCGACTATATTACTGCGGTTGTGATAAAATGCCTATTCTGTTTATCATTTTGGAAAAATCCACGAAAAATGTGAACATCTTTAGTGAGATATGTGTAGGTTTGTTCTTACCTGGGCTAATAGTTATGATTCTAGCGTAAGTTAACGTAAACAAATAATACACATGCTTACTACTGAACATTCAATATTCAGAATTTTTCTTTCCACTGCTATACATTTTCGAAAACTAAACATTAACTAATAGCTTATAAGGTCGTTTTTTGAAGAGCAGTATAAAGATAATCACATCTGCGTTAATTTTATTTGCATCAGAAGTTCATGTGACAAAGGAAATGATTGTATCATTTACTTATAATATTTTAAATCAAATTTTAGCTTTGCTATAGCTTTTTGTATTTTATATAATATTAAAGTTGAAAAATTAAGAATCCAGCAGGACTCGAACCTGCACCCCCTGGGTATACGCCCCAAGTGCTTTGCCAATTCAGCTATGGATTCGTATGCTACTGGACTCGAAATTTCTCAACTCTTTTATTTTTTTTATTTACAAACTTTATGCACAAAAATTGGTACATGGGCGGACTTAATGCCGTAGGCATTATCTACCAGTCAACCTTTAGGTGATGCAGAGACGACAAGTGGTAGGTGCAAGAGCTGAGAGTTTGTTGGAAACTAGAACCATTAAAATAACTCAATCTAATACATTAAAATTAAAATTATTGCAATACAAAATACTAAACATAAACTATTTAGAATATATAAATAATATTATATAGATCTATACATACACGATTCTAATACACAAATACAATCATACCTAAATATTTATAAATATTATATGTATATATATGTATATATATATATATATATACGGGGTGGATGCGACATAGCGACATTTATTGAAACCACAGCTTCTATACATGGTAAGTATCAATTTCCACCGGATAAAAATTCTCTGGCGAAAAAAAAAAAATCACGTTCTCCGAACAATTTGAACATTGCGATCGTGCAATTTGTTCGGAAGACGTGGATTTTTTTTTTCGCCAGAGAATTTTTTATCCGGTGGAAATGCATACTGGCCATGTATAGAAGCTGTGGTTTCAATAAATGTCGCTATGTCGCATCCACCCTGTATATTATAAAGACGTTGTTTTAACTATTTTTGAGTTAACTTTGCCAATTCATTAAAGAGGTGATCACGCACTTTAGTTTTAAACACATGACGGTTGGTGGACATCCTGATTTCTAAGAGGAGCGAATTCATCTTTTGTGCCAGCCATAGCTAGACGAACCTTAGAGTTGAGAAATTTCGATTTTATTAGAAATTTCGCTAATAAAATCTAATCTAATCCTTAAACGTTGAAAAAAAAGAAAGCAAAATTTATCAAATCAAATCAAATCTAATCATTTATTTCCATGGGCCCCAAGGGGCGCTTGAACGCATTTATGAATTACATAATTTTTCATGAAAATTACCTAGTGGCTAAACCATATTCGGTCAAAATATCTATTGTTACTGAAGACGAGAGGAGCCAGGGATCAGGACTGCGCCGCTTCAGGGCTGGCAGCAATAATACATAGATACAGAGATTTTGCCCACTTTATTGACCGAACTACATAAACCAGCCCCAGCGCAAACGAGGCTGGTCTAAAGTCATGTCATTTTAAGTCTTTAAATTTTAAAATTCTGTTTATGTCTTACTGGCCAGCTTCGCCAGACCATGTCAGTCTAGCCCTAAATTCGACTACAAACTACTACGATGATGACGTAAAATCGTCGATATTGGATACAAATTTCTGTCAAACTGACTCAGATAGATTAGACTAGAAAGTTAATGTTTGGTTTATTTAAACCACCCAGTAGAAGTTACACCTTGTATTACATGACTTGACGTCTATAGTACTCAGAAGGATGAAATTGACGCCATAGGGTGATGCTGGTTTGACCAATATTTGATGATAATTATAAGGTAAATTGGTGGTTAATGGCCTATAAAAATATGCTAGCTATTCTGATACTGTTTCAAATTATCCACCCTCGCTTCCAGGTCAATGTATACGCTTTTACAATAAACTTCCTTTAGACGCAATAGAATTATCGATAGGTAAATTTAAAAAATATGTTAAAATTAGATTATGTCAAAAAGCTTACTACAGTATTTCAGACTACATAAATGATAATAGTATTTGGAAATGAATTGCTCTTCTTATGTGACTTTTATATGTACTTTTATATTGTTATATTTTTCATTTTAAAAGATGCACATGAGTTTCTCACCAGCTCTTCTCATAATGCAATACCCATCGGAGCTGGTACTTGGATTGGTTTTAATTCGATTCTAAACAGTTTGATTAAAATTAATCTGAGCCCCGGTTATTCAAATCATTGTAATTAGTATAATTTAGTATTATTTATGATTTATTTTTATATCATTTTTGTAATGTTTTGATGTGTTCAAGCGCCTCCTGGGGCCTATGAAAATAAATTATTTGAATTTGAATTTGAATTAATTTTGTTGGCGAAAATGTTAATTAAAAGAAGCTGCATTCATTACCAGCCTTAACAATACAGTAGAATATCAATAAAACAATTAATTAAACTACTATAACATTTATTATCACATCAAACAATCGGGAAATGAACAAACAAGTGTAAATACTAATATAAAAACAATAACATAAAAAAAATATTTTAAAATAAAATATACCAATTAATAACAATTTGTGATATCATTTGAGTTCTGAGACATCTTTGGGAACATAACTAAAACTAATATTATTCATATAATAACTATATCATGAGCCCTGATAAGGCACTATTTTCGATGTTCATTTTTGACAGCTACACTATGATAAGTACATTTTATTGAAAAGACTAGGCAAGATGCTTGTCAATACAACACAATTAAATCATTACAGAACAGTCTACAAGTTTCTCTACATGTCTTTTATTCACTATCTCAATAGTCATCTATTTTATAAAGATAATTCAGTAAATCCTGGCAATTACAATACATGTAACAATGGTGGATATTTTTATTGACATAACACTAAATACTGCGGTTACAAAAATACTACAAAATACTAAACTATTTTTGGGTGGGATTTGAAATTCATTAGGTACAATATATTAAAAGTATAATATAATATGTAATAAATTTGAGGAATATTTAAATATAAATATTCTTAAAGAATCAAGTGTTTTTTGTTTGTTTGTGTTCAAGACAATATTTGTGTGATAGGACAAAAACCACATACCATCAGTTAGGCCCATTTACTTTGGCAAGATATCCATAATATCTGTAAATTGTATAAAGTATATCATTATGATTGTGATTTTTATTTATTCTTAAATCTATTGATCCAAGCACCATTTGATTCTTTAATTATTGAACTAATTTTTACTAAAAATAGGGTTTAGATATGTTATAACTTTTGGCCATATTTCATCTGAAGAGCGCCCATGGAACTCCTTGAGTATTCTTTTTTCTTTATAAAAGTCAATGACAGGTTTTGTCACACTGTCATAAATCTGTAGACGTTTTAGCACAGCCTCAGGCCTGTCATCCGGTCTTTGGACTAAAGGTTCACCAGTCTCGTCATCTTTCCCTTCAACTTTAGGAGTATTGAACCCTATATTGTACACTCTGCCTGAAGGTAGATGCACCCAGCGGTTCTTAACCCTGTCAATGATGACCTCAAATGGCACTACAAGATTCAGAACAACATCTACAGGTTGTACCTTCCATAAAGCATTTGCCTGACCCACTGTCCGGGGAAAACCATCCAATAACCATGGCTTATTCTCAACTTTTTTCAACTCTGTTATCATAAACTTTATCATTACATCGTCAGGAACTAATTTGCCGTCATTCAAATACTTTTTCACTTCCTTACCTAGGTCAGTTTGTTTCTCAATGTGATCTCTCAGCTTGTCTCCACTGGACACATGTTCCACATTGTATTTCTTCACTATTCGTGACGATATCGTCCCTTTGCCCGACGCAGGGGCGCCGAGTATCAATGCCTTTAATAATTTACTCTTCACGGACATAATTACCGACCTTTGTACTTTGATTCTCCGTTACTACTGGCCACTACGTCGTGAATAGTATCGTGTTTTATCAATTACGCTTACAATGAAAAAATTTTGCGGTCATAATGGCCTTGTAAAAAAACACATTATTTTATTAGTATTATTTACAATACTAAACAACTTAATTGTTTATCAGCATTTGATAAAACCTGATAAATCATCAAACATGCAACATTCGTTTATGTTTCGTAACAATTATTTCTTCGTTTATGTGTGAAACCACATGTTATATCATTGCGACGAATTGAATTATTAGCTTAAATTATTTTGAACACTATAAAACTTCAAAGCTAACTCAAAACAAAATAAAAATGTAAATATTCTTAATGAATTTACCACAATGAGCGCAACACACACAGAACTTCAAATCTAAATGTCAAATGGAATGTATTAGGAAAGGAACGTTCGTGCAGAGTTCAACCTCTGTTACCGCGCAAGTTAAATGCGTCCTACGTTCTCACTATCGATTTGCTGCCAAGTGAGTTTGTTTTGCTCTAATATAATAACTAGCAGGTATAAAACATCTAGATTTGCTTGGGTTAATAATTATTTTATAAATTATCAATATTTAACTTTGTAGCAAATACAAAGTTTTGTGAACGCGTCCATAGATAATTGTGAAATCAAGCGCGAAATTTAAAATAATCTCGCACTTTGCTGAGACGTAAATAAGTACGGTGTTAAATAGTAATTAATATTTTGAATTAAAAGTAATAATAATAACGTTGAACACTACTTATTGCAGTCACAAAGATTTTCTTAGTTTGTCGATTGCTACAATCTTTTGTAATCTCTCGTTTGCTTATATGATATATTATGTATAATATATTGTATATATGCCTATTTTATATATTATTGATTTATTTAAAACTTCATATACAAAATTTGTATACAAGGCGGACTTAATGCCATTGGCATTCTCTACCCGTCTTATGTATTCATTAATGTATATAATCGTACCAAGTGGCACATAGACTTAAGAATATTATCCTATCTCTTTTATTTTTAAGTATACCATAGCCAATGATATTATATAAAAACAAAAGCAGATATGTTATAAGCGCTCGCGCTGTGAATACTCAAATACGTCCCAATTGGGACGTCTTGTGTTTAGTTTGCGTGTGGCCTGCGTCGAGCGCAGTCACGTGCCAGACGCCATGCGCCATGTTCAAGTTAAGAAAGAGAAAGCGATATTGTTTTGACGTTAGAGCGATAAGGATGCGTGCGCTGCGGACATTTGTCAATGTGTGCAATTTGGAATAGCTCGGAACGGATTTAAATCGTAATTTCTATGAACGTAACATATATCTATAGTTCTATAATATCATTGACCATAGCTATATTATTTTCCTATGATTCTTCTCCATGCCAGGTTGTGTGGAAGAAATTGCTATAAGCAATATTAACACTGCCGTTTGTGCAACTAGTTTTAAGTGTTTGTTTTTGTACCTTTTTTTGTTTTTAACCGACTTCAAAAAAAAGGAGGAGGTTCTCAATTCGGTTGTATTTTTTTTTTTTTTTTTTTGTTCACCGATTACTCGAAGACGCCTGGACCGATTTGAGAAATTCTTTTTTTGTTTGATAGGATATACTTGTCATGTGGTCCCATTTTTTTCCAGTCACGTTCTGATGATGGGATCCTAGAGAAATCGAGGGCAACCCTCAAATTTAAAAGGCTTCTATATTGTTTTTTGTATATTATCTAAAGCTACTTGGATATTTGCATCTAGTAGCCAGCATTTTATGTTACTGAGCTAATGCTGGAAGGTACAACTCCTCAACGGTTAGGAGTACGGGGATAATTCTTTAAATATAGGCTCCTTGGTTCACTGTATTCTTTCAAGTTATACACAGATGAGGCGAGACGTTGAATATTACTTATGTATATTCATAATATGAGGTCATGATTTAATGATGGGATCCTAGAGAAATCATGGGTCAATCAAGCTTCTATATTGTGTTTCGTATATTACCTGAAACTACTTGGATATTTGCATTTTAAGTTGCAGAGCTGATGCTGGAAGGTACAACTCCTCAACGGTTAGGAGTACGGGGATTATTATTAATAAGTTTTCCGTCTCAAGTAACCGTCGTCTCCTCATTCGAAAAACATTCTTGCTCGGTCTACCCATCACTTAAAATCGTAAAATAAAATAATTTTTAACAAAAAAAAAAACCGACTTCAAAAAGTAGGTAAACTATAAAGCATAAAATAAATTTACTTCGCACAAATAATACGTTTTTTCATTTAGTTAAATAGAAATTATTAAATAATTATTTTATAATTCTGAAGTCGGTGCCAAGTAACCAATAACTAGATAATAAGTATAAATCTTTCTAACAACTATTTTCTGACAGAATATTAGTTCTTAATTATCCGATTTACTTGGCACCGACTTCAGAATTAAAAAATAATTATTTAATAATTTCTATTTAACTAAATGAAAAAACGTATTATTTGTGCGAAGTAAATTTATTTTATGCTCTTTAGTTTACCTACTTTTTGAAGTCGGTTTTTTTTTTGTTAAAAATTATTTGATGTACAATAAAGAGTATTTTTTATTATTAATGTGATATTTCAGGATGGCGCTTGTAATGCTACCTTGCGATCTCCCGTGGTGGACTTCAGTGCAGCGGCACTTGAAGCACCTACTGCTGGCGTCTTCCTCGACTAAGCTCACCGCTAGCATGATGAAAATACACGATATGTGCAAGTAAGTATAAATTATTACTAAATAATAAAAAAAAAATGTTTTATTCTTCTCTAGTAATTTATTAACTCATTTCTTAAATCTCTTATTACATTAACAGCATAGGTATAGATCCGGATGACGACATCAAAGACCCAGAGCTCATGAAGGGTCTGGTGCAGTTCCTAGAGGAGGAGTTAACGGAAGAGGAACGGCGGCATTTCCTCGACAATACCATTCGCATCATGGTGAATAAGGCGCTGCACCTGAAGCGATGGCGTCCGCCCAAAGGACTCATGTTCAGTTTACAACAACAAGGTACCCTGTTACTTCAAGATGGCCAAATCTTCTCATCCCACTTGTGCATCTCTTGAACATGTAAAAAATGACTGATTGTATCACATAATATGTGTAATTATATAATAAGCCATAATCAGCTGTTCCATGCGAAGGAACATAGGAACAACATTCCTACAGACATAAACTCGTTTCGTCTAAGGTACTTCTTCCAGTACTGGCCGAACTTAGCAGCAGTCCTAAAATTTCTTCACATGCGACTATAAAGATTGCGTAAATACCAACATAGCTGCAATTATTGATGTGTGTCTGAACATTAACATCTGTTTCAAGGAGAATGAGCCAATCGATATTCATAAATTTGATACCTTTATACGAGCCTACCTCCATCACAGGTACGATATCCTTGATTTCTGGAATGAAACAATGGAGGTTGGAAAAGTACCCGATAAACATGAATAATGATACTAACCCCCTAGTAATAGTCAGCTTCACTGCTTCACCCCATAAAATCCAATAATATATATTAAAAACAAAGTATGAGTACTACAATAACATAATGGGTCTAATGAAGTTAACTAATATAGATATTTCCAGAAATTGTTTATCTCGAAGGACAATAATTATAAATATCTCTTTCTTCGTAGAAGTTTTGTATAAACCACAACACAATACAATTGATAAAAATATTTTTATATTTAAAAATGGAAAACCTGATGTATAACTTTCCTATGAGTACTGGTTTGTTAAAGGACAAATTTCTTACTTTTTCTAGCCCGTTCACTTAAATCTAAAAAATATTACAAAGTATTAATTTAACAACCCTGTCGTACTAATAACATAGATTTATAATGTTACAGGTGATGTAACAGAACTGGAGTACAACTTCGTGGCGTCAATGGTGGTGCACGCGTTCTTCTCTACCTACCCCAAGCGCACGCTCAAGACACATCCCACCCTGCAAGACTTCAACTTTACACATTTTTTTAAGAATTTACACAGGTAAATACCATAAGTATTTACCGTTTGTTTTTTAAAATCAGAGATTTTTCGTTTTAAAATAAAAACGTCGAAGTATTGGTTTAATGTAATTTTTCTATTAAATGTTACTTTGAAAACTCCTTGGATTTTTTTTTCAATCATTGTATTATTGTTTTTCAGAAAATCTCAAAGAAATAAGTTAAAAAGTTTGCTGCACTACTTCGAATGGATAGATAAGAGTAGCAACGAGGGATCTATTAAGATAAGCAGACAGGTGAGCTGAAGTAATTAAATTAGTGCTGATAGCACTAAGATCGAATAAAAAAAGTATCGACTAAAAATGGGTCTTGCATTCTAGGTGATGACAGCAAAGCAGTGGTTAACGATAGAGGATTGGTTGGAATGCAGTCTGCCTCTGTGCAAACTGCTAGTGAGGCATGAAGGCCGGCCCGAGCGCTGCGAGAACGACGAAGCTATCAGAGTGTGCTTCGCGTCTAGCAGAGTCGGCGGAGACACGCTTGTGGATGGAGAATCTCAGGTCAGCAAAAAGAAACGGAAAATTATTTATTCTGCAGCCATGAAAACAAAGTTCACGACTGTTCACCATTTCGTAAGAATTTAATTGGGTTGTGCTGATTGGTTGATTTATAACTAGGTTGCCCTATGGGGAGTGTAAAAGCTTTATGTAAAATAAAACAGTAATAATTGTAACCATTTTTAATAATCCACTTTCTCCATTCCATAGCCAAGACCAGTGTTCCTTGACATTAGTGCTGTCACTCAAGTAGTGATGTACTACTCCTTACATCTCCCTTTCTTCGTTAACAATTTTATTGTACATAAATTAAAACTTATATTACTAACTTACTTCAAAATCCTCAAGGTATTTAGGTTGGTTCACTACCCTACCTGATCTAGTAGTATACTCTGGCCTGTCATTAACATTGTCATTAACTCTAAAACTATTGTCTAATACTCTCAGTTGATTGGTGTTAACTGTCCTGTCATAATTTACATCATCATTAGCTTTGTCCATAACATTATTTTCATTTGTACTTTGTGCTTGCATACTATCCTCACTTCTTGATTGATTACTGACTTCAAACTTAGTGTGTGTAGAACCTCTGTAAATATTGTATCTATTTCTAATCACCGTTTCTCCATTTTCTAATTTAACTTTGTAAGCTCTTGGATTTTCTGCTTTGTTTATAATCTGACCTTTAACATTATTATTTTTACTGTCTCTAACAAATACATTTTGATTGTTTGAGTATTCTTCTCCCTTTCCTTTGTATTTTCTATCATGATACAATTTATACTTATTTCTCTTATTTAATAAATGTTCTTTTACATTTTCACATTTTGTTTCATTATTAGATACAATTGTAGGTATTAGAGAATTTACTTGTCTACCTATTAATAACTGATTAGGTGATGGAGTTTTATCATCTATTGGTGTGTTGCGATATTCCAACAATGCTATATATATATCTTTGTTATCATGTAAACATTTTTTAAACATTTTCTTAATTGTTTGTATATATCTTTCCGCCATCCCGTTAGATCTTGGATAATATGGACTTGATGTGGCATGTTCCACTTTCCAATACTTTATAAAGTTTTTGAAAATTATACTATTGTATTGTGATCCTTCATCTGTATATAGTTTTTGTGGAATACCCCAACGAGAGAACACAGTTTTTAGAGCTTGTATATGACTTTCAGCAGTCTGATCTTTTAATTCAATAACTTCTACATATTTGGTAAAATAATCAACTATCAATAAAAATATCTTTTGTTGAAAGAAAAACATATCAGCTGCAATAACTTGCCATGGTTTATCAGGAAATTCTCTTAGCTTCAAAGTTTCATGTGTATGTGATTTTTGAAATCTCAGACATGTTTCACAATTGGAAATCACATCACTTAACTCTTTAAAAATAAATGGCCAATATAAAATACTTTTTACTCTGTTTTTGCATTTTTCATAGCCTAAATGATTGTAGTGAATTAAATCAAGCATTTGTTTCCTGAGCGACTTTGGAACTAATATTGCTGTATTTTTAAAAATTAAATTGTCCTGAACATATAGATCATCTTTAATAGACTGATAAAATTTTAAATTTAATGGTATCTCATAGCTATTTGGCCAACCATTTTGTATATATTGCAACAATAAACTAAGTTGACTGTCACATTCAGTTTCTTTCTTAAATATACTCAACATTTCTTTGCTAATATTCATGTTGTTTATAATCATACAAACATGTAAGTCTATTTTCTTATCAATCTCACTATTACATATACTATCATTAACATAAGTTCTTGATAGTGCATCTGCTACCAATAGTTCTTTACCTGGTTTGTATCTTATATCTAGATCATATGATTGTAATCTTAACCTTAACCTTTGCAGCCTTAAAGGAGTTTCATTCATACATTTTTTAAATATGTGTTCTAATGGTTTATGATCCGACTCAATTATAATCTTCTTGCCATAAATATATTGATGAAATTTTTCACACGCATATACTATAGCCAACATTTCTTTTTCAATTTGAGCCCATTTAGTCTGCGTTTCAGTTAATGCCTTAGATGCATAAACTACAGGCATATTTTCTTGTAAAAGTACCGCCCCAAGACCTGTACTGCTACTATCTACTGACAATGTTATGGGTATGTTTGGATTGAAAAATTTCAATACTTTTGGTGATGTCAGAAATTCTTTAAGTTTTTTATAATCTTGTTTTTGTTTATCACCCCATATAAATTCTGAATCTTTTTTAAGCAAGTCACGGAAAGAGTGTGTTATGTTAGAAGCATTAGGTATAAATTTGGTTATGTAAGTTATCATTCCTAATATATTTTGTAACTGTTTCTTATCTTTTGGTTCTCCCATATCTAAAATAGCCCTTATTTTCTCTGGATCTGGTTTTAACCCTTCATCAGTTAGTATGTGTCCAACATACTTCACCTCTTGTACTCCAAAATGACATTTTTCTTTATTAAATTTAACTCCCGCCTTTTGAGCCGTTTTTAAAACTGTTTCTAATCTACTATTATGTTGATCTAAGTTTTCTCCCCATACTATAATTTCATCAACATATAATTGAACCCCTTCAACCTCTTTAAATATATCTGAAAAGCATTTGCCAAAAACTTCCGGTGCTGAACTAAGACCAAAAGGTAATCTTAAATAACAATAACGTCCTAGATGACCTGCATTAAAAGTTGTGAGTAGTTGACTTTCTGGAGACAAAGATATCTGATAAAATCCTTTATGAGCATCTAGAACAGAAAAATATTTTGCTTTAGGCATTTTAGAAACTAGCTCCTCAAATGTTGGCATCATATGTCTTTCTCTAATTATGGCCTTATTCAAATTCTGAGGGTCTAAACATACTCTTACTTTATTTTCATTTTGGCTTACCACCACCATAGATGATACCCATTGAGTCGGCTCACATACCCTTCGCACAACACCTAGACTTTCAAGTCATTCTAGTTCTTGTTTAATTTTTTCTTGTAGGCTGAATGGTAATTTTCTTGGTCTTTCTGCAACAGGTATAGCATTTTTTACTAATTGTATGTTATGTGTATAATCAATTCTTCCCAATCCATGAAATAAGGATTCATACTTCTGAACAATTAAATCTACCTCTGATTTCTTTTCAATGACATTGACTTTGTTTATTAGGCCTAGTTTTATTGCTGACTGTAATCCAATGATACATGATGTGCTAAAATTCACTACATGAAATTGACATTTAATAGTTTTATCACTATTTGATAGTTTTCCTACACAAATACCTTCATATTTTATTTCTGAACCATCAAAATTTTTTAATTTTGTTTTGCATTTTTGTAAAGTTAATTGTAACTTTTTTACAATCTCTAAAGTTAAAATGTTAGCTTGTGAACCTGTATCTATCTTAAATTTAATATTTAATGTTCTATTCAATTTAAGTATCACATACCATTCTCTGTCTGGTAACATTGTTAGCGTCCCCACAAAAAGCTCATCTTCATCTTCTTCTTCACACTCTAAAACTGATACTTTCTTGTTTTTATTTCTGCGGCACATTGATGCATAATGTCCGTATATGCCACAGCATGCACATTTTTTACCATATGCTGGACAAAACTTCCCATGCTGCTCGCCACATCTATAACATTTTCTTACTCTTACATCTTTGTTTCTTATTTGTTCCTTCCTATTCATGTTGTACTCTTGCCTTCCATTTCTTTTTGTTTGCTCTACCACATGTACTTGGTTCTCTTTTAAATCTATCGCCCCCATTTCTTGAACCATTTCCTTTACTTGATTTGCAGCTGCCTCACTCGCTTTGCATAATGATATACATCTATCCAGTGTCAGTTCACTTTCTTTGAGCAACCTCTCCTTTAGGTTTTTATCTCTGATGCCCGTGATAATTTGATCTCTTATTAATCCATCTCTCAAGTCTTTGAAATTGCATTGCTTGGCAATTTTCTTTAGGTCAGTTATAAAGTTATCAAAGGTCTCGCCTTCCTTCATTTTTCTGTTAAGGAACTGATGTCTCAAATAAGTTTCGTTGGTCATGGGAACACAATAAGCTTCTATTTTTTCCATCACTTGTTCAAATGTGAGTTCCTCTTTATTATCAAAATTGTTGTAAATGATCAGAGCTTCCTCTCCCAAGCAGTGCAGAAGTAATGATTTCTTTTGGGCTTTAGATAGTTTTTCGGGTGTTGATGCTCCGCTTGCTTCATAATAGAACTCAAATTTTTGTTTCCATAACTTAAAATTTTCACTTACGTTGCCCGCCATTACTAGCGGTGATGGTGGCGTCAAGTTTTCCATTTTAGAAAAATATATTTTCTTCCACTTAGGTTTTGTTTTTATGATATTTATTGTATCACTGAATTATTATTCCACTGTTAGTTATTCGAGCTCGGCCTCAGCGCCATGTAAAAGCTTTATGTAAAATAAAACAGTAATAATTGTAACCATTTTTAATAATCCACTTTCTCCATTCCATAGCCAAGACCAGTGTTCCTTGACATTAGTGCTGTCACTCAAGTAGTGATGTACTACTCCTTACAGGGAGCATAGTGAGATTGTTTGCATTTATCTACCCGAGTTGGTTAGATACCGTCATTAATTTGGCATTGCTTTTCTCTTATTAAATGGAATTTATACAAAGCTGGCGTGGTTACACACTTGTGACCTAGGTCATCGAAATCGCATTCGTAATAAATATTTGGTTTTCAGGAATCATTATCAATGTTCATGATGCCAGAGCTGCTGCCAGCGATGCTGTCGGTGGAAGCTCTAGAAGACAACGAGGTGTTGAAGGTGGAAGGTGTCAGGCTGTTTAGCAGAATATGCGAAAAGCGACAGAAAACCAAAATCGAATTACTAGACGAACCTAAAACGGTAAGCGTTAAAGAAAAAATAGTCTTTTACTTCTTAGTCAATATTAAATGGCAATACCAACTTAAAAAAATAGATAGACGTTAAAATCTATGACCTCTCATGATTTGTACACTAGGGCATAGAGATTTTTTTGCAAAATTCAGATACTCCCTTTTGAAGATTTTTTTACTAGTTCTAGTTAACTTAAAAACTCAGTTCTAAAATGTCATGTCTGTGTTGCTTAGGTGACAGTATGCCTAATGGATGCAGAAGACTACAGCAAGCTGCCCCTCGGCCAGTGGGAAGAAGACAATGTCCTGCGAGAACTCAACAAGTGCTTGCTCGCCTTCCAGCAAACGCCCATGAAGAGCAGGGACACTGCTCGACACGAGAGAAGACTTTCTCCTATAGGTACCAATATCCAGAATTATTATTATTTCACTTATTGAGTCAACAATCGTTGCCATTTCCCTTAAAGTTTATAGTAAAAGGTCTTGCCCATTGCCAGTTTAATATGACTCGGTCATTCGAAAGTTTCTTAGGGTTCATATTAAGCGTAACTATTTTTTTTTTAAGGATTGACTACATTACTAACATCTTAACAAAGAAAATTATTAGGCATTAGTGGATTTAGTGTACTTACAGACAACCACGACATTACATTAAAGAATTAAACTAAATATATTTTAAACAATTTTTAAATATTGATAATACGTAAACTTTTAAAGGTTTATGTATTAAAATTAAAATTTGGTTAGCTCTTAAAAATAAAATGTAAAAAGTAAAGTAAAGTAACTTTTAATTTAAATGTTATATTATAACAATGAAAACTTAAAATTATGCTTTTATAAATATATAATTGTTTTATTTTATATAATACTAAATTAAACATTCATATAAATAATTTAATGATAATTACAGGAGAATCGTGTGGGCACACGCCTCCGGAAGTAGAAGCTAGCGTGGTGATAAAGCAGGCGTCCTTGTGCAGTACCGTCAACAGCTACAACAGTCGAAGCCCGTCGCCGCACAACTACTGCGCTGCTACGCTCAACCTTAACGACCCTAGTAAGTCAATTACAAAAGTTCATACATAAATAGCTTGGTTGGGAATGCGAGACAAACATCGGTACCATCGTAAATGTTGGAGACCAGCTGCCCGGCTGCCGCCTTAGGCTTCTTCCGTGTTGAAAGCTTCAAACACGATGCGAGCTCCGGGATTCAGTTTGACAGCTGACCGATTAAGTAAAGGAATATTTTGTCCATTCCTCATCCTATTGGCACAGAATAAATATACCAGTACTCTAACTCGATCATATTCCTAGAAATAACAAAAGACAATCACGCGATACACGATAGGGCTGCCCACTTACTGTATTTTAGTTTCATAGTTCTTTTTTCCATGAATATCATGTTCAAACGGCTACCGATTAATTATGTATGTGACTTTACTAATGTTATAAAAATTATTATTTTTGACGTTATTTTGTGACATATTATTATTATTATATGAAAATGTAAAAAACTGACATGTAACATAGAGTTATCAATAAAGAATTGTATTGAATTGTATTGTATACTTTTCCAGTATAAGCTGGTCTCGCGTTGTACGGGAAGCAACCATCTAATACTGGAAATGTATAGGTTGATGTGCAGCCGTCTGTACCTGACATGAGCTTTTATCCTCAGAGGAAATAATCTCCTTTGACCTTCTATCATTCTTTTTTTGAATTCGTTCGTCAAAGCGGCGCGTCCCCGTCTTTTATTCGTTTTTTTCTGCGAGGCGTCTCGGCACGTGACGCGTTGCGACCGCTTATATGAAGATAAACTACTCGGTACATATCTTTACCCTGCTATTCGTCATGATATTGTATCATTCTAATAAGTCCATCCTAAGGTTGTCTGGAAGAGATCGCGTCAAGCGATAAGGCCGCCCTTTGTACATTATAGTTTTAAGTACCTATTTCTTTGTATGTTTTTTACAAATTTGATGTGCAAATAAAGTTTTCTCTATCTATCTATATATCTATCTATCATGCTATTGATCAGCTATCAAACTGACGACAACCGAGCCTGTGTTTGAAGACTTAGATCGACAAAACTACCTCCAGTGAAAGCGTAATACACAGATGGAAAGTGAGATTTTGACTCAGAGCCGGATTATATCCGATGGTTTACGTTATTTCTAACACCAATTCGATTATTTCCAGGTGTTGAACTAACAAAAAAGAAGTGCTGGCTTTCACCGGACGGTGGTATGTTGAACAACCGTCGAGGCAGGTTTATAGTGCTGGGGTCTTCGGGCGAATGCCTCCCCGTGACCCGCAACCCTGCAGAAGACCAGCAAGAAGACAGCTTGTACTCCAGCTGCAATTCCTCGGATACTGAAGAGTATCACAGCGCTAATGAAACTTATGACTATGGTAAGTTTGAAGAAGATTACGATGTACTTTGTAGCGAATTTCAGACATGTCGCCACGGTTGCAGTCACCATGATGAAGGATTTGGTCCTTCTTGATCATGGTGCTATTGAAATCCTCAATCTCATTTTAGATTTAATGAAGACTACAGTCGGCCACAGTATCGAAAACGTAATTTAGTATCTGTTATGAGTTGACCCTAAACTGATTCTAAAAATAATATTTTATTTCGTTTTGTCTTCCAGGCAGCGAAGACGAAGGTCGCGGTGAGAGCGCGCGCCCAAACTCATTCCAGTACCTCAAAGAGCTCTCCACTGAAGAACGGCGTCACAGCTTCGCGGACAGGCTGAGAGAAGCGTTGCGGAGAGAAGCCGAGCATTCGACTACCACCAGCACGGGAGATTGGTCTACTGACAGTTCCAGCTACGCTGTGGGGATCAGCATATCTGGGGCTGAGGTCCACGATCCTGACATTAGGTTAGTATATTCTACGATAAAATAAGTGAATTAAAAGGCATGAAATAGAATGGGTCCAAGAACACTTCCTTGTGGAACTCCGTAGAAAACGTTACGTTTATCTAACAAAATATTACTTCATATTTAGGTCTTGTGCTGACTTATCTCTGTACCTACTTGTACCCACCTTAGAGGTAAGATATGAAATATTGTTCTAGACAGCCAAGTCGATCATTTCTGTTTCAACTTACAGAGTAAAACGCGGCGGATCGGTGGGCTTCGTGCTAACAGAGAAAGAGACGCTGAGCAACGGCGACCTATCGCCGAGGCACCCGCCGCTCGGCAGGAATGAAACCGGCAACAGCTCCAAGTACAGCTTCAGTACCGAATACACGTCAGTATGATTTATGTCAAACATATTAATAAATATCTTCCGTAATAATCGCAATGGCAGATTCATAAATAACTCAGCTGCATCCGTAAATTTACATTATGACCCCAAGTTAATCGGGAAAAGAGGTCGGCGATACCGGTTATTCTTACAATATTTGTTTAATAATTTCACAGATCAGAACTGGAGGAAGTTTATGAGCAGTTTAACCAATGGCTGAACGACCCCATCTTGGATGCAGAATCAGGGGAACATAAGAATAGAGAGTTGGACTCCAGAGACTTGGCTGTTATTAGGTAAGTCAATTTAAATCTGTGAGTCTGAGTCTAAGTGTTGTTGCAGGCATAGGCCTATTTTCTTTATCAGAAGCCAATGATGTACCTATCTCTATAGTAAACATTTGTCGATGACACTTTATACACCAACGAGAACATTTTTAAATCTACGGAATAATTATACCAAGGATGGCTCGTTTTGGTCTGGCCACCATTTTTACACTCGAGATCTGATGACGCTATTTAGAATACTTTGATCATCATTATTTTTACTGTTACAGATTCGCCGGGTCCCTGCTAAAGCGTACTCTGAGCGAGTCCTTGGCCGTGGGCCCCGTGAGCGCGGGCAGCGGCGCGGACGCGGCAGAGCTGTACGGCAGGGAGCCTCGCTCGGTGCCACACAAGCCCCTGGCCCTCGCCGCAAGGTCACTGTCTCTGGAGCTGGCGAGGCACCGGCACAGGCTTGCCGCACATCTTGTACGTATATTTGTTTCAATTGTAAATTTATAAAAAAAATATAAATCCGCCTCTGGTTGCATTCTTTGTGAAACTCGACTGAACGTTTAATTAGTTAGTCTCATACGAAGTTGAGCTTTAGCAGGAACGTCTACAAATTTTTAACCTCATTATGGGCTACCTACTAACAGCAAATTTATAATAAATGGATTCTAACTTTTAAAATCGAATATTAACAAAAACAAAACTACCAGAAGCCTTATTTCAAAATGCTATATGTTTTGACAGAAACGTAAAGTAAAAGAGTATTTACCGGAGGAGATTACAAAGAGTACGCAAGCGAACGGCGAAGGAACTGATAAGAAAGAGGTTGTGGATGGCAAGAGTGATAGGTCTCATCCCGGAAAGAAGAAAAAGTTGAACTGGATGATAAATATGATCGTAGAGACCATAGAGGAGAGCGTGGAGTGCGAGCCCGTCACTCTCAAACTAAAGAAACCGAAGGTAGACGCTATGGCCACCTACACTAGACACCGCTTGTGCATTTTTTAAGTAAATTTTCCTATTTTTGTAGGACGTGTGGGGAAAACAGAAGGGGGCAAAGGGAAATAGCTTCAAAACCTAATCAGATTTTGGAATGATTGGATCCAATGTTTGATTTGATTTTTTTCGAGTGGTTAACGTAAATGTATTAGAATTTTTTACTTAAGTTTAAAAATGATCTTTCTATAGACTTGTTCCCAATTTTTCACTTGCTCGGAAATTTTTGCCGTAACGAGTGGAGTCTAGTGTCTAGGTAGTCCGTGGCAGATTCGCACCGGGTTGTCGCTAACTCTCAGTATCTACTAACAACACTGAATAATACAATATTTATATTATCGTCTTTGCTTTCTGTCGAAACATATACTTGTTGTAGCATGCACCATACTGACGTTGCACTGAGCTCCCAATCCTTCCCATGTTGGAATAAGCTAATTTTTAAATTATCTTCCTAAGCTAATTTCTCTTAACGATAATATCGTACGGTCAGTAAACACTTTACCTGCGGCATGGTATGACGGTGTTATTGGAAAAACTAATACAAAGTAAAAGGTTGGACCTTACGCGACTTAAAATAAAGCGAAGACTGAGCAGACCTTATGCTGTTCAATGAGGTAACAGCGAACTGAACTACTATTCAGTCAACGAAGAAGAAGAGATGGTTACGAGGAGACGACGCGCTTAAAGTACAGACCATAAACGTGTTGACTAAATGATGCCATACGGAACCTTGCGCGGGTCAGATGAAAACGTCGACATACGGTGCCGCAGAATAGCTTTTTATGTAATAAATTGTATAAGTAACTGCTATTGTAAGCACAGATACCCACTTAATTAATCTCTATGCATAATAATTGATAATTCAATAAATAATGCCATCCTTATCTTCAAGATTTCTTGTAATCACTTCCGCTAATATATTTCTCTTCCCAGTGTGAATAATTATTATATGGTCCATGATATAATATATATGTAATTATCATTATAATGGTTCGTTATACCATTAATTTTCAAATATAGTTATCTTTGTAATTAACTATATTCAAGACTTATTGATTTATACACACCATTTACAGATCACGTGCGTCAAAATTTGACTGATTTAAACTAGATATCCAGTTACCTATAAACTTCTGCCAGTCTGTAATATAGCAGGCGCCGCGCCAGTCCATTCCTGAAATTCACTCCTAATTCTAATTGAACTTTTCCGTCTCACTTTCCACCCTTCCCACAACGGTAATGTTCACGTGTAAGGGATAATCGTCATTTACCCGCAGTTAACGCAGCTGGCACACAAGATCGTGTCAGGCGGGTCTTGCCGGCCGGTGGCCACGGGCAACTGGGGCTGTGGCAAGCGGCTCAGGGGTCACCCACAGCTGAAGATGCTGCTGCAGTGGCTGGCTGCTAGCGTGGCTGGCGTGCCAGCGCTCCTCTATTACACGTTCGGGAATGAGAAACTGTTTAAGGTATGGATTACTTGGAAAATTAGACTTTGAAAGAACCGCCGTCGAAAGAAAATCATAATCCAGTTTAAGATGTGCGGCCTTTCATGATTTTCTAACGCCGTGCCGTGGCTATGCCCTTGCTGTGTTAGCAAAATGTCACATTATTTCTAGATGAGTTCTTTTTCAACTCTGAAATTCGTTGGGTTTCTATTTCAACCATTCTTCTGTTAACCTTATCTACTAATAACTATTTTCCTCTTCCAGTTGGACACTCTAGTCCGAGTACTAGTGGACAGAAAATGGACAGTGGGTCAGCTAGCCCGGGCAGTGCTCAAATTCGCGCGGCAAACGCTCCACGAGCCTCATGTCATCCCCGACAACCATTCACTCTTCGACGAGCTCATAGGCATTGAAAAGATTCCCGACGATACATAGCGACACACGAACACGCCTGTCTCGCAAGACTATTCAGACTGACAACTAATAGTGAGCATGTGTGTATAATGTGGAAAGGTGTTCCAAACTATGTCGGTGGAAACGGTGATGAAATCACGTAGATTTTATATAAACTGACTATGTATTTTAAAAGTCAGGAAAAAGAGCGGGTGTATTAAAATGTTTAAGATTTTTAAAACGTTAAAGTAACAACATACGAAGTAAAGACACTTAAATACAGAATACTCACGACTTAATAATTAAAAACTAGAAATATAAAGTTTTGAAATGACAATTGTTCTTCCACGAACACTTCCAACTCGATTGACAAATGTGTTAAGAAGCTTTGCAAGCGTATACAAATAATATGATGACAATACAATAATATTATCGAGCTAATCTGAAGATGGAACCGGAAGTTACCTTTGAAGCTCCTCAGTGGATACTTGTAAAGGTCGAGTTTGGTCTCGTTTTGTTTGTTTTGGTAAACTATATACATATAAAGCGTGTTTGCTTTGTTTACTGTACATTTATAGAATGCACGCGGGTAGCGTTTTAGTACCTACACCAAGTTAAGGTTGTCAGGCCAAACGCTCAGTTACACCGGTGCTTATAATAATTTTTGTTTATAAAAGTCTTTGATATATTAGGCAACGTACACATTTAGCTTGGGTCGGTCGCTCCGACGCAATATCGTTATGCATTTATGTTATTCCGTCATCATAAACAATAGAAGGTGGTTCAATGTGTCTTATTTTTAAATAATGTTTGTGGACTTTTAGATATTTTTTACCAAGTAATTACATAAAAGCAATACTAGTGTTTGATTCGATTTAAAATAAAATACAAACTAAAAAATATTTTTATACAAAACTATCGAGTAGTACTAGTACAAGTATAATCGAACGTAAGTTTTGTCAACTCATTGTTAATAAAAAAAAATAAAAAAATAAAAGCGTTTTTTAATAATTAAAGTTAAATTTACATTATTTATAGGGCAGGGCTAATATTAAGACTGTACTGTTTATAAAGATTTCCAAGATTTGAGTTTCAAGATTTTTACGATCATAATATTAATTTTAACGAAGTTAGTCTCCATTTCGATTAAATAAGTTCACAGATGTCGCATATTTAAACAGCAATTAAATAGTGGATAAAATAATTATTACGATTGAGTGTTTCATGAATTTGGATCAAGTAATCTGACTTAAACATTCGTTACAAAAAAACACTCCATTTATATAATTTTGCAAATGTAACGTTGAGTATTGAGCATTTTTTATAGAGCTGAACATACAAAGGATAGCTTTGACAATAATTTAAGCAAAGAAACAAAGCCAGTAACATAGTACGACATCTTTAAACATATTTATTCGTTAAGCATATATTTGTAAATATTGGATTATGTGTTATCCCTAAAAATACCAAGTCATATTGTTTGTAGCTTACCGATATAATCCTGTAAGTCGCTATGTTACGTTCCCACACCGAGGAGTCATAGATGTAAAGACTATTGAAGAGGTCTTCCAAACCACGAATCTCAATGTGTCCAAAGTTGTTAATTTTGAAATGAAACTATTTCAAACGGGATGCGAAATAAAATTATGCGTCACATTATTAGTTGTGTATTATTTTAAAACCCAATCATTATGTTTCCTATGTTAATGGATCTATATTTTCAATGCAACCACAACCATATGAATAGTTAGTATACAGAGTCTAAGCTAACAACCGCGCTCTGATAGGTACACCACTACAAGCTTGTCGCGTCTATGCACGTGTCCACTAGCGGCTGTCACGCACGGAGCTAAACCGGTTTATTCCGGCTCCGGCTTGCAGTATGCGCCGTTTTTACCCGACTGCGTCAGAAGGAGGGTTATTTCTTGTTTTAAAAGAGAGTATAGTATAGCCGTGTTCTAAGTTCACAAGTGATATTATTATATTTTATTGTACTCTGTATGAAAAATAAAGAATACCTAACCATCTCTTAACTATACCTAAGATTCTATGATTAGGTAATTGTAATTTTCTATGCCAACCCTACCAAAATCAGTAAACATTAAGCTCGCTCTTGAGAAGCTGAGCATCCGTACGTTATTCAATCATGTGCATTGCACAACGGTAGATATTTACTTTTTACTTTAAATAAAACGACGCCTGCACTGGATAATCCACTGATTGAATCAGATTCATGTTTCATTTTTGTACCAAACATTGACATTTGAATCTGATTGAATCACAATCAACATCAATCGTAATAAGGGAGTTGATCTTTACTCATAATGAGAAGAATCGTTTTGATATGCCGTTAAAAATTAATGAAACAGTACATTTTATGTAGCAATATTTTAATTCAGTCCCTTACGTCGTTTACAAAACATAACACATTTTATTTTATTGAGAACAGATATCGTCACCTATAAGGCAAACTTACGAATCTGCAAAATATGAATTTTACAGGGGAGCGTTTTGAAATTTAAAATTAATTATAACTTTTTTTTAGTAATGTGTGTGATAGGTACTGTGGTAGATTTGGTTATTAAAATGGTACTGTTTCTAGATATTATCAATGGACTGTCAATATTTTAAAAGAATCAGAAATAAATGCACATTCGTAACTTTACATCATCATACATTGAAGCTGTGAGATATTTATTGATACCGTGGAAAATTTACGAAAGTGACACATTCGTAACTACCTTAACAAAATTATCTAATTGAAACTATGGTGAACTTACGAAAGTACCACTTTCGTGAGTTTACAAAGGGTATAAAATCATTTAAATATTAAAAGTAATTTGCGTTGCCTTGGGATCATTGACCCTTTTTAGTAATAGTTGTAACCAATGTAAATTTACAAATATGTCAGATTCGTAAGTTGACAATAGCACATTTCACTCGAACTTTATAATTCTAGTACACTAAAATACCATATCTGAATTTGGTAAGTTTACTATGGGTGCCATATTAGAAAATGCTGAATCGGACTATTTGAATTCTGTAACCGTAAGAGCTAGAAATACTAAAGTTTGCCACATTGCGTAGTACCATAATAGGTACACTTTGGCATTAAAATGTCATTTTCGCTAAAACAGCAGATTCGTAAGTTTGCCGTGGAGGTGACGATATGATAATTATGATTAACGACGGATAAATAATGTGATATTTAACATGTATCCACTTTATTGCTTGCGCTTGAATTATCAACTAGATGATGAGGTCAAGCTCGTAAGTGCTTTAAAAACCTAGACACTATTTTGCCATCTATATTCAATTATGGCAAGTATTTATCTGAATCTGTTTGTTTGTTGTTCATGAGATTTGAGCATTAAATTATACACTGAAAACTAGCTAGTCGTAAAAAACTATTTATTTTAAAGTGGCAGATATATCAAGAAGGGTCAATGACCCACCTCTGGCGAAAAATACAAATTATAAAATAGTAATAAGTATAGAGTCAATGGAAAAACTATAGTTACAATATTAGGATATTATGTACTAACAATCGAATGATCAAACCATTCACAAGGTTTAAACAATCTTATCATATATCATATATAAATATAGGTGAATTGTGCACTAGTATCATGCTAGGATAGAACTTATGAAATATAATATTTACGGGCAGTGCCGGTTTAGCCATATAGCAAGAGTAGCAAATGTTACGGGCCCCGCGAATTGGAGAGCCCCGCGCTCCAACGCCTGTCTGACCGAAAAAATAATAAAATTTAAATAGTAGCGTAAAATATCTTGCTTGTAAGAAAAAATTTGTGTATGTTTTGTAAATACAGACTTGCCCATACTGACCGATATAAATGAGCCAGCTGGTAGAGCATGATTTGCTTAAAGAACTAGATATGGAAAACGTTTATATCTAAATTTGCCCACATTAAATCAAAAAAAGTTGTTTTATAATTAATTGTTAATAGTTATATTTTATTTAATACCATAAACTTTAAAACCTAAAGCAGGCCAAAGGCTCCATAATATATAAAAATTATTGAAGGGCCCCCTGACAGATTTTGCTACAGGCCCCACGCTGGCTTAATCCGGCACTGTTTGCGGGCCGTGTTCTTTGCTTATTTGTTGATAGTTTTTCTAGTTTGCTAGTACTTAATACCCCAACAAGTGAAGATTCTCATCCAACAATTACATACAATTCAGGCTTGAAAATACCTGCAACATGTACACATTGCTACACATCAAGCTATACACTTCCACATATAAGATGGTCTTGCTTTGTTTAGGCTTTCTGTGCAATGCGCAAAGCTTATACTAGAAATATATAGGTTGATGTGTGTACATAATATGTAATTGCATCGATTTTACAATAAAAAAGAATGTTTTCCACTCACTCTATGCTATCATCTGTACAAGAGATCTAATATTAGCGGCCACCCTAAAAGAAAAGACCCCTCATGCGGCGACCCATGCCCTGGCGGTCGTACAGCACGTTGAACCTGTTGACTAGCTGGTTGATGGCGTTGCAGCCCTTTGTGATCGTGCCTAGGTACGTCATCAGAGCTACGTCATTGCATTGCTGAAACAAAACATGAACAATTAATAAAAACATTTTGTAATTGGTATTCAAGGAGTGCACGGTTGGCGTAGCGGTTAAAGCGGTCGCCTCGCCGCTTTCAACTACGCTGGTGTTGTGGGTTCGATCCTGATGTATGTTTGTGAACACCCCCGCGACACAGGAGTTATTCCTAATGCGGGCGTCGTTTTTTAAACTAAAAAAAAAAAAAAAAAAAAAAGGTCTCATATAAATCAGAGCCTATTCATCGATTATATGTTTTATGTTATTCTATTATACATACGGGACAACATAGATGCCTACAACCTCAACTGGTGGGAAACTGCAGAAGATAGAGAGGACTGGAAACGTTTGGGGGAGGCCTTTGCCCAGCAGAGGGACAACACAAGATTACAAAAAAAAAAGTTATTCTATTGGTTTTGTAAAGGTTATTAAATTAATCTTACATTATAAAAGTGGGTGCGGAACTGTTGTGATGTGAGCAGCGGCAGTCTGTTAGAGAGAGCGCGCGCCTCCCGCAAGAGCGCGGGCCTCGGAGGCAGCGTGCCGTCGCGGATGGCGCGGACTGTAGCGAGCACCGCGCGCACGCGGGATACCAACATCTTTATGGCAGAGCGCTGAGCTGTTAGATGTTCGGCCACTGGAAATTAAAATATCATAAATAAATTACCGTTTTCATTAGTAAGTGAGGGGCTCCAGTGTGTTAATACTGATAATAAAAAAAACTGATCCAAATACTTACTGAACTATATAAATGAAAAATACCTTACCTAAACTGTTAAGTGCTCCTTCCCCAGAAGAGACCCTGGCTACATGGTCCACACCAATTCTCTCAGCCTCCTCTGCAGCCAATGTGTATGTGAGAGGTGCCAGCAGCATTGTGGCTCGGCCATTCACAACATCTATCACAGATTCATACAGCACCACTGGCAGTTGCTGAAAAATACAACATTGGATACTAAATAATGATTATTAGATTAATAATTTATGTAAAATATTTAAAGTTTGTGATTATTTTTGTGAGTTAAGTTAAATTTACTTCCTTTTTATATAGTATATAAATATATGTATATGAAAAATATTTAACATTTTTTATATAGTATATATATATGTAAATGAAAAATATTTAACAAACACAATTTTAAAACATATTCTCCCATTTTTTTACTAATTTAATTTTACGATAATTAGCAGATATTATTTCATGAATACAAGCAGCAAATTGTTCTTAGATGTTAAATTTTTTTTTATTATTATTAAAAAACGACGCCCGCACTAGGAATAACTCCTGTGTCGCGGGGGTGTTCACAAACATACATTTCACACACACAGATCACATCCAGAGTTAGAACAAATCTTTGCAAATCACACAAAGATTTGCCCCATGTGGGGATCGAACCCACAAAACCAGCGTAGTTCAAAGCGCCAAGGCGACCGCTTTAACCGCTGCGCCAACCGTGCACTCAATTACTTTTTATAATATTTGAAAATAGATGTATTTATACAGAAATAAAGAAGATGATAGCAATACAGTCAGCCCACTCACTTCTCCATTCCTCCCCGCTGGATTGAGCATCAGCATGACAGGGCATTCGTTTATGTCACATATTTGTCTGTGGACTGCTATATCTCTCTCAGTGGGAGTGTCACCGGTTGTGTACCAGCCCAGGAAGTCCATGTCTGAGAAAACTTGTTTGACTGAAATAAGAAATAAAATTAATTGGATCATTATTCTCATTAAAATTATACATTACTAGCTTCTGCTGTGTTTGGTATGTCGGTATGTACTTTTAACCTAATCCTTCCTCAAGAATTGCACTATATTTTAATAAATACTGTACAATAATCTGTTTTGTAGATTTTGAGATTGTTTGTATCGGCTAATCTTCTAGGGGGTCAGTAACATTTAATGCTGGTCAAAGCATGGTAGCAGCTACTACTTAATATAACGAACGCCATGTGGAAGAAGTTGCAGGTAAAAGCTAGTTTTAAAATATAATCCTCCTTAATTAACCATAATAATCCTTGTAATTTACCATAATTAGCAACACTTGTTATTCCTGGCCACTTTGTTAAACTAACTTACAAAAAGTTATAATTCAACATTATGCAAAAAGGCTTTCAGATAACTACAACATTCTTAAAATTTTAGGATAGTTTATCCGTAGTGGAGACTTAGCTCTGAGACAACATAAGGTACTTACATTGTTCTTCTTTCATATTGTAATAATCTCTATCAATAATAATATCACCATCAATCACACTAAATAATAATTCAAAGGAATTCATAACTTCTATATTTCGTCCTTTTTGCTTGCCAATGAGGGCTCCGACAACTGAAATGAAAAAAAGCACAGATATTTAATTATTTACATGTATTAAGATATGTTGCACAATTTAAAAAGCATTGGATAAAAGCGAATTGTATTTTTTTTAACTCCTTAGCCTCCTTAGCAGTACGGGTAGTCCTCCCGTACTAAGTTCTTAGAAATATTTAACTATACCTGTTTGTGGTGATCCTTCCTGAGCTCGTAGCCTAGTCCAATGTTCAGAGACATTCATAATAACTAGTGGATGTAGCGATACTGTCACTGAACCAGAAGTGGCAGTCGTTACTACCACGCTCTTAGTCCCTCCAGGAGTCGGAGGCGCAGGTGAGGTCGGATTAGGTGGATCCACAGCCGGTCCTGAAGAAGCGCTTTCAACTTCTACTTCCATCTCAAAATCTATGCGATCCGCGCTTGACATTGTGAAATTGTCAGTTTAAAAAGACCAGCAAGCTCTTTTATATTTGCAGGGCAACAAACAATAAATTGAAAAGAAATTGAAGAAAAATACTTTACAGAATGCACCGTTTCTTCGATTCATTTGTCAATTCAATATCAAATTGACAAACTGCGTGACGAAACTGACAAACTATAGAAAGATTGAGTGAATGAAAAGAATGATTAAAGAAAATGCAGCTAATTTCAGATGCATGCGATCCTATACTCTTATAATTCTCACCGACCATGAATTATGTCCATCGTATGTTAATCTACTAATAATCGACTAAAAGAGTCTGTGGTCATGCTTATTTTATCTGTTCGATTCTGTCCATTACTCTACTATCTATGATGGCTCTTTGACTTCGAGAAGAAAGATATTTTGTTTGTGATATTTGGTTAATTTTGGTTATAATCCTCAAGAAATGGATTACAATTGGTTTTATGAACCTTAAAGCATGTGCATAATTAAACGCTACTGCTAGTAGACTACATGTCGTAGCACGTAACACACTCTTTGATTGCTTGAAGTGCAAGACTTTATCATACGACCATCTGCCATCGTGTCTTCGGGAGTCTCCTGTTGTTCTCAGGTCAGCTGAAATCCATATCTACTCAAAAATAGCGCAACAATGGCATCTGCAGCTCTGAAAGTTATCTCAGGGGTGTCAAAGGATATCTCACCATTGTACTACAGAATATTGTCAAAGTTCCCACAAAACTTCGCATTCTGCTTCGCGTATGGTTCGGCTGTAAAACCGCAAACGGGCAACCAAAGCAAACAGAATATGATCGATCTAATATACTGCGTTGACAACTCGTATCGGTGGCACAGCGCTAACATCGAATTGAACCCGTCGCATTACTCTGCACTTAGATTCCTTGGCAAGGGGTTTGTTGCGAGGTTCCAGGAAAACTGGGGCGCCAAAGTCTACTTCAACACCCTTGTAGAAATCAAAGAAGAAAATGTCCTAATAAAGTATGGAGTTGTATCACAGAAAGACTTGATAGCTGATTTACTAGATTGGAATGACTTGTACCTGGCAGGCAGACTTCACAAACCAGTAGAAATCATAAAGCAAACTAACAGCTCCCAATTACAGAGTGCAGTGCAATCTAATCTACGCTCTGCTGTCCATACAGCTCTGCTTACTCTGCCTGAGACATTTTCAGAGTATGACTTTTATTTTGCTATCTCTAACTTAAGTTATGCTGGTGACTTCAGAATGACTTTTGGTGAAAACAAAAATAAAGTGAGGAACATAGTCCAGCCACAACTGTTGAGTTTTCGTGAATTGTACAGACCAATCTTGCAGCAATTCCATGCTTATGCTGATATTTCTTCCGGAGATTCACAATGCCATCAGGATGTTAACCCTGAAACAAAATTACATCATTTAATGCAGTTGCCCATGGTGCCCCAACAAAAGATTGTAAAGTTCTGGAACCATGGTGGACCCCAGCAAGACATGGAGGATGTTCTTCGTGCAGTTGCTTATGACATTGATTGTGCTGTCATATTGAGACAAATACTTAAAGATGTAGTGTGGCAATCCAGTGTGAGGCAGTCACTAAAGGGAATTCTCACTGCTGGTGTTCTCAAATCAATTAGATACAGTGCAAAAAAAATAGGAAAAATGTTTTAAATATTTTTCGTAGTTATTATTATTGTTTGTATATAAGTATATTATGTTTATTAATAAAGCTAGTAAGTAAATTAGAAAATCTTTTAATTCCTGGTTTTAACCCTTTTTTTGTTTGTTTTTAGGTACCAATATGCTCTCAGATGAGTCCAGCAGTGATTCAGAAACCGGTAGATTCAAAGGACGTTCAAAAAATCAAGATGAAAAAGCATCAAATCAAAAGTCAAATAATTCCAGGGAAGCTGGCAGAAGTAGACCTTCAGGAAATGACAGATTTAACAGAGGTTTTGACAGGCGCAGAGAAGATAGAGATCGCTCCGATAAACTCTCTAGAGATAGGGACAGAGAGAGACCAAGGTTTTCCAGACATTCTCCTGTGAGCAGAAGAAGGCATTCAAGAGACAGGAGCCCCAATCGGAAATCACATGAACAAAGTAGGCATTCATACCGTGAGTCTAGTGACAAACCTAAAGTAAGTGATCGCAGAAGTAATAGTAAAGATAGGCAAAAGAGATCTGGATCCAAGTCATACATCTCTCATGATAATAGAAAAGATTCAAAAGAAGATCCAAGAGAAATTCGCCGTCCAATAAATCGTGATAGGAGTTCAGAAAGACATGTTAAGATATCTAGAGAAAGGTCAATATCACCTGGTCATAAAACAAAGAGGTCTGAAATCTACAAACCACCACCTCCAGCCAGCTCAGAAAAGACTGTGCCTGACAAGGAGAAAAGTGAAAGTCCAATAATTATTGATGAAACTGAGCACAGTGATACTGAACCTGTTCAACTTGGCTCTTACTATAATATGATACCAGCTGTGGTTAAAGAGAAAACCGATGAATCTAGTGAAATTGATTCTTCTGATGACGAGAGGCTACGAGCTAAGCTTTTAAATTTAGAAAAAGAATTACATAAAACTAAAAAGATGAAGAAGCATAAAAAGAAACATAAAAGAAAAAGTTCAAAGTCCAGCAAAGACAGAGAAACATCTGTTTCTGTAGAAGTTAGTAGCACAACTGATATAAAGATGAAGCCAGAAGTACCCACTGCTCAGCCTGAGGCTGTGGAAGAAGTGTCTTCTACTCAAAAGAATGCTCAGAAGGAGAGTTGTGAAGAAGGTGAGATATCTAGCGATGATTCTAAAAGTCAGATTGATATTGAGCCAACTGATTTGAGACATAAATTGAGGCGCTCAGCTCATAAAGGTGATGGAGACTCTAAAACAGAGGTATGTGGACCGGCACTGCCTCCACACCTTGAGCAACAAGATAAGCGCAGTGCTTCTCCTGAAATTGAAGGCCCAGCATTGCCACCCCATCTTCAAAAAAGTAAGAATATAGGTGAGTTAGTGTATCCAATCAATTTATTATTATAAGGTGGCAAGTAAAAACAATTGAACTGTTTCAATGTAAAATTAATTTTGAAGAGAACAAAACTATGTATAATATATCCATTAATTTTAAATTTTTATTGTAATACATAATAATAATTTTATTTTAGGACCCACTATACCCGACAATATGCGACAAGTGCTTGCTGAAAAAGACCCTATGGAATATGAAAGTTCTGATGAAGGAGATGGCATAGGCCCTCTGCCAGCTGGTTCTGAAGATAAATGGTCAGATGCCCACCGACGGCTTGAAGAAAGGGCCTTGAATATAAAAATAAAAAATCTGGATGGCAATTCTGAAACCAAAGTAAAGTCTCGGGAGAAATGGATGTTAGAACTACCTGAGGGTAAAGCAAAGATCATTGGATTGGAAGCCAGAAGTTTTAGAGCTAAAGCAGGGCCTGACATGTCCGATAGGTGAGTTATAAAATTTGAAACTAATGAATCTGAATGAAACTAGAATAGACCACACATTTATCTGATCTGGTTGAGTTGTAAATTTGTTTTTGGAACTGTAATTTTTTTATTTAGCTAGATACCCATTTGAGATGTGGGTTTATAATGTTCATTTGTTTGATCTGTACTCAGCGATACAAAATATGCTGTTCAGCATTATTT
The DNA here is from genome assembly GCA_905147285.1 of Hypena proboscidalis. Taxonomy (NCBI): domain Eukaryota; kingdom Metazoa; phylum Arthropoda; class Insecta; order Lepidoptera; family Erebidae; genus Hypena; species Hypena proboscidalis. The sequence goes on along the minus strand of LR990128.1, from coordinate 12,192,948 downwards.
TATGTTAATATTCCAAACATTTTTCTTTTACTGCTTAAGAGAACAGTCACTGCATACACAATAATAAATATCTGCAATTTTTCAGGTCGAGTTGGACAGACACCCCAGAAGAGAAAGCAAGGAAAGCTGATGGGCAGGTGAAAGAAGAAGACTTAGATAATCAGCTCCTGGAAGAAGCCAGGATGCGCCACATCTCCAACAGAGATCAAGAACAGGAATCTGCTGTTAAGTGAGTATTGGAATACTTTTTATTAATACAATTAAGGCTTTGTAGCTAGGAGACCAGTTTACAGTTAAAAGTCTATTCCAGGGGCACCAACTTATTACGCTTGCCTCTAGGTATAATAATATTATGCTAGTTGGGATCTATCATCCACACAAGAACATTGTTTCAACTCTATTTCATTATATCTTTCAGAAAACATAAAAAGAAACACAAGAGAGAAGAAAGTTTGCTAGAGATGCACCAGAAGAAATTGAAAAAGAAGAAAAAGGTTACTTTAACTTTGATTTTTAACTATATTATATATTATATACTAGCTGTTACCCGCGACTTCGTCCGCGTGGATGTCGTTTTATGAACAAAAAATGCTCTCCACGCTTTTTCAAGCTCAATATGGTGGATCATGGTATTCTTTTGGCTAAATTGGAACACTATGGTGTACGTGATAATGTGTTGACCCTATTGAATTCATATTTACATAATAGGAAACAGTATGTAGAAGTAAAGTCAGTAGTGGATGGGGAAGAAAAAATACATAAATCCAATTTAGTCTCCATTTCTCGAGGAGTTCCCCAAGGCTCAGTGCTGGGTCCAATATTTTTTATTCTGTTTCTAAATGACCTAAAAGAGTTTTTAAAGAAACGTGCTGCAGACACAAAACTTGTTATATTTGCTGATGACACTAATGCAATAGTGACTGCAGACAATATTCAAAACCTAGAATTTAAAATAAATTCAGTCTTAGAAGCTTTTGAAGATTGGTTCGGTACTAACAATCTAAAACTGAACATAAGTAAAACTAAATGCGTAATTTTTAAGTCTACGATTCGAAGTGATGCTGGTCTGCGTATTGTTTCTTGTGGTAATGAAGTAGAAGTTGTCGATAGCATTAAATTCCTAGGTGTCCATATTGATGCACTGTTGAGCTGGAAGGTTGAGACAGCAGCCATAACAAAATATATAAGCTCTGCTTGCTATGCACAGAACTGAAGACAGTATACTTTGCTTTAGTTGAATCCAAACTCCGATACAGTATCGTTTTTTGGGGTAATAGTTACAAATACAACATCCAATCAGCGTTTGTGATACAAAAAAGAGCAATTAGAACTATACTTCGTATGAAAGAGACGGATTCGTGCAGGACGCATTTTATTAGACTCCAAATATTAACAGTACCGTCTCTTTATATTCTAATACTGTTAACCAAATTAGTTAAGCGTCTGCCTAATTTAGAGACGACTGAAGAGAGAGCTATTAGATTTGAAACTCGTAGAAAAGATTTACCCTCAACAATACAACCCAAGTTGAATATTGTGCAACATAGTCCCAGGTTTCAGTCTGTATTTTTGTTCAACAGGTTGCCTTTAGAATTTAAAAGCACACTTAGCACTAACCTGTTTAAAAATAAGTTGAGGGAATATTTATTGAAGAAAGGCTATTACAGTGTTGAAGAGTTCATAAACGACAAAACACCGACACAATAATAATAATTGTCAAAAAAAAAAATGTAATGTATTTATATTATAAATCTCATCTCTCTCAATTCGTTTTCTGCTTTTGATTTGGATTTTATTAATTATGTACAAGTGTCTTGACTGACATTAGAATTTAATTAAATTAAAATGTACAACCTTAAATACAAGTTTTTTATGGTTGATGTATGATATGATGTGTTCTATTTTATAATGTTACTCTCTATTTTTGTTTTATTTTTATACTTAATTACTATTTTATGTGATCATTTTTATTTTTCAACACAATGTATATTGTTAAGAATTAATTACTTATGACTTTATTACAACAATATACGGGGATAAGAGGCAACAAATTATTTGGATAAGCATTAATATCATGTTTATAAAAACACCTTCGCAAATAATGCATTATTTCAGAACAAATTTGGTAAACATAAAAATTTTATAGTGAGCTAACCTTAAAAGATAGACATAGGCTGTTGCAGACTTTTTTAGAAATTTTACACGGCATTCATATATCGGGGCCTTTTTACGCAGCGGTAAAATGCCCCCGATTTTGAAACATCATTCATTGATGCTCCTCTCCTATTGGTCTTAGCGTGATGATATATAGCCTTTTTCGATACATAGGCTATATAATATTTGTTTAAAATTCAAATAATAGTATGAAATATTTAAGCAGTGATTATTTCTTTCCTCTGAATCTTTGCAACCTGGTTTTTCCATATAAAATTACGCTGTTTAATACAAGATTCCATTTACAGAAGGAGGAAAAAGAGGAGGGCAAGAAGGAACGTCGGCCATTCAGCCGCGACGTAGACCTGCAAGTCAACCGCTTCGACGAGGCACAGAAGAAGTCCATCATTAAGAAGGCGCAAGACTTAAACACAAGGTTCGGCAAGGGAGAAGCTAAATATTTGTGAAACTACTCTTAAAGGTATTGATATGTTCCATAGTAAATTGTCGACTGAATGTGTAACTGAGTTGAATGCTTATTTTTTATTCTTGGTTTTGTATTTCGGGACGTTGCATTGTATTATTGGATAATATAAATAAATTTTCCCAGTGGGTATTGGCACTGCCATCACTTTTTCACTCAACGAAAATACTCTATAAAAAAAGGTTCAAATCAAAACTGGAATTTAAAGAGATTTACGACTATGCGCTAAGCCCTAAGTACCATAGCACACACGCTATGTCACCGGCGATCTGATTGATACGATTTCACGATTGCCTGCGTTCAGTCACGATATCGGACTACAAGTAGCATGACATGTGTGCTTTGGGCTTTAACTACGTAATACTCTAATTAAAATATTTCTGTAGTATGTAAAACTTGCGGTGCCTGGTAACAAAGTGTTGCTTACATAGTAGTTCATTGTGTCATACCTTTATTTGCCGCTGGATTAGACTTCTCGACTTCTGTATTTTTAGTATCCACTATCCATCCAATTAAGAGATTATTGTATTGCAATAAACTATATAAAATAAGAAATATATATATGTATAATTTAAATGGGTGGTGATTTGGTTATAACATAACCAAATAAAGCAATTAAGTGCATTATAAATATTATATTTTCTTCTATTTCATCAAACATATTATTATTATTGTTTAGACCTGTTAAATTAGTTTCTTTCTTCCAAATTAGTTGGCCATGTGGCAAGTTATCTAAAAGTTCGAATCCTAATTCAAACTTCATGTTATATTTTACTTATAAATGAAATGAAATATAAAAATTGATAGCATGATATCTGGAATGTTAAATTAACAAAAATTTTAAAGCCTTTTTCTTCTCTTTCAGTCAAAATTGTAATCAAATCTTTGAAACAGATTCTCTACAATCTACTTAAATTTTTTGGAGTAGGTAGCATACTTCCAAAACTCAGTGGTGTGTTCTTTCTTTCCCATGAATTAAAAATAATACTTAAAAAATAAAATCTTTATTAAAGTGTTTTGGCACAGATTAAGCTATTTTGTGTATTATTTGTTTGGTCTACCACTTTTCATGAATTCGTCGAAGCGTTTTACAAGTTCCATTGGAATAATGTACAAATATGCATTCATTGCAGAAAATTGATGTAAATATACGATTTTACCCTTACTTGTCGTTTCAATTATACGGAACCTCTATTAGGCATTGGAGCAAATAGAAGGTATAACAAATTAACTTACAAAACGATATTTACTTGAAAAATAAAAGGTTTTTGTTTGGAACATGTTTTCTGACACCTAACCAATTCATTTTGTTACGCCCTCTTTGAGCAGGTTACTTAACCGTAACCATTGCATCTACTGTAACCAAAACAACATAGTGTATACGAAATACACCGCTCGCTAACCTCGTACACTGTTTTTTTTTTTGTTACAGTAGATTCAACGGTTACAGGTTGGCTTAAGAGTAGAAGAGATGCCGCGCCGTTCACAATATTTAAGTTTGATGCTAGATTTTTTTACATATATTAATTGATTGAATGATTTAGTTACAGTGCGAAAAAATAATCCAAAAATGATTGCAACCAATATCACTTTAATAAATAAATGCACGTTTACATAAGAGTACGAATCAAAACAATTGATTTTATATAACAGTCTTGACGTCAGCGGCGTCGGTTCCGTTGTTCTTTTCTGCGGAGGGACAGATCTTCGCCTTGCCGTCGTCGCAGCACAAGGGCTCCTCGGCTGTCAGGTCGGCGTACGACCATGGGTGATCGCATATCCTGAAGTAAGCTGACAGCTGTAACAGAACATAAAACATGAATCTACATCGTACTTAGTACTAGTTACTACTGTATATCTACAAAATACTGTAGATGCATTACTATTGTTGCTAAACAGAATGACCAAGATACCATCCAGTCTTCTTGATCCATTTTTATTATTCTTAGTTACCTTTAGTTCGTCGGCAATGACAAGCTTATTGCACAGCACCTCTGGTCCCTTAGCCTTAGTAGCAGTGGCCAGCGCGTTGCAGAGATTCTTGCAGGTATTCTCGCCCTCAGAGTCACACTTCACCACCAGGCCAGGCGTCTGAGATAGCAATGGTTCATCTCCGTTCTTTACCGACGGGGAGGGGAACCCGCCGCAGGTGCAATTACCCGTTGGGCTGTTGTCTGGTGACGGCACACTGGAAATCAAGGTAAAAACGTTAGTTTTAATTCGAAGTTAAGAGAAGATGGCAGATGTATGGATACAGGGAATGCGTGTAGTGCAGCCTTTAGGCGAAAGAACCTGCTAGCTAGATTATAATCTATGTAGATTATTTTTTAGTTTAGTTTATAATCTAGATTGATTTGTTCAAATATAAATATCATCTTCTTAATATAATAACCGCCCATTTTCAAATAGTCAACTGTGTTATTAAGGTATGGAAGGTTTAACTCAACAACATTGGGTGGAATATAATAAAATAACTTACCGTGTCTCTTGAGCCAGCACGCAGCCCAATCCAAGCAGGAGGACGATGCAGAGATCGCAAAGGAACATTCTTGTGGAGGACATGTTGGCTGCAGATGGTACAACTGACTGGTTCAATATTCAATACATCGAGTTTATATACGCCGATATTTAGAAGCGTTTCCCGTGCTCATGTAGGGGTAACATGCTTACTCATTTTTCAGGACATTACGCAGAACTGTCTATAATCGTGTCTGTTTCTATTTAGAAGGTAATATCAGAACACCTCTGACGTGAGGTATGTACAGTCAGCATCAGAAAGATTCTAGCTTTCAAGGTAGTAAAAATAAAAAATAAAATCTATTAAATTGTATTGTATGATAGCATACAGGGTATTCAAAATTATGTAAGCGTGCAGAGTGGTCATAACATCTTAGCAATCAGTGTTGTCAGTAGGTATTATTGACTTTCGATAATTTTAACTACATTTAAAGCTCAAATCTTTCTGAAGCTGACTGATGATTATTCTATGTTATATTATATACCTATTTACATATTGATTAGTCAAGAATTATCGTAAAAATACACGTGACGTAACTTTCCAGGTTCATGGCAAACCTTTAAACTTTCTCAGGACATGTTGTAAAATTATCCTCAAACTTGAAACTCATTTAGCCATAAGGATACTCGAAATACCCATTCCTAGAATTACTTGTAAATAAGAAACGCTGACAACTTAGTCCTTCTACGAATTTTATATTTTGTAATGCGTGAAGCGTACCTATTGTCTTTATTCATACACCGTTCCTCTTTGCATTTTTGTTAGTTTTTCCTTAATATAACTCATCTGCGGTCCGAAGTGCCCGTGCCACGGCTTCAAGTAAGCAAGTCAAATCCTGGCCATTACGCCACTGACGTTAAACCTCCTCCTAACATACAGGGTGGATGCGATATATCGACATTTATTGAAACCAGCTTCCATGCATGGTCAGTATTCGTTCACAGCGTTCAAAAATTATGTAGCGATATATATACTTTTTTTTGTAAATATATATCTACTTATGATACATATAAACACTATAACACAAACCCCCATGTTCATGCGCACAAAGTTTTTTTTTATACTACGCCCACAGCGAACGAACTTGTAGTCCACCTGATGGTAAGTGGAGTACAGCCCATGGACATCAACAATCCAAAAAAGCAGATAGTAGATGCGTCACTGTAGCTGAGGACTACGGTGTTATCCCTCATGTGCCAGTAATTTCAGGGCCTGATCTCACCACCAAACCGGAAGTAGTAATGGAAGCACTACTATTTGGCGGCAGGTTAAAGTTGGAGACGGTGGTGCTGCCACTCTCGAAGTCATTAACAAGAGCTCTACCACCAGTCTTAAGCGGGAATCGAATCCGCGACCTCGGTAACGCAGGCAGGTATACTACCCACTCCGCCATCCGGTCGTCAAATTGAGCATTGAGCATGCAATTAGTTCATAAAAACGTGAAAATTTATTTTTAGCCACAGATTTTTTTACCCGTGTACTCCGTTTACAGAATACGAAAAGTGAACATACTAAAAAGAATACACAAGCATTGTGCCGGATAGTGCGATGAGCATGTCAGGTTTGCTTGTGTCATGGAATTCGTATTTGCTTTGTTGGCTTCACTTTTCGTATTTGGTACAATTCATCTGCCTTTATTCTGTAATCTGAGCTGTTAGAAATGAATAGTGACCATTAATGAAAGCTCTGGTTTCTATAAAGGTCCCTATGTTGCATTAACCCTGTACCTACATTATGAACCTAAGCATTTTATCTACAGAGTACCTTCTAGAAATAAGCATGTTTGTGAGACTATCCCACAAAATCAGTGCAGTGTAGTCACCGCTGCAATGTGAACTATTGTTTTGATATGATTGTATCGCATTTGTTATGGTTATCCTCTTATACAATAAGTCGTTATGCTTGCTTCGTCTTTAATAATAATGCATACAGCTCACCACCATTTGACATTTGTTTAACAGAAAGACCCTAATTATGTGCTTGAAATGTGATTCATTTACTCCGGTAATTGACTCGTTTCATTTTGCAAAAATAATGACTTACTCTACCCTAAAACCATTGCAATCACACCGGACTTATATAGAGCTAACCATACAAATGAGTGCTCAAACCAAAAGCCAATATTACATCACGCCTATATAACTCAGAAGGGTGAGGCAGAGTTGTATAACACCCAGACTTCACCTGTTATGTTTAGGTGCCATAGTATAAGGGGTAAGCCCACCAAAACCCAAGGCAATGATATATTACTGTACCGCTGTAAGGAAGCGTACTCGGACCACTTTGTAATGGCGCTACTTTGTCAATCTTTTTATTAGCTTTTACTCGCGACTTCGCCCGCTTGGAGTTCGTTATATTAAGTAGAGCTACTCCAGCGCTTTGACCCGCGTCAAACGCTACGGCCCTGCTTTCATGGATATTTAAACTATCAAACGCAAAAAGAATTATTAAAATCCGATCATTAGTTTAAAAAGTACCTAGCCCATGTGTCTTGGGCCTACACCTTGTAGTCAGTTACCTGCATATAAAATTTTATTAAGTTTAGAAGATTAGCCGATACAAACAGACCGACAGAAAAAAAAATTAAAAACTGTATTTTAGGTATAGCTATCGTGCAAATAACTATATCAACTGAAGAAAACATTGTTATTTTGACATTAAAAACAGACACTTCAATTTTATTTATTTGTATTGATAATACAGTTTTAGAGTGTAGTGAGAAGGACAGACTTAAGCTTCGGTTTCCTAGCATAGCGGTGTGGAATAATGCGGTCGTAAAGATAACGGTACAATGACGTCACTAGAACGTTGCCTATGTAAAACAAATGTAGTGGTTTCCTAGAGAGCGGTGATCGACCTAACGTATTACATATTAATCGTGTCACGGTAATAATATTACGGCCGCATTATTCCACACCTAGGAAATCGAAGCTTAAGAGCCATAAGGTGGCTACTATCTTTATAGCAAGGAAAGGCCATAAATTAGTTTTCTTCACGGAGCGGCGTTGTGACAAAGGTTTACTTCTTGTCAGGGCTGAGAAACCCCATTTATTTTTTAAGGATACAGTAAGTAAAACAACAAATATAATGTTAACGTTTATATTTACACATTTACTTTACAGAAAAAATATTGACAGTCTTGTGGCGAAATGGCGGTAAACATGAGATAATTTTTCGCAAGTCAATAGGGGCCGGTTATGAGACGGGATGCATTGTTTTAATCGGCCCACATTTGTATCTACATTACATCTGAATTGCCTATATAAATTAGGCTCTACTTAAGACTATTTTAATATATAGTCAACAGGATTCCAGTACCACATGATCACTTAGTTTTGGCCAAATTTTACCATCAATTCTGCATACCTCACCTCATAGACTTTTACACACCCCTTGGACTGTTGCGACCGTGTAATTTTTGACATGTTAGGACCTTGTTCACAACAGGTGCGATATGTAAAAGACGGGAACATTTGACCATCACCATGTATTCATCAATATTATTAAAATTAAAAAACACTAAATCATTGCAATTCTTATTATGTCAGCCATATTATTTATAATTTTAATGATTGTATTACATTGTATACAGGGTACAAATTGCAATCGGAACACTGCTATACCTACCTCAAAAATATCATTGAAATCTTTTTATAGCAATATTATTAAATCCATTAATATCTAAGGCAGAGTCAGGTAAGGAATATAATTATATAATAATAAGTTATATTTTTATCATACAATTATGTTGATGTTGGTGTCATACATTGAAGCTTTGTTAGGCACAAATTCTATTTGCCAGAATATAAACCATTAACCTACATACCTTAACAATACTTGATGTCTATTCAAAGATCTCTTCATTCAATGAAATTCAATCTAAATTCTACTAACTATTTACATTGTGGTTTATTACACCTTGGTCTTGTAGTTAGCGTATGCGCCTCTCACTGCGAGGTCTCGGGTTCTATTCCCGGGTCGGGCAAAGTGTTACTAGTGAACTTTTCTGAAAATTCACAATAGTAGCACGGAGTTTTAGTCGGAATTGTGCCCGGTGGATGGCGATAGGCTCACTCCCTATCCCATGGGACCTAAACATAACAGGTAAAGTATGGGTGTTGTATACCTCTGCCACAACCTCCTGGGTAATATAAGTGTGATGTTATGTTATAGAGTCCAATGTGCAATTGGTCCTGCTTGAGTTTTACAGCTGCATTATAACAGTTCATGTCATATTGGCATGGTTACTTCATATCCAACAAAAATGTACAAAGGGTCATTGACCATAATTTTATTGGCATGTCAGGAGGACATACATTGGTGCTGATGTGGATGATAGAGTACCTTTACATATATAATGAGTTATTCCATAAAGAATATTTTGATGCAGGCTGATCCCATATTATGCGTGCACAATAGTTGGGTGAGTGTGGGTGTGCTGAATGCTCACACGTCACACGGCATCAACACGCGACGACGTGTGTGCAGCCAGCGCCGTAATTTGGGGGACACCTATTAGTTATCAGTTCAGCTTTTTACTATGTTTTGTTTTTCACAAAAACCTAGGTGGTTTGTTTAATGTTTTGAACTGGCAGCTCTTGAAAATGGTGATATTTGTATTTTAAGGGACACCAAGACATGGCATGTCATTTGATAACAAAATTATCATAGTAGAGATGGGACATTTCCACAATCAATCTCTATTCTTTAAGGCAAAAGAGCAGAAATCCTTGCAAATCTTGCTTTGTGTGAATGGTTCCCAAGTACATAACAACTTAATATAAAATTATATTTGATCCGTCACTATCTTTGGGGAGCAGGCTTTGGTTTAGGCATCTTGGCTAACAATGCTTGTATCTCCTTTTTCTCATCATAACTCTTCCACATTTCATACAAGTTTATTATTGACCTCACTATTTCTTGAATCTGAAAATAATATAAATAAGTTGTATTCAGTTGCAATATAAATGACAAAAACAATTGATTTTATGTCACTCCAAACCAGTTGGATGCTAGCAGGTCAGTTATACAATGAATAGTGTTTAACCATTGACATTCATGGCCACACAAATGGGGTAGTGTAGACATGTTAAAATAATAATAGCAGCCCTGTATCTAATACATATCCCTCTGCTGGGCTTGGGCCTTTTCTCATGATGAGAAGGTGGCCACCACACCAAGGCCTGGCCAAGTGCGGATTGGAAGCCTTCACACACATTCAAGCACTTCTTAGGCACTCTCAGGCATGCAGGTTTCCTCAGGATGTTTTCCTATCCATTAGCAAGGGACAATGTATATGATAAATACACAAATTTATTTGAAAAGTCAAATCTTAACAATATATTGACAATAGGTGAGTGCCGTGGGTTAGAAACAGACCTTTACTTTGCAGCCCTAAATACATGTTATTTTATTATAATGTTACCTTGTCCATGTCAACATTGAGTTCAGCAAACCATGGCTTGTAGCTTTCTTTGCCCAGCATCACACATGCTATGTGCAAAGATGCTATTGCTATCTGAAACAAAATACATTCAAATTACAACACTGGCATGATTGTACTTAATTAAATCAAATTTGAATTATCTCTCATGAATAACATACCTGATAAGGTGGGTACAGCAAACTAACATCAGTTCTCAGAGAGTCATTGACTATTCTCCAGGCATAGGTCAGCAACTGATCATCTTGACCAATATCTTGTACGAATAGTAATAGAGGTCTGTAAGGCTGGTACACTATCAAACAACAATCCAAATTCTCCAACAAATAGAACTCACACTCGAGAATATGGTTCGTCCTGTATGGGAACTCCTGCTGACCATAGGCATAGCTAAATTTATTCTTGATTACAGTCTGGCAAGTTGTTATAAGCCTAGAGTTTGATATTACACCAAATTCCTCCACTTTAGACGCCAGGAATACACACGTAGGGGCCAGGAGTAGAGGGTCAATACATTTCAATGAATTCCTTGCGTAAAATCTCTTAAAGTATACTGTAGCCGTCGCAATTACTTGTTGACGAAGTTTTAACTGTTCGCCTAGAACCTGTATTATGCTGGCGAAGAAATTGAATATTTTCTGATACTCTTCTTCAGTAAGTATGCCTAAATCATGTTGGCGGTCGCGAATTAAATCCTGTTTGTCTAATATCCATTGCTGATGATGAGAACTTTGCCAAAAATTGCCTGCCATATTAACAATTTATTGAAAATAAGATATTTTTATTAACATAAAACAGGACAAAAATAAATAGGTTGAGAAATACGGCAGCAACGGTTGACTTAAATCTGATTTAAATGACAGTATTGACAGTTTGACGTTGACATTGTTGCATTTTAAACAGGGCATTACACGATCAATCTGAATAATAATGTTTGAATAACCCATAGAGTACATAAAAAAAGCAGGAGAGAATGTCACTTATAAAATGATGGAAGCACCAAAATGGCGGCGGTCTGTTTATGTGTGCGTGTGTTAGCCATGAGAAATATTACCCACATTTTTACAATAATTTAAATAAATATTTTAGAGGTTTAGTTCTTATATTTTTTTATTTGCTGCTTTTTACCATCAAACATGATATAGGTAGTTTTATACTACCGTGGCCAAAAATCAAACAATATAAAACAACTTTATGTTTGAATTTCGAAACAAAGTTGATTTTATATTTCTAGCAGTCGGTGCGGGCCTGCAGGTGGAAGTTGTTTGTTTTTATTATGGGAATATGTACAAAATTCGTTGCTCTGGGCACTCCTGACGCAAGGCAGCGAAGATGGTTTAGTGCAGCTACCCAGTTTTTGGAAAATATTTTAAAATTACGACTCCTACGGCGCTTCCTGATTCTTAGAAGGTGAAGATGCTTTAGTGATATACAGGGTGTCCCAGTTTAGGACCTGGAGCCGAAATCGGATAGTAGGATAAGTTATGGCAGTTAGCAAAAAAATAAAAAAATCTTTATTACATAAACTATCAGAAAGTGCTTGAAAACGTCAACAAAATGTACAAACCAAATAAAATATCTAAGTTAAAATAAACAAAAAATTGCGGAGCTTATATTCACTTACATGTGATTTTTCAATATTTAAAGAAATATTGGCAATTAAAATAATCGAGAAAATTTACACCCTGTGACGGACTTCCCGCTTCATTTCACCTAAATTCTTTTATCGTTTCGTTTTAACATGGCTGCCACGAAATCTCAAACTCGTATGACATTCTGCGGGCCCTTGATTTGAAGGTCAACATTCGTATTCGCGAATGTGAGAAATCTTACATTTGTTACATCACATCGTACATGTGTTTTACACAATAATCAACGAAATATTCATTTTTATTAACACTTTTTTTGACTATTTCAAAAATAAAAATCTTTATTGACATAAACTAGCATCCTTAACTTGTGAATCCCCTAACGCCTGCACAAGTAATAACTGGGTTGCAGGAGATAGCGTCTTCCCCGTACAGCAGACACTATTACATTTAATCTTATGAATAGGACAATTTAAATCAAATTTGACAAAAAAAAATTCTTCGTAAAATTGTTTTTTATAAATTAACTTCTTTTGTAATTATTACTAACATTTATTTTTAATTTTATTGTGCAAATGTTCAAGCAATAATTGCTTTAACATTAGCACAGTAAAATTAATTGTGTCGTTCCATTTTTTTTACAGTAAATAATAATGTTCAGTGGTGTGCTTTTCAATTACTTACAATCCCTTATGCTGATTTAATTTTACCAAATGTTATAATTTCTGCAGTTTCAAATTATTGCTACCCAAAAAATTTTCCATGCGTCGTTTGCAGCAGGAAATCTATAAAACATAGAATAATAATTTATACTAAATGTATTATACTACTAAAAAATATTTACCCAAATTCAGGGTAAATGAAAATATTTATTGACTGTCAACACTGATAGTTTTGGTATAATTTTTACGAAAACAATATAATTTCGGCAATAAGCTGAATATATTACTTGCTTACCTATGAAAAGTGATCCCCTGGTTTTTTTTGGTCGAGGCGCTATGGTTTCGGCAGCTTTACACAACACAAGACGGCATTTTAAATTATTTTTCTTGAAGATCCGAGCATCAGCACAGTCCAAAGCGTAATGGCGGGCGATTGACTTACTTACTAGTTACTATTGTGTCAACTGTCAATGTGTGTGTTCTGTGTGTACGTGTGACTTACTATGGGTGCTTCAGTAAGTGTTTCAAGAGACTATGTCCTGCTTTTTTTTATGTAGTCTATGGAATAACCAATAAAATTACAAACCTGAGCTTGATGATGGTCTTTATAAGCTTTTTCAGAATTCGGTTGTAACATAGCAAATACATTTGGGTGTCTCCATAGTTTACTATTTATTTATAATAATCATAATCAAATCTTTATTGTCACAAAATTAACACAGTACAGTAAGATTTTAAGCCTTATCAGTCCAATGTTCTGCAGGTACTTAAAATAGATAATTTTATTTTTATAATTTGACCAAATGACTTTTGTGTGTTTCAGTTTCAACTAGTAGGATTTGTAGTGAACGAGTGTTTGTGTATAATATGTCGAAAGATATCCTGATTTTGCTTATAATGTATGTTGTTTTATGATAAGTTGCTGAACGAAAAGTCGAAGAACAAGCGTATTCAAACTGCTCTTTAGTGGGAAGCGATATTAGCGTTGTTTAAAAATGCAAACTTTTAAAACTTCCCTCTGTGCTCGCTCGAGACTTATCAAGTTACTTTTGCAAGCACCGCCCCAGGACAAAATACAGTAACTCAATAACGATTGGCATTAGGCATAGTAGGGTCTTAGATTTTTAAGACAAAGATGAGTTTACGAATTCTGTCTGTTAAAACCTCTATATGGGAAACAAAACCTAGTTTCTCATCAATTAAGGCAAATTACATACTAGTTCATTAACTGAAGCATGGATGTGAGCGGCGCGGCTAGAAAAACTGGATAATAAATATAATAAAAATAGTGTAGGTCCGAGGACACTAACCACAATTTTATTATACGTTATATATGCACCATTACCAAATAAACTGTACCCTTTTTTTTTTTTCTTTACGCATTACCACCCTACCCGTGGGGGGACGGGCAGAGTGGCTATGTGGGACTCCCGTTCCTACGATGTTAAACGGCACGGAATACCCACTAAAACCCCGCGGTGTGCCCTCGTCGCCGAAAGATGGTGGTCGGCGAGCCCGGTTCGACCTCTGACCGGGCACCCGACTCTACTCAGTCCTACTCTCGTAGCGACGCCCCGGGCACACCCAGGGCGTCACTCCGTCGCGGAAGGCATCAGCAGGCGGCGGAAAACCCCCTCCACCGCCCGCGGCCTCGCTTAGGGCGGCATTAGGCTCGCGGCATACGCGCGCCTTCGCCGCCCAGCTCGCCGGCGGCGGAGCGGATCAGCCAGGAGTGAGTCCTCCCTGATCCGCTCCGCCCGCCGCCTCCTTCTGCGAGATGACGTCCTCAAATAAACTGTACCCTAGAACAACAGTTACTTTACATCCTTAATTCGAGATTTTGAATGCAATATCGACACTAGAAGTATCATATACCTACTGTAAGGGACCACGACTTTTCAGAAGAGCCAAAAACTGAATAAAAAACTGGTGACAATATTTAAATTTATAAGTTGGTTATTGTTTGTAATCGATCAGCTTCTTTACAAAATCAGCAAGAAATAAAGTGCACTCTTTTCAATTGTTGGAGGTATGTATAATCGCAATAAAACATACCTATTTATTGAAATAAAATAAAATACAGATTACCAAAAAGTTTTTTTTTTTATTTTAATATCTCACTAATTTATTGCCCAAGTCGTGACCGCTGTGTCCGTATACCCACCAGGGCCCTACGTCTATTCCGATTGAAAGCTAATGCATATCGTTCGTCGTATTCGGTACTTTCCGAAATGTTTAAGTAAAAAAATAGTACCGTAAAGGCTACAGAGAAATCTTGAATTTCTTTCAGCGTATTGCCAGCAGGGCCCTTTTCAGTTTTTAGGGTCAAGACCAATATTACTTATTATCCCGTTTAGCGGTGTTTTAGTACCGTCGAAATACCTTGGTTTTATTTTAAAATAATTATTAATTCATGAGGAATATACCTTCAAAACTTTTGTCAAGCCAGCAGGGCCCTTTTTTGTTTGTACACTTTCAGACCAAATAGTTATATTTTTTATTAGCATTTTAATAGTACTTTTCAAATAACTTTACATATAGTTCGAAAAGTTTTTATTTTGGCAGATAATTTGCTTTAAAATGTATATCACGATAGCCATAATATTTTAGCGCTACAGTGCTTGCCACCAATCATGGCAGATCAGCGCCGTGCTTATTTTGATAACTGGCCTTTGGCAAATAGCATGAAGAATAATTTGTCCATTTTATTAATATTTCAGACACTATTGGTCATTAATACTTACTTTCAGTTCTTACTAACCTTTGGCCATGATTTTTGGCGCGGACTCTAGTACTACATTGACAGATGCGACACAGGAGTTATTCCTAGTGCGGGTTTAAAATAAAAAGAAAAAAAGGGTGTAGTCATTCACAGCAGTACTACAGTCCGCGTCATTTTTCGTGGCCAACGGCGAGACCGCCGTGGTATAAGTTTTGAAGCAAATTATTTACTAAAATACAAACTTTTCGAACTATATGTAAAGTTATTTGAAAAGTACTATTAAAATGCTAATAAAAAATATAACTATTTGGTCTGAAAGTGTACAAACAAAAAAGGGCCCTGCTGGCTTGACAAAAGTTTTGAAGGTATATTCCTCATGAATTAATAATTATTTTAAAATAAAACCAAGGTATTTCGACGGTACTAAAACACCGCTAAACGGGATAATAAGTAATATTGGTCTTGACCCTAAAAACTGAAAAGGGCCCTGCTGGCAATACGCTGAAAGAAATTCAAGATTTCTCTGTAGCCTTTACGGTACTATTTTTTTACTTAAACATTTCGGAAAGTACCGAATACGACGAACGATATGCATTAGCTTTCAATCGGAATAGACGTAGGGCCCTGGTGGGTATACGGACACGTGACCGCTGCAATAGAATTTAACCAAACGGATAACTAATTCTGTTTTTTTTCGTTCAAAGCTTCATTTAACGTTTGATATTTTTTGGTTGCAACGATCATGTCTAAGCCTTTTAACAATTATCCAGGTTTAACCGAAAATATCACTGACAGTGTATTGTTTAAGAACTTCATTGATGACTTCGAACAGTTCTTCGGAGAGGATTTGGCTAACGTTTTCCATTTCATTCTGGATCATCTCTTGGGTAACGTCCTGAATGGTTGTGCTGATCAGGTTATTGAGCAGGGTGGAGCCAGTCATGCCAGTTATTGCGATCTTTAAAAAAACATGATATTATTTACTTTGACTTCAAGAAAAATCAGAGAGTTGTATATAAACAAGCTCAAGGAAGGAAACACTAACTTGTTGTACCTTTAACTTGCCACCAAAATGGTAGTGATATTATTAGGAAGTAACGAAGGTTGGGATACTATAATTCCGTTTTGAATAAAGTCCCTGAAGTTATTATCATAAAAAGCGTAGGTAACTTATAACGTAACATGTTTATTGGCTGCATTAGTGCTAGGATTGGCCATAAAGGTAGGTGAATTCTTGATTAATTAGAAATCAGCCATCAGAAAATCAGCGCTGCAGGGCTTTGCAGCTCTGCAGCATATGGCTGAGATGGTGTCCTTTTCTGACAAAATTTATGTTTATCATGTTTTATTTTTATTTTCTATTGGTATTTTTGTTATTGTTGGTCAGAATAAATAATTATGTTTCTTTCTATTAATTAAATGAATTATACTTTTTTGGCTACATAAATTAACTATACTCACTTGAGTGTCATGGATGTCGATTTTAATATCCAAGGTACGAAGAACCAAATGTCCTCCAAAGAGGTTGGTGCCCATCCTCATATCGAAACCGATTTCAATACGGTGAGCGAATATTCTGAAAGGAAAGTTAAATATTATATTTAAAAAATATTTTAGTAAGGTGTTCCTCGTGGTTAGTATTTAAGAGCTGTGGCATAATTCTTTCAATTAGGTACCGACAGTGTTGTTCTCGATGTACTTAGAGCCAAATAGGTAAACCTACTCTAACTACTATGATACTCAATTTTTACCCGACTGCGTCAGATGGAGGGTTATGTTTTTCAAGCGTATGTATGTCCATTTCTTTGGCACGCCCTACGCCCTACAGCCCAAACGGCTGAACTGATTTGAATGTCGTTGAATTAATTAAAATAGTGGTATTGACGCTATTATATAAATTTTCAAAATGGCGACCGCAAATGAAAAAAAGGGGTGGATGGCTGGTTTTTTTTCTCACCTTTGTAATGTCACAAATATATATAAATCCTATCACATTTATTATATTGCTGATTAAATACAAAATGTAAAAACAATTCTTTGTTACTACTTTATAACTAGGTTTATCACCGCTTTATTTCAGCATCAGCTGTGTTAAATATTACTTGTTAACCGACTTCAAAAAAGGAGGAGGTTCTTAATTCGGCTGTATTTTTTTTTACGTTTATTATCTCATACATAACTTTCGACTTGGCGAAGCGCTTTTAATGATTCTTTTTTTATTAACACGCACACTTTAAACGGACAGATTTCATTAAAATTTTGCACACCTGTCAAAGATCGATGACAATGCAATCATTTGATAAAAAAATTAAAAAAAGAAAAATTAAATTTAAATAAAATTAAAAAAAAACGCTCTTAAATAAACCAAACTAAAAAGTAGAAAATAAATAATAGTTAAAAAAATAAAAGCTTTTAAAGTACTTCTAACTGAAAAGTGAAAAATAATTCCTAATACATATAAGCCGAAAATGGTAATAAACAAAAAATACTAGTATTATTGTGAAAAAACGTGGGGCGCTCTGTGCCATATTTTTCGTCTATCGAGCAACCCACCCATGGGAAAACCATATAAGTCTAAAATTATTGTAATTGAAGTCGGTTTGTTTTTTCAAAAAATATTTATTTTTCAAGCAGCCGGGTTTTTTGTTTTTATAATTAATGTTTTTTTAATTTTTCAGTATGTGAAAAATTAACTATTATTAACTTTATTTACCTGAGGTTACCGCCAGCATTATGGGTGAGCAGACCAATTCTAGCCTGAGCATCGTAAGCGCCTGTAAATTAGTGTCAAAATGTTAAAATGTCTTTGAAGTGTAAATAAAGTTTAGTAAGGTACATAACATAACATCACGCCTAGATTACTCAGAAGGATGTGGCAGAGGTACAACAACCACATTCCACCTGTTATATTTAGGTTCCATGGGATAGGGGTGAGCCTATCGCCATCCACCAAGCAGAATTTGAACCAGTATAGTATTTTACGATAAAATGACTTGGAATACACCGCATCATCACTTACCATCAGGTGAGATCGTGGTCAAACGCGTGCTATCCACCAAAAAAAAAGAATACAAATCGAATTTTTTTAATGCTTCGGCCCGTTGTTCGACGGCAAGTCGACAATAAATTATGCAAGCAAATGTTATCTATACATTTCGTTTATATTAAGCCTGAGGCCCAGATGTAAATGCTCTTTAAAAATATTACTTGTAATGGTGAGCCAAGGTACAGTGAGGGTGATGCCAAAGGTGAGGCGCGGGGCGTTGACGTTGATGCGGTCATACACGAACCACCTCAGACCTTCCATCCGAATGTTGCGGAGGGTGCCCCGAGCTTTTACTCTGTGAACAAAAATCATTATTTATAGGTAGGTATAGGTAATTTCTATGGGTGAGAAGTTGGACAGTTATCTTAGGAATGGTCTTTAAAATATATATATTAGTCTACTAAAAAAATAATTTGTCGAGTGCGTGAGCTCTTTGATGATATTTCCTTTCCTGCCTATCCTGCCTTTCCTGGCTATCCTTTTTTGCCTATCCTGAACAACTTTCTAACGAAATCGCTTAAGCCCCTTAAACTATTTCTTTAAAAAGTTTTCAGGGTACTAAGGCAGTAACATTACATAACATAACATAACATCACGCCTATATTAACCAGAAGGGTGTGGCAGAGGTGTACAACACCCACATTTCACCTGTAAGCCTGTCGCTATCCACCGAGCACATTTCCAACTCCGTGGTGCTATTGTGAATTGCCTGACGGAAAGTTCACAAATAACACTTTGCCCGACCCGGGAATCGAACCCGAGACCTCACGGTAAGAGACGCATACGCTAACCACTAGTCCTGAGGCAGTGTACATACTAAACCCACAGAGTTGCTAAAACCACGCGTCTGGGCATAAACTGCGTTAAGCGTGCCTCTCGCGTGTCCACACAAAAACGACCCGCGCGTGCCCATGCGCGTGCACACGCTCGTGAGCCCGTCGGGCGCCCGTCGCGTGATACTTCCGTGCAACGGGGCACGCATGCACGCGACGTGATCACGCATCACGTTGGACGGGTCCACGCGCGAAGCCCGCTAGCGGGTGCACGCGCGTGCTTGTTCAGTTGACAGCGCTATCTCGAACCGACCGCACGCGCGTGCCCGGCCCATAACAAAAAATGACAAATTTTGATACAGAAAGGGTAATTGTTGAAGTTCAGTGTCGTCCTGCCATATGGGACCAATCAAGCGAAATATTTAAAGACCGCCGTCGTCTTGATAAATAATACAACATTAATTTATCCATAATTACTCGACTGTACACCTCCAACGTCAAAATTGTACTGAGAAAACTGCGTTACGCGGATGCACGCGCCGATGCCCGCGCATAAGCACGCGAACGTGCTCACGTGCGTGCACCAGAAGCGTGGCCCGCGACGTGCTCACGTGCGTGCACACGCGTAACGCAGTTTATGCCCTAAGAGGTGAACCGGGGTCGGCGGGTCGCGAGGCCAATTTTTGAGTTTTTCGCCATAATCTATATAACGGTTCGTCGTCGTTGGGACTCAAACAATTATCTACAATTTTATTTACTATCTTTTGGGTAGACCTATATCAAATTATTATTATTATTATTATTATTTTTTTTTCAATTTAATTTGCAATTACAAATTACTAGTATTCTTGTTAAACCCCCTCCAGCTAAGCTTAATTCGCTTGTGTTAGAAGGAAGTTCACTTCCGTGGTGTAATAGCCAGGATTCGAACCCACGACCTCTCGATCGTAAGACCGATGCCTTATCCATTGCGCCACGACCGCTTCATTTAAATATTAGTTGTGCAACTGTAACCTACCCATTAGAAAGATCGTACGTGTAAGGGCCAGCCGAATCGACAAGGAAGGGGTCAAGAGGAGGGACGTCGTCGTTTCCATTGATGATGACGTCTCTCAGCTGTTCCAAGGTATTTTCGATGGCGCCCGAGATCAAACGCTCCTGAAACAAGGCCTCCACGACCTGCGCTTCATCCTCAGACAGGATAAGCTCCTTAGTTTCTTCGTGGCTCTCAAGATGTAGCTCGTATTGGCTGTGTCCTAACTCCTTGGATACATCAAGTCCTGAAAATTATTATTTATATATACCTAGGTGTATTTAAAATCAATTCAGGTGGGCTTTATCAGATTATGAATAATCATCTATATATTATTGACGATGCGTAGGAGCTCATAAAGCCCACGCCTCGTCATGTCTGTCATTTGGATAACTGATACTAGAAAATAGGTTCGAAACACACAACACGTCGCGGCGTGAATCGACGCATCGGATTGGCTGTCGATCACGTGCGCGATGCCGGCGTCTAATCTGATGCATCAATTCATTCCGTCTGCCGCAGCACACCGTGTGCCGAGCCTTCAACGTGTTTTATTTTTACCGAATTCAAAAAAAAGAGTCATCTGCTTGCTTTATTCTTTAAGGTATACAGGGTGTTAATGTCATCGTGACGAAGCCGCTTACCAGTGATTTAGTAAATGATTCTGAAGCCCTGGTGCAAAAGAAATCACCGGTTATTTTCACACATCGAAAAATTGGCCTTAGGAAAATTATAAGACGTCATAAAAAAACACATATTTACAAGAATAAGATTGCAAAAACACTTTTCAGTAATTAAGATTATCATTTTGCAGGTTCAAAAAAATTCTATCGGCAAATTCTATAGTTAACCGGAAAATTGGTAAAAACGAATTTTTGTTTTGAAGAAATCATGATATTGGGTGGAAGGTGGAAGTTTTTTGCACCCGGGGTCTCAGAATCATGTTCTGAATTGAATCACTGGTAAACGCATTAAATTTACTTTTTTTAATGTTCGCGTACATTTATCGTTTGGCAATCTGCATTATTTATACCACAATCATATTAGAGCGCAAACAGCGTTTGAAGATTATTACAAATCTGATCGATCGTCACGATGTCATTTACACCCTGAATATGTCATCGTCAAAGATCGATTCGCAGCCTCTTCCCGCAATGTCGCTTCGGAAATCCTTGGTTTATCCTAGGTTTGATAAAAGCCTACGGGCAAACTCCAAAATAAATGCCAATTTCGGCCTTTGACTAAAGTATTTTTTTGTTCTTGTTCTTCTTCGTCGTGTCGATGGCTGAGTCAAATTTTATTGCTCCAATAAGTGGCCACTGTTATGGCGCTCCCGTCGGCGATCATGAGCGCCTCTCTTGTGCAGGTGGTAGGGCATTTTGGGCAGTCAGTGAGGTGGTCAAGGTTTGACTTGCCATCGTGGTGAAAGGATTAGTCAATTCGCTTTTAAGAACTCGCGAATTGCCCAGGGTGCGCCGGACGTAGGGAATTGTTGTGTACGTCACTCGGGGAGGCTCCTTTCATGCAGCTACGTTTTTTAGTTAAACGTAGAGAAGTTCCTAACTTTTCAGTCGAACATTGAAATCAGAATATTTAATCTTTTTCGGGTTTTGACTAGTTCAGCCAGCGACTGTGGTGTCTTGTAATATTTGACAAACACGTACAGTGCGGCACGGTCTATTAAATTAAAGATTTTAGCTGGTGTCATACAAGACAATAGTGGTGTGTACAAGAGGTTGTTAGTGGTGCGGTACTGTACACTTTAACCTCGTATGGCGAAGAGATATGAAATGCTTTTAAATTGGTGGATTAAACAAACATTAAATCACTAAAAGGAAAATGGTGTGGTTAGCGTAGCTATACTTTTAGATATATACTTACCATTCAAGGAAGAAGTACCATTGAAGAGTAATTAATAGTAAATACGTAATTGAATTTATTACAAGTAACTGAAGAGATAGAAGAAATTTTATAAAGAGATTTGATCTTTATTTATTGACGATGCCGATCATTGCTAGAAAAAAATACAGAATGCTATCGCCATCCACCGGGCACAATTCCAACCCCGTGCTTCTATTGTGAATTTCCTGGCGGAAATACTTTGCCCGACCCAGGCATCCAACCCGAGAACTCGCGCAAACGCTTACCACTAGACCTTCGAGGCACCTGAGTGAGAATATTTTTTTAAAAAAACAGAGAATCATTCAAATTATTACCATGAGGCAAAATTTCGCTGTCCACATTGTCTCCATGCCCAATCGCGCATATGGATAACGCTACCAAACACAATAACTTCATTTTCTGGAACAAAAACAAAGTAATAATAAAACTTCACCGATTCACTTCTTAATAAAATTAACACAAAAATATATATCAATATCTACCAATATCTTTGACTGATTATTTTCTTTTTTTTATGAGCGCAAACATTTATACTTTGGCAATCTGCATTATTTATACATCGATCATAATTATGGCGCAATCAGCGTTTGAAGATTATTACAAATCTGATATAAGTCGATATTATAATCGACTGTGATTTCAGGAACACATATTGTACATCATTTAATTAAAGGTACCTACTTTATTCGAGGTACTGATGACACAATCAAATACAATAACAAAGTATAAAGTGCTCGAGGGTACACAACGTGACCAACGCGAGGACCGCGTGCAATGGTCATCAGATACCCCCATATCTGTCCTCATTACGGCGAGATATTAGATATGTGGTCCTACCACGCATCGGTCGCAGAGGATAGGGAGACCGGCGCATCGTCATACCGACACTCCTCTTCCCGTCGTACTACGATGGTGTGTAGTAGGACGTCAGTTATTTTTTTGTTTTTTTTCATACCTGGGTGAATTTCAACAAGCGATTTTTTTTATAATTTCGGTGGACTTTTTCAATTTCAATGCTATCTATATATTTTAAGTGAAAAATAAAACTCTAGCCTATTTTATAACATTGTGTGTGAGTGGACATCAAATATCATCAAAACTTACATAAATATTAAAGGATGAATTTTTAGAGTCCACTGAAATGTAAAGTGTCAACCGAAATGATAAAAAAATACCACCGAAATGATGAACTGTGCACCGTTTCTTAGTGTGTGATAAAAATTTTAAAACAATATTTATTTATTTATTTAGGACCATCTACAAATTATGAACACTACTCAAGCAAATCAGTACTTACGGCGAAATTAAATACACAATTTTGAAACAAATCGAACGAATCTAGCTCGAGTTATAACAGCCACCGAAATGATCCTACTTTTGTCCCCACATCACTGAAATGATAAACTTACTTTTGTGGTGGGAAACCGCAAGACGTTGGGACTGGTGCGTTGGCGCCTAGAGCTTGAGCCGGCCTGATCCGAAGTGAGGAAAGGTGAGAAGGGCATAACAATGCAATGTTGACGTGGCTATTCTACTCAAACTTACTGTCCTCTGAAATGATAACTTTTTTCCAGACAAAAGTTGACTGCCTGTCCAATCCATGAAAAAGAAGATAAACAAACGAAAATGGTTTTATTTGATCGAATATATTATAATTTAATGATAAAACAACCGATTTAAATCCATATTATGAATATATTTGCAGGGGAAGGTATTTTATGAGCGGAATTGGGTTCGGGACAGGCCACCGTGATGATAAAATTACATTTTGTAATTATTTTTTTGGTATATTATAGGGTAGAAATCAATGATTTTTTTTGCCAAGGTAGAGAAGTACTTACTTTTTTGAGAAAAAATATGTAAAATAAAAAATCAGCACATTGCACTACCGTTCTCAGGTTTGCCGTGTATTTTTTTTGCTTGTGCAATTCACCCACCTATTTAAACTACCTCCATCATCAAGTTATTTGTTTCTAAACAATGTACGCATTAATAATATTAATTGAGTTATTGTTGACGTAATTGCAGCGGTATCGAACTAATCGGTTTATATGTTGAAGATAGTATCTGAAAAAGTAAGTATTTAGATTTAAGATACGTATCAATTTTATGGGTCCATATCGCAATTCTTCTTCCTATATTTTTTCGATCGTTTATTTTTCATAATAATCGTTCTTCATCTTTTTAACCGACTTCTAAAAAAGGAGGAGGTTCTCAATTCGATTCGTATATATGTTTTTTTTTTTATGTTTGTTCACGGATATCTCCGTCGTTTGAACTGATTTTGATGATTTTTTTTTGTTGGACAGGAGATGATTCCAAGGGGGTCCCATTGTCAGCATGTCATGATCTGATGATGGAATCTCAGAGAAATCGAGGGCAACCCTCGAATTTTATAGGCACATGTAATGTTTTTAGTGTGTTTTTCAAAGCTACACCAGTATTTACGTATTTTTATGTGGATGAGCTGATGATGGAAGGTCAACTCCTCAATGGTTAGGAGTTAAAGGATAATTCTTTCACTACTGTACAAATATTCAGACTGCTAGTTATGATGTCAAGTGAGCTGTTGGAACGGAGATATTTCAAAGATGGTCCCATTGTCAGCATGTCATGATCTGATGATGGGATCCCAGAGAAATCAGGGGCAACCCTCATATTTTATTAATCGAGGCCAGGATTTACGCTTGGTCGCAATAATTTTATGTGGTTGAGCTGATGATGGAAGGTCAACTCCTCAATAGTTAGGAGTTAATGGATAATTCTTTCACTACTGTACGCATATTCCTACTGCTAGTTATTGTGTCAAATAAGCTGATGATGGAAGGTCGTGACCCTCAATAGTCAGGAAAAAGGATTTAATTCTTGTTTATTATAAATAAGTTTTCCGTCTCAAGTAACCATCGTCTCCTCATTCGAGAAACATTCTTGCTCGGTCTACCCATCACTTAAAATCGTAAAATAAAATAATTTTTAACAAAAAAAAAACCGACTTCAAAAAGTAGGTAAACAAAAAAGCAAAAAATAAATTTACTTCGCACAAAATAATACGTTTTTTCATTTAGTTAAATAGAAATTATTAAATAATTATTTTATAATTCTGAAGTCGGTGCCAAGTAAACAATTAATAACTCTGTATAGATAATATCAATCGTTCTAACAACTTTTTTCTGATTGAATATTAGGTATATTTCTGTGGTAAGTACCAATACTGGGCGACCGCGCACTAGCACAACTACGCCTCACTTTTTGTGTGAACTGTAATTTGATATTGTAGGAAGGTTGTTTTTACTTGGCACCGAGTTCAGAATTATAAAATAATAATTTAATAATTTCTATTTAACTGTTTGTGGCTTGCTACTTCTGTTGCTGGCTGATCTTATAACTAATCTTTACTGTATGAAGAAAACGCAGCTGCTCTACGTGTTATCAAATCGTTTATTTGTTTGATAATGTCAAGAAATTACAAGACAACGTGAGTTGGTACTCAGTTAAGTTAAGATTCAATAAAACGTGTCTGTAAGGTGTACGTTACGCCAGCAAGAAAGTGTCACCTAGAGTGATATGAGTAGAACGTATAATTAGTGCGCAATCTGCTGTAAATGTGCGCCGCATAAAAAATTTGTGCGTCTTGTAGTTTTGAAAAAAAAACGTAAAAACGATTCCTGCTGGAGTAACGTTGTTCTAGCAAGAAAATTCTAGACGAATCATCGGAGATATAAAAAACATACATGGGCAGAGAGCTTATATTTGTGCAAATTTGTGCGCCATAAATATAATTTGTGCGTCTTCAGGTTTTCGAGATATTGCGTTTCCCGCTGGAGTAACGTTTTGCGAATTCGTGTATCTCAAAGACCATTATATGTGCGCCTGTAGAATGAACATACACGAATAGCTCTTAATTTGTGCATATTTGTGACATAATTAGATGCCAGATAATATTTATAATTTTCAAGTAATCGCGCTTTATTGAAAACTTAAAAAAATATTGTAGCGCCTAAATGAGAAGACGTATAAACTCGCTAAAAACTGTATTCGTTCCATCTTGACGTTTATAATTACCATAAAAAGTTTCAAAACAAAACCTACAAGCGCTAATGAATAATATTACTAAAAGTCAAAACGACGGCATCATAACTTTGACGCCATCAAACAAGAAACTGGCTCAACCTAAGATGTGTAAATGTAAACCAAAAATTAGTGCATTTATCAAATAATATATAGTAAAAATATCCAGCTTCAACTGTTTCGTATTAAGTAAATATTAAGACTAAACCAAAACAGTTATTCGGCGCAGGTTATCCGTCCAAATTCGAATGACTACAAAAAAGCGACGGATTCATACGTATCGATGACCTTCTTAACTTTACTCGCTAACTGGTTGAAACGTATTGTGCCCGAGTACAGTGCAGTAGAAATAGTTATTAAAATAAATTCAGATTTTTTTTTGATTAGACATAAATAAATTTAGCCATTTGCATTTATTATATCAGTAGAAAAACGAAAAAACTGTGATTTTCTGTGATAAAGGTTCGGTACCATCATAACGGGAAATTCAAGTATAAAGTAGTTACCTATTTGTTGGCCGAGATATAATTTAGTTTTGGATATGATAGTATGATACGCGAACGTAGTATAGACCGGTTAAAATTATTATCAGCTTATGTTTCTTAAAAATTAGCCTAATTTGAAAACCCAAACCTAAGCAGCCCGATATGTGAAACTTGGGTTGAAGTTTTCAAATCCGGCTATTTTTTAAGAAACATAAACTCATAACAAAATATAACGCTCTATAGGTATTTATTACGTTCGCGTACTATACAATCATACCCAAAACTTAATTATATCTCGGCCAAAACAACAACTACTTAATATTTAAATTTCACGCCATGATGGTACTGAGCCACTTTAAGTGATTTTATTGTTTGTGTATTTAAGTAAATGAAAAACTGATCTGTGATTTTAAATAATACCAAATGACTATACAAGGTACAAATAGTTTAATTGAACAATGTTTGTTTTAATATTTATAGGTAGGAAATTGGATCTGTGATTTGATGCCATAATTACTTTAAGAATCATGATTATGATAATAAAAATAATATTTTTTTAAACCAACAAGCTCTTTGATTTCATATGATCAGAAAGTACATTTAATATATATTATATTTTTATTAGGTCATTGTAATAATAATTCCCAACGAACATTTGAGTGTGACTGTACGAACACAGTTTAGGTGTAATACGTTTAATAAAGGTGGTCATCGATACGTATGAATCCGTCGCTTTTTTGTAGTCATTCGAATTTGGTCGGATAACCTGCGCCGAATAACTGTTTTGGTTTAGTCTTAATATTTACTTAATACGAAACAGTTGAAGCTGGATATTTTTACTATATATTATTTGATAAATGCACTAATTTTTGGTTTACATTTACACATCTTAGGTTGAGCCAGTTTCTTGTTTGATGGCGTCAAAGTTATGATGCCGTCGTTTTGACTTTTAGTAATATTATTCATTAGCGCTTGTAGGTTCTGTTTTGAAACTTTTTATGGTTATTATAAACGTCAAGATGGAACGAATACAGTTTTTAGCGAGTTTATACGTCTTCTCATTTAGGCGCTACAATATTTTTTTAAGTTTTCAATAAAGCGCGATTACTTGAAAATTATAAATATTATCTGGCATCTAATTATGTCACAAATATGCACAAATTAAGAGCTATTCGTGTATGTTCATTCTACAGGCGCACATATAATGGTCTTTGAGATACACGAATTCGCAAAACGTTACTCCAGCGGGAAACGCAATATCTCGAAAACCTGAAGACGCACAAATTATATTTATGGCGCACAAATTTGCACAAATATAAGCTCTCTGCCCATGTATGTTTTTTATATCTCCGATGATTCGTCTAGAATTTTCTTGCTAGAACAACGTTACTCCAGCAGGAATCGTTTTTACGTTTTTTTTTCAAAACTACAAGACGCACAAATTTTTTATGCGGCGCACATTTACAGCAGATTGCGCACTAATTATACGTTCTACTCATATCACTCTAGGTGACACTTTCTTGCTGGCGTAACGTACACGTCTGTAAGTCTCAATGAGGCGACTGCGATTGTCCATGGCTGTCGCAATCGATATTTATTTTGGTATGTTTATTAATCATTTGATCTTAATGTCTGTATGGCACCTAGAGCTATATAACCACTAGATCTGGATCTTAATTTAATTACTGTTGTTGTCGTTGTTGTTGCTGATGTTGTTGTTGTTGTTATTGTTTGAAATAAGAAATGTTAAGACAGCCATAGGTGTTAGTTGTTTATTTAGGAATTATATTTTATTGACATAGTTAATTAATAACCATGCGGGTAAGGCCACGGGGGAAAGTTCGTCTGTTACTTACCTAACAAGATAATACAAATTTCCTTATACAGGTATGTATATAGAATTAAAAGCCAGGTAGATAAATAACAATACAGTTCATAAATAACCATAAATCTCAGTTTTATTAATGGGCATCAGAACATTTGGTGATAACACTAGTCACTTGCGCAGGAGTCACTGCGGCGAGGCGCCTGTTCAGTGCTTCAGTGGCCATCTCTGTTGCTAGGTCAACCAGCGTTGTGTGGTAGCTGTCCACGATGCCCTTGGCTTGAGAATTCAGCACCTTGTTGATCGGCCATGAGCTGTCTTCTAAATTAATCTGTTAATACAAAAGGTCGTCAATAAAGTTTAAACAAAGTCGAGGAAAGAAACACCAACTCCATCATCTTACCTTTAACGTGCAATCAATAGTAGTGCTCTACTGTACTGGGTTCTGATTTAGGTCTTTAAATAACTGGGACATTAGACATAATACCGTAGACTTCAGATTTAGCGAATCATCCACAATGAGCATTTAAGAATTGTGAATCAGAAGAAAATGCTACCATTTCACGAAATTGTCGAACATTTCACGAAATGAGTAAATCTGCGATATTGCAACGACACATATTCTTGGTGAACAACAGAGAATAACATTCCGAATGAGAAGGAAACAGAGCGTATGACAGACCTAACAATACAGATGAGGATGGGACAGAGGTGTTACTTTATCTACCTGCACACTCTCGAAGCTGTAGTCAAACTGCACATTGTCGACTTTGATGCCATCTCCATGAGGACCCAAGCTGATCTCATACATCAATTTCACCCCTCGGAATGTTACACTGAAAATTAAAATGATGATTAAAATAAAAAAAAAATATGATATAATTTAATCATTGATTATTGAAT
Source organism: Hypena proboscidalis (assembly GCA_905147285.1). Taxonomy (NCBI): domain Eukaryota; kingdom Metazoa; phylum Arthropoda; class Insecta; order Lepidoptera; family Erebidae; genus Hypena; species Hypena proboscidalis. Next base: position 12,163,341 of record LR990128.1, on the reverse strand, counting down.
GAATAAACACAAGTCATTATTTTTAGAAACTAATTTTACTTAATTTATACTTACTACATACGTCCAGAGCCCTTCAGATTATAGAAAACGTAAGCACGCCCTTTTAAATTATAATTATCTGGAAAAATCAAACCATTAACCATATCACTTCCTAGTCTACCGTTTTTAATTTCAGATGTTAAAATCATAACGCATCGCGATTTGCCAGCCTATATCGATTTATTTATTTTTATTAATATCGAATAATAAAGGTTCTTTACTACAACAACGTATCAAATTTCACCTGCAGTTAGATTCAGCACGGGGAACTGAATAGTCCCTGAAGCCTCTAACAAATCATGCGTAGAAGCAAAAAGCTCTTCCACCGTGAAGTTGTCAAAACCAGACAATGTCATCTCGCCTGTATCATAGTGACTAATCCTGCAAAAAAAAATGTCCTGTTAATAATTGCCTGAAAATACAATACACATATTATGTCTACTAATAATTATGTTTATTCGTAAATTTTATAATGATATTAACTAAATAAAAATTAAAATATTCTACTTTTTATAGTTTTATTAAGGTCTTCTTCTTCGTCGTGTCGATGGCTGAGTCAAATTTTATTTTGACTTGCCATCGTGGTTAAAGGATTAGCCAATTCGCTTTGGAGAACTCGCGTATTGCCCAGGATGCGCCGCACGTAGGGAATCGTTTTGTACGTCACTCGGGGAGGCTCCTTCCATGCACCCCAATTATTAAGGTGACCAGGGATTTTAATAGAATTTATAGGTATATTTATTGGACGATGTGTTGATGTGTTGAACGATTACAGCATTAAAATTACTATACTGTAAGTTTAACTTACCCTTCAAAGTTACGACATATTAACATTAGGTACTTACTTCAGTCCATAACCGTTGTATTCACCGGAGAAGGCCGGCACCTGTATGGCTTTTATCGAAGGAAGAGGAAACGGAAGCTCTTCTCCTTGCCGCCATTTTGTAAATAGATTAAGCACCTGTTCTTCTACACAGGATGCAGCTGTTAATAAAAGTTAACAATTTTATTATGAATAAACAAAATTATTTCGACGACCGTAATACGTAAACTTGTCTAAAATGGAATCGAATCCGTCGTAATAAACTCTCGTCGACTGATTCGATATGCGATCTGCACTATGTCAATGGAATCTGTATACTGTGACGATTGTTAAAATGATCAGGGTAAATTAGCAATATCAATATCAATATCATACCAATTATCCTTATTTACTAATATTATAAATGTGGAAGTAACCCTGTCTTTCTGTTACGCTTTCGTAAAAAATGTTATGAAGATAGGTTATTCACACTTACGAGGTGCATCAGCGCCAAGTGCACAAGTTGCACAGCGCCATACTCCAAGTAAGATAACTACACTAACTAACTTATCAACGCAAATCATGTTAACGAAATACTCGTCTCACTTTACACTGAAACTAGTGGACAGGTTCAAAACATATTTATACAGCAGTTTTTGTGTTTGCTTAGCAGCACTAAAACATAGCCTTGCCCATCTTTAAATTTTTGTTGATAAGAAAAGCAATAAAAGGGCTTGGTGGAATGGATATTTTTCACTACAAGTTGTTACTCGCATATTCACCTTACAAATTAAGAAATAATAAATGTATAAATCATTATAGTCATTTGTGCAAGAGAGTAAACTCAAAATCACGAGATGTAAATAACTTCGATCTCGTGTCGCACACACAACTTTTCACCTCAGCAACTCGAAAAGGCGATCAGTGAGTAAAACTCAATTTTGCTTCGAGCGGAAGCAGAACTCAAAGCAAAGTCGAGTTTTACTCACTGTTTTCATACAACAAATAACGTTTTTCTGCATTGCATTGCTGATGTTCCTGCTTATTTCTCAAAATTGGAAACTTGTTTTGTGAAATCCTCATAACTAACATCACACCTATATTACCCATAGGGTGTGGCAAAGATGTTTATCATCCACTACTCACGTTACTTAAAACTGTAATGATTAGATCCTATGTGAAAGGAAAGTCTCTGTAGCAGTGCGTAATATGAAATTGTGCCCGGCAGATGTCCAGCTGATGCATATGCATGAGCGAGCTTATACGCCTATCACCAGGTTATTGTTTGTACACAACTCCAGGCTTTGTGTTGCTACTGAGAATTTCTTAGCGAAAAATGCCAAATACTACTTTTGCTCAACCCAGCTATCAAAACCTGACGAACAGATTTATAATACAAACTGCAATGATATTATATAAAAACAAAAGCAGATATGTTATAAGCGCTCGCGCTGTGAATACTCAAATACGTCCCAATTGGGACGTCTTGTGTTTAGTTTGCGTGTGGCCTGCGTCGAGCGCAGTCACGTGCCAGACGCCATGCGCCATGTTCAAGTTAAGAAAGAGAAAGCGATATTGTTTTGACGTTAGAGCGATAAGGATGCGTGCGCTGCGGACATTTGTCAATGTGTGCAATTTGGAATAGCTCGGAACGGATTTAAATCGTAATTTCTATGAACGTAACATATCTATAGTTCTATAATATCATTGACAAACTGGAAACAATAAAAAATATACCTATGTAATTTGACAGTTATCCCGCGTTTTATAGCACAAACGCGTCACCTGTTTGCCGCTGCCGCGCCCCCACCTTGACTCTCCTGAAAGCGACCTCCCTTACTCTTACTCCAAAATGACAGACAGACATTCCAATTGTGTTTTTGTTATGTAAACTGTTACGACTTAACGAATGCTCTTGTCTCAGTTCGTCATTATTCTCATTCAAGGTTAGACTAGTCATAAATAGATAAGCGGCACCCTGACATTATGATTATAGTGGTACTTTCAAATAACTTTAAGTATATTTGCCTAACGATTAACGATAAACAATAAAACATATTATGCGTAAATAATTACACATGAGAGGTGTTAGTTAAAAATGTAAGCTAAAAAAAAAATTTAATATTAGGAAAAACCGTTATCAAAATATTCATAATCAAAGGCATAAACATCACAATAATGATTTGGTTTGCTATTCTGTGTCAACAGTGATTTAGTTTGCTATCCCAGAGACCCAGTGTCAAAGAACTTTATATTTGGCTCACTATCAAGTGAGAACCTTAAAAAAAACCGGGCAAGTGCGTCTCGGGCCACGCGCTATAGGGTTCCGTAATAGTCGCTACATCATATCGCACCTCTATTTCAATACTATCGAAAATATTCCAGAAATTAGTTATAAATGCAATCTATCTTAAAATTTCATAGGCAATGCGATAAAATTAAAAAGGAAATGTGTTTCTATTTGGATAAACACTAGTGCACAGCAAGAAAAACATAGTAAAATAACTTTACAGTTCTGTCAATTTACTCATAATGTGTAACATTATGTTTCAGCCAATTCAGCACAGATTCAAAACATTACATTATAAAAATAAAACAAAATGTTAACAAAGTGATTTTTTTTATTTTATAAATTGGTTAAATTCAATCAGTGGGTAGTGTACCTGCCTGCGACGCCGAGGTCGTGAGTTCGATTCCCACTTAAGACAAATCTTTGTGTGCATGAACATGGGGGTTTTGTCTTAGTCTGGGTGTTTCTATGTATAATAAGATTAATAAGTATGTATTTACAAAAGAAAAGTATTATGTATTAGTATCAGTTATTCTAGTACCCATAGTACAAGCTCTGCTTGGTTTGGGACTAGATGGCGTTGTATGTGAGTTGTGAAATATTTATTTATTTATTTATTTATATTTACTCTGGTTTAAAATTTACTTTTCTTAGGGCTTATACGCACTAGCGATTGACCGCCTAGGCGGTTCGTTTGAGCGGTCCAACCGCTTAACGCGGTTTCATCGCGGCTGACCGCTATGGCGGCCAATCGCGAAAAAACCGCGATGATAACGCGATGATTCTTGAGACATATGTGTATTCTGTGAATATATTGATTCAGGAGAAGTTACAGATTCTCCTTCATTCCATGTTCCACGATGTGTAGGTGGAACTGAGGGCGGTGGTGGTGGTGGTGGGTTATTATTTCTAGCAATGATGGTGTCTGATATCCTTGATATGGCCCTTGGTTGTAGTTAAATGGTCGCACGTGATCCCAAGTAGAGTTGTATCCAGACGTTTGGGCTTCAGTAATGACTTGCATTATTTTAGCTTTTGTACGTAGGCGTATATGTTCAGGCACTTTTTTTATTTCACTAACCAACGACAAAAAGAACAGTCTATCTTCATCTTCTTCGGCCTTTCTGAACTCGACATTCTTATTTAAGACGTTAATCAATTCAACTCCTATATCATCTTCTTTTTTTTTTTTTTTATTTCGTTTTGGCGGTGGTGGTATGACTGGGTCAGTGACATTTTCTGTTTCATTTCCATCATTTTCTTGCCTTGGCATATTTGAATCAGTTTCATTGATGGATACTGTGTCTTTCAAAAACATTAAATTATTGTAAAATATGTATTGAGTCTTTTTCTTAGCTGCTGACCCACTCCTGCTAACATTGTCCTTTAGAGCTTTCACAAAATTATCCCTGATGTTTTTCCATTTTTTTTGTAATTCTTTTCCTAGAACAATACAACAAACAAGTTAATGATATAGTCATAAAGTAATAGAAGTATAATATAGGTACATATCTAAATTAAATTAAATAATGCATGTAGTAATTATAAAAATTTTGTTTCAGATATTTTGCAACAGGTTGTACATTTGCGGAACTACATTATACATTCAAAATTGGAGTAAGCACTGTAGCAGAAATCGTACGAGAAGTTTGTTTTGCAATTTGGTTTTGTCTGAAAGATATTTGTTTGCCTCAACCAAAAAAAGACGCTTAGAAAAAAATTGCGAATGATTTTTTTCAAAGAGCTAATTTTCCTAACTGCTTAGATGCTGTCGATGGCAAGCACATACGATGTATAGCACCTAATAACAGTGGCTCAATGTGCTTTAATTATAAAAGTTTTTTCTCTTTGGTTTTATTAGCAGTATGCGACAGTAATTTCAAATTTGTTATGGTTGATATTGGAGCTTTTGGTAAATTCAGTGACTCGTCAATATTTCAAAATTCTGTTTTCTACGAAAGAATGCAAAAAAACCAATTGGATATTCCAGAGCCACAGCCTATTTCACAAAGCAGCGAGACATGTATGCCATACGTTTTTGTAGGCGACGAGGCATTTGCATTATCTACGAATATGATGCGCCCATACGCAAAAAAAGATTTGGATGAAACTAAAAGAACGTTCAATTACAGGCTTTCTAGAGCAAGAAGATATGTAGAATGCAGTTTTGGAATTTATGCAAACAAGTGGCGTATATTTCATAGACCTCTAAATGTTCACTTTGATCTAGCAAAAGATATTATAAAAGCTACTTGTGTACTACATAATTTTGTAAGAGACCGAGATGGTTATTGTTACGACGACTCACTCAGTTGCCCTTTAACAGAAAACTTAACACAGGAAGGGTTAAGAAGGAACGCTAAAACTGCGTTGAGATACAGAGAATTGTTTGCCCAATATTTTATGACTAATGGGAAATTAGAATGGCAAAGAAATTTGATTTAATTGAAAATAGACGTATTTATTATGTTTTAAGATGTTGAATGTATGTGTAGTTTCGTTTATATAAATATAATAATAATAATTATAATAAATACTTACCAACACTTCTTTTTTCCTCTGTTGTCATCTCATCTTTTCCAAAAATGTCTACTAATTCTTCCCATTGTTTCCGTTTTAAATCTCTATTCCTATATATTGCTCCTTGACAATTCCAAATTGATTCTCGTTGTTGAATTTCAACAATGAATTTCTCTGTGTCGAAGTTCATGACTGCGACTCACATACTAACTCATCGGCGGCTCGCCGCAAACTGAAATCGCAAGTGCGTACAAGCAAGATGGCGGCCAGCCGCGGAGCGGGCCGCAGCTCTCCATTCAACCGCCGCGGTTGAAACTTTGCGGCGGTCAAGTGCGTACAATCACAGGCGGTTGCATATTAAACTGGGAAAGCGGCAGACCGCGCGGTTAGCCGCCCCCGCGGTTGACCGCTAGTGCGCAAGGGGCCTTAGTTTGTAACAGTTTCGAAATAAACACTAATTCAGTTTCCCATTTGCAATCTAAGAGCACCGACATCAAAAACTATTTTTGGTGTTAATTAAATGCTATTTCGCTGAGGAAGAAGTTTCATTTAAAAAAAACTTAACTGCATAACATACCTACCTATTACTAGGTGACATCCTTGAGCACTATTGTAATGATGACGTCAGTTACTATATTTCTAATCAAAGCCAAATATTTATGTTCATGCATTTAATTAAAAACTCCGTATGTCCTTACCTAGTTTTGGGATTCTTGCGATTTAAACCTATTTCCATTATTGTTCACCTTGCTAAAGGTAATCATTGTTAAAATAAGATAAAATAAACCTTCAAATCTGTTAAATAACATCATAAACTCCTGCAAAAATTGCAATTACTCCTTATCACTTATTCACGTATTGGCGTTTGAAATTTATTAACTCATATCATATTTATATAGTCTTTTTTAAGTGCGGTACGGTTTTGGTAAGTGCGGTAACTAGAGCCCATAAACATCAACCATCCACAAAAGTAGATTGTAGATGCATCGCTCCATCTGAGGACTATCGTGTTAATATTTGTAAAATTAAAAGAAGTAAAAGGCAAGAGGTACTTCAGTATTCAAGAAGACATACCGTCAGTACCCTGGTATAATAAACTAAAGTCAGCCAGCAGAGATTATATTACTACTATAAACAGAATTCGATTTGGCCATTGCCACACCTGCCCACTTATCAAGATTGAAAATCATAGATAGTGACACCTGCAAAAACTGTTACATGCCTAATTTAAACTATGTAACATGCAAATACTCATTCTCGCCAGTGAACTAAGTGAACACAATCATAAGACACTCCTATGAGTGTGACAAAAATCACTCCCGCCGATTAGGTGGCTCATTAAATAAGGAAGAATCCCGCCTAAATGTTATATTGCAAGACAAAGTATTCTGTATATACCGCAAAATACATATTATATTAAAAACACAATTGAAAATATATAAAACAAACATAATAAAGAATGATAAATAACAAAAAATACAAAAATTAAGAATATTAAGAAATGTCGCTAGGCCACTCTAGCCAGAGTTGTACAGTCTATTATAGATGTCAATATGACCGCCATATCATCCCATCCAGCAAAGCATACATTTTTCTTGATTGATCTGCCTTTCTTGACTAAAACTGGTGTCCTCGGGATTGCAGAAGTTAGTGTCGCTGTGGTTGTTGGATTCGGAGATGGCGATATGTACTGGTGTTCGCTCGTACATTTGTTGATTCTTCTTTGTCGCTGGATAGGTGAGCTGGCATCAGTCGGTTGATAGAGATAGTGGACCCACTATGTCGACTTGTAGATGTATAAAACGCGATGATTCTTGAAATTCATCTAGCATCTACTGATAAGGTATCTTTGAATTTTCGCGCGCTGACAAGATGCAAGACGATAGTTACGTCTGTGTGTTTATAGATGGCCAGAAGAATTATAATGTGATAACTTTTCTTGATGTTTACTTATTTGTTTTATTAACCGACTTCAAAAAAAAAAAGAGGTTGTATGTATGTCACCTTTTTATGTTCGCGATTTTCTCGGAAACTACTGATCCGATTTGAATGCAGTTTTCGGTATTTTAATCCTTGTGTTTTAAGGAAGGTTTTAGTATATAATTTATCAGAATCTGATGAAGATCTTTGGAGACAGGCAACGGAACTCTTCAAAAACGAATAGCTAATGAACCACGTTTTGCGCAATCGTGTATCTATGTATTGTTTTCACCACTACATAACATAACATCATGCCTGTGTATGCTTTGAAGGGTAAGCAGAGACAGCCTACTTACCTTCCCTTAAAGTACCTACCGAAAGCTCTGCTTAGGTTTGGACGGGGCTTACGTTTCAGCATATTTGTTATTATCGTAGTGATAGCTTATGATCATGAAGATCTCAGAAAGAATTTTTTGATAATATATAAGGATTTGATAAAAGATCTTAAGTATTGGAGGCGCCGTCGTATTCTTTGGGCTATATTTTGATTGTTTCTATTGTGTTTCATGCGTAATGATGCCTTAGTATTTCTTTCTAACGCCATCGTTAAATCTAAAAAACTAAGACACTAAAAAGCTTGAAATAAAAAAATAAAATAAAAAAACTAATAAAAAAAAATTAAAAAAACTAATTAAAAAAAAAGAATACTAATTTTTTTTAAAGAAAAAGGAACCGCCTTCAAAAACTCAAAAGTAAAAAATAAAATATTCGCTTAACTTTGCTTACCTTTATATTAATTTGTTTAAAACAATAAACCCAAATAATTATGTAATACCAATTAATTTTTTTTTTTTGAAGTCGGCGCCAAATTACAAAATCAAATACCAATTAAAACCGTATTTACCGAAATAATTGTTGAAAAAATCACAAAATCAAATACCAATTAAAACCGTATTTACCGAAATAATTGTTGAAAAAATCATAAATCAAATAACAATTAAAACCGTATTTACCGAAATAATTGTTGAAAAAATCACAAAATCAAATACCAATTAAAATTATAAATGCTGGAAGTAATTTATCAAAGCCTTATTTAACTAGTGATTGAAAAACTCACAAAACAAATACTAATTAAAACTAAAAAATATGCTGACAATAAGGTAAACAAACCTTCTTTACCTAATTGCAAAAATTAATGGAAACTCAGGATGATCCTGAGTTCCTGACCGATCTTTAGATCCTGACAGGATCTAAAGATGATTAAATAACGAGGTAAAACTCATCCAATCAAATCTGCGTTCAGTAAACTTTCACGTAAGAGTAATGAATGACTATCGTCTAGTCTGGTCAGCACATCCAACTCGTCCAATAAGAAACTTTATTACTAGCTTTGTAGGATGTTAAGATGGAAGCGTGATGACTAAAACACCGGTTATTGTTACACTATAAGGATTTATTGTTTAATACACACAAATTGTTAACAAACAATACACTTGCCATTCAGCCTTAAAACAGAGAGCGAACCACAGACAAAACACAATCTCATCACAAGTGTCAAACGTCAAGCGTTCGGAAACATTGCAACAACTCCTTCCCTCTAAATTTGTATCCAGGGAGGTTACATTAGTAGTCGGTGAACATTATTTAATATTTTAAGTTTACACTATCAAATCTATACAATAAGTTTAGATATTAATTATTATGACTACAATTTAGAGTTAACCTTTACTAATATTACATTTACACATATCTGAAGTTTATAAATCTAAAATTTCTCTGGCCTTTGGAATTCGGCTGCTTCGTCTCAAGACAGGTGGTGATACATTAATATTAGCTTCTAATATAGGTTCGGAGGCTGGAGGCTGAAAGCCTTGATTAGGAATTAACTGAGTAACATTACGAGTGGTTAGGCCCTTAGGTGTTATTACTGAGTACATAAAGTCACCTATAGTCTCATCTATTGTTCCCTCTATCCATTTCCCCCCCTGATCATAATTAGTAGCATAAACTTTGTCTCCAGGTGAAAACTGCTTACAATTTCTGTCAGGTATCTTTTGTTTAGGAATTACAATGGAATGTTTAATTACTGATAAACGTGTTCTCAGCTGGCGTCCAAACATTAATTCACATGGTGCTTTACCAGTGGTAGCATGTGGAGCAGTTCTATAATTTAACAACCAAGATTGTAACTTAACATCTAAATCATTAATTTTATCAAAATTAGCAGATTTTATAGCTCTCTTAAAGGACTGCACTGCTCTTTCAGCGAGACCGTTGCTGGCTGGATTATACGGAGCTGTAAATGTGTGACGGATATTATTGTTATTACAAAATTTAGAAAACTCATCTGATGTCCATTGTGGACCATTATCTGTGACTAGCTGTTCTGGGAGTCCCAATCGAGAAAATATAGACCGTAAACACCTAATAGTTAAAGCTGATGTTGTGGAATTCAATTTTGCTATTTCTAGCCACTTGGAGTGAGCATCTACCACTATAAGCCACATATATCCTGCAAATGGTCCTGCAAAATCAGCATGAATACGCTGCCATGGTTTACCAGGCCACTCCCAGTTATGAGTCGGTTTGGTATTGGGTCTATTTCTAACCTGAATACAGCCTTTGCAATTTTGAGTAATTTTATCTATATCTGTATCTAAGTTGGGCCACCAGAAATAACTACGAGCTAATCCTTTCATCTTTTGCGAACCTAAGTGTCCAACATGCAGTTCATTTAGAACATGCTCTCTTAATTTAAGTGGAATTACAACTCTGCCTCTCCAGATAATACAATCATTCACTATACTTAATTCTAACTCTTTACCTTTATAAATTGTGCAATCAGGACTGACTTTGGATGGCCATCCTTGTTCTATATATATAAAAATTTTACTTAAGACAAGGTCTCTTTGAATAGCCTTTGCAATCTCAGTCTGAGTTATTGGAGGCGATTCTAACATGATATTATTAACAAAAGGAACATTATCCTCCATATCTACCTCATCAGATTCACACAAAGGTATTGGTAATCGGGATGGAAAATCAGCACAAGCATTATGATGAGACTGCCTGTATTTTATATCATAAGTATAATGACTAAGTATGATTGCCCATCTTGTCATTCTATCTGCATAAATAGTACCCAATGATTTATTAGGATTGAATAAAGAAATTAAAGGTTTATGATCAGTTATTAGCAGAAACCTGTTACCTTTTAAATATAAATCAAACTTTTTTACTGCCCAAACAATGGCTAATGCTTCTTTATCTATCTGTGAATATTTAGATTCAGTGTCAGTTAGGGTTCTGCTTGCAAATGCAATAGGTCTCTCAACAGTCTTATTGTTTAAATCTTTAATTTCATGAGCTAAGCATGCTCCTAAGCCATATTTTGATGCATCACAACTTAATACTAACCTCAATTTTGGGTCATAATGGATTAGAATTTGATCTGAAGCTATCATTTTCTTGGCCCAATTAAATGCCATGTCATGTTCTTGACCCCATTCCCATTTACTATTTTTATGCAATAATTTATACAACACATGTAAGTTATCAGCAGCATTTTTCAGAAATTTATTGTAGAAATTAATTGTTCCCAAAAAACTACGCAGTTCCTTGGTATTCTTTGGGGCAGGAGCCTCCGTAATAGCTTTAACATGATCAGGTGTCTTTGTTATACCTTCACTATTTATTACATGTCCACAATATTGCAGCTGTTTTAAGAATAACATGGTCTTTTCTTTATTAACTTTAATGTTTAATTTGTCTAATGTTTGAAAAACCAGTTCTAATGTCTTAATGTGACTCGCATTCTCAGGGGAAGCTATTAAAATATCGTCGAGATAACAATATACATCTTTAAAATTAAAATTATCATCCATGAATTTTTGCCAATCCAGTGGAGCAGGTGATATTCCAAACATCATGAATGTAGGGCGATAGTAGCCCCAAGGAGTAGTTACTGTTAGTAGTTTCTGTGCCTCCACATCCATTTTCCGATTCATGTAAGCTTTCCTTATATCAATTTTACTGAAAACAGTGGCCTTTGGGTTCAATTTAGCAAAAATATCTTCTATTACAGGAATTGGATGTGGTGGGGCATCAAGATGAGGATTTATGGTGATCTTGTAGTCTCCACAAATTCTCACATTAGATGGGCTTTTAACTATGGGTACTATGGGCGTAGCCCATGTAACTTCACTTGTGTTATCAATTTTAATCATTTTGCCTTGCTCCACCATCTTATCTAGTTCTGCTTTAATAATAGGTTCTAAGGCATATGGCAGCCTGCGGGCTTTGCATGTAATAGGCTTAACATTTTTATTTAGTTTTAACGAAGCTGGCCTGCCGGTGAGTTCACCGGGGGCACCTGAAAACACTGAACTAAATTTCTTGATAATGTGCTGTAATTGGTTAAAGTGGTCCTCATTGTTTTCAATTAATTTAATACTATATTCTTTCCTTTTTACCAGTGACCAGTCAAACTTAATTGCCTCTAACCAATTCCTGCCCATTAGTGCACCTTTTCCTTCATTAACAATGATTAACGGAGCTATTAAATGTTTACCTTTAATTTTGACATTTACTTTTGCCTTACCTGAAACCCTTATTGGCTTGCCCCCATATGCCTTAAGTGCTATTTTTGTTTTACCAATTTTCAAATCAGGTAAGTATTTAAGTGCCATTTCCTCTGTCATTAATGTAACATCTGAACCAGAGTCTATTTCAAATGGAATTAAAACATTGTTAATGTTTATGTTCATTAGCCATGGTGCACATTTTTTTTCCTGGATTTCAATTACATTTTGTTTACTACATTTATAGCTGTGTGACTCACCATCCTCTTTTGTGTCCATACTATTTTCTATAATATTTAACACCGAATAACACTCTTCTATATCACTTTCACTGTCACTTGCTTTAACTTCTTTCACCTTTGCCTGCCTATTATTAATATTAGACTTTTTAAACCTACATACCGATTGTAGATGACCTTTCTTATTACATGAATGGCATGTTGAATCTTTGAAGAAGCACCTGGATCGCCTGTGTCCAGGCCTGCCACAGCAGTCACATCTGCTGTTGTCCCTCCTATCTGATATTGCATGTACCTGTGCTGACGTTTCCATTGTGCACGCCAGCTTAGTTTCCTCTTCTGCCAACTCGTTAGCCCTTGCTAGTTCCATGGCCCGGTTGAATGTCAAATCTTTTTCAGTAAGGAGTCTTTTAATAATTCGTTGATTCTTCAATCCATGAACAAATTTATCCCTTAAAGCTCTCTGTAGGTGATCCTGGAAATTACATGACCGTGCGAGGGTCTTTAAAGCCAAAGCATACTCAGCTATTGATTCTCCCTCTTCCTGGACTCGTTTCATGAACTTGAAAGTCTCGCCTATTTCAGATCTAGACCCCGTCAGACCCTCTATTATCGTGGTTACTTCTTCGAAGGTCTTCTTTTCAATGGAGTCTGGATAGCACAATTCGTACAGCGACGAAACCGTTTGAAACCCCACGCACGTCAATAAATACTGCACCCATTTATCCGGCGAAACTCCACAGACGGTCATTTTCGACTGAAATACTTGTAGATAAACCGTCCATGAGCATTTAGCCGCTTCAAAAGCCGGCATATTAACGATGGGTGAAAATTGCACCGACTCCATGCTACCGGCGTCTCGCAATTTTTCATCTCGCTTTTTCTCTGCCATCACTGCCTCTTAGTATCCCATCCTCGTCGCCAATTGTTAAGATGGAAGCGTGATGACTAAAACACCGGTTATTGTTACACTATAAGGATTTATTGTTTAATACACACAAATTGTTAACAAACAATACACTTGCCATTCAGCCTTAAAACAGAGAGCGAACCACAGACAAAACACAATCTCATCACAAGTGTCAAACGTCAAGCGTTCGGAAACATTGCAACATAGGACAATAATATGCTACTGAATATTTGTAATGCTCTAGAGGGCGCTGCATATTACGTTAAAAGTGGAGGCAAGAGCACGGTATTTATATTTAAGCTCGTAACGAAACCATATCGCGATTCAGAAAAGATGTACAACGCCATCTATCGAATGCATTCGTAAACTTATCAGCAATTATGTGATTTGGCGCCGACTTCAAAAAAATATAATTAATTGGTATTACATAATTATTTGGGTTTATTGTTTTAAACAAATTAATATAAAGGTAAGCAAAGTTAAGCGAATATTTTATTTTTTACTTTTGAGTTTTTGAAGGCGGTTCCTTTTTCTTTGAAAAAAATTAGTATTCTTTTTTTTTAATTAGTTTTTTTTATTTTTTTTTATAAGTTTTTTTATTTTATTTTTTGGTTTTACTTACTAAGTGGATTTGTCAATTTTGTATTTTAGTACTACTACTCGTATTTCCTTGTTTTGATGATACAGAGGAAGTTATTGCAGCAAACGACGCGACGTTTGCGGGTTCGAAATGTTCCATAATGTTGTAGGACCATAGTTTAATAGGACTTCTAGTTGTAAGTCGTTGTTAATCGAGAGCACGCCTCGTAATTGTCGGTAACCGATTTAACCATAGAACTTGCAGGGCTTCGTCTGTTAACATCTTCCCACTGAGGTCACGCATTTTTCTCAGGAGCTGACTCGGTTTTGAATCGCCTAGTTCTAAACCACTGAACTCCTGTCACAGATGTTGAGTCCTACTGGGTAGGATTTAGGCCACTGGAAATCCCAGCAAGCTAGGCTAGAGAAGGAGGCCGCCACCCTCAACGCACGGCCAGTCCAACGTGATTATGCGGTTTATATTTTCAAACATTTAACTGGTCACACATTTTTTGTTGCCTATTATTCCGTGGCTTGAAGGTCTATGAAACCAAGCCAAAAAAAAATTAGTTCCAAACGTGTCAAGGCAACCGAAAAATTGTTTGTTGGGTGTGTACAGAGAGCATGCATTTAACTAAAAACAACAGACAACTATAAGTATAAATTACATTATTCCCACTGCGCGAGCAAAACTGCCCGTTCTAGATAAAAATCATGTCTAAGTTTAGAAATGTATGCGGGAATATGGGATTTGACAGCTTTTACCCGGCTCGGGGAGAATTTTCTATGAAATTTGGTAGTCCAATTATTGCAAAAGTATAACCGTCTATTTTCATAATCAACATTTCATGACATCTATTATCTGGATGTATGTACGTACTACATAGAAAAATGCTGTCTTGATAAAAAATATTAATTAAAAAAAAAAAGAAAATGCTGTCTGTCTCTTCTCTGTCTGTCAGTGTCAGTTAGACATGGGAAAAACGGCTCACCAAAAAGAAAAGAATGATACGGTTCTTTTCGGTCAAAGAATCGTAGCTCATGTATTAATTTCTCTCAGTCAGATCAGAGCCGATGCAACGCTTCATTCATGAGTGAGTTGGTATCAAGCGATCTAGTTTAATTTTAATATATGAATGAGTTACAATTCTCGTACTGTGGGTGGAGCTTCAGACAATAGATATTACTAGTTCTGCTTTTCCCCGCTGGATATAAGCGCTACGGGTGTGTTTATTTACTGTATATTATCTGTGGCCATTACATCATCTTCCTTCATAAATAATTATAAAGTTTCGGTTTTTGGACACTATGTGGCGTTAGGGTTATTACCATTACAAGCTTAATTTTATCTATTGAACACTGTGGCGCTACTTGTTACAATATTATTATTTACATTTAATGTTAATATGACCCCACAAACTATACCTAACACGAAATACCAGCACAGCTGTTTCTATAATAAAACATAATAGGTAACAAAGAATAGAAACTTAACAGGCATAAACTGTTTTGTTTACGGAGCTAATGTATGTTTGTCAAAGCGTCAACACGAGAAAAGAAAATATTCCCGCCTAAATGATGGGTGCCACGGAATATTCTGCTTTATTCCTACCTAACGCTAGACTTATTTTACAATAAACGTATTTAACCGTTCGTCGGGATTTGGAATGATCGGAAACATTCGGCGCAGATCGGACACCCCGAATCGCGGGCGGTCTGCGTTCACTCACTGGCTCTCGCCCAGTGATTCCTGAACGATATGACGCGGAGCCAAATGAAGAGCCGAAGAGCCATTTAATATCACACTGAGCCTTGGATGAAGGATAGTACTGGATTTGGCATGGCTCGTAACCATAGTAACCATAGTACCAAGGGCGTCGCCAGCCGATGGCGCAGGGGGGGGCAAGTTGACTTTACCTACTACAATTCATACTTTTCTCATTCTCTATGAATAATTTACGGGCGATCTGAGGTCGGGAAGGGGAAGAGGGGGGGGGGGGTTTCAGGGTAAAAAACGGTTTTTCTCCATTTCCGGCAAAACTAAAAGTCCCAAGGAAAAAAATCGAATAGCAAAATTGTTGGTAATATAAAGATCGAAAACTTTTGTATTAAATTTTTTTTTTATATAACCTCAAAATTTATGTAAAAATTCAAAAAAACAAGTTTTTGGTTTTTTATTTTAATCTTTTACAAACAATTATTTTTTTTCACGAAATTAGGTGAAAACTTACCTTTTTTGCTCCAAATACGCTGTAATTTATTTGATTAGAAATATTTATTTTTTTTACCTTATTTTGAATTAATATCAAAAAGCACTCTAATTTCAAAGTATCAGCTTTATTCAAAAAGTTGGTATAATTTCTGTTCGTTAAAATCTCTACTTTCCGATGGTGCAAAATATACATAATTATGTTACTATAGTAAATCTTCACAGAAAATGCAAAATAAAGATCGGAACAACTATTAATATATACAATTTTGAGCTATTTACAAACAAATAAGTACCTAAGTTTAAGTTAAGATACCTCTTATTTATCTTATCTTCACCAGTTCCAATGGTGTTTCGAAGTGGCGAGTATGCCTGCTGCTTCCCCACTCCCCCTCTCCCGCTTTTAACGATAGAGTAGAGCAGAGCGTAGTTGAGCGTACGGAATATTAGGAGTGGAATTGGTGAATTCATTTGAGTTTCGACTTACGGGAATGATTGTTCAAGGCTTGAACTTCAAGCAAATCAACTCAAAGACTTAGGACTTTGGTTGCATTATATTTGGCAACATTTTAGAATCTCTAGGGGGGAGGCAACTGCCCCTCCCTGCCCCCCCTTGGCGACGCCCTTGCATAGTACTTTAAAAAGAGATGGCCATATACAATATCAGTAGGAACGACAGAGAAAGCAATATTATTTTTTTGTCTCTGTCACCGTACAGCTTTTTATTGTTTGCCCAATTTGAATTTGCCTAACCTATATCGTGTCGGTAGTGGAAAGAAGTCGTTTTTTTCCTAGTTTAAATTAGTTACATAGCCATATTCCGTGCCCTAAACATACCGTTGTGACTGTAGTGAACAATAAACATGGTGCAGTGTTGTATAATTGGCTGCAAAAGCCGCAGTGAGCGTAAACAGGAAAATATAACTTTTCACAAGTAAGTATCATTTCAAACCTTAGGATAGCTTGTTTTCAGTTAGTAATGCATCCCCTTAGAATCTGGTTGCCCGACAATTCTCAAATCAATACAAATAAACAGTTAATTTCAGTAATATAAGTTTTCTAAAAAATCACGTTTTGTTGTATAACACTACCAAATGTAGTATGCCGTTGTGACAGTTAAAAAAATTTATCGTTAGAATAATGTCGTATTATTTGCTCCATTTTTACTGTCAACATACAACTTCACACCAAAGAATTCGATAAAACTGTGAAATATTTACCATAAACTTATTGTTATCATAAAAACATGTGAATTTGCCATTGGTATAGTTACTTTTCTGTTTGGCTGGGTTATATATTCTCTAGGGATACCTGCCCAAAAGTGGAAACTTTCCCTGGAATTTGGGAATGAGTAGAAAGTTTAATTCGTGTATAGTTTTTTTCATTGTGATAAATAATAATATTCAAGATATCAATAAAGACTAGAATAATTAAATAACTTAATTTTTATATAGTTTTTATAATTGATTGTAAATCTTTTTTTAGATTTCCCAAAGAAGCCCACGTACGACATAATTATGTGGATAATATCTACAGGACGACAAGATTGAGAACCAACTAAGCACTCTAAAATATGTTCAAGACATTTTGAAAATAGATGTTTTAGAAAGACCCAAC
Organism: Hypena proboscidalis; assembly: GCA_905147285.1. Taxonomy (NCBI): domain Eukaryota; kingdom Metazoa; phylum Arthropoda; class Insecta; order Lepidoptera; family Erebidae; genus Hypena; species Hypena proboscidalis. Next base: position 12,145,636 of record LR990128.1, on the reverse strand, counting down.
GAATGACCTATCTTTATGAATTTTCAGTATCGACACTTTACATATGTAATGTAAGTATGCTTCTTACTAGTCGTGCGTATTTTTTTCGTGTTAGATTTACTTAAGTAGCGCATTATAATTTACAGAATCCACCAACAATAGATATACCTTCTACATACCTTAAACAAATTGCATACAAATTAATTATGTATTTTTACTGTATAATTTGTTTTAGTTTCTTATCTATTGTGCAAATCTGTCCAATGGCTGATGAAGCTTTGACTACTTCTATTACTAACCCAAGTCGGGAATTGCAGTAGGGACGGTGGATATTTACTGTTTAATTGATCATAAAAAAAATCTTAGGTTCTGAATACTGAAGTAAATGTTACACCTGTTCTTCCTTCTGCTGGAAATAGTTGCTGATCATTCAATGTAAGTATTAGTAAAATTATTACAATATCAAGATACAATATCATACTCGCATTTCTTGTCAATTTAGTATACTCAGTAGGACATATTAATAAGCTTATTAATCATGTCAGTTTCAATGTTTTAACTTAAAGTAGAAAATGATGTGTAGATCAGAGTTCGAAGTGATAATTTATCATTGATATTATAAAAAGTATCTGAATGTACGCATTCATTATTGGACAAAAAAATCCAAGATAAGCAAGTAAAAATTAGAAATTTTTATACTAAGTTGATTTTGTTTACGGGATAGTAATACAAATCATATTTAATTTTGAGTTTTATTTAACCCACTTCTTCATCATTTGACTTCACAATTAAACGCTGGTTCCAACGTCTATTGGTCTTATTTAATATATTCTTTATTATATTTGTTCTTTTGCAAGTACCTTATTTTTTATTTATGTATGAATGTTGAGAAAGCGAAAAAAAAACACAGCGGACGAACGTGTAGTCCACCTGATGGTAAGTGGAGTACAGCCCATGAACATCAACAATCCACAAAAGCAGATTATAGTTGCGTCGCTGCAGCTGAGGACTACGGTGTTATGCCTCATGTGCCAGTAATTTTAGCCGCTTTAGTACTGCAAAATATAACTTCTTTGCCTAGTACATTGACAAATGGAAAAGGTCTAGCATAACAATATTATTTCGGGGAAAATTGGGTACCACTGGTAACCCCATGAAATGTCTGTATTTTCTTGCCGTCCTTTACGGGTGTACGCAACTTAAATGCTCATGTCATCTCTACCTAATACTTACTCTGAGCACTGAGCCGATTGAGATACGATTCATTTGAAAAGAGCCGGATCTTTTGTGTCATTCATTCATTCACTACCCATGTCTAGTGTCAGTGTCAGTTGTCTTCATGTCTTGTCTGCTACCTACACCAATGCTACACCGCCGGGGACCGGTGCGGTGACCTAATCTTAAAATAGAATCAATATACGGAATCTATTAAGCTCTTTCTATCTATATGCGCTCCTGTATCCACAATAATCTAATAAGAGTTCGCCAATTTTGTCCACCATGGGCGGAGGGGGCAAGATTCAAGATTTTTATCACGAATTGACTAAAATGTTTACGTGGTCTTATATGAAGGATTTAATCGTCAACCCTGCACGATTACCCTTTGCAAGTCTACTTATCCTCGTGGCAGAACTAATAATTAACTTACTGGTGGTGGAACGTGTACCGTACACTGAAATCGACTGGAAGGCGTACATGCAGGAATGTGAAGGATTCCTAAATGGTACCCTGGACTACAACAAGCTCCGTGGTGACACTGGACCTCTCGTGTATCCAGCAGGATTCGTATACATATACTCTATGTTTTATTTCCTCACAAGTCAAGGTGAAAATATCAGGCTTGCACAGTACATCTTTATTGGTATTTATTTGCTACAATTATGTCTTGTTCTCCGAATATACATAAAAACCAAAAAGGTGCCCCCTTACGTTCTTGTATTTACAATATTAACTTCCTATAGAATTCACTCTATCTATGTGTTACGATTATTTAATGATCCAATTGCTGTACTCTTTCTGTACATTGCTTTAAACTTCTTTATGGACTCCAAATGGTATTTAGGAAGTATTTTCTATAGTTTAGGAGTCTCAGTTAAAATGAACATACTACTTTACGCACCAGCTTTATTCTTTTTCTATCTGGTGAACCTAGGCTTTAAAGGAACCATTATCCAACTGTTCATTTGTGGGCTTATTCAAGTGTTGTTGGGATTACCATTTCTCGTAGCAAGCCCTGAAGCATACCTGAAAGGAAGTTTTGATCTGGGTCGTGTTTTCAACCACACCTGGACTGTTAATTATAGATTCCTAGATGTTGAAGTATTTGAAAACAAATGCTTCCATTTGTCACTTTTAGTAATACATGTCCTCCTGCTGATTGTATTCATCCCCATGTGTGTAAAATATTTTAAAAGTTATTGTAGGCTTAAATATGTCCAACATCAATTTCAGCCACAAATTGATGCTAAAAATATAGAATCAAAAAGGAACAATAAATTAATGAAGGACATGAAGCGAAAGTTAAATATAAAGAAGAATGAGGAAAAAATTAGTAAAGAACAGGAAGATTTCTTAAATTCTTTTGAAGCAATGTTACAGAAATCTTCACAAAAAGGTGGCAAGAAAGCACCAAAGAAACCACAAGTTATGCCAAAAGAAGAATCCCATTATAGCATTGATTTTGGAATATTGTCTCAGTTGTTCATTCTACCCATGTTTCTTGTAAACTTCATTGGTGTAATGTGTGCCAGGAGCCTTCATTATCAATTCTACTCATGGTACTTCCACAGTTTGCCTTATTTGTTGTGGTCTAACAATTACTCAGTTATATTCCGGTTCCTTGTGTTAGCTCTCATTGAGATGTGCTGGAATACATATCCTAGTACTGTATTGACAAGTGCACTCTTACATGTTTGTCATATTAGTGTGATCTATGGAGTTTATCAAAAAATATCAGCAGAGTTTAAATTAGCTTCCAAAGTAGAATAAATTGAAGTGTAATTTGAATGTATAGGCCCAAGAAGAGTTTTTATAAAACATTGTGAACATAAAATAACTAGTCTAATTATAAGGACTTTTGACTGAATATGGTAAATTCATGGTTTTACAATGTTATTGTGTTCATCTTATTGATTACTATATAATATTTTGAAAAGTGTTCTTTGTGTCAGATGGACTGTAAATATAGATATTTTGAAATAAAGTTTGTTTAAACTTACAATGTGTAGTTTTTATAATGTAAAAAGAACCCAATTTTTTTATCAATACATATCCAGACATATACATTCAAATAAATAAAAATAGTATTGTTAGCAAATCTTTATTAAAAAAAAACATTCAAATGGTCAATTGTACAAAAATCAAATTTTAAAAGTATTTTTTTCTACCTGTCCTAACTGCTGAACAAAAATAAAATACTTTAAAGACTTTTAGCGTTATTTACTGCTTTTGTCTGGTTTTAGTCGTTTTTATTTTATGTTTTTAATGTCCACGTGACTTTTGTGCTTGCATCTCATCGCTCGGATATTTTGAAACTTTAATGGGTCGGCTGACGTTCTTTACCCCACTACACATGCAGCTGATTAATGTGTTCATACTGTTCATCTTTTCAACAATCACTTACCTAAATTATATGCGGCGTATTTCATACTTTCTTTTAGGTATATTTTACATATTTATGCAATCAGGTGACACTTAATTCCAGCTCCACAATGCAGTCAGCTGAAGAAAATATATAGTACATTACTTAAAACTCTATTTATCTTTAATTTCAGAAATTCTTCTTGATTTTTTCATGATATCGACGGTTAAAAGGTAATAGGGGATAACCGACAAAAAGTGAAATGTTCAGGAAAGCCGTTTAAAGTTTTAAATTTTAGAAAAACTCACGTGTTGTTGTCATTTATTAAGATATCGTGAAAACTAAAACAGTTATAAAATCAAAAAATAATGGAGCATTCACCGGTATTTTTAGTTTTAATGATATGACGCTATTTAAAGAGGTTTTTGTCGCTTATAACAAAAGCTTTTAATTTTCCAATGAGGAAATAGCTACAAATGACAATATAAAATATTAAAGGTTAAGAAGCCTAAGCGACATACCAATTTCTCACATCGCAAGGTTAAAGGATATAAGAGACTAGACAGTTCAATAAGTGTTTTTGGAAAAGAAGGATAAGGTACTTTTCACAGTGGATTGGATGTATAAAAGGTAATAGAGCACAAGAAACAGTCGGCTATCAAAACAATAGTAGGATATAAGACATTAGTGACACACAATGTTGCTTAAAAGCAAAGGAAAAGAAGGATAATCGACATTTGGTATTGCGTGAGTTTATGGAAATATGGATGAAAAGACACACCAAAAATAATTAAGTAGCGTAACCAACACGATCCTACACTAGGATAAGAGCTAAAACTGGTATTAAACAACACTGTGATTGAGTTCATAACTCGTAAAATAGGGTGAAGTAAGTAAGGGATTTCGATTTTATAGAAAAAGACGTATCCTTAGTCTTAGAGGCTTCTTTCAGTGTACCCTACCCGTTCAAGTACATAGGTAATTCAAATTACTAACAAACTACACACATCATTGCCTAGAGATATTTAATTTTTACTATTATATGAAATTCTGTAAATATTTTGTTAAAACAATTATATTTTAAATTGAAGTTTATATTATGGTTTATACTTGCAACTACATAAAAAGAGATGCATCAAAGAGTTTCTAATTTATGATTTTATTTTTGGGTATAATTTTTACTTTGTACATAATGGATTTTATGTAGTAAATTATGAAAATTAAAGTCAATAAAATAACAAAAAACGGCATTTAATTAAAGTTAATAATCAGTATTTCCTCCCCTAACATTAATTATTAGAGATCGGCATCCGTTATTCATGCTCAAAATTAAGTTATCCAAATCGAGCTGTGGTATCAGGTCCCAGATTCTTTTCAAGTGCAGGAAAAGTTGTTATCAAATTTGGAGAAAAATTAACCATAGCCCTTCGTTGTAACATGTCTCATGCGTGTTCAATGGGATTCATGTCGGGGGACTGAGCAGGCCAGTCCATAACCCTGATTTTAACTTTTGATGTTTACTATGCACAGTTTTTTTTGTGTTTTTATCGTGCATGAATTGGAACTCCTGACCCATTTGTACCCTGTGTGGGATAAGCACAGGTTTCACTACCTCACTGCGGTATTTCAGTGCATTCATGTTCCCTCTTATCCAAATGAGATCGGTTTGCGCACCGATACGAATACCAGCCCAGACCATAATAGTGCGGCCTTGATATGAATGGACTTCTTGTGGATGCTGGAGACGGCTTCGTCTACTCGCCAAACCCTTAATCTTCGTGAATCCGGATAAAATCCAAACCGAGACTCATCACAAAAAAGCACCATGGACCATTGCTCGTCACTCCATGCGAAATGTTCTCGAGCCCACAATAGTCTCCGCCCGCGATTCGCCGCAGATTGTAGCCTTTGAACCATTTGCATAGCCGTAATATTGGGTTGTCTCCTAGCAATATTTTGAAGAAAACGGTCCTGCTTAGGAGTGGTGATGCAATTTTTGCCTGAATGCCGTTCAGCGACATCGCCTGTAGCACGATATCCTGACCATAACGTGACCAACCACGCGTTGTGTAGCGCCCGCTTCCAACATGCCTACAGCTCTAATGTGCTCTTCCCTTGTCAAATGTCGACGTGACATAACAATAAATGTAACACACGTTGAAATTAGGATAAAAAAAATGTGTAATCGCTTTTAATTTTTCAAAACTTCATTGTTTTATTGTAACATGAACTAACTTTTCGACCGCCAAATTCGAACAATCGATATTCTTTTGTTTCAAAATGAGTTTTTGTTTTTTATTTTTTTGAATTTCAATAGAAGTAGAGAATATTTTATGTACAAACTTTTTTATACAGTAAATAGTTTTTAAGTTAAGAAGTCTTTCGTGTAATATCCCTAGACATTGCTGATGTGTTTAGATAATAACACTGCCAGTTTTCAAGAAAATGGTACTTGAACACTACCTGTCTACAATTAAATGATATCCCTACAGTTTATTGCTTTATTTATTTATGTGTTGTTTCACTTAATTATGCTACACATCTATATTTATTTTTGAAATATTATATTTATCACCATTATTTATATCATATTGTTATGTATTTATATAAGTACTATTTATTTATATACGTATTATTACAGTATTACTATATTTTATTAATTATGTGAAATTTGATCAACTTTATATTATATAAAAATATTAAACAGTTTAATTTTTAAATTTTCTCATCTTTATACACCGCGCGCTCCCGTAAATTCACACTTTTTAAATTTGCCTGGAAGAAATTGCCACAAGGCGATAAGGCCGCCAGTTGTATAACCATTTTGTGTAAATATTTTAGTTATTATTTTCTATTGTTTTGTGTTTGGTGTACAATAAAGAGTTTTATTATTATTATTAAGTAGGATGTTCTTTAAATAAAAAAGGCGTTTTTTAAAAAAAACAAAGCTTACTTAAAAACAGTAGAAAAGTAATAACCTGCTAATTATTTTTTTGGAAACAATAATACTAGGTAGGTAACTGTTTGTAGGATGTATAACATGTGTAACATCTTTGTAGGATGGGCTGTTCTCAATGTATAGGCTTGAGGATTTGTGGTGTCATCGGTACCAGATGATGTACGAGGACGAACGGCAATGGATTGCATTGATTTTCTAGTTTTTTTTTTGATGCACGAGGCAAAGTTATTTCTGAAACTGTTGGCGTAGAATTTTTATTGGTGGCAGATGTGACGTCCATATCGTTGCCCGTTGCAGAACTAGTAATAAGATTTGACTTAAGTTCTAGGGCAGAACGGGTGAGGAAAGTTGTCACAGCACCAGGCACACAACAGGTAGGATTTTCTATTACAGCATCCAGTGCAGAACTGTTAAAATGTTCCGTTCAAGTTGTTGAATAAAGAAGACTCAGGCTCAGGGCTATTAAAGCGGTATGTTTCTGTATTTGGTTTAGGGCTGGCATGTACGGTTGTCGCAGCATCGGCTGTTGAGCTGGAAAAGAGGTCTAACATAGCATTTGTTGACGATTTTGCTAAGATATCAGTTGTAGTCTGGGTAACATGGGCTGGTGCAGCATCCGTTTCACAGCTTCTGAGGTCTGACGCCGCGTCTGGTACAGGGCTGGTAAAAAGCTCGACACCTTGGTCAGAAAACGGCGTGCGCTGCTGCGAAAGAATAGAGATTATCTGAATTCATTAATAAAAGGTAAGGTAAAATAAATTAAGTACTTAGGTTTAATGTTTGTGACAATTAATAACGTAAATCATAGGTAATAGGTAGGTACAATGTTTTCATAGAAAGTTAATTCAATAACTACAAATTTACCAATGATTTGATTTGACAATTTAGATGACTTCAAGGCCATTTCCAAAATGTCTCTATTTCGGCCTTTCTGTTCCATTTTTAAACATACAATAAATACCATTGAATGAAGTACGTGTAATCATAAGAAATAAAATTAAATTTAATTTATTAACAATTAAATTTCTTAATTAATATTTTTTTTAGAAAAAATAAAATAGAAGAATATTTGTAAAACAGATAGCTTACCGGTCCTCAGGTTCCGTTCTTTTTCTCGCCGTCACAGCACGCGTTATACTGTTTTTCGGACAAGCGACGCGCTTTAAACCTACTTTTGTAATATCAAATGGTGTAAGTACCAACTCTTAATTAAATCCTTATTGAGTATTGTAGTATAAATGACAGATAAATAAGATTGTACAACATGGAAGTAGGTTATAATCGACACCCTGTCATCTAATTTAATTTAAGTAATAAGGTATTATATACGATATTATATACGAAATATTGAGGCTGCGATTGAGCGAAATAGAGGCACCAAAGTTTTCGCTCAGCAACTAGGTAGACCCCATCTGACGAAACTGAGGACTGGGGATGGCAGGACCGTCACCTCTAAGTTCGAGATACTCGAGGAAATTGAGAGTTTCTATAGACACCTATACGCATCACGGATGACTAAACCAACGAGACCAAGCGATGATGACCACAGAGCCCCACTTACGCGCCACTACACCGAAGACATCCCGGATGTCGACCCGGTCGAGGTCGAGGCAGCTCTCAGACAACTGCAGAACAACAAGGCGCCGGGTGATGACGGAATTACAACCGAGCTCCTTAAAGCCGGTGGGACCCCAGTCCTGAAAGAGCTAGCGAGTCTCTTTAGTTCCGTCATTCACCAAGGCTTGACACCACAGGCGTGGAGCGGGAGTGCGGTGGTTCTGTTCTTCAAAAAAGGTGACAAAACCTTACTGAAGAACTACAGACCTATCTCACTCCTGAGCCACATCTACAAGTTGTTCTCGAGAGTAGTCACGAACCGCCTCGCCAGGAGACTTGACGAGTTCCAGCCACCAGAACAAGCCGGGTTTCGAAAAGGCTTTAGTACCGTAGACCACATCCATACTGTTCGGCAGATTGTACAGAAAACCGAAGAGTACAATCAGCCGCTGTGTCTGGCTTTTGTGGACTACGAGAAAGCCTTCGACTCCATCGAAACTTGGGCGGTTCTGGATGCTCTGCAACGGTGTCGTATCGACTGGCGATACATCGAGGTGCTGAGATGCTTGTATGACACCGCCACCATGACCGTCCAGATCCAGGACCAGAAGACAAACCGTATAGAGCTGCGTCGGGGGGTGAGACAGGGGGATGTCATATCCCCGAAGCTGTTCACCAACGCTCTCGAGGATGTCTTTAAGACTCTGGACTGGACTGGACGGGGTATAAACGTGAACGGTGAGTACATCTCGCACCTTCGGTTTGCCGATGATATCGTCATAGTTGCGGAGTCGCTGGAACAGCTGAGCGAAATGCTGCACGGCCTAGATGGAGCTTCACGACGTGTTGGTCTCGGCATGAATTTGGATAAAACCAAAATCATGCTTAATGAGCATGTTATGCCGAGACCAATATTTGTCGACGGATCGATGCTCGAAGTTGTTCAGGAATATATCTACCTAGGGCAGGTCATTAGGCTTGGTAGAAACAACTTCGAGCGAGAAGTCGACAGAAGGATCCGGTTGGGTTGGGCAGCATTTGGCAAACTTCGTCAAGTCTTCTCTTCTCTTTGCCTTTACCGCAGTGCCTGAAGACGAAAGTCTACAACCAGTGCGTCCTACCTGTTATGACCTACGGTGCCGAGACGTGGACATTAACGGTTGCACTAGTCCACAAATTTAAAGTCGCGCAGCGGGCTATGGAGCGAGCTATGCTCGGAGTTTCTTTGAAGGATAAAATTCGTAATGAGGTCATCCGACAAAGAACCAAAGTAACCGACATAGCTCGCAAAATAAGCTCGCTGAAGTGGCAGTGGGCTGGTCACGTCTGCCGAAGGACCGACAGCCGCTGGAGCAAACGAGTCCTAGAATGGAGACCGCGACTCGGCAACCGTAAGGTAGGACGCCCCCCTGCCAGGTGGACTGACGACCTGAAAAAGGTCGCTGGAGGGGACTGGATGCGGAAGGCGCAGGACCGGGTGTTGTGGCGCAAATTGAGAGAGGCCTATGTCCAGCAGTGGACTATGAAAGGCTAAATGATGATGAATGATGAATAAGGTATTAGCGACAAAACTGTATTTAAAATGTAAACGGAAGTAAGGTATAACCAACAGTGTGATATTAAAATAAATTTAGGTAATAGGGCATTACCTACATAGCTGTCATAAAGTACTGAATGGTAACAGGGCATAACCTACATAGCTGTCATAAAGTACAGAATAGTAATAGGGTATAACCGACAGAGTCATATGAAAATGAATTTTGTAAATAGGATACAAGCGCCATAGCTATGTTATATTAAAAAATGGAAGAATGGCATAAACAACCAAAAGCTCGATATCCTTATGAAGTAAAAAAGCATTACCACCAACAAACCCAAAAGAAATCATTTTTGTAGGGGTACAAGCACATTTGTAACAAAAATTACCTGATTTTTTGTCGGTTACGCAAAGTAATACTAGGAAAATGCATTTTTTTGCTAGGGCATAAACGCCAAAAAAGTCGTCGTAGAGCCATGGGAGTAAGTGCATTCGAAAGAGCGGAAAATTTTACGTCGGATGGCATATATAACTCATTTTTGCCCAAAATGTCGCTTATGCCCTACTTCCTTTTAACCGTCGATATACTCTTTTTTGATATTGAAACTTATAGAAGCTTGTTCCGCTCGTATTCTCATCGAGCGTCTGGACTGTCATATACTGTTCTGGGTATTCAAATAGTTTTTGCCTAAGCGTTTTTTTGTATTTTAAATATTTTCCTATAAACCATAATTTTAGGACGGCCCCCTATCCACATCGATATTACATTTATCACGAAATAATATCTTTTGCGGTACATATTATATCGTGTTAATTGAGTACATTCCTCGAGTATATGAATCTTGTAAATACGCTGTACATTTTTCAAAATCTCGAAAAGAGGGCCGTGCTTTAAGCGTTTGGCTGGCCTGTCCAAGTTTTTTGTTTTTTTTTTTTAAATACAGCAGTACATAGAGGTGAGTACATTGCTTTGATGCACATCTAGTGTGAATTCCGCACGGCCGTGGTCGGCAAACGCACATGCTTTGCCAGGCTATTTTTCAAGGAACAGACAAATTAATAACAACAACATAATAAGCGTTTTGAGATTGTTTATTATGAACCGTATTAATACAACTAATCAAAGGAAATCTAATAATAATCTTAAATTTAGAGATTGAGGCGCAAAATACTTCCTCTGATATCACAATACCACCATTGCTTGGATCCGACGCCTCACTACCCAAGCTTCCCCACAATGTAATAGCAGTATACCCATCGTACAGTATTATTATCTCTTATATAATTTTTACTATATAACAAAGCTATATAAACAATTGAAATATTCTTGAATATTTTTCTCACGCTGCCATTGCTTGCCATCGAGCGACATAAATACAATCATAATATTATATGAGGAGTGCAACCAAATGCATATTATATAGTTAGGCCATCAGAAAACAAGTCCAGGAAATAAAGATAAAAAAAGTTTAGAAAATAGTAAGAAAAAGCTGATTCTTGATTTGTATCAACATACAACAAATATTGTATGATGTTACAGTTGCGATTTCCATACTTAGTTATTTTAAATAACAGTTAAATACTTATGGTCTATGAGCTTAAAAGTTTAACATTTACGATGTACTTGTGCGGACCGTTCTCGGGCCTTCTAACGAAAATTACTGCATATTGAATATTACTATTCAGTCAAAATACCCAGTCATATAAAGTTAAAAGGTTCTTCGAATAATAGAGCAAATAAATAGATATACACCAGTATAGTCCGTACTCGAAGTGGTTAATACTAGCAGTGGATTTATTATAAATAAAATTAGCTCTACTTGAAGGTGTTTACAAAGACAAATAAAATTCTCTAACCGTAACTAAGCGAGAGAAGAACGCAGCGGCAGTCTTACATGACCGGGCTAAACTTAACGTTATCGATAACATACAGTGGCGAGTGTTTACACGAAGCCGAAGTTCTTGGTTTTGATGGCAAGCAGCAGCTTGTGCTTCAGCACGTGCCGCGAGGAGTACAGCGGGATGTAGAGGCGCGAGATGCACGTGTTGGCGGTGGGCAAGTGCGCGTCGTCCGCCGGCCGGATCGTCACCGACGGCATCGGCTGGAAGCCTTCCTCCGACGCCGGCAGCGCGGGCGAGCCCGTCCAGAAGTAAACCTGCCGCAGAACACCAAGCATTCATTTCTAATATCAACTTTGATTGCATGCAATTAAATATAAAACTGGTGTACCTATAAATGTTCGTTAGGTATTCATATTCGTACCATATTCACACTAGCGTTAGTATAAAATCGTGATATCCAACTCTTAAGAGGTTGAGGTAACAAGTGCTAAAATAATAGGTACATTATGCGAATGCACATTCGATTCAACCATTCATCCTACAACACCGACGTGATTTTAGGTAATTATGATTGTTTTAAGTAAATAATAGTTTAAAAAAACTAAAAAACACGCTTTTAAAGTACTTCTAACTAAAAAGTGAAAAATAATTCTTATTAGCTGAATTATTTTTTTTTTTTTTTTTTTTTTTATCGAATTATTGCATTGTCATCGATCTTTGACAGGTGTGCAAAATTTTAATGAAATCTGTCCGTTTAAAGTGGGTCAAAATCGAGTCCAAAGGAGTCGGTTACATACATACATACATACAGGTGAAGCTAATATAAGCGTGTTAAAAACGTATGACTTACCAAGTCCTGTCTCTCCAAATGTGTCATCTTATCGACAATGGCCCAGAGCCAGCGCTTGAACCTGGCCAGGCGCTCGGGGCGCTCCCCGCTCTCGTCATTGAAGCTGGTGTACGACACCAGCGCTGTCACGTTAATGTCTCCGACGCCGTTCAATAATAATCTGAGATCCTCTGCAGTCAAGCCTTCCAACGTCGATTCTGGTAGTACGTCGAGGACGCCCACTCGCATAGCCTGTTATACAACACATTTCCATTTCACTAAACTTGTATAATCGATTTGTTTACTAAAACAAGTTGTGTAATCCCGTATTTTTATTGTTGATTATTTTTGCAAGAATGTTGAGTCGTTGATAAGAGTTATTGTTGTTAAATGTTACCTCAAGCGCCTTCTCCTGCGAGAGCAGCATCCTGTGTTGTGCGTACTTGCGCACGTAGTCGTACACGTTGAGCGCCGTCACCTCGATGTCCCGTCCGCCCGGCACCAGCTCCACGCAACCGCCGCCTTCCTCCTCGCACATTTCCAAACTAACACAAACATTTATCTGTTTTATTCGCGTAAATTAATCTTAACACAATTCATGCCAAATCTTCAGATACAGCTCCAAGATGCCAAATCGTACATTATTAGATAAGACAACAATTTTAATATTTTAAAGCAAAAATTATAGCTTTGATATGCCTTTTTGTATTTTATTCCATATTCCTAAATATTACAAAATTAAGAATTCAGCAGGATTCAACCGTGCACCCTCTGGGTAAACGTCCCAGGTGCTTTGCCAATTCAACAACCATTTCAAAGAGACATTTAACATCTTCAATTTAAGAATGTTAGAATGCATGTTTCTTCTTTTTATATCATTAAGTAAACTGCAGTAAATTGTCAGTAGTCGCATTACATAAGTACTTACCTAAAGTTAAGATCTAGAGCAGCAAACAAGGAATGAGAGTCTCCCGTCTCAGCGTCGACGACGAGTTGCCGCAGGCTCTCGTACACGACGGGGTCGAAGAACGCGAGATCGTGGAACCGCACCGGTCGACCCAGCACGAATTTTAGTACATGCCTATTTAGGAACATTGGACACAGTTCGTTTTGGAGAAGACATAATCCGATTATTCTGAAAACAAAATGTAGATGAATATCTATTGAATCAACTGCCAATATGTAATTGAATAAAATCACTGCTGAAATTATTAACTTGTAAGCCAAAATGATACCATTTAAAAAATGATTCATTAAACTGAAATGTCTCATTCCCTAAACAAGATTCAACCCTCTTACATACCTTCCCACATTTCTAAAAGCGTTGATCCGCTCGGGCGTGGCGCGGCCCTGGCGGGGCGAGTAGTAGCCCCTCTTGCCGGGCGAGTAGAACAGCGGGGCCGCGTCGTCGGTGGGGGCGGGGGCGGCGCCCGACGTGCCGGCCCCCGCCGCCCCCCCTCCGCCGCTGCCGCTGCCCGAGCCCGCGCCTCCCGCGCCCCCCGCACCGCCTGCGCCGCGCTCCGATAGAGAGAATACGTCCAAATCTGGTAACACAATTACAATGTTAGATTGTATTATGGTACATAGTCAAAGGTTAAATTCGATAAAATCGAAATTTTATACTTTTTTTACCGTCGAGTAGGACAATGTGCTATTATAAATATCTTATGTTTTCAGTGGTATGTTTACTATTGAGGCTTGATAATAAAACATCTACAAATAAATCTGCGGTAAGTTTTCAAGGCAAACAGAATTGATATAACATTTTATTTTAAGATCATGTTACAAACATAAATGACGTGAGACACGATGTTTATTACTTTATACAGTTATAATGATTAGTCAGCATGTGCGTACGTACCTAGTATGGCCTCGGAGGGGTGCATGACGATGAGGTCCATGGCCTCGCGCACCTTCTGCCGCAGCGCGTCCTCGCTGGCCAGCAGCACCAGCAGCTGCGCCGGCGTCAGCTCCAGCAGCATGCCCGTGATCTTGCCCGCGAACGTCGGGTGCAGAGAGTGAACCTACAATATTCATTACTCGTTACACAAATCTTCTTAACGAAAATCTTCAAAAGTAAAAATTGTTGATATACACTTGCTAAATGCACTCACCCTAGGATAAAGTCGTTCACCGAGTTGTGCTTGGTGAAGAGTTAGATGCTCGTTGTGTCCGCCGGGCCGGTCTCCACTGTACCCAGCGCCTTCAGTACCAGGGGCAGCCTGAACAACGGAACTCTGTTTAGATAAACTGCTTGTGAAGTTTCGATTTGCCATTAAGAGGCATTTTACATTTTTGCAAGAATTTCTAAAATTTTGAACGCCTAAATTACAATCTTTAGTAACACCTAGAAATTATTTAAGACCTGTGAAAAATAAGTCAAGCCTTGTTGTTGACATTTAATGAAACAGATTTACTAAAACTAATTAGCTTAATTTTCAGGGCCTTATCTCCCACAACCATTTTACTGAAAAAAGTAGGCAGGCTCACTTTCAACGTCCTATATCTATTAATAATGCTTATACAATAAGCTTGATAAAATATGATTATCATAGAAAATATATTCTAGTCGAACATTAATGAATCAGATTTTTTAATTTCATCACCATCTTTTGCAAAAAAAATAAATAAATTGGCAAATTTTTAAGATAAACATTGTAATTGTATCGGGATTTGTGGCTAAAAAACAAGGTTTTTACTGATATAAATTGATTCCAAAATAAACTAAGTTCCTTGAAAAACCGAGTTCTACAGTTATTTTGCAAATATTAGTAAAAAAAATGGTGTAGTATAGTTAATTCACCTGGGTTAAATAACCTGGGTGCTTTAACAAAACTAATAGTTGCCTTAAGTCACCGGGTGAATTAACAATACGAAATAAGTCGACTTTATTCACCTAGGTGCATTAAGTAAACTTCGCAGTAGGCTGAAAACACGTGGGTCATTTACCTGGGTGCTTTAACAATACTATTAGTTGTCTTTATTCACCGGGTGTATTAAGTAAACGAAATAAGTTGACTTAATTCACCTGGGTGAATTAAAAAAACTTATTTAGAATTAATGTCATATATTACTTACTAATAGGCAACAGTAGCCGTAAACAACCGTAAAAAAATTTGTCAAGGGCCGCGAAAAAAAAAAGGCCCATATTATTTACTAATTGTCTTTTAGACACATCAAAATATTATTTAAAAAAAAAAAGGATTTTTATAATAATAACATTAATTTATTAAGGCTTGGAATAAAAAAGCAACATATTTCTTACCAACTGAACATGCAAATCACAAATTAAAACGTTGTTTCTGAGAAATATATAAATAGATTTTTGTTTGTTCTGAAACCCTTATACAGTAGTATACACACATTGTTTTTACTCCTTTATTTTCTGCTTGAAGTGTAAGATATTGCAACCTTATATACTATGGATTTATTTATAATAATTTAATTGCATTTTCTCTTTATAACTATATTTAGCTATAATGTTGTTTTAGTTGCTATAACTTACACATAGAATTATTGTCAAAAAAAACAAACAAATATTGTATGAATTATTTGAAAAGATGGTGCACATGAGTTTCTCACCAGCTCTTCTCATGATGCAATACCCATCGGAGCTGGTACTTGGATTGATTTTAATTCAATTCTCTAAGTTGAATTAAAGTCAATCTAAGCTCCGGTGTCAAATCATTTTATTACAATAAGTATTATAATTTAGTTAGCTAAGTTTTATTTTAATTTTATATTTTTTGTGTTTTGATGTTTGTTTTGACGTGTTCAAGCGCCCCTTGGGGCCCATGGAAATAAATGATTTGATTTGATTTGATTTGATTAGAAAGTCGATTTTTTTTTTCATACAAACTTAGTCAGAACTGAAAAAACAGTGCTTTTTTACGTTTTTGCCGTAAGATCTATTAGGATAGATGTGTAGATCAGATACTAAACAAAATATTCAAGTTTCTACTATAAAATCAAAAATGTGTACCCAAAAACTTAGGTGTAATTTTATTTGAAATTATTTCATTTTGAAATTTCAATTTTTAGAGCTAGATTATAGTATATATATAAATTAAATATATAGTGAAATTTAGATACTTTTTTGATCATCATTATGTTATCATTACTTTTGTCCTATTTGTTCTGTACTTATTCTGGAAGGTTGATATAAACCCATGTTCCTTTCTAAAATTTGTTTTTTTTTTGTCGAAACTAGCCAAGTCAAATGTTCGGCTTGGATTCATTTACACGTTCTACTTGGCACCCATATAGATACTACTAGATACTATAGAACTAAATTCTTTATGACAACAGTAGTAACAAAGTATTGTTTGTCCCCGCCTGCAACATCATAAAGAATTTAGTTTGACATATTTCATTTGTTGTTAATGAATTTAATGTAGATAATGCTATACTTGTTTTTATCTTTTCAGTTCTTTTTTTTAAGCAGTTGGGTTTTTTGTTTTTTTAATAATTATTTTTTATTTCACTCTTTTTAGTTCTTTTAACCGACATGTTTTTTTATATCTATTAATAATTATTTTTTATTTCACTCTTTTTAGTTCTTTTAACCGACATGATTTTTTATATCTATTAATTTGTAGAAATCAAATCTTTTTGAGATCAATGAGCCTTAATTGTGAGTTAAACTATCAAATGCAAAAACAATTATTCAAATTCGACCGGCAGTTTCCAAGATTAGCGTGAGCGAACATACAAACTAACTTCCACCCACTTCGGGCGCGCGAGCGTGCCGATATATAAATTGGTAAATTGTGTTTAATCAGTAATATAAATGTGATAAGAAGTATATATTTTTGAAATGGTCTTTTCATGGCCTTTTATTTGATACCCATATTACTATGATGAAAAGAAAATCCATACCTCCCCCCCTTTTTTTTTTTAATTTGCCGGCGCCATTTTGAAAATTTATATAGCCTATGTCACTATCACTGTTTTGACGAATTCAACGACATCTCATTTGTCAAAATCCGTCTAGCCGTTTGGGCTGTAGGGCGTGCCAAAGAAATAGACATACACACATACATACATACATACATACGCTCGAAAAACATAACCCTCCTTCTGACGCAGTCGGGTAAAAATGTGCGCCAATGTGCGTTCTACCCGTTTACATCATTTTGACCAAATCTTCGATCCAGTTAAGAAAAAAAATTGTTATAAATCGCCCAGTACTTTTTAACCGACTTTCAAAAAGGAGGAGTTTTTGTATTTGACGTGTATACTGTTTGCACGTATGTCCATTGATTTCTCTCTCAATATGATATTATGATACACACATAATAATAAAAAATAATTCGAGATGGTCCTATAACCATCGTGTTCGAATCTGATGGTGGAATTCCGGAGAAATCGAAGGCAGTCCTCAGTCCGCAGTCCTCTAACAGTATTTTTTGTACATAATACAATAAACATAACATAATAAACACTTAGCAATCATAAAAAAATATTTATTTTTGAAAAGTTTATTTAATTCACCCAGGTGTATAAAGTCGACATAATTCGTATACTTAATACACCCGGTGAATAAAGACAACTAATAGTATTGTTAAAGCACCCAGGTAAATGACCCACGTGTTTTCAGCCTACTGCGAAGTTTACTTAATGCACCCAGGTGAATAAAGTCAACTTATTTCGTATTGTTAATTCACCCGGTGACTTAAGGCAACTATTAGTTTTGTTAAAGCACCCAGGTGATTTAACCCAGGTGAATTAACTATACTACACCAAAAAAATGACAATAATATTGATGAGAACATGATCATATTTCACAATAAATTATGATGTGCGCGCGGACCCCGATCAGTACGGCGCAAGCGCCCGTCGTATTATAAACAGTATTTTTTTTAATAATTTTAACCGATTTCGCCATTTATTGATCTTTTATATTTTTTTCAGCTATGGGTCGCAAGGGTAGTGTATACCATTGTATAAAAAAAAAGAAACGCCATAATTATGCAGCCCTAAAATTGGCAACAGAGGCAAGGTAAATACAATTAATATTTTTATTTGATTTAGCTGAAGTATATCGCCTAAGCAATATATATATATGATGAGGCAGTACTTCGCTTCCAAACATTTATTTTCATTTTAGATCGAGAAATCGTCTAAACCGCCTAAATGATGGTGAATCTAGATCTGATGCAGTGCCGGGTACAAGTCGTACAAGTGATGATTCAAATGCGGCAACAGAGGTTGTATGTAACATTTCCACAATTCTAGATTTTTAACTTAATATATGTATATTTAGTCATTAATTATTTATTGCCTCCGTGGTCTAGTGGTAAGCGCAAGCGCCTCTCACCACAAGGTCTCGGGTTCGGTTTCCGGGTCGGGCAAAAGTGTTATTTAGGATTTTCCCACGAGAAATTCTCAGTAGCAGCGGAGCAGTTTCTGTCCATCGTATGGCGATAGACTCACTCCCTATCCAATGGGACCTAAACATAGCCGGTAAAATGTGGGTGTTATACACCTCTCTCTCTCTCTCTTCCTCTTCTGGGTAATACATTTACTTAATTGGTTGTGTAATTATTTATTGATTTTTAGGCGAATGAACATGTTGCAAAAAATCAAGAAGACCCAGACGTTTCAATGACACTTTCAGACTCAATGGTAAATATATTTTTTTCATACATATTAGATTGTTTATTGATGCGATTTCTATGGGATGTTTCATTGTTATCTTCGTTTTTTGGACGATCACATAGTGGATGGCAGAAGGATAATTGACTTTCAATTCTTTTGGAACCAGATAATGAATATAAGCCAGCATAGTACGAGATTCGATTGCAAATTAAACTGTCTCAAAATAGTCAATGAGAAAAAAACGGGTCTCGTATCTAAATTTGAAATAAAGTGTTTGATGTGTGGAACTAATTTTGTTCTAAATACTTCAGACATTAATGTATCTGAAACAAAACTGGATGCCAATGAAGGGGCTGTATCAGGTTCTATTATCACGGGAATTGGTCTATCAAATCTAAATGAAATCACCGCATCGATGGATTTGCCTACATTATCATTTAGATTATATAGTAAGAAACATGATGCTATCTCCGACATGTGGAAAACTACCGCCGAAATAACTATGCGAAATGCTGCTGAACAAGAAATCGCAGCAGCTAAATCACGAGGCGATGTTAACAATGCAGGCATAGCAATGATAGCGGTCGAAGCGGATGCCTGTTGGGGAAAACGCTCATATAAAAATAATTATTCTGCCCTTTCTGGTGTTGCAGCCATAATCGGAGAAAATAGTGGTAAAGTGTTACACATTGGGGTTCGAAATAAATATTATGTGATTTGTGCCCGAGCGAGCAAAAATGGTCAGCCAGCAAAAGCTCACAAATGCTCTAAAAATCATTTCGGGTCTTCAACCAGCATGGAGCAAACTATATTAGTCGAAGGTTTTAAAAATTCCATTAGAGACAGAAATTTAATTTACAACACACTCATTGCAGATGGTGATTCAAGTACTTATAAAAGTATATTGGAAAGTCGACCATACCCCGATGTACCTATCCAGAAAATTGAATGTACAAATCATTTGTTACGTAATTATACTGGAAAGAATCTTTTATTACAAAAAGATACAGCTGTTCCCCTCAATGAACGTAAATTTTTAAATATGGAAAGGCTTACAAGGCTACGTACTGCTGTTCGTGCTGCTATTCGAATTAGACAACAGGAAAATAGTTCAAATAGTATTAAAATTCAGAATCTTCAAAAAGACATTTTAAATAGCCCACAGCACATCTTTGGAGATCATTCAAAATGTGAAACGTATTACTGTACTATCATTATATAGCATCATCATGCCTGAATAACCCAGGAGGGTGTGGCATAACACCACTTTTCACCAGCTAATTTTAGGGTCCATGGCACAATTCCAACTCCGTTCTGCTATTGAGAATTTTTTGATGGAAAAATCCCAAATAACACTTTTGGCTGACCCGGAAATCGAACCCATGGTGAGAGGCGCTTATGCTAACCACTAGATCAACGAGGTAATCATAATATAATTATCTGAATCAGCAATTTTTGTTTATCACTGATTTCTTGTTCCTACTATATTTTCATTTTTTTTTATAATACATATATTTTACCCAGTACCTTTTGTATTTTATTATTAATCTAGTTAAAAATATTTTTGACTAAGACAAAAGTGTAATATAACAAGTCCTATTCAGTCACGGATCAAGATCTGTTTGTCTTTTCTATCCATCCTTACTCTATTTGTGTTGCGTACGTGTGACTAGCTACGCCCACTAACGCAGTTTTTACCTAAACTCGAACGTAATATTTTTGACTTTATTAAATGATGTTAAATGGACTTGTCTTGCATAATTATGATTGAATCGGTTGTAACTATGAACTTGTAGAAATGTTCCACGAACCTGTGGGGAATATGGCCTGGCGTCCACACTGAGTACTCTGCGCGGTTCCCGGGCGGCGGGCGGGCGCGGGGCTGGCCTGCCTGGCGTTCGCCGCGCCGCGTCCTTCGAACGAGCGCGACCGGCTCCACTACTGAATAAAGAAAAAAATCGTAACATTTAAGTTATTTACATAAACTATAACAATATCTTCATTTGAGTCACACCGTGACCCCAGATACCTAACAATATATACACTCGACTCTCGTTAATTCCAACCTGCGATAATTCGAACCTCTCTATAATTCAAAGTTATCACGAGTTCCCTACGAAATCTCTTTATATTTCGAAATAAATCAATTCATTTTTATGCACTTGGTAATTCGACGCGTTAATTCAAACTCATCGGCGTCCAACACTCGACAATTCAAAGTTGCAGAGAGAAAAAGGTCGAATGATTGGAATGTAAGTACATGTTGCGACAAGTTCAAACTTGTATGAAGATGAGGACGATACATCAGAACCTTTAACAGAGGTGTCAGTTAAGGAAGCACGTTCCTCATTCGATACCTAACAACGCTTCTGTCTACAAAACGAAAGTGATGAAAAAGCATTTCAGGCACTTTTTCTCTTAAAAAAAGTTATTGAGCAGTCTGAGCAGCAGTGTTTTGAAGCAAACCAGTATAACAAAGTTCTTTCGAAACATTAATTAATTTACATTATGAATAGGTTTATGTATGTATACGAATGTAGGTAGGTACATGTATGTATGTACACTCTAAACTTTTTCATTGTTATAGAATAGCAGTTAATAATAGTTATTTATGGTACAAGTGAGAAAAAGTTTATATTTCTGTTGTGAGTGCCAATTTTAAATCTTGAGCTTGCGAAGTAGTAATTGAATCACGAGCGTAGCGAGTGATTCTAATAAAGACTACTTCGCAAGCGAAAGATTTTAAGAGGTCACGAACTGGAAATTAAATTTTTATCACGCGTTACAATACAAAACTTTTCACCTCTTCCAGTAAGAAAATATTAAGATTTAAATAAACTCACATACTCGATTGCTTAACCTGAAATAATTCCATGAAATACGACAGTAATACCGATTCATAATGCGTTTTAGGGCCTTTTGAAAGTCGCCACGAATTAAATATGTCGTACGCTTTCAAATACTTTTCACGTGAATTTTCTGGTAAAAAAGCAAACTTCTGTGTTAGAAGCAAGTTGTCGCAACTCTTTTGGAGTTCCACAAAGTTCTTCATCACTGGATTCACTATTTTTTTGTTAAAAAGTTCCAGTAAACAATTAAACATAAACTGAAAAGAATTTATAGTTGCCCGCGATGACTGACACAGACACAGACTTTTTTTTTTTAAATCGTGCGTTCGGAAATTCATTCCGTAACATTTATTTATAGTCTAATATTAAGTACCCGATTTTAATTAATTTAATGGTTAATCACGAATATAAAACCATGAAAATACTAAATAAGCGTGTATTTATATAATTTAAAATAATTAAAACGTATCGTTTGTAGTTTTTAAATAAAATTGGTGTCAATATTTATTACTAACCTCCATGGTGGCTGTTTAGTATTGTTTTTTGCGCCTATTCATTGGAAGGATTTAGGGTTTCGAAATTTGAATCACTTTGCCTCACTAGTGAGTAAAAAGCGTTTTTACTCACTGAATTCTCGCAAGCAAACGATCTTTTTCGTGCTGGTGTGGTGAAAATAATTATTGATCAATACTTAGTAATTCGAAGTTTTATTTATTTTCTCTCACAAATTTCGAACCATTTGATATTTCAAACATTCGATAATTCGTAATATTTTAAGAGTCCCTCAAGTTTCGAATTAACGAGAGTCGACTGTATATGAATTAGGTAGATGCTAACCGTGGTCCACTATTACTGCTGGCGCCACTGGCATTGGTTCCTGCTGATCCTGACGTGCCATTAGTACTGCTGTTGTTCTGTCCGCTCCCAGTCGCCGGCTCCAATGGTGGTAGCTTCTCATTTGCTAGCAGAGCCTAAAAAAATAACAAAAGTTTTAGTAACAATACTTTAGTCATTCATGTAGAAATATTGTTGTTACTAAGCTCGCTAAAAGAACGCCGCTAGTTAGCTTTCACTACATCATGTTCAGTTGAGAGATTTAGAAATTGCTAACAAATAAGACGCAATATTGTAGTCGATGTGTTTTGGAGCTGTAATTACCGCTTACGTAGAGTAGGAAATCCTGAAATTCAAATAGGACACGTGTTGTCTCCTAAATCATGAAGGGTCAGGGCATTCATGGCATGAATATTTAGTAAAAGTTACCTCGGCAACACTGGTGTAGAAGGAGCGAGCGACACCGCTGCCCTCGCCCGGCTCGTCTCTGAACGTGACTTTCACTCTGTTGACGACGAGCGGTGGCTGCGTTCCATGGGCGCGTCGATTTTGTCCCGCGAAGGCGCTGTTCAATTCCGCGAATGTTTGCTGTAAGAGCTTTGCTCGGTCGCGTTCCATCTAAAAACAAATTATGTTAATTAGTTCTTATCTAAATAGTTTAGTTTATCTGTGTTAGTTTTAGAGCATTCATGTAGTATAATTTTTCTTACCTTATGTAACGACAAATCTCTTTGCTGTGAGTTTCTTAATTTCTCCATATCTCTCCTGAACTTAGCTTCCCTTAGAGGGAACCCTCCTAGTTCAGCAACTACTGAGCCTGGCTCTAAGCCCACGTCTTCAGTGAACACGCGCCCGAATAGATCCAAGGACAGCCTCCATCGACCGAGTAATAGATCGTGTGATACTGAGGCGCCTAATGATGGACACGCACGCCTGAAAAATAATGAAAAGTGTTTAATTTGCATAACCCGTTGCCAAGTCCTGATCGTCCAAGCATGGCTCGCAAGTCACCCTGTGAGTCAAGGCCCTGGCCGGAATGGACGTGGCCCAGGCTAAGCAGCAACAAATGTTGCCACGGCGAGTGAACCAAAAGTCTCTCGGTGGGTTTGAGCCCAGCTATAGAAGCCAAAACAAGTGGAGCCGCGTGTTCATATTGAAAGTGTTTTAAGTTCGCACCTCCTCACTCAACTCAGCTTAAACATCATGACTGATTTAGGAACACATCAAATTGCAGTACAAATATAATATTAATAATTTTTTATAATATTAAAATTTATTTATTTAGACAACATAGGTCCATAATTCTTAATACATCGAAAAAAGTTAATTTTGACATTAAATTACACGATTAAGATTCATTTACCAAACAATAAAAATAAAAATATAATTGAAATAAATAAATTAAATAATAACAATAATGAAATAAAATTTTGTAAAACACATGCTAATAAAATTTAATTTAATATATTTTCATAAAATGATTTTGTATAAAGGAGGAAGATACTTACGGTTGGGTAGGTGCGTTGAGAGTGGGCAGTAGCGGCGGCGGCGGCAAGCCTGTGGTCTCCACGGTCACGTGCGCTGAGATTTCCTGCGACTCCAGGGGATCCGCGGCGCTTAGCAGTTCGCCCTAATAAACAGTAACTTATTAAATAACATTGATCTCTTACTGCAGTAGTATAATAATACAATATTTTTTATTGGCTAAATTAATTGCTATTTTCATAATGATTAGGGTTTTTAATTGAAAATATTAACATGTGAAGCGATTTTTGGCGACATTTAACACACACAAAATTTAAGTTTGTTCTATTTAAACTGTCATCTAATAAGTGCACATTAGATTGTAAGTACAACATTGATTTATTAAGTATATTGGTGTACTGGTTACAGTAAACTGGTAAGTTTTTATGAATAAACTTATTCTATTCTATCCTACAATGCCATTCAATCGTCAGAGATAAAATAGATTATTATAAATTATAAATAGTTGAACGATAATTGACTGCGCTTTTTGCGAGATTCACGTCAGTTAAAAAAAGCTTTCTATTTTTCTATAGTTCCAAAATGATTATATTTACATCCAATTGAAGGATAGGGTATAATTTTGATAAAGAAAAAGTCCCCCAAATAAGTGGAGTGACTTACAGCACGTACAATAACAGTCTTGCCGGGACTTCGCGACGACGAGCCGCGGGCTTCGGGGATGCCGGTGTTTGATCCACTTGGACCTAAAATAAAAATGAGTAACAAATAACACAAAATTCTTCATAAAGATTTGGGAGGAACAGTGATGAATATTTCAAAGATGATCTCAACGACCGCTGCTAAGGCACATAATGTAATGTTCACTTTACAAAACATCACCAATTGACGTGTTTGATCAACTAGTGTCTCACCTGGCGACGGCGAGGCACCCATACTCTGTTGATGCGGTGCTTCAATAATGGAGCAGGCCGTGTCCACCAGCGTGTGGAACTCCGACGGCTGAGACATCGCGTCGTGCAGCGAACTGCTGCCCGCCGACATGCTCACGGAATGCGGGTGTCTGAAACATTCACACCATGCTACACAATGACATTCATACAACAGTAATGTATCAACTATTTTCTGTATAACGGACATTGTATTAGTTGTTACATTTTACCTAAATGATACAAGTCAATTTTCACCTTTACAGTACTTGCTACATAATCGATAAAATTCAACAGCAAAAGAACATACCTGTGATGTTTTTTCCTGGGGATTTGTCTTGCTTCATTGGAGTCAGAGTCCGATAAATATTCACCATCAGTGTCGATATCCATTTTTGTTGATGCATCCTTTGTACACGACAAGTCCTGAAAGATGTGTTGATAATAAATTAATCTCTCTCTAATAAACTATTATAAATAAAATGGAACTATAAAATGACACAAAAAAGGCAAATATGAATGCTTCGTCTTTGTTCTATTTGTTTTGTGTATTATGTCTAGGTAGCAGCAGGTAGAGGTTGGCGGTACCTGTGGTTCGTCCCTGGAGAGGGAGAGCGAGTGCGCGGGGGGCGCGGAGGCGGGGCGCGCGGGCGGCGACCAGCCCCGCTGCGGGCCGCGCGACGACAGGCCCAGGCGCCGCGGCACCACTGCACAATACACAAGACATTCTATCATAGCTGCTTGCTGTAGAGCTGACGGTTAAGTAGATACAGCTATCTCTCCGTTATAACATTTTACAAGATTATTAGTTTCCTCAAATCTCATAAGCCTCTCATAATAATATATCATTAGTATGACAAGTTCTTAAAATAAGGCCATCTAGAAATGCTAAAGCAAGAATATGAGAATGAGCTATTTTGATTAAAACCGATCCTATTATGATCATGAAAGAATTCCAGAAGCATAGAATGTGAAAAGGTACGTATAAAATGTAATATTTACATGTAAGGTTACCTTCTAGCGGGTTGTTCACGCCGGGCGGCGCGTCGCCGGACGCGGGCACGGTGACGAGCTGTCGCGGCATACCGAACAACTCTTCGCGACGAGCGTTCGGCTGCAGCAGCTGCGGCTGATCCGCCAGCGGCAATGCGTCTTGCATTGTCACTAAACCACAGTAAAATCGTTACATATGTGCTAAGGAGAAAATACAAATATCAAATATAAAAAGAAAAATAAGAAGTAAACACTAACTATTGAATGGATCAGGTGGCGGGCACCCTAGACACAGCGTGGAGTCGGAGCGCTGGAAGAAAGCGTGCGCCCGTCCACGCGCGTTATCGCCCTCGCCGTCAGACTCTGCTGCTGCCCCGCCGCCTACCACCATCTCCTCGTCTCCTTCCTCGTTCTCGTTCTCGTCCTGAGAATTCATTTAATTCATGATGCATTTTAATGTGATTGTAAAGCTAAATCCTATTAGTATCGTAGCACAGGGCATTTCATTCTCTACGCTATAATTTTGAACAATATCAGGATTTTGTAAAAGTAACTGCTGGCACAAGAAAAATGTTTGTACGAAATTGTGTTATAGGTCTATCTATAGAGTACCCGCTCTACAAATACTTCATCACTTACCGGCGTCCACAGATGCTGGTGCAGGCGCGGCTGCGGCTGCGCGGCGCGCATGTAGTACACGAGCGCGTCCAGCACGTACGCCACGTGCTTCAGCGCCGCCACGTCCAGCACCGGCAGCTGCTCCGCGTGCTCGGCGCTGTGCGCACGCATCAGCGACAGGCAGTACGCCAGGAACTCGCGCCGCGCGCTGCCCGCCTCCACGCCTGCTATGCGCGGCACAAATCCGTGTTAAATGCTGTTCATCATTACAATACAAGGCAATCGAAAGGTTGACGCCCAGAAAGTGTTAGAATAAAACTTAAACTACTTTCAATATTTTAAGTACAAACGATATTTGATTTTTGCGTATTCTGTGCAAAGCATACATGAGTAGTTACAGCAAACATTTGCGGTACAACTACCTTGTTCGCGGTCCCTAGCCCTGGGACCTTCGGAGAATCCAATGATCCTGGTGGCGGGCGACGTCAATGAAGTTGTGCGGCGAGTGGTGGTGGAGCGGCTGCTTTCGCCGGTCGATGCACTTGCATTGTTTGAAGTTAGGGAAGCGCCGAATCTGCATAAATCATTTGAAAGTAAGTAAATTTTGGAGTTTTTGATTAATGTACTACTAGTCATTTTTAATTAATATCGAAATATGTAGGATACCTTAGTTGCGCTTCAGTGGCGTCCATGACGGTAACGAGCCAGTCCCAGGTTTGCTTGAGCTGCCGCTCGAGGTAGCACTGCAGCCGCAGCGCCTCGCGGTACGCCAGCGGCACCATGCGCGGCAGCGGCAGCGTCACGCGCTCGTACTCCCACAGCAGATCCGCGATTTGACGGATTACTATGCCTGATAAGTTACATTACAGTTAGTAACATTAACATTATCCATAAGAAGTACATTCATTACAGATTTAACATAACATAACATCACGCCTATATTACCCCGAAGAGTGTGTCAGAGGTGTACAACACCTACAATTTACTTGATACGTTTAGGTCCCATTGGATAGGGGATGAGCATATCGCCATCTACTGGGCACAACTGTGCTGCTATTGTGAATTTCTTGACGGAAAGTTCACAAATAACACTTCGTCCGACCCGGGCATCAAATCCGAGACCTCGCGGTGAGAGGCGCATATGCTAACCACTAGACCATCGAGGTAGTTACATACATTTTAGATTCAGATTTACATTTTATTTATTAAAATACACAAGAAAGTAAAACAAAACCAGGCATATTGCAACATTTTTCTTGACATCTAGGGGTAATACGTAGGTATATGTAACGTACCGAAGGCGCGCGCGAGGCACGAGGCCGTGGTGGAGGTGGAGTGCGGGTCGTGCGCGGCGGCGGAGCGGCGCAGCGACGCGGGGTCGATGAACACCAGCGACGAGCTGCCCGTGAGCCGCACGCCGCCCCCGCCCGCCGCGCCCGCGCCCGCGCCGCGCGGGTTCTCGCGGGACCTACTCCAGGACCGACCAATCAATACGTTTAGTATACAACACGTCCCAATTGTATTTTATCCTCAATCGATTCGAAGAAACATTAAGTAATTAGCTTAACGTAGGGATGTTAATAAATATCATTTGATATAAATTAATGACTACAATTTTGCTGTTTCGAAAGGCTCTACAAGTAATTATTAAATAAGTTTTCACCACACCAGCACGAAAAAGATCATTTGCTTGCCAGAATTCAGTGAGTAAAAATCGTTTTTACTCACTAGTGAGGCAAAGTGATTCAAATTTCGAAACACAAATCCTTCGAATGAATAGGCGCTGAAAAAAAAAAACAAAGCAGCCACCATGTAGGTTAGTAATAAACATTGACATCAATTTTTATTAAATAACTACAAACGATACGTTTAATTATTTTAAATTATATAAATACGCGCTTTATTTAGTATTTTAATGGTTTTATATTCGTGATTGACCATTAAATAAATTAAAATCAGGTACTTAATGTTACACTCTATAAGTAAATGTTACGCAACGAATTTCCGATCACATTCTTTAAAAAAAGTCTGTGTCTGTGTCAGTCATCGCGGGCAACTTAACTTAAATTCTTTTCAGTTTATGTTTAATTGTTTACTGGAACTTTTTAACAAAAAATGTGAATCCAGTGATGAAGAACTTTGTGGAACTCCAAAAGAGTTGAGACAACTTACTTCAAACACAGAAGTTTGCTTTTTACCAGAAAAATAACGTGAAAAGTATTTGAAAGTTACGACATATTTACTAAGTGGCGACATACAAAAGGCCCTAAAATGCATTCTGAATCGGTATTACTGTCGTATTTCATGAAATTATCCCAGGTTAAGCAATTGAGTAAGAGTTTATTTAAATCTTAATATTTTCTCACGGGAAGAGGTGAAAAGTTGTGTATGTAACGCGTAAGAAAAATTTAATTCCCAGCTCGTGACTCTTTAAATCTTCCGCTTGCGAAGTAGTCAAAATTCGCAAGCTCAAGATTTAAAATTGGCACTCACAACAGAAATATAAACTTTTTCTCACTTGTACCATAAATAACTATTTTCTTCAGTTCAGATAATGGCACAATTGTAAGTTTATTTGATTATGCTCGCCATGTTGTCCGACCATATCCCCTGCTGGATAACTTGTATTATAATCATTCCCCCATTCCCTCTTTGGAGTACAACAGTACTAACCGTATCGCCCACTGCATGGAATGCGGCGCGAGGTTGGGCCTGGCGGGAGGAGCCGCTCTCCGCTCCAACGTCTCGCTGTCGTGCTGCGGCGGTTCGGGCTCGCCGTCTTGTTCGTCCGTCTCTCCAGCCTCGGAGTCCTCGTCTTCTGGCTGCGTGGAGTCTCCACTTTCATCCTCAGGGTATAACAGCAATGAGGCTATGCCTGTTGTGGTGCAAGAAGTTTGATTAGTTATATAGGATATCGCGTAACATAGTATAAAGTAGTAAATACTGAATGAATATTGCAAAGTTTTAATATTGTTCTTTCTTCTTTAATTTAATTATTTTATATCTACAAACCAAACAAAATGAACTAGAGAAACTTTCTCTTTAAGCCAGAAGGAAGTGATAATTCAAAACTTGTTAGAATCCCATACCCGCATCGGATCCCTGCGTAGCGCCGGTCTGTACGCTGCGCTGCGCTGACTCGGCATTGTCCTGATCGTCGGAGTCACTCTCCGTCTCCACTTCAGCGAGCAGATCGAGCTCACTCTCGCTTTCGCCGCCTTCCGCACGCTCAGTGCCGTTCTCAACTACTACGTGTTGTTCTTGACCCCTGCATTAAAATTAAATTTTTAAACATTTATCATAAATAAAAATGTAAGTAAACGTGAGTATCCTATCGTCGTCCTCGTTACAAGGCGCGTACGACGCAGGCTTTAGAAAGTAGTACAATCTTCATAAGAATGACCTGTCGGGCATGTTGTCGTCGTGATGCTGCGCGTCCATGGCGGGCGGCGGCGCGGGGGCAGGCTCGTCTGTCTCGGAGGCGTCGTCGTCCCCCCCCAGCGCCTCGCCCGCCCCATCATCCGCGTACTCCGTGGCCACGGGCGTGGACGAGCGGTCCGGCACCAGCGTGCTGCTGCCCATGGACGTGCCTCCCGCCGCCGCGCTGCGCCCTACTCCTGCGCTCGACTCTCTGCAACAACGAACGTATCACGATTTTATTTCTAGTTAGTACTGACTATTGCCATCTAACGCACACGTAATTATATTATGATGTATTTTATAGGTTTTCCTATAAATAATGTGAAAATACGCACCTGCGCGTATGAGCTAGTCGTGAATGTCCGGTAGAGAGAGGTTCCACTCCAAACAGATCCTCGCTGCCGTTGACGAGGTCCACATAGGTGGTGGCCAGCGGGAAGGGGGCGGTGGGGCGCACCACGCCCAGGCGTACAGGCGCCAGCAGTGCGTCGGCGGCCTCCACTAACTCCTCTACGGCCAGAGCCACTAAAGCTGCAAATACGCGCCGGCAGCGGATCAGTGATGATGTTATTGATAAAGGCCTGAAATAAATAAAGTAATTTAGTATAATATCAAGTTTCGCATTTTAACTATGTATTCCGTTTTATAAATAACTGCTAACTTCATCGTCTTTCGTTTTTGCATCCTTACCCTTTCTTCTTAGCAGCGCCGGGGGCCATTTCCACGCTGAATATGACGAATATCCTGGCGACGGATCGCACGAAGCGCCTCGCTACCTCCCGTGCGCGCTCGGCGCGGCCCGGGATCGTGTCGTTCTGTTGTTCGCGGATCAACGTGTGCAGGAGCGTGTCCAGCATCTGTAGGATAATGTATTTTAGTTAAAAACTCTTTCATTTGCATAATTATACAGATGTAAAGCATAACAATAGCTAGAGCAACTATTGTTTATAACAGCAAACAGAAAAGACTTTGAAGACACGGATACTTGGCAATTTGAATTCAATAACACTTTTTTTTAAAAGGGCATCCCCACGTTAGTGCAATGGCTGGCGTCTCGCCTGTTCCCTGTCCTTTAGATATACTTTACCCACGACGCTTCTGTATCCTATCCGCGAGGCGTCCGTGTCTAAAGTATTTTCTGTTTGGCTCGCGCCTCAGTTGGTTAAATAAGTGTGCACTCACTTCATTAGTGCACTTGACGATAAGCGCGTGCGTGAACTTGTCGAGTAGCGTGGTGCCGGACTGATGCGGCGCCGGACTGCCGGGCCGGGGCTCCGTCTCGCCCGCGCCGGCGCTCGAGCCACACATCACTGCTGCTTCTACGGCCGGCCAGTCACCTAAATAACAATTCAAATTAATTACTATCGTTGTTACAATAAGATGACAACTATCCTCCATGCCGACGCTCCACGTGGAGGGAAAGTCTCTTAAATATTTAGATTTTTAAAGACAATTTAAACTGCATAGACTTTTGATATTATGCTTACTCAACCGGCAATCAAACCAGCTTAAAGCCGAATAAATAGCATTCTGTATTTTTATGGCGGTGATCGGTAGAGTCAATAATTAAAATCTCTAACAAACATGATAAGTTAAAAACAAGTAAGTTAATACAAATATCATAAAGTTATTATAAATTAAATATTCATAAAATTCAAAATGCAAATGATCCTAGAAAGCTGATTTTTGAATATATTATAGAGGAGGCTTAAAAAACAGTTTACTCTGAAATTTTGGACTTCGATTTCCTATAAGCTGTCGCCGCCATCTTGGAAAAAAGTAGTTACAATTGTGGTATTTTCAATATATCTCAATAAAGATGTGTATGGACATTATGTAGCCTTATTTAGCCTTCATATATAAGCTTGACATTTTTATTATATATCATTACTACGTTATTTGTTTATCAGAAATGCTGCAAAAATGTACTTCATATCCTAATGAATGCAGAGCCGGAGTAATCGTATTGTCAGTATAGCAAACTTACCTAATAAATGCAGGAGGGCCCTCCTAGCAAACTTGGGTGGTTCAAGATCGTGATCAGGCGCGTCCGCCTCGGCGTCGGAGCCTGGCTGCTTGCGAGGCCCGCGGCCCCTCCCGCCTCCCGCTCGGAACTGCCGCTGCTCCACGGCTTGACGACCCACGGTCTGCACTAGGAATAGCAGGATGGACTCGCCCCTGTGAATGTGAATAATAATATGATACGTGTTTTCTGGTTGATTTGAAGAATCGAGATTAATGTTGCGCACAAACATAAATCCGCAGGTGTCTATCACGATTATGTGCAAGCATTTGCTAGTACGTCCAGAATGAGGATATTCTCTTCCTTATTGTCTTAGATGTGAGATGATTGAACATACCTTGAATTGAAATGCGTGGCCAGCGTGGTATCCCGAGCGAGGCGAGCGAGTAGATCGCAGCGCGCCGTCCAGTTGCCTCCTACGAGCGCCTTGCACCGGCATTTCTCCCAGCAGTCGCAGTACGCCGTCGGGGACGTACGCTTCAGCTTGCAGTCGTGGCCTTTGTGGCATACCTAAAAAACAATTCATACATTTATTATTATATGTTTATATTTAGCTTCATTTCGTAGTTGAGCTGCCGCCAGCAAACATTTAAGACAGTAGCATAATTATAAATAGAAATATACTTTTCACCACACCAGCACGAAAAAGATCGTTTGCTTGCCAGAATTCAGTGAGTAAAAACCGTACTCACTAGTGAGGCAAAGTGATTCAAATTTCGAAACACAAAATCCTTCCAATGAATAGGCGCTGGAAAAAAAACAAACAGCCACCATGTAGGTTAGTAATAAACATTGACAAAAATTTTATTAATTACATACGATACGTTTTAATTATTTTAAATTATATAAATACGCGCTTATTTAGTATTTTAATGGTTTTATATTCGTGATTGACCATTAAATTAATCAAAATTAGGTACTTAATATAAGACTAAATAAATGTTACGGAACGAATTTCTGAACGCACGATTTAAAAAAAAAAACTGTGTGTCAGTCATCGCGGGCAACTATAAATTCTTTTTAGTTTATGTTTAATTGTTTACTGGAACTTTTTAACAAAAAAATAGTGAATCCAGTAATAAAGAACTTTGTGGAACTCCAAAAGTGTTGCGACAACTTGCTTCTAACACAGAAGTTTGCTTTTTTACCAGAAAAATCACGTGAAAAGTACACGTAAGTAGTTTCATTCTGAATTGGTATTACTGTCGTATTTCATGGAATTATTCCAGGTTAAGCAATCGAGTACAAGTTAATTTAAATCTTAATATTTTCTCACTGGAAGAGGTGAAAAGTTTTGTATGCAACGCGTAAGAAAAATTTAATTTCCAGTTCGTGACCTGTTAAAATCTTTCGCTTGCAAAGTAGTCTTTATTAGAATCACTCGCTACGCTCGTGATTCAATCTAAGACTGCTTCGCAGGCTCAAGATTTAAAATTGGCACTCACAACAGAAATATAAACTTTTTCTCACTTGTACCATAAATAACTATTATCATATGGTTATAGGGAAAGTCGAAACTAACCTTAGCACACTCAGTGCAGCAGCACAGTGAACCAGTGAGGCCACAGGTTTTGCATTCGAATATGTCCTGGAATAAAGAAACATCACTATAAATTATGTAAAAACATAAAATCAATGCATAGAAAAAATCACATTCTGATAATTTCAATGGGTACTTGGAAAACATTTATTTTAAAAATGACTATTGTTAACTATATTTAGATACCGGATCAATATGAATAGGTTTAAATTCCAACACAGAAGTTGGCTATATAAGAGTATATTTAAAAGAGGCGTTACCTGCGGAATTTCGTAACCCTGTATCATCACTACATATCCTATTCCCGCTGTCTATCTCTCCGTATGCTTAGATATTTAAAACTTCGCAACGAATTTTGATGCAGTTTGTTTTTAATAGATATAATGATTAATAACTATGGTCTCTACGTAACATGCATAAGTACCCGGCACGAAGCTAACGCGGGTCATCATCGATGAAGAACATCAAGCGAGCAGCATACCTGGTTGATGTGCTCCTGCCCCGTCCACGTGAAGCTGCAGGTGTCGTTGCAGCACAGCACCAGCAGCGGCGAGTGGTCGGGCTGCGCGTTGGGCGGGAAGATGGCGGCCGCGCGCTGCGCCTCGTCCGCGTCGCCCGCCGCGCGCGTGGCGTCCAGCAGCACCAGCGCGGCGCGGTAGGCGCGCTCCGCCACGGCCGCCATCAGCGGGGTCTGGCCCATGCCGTCCCTAGCGGACCGATTATACTTATTATATGCAAATAAGTGTTGTTATATTTCATATTTCAAATAAATATATCTACAGGTACGTTAAACAAAGCGTAGTGTGCACTAACAAACAGAGAGTGAATGTAGTAGAATGTCTTACTTGGCCGTGAGCAGCTGCATGAGGTAGGGCTGCAGCGCGCTGCAGTCGGCGAGCGCCCGCAGCGCCGCCAGCGCGTTGCCGCGGCGCTCGGCGGGGTCCGCACTCACCGCGCCGCCTCCGCTGCTCGACAGTTTACTGAACACATGAAGCGTGAGGCTTTCTCGGTGAAAACGCAGCCCCATACCGATGGGGCTGACGGGGACGATTATTCGAGCGACGTATTTGACGGATCCAATAGCTATTTGCTTTTCACATTAAAATATTAAAAATACGCGAACGTTTAGGAGAGTGATTATGATGTTCATATTTTATTGAGCCTACTCAGAAAATAATTACAAAAAAAACTCGTTTGTTTTACTTTTCAGGATGTTGTAACTGTTTACTTGAGCATGAAAAGGTTAATTAAATGATTGTATGTTTTATGATTTGATTTAAACCCGTTAGATAAGTAGTCAGGATATTATCTTTAATGGCTTACACACCACCAGAGGGAGCGTATTTTCCATCCAATAACTAAGTGGCTTCAGAGTGCTGTCAAGTGGAAAGGAGCGCTTACTTATTTAAATATATCTATCAAAACTAAATAAGGCAGTTACGTGCCACATCTGAGTGACTATGCTGACAAAGACTGAATAAAAACTCCCTACAAGATTTGTAGGTACTAACGCACACGTCCTTCAAAAAAATTGGTCAGAAATAATATGAAGAACCGGTTGTGGGCGAATTGGAATGCAATATCGCCAGTAATTATTGGTTCATACTTTATAGGCACGGGATAGCAATTTCCTTTCAAGTTTTGATGTTATATGAAAGCTCATTAATATTTTAACTAGTCAATAAACATATGATTGAACCAAAAAAGTAGTTTTACCATAGTTTAAAATATTTTGTACAGCAATCTAAAAGATACTTATAACTTTCGATTATGCCGAAAGATTTAGCTGCTGTTTAGCTGAAACCGAAACAAGTTACTTAAAACAGAGAAGCACTTGAGTCAATATTAAAACAATAAATACACATAGATTAATAAGTAGTATTTTCCGTACCCATTGTTGGTGAGTCCCATCAGGCTGTCCTCATCGCCCGACGCTTCGAAGGTCTCCGGCGGCCACGAGATGGCAGGCACGGGGTCCTCAGCGCCGGCGCCGCTGCCGCTCGTACCACCCGCTAAATTGGGCATCGAAGCGTTTTCCACTGATCATAAATATGTCCATTAGAATTATAGGTGTGGATGCTAATACAGATAAGCCGAATTTTCTGTCTACATAAATGCGAATATACATTAGGAGCCGTACTTAACCAGGTTAAATGCATTGTTAATTATTTAATATAAGCATACTAATAAAATGATGCAAAATACACCTTATTTGAATAAGCCGTTAATTACCGTTACAAATGCGATTTTTTAAATTGTAATATAAGCAAAAGTAGTTTGTTTCTAGAAACTACAGAAACAGGTTAAAAGTGCTGATAGAGATTCAAATTGATAGTATAATAATAACACATAACAGGTTATATGTGCAAACAATTAAGTCGTGTGTAAAGACGCCTTACCTATGTCAGGTTCTTTGTTAGATGTCGGCGCGCACATGTGCACGCAAGCATGAAGTATGTTCCTGTTGCCATCGCAACGCTCTTGCAGGATGGACAGGATTTGTTGTTCTGTCGACAAGGATACAAATTAATTCATGAAGAAAAACATATTTCGGATGAACATGGAATCTCATTTCAGTAAAGTGATAGTCTCGACTCTCGGCCGCGATCCGGTTATGCGCAGCCATTGCAGGGATACGCATTTTGTGTTTTAGTGATATCTGTAATGGATATCTGTCTGTCTTGATGGACTAAGGCAGAGATGGCGAACCATCGGCACAGATGGCACGCAGCATTACAAATTAGGTACGCAAAATCAAGAAATTCGTCAGAACGGGCGCGCCACGGTCACATTACTCTTTGTTTTACAAAAAATATGGCACGTACATTAATAAAGGTTTACAATCCCTGGATTAAGGGGTAACGTATAAAAGAAATAAATTGTAAAGTTACTGTTAGTGTCAGATTCGAGCTGGTGCAGCAGCTGGCGCACGGCGTCGAGGTCGCAGCGCAGCACGCGCGGCATCATGAGCTGCGGCTCGGGCACGAGGATGATGAGCGCCACCTGCGACTTCAGCGCCGAGTGCGCGTGCGCGGCGTCGGCGCGCGCGTGCGGGTGCAGCGGCAGCGCGTGCGCCGCCAGCGCGCGCGCCGGCGCCAGGCACAGCGGCGGCGGCGCGCGCACCTGCCCCACGCAGTCGCGCGCCACCGGGTACAGCGCGCCGTTGCCGTCCAGCATGATCACCACGGGCTCGCTGCCCTGCAATGCGATACTCTATTTTAATACTTTTAGTTAACGGGCAAATTGATTTTGGCGACTGATTTTAATTTCGCCTTAAGTTCATCCAAATCAAATGTTCATTATTAATTCGAAACTTACCTCAGCAGCGGTAGCCAGTTGAATAGCGGCGCCGTTGGAGTACCCCAGGAGAGCACTGTTGTCAGTGGGGAACGCGCTGTCGGTGAGCGCTCGCGTGGTGCCCACGGCGTACACGGCGTACGCCAGCGCGCCGCCCGGCCGCCGCACCACGGCGTGCACGCCGCGGCTGTCCACCTGAAACGTGGTTCAAATATAGAACACGCTGCGGCGAAAGCAGGATTTCAAACAGATACATCCAACTAGAGATATATCTTATAGATCGTTCGGTTTCTTTCGTGATATATGTAAATCGTTCTCTCTACTACAGTTCAGTGGTCAATATATGTTTAATTAACCTGCAAAAATTGCACTTTTATCCTTCCCATATAATACTTACAGCGATAGTTATAACTTGCACATCAGACGGTAGCGCAATCTTCCTGGGCGAGCGTTGCAGGCAATCGGGGCCGCGGGGTCCGGCGGCGCCGCCGACGCCCCACTTGACAGCCACAAGATCATCTTTACGTACGAGCCTGCAGTCTTGCAACAGAGTCGACAAATCATCTGGTGTCAAGGGCACCACCTCCTTGCCGTCTTTGCCGATGGTCGGGAATCTTACAGCAGCGTAAGCGCCGTCTACTTTAAGCACTCGGCCCAAAGGAACACTCTTTACGTCCTCGAGGAATACGACCTCCTTCAACGGCCATTCCTCTTCGTCACGTTTGGATCCGTCATTGGAGGATCCTTCTTCGCCACGTACAGTTACGCGTTTTGCGCGTTCTGAAACAAAAAGTGTCAATTAACCACTTGTATGTGTTTGTATCGCAAGTCTTTGTTACTATTATTTTTTACGCAAATTTGGGCTCACATGAACAAGTCCCTAAACAAAGATAAACAAGCATTAGTATAACAATATCTGACTTAGAATCAAGCAGAGAACACTTTTACACTACTACATGTAATATCAAGACATTATAATAGAAATTACCATTCAATGTTTATACTCACTATGAGAAGTGCTGGTATCACTGCAGGTGGACGAGGCGGGGCTCGGCGGCGGCGGCATGTCGAGTCTGTCCGCCATGTCCTTGTTACTGTCCTTGGCTCCGTCCTTGCTGTTGCTGCTCGAGGACGAAGCTTTCACTGAAGATACTGTCAGCGGAGATTGATTCTGTAAACATAAAAATAAACCCATAATGCCTGAGCCTCGTAGTTTCTCATATCTGTGTACGAGTAAACAAAAATTTCCAACTTATGTCTTGTTTTTTATGCAACTAAACCACATAACACAATAATAATTTATCTACAACTTAAGCCTTAATTAAAAAATAAGTATAATGTTTTTCAAATCCAAGATGACGTCACGGACGTCGGTGTCAGCTGATTTGGTCCGTGTGTTTACAAGTTTTAAAATTAATTGTTAAGTCCTTGTTGCATATTTCGATCGTTACGTCTACCCATAGTGATACAATAAAGACGCAGAAGTGTTATCTCGTGACAGTGTATTATCGAAACCATTCTAATTAGAACTTTAAAATCCTGGTGTGAATAGTGCTAACAAACTACCCGTGTCTGTAATAAATAATCGCTAACATTGATAAAGTGCGAATTTGGAACATTTTGGTGGTGTTAATCTGTAGTGCAGTATCTAGCAACCTGTCTCGGTTTAGCGCCCTCTATGTCTCATTGCCTACACTAACGTGCCCTCCGATAGCCGATAGTTTGATTTCGAGTGACATCGCCGCCGCAGTAAGAAAGCTCGATCTCTGACTGCTCACCCCGACAGATGGCGTTATGTGTTTTTTTGTTGTTGTTACCAGTTTCCCGTTAAGCCATATAAAACCGGATTCCGCTTGAGACTGTTATTACATAACAACTGAACGCTCTCGCCTCCAATCAGCTGTGTGGTCGTTTGATAGCGTTAGTTGCTTGTAAACGCGGAGGGATGGCCAAATGCAATAATTGTGGAAAGTTTATGTCTTCACCTGACTGCGCTCGCTGTTCGAAGTGCACAGGAGCTTACCATCGAGCCTGTGTGGGTATTCGATCCCCTGCAAACGTACCCGTTGGCTGGGCCTGCCCCGGATGTAATGTTAAAACTCCCTATAAGACCTCCCAGCCGGCTGTTGATAAAACCGGTACACAGGCGCAGCATGATCCCGTTCCGGCTAATCTAACAGCTGATTTGGTACAGGAGATACGCAGTTTCAGGTTAGAATTGAGCACTTTAAGAACCGAATTTCGTGAGCTGCTGCGTCAAGAGTTGGCGGAGTTTAAGTCGTCTGTCGGCGCCAGTAATGAGCGTGTCGACCAGCTTACGTTGAGGGTTGCTAGCCTCGAAAAAAAATCTGAGGAGAAATCGATCCCATCTACCGGTAATCTCGAGGCAACCATTGAGGATTTAAAGCAACAACTCAACGAGAGGGATCAGGAAATGTTGCTCAACGATGTGATTATCACTGGCGTCCCGGAGTCTAAAGAAGAGAGCCCTTGCCATATTTTTGGTGCTCTGGCTTTAAAGCTGGGTGTGAATATTGAGGAGCGCGATCTTGTTAATGTGGAGAGGGTGGGTAGTGTTCTGCGAAATCGGATAGAGAGTCCCGACGGCTCAATTCAATCGCAGCCGAGAAGTATCGCGGTGCGATTTGCGCGACGTTCTGTTAGAGACCAACTTATCCGAGCCGCGCGAGTGCGTCGCAATATAACTACCACTGATTTTGAGTTGTCAGGGCCGGCTCGTAAGGTCTATGTAAACGAGCGCCTAACTCGTGTTAACGGCAGGCTGTTTTATAGTACTCGCGAAGCCGCGAAGCGCCTGCAATACAAATATGTTTGGACGAAAGATGGGCGCATCTTAGTTAAAAAAGACGATGGAGTCTCGACACAGCGTGTTCGCTCGGATGTCGATATTCAACGAATTTTTGGCAACAGTGCCGTTTGATAAATAATATCTATATTAAAAATAATGAATGTTTAAAAGTATTAATATGTCTTACTTGTGTTTTTCTGAGTTGTCAATCTATGTCTTATATTTATTGCTCATTGTTTGTCCTTAATCACTTTTATTTTATGTTCTTGACGGAGCGTGCTGCCTTATTGTTGTTGATTTTCAGACGGTTATTTTTTACAAAAGTATTTCTGTTGCGTACTTTCAGTAATCAAAAAACCTTTATCCTTTTTTGGTTAAATATACATTCCTTAATTTATGTCGATAATGCTCTTGTACCTGATTTAATCCGCCTAATAAATTTAATTCTATATGCAATTTTAAAATTTTATACTCGTTGGTTATTATTCAATGATATTATATTTTTATTATTATTTATATGTTTGTGCAATATTATTTTTTACCCTTATCTGTTATATTATTATTATTATATGCTAATTTTATCACTCTGTTTTGTTTACTTTAACAATGATTAATAAATACTTTAAAGTTGGTTTTTTGAACGCAGGATCTTTGAGTACAAATCATGACGAATTTATTGCGGCTATGGAACACCATGATGTTAGTATTATGGGTATAAATGAAACTTGGCTTCGTCCTGGGCAAGACGGTCGCGCTCCTGTGGTCCCGGGCTACCGTTTGCGACATATACCGCGCTCCTCAAATGTGCATGGAGGCCGTGGTGGTGGTGTTGGGTTTTATGTTCAATGGGGAACTAATGTGCGTTCACATGCTCATCCCATCGATCCTCATCATATAGCTGTTGAGCAAATTTGGTTGACGCTTAATGTTAATGGGTACAAGGTTCCAATCGGTACGGCTTACAGACCGCCTTGGCAGGATATAGATTTATTCCTGGACGCCCTCACTTACTCCATCAGCTCTTTATCTTTTTGTAAGCATATAATACTTATGGGTGATTTTAACGTTAATTTTCTTAACCCATCAGATTTAAAGACCACTAAATTATTAACATTTTTGAGAAGCGTTGGTCTAAAACAACATGTCGAGTCGGCCACTCATTTTACTGACCATAGCCAGTCTCTTATTGATATTTTATGTACAGATGCTAGATTGAACCAAATTGAGGTGGACCCTATTAGTGGTCTCGGGGCGCACGCATTTATATCTGCTACCTTTTTATTCAAAAAGGAAAAAATACTACCCAAGAAAATAACTTTTCGGAATCTCAAGAACATTTCTTTAGAAATACTTAATAATGATTTAGATTCAATTAAATGGAGCCTGTCTTTCCCTAATGTTGACGATATGGTCACCTATCTCAATGTAAATCTGTTAGCAATTTTCGATAAGCATGCTCCTCTCGTAACTTGTACTATAAAAGATAAATCATATCCTTGGATAACATCCAACATAAAGCTTATGATGCGTTTACGAGATCGGGCCCGGGCACAATATTTAGAGTGTAAGTCTGACATAAAAAAACAATGCTATAAAGATTTAAAATTACTGGTAAATAGTTCATTGCATTGCGAAAGAGCGGCTTATTATAATCAGAATATAAATAGTAACATCAAATGCCCAAAAATATTATGGAAACAACTAAAAACAAATTTACTTCCCCCAAAAACTGATATGGAGTTGCCGGCACACTTTAATAACCCTGATATAATTAACGCTAACTTTTAGAATGTTCCAATAATTAACGCTAATTAACGCTAACTTTTTGAAATACAAATATCTTATTTAACATATATTTTGAATTTCATAGACATAACGATAACTGCTCCTTTTCCTTAAAAACAGTCAGTCAGCTTGATGTAGGTAGAATTCTATCGAGTTTAAAGTCGAATGCGGAGGGTGCCGATCATATTACTTTAAATATGTTTATGTTAAGTTTGCCCCAAACGCTGGAAATCTTAACAAGTATTATAAATACTTCTATTACTACCTCGAAATTTCCTGATCTATGGAAAATGGCAATAGTTCGTCCGTTACCTAAAAAAAATAATCCCACGGGACCTGAGGCCGATTAGTATTTTGCCGTTGTTGTCAAAGGTGTTGGAGAAGGTGCTAAATAGTCAGTTGACCAAATATTTTGAAAAGGAAAAAATTCTCCCTGAAGTTCAGTCCGGCTTTAGGAAGAATCGTAGCACTGCGACGGCTCTCTTAGATGTGACTGATAATATATTGTCTGCACAGGATGAGGGTATGTGTACATTGTTGGTACTGCTCGATTTTTCGCGGGCTTTTGATAGTATCGATTTGTCACTCCTAATTTCAAAAATGGCGTACTACGGATTTGATATACAGACACTGAATTGGTTTGACAGTTATTTGAGCGGCCGTACTCAACTTGTAGAGCTGACTAACGCTAACGGGGCACGTTTTAAGTCGCGTATACTCCCTGTCAAGAAAGGAGTTCCTCAGGGCTCAATATTGGGTCCCTCACTTTTTAATCTCTACAGTGCAGACGTAATAAAAGCCATTAAACATTGCAAATACCAAATTTATGCGGATGATATCCAAATTTACATTTCTTTTAAGCCGCAGGATTATGCTGCTGCGATAGGGGCTATTCATGAGGACCTCAATGCTATAATGGAATGGAGCCGCAGGAACTCACTTATACTCAATCCCTCAAAGACAAAGTACATGATCTTGGGCTCCGTCAGTAACCTAGGTAAGCTACAGCAGCTACCTATTATCATTATGGGAAAAAGTATTGAACGGGTGAATGAGGTGAGAAACTTGGGCTTAATAATGGACCAAAATCTAAGATTTGAATCTCATATTGCGAACTGTGTGCAAAACTGTTTTTATCGCTTAAAAATACTTTATAAAATGCGTCCTTATTAAAGCGAAGAATTGAGAATTCAGCTAGTTGAAACCTTGGTTCTCTCGAAGCTGAACTATGCTGATATAGTCATTGGCCCTAGACTATTGGCACGAACAGAAAGACTTCTGCAAAGAGTGCAGAATGCGTGCGCCAGGTTCCGTTTTAAAATTCCGCCTAGAGCACACGTGACGCCGTATTTAAATAAACACTTTATTTTAAAAATGAAATTGCGTCGTAAGCTCCACCTTGCTTGCCTCCTATTTGGGGTCATAAAACGTGGATCCCCTTCTTACCTTCACTCTAAGATTTCTTGGGTGGGTGGTCATCGACAGCGTGAAGGTAGACAGTGTGCTCAACAGTTGACCATATACCGGCATAAATCTACTGCATTTCGAGGTAGTTTTCGATATGCAGCGTCCAAATGTTGGAATAACATTCCACCCCCTATTAGAAACTTGAATAGGCTTTCTACGTTCAAAATTAAACTGAAATCCCATTTGTTAGCTAGTCAAATTCAATTTGAGTCAATTAATGTCAATTTATCAATTATTTAGACCTATTACGAATTATAATTATTATCTATCCAAATCCAATTTCAATTTATGCAAATATATGGCTAACTATTTATTCAATTCCAATTAATATTTTCCTATTCCAATTATATAATTTGTTATTAATCAATACAATATTTTTTTAATTGTTCATAATAATTATATTATAATATTCAAATTATTAATTTATGCCTCCTTAATTACGCTGCTTAATGCATTTAATGTGTATAATTCGCTTTCTCTCTTATTAATAATAGTAGACTATAAATATTTTATTTTATTAATTATACCAAACACCTAAAACATTCCCATTATTATATTAACTGGATAATAACCAATAATTAATTAATTAATTAATATTATTTATTTATTTATTTTTTTGTCTTATTGTACTGCAACAGCTTGACATCCGGCCGTGCGTCACTTAGTCAGGCCACCAACTGAAAATCAGTGCTGTGTGGTGTTGCACCATTTCAGCTAAAACTGAGTTGGGGACCTTTCCGATTCCAGCATAGAGGCAGCATGCTACATTTATTAGCTTTAAGTATCTATCTTGTACGTCGCTTAATAAGTATTCTAGCATTGTGTACTTCTCTCTCTGTTTTTTACTTTTTGTTGTCCTGTGCTTGTGATCGGAATAAATGCTTTCTATTTCTATTTCTATATAGTAAATGAAACTACATGATGGTTTCATACCTGCAAATCTCTCTTGTCCTTGTCAGAGACTGAGCGATCAGGCTGCGGGGGCGGCAACAGCTTGAATCGGCACATGTCAGATAGATTCCATGCAGCATTCTGCAGAACGCCCACTTTCGGCACGCCAGTCGACATGTTAAATCCTGTGGTAAAGACAACCAATTAGCAACTGCAAACATAGAGAAAAGCCAAGTGTCCGCAGTGAGTGAAGGGCCAAAGCTTGGGCGATTGTTTTAGTAAGCCCCAGTGGAGTAGCTATACCATCGGGGGCACGTGGCAAACATATTGGATGGTGTAATTCAGTACTGAATTACAGGTAAGCAGTATTTTAGTACTCAACATTTTTACCTTAGAATTCATAGGAAGAAAAAATTAGTCTTTAATTTTTTTTTTATAAATTGTGTTCAGTTACTTTCGAGGTTGTGGCATCTTGGGCCCAGAGGCCTCCTCAGGCCGAGGGCCCTCGGCATTTTGCCACTCTTGCCACCCTATAGTTACGCCACTGGTAAGTCCGTCGTGTAATATGTAGTACTTAGCAGGCGTATGTGAAGCCCTTACCGACAGCTCCCGGTTGGTACATGGGCGCGTTCTTCATGGTGACGCTCTGGCCGGCCTGCAAGTCCTGCGGCGCGCCGGACGAGTGGCCGCGCTGCTGCTTGCGCGAGCGCGCGCGGTGCTTCTCCCACAGCCGCGCGCGCTGCCCCAGCGGCAGCACTCCCCTGCGACAAACACACTGTTAGCATTGCCATGCTTTACACATACACATTCATGCAATACCAGTGTAAACCATGTTAACTTGAGATAGCCAGTGTAAATAAACTAAGTAAAACTGATTTTGTGAATAAGATGTAAAAGGAAAATAAAATTCCTCTAAAACAAAACAAAGAATACAATAATTCAAGAGTTTTTTTTTTTGTAGTGAGTTGTGAGCGCATAGTTGAAATCCTTATTTAAATTAAAAAAGCACATGA
The DNA here is from genome assembly GCA_905147285.1 of Hypena proboscidalis. Taxonomy (NCBI): domain Eukaryota; kingdom Metazoa; phylum Arthropoda; class Insecta; order Lepidoptera; family Erebidae; genus Hypena; species Hypena proboscidalis. Next base: position 12,100,800 of record LR990128.1, on the reverse strand, counting down.
TCGCTAATCTGACAAATGCTCTTGAAAACTAAAAAAATATATATAAAAGGCACTTACCACCAATACAACGTGCCAGAGTCCAACCTAGCTACAGTATACAGCGAGCACACGTGCAGCGAAATCGCTTTGTCAGATCCAAATTCCATAAATGTCTGTAGAGGATGCTCCAAGCGAGACGCTCCTGGGGCGTGAGCTAAAATACAAGATGTTAATTAAAATATACGTAATACCCATAACAGTCAACAAAAAAAAAATATGTGCGAATTTTCGCGATTTTTGATTAGACATATTCATGTCAATATCGTTTTAATTGTTTTCGTCAGGTAAATGTACATTTAGAAGTTCCTTGATACACTTAATGAGTGAAAGTTTACCTATGGATTCGTCAAGAAACGTAGCAATCCTGCCAGTGTCAGTGAGCACGGAGATCCGAATGCCGGCGGCGCTGATGTTGACGATGCGCTCTCCGGGCGTCATGCCCAGCCAGGTGGAGCGCGGGTGAAACGCGCTCGACGATCCTGAAGCCTGTTATAAAATAATAAAGAAGATTAAATTCATATCACAACTCACTATTTAACATGTTATTAAAACGTAGTACTATTCTAAAAATGTTCTCCTAGTTGTTATATACGAAATAAAAAAATCTATTAAAATAACAAAGGTGTTTCAACATGTTGACGATGAAATATATATATTTTTATTTACTTTATATAGCCACAAGAACTGAATACTATGCAAAGATACATATTTAAGCTCCTAAGCGTCAAGGAGCTCTCTTATGAGAAGACACTCTTGGCTGCATCATCACACCATTCCTGTCATGCATTGTCACCGGAATCACACAAGTATGCCAATTTTCAGCTTGATCGAGCAAGTAGAAGTAAGTGGTCGTAAAATGATTTGCAAAATTTGTAGCCCACATACCCACATTGCAAGCTAAATAAAAGCTTTAAAAAAGGCATTCCCAAACAAAGTATTATTTTTTTGGCACAATTGATTTCCGTGTATTGTATTAATATGCCTTCATGTAGCCATATATATTTCTCTTAAAGCGTAAATATAGACAAGTATTGAGCTAGATAAATGTTTCTTTTTGCTATACATCTAAGACATAATGTCTTTAACCGTGGGCGCCATGCCGCGTCAACCCCGTCTATACCTTTTCAAGTTAATTAACTAGCTTCAGCGCGCGGCTCCGCTTTGCATGTCGATAAAAAGTAGCCTAAGTCCTTCCTCAAATGTTGAATTATCTCTATACTAATTTTCCTCAAGTTCGGTTAAGTGTTAAACCGTTAAAGCGTAACAGACAAACAGTATTACTTTCGGAATTATAATTTTCGTAAAGATAATAAGGAGAAGCGATAGCAATTAAATTACTGTGTTAAAAACAAATCATGTCGTTTTCTCGTTACACGTGTCCCCAAGCGGTGTACAGCGTTCTTCTTTTTACGCATAAACGGATAATACGCTCATGCGTTTTTAACTTAGATGTAGAAACAGACATCTAACAATTTAAGTCAGGAAAATTGAGATGATATTGATTACGAAAGCACAAAAAATCATGTTTGGACATGCATTGGTATATGTATTATCCATATAGCACATAAAATCTTGATATAGACTTTGGTAATTTGAGGAAACCACATTTTTAATTGCTTCAAGTAGTAATAATTTCATAAATGAGTTCAAGTGAAAAGGTTCCAGGACCACAAAATTAGAAATCTGACTAATTTCAAAAATACAAAACTTACATCATTGCGCTGATAAGGATGTGCATCAGCCCAGCGCCATTGGTGCAGCTGTCCTTGAGAAGATATCGCCACGAGCTCGCTGTGCGTGGCCGCGATGTGCGTGAAGCGAATGCTGCTGTCCCAGTACTCCAGCTCCTCGGACACCCATAGCGGGGACGCTGCGATCGACGAATCCTTCTTCTTGCTCTCGGCTATCATATGTCATATACTCATGGGTATTAAATTGTCATTTTACATTTATTTAGTTTGGTAATAAAAAAAAATCTATTTAGTAAAACAAAGTACAAATCAATCATTTTATTTAGATAGTACTAGCATAATTATTGATTAGTTCTTGAATAAAATGACTTAAACCTAGAAAAAGGTTAATAGTAAAAACGATATTTACCTCCATCATTATTACTCCCGTCCTTATCCCAGGAAGTATCTCTGAGCGCGGACTCGAGCCACCTGCGCGGTCCGAAGTACTGCCTCTCGCGCCAACGACTGAACTCCGACGGGCGCTCCTGCGTGGAGCTGCTGCCCTCGCGATTGGCAGCGCCCCGCGCGCTGCTGCTGCCCCCGCCGCTGCCGCCGCCACTGCGACTGTTACAACCACGTGTCAGCATTCGTTCTACTACAGAGTACCACTAGGTGCCTCACTCTTATAGTATACACCATTTTGTTGGAAAACTCTAAAATTAACTTTAAACTGAGGGTCAAGAATATCTATTAGCCCATACATTTGAGTGTGGTCAAATTGTTTAGCTGACAGACATTTATGAGTGAGACACCTGCCACCAGGCAATAGTGGCCCTACTACTACTACTGCTACACTGTACACAGACACATACTCACATCACGACACTTGTGGACAGTGAGTAACAACAACATGCCACATTTCCAGAGTATGTATTTCTATGTACAGAACTAAACATCAAATACCCATAATCACAACATATACGGAAACTGCGTAAGCATGTCAGCGTGCTAGAGATTGGGTTGAGGATTGTTGACTACGGGCGAGGAGTGTGTAGAGGCAGAGGAGCGTAGCATGACAGGTATACCTTCTGATAGCCGCGTACCCGAAGATGTCCTCAGAGAACATGGTGTCGGCGTCAATGATGACGGAGTGATCCTGCTGCGCAGCGTGGAAGCCGCCGTCCAGCAGAGAGATGAGGTCCTCCGGCACGTAGCCGTCGCCTCCCTCACCACCTTCGGGCTCCTCTCCTTCTTCGTCATCGCGCGATAGCAAGTTGTTCACCGCCAAATTCACGTCCAAATTAGTTCGCTGTATCAGTAAAAATGCATTGAAGTGTAAATGCACATCATGACCCTGACTACTAATTAACGAGTTTAGTTTAGTACCGTATTCTTGAACATTAGCCAATTTAGTGTTGAGAGTTTTAGAAAGACAAGAAAATCTAAAAAGCTACTTTGTCACATTCACAAACTGTTTTGACATTGGAGTGCATGAATTAAATATATATTTAATTCATGCATTAAGGTTTAATTTTGTTACCTGTAATTCTCGAATAATAAGGCTCCTGCTTTTGCCTTGAAGGACCACTTGAGCCTGGGTGACCAGATCTTCCGGTACGAATGGCGCCGGGACTGATACCACACGCCCCGAGCCAGATGCTCCGATGATGACACCTGTTGCTCGGCTTGTTGATCCTATTTTGTGATAACAATACTGGTTTTTGAAACATCCTAAATAGCATGGAAATTGTACGACATTTAGTTAGAGTGCCAAAAATGTAACCTTGCGAACTAGGTGTAGCTCGAATCGAGTTCCTCATAATACGAGCCCTCGTTCGCGGCTGCTGTCGCGATCCACAGCCTCCGCCGCTGCCGCCCTGCTTGCCACCGCTCGTGCCGCCTCCGCCACCCCCGCCCCCACCATTACCCCCATTCTTACTAGCGTCCGTTTTACTCAAGTCCAATCTGTCGGGAATGATGGAGAAGGCGGCCCGGCATATCGTGCCGTCTTCGAGTAGACACGCGATGTGCGCTGGTCCTGCGGCCACTGCGCGCACTCCGCGCAGTGAACTGAGAGCCGAAGATCCAGCGCCTGTCCCATATCTATTCCAACGATCGGCAACTTCTTTAAGCCTAGAAAGAAAAAAACAACAAATAAAATTAAAACCTGTGAATTACACACAAAAGTACCGCCCAAGTGCGTGTCGAGCCACGCGCAATAGGGCTCCGTATTCAGCTATAACAACATAATATGGACTGAAAAGGGGATAAATATCTGTATTAAACATTAACCACTTTACACAAGATATTATTTTCATAGGTTTTTGTAATTTGTTTTTGATTTTCATTGTGGACCCCTATTTTTCGTGAGAATTACTCGCTATAGCGTTTCTTGTATTCATTGCACGTATTAACGTCACATTGTTTATTGTACTTTTATTTTTTTAAATTGCTCTTTAAAGTTTATTATTATCTTGTAAAAAGATCTCTAAATCAAAAAACTGTCTTAAAAACTTCTATATGTATTGAAAAGGCCCATCTAACGATACCCCCTACTACACTATGGAATAGATGTCAGAAGAAGCAACATCTCCACTTTACATGTACATACATTACATGTAGAGGAGGTACTCAAAAATTAAATATTATATATAGAAAAAAATATATAATCACAAGATTTTATTATATCACTTTCTTCATATAGTTAACATTCATGCCAATTTTCCGCTTTCTATTGACGCTATGCTTCGGACAGACGGAAACGGTGAAACTATAAGGGCTTCTTGTAGGTACAAAAAAAAACCCTAAAACAGAGATCTCAATGTCCATTCTTCATAAAATATACAAATGACTATTACTATAATAATATTATAATGTAATTCTAACCACCTATTTTTTAAGATGAGGATTTATTCAATTAAATCTTTTTAATTTGTTTAGTGGAATAGCAAACCCATGTTTAAGTGCTCTATAATTATAACTTCTGAATAGTCTATAGGCAGATCATATCATAATATACCTTTAGAGTTATAACCAGAATATTTATGAAACATTGAGTAGAACAGAGTTGTAAATTAATCATGTGGGAAAATATGTTTGTATCATTTGCTTGATCAAACCACCATATCTGGCTTGTTAACTAACTAGCTTATGGGCGAGGTTCTGCAATGTCGATAACGAAAAACCTAGGTTCTTTCTCCATTCTTAAACTACCTACATACCAATTTTCATAAAGATAGATTAATAGTTTAACTGTAAAAGCGTAACGGACAGATAGACGGTTACTTTCTCTTTTATAATATTAATTAAGGATAAGAAAGTAATTTATATTTAAAAAAAAAACATATGAGTATTTATTCTTGAACATTCTTCCCAAATAAACCATGTTAAGATAAAGAATTTTTCAGAACTGGGTATTTAGGTTAAGTGGAATAAAAACCTAAAAATCTATGAATCATCTATACTTATATAATTTGTCTGGTCATATGATGGTTGATTATATAGTTATAATAATTAACAAAATTAATGTTTTTTTTTCTATTTATTCATAGAGGTTATAATTACAAACTGCTAAAAACAGTTTTATTGTCAATCTACATATTTTAGCCTTCTTGAAGTTCCATTGTCTATAATGATGATAATAATAGGAGCTAACAATAGACAGCTAGGACAAGGGCTAGATGCAAAAAGCAGTTCTTTGAGTTAGACTCTAACCACCGGTCACTTCTTCCTGTACTGGATACCAGACATCTCAATGCTGCCATCTAGTTGTCATGTCAGAAAAAAAGTCATTTAGATGCTATAGAATATTTCTTTGAAATGCCAAAAATGTAACATTAGAATAGCTATCAAACAGACATTGTTGTTAATGTATATTAATCACATTTGCATATTAACTGCACACATACACAGGTGTAAGGGACAATAGCTATCAAATAAAGAATCACTAAAATAGTCAAAAAGGTTTAATCACTAACAATCTATTTGACAAAATAATGTTGTTGTTTATGTTATTATATTATGGTCAGATACAATGCCTGACAAGTTTGCTTATCTCTTATTATTCAACAATTAGATGTCATAATTATATATTCCTATCAAAAGTAATTCTCTCTTTAAAATGAATATGAATCTCTTGGTATTTATTGCCTGTGGTCACACATCATCACACCTTAACTTACTATAATGAAACTGTTATTATTACTAAAATGACTTATTTTAATGAAATTTGGTATGGGCAGGACATGGAGTACTTATTTTCAGCAAAAAGTAGCTGGCAAAAAACCTGCCCATAAACAACATTGTATAATTAAAATTATAAATGGTTGATGCATGTTACATAATTGTTTAAATTTCAGCAACAACAAGCAAAACAAAGGTCTTGGCAGTTTTGAAGTAAGCAACAAATGAGATGTCACGGATAAGGATAGGTCACACTCAAGTATGGTGCCCGTCAATTGATGGAACAGCCATCTTCGGACAACATCGCATCTTCCTAAATATTTGATTTTGTCTTTACCATCACAATTTATCTGGATGACTGACCTAATTAGACGCTTATATTATGTTAATATATATAGTCAATGAGCTTATATTTTTAATATTGGAATGGTTTCTGATAGGTTAAATACTTTAAATAGTTAATTTAAGATGTAAACAATATTAGCACTAAAATTAAAATGTAAAACATGACCTACACAGGTCAGTCACAAAATAATATCAAAAATATCAAATCCTATGGAACAGAGATTTTGTATTATGTTATGCTGGATCTAGATTACAGAATAGAGGTAGATGGAGTGTACCAAATAAGAAAAGTGAAGGCACCAAAGCAAATACAAAATCCATAACACAAGCAAACCTTGCATGCTCATCATGTATTTACTTTGTGTGTTTGGTATATTCCATCTGCCTTTATTTTGTAATCTGAGTGTTGTTTAGAATAATACTTTTTTTTGTCTCATAAACTATAGAAAATACAATACAATATAGGAACAATGTTCATGACGAAGGTAAATGAACTACTTAAAACTGTTGCAACTCACTGTAATACTTCTCTATAGTTGTATCAACCAATTTCATAACCTAATATTAATACCTATGCAAGGATGACATGAGTTTAATCAAGATGTTACCTAGGCCAAATATTTACCTACTATTGCAAAAAATATTGATTACTTCGCCCTGTATTGTTATTTTAGAAATCTGTGTTCATTTAATTACCAGAATGTAAAACAAAGGTATAGATGCAAGGTATTGTAAGAATATTACCTATATTTTAAGCCTGTACGAATTTGATTATAAGCAATTATGTCACAGATCGAAAATTGGCAAATTCGGTATCAGCATTGTCAGGTTGGTTTGAAAGCATCGCTACGATGATGATTTCAATCAAACAAGACTAGGCCATTCGATCCGTGTAAACTTTATTTTGCGGCATCAATGCAATGCAAACACCTACAAGCAGTCCCACAATGGAATGTCAAGTGGAAATTCTCCAATGAACGTAAAATGATACGGGAAACGTGGCCCTTGATGCTAAGGCATTCATTCGTGATTCAATAATTCGTGTGAGTATGGAATGTTACATTTTACAATGTGAACGACATGGAGTCAGGTAAAATGTAAAAAATGTTTACCTGTCTATCAATTGATCCTCCGTCCCAGGCAAAGGATGAACCACAAAATGCATTGAAGACATTTTCGAATGCCTTATCCTGTGCTAAGAAAGATTTCAAAGAGCACACTTAAACATTTGATAAAAATCCACCACTAAACTGCAAGAACAATAGAACACCATCTATAATCCTCTTCCAACCACCATATTTCTCGTGGTTTCTTTCGTGATCGTTTCTCGTTCTCAAATACATGTGAGTCGGTACATGACGAAAAAAGAAAGAAAATATCAACATGGCTTCTTCGTCCAAAATGTTGGTAGCCCTGACATATTCGACAGAAAAAAAAACAAAACTAAGGCAAAGGCATTAAATTTAAAATCATAACGTTTTAGTCGATTTTCTATTAATTTTCTAGACCCGGCCGAACATCTGCCACCAGGCAATGAATTGCAGTGGCCCACAGAACATATATACCACAGTGGCCGATCTGGAAGTCCCTAAACCGTCTACGGACCCAGGTAGGTCGCTGCAAAGACAACCTGGCCAAGTGGGGATTCACAGACACATCCAACACTAGTTGCGAATGTGGATCGCCCACCCAAAGTATGGCCCATCTGTTGTCCTGCCCATTACTTCCTACCCCTTGTACCCTAAAAGACCTTATGCAGGCCAACCAAAAGGGCGTCCTAGTAGCATCCTATTGGTCTAAAGCTGTATAAGCTGGAAATATTAAACAGAACTACAATAGTCACTGACACGAAAAGAAGAAGAAGTCGATTTTAAAACGCACTCGGCAACCAGGACTTTATACTCTCGTCAGCTCAGTAATTTACAATGCTAAAGATATTGATATTTCGGAGTATTCAATAAAAAAAAGAAAACAATAATGAATGAAAAATGGCGGCCAAGTCAAAGAAGCGGCTGTCTAAAATTGAAAATAAGTCATTAAAATTGGAAAAATTAGAATTAACGGATGTATTATGTTCAATTTGTCAATCAATTTTAGTAGAACCTGTAACCCTACCGTGTTTCCATGATTTTTGTTTACATTGCTTTAATCGTAGCGTAGAAAATAATGCTTTGTGTTGTCCATTATGTCGATTGCGAATTGGATCCTGGCTAAGAACAGCAACAAAACAAAAGAATTTAGTGAATGTTAAACTTTGGAATTTTATGCAGTCCAAATTTGCACAAGAGATTGAAATTAAAACGAAAGGAGAAGATATTCATTTGCCAGAAGGTAAGATTTTTCATGATACCATGGATTTAAATGAGAATTTGCCAAGATTTTGGTATCTAATCGTTGCATTTGAAAACATTATCCAAACTTCTGTTCATAAACGGCAGATAAATATAATTTCATTCGATAGACATCAACAATTAGAATTTTTCTTTAACTATTAGTATGCAGTGGCTGCCTTTTGGAATAGGTAAAGCTCTGGTTCTGACACTTACTGAATTAATATACTAAACCTTGCCTGACAATCAACTTGATCACAAAGAATCAATTCATCTACTGAGCTAATCGCTCCGCAGACTGGAAACTTTTGATATTTATAATATAGTCTACTTTTCAGAAGCACCTGTACTCCGGCTATGTGAACCTGGGGAGATAAGATCAGAATATGAATCAGAACTAAGACTTTATCGCGCTGAGCATCTAAGACTTGAACAAAACCACATGGTGGAGTCTGAATTGCTTGTCAAGTATGTATTCATTTTTGTAGCTTATCATACTGCATCTGGCTTTCTGTATATGAATAAAAGATATGGTTACAAAAGAAACTTTCTTAGAAAATTGGTCTTGAGCATTTTTAGATGACTTTTATGAAATGGCAAGATCAATAGTGCTTTTACTTGAGCAAGCCAACCATTTACTAAACTACTGGCTAATGTTACATACAATTGAGCTCAAACTGTTCATATTGTTTATTAATGTTATAATAGGAAAATACAGCAAGAAGAAGAAGAGGCCCATAAAGAGTATTTAGAGAGCTTGAATCAAGATGAAATCCTCGCACAAAAAATACACCAGGAAAATGTAAAAGAAACTCTTTTATTACCACCACCAAAGACTCATAGAAAGTTGATGCCCAAAGCAACGGTCTCAAAAGCTAAACTAAAGCCTACTAAAATTGATAGTTTCCTAATAAAAATACAAGGGCCCACCAGAGATACGTAAGTAATTTGTTCAAATGATTACCAACGCTCAATTTAATGAATCACTAAAATTTCCTTAAGATTTAGTGCCAGTTATTTATACAATTAATGATAATTTCTTGTCCACTATACTTTTTAAGATCATGTGTTGTGTGAGCGAATTTTGTAAAGATGTATGTATTACTTAACAACCTTAATGTGCTAGCTCCTTCATTGTACAGTAGATGCTTAGTTACCTACATTGTCCTTTATCTACTTCTTTGCAATTTTATAGTAATATTAACAAAAAAAAAAACTTTCATATGTAATTATTCTCCTGCTATGACTGCAAATAATTTGGTGAAGGGAGAAAATAGATGAACAGGTTTTCAATTTATTTGTTACTAACTTATGCGGCTCCAACCACATGGACTGTTGATAAAAGAAAGCCTTAGTACTTCCTGGGGTTGGTCCCTGCACCTGATGTCAGTGGGATACTGTTTTTTATATTTTTAAATGTTTTTTTGTATAAATCATATTTAAAAATATATAAAATAAAGAGAAATGCCACAATAGTAAAGATTTCAGAAAAAATGTTGCAGTCAAATTTAAATATTATGAATATTGACCATGACAATTATTCTTATAATTTTAAGGAATAGAATATGACAGGGCTACCTAAACTGCGCGTCGCGGTATTATCCCAGGGATGCCGTTCTATGTAAAACTCCTCACAAGATCTTTTTAGAACAAGTACAGTTGACAAATAAATGTTTAGAAATAGATAGATTGATATTTTCTAAAATTAATCACTATTCTCTAAAAAACAATCTCATCGGTCTGATTAGTCAGCCTAAGTAAAATAAATGAGTCCCAAAAAACACATTCCCAAGTTTTACATCAAACACATTTTATATTTGATGATGGGGTAAAATTTAAAACACTTCATGTTAAATATTAACAAGTTGTACTTATTTCAGTAGTCCACTTATATCTGATGATAATACAAGTACTGATGGCTCGTCACCCAAATCACAATGTTCACAACCAGTCAATGGAGCTTCTCCTGAAATGGTCCCAAGTTATGGGAAACTAATCAAGAGCTTTATAGATAAAAAAAATAAACATAACCCTAGTTTATGGAATAAAGAAAATGGTGTTAAAGAGAAGGTAAAAATATCCTTTTTAGTTTTATTTCCTCTACAGCTCATTAAAATACCACTCACATTTCTATTTCAATTACCATGTATGAATTCGCCACTAAAGGTGTTTGCGTCAGGGGTCCGAAATGTCATGTGTCACTATTTGCGGGTTGGCTATGCGGTCATTGAGTTTATAAATGTCTATAGAAGCACATTTCTATAGGTTGCTCTGAAAACGAACTTATTACGAGCGTCAGGCGACATACTTGTGCATAATGTACGTATGAAAGCAAAATAGATAGAAGTATTTATATCCCTACTTAAAATTGGAACAAAAAATCTATACATTTTAATAATTTTTGTCTTCAAAACGCCCTAAAGAACTGTGGTTCTATAAAAACGTATAAACACAATGAATGGGATAAATCAATGTCTGTCAACAACTTTGACAGACCTAACTCAACAGTGCCACCACATGGTGCAACAAAAAACAATGAGGGCTATTGTTTTTTGTCGCCATGTATCAGAGACAGTTCTTTATTTAATGTTTCTCACTATCTACAACTGCTTATGCAAGCTCAACCAATAAACTGGTGCTGACCCCTTTTAACTATTCATAAGTTTGTTTGTGGCATTCTTATAATCATTTTCTTTTATTTAACTTCAAATACATCTTTATTACTGATTTGACAAGTCTGATCCAAAAATGATTTCTCAATCTTACAATTTCAGAAGGAAGATCCTCCCAAGCAAGTTGAGAAAGTAGTTGTTAGAACTGAAGAAAAGGTGAAAGTAAAGAGTTCAGTTCCTTCGTTACTTGTATCACTGCCATTGCCGTACACGGGCATACTCCAACACAAAATAAATTTAGCTGATAATAGAAATATAGAGACTGGAAGTGTGGACTCGATGAGGCAGGAGTTATGCCATTTCAAGCCTATCGAAGGCACTTCTCCCACTGCGTAAGTTGTCAAGAAAATTATACTTATTAATCACTATCATCCTTACATGTCCTTTTCTTGGTCTTTACCAATTTTCTTCAAGATTCGCGAAACACAGACAAAGTTACTTTCGTTATGAAATCTTTATTAATTAAGCTATTCGTTTTTTTTTCTAGTTTTAGTTCCATCAAAGGGTTGCCAATCCGCGTGCCAGGTCTCAGAGCAGATAAATCAGTCACAACGTCGCCGTCCTACGAAGCAGAGCCTTCTCGTGCGCAGTATTTGGAGGGACTCTGTCGCCTTCGCAATATTTCCTTAGAAAAAAACTTAAAATCCGCTTTTGTACTTGCCATTACTAGTCTTAGAGTGCAAAAGGTAACTAAAATATGATCTATGAAAATTTATGACGCCTATTTGACAATTACATTGTATTGGTATTAAAATCTTTCCTCTGTTCTAGGAATCACACACAAAGTGTGAAACTAACAGGTCGAAAGTTAAGAAAACTTCATCAACGAGTTCCTGTGTTGCACCGGCTTTGTCTATCAAAAGAAATCCTAATAGAAATAAACATGCTGTACAGATTGACGGTATTACTAAATTAAATAATGAGACTAATCTCAGACGCACTAGATCGATGGGCAGTATTTCGAAAGACGAAAATGAAACAACGCCTAAGAAGAGCAAGCTAAACCAGAGAAAGGTGTCCTCAGAAAGAAAGCCATATTTAAGGAGTGATTCTAAAAAGTCAAGTGCTATAAGTGAACTAGCCAGTCCACCTCTGATCAATGAAACACTAAATAACAATAAAGTCAATTTAGCTGTACAAAAATTGTCTAGTCCTTTGAATAATTGTGATGTTACGAAAATTTTACAAGAGCAGCTCAGAATCGAAAAATTAATCGAACAGGAACAGAATGATTATGAATTAGCCCGCAAAATTGAAACAGAGTGGAACGGTCGCAGGCACCCGCGGCGAGCCCCCATCAAGCGCCAGGTGACCCTCAACTATGCTCTCAGGCCCGCCAAAAAACTCAAGGTGTAAAGTAACTGTTAGTAATAATCAAAGCATTTTTAATTTAGAAAATTGTGGTTGTTTATTTAATTCTATTTGTTATTTAATGTACGGTTTAACTTAGAGATTGGTTACCTTAATGCCCATCATTTGGAATAACCTAATCAAACTATCAGATCCAGATGTGAGTCAATTTTAATATGTATGACAATGGAGAAGTTTGCAATTTCAATATATTTCAAATATAATACTACAATATTTAGGCTTAAATTTAAAATTTCAGCATTAGGCAGCATGCTATGAAGTACTTTATATAAACAATCTTCTCCAAGTTTTAATGATATTGTGTATTCAAACTGGTCAGAACTCGCAGCTTGGATTTCTCACCGATTAATTATTAATGTAAATGTATAGGTAGATAAATGTTACACTACCAGCTAATTATAATAATCGTAATGAATGGAAATAAATATGATTGGAATAGAATTGAGATAAGTGGCAATTCTCCAGATTTAGATTTCAAAATATTGAAAAAGTAATAAATAAATAAATTGGTTATGCCATAGTGATTGAAATTGAGCAAACAATAATTTAATGCTGACACTACACAAAAGCTCTGTTGTTGTGCAATCATTTTACATTATTAATTGTAAATACTATTGTTTCAATTTGAATGTAAATTAAATAATAATATTCAGTATCTTTCAAATCAAAACTACTTTTAGATAGTATATTTAACGAAAGATTCATTGATATCGCTGGCTAGTTGGAATTCAATTAAAATAGTAATCAAAACATATTATAGCTAGTATGTCAGCTATTTCACTTCTTAGAGCTCTTGCAGATTGAGCTTATTTGCCCTTTGCCTATGATCTCTGGAATCTGTTCCATAGTAGTCAATTGTTTGGAACAATGCACTGAACATTTCAGCTTATTTAAAACGATAGTCTGATAGTTAGAAGATCTTGCAATAATGTACAATGTTTGTATTATTGAAGCAAATTGTAGATCTGCTTAGCATTTTTACAACATTACGGTTGAAAAATTCATGATTCCAGTATTGCTCGAACCCACACTTCGGGGTTGTGTCTTGTACTATCAAAGCAATAGATTTATAATCCACCTTAAGACTAATTTTGCGAAAAGACATTTCAAAACGTCAAAGTATAAATTTCATTAGAAAATGTATTTGAAATGTCTTGAAATGTGACAATTACATACAAAACACTTGTCAGATGGATCATGAATCTATTGGTATAATAGTACAAGCAAGTTCAGTTAAATTATCCCATGGTTAGAATTAATAACTCTTCGATATGAGTAAATATATTAATTATAATAACTATATAAATTACTTCATAGAATAGCATATTGTGCTAAATACTCAATCTGTGAGGGCACTTAAAATGAATATTTTTTATCAAGAATGTTCATATTGTGCGTTTCTTTTTAATAATGAAGTATTTGTTTGTCTTGGTTACTTTGGCTCCAATGTTAAAATTTAAATATATGCTACTAGTCTTTACTATCTTTCAAATAGGTAATGTGAAATCAATCAATAGAGCTGTATGTTGTCAACCGGCTGTTTGATTACTTTCGATTTTAAATTAATGTGATTTGTATTCGATTGTATTTGTATTTCACTGTAGCTTAAAAATGAGTTAAACTCACTGTTTACCTATCTGTTAATTAAAATAAGACAATATGTATGGCAGTTCAGAAAATTTTAAACCAAAATAACATTATTGTATTGTATATATATTTTTTTTTTTGGTACTCATGTTCGAGATTGTATTAGTTCTGATGCACAACACTCGTTAAATCAATAATTTAGTTTTGTAGGATCAACTCAGGAAATACTCAGATTAACGTTCATTTGAATACCCATATACAGGGTGGCTCATTTATGTTAGTATGGGGAAGTCTGTAATTATAAGACATACACAAATCTGTTCTAAGAAACCATGACGTCGATTTTAGTTAATACAAAAACTGTAGATTTAAGAAAAAACTTGTATTCAGCTTGGTAATAGAACCTGGTTACATTGAATTGACAAATAAAACCTTAATTGCTTTTATTTGCATTTTGATTGTGTATGTTATACAGTAAATGTTACTATGGAACATAATACCTAAAATGTATAGTATTTTAAGTAGATGTTCGGAATGGTAACCCCTTTTTTTCCATGCAGTACTGCACTTGTTTGAACTAGCTAGACGGTAACAACTACTGAAATAAATCAAATGATTTTACTATGAAATAAATCAAATGATTTTATTATGAAAGAAATCAAATGATTTTATTATGAAAGAAATCAAATGATTTTGTTATGAAATAAATCAAATGATTTTATTATGAAATAAATCAAATGATTTTATTATGAAATAAATCAAATGATTTTATTATGAAATAAATCAAATGATTTAATTATGAAAGAAATCAAATGATTTTATTTTGTAAATCATAGGATTTTTTTTCATTTTAGATATCATGTTTTATGGTAACATTAACTGCTTATAACCTACACAATTGATATCCAAATAGAAATAATTAAGATTTTAATTTTCAATTTGACCAGTTTTAATTTCCGAGCTGAGTACAAGGTTTTTTTTAAATCTAGGCATGCAGTTCTTGTTTTTAATAAAATTGATGTCATGGTTCCTAAAAATAGTCTTGTATGTCTTATAATTACAGACTTGCCCATACTGACGTATATAAATGAGCCACCATGTAAACGGTTATTAATTTAAGAATGTGAAACAAAAAAGTGATACTATGCAAAAGAAAGTGAGGCATTTTATAATGAGAATAATATGGGTAATTTTTGTGCAATAAAACACTACCCTAGTCG
Organism: Hypena proboscidalis; assembly: GCA_905147285.1. Taxonomy (NCBI): domain Eukaryota; kingdom Metazoa; phylum Arthropoda; class Insecta; order Lepidoptera; family Erebidae; genus Hypena; species Hypena proboscidalis. Next base: position 12,085,381 of record LR990128.1, on the reverse strand, counting down.
ATCGAAATGACTATACTAGAAAATCGAACATGTTATCTACATTTCTTTGATTCTTCTGTTTTTAAATATTGTTTAATAAGGAAATAGATCTAACATATTATTATTGTTTAAATTAATGCTTATATAATAAAGCAGTAGGCAGATAGTCGGTTGTCAAAACCAGCAGCTTTGAAATAACTGGCGGTTATCGTAAACAGCGCAGCAGTAATATTCGATATAATCCTCATGGTTTGCTCGTAAACGACTTCCATGGATCTCATGACTTGTGATTAAACTTGTGATGTAAGAATTTTAAGTTTAAATGTATAGGTGTACGTATTTATAATGTGGTGCTCTTGAATCCGATTATAATAAAAGCTTCCACAACTTGCAAACAATATACTGCATATGGAAAGTAAATGGTCACTTTATTTTCGTCCAGTCATATTTGACCACCACATAAAGGTAATTTTGTGTTCGTCACTCTCATTTAAAATACAATATTACTATTCTTATGATAACCTTTGAACTTAGATTACAACATACTATAATTTTTATAATAACAATATTTGATGTTCTAAAATGGAATAATGTTTTAGAAAGACATGAATGTATGCCACAGTTCGACTCTATTTAACGCAGAACTTGATGTTAATACAAAATAAATTGAATATTTAGAAAATCAATAAGTAAACTTATTTTTTTGATGAGAAATCGATGAAATCGAATTAATTTTATGAATACCTAATATTCGCGAATGTAAGGCTGCGTTTCGTTGAAGCGGAGCAGAGTCGAGCCGCGTTTTCTTATATTATAATTTTACTCGAGAGTCAGCTGCTCTTCTCTACTCTCTCTGATTGGCCATTACGGTCTGCTCCACTCCAATGGCAACACAGCCTATTTAAGTATCACTACACACGGGCACATTTTGGGTGTCTCTTTAAATGAGCGTAAAAACGCTAATTTAATTATTCTAGCCGGCTTTCCATTAATAGTAGCGTGTCAGAATCTGCACGTTAAACGCCGCCGCGTCGGCAGCTGCAATGTGTAGACACCCTTATATTTCATTGCAATGTCCATCTTAGTAAACTGTCATTTGACGTGTGCTATCCTAAGAAATGCGACCTACCTTTAGGACTTACTATTCGTATCTACTGGCGTGTAGTACACTTAATTGTAAATGGCACCTGATGCCCATGAAGCATAAATATCCACAATCTAGAAGATTACAGAGGCATCGCGTCACTGTATATGAGAACCTATGCCTATTATGCCTGACTATACCTTGTCCATTCGTTATTTTCTTTTTGACCTAGTCTGGTCTGAATCCTGGCCATTACACCATAGACGTAAACTTCCTCCTTAATCGAGCGAATTAAGCTTAGCTGGAGGGGGTTAACAAGAATACTATAGATAGAGCGACCGTTTAACCCGCGTATCGCCTGCGACGTAAGAAGGGAGCGGGGGTAGGTAACGGACTACTACGGCTACACACGGAGTCATTGGTCCAAAGATTTATTTCGAGATAGACATTGTAGGCAAAGTAAAAATATAATTGTAGTATCTGTATTTTAAAGAAAATGAACATTTTAAGAAAAAAGTAACTTATTAAAAAAAAATAACATTTTCAAAATTTTACCATTATTATTATTATTTTCTTTATTTATTTCTTAACTTATTTTATATATTTTTAAATATGTTTTAAAAAAAACATTTAAAACTATAAAAACAGTACATCAGGTGCAGGGACCAAGCTGCCGATGGTTAGGGCTCCAGAGAGAGGAACCTCCTCACGATGCGTGCTGTGTCCAAAAGTCCGTGTTGTTGATTTTTTTTGCAAAACTGTAAGAGCGATTCATCTTGGGATTAATCTTGGTAAACCGTTTACCTTGTGCGTTAATGTCCAAGCGTCCGTAACAAAAATACCAACCATGCGCTGCGAGCACTGCCGCGCTTGACGTAAGCTCGTTGCACCGCGCACCTCTCCCACCCACCCGGTAACATCTCGCCCCGCCCCCTTCTCACCGCGCGGCCGATACGCGAGTTAAACGGTCAGCCTATAGTAATTTGTATATTTGCAAATTACAAGGTGTTGAAAAAAATCGGTTGCATCGATATTAAGTTCTTCTTTAATAACATCAATTATTATTTCAAATTCAATCGAAAATGTGTGAGGGATTAACTAATTTAGAAATTTCATAACGGAAATAAACGATTGGACTACTATATACGGGGTGGATGCGACATAGCGACATTTATTGAAACCACAGCTTCTATACATGGTAAGTATCAATTTCCACTGGATAAAAATTCTCTGGCGAAAAAAAAAAAATCACGTTCTCCGAACAATTTGAACATTGCGATCGTGCAATTTGTTCGGAAGACGTGGATTTTTTTTTCGCCAGAGATTTTTTTATCCGGTGGAAATGCTTACTGGCCATGTATAGAAGCTGTGGTTTCAATAAATGTCGCTATGTCGCATCCACCCTGTATAGAACAGCCTATATGTTAATCCAGGCTATAAGCTACATGTGAAAGAGTAACAAACGTCCATCTCACATATAATATTAGTTAGAATGAGCCAGTAATTAATTTTATCTCTCTACTGGAAGGCGTACACGATCGCTGTTCTAGTCAGATAACAGTGAATTAATGGCCCGGTATCGTGCACATTAATCCACAATTGGATCTGCAGAACTTAAACTATATATCGGTGGACCTTAATCTATAGAACTTTGTAACGAAACCATAGCGCGATCTAACTCGATCCCAACGCCATCTATCGAGCGGCTTCGAAATTTATTGGTGTTACAGTACTAAATCTCTCTCTCGCATAGAGAAAGCAAGCGAGATATTTTCGTTTTGTCTCTCTATTAATAATAAAGTAACTAAATAAAATATAATTATAACTTAAAAAAAAAAAATATATAACAGAAAAATAAAAATTTCTTTACTAATTAATCGAAAGGAACGTCGTTCCATCCGGGTGCCCTTGACACCTCGGTAGTTTTTTTTGTGGCATTAAATAATACATACAGCCCTAAATTTTTACCCTTTTATCACCAAACCAACCCCTATTTTTTAATAGCCATAATAACCTTAACGCTTTTGATAATATGAACTTTTGAATAATACCTATGGTTTGACATAACATTGACATAATGCGTTCTGCATAATCGTCAGAAGAGAATGTATGCAAAGTTAAGACAGAACAAAACGTCTGTCGGGAGTGTGGGGTCAGCTTGTAATAAATAAAAGGCACATTACAATGACAACCATTTATTCGATGCTGAAACTAAATGGTCTTCGATATCATAATTATCGCACCTCTATTTCGCAACTGTTACTAAACGAACATATTTCAGAATTGAGATGGAATTGAGTCATAAATGCTAGCTATTGTAATATAAAATTTTGTAAGCAATGCGATGAAATTAACAGAATCTTCAAAAAAACACCTCAACATAAAAGAGCTATTTTTTTGCCGTTATCAACCGAATTAAGATTTTTTCTTGAAAAGATATTGTTTTTATATATAATGAGGTGCCTTCAATAAATAACCAGATAATCACTCTTTCGAATGAACTGCCATAGTCACAAGAGACAATGGCCATCCAAAGGAAAAGTATTACTATTTGGATAAACACATGTGCACAGCAAGATAAACTAGTTACATTAGAAAATGACTTTACATATTTGTCCATTTACACACTTTTCCTGTAATACATTATGAATGTTTAACAGGAAAAGTGTTATTAAAAAATGTGAAAAATTTAATTGGTTAAATTCAATTAAAAGATTATTTTGCATCACATACTATCAAAAAATATCAACCCCAAAAATGTGTTCAAATAACGACGCATTTTTACTGTATTAATATTTTCTCTGTTAATTATAATATTTTGTTTTTTCAGTTTGCAACAGTTTCGAAATAAAGGTGCGTTATGGTTTCCCTTTCACAACACGTTGCACTGCTCTGCACTCTTTACCTGAAAAAAATATAGAACTGTTTTATGCAATGTATTATAATTTATATTACTTTTGAACCTCGAAAAACGACGATCATTTCATTGAAGCTGAGTGTAGCGAAGCAGGGCGGTGGTGGTGCGGAGCGGTCTTTTTACTTTGTACCTGTCATGTTATCAGTAAATCCGGTCAACCTCGCGTCGCTCCATTGCACTCTACTCTACTCCGCTCGTCATAGTAAAGCTTCGGTTTCCTAGCATAGCGGTGTGGATTAATGCGGTCGTAAATATAACGGTACAATGACGTCACTAGAACGTTGCCTATGTAAAACAAATGTAGTGGTTTCCTAGAGAGCGGTGATCGACCTAACGTATTACATATTAATCGTGTCACGGTAATAATATTACGGCCGCATTATTCCACACCGCTTTCCTAGGAAATCGAAGCTTTAGATGCTGCTCAAGTAAGTTCGGGCCGCGAGTTAATTTGTTTTATTAAAAAGTCCGCACAGCCCTGCTCCCTTTCACTCCGCACAATTTCGAATATTTTTTCATATTTTTTTTTGTATCATCCCGCGGTTTTATGCGCTCTTATAAACGTCATACAAGGCAAAACAGTTAATTACTTAACATATTATAATTAGATACCAAAATTCATCAATCATGAACTTAATGCTGCTGTCCAAGAAAAAGATCTACAAGAAAAACATCATAATTATTAATAATAAGGTTTTTATTGTATAATTTTGGAAATCGCGTTACTATCAGCCTTTTCTTTAGTTTTCTTATGCGAGTAAATCGCGCAAAAAAAATCTTAACTTACTTAGTGTCACTGGCAGTAATATTATGTTAATACTAATTAGTCTATAAAGAAGCAAAAATATGATACTTATATAATATAATGATACCTAATTTACGTACTTAAGATACGTAATTTAGTTCTCATTTGATAATCGCAATTCATCATACAAAAATAGTATGCTCGAAACTATAGTGAAAAAGTACAAACAAGGGGCCGAAAATTCAACACAGTTTAAAAACGTTACCGTAACGTAACATTAAAGTATGTAATACACACAAGAATTTTAATTGAATTAATAACTTTTTCTTACAACGACCGCCAGAGCATTTATAATTTTTTTTTTGAGAAGTCAACATTATGTTAGATACTAAATACCAAAATGAGTAAATTTAACGACCCAGATAAGTTTTTTCTTGGTAATGTAATTTGACGTCACACCCTGTTTCAAACTGCCTTTAGTCACAGTATAAAGATATGCCAGTATCATGACTCGGTTCCTTCCCTTAAAATAACAAAAGATAACCACGCGATAAACAAAAGGACTGCCCATTTACTGTATATTAATCATGTACAAACGGCTACCATTCAACTTATACATATCCAGTATAAGCTGGTCTCGCATTACACGGGAACTCTATACAATTCGTTATATATGTAATATGTTGATCTGTAGCAGTGTGTATTTGAGCTTCTATCATTCTAATTTAGAATTCGTTTGTCACAGCGGCACATAACCGTCTTTTGTTGGTCCCTTGGCGCATCTCCGTCTTTTGGTTATTGTATTTTTGACAGTCGCAGGAATGTGACGCTTTCCGACCGTTTCTATGAAGATAAACTACTTTAGTCAGCTAAAGTAATTTGCAACTTTGAATATAATTTTCTTTTTTGATTCAGCAAATGTTGTTTTTCTATTATATACTGATGTAAACTATCCTTTAAAAATATAAATGCATGCATAAACTCCATTAGAATAGTAAATTCAATTCTATCTATACTCTTTATACTTACTTCCTTTTGTTGGTAAGTTTGTGTAAAAATACCATTTCACATTAGATAACTAATGTTAATCTTCAAGTTCTTTAGTTTTCTTAAGCTGATGCCAAAATACCTGTAATAGCAAGACATGTTTAAGTCTAGCATGTTAAAGTCTTTAAAATTTAAATAGATACACCTAATTTAGTAGAAAACAAATTGTTACCAAAGACAAATTTGATAAAACAAAATAGTAAATAGTTACCACAGACGTTTCAGTCAGACTCACACTGGTTTTTTAGCATTCTTGATAAGTCATTTATCCATTTTCTATAGCTACTGCACAGAAAGAACAAATACATATTTCATACATAATTAAACATCAGACCATACCATTGATAGCACACACTTCACTTACCGCAGCTCTTGAGATGTGGTCACAGATCATCTCATTCTAAGTCGACTGATTGCAGCAGTCACTCTTCACAAGAGTCACACAGCTCTGCACACCCCAAGATATCTTGATTTCATTTACTATATATTATGTATGTAATAACCAATATGACCACATGCAGTCAGATGTACATTCATAGCCAATTCTAAATTAAATTGGATAATAATTTCTCTAACATATATTAAAATGTACATCATGATAAAGATCCCAACCAAACTTAGATAAAATTAAACATCCATCTCGTAATAACTTGTACGCCTTTATTGAACTAAAGTCCTCTTCACACACATCACAATATAACACACAGTACTCTAGTCATCTTACATCTAATACATCATCATTTGGATCTTAGTTCATCCATAAAACCATCCTGTGATAATCCTATCACATCATAACTTTACACAACTTTAAATAGAAATATAAATTTGCTTAAAGGTTCTCTAATTTATTTAAAAACTTATCATAAATTACCATCCACACATTTCTGTAATGTTGCCTCGCTCACCTCATGTCTGTGGCTTGTTGTTGTTATTCCACCCGCTGGAGCTGGAGCTTGAACCACCTCCATTGCCATTACCATTCCAGTTGCCTCCTGGTCCACCTCCACTTGGCCAATTACCTTGGTTCCAATTGCCACCTTTCCCTCCATTCCAGCCTTGGTTACCATTACCTCCTCCTTGATTCCACGATTGAGGTGGGCCATTTTGACCCCAATTTTGGTTGTTATTCCAATTTTTACCAGAATTGCCTTGTGGTGGGCCTCCTTGCCAATTATTGGGTCCAGAGTTGCCTGGTCCTCCTAAGAATCCACCCCAGCCAGCTTGATTAAGTGCAGCAGCTACAAGGCTTATGGGTAAATTGAAATTTGCAGGTGGACCTCCATTGGGATTGATCCCTAGGTTCTGCATGTTTAAGGTATCTATGTTACTGTTACCTCCATTGTTGTTAGGTCCTCCAGAAGGGCCAGAACGATTCCCATCCCAGTTGTTAGTGCCATAAGACTCATCTTTCCAATTTTGTGGTGATTTAGTTTTGATCTTTGGTGCTGCACTGGACACTGATACAGATGCCCCTTTAATGACATGGTCTTCCCCACAGAGGCTTTGAGCTACTTCTGGGTCAAGAAAAGTAACAAATCCAAATGCCCTAAAGGGACGAGGAACAAACACATCTGTAACTTCGCCAAATTTGGAGAAATATTCACGCAAATCATCAGCCGTCATATCTTCAGTACATCTTCCTACAAATACTTTACAGGGCATTTGAGGGACAACACCTTCCTTAGAATTGGGAATTCTTACATCTACCCATCGTCCATCGATATTATGCCTCTGAGCTAAGGCTCTCATTTGAGACGCGTATGTCGCAAATCGAATAAAACCAAAGCCTTTGAAAGATCCATTTTTGTCTCTTTTTAATTGCACCATTACAACTTCACCGAACTGCTCGAAATATTGTTTGATAGATTCCTCGGTTGACTTCCAAGGTAACCCAAGACAAATTAAGTCTGAACATGTCAGTTTCTTTTCTAGTCGTTTAGTTTTAGCGGCGGAATTTTCGGGTGACACATCTTCCATCTTACGCTTGTTCTCTTTAGGAAATACACAAATATACAGATGTTTACCCCATCCTTCTTCAGTAGGTGCGTGTAGTTTGCCATCACTTAAACGAATACCTCGAATTGACTTGCTTTCTGGATGTCTATATTTTAGTCCACAGGCACCGGGAAACTGGGCCACAAGGGTTGAAAGCAAAAGAGTGCCGTCCAACTCACAGGGAATTTCGACGGCGTTGGAGTCGTCTTCATCCTCGCTAACCTTTATATATTCGAAATAATCACCACCATTATAGTTGCCACCTTTGGACATTTTTGATTTAAACTTTGAAGACACTGTGTAATATTTATACAGCAATTTTAACCAAATCACGATGACAGTAACAGTAATGTCGGCGAAGAAAATATGGCGGCTTCAATAATTAAAATATCTCTGGTCGAGGGAGCAGTGCTGCCAACTTCAATTATTGTATGTCGCTAGATTCAGTGCCAAATTTTAATGTCGCCAAAAAGTCGCTAGGTCGCACATCCCTGCACCTGATAAGTGATAAGTATGTACGTATGTATGTAAGTATGCACCTAATAAGTAACCAAGAGCCAACTTCAAAATGTTAAATAACTAATCAACCTCCACTATTTACATGACATTTTCTCGTTTCAATAATTAACTTTGCCAATTAAATAAGAAAGACTGCAATATTTATCAAATATTATGACCAAGAAAATCCTTTATTTTGCTTAAATTGACTTTGTGCACCCAAAAGTCACTAGACTTTTTTTTCAGTAAGTCGATCTGGCAGCAAAGTCACTGAGTTGGCAACACTGCGAGCGAGTCCATTAAATTGTCAGTTTTCTATTTCCGGTTCCTAATAGTGATGTGCCCATTAAATGACTAATGATTGATTGCTTGCACAAAATTGAATGCAATAATGCTTTTTTTTATGTAGTCTATGGCAATAATTTATTTATTTTATTATTAGTTTATTAAAATGGGGGAGTAATAACGTAACAATGAGTATTTTGGCGTCTTTTATTCCTTGTACCTACCTTGCGAAAAGATGATATACAGGAGGTATGCTACATGGTTTGCCAAATTAATTTGACTAAAAGATAGTATTCTGAGCTTATAGTTGTATCACCTTTAACTCACTTTTCATCTCCCTATTTTTATTATTGTAATTATTAAGATATTTAATAGAAATAGTACCAAATATAGCTTTAGAATTGAAATTTAATAAATAAATAGCTGATATAACCTTCAAATTGTGAACTAATTTAAATTTTGACGGTTGCGTTTTCCAAAAAAAATAAGAATAACTTCCAATTACTTATACACTCCTATTTATTTTACGGTTAAACTATTGAACACATTAAATCCCGATTAAAAAAAGTAAAGTACATGGATTTTGCGAAATGACGAATTTGCATAAGTATTTGGGTAAATTCAAAAAAATGTTCAAATGCACATTATTTTTTATTATTGATTTTAATGTTGTGTTTTGTATATAATTGAAGTATTAATTTAATGTTTTATATATTATTGAACATTAACGAATTAAAACGAATTTAATGCTTAATAATATTAAAACAAATGGATAGTATTTTTTTTCACTTGTGTGACTATATTCAATGGTTGAAAAGATAATAACAAACTAAAATAAGTCAGAAATTGTTTATTAAATTTGAAGCAAATAATCACTTTAATAAAAAAAAATACAAATTACCACAAATTGTGCTTGTTATGGTCACTTAGAACAAATAAATCATCAGTAGTGTGACTTCGGGTTCTCTATTGTTACTACTCTAACGCAGAGAGAAAACTAAAATACTGCTCTGCATCTGTTTACATTACTATTGTTGGGACGAGGCTTTGGGTGTTCACGTCGACCTCCGTCTGTTTACATTAAAAGGATTTGATAGAACGAAATCGGCCTTTATAATAATATCGGCTTCGGAAACGAATTTGCCTTGCCAAAATGTCGTTTGGTAAATATTGCCTTTCAAACGTCGTTTTTTTTTCAGGCAATCAGCACTAGCACTAAGCTTGGAGCTTGCTCGGTAGATGGCGATAGGGTCGTTCCTTACAAATCATAATTTATTTTTTAAACTATATATTTCTAATGGTAAGGTGCAGAGTAGTGCAGACCACAGATTACATTGGTGTAGACCGGCGTGGGGTCGCGTTACGAAGTGTAATATAACGTGTTACCAGTTGTTACACAGTTAGCATTCGTGCAGTCAGTACAGTTTTCTTAAAACAGTATGTTATTAAACATACGCTGCCGAGGAATTTGTCTTATATTCGCGGACGGGTAGAATCTTCTAACAATAATGGGGTTATCAGTTTTCGTTTATTTATCATCAGGTACACTGCAAGCTAGTCTTACCATGTCCTATAATATCCCAAACATGAATATATTTGAAATGATGTAGAATCTTTCTCTCTCTCTTTATTCCTAAATATGTATCCTACATGGTGGTAAGGTAAGGTATCGTTTTCGGAATAATGTTTAATAATGAATTAATAACTATCATAGGCTATCGCGCAGATAAAAAAATCTGAGTGCTATCAGTACATTTTTAAACAATATGTACCTACCTACATAGATATAGGTACAGGTATATAATATGTAGATACTTTTTATTTTACAACCGATCGGTGTAAAGTTGTGTCCACTAGAACCTGCCCGTTACTACCTGATCACCTTGAATCTTGACTTTTACATCTTGCTAAATTTAAATCTTGAATTCGTATAGTATATTATTTAATTTGGAGGAGTACCTTACCTACCTACATCGGCTACATCCGCGTGACACATTTTTGGTAATTATTTAATAACAAAGCTTTTTTGACACGAATCCACTGCAAAAAATATAACTACCTATCTAGCCTTGTTATTTGCTGTTATCGTGGTGCTTTTAAGATTAGTTGTGGTTATATAGTTATGAACGATAAATTGAGGTCATAAACAAGGTTTGTGTCAAATTTCATCAAAGTCATTTTTGCGCGAAAGAGTAGCAAAGATCTTTCCATTCACATAATAATGCTGTGACCTAATTAGTAATAATGAACGAAAATTCGATAATTTTATGTGACACCTGCCTAACGCTCCTATTTGTTAAGCAGTAGCATTTTTAATATTATAATACTTTATTAAGTATTATATTGGCGCTTGATATTGGTAAGTACCTAAGCGTACAGAAAATATCTCACAAAACAAAACTGTAGTAGAAGGTGAAAAATGTATTAAAACAAAACAAAATTATTATCATTGTTAAAAACACACATATTGGTGACTGATGCTTAGATAATAAAATATAGGATATCTTACCAAAATATAGGTACCAATTGCAAAAATTTTAGTTACATACTATAAAACCAACTCATTTTATGATCATTCAAAGTTTCATGGGCGAGTCCACTTGAAAGTGCGAAATTATAAAACCTTTGTAATAAAACTATTTTCGTAAACGCAATATTTCGTAAAGCTATAAAAAATAAATCATAACTTCACATGCAAAAACTTAAGCATGACGTCATTCCATTGTAGCCGTTTATTTGGAGCGTTCGGGCGAGTCTATCATTAATGTGAATTGAAAATAGTATCTACTATCTCAGAAAGCTTTTGTGATATCAAAGTATTTGTTTTAATGATGATTCTAATATAAAGAGGTGTTTTAATTACATACAAAAACAACAAATTGGCATCATGTCTATTATATTGTAAATTTTAATCATTTATCAGATCCGCCAGCACTCTGAATTAAATGAAACCATTATCTGAAAAATCTTAATGTGATAAGAAGGGCTGGAAATTTAACAGTAAAATCGATGAAAGATCGATATATCGATATAATTACTATAATAGACTCCAGACTCCAGCACAGCGTTGATTTAATTTTTTTTCAGCTTAAATATCGATAAAGGTTAAAACACTATTTAACATCACGCTACATGGGCGGATCAGTAACGTTCAGCGCGGAAACCATAAGGTTCTTCGTCCTCTATGCGACGGAAATCTTCAATAAGTACCTACTCGGCGAGTATTTTAATCTCACCTACCTCTATACCGGAACGACATCGACAGACAGGCTAATAGATTTTAACTATGAACGGAAACTATTTGGCGGCGGGTGAGTGATACAGTGAGACTGTGCTTCCTTATTATTAGAGAACTTCGGACATATTCAAAAAAATCTGCCACTAGTTTTATAATATTATCCATTTGTGAGCTGGTAGTTCTGACAATCTCATAAGACTTTAAGAACAATAGCTTATTGAGAAAATATCGATGGAGGACGGTTACAACATCAATACGCCAAGGCAACACATTACTAAGAGAGTGTCAAAACATGGTCAGAGGTGCCTAAACTTTGTTTTCTCGTGGGCACTTTCAAAGTTTTGCTGTTGCCGGTGGACCCCCAACTGCAAAACTTTAACTGTATTTCTAAAACTCAGACTGGATAAAGCACGTCGACTATTCTATAAAAAGTGGCTCTGGCGTCTTTGCCGCCAAGTTTTTAGGTGTATTCTTCAAAAAACAAATTATGAGGCATAAAACTGTCTTATTTCGTTCGTCGAAAGAACCGACTTATTTCCTTTTTTCTTAAGTAACAAAAGAAGAGGCACCAAAGTGACTTTGCCGCCAAAAAGACACCAATGCCCCATACAAGACCCCTCATTATCTTTAACATTATTTCTTCTTGCTTTCTTGTCGTTTTTGAGTCCAATCCAACATTTTTGTTCCTTACAACCGAAATCTGAAAAGAATTTGTGGACCCCTTCTTGAGCACACCCATTATTTCTTCTCGCCAACGTGGACCCCCGTCGAGTCTCCCGTGGACCACTTTGGGAATCACTGGTCTAGTTAGTCACAGAGTAGTACTTATAGTACGCTGTGGCCTAGTTCTATATCTTTACTACTTTCTAAGAAGGTACGTACGTCAGGATCACACACTTTACAATAAAGTATGTATTACTTACTATGTATAGTATGTATGCTGTGCAATGATATAATATCATTGATGCTGTGCTATAGTAATGATCATGTCTCAAATTCGATTCATGCTTAGATCCAGCGGACATTAATTAATTTTAATAAAGTTTTTCAATCACTCCTCTGTTTGTCACTATCTAATCAAACTACAGTTACCATATTGCATACCGATTATCCGGTGAAACATGTTGTGTCCTCATATTGAATTGTACCATCTTTTTGTTACCATATTTTTAGCAAATAAACGTTTCTATTTCTATTTGTCGGGGGTTCTAGGATGTACCTATTTTTGATTGAATTAGAGGCTTTTCTAAAGACCGAAAATAACTACATAAATAACTCATACATTAGACCGTTTTAGAGTGACATTTTCGCAACATCAAATAATGATTAATTACTTAACCTTTTTTTTGAGCCTTTTTCCTAATTAGATTAGGTTTCGTTTTACGTATTTAGCTGAATATCAGTATTTTACGCGGAGCGATTGCCATCGGATCTCCATAATCAGGTGGATAATAATTAATATGCTATAAAAAATAAAATTAATGTTAAATCAACGGCAACGTATTTATTTCTTGTTCAGAAATACATTAGAACCACAGTTCCTAAGACTGTCATGCAATAAACTTTCGTTCTCAACGAAGTCAAAAAACCGGTTGGTTTGGGTCATCAAACAAACCACTTATAATTTACAACATCGTGGGTATGATTTTACGTAATTGTTTTAGTACCTATTTATCTACTGGATAGGTATTTGATAAGGTGCTGATGACCTCTATGCCTTTTATCAAAATAATTTAGATCTGTTTCTATGAAGACCAGACTAATCTATATTCATAATACCTAATAAAAAGTTGGTAAAAAATGTAAAGCCAAAATTTTATTACAAATTAGTGGCATGAAATCAATGTCATTTTGAAATGTAAATTTGGTTGAAAATATGTACAACATAATAAATACCTAAGGTCACATAAATAAAGTAAACTAAAAAGTCCCAGTTCATCTTGCACTTTGATTTCTTCGACTTGATATATAATACTTTATTAATATACCTACCTGCTGCCTGGTTCATTATTCTAGTTTCGTTGTTCTGTTAGGGAAAAATACATTTCTCCTCTTTATCTTTCCTCCCTTTTATATTTCCTTGTCGTTAATAACATACTTGCTCTTGGCGTCAGTAAATATTACTACTTACGCCTACAGTGGCCCCAGTAAGGGGCTGTCCATTAATCACGTGATTTTTTTAAAAAAAAATTTAACCCCTCCCTCCCCCTTGATACGTGGTGAGATTTAAGACTAACACCCGACCAAAAATCACGTGTAATTTTTAGTACCTACAATGAATCTTAATATTATCGCTTTTCGATTTAGAAATAACGTGTTTGACGAAAAAATAAATACACGTGATATCTTACCATACCCCCCTTCTCCTTGTGATATTTCCCCCCTTTCGAACCTCACGTGATTAATGGACAGCCCCTAAAGTCGGTTAAAAGGCCTGACTGGGAAAAACAATTACGCACTCAGAAGTTGAGGAAGTAGTACCTTTATGCACCATGTTTTTTTTTAACAATTACTGCCGCAGTGCCCTTTTCCTATAATATGTCGTTATTGATATTCTTAACAAACCATAATTATTATATCTAAGTAATAACTAATAATCGATGAAAATTTTCATACGAATATTCAGATTCATTGAGATGTTTTCGAAATTGGAGAAAAGTTTGACTCGTATTTAAATAATGAAAAAGTTCACACAGTCATGCGATTGTAATTTATGGTAGTGTAAGGTATGCAACTGCGTGTCAATATAAATAAAAGGCCAAATACCAGTTTCGCAACATTTCTCTGTTAGGAACAAAGGCCCAGGCTAGGCAGCCCCTTCACCGCGGTGGCATGGCCGCATCGGGGCGCTTCGATTTGCAGGAAGCCCACCCAAGGCAAACGATCGATCGCGCCAATCATTGCCTTCCCTTTCAACTGAATAATTTTTGTAATGTCTTCCTGTTTCAAAGCAGATTTTTAATTTATTATTACTTAATGCGTGACATTGACCAAAGCTGCTTCAAATTAATTTGTTTTTCCGCCTAAACAATAACTAACTTAACATTTCAGAACATTTTTGAGCTCAACATTTTTATCTAAATAGTTATTCTAATTGTTTTTGCGTTATTTAGTGATTTAGTATAGTTTTTATTTTAAATCGGTTATTTTCATTAAAAATATATTATTTATCTCTTCTTAGTGAAGTTACTTCTTCCATTAAACGTTCTAATTTTAAACTACTTGCCTAGCTGTTTATAAATTAGTTACTAAAATCACCTTAAGATTTTTTAACTCTTAACTTCTCGTTTGATGTGAGTAATTTTTAGCGTCACCTAGTCTGAATATAATTTAAAATAATAGAGCACGCCATTATTTAAAGAATTATCCTTGTACTCCTAACCGTTAAGAAGTTGTACCTTCCAGCATCAGCTCAGCAACATGAGAAGCTGACTGCTAGCTGCAAATATTTTAATTACTTTAGAAAATATACAGACAACACTATAACTCTTTCCAACTCCAACTATATACTTCTGATTAAATTCGTTGCGGGTTCCAAGACAATTTTAACTCTCCCTGGGATTGCCCGTGTGTCATGCACGGTGCCTTTCAGTTGGTTACCGCTGTAGATCCTGGCGTCACAGGAGTCACAGTGGTGGGCGTGTGGGTGGGATTATATCCCTTAAGACAACACTATAAGAATGTGTGCATAGAAAATATATAGTCTAACTAAATCTAGAAAAGCCGTCTACCCACGGGGGTGAAGCAGTAACGGATTATGGAGTATGGAAGCAAATAGAAGCAATAGCATGCTTGAAAATAAGCTCGATGGTCAAGATACTCAAGAAATACACGTATCACTTACTTACAGGCCTCCACGTCTAGGAAAAAGAAGACCCATCTTTAATCTTTTTGATCACAAGCAAGCACAGAAAGCAAGTAAAACAGGGTAGTTCTACCACTATCCGCTACGCCGAAACATAACTAGGTAGAAATGCGTTTAAGCGTAGGCCTGCACATTGTATAGCGACAATTGCACTGCAAGCCTTTATTTTATTTTATAGCATCTTACAATACAATACTCAAATAGATCCTGTAATCGTAGTAAAAACACTCCAAATGTCTAAAGAGGAGAAAGTAACTATGCAAAATGTATTTCAATATCAGCCTAATTAAATTTAATATCTGGTATAGTCCAAGGTAAACCGCTCTATGTGCAACATTATAAACATTAATTAAAAATGAAATGTTTTGAAACCAAGTTTTTACAGATTGTGAACTGTATCGGAACTGGATGGCATCCTTATTCGAGGTTACCAGGCCCACCAGTAGAGTAGGTACTTATTTATTATTCCGAGTGCGTCAGTCTGCTGGAGCGAGGAATTTCGCTGGCATGGCGCTGCGGTCGGCGCGGGGCCACTGACACCTTGTTGCATTGCTTTTTTTTATCAAAACTGTACACTTTTAACCTTTTTGGACACAGAAGTATTTAGTAAGTACCATGTTTATAGTTATGAAATAAAATAAATCGACATCGCAGCGAGTTTGCGTTAGAATAAAAGGATAAAGAGTAGCAGTTTGCCCTTTAATGTGTGTTACGTTTTCATAGCTACATTATGGAACACATCTTGATTATAATTTCCCTGGAGATAGTTGTAAACCTTGGAAATAAAGCTACCATACGGGCGAAACCGCAGGCGGAAGCATTTGTATGTTCAAGTAAGTTTTTGCCTGGCTATTTTACCTGTTTTTAGTATCATATTCTTTACTATTTTTAAGTAAAAACACTCCCTATAGTTAGTTTTTTAATCTCAGATACTTATTTGACAACAAGGACAATAGATTAATGACAGCTGGCCATTGTTCTTGCTGTCAAATAAGTCTCTGGGATTAAAAATGAACTATAGGTAACTTAGTTTACAAATGAGTTATTCCAAACTAGCTAAGTATTTCAATATGTTTAAAATCTAGATCCAAGGTAAAACTATTCTAAATTCTGATACTAATAGACATTAGCATGCATTATAATAAGGTTATGGTTTAAAATGTTTAGATTTTTTATAGATACGCGCGCACGTCTGCGTTTATATTTTCCTGTTTCATAGCTTTCAACATGACGCCTCTTTTGTTTACCAAATTAGAGGCAGATCCACTGTTCAATAAAATGTATTAGCAAATGGGGCTAGCATTGCACGCACCTACGACAAGATATAAGGCCAGCGAAGTTTCTAGCGAAAAAGCTTGTAGTCCACATGATTTATTTGGAAACATAGCGTCTGATTTATTAAAAAGTATTATTAGGAAACATCATCACTACATAGTATAAAACAAAGTCGCCTTTTCTGTCCCTATGTGCGCTTAAATCTTTAAAACTACGCAACGGATTTTGATGCGGTTTTTTCCAATAGATAGAGTGATTCAAGAGGAAGGTTTTTATGTATAATACATGCAAAAGGGGGAATTGTTTTACTCCAAATTTAACGCGTGCGGGCCACGGGCAGTAATGAATAAATCAAACTACTGGATCGATTTTAATCATTTTTTCAGTGAGTGACATAGGCTATATATTATATACCCGTGCGAATCCGGAGCGGGCCGCTGTGTTTTTTTATACAACGTTCACAGTTTTTCTGTAGTGTATAATTAGTATCAGCATTGTACCCGTGCGAAGCCGGGGCAGGTCGCTAGTAAATATACTAAAGTCTGATAAGGAGTGCCGGATTAGGACTAGAGTTGCCGCGAATACTCGCTATTATTCGGTATTCGGCATTACTCGTCATTTTTTTGATATTCGTCGAATACCGAATAATAGCTAGTAATATTCGGCATTCGGCGAATAGTCGTCGAAAATAAACTTTTAACGAACAAAAGAACTAATGAGTTAAAAATAATCATTTTTGTAATTATTTTCCTTAATAAAACAATACACAATATCTATTATTATCTGTAATATTATGTGCCTGTGCCTATCATATTCATGAAATTAAATTAGTAAGTAAGTAAGTAAACACGTTCTGGAGCAAGTCGGTTTCGTTTTTCCTCGTAACGTGTGCAGTTTGTTGAATCAGCGCATCTTTCATTAGGTATCTGATTAATGAAACAGTGCTAGGTATCATATCTGATATAGGTGACTAGGAACTCGTGATTTTTGTTATAAATTAGAAATATTTTTAATGTGTTTAATGTTTTTTTTTTTATGTCGAATAGTAATGTCGAGTTATTCGACTATTCGCCAAAGTGAATAGCGATTAATCGGTATTTGACTATTCGCCATAAACACTATTCGCGGCAAATCTAATTAGGACCATTTGATGCCCTAAGTATTCCACGCTTGTGGTTCCTGTGGCGCCCGAAAAAGTGGCACTAAAATTCATCGCCCGTTCTTTTCTTCTTTATCAATATTGAAAAAAAAAAGAAATGCCATCAAACCATGTTTGACACCATGGGAAGGAACGCTGAAGTGTCCTATATTTAATAACATATTTTCTTTAAAAGCTTAGGAGTCATCAAAATGCCCTTGCCATTACGAGTCACGAAGTGCCAAACGCGCCGACTTTTGAAAATATTTACTTTAAAACTAAGAAATGTTACCAATTTTTCTTAGGCGTCAAATGTTAGGCAATGCCGAAGGCGCCGACAAGTGCCACCAAATATAAGAAAGCACCAACTTTTTCAATACATTATTTAAAAACTAATGAGCGGCATCAGCAAACATCGCATAATCTTTCATGTAATAATTTAAAGTGCAGTTTGGTGGCCCCCAAGACGTGATGCCCTAGGCAAAGACTGATAATTTTGTTTACAAGACAATCCTGCATTACCGACACCATATTCAATGAATGTTAAGAATAAACAGACATTATTTTGTGATAAGACAATATACGACATCCGTAACAAATTGTTTGCAGAGCTCAACAATAAAACTATAGTACATATACGACGAATGTATATCGTATAGAAACAAAAACAACCTATACCTATTAGAAACGAGCTGAGCTATCACCCTGACTGACGCAAGCCGGCAGTGTGGTGCAACTTAACATTTGCGAGAAGGGTGTTGCAACAATAGCTTGCACAAAGGCATTTACTGGCTAATGAGATTCTTAGGCTTTAGTTTATTAATCTATACTGTCTATAGGGTAAGCTCGCCAGATTTCGACCAATTAGTGGAGTTGTCAAGTTCAAAATTCGGAAAAAAATAATTATAGCGGCAATTTATTATACTAAATATTATATTACTTTACTTTTATTATTATAAAAGTTTTCATTAATTAAAAGGACCAGTAATTAGTACCCTAAAGAAATGTTTTAAAATTGCTAAAACAGAATATGCAGAGAAATATTCGTAATTTTACTACTACTACTACAAACAATAATATTAAAGTGATTAATGTATTAAATTGAAAAACGTACTATTTTTAACCATGCATTCAATATTTATTAGTGGTTGAAAATAGGATTAAAGATTTGTTACATTTGCCGCTTTTTTACCATGTTTCACAATTTGTAATCTTTGACTGTTTTGATATTTTAAACAAGATAATAATGTGGACAAAAACTGGCCTTCATTACATTGGGATGTCAATAAACAAACTTTGATATTCTATATTTAACTTTCACTGTATTTTTACAAATTTCAATCAATAGAATAAAAGTTTGCATTTTACAACCTAGTCGAGAATCGGCAAAATTGACAAATCTTTAATCCTGTTCCCGACCACTAACCTTTAAAAAAACCCGTAATTACTTCGTGTTTTAGAGCTAAGCCACCTAGGTCTATGTATTTTAATCAACCACCAATCAACAAAAGTTTTAAAAGCATTAAAAACCTTTAATGAAGTGATACGTCGCGTACAAAAAAAAAACATTTTTTTTTTCTATGTAAGATGCAGACAAATACTTTTGAGTATGTTAGGTAAACTAGAAATATAATAATGTAACCGAAGAAATACAATTTTTCGCTAAGAACTGCACAGTGTTTCTATATTTTGATTTGTTTAAACGATATTCAGTCAAATGATCGAGAACTGGCAGTGGACGGCGAACTGGTGTATCTACCCTACAAAACACTGTCTATTATAATCTGTGCAATTACTAAATGAAAAAACCTATTAATTTTTTCTTGGGAATAAAATATAATTCAAATAGTTAAAAGGAAAGCTTTAATTTGGAGTGTTTATTTATAGGGGGAGTCCGGGAGAGTTTACCCGCCTTCGACTAAAATGCTCATAAATCGCTTTATATTTACAAAAAACTATTTTCTACAAATTGTACCCTAAGCTGCATTATTAAGCTTTATTTTTTATTAAGAAAGTTTTATAAATCATTAATACTTTATGAGTAATTAACGATTTCTACTGAAGTGAGATTTGGCTAATATCTCCCGCCTAGGTGGGAGACTTGACCCCCAAGAAGGGAGACTTTACCCGGGTTTAAAACTAGGCAAATAAAAATAATAAATTATAATTAAATAAAGAAATTTAATAAAAAAAACATGGCACATAATAATACGTAGTAAATGATAACACGAACTATATAATTTGAGTATCTTTGACATACAGGTAGTGAGGAATTAAGTACCTATCACATATTATATTTCTTAAGATAAGTAGTTGCGTTTAAAACAGTGAGTGTTTATAAACTTTTACCATTAGAAACTCTTTCTAACATAACTTATAACCTTATTAATACGAACTTTCACAACAAACTGTTACTGCACAATAATTTCAGTCTTTCTACAGCAAAATATCTTAGAAATTTAACAATATCTTATCAAAATGGAGAAAAATCAAAGGTAACTTAGGTATCTTCATAGCAAACATAATAGTCTGAGCCTATTCTATCTACGTCATAACTAGATAACAAACTTACAAATAGTTAAACCTTAAAAGTAGATATTGCAAATCAGTTTAAAGTAGGACACCATGGATGTGGTCAGTAAAATTAAAATACTTTCAAAAATAAGAACAAAAGTAAAATTCAAAACAAAACCTTATAAAAAAATAATCATAATAATCAGTCTACCTTTTTTAATTAGAGCAATCAGGACAAATGAACTGTTCCTTATCATCTCTTTTAATTAGAGAAATTAGGACAAATAAACTGTTCCTTATCATCTTTGGACAGTCCAACACACATCTCATGGACATATTTATCACAAAAAGCGCAAAGTCTCATATCCATAACTTTATTTTCTCCACAGATGAAACAATACCAATTATCAATAAGATCTGGTACTTCATCCCATGGACTATCAGAGCTATCACCATACTTGGATTTGTCTTCAGGGTCTGTCTCACTATCACTTGACTGTAAAACTTGTCTTTTTACTCTCTTTTTCTTTGCATTACCTTTTCGTTTCTGTTTAGCTGTCTTGATTTTTTTATTTTTTGGTGCGTTTTCATCTCTATTCTCATCTTGGTCTTGCTTTTCTGGCGTTTTTGTTTTGAACTGACTTCCCTGTTCACTTATTTTTGACAATTTAGTCCTGTCTCTTAAATAATTACGTAAAGTATTTCGATCTATTCCATACTCCAAAGCAGTAGCTCTAATAGACTTGCCGTTATCAATGTCACTTACAGCATTTCTTATTACTGACAGGTCTAAATTGCTTCTGTTTCTTGTTGTTTCTTTTTTTTATATTTGAAGGGCATTGTGGATACTTATCTAAAATAAAACAGAAAATATTATTGCAAGAGAAACAGAGGGAGAGATTACCCTGGGTAAAGTCTCCTCCCGTCGCCATGGTAATGTCTCCCACCCACGCCAAGCTGTCCGTTATTTAATTTACAAAAAAAACTATAATCTTTAAGCAAAAGCTGTCTATCGTAAAGGTAACAAGGATAATTACACTAAGGATATGTATGCATGACATGCTAGAATCTATAAACAGTAAACAACAGTAATCAAATATCGAAAATTGAAAAAATTAACTTACCGGGCATAAAAACGTGTTTTCACTTGTAACGTCAAAACGAAACTGCTGATCGCAACATCGCCGCGTGAGCTAGTTGGGAGGCGCCTATGAGTTGTGAGAAGTGTGGCAACGTCGCAATATCTAGTTATACAGGTATTCTATGATCAGTGGCTATTGTCTCCCCCCTGCTAAACTCTCCCGGACTCCCCCTACTTCAAAGTGACAATTGTTATGAAAAAAAGTAGAGGACGATTGAAGTGGACTTACCAACAAAATCCAACAGATCCCTGGTTAAACCATCCTTACCTATTTATTAACCATCGCAGGTGTAATGACAATTATATAATTAAATTTGTTTTTAGTCGATATAGATTTAAGTATTAAAATTAAGATTAGCGACAAACACTAGTATTCTTACAAAATTGTACTATTTGTACCTATGTAATATGACGCAATATTCATGTTATTATCTATATTGAATTAATAACACAGGTCTTTCGTAATAATAATTAATTTATATAAACAACATACATAATTATCCTAAGAATTTAGAAATATCGTATTCAAAATATATTCTAGTGATCTTTATTTTGTAAACAAGTTTACCTTTGGGATCTTCACGGCTTCACCCAAGTAAAATTACCATAAAATTACCTTGAGTTGGTAGTGAGGTTGGTGAGGTGCAAATGTACGAATGTGTGGGCCAGTGACCGGCTGTGACCGGTAATGGCGCCTGGAGCCGCGCTCCTGGGCCCTGTTTAATAAAAGTTACAATTTGTAAATAGTAATTGTATTTTACAGGCTACAAGTCTACAAGTTTCTGTTTAATAAAGATTACAAGTTACAATTTTACCATGGTGGAAAATTTACAAAATTGTAAGATTGTAGCTACAATTTTACAAATTTCTGTTTAATAAAGATTTTCTGTCTACAGGTGACAATTTACATATTTGTAGGGAAAACGGTTTTATTGAACGCATAATTGTAGTTACAAGTTTACATATTTTGTAAATTGTAGTACAATTCCGACAGGTAGATTCACCTACATAGAAATTTTACAATTTTGCGCATATGTTGGTATAGTTGTTGTTGGTTAGTGAAAAAAATGGTTTTAACAACAAGTAGTGAAAGTAGTGACAGTAGTGATAATGAATACAATACAAGGGAACGGCAACAACGTATTTTTCGTAAAAGGATAAACTTTACTTTGGATGTGACAGATTTTACGTTTAACGAAAAATTTCGTGTTAGTAAAACTACCGTCGAATATTTGGTAACAAAAATTGGACAACATCTTAAATACGATTCTATAAGAAACAAAGCGCTTACACCAGTTCAGCAAATTTTGTGTACATTGCACTGGATGGGCTGTGGCTCACAATACCATGTTATAGCGGATGCACATGGTGTAACTAAAGGAACAATACATAACTGTATAAAGAATGTGTCTAGGTTCGTTGTCAGTAAATTATTCGGAGAAGAAGTCCGCTGGCCAACTAATTGTCTCGATATCCCTAGATTGTTCATGAAATATAATATACCCAGAATAGCAGGCATTGTAGATGGTTCGCTCATCCCAATGGATGCTCCTCGCCAAAACGAATCCGCATATGTAGACCGAAATGGAAATCATTCCATGAATATTATGGTAGTGTGTGGACCAAATTTGGAAATATTTTACGCGAGTGCAAGATGGCCAGGCTCTGTTCATGATGCAAGAGTACTTAGATGCTCTTCGCTAGCACGTGAATGGGGAAATGGATGGAGGCCATTTCCTAACGCCATAATATTAGGAGACAGTGGCTATGGCCTAAAAAATTGGCTAATGACACCTAACATTCCGGTACAAATACCCAGAACGTTAGCACTAGAAAGATATTTACGTGCTTTTAAATCAACACGAAGAATGGTTGAAAATGCACTGGGCATAATAAAAGAAAAATTTCCATGTCTGAATCATTTAAGAGTACAGCCAATTATTGCAAGCAAAATTATATTATCTACAATAATTTTCCATAATATTGAAAAACGTTTAGGATCGCAGCATTATACTAACTACTCAGAACAAACTATTGAACATGATAACGAAATTCCTAACAATGATGACGAGGAGGAAGTATTTGAACAGGAAGGTGTAGAAGTAATACAGGCATTAATACAATTGTTTGAATAATTTTTTTTATTAAATAGGAATTAATTAAAGACATGTTTAGTTCAAAATAATTTTATTAACTATATTATGTGTTTTATTGCTAACTCCAAAATATCTTCACCGTTTTGATTTGGCTCGGATGAATGAATAACGATGAGAGAAGGAGGATCGATGACAACATTTTGTACATAAAATGGTAAAGTAAAATTAGATGGTTGCTGTATTTTCAATTTCTTTTCTAGTTTTAGTATTTCCAAATCAAGCTTGTATCGTTCACGTTTCGCAATTTCAAGTTTTTCATTGGCTAATTTCAATTCTACTTCCATTTTTTGTGTTTTTAAATCGAAATACCTTTGCGGAACATTTGATTCATAGATTGAAATACTTTGTGATTTTTTTCTTGGCCTTTGAGGAAATTGAGTAGGAGTGTTTTCGGGTGACGTATTTATTGTGGCCTCACGCGACTCTGGTTCATGTACTTGTGTTACGTTTGACCCAGATGATTCCGGCACGCTAAGACCTTCTATTACAGGAGAATCTTTCCCGATTATTTTGAGTACTAGCTCATCAACATCATCATATCTACATTTCTTCCCTCCTCCCGATCCCGTCTGCTGCCGATTGTCCCTTTTTTCCTGTAGATATTGAAATACTTATTAGTAACTTTATAGCTCAAATTAAACTTAACTCCCATTTATCATTATGTATCACTACAGTACCTATATAATTATTATACTAGCGACCCGCCCCGCCTTCGCACGGGTGCAATTAGAAACCTTAAAAATAACAGTATTTCTCCACTATTTAATATATCTACATGTTATTATACATATATAAACCTTCCTCTTGAATCACTCTATCTATTAAAAAAAACACATCAAAATCCGTTGCGTAGTTTTAAAGATATAGGTACTTATGCCCACATAGGGACAGAAAAAGCTAGAGGAGAAGGTGGTAATGTGGCCCCCCACTTTGTTTTTTAAGTTTTATTTAAAAAATATAGGAGAGACAAACCTCAAAGATACATTATAGGACTTCTTATTTATTAGTCTATACATGTCTGACAATTAAATAAATGAAACGCGTACAGGAAAGCAAAAATATTATTTATTCTTAAGTTATTCCAATTTGGCATCTTGACATCAAGTGATGGTTATGTGGCCCCCTGGGGGGTCACATTAAATGTATTGCACAGTTAAAAATAAACGGCGAAAATTACAAATATTATTGTCACCTTCAGAACCTCCACAGGCTACATGAGCCCATAAATCACAACTTTGACACTGTACCCATGGCTCTCCAGGTCTTACATTGCAATAAATGGTTTCGCAGAACATACACGGCACGTTCGCGTTTTCAGGAACCACGTTTGTAAACGACTCGACATAATCGGTATTCACTGCGTCTTCGTCACTTTCAGAGCCACTGCTGGCTAAATTAAGCTGGTTAAATAATCGACTTCTGTGAAAACTTGAGGAAAACTTGAGAAAAAATTATGAATCACTCTTACATGTAATGTGGCCCCCGGGACCATAATACAACCAATGTGAGGGGGCCAAATTACAACTATTGAGAATATTTAAACAAACGTATCAAAAATAATTATTACAAGTCAAATTTTGTATTTACCTTTTAATTCCCGTAGAAGAACAGTTCAACGTATCCAATGTCCGAACACAATAGCCAAAACACTCTATCTATAAACAATTACCGAATTAAAATAAAAGTAGTTTAAAGTTTTACCGGTAACGAGTTTCAATTGGTTCGAATGACAATCAAACGTGACAGGCTCTGGTGGATTTGTAAGGTACTAAATACGTATCATGCCGCAAGCATCCCGTAGCGCATAAAACATACTAGATGACGTTGTTCAAACATTAAAATATTGAAGGGGGCCAATATATCTGCAGGGGCCACATTACCACCTTTTCCTCTACTTTGTTTTATAATATGTAATGATGATAATGATAAAGGTAGGTATTTTTGCAGTGTGAATTCACTTCTTCTCGGTAACAAACTAACAGTTACAGATTAAACTCTTTAAATGTTAGGTATAACATTGTAATAAATTATTTGAATTTAGTATTGAAACAAGTAGGTATTGAAATTAACAATAATAATAATTTAGTTTAAAAGTTTGTATTATTATTATTATTGTACACGAATGAAGTTTACAAAACACTTAATCCGGTTTTAACACCTTTTTATTATTATTACAACATAACATAAACTTAAAATATAGGTAGATACTTACGATTGTCCTTTTTCTAAAGTTTTGCCATGTAGTGTCACGTAAGTATTTCCAGTCTTTATTATAAATGCCCAAAGACTTTAATTGATCCGCAATATATTTCCACTTTGTTATTTTCATATCGTGAGTTAGTTGCTCACTAAACCGACCGAATAAAACATCTTTATTTTCGTATATCAAAGAAAGGACAGTCATTTTATTTTGGTGCTCCATGATTTACTTGTTAAGGATTGTACAAATTAATATGAAACTAAATCACTCTTTACTTTTAAAATAGTAGGTACCTAAGTTTTTTAAAACCTACCCTCGTTAATTTAAATCTATGAATCTCCAACAAAAACTTACATTTTATGTAAATTGTAACTTACAACTACAAATTTGTAGATACAATATTGTTAACGAAGTCTACAGGCGTTTTCTACAATTGTAAACGTTTATTAAACAGCATTGATACTTACAATATTTGTAACATTTTTATGTGTAACTTTTTTACATAATTGTAAGGTTTATTAAACAACACTTGTCATAAAACTTTACAAATATGTAAGTTTTTTACAAAATTGTCGGATTGTAACTTTTATTAAACAGGGCCGGCCTTTCCGAAACTCGAGCGACGCTTCGTGCGTGTGCTGCGTGCGCGTGCGCTTGACCCCTTCTTTTTGTTGCATCATCAGACAACGCATACGGTCGTCCTTTGTTATTGGCCTTGTAGAGTACAGCATCTTGCTAGAAACACAATAAAAAAATGTTCTCTGTCGAAGGAAACCTGAACTAATATTTTATAGAATCAGTTCCTAACCAAATCGACAAAAAAATACGCATTATAAATTTTACGATTTCCATAAAAATAAAACATTCCAGACACTCTCTTTACAGAAACCGTGTTTTTTTTCGCTTTTTCTCGAACAGTGTTACGAGGAAATAAAAACAAAAAATTAAATATGTAGTTACACAATTTTTAAACCAGTTTTTATGACAATAACGCAATTTTTTATTTAAAAATAATATACATTTAAAAAACTGTTCAGTTTAAATGTTTTAAAAACATATAATTAAAAAACGAATCAATTAATGTGGTCAATGATAAGATATAAATTATTACCTCTAAGCTAACTTTTAATAATATATTTGCGCGCTAAAAATAGCTGGATATGTAAGATCTTAATTTAATTTAACATCTTGATGTAACATATTCTAAGCAAATGAATTAACGATTATGATGATCTTAACTCGATTTTCTAAATTAATATTTTTCATTTTTTTGAAAAGTGAAGGCGTGATAAGGTAAGACTATTTTGTCACGCGGGAACTAAAATCAAGAAGATTTCACGCAGATAGTGCTACTAGGTGTGCTACCCGCCGTACAAAATAGGTACACTAGAATTTGGTGTCTTCTATTAGCAAAAAACTAGTAGGTCATAATCATATAATCATAAATAGTGAATATGAACGCTTTTGTGCGGTCTAAAAGTCATTGGTAATTCGTTTTGTAATATCAAGCTGGTATTCTTTTTGAAAGTGATTATTTCGCAAGTTCGGTCTATCGTATTGAAGGATTGCTGTAAGCGTTGCTTAATTCAAAAGTTTCAATGTGTTGCACTGGTATGCGTCTTGTTACTCTGAAGGTGTTAGCGGCTGTGGCGGGGGTGGCACTCGGTGGTAGTGACAAGAAAGCAAAATTCACTTAATACCGCCGGTGCAGAAAGTCCACTCTGAACATACTTTTCAAAAGTCGTTGTATGGCAATGCTTAACTTCTGGCCGAAATAAATTCTAGCATTCTGGAAATGTGATTTAGATTAGATTGAGTGCTTCTTATTCCCGCGATCTCCAGGATAGTTTTTATACGATATTTAGATCTGTAAACTATATTTATTTAATTACTAGCGATACAAATATATTATATAAAATATATAGTACTCACATAATACAGCATTAACTTGTGGCCTAACCGTAAGATGACAGCTAAAAATTAAGTTACTAACCAAAATAAAAACCTTTTTTAAAACATTTTAGTAACCTTATTTAATTTGATTAACCAAACATTATTATTTCTTATCCCAATGTTCATCCAAATTACGGTTTGTATTAGTAATTAATATAAATGATTTTTTTGACAATGTCGCGATTCCTGTTGAGGCGTCCGAGCCGCTATAGTTGCTAGTTTTTTTCCATATAGTGGCGGCGCTACCGGCGCACACGATGCGAGAATACATTAATGATCTTCTTCTTCTTCGTCGTGTCGATGGCTGAGACAAATTTTATTTTGACTTGCCATCGTGGTAAAAGGATTAGCCAATTCGCTTTGATTAAAACCTAGGGACAAAATTAAAGCGTAATCGAGCAAAACCCAAGTGCCTTGTATTTAATGATGATGAATGATCGATAAATAGGTACTCAATTTACCGCTCGTTTCCTTCAGTCTGTAAGTAGGTACTGATCCAATATTGATTCCGAGATCTCGAAGGCTTGAAATTATATTTAATAACTGCAATATTTTATTTTTTCTAAATTTGGATAAATAAACCTTTTGAGACCTCATGTATCAAGTGGCACACCTATTTGGCGCAGGCAGTGTCAAGTGGGTCGCGTTGTGAAACACAGAGAGGTGTGTGTGTGTGTGTGTCTGCGCAACGCGCTCCCCGACGCCGCAGACACGACACGCTTGTCGCCCAAGCATTTCTCTCACACGCAAACGACGAACGATTTGCCGAGAAAAATTGTTTTTTTACCGTAAAGTAAAAATTAAAAAAATAGAACAAGTATTCTTTTCTTCGCAAAATTAATAAATTTATACAAAAAAGCATTATATTCCACTATGTAAATAACTACATGGAAAAATAAACTTAGTCCAGCGAATAAGTATAGGTACTTGTTTAACCAAATACGTACAAACAATCTAAGTACTTATTTATCAAAAAATCTGAGGTAAAATTAAGCAGTAGTTATTAAAACATGTCAAATCTGCAAATTACATGGAAAACGTAGCGGATGTGTTTCGTTATCATTTTGTTCAAAATAGAATCAACTTCTGCTGATAAGAGTTTTGTTGTCTATGAAAAACAATAATAATATCTTATCAAGTTCTTGAGAATCGTAAAACACGACGTTCTGATTGTCGCTCTACTAAGAATGGCTTTGATCTGCGGCTATCGAACGATTTACAGACGATTATCAAATGATACTGATTTCATGTAAAGCTTATACTGTTATGAATTGATTTAATATTTTGGGTTTAACAAGGTATGGGTACCTACATAAAGTACAGGGTGGATGCGACATAACGACATTTATAGAAACCACAGATTCTATCTATACACATGCCACAATCATGGCCAGTGTTTATTTCCAATGCTTATTTTTTTTTAACAAAAATATTTTTTTAGTTTGCTGAACAAATTGGATGATCGCAATGTTCAATTTGTTTGGAGAACGTGATTTCTTATTTCTTTTTTTTTTCGGAAATGATTAGTAGCTGACCATGTATGGAAGGTGTGGTTTCAATAACTGTCGCTATGTAGCATCCACCCTGAATTTTTGCAGCAATATTGCTTTAGTACCGCTAGCACATTCACAGAATTTCTCAGAAATATGTTTAAGGGGGCAATACATTAATTGCTCCCTCCATCCTCCATCTCTTTTAGATTATTTTTGTTATTGTAGTTTAGCTGCATGCACATATTTTTGCGTTATGAACCAGGTCTAAACTTTGTATTTTATTATGTATTGTTTTTATTTTATTGTAATGTGAACTAAAAAAACTGTCAATTTTTTTTTTTTTACTGTCTTGTGCATTAAAAAATAATTGCATTATTATCAAAGCTCTAAAACATAATCGAGAAGTACCAAGTTTATTTTTCTTTCCGCCTGCATTCATTTTACTGTCGTGTCATTTTGATCCGTGATTTTGTCGTTTTCATTTGACATAAGTCATATCATTTGAAAAACCCCTAAAATGAGTTAGCGTTGTTTGAGTTCAAAATGTTTATAGGTATTAATTGTAATTCATCCAACGCACTTAGAGCTAGCCAACTGTACAAATAAAGATGTATTTATAAAATACGTACTCTTGTAAGTATATTATACACATCATTATATTGTTTTGTTACTTCGAATCTACTGATAAGGCATTCAATTCAAATACCTACAAATTAATCGATAAAGAACAAACAAAGGCGCTATTGAACAAGTAACAAAATAAAATCGCAAGCAACACATGGTTCTACTACCAATTTAACACACTTCCTTTCTTTACTTTTTTAACTATACTTAAATTTATTTATTGATTACCCTTAACGCTTAGTAGGTTGAAGGGGTTGAAGGGCTGAAGTCTGGAGGTGAGTTCGACATTCTAAAACATCCTAAAATGATAATATATCATGTCACGCCAAGTCAAGACTGTGTTATGAGTTAAGACTTCTTTTTTTTTTTGTTATTTAAAAAAACGACGCCCGCACTAGGAATAACTCCTGTGTCGCGGGGGTGTTCACAAACATACATTTCACACACACAAAGCACACCCAGAGTCAGAACAAATCATTGCGAATCACACAAAGATTTGTTCCATGTGGGGATCGAACCCACAACACCAGCGTAGTTGAAAGCGGCGAGGCGACCGCTTTAACCGCTACGCCAACCGTGCACTCCACACTGTCTTAACAAGACTTCTCACTTTGTTTTGATCTTTTATAACAAAATCTTACATCTGAGGACTACAATATTACGCTTTTTGTTATGAAACACAGAAAAGCAAGTACTACCACCTATTTGGCAGGTTAAATAAAGGATGACGGTGGTACTAGCTCCTCCGAACTCGTTGACAAAAGCTTCACCAGTATTTGACATGGAACCATGAGGAGTAATGAGCTGAGGGATAGCCAATCGAAAGTGTGTTTTGGAATCACATTTTGCCCGTTTTATAAATGTTTTTCTTGTTTATTTACACCTATATGTAGTGAGTTTTATCATGCATCGTATCGTATGCCACCTTCCACAGGACCACAGAAATTATCAGCAATGTATTTTCAAGATTTAGGTTTAAAACATCGTGAAAGGCGTCAACGCTACGATAAAAATAAAAGCTGAAACTATCTATAGAATTTAGGGGTACGGCAAGGCTGTTTTTTTTTTTTTAAATTATTCACTATTATAGTTTACATAGATTGAAAAAATGCAAATTAACATTCGCATCAGCATGCATATTTATACATGTAACTGCAATATAGGTACGATACGACACACAAAAGTGTTGAATGAACATTTCCGAGAAATCGTGTCGTGCGAATCACGTTGTTTTGTCTCTCATGTATGTGACACATACATAACACACGCACAAAACAGTGCACCCTGTGTTGAACATGTAGTAGGCATCAGCTAGTGAGAGTTTAGTACTAACCTACAGTCTTACCGTCTGACGATTTAATCATAATTATTAACTGTTAACACTATATGTTTACTCCAACTTACAGTGCAATTACACGATGACAAGTTTTGCAAAGCAATTTTCTTGCTATGTCTATCTTTTTGAAATGAACAAAGCAAGCACTACAATTGCGGCAATTCTATTGAAGACAGCGATGCCAAGAGTAGGTAATTCCAGAGTAAAGATAGATATACCGCGTAGTTTGTCTTCATAGAAACGGTCTACGCCTCGGAATAAGAATCTGAGGTTAATAGCTTAGCAATTTTTCAAATACAGAGTGGATGCTTCATTGACATGTGACAGGGGCATTTATTAAAAATACAATAATGCAAAAAAAACATCAACCTATGTCGCCGTAACCCTAGCCCACCCCATATCTATTTAAATATCTTTTAATTAAGACTTACAAGTAGAAAATAAATAGAAACTCTAAAAGTAGGTATGTGAATAACTGATATGGAATGTATTGGTATCTTGCTAAGATTCCCTTATGTGTTAGGATTAGTGATGTAACGAACGTGAATATTCATTATCTACAATTCTTGAATGCTAGGGCGATCATATGAGTTTAGCTATTGTGGTAGCCATGTTAAAACTAAACGTAGCCGAGCTGGCCCATGTTTCAAGACTACACACTAGCTGATGCACGAGACTTAGTCCGCGTAAAATTCAATATAAAACTATTGCTTGTATCTTCTACTGAATCGACAAAGATGCCTATTTTTTGGAGGAATAATATTTTCTTAAGAAAGTAAGCATCATCGCTAAATCTTTACCATGCAGGGTGCCGATGGCGTGGCGCCTCTTGTTTACCCTATGGTCGCGCCGGCCCTGGGTAGCTGACTATAAGAAGCGTAACTTGGGCTTTTTAGGGTTCCGTAGTACCTACAAGGAACCCTTATAGTTTCGCCATGTCCGTCTGTCCGTCCGTCTGTCCGAAGCATAGCGACGAAACCGTTGGTGCTAGAAAACTGAAATTTTGCATAAACATGTATGTTAACTATACAAAGAAAGTCGTAGAATAAAATTTGGAAAAATATTTTTTTTTCGGGTAGCTCCCCTACATGTAAAGTAGGGATGTTTTTTTTTTTGTCGCCTACCCCATAGTGTGGGATATTGTTAGATAGGACTTTTAAAAACGTTCAGGGGTTGCTAAGACAGTTTTTTGATTTAGAGATCCGTTTGCGAGATTAACTTTAAAGAGCAAATTTTTGTTCGAGTAGAGCGTCCCCCCCCTCTAAAAGCTAAACTACTGGATCCCAAAATCTGAAAAAAATTGTGTCGGTAGTACATGTAATGAACTTTAAAGGAAAACTATAGCGGATAAGTTCACTTCATTAGTTCAAGAGGAATAGGGGTCCGAAATGTCAGATGCAGTTACTCAGAATATTTCGTTCAAAATTCTTGAAACATAAATAAACATACATAATACATATATAAAATCACGCCTTTATCCCACGGGGGTAGGCAGAGACGATGGAACGCCATGTGCTTCGCTCCTTACATACTTCTTTCGCTTCCTCAACATTCATACATCTCGTCATACGTGCTAGCTGGTTTCGTGTACTACAAACATTTCCTTTCTGAAGGACGCCATTTATCTGGTCCCTATATGTCTTTCGAGGATAAAATAAATAATAAAATAAATAATTTCGAGGATAACATAAATAAAATAAATTAAAAATAATCATTACATATCTAGGTCATACATAAGATCACGATTTTTATCTCAAGACGAACTACTAGAACAGGTTGAGTGAAAAATATAAATTATTGAAAAAAATCACGGTGGTAGTATATGTAATAAACTTTTCATGAAAACTATAGCGGTTACTTTAACTTAATTAGTTCTAGAGTAATTGGGGTCCAAAGTGTAAAATGCAGTTACTAGAATAATTCGTGCAAATTACAAAAACCATTGAAAGTAATGACTTGTATGAAGATGTTACTTGTTTAATACAGATAGTAAATCCCTTTTAAGTCGAAATATGTTGTTACGACTAGCTACGGAACCCTACTGCGCGTGGCCCGACACGCACTTGGCCGGTTTTTTATTGACGTGTCAGCCACACTAATGAAACCGTGAGAGAAAGTTTGTTTGTTTAATCACAATATTATTGGGAATTACTGGTTGGATTTATTTGGGTTGTAGAGTAGTATTCTTAAGAAAGGCTTCTAGGTATTATTCTAAGAATCTCTAGAATTAGAGCAGAACAGTTTGTCAACAACTACTTGGGCAGCTATTATAATTAATTCCACGTTGACAAACTCGCGGGCAACAGGCAACAGTAATAATTATAATTATTATCTTGCCGGATCCATCCATTTCTTGTTTAGTTTCCTTTTTGTTCTTCATGACATTCGCATCAATTCTTGCGAATACGCAAATGCAAATATTACTTAGGTACACTAGTTAGGATAGTCATTGTTGAGCAATGTCTGCAATGTTTAAGTATCTATATAACTACTTGTCGTAAGAGGGTTCATTAACGACAACATAGATATAGAAATGGACTGTTGAAAAGTTAGATATCAGAAAATAATCTTGTCAACCCGTCTCTGGCGCGACACCCGCGATTTTTTGGGCCATACCTATTACTGATTTCACCGAATCGTAGGTATGTGTATTGTTTCGCATAGCATAATATCGCGGTATTAAGACAAGTAGTAAAATAGTAGGACAATGGGGAATTGCAACCCCTAAAATATTCATACATACATGTATGTATATACGCAACCGTTATGCATGCGTAACGTATGGTCAGAAAGAAAAAAAATAAATAGCCGAACGGCCATGTTCTTTTAAGAAATTATTGATTAGGGTTTTTTAACCAGCCACAATTATAGATATATGCTGTTATAAGTACCACTCGTTCTATTAATTTTTCATAAATATGTTCAATGTACAGACATGGCTAATTTACAATTTTATTATAATTATGTAGGTATAGAAGATAATACGCTATAGCATTTATATAAACCATGTTTTCAACATGATCAGTTTAACTTGTTGGGTTGAGTGAGTAGATACCTACAAATGGAGCATTATAGTTATGTATAAAGGATAAAGGAGACATAATTTCATTGTAATGGCTGATTTTATTTGTTAGACGAAGCTAGTATTCGGCAACCTTACACTGATAGCGCAGCGGCCAGGAACCGAACCCAGAAACTCCACGGCCGTAAAATCTGCAATGCATTAAATATTGCTAATGTTGAATTAATGGTCAAATGATTAAGAACAGTAGGGACAGAAGTATTTTGTAGTAGAGATACTTAAATTATTTTAATATTAAATATTTGGCCACTACCTACATGGCGATTATGCTTCCTGGCACTGTGTCAATAATATTAGAAGCTAATTCCATCGCCAACCCGGCAGAGCAAGCAATACTATTTAATCGGTAGAACGGTAATGCCCGCTCCCTAAAGCTCCTATGTACAAACTCTACCACTATTTAATTACATTGTCTTGTGGTTGTGGCTCCAACTTTCGATTAAAACGCTCAACCTTGTCAATCTATAATCTTAAATAATAATATATAAATATTCAAATAAAGGTAATTTAGATTTTAGTCGTTCTAACAGGTTTATTGGTTTGAAGGTCAATCGGTGACAAATAACGCCATTCTCTATTATTATTATCATTCCCATTTTCTGGCCATAGCCACCATAGCAACATTAGATTATGTATGTCTGCACTCATAAAAGCCTTTATTTATGGACCGAATCACAGTGAATCGCCCACAACATTTGCACACTCTTCATTACAAAAAAGACAGGTCAATAAATTATGTGCCGACTATGAGTTCGGCCGACTAGTCGGCGAGGCCGATCATTAGTTTCGGCTAAATTCTAAATGCAATAGAGAGCTAGTTATATTTCGTAATGTTCGTTGACCCTCACTATGCAATTTATTGAAAACCAGCACAAGTTATGTAGCGCTTCTAATCCTCGATTATTTGTATATAAATGCTTATAAATACTCGAAAAAAGGTGGGCCAACTAGTTGGCACATCTCTACAATAAATGCATAAACAAAAATATTTTTTTTATGTATAATTATTTTTACTCTTATTTTTTAGCAGTAGCGACGTGGCAAGTTACATGAGCGGTCGCCGCAGTTAAGCAATTGCAATCGTTTGTATTTTCTATTACTCGACGATTTTGTAACAGGTCCAGACGGTTCTAAATCACAGCAAAAAAATCACTTCCGACATCATCACCACAGAAAAGTTGATGATTTGCAAAATTATGATTTTAACAGTTTATTTTTTTACTTTTCGTTTGCTACACATATGTTACCGATTTGTTCTACACAGTTAGAATAATGATATTTATATTGATAAGTTTTTGTCTAATAAATAAAGATAATATCTTTACTAACTCGGGTAACTTTGAACGAAACTTATATAAATATAGTTTCGTTCAAAGTTACCCGAATTGACCGTACTCATGTATATATTGTGTTTATACGTACATAATATTCTATCATTATTTTCATGTTAATTATTTTAGCTATCATGCCTCAGATTCCTTTATTCTGTTATGTGAGTATCATGCTATGTATGTACTCGATTATTTATATTACAATAAAAATGTTATTACTTAAATTGTAAAACCAAACCCAAATATGATTTAAAGTTTAAACAATTACTTTTCCCCGCGACTTCATCTAATAGCTGCTGCCGCACGTTGGCCCGCGTTCCATGGAGTTTAGCGTGATGTTAAGTATCTTAAAACCTTTGTTGAGAATTAGACTATCAAACACAAAGACAATTATTAAAATCCGATAAGTAGTTCCCAAAATTAGCACTATCAAACAAACAAACATACTTTCGCCCGCGGTTTCGTCTGCGTGGTAGGTACAAAACAGGTTTTGTTGAAATAACTATACCAGCTTATAAAATACTGTTATTTTAACATTAAAAACTTCAATTTTATTTATTTGTATTTATAATTATCAATACAAATATATAAAATTGAAGTGTCTGCCATAACATGGTTGTAAGGGATAATAAATAAAACCATAAAATGTTCTATATATTAAACTTATATTTAAAATAAACGTGAGTAAATAATAAAATAAAAACTCTGTTGTCAGTAACATATTTTTAAGGGAAATCATATCTGCATATTTGTTGATACATAAGCTTAAGTTGAATATATTACCGGGACTCTAAACTTATGTTGTGCGCTATGCGAATATCACAAATATCACAATACATAATAAATATATGTAATTATTATCTTCAATATTTCAAATGCTTTAATCTTTATGGTTAACAAGAAAGTAAACAAATTAAATTTAGTGATGTTGTACCTAATATTAATCTCTACTTTTGTTTTCACTAGTTGTGAAATAAAAGTTTATTTTGGCGAAGTTTTCCTGACTACAGGCGACTTTTTTTCAGACATGGATGTAGGTACTATCGTGCGTGATATCGACATCAAAATACTTATACATTAGTAATAATATAATCTATTCTTACATAAAAATTGCAGTTCGATGCTATATCTTTGAAATTACGAGGCAACGATATTTTTTCATTTTATTAGGCACTTACCAACCTTACAATAGTTTCGTGTATCCTCATCGATTTATACAATATCTTATTAAATTAATATATTTAATTAATTTTAGTAAATAAACAAAATCAGATAATTTCTAAAGATATTTAATATCAAAAATATCT
Source organism: Hypena proboscidalis (assembly GCA_905147285.1). NCBI lineage: Eukaryota > Metazoa > Arthropoda > Insecta > Lepidoptera > Erebidae > Hypena > Hypena proboscidalis. Next base: position 12,048,178 of record LR990128.1, on the reverse strand, counting down.
CAGCTAAAATTTTGACTAGCGATTAATTTAGAAAAATAATACTAAACAAGTGAGAATACATTTACAATAAAATATTTACACGATTTGGGTTAGCATGTTTTTTGTGAAGAAATATAATTAAATTCGTTTTTATGTGGTGGCACTGAAGTACCTACATACCGAATAACCGATGAAAAACTAGAGATTAAATATTCTAACCAATGTGTAAAATAATAATGATATCTTATATACGTAATTAAACATAGAATTATTACAATTATTGTGATGATCAATCAGGCAATGCTGAGTGTACACGTTCGACCAGATATTCTCACAAGAATGTAACATTGAAACTTGTATGTAACAGAGACAACGAGATGAGAACGAGCGACTTATATACATCTAGCTCTAAGCAAACGTTACATTTTTATAAGAACTTAATAAAACATTTGCTGGCGAACATAATAATATAACATATAAGTGCGGTGCGATACTCTGTTATCGAACTCACCAAGTGTACACTTATCATTGAGTTTCCTCGTTTAAAAACCTTGTAATCAACTAGTTTAACAGTACAAACTAGGCGTAATATAATCTCTCAAAATATAATAATATTTAATAAATTTTTGACTGCTACGTTGCTATACATTATATTACTGTATTTTCTAAATAAATTGTCGGCAATTTCATAACTACTTATCTGTGTGGCCGCTGCGCTGTCGTAATTAGGTAACTGCATAATATCTATGCCAAATACCAATGTCGAAGAAAACAGTGTTTTTTTTAAGTTAAAAGTTACAATAATATCAGTATTCCAATTGAAAAGATTCAAACAACCTATTATTGTACTTTACATAAAGTGGAAATTATCGATAGATTTTAGAATCAATTACATTATTTCATTTTTGTACGACTAAAATATAACTATATGTATACTTTACACGTAATAACATCTCAAATTCTCAATATAATGTGATGTAAGTATTAGAAAACGAAGTATCTGATTGCATTAAGACCTTTTAGGTAATTATCGGCAGATAGTAAGTAAAACACTTAATCGATTCGTAAAATCAATAAAAAGAACCTTGTTTAATTCATTTAACATATTTTTTGTAAAAGATATAAAAACTTTATCTAAAGAAATTTTAGAGATAAAATTATATTATTATTAACATTAAAAAATATTTTTATTTAGCGTTAAACTGTGTACTTATTTTTGTCTTTATTACTTGATTGAATAGTAGCGAAAATTACAGGGTTGGTCTGGATACCTAGGATAAATTTTATGAATCCCCAAAGCTTAGGAATAACCGCGATTAGCAAGTACTAATGAGAAAGTGTTAACTAGCTTTTGGCTCATTCCTAGGCACAAACTATAGGAAAAGTATACACAACCTAGGAAGGTAGGCGAATTATAAACCACATGAGACATTAACTTAATTTTAAAGATTACGTAGACATTTTAGCATAATCGTAACACAAATATAACAGGAAATAAGTGCAACAAAAACATTTGTTATTTCTTACGCAATGGACGAAGCTATTAACGAAACGTTGACCGCCCATCGAAAAGTGGATTTTGAGCGAGAGGCACGGCCTTGATCGCGATGTTTGGTCTTGCGAAGTCGCTATACGTAACTATTAAAACATTCAAATGTCAGCCCCAAGACATAACTTATTGACGAAGTAATGGAATGTCAATGGAACCCTAGTAAAATAACATAAAGTGGACAAATAGGAATGTATAAACATGATAAAGCCCAAATTTAAAGAATGTAAACAACATGATTAGTAAGTTCTCGAATATAACCAGCGGTATTTTCACTTACTTTTTGGGTATAATGTAACACTTTCTGATGTTACAGCCACCGACGATGTAACGTATTGTCGTATTCTTTACATAACATCAATAAACAACAATCCACGATATCTTGGTCCGTTACCGAGTAATGTTTTTCTCGCGATAACTAGTTAATTTATCGGTGTTAGGTTACCGATATTTGTAGGCTATATTTATATTATATCAGTGTTAACGCTAACCTTATAGAATAGTGATTTTACTCTACTGTAACCGACTTCGCAAGATTACGAGGGCAGTCTACGTTGCATCCACGCAAGACGGCGATGTGATACGCGATGAGCTGCATCGGAATTACTGTGAGAACTCCCTGGAGACAGTCCACAGTTTTGGGTATTTCCAGAGATTGGGAAGCGAATCCAATAGTTTCCTGGTCACCTTCTTCACAAATGACGATTGGGCGACCTTGTCGGGCAGTCACTTGTTGTAGCGCATTCATGCACTTTGTGTAGACAGGGTCGCGCATAACAATCATCATAACCGGCATCGAATCGTCGATAAGAGCGAGAGGACCGTGTTTCAGTTCACCTGCCATGATGCCTTCACTGTGCATGTATGTTAATTCTTTCACTTTTAGGGCTCCTTCAAGACAAGTAGCGAAGTTGTAGCCGCGACCCATGATCAGTAAGGATCGTTGACGGTACAGATCTTCCGCCAAGGCTTTCACTTCCTTGTCTAAGGCCAATACTTGACGAATTTTGGTGTCTAGTTCGTGTAATCCTTCAATAATATCAGCGCGCCTTTTTTGTAGAGAAATTCGATCTTCGCTGATTACGAGAGCAAACATTACCAATGAGACAAACTGTGAAGTATAGGCTTTTGTGGATGCCACACCGATTTCAGGGCCGGCGTTGATGTGAACACCGCAGTGCGACTCACGGCAGATGGAACTGCCAACTGTGTTGGTAATACCCACTATAAGAGCACCATGACGTTTGCAGTAACGTAGAGCCATCAGAGTGTCAGCAGTTTCACCAGACTGTGAGATGAAGAAGCAAACATCGTCACGGAACACTGGCGTGTTTCTATCTAAGAAGTCTGATGCCAGCTCCACCATCACAGGCAATTCTGTTAATTCTTCCAGAAGCTGCCGGGTTGCCACAGCACTGTGATAGCTGGTACCACATCCAATCAACATCAGCCTTCTGCACCTTTTTATTTCAGGAATGTAGTCCTTAATGCCTCCCAAGGTAACAGTACCGTTGGCAAAGTTCAAGCGGCCTCTCATTGTGTTCACTATCGACTCAGGTTGCTCAAAGATTTCCTTTTGCATGAAATAATCATAGTTTCCTTTCATGATCTGTTGCAGTTCTAGCTTAAGAGTTAAGATCTCACGTTGAGCAGGGTCCTCTTTGCTGCCTGACAGGCGGTGCAGGCTGAGGACACCATCTTTAATGTGTGCAACATCGTCATCCTCAAAGTAAAGTACCCTGTTAGTGTGTTCAATGACTGCAGAAGCATCTGAGGCAAAAAAGTACTCGACATCTTTCTCTTCTTCGGGTTGGAATTGAGAGTGACTGTTGACTCGGGGTACAGTGGGTACAACTCCTCGAGTAGCTTTGTTGTTGGTGTACATAATAGGCACATGATCACTGGACAGACGCCGGCGTGTTTTAATGGCCACAAGAAGAGGACTACCACGGCGGGTGGCCACACACTCATTTGGGAAGTAACGGGACTTGAAGCACAAAGCAAAGGCCCCTTCTAACTGCTGGATAACTTGTTCAGCCAGTTGTTGGAAACTATAATCTGGATGTTGATGGTACAAGTGGTGGATCAACTTAGCAATAGCTTCAGTATCAGTGTGAGACTCAAAAACATAACCTTTATTTTCTAGGAATGTTTTGACTTCTTTGTAGTTGGTGATGATTCCGTTGTGGATGACGACAAAAGCATTGTCTTCTCCAGAGCGGTGGGGATGAGCGTTGACAGCATTCGGTTCTCCGTGAGTGGCCCATCGAGTGTGGGCGATTCCGCAGTGAGACTCGACACTGTCATCCACTGCCAAATCGACACTGTGTTGTTGCAATAATTCTTCGAGTGCGGCTACTTTGCCGCTTTGCTTCAGGACTGCAATGTCTTTTTGATCAGCGGCATCGATTGCGACGCCTGCCGAATCATAGCCACGGTATTCCAAGCGTTTTAATCCGTTTACTAGTAATTCCAATATTTCCCGACGAGTCTTCGGTGTTAGGTGATTAATATAAGCGAAAATTCCACACATTGTTAACGAAGTAGACTGAGTTAGGGACCCGAGTGAACAAAACCACGTCTCGCGGTAGACTGCAGTCGCCACAATACACAACAGATATTGAAGGCCTACGCTTGTTGCTCCTACCACTAATAAGTTACTTTCACTTACGGCAAATCACACGTCATCGTGTTTCGTTATCAACAACTGGTTGGTATCGTATCGTAAGTAAATACATTAACAGCAAAATCTCATTCACCTCACGGTTTTCATTTAACAAGTGTCAATTTTATGTCATCTGTCACCACCACTGTCAAAGTGACATTAAAAATTTCGTTTAGAAATGATTATACAATTTGTAGGTTCGGAAGACACAACGATCAGTCTGGATTAAAATATCGTAAGCACCAGCACTCATGGACCTCATAGTAAGTGAGCTAGCCATATTTTACGCATATTACTTCATGAAACGTAGTACTTATATATTATGTTACTTTACTACCTTGAACAAACTAAGTACTGGCCATCTGGCAGCTGGAAAAGAAAAATTGCCTTATAATTATCTAACCGGTACCTTATTGTGATATTTTTGAGTCAGTTGATATAAATTTAGTTTTAATAGTTTATTGTAATTAGTATAATTCAGTTTAGTTTTATAAGAACAACCAAAGATGTTGAATATATTATTATATTTATTTTAATCATTAATATTTACTATTCCGGTATAAAATGGTCACGCATTGCACGGGAAATCCATACAATGAAAGCATAAAGCAGCAAAAAACATTTTAAATTGAACAATTTTAACTTGATTTGTGGACATGTAATACATGTGTGCCTTTGTAAACTGATTTGGCTGTATGGATTTCAGTTTTCTTTTGGCCAAACTGGTTTTTATCACCTGGTAAAATCATAACAAACCTCCAAAAGTTGATCATCCCCAAACATGTTAAAACTGTGTAGATAACAAGGGCAAAGGGGCCCACCATAGAGTACATAAAAAAAGCAGGAGAGAATGTCACTTATAAAATGATGGAAGCACCAAAATGGCGGCGGTCTGTTTATGTGTGCGTGTGTTAGGGGTTACCAGCCATGAGAAATATTACCCACATTTTTACAATAATTTAAATAAATATTTTAGAGGTTTAGTTCTTATATTTTTTTATTTGCTGCTTTTTACCATCAAACATGATATAGGTAGTTTTATACTACCGTGGCCAAAAACAAAACAATATAAAACAACTTTATGTTTGAATTTCGAAACAAAGTTGATTTTATATTTCTAGCAGTCGATGCGGGCCTGCAGCTGGAAGTTGTTTGTTTTTATTAAGGGAATATGTACAAAATTCGTTGCTCTGGGCACTCCTGACGCAAGGCAGCGAAGATGCTTTAATGCAGCTACCCAGTTTTTGGAAAATATTTTAAAATTACGACTCCTACGGCGCTTCCTGATTCTTAGATGGTGAAGATGCTTTAGTGATATACAGGGTGTCCCAGTTTAGGACCTGGAGCCGAAATCGGATAGTAGGATAAGTTATGGCAGTTATCAAAAAAATAAAAAACAAAAATTGTTCATTACATAACCTATCAGAAAGTGCTTGAAAACGTCAACAAAATGTACAAACCAAATATAATATCTAAGTTAAACTAAACCAACAATCACGAAGCTTAGATTCACTTACATGCGATTTTTCAATATTTCAAATAAATATTGGCAAAAAAAAAAAAATAAAAAAAAAAAAAATAAACTGAAGAGTTTAAAGAGTTTAAGAAATAAAAAGTTTTAGATTAAAGTACTGTTATTTATTAATTTAATACTTTATTTAAAACAATATACTATTGTTTTACTTTTTTTGGTACGGCAAAGCTGACAATGCGAATAAGTCCACCTTTTGTTTTATATAAATCAATTTCCTCGAACTGTGTAGACTACACTATATTTTGATGGATACCAACTGTTATCATTTCTGCAGTTTCTAATTATTTTATCCAATATTTTTTTCATGCGTCGTTTGCAGCAGGAAATCTATAAAACATAGAATAATAATTTATACTAAATGTATTTAATACTTTACTAAAAAACTATACTACAAAAAAATATTTACCCAAATTCAGGGTAAATGAAAATATTTATTGACTGTCAACACTGATAGTTTTGGTATATTTTTTTACGAAAACGATATAATTTCGGCAATAAGCTAAATATATTACTTGCTTATCTATGAAAAGTGGTCTCCTGGTTTTTTTTTGTCGAGGCGCTATGGTTTCGGCAGCTTTTCACAACACAAGACAGCATTTTTAATTATTTTACTTGAACATCCGAGCAACAGCACAGTCCAAAGCGTAATGGCGGGCGATTGACTTACTATTGTGTCAATGTGTGTGTTCTGTGTGTACGTGTGACTTACTATGGGTGCTTCAGTAAGTGTTTCAAGAGACTCAGTCCTGCCTTTTTTTATGTAGTCAATGGGGCCCACTATACAAACTGACGAATGTTTTCAGAGTTGAGGATGGCCTAGATAACGCAAGTATCACGATTTGTATTGAAACCAAGCGTGCCGACTTTTTAATACCTATTGTGACGTCACAGCCGAAATTTAGTGACGGGAAATCCAAACCGATTCAAAGACACCGATGCCGCCGATGCCCATCCGCCCAGTACGATTCAAACGATTCAACTGGAGCCGTCCGCTATGATTTTCTCTAACAAAAGACGCGCGTGGACTGAAGTTAGCGGCGACCAACCTTGACGCTTGGTCGGGGTTCGGACACGCGAAGTACATGCATTTGCGTTATCTATGTAGATCTATATCTGTGCTGGCCATCGTCGCAGTGTCGGTATACACCCAAGGGCGCGGTACATGCAAATAATATGTCGTAGAGCGCGAACGCGTTGGAGTCGCGGCGCCCGTTCTAAACATTTTCATACAAAATGTATAGGAGTGTCGCGACACTAAACATACACAGAAGAGACAGGGCGCAGACAAAACGCGGCAGGAAGAGCTGCGCGGGTGCGTGGTAGGATAAATTGAACAAGTGACACCCGCGCGCCCATGCATGTTCGTGTCTCGTCCGTGCCCCGTCCTTGCATAGTAATTACTATGGTCCTTGTCATTTTGTCATTTATTTTAACTGAGACGACGCGACGCATCCGGGCCCCGTCTGCGGCGCCTCCTAGTCCCATGCCTTTTCAATCCGTCCAGTGGTCGAACCCTTAAGAGAAAAAATCTACGCTGCGGGTAGAGTCTGTGCTGTACCCATAGGTATACTAATATAATAAAACCACGTCAAGTACCAGTAGCTTCTTTATTGGTTTTATCAGGATCAAGGTCTTTACAAAATTATTGAAAAAATTACAAAGTTACATTATAGCTTAAAATGAGTCTTGAGTCTGTTTACCGTATTTATAAGAATTTCTAAACAGTAGGTATAATAATAATTATGAAAATAATGGGTTGATTAGGTTATATTGAATATTGAAACCCTCACACAGAAGTTTAACTTAATACTTTTTATTTAAATACTAGGAACCGAAATTACGTTTTTATCTACACCTTACAAAGTTTATTTTTCACAATTTCTATTAATACGTTTTAAACGCTTTAGTCATACGGCTAACTACAGGAACTGATTCACAATCGAATTCCATCAATCTCTACGATGTTGTCTCTTCCATTTTTAAACGGATAACAAAAGCATTTATCTTACACCTACCCCTAGGTATAATGAGAATAGTCAATAACAATACAACAATACGAACAAACGATACATGTCAAATTATATAAAATAAATACACGTCGTAGACCAAATGGACTATCATTTTGAATGAATTATTTTATCGACTAAGGACTAAGCAAACACGATATCTACACTCAAAGGAATAATTAATACTTAACAGAAACAAAATTGAACCACAATCACGAAGTGAGGAGCCAGACGAGCCGGTTGGCACTACAACGCAACTTGTCTCCCACAACATTCAAAGAGTTCTGTGCATGAAAATTGTTTAAAATTCAACAACCTTTCCGTTGCTTTTCCTCCGAAACTCTTTGCGATGGAAAATCAGAACGTAACGAGCTTTCAGATACGAAAACTCAAACTTGGAGAGAAACTTACGACTAAAATAATGACAAAGATATAAACTTAACACGTAAGCGTAACTAAAACGAACTAACTTTAAAAATATCGCGCTACGATAAATGCGGCCGGGTGTGAGCGAAGGCAGAGTGACGTCACCAGTGAAGAAGCTCCGAGTGGGGGAAGGTGCTAAGGGCGGGGCGAGGCCGGCCCACGGGGGGCGGGGGCGGGCACCGAGCGCCGCGCAGGCGCCGGGCGCGGGCGGCGCGTGCGACGCGGCAGTCGCGGGCGCCGCGCGTGCGTGTCCGGCGGCTGCGCGTAGCAGTACGTTGTTACGTGTGCCCCATAGTTATTTCTTCTTCTGGGCCTTCTCGGCCGCCTTGGTAATTTTACCCGTCGTAACTTCCTTGAAGTTTACGCTCTGAAACAAATTACAAATTTGAGTACCTACATGAAAATAAACCTATGTATATTTAATTATGTTTATTTTCAGGTGTTCCAAAAATAATATGAAATGCAGTAGAACTATCGATTGATCTATCATAACACATATTTATCCAATCAATAAATGATGATTATGATTATGATCCATTTTTGTATGTAAGCTTTACCTTGATGACTCCTACGGCGACGGTCTGGCGCATGTCCCGCACCGCGAAGCGGCCGAGCGGCGGGAACTCCTGGAACGACTCCACGCACAGCGGCTTGGAGGGCACCAGCATCACGATGGCCGCATCACCAGACTTTATCGACTTCGGGTCCACTTCAGTTGTCTTACCTGCAAACACGAAATAGGAGCCAACTTACAATAAAATAATTTTTAACAAAAAAAAAAACCGACTTCAAAAAGTAGGTAAACTAAAAAGCATAAAATAAATTTACTTCGCACAAATAATACGTTTTTTCATTTAGTTAAATAGAAATTATTAAATAATTATTTTATAATTCTGAAGTCGGTGCCACGTAAATCGGATAATTAAGAACTCATATTCAGTCAGAAAATAGTTGTTAGAAAGATTATTTATTTACTTATTTAATACTTTATTGTACACAAAAGATTACAAAGAAATATACATAAAACAGTAATTGAATACAAAAGGCAAGCTTAACTCAGTTCTTGAGTTCTCTTCCAGCAAACCTAGAGCAATAGAGGAGACGATGATGCCATAGAGAGCAAGATAAGTGTACAACTTAAGAGGAAAGTACCAAAAATATAACTAAAGCCGAATACATATTTACATCCTAGTACATATATATACATATATAAATAACATAAACAAAATATATAAAAGTATACATACATATATATTTATTAAATAACAATAAATGAAGAAAAAAATTAAAAAAAGATTTTTTTTATAATATAAAATAAAATTATATATATTGTCATGTCGAATTGGTTTACGTTTTATCTTAGAATGAAAATGCTCTTTTACTTTTTTCTTAAATACCGTAATAGATGGACTATCTCGTAATTTATGAGGAAGACTATTCCATAACCGCATTGCTTGAATAGAGAAGGATCTGTCATAACAACTTGAATAGTGTAATGGAGTGCGAAGAAGAAGAGAAGAAGAAGAACGGCAGGGTTTACCCCTGGACACTAAGTGCTCAAAGCGTTCACTTAGGTAAGAAGGAGAATTAGGATTGTGATTGTGATTGTCACAACGTTGCCGAATGGGTAAAAAAGGTATTTCCCAAGACCGAAAAAGAAGCGGATACCCAGATTCTGCAGATGTTCCAGTTTGTTAAGATGTTCCTCCTTTACATCTAGAAAACAGACATCAGCGTAGTCGATAAGTGGCAAATAGAAGGGACTGGGCAAGAGTAACTTTAGTTTAATATGGTAAGAATTTCTGAAGTCGTTTGAGAGCCTGGAAAGAACAAAATACCCTTCGGCTTACCTCAGCGATGTGAACGTCCCATGATAAATTAGAGTCTATCATGACACCAAGATTTTTAACACATTTTGTGAGCGGAATTGTAACAGAGTCATATATAATAGGTGGTAAAGGCTGCTGGTTTAAAATGTCGCTCATATATATGCCGCCAAGAATTACCGCCTGCGACTTTATTGGGTTAACCAAAAGTCCAAAAGACTTTGCCCATTTACTTATGCCAGCAAGGTCATTGTAGACAGCTTCAATAGCTATTGCGACATCGTTAACTTCGAAATGACGATACAGCTGCAAATCGTCTGCGTAGAGATGATACTGAGAAGTAAGGACCTTTGTGATGGCATCAATAAAAATGGAGAAAAGTAGAGGTGAAAAAACGCCACCTTGAGGAATACCCGCAGCCAGATCACACCATTCAGGATTGATATTATCTATACAGAGTTACTGTTTACTTGGCACCGACTTCAGAATTATAAAAAAAATATTTAATAATTTCTATTTAACTAAATGAAAAAACGTATTATTTTGTGCGAAGTAAATTTATTTTTTTAAAGCCTTTGAAATTTGAGGGTTACCCATGATTTTCTAGGATCCCATCATCAAATCATGACCTCATATTATGAATATACATAAGTAATATTTAACGTCTCGCCTCATCTGTGTATAACTTGAAAGAATACAGTAAACGGCCTCAAGTAGCCTATATTTAAAAATTATACCCGTACTCCTAACCGTTGAGGAGCTGTACCTTCCAGCATCAGCTCAGCAACATAAAATGTTTTTGTTTTTTAAATTTCTTTATTCAATAATATAATACATTGATTTATGTACTAATCTAGTGTAAGTTAAATCCTAGATGTACAAAATATTATTATTATATATGGTTTTACAAGTATATGAAACTTATTTTAAAACTTATAGCATGTAAATAATTGTAAAGCAACATAAAATGCTGACTACTAAGAAGAAGCCTTTTAAATTTGAGGGTTGCCCTCGATTTCTCTAGGATCCCATCATCGAAACGTGACTTGAAAAAAATGGGACTACATGACAAGTATATCCATTCAAACAAAAAAAATAATTCTCTAATCGGTCCAGGCGTCTTCGAGTAATCGGCGAACAAACATTAAAAAAAAATAACAACCGAATTGAGAACCTCCTCCTTTTTTTATAGTCGGTTTAAAATATAATTGTTTTGTAAATAAGTATTGAAATAGATACTAACATATTAACATACATTATTAAGGTTAAGCAAGAACTGTCCCAAAAGTAGCTGAACAACATAAGCGACAAAAGAATATTAACACACGGAAACATTAAAAATATACTTTGTTAACCTAATTTTGTCTTTACTGCTGTTCAGCGACATTTGGATTGATGGTGTGCAGCGACTTTAGGAATACTAGTGCACAGATACTTTTAAAATACTCGTGTTTAATGACTTTTGTAAATTTCTGGTGTACAGGCTATTTTGTTTGCTAGTTGCGACTATAACTTATGGCATTTTATTGTGAACAGGTGTTTTGTAAAGTTGATTCTGTTCATCGACTTTTGGGGCTGACTGTACCTTCCAGCATCAGCTGTGCAACTTAAAATGCAAATATCCAAGTAGTTTTAGGTAATATACGAAACACAATATAGAAGCTTGATTGACCCATGATTTCTCTAGGATCCCATCATTAAATCATGACCTCATATTATGAATATACATAAGTAATATTCAACGTCTCGCCTCATCTGTGTATAACTTGAAAGAATACAGTAAACTTCCTCAAGGAGCCTATATTTAAAGAATTATCCCCGTACTCCTAACTGTTGAGGAGTTGTACCTTCCAGGATCAGCTCAGCAACATAAAATGCTGGCTACTAGATGCAAATATCCAAGTAGCTTTAGATAATATACAAAAAACAATATAGAAGCCTTTTAAATTTGAGGGTTGCCCTCGATTTCTCTAGGATCCCATCATCAGAACGTGACTGGAAAAAAATGGGACCACATGACAAGTATATCCTATCAAACAAAAAAAGAATTTCTCAAATCGGTCCAGGCGGCTTCGAGTAATCGGTGAACAAACATAAAAAAAAAAAAAAAAAAATACAACCGAATTGAAAACCTCCTCCTTTTTTTGAAGTCGGTTAAAAATGGATGAAGTTCAACACAATATTTGAGCATAAGAATTGAATTTCAGAAGCCTCAGTCGCCATTCTTTAACATATCCTGGGGCGACAAACTTTAGGACTAATTTCTGGACAACATTACGTGGGGTGGGTTGAGTTGCCTTCCCACGGATGATAACCGTCGATCTTAACAGACCACTCGATCTTGCATGTTTATCAACCGTGGATGGATGATCATCTCATCATAACGACTAACTATAGGCTGACCGTTTAACTGAGTCCTCGCCTGCGCGGTACAGGGGCGCGGGGGTATGACGACAAAGGGGACTGAAACGGGTGCGGGCGGTGGGAAAATTTTTGTAATTGTTCATTTCGTTCGCTACATGGGTAGCGATCGCATGTGTTGACTGTTGCAGACACCTTGTGAGAGGTACACCATGTAATAACAATCTCAAGATGAATCGAAAAATCTTCGGACATAAAATAAACAGTCAGTGCAAGCAAATGGCTTTTAACGTATACTTATATTTTAGAAAAAAGAAACTGGACCCAAAAAAAGTTTTGACTTTCTTACGATTTAATTATATTATGTTTAGATAACAAAAAGTATAATAGTTTATTCTCAATTATTTTATTTACGTACTTAAGTTCATTAAAATTTTGTATCTTCTTAACTATTTTTCATTTGATAAATCACTATTTCTTTTTTCCTATGATGTCACATATGGGTGAATCTTGAGATTTTTGATATTCAGTTGATTCCATTGGCGCATTTTTTTATGACATTTTTATACAATTATAATTTAGTTTGATTTTTAGCCGAATTATAAACTTATATATCAAATAGGGGTCATTTTTGAACGACTCATTACAGAGATATCACGTTTCTTTTTTTTTGAGCTAGGGGAATCAAAAATTGTTGCCAAGGGAATCAAAATTGAAACAAACATAGCTATTTTAACTTATCATTTATTTATCATTCAGTCTCTTGTTGGAAATTGTATCACAGTAGAATTATGATTAATTACTTTCTTTCTCCTAATTACCAACTAATCACAAAATACAGTACGAAATAAATCAAGTAACAACAAAACTTCTCCTTTTGAAAAAAAACAAAAAATATTAAGCAATAATTACCTTGTTGATAATTATTGCTTAATATTTTGATTTGTATGAAATAAAGCAGATTTAAAAGAAAATTCAACCGTCATTTTAAGGAAAATAGTGAAAATATTGATTACCCTGTCACAAACGCCAAAGGAATCAACACCAAGGGAATCAATAAAAGTATGTTTTTTCTCAGTTATGTAAAAATTTAAACATTCTTAGAAATTATATATAATAAGATAAGTAAAAAGCTATCCTTATTGGCTTTCCGTGTACAGGAATAGCAAAACCCTAAGAACTTTTATAATATTTTCAAGCCGTCAGGGTAATCAATGACCTAGTGAAACAAAGCCAGGGTAATCAAATATTTACCTTCGTAACTTCGTCCGCGGGCGACGTGACGCACAACCTCCCACCACAGCGTTTAAAGCACGACTAGAGCTCGCGTGAGAACGAACAACTATGTTTCTCAACCGTTACACTGATGTTGTATGCCTAGTTATGTGTCGCGCCAAGGGAATCAAAGTTTACCTCAGGCCCAAAACTTTAATTGTACTTCTATGGAAAACTATGGGATAAAATACCATGAGTATTTATTTATTTCAAACAACCACTAACGTGGATGCTTATACACATAATGATTAATATGATTTACTGTAATAAGTTGGCAAATTTTCGGTGTTTTCATTGAAAAATGCGTAAAGTACGCGCCAGGGTTATCAATTTTTGGCACTATTTATATTTTTTACTATTATTTATACACAAGTTAAAAAGAAAAACTATCGTGCACCAATTAGATACTATAGTGATAAGTCTAAAAAAATATATTTACGGACTATATTTTAATACTGCGGGTACTTTTTACCCCCGGACATCAAAAAGTGAGCCTCTCAAGATTGACCCATATCTTAGAAAATATCTTGGTGCATTTCATCTCCTGTATATTTCATTAAGTGCCCCCACCGCCCGCGCCTGTTTCAGTCCCCTTTGTAGTCATACCCCCGCGCCCCTGTACCGCGCAGGCGAGAACTCAGTTAAACAGTCAGCCTATAGTGTTCTCATTGCCTTGAAAATCATTTGAAGCCGTAGGTCCTAGTTACCATTTGAAGAACTATGGCTTAATCACTGGATATCAATTTAAAGTCGGGGCCGAATATTCGGTTTCGGTTTGGACCAAAATTTCGGTTTCGGTCCGACACTACAAATATGCCAATTGCACCGAAAAATAACACAAGCGCGCTTCGCCAAATAGTGGAGCTTTGTGTCTTACGTACCGTGCGGGTTGGAAAATTAAGAACAGTTTGCTCGATTAAGCTTCAGTTTCCTAGGAAAGTGGTGTGGAATAATGCGGCCGTAATATTATTACCGTGACACGATTAATATGTAATACGTTAGGTCGATCACCGCTCTCTAGGAAACCACTACATTTGTTTTACATAGGCAACGTTATAGTGGCGTCATTGTACCTTTATCTTTACGACCGCATTATTCCACACCGCTATGCTAGGAAACCGAAGCTTTAGTAAGCTTGATTGCAATCACGTAATCCCGTGGTCTCCGCGTATCTAAACGGGCTCTATATATTTTTAATTGCTATGAACACGGTCAATCTGGATCTCGCGGTCACCAACAATATCATTGAGCGCTTTGATCGATGAACGCAACATAAGGTATTCGAATAAACCATGTTTAAATTAAAATAGGATAGGCCGGAATGGCTCAACATTAACCAAATCCCGATTGGTAGTGCAAATTTGAGTATCTCTGAATGTTATACTGACCAGTTCGACGGTCGCACTTCTCCTTGATCTCGGCGAATTTGCAAGCGATGTGTGCCGTGTGGCAGTCCAGCACGGGCGTGTAGCCGTTGCTGATCTGACCGGGGTGGTTCAGGACGATTACCTGCGCATCAAAAAGTGGAACAACTCAGGGGCAGAAGCAGGCCGTCGATGTGCGAATTGGAACAATGAGAGCTATCGCGAATGAATTTACCGCTAGGGATGCTTCAACGTCTCCGAAACGTCAAATGTCACTATTTGCGGGTTGGATATGCGGCCATTGAGTTAATGAGCGTTATAGAGGCACAGTTCTGAAGACAAACTTTTTACGAGCGACAGAGAACACACTTGTGCATAAGGCACGTATAGATAGGGAGCAAGAGAGACTGACGTATTAAGGTCTTCATTTGAACTTGGAACAAAAAATCCGTACTTTTTAATAATTTTTGTTCCAAAATGTTTGTCTTCAAAACGCTATAAAGAACTGTGCCTCTATAAAAACGTATAACTCAATGATTGGGACAAATCAATGTCTGCCAATAAACCTCGACAGGCCTTACTCTACAGTGGCGTCACCCTGTGAGACAAAAAACGATAGCCCTCATAAGAATATGCTTTATAAATATTACGTTTATTTTGTTTAATTGAATTTGAATACAAATAAATGTAACGTAATAAAATAAAGTTTACTTTTCCTAGGTAACCAAACCGTCTATAGATTAAGTAGGTGAGTAGGAATGTATTATTTATCATATCAGGCAAATTACGTTATAGATTTTTAAGATACGGGTTAATGCATTGGACGTAAGCTATCTCGTAACTTGCACATAATCGATGCCGTGTAATCTACTAATCAGAGACGCAATTATGTGAAACAAATTACAAACCGCCAATGTACAATAAACATGTGGCAGAACTACTTGTTTAATTAGATCAACCGTTGCCTCAGTAACTCAAAAGGATGATAGAGATAGGTTTTCGCTTTTGCAGGTACTTAGGATATTAACTAGGTAATCTAGGTACCTATCTTTAAATTACTTAAAGACAGAAGCTTTGTTTACGAAGCCTATTTTTACAACGACCAAAAACGCCTCATGTAACTCGAAATGTCGAAAATAATGTTTTTTATCAACCACCGTGCTAAAACCTTCTGACAATATGATTTCTTGAAGATAATGGATTGGCTACAATTGGGTGAATTGCACAAGCAAAAAAAAATACACGGCAAACCTGAGAATGGTAGTGCAATGTGCTGATTTTCTATTTTATATATTTATTCTCAAAAAAGTAAGTACTTCTCTACCTTGGCAAAAAAAATCATTGATTTCCACCCAATAATAAACCAAAAAAAAAAAAATTACAATGTGTCATTTTATCATTACGGTGGCCTGTCCCGAACCCAATTCCGCTCATAAAATAACTTCCCCTGCAAATATATTCATAATATGGATTTAAATCGGTTGTTTTATCATTAAATTATAATATATTCGATCAAATAAAACCATTTTTGTTTGTTTATCTTCTTTCTCATGGATTTGACAGACAGTCAACTTTTGTCTGAAAAAAGTTATCATTTCAGAGGACAGTACAAGTTTTAGTAGAATAGCCACGTCAACATTGCGTTGTTATGCCCTTCTCACCTTTCCTCACTTCGGATCAGGCCGGTTCAAGCTCTAGGTGCGAACGCACCAGTCCCAAAGTCTTGCGGTTACCCGCCACAAAAGTAAGTTTATCATTTCAGTGATATGGGGACAAAAGTAGGATCATTTCGGTGGCTGTTATAACTCGAGCAAGATTCGTTTAATTTGTTTCAAAATTGTGTATTTAATTTCGCCGTAAGTACTGATTTGCTTGAGTAGTGTTCATATTGTTTTGAAATTTTATCACACAGTAAGAAACGGTGCACAGTCTATCCTTTCAGTGGTATTTTTTTATCATTTCGGTAGACACTTTTCATTTCAGTGGACTCAAAAAAATTCATCCTTAAATATTTATGTAAGTTTTGATGATATTTGATGTCTACTCACACACAATGTTATAAAATAGGCTAAAGTTTAATTTGTCACTTCCACCGAAATGACACAAAAATATCGCTTGTTGAAATTCACCCAATTATATAAAACAAGTTTTTAGTTCGGAGGTTTTCTTTTTACTTGTAAGTTTGTTCATAAAATATAAGAAAATGAGTATAATATAGTTAGTTAAGTTAGTATAGTTGGTTATGATCTTAGTATATTAGGTATCTTAGAATGAAGTAGGTACGTATTACGTTATTGCCTTTTTATTTTGATAAAATGATTGTATTGTCACGTTTAAGAGCCCAGTTTGCCGACATCTAAATTGAATCCCCTAAGTTACGCGTACGCAAGTTTATTTTATTTGAAAATACCTTGATCGACAGGAAATTAGACGAAGTACCTATCGTACAATGATACTCAACTGTTAAACCTTTCGCAACACCTATGTATGTCGACTCGAAATTATAATTTGGCCTATTTCTTATTTAATTGTAAGTTTGTAGCCGTAGCACGTAAAGTGTTATGTTATGCGATACTGAAGATACGTTTTTAGAAAATACCTCAATTAATTTCAGCGATAAAATATGCTAGCAATCTTCAAAGCTGATTTTTCGCGAATCGTGTTTCCAAGCCAATCAGATAAGACTTTAATTGCGGAAATAGTAGCTTATCTAAACTTATAATAAGACTGTTGATGGTCCAATTCTGTACATTGAAGACATTTTTATTTTTTGGCTGTATATTAAAGACTTTAACCGCCAAAAGTACTGAACGGATTCTAATGAAAATCTGCATGAGTGTAGATCTTGACAATGTTTTTACATCTTATAACGGGCGGAACTGCGGGTGAAAGTTAGTTTGTGTTTCTTTGAATACGCTAATCTTAAGAAGAATTAGTCGGATTCGCAAAATTCTTTTTGTTACAAAGGTTATAAGCAGGGCTCGGAATTAGGTAGAGTTTTTCATGTACTTACACTGATTTCATACAGCGAAAGAATAAAGTGGATATGCCTCAAATCCCAAGATTAATTTTAAAGAGCAGAAAAAAAATCACTTGAATTTTTTAAATAAAAAGTTATTTACTTTTTTTTACACAATTTAAACTACTGCACGCGCGACTAAATATTTTAATTCTCACAAAATTTATACAGTTATGTCGGAACCGAACACTTCAAATCTTATTGGTAATTAATCGGACAAGGAAAATGATTCTGATGGGCCGTTTGAATAAGCAAAACCTCACGAGTCTAGGCTAGAAGCAAAAGTATTTGCTCGTATTTATAAAAAAGGTGAAATATGCGTATGAGAATTTACTACAGACTTTCAACAATTTGTATTGTGAATTAATGTAAACTAATAAAAAAAATATGTTAATTATCTTTGTTTTATTTGTCTATCTCTGAGGTTTTTATTATTATTTATTCGTAATATTGTTGGCCACACGGGATTGTCCATTAGAAATCCCGGGAAGGTCCACATTAATATCTTATTATTTATCTATCTATTATTATTTATGATTTATTTTTATATCATTTTTTGTAATGTTTTGACGTGTTCAAGCGCCTCCTGGGGCCTATGAAAATAAATGATTTGAATTTGAATTTGAATTATCAACATTTCGATGCAAGTACATAAAAAACTCTACCTAATTCCGAGCCCTGGTTATAAGATATAAAATATTATGCTACCATAAATAGGGACGGAGCAGCAGTGAAATATGTCGCAAAAAGGAGCGTAGCGTAGGTAACCTAGAATAACATAACATCACGCCTATATATTTTCCAGATGGGTGTGGCAGAGGTGTATAACACCAACATTTAATCTTCATTCAATGGTTTAAACTTAATTAATTACTTTACTACTTAATTATGGTTTAAACTTAATTTTAATATTTTTAAGCTTATTTATATATTTTTCTTCAATAATAAAAAATAACATGACTGTTTCCTTTTACCTGAGCAGTGAAGTCGGCAGCGCCCTTAGGCGGAGCGGTCTTGGAGTCTCCAGCTACGTAGCCGCGACGCAACTCCTTTACTGACACATTCTGCAACCACAACCATCTAATTTAAGTACCACAAAAATAAGTATATTTTATTGCCGTACCTTGATTTTCTGACAAAGGCAATTTCAGATTCCATCATGGTTTATGAAGATCCAGGGGCTTATTAAAACACATTTAAAGAAGCGCTAATCAATACCATGATTCGAAAATGGAAGCCTTACATTCTATCAAAAGACTTTCTATAATGTAACTTTGGGGACAGGAATCTTGTTTTTCTTTCCATGTGCGAAAAATGTCACGTTTCCAGTCAGAGTTTCTTTAGTAAATGTGTGTTTTGGTATGAAAAGTGTTACCTTGACGTTGAAGCCGACGTTATCGCCGGGCATGGCCTCCTGCAGCGCCTCGTGGTGCATCTCCACGGACTTCACCTCAGTCGTGATGGCCGCGGGGGCAAATACCACCACCATGCCTGTTCAACGATCCACAATTAAATCAAATATTTATTTTAAAAATTCAAAACATAATTCCAATTATACAGACAATACAGACTGTGTTCAGTTTGCGTGATATAATGATATATCCAGAGACTAAAAGCACTGATAAATGCTTTAATTATATTGAGGTGACACGCATACACTCCGGCTGAACTGAGTTTCCAAAACCAATGCCTTCTCAAAACGATGACAATCGATTTGCAGTTTGGCAATTCGATAAAATCCAATGTCAATATTTTTCATGGCTATAAATATATTCCCCCAGGAAAAGCTCGGTGACGATCTTTCTATTTTTCTGTAAAACAAATTAACTCACCAGGTTTTAGGATGCCAGTCTCGACTCTTCCCACGGGCACGGTGCCTATGCCTCCTATCTTGTACACGTCCTGCAACGGCAGGCGCAGCGGCTTCTCCGTGGGCCGCGATGGGGGCTGGATCGCGTCTAAAGCCTAACATCAAATTATTAGGAAATTAAAATATGATTCTGCACTATAACTAGACCTTTAAATACTTGATTTATAGACAATAGACTACCGTTAGCTCAAAGATCCAATTTTAGTAGATACATAAAATAATGGCTGACATGGATACATAAAAAAAAAAATGGCTGACTTTTCTTTCTAAGATTTGTTGTTTTTTTCTTAACTAATTGAAATTCAGCACTTTTCAATTCGATGGGTCATATGTAAACTAGTGAAAGTGCAAAAACACAATTTGAAAAAATAACAATTTAGTGCCAATTTCACCGGCCCGAGGTCGGTAAAATTGGCCTTGCACTAGTGACCGTATACGTAGTACCCGTCGCGGCATCCCAAATGTATTTCGATGACGAAAATATTCGATCAATACAATGATTATAAAACAAAACAAAGCCAAGTCACCTATAAGCTTTGCCTTCTGTATGTTCTAAGGTGACTCTCTGAATGTAGCCAAAAGGTTAAGGACATTTGAAAGGCAATAGTTGAAAGTGCCTAGCTAACCGGGGATTAATATTTCGCAACTTCTTTATTTATTCATACAATACGTATAACTTATAATGTTTTTCTATGCCTTGAAATATTCATACGTATATTTTATGTTTGTTAACAAAAAAACAAAAATATAAAAAATAATTAGAATAAATGATTAGATAGGATGTAAGTAATAATACAATAAGGCCTTCTAAAATGTATTTTCCTGTTTTAGTTCTTCATTAGTCTTTATACCTAATTTAAGTATAAGTATAATAAAATCTAAAGCCGGTTCTTCGTAAAGTTTTTAATCTGAACACTTACTACGTAGTCTTACTAACGACAGAAATAAAAAATGTTTAAGCTTCAATAATTCAAAACCTGGCAAAAGATCTTAAATCTATTGTCGGTGAGTCGAATTGAAATTGAGATTACTGTAACTGTGCTTTAATTAAGAATATTAAATGTTCTTACCTCAATGAGGCACTTGCCCTCGACCTTGCCATCCTTGCGGTCAATGGTCCACCCCTTGAACCAGGGCATTTTGTCGGAAGGCTCGAGCATGTTGTCCCCGTGCCAGCCCGAGATGGGCACGAACGCCACCGTCGCCGGGTTGTAGCCTGACGCACAACCATCAAATTATATAACCGTTCCAGTACACCAATACAAAAGGCTTTTTTATTGATACTGTTATTTGTTAGGCATAAAACCAGAAGTCTTTAGCAGCGGTACACGGAAATAGTTACTTTTCTTTGTTTAAATTTAAATGTAGGTTCATACTACTCAGCAAGAGCAAATTGTATCTGTTGATCATGAACGTACGCAGCGCAACGAGGGAGTTAAAGTCTAATATTTATTTCCATGGGCCCCCATCCTCATAAAATATACTAAAGCCATCCCTTGAACACAAGGATTAAAATACGGCAAACCGCATTCAAATCGGATTAGTTGATTCTGAGAAATCGCGAACATACAAAGTTACTTACATATAGATAATGGTCGATTACAGAACCTCCTTTTTTTGAAGTCGGTTAAAAAGGTCTTGTGTACCTAAATGAACTCAACGCTAAGTATTAACTTGATTCAGTGGCGTAACTATACCATCGGGGCCCGTGGCAAAAATATTGGGTGGGCCCTAATAAAAATTATTACGTTGAAGGCGCTTACCAATGATTCAGTACTGGAATGCACAAATTTTTCACCAGATTTTTAGAAAGAAAATTATCTTACGCGATTTACTGGAAATTGCAAGCTCGACCGCGCTACTTTAGTACCGTGAAAAAATGCAACCAATGGATGCGTTTTATAATTATTATTTTTAGATGAATGCGTTTAAATCTTGATTTTTTTTCTGATAAATTGTGTTCAGTTATTTTCGAGGAGATGCCACATCTCGGGCACGGGGGCCCCCTAGGTCCGGGGGCCCGTGGCATTTTGCCACCCTATAGTTACGCCACTGACTTGATTATTGTCGAATACGATATAAACAGGGATTAAAAACAGTAGGTATAAGGGTGCGGTACCGTTATTAACTTCAGGTACAGTTATAAAACGTAACTAATTTCCGTAAGCGTAACTAATCTACCTAATTTTATATCGGTAGCGTAAATTAGATTAACATTAGATTCTAAATTACAATGGGGCCCACATATAGAAACGTTATCTGGTAGACTCAGCTCAGCAGCGTACGCCGTAAAAACAATTCGTCAACTGACCGATATTGACACTGCGCGTTTAGTTTATTTTAGCTATTTTCATAGTATAATGTCATATGGTTTATTGCTTTGGGGTAGTGCCACGGATGTAGATTCAATTTTTGTGCTCCAGAAACGAGCTATTCGAGCTATCTATATGATGAGTCCCAAAGAGACACTAAGAAATAAATTTAAAGAGATAAATATTATGACGTTACATTCTCAATACATTTATGAAAAATTATTGTACGTCCACAAGAATCAAACAAAATTTAAGAAAAATAGTGATCTCCATAAATTAAAATCTAAGGAACAAAAACAAACTGGCTGTGCCCACTACTAGGCTCCATAAAATCTCTAAACTCGTTTCCAGGTCAATGTATACGCTTCTACAATAAACTTCCATTAGACGCAGTAGAATTATCGATTGGTAAATTTAAGAAATATATCTCAAAAAGCTTATTACTGTATTTTAGACTACATAAATGATAATAGTATTTGGAAATGAACTGCTCTTTTTATGTGACTTTCAATATGTATGATATTATGATGATTATATTTTATTCATTTCATTTGAAAAGATGGTGCACATGAGTTTCTCACCAGCTCTTCTCATAATGCAATACCCATCAGAGCTGGTACTTAGTTTGATTTTAATCTGATTCTAAGCCGTTGAATTAAAATTAATCTAAGCCCCGGTTATTCAAATCATTGTAATTAGTATAATTTAGTTTTACTTATAATTTATTTTTATATCATTTGTTTGTAATATTTTGACGTGTTCAAGCGCCTCCTGGGGCCTATGAAAATAAATGATTTGAATTTGAATTTGTACCCTTATATTATCTTTACTGTTTTCAATCCTTGGTTAGAAAGGAAGGTATAAGCAGGTAAACCAGAAACAATAAGGTCCATTTCTGATTCTATATAATATAAAGCTAGTAAATGTAAGATTGCGGTTTATCTCGGTTTTGATGTTGATTAGGAATCATCATACATTTTACACTTTACCCACAGAGCTGATCAACGTCCGTGAAGTACAAACGATTGTAATGCAAAAGCTAATCTATTATGAACCGTTTTCCCTCTTTAAAAAAAAAACGACGCGCGCACTAGGAATTACTCTTGTGTCACGGAGGTGTTCACAAACATACATTTAGCACACAGAGTCAAAACAAATGTTTGCAAATCTCACAAAGATTTGTCCTGTGGGGATCGAACCCACAATACCAGCGCAGTTGAAATCGGCGAGGCGTCCGCTTTAACCATTACGATTCACGTAATCAACCGGTTGCGTGAACCGTAGGTAATCAGTGTTTAGAATAGGTAATGTAGAGCAGCAGTACTCATCATAAGCTGTTTTGTGGCGGGGCGTTTACCCAATACTTGACATTGACCTTCTTTAACCGTTATCTACCGGTACCGTCAAAACGTAGGTACTATCTACTCTGTGGTACTAGTCCGTACCATCCTACGATAATGTCATGTTAGTAAAACTTATACCGTACCCAAATAATTTACCATCGATATTTCGTCACAAATGGATGCTATTTATAAATCTGGTAGAATATCAAAGAACCTGTCTGACTAGTTCCATTTTGCACAAGTAGGTACCTACTATGAAGTTAACATGGCAAATAAAGTGACAACATTCCAAAAATATTACATCATCCCTATAATTGACATTTAATGGCTTCAATTTTCTAGCTTGTTTCAAAATTACATGTTATATGTTGTAAATAATAAAGAAACATTAAATTTTATACATAAGAAAATTACACAAAGACAATAGGTCAATTTTTATGTTTGCTGGTATTTAAGTAAAAGATCGTGAATTTGTGACTTCGAAGCAATCATTTTATTCTTTCTGTTAACATACTAATCAAGTCCATCCTAAATGTGACGAAAGCAGGAAATTGGCGCCCTAGCTTACATAAGAACGGAATAAAACAAGCGAGGCTGTCGCGGCTTGCCTTTTTTTCACGTTTAGCGCGCGCTTTAAATAAGCATGTGAGTGCAGGAACTCGAGGCACTGGTGTCAATGTTATTCCTAATTCCTACTGATGTTAGGTAAAGGTAAGTAGGGTAAAGTAGGTAAGTTTTAAAACAAACTTACCGATCTTCTTGATGTAGGAAGACACTTCCTTCTTGATCTCCTCGTAGCGTGCTTCGTGGTAGGGCGGTTCTGTAGAGTCCATCTTGTTAACGCCTACGACGAGCTGTTTCACCCCCAGAGTGAAGGCGAGCAGGGCATGTTCGCGAGTTTGGCCGTTCTTGCTGATGCCCGCCTCGAACTCTCCAGTACCGGCTGCCACGATCAGCACAGCACAATCAGCCTATGATGCAAACAGAAGATATTGTAACGAACCTATATTATTAGTCCTTGATTGTTAAGACGCATCATTAAATTCATTCAAATTCCCAAGTTTGTGTCGGAAACTCAAAATGCACTAAGAATGTAAAAATAAACAATTATTTCAGTATCATTTTGTAATGCAATAATATCGCTTGCAACCCGCTCTGCTGAATTATTCCCTGATGGATGCCACCTTTAATCGAATATGTTCCTGTATGTCCAATGCATAGCTTAAAAAATCTCTCCTTTGGCCTTGTGTGTGTGTGTGTGTGTGTGTGTGTGTGTGTGACAGTGTATGGTAAAAAGTGTCCGTTACCTGCGAGGTGCCCGTGATCATGTTCTTGATGAAGTCCCTGTGGCCAGGTGCATCGATGATGGTCACGTAATATTTGGCTGTCTCGAACTTCCACAACGCAATATCGATCGTGATACCACGTTCTCGCTCTGCTTTCAACTTGTCCAACACCTAAACAAAATTTTCAATATAACATCAACCATCAAAAAAACGAACTGGCGGACACATACTGCATCAAAGTTTTGGGTTACTGTCAAGTGGATATTATTAGTTTAACATGACATAACATCACGCCAATATTACCCAGAAGGATGTGGCAGAGGTATACAACACCCACATTTCAGCTGTTATATTTTGGTCCCAAGGGATAGGAGGTGAGCCTATCACCATCCACTGGGCACAATTCCAAATCCGTCCTGCTATTGTGAATTGCCCGTCATTTGTATAGACCACTATAATAGGCCAGGCAATAAGTAGATCAATTAAAAAAAGAATATTGTTTTATTAGAGTATGATAAGATCCATTGAGAATACGGTTAAAATGTAATAGACCAGAGTAGATCCCTTTAAAAATGATAAAAAGTCAAAAAAATAATAGTAGGATGAAACCCATTAGAAAAGGAGGAGAATATTATAAAAATTAAAGGAAAAATAATTTACGGGCGATCTGAGGTCGGGAAGAGGGGGAGGGGGGGTTTTAAAGGTAAAAAACGGTTTTTCTCGATTTCCGGCAAAACTAAAAGTCCTATGGAAAAAAGTCGAATGGCAAAGTTGTTAGTAATTAAAAAGATCTAAAACTTTTGTTTTTACACTTTTTTCATATAACCTCAAAATTTATGTGAAAAATTCAAAAAACCAAGTTTTTGGTTTTTTATTTTTATCTTTATAAACAATAATTTTTTTTCACGAAATTT
The DNA here is from genome assembly GCA_905147285.1 of Hypena proboscidalis. Lineage (NCBI taxonomy): Eukaryota > Metazoa > Arthropoda > Insecta > Lepidoptera > Erebidae > Hypena > Hypena proboscidalis. The sequence goes on along the minus strand of LR990128.1, from coordinate 12,022,449 downwards.
GGTGAAAACTTACCTTTTTATGTCCCAAATACGCTGTAATTTATTTGATAAGAAATATTTATTTTTTCACCTTATTTTGAATTAATATCGATTTTTCACCCTTATTTTCGATCGAAAATTCACCCGTCAAAATACCAGCTTTTTTCAAAAAGTTGGTATGTTTTCTGTTCGTTGAAATCTCTTCTTTCCGATGGTGAAAAAATATATATATGTTACCATAGTAAATCTTCACAGAAAATGCAAAACAAAGATCGAAAAAAACTATTAATATATAATTAATATATACACTACATACAATTTTGAGCTATTTAGAAACAAATAAGTTAATAAAATTAATATTTTATAAATGTAACATGTAATCTTACATTTTTCGAGTATTTAAAGTGTAAATTTTAATAAATAACTCAAAATTGTATATATTAATTTTATATTAATAGTTTTTTTCGATCATTTTCTGTGAAGATTTACTATAGTAACATATGATTTTTTCACCATCAGAAAGTAGAGATTTCAACGAACAGAAAACATACCAACTTTTTGAAAAAAGCTGATATTTTGACGGGTGAATTTTCGATCGAAAATAAGGGTGAAAAATCGATATTAATTCAAAATAAGGTGAAAAAATTTATATTTCTAATCAAATAAATTACAGCGTATTTGGGACATAAAAAGGTAAGTTTTCACCAAATTTCGTGAAAAAAAAATATTGTTTGTAAAAGATAAAAATAAAAAACCAAAAACTTGGCTTTTTGAATTTTTCACATAAATTTTGAGGTTATATGAAAAAAGTGTAAAAACAAAAGTTTTAGATCTTTTTATTACCAACAACTTTGCCATTCGACTTTTTTCCATAGGACTTTTAGTTTTGCCGGAAATCGATAAAAACCGTTTTTTACCCTTAAAACCCCCCCTCCCCCTCTTCCCGACCTCAGATCACCCGTAAATTATTTTTCCTTAATTTTTATAATATTTTCCTCCTTTTCTAATGGGTTTCATCCTACTATTATTTTATATAAGTGGATTATTATTTTTTGATTTCTCTATGGACATCTAAAAGCAATTCTTCTAATGCAAAACTTTTACAAAGACCCCGTAGTGTCCGTACGCGTAGGTTAACTTATTGGTTGAAATAGCCAAAAATACAAACCCAAGCATATTTGAATGACCCCTTGCCCATTTCCTGGGCCTCCTTCTCGAACTTCTCAATGGTTCGCTTGTCGATACCTCCACATTTATAGATGAGGTGACCAGTGGTCGTGGATTTGCCAGAGTCGACGTGGCCGATGACGACAATATTAATATGAATCTTCTCCTTACCCATTCTTCCAGCTGCACTTCAATACTTGATATTAAATTATTAACAGACCTAGGACAAGGAAATTATGTTAGGTAACAAATTAGATCAATCGTGTCTTGCATGCATTTAACGCTTTGCTTATTTAGTCAGACCGCGATGTAAAATACGAAATCTGTGCAATGCAGTAAACTAGACCAATAATATATAACTTGACAAATAATACTAACTTCCCGTAGCCCGTGTGGTATGTCGATAAAAAGTAGCCTTTGCCAGACCTTTAAAGCTTAAACTATTAACATACCAAAATTCATCAAAATCGGTCGAGCCGTTTGGTGTGCAAGCGTAACAGACAGTTACTTTCGGATTTATAACATTATAAAATTTTATTCAAATTAGAATAAGCTGTTGGACCTCCATAAAGATAATAAATAAATAAATAAATAATCTTTCTAAACTAATACCGCAATGTTATAACAACCATGCTGTGCTGAGATTATGATAAAAAGAAAGATATTATTTGTTGTTTGTTAGTTATCTACTATTTAACTCAAACTACTAGACTGATTCAAAACAAAGCTTTACCATTATTACGCTAGATTTTGCTTCAGTAAGATAGGCTATATTATAACGAAGTACAGTGAAATTTATTAATATGAAGTCAGTTTTTAAAGCAATATGTTAAACTCTGCTATATAAACACGGGATAAGCTGAGCGCGGATATTAGTTAAATAATAAACACGATATGCTGATTTGCGATAAAAAAGAATGTATAAGGGAAGAACTTGCTAAAAAAATACTTTTCAACTAAAATGTGCATAATCTCATTTTCTAAAATAACTGAATATAGTAATAACTTAAAAATTAGTGCATTATTTTATTGCAGTCTTCAAATGAACTTTAATGGCTTGTCTTACTTATCCTTTAGAAAGATCAAATGCGATTTCGTTTAATTTCACGTCGCAAATAAATTATAACATCGTAATAGATTAGATTAAATTGATTTCCTTTATCGGTTCTTTTTCAAAATACATATCTTCATATCTAATCTCATAATAATCGATCTATAGATGCATATTAAAAATACTGAATTACCTATTCCTTGAATTTTAGTTGCCTCACAAAATATTTTAAAAAAGGTCAAATCAATATCTGCTGATCTTTACACAATTTCAGTTTCAAGATCGAAACACAAAACATATGCTTTCTTTTTAGTATAATAAATTTGAATTTAAAATAAATGTAATTGGTAACTACTAACACACATGCTCGTAAAATGCGCATTTCTGATAAGTACCTACTAAGTATGCAAATTTGAAATGTAACCAATGGTAATTTGGCACTATTACACTCTCTACTGAAAGCTGGGCAACGTGAACATCGATTGGAGAAAATACCTACCTCAGTCGCACGAGGGGAGTTAGCTACCCACGAGCACCGTTGCAATAACAGTTATTACACTTTACTTTAATAAATTATGTAATAAATACACGTATAACGTTGTAACTGCACTAAAAGCACACTTACAATGAGTTGCCGATTGAATTGGTCGCAACATTCCCTACAGCGCTCCTACGAGCGTGCGCATAGGACGGCCGGGACATCGATACAGCCGACCTATCCTTCCAAATTTAGACTATCTTCTACACTTTACCTACGTAAATTTATTTCACACCACACAAGTCAATATCACTATCACCTTATATGCTACAATTTCATGAAAATAGTCCAAACGTAATGTAAGACAATCTTTGTGAAATCAAGGGTATGAATGCGTAGTGCGTGAGATTATTTATTACTTTAAAATCATTTACAGGATGCCTTGCACGGATCCTGTAAGTACATCAACTGAAGAAAGACGCGTCATTATTAATTGTTATTAATGGTAATGGTAATTGAAAATTTAGTCGCGCATATTTCAAGTCTTGAGATCTTGAGGTAATCGTCAAGAATTACATTAGTTTACGGGATTTAGCTAGCAACAAGTTTCGTTGAATATTAAATTAGTACACCGTTGCACCGGCGAATTGACAGAAGAAAGTGCATAAATATCGACACAAAGCATGACCCGATACTGCACATCACATACTCGTACATTCAATCTAAAATTAGTAGACGTGATCTATACAAGAAGGTACTTAGGCACATGTACTTGTATGTTTCTAAATTAGAATAATCGCATGTCGCACTGCAAGGCATGTGCCGGCGACGCACATGGGCTTCTTAATGCGTCCATCTTGTGCATTTTTGCTTGCACCTTTTATTACGATCGACTTGAAGGGTTTTTTTCAGGTTTACGGTGACAATAATTTGACACTTCTGTTTAAATGAGGAAAATCACGTTTTTCACTATATAATTTTTTATGATGTCAAAGAAAATAAAACGTGCATCTAACATGATGTAAGAGTCGATATTTTAAACACATCGTCGAGGATATCTTCACTTTTCAGCGGATTTCATTGGAAAACGTTGAAATTGCGTAATTTAATAAAATCATACCGGCAGAAACACGATGCAATACACAAATCAAGTTGAAAAATATTATTGGCCAAGCTTATGTTCAACTATCAGACTTTTTACTGAGGCTACTTTAAATTACAAAACGTCTAATTTCATCCGAAAATTAAACGTATTTTTAAAGAAAACACAAGAAAAGCTCACCTTAGCAGCCGTAGTCTCACGAATTTTCCGAGCAATTTTCGAGCATGCGCTGTGGATATTTCGCCCGGGAAATGCAATCAATAAAACCAATTGGCGCACCTATTAATGTATATGTTAAAAAAATTTAACTATCGAAAGCTTTGTGATTGTTTAAATTCAGAAAACATTTATTACCAGCTTTGTTTTATTGTAGGCGTTTTAATTTAATTTAATTTATTACAATCCTTTCTAAAGAACCGGAAGTTCAGAACTTTCTTTTTCTTTGCGCTTTCGTAGCTAGCAAGCAAGATCGTATAGACTTCTCATCAAACCTTTTTTTACTTACCATTTTAATGTTAACCTATGTACTTTGTGCATGTAGTTTTTATATTTTGTCTATGATAACTTTCAATTCATTCCCCAATATATTAGTATAGGTACTCTTTGTTAGTAACTTACGTTTACGTTTTTTACAAAGATAAATACTCTACAAAGATTTTGTTAAAAAATTGCAATAGCTTTATTACAGTAAAATTAATAATAGCCGCAAAAAGTGCTTTACGCGCTCATTTCAGGAACTACACGGATCTGAATTAAATAATATATTTTTGTAAGAAAGCTCATTGACTGAGGTACGATACGTACGGTACGACCAATAGTAGCGGAGCAGCCGTGAAACACACATTTTGTGGAAATAATTCGAGATTTCTTTTGCGTTTTATTTAATTTATTTTCTTAGGATTCAAACATTCTATTATACTAAGTTAGTTACTTGAATAATGTCTCAAGCCCATAAAAACCGTTCTCAGCCATTTGCTGTACTTGCAATGGCTATGCCAAATCTTATTTTTTTGCTCTTTGTCAGTAATCTTAATTCATTTCCCTATTTCTGGGTTATGTCTTTACTTTACTTCTGTCTATGAACCATCCTCCCTCGAACCAGCACTTTGGCAAGCACCTTCGACGTCTGCTGATAATTTGCTTTGTCTATCAAAAATACATTTAACTTCAGGTAGTATATTAAAAGCGATTAAACATATAAACCTTAATAAAGGGCCTGGCCCAGATTGTTTGCCTCCTATCTTCATAAAGAAAACTGCAGAACATATTGTACATCCGCTTTGCCTTATTTTTAACAAATGCTTAGACGAAGGCATTTTTCCAGAAATTTGGAAGCGTGCTTATATCACTCCTGTGTACAAAAGTGGTGATAAAAATAATATTCAAAATTATCGGCCTATCTCCATTTTGTCCACCTTGTCGAAGCTTTTCGAGAGTCTTGTACACAACGAGTTATACTCACACATTCATAACATAATTGTACCTGAACAACACGGATTTGTTAAACGTCGCTCGACCAACACCAACCTTATGATTTTCTCAACTTATTTATTTAAAAACATGGATGAACAGGTTCAAGTTGATGCTGTGTACACGGACTTCCGGAAGGCTTTTGACAGGGTGGACCACACACTACTTTTGGACAAAATTGCCTACAACGGAATTCGCGGCAATTTATTGCGATGGTTTGTGTCTTACATTTATAATAGGACTCAAAAAGTTGTAGTTAACGGCTTCGAATCTGATTTTGCCACAGTTACTTCCGAAGTTCCACAGGGTTCTATTTTGGGCCCTCTCCTCTTTATATTGTTTATTAACGACATTGCAGATTGTTTTATTCATTCCCAATTTCTTTTGTATGCTGATGACATCAAAATCTACAAAGCTTGTAATAACCTGCAAGACTGCTCACTATTACAAGAAGACTTAAACAGGCTTTCTCAATATTGTTCACATAATAAACTTCAACTCAGCATACCTAAATGTAACGTTATAACATATACAAAAAATAGAAATGTTCTAGCCTATTATTATACTTTACAAAATATTATATTACAAAGGGTACACCACATCAGAGACCTGGGTGTCACCTTAGACTCTAAATTGCACCTCGACATCCATGTTGAAAATATTGTAAATAAGGCCTACCAGATGTATGGTTTTGTTTTGAGATCTTCCAAAGACTTTAAACGCCAATCCACATTATTAATTTTGTATAAAACCCTTATTAGATCCCAATTAGAATTCGCAGTTCCGATTTGGAATCCTTTTTATGACAAATACATAAAAAGACTTGAGATGGTTCAAAGGAAGTTTTTAAAAAATATACATTTTAAACTTCGTCATTCTAAACAGTCATATCAAAACTTGCTTCATGAATATAACTTATTAAGCTTGGAGTCTAGGCGTAAATTGCTCATGTCCATGATGCTTCATGGCATTTGTAACAACAAGTTTGATTGCAGTACTATTACTAATCAGTTATGCTACATAGTACCTAGAACAATAGTGCAGCGCGAGGTGCGCGTGCCTCGGCTGTTTTACACTGCGAAGTGCAGAACCAACGCCGGTGCACGGGCTCCTCTCCGCCGTCTGTTAGAAATGTACAACACGCACTTCGCTGATATTGATATTTTCGCACTGTCTCCTTCTAGGTTTAAAAGTACAGCGATTAAAATATTAAAACAATTGTCCTAAAATCTAAATTTGCACTCTTAATTGTTTTTGTTTTTTTTATATTGTTCTGTTAAGCTTAAAATGTTATTTAGGTTAGATGCGCATGACTCTTATTCATTACTATTTTTTTATGATATTACTTTGCGGACATAGGTGTGGGTTATACATTTACTTTATATGATATACTTAAGATTTATAATAGTATTGTACCTAATGTATAACTGTTATATGTTCCTAATAAATAAAATAAATAAAATAAAAAATGTCCAGAGTACAGGCACCTTAATCTCCCGTCCATAGGCGAGTGCAGCAGCTGCTTACTCTGGCGAACCGACCGAGCCTCTCCCAAAGCTAAGATTCCGTACTTACTGCTTGGGTTGATGGGGCGACGGGAACATGGGCTAACTACCTCCATACGCCCTTGCTCCCGTCTTTCCATCCATCCCATCCCATTACTTAAGGACTTAGTAAAAGTAATATGGACAATGCAGAGATGTTGTTTTGCCTGTGGGTGCTGCCATTGATCGATGCAGCACTCTCTATTTATTATGTGTGTATTGTGACATAAAGACCAACGATGGCGTATTTATTTACAATTGGCGAGTTAAGTCCAACCTGAAATAACGACTGAAGTGCAAGCAGTAATTGAAAATAAAACTACAGTAGGTATTACATACTATTCAGAATTTATTCAAATTAAGTATTACTTAAAAGTAAATTCAAAAATACTTAACAACAGTTCATATATTATAATATAATAATACGGATAAACATTTTTGTAAAGATAGACATTTAAAAATAAATAATCATAATGCCGTAGAATTATTAGATACACCTCATTTAAATTAAGTCGGTGATTCTTCATAGGTAATAAAAGAAATGAACGTTTTAACAGTAATTGAGACAATGTTATTAAATTTAAACGTTTATCATACAATCTACAGATGTATTAATAATTTAAGAACGAAATTTAGCTATATTCTCGGAATGTAACTTTGAATTTAAAACAGTTTCTAAAGTAAAAATTTCAAAATATTTTATGTGTTGTCGATTTCAAAACGAACAAGTAAGTACGTACTTGCTTAATTATCTATAATTTGAGTATAATTATGTTATATAGACAATAAAATACAGGTCGTAAACATTATTGTTGTGTCGCAATCGGTGCTCTTACATTTTTATAATCAGGGTCATTTAATTAACTTCTTAATGCTTTAATTGCATAACATTGACAACCGCAATTTAATTAGCACATTATTATTGCGGGTTTAAAATTAAAAAAAAAATAACGACCAATCCTTCAAGGTTTCAAATTATGCTAATCAAATAACAACAGATTTCTCCACCATATTTATTGTGTTCCATTAGAACGCTCTTTCAAAAGCACAGGAAGGTGATCGAAAATATTGAGAAAATCCTACTGAATAGGATTTAACATAATATACTGGATACCAACAATATCATGCCGGGTCAGCAATTTAAATTTCAGCAACGGCATCCAACAGGCCTTATATTAATTGATCGAGTTTGGCACGAGGGGCTCCTCTACAATAGCTGTTTGTGCAACCAGAGAGCAAAGTACGTAGTGCTTATTCTCAGTCCCGAATATGCGGCAGATTCTATAGTAGAATCACGAGAGTAACGAGTGATTCTAGGTTAGAATCTTGAGCGTAGTGATATGAAAACCTTTAATCTCGTGTCGCACATACAACTTTTCACCTCAGCATCTCGAAATAGTATCCATAGTAGAAGTTCTGTTTAGCCACAGATAATATAATGTTTAGCTTGGGACAAGATGACGTGGTGTGAAAGTTGTGGAACATAAAAAAGGCGAGCAGTGAGCAAAACTCAACTTAGCTTCGAGCGAGAGCAAAACTCGAAGTAAAATCGAGTTTTGCTCACTGAAATGACTCGAAGCAAAATTAGAGTTTTGCTTATTGTTTTACATACAAAAACTTTTCGAGCAGCTGAGGTGATAACCTAAGAATCTGTTCTTATTTGATTCGCATAATATATGATTTTCTAACCTACGTGGAAAATTTTATTGTATTTATTTACATTGATTTTAGATATAATTAAAAAAAAAACATTTAAAAAGTAAAAGGATTATTCAGAGTATCTCTTTTATACGAAATAGTGACGATCAGTTAAACTATCGAATCGTATTGTAATAACAGTATTCACTTCATTTAGCAATATCTTTTTCTGAAAGTTTTTTACAAAGATATATACTGTTTTAATACCTGCCGTATTTATTTTTCGCTCATATATACTCTTCAGATGTTCAAACTGATACACTTTACTCACATGCACATGTCGAATAGCTTAGTTAAATAGAGTGGTCAACTCTTTGCCAATATATTTCGAAGTAAATACTTAAATAGATCTAACAAGGCCTTTACTAAATTCTATGCATATTTCAAGTGATTAATAATAAAACATAATACTATCTAGAATGCGAATAATCCATGACTTTTAATATCAGATATCTGTGTAGTATAATTATTATGTGATAATTGTAAGAATACTATTACTTTATGAATATGTTGCTGATACAGTACACTACACATAGACACAGATGAAATATTGTAATATTATATTATAATTAATAATGTTTTATCGATGTATCCACTACTTAAACATTTTATCCATATAGATCCTTTCTAATTACCGTTATGAGTGGTTATAATGTAAAACTCTAAGTGACAGGGAAGGGAAATCAATGTTGAACACTATTTATACTGTTCTTCAACAGCAAGCATAGTTCCCATTAGAAAATAGTTATTTGCAACAAGAGAGTAAAGTTCACATTTTCTTCGAGTGCTAATTTTGAGTCCCGAATAATTGAAAGATTTTAGTTTAGAATCTTGAGCGTAGTGAGGAAATCAAAAGCAGGAGATGTAAATAACTTTGATCTCGTGTCGCACATACTACTTTTCACCTCAGTAGCTCGAAATAGTACTCATGGTACAAGTTCTGCATAGTTTGAGTCTAGATGACGTGGTGTGAAAGTTGTGGGACATAAAAAAGGACGAGCAGTGAGCAAAACTCAACTTTGCTTCTAGCAAGAGCGAAACTCGAAGCAATATCGAGTTTCACTTACTGAAATGACTCGAAGCAAAATTAAGTTTTGCTCACTGTTTTCATACAACAAAAAACTACTTTTCGAGCTGCTGAGGTAAAAGACGAATTTACCATTTATAGAAAATCTGTTAAAAAGTCCAATATGCATTATTATAATAATGATAAATTATATATTTGTTTCAATCCTAAACATAGCTATGATGATTTAATAACTAATTCTAATTAATAATTCTAAACAAAGACACTGGATAGTTAAATGCAATAACAGTTATGAAATAAAAAAAAAAAACAAAATGTCAAAATTGAAATCACAGATAATTTACCTACTTTAATATAATTGGTTTCATTACGGCTATAGCATTTTGACTATCGTAGATAAGAGTAGAAAGTTTTTAGTTTGAAATCTATTTTCCTGCAGGCCAGGGCAGGTAGCTTCCCCAACCTTTGCTCGGGTTCGGATCCAAACCTGAAATAAACAGGTATTTCCTTAGTTTGTCTATTGAGTTACTGTAAATAATTATGATGTCCTTTTGTCTGATAACACTAACACCATATCTATAATCTGTCGCCAAACACTGCTGCTTTGATTACTTTTATAAAGTCTATATTGGCTGAGACCCACAGTCAGTGAAACTGGTTACATAATATCGAGGTCTGGCTATTAAGAAGATGTACACGCAGAAGGGCAGTGGTAGCTATTTAGGCCCTTTACTCATTAGTCGGCGATGTCGATATGGTAAAAAGAAAGAAAGAAAGAAAGGAAATTATTATTACCACAAAACAAAAAAGAAACAATATAGGAAATACAGTCAAATACAATAGGCCAGCAGCTCAGCATAATGCTAAGTGACTGCAATGAACTACAGTCACCTAACGTTGGTTTTCAACTGCAGCCCACGAGTGCCGTACGCTCAAAACTACTAGAAATAAATTTAATTTTAATAAATGGTAAAATATTTCCTAAGAAATTATACCGAAACAAAAGCCAAGCGTTTCTATAGGAATATTTAATCATGTCGATACCGCGCCGACTAATGAGTAGAGGCCCTTACAGTCGAAGAACTACTATATCTTTTCCAAGCCTTTATTTTCTTTTTGACAGATTGCCGAGTGCTAGAATGTAACTGTCCTCTACAATAACTTGGTAAATCACTACACCTGGTGGTGGTGCCTTGTCGAAACCGTCAATTAAAAGAAAACATTTATCAAATTAGTCGTGAATCGAATTTTCTGATAGTACTTAAATACACTGTTGCACCATACACAAATATGTATTTAGAAAACAAAAGTAGAATAATATCGTGTTCATACCTTTTGCGATTGCCTGTATCTTGTGTGACTCATCCTGTGTGAGCGTGAGTATCTTCTGTAACACTGGTACTAGTCGACTGCGCTCGTCACCCGGCGGTAGAGTCAGGAACTGAGGGAACAAACAAAATAATAATAAGAGACGAACGGATGGCGGAATGGGTAGTGTACCTGCCTGCGACGCCGAGGTCGTATGTTCGATTCCCACTTAAGACAAATCTTTGTGTGCATGAACATGGGGGTTTGTCTTAGTCTGGGCGTTTCTATGTTTATTAAGTATGTATTTACAAAAGAAAAGTATATTTGTATTAGTATCAGTTAGTCTAGGTTCTAGTAACCATAGTACAAGCTCTGCTTAGTTTGGGAACTAGATGGCGTTGTGTGTGAGTTGTGAAATATTTATTTATTTATTTATTTATTTATAAGATACTGTGCTAATCAAATAAGAAGAAATTTATTCGCCATGTTTAGTGTATTACATTTGACTTTATGTGAAGGAAATATTGTAAAAGAAAAACGAATGTTATTGAACATTTCGTTCACGACATAACATAACATAGCTTCACACCTATGTTACCCAGAAGGGTGTGGCAGAGCTGTACAACACCCACATTTCACCTGTTATGTTCTGGTCCCATGGGATAGAAGGTGAGCCTATCGCCCACCACCGGCCACAATTCCAACTCCGTGCTACTATTGTGAATTTCCTGACGGAAAATTCACAAATAACACTTCGCCCGACCCGGGAATCGAACCCGATACCTCGCGGTGAGAGGCGCATACGCTAACCACTAGACCATCGCGGCAGTTCGTTCAAGACATATTTTTTTTTAATAATACCATGGGGTATCATTAGGAACATTAGATTTTTACTTCTTAAAATTTTCCATAGATGGCGTTATGTGTAGCAATTCAAAAATAATAAATTGTTATAAACGCTATTATTCAAATTTTGACCAAAATATGGTTTTTAAAAAATAAAGCACGTATATATAAAACGTTAAAAGCATTCTTCAATTAATTCAAAGTGATTTGAGAGAAAAAATAAATCTATGTCTTTAACTCCTCAGTCGCCGTCTAAAATTTCATGCGGTTAGGTTATTTGTGGCTAATAGATGGCGCTTATTTCAATTTTATAATTTTTACATTGTATGAGTGTGTGAGTGTATATTGAGTTATAAACAAATTAGAGTTCGACGCTTTTGTCACTCAACATCATAATGGACATTCACTTACGATGACGCGTTTAGTTTCTGAGTCTACGATTGCCTTCCAATAGTAGTTAGATATAAAATCATCATCGAACTTTTTAAATTATATAGATATTAAATACATGTTTTTCTAATAATGTAAGTAATCAAATGTATTTTATTTTTTTATAATCTAAAATAATATAGATATCAATTGCCATGTGATGTACTTCGAACAGAAACAAAACGTTTTTCTGCAATGTTACTCAATGTTTATTTACAAATAAACGGGCGCGTGTTTCCTTCACTAATTCACTTCGGTAGAAGTTTTCGGATTGTTTGTGTGCTCTTGTGGATATTTTATGTGAGATGTTTTTCTGATCTTTTTACAATTAAATAAATTAATAATTACTATATTTACATTGACATTATGGATATCAATAAAGTAAATAACGTAACACTCAAAATGAAGAAATTCATAAAAAAAAGAACAAACAAATGTATGAATAAAAATAATTAGGAGTTGAAAAGAATGATCGGTATCATTAAGAAAAACTATAGGTAATATAAGAAAATAATAGGATAAAAGATGTGAATGAAAAACAATATTATTAATGCCAATGAGTATGAAGAAAAATGTTATTTATTAATAACAAATTCGGAAAATAATTGCGATTTTATGAAGATTTTTTTTTATGAAAAACAAAGCGCACCCCTAGATAGGTACACTAGTGGGTACATAGGTACATGTATTTTGTACTGAGTGATATGACTAAAACCTCCCTTGTCTTCTTCCTTCAAAGCAATCTTAGTCTAGCTAAAAATTTCGATAATAAGATTGCTACAAAAATACGTTTTTGCGAACGAAGACAGTTGTAGGAACACTGCTAAGCAAACATGATTGCACGTTTTTGTATAAACAGATTTTAGATTTTTCGATCAAACTTTACCAGAAATAAATAAAGATTTTCTTTTGCAACTATGTTTTTGACTTTAGACGTTTAAATTGTGTTTGCATTAATGTTGAAATTATTATTTGAAGCAGGTATAGGCAAAATAAGTAACAAAGTTAAGTAGGTATCATATCGTCCTTGGGAACAACAGAAGATTCACTCCCAAACGTAAGTCAAGTAAATGTAAAAATTATACCTACACCTCGCATGAGGTACCCACGTGCACGCAAAATTGAAACTTATAACAGCGCGCGAACTGTGAATGTTCTTTAGTCGCTTCTATAGTTCCAGATAAGTAAAGAATAAAAATCATTGATCCGACTTCTACCAAAAAGTCAATAAAATTACGATAGCGATCGGCGGTCATTAAAAACTGTCGCTAACTGCATCGATCCAGTTTCATAATACCGGTTAATCAAACACCTCTTATCGCAAGGTATTAAGTAAGAAATACGTAAATTAGGGGCATAATTTGTGGTATTTTTTCATGTTCAAAAATATATAATAAAACAATGAAATATGTAATTGCTATTGTTTACGTAATTCAAAAATAATTAATTTATAAAGATTATAAATTATATAAATTGTATAAGTTTTCAACTTATGTATCAATCAAAGAACATGCCATCATTACATTTATTTATTTAGCTGTAACTAATTTTCATAGAAGTATACAATTAATTATATCATAACCGAATTTTTAATTTCTTAACAAAAAATAAGATTTTTTGGGTTATGCCCGCATACTCGGCGCTGAGTGTGACGTCAGAGTGAGTCAGGGGTGCTCAATCCAATAGAGCTCGTATAATGGGCGGACACTAAAAGTCACGTTGCTCGACACAATACTACATTTAAATTAAATGATTTTAAAACATTATTTAATGATGCCTTCAATCAGGTAACGCCTGAAAAATGGCACAATAGGCATGGTGACTGATCTATAGATAGTAAAATATAGGATACCTAATCAAACTATAGGTAAACATAAACCAATTGAAATAATTTTTTGTTACATACTATAAATCTAACTTATTTTATGATCATTCAAAGTTTCATGGACGAGTTCGTTTTTAAAATACGAAATTATTCGATTTTTTTTTTATCATTAAATTATATACACAATTTATAGCAATATTTGTAATAAAACCATTTTTATAAACGCAATATTTCGTATAGCTATCAAACAAAATTCATAACTTCACATACAAAATACTCAAGCGTGACGTCACGCTTGAGTAGCCTTTTGTTTGGAGCGTTTGGGCGAGTCTATTATTAATGTGAATTTGAAATTGTATTATCTCAGGAAGTTTATGTTAGGTCAAAGTAATTCTTGTAATGATGTTTCTTATATCAAGAGGTGTTTCAATTACATACAAAAATAAAAATTAGTCATCATGCCTATTGTGTCGAGCACGTCAAAAAAGAAGCAGCCGTGATTAGAGGTCTTGACCATCAAATAGACAAAACAGCCAATCGCTTTATTATAAATGTAACAGACACTTCAGAAAGTTAAAGTTCCTCGAGTGGCACAGACATAGATTCTGAATTCTCTATTTAAAAAAAAATCTATTTATAACTTGTACCTATGTGTTTGTACTCGTTTGAAATAAATGAGTTGAATTTGATTTAAAAGTTTTATTGAGTACTAACATTCCGAAATAAATACGACTAAATAAAAAAGGTTCAAGGTTTTGAACAAAAGGTTTGTGACTCACGCCAAGTGAGCGCAACAAGGACACCCTTTACCACGATACCTTTGTTTTGCTCGTTTTAGCGACACTTCCCTTATATTTTTTAGTTTAGTCTAAATCAAAATCAATTGCAATAGAAAGTAATCATTATTTTATTACATTACATTTCATTTAAAACTTTAAAATATCGTTTGATATTTTGAATGCAGCAGTGTTATAGCGTTGTAGAAGGTCAAACGTAATGGTAATGTACATACTGACACGCACACATGCAGATAATAATATATTGACAGCTTTGGCACGCACACAGACACATTCTTACGCACACAAGGACGTCATGTACCTATGTTACCTTTTGCAAAAGCTAGATGGCGTTGAGGTAGCGCGGTTGAGACTACTCACAAGTACGGCCATCTATTGGCATAAAAATGAATTAAAATAGCCCCCAGAATAATATTTTTTAGGGTGGCGTCAATTTTTTGTATGAGATTGGGTATCTGTACTAGTATTATATTATCTGTGATAATACGTAAGTTAGCTGCTTGTCTATGCGCGTCCATATCATCAACAATGAGATCTGCTGTGATGGCTTCCAGTCAGATGAATAAAGGACGTTTTAGCTAATATTTGTGCTATGTTCCTAACGTTTGAAACAACGCACGCGGATGGAACATAATATCAATACAATATGAAGATAATCTTATATATAAAAATGAAACCCGTTTTCCGTTGTCACGACTTGGCATGAAAACGGCTTGACCGATTTGGCTGATATTTTTTTTGTAGTTTTCTAATACTCTGTACAAGGTTGTTACGGAAAAAAAAAAAAAAAAAAAAAAAAGTATTCATTTTTATATGGGGGATATTATAGATTCCAGTTCAAATTGAATAGGTATGCATACATAAGATAGGTCAGCTATACAAAATAAAGTTTCATCAAATTTACGCTAAGGCGGTACGAAGTTCGCCGGGTCAGCTAGTTTATTATAATGATGAACATTATCCTATCTTTTTTATTTTTACGTATACCATAGCTATATTGTTGTCCTATGATTCTTCTCCATGCCAGGTTATGTGGAAGAAACTGCTATAAGCAATAACACCGCCGCTTGTGCAACTAGTTTTAAGTGTTTGTTTTTTTTGTACCTTTCTTTTGTTTTTTTGGTGTACAATAAAGATTATTTATTATTATTCCTCTTTATTTATTTTTTAACTTATTTTATATATTTTTAAATATGATTTATAAAAAATACAAAAAAAACATTTAAAAATATAAAAAACAGTGTCCCACCGACATCAGGTGCAGGGACCAAGCTGCCGATGGTTAGGACTCCAGAGAGAGGAACCTCCTCACGATGCGTGCCGTGTCCAAAAGGACCGCCTTTTGCATCTGTTTCTTGGTCCAGCCGCCTAACACGAGCCTCTTAAGGTGTTGGACTTGGTTATTATTATTATTATTATAACGTTATTTTTTACCCTTTGGAAAAAGAAGTATAGGTTACCTTGAGTGTGACATTCTTCATATACTCGGTGTTATGCGCGTTGTTGGTGGCGCCGCGCACGCGCCGCAGCTCTGCCTTCAGCAGATCCGACAGCTGAGCCATCCGCGCGCACTCCCGCTCCGACTCCGCCAGCAGCACTGTTACGTGCTTCACCCTGCATGAACAAGAGAATGGCAGCTTCAAATCATTAGCACCGTTCCCGGAGTCCACAGCAAACGGACATGTAGTCCACCTGATGGTAAGTGGAGTACAGCCCATGGACATCAATAATGCACAAAAGCAGATCATAGATGCGTCGCTGCAGCTGAGGACTACGGTGTTATGCCTCATGTGCCAGTAATTTCAGGGCCTGGTCAAGCACCACTATTTGGCAGCAGGTTAAAGGTGAGACGGTGGTGCTGCCGCCCTCGAGCTCATTCACAAGAGCTCTACCACCAGTTAGTCTAACAGATTTAGCTAAATAGATACAAAATACGAGAAGATACAACAGTCTTGTTACACTAGTCGTCAGACTTTCTGGCCTCTGACTACCCGGAACGACTGCCAAATGGCAACCGAGACCGACGGCTTAACGTGCTCTGCAAGGCACGGAGGAGAGTCTTTTTGTTAAGATGGTAACCCATCCACGGCCGACCGCGGTAAGCGTTACTAACCCTGAAAATCGATCGGTTGGCGCGGCTTGAATTCTTCATTCTAATAAAATCATTGGCACTAACTGGCACTTATTGGTGAAACTATAATTCAGATACAATGGCCACAACCTCGGCCATTTTGCTGCTCTTCCATCTGTAGCTCAGTTAGAAGAGCCTATCAATTTGTTAAAGTCGTATGATTCGTCTAAACGGACCACTACTCTACTCTTTATCTTTTTGTAAGTAGGATAAAAGTATACCTCTGCTGCTGAGCCTGCAGTCTCTTTTTCAAATCTCCAATCTCTTGATCAGGCGTGAGCGCCAGCGAGGAGGTGTCCATGGCTTCATCATCAGGCACACCTTCTTCTAGCAGCCTCTCCAAAGGTACGGGAGAACGATTGCCGCCGCTGCTTGCAAGAAACGGCTTCGAGGGGGGAGGGGACGGAGCTGACTCTGAACCCTGAAAGTGTGGAGGGATACATTTTTTACAAAAATAATAACTAAACACATCCACATTTTAAATGTTCACAAACAAGTCGAACATTCACAAAATCATTTTATGTATAACTGGCGACCCGCCTAAGCTTTACTCCAGGTACTATATTATGTTTATACATAAAAACCTTCCTCTTAAATCAATTTATCTATTAAAAAAACCGCATCAAAATCCGTTGCGTTGTTTTAAAGATCTAAGCATTCAACTTTTTGTAAGCTTAGATCTAAGTATGGACAGACAGACAGATACACAGACAAACAACGAGAAACAACTTTGTTGTATACTTTGTATTGATGTATATTACCTCTCCCTCTTCTCTAGGTATCATAGAAACATTGATATCCATTTCGCCATCACTGTTCTCGTCCTTGGGTATGACTGGCAACATGTACTGGTTCCTATTGGCTGCGTCCAGTGACGTCACTGCGACGTTGCCAGACTTCCGCGAATCATGGGCAGCCGCTAACTGCTTCTTGAAATTCTCAGCTTCCTTTTGCTGTTTCGTTTCCAGCTCGCTTATTTGAGTTTTATAGCATTGAGTAAGCGTCGTCACCTTAAACATGCGGTAAAAGTTACATGATCATTTTAATGTTGAATTATTGCTAAATGTTAGTAAGCCTATATTATCAAGTTAATCCGGGCTATAAGCTACTAAATCTATACCATTTTTCCGAAAAATTCACTATAGAACTGATAGAAGAACTATTTAAACGTATAAACTCAATGGTTGGGGTACCTCAATTTACAGTGGCGCTATCTGGTGAGAAACTGACTTCTTTTTATTAATAGCATAATTTGTGTCTTAAAATCTACACTGCCTTTCAAATTATTATGTCAGTAAATAATTTTGATGGTGAGGTATTAATTTTGCAATTTAATTTTTTATTTTTCTGTTATTTTTACCTGTAACTTGTTCTGCGTCCTCTCCGACTCGATTTGCTGCGTGAGCCTCGTGATATCGGCGGTGAGGCGGGTGGTGCGTTGCTGCGCGCGCGTCGCTTCGTTCGTGGCTTCGGCAACTCGCCGCCGGGCGCTCTCGACCTCCGCTGTCTTCTCCAACACTTGTTCTCTGGATACACAGTGGGACAAGGTATTAGGTATGCAGTTCTAAAACTTCTACGTCACAGTGAAGACTGACGTCACGCCAACCACATGCCAGTTAAGTAAAAAGGAAACAGATACGTCACACTCATACGCAAATAAAAAAATAATAGAAATAACAAAAATGATTAAATAAAAAAGGTGCATGAAAGGAGCCTCCCTACGACGAGATTCCCTACGTCCGGCGCACGCTGGGCAATTCGCGAGTTCTCCAAAGCGAATTGGCTAATCCTTTGACCACGATGGCAAGTCTAAATAAATTTCAAACTCAACCATCGACACGACGAAGAAGAAGAATAAAAAAGGTTTATAAAAGTATGACCAATTGACTATGGGATTGTTTATCGCTGCTGTGCTATCTATTATGTGACTGTGTCACGATAAAAACTGCTATATTATATAAAGAATAATATCAAAGTTCATTTTTGACCCGAATATTTTAATAGTAAGTCGAGTTAAATGAAAAAGTTAGTAAACAAATGCAAAAACTCGTAATCCTTCAAAGTTTAAATAGAAACTTTCGTATAAAATGTATTTCCTATGTCTTATGCACAAATAAAGTTTTTTTTTTATCTATCTAAAATCTCTTTTGTTTATTAAAGTCCGCTTAAGTTATGTCTCTTATTACTAGATATTCGTCATACACTTGAGTAGAAATTATTTACTATCTTATATTCGTGACTCAAGGGTTTTTTATTTATTTAAAAACTTGTTGCACAAAACGTGACAAAGGCGGACTTAATGCCGAAGGCATTTTCTACCAGTCGACCCTTAGGGTGGTGCAGAGATAATTAGTAGGGGCATAATATAAGAGTAAGAGTAAATTACTTAATTGTATGATGAATTACAACAATATACATACCATACGTATGGTATGTATATTGTTATAATTTGTATATGGTTATGGCGATACAGTTTTTGGGCTTGCCTTTTAATATCCTCCCACACCACCCAGATAGCGATTTATTATTGCGGAAGTTTCTATCATTAAAATTAGCAATCTAGCGGTTACCCAACCACAATACATCGAATACATCTTATCTGGATTATTATGTGGCTGCGAATTAACGTAACAATAGGTATTTAATTTGAATGTTACAGTAAACAAGTATTTATCTGCGGTTCTAGAGTTAGCTGCGAAAATGCGCTGTTCTAGTCACTTGTTTAGGATTAACGCGTTACATATGTCTCGGTCTCACTCTTGCTTAGAAATTTGGCGTCAATTATACTTACTGAGTAGTAGTTAGTTTGGCAGTGAGAGTTTCAAGCTGGGCTCTGAGCGCCGCTGCTTCCTCCTTCAATTGTTCTTCTTGGCTGTGATCCACCGTCTGGTTCTGACGTAACACAGCTTGAGCACGTACCTGAACCAATATACATTTTAGAATTAGGATGCTATAGTATATTATTATAGCTGTCGTGTTCCTTTTGAAATGATACGACGGCAAGAGCCACCATATTAGTTCAAGAGTTCTTTTATTAAATATTTTAAAAATTAGGTACAGCTGGTGGGTAAATAAATATTTTTTTAATAATAATTACAGTTATCTTCTGTTATTTCACTCACCTTATAACTAGTATACTCCGTTTTCAAATCCGCCAATTCAATATTAATAATTCTCAACTTTTCATTCAGTTCGGAACACTTAAACTCTAGCCTCTTCACCTTATTGTTTAACTCAGCCTTATCCTCGGCCAGTGACATTATAATCTTCTCTTTTTCACTCAGTACTGACGTCATCTCTAAATCGGCTTCCTCATTCTTTCTCTTTTCATCTTCTAAGTCTTGTTCCTGTTTGCTTATGGTGAGGTTCTTCATTTGAATTAAATTGTCCTTTTCCCTTCCATCTTCAATGACATGTTGTAATTCTTCCTTGATAAGACGGTTTTGCCTTTCTTCAGATTTAATTTGCTCTTCAAGCAATTTTATCTGGGTTTTCATTGCTGTGATTGTACCTTCTTGCGTGTCTATTGTTGATTCCATCTAAACAAAGTACATGTTTAAATTCAGTAAGTTTGTAAAGGCAGTCAAATCAATGCAATAATTTAGGCGATTTACGTCTATTGTCTGTTTTGGGATCAGATTCTTAAAAAATATTATAACACTTTTTCTCTACCGATTATTTAGTTATGCTTACAAAAATTGCGACACTGGATAATAATTAAAGCACACATGCTGAATGAATGAAAAAGCTTACCTGTATAATTTTTTTCTTGCTCTCCTCCATCTTAGTGGACAGTTCTTTCATAGATCTTTCGTAATCTTCCATCTCAAGACTCAATACGTCCTTCTTCTTGACATCACGGCGGGCTTTCTCCAAAGTATCCTTGGTAACCTTATGGGCCTCCACTTCGGTCGCTAACTGTTGTGTCTTCAATGCCAATTCCGCTACAATAATATAATTAATTAATATAAATATAATTAATTAATATTAATATAATATTCTATAAAAACGCATCCAGCCCTGATTCTAAGATATGATTGTTGCGACTTTCGATTCAGCAACAATTTGCAAAAAATAAAAACTCAACTCTCAACACTAAATTATTTTTTTACATGGTGTTGAACTAAGCAATAATCCACCTCTCAACGTGCGACATGTACCGCGGACCATTTTGGTAATGCACGAACCAACAGATAACAGCAATTACCTTTTAATTTATCTATTTCATTTGTAGCAGTGTTTGTGGCTTCAAGGGATGAAGTTAAGGATTTGATTGTAGCCTCCAGTTCACTAATCTGAGATTTATCAACAGCATGATTTTCCACTTTAGGACTATCAGTAACATCATGTTCAGTAGATGGAACAGATTGGTTATCTTGTAGTAACTTTTCAAGTTTAGCCTTATCTTGCTCTGCCTGTTGCAATTGATTTGTAGTTTCATTTAATTTCTTCTTTAGTTTTAGTGCAAATATCCTTATTTTGGAGTATCTGTAAGTTGAAGAAAGAAAAACTATTATTTTCGTACATCCAAAACTCTTTTACACCTGCATCAAAATATCTTTGCCTCACGTGGTTGACTGGTAGAAAATGCCTAAGGCATTAAGTCCGCCATTGCAATGTATGTACTTTTGTATGATATGTTAATAAATAAATAAAATCATAAACTAAAATAGGACTGCCTCCTTAATCTAGCGGTATAATTAGTGTATAGCTCTCCGCGAGGTCTCGGGATTATTTCCGGGTCTGGTAAAGTGTTATTTAGGCTTTTACCGTCAAAAATTCTCAATAGCAATACAAAGTTGGTAATGTGCCCGGTAGATGGCGATAGGCTCACCCCGTTTCCCAGGGCCCGAAACATAACAGGAGAAGTGTGTGTTGTACACCTCTGACACCCCCTTCTGGGTAATATAGGCTTGATTTTATGTTAATAGGACATTAATATTATATTTATATGACTGCAGCCATCTACACGAAAGAAGAAGAAGATTGGGTACAAAAGTAAAAGTTGTTAAATTCTTACTTTTCTTCAAATGTTTCATCAAGATCTTTCATGCGGGCATGTTCTTCAGCTTTAGAAATAGTTGATGTAGACATATCTTCATTAGGAAGTTCACCTGTATAAAAAAGAAATAAATGTTAAACAATTGCGTTTACTTCAAATAACGTACAGATGCTAAGCTCTTAAGAGCGAGCTATATGTTTACCTATTTTGGTAGGGTTGGCATAGAAGGATAAATTACAATTACAAAATTATAAATTCTTCTGTACCTATAGTTAAAAATGATAAGGTATGTTTTATGTTGCCTGTACACAGTACAATAATCAATAATAATATCACTTGTGAACTTAGAACATGACTATACTATACTTTGTTAAACAAAATAAAAACGATACATGCCCTTGCGCTCGTCCACTAGCCGAGCCGGTATAAACCGGTTTCTCTCCTTACGCGACAAAGACGCTAGTGGACACGCGCACAGACGCGACTAGCTCGTAACAAGTGGTGTACCTATCAGAATGTGATTGTTAAGCTTAGCCTCGGTACACTATCTACTTATGTGGTATATGTATGGAAATGGGAGCGCTAGTATTCAATTAGTACATAAATACCTGAAGTTTGTTGTTTTAACTTTTCAATTTCATCTTTTAAAAATGCTATTGTGGCATCTTTGGCTGCCAAATTTTTATTGGCATTGTCCATCTCCATGCTAACTTGATGAGCAACTTCGCTCTTTTCATTTGTTTTTTGCTCAGCTGCCTTCAAATCAGACTCTAATACTTCCATCTTCCTGTTGAGTTCCACTTTTTCTTGATTCATATTATCTCTGTCTTTCTCTAAAGTTTCAACAAGTCTCTCCATTTCTGTAACAGCTTTTTGTAACTTGGAGATAGACTCGCCGCGTTCTTTTAAGACTTGATTAATTTCTTTCATTTCATTCAGTAATTCTGAATTTTCTGTCTTATAACTTGACAATTTTGATTTTGCTTCTTCATATTCAGCTAGCAATGCATCATACTCCTTAGATTTATTCCTTGCTTCTTTAATTTCTGATAAAAGTGAAGCATTTTCTTGTTTGTAGGCTCCTAATTTTGTTTCTAGTTTAGCTATATCAGTTTGCAAAGATACATTCAAATCTGATAAGTTCTCATCTTTAGGTTGCTCTAACGAAAGTTTTAGAGTCTCCACTTCTTCTTTTAAAAGATGATTCATATCTTGTAAATCATCATGTTCCTTCTTGAGCAAATTAAATTGTTCTTGTTGAGCCATCAAATTACATTTCAATATATTAATTCCACCTTCTGTTTCTGCTTTAAGGTTGGATTCAAAAGCAGTTTTTCTCTGTGACAACTGCTCCATTTCAGCTTTTAGTGTTTGCAATTCTGTCCTTGCTTTACTCAGTTTTTTTGTCAACCCTTTGTTCTGGCTTTCCAATTCAACAACATTATCCCTAGCATTTAGTTTTTCCTTAACCAATATCGATTTTTCACTTTCTAAAGCTCTTATTTGCAAGTTCAAATGTTCAAGCACCTCAACATTATGTGTAGTACCTTGTAACTGTTCAATTAGTTTTTGATTTTCTTGTTTTAAAAGTTTCATTGATGTTTCAAGCTCATTGTATTTATTGGTAACTTCATTAAGTTTTTGGGTACACTCATTTAGTTTATCTTTTAATAACTTATTTTCGTCTTGTTGAGCAGGTAGTTGATGTTCCAATATTGTAAATTGAGATCTTAATTCATCCAAAACTACTTGAAGCTTAGACTTCTCACAATCATTTGTGGTTAACTTTTCTTGTAAATCATTTAATTGTGTTTTTATTGACATGTTTTCATTTTTCAATTCATCCAGTTGAGCATCATTGGTTGGCATTATCTTGCTTTGTTTTACTTCATGAAGTTCTTTTTCTACCTGCAAAAGTTTTTCTTTCAAAGCAATATTTTCTTTATTTAGTTCATTTATTTGGTCATCTAGAACCTTAGAGGCTTTAAGGATTTGAGTTTGCCACTTGGGAATATTTTCAGAATATTCTTTAACAGTTTTGGTAAGGATAAATCTAGAATTTTTCAGTTGGTTTATACAAGCAGCACATTTTAATATTTTATCTTTATAAACCCTTAATTTGATGTAAGCCTTTTCTTTTTTGGCTTTCTCAGTCTCATGTAATTGACTTACCTCTTCAAATTTAGATTTGTAGTCAATGTCATCTTGCTTGCTCTTTAACTGTTCAATTTGATCATTTAATTCCTCAATTTTCTTTTTGTAATGTTCCTCTGGAAGAAATGAAGATAAAGTATTTTCTCAAAAATAGGAATTGTAAATTGATGCAGATAATGAAAAGCCATTAAAGTTTGATTACCTGTTTGATTGTCTGTTTGTACACTCTCTTCTAATAATTCAAGTTGCTCCCTTTGCTTCATGCCAATGTCATTAAATTCAGCTGCTTGCTCTTCAAACTCAGTTAGTTGATTGAGTAAATGTTCATTCTCTTCTAGAAGGCGATTGTTCTGTCTTCTAAGTGAAGTAATGTGTATATCAATTTCAGCTAACTTTTGAGTAATATCTAAGATAGTTTTATCTCTGATGTCCAGGTCTGCAGCATGTTTGCTGATGATTTCTTCATAATCAGCACATTTGGCAGTAAGAACTTTTACCTTAGCTTGTATAGCATCTCCTTCAATGATGTAGCTGAGCTTTTGTTCTGTTAATGAATCAACAAGTTCTTGAAGAGTCTTTACATTTGCACATTTTTCAAGTTGTATCTTGTAACTTTCTAGTGTTGTTTGTAACTCTGTGGGAGGATTTTTGTAATTAAATAATGGATCCTAGGTAAATCTATAATTAGGACAAGTAGATAGTTTGCCTTTTCACTAATATGGTGACTTTATTATTACACTGAAATTGATCAACATTAATCCATGTGATTGAAATTTTCAGAGGCAATAAGAGTACACCACTGCACTCAATCAACATCAATCAATAGCGATGTAATATGTAATAACAAAATAAGTGTGAGTGACACTTATTATTGTCTTTTTTCGAAATATTATCTCTTTAAAAATATTATATCTTTTAATGGCCGAATTTTCCTATCCCCTTCTCCATACTCTATCTTTAATAATCCCCTTGTGACAGTTTTTATCCAGCAACCTCATTCATTTAGATTTCTAAAGTTAAATAATCTTTCATTAGTTAAAGAGGTTAAGAAATTACATTTTGAAGGCCCTCCTGAGCACAAGGGCCTGGAGCCAGATAACTAAATATCCCGTTATAATTTACAACCTATATAATAGAGCTACTAAAATTAATTGAATATAATTTGCAATTCTCGATTAATAAATATTACCTGACTTGGATTGTTTGGCTTTTTGAGCTATTGCAAGTAGTCCCTTACATTTAGCTAATAGCTCTTCTCTGCTCAAGTCATCAAAAGGACTTTTCTTTGGAACATTTTCTTGATTCTGTAAATAAGTGATTTTTTCAGGTGTGATTAGGTGATGCTTCCTCAGTTATCGTAAATAATATAAATAGATGATAAATGAAACATGCTGATGATATCCCAAACATTTATATCAGAAGGATCTTTGGAAAATGAAGATGACTATGATTTTTTTAAATGCAATGTTGCAACATTTGTTTGGACGACAATTTATAATAGTATACGTAAGCACTAATATCGAACAACAGCAGTGGTGCTTAAGAACTACAAACGTGACGTTAAGAGTCTTTACTGATAAGGCCTACACTAAATAAACCTAAGCTATCAGGAAAATAGAAATGATAGGGGTTTTACACAAACCGATGATTCTTGATTCTCCATTGTGGTAAGTTTTTGGAATTTATCTCATCCTTGAAATATAACCGTTATTATAGATTTGCAGAGCTCTGAGAACTAAAATGATGCATAAATGTGTTGTATTTTGTGAAGTAGCATTACAATTTATTCCACAAAAATCACAATCAACCACTCCACTAAATATTACGACGAAATGTCACTTGTAAAATGTTATCTATGACAAACGTCATTACTGTCAGTGTATCAGTAAAGTCAAATAGATCAACAATAGAGTAGTACAGGTGGAAATGCAGAACATTGCGATCGATGGTAATATCACCCTTACGATTGGTAGCGACTCAATTTTTAAGCTATTGGTAAAAATGGAGTAGTTCCGTTGGTACATGAAGAATATGGTATAATAATTATGCAGAATTATATTTCAAAAAACATAATTTCGCCCATTTTCCTTTGGCCCTGCTACTAGCACCATAAAAAGTTTCAGTGCCTCCCAGTGGCGGTAATGCCCACTTTTGGAACCTATGCCTAACCTATCCCAATACAACAGTTGCAAATTTGCAACTGTTTGGTTAACTATGGAATTTTCATTTGTTAATATCATTAAAATCGATGGAAAAAGGAAATATTCTAGTATTGTTCTACTTGTTGTACTGCTGCTGTTGTTGTTGTTGTTGTTTAACTGGTCAATAAAGATTCTAATGAAGAATGAACAGTAGCATGTACAATTTTTTAAATAATTTGTACGTGATGTAGAAGGTACTTTTAAGTTTAAGCCATGCCGAAAGGCCGATCGACCATTTTTTTACCGAAACCGAAACTATGGCTGAAACTCGCTGAAACCGAAACTTTGGTTGGTCACTAACTTGTGCCTTATGAAATAGTATGCCAAAAGAAGATGATTATGCTTTATAATAACAATTACGCAAAAAAACGTGTAAATGCTAAATTTATCTATGCCAAAAAATTTAATGCGAATACTGGAATCTGGAAGTTTTGTTAGCAAAGATACCAAGTTTGTTAAAGTCGATGTAAATCTATTTAAACATCATTGTGGCACGTTAAACTTCTCAGCTGTTGAGTCGATTTCAATTTAAATGTTCATTTAGTTCACATTCAGCTTATTTCACTTCTCTAAATTATAGTGTAATGGCGGCTCTAGTCATCACTGCTATCGTTTCATGTGTGAATGATTATATTATTTAATTTTTATAAAAATATGAGTTTTCAAGTGTTGTGAATTATTGAAATGTGATAAAAGCCCGTACAGCAATCTTCTGTTGATCCTTACAACCCCATAATTTTCCAGGTAAGGTATAGAAATGTGTTTAGTATTTGAGCAAGATCTTTTTGTCGCATTCGCAAACCTTTGCGGGGCGCGTCCATGAGTAATATTGTGGCTTGCCTTTTAGGTTTTATTGTATAACAATCGCAGGGCTTGTCAAAAAGTGCCGCACATCGTATTCACCGACATGTATGGATCTATGCGCTGAAAACTTAGAAGCGTGATACTCACAGAGTACGTCCTGGCATAAGGGTTCATGCTGGATAATAGTTACCTGTCTCCTAAAACTTCTAAATTGTTTACTATGACATAAAACTGTTGTCACTTGCGGCGTCTGTAAATAGATTTTATTGATTGTTGATAAATTGGTTATTTTGGGTATGTAGAACGGCCAGAAGAAGACGAAATGTCGAGTGATGAGGACAAACCGCCTGCGCCGCCGGTCCGGCTGACCAGCAACCGCGCCACGGACCGCGGCGACTCTGTAGCCTCAGTGGACATGAGGCCACTTCCAAAAGGTACTCAATGTTTGGCATCTCTCCAAAAACGCCTAATACATTTTAATCTGTGTTGTGTCATCTTATTGTGTAGTTTAAATAGTTTGTAAACAATTGAAGCACCAAAAGTTATGTAAACAATAGAACAAATTAATTGATCAAGGGCTACTAATGCTCATCATTGTCATTGTACCTTCACAATGGACATCTGTATCCTTAGTTTAATTTTACAAAATCAAAATGGTCATGTGAAAACTTTAAAACTTTATTTTGCAGCAAATAACAAAGTAACTGTTATTTTATATTTATTGTTTTTATTTCAGAACCAGATGATGGTGGCGATAGAAAGAAAAAAACATTAAAGGCTAAAATCAAAGGCTCCAAAAGTACTGCACACAATGATAACAAACCTAACATTAGCTATCCAACCAATTTTGAACACACAGTCCATGTGGGATTTGATGCTGTCACAGGAGAATTTACAGTAAGTAATTATTACTAATCCACCAATTCATAAGTGACTGTTATTCCACATAAATTTTTGATTTTGACTCCATTTCACCCTATTTAGGAGTTTGGGAAAACCCATGACACATCACATTGCATACCTACTTACAACCCCATGTGAAATGTTCATGGCACTAGATTATTGTGTAATGGAGAACATTGTTAACAGCAAATGTTACTTGTAGCACTTTTAGTAGTTTGATTTATCCAAAGACAAACAACTTTTTTTCTTTAAGAGTTCCTCTTATATTATATTACAATTATTGTAAATTGGGAAACCTTGCACTCAATTTGCACCTTGCAATTGTGCTGTAATATCATCATTTGTAGATTTAAATAACAGTAAGATTTAAGAAAATATATTTTATTTCAAAATTATAGTCTTCAAATGTCTAAGTAATGTCTATTATAATGAAGAATAGCTTCCTGCGTAACACAATGCCTTACAGCTTAAATGCTTTGCTTCTTATAAAAAGTGGCATATTGTGTGTTTTTATTTGATCTTTTATTTATTATTCTTTGTTATAAGAATGAAGTAATTCCTGCAATTATTAAAATATATCAAGTCGTTATTTAAAAATTTAAAGTAGCTGTCTTTATCCTCAAGTATTGTTATTTAGTAATTTTACCAAACCCAACTTCTTTACAAAAGAGGTTTATTAGCTAAGAAAGGCATAATGCAAGCATGTTTATATTAGAGAATGTATATTTAGAGTTAATGATATAAATGGGTTTATACTGTGGAATGTTTATAGGCCATCCTGTGTAAAACAATGAGATGGTGATTAGATGGTTGTCTATAATAAAATGTAATTAAAACTTAAACAAACTGTAAGGAACAAGTAATAAATCATGTAACCGAGTTCCATGTATTACCGCTTTTGTTTCAAGCTGCCTATGACAGTAAGTAATAGCTTATATTATTATATGTTTAGTACATTCTCACATTATAAAACAATGTGAAGATGTATATATTTGATCAATCTTGAGTTATCTAATTCTTGTTTTTATTTTTCTTTTTCCTACACAATATTTTATTTATAGATTGCAGTATCAATATGTGGCATGCATAGTTATTTATCTCAAATATTTGTTGTATATTTTATAATGGCTAAAATATTTGTAGAATATTTTAGCTTGTTGATTAATATTCCCTTTATCATGTAGTCTTAAGAAAAAATAACATTACTGTGATAGTATTGATGTGTAGAAACTATTAGATATTATAAAACATCTCATTACCAAACCACTTTTACTAGACTTAGTAATTTTATTTCTTCCAGTAATTGTACATAAGGCTATTGATATGTACCTACTATTAATTGCAAACTGCGATTCATAAATCATCGCTAGAAACTTGAGTATTGACAATAAGCATTTTAAGCATGACTCATATGTATATTGTTACTTCAATATATTGGCCTGTATTGTTGGGTTTACAATGCAAAAAGGTCTTTACAACCCTTTATTAATGGCTATGAAGTATTCATAAAATGCATGGCAATGTAGGTTATTATTGGTCAGTTCTTTAAATAGTTCTGATTGTCCATCAGGGAATGCCGGAAGCATGGGCGAGGCTATTGATGGCAGCAAACATCAGCAAGCAGGAGCAGAAGAACAACCCTCAAGCGGTTCTAGATGTGCTCAAGTGGTACGATGCATCCGCCACGCAACCACCACCTTCCAAATACATGACTTCCGCACAGATGCATACCACACATTCAGGTATACAAGTTTTTTTTTTATTTAATCATACATAAATTTGATAAATACTTAAAAGAAGCTTGAAATATTTAACTTTACATACTATTTAGAGGATGTGGTCAATAAATCATTACTATTATTAGTATGTTCTTTTAATATGTTATGTCTTCAGTTCAATGGTATATAATAAATTGATGAATGTATATTTCCCTTAAGATATATTAATGAGGTTAGTGGTATTCATTCTTGCCTAGTCTTATAAAATGTTCAAAGGTTAAGATAAAATATAACTAAGCACAATAAGATCAACTATTCAATTGTTAGTCTATATCTTAATTCAAATAAATATAGCTAAATGCCTGAAATATTCAAGATATAATGTAATACATTATAAATTTAAGCCTTTCTATTTCAATCAATAATAATTTCTATACAGTTCTTTATAAATACTAACAGAAAACTATCACAAACATGAAATAAAGTACATGTTACTTAATATCCTCTCAGATTTGTTGATGCAATATTGACGAAAGGTGTAACTGGAATCTAGCTATATTTTACAATGAAGTATTTGTATACTTTTCCCATTCTTAAATATTTATCATAAAGATATTAATATTATTAACTATAATTCTGCAGTAAATTCGACAGGCTCTTCGGTGTCGCGCGTTTCTTCCAGCAGCCCCTCGTCGTCCACGCCCACCGACACGGAGCACCCCGAGCCTCCGCCCCCTCCGCCGTCACGGCCCGACCGCACCAAGAGCATTGTATGTATACTCTGATTTATTATCTTACTATAGGGTATTATTATTTCAAGGTAACTTTTTGTCGTCATTCCCTATTCAGTCTATCTTATAGTTGACATGATCTAATAAAGATTGCTCTGCAACTAAATTTTTATTAATATATTTCATGGGGGTAGCCAAAGATAGAAAGTCATGTGCTGTGGTTATTGTCTTGTTTGCTCCTTTTCATTTACGGTGATCGCAACTGCAACGAACGCGCCGAACGAATCAAATACTAAAACACTTTTGTCCAATTCAGTTCGGACATGGGTCATAGAGGTTTCATATTTCTTAATTACTTAATTTTACACAATTCAATTACTTAATAAACAAGAGTAATTGCCAATCAATCAGTCAGCACAACACAATTAAAAAATTACGAAATATTGAATCAATCATAAAATTTCGTTTAATGAAAGGTCATTACTTTATGATTATGTTGCCATCATACATAAATTCGTTTCGGTTTCTAGACTGCTTTGCCAAGCTGTTATGTTATTTAATACAAAAATCTAAAATTCTATTTGTTTGGTGTGTTCCAAGCAGACAGATGTGCATCCTCCTTCATACTCATATTATTATCATGACTAAAGGTCTACTAATCATTACCCTTAAATTTTGATATGTTTCGTTCATTTTTATCCTCATTAACAAATTCATATTTTTGTAGTACACAAAGCCAATCGAGGAGGAAGAAGCGCTCCCGCCACGACCCATCCCCGCGCCGGCATCACCCCCGCATGTGCCGCATCCCGCGCTTACTACGCACTCGGTTTGTTCAAAACGATTATTCAAACTTGGAAGTAAAGACTTTATATTGTCTCAGGCAATAATTTTATAGTATCTTTGAAAATCTTTATTTCGACCATACAAGCTAGTCCATGCATACAAACCTGTAGCAGCAGAGGTTTTATTTTCCTTTCTATCGAGGAGGCACCCAATATTGATAATATCATTGCGTCGTAACAGATCTGCAGCCGAGCAGAGGTGGGCGGTGGCGCGGTGCTAGACCGCAACAAGAACCCGTCGAGTGCCGCGCCCGCGCTGGCGCCGCACACGCCGCCCCCGCACGCCCCGCACCCGCCGCACGCCCCCCACCCCGTGCCTGCCAACGGCGCCACCACCAACACCGACACCGGGTATG
The DNA here is from genome assembly GCA_905147285.1 of Hypena proboscidalis. Lineage (NCBI taxonomy): Eukaryota > Metazoa > Arthropoda > Insecta > Lepidoptera > Erebidae > Hypena > Hypena proboscidalis. Next base: position 11,990,883 of record LR990128.1, on the reverse strand, counting down.
CATCCTAATATTATAAACGCGAGAGCTTGTGTAAATGATGGATAGCTAACATGTAGCTTCTAGCCTGGATTAACATAATGATAATATAACATTTGCCACTTGCGATTTTCAAAAATCTTCAAATTTAGTTAAATTGTTTGCAAAATTAAAATGAAGTCATTTTACAGCTTAAGATACTGTTACTCCATGTGGCATGGCCATGGGTTGTGTGTAGGCTACATTTCTCTTGGTATGTGGAAAACGAAAGATTATAATAGCATTGTTTCTGTTTTAGAAGAGGAACAGGTCAACAACAAAGGAAAAAGAAAATGACTGATGAGGAAATATTAGAAAAATTAAGAACTATTGTTAGTGTCGGCGACCCCAATAGAAAGTACACCAAAATGGAAAAGATTGGTCAAGGGTAAGTTTTCAAATCAATCCTTATTTTCAACTAGAGATATATTTAAAAAGGTAGGTATGGCATTTACCCAGTTCGCTTGGGTACATTCAACTTAGTCTTAGTAGTACAGTAAGTACTTAGCGTGGCTTAGTCGACGTCGAATTTTATTTGCACATATTCATACACAGTTTATGAAATAAATAATATTTGACTCGCCTAGAATTGAAAATGCGTTCCGCCTTTTTGATGAGTTAGCGCATGGGCGGTAAATCGTTGTAATGTTTCTTGGCTAGACCAATATTTTCAGTGCAGAAGTTATAAGCTCCTTCCCTTTTTAATTTGTCTTTGTTATCAACATCATTTTTTTGATGTGGTTTGAATCAAATGATTCCTTTTTTATCCATATAAATGAAATGAGATTTTATTTATCTTCTATCATGTATTTTACTTATTATACACGAATTTAGATTGGAATAATTGAGTTGGTCACATGTAGCTATTATTAGAATCTTGAAAATACTCCAGTAGCTAGCTCTAGATCTAGAAGCTGACATTACATTTACAAGTTTGTCACCTTTAAGAATGGAATTTGTATCGAGTGTTCTATATCTTTGACTGAAAATATTAATAACGAGAATAAAACTAGAAAATATTTATTTCCAGCGCCTCTGGCACAGTGTACACGGCGATCGAAACATCGACAGGTATGGAGGTGGCCATCAAACAGATGAACCTTAGCCAGCAGCCCAAGAAGGAGCTGATCATCAATGAGATCCTCGTCATGCGGGAGAACAAGCACAACAACGTAGTCAACTATCTCGACAGCTATTTAGTTAATGAAGTATGTTGTTGAATTTAATGGCTAAATCCTTGAGGTGTTATTTCACTGAAATCGATCAACAGCCATCGATCTTTGAACAGTGCAGTGCAGTGCGCTCTTATTGGCTTTTTAAACGTCAAATGTATCGATCGACGTTGATGGATATCGGTTTTATAACATCTTATATCAACTGCATCTGTTATACTACTCTCTGTTCTTACTTGTTATTGTTTATTTTACCGACGACCGGATGGCGGAGTGGGTAGTGAACCTGCCTGCGACGCCGTGGTCGCGGGTTCGATTCCCGCTTAAGACAAATCTTTGTGTGCATGGACATAGGGGTTTGTCTTAGTCTGGGTGTTTCTATGTATAATAAGTATGTATTTACAAAAAAAAAGTATATACAGGGTGGATGCGACATAGCGAAATTTATTGAAACCACAGCTTCTATACATGGTAAGTATCAATTTCCACCGGATAAAAATTCTCTGGCGAAAAAAAAAAATCACGTTCTTCGAACAATTTGAACATTGCGATCGTGCAATTTGTTCGGAAGACGTGGATTTTTTTTTTCACCAGAGAATTTTTTATCCGGTGGAAATGCATACTGGCCATGTATAGAAGCTGTGGTTTCAATAAATGTCGCTATGTCGCATCCACCCTGTATGTATTAGTATCAGTTATTCTAGTACCCATAATAAAGGCTCTGCTTAGTTTGGGACTAGATGGCGAGGTGTGTAAGTTGTGAGATATTTATATTTATTTATTTAATATTAAAGTTGAACCTGCACCCCAAGTGCTTTGCCAATTCAGCCATGGATTTGTATGATGCAAGACTCGAAATTTATCAACTCTTTTTGTGCCCGCATCATAGGTATATATAATATACCTTGGCTAGACGAACCTTACTTGGTTTTAGCGCCAACTATGCAATGCAACTTTTCAACTTTAATATTATATAAAATACAAAAAGGCATAGCAGAGCTATAATATGCTTTTAAATATTACACGTCTATTGTTTAGTTTCGAATGGACACTACAGTTTGTATTCTGTGACAGGAATTATGGGTAGTAATGGAGTACCTGGCGGGCGGCTCGCTGACGGACGTGGTGACGGAGACGTGCATGGACGAGGGGCAGATCGCCGCCGTGTGCCGCGAGGTGCTGCAGGCGCTGCACTTCCTGCACACCAACCACGTCATCCACCGCGACATCAAGTCCGACAATATACTGCTCGGACTCGATGGACAAGTTAAGCTTAGTAAGTCTTACCTGAAATATTCATTTTGACTAATGCCTAAAATAAGTTTAGACACCGTAGTCCTGTACAATTCTTCGAGCCGACTAACCCTCTTCGGAACAGAGATATTAGCTGCCACTTTCAGACTTTGTCTCACTCACAAATTCAATTTGAGTCTTGATTTGTATATGATGACTTATATGTAGAAGATTATTATAACCCTCGTGGTGGAGCTCCATTGCCAAAGGGCGGGTCTCAGCTGCTCAACTGTTTAGAAATCTAAGAAATTGAATATGTTTATGGGTATCATCTATATAAGTATGTAAGGACTAGTACTGATTCCATGTGTTATATTTACAGCTGATTTCGGTTTCTGCGCTCAAATATCGCCGGAACAAAACAAACGAACCACCATGGTCGGGACGCCGTACTGGATGGCGCCGGAGGTGGTAACGCGGAAGCAGTATGGGCCTAAAGTAAGAATTTTAAAATTGGTGATACAGTAACATTTCATGCATTAACTTGCTTCAACGCCAAAATATCCACAAATCCGTTCAAATGGTGACCCAATCTGGCAATTTCTTAAATCACTGGGAGTTGGAAAATCACATTGTGATAATATCACAAAGGACATTAATTTAGATTTACTCAAACAACATATCACTGCTCCTTACATTTTGATGGGAAATCTAAGGCTTACCTTACAATTTCTTGAATCTCTACCAACTCCTAGATTAATCATATTTCGCCTTTACTCAATTCTCCTATTGTGATCTTAAGAAGACTATTATGTCAATCACATTAAATGTCATTGGCTGTGACCGTATCAGCCTTAATATGATCATTCCTATCCTTGACGAAATCCTGCCTATCTTCTACCATAATAATGCTGAACTACTCTATAAATAGTGGTATATCGTCCAATTTACATCCTACCTTTCCTTTCTGAAGTCCAGGAACGCGTTTCCTACAATCAATTAAACTCATTTTTGTGTAAAAACTGTCTTCTTAATACTTTCCAACCCGGGTTCCGCCCTGGTCGTAGTACCGTTACTTCCTTGGTGAATATAACGGATGATATCAGGCTGGGCATGGAAGACAGTAAGCTTACTGTCTGCTATGCCTACTTGACTTTATTAACGCGTTAAATGCTGTGAATACAATATGCAACAATGCAACTACTTATTGCAGTCAGTCAGTTTAAGTGTTTGTTTCTATGTTTCTTTCTTTTGTATTTTGGTGTACAAATTTGCTGATTCAGTTGCCATTTTTCGCTTCTTGATGAATAACTTGTATGGTCCTTCGAGCCGGATTTTGTAAACAATGTGATTCTTATTCTGCAATATTAATTAGATTTGAATGTATTTTTGAATTATACGGCAATAATAATATTGTTGAATATATTTACCACTTTTTAGATCAAACTCTGTCTGCCATAGTTTACAGACCTTTCATATTTATGTCCGGATGGCGGAGTGGGTAGTGCACCTGCCTGCGACGCCGAGGTCGCGGGTTCGATTCCCGCTTAAGACAAATCTTTGTGTGCATGAACATGAGGGTTTGTCTTAGTCTGGGTGTTTGTATGTATCATAAGTATGTATTTACAAAAGAAAAGTATATATGTATTAGTATCAGTTATTCTGGTACCCATATTACAAGCTCTGCTTAGTTTGGGACTAGATGGCGTTGTGTGTAAGTTGTGAGATATTTATTTTATTTATTTATTTATTTATTTATGTTTTGCCTTACAGGTGGACGTATGGTCACTGGGTATAATGGCGATCGAGATGATCGAAGGCGAGCCGCCGTACCTGAACGAGAACCCCCTCCGAGCGCTGTACCTCATAGCAACTAACGGCAAGCCGGACATCAAGGACAAGGAGAAGCTCAGTACAGTCTTCCAGGACTTCCTCGACCAGTGCCTCGAAGTAGACGTCGAGAGACGTGCTACTGCGCTAGACTTACTTAAGGTGAGTGATTAATGCAAATTAATACTTGTTTTGTAAACAAACAAACAAGCAGAAAAACTAACTTTCTGCCGCGGTTTCGTTGCCGTGGTAGGTTTATCAATAAAAAGTAGCCTAGTTGCGTGCCTTGTAATTAGTAACCTGCATCTTAAATTGTATTTAAACCGATCCAGCCGTTTAGAAGATTAGCCGATACAAACAGACAGACGGACTGACAGGTAGACAGAGATGAAAATTTTAAAACTGTATTTTCGGGAAAGGTATTGTGCAAACAACATGACATTAAAAACAGACATTTCAATGTTATTTTTTTTTATTGCTAAAGAAAATGTGATTTTTGTATTATTGAGTGTAACCATATCCTTTAAGAACGGTTTTCTATCATGTCCTTTTGATAATAGAACGTTTTGCTAATAATAGGACCATATGTGTTATGCTCATAGGAAGTCCCTATTATGTCCTTCTGATAGGAAATGTACACTTTTTAGTTATTAGTAAATTACGTTGTCAAGTCAGAATCAATACTTAAATCAAATCAGTGCTTATTATTAAAGTAGAACGTGCTTTGTTGCAGCACCCCTTTCTAAAAATGGCGCGGCCTTTGGCGTCGCTGACGCCGCTCATCATGGCCGCCAAGGAGGCCGCGAAGGGCCATTAGCGGCGGCCGGCGGCGCCCCCGCGCTCACCGCCTGTGCCTGCCGTAGACTCGTGCTCCGACACAGCGTGACTGTTGTGATGAACCTAATAGAGCAATACCTATTTTAAAAGTAAAACTGCTGCCGAGTGAATATAATAGAGGTAATATTTTTACAAGAGATCGATTAATAAAGTGCAGTCCACTAACTTTAAATCGTCGTAGTATTGTGTAGTAGTTATTCGTTGTTTTGGCGACGTGATCTCTTATTGACGTGTTTCTTGTAACTGTTGTAAGGTAAGATCGGATAGTGTAGATAGACGTTAGGAGTTAGATACGAATTTTTCAAATATTACAAACTATGATAGCTGCAAACGAAGACTGGCAGAGGTTTAGGCGAACTTGTAAAGTATAAATAGTAGAGTACAGTAGAGCGTTACGTTAGTATCGATTCAGCTTATTCACTGTGATGGTAGTTGACGAGCAGTTAGTCGGAAACACATCAATATAGAGGCGAAGCAAGAGTGGCCACGGTCAGTGATGAGTATGGAGTATGCAAGGTGACGCGTGATTGGGTACTTTATCATTTTAATATGTCGTATTCCTATTTCGAAATAATACGTTTTATTATTTTAATGTTTGTTGGAACATTAAGCGAAATATACAAGCATTTTATTGTGAACTGAATGTACTCGTATAATTTAGCGTGTACTGAGCGACGGCTTCCGCTGCTTATTTGCTTTATAGTTACTAGTAAGTGATAGTTTTATGTATGATAATTGTTAATTTATTTGAAATCGCTTATGGCTTCTGATTTACGTTATTGAGATTATAATTATTATTAATATTGGTAGCAATTTATTCAATCTTCAAAATTTATTATATTTTACACGATATATTGTTGAAATAATTCGCCAAAAATATCCTCATTCGATGCGAGACGTAAACCTTTCACGACGTAATTTCGAAGATCATTTGATTGTTAGTGATGAGGTGAAGCATTTACATAGTATTAAGTTTATAAAGTCTATTCAACTGATTTATATTATCAAAGAGAAAATATATGGGTGATCGTCTCCTTTATGGCACAAACAATAAGTATTTATTAGAACAAGTAATAAATAATTATATATGCGTAGAAGAGCAGGTTTAAATGAGTAACTAGACATAGATTTTCCATATAATAGTATAAAGTGCGGCCAGCGAAACGGGATAAAGGTTGTAGTCAAGCTAGCAAGAAAGTAAAGTTACGTATTATTGGAACGAAGTTCCTTATCGCGCGTTGCGAAAGGGGGCTAGACGGAAAAAATTGGGACGAAAAGTTGTAACGACACATTTCGTAGCAATTCTCGTAGCGGCGTAGTAATTACATGCTACGTTACAGCTACGGTGCTACATCAAACTTCGTTCCATCCGGGTGTCCCTTGACACCTCAGTAGTTTTTTATATTTATTATCAAGCGTCAAGGAATCTTTAATGATTAAAGAGGAGAATTTAATTATTGTAAATATACCATTTAACATAACATCAGAGATTGTCTCGCCGCTGTTAATCCTTTCCTCTACAATAAAGAAAAGGGAGATGTGGTTGCTACCGCGTTCATAGTGGGCATGCGATGACTTCACCTGATATTAACATCTATTTATAACATACCATCTTGCGTCTACGGATTTGATGTACGACTAGCTATTGCCCGCGACTTCGTCTGCGTATAATTCTTTATATTACCACGGCTATTTACTTTGTACTGACTTTTCTGACTCGTTATATTTATCTATTAAACTTAAATATTTTAATTAAAACATTATTAACCTGTGAGAGGTTATTCTCATGTTTATCTCGTTTCGTTTTCGTTGGTCTTACTCTAAGGGCCTGTTTCACAATCATCAAGTAAGAGCTAATCTTGATTAATTATAAAAAGATTACAACAGTGACCTCATGGAACCGAACACAACAACACTTCAATTTGTGAATGTTATATTTTATCCTTTGAGTGAAATTTTCTTGACGATTGTGAAACAGGCCCCAAGTATAATCATCATTTTGCATTACGACAATAGTAGAAAATAAAATTAGTGATCATGAAGTGTATTAAATGATTGAAGTATTTTATTTACATTAATTTGTAAGAGTTGCAAGATGTCTCTCTGCTTTTACTGTTTAGGTTGTGCCGAAAGACGCTGTTAAAAATTGTTTTATTTTGATATGTATTCATTATTTTAAGTGTGTGGATGTCGCGTGATAGTGCGTGAGGTGTACGATATGCATATATTATATGAATGGAGGCTGCGACCTCCAGAGGGTGGCCTGCTGTAAATTGTACAGACACAAGTTAGAAACGAGTAGATTTACTCATTGACAATATGAACGTGACCAATTTACGCTATGTAGAATCTGTGCAGTCCCGGTTGGTGCAATATGTATGGCTCTACTTTTCCCCTTAATAACTAAAATACATATTGATATTTGTCTTTTTATTCATTTCGTTACGTACAGATCAATGCGTTTTATTCTGGGATGACAACGTTCGACTGAGTAGATATTTATTTGTAAAACAGATTTGTTAGAAAAAGACGTGATTTCACCAAAGAAGTAATAACTTAAACCCGTTGTGTTCTAAGATGCTATGGCCATATTCGTGACCAAGCTCGATATTCATTGTGCTACGCCAGACATAGGTATACACATAGAAATCTTAATAACTAGTCAATAGAAATGCTATCGACTATCTTTTAACACTGGGACGCATGTCGCCGTTTTTCAAATACCACTTTTTGTATTCCTGCAAACAAAATTATTCTTTTTGACGATGACATAAAGACGACAATTCCTCAACTCGCACTTATGTTCGATTAGACTCATGCGCTTGTATTCCTGCAAACAAAATTATTCTTTTTGCGATGACATTAAGACGACAATTTCTCAACTCGCACTTGTGTTTGACTTGACAGATGCGCGGCGACAAGGTCACGCGACTTTGACATTTCTATTGCCTTATTATTAAGATTTCTATGGGTATACACCTCCGTTTTTCTAGTACTGGTAGATTACTAGTAAATGAGCCTTAACGTCGTGATCTTCTGGCATTTAATTGGGCTGAAGTTACGATTAGCAGGAGGACTGAAAGCGCGTTTCCTACATGCGTAATTTTACCTTTGACTTTCCGTAACCGATATTTAGTTTTGCGCCATACATTTATTTCTAAGATACGATGTATATGTGCGATAAGAATAGTTATCTCGACAGACGGCCTAAATGAATCAGTTACTTAAAGATGAGCGTAATGGAAATGTTTATACTTTGGCATGTTTATTGTTCATACACACCCCGCGCCTTGTGATAAGAACGCTAGCCTAGACACGCGTAAAAAAGATCTATATTGTCAATTGAGGCGGGTGCTGCGGACGGTTGACATTACGTCCGCCCCTGCGCTCTTTGCTCTATATACGGGCACAAACGTATCCTAGACTGTCTCGTCTAGGGTTCTTCTTACATGGCGCTTAGTATACCGACTGCACCAACCATACCAAATTGTGCAATAATGTAGAAATGTAAAAATTGTAGCCAAAACTTCAAGAGAGCTTGAACAAAGTTATTCAGTATCTATATACTAAAATATTGTAAGAATTGTATTAACTACATATTGTGATCAAGAAGATGAATTTGAGTATGCATAGAATGTTATGTTGAGAAAGTAACTGTAATTATGTACGTAGTATAAGTTAAAAATGTATTAATTATTGTAATAGGTAACTGAACAAGACGGTTAATGCGGTTACAACATTTTTCATGTTTTTTGACAGTTGTAAAACACCAGTGCCATGTATGAACTACTTGTGCATAGAAATTACCTACTACCATACTATAATAAAAGACTCACCATGATTATTTACTGTTTTATTGACAATAAGATACCAAATTCTTACGGAACCAGAGTTTGATGTTTTACTAACATTATTCGTCCATTTTTTGTCTGCATAATCTCATTATAATTTGTCCACGCACAGTACTTTTTGATGATTATTTCCACGCCACCCATTTATGACGAAATAAGGTACACCCCGTAAGTGTGCGGCTGCTGCGCAATAAAAAAACGATTCAATTTACAAAAAATATTTATTACAGTATCTTACCTATAAAAATATCTACGTACATATTTAATAAATACAACCAGCTGCTAATTACGAACAAAGATTTGTACTCAACTTCTAAAGTACATAGGCTTTATAAACGTTGACAAATAAATAATAACAAAATAAAATCCTCATAAATTATACAAAAACTGTATTGTTGGCCTAACAAATCGCATGTTCATTAGATTAGAATATTATTTCAGTAACCGTTTATAATAGTTAGGATGGTAGCAGACTACAAAATAAAATAACAATGACTTGATGTGGTAACTAAATTATTATATAAAGCAATAATAATTATTAAGTAATAAATTATGACTCTGCGATCACTTCTATTTATTATAATTACAAGTAATATCCCTCTATATAAATTACTTATAATACTGCTTAACACAAAGCAGTTCCTTATAAAAATACAATATTTTGATTTTGTTTTTCAACACATCTTAAAAAATCATATTATTTATTCATAGCAGGGTTTGAAATAATCAAGATAATATTTTTCTTTGATAATTATTACGTTAATCATCCATCATGATTAATTACTTGGGTCTCCTTAATTTCGCCCATAAACTGCTGATTTTAACAGACTTCCAAAAAGAAGGGGGTTGTTCAACACATATTATACCTACTTTTTTTTTAACCAGCGATTTCTCCGTCATTTGTGCATCTATATTGAATACATATTTTAATTTGAGAGAGAGTACTGCCGAAATGGTCGCCTGAAGCTATTTCGATATTTGCATCTAGCAGTCAGCATCTCATATTGCTGAGCTGATGCTGGAAGTTACAACTCCTCAAGGTATATTTATCAAGATAATTAGCGTGGAGTTTGAACCCTGATTCATAATATTTAATTTTTTCATTGTTTATGGATTTTCATAGCGAATCGTGTAAGAAGTTGTTTTGAGAACTTCTTAAGTTAATAACAAAAAAAAACAAGCATTTCCTTACAGCTAAAGTCATAAGGCTGGTAAAAGGTAATCTATGAATGAATAGCATTACTCGAGGTACAAGTTTATATTATTTGTTACACATCAGCGCGTTAGTCTTTCCTTTCTTCAGCGGGTATGAAGTCCAAGGAGGCGGAATTAATGCAAAAACGTTTTTTCGTGGGCGCTGGCCCGTCATCGAACACGTGTCCCAGGTGCGCCGAGCACTTCGAGCATCGCACCTCAGTTCGCACCAAACCTGGCCGTGTTAAAACCAGTAATATATTCGCTCCAACTAATAGACGCACCATGTCCATTCACCAAAAAGCCATGTATTTACATATCACAGAACAATGGATGACATGATACATCCGAGATTGATGTTGACAGAGTTCGTGTGGTGAGGTGTTGGTAGTCAGGCACGTCGCCGTAGAGTCGTCCGGCCGCAGCATCCGCAGGAGGAGCACAGCGGGACGGGACATGACGGGTGGAGGTTGCCGGGACAAATGCATATTATTCATCATGCGCATTCCAGAACGTTACGTGATGTCATGATGAAGGCGTGTGACAGACAGACAGCGTGATGCAGACGCAGCGTTGCGGCCGCGTCGCGTTACAATAGTGTGTATCGTGTATTGTTTGTGGCCGCCCAACCAGACCGGCAATGAGATTTATATTAAAACAGCATGAATATGTTGATTTGTGAGTGATGCGTAGTGTAATGAGAAACGAATTGACACACAGTGCATTTCCATATACATATTGTTATACGAAGTTATAAGTAATATTATTATGGTTTACCAAACGAGGCCGACTTACGTTTGTTGTGGAGTCAGGATTGTGTCGAGGATGGTCAAGGATACAGGGAAGACAGAAAAAAAAGATAAAATGTATTAGCACCAGTATCCACTTTCCCATCACCAATATTATTATTTGGGGCATAAAATACTCGAAAGATAATATAAACATATTTACGAATACTTACAAATAAATATTTATAAATGTAAACTAAATTCAATCCATTACATTAAGAATTAAATTAAAGACCAAATACAAATATTCAGTTATTCTAAACTGTAAATACGTATAAATGAGGACACTCAAAGCACATGCAGTGTTAGTTATTGTCTAGTTCGCATACTAATTAAAAAGTAGGTATTAAATTTTATTATAATACTAACATTATATTAAGTATAACCAAACGCCAAACTTCTAGGCAGCTCGCGAGAGCGAGACTTTAGGCGTAAATCCTACACGAATGACTGAGACAGTGCATTCTACGACCCGCCAACTTATTTGGGTACTGTCATACCTATATACCTATGCTATAAGTTGTATGCTGTAGTATTGCCCTACTTTGTTGGGATAAAGCGTCAATGCTACCTATGTACGTACCGACTAGCCGTATTTTATGTACAACTTTGTAATGTTATTCTAGTTATCTAAAGGATCAGTTACTGATAAATTGAAACACATAGCCTAATTTTTAAATTACTACTAGCTTCCGCGCGCGGCTCCGCCTGCGTAGTATGTCGATAAAAAGTACACTGTCTATTTCCAGATCTTGAACTATCACCGTAACAATTTTTATCAAGATCGTTTTAGTAGATTAGCCGTGAAAGCGTAACAGACAGACATACAGAGTACTTTCTCATCTATGCTAAGGATGTTGCAGACGCAAATGCAGATGTTCCGCATCAATTTTGACATCTGCATCCGCATCCGCAAAAAAACAATGCAGATTTTCATGCGGATGCGGATAACTCTAAGTCTAACAGCAGTAGAAGACAAAACATTTTTTTTTAGTTTTCGTCTGTCTATATGTTCGTACGCGCATCACGCAAAAACTACCGCAGGGAATTGATGCGGTTTTCACAGTTGTGTAGTAGAAGGTCTGACTTAAAAAACTAATGTGTCTTAATGTTTTATCTTTGTATTTTATCCCTAACCCTAACGGTAAAGTAGAAAGTGTAAGTTTATATAGGAGGTTCGTCAATTTAAAGGAAAATGCTTGAAATTCTGCACTTAGGTCTACATGACGTAAATTAACAATAAGATAGATTTTTTGGCAATGCCACTCCCCAAGGAGCTAAATTTGCAAATGTAAGTTTATATGTAAAGTTAGTAAATTTTTAAGGTATTTCAATAAATTCTGCAAATAATTAATTTATATCTAAACGACATAAATTAACAATAAGATAGATTTTTTGGCAATTCCACTCTTCAAGGGGTTAAATTTGAGGTTGCAAGTGTTTGAGGGATATTGCATGGAAACATTTATTTCCAGTCGCGGGCAACAGCTAGTTTATAATATTATTAAGGTTTATTATTTACCTATGATTTTAGTGACCCAATACAAACTTCTAGGCAAATACTAACTTAAAAAACAAATTAAATACACTTCTATTTATTTATCCAGTTACATAGTTCTCTAAACATCTTGAATTGAAGATACGTCGCGTATCTACATACTCGAGATAATGTGGAGATTATGCTAGACTTTATCATACAATGAGATTCCGCACATGTCAAGATAAACGCACGTCGAGATGAGAAATCTACGTGTTTTGAATTTAAATAATGAATAGCCATCATACCCCAATTACATTACATGCTCTCTTACACATGTTTCAACGAATAACGGAGAAAATTAAGATTTAATTAATCGCGTGCGCGCTATGTTATAAACTTTCAAAGTATGCAGCTCAAATTAAATGATTATATGAATATAAATGTGTGCTAATAAACAATTTGGTATTAATTTATTGCAAAATTTGCAATAAATTAATTAAAACAATATTTAATATTGTTTTAATTAAAAAGCGTCAAGTCAGCAGAAGACAGTAATATTTATAAACAGGTGGAGGGGTACTGAATTGCATCGTACGCATCGATGGAAGCAGTCAAGAACAATTCTGAAATTAGTAGTATTGCGCCATGCTCTCGCTTCTAATGTTTTTATTTAATTAAATATTTCAATAGCTAACCGGAGGATACAGTAATTTTAGTTATCAATATTAAGCAATAATTCTTGTTGAAATTGATCTGCAACTTCAAATATTCTTGCATGAACGGGAAAAAATTAACACACCACGTTGTCAATAAAACGCTGTCTCATAATGACGAAACTTGATTCTTACATTGAACTTTAATTCTGCTGCTACGACATTTAATAAGTAGTAGTATTTAGTACATAATTATATGTATTAGAAAAATACAGTTGTGGTGATATCTAATAACCGTTTACCACATCTTTAAGCCGCGAAGTGGTAATTAATAGCTGTCTAGCTCGCCTTGCCAACCGTGCGATATCCTGTATTAAATTACGTGCATGTCGGTATGAAGTACAAACAGTATTATAAAGTGCATTGTTGTTCAAGTTGAAGGTTAATGGTACAGTCGGCAAGATAGCGGCTTATATTAATTATCAACTTGGCAATAATTTGCTATACTTATAGATATTTATCAGGTTGGTTTAGTTTCTATGTATGATGTCTTGGTCTAAAATTGTAATGTTGTACATCTGTATAAGTAAATAAATTAATAAATAGATGTTTATCATGTTGGTCTTAAGCAGCACTGTCTAGTTGATGACTTTATTTATTATGATTTAGCTAGATTAAAAGGCGGCAAACATGTAAATCAGTATAGTCAACGATTCTAGAAACATAATAAGCAAGTGATATTAAATTATTGGGTCGGGTCAATAACGAAGTACTATTATGTTAACGAAGTTCTATTATGTTATCAGTAAACAAGCAATTAATTAGGTATTAGACCTTTTCCCTCGCACGTAACAACGTCGGTAATGCCTATCACTTTAACGGGACCGCAATCTATACTTATATTTTTAAAGATAAATTGTTAAATTGATTTATACGATTAAACTCGAAAACTACTGGACCTATTTTAAAAATTATTTCTTTAAGCTACATCTTCACCGATTAACATAGGATAAATTCTCGGGCTAAGCCGCGCAGGGAAGCTATACATATATATGTATAATGTAATATTTTTATACGAAGAGGATGATTCTTCGAAATTCGTGTTGCTGCATCAGTAGGCAAGATAATGCATCTACAGATATAAAAATTTAACCTTTAAGTTAGTAAACATTTAAGATACAAATATATTTTTCTGTTGTCGTTATTTGACCTTTATGGTATAATAAATAAATATCTCACAACTAACACACAACGCCATCTAGTCCCAAACTAAGCAGAGCTTGTACTATGGGTACTAGAATAACTGATACTAATACATAATTATTGCATTGAATCCTGTATTGAGTAATAACTATCAGTCATGTTAAAATATTTGGTTTTATTTATTGAATGCTTAAACAATTAAATCTTATCTATTTATGTATCGAACAATACATAATGTAAGTGAATTCACATCCATAACAGCACAACATGCGTATAAGGTAATCTATCGAGATATGGAAGTAGCATTGTATGTCCATAAACATGTATAGCCAAGGCAGTTGACAGTGAGCAGCGTTGCACACGACTCAAGCATGACTTCACGAAATATTGCGTTGTAATTAAACTAATCTATATTAGGCATGTAAAATACAGATTACGACGACGTATAGCCGGAATAGGGTAACAGGTTAAGTTATGAAAATAATAAGAAAAAAAAGTTTTTAAAAAACTTTTTATAGCTTTAAAATAGGAAACTTGATTATTTTCTACTGTTATCTGACACATCACAACTTACCTACCCTGTTACCCGATTCCGGCTTGACGTCGTAAACTGGGACATGTAATAAAATTGCAAAAGAATACTTAATTATCTGTGTTTCACTCATAAGTTGCGTGATAAGAAACGACTCGATATAAATAAGTAACTTTTAATATAAATATCATTTTTTAGTTAAACAAGGCTAGATATAAATGATCTCTTGTAAATGCTAATTAGCCAACAAAAAGACCCTAAGAAAGTTTGTCTGTCACAAAAAAAATGTAATCATTAAACTTTTCTAGTATTTTCATAATTATGGAACTATTATCTACAGAAATGGAATAACATATTGTAGATTATATATATTATAGATTGTATATTACATTAGGCAAGTTTTTGTCATATTTTTATATGGGAAACATGACAAAAACGCGACATAATCTATCTCGCGTTCGTATGCTTGGCCCCATATAGATGGTATACCAAACGTCAAACTTCTTGGCATCTCGCGAAAGCTAGAGCTAGATATACGTACAATACGTGAATACTACACGAGTGACTGAGACAGAGCATTTTACGACCCGACAAAATCTTTGATTTTACCTATATTAATAATAAAATATAACAAGCATAGTGCATAACAACGCGCGACGGCAGAGAACGCAAACGTCGTATCTCGAAAATTGACGACGACCATTAGTAAAGAATTGGTAGGTGTGTCTTGTCTGCCTACGACGAAGAAAATAATGATATAATTTTTTTTTAATGAAAAATAAATAAAAAAAAAATTCATTTAAAATATTAAACAAATAGTTACGACTATAAAAGTAAAATAAAGTAAATAAAATGTCTTCTGCTAAAAATTCAATGAAAATCTATAGAAATGTTGAACAACAACAGCTGTAACTAGCCCATATATTATTAAAATGCTATAAGGATACTCCAGTTAACAGAATTAAGTGAGGTTTGCATAAATGGAAAAATGTTGAAATTGAATTGAAACAAATTGTGACTTTCTATCTTTATTATTCAACAAGTAATTAATTTATGAATTATTTCTTTGGCTCTGGTGTGAAATAGGATATTTCGAGATACCACATTTCTGCTTTCTGTCATCAATAAATAGAAAAGACAAGACAAAACAGAAAACGACTACACAACATAACACAAATATGTGCACTAGGTGACACAGAAATAGTCTCAATTCTAATAATAAACAGTGGCAATGACTTTGGTTTCAGTGAGTACCTTAGTTTATTAATTTAGTAGTTTGGCATCAGTGGCGTAGCGTGCCTTGGCGGGGCCCCGTATTAAAAAATATTTGGGACCCCTTATGAAGGATAAAGATTTCTCACAAAAGAAAAAAAGTTTTCATAAAATTATATTTATTCATCATGATTATATCAGATTAGATCTGTCAGTTTTACCATAATTTTTACAAATAATTCAAATTATATATTCACTCTTCTTGCCTATTTTTCTTCAAACTGATTTATTAAATAATTTATAGCTATGACTAGTTTTTCTAAAGTTACTGCCTCTGAACAATATTGAGAGGTCTGACAGGCATTCATGTCCCAGCGCAGTTCTTAGGTAATTTTCTTACACTTTGGGGGCCCCATATAATTGATGCGGCGGTAGCTACGCCTCTGCTTGGCATTGAATTACTCAAGGTTAACAAAATAAACAGAACTAAACTCAGTACTTAATTTTTTTATAGACGGATTAGTCATAGATTGTGTAATAAATAAATAGATCTGTCTACTAAAGAGTCTAATACATTTAAGTCATATTTGCACTGTCATACCATTAAAATTGGACCGAAGGAGGAAGGAGTTAAATAACCTTGAATGGAGGCCTGGTTTAGTTGCTATTGTGGTAGTTCTTTTATGTATGTATCTAGTGATCAATGTGTTACCAATGGCATTGAAATTTGTACCATACTGTTAATTTCAATAGATGGTTTACATTAATAAAATTAATCACTATACAAGCATTAATATACATGTTGAAATTAATAAATGATTCAGATGAAGTAATGACATTACAATAAATTTCACTGGTAAGATGCATGTTTTGATAACATTTTGTTGTCAAATGATGTCAAGATGTTGTTCAGTCAATTTAACAATAACATGATCAAAGACTTCATGCCTTTAGTTACATTTATATATACAAATAACAAAATGAGTACATTGACACATACCTGCACTTGTGTCTCGGTGTAAGGTAACCTTTTCTTTGGACAGAACATCATTAAAAGCGGGCCAGCCACATCCAGAGTCGTATTTCGTCTTGGAGGTAAATAAGTCTTGCTTACAGATTACACATACATACATTCCTTCTTCATAGAATTTATTAAAACTGCCTGCAAATAAAATATTTTCAAATGACTTAAATTAAAATTATAATTAAAGTTTTTAATATAAAATTTAAAAACTGTTTTTAGTGTGTATTATTAATAGGAATAAAAGTAGTGTATTTCTATTGCACATAACACAGTATCCCCAATGGATACACAAGTTACCTGTAAATGGTCTTTCGGTGCCAGCCTCCTGTGTAACATGATACTGCAGTGGCGTTAGTCGTTTCTTTAAGGTCTCCTTATCCTCCATGGCTCTCCACACTAATGCTAAAAAACGAATTAAAAGTTTGTATGTATATATAAACTTTCCGTATCTAACTGGCACGCTCCCAAAATAGACCGCGAACGAGGCCCTTCCGTATTTATAATATGTCGATGATAAACACACGCGTGCACTAACCACGAAGCGTCCTACCTGTCGTGAATGGATGTCTTAACTGCACGTTTCTGTTGGATAGCAGCGCCTTCCTTGCTACGACTATCGGTCTCAGCAATACACGCATAACTTACTTGAATTAACATACACTAGAATTGCGCAACTGTGTGATTTGTTCTCCTAATAATAATAGTTATGATATAATATCGGCGGTGTGCAATAAATCGATGGTACTGCTGAAAGATCTTGATTTCCCGAACCAAATTAAATTAAAAGCAGCTGTGTTTGAAAAGTTGTGAGCTGTCATTAGTGTCAATGCAATCATGTATTTGTCAGTGCGACAGTCGCTGTTGATTTTTATGAAAATTGAAATCTGACAAAAGAAAGGAAAAGAATTATGAAAAGTGTGAAAAATTCTATAGTACTTAGAAAATACAGTTCAAATTTATTTGTACAATACACTAACAAATCAGAATTCTTGAGCAGTCAAGCGTTCTGTGTCTGTCCCTTTTTTGCAATTGCCAGTGAAAGATTTACTTAGAATACTTAGATGATAGTTTTTGTTATTCCCCTAACAGTCATCATCACCCGTTGTTTAAGTTTTAAAGTGCGTATATAAACAGAAATAATATATTATTTACAATTGTAACATGCAAGTAATAATATTTCAATTAGCTCCAATAGTCACGAGAATATATATTTTAAAACTTATTCAGCTTTAAATTATAAATATGCTGCTAATTCGGTATGTTAAGTAAAAATCAACCTATGCCAATTCCAAAACCATTTCGAGATTTCAGGTTCCCGAGTCGTATTTTCGTAATTTTAGCTCCTAAAATTGTAAGATTGCGTTTATTTTAACAAAATATGTAAAATCAGATGACTTTCATTTGACCTCTAAATGACGTCACAAAGTAGGCTGAATTGACGAATTGTCAGAGCATTAAAATATTCAACTGTCAGTGAACTGTTAACTGTCAATGATTGTTATGTTCGTAGCTTTTCTGGTTTGTTTTTCGTTGCTCTAATCGTGCTTGTTCCTTGTGCTTTTCTCTTGACCAACCCTGCTCTCGTTTGGACTTTGATATCGCCTACTACATTGACCACTGCTCGATTGAAGGAACTGCTTGCCCACCGTTTGGATTTTGTTTGAAATATGGACCAGTTTGTACGCGCCAACTCTACCAACTTGCCCAAATTGGACAATGTTATGATTCTGGAGTTCATGAATAATAATGATAACCATAACATTGCTGAAATCCGCGGGGCCCAGGCTTTGGTGTAAGTAATAATATTGATACACAAATTATCGTAATCAAGTTTCAAATTGCTTATATTATTATCACCATTAAAGCGATAATAACTGACTTCTTATAATTATTGTTACAGGTCATTTTGTGACACCGCTGTCGAGTATGTGTATGTGGAGGTTAAAAGAAACCAAGTCGAATGCATTGTAAGAGCTAAAGTTGAATGAATGAAAAAGACGATGTAATGTAATGATGACATACAACTTGTGATAGCTGTGCTGCTTCTGCTGGTGGTTGCAAGCATTCACTTGTTTTTATTTTGGCTCGATAAAAGAAGCTATGAACCTGCATCAACTTCCATAGAATGTTATTGGAAAAAGCCTAAAGCCTAAGCCTATCTGGTATTTGATCCAAAATCAAAAAAAGTTAAGTTGGCTCCAAAAGATAGTAGTGTTTTATGTAAATTTCTTAAAGAATGTAAGAAAGAAAATGTCACTGAGTCACTAGCAACATGCTTTATTAATATTTGACTTGGCAATAGACTATTTAGAGAGTGAAAATGATGATTATGACAAAAATACATGGCATTCCTAAATAATAAAATTACACCAGAGGTGAAATTTTTCCAAACCTCAGCAGTAAAACTAGTATGCAAGTGCATTCAAAGCTGTGGCATAATTTAGGGCAAGGGAGGATAACAGCTTCTAAGATATTTGACACCTCAAGGTTCAAGACAGATGGTACATTAGTGCAACAAATTTTAGGAGGATACAAAGTGCCAGAAACTTAATTTTTAAAGAGAGGAAAAAAAATAGAACAAAGTATTATTGTAGAAGCAGAAAAGATACTTAAAAAACAAATAAGAAAATCAGGCTTTATTATCATTAATGTAATAATGAGTGCTTCACCTGATGGAGTTGCAGAAGATTTTATTATAGAAGTTAAATGCTCTGCTTCAAATAAAACATTATGTAGCTATGTTAATAATGGTATTGTGCAAGACAGATATGTTGCTCAAATGCATGCTGCAAATAAAAGTAAAGCTGTATTTTGCATTGCTGATCCTAAATTTGAAGAAAATAAACAGATAACCTTGCATTGGTTAAATAATGATGCTCAAATACACCAGGGATTTAATAAAACAAGCTGATTTTTTTTGGAAAACTTAAATTTACAGAAAAAATATTGATAGTGCAAAAACATTAAATATAAAAAATATTTAAACCACACTTGTTTATTTATTTACATTTATACATTTGCTGCCTCGTTGGTCGAGTGGTCGGAAAAGTGAGATTGCATAAAAAGAGATTCTGGTTTCGATTACTGGGTTTACATGATCTTCACAACAATACAAACGCCGCCCAGGCACGTATTCCACATTCACTTCCTCGCACCACTTCTTTTTCAGAGTTTCTTTTACCAACACAAAAACTTTGTGCCGGCTATTAGTAGTAGTGTTTTTACAAGACAGGATGAAGCATTTCGCACTAAGAGTCTTTGCTCGATTCATTATAAATGGTTATTATCTTTTTATATCACTTTTAACAGCGAAAATTACGGCAAAACAAGTAATTAGCCAAAGTCAAAGCAAGAATGAAGAAAAAATAGTGAGCTTGAGCATCATTCATCCGTGTCATATGTCAAGTGTCACTGTCAAATTTGAAGTCCCGGTGAAGTTTCTTATTTTTTTTAAATATACTTGAAATGTGTCAAGGATCTAAATTATTCAGGCTACTTTGTGACGTCATCAGATCAAAAACTTTAAATAATCATAAAAAAATAACCAATGCATAAAAAAATAAAATATTCAAATTAGTTGTTTAAAATAACTGTCTCTACAAATTAAAAATAAAAAAAAAATTACAAAAAAAAACTTAACATACCGAATTACGCTTTTTACATATTTTATTACTACATGCAATATAAATAAACTCAAAATTATTCCTAGCAGCAGTGAAATAATATGCACAGACTATGATAATATGGCCGCATAGCGGTGTATTTGAAAACACATTTTTCTGCTTATTAGTCTTATTACTATGAGATGAAAAAGATAGCCAGTTGAAACTATGGTGAAGTCTTATTGTGTATAGCCTTCAAAAGTTAGGAGTATATTTTTCGGATACGAACTAATAATCAATTTTTAAGAATAACTTTATACCGATTAAAATGCACAGAAATATTTTAGTTTAATATTAATTATTTGTTTATAAGTTTTTTAAAGATGAGACTGATAAATCATTGTAATAAATAATATTTAATAAAAAATTCACTTGTTTCTCTTACCTTATTTCTCGCAAATAATTAATTTATTATATTATAACGTAGCAATTATGCAGTTATGATATTATTTTAAATTCCCTTTTTATTAAATTTACAGACAATACATATTATTTATTTTAAATAATAATGATTCTGATTTCAAGACTTGATTCCGTAGACAGAGAAACCAATAGACCAAATCACACATACCGTCTCTTTCCCTCATACATGAAAAGGCGCTATGAAAATCTTTCAAGTTAGAAAGAGAAATACGATGATATTTTCTGTCCTTATCGTTGTAACGGGTTGGCACTGGCACCAAGCAAATTTGACAGCTTGGTGCTAAACATTAAAGCATTTTGGCATTTTTATCAAAAAACATATTGAAATTTGTGTTTTCGTGTCGTTGTATTGCTATTAGTGTTTACGAAACTATTAACAGTGGTCCAATGGTCCAATGTTTCGTTATAACGTGTTAAAACCGACCCGAGTGAGGACAAAGTGGTATTACATTTCACAGGTAAAATAATTCAATTAAAGGCTGTCAAGAAAGAGTAGATTTGGAACTAATTTTTTTGTCTGTTAGCAACATTGTCAAAATAATGACAGATGTCAATAAATAATGTAAACAGAGCATAGAGGATAGTAATAATGAAACAGAGTTTACGCGCTGGTAAATTTTATTTATAAGAGTATAAAACGGCAATTAAAACAGGAAAAAAGTAATAAAAAATTAATAAAACTATCCGAAGGTCTGGCAGAGAAATAATTTACAATGTATATAAAAGATGTTTAATGGAATATGAGGCAAAAAAAATTCTTTTGGATATCGGCAATGTTTATCAAAGAACCGCTGATATGACCGGTATGTGAGAGTTTAACATGTTGTTTTTAGTCAAATCAAGTATAGGTAATGGATAAAACCAAAACTGTTTTGAATTTGTTGCTAAAATAAGCGGATCATTCAATAATTAAAACCAGCATATTGGTTTAGTTGACGTTCGTTGTACTCAGTGTTGCGGTATAGCGCGACTAGGTTAATGTTGATACTTGAGTATAGTTTAAGTAAATAACATAAAATAATATCACGCATGGGCGTAGCCAGGGGAGGTGTTTAGGGGTTCAACCCTCCCCTCACTCCGAAATGGCTCGGACTGCTTTATCTTTTCTGCTATATCTATGATTTTTACTTAATTCAGGTAAATCAGTAAGTACTATTCGAAGAATTGCACGACGAGGAGCACAAAATAGAGGCGTATTTCTTACACCAGGAAAAAACCGAAAAGGTCGTCCGAAGAAAGTGTTAGATTACTTTGATTTTTGTGCTATTAGACAAAAAGTTAATTTTTTTTTAACGCTAACCACTAGACCAACGAGGCAGTTTAATAATATGTATAGAAAGAAAAGATTTATTCAAATACTTAAAATAAAATATTTTTCAAATATATTTTTCTTTTATTTTCTGGTTATTGATAAAAACAGAGGACAGTAAAACCACAAATCAGCTTGGAAAAATAGTCTGGAAACGGAACCTAATTTATGACTGCTGGCTGTACAAATTAATTACATTATTTTTACTATTACTTAGTGCCGATTTCATCGTGTTAAACCGACGTTTAACGCTTAGCTACAGCTTTCGATATAATGGGTAATAATAGAATATTTTTTTTTTTCTATACAGCTAAGTATCAAGTCCTGGGAAGTGAACTATATGGGTTGCCATACGAACAGTAGAACAGCACTCTAGCGCCCCTATTAATTTCAACTCTTTCTTGACAGCCTATAATTTTGTTTTATGGTGGGTCCACACTGAGCCAACGAAGGCGAACGAAGGTTTTTTGACGTTGGTAGCAAACGTTCGTTGGCCTTCGGACAAACGTCCAAACACATTTGGTGTTTGACCAAAACATCGTTTGTTCATGATTCCGGATTGCTTTCCATAGACAATACTCGAAAGTGTATTTTGATCATAGCCTAAGGATATCATGTGTCAATGGGGTTGGCAACTGTCTTATGTCCATGATTATTATTTACAAGTCAGCTATTAACTACTTAGCTTCAAGATAATGTAATTTACTACGTAGACACATGCTCTGACATTTAAACAGACCGTCGAATGTCAAAATGTCAACCATTCTGTTGACGTTCGTTTGTTGGTGTTTGGCGACCGTCCAAACTGAATTCGGTCCAATGGCGCAAATCCTTTGATGTTACCGCCACGCTACGGATCGCCGGCCAACGTCAACGAACGTTCGTTGGCCATCGCCAATCCGTCCAGACATGGCCAACGAACCCATTCGTTCGCCTTCGATGGCTCAGTGTGGACCCACCATTAGAAACTTAAATCAAGTGGTGATGTGTTCCAAATGTAAATAAAGATGCCTTTAACTAAAGTTTAAAGCATGTAACATTGAATTGTACATTAAAAAATCTGTCTGTGGTTTTTTGTTATGATGACACACGGTCTCTCTGATGAAGGAAATTTCCTTGTTCTGAGCACGGTCTTCACTTAAATGTGTTGCCCGTCAATAAAGTACGGCATTACTGTAGAATATCATTCCGTAAAAACCGGTAATTCATAGGCGTGAGCTGTCAATAAAAAAATAAACAATTGGCTATAATATTATGAATTTGAGAGTAAGGTAATTTCAACGTCGCCTCCTCATCTGTCTAACTTTAAAGAATATAGCTAACGATCTGAACGTGCCTATATTTAAAGAATTATCCTCGTTCTTCTAACCGTTGAGGTTTTTTACCTTACAGCATCAGCTCAGCAACATGAGGCGCTGACTGCTAGATGCTAATAACTACATAGCTTGAGAAAATATACAATAAGCACTATAAGAACCTATAAAGTTTGAAGATTCAGACTTGATGGCCATGGCACCATTTCGCAAATGAGCGTTTTTCAAAAAATT
Source organism: Hypena proboscidalis (assembly GCA_905147285.1). Lineage (NCBI taxonomy): Eukaryota > Metazoa > Arthropoda > Insecta > Lepidoptera > Erebidae > Hypena > Hypena proboscidalis. Next base: position 11,966,918 of record LR990128.1, on the reverse strand, counting down.
TGATCCAAGGATTACAAACTTCAGTAATTACATTTTTACTTTTGTTAATGCAACATGTGCTATGTCAAAAGATAAAATATTAAAATAGAAGTTTATTCTAATACATAAATATATTGAAAAATGTACAGAATTTTAATAATTTAAACAAATGTGACGTGGGACCCCCTATTTTTACGATGTCCCATGCATACCTTGCTAGCTTTGAATTTGTCTACCATAAAATGTATTCGTCAAAATCGTCGAATTTTTTTTTTATTTTTTTTTATAAGTGTTTGTTAACATATTAATTAACAGTTTTAATTCGACTTTAGAACAAAATTATACAGATATTTTAAACTTGTCCACGGATTCCCGGTATACCGGAATTCCCATTACGTAACGGTAATTTTTAACACTTTACGAAAAAAAATACTAAATTACAGAGCATTTTCTTGGTCTAGCAACCCTTTTTTGACAGTTTCAAATCATTTTCGGTGCCAGTTTAAGTACCTACCTACGGTTGTAAAAATTGTTACTTTCTGTTGCAACGTGACCTCGGACCAAAATTGTGTTCCCGTAAGTACTGTACTTTTTATATGTTAAAATGTTATTTCGAAATGAAAACTTCTTATTTTCCATTGCACGAAGTATTTTAAGAATACTTTAGACAACAAGATTTAACGAATGTAAGGTATTTTAAGTTTTAAATAGGTTTTGTTGTTAATAAATGTGATTCCGTAACGTCATGTTCATAACGTTATATAGTACATTAATGCTTTCAAAATTGATGTTCCGGTTGCGTAACGGGCCATTTTTTTTGAAAAACGCTCAAATACACTCTAAATTATTATTTTATCGGTTAACATGCAAATGACGGAGAAATCCCTGGACAAACATAAAAACTAGACGCGTCGAATATAGAACCTTCTTTTTGGAAGTTGGTTAAAATACAATGCAGTTGCAATGCCAACACGCTAGGGCGTGGCGTGCCGGTATAAGTCACTTCTATCATACCAGTCATCATGCTACATTACATAGATCTGTGCAGGTTGAATAACGCCACAGCATCGTCAGCAAAGAATAATACTTACCTAAGTACCTACCTAGAGCGGTACCGGAAATGCGAGCGCACTAGGTTCCATTTGGGCGCCAAAATAGGCAAAGAGATTGTTAAGCTCAGCGGCTTCCACACTTTTTGGCGACTTAACCCTTTTAATGCGGAGCACACTTTAGGAACGGCTGGGCTCAGCACAACAGTTCGCCGTCGACAATGAAGTGGAATAGATAGCAAAACTGCTGCAAAAGAACCACTACTCCCGCCACTGCTTGGCGGCATGCAATGCTGCAGCCATGTCGAAACCGTTAGATGGTGGGTTGCAGGGGAGCATTATCTCTTTTGCCCCAGGACTAAAGGTAGTATAGGTGATCGAATTCGGTGTCGCCGTACCACGAAACGAAACAATGCAAAAGAGGGGTTTCAGTTTTTGCGAACCATGCATGCGCGAGTGGCAAAGTCGAATAAAATACGACGAAAGAACCGGGTTCGTACGTCGGTTGCATCGCAATCGTCGCATTGTTGGTTATCATTATTATTATTTAAATTCTTGGCAAAGGTAGGCTATAGGTAATTATTGTACAAATAGTGTTGTTGTTTTAAAATAATTTATTTGTTAAATAAATAAAATTAACATTTAATTAAACTATAAACAATTTCACGATCTACTTATTGTCGTTATCAAAGCAATCTTTATTGAGCGTTGATCCTGGGAAAATGGGCTCACTTTTCTTTTGACTTCTCTGTAATGCAATTAGCAATTAAATAGTTATTTTTACGATATTTAAAAGAGTTAACAAGACACTAGTTATAGTAACTTTTAAAATTATATGTATATCTACTGACCAGGTCTATAATCGTGTTATCAATAAATGTCCCTATGTCGCATGCAGCCCGTACCTATATGAATGTTAGTAAGAACTTTTTTACTTACAGCAAGCGACTCTCTACTCTTCTGCATTTGCGTAAGAACATATTTAGTGTCATCCTGTTCGGAGTCTGGACATGAATCTGGAGTGGCGTTGAACTCGTTATGAAGAGGCCGTATTTCACTTAGTAGAGTTTGCATCTAAAACGCAAATACATATTTATTTCAAGGAATCAATAAGTATATAGCAATATATTATATATCATAATATCTTACAATCTCAAATTTTTTGTCGAGCCGGCATCAGATTTCAGCCACAGTTCTCTAGAGAGTTCCTGTGCCTGAGGTGTCATCCACTTACGCAGTCTACGGTGTTGCCGAGGCGCCAGTTCCTACAAACAGTCAGGAATTGCACTTGGCAGGACTAACATTTAAATCGCTATAAGAAGATAGATATAACTAAACAAGAGAATATGCACATCAACTTGAAGTGCAATTCCTAGCTGTTTGAAATACTTTTAGCATAACATCGATATTATGAACCACGCACGAGGTGCATGACAACGATAGTCGGCGCTATTTATAGACGAAATTTCCCATCACATTCTACATAATAAAATAATACTGATAGAAGTGCAATTATTAAATGGTACAGTTATTACTACTTCAGTAATATTTTGGTAGTTTTTAACCTCATTTTCTTTTTTCCATAATTAATAACCTATTTTTGAACTTGACTGTACCTGCAAATCTTGGTTGCTAATAGTATGGTTCTTATTATAATTTCGTTTATAGTTGAAAGAGTATTGTTTCTTTTCTGGAGATTGGAATTTGCTCGACACACAGGTTACCAGCGACTTGAGCAATTCGTACAGTACGGCAAAAGCAGCACACACAAAGAAAACAATGTTGAGCAGAAATTCCGTAGCCCTGCAACATAAATACAGATAAATTATTAGTTCAGCAACTCGACGATTACTTGATTACCCACCTTGGGATTACAGGATTAATAAAAGTAACTGGGACGTAAAATTAATGCTCTTCAGGTTTGGTTCCTCTTCATTTCCGTTAAATTAATCAATTGAGGACACACTGAGGGGGACGGGTTAGGCTGCTGAAAAGGCCCTGGCAGTCAAACGAGGTGGCACGATGGCGTCGCGTCGCAGAAATAGTGGTCAAACGGACTCTCGGATATAAGGCTTGCATTATGAGGACACGAAATGGAGAAACTACGGTTACCAGGTTTAAGATTTTGCCTCAGACACAATGTTTTGTACGTTTCGATGATTTCAGTACTACATGTAGCAAACATAATAAGTTGACGATGAAATATAATAGAAAGACAAATTACGGGCTAATGAGGTGGACAGTCCTTTTCTTAGTATCTGGATGTACAGGCCAGCCTTCACTGTCGTACTCCACCTTACGGCATCGCAGCGAAGACTCATAATAGTGGTCCAGCATCCGTGGCGTTTGCAGCAGCAGCTCCAAACCATACAATGCTATACAGCGACACATCAGACCGAAAATAGCTTTGAGCAAACCTATAAATTATTTTTTACTTTTAAATAAATCCTATTTGATTCCTGATAGCTAGGATAACGCATGTGTTCTTATGTTGGTACAGCCAAAATAAATAAATAGTTAACACTTACCAAGAAACAAGAGACAGGCCAACACTCCAGAGAACACGGTAATCAGGTTGAGTGGAACGTTATCAGCGTAGCATATGGAGCGCGAGTGCCGCGGCTTGTCTCGCGTGGACAGCCCCGCTGCCTTCTGACGAACCTCGTCCATGTCACGACACATCAACTTTGGGTCGTCACCTACCACATTTAAATATAACTTGTTTCATCACGCAACGAGTGTATCAGTCGGCAGGCGACCAAGTTTCTCTTGTGATAAAGTGTATATCTTATTATCCAAGTATTGCTTATGATCGGCGGCAAGTTCTTTTAAATTTTCTTGCGAATTTTCAAATGTTCAAGTAAAAAACCAATAAATTGCAGCTGTATACTTACTCAAGCAGACGCAATCACAATGCCACACACAGAAGCAGCGGTCACCCTTTTTGATGGCCACATCCCTGACGGCTACAGACTGGTCCCGATCGTTTAATAATGACACTAGATAAAAAAATAGCCTGATAGAAAGGTCTTAGCTATTGTGAAATCAACCTAAAGACCCTGCTTACGCCACAGTATACTGTGCTTACGTTTTACAGAAGAGTTTAGAAGAATTTTCGCATGTAATGCTCAGGTTCCCAGGGATTGTGCCGATTACCAATCGATCATTGGATGCTGAAAATTTCCTGACGGCAAAATTCCAAAAAATATCTTAACCCGATCTGGGAATTGAACCCGAGATCTCTCGGTGAGCGAGTAGTCAAATATGGACAGAAAATACGACAGCATAACGGGGCAGTGGTGAAATCAAACCGCGGCATATAAGATAAGCTCTCAATTTACAAAAGCTTCAGTAATTCTCAAGAATGTTTATTACTCACCAGAACAGTGGACAACATCTACAGGAATTTCAACAGGCAGCTCAAGCCGAAGACTTCTCGTATGTCGGGGTGGTATCATAATAGGACCGGCACTCAAGTCTGTATCTTTCATCAACTCTGCCAAAACAGGATCCAAATCTTTTGCTGTTATTCTAAAATCATTAAAAAAATCTATATATACCAACATATCAGTATCTCTGTAGTCTGTAACAAGGTTTGGCAACTTACTTGATTTACCTAGCTTTTAAGCTATAAAACGCTCACCGAAATCGGGCTGCAGCCAGTCCTGTGTTGCCAACCTGCAAATTTAAAACGGTTCGAGTTCTTCGTGAACTATCCGCCACTGCTATAGAGATGCGACCTGAATCACTGAAAATATAAATAACATAAATATTAATAATAATCTGAGTGAAAAAATTCTCTTATATATAAAATTCTCGTGTCACAATGTTAGTTACTTTACTCGTCCAAAACGGCTTTACTGATTTTTACCAAATTTTATAAGCATATTTTGTAGGTCTGAGAATCGGCTACCTACTATCTATTTTTTATACCCCTAAGTGATAAGGGTTGGTATGTTCACCTTTAACATTTTTTTTTTAATTTTTGGACAATTTTTTTGTTTTTATTTTTCTATAATGTGAGTATAATGTGTGCATTAAAAAATACATATACCTAACCCTAAATTTTTACCTTTTTACCACCAACCCCTATTTAATAGTTTTTCATCCCGCTCGATAACTTATCAATATTATCGTCTTTTTTGTAAATATTTTCACTCTATTTCGATTTAAAATTTCCCTGAGCTAATGGCAAATCTAAAATTTTTGTCCTAACAACGTTTGCCGGGTCAGCTAGTATGAGTCTAAAATAGTATCAATTAATAAATATTTACCCCACACGAACAAGTTCATTTTCATCAGCTCGTGCTTCTAAATCGATTTGCGCATGATGAGGCCGGCGATGTAGCATCGTCAGGAACTTCTCATCACCTTGGAAGCTAATGGTCAGCGGACCTTCGGAGCCTTTTATCACCACCCTCGCGGTGCGGACCATCACTCGGCGGTGCTTCTGAAAATTTCCTTCAAATTGTTGTATCATGGCAATCTGAGACAATCTACCAGCACCCAAAAGCATAATGAGTTTTTGGATATGATTACCTTTCCTGTTGAAGCACTAGAGTTTGGTGGCAATGCCTGCTGTGAATGATTATCATGCGGCGTAATTGCGTCTTCGTCATTCAAACCTATTATATCCTCCTCGGGTACTATCACAGATCCTACTACTACGTCTCCAATGTTAGCTTCACCTGATAGTATAAAATCTTTTGTTATTTTTCGTAGACAATAAATGACTCATTAAGTATATGTAGTATATACGGCATTCTCGCAACCATATTTACTTACCTTTTGATTAAAATATTTCCTTGACTATTTAGTCCGAAATGGTAGGTAAAGATTCAACTCTCAAAATTTTAATATATTTTTAAAGAAGGTAAGCAAATTCTTACGATAAGCTTTAGTGCCATTTTCCATAAGGGGTTCAGACTGTTTTCCGTTGATTGGAACAAGAAGGTACAACCGAGTGGTGGGCAAGCTGAACTCACTCCTGGGCATCCACTTGCTAGTACGATATCGAACCGTCATATCCTGACCGGTCCAATCCGGTGCTAAAGAACTAACACTGAAAATAGTTATAGGTCATGATTATGAAAAAACTGAACAGAAATAATACAAGTTTCCAGTCTAAATATTCAACAAGTTTACTTCCAAGTTTAATTGCTAAAATAAATGCTAAAATATTTAAAAATACTGAGGTTAGGTAGTTATTTTGGTTATTAAATAAAACCGAAATGTACCTAGCAACGTCGCCTTTAGTGAGATCATTCCATAAGGTTTTTCCTTCGGGCGTACTCGTTTTCTCAAATAATTGCACATCAACAGTATACCACAGTTCTGGAGCTCCAATCTCATACATCGCATAATCTGTTTCTCTTAGTAAATAAATCTGACTTGAACGATCAGATGTTTTTGCTTTGAAGTTCCTGTTCTCTGCATCTTGTTCTTTAGAATCTTTAATAATATTAGGCGAATTGTGCTCTTCATCAAATGCGTTATCGTGCAAGTTAGCCTCAAGAACGTTGATTTTGGATTTACCACTTCGATGGTGTATCCTTTTTGCACTGCCTTTCAACGTCTGATGTTTGTTTAGTATTTTTTCTTGTTTATTATTTTGCTTCGGCTTTACTGTTTTATGTTTGATGATATCCTCTACCTCTATGTCTTTTTTTGCGTCTGGCATTCGGTAAACGTGATCTTTGTCAGAAATGTCAGGATCTTCGGAAATTGTGTCTGCATTTTCGACCACTATATTGAGTTCACTCCGTTTGTTTCGTTTATTAAGCGTATTTTGATTAACCGGACAAGTATTATGTTTTCTCTCTGAAATGAAGTTGTGAAGTTATAGACTAGTTTAAAAAAATTACGTATATAAACGCTTAGATCTTCTTCTATTAGCCAGCGCAAGATCAGGCCTAGTAGTTATTGATTTATATTTCTAATACTTAAGACACGTCGCAGACAGGGCACAGACGCATCGCAGTTAAAGTATAGTATACCCAGTGGCGTAACTATACCATCGGGGGCCCGTGGCAAAAATATTGGGTGGGCCCTAGCAAAAATTATTACGTTGAAGGTGCTTATCAATGATTCAGTACTGGAATGTACAAATTTTTCACCTTAGAATGCCAAATTTTTAGGAAGAAAAAATATCTTACGCGATTTACTGGAAATTGCAAGCTCGCTCGCGCTACTTTAGTACAGTGAAAAAAAAGCAACCAATGGATGCGTTTTATAATTATTATTTTTAGATGAATGCGATTAAATCTAGTTTTGTTCTGATAGTTTTTAGTTATTTTTGAGGTCGTGGCATCTTGGGCACGGGGCCCTCCTAGGTCCAGGGGCCCGTGGCATTTTGCCACCCCTGCCACCCTATAGTTACGCCACTGAGTATACCTAGAGACCGAGCCTCGCTCGGTTTTTATATGTAACAAAAACATAAGCCCACATTTATAAACGGTATCTTTCATTTAGCTAGAAATCGCACGAGGCTAGAAAGAAATGATTGTTCTATTTATAAAGTAATGAGACAAAATATCTTGGGTCTGTGTGAGCAGCGAAGAGGCTCTGGGTACTAATTTAACATCCATCTTTAATCCTTGACTTGGTTTTCGTGAACCAGTATTGAGTAATAAACTGCACGCCTCTATAAGTTTTTTATGAAAATTTAACAAACGGGCGCCATGTCTGCGACGCGTCCGTGTCTTAAGTCTTTTCTGTTTTACCCATTCCTGAATGAAAAAAATTGGATGCAGTGGTTCCATAGTTACATTTTAGAAGCACTGGGGGCGGAGATTCCAAGAGTGTGGATTGGAATCCCTCTGCATTGAAAATATTTCAACATTTAAAATATAGAAGAAAGTTGTGCAAACAACGTTATATCTACTATTTGGCGGCGGATTAACTCTTTCAGGTTATGGCAGTTTTCTGATTAGTAGGCGCGGAGCCGGTGCGGTAAAATATTGTAATAGAAAAATTATACGCTCAGTATTTGTTTCAGTCGGAGTCAGAGCGCCTGATATTTCTATAAGAATATTTTACCGCACCGATTAATCTGGAAACGGCTTTAGCGTGGCGTTTCTATCTTCGACCTCGATCAAAAAAGCTCTATTACCAATAAAATAAACTTCAAACTAGGTAAATAAATAAAAAATGAATAAAAAAAAATAAATGTTGTAATACGTCTCTTGTTCGTTCTTGCTTTGATTTTTTATTTATTTGAAATAAGAGATACAGAATTATCTTATAGAACTCATACCTAGCATAATATTAAGGGTCCTACTCATTTATAAAATCAACGGTTATCGGTATGTGTACGTAAAAAGCTTGCAACTGAAGGTAAACAATAAACACTAACGGTTAACAGTTCATACAAATTTAAAGCTCCACAAATAATAATACATCAGTAGCGGTTTGGCAATGTAACAGCATTGTGAAAGCGACGTGACGAGCGCACGTTATATCAAACCTGTTTTATAATACTGCCCGGTCGCGTTTAGCGGAAAAACCGGTTTGATTGTAAGGGCAAGACTCGCGCCGCGCCGGCGGCCGTGGCGGGCCGGCATGCAGTCTTGACGACATAGTCGTCTTGCCACTACCAAATCTCTACTAACATAATAAAGTTAAAGTATTTTAGTTTGTTTAATAAGCTAATATTTGAACTTGTTTGTTAGATTTTGACAATTCCATTTTGAATATAGCCTATTTCTCAAGAAAGGTTGTAAATAGTGTAAATAATAAAGATCGCGGTAAAATTCGCGGGCAGTAAATTGAAGGCCGCTCGATGGAAAAGTTCATAGAAACGGTAAGAGTGCACCCGTGCCTCTGGAACCCGGTGCACCCTGACTATCCCGAGCTGCACGCGAGGGGCCAGGCTTGGCAGGAAGTCGTAAACCAAATCAATGACAGTTCTATACCAAACAGTAAGTTTAGTGATTGTTTTGTTATGAATAATAATTACGTATAAGTAGCTATAATGCAATGGACTATAGGTCCTTACTGACTAACATTATCGTTAATGGCATTTTCTGAATACTTTTTGTTTGCAAGCAAAAAGCGCGTAATATTTGCCTACGACTACGAGACATAATGCATACAATCAGACCTGGATTTATTATCCTTAGAAACTTAGTGGTACTTATTCTTTGTGTAATATTACTAGTACTATGCTCTGTACTTTTTGCCATTACTGAACAACGCATATTTATGTCGCTAATATTTAAATAAGTAGACAGAGAGACTACTAGCGCCGTGACTTTACTCTCATCGCTTGGTATGTCGATTAGTAGTAGGTACTTAGTACCTTTAGGACCCCCAACATTACAGTCTATATCCTTTTAATTTAATTTCATCAAGATTAGTTTAGCAGTTTAGCAGAGAAAGCGTGACAGACGGAGATAATAATATGTACTTTCTCATATTATTGTTATATTAGTAAAGATGTAGAAAGGTCCAAAAAAATCAAATTAATATTTACAGAAATACTCTTGTAATTTACAGTAAAAGCCGCAAGGACTGAATGGAGAAAACTGCGCGACAATCATCGGGAGGCGTTGAAGAGAGCGAAACTCGGCCAAAACAAATTATTACCAGCGCAAATAACCACATGGAAGTATGCCAAAGCCATGCAGTTTCTGGAGCCACATATGAAATACCGAATCACGGAAAATATAGAAATGGATCCACCGGTTGCAAAGCCAAAGAATTCTGATCAAGATGTTTCAACAACAAATGTTGTGGAGCCAGTGAAAACAGATAATACGAACAAACGTCGGTGCGTGGACTACTCAAATACCATAGACGATTCCCCAAATAAACCACGACAAGATAAGGAACCAGATGCACTGGAATCTTTCTTCAATTGTATCTTAAAAAGCACGAGGGATATGCCTCCCTGGATGCAAACCCAGGTGAAGAAGAAGATATTCGCCGTCATAATAAACGCTGAAGAACGGTTGTCGTCCCAAGAGCAGCATTCGGAACATGAACATTATGGACACCATACCTATGTTATTGAAAGTAAAATTAAAACGGAAGTATTTGAAGACACATAAAACATAGATATAGTATAGTTAGTAATTGCAGCTTTTAGTATAATATAATTACATATTGTATGTACTTTTAAGGTAACACAAACCCGTGAATAACAATAATATCATTTACCTATCGCGAAAATAATTTTAAAATGTAGGTACCTAAGTGTCGCTTTGAAGACTTAGAAACTAATTAGTAGACTTATAAATAATATTGTGCTAAATTATTTTGTTTTTATTAAACGTTAATTGACTCCTTATTTACGTATAGCAGTTGGTTCTTTCTGGTCTACGAGATTACTTTTTGGATCTAACTGTTTGTTTTATTTCCAAAGCTAAACGACTGAAACGATTATGCATGATGAAAATTTACCGAGTGGTTGAAATTGTAATCCTCGGCAAAAAAGCCTAGTTGACACATAGCTTATGAGTAACCAAAATGCATTATATGTCCTAATGCTAAATAAAATAAAATTACATACATAATATAATATTACCTATAAATAAGTAAACATTTCATATGTCATAGTTACCGCAGTTCTTTAACACTCGTAGAACGAAGTCGGTGTTGGCATTTGAAACGTAGCGCGAGGCAGACTTGGAATCCTTTTCAGATAAATTGCCTGTATCACGCTTATTACGACTCTGCAATATTATGAATAAAATATATATTTTGATGCCTATTATTGCATCTACTACAACTTCTACATAGACCGTACATTACATAGTCTACATACCTTAGATTCTTCATATTTTTTATTTAATGTGTTCGTGTCAGAATTGGTCAATACGCCGCATACAGTCTGCAAATAGTGATGATCTATTTAGAAATAAATTAGGCACCGAGCTTTCGACGAAAGCATAAAAAAAAGTTAACATTTTTTTTTAATACAAATATTTTAGTGTCATGCTAGTATCGCTACGAATCGCCTTTTGTCTTACTAAGGTGCGGGACAAACAGATAAGAAGCAGGGCGCGGACGCGTCTGAGACATGCTAGGTATCCCTTTAATAACTTTTTATGTAAAATGTATAGAAGCGTTACTACGACACAAAGTTTTTTTTTTATGTATCTCTATTTATTGAAGTATCTTTAGCTTTACCATGAGTCATTCTCAGTAGGAGGAGGACCATGATAATTATACCCTTTCAAACGAAAAAATTTTTGCTCAAATCGGTTCAGGCGACTTAAAAAAAACATACACTCGAATTGAGAACCGCCTCCTTTTTTTGGAAGTTGGTTAAAAACAGACAGGGCAGGGACAAAACACTGGCACGAGACGCTGCAACGACTGTGCCCTATTCGACACATACAGCAGAGGCAGAGCGTAGACAAAACCAAGCCCCGTCCTTTCTTAATAGCGACGCAACGGTACCGAGTCCGCGACGCCTTCTATTCTCACGTCTTTTCTATAATTATGTCCCGCGCCTAATGTTGATCTCTAATCAAATAATTAATTGTATAATCCAAGGTAAAATACGAACCTCAAGTCTCCGTAATTTATATGCCTGGAACGGTGTGTCCCTTTGCAGCCGCAGGATGTATGGATCTAGAAGACGAACTCTCTTCTTGTTGGCCCCATCGAATACGTGCTCAATTGGTACATATTCATCGCCAGAACTCTGTAGAAGCAATAAGAATTAACATGGGAACTTCTCGCCTACCCTGATTGGTCCCGATTATACGCAGTGCGCGTTGATTGGCCGATGAAGTGCAGCATATCCTCTGCAGATAACTTGACACCCGCCTGGAAGTTTGCTTTCATCTATACAATGTATTAACACGTGCATTTCTCCATCCCGTGTTACTCTTATGTGATCTTAGCCATCTAGCATTTCCATTACGAGAACCATTAAGCCACTTAGCTCAGCAAGTAGCTATAGGCTGACCGTTTAACTGCGTCCTCGCCTGCGCGGTACAGGGGCGCGGGGGTATGACGACAAAGGGGACTGAGACTGGTGCGGGCGGTGGTGGGCAAATTTTTGTAATTGTTCATTTCGTTCGTTACATGGGTAGGGGTAGCGATCGCATGTGTTGACTGTTGCAGACACCTTGTGTTGTAATAACAATCTCAAGATGAATCGAAAAATCTTCGGACATGAAGTAAACAGTCGTGCAAGCAAAAGGCTTTTAACGTATACGAATGTTTTAGAAAAAACCGGCCAAGTGCGAGTCAGACTCGCGCACCGAGGGTTCCGTACAAACCTGTAGGTATATAAGTAAAAGTTATGGTATTTTTATTGCTAAATGAAATATAAAATTCTCGTGTTGCGGTGTTTGTTTCCAAACTCCTCCGAAACGGCTGAACCGATTTGCATGAAATTTTGTGTGCATATCGGGTAGGTCTGAGAATCAGCCAACATCTGTTTTTTTTTTAATCGCTGAACAACGTTTGCTGGGTCAGCTAGTAAGTTTATGATTATTAAAAAAAATATACTATGTGATGTAACTAAAAATTTAAGATTTTCGGAATTTTTCCTATATGTGTACTTTATAACGTTGCTTCATGCCAAATTTCAAGATTCCAGGTCGTCTGGAAGTATCCTTTAGGTTTTGATTCCCTTGCGAGTAGTTGCGAGTTTCAAAATATGCGGCTTTAATTGCTGTATCTTTTGATTGCGTTGACGTAGAAGTTTGATTTTGTTACAGCTTAAAGATATTATAGACTTGAGTATTTGTTAAGAATTTCAATATAATACCACTACGCGTTCATGAGTAAAGGGGTAATAAGTTTAAAATTATTAAAAATATTTTTATTATATGATGTCACTAAAAATTTATGCTTTTTGCAATTTTTCCTTTATCTGTGTTATAAGACGTTGCTTCGTACCAAATTTCAAGATTCTGAGTTCACGGGAAGTACCCTGTAGGTTTTGATTCCCCTGCGAATGTCGAAAATTTGCGGCATAAACGGGAGTATCTTTTGATCGCGTTGACTTAGAAGTTTGATTTTTTCACAGCTCCAAGAGACCATAGACTTGAGTATTTGATATGAATTTCAGCTTGATACCTCCACGCGTTCCTGAGAAAAAAGGTCTTGACAGACAGACAGACAGACGGACAACAAAGTGATCCTATAAGGGTTCCGTTTTTTCCTTTTGAGGTACGGAACCCTAAAAAAGAAACTGGACCCAAAAAAAGATTTGACTTTCTTACGATTTAATTATATGTTTAGATAATAAATAGTATAATAGTTTATTCCCAATTATTTTATTTACGTACATAAGTTCATTAAAGTTTTGTATCTTCTTAACTATTTTTCATTTGATAAATCACTATTTCTTTTTTCCTATGATGTCACATATATTAGGAAATATCTTGGTGCATTTCATCTCCTGTATATTTCATTAAGTGCCCCCACCGCCCGCACCAGTCTCAGTCCCCTTTGTCTTCATACCCCCGCGCCCCTGTACCGCGCAGGCGAGGACTCAGTTAAACGGTCAGCCTGGTACTTATATTATGTATTTGGTATTTCTGAAAAGCTATTCTGATCACATCCTTGTATGAGACAAAAAGTACTTAATATACAATCAGCAACAGAAGTTGCTACACACAAACGAAATCAAAGTCGCTTAGTTCTGAAAATCGTAAATATTTCATGATTGGGTGAATCAAAACTAAAAGTAATCGATAATATGTGCATTATTTCATAAAATGGATATTTTGAATGCGTAAAATGTAAGTTGTATGTGTTCAGCTACTTTTGTTGCTGACTGTACTTATGCAAGCATTAAATGTAATATAAAACTATAGTAGGAACTTATCTTGTAGTGTTGATAAAAATACACGTGTGCCAAAAAGTACCAAGAAATAATATTAAAATGTACCAAAAGTAGACTACAGCAGATCTCTTTGAAAATGGTAGAAAGTTAAAAAAATATAGAAGGATGAAATCCATTACAAATGAAAGAGAATATAACTAAAATGTAACATGATTTTAATTTTTAATAATGATTTGGTGTTCTAATAAATATTTTTTACTTTACTTTTACTTTCTTTAAAATAAGGTAAGTGATTTGGTTTGATAACAAGAGTTTAAATAGCATCATCAATTTTTTTAACTAGCGGTTAACTAACATTAGCTTCGCCTGATATTTTGACGGAGAGTGCCAGTTTCTTCATACAGTCTTTGAGCTCACCATGCTTAAAAAGCTCTTCACGTTCAAAGCGCGTCGCTTCACTGTCGGACAAAACGTTTTCGTTCTAAAACAAGGCCCAAGTTACATTACTATCTTCATTATTTTATTTGTGCTACCAGTTTTAATCCTCAAAAATTGGTAATAGTATGGAATCTTGTCAAAATGCAACGCTTAAAGATTGGTTCCTTCCAAGAGTGCATGGTACCGACCGAGCCATGGAACCTTATCGCAATTCTCTGTCATAAAATAGGTGCAAGTGAGCTGTGACAAAGTTCCATCCTATTAATAATTGCGACAGTTCTAATAAGCATACATATTATTTTCATAAAGAGAGGATTCTTATGCAACGACTTAAGTACAACCTCTTTGGGACGGCACCACAATATCTTGAATTCGTGAGACTTGCATTGCACGCACCTTCACCTGCTCTCGTCATGACTACTAATAATTGTTGCATACAGTGCTACACAGTTCTGCGCACAACTATATTCTTGTAAGATGTTTCTGTTCAAACAGGTACAGCTTGAGGAGGTACAGTATGCATAAAACCACATTCTATGACACGCACGGTAGTATTACTTACCAGAGTCCCACACTTAATAAACACAGCTCGTACTTCCACTTGCGACCTTTCGTCACTAGTCTTTGTATCCGAGACTTCGACCTCCATGAACGCCAATGTTGTAGATAGCCCACATAATACTAGAATATAAAATAGTTCTACCCTGACGGTAAAATTATGGTTCTTTGGCTTGATATTGATCATAATTCAAGCTTTTTGCTATTTAATAGATTCTTAGTGCGTAGCGGTTTGGCGTAAGTTATTTTGAGAATTTGCTTGTAAACATTGGAATGTAAAATATGGACGTAACATTTATTTTCTGTACTTTTTAATGGAACATTCTGAAATTCTAATCAGAATATTAAAATAGATGATAATTCTAATCAGAATATTAAATTACATAATCTGACATAATCCTTTGAACAAACAGTATACAAATATTTTGGGCTTTGAATAAACTTTGAAGTTTGACAACCAAATCATAACGCGAGGTTTGCCAACTATTGCAGTGTAAAGGTGATTTTACACCAGCGAGTTGTGGCGAGAATGGGCAGGATGTGAATTGACTGAATCGCCGTCCAGCGCCTATGACTGACGGCCTTTGCCACCGCTGCACACGCAGCTGATTGAGGTTTCCGTACCTACTCTTAATATATTCATAAGTCACCTCTCTAAATTTGATGAGGCTTTCTATACCTTTATTATAAGTACTAAACTACACGTTCTAACATTGACTACATAATAAAAAAAACTAATTAAAAAAAAAGAATACAAATTTTTTTCAAAGAAAAAGGAACCGCCTTCAAAAACTCAAAAGTAAAAAATAAAATATTCGCTTAACTTTGCTTACCTTTATATTAATTTGTTTTAAACAATAAACCCAAATAATTATGTAATACCAATTAATTATATTTTTTTGAAGTCGGCGCCAAATCACATAATTGCTGATAAGTTTACGAATGCATTCGATAGATGGCGTTGTACATCTTTTCTGAATCGCGATATGGTTTCGTTACGAGCTTAAATATAAATACCGTGCTCTTGCCTCCACTTTTAACGTAATATGCAGCGCCCTCTAGAGCATTACAAATATTCAGTAGCATATTATTGTCCTACAAAGCTAGTAATAAAGTTTCTTATTGGACGAGTTGGATGTGCTGACCAGACTAGACGATAGTCATTCATTACTCTTACGTGAAAGTTTACTGAACGCAGATTTGATTGGATGAGTTTTACCTCGTTATTTAATCATCTTTAGATCCTGTCAGGATCTAAAGATCGGTCAGGAACTCAGGATCATCCTGAGTTTCCATTAATTTTTGCAATTAGGTAAAGAAGGTTTGATAAATTACCTAATTGTCAGCATATTTTTTAGTTTTAATTAGTATTTGTTTTGTGAGTTTTTCAATCACTAGTTAAATAAGGCTTTGATAAATTACTTCCAGCATTTATAATTTTAATTGGTATTTGATTTTGTGATTTTTTCAACAATTATTTCGGTAAATACGGTTTTAATTGTTATTTGATTTATGATTTTTTCAACAATTATTTCGGTAAATACGGTTTTAATTGGTATCAAAATGGAAAAAATCACAAAATCAAATATGATTTTGTGATTTTTTCAACAATTATTTCGGTAAATACGGTTTTAATTGGTATTTGATTTTGTAATTTGGCGCCGACTTCAAAAAAATATAATTAATTGGTATTACATAATTATTTGGGTTTATTGTTTTAAACAAATTAATATAAAGGTAAGCAAAGTTAAGCGAATATTTTATTTTTTACTTTTGAGTTTTTGAAGGCGGTTCCTTTTTCTTTGAAAAAAATTAGTATTCTTTTTTTTTAATTAGTTTTTTTTATTTTTTTTTATTAGTTTTTTTATTTTATTTTTTTATTTCAAGCTTTTTAGTGACTTAGTTTTTTAGATTTAACGATGGGGTTAGAAAGAAATACTAAGGCATCATTACGCATGAAACACAATAGAAACAATCAAAATATAGCCCAAAGAATACGACGGCGCCTCCAATACTTAAGATCTTTTATCAAATCCTTATATATTATCAAAAAATTCTTTCTGAGATCTTCATGATCATAAGCTATCACTACGATAATAACAAATATGCTGAAACGTAAGCCCCGTCCAAACCTAAGCAGAGCTTTCGGTAGGTACTTTAAGGGAAGGTAAGTAGGCTGTCTCTGCTTACCCTTCAAAGCATACACAGGCATGATGTTATGTTATGTAGTGGTGAAAACAATACATAGATACACGATTGCACAAAACGTGGTTCATTAGCTATTCGTTTTTGAAGAGTTCCGTTGCCTGTCTCCAAAGATCTTCATCAGATTATGATAAATTATATACTAAAACCTTCCTTAAAACACAAGGATTAAAATACCGAAAACTGCATTCAAATCGGATCAGTAGTTTCCGAGAAAATCGCGAACATAAAAAGGTGACATACATACATACATACGGATCGAATACAGAACCTCTTTTTTTTTTTTGAAGTCGGTTAAAAAAAAGGCAGGACTCAGTCTCTTGAAACACTTACTGAAGCACCCATAGTAAGTCACACGTACACACAGAACACACACATTGACACAATAGTAAGTCAATCGCCCGCCATTACTCTTTGGACTGTGCTGTTGCTCGGATGTTCAAGTAAAAAAAAAATAAAATAAAAAAAACAAATAAAAAAAACTAATTAAAAAAAAGAATATTCTTAACTCGAGCGTATTCTAAATATTATAATTATGTACTAATTTTTTTCAAAGAAAAAGGAACCGCCTTCAAAAACTCTAAAGTAAAAAATAAAATATTCGCTAAACTTTGCTTACCTTTATATTAATTTGTTTAAAACAATAAACCCTAATAATTATGTAATACCAATTAATTATATTTTTTTGAAGTCGGCGCCAAATTACAAAATCAAATACCAATTCAATTGGTATTTGATTTTGTGATTTTTTCAACAATTATTTCGGTAAATACGGTTTTAATTGTTATTTGATTTTATGATTTTTCAACAATTATTTCAGTAAATACGGTTTTAATTGGTATTTGATTTTGTGATTTTTTCAACAATTAATTCGGTAAATACGGTTTTAATTGGTATTTGATTTTGTAATTTGGCGCCGACTTCAAAAAAATATAATTAATTGGTATTACAAAATTATTAGGGTTTATTGTTTTAAACAAATTAATATAAAGGTAAGCAAAGTTTAGCGAATATTTTATTTTTTACTTTTGAGTTTTTGAAGGCGGTTCCTTTTTCTTTGAAAAAATTAGTACATAATTATAATATTTAGAATACGCTCGAGTTAAGAATATTCTTTTTTTTAATTAGTTTTTTTTATTATTTTTTTTTTATTTGTTTTTTTTATTTTATTTTTTTATTTCAAGCTTTTTAGTGTCTTAGTTTTTTAGATTTAACGATGGGGTTAGGAAGAAATACTAAGGCATCATTACGCATGAAACACAATAGAAACAATCAAAATAATCAAAAAATTCTTTCTGAGATCTTCATGATCATAAGTTATCACTACGATAATAACAAATGTGCTGAAACGTAAGCCCCGTCCAAACCTAAGCAGAGCTTTCGGTACTTTAAGGGTAGGTAAGTAGGCTGTCTCTGCTTACCCTTCAAAGCATACACAGGCATGATGTTATGTTATGTAGTGGTGAAAACAATACATAGATACACGATTGCACAAAACGTGGTTCATTAGCTATTCGTTTTTGAAGAGTTCCGTTGCCTGTCTCCAGAGATCTTCATCAGATTCTGATAAATTATATACTAAAACCTTCCTTGAAACACAAGGATTAAAATACCGAAAACTGCATTCAAATCGGTTCAGTAGTTTCCGAGAAAATCGCGAACATAAAAAGGTGACATACATACATACATACATACATACATACGGATCGAATACAGAACCTCTTTTTTTTTTTGAAGTCGGTTAATAATTAAAAATGCCGTCTTGTGTTGTGAAAAGCTGCCGAAACCATAGCGCCTCGACAAAAAAAAACCAGGGAATCACTTTTCATAGGTAAGCAAGTAATATATTCAGCTTATTGCCGAAATTATATTGTTTTCGTAAAAAAATATACCAAAACTATCAGTGTTGACAGTCAATAAATATTTTCATTTACCCTGAATTTGGGTAAATATTTTTTAGTAGTATAATACATTTAGTAGAAATTATTATTCTATGTTTTATAGATTTCCTGCTGCAAACGACGCATGGAAAAATTATTGGATAAAAATAATTAGAAACTGCAGAAATGATAACAGTTGGTATCCATCAAAATATAGTGTAGTCTGCAGTATACACTTCGAGGAAATTGATTTATATAAAACAAAAGGTGGACTTATTCGCATTGTCAGCTTTGCCGTACCAAAAAAGGTAAAACAATAGTATATTGTTTTAAATAAAGTATTAAATTAATAAATAACAGTACTTTAATCTAAAACTTTTTATTTCTTAGTTTAGTTTATTATTATTATTTTTTCTTTATTTTTTATTTGCCAATATTTATTTGAAATATTGAAAAATCGCATGTAAGTGAATCTAAGCTTCGTGATTGTTGGTTTAGTTTAACTTAGATATTTTATTTGGTTTGTAGATTTTGTTGACGTTTTCAAGCACTTTCTGATAGTTTATGTAATGAAGAATTTTTGTTTTTTATTTTTTTGATAACTGCCATAGAGTCAGCAAGCGCCGTAGGAGTCGTAATTTTAAAATATTTTTTTAAAAACTGGGAAGCTGCACTAAAGCATCTTCACTGCCTTGCGTCAAGGAGTGCCCAGAGCAACGAATTTTGTACAATACATATTTCCTTAATAAAAACAAACAACTTCCTCCTGCAGGCCCGCATCGCCTGCTAGAAATATAAAACAACTTTGTTTTGAAATTCAAACATAAAGTTGTTTTATATTGTTTGGTTTTTGGCCACGGTAGTATGAAACTACCTAAATACCTATATCATGCTTGATGGTAAAAGCAGCAAATAAAAAAATATAAGAATGAAACCTCTAAAATATTTATTTAAATTATTGTAAAAATGTGGGTAATATTTCTCATGTCTGGTAACCCCTTACACACGCACACATAAACAGACCGCTGCCATTTTGGTGCTTCAATCATTTCTAGGTGACATTACGTCCTGCTTTTTTTTATGTAGTCTATGCGTTCTAAGCATTTCCCCTCTCTCCACGTAGATTCAATCGTTTCCTGACGCTCAATTTGCTCACAATGATTTAAGACAGTTTTAGATGGCGTACTGTAATTTTTCTTAAGCTTCCATAGTACATATTAGGAACTCATATATATAGTAAAATATTAACTGCGCCAAAAAAGAGATAAAATAAAATATGAAAATATAATTATTCGGGGTGCCTACCCTACACGTTTTTCTCGCGTCTATTCTATATTGTGGGGTATCATTGGATATGGATTTTAAAAATATTAACAGTATTTTTAGTTTTTTTTTATTTAGGGATTTGTTTGAGAAAAATATCTATTAAGCTAAATACTCATAAACTTTACTGGCTCAGCTGACAGTCTTTTTCAGTCATACAGCTGACGTTCATTTGTATACTTCTTATGGTCCCAGCTATATAAAAGTTAAAAGTAAAAAGAAACGCGTTGAACATCTGAATCTGCATTTATTTTGTTTGGATTCTACAGAAACTTTCATTTACAATTTTTCAAACAAGCATAGCTGCTCTCCCCTAATTTATTGACACTTAAAAGATGGTGGTTCCATTCTATTTACACGCCTACGTTTTCTGCGTGTTGCGATTGCAAATAAAAGACTAGACTTGTGTTTCACTTTGCATTTATTACACTTGATTCATTAGATAATAAGTTTTATATTAAGATCACAATTTAAATGAGAAAAGGAAATTATATTTCCTTTATAGTGGTACGAACAATTATGACTAAATATCAAGTTAAATAACAAAATTACTATACAAAAATGATCCTTTTCTCATTTAAAACAATTTTTTTAAAAGATAATGAATTTTTTAAAATCACGAACATCTATTTAATAGTGTTTACCAAGATTACTTACACGATTTATTTTCGAAAATACTACACGTTCGCCGGCCGCGGCTATTACCGAAGCCATTATTTGATCAAGTAGCAAGTCTGTTATATAAAAAGAAGATAACTATTATGGGTCCGAATCTTTGACGAATCTTCGACAACAACCATGACGAATTTCGATTTAATTCAACTAGAGGCGGTAACTTTAACTATTTCCTAATTTCGACTGGACAAGAGATTGGCCACTCATAAGTCTCACTCTTAATTAATTACGCAAATCTAACAAATAACAAGTTTTGATTTTTGCTACTAAAGATACATTTGTGGGTCAAGACTACATGAATCAAGTATGGCTAGATAAATAATATGAAGCTACGACTGACTTTATTCAATAAAACAATAGTCAGGACATCAATCGTGACTCCATACGGATTTAAAATTTAAAAAGACCTAACCAATTAGGAACATTCATTCACAAAATTACATTACTTTATACATCATCAAACATAGTGATCATTTACATAAAATGTCAACAAGTGTTGGTTAGATCTCTTTTTATCACTTCACGATACACTTGCATACATTATTTAATACCTACAATAATATAAGATAATAAATAAGCACTTATTCATATAAACCACCTGGCTAGTACCTGACTACTGCAATTCAATTATCTCAGACAAAAAATAAATTAAGAAAAACGTAAAATACCAAATGTTCTAAACAAACAAGTACTTATATGAACTGGAGAATATCTTCTGTTTGATAAATCTAATTATATTTGTTTAAGGAAGTGATTAGTTTCTACACAAAATATAAAAGTTTAAAGGTTTCATGAGATCTAAATAGCAATAATAAAAACAGGTAACAAAATTGGACTTTAACAAACAAAAACGGGTCATTTTTAGTCCTTCAGACTTAATTAATGAAATCGAAACTATAGATATTAAAAACACCAGTCTACACTCTTAACAACTAAATAAAATAAGGTATTTATTACATAGGTCAATTTAAATACTCAATTAGGCGTTTGAATAATGTTTAAGATTCTGGATCCGTGGAGGAGTAGGTCGCGGCTTTACTCGTCTGAAACAACACAATTAATCATTGAAACCGCAGGTTCACTTCCACCTAATGAACCAAGACAACCCAGCACAACATACCTGTTACATTTTAGAATGCAATGGATATATGAAACAGCTAGCTAAATAAATGGTGCAGGACCGCATTAAGTGGCCAAAGCATGAAAACTACACTCAGTTGGAGCAAGAATGGGATAAATTTGGTGGACGACATATTTTAATAAATTAATGAATATCATATGAAAAGTAGACGTTGCCCGCAACTTCGTTCGCGTGGGGTTTGGTTTGCTGTTCCCGTAGCGTCATTTATTGAGCTTGATGTAACTTCTTACTAACATTCAAACCCTTAATTGTACTCTTCAGAATAACTTTTAGGAAAATATTGTTTTAGAAGTTTATATTTTTTTTAAGGAATATCATGTATACAAAATTTCAAGATTTTAGGCAACCAGCAGTTTAGGCTCTGCATTGATGAATTAGTCAGGCGAACAATAATAACAGTGTGTCACAAAACTCAACGATAATCGGGAAACTGGAGAAAGGTCCCGGTCATGAGTCAGAAAATTAAAAATATCTTTATGCCGCAATAATTTTACTTAAAATCTAAAAATACACAATCGTGAGTTAAAATTACTATCTTGAATTTTTGACACAAAGTTTGTGGCGATACAACTTTTGATATCAAGCGTCGCTGGCTTACCTCGCAGCTGTCGTAGAACTGCATGGCGGTGTCAGAGTCGAAGAAGTTGATGATGACGGTCTTGTCCACAGGGTCGTTGCTCGTATAGTCTTTGCCGGACCACATGCATGTGTCACCCACCATCTGCCAACAACACATTATTGTTGCCCATTAAACTAGAAATTAACAACTCGTCGTCGTAATCGTATTTATCACCTAGAACATCAACAGTACACCCGCGGTCTGAGTGCATGCCGGATTAAACTTCTAGTACTCCGAAAATCGAATTGTGACGGTCGATTGTACGACCGAAAAGAAGACATAGCAGAATATTAATATCTGGATGAACCGCGCGGTTTAGCCGTCGTCAAACGTTTAAAATATTAAGCATTTATTATTTTTATTTTGGATTTTTCTAAGAAATAATATCTAAAAAGCGAAATACTCATATCGACCTAATCATTACGAAGCAGCAAAATCAAAGACAACCTGTCACGACTTTAAAAGTACCTTGACAATATTTTTCAATACACTTGGTATACTTGGTATAGTATCCTGGAGTATGCATCTCCAGTGTCTACGCATTGTAGTGCCATAATAAATAAATAAACTCAAAAATGTGTTTGTTTTAACACGCTAATCTCAGGAACTACACTTTCTAATTCAATAATTCTTTAAGATAGTCTTCTTATCATTGCAAGAAAGGCTTTAAGCCACAAAAAATCACGCTAAATTTAATGTAAGGCAGTAACATGGAGCATAAGTGAAACCGTTGTAAGCAGTGAATTAGATATTATTCATAATTAGATATAACTTCATTGGAAAAGTGCAACTTCTAAATATAGTCAATCTTCTTGAAATTTGGAATATATATTATTTAGTTTAGGGAGACTCGAAAACCGAGCAAAGTCTAGCGAAATACAACATGACTTATTTTTTCATACAACCGTTTTCATACCTGGAACTCAGTGTCTGTATAGATGAGCATATCAGCGAGTATCTCGCCCGTCGCGGGGTCAGTGACCAGAATCTTGGGCGAGTATATCTCCTGGTCGAACAACACTTGTATGTGGGCCTGGGAACACGTGGTCTCGTTGTTGCCTTGCCGGATGATCGTCTCGCCATCGCACGTGTAATACGCCGCATTCTCTTCCTCCTCCTGCGGATATTTTTTTTTTATTAAGTGATCATAATCATGTTGTTATTAGATTGGATTACACTAGATGTTATTGCTTTTCTCCTTAAAAAGGAATTTAAAAAGGATTAAACAGTAATAAATTGAGATCTAAAATATATTTTTGATGATGACTACACATCATTAATTTATTTAATAAGATAATTGAAAAGCCAACGTTATAGCTACAACACATGAAAATGTGCAAATGAAAGTTGTGTAGCTAAAATAAAGGACTATGAAAATATGCCTTCGATGTCTGCTTACATTACATGATGCGATTTAATCTCACGACCGCCTCACAAGCACTGCTATTTGGCAGTTCATTGAATGGTGATGCTCCAAGCTCCTTCAAGCTTGTTCATAGTCGCCAATAATAGTCAAAAATAGAGTTAGTAAAGCTCACCTCATTATAATAACCATCATAATCGTGATCGTAATCCTCTTCCTCCTCCTCCTCCGCTTCTTCTTCTTGATCGTTTTCCTGTTCCTGTTCCTCTCGGAAGTGCACTTGCTTGAACACCTCGGTCAGCGAGGCACTCTCTTCATTACCAGCGTTGCTCACTGCAGGGCTCGGGGC
The DNA here is from genome assembly GCA_905147285.1 of Hypena proboscidalis. Classification (NCBI taxonomy): domain Eukaryota; kingdom Metazoa; phylum Arthropoda; class Insecta; order Lepidoptera; family Erebidae; genus Hypena; species Hypena proboscidalis. The sequence continues at coordinate 11,942,588 of LR990128.1, read as the reverse complement.
AGAGGTGGCGCCTGCCAATGCCGTCCTTCGCGTGACCTCCCCGGATATCTGGTTATCGACCCGTGCGCTCTCTTGCAAGTGTTTGGGTAGCCTCAGAGGAATAACTTGTTCTTTCTCTTCTTGTATTGCCGTTGCGGCTGCTGCTTGTAATTTCTATTAAAAAATAAGTTCAAATTAAAATATTATCCTCAAGCGACCCACCATGGCATGGCGGGTACTATGTAGAAATTTTTTAATTAATAATATGATATACTACAGCGACCTATGCGATGCGAGCGATGCGGGCATGTTTACTTATTTATTTATTTATTTATTTATTCATTTGCGAATATGGGTACATAAAGATGGCTGTACCATCTTACATCTACATAAAGATGGTACAGAGGTTGTTTAATTCATCCACATTCAGCCATATAGCATGCAAATAGTTTTAATTTAATAATAATAATGATAATGTAGTAATAAATAATAATAAATATATATAATGTCCCTGCACCTGATGTCGGTGGGACACTGTTTTTTATTTTTAAATGTTTTTTTGTATTTTTTATAAATCATATTTAAAAATATATAAAATAAGTTTAAAAATAAATAAAGAGGAATAATAATATTAGCTCTGGAGCCCTAACCATCGGCAGCTTGGTTGGCTGATGTCGGTGGGACACTGTTTTTTATATTTTTAAATGTTTTTTTTTATTTTTTATAAATCATATTTAAAAATATATAAAATAAGTTTAAAAATAAATAAAGAGGAATAATAATAATATGAATTCATGCAATTAAAACAAATTAAATAACAAAATTAGATTATTGAAATTGAAATAATAGTAATAATGTCAATTTTTAATTAATGTGATGAATTCAAAATTTAATTTATTAGAATCATAATAAAATGTAAAAAAAAAGAAAAAATACAAAATGAAGTCAAACATTATTTCAAATTAACAATAAATATTTTTAAGTATGTCATAAATGAAATAATAATACAAATTCAAATATAAATCTCCCTAATTATTACAAATGTGTTATCCTTATTGCTGTGTATGTATACTTTTATCTTCTAAAAACTCTCTAATAGAGTAATAACATTTCCTTATGAGCAGTTTTTGAAGTTCGCACTTAGAAGTCTGTACATTTTTTGAATTTTTAATATTTTTTTACTACATAAAAAAATTCGTTATGAATCATCTATCTATTACTAATAAAAAAACCGTCCAAGAGCGTGTCGGGCCACTGCGCAATAGGGTTCCGTAATCAGCCGTGACAACATTCATGGAATTAAAAGGGGTTTACTATCTATATTAAACAATAACAACTTCTACAAGTCATTCCAAGTAACTGCATTTTACAATAAGGGCCCAATATTACTCTTGAACTAATTAAGTTGTCGTAACCGTACCTCTGGAGGGACTGGATGCGGAAGGCGCAGGACCGGGTGTTGTGGCGCAAATTGAGAGAGGCCTATGTCCAGCAGTGGACTACGAGAGGCTAAATGATGAACCGTATGTACCTCGGACAGCGTGCAGTCGGACAGCGTGCAGCGACATTGTCTTATAGTGATAGTAATAAATAATATAATCAAATCGAACTAATATTTCGTGTCTAGATTGTGCATGTTTAAGTCTGTATTGACGGCATTGCATATAAATATAGGTATAGTACATGTAAACACTTACCCTGACACACTCAGTAACTTTTTCTTGGAAGGTGACCGCCAAGGCGACAGACTTGAAGCGCACGGCCAGCGTCTCCTGCTCGCCGGCGGGGTTCTCGGCGAAATTGCGGCCCGCCCACGTCCACGCGCGGTCAGAGTTCTTCATCGGAAGTGGCTCCAAGTCCATGTGCAGGAGCATGTTCAATACCGCTTTGTGAACCTGTAACATTCACCAATGTTATTATAACTCACATAATATCGAAAAACTACATTTTAAACTGCTTCCGACTTCTGCCGCAATCTTGACGCGATATCTGCCGAAATCTTAATATTTATCAATATAAGAAATCCGCTTAGAACTTCATATGGAATATTGAATGCACGGTATTTATTTTTAACTGCTTAATCAATATTTAATAAGATTTGGTTCCATGAGTCCCATAATAGTCATGAGATAATAAATATGTTACCTGTTCACGCCGCAGCAAGAATCGATAAGTTTTTCTTTCTGAATGATATAGAATTTTCATTTCGCCTATGCCGCGCTCTTTCCATTCTCGAGATTTCTCATCGTACCGGTACAGTTTGCATCTTTCGCCAAACATTTTTTGCTGCAATCATACGAATTTTTAGAAGTCATGTCTAATGAAATCAGTACTACAATATTACTATGTCTTGTGTGAGTAATTTCAAGTCATAATCTCACTACTAAACCGGCACACACTAGTGGCATGTAGAAGAAGTAAGTTAAATTGTCAGTGGACCCCATAGCCTATTGGCGCTTGCAACATGTGCGGTATCGCTCGCGCGATCTTTTATATTTGAACAGGTTGACGGGACAACATTATGGGGTTCAATATCCCATAATGCTGTCCCATGAGTATTTTTTAATAAATATTATGAGTCAATCATACCTCATCCTCCTCTCCTGTGGTAACTACAATCTTTTCTGGCAGCGGCACTATGGGCTCATAATGCGGGTCGTATTCTTCGTCTGCATTACCACCCTCCTCGCCTGCGCCGCTTTCGTCGTGTGATTTGTCACCGTCTTTCGCACCTCCCTTTTTGACACCGAACAGCTGCTGCCCCGTGCCCTCCCATTTGAAATCTGTTTGTTCTGTGATAAAAGATATTAAGATAGATATAAGGTTGAATTATCTAGCTGTTAAATGTAAACTTTTGGTTTAATTATTGACCAATATTGTTCCAAAATATTTAATATTACACTTACTTTGGTTAATGAAGGCTGTGTTGTTGCTGGTAGACAATGCCGCGAATGATAAGGTGTTATCAACACCGAAGTACGCTTCTTTCTTCTCAGCTACGTTCTCCGTTTTACTCTCTTCAGACTTCTTGTCAACACCAAATATAGGCGTGACTGTCTCGGTTTTAGTTGGCTCAGGTTTTGCAACCGCACCAAAACTAGGAACCTGTTTTGAACCACCGAATATACTAGTTCCGCTACCAAATACTTGGTTTTGTGATGAAATCGAACCAGACTCCGATGTCCCGGTGGTCGATCCGAAAAAGCCACCAGCTAGCTGATTGTTTGGCAAAGCACCGGGGCCGAAAATGCTTCCTTGATTAACACTAGTAAATAGGTTTTCAGATTTACTATCATCGCCGAATATTGACTTAACTTCGGTTTTCTGTTTGTCTGCTGTGCCATTATTCGAAAAAGCAAATATAGACTTATTGCTCGAAATACCAAGGCTGCTCGTAAGTGAAGGATTTACATCACCAAATATAGACTTAGGCTGAGATGAGCCGAAACTAAAATTAGAAAGAGCTTCATTCTGCTTTTCACTAGACGTGTTTTGAGTGCTTAGTTTCGGCGGTGCCAGTACAAAACCTTTATTTCCAGTTGTATCACTATTGCCGAAAATAGAAGGCTTATTTTGTGAATTCTCTATTGTTGTGTCTTCCTTGGGTCCAAAAAGTTTCGGCACTTTAATAATGGAATTTTCTTTATTGGTAGGAGTATTATCAAAATTATTTTGAGTAGTGTTCGGTCCTGGCGTTTTTGAATTAGATCCAAGTGAACCCAAAGGAGTACGGAAAATTGAATTGTCAACAGTTTTTTCCAAGTTTGTAGGAGTGCCATAAACAGAATTAGTGGGACTTAAAAATAAAGGGGTTGTGCTTTTCACTGGGGTGCTAGCATTGGTTGCTGTGATAAAAGGTTTAAAGGTTGCAGTGGCTGTTGCTGTATTTGCTGTAATCATAGATTTCGTTTCAGTTCCTTGTGTAGCTGTGGATGAGGATGTTTTGGAATCTTCATCCCCGCATCCGCGACATCCTTGACAAGGGTCCTTGTTTATATAAGTATAGAAATTCTCTGGTAGCATCAGTTCTCTGGCCATCTGTTTTTCATTTGCAGTTGCTTGTATTTCTTTCACGAACACAACGTCGTTATCTTCTTTTTCTTGATTGTTCTGCGCTTCAGGTTTACTTGCGCCATCAGAAACACTTTGAAGAGCTTTGTCTATAGATTCTTTGAACTCTAGAGCTATTTCTTTGTTTTGGAACCTCAGACAGAAGCTATCTAAACTTAATTCTCCTTCACTGAAGTCATTAACAGCAAACAGCCACGTTTTATCGTCTTTCTGAGTATAGTTAATCTCTGGAGTAAGTGAGTGGTTTAAGCATATCTTCAGTACCTGATCTCTGCGCATTACCACCCTGCGAACACCAGAATTACTGCTTAGATATAACACAAATAGGGTATAATAAAATAGGGTATTCAAAAAGTGTACATAAAAAAAAATGTGCATGTTTTAACAGATTAGTATACCTTAATTTGCCTGTATCCTTGTGTTTGAGTATCTTGACTATTCCTTTCCCTCGTTCCTTCCATTCGCCTGATGTATATCTATATAATTTTGCTACATGTCCATAAAGTTCAGTCTCGTTTTCTTCACCAGTTACAACTTCCACCTAAAAAATGTTTACAAAAGCAACATAAAATAATACCTCACGTATATTGTTATTTCATTTATTTCAATAAAGTATAAAATTTACCTTATCAGGCAGCGCTACGACAGGAACGTAAGAGTGATGACATTCCTCTTCAACTGTATCTTCATTATCATCACTATCGTCATCTCCTTCCTTATGAGGTGATTTCACAGGACTTTTGGCATTAGTTGGTGCCTTAGGTTTAAATACAAAACCAAATTTACTGTCCTCCTTGATGCCAAATGATGATGACGAATCTGTCTGTGGTGTAGGGAGTAAAGCTGGTTTCGAAGGTGTGACTTGTACATCACTCTTTTTCAGGGTAAAATCAACCGCTTCATTATTAGTCTTCAGTGTGTCAAACATACTAGGTTTTTCTCCTATAGTTGTAGGAGGGGTGCCAGTCGTACCGATGTTTGAAGGAATTCCAAAACTAAATTTGTGAGCCCCAGTACCATCAAATATAGATGTTTCTGCACTCGTCTTCTCGTCATTAGGTGCAGTAGGTATGCCAAATCGAAATTTGGTTTCCCCATTTCCAGCAGTGTCAAATATACTTTTTTTATTGGTATTCAAATTACTAGTTGGGTTAAACAAGCCGCCTGGGCTAGGGACATTCTCAGTCTTAACAGCCACTGTAGCAGCCGCTGTTGTTGGCGCATTAAATGGTATTCCAAAATTAAATTTGGGTGCATTATCAGGTTGTTTTGTAACTGCAGATTTAGCTTTTGTTGGATCTTTCGGACTATTGCATGCACTACAATTTTCAAGAGAACCCTCGTTACGTACGAAACAGGCTTGACATTCCCAACTACCTGTTTTAGGTTTGAATTTGTCACCAAAACCAACAGTTATAGTCACATTAGATGGTGTATTGCTAACTGCTGGTTTTGCTTGAGTGTTATTATTGGGCCTAGGTGTATCACAACAGGCGCATTTAGGGAAGTTTTCCAAATTGTTTGTGTAACAAGCATCACAATGCCAAGAGCCAGGTTTTGGTTTGAATTTATCGGAGAATCCCGTTTGATTTGATTCAGCAGCATTTTGTTCCTTTTTAGCGTTTTTAGGATCATCCCTCATGTTGATTTGTGCATTTTTAACAGCTTCCATAAATTCATCACACAACTGAGCAGTTTTGAAACGAAGACAGAATGTCTCTGCTACCAATTCTCCTTCAGAAAAATCTTTAGCACACCAAGTTACTGCTTTATCGACATTCGGCATTTTCTTGAAAGCCATTTCTTTGGTGAGAGCGTGATTACAACATACTTTCATTATTTGTTCACGCCTCATTAATAATCTCACTTTTTGAACATTATCTTTATTGACAAGGAGTTTAATATTACCTAAACCTCGTTCCTTCCACTCCTTGGTAGTGGGATCAAATCTTAATAGTTTTGCACGATATTCAAATAGAACAGTCTCATCCTCTTCGCCAGTTGTTTGATCAACTAAAGCTGGTAGCGGAATAACAGGTTTGAAATCGACATTAGGTTCGAATTCTTCCACTGTATCAGACGTATTTAGTTTGTTATTAGATGTGGATGAGTTTAACGTCAGAGGCTGTTGTGTTGTGTTATTAGCGCTGCTAACATTAGTAGATGATGAGGCAGATTTAAATATATCGCTAAACAGAGAACTGGTATTGGTTTTAAAGGTCAAGCCACTAAATACGTTTACTTTGCTTGGGGTAACTTCTTGAGGTTTCTCATCTTCAGATGCTGCAGCATCTAACACAGGTTTAAATGTTGGTGTACTGCTGAAGGTGAATCCTCCAATCACGGCTTTAGCTGGTGGAGCAGCTGATTGATTACTTTCACTAGTGCCGAATTTAGGCATATCCTGTTGCTGAGATTTAACTATGGGTGTGGCAGTTTTAGCCGCAGCTGGACTTGATATCTGAGTAGCTGAGGCCTCCTGTCTAGCTTTTTCAAAAGCATTATAGAAATCATTTGCAATGTCTGCAGTTTTGAATCGTATGCAAAACTTCTCCAAGATCACCGACTCCTCTGCAAAATCATTTGCTACCCAGAAGTATGCTTTTGTTTCGTTTTTCATGGGTTTAATTTCCATATCACTAGTGATTATGTGATTAGCACAGATTTTATGAACTTGTTCCCGTCTCATAAGTACCCTAACTTTGCCAGTAGTCTTATGTTCAAGTAGCTTCATTTCACCAATACCTCTCTCCTTCCATTGTTTATCAACAAATCGGAATAATTTTGCCCTCGAGTTAAATATCATGGATTCATCTTCTTCACCAGTTGTTACTTTGACTTCGGCTGGTAGAGGAACAATGGGTTTAAAATCTGGACATGGATCATAGTTTTCTACAGAAGTGTTACTCTTTTCAGAAATAGTCCTCGATTTATTGAGACTAATGTTAGGCGATGAAGAAATTCCAAAAATTCCATCAATAATAGTTCTTGAAGTATCAATTGTATCTGCAGATATTTTTGGTACAGGATTATTAAGAAGAGACTGCATTGTCACATTTGAACTTGAAGGTGTATTTCCGAACACCGAGGATTGATTCCAGATTGAGCTCTTAGAAGATGGTGTTGCATTTTTGCTTTGTGGAAACAAAAATACGGGTGGTGAGGTCACACTGGTATCATTTGTTGGGGGCATTTGTATTTGGTAATTGTGTGGAGTTCCTTTAATGTGCTTCGGTGGAATAGTCACGCTCAGCACTGGCGCTGGTGTCGTTGTAAATGTTGGTAAAGGATCAGAAGAAGTTATTACTACATTGACCGGCAATGATCGCGATGTTTCTTTAGATTCAAGTGCTGTTGTTTTAGGCAGACTAATAGACGTAACTGGCAGTGGTACAGACACCGCAGGCATCGCTGGCATGGTCGGTAGCGAATGTGCAGCTGGCATTGTCGGTAGTGAATGTGCAACAGGCACGGGGGGCACAGGCGGTACGGTAGGTACTGCAGGTGGCACAAGATGAGCTGCATCCAAGAACATCTGCTCTGGTGTTGGGTACATACCAGGATAGTTTACTTGAGATCTTGTTGGGTCAAACATTGATTGAGCACTAGGTACTGAAGATGGCTGAGCAAACTGGGAATATTGATTGTAAAGATTGTATAAATTTGTATTATATAGCTGATAAGGATTTGGTGGTACCGGGAATGGTGGCACAAGTCGTTGATTAAATGGCGGCATTACTTGGGAAGGCGAAAATGCTAATCGATTTATAAATGATGCAGCATTCTCATTTGTTCTGTAGTCTTCACCTAGGTTATATAAATCATTATCATCTATATTTTGTTCTGATGAAGCCTTTTTCAATTTGTTTACTTCTTTTTTAAGTTCTGCTATTTGTTTTTTCAATTCACCAACATCCTTACATTCATTCCTACACTCATCTACTTGGTCTTTCACTTGATCAACAGATATTTTAAGAAGTTTGAATTGATCTGTAGTGTTTTGCATGTTGCAATTTATAGTACTTATTATTTGATTCCCGAGTTGGCGATTTTCGTCAAACCAGCACTTAGTTTGTTCCATGAAATCACATATATTTGAATCTCTTTTCTGTAATGCCTGTATTTCATCTTCTAGTTTTTCCAAATACAACTGGTCCGCCCTAGTTGTTTCCAATATTTGAGAGTCCACAGCTGTTCGATAATTTGTTGTATTAACATTGACAGGAGCTTTCGGTGTAGAACTAATATTCCGGTAAGAACGAATATTAGATCTAATTGGTAAATGTTCATTGCCTGGCGATACATTTTCATCAGATAAAAATTTAACATCACCATCATTTAAAACAGCAAATAAATCTGGATCTATTTTATTCAGATGAGTTTCTATTTCTTCAATAAGTTCTTGAGTGTTGGAGTATAAGGTATCATTCTTATTGAATTCATTTTCATTTAGATCATCTAAGGCTTTGAATGCAAAGGTTTTGGCTTTTGATAGTAAAACTGCAAATTTAGATTTAGTTTCAGAATCTTTGGACATATTATTCTCTTCTAATGCAATTTTCTTGTATGCCTGTGCAAGATGGTAATATGCTTGGGGTGATTTAAGATTTGAAATCATTTCAATAACTTTTTCATATTCACCATTATTAAGATGATGTATAGCCACATATAATTTGCATTCCTCAAGTAAAGAATTTAGTTCTTTGGTGCCAAGTTCCATATGGGTGTAGGAAAACATTCTTTTACCAAGAATTTTTTCAACAATTTTGTTTTTCAACTTTTCAAAAGATGGTATAGCAGAAATGTAATATACACTAGCTCTTTCTTCCGACTGTGTCTTTTCATCCACATTGCTAGATATCTTTGCTCTCTCACTAAAAATGCGGCCAAGTATGCAAAGAAGCTCTGCATCAAGTCCATGATTATCAACACATCTTATTACTTCTATACCACGGCTCAAAGTTGCACGAATATCAGTCAATTCAGTGCCCAATTCATTTTGACTAAATTTATAAGCACAGTCCCACCACTTCATCTGGGTAACAGGACACAACAGGTCAGTAATGTTTGCTGGTAGCACAGCTGGCTTGTCATTTCTTATATAAGATGCATCCTTGGATTTTTGTTGCTGAGCTGTGAGAGCTGCACAGTAAAGAAATGCATGAATATCTATTTTGTTTAATGTTTCTGGGGCACAGGTTGTAGCAGTACAATTGAGCATGTCAAAAAGAGTGCATTTGAAATGTGCATAGTCTTTGTAATTTAAGAGGGTCCAAACAAAGTGGTGGAGTGAATTTGCATACTCCTTCTGAGCATCACTATCATAAGCCACAACTTCAATCTTTCTAGGGATCCTGAATATGGGAGGTTTAAATGCATCTGATCCAAAATAAGATGACTTCATTTTATCTGAATGGCTTTTACTGGGAAATATGTTGTTGTAAAATTTGTCTCTCCAATGGGTACCAGAATAACATTGTGAAACTTGATCTAGGAAAGATTGATTTTTGTCTTGAATAATGGAGAGTAAATAATGACCAGCTTGAGAACATCTGTATGTTCCTTCAGAATACCAGCGATTAACAGCAAATACCTGTTTTTCAGAGGCAGTTCTTAGCCAATTCACTTTTGAGTCTAAGGGTACTGATTGCCAAGCTACCAACATAAGAGGAGCAGCAAACTTTGTGGCATCCCTCCAGCTTATTTGATTCTTTTTAGCTTTCTTTAACAAGAGTGTTGCTGCATGAAATGATATTTGACCCCTATGGTGCTGTAACAAGCCAGTGTGAAACTCTCCATATCCAGGTGAAGCTCCTGTCCTGGCCACACTCTCAATAGCTTGATCATAGGCATGTAAAAGTTCATTGGACTCAGTTAAACCTTTAGAGGAACCACTAGGAGTTTCTGTTATGCTCAACAAGCAGATTCGTTCTTTAACAGACAAAAGGAGTAATTGGTAAAGCCAATCCTTGGTGTTGTGTGCACTATGCTTAAGCAGCTCATTCAGAATATCATACCAAGTATAATTGTTGATAAATGTTTTATCACCAAATTCTACATTACAGGCATGATCAAATGCATCTTTGACTTTATTGATGTTCAAGTAGTGTTTTAAAAGGCGAGCATGGAGTAATGCATCTTTTGGACGAACAGCTAATTCAGAGATGAGTAAGGTAACAAGTGCTTGCGGATCAGGGTTAGAGATGGCAATTAGTCTTTCTCGTAGTCTAAATGTCACTGGATGTCTTGGGAAAGTAGACTCTGCTTTTTCACACCAGTATTGAGCTCGCCCTGGGTCTATTATTACTTCATCGTCAGCCAGTAATTCACAAACTGTAACAAATTTTTAGATTTAGAGCTACTACACACGTAATCACTGTTTGGGCTCTTATCATATTGTATATATTTAAATTATACTGGCCACAACACTGAAAAATCTACATGTGATCAATTGAAAAAAATCCTTGAAAGTCATATCAAATCACTTATAATTAAGCTTTTCAAACAGACTCTTGATCTGCATTGCCTTTTAAATAAAAAACAAAAACACTTCTAAGTAAAAAGCAATTTGTGAGTTACTTCCTAAGATATTACATTGTCAGGTAGTTTTAAAATTTCTAGAATACTTAAAATCGTAAAATTAGATTTATCTAATCAATGAAAGAGTGTTTACAATGCTCAGGTACATGTGTACCTATGTGTACCATACCTTGCTATCATCATATTTCATGTGTTAGATGGAAGTGGTAATCAATGGATATGTACTCAAAACATTTTGAGTACATAACCTTAATTTGATTATGTACTCAAAATCATCTAACACTTGAAATATGATGAAAGCAAGGTATGGTACCAACATTGCACAATATTAACACAATCACTGCCTACTAAATTTTGACTTCAATGTAAAATAAGACAACTGTGGCTCATTTAAATGTCAAAATGGACAATAATCTTCTAGCCGATTTCAGACCTAAAAGGCGGCTATAAAGAAAATTATTAAGCAAGTGAGCTACTTACTGTCCAAAATAGTAGTGGTTTGAGCCGGGTCGATGTCTAACGACGCTTTATATTGTTCAAGCGCCTTTTCTTTTTGGCCCATTTTATGCAAGGTTTGTCCCAGCAATTTATACGCCGCAGCGTTGTTGTCTTTGTGCATAAGGTATTGTTCCACATATTTTTGGCAACTTGTATAGTCTCCCACCTCGAAGTATTTATGAGCAATCGAGTATGCCCGTGATTGAAACTGCAAAAAAGCATTTCATGAAATAGAAATTACACCTTGAAAATTGTCATCTGTAATCATTCGTTTTCACTCACCTCTTTTGCAGACAATTTTGATAACAAATTCTCCACAAGTTTATCGATGTCTTTTTTGTTTCTATACATTTTAATTAAATAACAATCACCGAACTATTTGTATAAATCCTCGAATCACCTTACACAAGTTATAATCGCGTGGGGCAAATGGATCGGCATTCGGTGTTCGTCATTTTGAATTTTTGTGTTGTCAGCCTTTAAATTATTAAATCTTCCAAAAAAACAAACGATTACGTTTTGTTGTAATATTAATATTTAAAAACCGGCCAATGCGTGTCGGCCACATGCAACATGATTTCGTAGCTAGTCATGCCAACATATTTAGACTTCAAAGGGGTTTTCTATCTGTATTAAACAACAAAGTATAATACAAGTCAATATTATCAAAGATTGGTCTGTCTACATTTTATAATTTGTGCCCCTATATATCTTAAACTAATAAAGTTAACGTAGCCGCTATGGTAATATAATATGTACTACCCTGATTTTTCAAGCCAACGGTTAAGAGCCCTATTCAAGAAAAAATTGCTTATAAGATAAATTTTTCGCTAACCGGTCTCTTTATCAAAAGCTTTTTGAAACCCCTAAATGTTTTTAAAAGATCTATCAAACAATACCCCACACAATGGGGACCGCAACTGAAAAAAAAACATCCTCACTTTACATGTAGGGGAGGTACCAGAAAAATATATTGTTCAATGATTTTATTCTACCACTGTCTTGATATTGTTAACATTTTTGCAAAATTTCAGCTTTCTAGCACTAACAGCTTCGACGCTATGCCTCGTACAGACGGACATACGGACATGTTGAAACTATAAGGGTTCCTTGTAGTTGTAGGTAACTAGGTACTACGGAACCCAAAATGATATTATTATATTATGCAACAAAAATATCAAGTCTACTATGTGAACAATTTTACTTATTGTCAAAAGTGTTGGTTTGTTTTTCGGTAGCAGATAACACACTTTATTTAGTGTTTAACACTTTTAGATACTGTATTTTTTAAAGACGAGAAACTAAAAGAATATTATTTGCTTTCTTATATTTAATTTTAGCTTGAGTCAATAAAAATATTTCTATTTTAGTAGAAATATTAAGTAGTTGGCAAAACTGTTTTGTCGTAAACAGACATGGCTGTCCAAAATTTAAAATAAACGTTAATTTATTTATATGTATATATATTATATATAATTCAAAAAAGATTTTGAAATGGTACATAAATATAACTTCTTTGATTAATAATCTTTTTTAATATGATCTGTTTATTTCCATCTAATATGTTAAACCGGGTCCACACCTGGCAAACGAAGGCCAATGCACCAAAAAAAAACCGCGTGGCCGTCTAACCTACAGGTTATAGATGTGTGATGTGAACTCAGAACATAGGATTCGTTGTTCTGAGGATGTGAAGGGCCTTTGCAACGAACGGACTGTCAAATTTCATAGAAAATTTGCCCCGGCCGGGTAAAAGCTGTCAAAACTTGTACATTTCTAACTTTTTTTTATGTAGTCAATGTTTCTAAACTATGATGTGAATTTTATCTGGAACGCGCAGCTCTGCTCGCGCAGTGGGAAAAAGTAATTTAAAACTTATAGTTCTCTTTAGTTAATTGCATGCTCTGAGTTCCAACCAAACGATGTGAGAAGCGCACATGCACACTTTAATTTTTAGGTTTCCTTATCCAAATGGTTAAAACGGAACACTATTATTGAGACTTCGCTCTCCTTCTTTCCGCCTGTTCCTGTTCGTCTATCCGCCTGTCACCAGACCACAGACTATGATACCCTTCACCAGACTGTGTTTCATGAACCGTTATAGCTAGATAGTTGACATTTTTAAGAATGATGTAAAGCTCAGATGTAAAGCTGTTGACGCTATGATGTAACTTACCTGACCAAAAAGTGAAGACAGCGGCTGGTTCAGATAAAAAACAGCCTTACACTCGTAACTCTGCGGCTATCCTTAAAATTTTAAATGGTGACCGTGATCTTCACAAGAAACTGGTATTTAGGTACAATTAATTTCATTAGCAGTTATTTTGAATATCTAGATCAGGCGGGTTGCAATGTAGAAACTTTTATGAAAATTAAAAATAATGCTCTTAGAGAATCAAAAAACTCAAAACACATAAATTATAATTATAAAAGTATTTTAGTATTACAATATTATGATTATTTTTATTATTATTATTTTTATTTCTATTTTTATCATTATACTTTGAAAATACTGACATGAATTAAATTTATCCTAGTATATAATATCTTCAATTGACATTTAAATGAAAAAAGGCTTTTGAAACTGACCCCATATTTTTTTACCTTTAATTTTATTTTATTTTATCTTATTCTTTCCATGCCATTTTCAACTTGACATTATTAATTATTTATTGCCGTACCACTTTGACATATTAGGTTATTTTGACATCTTCCTACCTATTCTTTTTCCTTAGTCTACTAGCTATTTTATTTTGATTTGATTTTTATTACGTCTATACATCATATTTATTTTTAATTTATTTTATATATTTTTCATTATATATCACTTGTCACCTGAGGTTCCAGCTGAAAATCAACGTTGCCTAATTTTCTGGCAACAATATGTTGAGCTGTGGCCTTTTAGGCACCATCATAGCATAGCAAGTCTGAGACATAAACTTATTATTGTTCTGTATATTTTATTTAATTTTCTTTTTATTATTTGTAAGTTTCTAAATGTTTTTTTTTTTTATTATTATTTTGATTTTAATTTTATTTGATGGTGATCTAATAAATAATTTTTACTTTTTTTTTTTTTACTTTTTTTATATTTTTAGCCTGAGTTATTAGAGCTACAGTTTTATAAATATAATTAATGTAACGGAAATAACATACACCCTATACTTACATCAACACTAACATTTTGGCATGTATCGTGCGTGGCACACATTTTAGTAATTTCAATTAATTCAATGCTGATATGGCGTGGGAAGTGCCATAAAAAGTTATTAAAATTTTAAATTGAATTCGTAAATACTATATATATTTGTTGCCATTGTGTTCTAAAAGTTAGTTACATTGGCGACACTGAACTGAAGCAAGTGGGTAAATTCAAATACCTGGGCAGCACAATCACATCAAAGTGTGACCTTGATGCCGAAATAAATCACCGCATAGGAGCTGCATCAGCTGCTTTCGGCAAATTACGAGCTAAAATCCTTCAATCACACGATCTGAAGCTTGCCACAAAAATCTCCATTTACAAGGCCATAGTTCTTCCAAATCTGTTATATTCCTCAGAGACATGGGTTCTCTATCGTAAACACATACGGACGCTGGACAAATTTCATCTAAAGTGCCTACGAGGCATCCTTCAAATCAAATGGTCGGACCGAGTTAGGAATACCGAAGTGCTCCGACGCGCAAATGTCTGCGGCATAGAAGCATACCTAATGCGGCGACAGCTCCGATGGTGTGGACACGTCTCACGAATGGACGATGGTAGGGTGGCCAAACGCATCTTCTTCTCTGAACTTCAGAACGGCAAGCGGAAACAAGGTGGTCAGTTCTTACGCTTCAAAGACGTTCAGAGAAGACACATGAAGAGGTGCAATATAGATCCCCAGAACTGGGAGGAAAAGGCTAGTGGCCGCCCTGAATGGAGGCGCTTAGTAAAAGTGAAAGTTAATGACTTTGAAGGGCTGAGGCAATCCGAACTGGATGCGAAACGCGATGCTCTTAAGGCTAGACCACCCGCAGCCATCGTGTATAATTATGTCGGCGGTGTGCTCACGTGCAGCCAATGCTCGCGCACGTTTACAAACAAGATCGGCTACTGTAGCCATCGAAGGGCACACGCGAGAGCTGGTCATCCTAGCTTTCCTGATAATTAATCAGTTGCAGTCACCGTTGCCGAAATCGGTCGGGGAGTATATAAGTTCGAATTATTTTAATACGACATATATTTTATTATATAATTATATCACCTTAGTTGAAATTGTTTGTTGGGTTGTAGCCATAACAAAAAATATTTAAAAGGAAAAAAAACGAATCTGTCAAACTGTCAACATAAATATTAAACATGTTACAATTGAAATGAAATTGTCATTACTTTTAATTTCTGTTGTAGATTACACGATTAATATGAAATTTTATGCATATCTCATTGAATGTTAACGTGAATTAACTGACCAAGATTTTCAATACTACGCCAACCAATGGCTTGCTATTTTATGTAATAACCAGCACTTGAACATACTTTGCTGACCTAAGGCTCAGTGATAGGTGCATCTGCATCATGACAAATGTTTTACTCTTGGAGTAGATTTATGCTATAAATAAATATATAACAGCTATTTTCACTTAATTCTGTGTATTACCTGTGCTGTTAGCAAAATGGGTGACTCGGACTTTGCTTATGGGTCATCTCTCTCAGTGGATTCTATGAAAGTAATTGCAGAAAGCATTGGTATAGCAAGTCTGGGTGACGATGCTGCTAAAGAGTTGGCGGATGATGTGACCTTTCGTTTAAAAGTCATTGTCCAGGACAGCATGAAGTTTATGCACCACAGCAAACGACAAAAGCTCTCAATTACTGACATTGATAATGCTTTAAAGATAAAGAATATTGAGGTATGCTTGCTATTTACTTATTATATTCAGATTATGACAAGTTGGGGGATTGATATATAATGCTGTATGTTCAATACTCAAAAATGTATTTAACTTTGTAGAATTCTTCGTTAATGAGATGTACACAAATAAACTTGTAATTTATGTTCTTTAGTAAGTTATTTCTTCTTCTTCTATATTAGTTGATTAAATCCTGTTGTAAAATTAACTGAACTGAACATTTTAGTTTACTCTGATTATTTGTGATTTCTGTGTTAACTTTTGTGGTTTACTTTAAAGCCATAAAAATAGCCATAAAACCTTTTTGTTTTTGTAGTGCCAGTATGGTTTCATCCAACCCGATTCACTACCATTCAGATTTGCCTCTGGTGGAGGCAGGGAGTTGCATTTCATAGAAGAGAAGGAGATAGACCTATCAGAGATTCTGTCAGCCCCTCCTCCAAAAATTCCTTTAGACGTCTCAGTGCGGGCACATTGGCTGAGTGTAGATGGCGTGCAACCAACTGTACCTGAGAATCCTCCACCATTGTCCAAAGAGGCTCAGAAATCGGACTCTGTTGATCCCATTAGCAAGCTGAGCAAGCCTACTAATAAAGATGCTGCAGGTTAGTTGAACACCATAGTTGATCTGATAAGTGTAACTATATCCACCAAGTTTAACCAAGCACTGGGGTGCATGAAAGGAGCCTCCCCGAGTGACGTACACAACAATTCCCTACGTCCGGCGCACCCTGGGCAATTCGCGAGTTCTCCAAAGCGAATTGGCTAATCCTTTCACCACGATGGCATGTCAAAACCTGAGCACCTTACTGACTGTCCAAAATGCCCTACCACCTGCACAAGAGAGGCGCTGATGAACGCTGACGAGAGCGCCTTAACATTGGCCACTTATTGGACCAATAAATTTTGACTCAGCCATCGACACGAAGAAGAAGAAGACCAAGCACTTAAAGTTGCCTCTAGTTACCAGGGTTCATGGTTTAATTAATTGTTTTTTTTTTGTTTCATATTTTATCCAGAAAATTCTTAACTTACCTACCAAATGAAAACGTGTTTCACAGTATTTCTTATCAAGCTCCTCTGAAATGGCTTGACCAATTTTAATATATTTTTTGTGTAAACTTGGTTGGTCTGAGAATAGCTATTTTTATAGCCCTAGGTATCACGCAGGCAACAGCTAGTATACCTATGAAAATAAACATCTTATAGACAATAATTAAAATACATTAATGTAAGCCAAACTATAATCACAAAACTGCATAATTAAATGTGTATTATAGGCAAACCAATGTGCGGTAAAGCAGCAAGACTAAAGGCATCTGAGTCAGTGCATGTGAAACAACTGGCAACCCATGAGTTGAGTGTGGAGCAGCAGCTTTATTACAAAGAAATAACTGAAGCATGTGTGGGCAGTGACGAAGGTCGCCGCGCGGTAAGTATTTATTTTATGCTATCAAAATGGAACTCAAAAAAATATATACTTTATTATAAATCAAAATATTATATGCACTAACACTAATAATTAAAATCTCATATACTTAGATGATTATGAAAAGAACCTTGTAATCTTGGTGGCTTATGTTTGCCAAACAAGATTTGATTATTAGATTGAAATGTACCTAGAAGTTAGGTTCATTCTTATAGGTTTATTAAGCTATTGCAACGGCACAAAATGCTTGTCATTTTCAGGAAGCCCTACAATCCCTGGCTTGCGACCCTGGCCTTCATGAGATGTTGCCGAGAATGTGCACTTTCATCTCTGAGGGTGTCAAAGTGAATGTGGTGCAGAACAACCTGGCTCTGCTCATATACCTCATGCGGATGGTCAAGGCGCTGCTTGACAATCAGTCCTTATATCTGGAGAAATATGTAAATATAAAACCTTTTTTATTTATAACACAATACAAATTACTGTAAAAACTATAATATGGATATCTGATTAGTAAAGAAAAAATATTTTTAAAGACCGAATTTATTGTTTGGTTTCTTAGAAGAGATATGATTTAATTTGTACAGTTACACGAGCTGATTCCGTCGGTATCGACCTGTATAGTATCACGACAGCTGTGCCTCCGGCCAGAGGTGGACAACCATTGGGCACTGCGGGACTTCGCCGCTCGCCTCATGGCGCAGATCTGCAAGACCTTCAATACTTCAACTAACAACCTTCAGACTAGAGTCACAAGGTATCCAGATTCTTTTGACCTTATGATAATAATTTATTCTTTGACTGTAGCGGCACTGCATGCGTCAGCTACATGAGGAACATGTAGTCAGTGAATTTACAAACAAAATTTTACATGTCGAGGGAAAGAATAACATTGTAGCTGATACATTGTCGCGTATAGAGGCAATATCATGCTTAATGGGTATAAACTTTTATTCTGCAGAGTTGATGTGAACTGATTCTGAACAATTTTATTCACACAACGAATTTAATCAATATTGTTTTATCTGACAGTTACTGAAAAAACTATCGGTAAATACGACACACGATCGCAACTAAATTTAATTTAAACCTGAATACCTCAAAAGTTAAAATGGGTTTTGTTCAATAAGACCGTTGCACAATATTTTCGTTGGGTTTTCTAGTGATGTGACAAATACGAGTATTCGTATTCGAATATCACAAATACAAGTTAAATACTTGTAAGCGACACAAAAATTAAGACCAACTTTTGGTTGCGTACGTTTATTATTTTATATTTTAGTTATGAAAAATTATGACATTAGTTAAAAAAAAGTAATTATATAAAAACAGTTTTAGTACGAAAGGAGGTTGGTCGCCAACAATACTTATTTTTGCGTACTATGTGTTTTCGCTGAAATACAAAGATATCAAGTGCTGCATAATAATTGCACTTTTAAATCTGTAGTTGACGGTCATATTTGTGTAGATACCAATACCGCATTTGAGTTCATCCTCCATTAGACTGTTCAGGTTTTTATAGTGTTGTCTAAATCTTTGATGTGATAGAATACTTGTTTCGTTATAGGGACGTGAACACTTATTAACTGACTTCAAAAAAAGGAGGAGGTTCTCAATTCGGTTACTTTTTTTATGTTTGTTCGCCGATTACTCGAAGACGCCTGGACCGATTAGAAAAATTCTTGTTTTGTTTGAAAGGATAAATCTACCGGCGCTCCCCCGGGCACAGGAAACTGATAAACAGCTCTCAGAATTGTTACAAAGTAGCACAAGAACTTGTGTTTTAAATTAATTAATCTAGACGGCGCCAGTCCAGAAAGTAATATTGTTTGTGAGACGTCAACTGATAAGGCACGCCCGTATTTGCCCTTCGAATTTCGTAAGCCAGCTTTTGATTTAGTACATAATCTTAGCCATCCGGGTATCAGGACCTCTAGTAATTGTACTTACTATTCTGTGCCTCTAGGCGCATGATTGCGGAGCGATTTTTTTGGGTAGGAATGAACAAAGATATTAATACGTGGGCAAGAGCTTGTGTACGATGCCAAAAAGCAAAAAGCCATCGTCACACATTTTCAGCATTAGGACAATTTCCAGAATGTGATCGTTTTGAACACATACACATTGACGTCGTGGGACCCTTGCCAATATCAAAGGAGGGCCGAAGATATTTACTAACTATAATAGACAGAACCACAGCTTGGCCCGAAATCATTCCAATGGTAGACATTTCAGCAAAGTCCGTATCGAAGGCGGTTTATGCAAACTAGATTGTCCGTTTCGGTTGTCCCTTAAGGTTAACAGGTGACATGGGTAGACAATTCGAAAGTGAAATATTTAAGCACTCAATGGAATGTTTAGGCATAGAGAAATTGCGCACATCGAGTTACCACCCCCAGGCGAATGGGGTATGTGAGAGAATGCACACAGGTCTTTAAAGGCGGCACTTAGAGCAAAAGAGCGGCGCCTTGATGCGACACTAGTCCCCGCCAGATAAGAAAAAAATAAAAGTCATTCACACCCGTCTACCAATGTATCTCAATATTTCAAAACGATATTGTGTTCGATTGTGATTCGATTTGTATTCAAATCATTATAATTAGTATAATTTAGTATTATTTATTTTTATATCATTTTTTGTAATGTTTTGACGTGTTCAAGCGCCTCCTGGGGCCTATGAAAATAAATGATTTGAATTTGAATTTGATGTGAAAAATATAAGGGAAGTGTCGCTAAAACGAGCAAAACAAAGGTATCGCGGTAAGGGGCGTCCTTGTCGCGTTCACTTGGCATGAGGCACAAAGCTTTTGTTCAAAACCTTGAACCTTTTTAATTTAGTCGTATTTATTTAGGAATTTCTCAATGACACTCTTAAATCCCTCGCGCATTCCAGATTTGGAATGACAGTTAAGCGATACGAAGGACGCGATGGGTACATTACATAATAATGCCATAATTGCGGACCGGTAGCGCGCCCCTGACTCACTCTGACTTCACACTCAGCGCCGAGTATGCGGGTATAACCCAAAAAATCTAATTTTTTGGTAAGAAATTTAAATTTCGGTTATTTTATTAACCGACTTCTAAAAAAGGAGGAGGTTCTCAATTCGATTCGTATATATGTTACTTTTTTTTTTTTTATGTTTGTTCACGGATATCTCCGTCGTTTATGAACTGATTTTGATGATTCTTTTTTTGTTGGACAGGAGATGATTCCAAGGAGGTCCCATCGTCAGCATGACGTGATCTGATGATGGGATCTCAGAGAAATCGAGGGCAACCCTCGAATTTTATAGGCACATGTAATGTTTTTAGTGTGTTTTTCAAAGCTACTTCTGTATTTACGTATTTTTATGTGAATGAGCTGATGATGGAAGGTCAACTCCTCAATGGTTAGGAGTTAAAGGATAATTCTTTCACTAATGTACACATATTCAGACTTCTAGTTATGATGTCAAGTGAGCTGTTGGAACGGAGATATTTCAAAGCCATTGTACCAAGTACCATTGTCAGCATGTCATGATCTGATGATGGGACCCCAGAGAAATCGGGGGCAACCCTCATATTTTATTAATCGAGGCCAGGATTTACGCTTGGTCGCAATAATTTTATGTGGTTGAGCTGATGATGGAAGGTCAACTCCTCAATAGTTAAGAGTTAAAGGATATTTCTTTCACTACTGTACGGATATTCCTACTGCTAGTTATTGTGTCAAATGAACTGATGATGGAAGGTCGTGACCCTCAATAGTCAGGAGAAAGGATTTAATTCTTGTTTATTATAATAAGTTTACCGTCTTAAGTAACCGTCGTCTCCTCATTCGAGAAACATTCTTGCTCGGTCTACCCATCACTTAAAATCGTAAAATAAAATAATTTTTAATAAAAAAAAAACCGACTTCAAAAAGTAGGTAAACTAAAAAGAAAAAAATAAATGTACTTCGCACAAAATAATACGTTTTTTCATTTAGTTAAATAGAAATTATTAAATAATTATTTTATAATTCTGAAGTCGGTGCCAAGTAAACAATTAATATCTCTGTATATAGATAATATCAATCGTTCTAACAACTTTTTTCTGACTGAATATTAGTTATATTTCTGTGGTAAGTACCAATACTGGGCGACCGCGCACTAGCACAACTACGCGTCCCTTTTTGTGTGAACTGTAATTTGATATTGTAGAAAGGTTGTTTTTACTTGGCATCGACTTCAGAATTATAAAATAATTATTTAATAATTTCTATTTAACTAAATGAAAAAACGTATTATTTTGTGCGAAGTACATTTATTTTTTGCTTTTTAGTTTACCTACTTTTTGAAGTCGGTTTTTTTTTTATTAAAAATTATTTTTAATTAATTGTATACTTCTATGAATATTAGTTAAAGCTAAATAAATAAATGTAATGATGGCATGTTCTTTTATTGAAATATAAGTTGAAAACATATACAATTTATATAATTTATGATATTTATAAATTAATTATTTTTGAATTACGTAAACAATAGCAATTACATATTTCATTGTTTTTATATGTATTTTTGAACATGAAAAAAATACCACAAATTATGCCCCAAATTTACGTATTTTTTACTTAATACCTTGCGATAAGAGGTGTTTCGTAAACCGGTATTATGAAACTCGATCGATGCAGTATTATTAGCAGATTAGCGACAGCTTTGAATGACCGGCGATCGCTATCGTAATTTTATTGACTTCTTGCTACAAGTCGGATCAATGACTTTTGTTCTTTGCTTATCTGGCGGCGACTATAGTGTAAGCGCGGCACAGCTAGTGTATGATTCCACTATTCGATTGCCTGGCGAATTTTACGATAACACGAATATAACAATTTTCGATTCGCAGGAGTATGTGCAGCATTTAAGAGAATTAATCAATAGCTTAAAACCCAAACCCATTATTCAAAGAAGTTCTAGAACTATTTTCGTCTACCCGGAACTAAAAGTTTGTAGCCATGTGTTTATTCGGCGGGAAATAAAAAAACAGACATTGCAACCGCCATACGAAGGGCCGTATAAAGTAATAAATAGAAGTAATAAAGTATTTACTGTGCAATTACCGGATAGAATTACATATCTATTGATAGAGTCAAACCTACATTACACTACTACATTGACCTTACCTTATTCATCAGAAAACTTGTGTCTGACTGTGTGTAATTCTAAACGTCTAAGTAAAAATTGATGTTGTGTTCTTCGTTAGGTTATTCGCCCGAGCTCTCCAGTGTCCTTCGCAGACGAACAACGAGACCGGCGTTGGTCCTTCAATGGTCACTACCATGAAGGAATCGGAGAAAACGCCGCTCGCGTCTTTGTATGGCGCTGTGCAAGGACTCGCGGAGTTGGGACCTGAGGTCGTCAAAGTAAGGCAAATTTAAATAATGTCTCTCTCACTTTCATCATCATCATCATCAGCCTAGGGACGTCCACTGCAGGACATAGGCCTCACCAATCGATTTCCACAGCGTTCTCTCACTTTACTAAGTTAAAAAACATTAAATATTTTCATAAAACGTGAGAATTAGCAATAACAGCCTAAGCGGGCTACAGGCTTGTTTTCCAGCAGTATCATGTAAACATATTAGGTGTTAGACACCTCTGCCATGCATGTTACGGCAATTTGGTTTAATAAAGATTATTTGTGTAGGTATTCATCCTACCGCGCGTGCGGTGGCTCGGCGAGCGAGTAGAGGGGGCGTTGAGCGGTCTGGGTGGTGCAGACCGCCTCGCCGCCGGCAACCTCAAGCACCAGCTGCTGAAGGTGCTGGCGCCCGTCGTGAGGCAGCTGCGACAGCCGCCAGACCTGCCTGAAGATTACAAGTAATTATTGCTTTTGATCAGTTTGATATGAAATTTGGTTGTAACTTAAGCAGTTGTACTAAAACCTATTTTTACCCGACTGCGTCAGAAGGAGGGATATGTTTTTCGAGCGTATGTATGTATATATGTATGTATGTATGTCTATTTCTTTGGCACGCCCTACAGGCCAAACGGCTAGACGGATTTTGACAAATGAGAGAATGAAAAAAAAAGGGGGGGAGGTATGGATTTTCTTTTCATCATAGTAATATGGGTATCAAATTAAAGGCCATGAAAAGACCATTTCAAAAATATATACTTCTTATCACATTTATATTACTGATTAAACACAATTTACCAATTTATATATCGGCACGCTCGCGCGCCCGAAGTGGGTGGAAGTTAGTTTGTATGTTCGCTCACGCTAATTTTGGAAACTGCCGGTCGAATTTGAATATTTGTTTTTGCATTTGATAGTTTAACTCACGATTAAGGCTCATTGATCTCAAAGAGATTTGATTTCTACAAATTAATAGATATAAAAAAACATGTCGGTTAAAAGAACTAAAAAGAGTGAAATAAAAAATAATTATTAAAAAAACAAAAAACCTGCTTAAAAAAAAGAACTGAAAAGATAAAAACAAGTATAGCATTATCTACATTAAATTCATTAACAACAAATGAAATCATCAATCTAAATACTTTATGATGTTGCAGGCGGGGACAAACAATACTTTGTTACTACTATATAACTTCGTTTGTCACCTCCTGCAACATCATAAAGAATTTAGTTTGACATATTTCATTTGTTTTTAATGAATTTAATGTAGATATGCTATACTTGTTTTTATCTTTTCAGTTCTTTTTTTTAAGCAGTCGGGTTTTTTTTGTATGGAGTTTCTAAAAATAGTTGACTAAATTGCTGACAATTTTAAACATTTTAAATTATTTAAGTTCCACCTTAAACATACAAATTGTTACAAAGCCTACGTACTCATGTGTTAATTTTGTGCGACAAATTAATTCGCGCACAGATTCCGAATAAAATGCTTTGTGATATGTCGCGATTATGTATGTACTGTTCTATTTGGATTTTAAACCGCATTGAATCAATCATCACATAAGTCTATCAAGACTTTGGTTTTTACTATGCCCAAAGTCTTTTTTTTTATCCCAAATAGCAGAAATGAATCAATTTGAGCTGGCACCCTTATGTTGAGTTTTCTACCTACAGACGTGACTACGGCTACCTCGGGCCAAGTCTTCAGCAAGCAGTCGGCAAGATTCGGTCATCGCCGTCGTCTGGCGGGGGCGGGGGCGCCGTGGCGGTGGTGACGTGCACGCCGCCACTCGTGCCGACTGCGCCCTCCCCGTCCCTCTCACACTCGCATATGACTCACGCACCCAAGACTGTAGGTGAGTGCGTTCGTACAAAACACTACTACTCGTACAAGGTTCTCACAGATTCTCCTTTTTTAAGATGATATTTGTAGATGGTTTATGATTTCCTCTTGAGGTTATAACCACCTCAAGAGGGAGTTTATTTCTCTGCTATTTGATACAGAGTGGAATTATTCTAAATTAAAATAATTATCATTTAAATAAAATAAAATATAAATTAAATTAAACATTAAAATAAGATAAAAAAGAAAAAAAAATCAAAAATTAAATAATTGTATGTTTATGTGTTATTGAAGTGTGTGTTGACTATGTGGGTGAGATGTGACATGAAGGTGTCGATGGAGTGGATGTCTGTCGTTAGTTGTGTTAAGTCGTATGGATTGAGTTGGTTGAGTGTGCAGTATTTTTCATGTCTGTGTCGCGTTTGGGTATAGTTAGGGCATTGTGTTAAAAGGTGTATGAATGATTGAACTGTAGTGTAGTCGCAGGGACATGTGTCGTTGTCTGTTATCTGAAATCTATGTAGGTATTGTTTATGGCATAGATGGTTAGCCATCTACAAATATCATCTTAAAAAGGAGAATTTTCTCTTACATCAAAACTATAATCCATTGGGTTAAATCCATTTGCAGCACATTCGGCAAATGAATTATTAATTGATTGCAACAATTCCATTTGTGGATCGCTTATGGTGATCTTACGAAGTTGATGAGAAAATGCAGGTTAAAAGTAATTAATATATATTTCTTACATAACAGAGACTGTAGCTGGCCGTAACATGGTGATCAGCGCGTCGCCGGCGCCCCGGTCCCCCGCGCCCTCCACCCCGCCGCCGCAGAAGTTCGTCATCGTCTCGCAGCAGAAACCGCCACAGGTTAGCATACTTTTTATTATTATTATTTTTTTATACTCCGCCCACAGGTGGTAAGTGGATACCCATGGACATCAACAATCCACAAAAGCAGATTATAGATGCGTCGCTGCAGCTGAGGATGCCTCACGTGCCAGTAATTTCAGGACCTGATCTCTCCACCAATCCGGAACACAGTAATGGAAGCACTACTATTTGGCGGCAGGTTAAAGGTGAGACGGTGGTGCTGCCGCCCTCGAGCTAATTCACAAGAGCTCTACCACCAGAAGAATTATTATTAACATTTATTTGTAACATATCTAAAAAATTGGAATGCACTTTATGGTAAGTGATACGGACATCCACAAAATATTGCAGATTCACCGAGGTATCTATATTATAAATACTAATATTATAAAAAGGAGAGGAGAGGTGGGCACGGATTGCCTCCCAATCGATGCCCCAAGAAGGGCACCGTCGCTCGTCGTGGTAGACCTAGGAGGCGCTGGCGGGACAAACTAGATGCCTACAACCACAACTGGTGGAAAACTGCAGGTGATAGAAAGGACTGGCAACATTTGAGGGAGGCCTTTGCCCAGCAGAGGGACACTGCAGGCTAACAAACTGCACTGCAGAACAGTTCCATTGTTAGTTTTGATGTACGCGCTATTATCTGTAACTATTATTCTTTTTGCATTTGATAGTCCTATTCCTAGGCAATGCTACAATTCAAAAGCTATGAGTAATCTTAACGCATTTGAATTGGTTTCGCAGTTTAATATTTTACAATTATGTTTATTTCGTTAACAGACGCAGACGGCTAGCGGGGCGGGACACATAATGGTACACAGCTCGCAGCCGACCATCGTCCGAAGCCAAAATGTAAAGGTACCTCTATATTATACAATAAGTAGAGAACAAAAAATGCATTACGTGTGTGAACATCCGTAAGTCCGTGTTTGCGTAGGATTTTTAATGCATTGTATTGCATGAAAAGTATATCTGCATGTGAAGCATATACAAGGACTTACAACTCTATGACACCCCGAGTCAACGCACGCGACAGTGCTCGCTATCGGCCGAGTGCTCGGTGTGTAAATTCCCCCAACAACTGACTTCCGGGCCTTCTTATATACCCCCCCCCTCCCCCCTCCAGAGCAGACACAAAAGTGTATGGTCCGGAACCTCTGCTGCCCATCCCTCAGGCTCAAATTAAAGCATGGTTGCGCGAAGGAACCCAGAAAATACACCTGACAGTGTGGACAACAAGTGAAAGATGTCGGCAAACTAAGAATGCTGTACCAGCTCTTAATAAAAAACTTGCCAGCGACTTCACCAAACTGAATTAAAACAGACTCCGCAAGGTCATTGGAACCTTGACCGGTCACTGTCTTCTTAACAAACCTACACGATAGGAATAACAGACAGCCCTCTATAATTTTAAAATGTTAGCATTTTTCTTCCTTCATTTAATTTTTATCTTAAGATTAATCTTTGCCGCATCCTTCTGGGTAATATAGGCGTGATGTTTTGTTAATTATGGTTATCTTCGTAGCCCAAATGCTAAATTATTTATTACATACTGTGTAAAAGAGTATGAAAGGGAAGTATTTCTTTTACTACTTGACATGTTCGAGCTAGACAAAAAAAGTACCTTTTTTGTTTGTATTATTATGATTTGATTAAGAACGCCTTTGATTAATAATAGTCATCAAATTTAGAAAATAGAGTTATTTTTAATATTTATTTTGAAAATTATTTAAAATTATTTTTAATAATGAAGACAGTCAACACAAAAGTCTTCTGTACACTCAGATTGTCGTTATGTTTGGTTGCCTTGTCAATGTTATGAGTTTTTGTGATGTGTGTGTTTTGTTGACTTTGGTGTTGACTGTTTGTTTCCCCAAATTATGCTTCCGAGAGAAATGTTTGCCAACTTGGGGAGAAATGCCTTCGTTTTATTAATACAAACATTTTTAATAAAAGTTGGCAGTTTTAAACATTGTTGTCTCTCAAGGTTCAAAACTGCCAACATACTAATGAACTTGTCTGAACAATGTGTATGATACAATAACTTATAATTTATATGGCAGTGTTTCCTACTATTATGTTTAGAGTTTGCCGTCTTCTTTTGCCACTCTGCGAGCGATTAAAAAGGTGTAGAATGCAATATTATTATTCAATTTCAGTGAGCGTCCTTGGCGTTTTTAATCTCTAAAATCTTTCTTCCTTTGGTTTTCCAGTAAAATTAATCTATAATTATTATAACTCGACCGAGTACTAGGTCCAATCTGTTTGTATCGGCAAATTGTAAGCAGTTCGGCAGTAGTAAAGCTCCCCTCGTTGCGTAGCATAGTTTGTGTGGAGTGGTAGGTAGTGTGATGACGTTAGTGCATGTGTCGTAGTCGGTGGTGGTGACGTCGGGCCCGGCGGCTGGCGCGGTGCCGCAGCAGAAGGTGGTGATGATGGGCGTGCCCCCGCCGCACCACACTCCGCTCGCTCCTGCCCCGGGACTTGTTAGCCAGGTTTGTACTATACGATATCAATTTTCGCTCATTATTATTTCTTAGCAGATCGATTGGCTTTTAGCATCAGTATCTTAACTCTAATCATAGCATAAGAGCATGATTTAGCTAGCATATTTTAAATCATTCGTTCGTCTTTTTCCTTTTATCTTCTGTCAGCCGTCTCGCTTTCACACACTCCCTTCTCTTTCATATCTTCTATTACGCAATCCATCCATATTTCCTTCGGCCTGCCTTTCGCTTTTATTCCATCAACATTTATAATTATCACTCTTTAAGTCACATACCTTTCATCCCTTCTAATCACATGCCCATCCCAAGATAAACGATTTCCTTTCATCTTTTCTGTCACTGGTGCAACTTTCAGGCTTCCTCTAATATTCTAATATACTCAATCCTAATTAAAGAAACGCTTTTTTGTGCTATAATGAACTAAAAATGACAGGGGGCTGTTTTTGACATGTAATTTTAAATAAAACAAAATTATTTTAACGATTTCCTTTCATCTTTTCTGTCACTGGTGCAACTTTCAGGCTTCCTCTAATATTCTAATATACTCAATCCTAATTAAAGAAACGCTTTTTTGTGCTATAATGAACTAAAAATGACAGGGGGCTGTTTT
The DNA here is from genome assembly GCA_905147285.1 of Hypena proboscidalis. Taxonomy (NCBI): domain Eukaryota; kingdom Metazoa; phylum Arthropoda; class Insecta; order Lepidoptera; family Erebidae; genus Hypena; species Hypena proboscidalis. The sequence goes on along the minus strand of LR990128.1, from coordinate 11,913,961 downwards.
TGACATGTAATTTTAAATAAAACAAAATTATTTAAACGTATCGCAGTAACCATATGTTGCTAAATACTTATAGGCTGACCGTTTAACTGAGTCATCGCCTGCGCGGTACAGAGGCGCGGGGGTATGACGACAAAGGGGACTGAAACAGCTGCGGGCGGTGGGCAAATTTTTGTGATTGTTCATTACGTTTGCTACATGGGTAGCGATCGCATGTGTTAACTGTTGCAGACACCTTGTGAGAGGTACTCATGTAATAACAATCTCAAGATGAATCGAAAAATCTTCAGACATAAAGTAAACAGTCCGTGCAAGCAAATGGCTTTTAACGTATACATAAATTTTAGAAAAAAGAAACTGGACCCAAAAAAAGTTTTGACTTTCTTACGATTTAATTATTTATGTTTAGATAAAAAATTGTATAATAGTTTATTCTCAATTATTTTATTTACGTACATAAGTTCATTAAAGTGTTGTATCTTCTTAACTATTTTTCATTTGATAAATCACTATTTCTTTTTTCCTATGATGTCACATATCTTAGGAAATATCTTGGTGCATTTCATCTCCTGTATGTTTCATTAAGTGACCCCACCGCCCGCAGCTGTTTTAGTCCCCTTTGTCGTCATACCCCCGCGCCCCTGTACCCCGCAGGCGAGGTCTCAGTTAAACGGTCAGCCTATAGTTATCAATTGCTTTGAACAAATTCGTACAGTCAAAACTCTTATAATAGTAAAAATGTAGTGCACCAAGGGACTGTTTTAACTAACGATCAAGGCATGTGGTTCTATAAAAATCGCAGTGGTGGCGCAAACAATATGGAGTCTACCCGCTAAACTCTACAGTACGAATTTTAGACTGATTGCGTTCCGTTTCACGATGTAAATGTCTCGCGCTAGAATAAAATTTTCACTTTAGCGCGGTTTTCAAATGTTAACAGGGGACTGTTTCAATAATTTGATGATAGCAGTCGCACATATATATCTTGATTTAAATTGTATTGCAAATATGTAATAATGGTGTTATAAATATGCTTACATAATTATTTACGCAATTAGTATTTATTATTCTATTATCAACAGAAAAAAAAAATTGTAGTAAGAAGATCTTTAATTCGGTAAAAGAGACGTCTCTTTTCCCGAAATAAAGATCTTCTTACTACGCACACTACAGTTCTCTCGAACTGTTTTTTAAGGTGTTTGTGGTTCCTTAATCGAAATGCTCTATTATCAAATAACTAAGTAAGCGTGCTACGAATACCCAATGTTATGTCGTTATTGATGCAAAACAACTGAGAAATATTGATTAGTTTTATAAAATTCGCTTAGGACAGCAATTTTTCATTTAGTGGCGAAATGCCCGTATGCATTTAAAATTTTCTGCTACCCATCTTTAATTCCTCTAAATGAACAAAATTGAGATGGTAAGTTTTATTAAAAGTAGGTACATTTTATAAACTTGTAAACGTTTCTACAGAATTATTAATTAATTATTATTTATACAGGGTGGCCCGTTTATAGTAGTCCAAAGAATTTTCACAGATGTAGGGCCGGCCAATGATTGATTTAAACGCAACATATGTTCCGCGAAAATCAATAGTTTAAAAGTTATGATTTTTTAAAAAGTAAAAAATATTAAGAAAATCTCTCAGAAAGATTGAAAAATTTGCATTTAATTTTGCATATTTTAAAAAAAGCGCGTTAGGAATGTCAACGTCATTCAATTTAAAACAAAAAAACTCTGTGGTGATCTATGACACCACAGACATAACCGCGAGCTGTGAAAATATATATTTTGTTTTTTATTTAATCAAATTATTAAAGTCCTTCTCAGGTATGACGAGACCAGGGAAATAGGTATTCATTTTTATATGGAGGATATTATAGATTCCAGTTCAAATTGAATAGGTATGCAGACATAAGATAGGTCAGCTATACAAAATAAAGTACTGCATCAAATTTACGCTAAGGCGGTACGAAGTTCGCCGGGTCAGCTAGTACATTATAATATATAACGGCTAAATCCACGTTTGCTACAACTTTTCTTTTTTACTGTTTCAAGAAACTTAATCGTGATCTCGCTTATAATAATCTCATTAAAATGGCACCCATACATAACATTCTTCTTCTTACGAGTCAATAGTCAAAGTTTTTATACCACCCCGGCCCAGTAGGTGGCTACATTAATTGCATTCTCCGTGGCCTTATTTATTATTTATTTATTTTAAACTTTATGCACATCAAAAGTACAATGGCGGACTTAATGCCTAAGGCATTCTCTACCAGTCAACCATGAGGAGGTGCAGAGACAATAATGGTAGATGCTTTTAGAATTTAAAAAAAGAAAGTACAATCTATAAATTTACAATCCTAATTAATGTTTATTCTAATAATTATATTTTAAACAGGATAATATAATAATGTAAATATACTAAATATTACTATTACATAATAAAAATAATATATATAATAATTATATTAAATACATTTAATCAGGTAATACATAATTTAAACGTATATATATAATATAATATATAGGCACACAATATCATTTATTTTTTTAATGACTGCTGATAATTCATTGTACAGAAGATTACGTACTCTAGCTTTGAAGGAATTCATAACATATCAAAATAATACCTAAAATAGAATATTCATAGGGTTGCAAATTATATAATGTGATCTTGTCTGCATTTATAGAAAGCATTACAATTTAAATTAAATTGCCAGCGTTGATAAGAAGCTTGCTTGACCATTCCATTGACGTGTATTATTTCTTCTAGGCGCCGGTATCGATGGTAGCAAAGCCGGTGTTTGCTCGCAGCGGCAGTGGCCCGCAGCCGCCGCCTGAGCTCGACGACCTGTCGCACCTCGCCTGACAGCCGCATGCCATCATCATCAAGCAGTACAACCGGAGGAGGATTGACTGAACGCCTCTCTTACACCCACTGATCAAACACTTGTTAGACGACACATATGTATTTGTAGCTTAGACTAGAACATGACTTTCCTCAATAGAATGCAACATTGACTAGGGATGACTAAGCTTATATCAAATCAAATCATTTTTCAAAGGCACATATACATAAATACCTTAGACTAACATACATATTAATTATTATTTTAATGTTTTGCACGTTGATTCGGCGACGCGCGGCGCGGTGTCATATTATGTAGCGTTCCTCGGAATCGCTGGAACACGACACCTCTCGGCCAGAAGTCCACTTTTAGGTATGTTTCTAGCCGTTCCGTCGGGATTCGCACCACAAACGAAGTAAAATTAACGTTGTGACGCAATTCCAGCTTAACAACTCTAACGTTAAGTTGATCTTCACCCGAATGTATTCCACAATATCTTCAGCCTTTGTAGAATGCATTAATCTTGAGACATACAATTGCGTCGTTGGGATGGCAGGACGCAGTAGCATTATAGTTCGACGGTGAATTATTATCTCACGTTCATCAACTCACTAGACGCCGCGCAGTCAAGCTTGGCTCTTGAAAAATGAATTTCTAATATATTTGTCTCACAATAATGACATAATTGTATGTCGATATTCTGAGATAGATATATACAGGCATAGAGCGACTACAGCGCTAGAGCTGAGTTTAGAGTGCTTCGACTCTACCAAACATTGCAAAGTTTTGATTCAGAGATTGAATTTTGTAGAACAACAGAAAGCGGTCGCCTCGCCGCTTTCAACTACGCTGGTGTTGTGGGTTCGATCCCCACATGGGACAAATTTTTGTGTAATTCGCAAAGATTTGTTCTGACAAAAAAAATTGTGTGTGTCAAATGTATGTTTGTGAACACTCCCGCGACACGAGTTATTCCTAGTGCGGGCGTCGTTTTTTATAAAAAAAAAGAAAAAAAAATGAATTTGCACTCCCTTACCTTCTTCTTACCCCTAACTTGGCTATCGGGTAAAAAAGGCGTCATCTAGTGGCTGAGCTTTCAGTAATATTCCCTTTAAACTTAAACTACCCTAGATGGAGTACTCCATTAGAGAATAAAGTGACATGTGATACGATGTGACGTCTTTCATGTTAATACGTCAGTGGTTGTGATGGAATGTGGTGATGGACTTGGAAGTAAGAACAGTTTGTTTTGTTGTGTAATTTGTAGTGACGCAGTCTGACAAGATTTATGATGATTTTGATAAGTTGAGACCATTGTGTTTTTGGTGAAAGTAATGAAAAACCTATATGTATGTTATCAGAATGATTGGTGAGTTAGGGCATTCAAACATGCCTGATGTCTTCAAATAATGTGATTGAGTTCAATAATTGTGTCGAGATAATTATAAATTATTATGGTATTATTTGATGTTTAATTGTAAATTGACGTCCGAAGTAAAGACCGCATATGAAAAAAAGAAAATGTCAGCATCGTCATGTATTATTATGTCTTGTATTTCAGTAATTCATGCATTTCATTAATAGCATTTCAAGACGGTCCTAAATGATAAAAGCTGTTTTATTTCACTGTTTTCTAAGAAGTGAATGTTGAAAGTTACAACAATTATCTATTATATATTTAACTATCGTATACATATATATATTATTATGTATATTATACCGCTATAATGGAGGTTCTGTATTAATTTCTAGTGTAAACCTATGTTTAAAAGATCTATGTTAAAGAAGTAATAATGAAACGCGTCGTTCGCATGAAATGTTAGAGCGGGACAAAAGATAGCGGTGTAATGAGGGCTATCGCCAAGAGAGCCACTTGAAGTTGGCATAAATACTTCGTACTTCTTCAATTTTTGTTTCAAAATGTTTCTTCAAAACGCCCTAAAGAACCGTGCCTCTATAAAAACGTGTAAACTCAATAGTTGGGATAAATCAATGTGTGACAGCTAACTTTGACAGACCTTACTCTACAGTGGCGCCACGTGGTAAGACAAAAAACGATAGCCCTTATGGTGATGAGTTTGCTTTTTACAACTACCGATGTTTATTGTATATCATCCATCCTTCTTGTGTATATTTAAAAAAAACATGTTTATGTTATACATTTTCAAATCAATTTATATTTAATATTTTATAGAAGCGAGAGCCCGAAAGATGATTCGTAAGAAGAGTTTAGCATAATTCAGTGTCGGTTAACATATAAACTCAATATTTCAATGTTTTTTTGACGAGTCACCGGAAATAAATTTCGGTTTCAGCAATGATAAACATACATACGGCTTCGGAAAAAAATATTTCGGACACAATAATATTATATAACATTGTGTAACGTAATTGACTATTTCCTGAAACAAGTAATCAATTTAACAATATAAACTCAAAACATAATTTAAATAAATACTCCATACATACACGTTATTATTTAATTTTCGGTGCTGTTACTTTATAGAACTTCGAGTATTTTGGGGAAATATTCAATTTAATTTTATTTTTATATGAACTGTAACCCAGATCTTAATCTTATTTGTTTAATATCTTTACTTCAAAATTCTTACTTCTAATTCCACTTAAGTCCGTGGATTTTTTGATACATTCAAACCTAAATAGCACCCTCGCAACTTCGTTTTAGCACATCGGTTGGTTAGTTATAGGAATAAATATATATATTCAATAGAAATAAATATTATATTATTTGGTAATTTGTGCTTGTCGACTCGACTCCTGTAACTTTTTAATTACATTATGGTTGTCCTATGTGTAATCATTCAGTTAGAAATAATGCACTATTTTTTAGATTATATTATTAGTTCAATTTTATTTCATATGTATATGTAAAATATAGCTAATATAAATATATGATTAAAATATCAAGTGGTTTTTTTATTGTGTTGATCTTGACACAACGGTCACAGTTAAAACATTTTACAGTTAGTTTGGACATTTTAGGGTTTCGTAGTATCTACATGGACACCTTAAAGTTTCGCTATTTGCTTCGGTATGTCTGTCTGTCCGAGGCATAGCGTCGAAATCGTTTTTTGTTTATTTATTTTACACTCAGCTGCTCACAATGCGCCACACAAGTAGATGAAAAATTACACACAGATTAGGTACATAGATTATAGGTAATCGCTTAAAAAAATATAACAAACAAACATAAAAATCGGCTAAATTTGGTACAGAACAAGTGTACCTACTTTTTTAGTGCGTATTTACCGGTCAGATAATTCAGGAGCGAAATTACCTGATTAGGTGTAAATATGGCAGTACAGGTTCGTACTGTAGGTACCGCCAACAGGCGACACGAACGCAGTTGCGTGTACTGGTCCGACAAGAAACAACGTGATAAGGCACAAGGAAATTTTTACTGGTGGTAGAGCTCTTGTGAATGAGCTCGAGGGCGGCAGCACCACCGTCTCACCTTTAACCTGCCGCCAAATAGTAGTGCTTCCATTACTGTGTTCCGGTTTGGTGGTGAGATCAGGCCCTGAAATTACTGGCACATGAGGCATAACACCGCAGTCTTCAGCTGCAGCGACGCATCTATAATCTGCTTTTGTGGATTGTTGATGTCCATGGGCTGTACTCCACTTACCATCAGGTGGACTACACGTTCGTTCGCTGTGGGCGTAGAATAAAAAAAAAAAAGTCAAGAGATCAATTTTATTGTTTAATAACATGTTATAAGTTAGTGCTAGAAAGCTGAAATTTACCATGAAAAGTTGTGGTAAAATACAATTTGGAATAAATATTTTTACGGGGTACCTTCCCTACATGTAAAGTGGGTATGTTTTTTTTCCTCTAGACTAGCCCATAGTGGCCATAGTGTGGGGTATTGTTAGATGGCTCTTCTAAAAACATATAGGGGTTGCTAAGACTATGCTGAGTTTGGGATTTAGAGATCCGTTTGCAAGATAAAAAAAAATAAAAAGCAAATTTTCGTTTGACAAGTGACATCCCCTTACCCTCCTAAAGCTAAACCGTTACTCGAAAAATCTGAAAATATCATAGAGTAGTATGTTATGAACTTTTAAGGAAAACTAACTCGGCGACGTTAACTTTATCAGTTCAAAAGTAATAGACCAATTTTTTTAAATGCAGTTAGGTACTTGGTATAGTTTGTACATTATGTAATAAAAAAACCTTTGAAAATAATGAGTTGTTACGTATTTAATACAGATAGTTGAGATAGTAAACACCTTTTAAGTCGAAATGTTGTTGTTACGACCAACTACGAAACCCTGACATGCACTTGGCCGGTTTTTTAGGGTTTCGTACCCAAAGGGTAAAAACGGAACCCTTTACTAAGACCACGCCTTCCATCTGTCACCAGGATGTATCTTATGAACCGTGATAGCTAGTCAGGTGTTTTTTTTCAGATGATTTTTATCTGTTGCCTTCCCGAACACGATAACAACAAATTTAAATAACATAAATATTTAAGACTACAATACAATAAACATGGTGGTTATGCTGGTTTTTTTATAAATATTGGTACGGAACCCTTCGTGCTCGAGTTCTTTTTATTAATATTAACTAACTTTATTAAGTTAAATATTTATTAACTTTTTATCACAAAATGTGAAATTACCAGTTTAATTTTTTTACCTAAAAGGTAAAGCTCAATTTCAAATTGTATAAACTGTGTATTTTTAGGATTCACAAAATTTGTAATCTCTCTATTATAATGTTAGATCAACGGATTTTTACTTGTTGATATATCGTTTTGTGCCATTGGCATTACAATTTAAAATGTATTGTTATACGGATGCAACGATGCACGGCTACCCGAATAAATTCACTTGTGCACCAACGCGTAACATCGATAGATGCGTCACAACATTCAAAGATTCCCAATTCAAAACAATTACAGTGCCTATTCGTTTCAATACTTTGAATGTAACGCTTCTAGCAGCACGTTTGCGGCTACTCTAATGGCATGTGAACGGGTAAATAAGCACCGAATCCGCGCATAATAGGCACAATGCTCCACAATGAATGAATGCCCACTCGACTGAATTGATAAGTGGGTTGTACCGCTTGCGTGGGGAGCGCGTGTCCGCCCGCCCGCCCGATCCGACGCGCACCTACCTTTGCAGACGGGGCAAGTTATGGCACGTTTATGCCTAAGGGCTCTGGTACTCAAAGAGGATTTTTTGATGAAATAATTACATACATCTACCTAACGTCCACTTGGTGTAAGCCCTTTAATTTTGTAAAGTTCTTTTTTACTAACTAATATATCCTGTGCATTATTTCGCAAGTACAAAACAACGTAGATTGGTGGTATGGCCATTTTTTACAGCTTTCATATTTAACATATTTTTCAAATTGCATAAAAAAAATATGTCACTAATGAAAAGAAGTTTATCCACTTATAAAAAATATATTCGTTTCATGGAAAACATTGGTATTTTTAATTAATTTCACATTTAAAGCCTCCAAAATAAAAAAATGATTCTTTAAAAGTTGATAAATGCGTTTTCTTCTTTAGGCAGTTCCTGACGATGGCTCCAGGATGATTAGATTTTTCTGCCATTGGCAAGTTATCGATGACTTATGCAACATTCTGTATAAACACGACATTCGAATAAATTGATTTCGAACTTTATTTTTATTATTTCAATTAAAAGTGAGAGTTAGAAAATTGCTATGTGAAATCGAGTAATTATTAAAATTTTGTTTTTTTAATCGGTTATATAACTAAACATCTTTCGTTGCTGATAACCAACGTCCATAGAAGAGCGTAGTGCTAGTTGCCGAAAAGTGTCGTATCTTCAACAGCGTAATCTTTGTCCCATTTCGCCGGTTGCGGCGGCGGCGGCGGCGCGTTTTGTCTGCCTGACCACTGGCCGAGAGTGGCAGAGGTGGTAGACTAGCCGTGCATTCTGTCGCAGTCGCAGCTGGGGTGCGCTCATCTCCCGTCGCGAGCAGCCCGGCCCGACCGCGGCTTTCGACCCTCCCGACTTTTCCCGCCAAAATATCCCGACCTTTTCGCGCCCTATCCTCATGTATCTTTTTTTTAATTTTAATTCACGCATTGTTGATTTCATGTAACGGTGATTGATTTTATTTTGTGATGCGTTCTTATGTTGTGTTCATTTTATTTTTTGTGTTTTTGCCGAAGTCTACGAAGGCGATTCGATGGCTGTAAGTACCCATTTTAATAATTTTTAAACTATAATTGTTTATTAAAGTTAAGAAACTACGCAACAATTTCGCTGGAACACTGAGAGGATGCGTCATTATTGCTGCGAAATTGTTTTTTTTTACATTTGATGTTATCACTTAAATACAGAAATTATAATATATTTATTATAATATTAACATTTGATTCTACAAATTTATACGTGTCTTCTGTCGCACATTTTCTTTTAATGTAAAAAACTAGATAGAAGATATTCATATCTAATATTTTTATACTATAAAACATTGTTATAACATGTATGTAATTTTAATAAAAACAAACCCGGTATTAAGTAATAATCGTTCATTGCATAATAAAAGCTTTGTGCTCGTTCTCTACGGCGCGGCGCGGCTCTACAATCTCTACATTATATCAAGACCGCTATTCAAGTTTATTGAGTCCTTCTTATCTGCCACTTAAACCTTTCCTAAGCATAAGTACGCTATTATAATTTACAGAAGAGGTCGTACTCATCAACTGAACCATAACTTAACTAAAAATAAATAAATTGTGAGATTCTTCTTATTTTTGATTATAATTATTTGATTCAATTATAAATTGCGACGGGAATTAACATACCATATGCATACCATGCATTTATTTAACTTTGGAATCGCCAAGCTCGTCTAGTCGCAATTATAAATAATATCTAATAAGTTTGGCATTACAAGAACTAAAAACAATTATGTATATAAATTTTGACTAAAAATTTTTATTTTCTTACTAAATATTAGATATCACGGGATATTTACCATATATATTTGTTGTAGAGAATTATTTTCAGTTTTATGGAGAACAAAGAGATGGCAACATCTCTGAAATATCGAAATAACTCGCTACAACAAATATACATGGAAATTATCCCGCGATTTATATTATTTAGTAGGTAATGAAAATTATTAAAGAGTTTGTTTTTTCTTGACTCGATAACAAAATGTGATTTCATCATGATAGATATCATGAAGTAAATTAGATGATCGCGATAACGGCTTCTAGTGATTCAGAACTGGATCGGAAAATTGAAACTGTTTTCGGAAAGACTTGCAAAACCGCTTTCCAACGATTCAGAACATGATTCTAAGAAAAGGACACACATGAAAAATTTTTAATGTGAATATTTCAATTTAAGTATTGGAAAACATTGCATTTTTTAATGTTTTGGGAATTGGGATTGCTTTCGTATTATCCGTTATCAATCGGGAAAATTACGAATAAGGTTTTTTTTATGGTTGAATTCAGAAATTTACCAGTATAACCAGTACCAAAACAGTACTTACACATTAACAGCATTTTGTGAAAAATTGGATGCGCCCATTACCACATTTTAATAATAATAAATAATAGTAATTATTTGGATTTTTTTACATAACAATGAACGCCAGAAGAAAATTATGTAAGGAAGATTCGTGCAAAATTTCAAGATTCTAGGCCCAGCGGTTAAGGCTCTGCGTTGATGAATCATTCAGTCGGGAGAAGTATTAGAAGATTGAAGTTAAAAAAAATAAAATCAATTATTGTAGTGGACGTTGTAAGAGTTATTAAGTTCTTCATATAAATGTGACGTCAATCCGTTTTCGTAAATGGAACGCTGCTGTCGAATGATTCTTAGTTCATTTTTCGTACTTGTTAATTAATGTGATATAAATGAAATAGTACATAGTACACCAAAAAAAAGAAGTCAGAAAATAGACGGTATCAATGAGGGTGCTTTATACGCCCGAGGGAAATTAAAAAAAAATTCGCCCAAGCGATACATATTGCTTTATAGGTGTACCTACTAAAAGAAATATAAAAGAATCAAATTAAGTTTGCATTATAATTATTACAATTATTGAATGTCAACTGAATGATTTTATTATGAAGATATGAGACAACTGTGCTCATATGGGGAGGCTAATTGTGTTTTTTTAGTTATTTCTTTTTTTCATACACGCATAGACACAGGCAACAATCGCATGCAGCCAGCTACACCTTTTTGAAGTTGATTAAGAAAATAAGTTTTTTTTTAAGTACAGTCAAATTGAGTAACTTTAAACGTTTTTGACAGTTTTCCATGAATGACATTCTTATTATTTTTAGTACCCCTTTATTTTATTAAATTGAATGGTGTTAATTTGAATTGGTTTATTTATCTAACATGAAAAAAAGTACGTAAAAAAAAACAATTGAACTATCCGAAATTCGCCCTAGCAATCTGTTTAAGTTATACTGAGAATCGAACTGAGATTTTTGTATGGTGAAAACCCTTTATTATTTGAATTATTTAAAGCTTAGCTAAAAGTTAAAGATGCATTTTCTTTATAAAACCCTTGTATATTAAAATATTACTTCTCGTTTAAAGGTAATATATAGCTTGGTTTTGCTAAAAATTAAACAAGGTGAACCAATTAATTAAAAAAAAAAAATCTTTTATAATTTTTCATAACATCGTGATAAAGTGGAAAAGAATATGTATAATACAACAAATTATATGTTAATTTGGGATTTGAATAAGATCAAAATCTCAGGTACTAGTAGTTTGTAAGTATTTTTTTCTTAATAAAAGTCCTCCAACCCATTTAGTAAACAAAATGTCATCGTCCATTTTTGGCGGCGACATTTTAAATAATTGTTGTTCTATGACTTTTTATTCGTGCATCATATAGTCGCTGCGCACTTTCATCCCGCTTTTCAGAACTAGCTCGAAAACACATAATTTTCTTTGATAGATATTCTCCATATTAGATACTGCAAACAAGTTTTTTCAACATAGGTGTACTATAAAATATATCACACTTGAAAATAATCAAATGGACATAATTCTTAAGCATTAATACATAAACATAAATATTCTCTTAAGAAGATAGTCATAGTACAAAAGTTGTTCAGATTGAATGTGTAGAAGCTACCTTTAGGAGGTTATATTTTATTAGTATTTCTAAAATGACTCTGTATGCAGGGAGTACTCGTTAAGTGTGTCCAGGCGATTATTCCGTAACAATGTATAAACATCTTATTGAAAAAAGCGCGGGAAACTTGATTTTGGCGGACGTGATTTTTCTCGTTTCTGAAATTAATTTTAATTATTATTAGTTATTAGAGATTAGTAGTGTAAATAATAGTATATATGTTAGTTTATTATTTTATTTAGTTTCTGTAAATAGTATTTCGAGGAGATTCTGTAAGTTTTTTATTCTTTTTTGTGGTGATGAATGAGCCGCCCGACCCGGGGGATATTCCCCCGGTCGGTTTAAATATTATTATTGATAATGAGCATATGTTAACTGACTCCAGTACTGCTACGGATAGCTCTTTAAGATCCGATAGAAAAAGAATTCGGTCGCCCCGTAAAGTATACAAGAATTGCAATAAAAGAAGGAAGCATAAGCATTCCCATAAGAATAAACCGTCGGACTGCAATTGTGACATTGTGAATGAAACACAATGTAGTATCAGAGAAAGATCACCTGTTAAAATTACCAATAAAAGTAATCGGGTTGAATCTCTAGACATTGGGTCTAAAGATTCAACTTGCTCTCAAAATATAACTCCCCCACAGCCACCTCAGCAGGTAGTAAGGACTCAATACGAATCAACCGATGCATCTCCTTTTATTGTGCATGTACAAAAAGAATCTTCTGACAACACTGCAACACTTCATCCTGTCGCCTTTGGACACTTTTTAAAACAAAACTTGTACAAAAGTATTATTAATGGTAGTCTAAAGAGGATTGGAAGAAACCGAATTACATTATCTTTTAATAAATACCAAGATGCAAATTCATTTATTAATGACTCATCGCTAACAAAACATAACTTAAAAGCTTATATTCCCTCCTTTAGTATAACACGGATGGGTTTAGTCCGTGGTGTACCTACTGAATGGACTGTGGATGATATCATTGAAAATATATCCGTTCCCATTGGTTGTGGCAAAGTAATCAAAGCCAGACGATTAAATTATAAAGTCCATGGTTCAGCTCCAGTATGGAAACCATCTCAAACGGTTGTTCTTACATTCGACGGACAAGTGTTACCCAAACGGGTTTTCTTATGTTATAATGCCCTGTCGGTAGAATTATATACGTTCCCAACGATCCAATGTTTTAATTGCTGCAGATTCGGTCACACTAAGATGCAGTGCAAGTCTTCTCCTCGATGTTACAAGTGTGGGCAAAACCATACAGCTGACACATGTGACTTGGAGGAGGACTGTGCAAAATGCTTCCTTTGTGGCGGCCTACATTTTGCTACTAATAAATCTTGTCAAGAGTTGGAAAGACAAAAACGAATCAAAATTTACATGGCCCAGAATAGTGTGTCATATTCTGAGGCATTAAAATTACATCCTCCTCCTTCCAAATCATATGCCGAGATATTAACTTCCACTTCTCACAATAATTCCAACCATGATAAATCACCCTCAACACATCCGTCATCACCATCATCACCAAATAAATCTTACAAAAAGACCGTCTTCCTACAGCCAAAACCACTGCCTAAATTTACAAGAGGATATGACCGTGAAACACACCAGTCCCTTATTAAAGATTATGATGGTCCATCTCCCTCTAATGGGTGTGCCCTGAAAAATAATAATATAAATAATAATGATGTAAATAATAACGACAAACAAATCATTGATGTAATATTAGCTTTATTTAAATCTTTATCTCTATCGAATTCTTTACCGTCCAACGTTGCCTCATTAATTCAAACTTTCATACAACTCATTAATAATGGACAATCAAGCGAAAATTCTTCAATGGAATTGCAGAAGTGTAATAAATAAAAAGTGTGAATTGATACATATTATAAATAAATATGAACCAATTGCACTTGCTCTTTCAGAGACATGGCTTAAACCAGGATTCTCATTTAGAATCTCTGGCTATGTCTGCCTAAGAGCTGACAGACCTGATGGGTATGGCGGGGTTGCCATACTTATCAAAAATACACTTTCTCATAAACCTTTTCCTCTTCCTCCTCATAGTGATGACATATCTGTCGTTGCTGCTGTTGTAAATAGTGTTTGTATAGTCTCTCTTTATTTCGCTCGCCCTTCTGTAAATATTTTTTCTGAAATTTATAATTTATTTTCTGTATTACCTAAGCCATTTTTAGTAATGGGAGATTTTAATTCTCAGCATCAATGCTGGGGTAGTTCAACCACAAATTATTATGGTGAACAATTATTAGAAGTTTTTGATTCCCTTAATCTATGTATTTTAAACACCTGCCTTCCAACTCGCCACACAAACCCAGATGAAGGCATAAGTGCCCCAGACTTGTCTGTCTGCACTCCTGATTTGGCTTCATCTCTATCATGGGCGCCCTTACCCTCTTCCTATGGCAGTGATCATTTTCCTTTAACCATTTCTTTTCCCTATAATAGACCAAGTGTTACAACTCCCACTCCTCGACTGAAATACAGACTGACAAATGTTGATTGGAGTACATTTAAACATTGTGTTGAGCAGAAAATGCATAGAATTCCTAAAACATGTTCAGGGAATGAAAAACAATGTTCTGATCTATTATCAAACATTTTGATAGAAGCTGCTGACCAAACATTCCCTCTTAAAAATGTAACTTCTGGTAGAATACCCTCCCCACCTTGGTGGGATGATGAATGTACTCAGGCTGTCAAAAAGAGGAAAAAGGCAGAAAAAAAATATTGTACTATGATGACTAATGAGAATTTCGAAAATTTCTTGCAAGTTTCTCGTGACACAAGGAAATTGCTTAAAAAAAAGAAATTTGATGGATGGCGAAAATATTGCACTTCTATCTGCCCTGATGTCTGTCCATCTGTTGTTTGGCGTAATATAAGACGGTTTAAATCCGCCATTAACAATTCTACACACAATAAAATTCCTTCAGAATTAGTTAATCAATTTATGGATCAGTTGGCTCCACCTTATGTTCCAGAAAATAGTTTTATTTCAATACCATTATCCATTTCTAATAATAATGACCCATTTGGACTAAATTCCCCCTTTTCTTTTAATGAATTAAAAGGTGTTCTTTCACATGTTAAAGATTCTGCCCCAGGAGATGATGGTATCCCATATTCCTTCATTGCAAATTTGAGTGAACCAGTTCTTAACAAATATTTAGATCTTATTAATACTATCATGACTTCTGGTAATATTCCTTATTCCTGGAAATCTCAAACAATTATTCCAATTTTAAAACCACACAAACCATCTTGTGAAGCTTCTTCTTACCGCCCTATTGCTCTTTCTTCTGTTTTGGCTAAAATTGCAGAACACCTAGTTAAAATTCGTTTAGAATGGTTTGTTGAAAGTAACAAGCTAATTGCTCCCACTCAATTTGGATTCAGAAAAGGAAGGGGTACTTTAGACAGCCTGAGTGTGTTTGTCACTGACATTCGTTTAGCCTTTACTAGAAATGAACATGTAATTGCAGCTTTCTTGGATGTCAGTTCAGCATATGACAGTGTACTCTTATCAGTCCTGAAACAAAAACTTAATTTATTAAATGTTCCAGTTATGCTCTCAAATTTCATTTTAAATATGTTATCTGAAAGATCAATAAATCTTTACCTTGATAACACTAAAGTTAGTAGACTGGTATGGAAGGGCCTTCCCCAAGGATCAGTCCTAAGCCCTATTCTTTATAATATTTATACTTATGATTTAGAAACGTCTCTCAATGGATCTGTGCAGGTGCTTCAGTATGCCGATGATTTACTTTTATACTGCAGTGGGCAATCTGTAAACAAAATAGGTGACAATTTAACATCATCATTGTCTCTATTAAACTCATGGCTTTTAAGAAATGGTTTGGATTTATCTGTAAATAAAAGTAATGTTGTATTATTTACTAGAATGCGTAAACCACCTAATGTTAGTGTACAGTTCGATCAAAAACCATTACCAGTAAAAAATCAAGTAAAGTTCTTGGGCGTGATTTTAGACTCTCATCTTACAGGCCTTAATCATTGTGAATATATTGCAGCAAAATGTGAAAAAAACATCAACATTATTAGATGCCTCTCAGGGGTCTGGTGGGGTGCCCACCCATTTTCATTGAAGCTTATTTACAATGCTTTGATACGAAGTGTATTAGACTACGGAACTTTTTTGTTGGAGCCTGGTAGTGTTGCTGGCTTTCAGAAACTGGATAAAGTACAGTCAAAGGCTCTGAGAATTGTTTCGGGTGCAATGAAATCAAGTCCGATAAATTGCCTACAAGTAGAATGTGGTGATCCTCCCCTGCGGTTAAGACGTCAATATTTGTCGGATAGATTTGTGTTTAGGTGTCAACAGTTTGTAAATCATCCTCTATCCAAAAGAGTAGCTGATCTTTCGGAGGAAGTGGCCACATCCAGATATTGGGCAAAAAGATCTGCTCCTTGTCTTATAGAAAGCCTCTCAAAATGGAAAGCCATTGAAGCTCCAGCTCATCAATCCGAGTTACTACCCATATTTCATTACAATTACCATGAACTCGTTTTAGACCCCAACATTCAATACAATATTGGTATCTCTAAGGATGACATATGTCACAATTCAAACTTTAACTACACAATAGACAGAGATTGGCTGGGTTGCCACTACATATTCACTGACGCCTCTAAACAGGGCGCTAGTTGTGTGGGTATTGGAATATATCACCTTCAATATAATATAATTGAAAAAATAAAACTCCCCCCAGAATCCTCCGTTTACACTGGAGAGTGCTTTGGGCTGTATAAAGCGGTTGAATATGTTTTGTTGATGGGACTACAGAGATCATTAATTGTAACAGATTGTAAGAGTGCCTTACAATCATTAGCTAAATTTCCGTTTTATAATCAAAATAAACCCATCATCTTTGATATCCGTCGACTTTTACATAAATGCACATTAAAGGGTTATTCAGTCAGCTTCGCCTGGGTCCCGGCCCACTGTGGTATCTCAGGAAATGAAAAGGCGGATCTTTTGGCGAAGGATGCAGTAGTGTGTGGTGACATTTTTCCTTATGTGAACTACCATCATGATTTGTCTACCTTACCCAGGGTTTATTTGCAGGAATCCTGGAATAAATTTTGGGCTGAGGATAATTTAAAAGGAAAGTTTTACCGGAGCATACAACATAATATACCAGCAAAACCGTGGTTTTCCAAATGTCTCTTTAATAAATTAGTCACATCTATTATAATACGTATGAGACTTGGACACAACTGCACTCAATCTCATTTAGCGCGTATTAACGTAATTAATAGCCCTGACTGCCTCTGCGGAACTGGTGTGGGAGATTTAAATCACATTCTATTTGCCTGTCCTTTATATGACTATGCCTCCTTTTTTAGCAATTTAATAAATTTACATGTTCCTTTCCCTACATCGGCATCTTGCCTCCTTTCTAACTTTAATATTAATATTTATAAAGTTATTGCCCAATTTATTTTACGTAATAATATAAAAATTTGAATATATGTAATTATTATATTTACCTTCCTATTTACAAACTTTTACCCATATTTTTATATCCTAGTAAAATTATTATATTTACATATATATTTTAGACTAATCTCTATAACATCATTCTTAATCCAGTCCTAATTCCAAATTCCTTGTTTTTTAATTTCTATACGTTTCCCCGTTTTTAACTTGAAAATGGCATACAAGCACAAAAATGTGCAAATGCCAAAAAAAAAAAAAAAAAAAAAAAAAAAAAAATCTTATTAATGATGCGTTATTATACTTATTATTATAGCTGTTACAATAACGCGTCCAACTCAGTTCAATTATAGTTCAAAGGCGGTTGCGGCTCGATGTAACGCGCACACACAAGGTATCAATCAAACGTATTAATTAGCACCACCACATTCATCAAAGCTCCCTTTGAAATCGCACACGTAAATATTTAAATTATCATAATAAAATTAGCCTGCGGTCTAATACCATTTACTATATTACGCTGAAATTATTTATTTGTTACACCAACTCCCGCCCGCGGCTTAGTCCATGTAATAAAAGCGCGAAAATAAATTTCTTGAAATAATCATTAAAATTGTTTGCTTTGTCACGATGTCATTTACACCCAATATAAATAACAAAAAATGTACTAGGTGGGCACCGCAGGCACATTGAGTTCATGCGATCCTGAAATTGCGACTAAATGTTGAGAGTGGACTTTAGATAAATCTATATTGTTCCATGATTCAGACCGACATTGTCCAGAAACACACATTGCACTCTTGCACTTCATACGATTCAAACAAAGACATCGTCCGACACTTAAACAAGAAAAGTTACAGCCTCTATTTTTATGAAACTCGCCTTTGTTCACCAATTAGTCCAATCAAGAATTGAAGCATTTGTAGATAGGTTATTAAAGTTCAATAAGATTCTAAGAAGCCATTATCGGGAATACCTGAAGCGAAAATCTTTTCAGGCGCGTCTCACTCACAATGGCAGCCTGTTGTTATAATAAATAACGAGTGCTTGAAGCTCGGCAAGTGAATCAATACAATTCCTACAGTTGCAAATAACTGAAATAACATTGTTATTGTAGCGTTTGAAACATCCACAGGATTTAGAACGGTTGTAACGGTCGACTCGCCCCCGTCCATCGACGCTCCCTAATTGAACATTGCACTAATGAGCGCCGTTGTTCTGTTGCAACCCGCAATTATTCGGCCCGAGATTACACCCGGTAATATCCCCCGGAATGTGAGCTTTGGTTGGTGAACACGATTTTCGGCAGTAGCTCTAAGTACCTAATTATTTCAATATTACCGCTGTTGGTATTTATGTAAATAGGGCAGTTAACGTGCTCTCGCGCCTCGTAAAATTTGATATGTTAACATAGAAGGATTTTTATTAATTCAGGTCGGGTCGTTTACAGTAACAATAACTTTATGGGCCATATGATACTAAGTAGGTGATTCCAGAGAAATACGACGTTATACTGCGTAAACAAACAATTGGATGGGTTGCGTAACTATCGATGATCCTATTAAATTAATTAATTTAGGTTTTAGCTATGTAGTTAAGTCATTTGAGAGAGGCGGGAATCTGCAAGCCGTTGTTTTATTCGCATCGCTTGTTAATTTGGTTCCTTTTTGTCGATGTAGCCCAGCAGTTTATTTAGCCCATTATCACCTTGTCCTCATAAGACATGTCCAGATTGTAAAGTGAATCTTTCCGTCTAAGATCATTCCTTGCTTGCTGAGTGCTTCTTTCTCGTAATTCAAGCTAAGGTAAAGCCGTCCTAATGGACTTTAAATCATTTTTGAGATCTTGCTTCTTCCAAATGTCTGCTGCAATCTTGGCAGATGGTTAAAAACTAACGTTAGCGTTCCACGCTTTTTCGCCACACTGCTACGATCATCTCTCATTTTTAGGGTTCCGTAGTACCTACAAGGATCGATCGAACTCTAAAAAGTTTCGCCATGTCCGTCTCTCCATTTATCCGAGGCATAGCGTCTAAGACGTTAGTGCTAGAAAGCTGAAATTTCGCATGGATATGTATTTTAAGTATGTCAAAAAAATTGGTAGAATAATAGTTATTTATGGTACAAGTGAGAAAAAGTTTATATATTTCTGTTGTGAGTGCCAATTTTAAAATTTCGTGATTAACCATAAAATTAACAAAATCGTTACGGAACGAATTTCCGAACGCATTCTTAAAAAATAAGTCTGTGTCTGTGTCAGTCATCGCGGGCAACTATAAATTCTTTTCAGTTTATGTTTAATTGTTTACTGGAACTTTTTAACAAAAAATTAGTGAATCCAGTGATGAAGAACTTTATGGAACTCCAGAAGAGTTGAGACAACTTGCTTCTTACACAGAAGTTTGCTTTTTACCAGAAAAAGCATGTGAGAAGTATTTGAAAGCGTACGACATATTTAACAAGTGGCGACTAACAAAAGGCGCTAAAACGCATTCTGAATCGGTATTACTGTCGTATTTCATGGAATTATCCAAAGTTAAGCAATCGAGTATTTTCTCACTGGAAGAGGTGAAAAGTCGTGTTTGTTATTCGTAAGAAAAAATAATTTTCAGTTCTTGACCTCTTAAATCTCTCGCTTGTGAAGTAGTCTTTATTAGGATTATTCGGTACGCTCGTAGTTCAATTAAAGACTACTTCGCAAGCTCAAGATTTAAAATTGGCACTCACAACAGAAATATAAACTTTTTCTCACTTGTACCATAAATAACTATTATTCGGGTACCTCCCCTACATGGTAATCGTTCTCTCGAAAAATTTGAAAAAAGTCGTGGTGGTAGTAAATATGTAATGAACTTTATTAGTTCAAGAGGAATAGGGGTCCAAAGTGTAAAATGCAGTTACTTACAATATTTCGTACAAAATACAAAAAGCTTTGTAAATAATGACTTGAATGAAATTGTTAAATATCAATACAGATATTAAACCTGTTTTAAGTCAATAATTATGTTGTAAAGGCTGACTATACAGAACCCTATTACGCGTGGCCCGACACGAACTTAGCCGGTTTTTATCCTTTTATATTCCGTTGCCACCGCACCGCCAGCATGTTTAGCTTATTTTAAAACCCGTTTGCCGATTTTTACTAGTGTTAAGAACAACACTCTACCTACGTATTTTCATTAATTTGCTCAAATGTTTAGAATTAGTCCTTTGCTTAGTTTTGAAATGGCAAACTAAAATGGAGCACCATTAAACTCTCGTCAGATGTTAACGACATCCTGTTTGGTCCGTAGTAGCACAGAATACGGCAAGTCTAGCACAGTAATCATCTAATACCTACTAATTGAATTCATCAACAAATTATAACGCAACACTAGAAACTCGGCACTTCTGCGGAATTAGCTGAAACACCCTTGTTATCAGACACATAGGTACATTCAAAGAATTATATTATATATTAATAATGATTAGCTTTTCTCAACGATTAAAAATAGAGCGTCATTCCAGTTCTTTTTTAAAGTATAAGCGCACTATACAACAGTAAAAAAGTTATTTGTGCAACAAGAGAGCAAATTACGTTTTGGCTTCGAGTGCTAATTTTGAGTCCCGAATAAGCGAAATAATCTAAAGTCGCTACGCTCTCGTGATTCTAGGTTAGAATCTTAAGCGAGGGACTTAAAAGCACAAGATGTAAAACTTTGATTTCGCATCGCACATGTTAATTTTCATCTCAGCCGTGATAAAATAATGCATAGAAATAATGAATTAGGTGGAAATAAAACTTCACCGTGCACCTCTACCTTATAAAAGCTTTCAAGGTGGTATAAAATGTCTACACTACACTATTCAACTCTACTAGACTACCAAAATACGGTTTAATATCACAGCCTACCTACATAAACAAGCCTCTCGCACCATAATATAACTCGTATTAAGAAATGTGCCACCATAACCAACCAAGATTTGCCGGTACTTGACCGATTCTGCAAGGGCGAATTCTTTACATAAGATGCCGAGTAATGTAGAGCAGCTATTCGTCCGAGGTCATAACTAAAAATGATATCCGCCGTACCTCCGGCGTACCTGCGACTAACACCCGGCTTATCCTTCTTCTATTGCCACATAAGTTTCATGTGCAAAGTTTTACAGTAAAATGTCGTCGTGTAAGTGATTCCACTGAGAAGAGAGGTTTCAGTTTTCGCTGAGTTAGCAAGGGCCGTGTGTGGCAGACCGAAAAAAATAATTTCCCTCGCTCGAGTTCCCACTGTGACTTTTCCAGGCGGCCGTCCCGTGCATCTGGCGGTACCTATTATTAGGGGACGGCTCTTAATGCTTTCTTAGGTATTTTTATATGGCTGCCATCTTAGTTTTTACGATTGTGATTTTTATTAAATTCCCTTTCAACGTTATGTATGTAGGTGGGCCAAGTATGCTTGCCGACTGCGGACAAAGGTAAAATATGAACCACTTCCTAAGAGATTTATTTTATTGCAATGTGTTGGACACACGTTTATTACGGTTTTACGTTCCAATGTTAAAAGTAATATCAAATATTGATTTCATCATACGAACGTCGACACCGCGTCGGTAAATTAATTAACATCGTAGTAAACTCATAATAAAAGTGTTGTTCCTTTAGAACATGTTCCCTTGTTAATGTTCGTTCCTTTTGCTTGTACTAATTTTGCTTGAATACACTTTCGTGAAACTCATTATAAACTAAATCTGCGAACTTCCTTGAAAGCCTACAAAGACTGCGAGAGTGAAGTACAAGCCGAAACGTGAAGGGCTTCGCCAGGGGCCCAACTTTGGTGCTGTACCGAGTTCGCAACTTGCTGTGCTACGTTAACGGGTAGGATTACCAAATTGGCTTAAATTTAACAACGTACTACATGCAGACTATTTGTAGTAGGTAACTTTCTAACTAAATAGAAGCATTGCACTTGCTATGTACCGCATCGTACAACGTGCAAGGTGCGGACTTTGATCCTTTAAATATAGATTTTATTCATCAATTCGAAGGAGCTTACACATTGCAGCTCCCAATTTATCTTAACGAAGAACAAACGACTTAATTCGTGAACATGTGGAGGCATTGTTTTTGTTTGGGAGTTCGCGGGCGGACAGCAATAAGTGCAACAAATCGGGAAGAGCACGATTCATTTGATCTGACACAAATTTATCCGCGCTCGCCGCTCTTTATTTACTTGGAGTCGATGCTCGGTTTGTCTGACAAATTCATAAATTACCGACATCCTCACCGCACGTATTTGTTCGCCTTTTATTTTTGTCACACATTTCTTGCTCGGCCGTATCGACGGCAACCTTTTTGATGTATGCTTCATTAATCAACTCTGTACGATATCGTATCGAAAAATATTGTTATAAGACTCGTTTGTTGTTTCTTTTGTGTCTGCGGTCGAATTTATTACGAGTGTTCGAGACATTTTGAGATCGTTACAGCTAGACGTAAAATATATATGACTTTTCTATTTCACAAGTTGTAGGTACTGTAATGTATTTTTAACTTGCGACTCAAGCTTTCATACCACGTATTGAAAAATAATGGTACAATTAATGAGGCATTGGCTTGGAAATGTAATTAGAAGTGGTACGACAAAGAAAATCCGAGTGGCAGGTAAGAGGCGATAATTAGCGCTTAAGGGACCGCGTGGAGGTGTGCGGGGAGCGCAGCGGGCGACGGGGCGGCGCGCTGTCTGGCCGAGCGGCGAGCGTTGAGTCACGCGGGAAGTCCGCCCGCCCTGGCCGCCTCCGCCGCCCGCCTTCGCCGACACAGTCACAGCTCTACGCGATTATCCGAGTTAGTCTTTTACTCGCCGACACGTGCCGCTACAAAGAATGAGTGCGCACAAACGACATCCGCTCTGAAGCTATTCTTTTCTATTTATGGTACTATAAAAAACAGACTACAATATCATATCATAAAACATGCAGATTATAGATCATTTAATAATATGACATCCATACGAGGTATATCTTGTGTTAGTAAGTAGCTACTAAGTTAATATGGAATACAGCCGTTCTGTAAAAAAAATCACCTTGTTGAATTAGAAATAATTGGACAAGCAGGCTAGAAAGAGAAGTTTCTGTGTATACTTTGTAAACAAGTCTTGTACAGCGCGGCATTACAGTTCTGAAGCTAGGTGTCTTTACCAAAAGTAACACACTCAAGACAAACTAAAATAATAATCAAATTTAAATGTAAATGGAGAGTGTGTACACTACAATACTCGTTTAGGGGAGAGGTTATTAAAAAGTCCCATAGAAAGCGCCATCAAAAAACGTACAAAGTACAGGAGCATGTTAGTCCGGCGCTAAATGCTACCAGGACATTCTACGATGAGATAAGGCACGTATCCGCTGCTCGGCTACACCCCCGACTTGCAAAAAAACACTTATTATTATGTCCTTTACTTCTCTCCGGGATTATTCCACAAGATATATCGACCACCATGTTTTTTTCTCGCGGTTACATCCTCGCCTTCCAAAATAACACGCGGTTTAATTCTGAATGAGCGTTGAAACGCGTCTAGAAATAGCTAATGTTTGGCTATTAAACGACCAATCAGCCAAAACCCTTAATTTATAGGCAACTTTTTCATAGACGTATTTTATCAATGATTAAAAATAAAAAATGTTAACAAGCGTCCAGAAATATCTTAAATGTCGGCAACTATTTGAAATTCTCATTAATTTATTTGAAATAGTCCTAATTAGTCAGACGACTGAATACTTAAGTTGTCATAAAATTGTTTGATCGTTATTTTCTAATTATAATTGGGTGTTTTGTTTCATAAAACAAATAATTAGAAACTTTGAATGGGCAGCTCCAAAGTAGAGATGGAAGTTTGTTGCTAAAGCATCTTGTTGAGTGCGCAAATTTTTTAATGTATTATATTTTAACTGTGCCCAACATAATTTATTTTCCACATATTCAATCATAAAATAAAGTTTCGGTACTTTAGACCTGTGGCGTCAGTGGTTTCGGCTTTGGATAAATTTGGATAAATCATCACGCTACTGACTATCTTCAAATACTTGGTTAGGTCTGAAAAGTTTTTTTAATAATTGAAGTGACCGCAGAAAGTTTGATAGGAAGGACGTAGATTCAATCCATGCAACACTAGGTATGTATAATGTACAGTCTACAAAGATATTATCTAGATAAAACGTACTTTTATGCGCGATGATAACTGTATGCTGATGTACTCCTACGTCATATTACTCTGCTCAGACATATGACTTACACGTGACGAATTACCACAGGATCTACTGTAGTCATTATTTATTACCACGCAAAAATGAAGTGCTTCTCAGCTCTTTTCAGGTAATTTTGTATAATACACAGATCTACTCACTAAATTGGCTAGTATTGTATTCACAACAAAATGGCTAGTGTTTTAATGTTAAATAATATGTTTAACTAGTACAAATTGTTATTTCGTTTTCCTACTTGTCATGGAACTTTTAAACTACAAAAGTATTATATATCCGCACCATAAAATCAAATTTATCCCAATAAAATGCAATGATGGTTACTTTCAGCGCGCTGCATGACTTATACAAATAGCCCTTGTATTGGACAATTTGTCGAGTAAACCCTACATTTGTTTCAATTATTCCTCCATCCTTCTTGATGGGTACTTACCTACATTTAAATCTAATGGCTCCGCCACGTGCCTCGCATGTATATTCCACTGAATATCACAATTACACAGATATTCTCGTTTAATATTCATTTTGTGAAAGGTTTACGATATGTCCTAAAATTAATATGCTATTAACTGCTCTCGAACGTGAATTCCATACGAATATGATCTCGCTTTTATTTATACAGGCTCGTTGAACTAATTGGAGTGTTCATCTTGATTAGCAATAGTTATTACGAATATTAGGCACATTGTACGTGCGTCTAATGGTTATAATTAGGGTGTAGTGGAGCGAGGTAATTCACTAGACAACGATAGGGCGGATGAAGCAAACAAGCTCACATGATTGTAAGTCGTAAAAAACTGACTGATTTATTTGAAATCATTAACAAAATGCAGTCTCGTGATAGAGACTCAGCAGCAGTCTCTACCACCCCTACTGCGTGTCTCAAATGGTTTGTAATTAGAGTATCATTGTCCCTTGCCTTGTGTAATGGCGCGAGCACAGACAACGCCGGAGCTGGAAGCTAGTCTTGTGTCTGATTATTACAAATGACGATTGCTTTCGGCAATTGCCTGTTTGGTGGGTAAGCAGGGAGAAAAAGGATGTGGGTTTGGGCATGATTTGTCACATTCACAATTGCGTGGATTGCCGAAACGAATGTCATTTAGAACATGGTAGATGGAAATTAGGAATAATGCGTTATATTGTTGTGTAGTTAAAAGAGAAATTAACTCAATAATGCAAGTTGTAAAGTTTATAAATACATCATTATAGAGATACATATTACACAACGTTATAATCAAAGTGTATAAATGAAGAATAAATATGACTACGACAAAAATATGACTACGACACATTGGTATTCGAGGCTTTAGGGTAAAATCGGTGCTGCAAAGTTATCTTACCTATATATAAAATTCTCGTGTCACAATGTTAGTTACCTTACTCCTCCGAAACGGCTTTACTGATTTTTACCAAATTTTATAATTATGCATATTCAGTAGGTCTGAGAATCAGCTACTATTTATTTTTCATACCCATAAGTGATAAGGGTTGTTCACCCTTAACATTTTTTTTTAATTTTTGGACAATTTTTTTATGTTGCATTAGAAAATAACTACAACCCTAAAGTTTTATCTTTTTATCACCAACCCCTATGTTTTAATAGCCATTTTAGTAACCTTAGCGCTTTTGACAGTATGAACTTTTTGAATGTCCCTTTAAGGGGTTTAACATAACATTGACATAATGCGTGCTGCAAATATCGTCACAGAGAATGTATAGATAAGACAGGACAACGTCTGTCGGGTCAGCTTGATAAAATCTCAAAAAGAATATGATTATTTATTGCAATTATTAATTTGACAGTAAGTTTAACGATTTCAGTTATACCTATTCATATGTAATAATTTAAATTTATAAGCTTCATAATTCAGAAGAAACTCATACTAATATCTTACGATGAAAATGAATTTCATTTATGTTTAGAAAGTTTTCAAAATTACTTAGCTTAATATTTTATTTATTCTAATTTTAATTCTAAGTTAACAACAGTGCTTATTTACAATAATATATTGAGTGTTATTATAATATGATTTCAGTGTATATTACCGCCAACGATCCATAAGAGGGAAATATTTCGTACCGCATTACTGACTCAGTACTTTTGCTATAAATAACTAAAGTAACCAATCAGCAGTTCGATAAAGCGAAACTTTCTTTAAAGTTCCCTTGTAGAGGATGGCAGGCGTTGTGCGGTCTTGGCGGTAGTTACCACAGGGGTGGTAGGTGGCAGGTGGTACACACGCCACGACAATCATACAGCATTTAATCATCATTAAAGCGGAATCAGCCGCCGCTGCAGCCGCGTCAGCTGTATACCCCCCGAAAAGTGTTTTTTGCCACTGCCGCTGGTTTTAGACGATGTTTTAAAATGTGTTTTCACAATTTTAACTTTCGCTCACCGCTTTTGCACGCCCAGCGAAAATTCTATCCTGTTTACAATTTTGGGTAGGAGCACATTCAATGTAATGGGCTTTGTAGTTAAGGTTCTTTTCCTCGTTAGCTAAATCTTTTTTTTTGCATCGATTGTAACAGAAACAAAGAGATTGCTAGCAAGCTTTTATAACGGTGTTAATAGGTTAAGAGATTGTAGTCTCATTTCATTTTAATATTATCTGATTACCTTCATTGCTGTAGGTTCTCTACTGTCTCCTTGATGCGTCAATAATATCATGCTAAAAGTTTTTCACAAGTAGGTAGTGTCATCTGTGCTGAAAAATATTGTCGTATTTTTTTTTTATTTAATTTATTCATATTACTGGAAAGACCACTCCTTGTCAGTTGTAGTTGGTATATTTCCATTAGCTTATTTACAAAACCACTACCTTTTTTATTCGAATGCTTGGACAGGAAATTAACAAACGTATTCGACGAACGATTGCATTGTGCATTTGTAACATTAGCCACGCTTTTAATATAAGCAGAACTGTTGCGTATGTGACCCTTTTCAGTATTAGAAAAATTACATTGTAACTTGACGGGCTGTTATATCTACATGTACACAAAGAGATTTACCCGAAAAATGCTGGGTGGTCTTTTGTTCGGCGACCAGTTATGACAAAGCGAGACCCTCTGCCCCTAGCCGCGTTCTTTGTCTACCAGATCGAGATAGGCGCGTAAAATTTGATACGGGAATTATTTTATTAGATCAAACGTACACGTGCGCGGCGTGACGAATGCGATAATGTTCCCGGACCGGGCACAAACGGAACAATTACATTCCGCTTGGATTACACATAATAGCACGATTACGGAAGCTTTGGGATCGAGCACCGTGACTCCTGTCCGGACTCCGCAGTCAATTGCTGTTGCAGATTTGCTGCGTAGCTGTTGTTGCGTAAATCACTGCAAATACAGACGACTCACGTAGTGTACTTCGTCACTCCATTGGTTGTGGCTTGTGCCACCATGTTATTTCTACCTTCATACTGAAAGTGCCGACCCGAGGCAAGATTTAAGTTGGAGCGAGATCAAGGTTTAGCGCCCCCGAACGCAAGAAACGAAAGCTTTAACATTTTGTAACATAAATTATTGTATTATTGACTATGTAACCGATCAAAGATCGCCAACTACAATGTCAATGGGTTGGTCTCTTATGCTATTCAGCTCAAAACCATCTCCGATGAATTGATCCAGTTTGATTTATGTATCCAGCATTTGCGGCTATAAATCTCAGCTATGCATTCAGTGAACAGGTATTGGTGTGATACTGGCTGTTAACTCCTAGTACGTCGTCGATGTGATGAGAATTTATATACAAGAATCTCTTGTCGAGGTATTTTAAATTAATATGAAGCATTATTGTGAGTGTGAAAACGAAGATTATACAAACGGTCGCCGATTATTTTTAATGAATTAAGGAAATTTGACCAACACCACTAGGTACCACATACACGCTTTATCTTACTTGCACAAACAGTTTGTGCAAATTTAATGTACCTACCTACTTATGCATGGAGCCGATGCCTTAGAGCCAATAATTATAAAAAACGAAATTACTAATATCGACATACATTATGAGTTACGAATCAATAAATTCATTCATGACCAAATCATGGAGATTTCGGGAAATGCACTACATAGATTTATTTATTTTCTAATGATATCTGTATAACGTTAAATATTGCTCTTTCATCCTGGCAAAATAATAATGCAGTTCTTCCAGTACAGGTATTGTATAATTATATTTTTATATAAATTTACCATTGATCTCAATTTTTAATTTCACTTGTTAGTTTTTAAGCATTGACTAAATAAATTTTTAAGTATGTAAATAAATTGCCAATTTTCTCATAAATATTTCTTTGTAATCCTGTTTTAAGTTTCGTCGTAATTGGCTAGTGTATAAGTCTATTTACTAATTACTAATATCGACATACATTATGAGTTACGAATCAATAAATTCATTCATGACCAAATCATGGAGATTTCGGGAAATGCACTACATAGATTTATTTATTTTCTAATGAT
Organism: Hypena proboscidalis; assembly: GCA_905147285.1. Classification (NCBI taxonomy): domain Eukaryota; kingdom Metazoa; phylum Arthropoda; class Insecta; order Lepidoptera; family Erebidae; genus Hypena; species Hypena proboscidalis. The sequence goes on along the minus strand of LR990128.1, from coordinate 11,884,770 downwards.
ATCTGTATAACGTTAAATATTGCTCTTTCATCCTGGCAAAATAATAATGCAGTTCTTCCAGTACAGGTATTGTATAATTATATTTTTATATAAATTTACCATTGATCTCAATTTTTAATTTCACTTGTTAGTTTTTAAGCATTGACTAAATAAATTTTTAAGTATGTAAATAAATTGCCAATTTTCTCATAAATATTTCTTTGTAATCCTGTTTTAAGTTTCGTTGTAATTGGCTAGTGTATAAGTCTATTTACTAATTACTAATATCGACATACATTATGAGTTACGAATCAATAAATTCATTCATGACCAAATCATGGAGATTTCGGGAAATGCACTACATAGATTTATTTATTTTCTAATGATATCTGTATAACGTTAAATATTGCTCTTTCATCCTGGCAAAATAATAATGCAGTTCTTCCAGTACAGGTATTGTATAATTATATTTTTATATAAATTTACCATTGATCTCAATTTTAATTTCACTTGTTAGTTTTTAAGCATTGACTAAATAAATTTTTAAGTATGTAAATAAATTGCCAATTTTCTCATAAATATTTCTTTGTAATCCTGTCTTAAGTTTCGTCGTAATTGGCTAGTGTATAAGTCTATTTACCATCAAGTACTTATAAAATTTTTTGCACATTGTATGCACAAGCTGTAATAAATAAAAATAATAAGATAATAAATAAAAAATAAAATATCAAACCTTTGTCCGATGTGTCATCGGACCAAGCGCAATGGTTGCGATTTAACACTTCTTATGAGCACTGCAGTCTGGAGTCGTTCATCAGGCTATTAAACGACTAACAAGTCAAGTCATAGCGCCCGTCTAGACTAAAGGCAAAAGCTTGACAGCACGATTTTCAAGCTCTAGGTTAGCTAATTTTAGTAATTTTAGGTTAAAACACACAACGCGGCTCACAGTCTTCGTAGAATGCAGATATTAATGTAAAAAACAATAATAAAATTTCACGACGCGGTTTACGTTCGCGCGGTTTTCATAAAAATCTGCCCACAGCGGAGAAAATCGCCTCGTGAGTTGTTTGCCTTAGCCATAGTAAAAAAAACCGGCCAAGTGCTAGTTGGACTCGCGCACGTAGGGTTCCGTATACGTATACGTATACATCAAATAAATGTTTTTTTTATTCTTTATTATATTTGAGTTGATTGAATGAAAGGTAAAATGCGTTTTACGATTTATAACGTATTAGAAAAAACTTATTATTATATCTCGTTCAAACCAATTTTCGGTGGAAGTTTGCATGTTTTGTTTGTTTGTACATCATATATTATTTTTAAATCAAATTAAATCAAAGCAAATCATTTATTTCCATGGGCCCCAAGGGGCGCTTAAACACGTCAAAACAAACATCAAACCACAAAAATATAAAATTAAAATAAAACTTAGCTAACTAAATTATAATACTTATTGTAATAAAATGATTTGACACCGGAGCTTAGATTGACTTTAATTCAGCTTAGAGAATTGAATTAAAATCAATCCAAGTACCAGCTCCGATGGGTATTGCATCATGAGAAGAGCTGGTGAGAAACTCATGTGCACCATCTTTTCAAATAATTTATACAATATTTGTATGTTTTTTGACAATAATTCTATGTGTAAGTTATAGCAACCAAAACAACATTATAGCTAAATATGGTTATAAAGAGAAAATAAAATAAGGTTTAATTATTTTATTTTTGTGATTAACAGAAATGTATTTTGGTTTAAAATAAAGATTTTTTATTATAACATAAAAAAAAAAAAATATTATTATAAATAAATCCATAGTATTTAAGGTTGCAATATCTTACACTTCAAGCAGAAAATAAAGGAGTAAAAACAATGTGTGTATACTACTGTATATATAAGGGTTAAAAATAAAGGGTTGTTTACATTTATCATTCCCTTATTTTAGAAGTTATGGAGGGGGGGGGAACACATTTTTTCACTTTGGAAGCGTCTCTCGCACAAACTATTCAGTTTAGAAAAAAATATATTAGAAACTTCAATATCATTTTTTAAGACCTATCCATAGATACCCCACACGTATGGGTCCTTTGCTGGTGTAGCTGGCAGTTGCATGCAAATGCAATGGCGTGGCGTGTGGCGGCGTGGCGTGGCGTGGCCGTTGCTGCCGTGAGCCGTGAGTGAGTAAGCGGTGACGTCGCGTGACCTGTCCGCTCTGACGTTACCCGGATATCGAATGCAATACCAATAGGCTTTTTAATATTGGACGACCTTATTTGCAAATACCGTTCTTGAATGATGTTAATTTGTTATTGATGGAAAGCTTGCATAGCTGCTTGAGTTGAGTAAGGATCGTAAGAGCGTAGACTTAATGTTAACATTGTAATTTTTTTTTTGGTTATATACATTGATTTCTACATACCTCATTAACCGACTTCCAAAAAAGAAGAGGATTCTAATTTTATAGGCTTAAATATTGTATATCTATATAACGCCATCTAGTCCCTAACAAAGCAGAACTTGTACAATGGGTACTAGAATAAGTGATACTAATAAACACTTTTCTTTTTTAAATAAAAGCAATATGTACAAAAGTAATAATAAATTGTTATTTAGCACTGCAATTCGCTACGTGCTACGCGTTTAAACTAATATTATAATCAATCATAATTATAATATTATACCAAGAAAACGAAAATGTATCGTATTAGGTGCGCGTTACGAATAGAATATCCGTAGCGAAACGTAGAAAAATGCTACGGCACTCGGTCTACGACGTGAATGTATCCGTCAATAATGTATTGTCTGCGAATCTTATACATAAATAACATAAGGATGGTTTTACTAATAATCTATCTATCAATCTTCCGAGCCCTTTTTAACCGACTTCAAAAAAAGGAGGATGGCAAGTAAATCGGATAATTAAGAACTAATATTCAGTCAGGAAATAGTTGTTAGAGAGATTAATATTATCTATACAGAGTTATTGTTTACTTGGCACCGACTTCAGAATTATAAAATAATTATTTAATAATTTCTATTTAACTAAATGAAAAAAAACGTATTATTTTGTGCGAAGTAAATTTATTTTTTGCTTTTTAGTTTACCTACTCTTTGAAGTCGGTTTTTTTTTGCTATAAATTATTTTATCGAATTAAATTAGGGCCGGTTTCTAGTCTAACGGATTTAGCTAAATATCAATTACATGGAGCGACTGCCTTCAGACCCAGTACAAAGTGATACGATACTCATTGTTAAGACTAATTGTCAGAATTTCCGACCTCGTACGGACTGCCATAGAGCTTTAAATGGCAACTAATAATACCTTTAATAATCATTATACGTGAATAAAATTGTTTATAGCCAGAACCGCATAAATTATAAATAATAATAAAATAAAAATTATTTATTGACACAAATAATACAGCTAGATTCACAAGATTAGTTAAAGTTAAGGCACATGAAAATGTATTTGTACATTATATTCTGATACTGTCGCCCAAACTACGCGAAAGCTTGTATTATTACAGAAAAAATACTTATCTAGATAGGAACTGGTACGAGGCAAAGCAACTGCTTAGTAGTCTACGATACCTTCCAGAACTAAATAGAAATAGTAAGGTTAGTCTGTAATGTATATTTCCTGAGTAAATGACCGCCGTGTGTAGTAGGAAGTGCTGGTAAGTTAAAAGGCGGACGGGCGGTGGTTTATTGTCCGCTCGGTCGCAAAGATATGCGCAGCCGAGCGCCCGCCGCGGCTCACCCACTGCACCAATAATAAGCTTGCGTTACACCCTGTATACTTCCTGTTAACTTGCATAGTTTACAAAGGCCGTGTATCTTCAAAACTATGAGACTATATATATGACGGAATTATATTTCATGCTTTGCTTTTTTTTTGGATATTGATGACTTAATCGTTTTTTTTCTCTTTAGACGCATGTACTAGGGATAACTGTGACGAGGGTGTTCACAAATATACATAGCACGCACACAAAGCACACCATAATTTAATCTAAGTAAATTTGAGTCTTATAAAATTTCTCGTGTCTTTAAGAGTTTTACCTTTACTGCATGACGAATACGACTAAATACTGTTTGCATTTTTAAAACTCAATTAAACTTTTTAAATATGTTTATCCCATGTAGGTTTGTTCTACGCAATGATCAATGAATCTCGATAACTTATGTATGGTAACAACAACAACGACCGTCATATAAATCAGCGAAATGAAACATAAATTGTTAAACCGGGATACACTCGTGTAAGCTTATTTTAACAATCACAATTAAGTCACCGCTCCAAATCACAGTTTAAATATGCATAAGCCGTGATGTGAACGCCTGCTTCATTAATATTCCAGTTGGGTTCAAATAATGCTGTCTGTTTTATGACCGTAACAAATTCTGTTAGTTCCACAACTATGGCACAAATGTAACCTAGATATTTGAACAAACGAACGAACGTTCCCCTCGTAATATTGGATTCGGTACCATCGGTAGCGCGTGTCCTTGGCAGGCAGTCGAAACGTCAATGAAATTTAATATACCGTCTCCGTCTACGATAACCCAGTTATCGTAACGTAAGCTGTATAATATAAAAAGCGGTAAGTTACCGAGTACGCCTGCCGCATCCCTCGCGGCAACTAGTACGGACTGCTAGCTCGTCGCCGCCGCACGTAAGCTCCCTTAACTTGCCTCGCACGCACCGCCACCGCACCGCACGCCAAATATTATTTGAATAAAAAAAAACACCGCACTTTATAATTTGCAAGTAAATGACAACTTTATCTAAAATGAACAGTGTTTTATTCCATAAATATCATTGCTACAAAATGCAGGGTGCAATTATTTCCCTCCCTATTGACAGGACGATAATTTCTCGGAAGTTAGTTGCACTGGGGACACCGGTGACTCACTACACTACAAATGTTGGCTAGTTGAGTTTCACGGTGCACCGGTGCTCAAATAGTGACGTAGGCACTCATCCCCGCGGCACACGGCACATACCAACTAGAACTACCCGTTTCACTCGTTGACACTTATTTGTGCGTGAGCATTTGGGATATTTACTTGCTTTCAGATTTGTTTCTATTTATTCTATTCCTAGCTTCGCTTTGCAGTGTACTCACTGCAATACATTTAAATGTTTCTCTTATTTTGCATTTTCAAAACACATTGTACACTCAAGTTACACTTACAAATCATGCACTTGTGATAAGTTGATAAACATTATCATGTTTTGTTCCAGACAATGCAAATGATTACGATAATTGATATTTGAAAATGTCTCGAGTAATCTGACGTTCGAAGACATTATACAATGAGTTTGTTCGTTGATTTACGTCAAATTAAATCTTCAGTAACAAACCTCTCCGAAATGGTTGATAAAATATCTTCCTCTGTGAACAAAGAAAAGAAAACAGACGAGCGTCCGAAGAAAGCGGATAGTAATATTCTCTACAGCAGCTCCATGTACAAACCCACAACACTGGGCTTCGGCGTTCGGTTTTCCAGCCAAGAAGATGTTTACCAAAGCCTACCCATGCCCTCGTCTAGACTACGAAGTCACATGTCACTACCCAATTTGGGTAAAGCCGAAAGCGTGTTCGATAAACCTTCTGGGTCACGACACGACGACAGGTCGAAAATTGTGGAAATTGAAGACGAAAGGGAAGAGAAAAACAAACCCACGATACAAATGTCCACGGAAAACCTCAGCGAATGGATCCTTGCTTCCATCAACAAACGACCGCACTTCGACGACGTTGGCGACACCCACCCCATGGACTTTATAGAAAACATAAGATACTACATATCCGAATTGAATATGGCTGAGGAGAAGCAATTAACGTTCATAATGTCGTGTTTAGAAGGCGTGCCGCTGCTGTGGGCTCGGTGCTTCAGGAGCGAGTTCAGAGATGTGGAATCTTTTTATAGCGCTTTTGAACATGAGTTCTGGGGTCCAGACCGACAAAAAGCTGTTTTATACGACATGAAGCTAGGCAAATATGACGACCGAAATGCACGAATCAGCATGTCGGAGTATTTTTTGCATAAAGTGTCAAACTATCGTCAATTGACGCCGGCACCCTCGGATTTGGAAATAGTGTACTCGCTGGCTGCTCACTTCCCCACAGCCGTAGAGCTTGAGTTACGTTTAGCGCCAAAGCCCACGCTACGAGAAGCGTACCGCGTGCTACGCCGTAGGGAGGGCGAAGCCGCAGATTTTCTGCCCAATTATTTGTACGAAATGTGCGAAGCGTTTCAACGAGGTCAAAGACCGGAGTCTGCACGACGCGATCCATCACAATCATCCAGTACGTTAGACCAAGATAAGAAAGGAACGAAATAATAAATTAAGTGATTTTTGCACCAAACATAATACGTATCGTTCACTGCCAGAAGTACTTAGTTTATTAAATTAATATTAGGCCATGGGAGCCAAAATGTATTTTAAATTAAAAAGTGTTAAATTAATTTGGCTGTTTTATTTCACTGATCCAACACCTTTAAATGTAAAATTATAATCAATAACCATCAATCATCATTTAGCAACCTTTAAATTGATATCTAGTTAATACAAAGGTGATGATTACACAGAGCGTTGCACGAGAGCGAGGGCAACTGGACGGAGAGTGATTGCTTGGAGGCGCGTCGCAGCGGCGTGCTATGGGGCGTGCAGGCGCGCGCGTGCCGCCGCCAGCCCGCCGCCATGCCGCACGTGGCGGCCGCGGCGCGCCTGGCCCGGGCCGCCTGCCTCGCGGCCCACGCCGGCGAGCGCTGGAACTGCTCCTCCATCGAACTCGCGCCCAAGTACACCCCTGACCTACTCACCGGTGCGTATCATTTATTATTACATTTTTATCAAACGATTATAAACCCTCCTTTCGATGCTCAGCAGACTATGTAACAAACGACCGATCAGTGCATGACCGTGATACAAGTATTGGCTTTTAATTGCCCCTGTTTGCCCTTATTCATACATAATGAATGATGAAGTCATTAAAGTCCTTCGTCTGCGATTTTGATTCAAATTCAAAATCCTTTATTTGTAGATCATAGGTATACATATATTCTCTTAAATAGTTATAACACATTAATCGCTATGTCTTGCCATCATTGGCGTACAAATATAACATAATATATATAGATAAAATATATTAGTAGTAGAAGGTAGTACAGCAATATTAGTATAATTTACAATTGATAGTTATTTATCAGTTAGATATTTATTCACTGTATAATAAGCTTTTGTGCATAATAATGTTAATAGTTCGTTTTTAAAATCAATTATATTTTCTTTGTCTCTTAATAATTCTGGTATCCTATCCTATTATAGACACTAGGTGCAATGCCTAAATTTTTTTTTGAAATTAGTTTTAAAAATTGATATTGAAATTTAGGCTATATCTTATAAGCTCAAGGCTTGGTACGAAGGCTCATTGTGACAATTTACTTTGGCATATCGCCCTAAATATTTATAAACCATTTGTTGGTCTATCTGGTTGTTCGGGTCAAGCTGAAAATCATTTTATAAATATTATAATAATATGCCTAAAAACTTCATGTTAAGATTCTCTTTTAAGGTTCTGTTAAATAAACTTACAAAGTTTTCAACTTTCTCGTGCTTCTAAAATGAGTAATAGCGTAATATAACAAAATGTAAGACTTTAAAAGCAGGTCCCATTCTTAGCTTATCTATAGAAAGACGGATGAAAGCTAGACTGTAAGAACTTAAGAAGCGCGATATTCTTAGAATGAAAAAGCTCGCTCAATAATACCCTCATTTCTCGTTCCACGTAAGTGCCTTCATATTTTAAAAGCATGGACTCGCATGTGAAGATTTAAGACGAACGGTTCTTATGCTATCTAGAAAAAGACTGCTACTCCATCACGAACGACGAACGTAAGATAAGGGAGACAAGTTTGTCGAGACTTTTAAATCAACGTCGATGTATTGTGTGAGCGCGGCCGCCGTGACGACTGCGCCCGCCCTTTCAGCGCCGAGCGCCGAGCCGTTCCGCCGGCCATTCTTTTTATTCACATGACACATCAACTTATTTATCACTTCTCGGGTAATTAATTTTTAAATTACCCCATTGTTTAAAATCCTCGATTTGAATTTGAATTCTCCATTGTGAATCACACGGTAATAGCCGAGCGGTAAAGAGCAATCGTACCGATGCCAATCCCACGCCCAAGCAGGAACCTTATTAAATAACCGAAGACGTCACGCGATGTCTTCATAACTCTACGCCAGCACGAAACTCGTTGAAGGAATGGTTCGGCCTGCCGCCTGTTCTACAACACGTCGCCGCTTCGGTCCCATGCCACGGCTCCACGGCTGCCATGACGTGACTGCATAGTAAGTAGCTTCATATCGATCTAATAAATGAAAAAAATGATAAACGCACAACGTTCAGCAAACATACGCGTGTCCCGATGTTATTTGCGTTACTTTGATGACAGAACCATTAATGGAAATTGCATGGCATTTTAAATTATGTAGATAAACCGTAACGTTATCTGCTTCCACCTTCACGTACGTCGCATCGTACTTAAGAAGGCAGCAAAAACAAGTATGTAAAAGTTAGGAATAGAAAGAAAACAAACAATGGGAAGTTTTTCTAGTTTTACCGTGGTCGGCGACATTGTGTAGTTGGCAGCGAGCGCCGGCCGGATGCCGACGACTACTGCGAAATACGGACCATTGTTTTTGGTCACCATTTCGGCGTCCGTCTGCCCACTTTAGGAAATTAATTGACACGGAACGTTGTCGGCTGCAAACAAAACCGTTAGGAATCTTTGGAGTACTCCCACTTGATACATTTTAATTAAAAGTTTTACGAAGCGAATAAAGTGTGCGAGGTGGCTGCGGCAATGAACAAAGAATAACTTTTCATTAAGAGCCAAAGTGCCTGCCTGGATAGGTGTCCGTCTCATTTTACGCAACGTTACCCACGTGGAGCTTTTTATCTTGAAGATTTGTTGACCATTGCCCGCTTTTATTTAGACACGTAACGTTTTTCTAACCTGTTATTAGCAGCATTTATACAACTGAAATTATCCAAATCAGATGACAAACAAAGATATTAAACAAGAGGCAATTTACATCATAGTTATGAGGCACTTTTTTAGAAATACGATTCGACACGAAGACAGATTGCATGTTTAAGATTCTTCAGTTAGTTTTTCGCATCGCTGACCATTCCCGTATTGTGACCGTTTTCTTGCTTTTCTTGCGTTCGCGTTGGCTGGCGATAAATCTTGTGCAGCCAATGCGCCGCGGGTTCGTTTAGAACACGCTATTCGTTAAAAACATTTTAACGTCGACAACTCTTTGAATTTGGAAGAATATGATTATAGAGCTGACAGTAAATTGGAACTGCAACACTCTGACACGATTTTGAGATTATGTGGAGTAAAAATATTGACGTTTCATATTACACGTGTAATGGCCTTCTTAAGCAGAGCCTTAAAACTCCAGAAATTAACCCTCTGGTCTCTCTTGGTCAAACGGCATATATTTGTTATTACACATTGTATACAATAAAAAATAAAAAAAGCATTTATTGACTCAAATTATTATATATATTATATATTTTATAGTAAGAAATTGTTACAAAATAATTTTATCATTAATACAATACCCTCACAATTTATAGCAACTTTTATAATAAAAGTATTTTCATGAACGCAATATTTCACACACATACAAAATACTCAAGTGTGACGTCACACCATTGATGCCGTTTGTTTGGAGCATTTGGGCGAGGCTATTATTAATGTGAATTTGAAATAGTATTATCTCAAGAAGATTATGTGATATCATTCGAAAATAAAATAGTCTTCATGCGTATCATGATTGCTATAATGTATTGCCAACACTATAAGCTGGCTACAAATACTATTCGAACGATGATCCTTCGTAATTCAAATAATACCTCGTATGTATAGCCACAGCAAACAGTGTTAAATGATTTGCTGACGTCATTAAATATGACTAAATGATATTTTCCAACATAATGGCATGAAGGGAATCGCATTTCACAGTTGCGAGCCCACCCTAATACCCTGTGCTGTGCCGGCACCGTGAACAATGTTTAGATTAAAAATGCATATAAACTGGGGACGGAAACCTTTCATTAATTTAAAGTTAAACTGTAAAATCAGATCTTCTTTTAACGATGCATTTTATGTGCTTTTTATAAAAGCAACAACTAAATAAACGAAACTGAACTAAAACACCTAATTTAACGATATTTTTGAGCGTATTCATTCTTACATACTGTCGAAGTAGAAGCAGTAAAAGAATGACAAAATTTGTCCCGCAAAAAATGACCCTACAAAAGACATCAACGCGCGGCTCGGGAACTGATGAACTCGTTGACATCTTTAAGGGCAAATCACATTATGTACCGAAAATTACGCAAGCTCACATAGTACAATACCTATAATATGCGTTACTGCAACGAAGAACTGCATGTAATTTCATATATTTTATAGCTTTTCTCAGATTTTTTTATTGAAAACCAATTGACGAGATATGTGAGCAGTATGAAGAAATATTAATTCATTGATAGATAAGACTGTCTCGTTGGTCTAGTGGTTAGCGCATGCACCTCTAAACATGACGTCTTGGGTTCGATTCCCGTGTCGGGCTAAGATGTTATTTAGGATTTTTCCGTCAAAAAAATGTAATTAGCCGCACGGAATTCGATCTCCCCCTATCACATAGGATAGGACCTACACATAACCGTTCTTATACAACTCTGCCACACCCTTCAGGGTAAATAAAATGAGAAAAAAAATGTCTTTTGTGTCAGGTTAGCGTCTTACTGATTCAGCTACACGCGACGATTCAGCTACAGCGTTGATGAAGCAAGGGTAAATATTTTACTCGAGATAAATGTTATAGTGTGACTGCACGTCACAAGCTCTGTGTTCGTGTGACAGGGGGTGCCATCACCATTCACCATCCTTAGAATATATATCCTTGATTTTATTACGAGCTAGTTTCCACGCCATAATTTCCTCTAAGTAAACAACATATCAAAGGAGCGACATCGCGGTATTGCGTTCCTATAACAAAACACGCACAGTTGAAACATGCTTCCATTCATATTCTCAAGGACGGCATTTGGAATTGCCAAAAAAATTTTTTGTGGCCTTCTGTGACGGAGTGAACCACTAAAAACAAGACTACACTACTTATTGAATTTTAAACTAACACCTATAAGGGCCAAGAGTTTCCAGTATTGATTTTCGTTATAAAATCATAAGCAACCATGTGTAAATGTCGTGCGTGGCTAAGTAAAATCGGCATATTCCTCTGTTGCTCATAGCTAGAGGAGCTATCCGAGATCTGTAAATTATCGACATTATGGGTTGCCATAAACTAGAAATTGTGACAATAATTACCCAAATGTCGGAACATTTAATTCTAAAAATTTCTAGCTGTTCCCAAGGGATGCGCTTTCCCCGAACAGCATTCCATTTTCATGGTTTCATACCTGCACGTACATAAGCATCCGTTATGTATTATGTGTACCTACTCTGTGTTTAACGACAGTTATTGATCTTCAACAAACATAGGCATTCCACAAATTAAAGATATTCATTTGTTAGAGTATTCGTTGTTGTATTACCTTATGATTATTCGGCAAAATAAATAGTGATACTCCTTCCCTGCACTATTTATCTCCAGGTTTGAGGCTTGATAAATTATTGAACGGGATAGAAGTTTAACTTGTTGAAAATATCATCAGCAATCATTTGAAACTCAATTTTATGCACATATTTAGTATTTGGTAATATGTGAAAACCCGCAAATTGGAAATGGAGATTCTACTGTCGTTTAATGACTGTTTTTAAACCAATAAGAATGGAACCTTGTCTCAGAATACATGCGAAGTTTAACTTAATTGTAACCAAAGTTCTATCATTACCAATTTGCGGGTGTTATTAACCAGCATCAAATTTTAGGTATTTTTATTGAAAAATGCTTTTCACTTGGAACGTTTCACAGGAATAAAAGTTTCCATTGCAATGTTTAATTAAACTGGGCTGCCTCGCGGTGCCCGACCAATTTCACAAACATTTTAATAAAAAGGTATCGACACGTGTATAAAGACGAAGAATTGAGATGTTAACACCAGCGCACCATAATAATATTTTCATGCAAAAACAAATAATTGGTAAAAATAAATAAGTGGTGGTTGGTAAATATTTAATCATTGATTTTTAATTCTTGTTTGTTTCTTGATGGTAATATTGGCAATCAAGTAGGGCTTAATAAGCAACGATTTAAAATTTTAACAACAGATAAAAAAACGACTCATACTGATCGCAGTCACTGGTAGTTTCAGGATTTTCAGAAAATATTTTTACAACACGTAAAGTAAAACTCAGGCTGACGCAATCACTAGTTTCATTCCTATGCTGCTGCTGACAAATTCATACCTAAGCTGTGTAAGTATAGGTGGCTTGATTGATTGATGACCGCTTTTGTCATTTGCAGTTTGAACTACGAGTATTAAAAAAATAAATTTAATCATTTTTCTAATAGAACTTCACCACAGTCACACAATGACTTGAGGAAATATTATCTGAATCTTTAAGGAAGTGCACCACACATATACTTTTAACTAAACCAAGAAAGGCCAGTAATGGAACCGTTCCGTGCTAGCGCTCGCTGTGAGACCGGCGGAATTAAGTGCCTATATAAATCAATCCCGCGAATCCTTATTGATGAGACGAAACTTTTCTTTAGAAAACCATGAAAGTTATCTTTGGTCTGTTAAATTAGAAAGACGATCGCGGGCTCGTCTTACAATGCGATCAGCGGTGAGGGTTTAGGGTCGAGGTACAGCGAGACGGACAAAAGATTTAATTACACGCATGAATCAAGCGTGCAGGGTGCGGGGGGTGAGGGATGAAGTGGGTGGGAGGCGATATGGGGGCATGGAGGGGGATGTCATTCAGCGTTCAGCGATAACCGTGAGCGGTGCACTCACGCGCGCTCTGCGCTGCCGATGTGGTGTGTGATAAGCCCGTCAGATGCCATTGTTTCAGAGCTAAGGACGTGCGGGCGCTATCGCACACGATATCCTTTGTAATTAAAAACGTTTCTCTAGGTAGAAATTAGCTGCATTATTCAAAGAAATGTTGTTATTATATTTTCTATTAAAACCCTGCTGTTGTGTAATTATTGCGACATTATCTTAGTAGTAGCTTATAAACTAGTAACTTATAAAACTTATTTTTACCAAGTAAACAAGCATTCAAATACATAAAAGCCGCTTTCATAAAATCATGACAACGATCGATTTAACCTGATAATAAATTAGGTTTTTCAAAAATTAGACAACGGGTCTGAATCGCGTAATTATTTTAAAGGTAAATAAATACCTATGCTCGACGTTTCGAATGACTTGCATCATTCTTCATCATTTATTTACCTTTATAATAATTACGCGATTCAGACCCGTTGTCTAATTTTTGAAAAATGTTCTCAAATTGCGAAAGTTTAAAAACATATAATAAATTAGGTGTTGTTGATTTCTATAGATGAAAATAGTATCAGTTTAAATGTTAGTCTCATAACAAAAAGATAAGAGTATGATGTCCACAAAAAGGTATCTGCCACCATTGTGTCCGGCAAAAATTGGCAGGCTAGACAGACATGACGAAGGTCAACAAATTAAACGCCGAATTCAATTTTCAGGCACGTGCTGGTAGATTCAAGTGTTATTATCTTGCCTTGAATAAAAAAAATCATTTCTGTTACTCACCGGTATTAGTAAATTAATTGTATTTGAAACAATCGTATTGTAATTAAACCATCTGAAATAATAATACTACTTATCTAAAATTCTAAACATTGCATTAATGATTATTTTATAATTTTAATCTTTGTATATGTTATAAAAAATTAAGTTCATATATCGAGCCTAAGAAAACTTTTTTGAAGAATGTTTAGGATAGGGAATTATTTATTGTACACAATTAACACTACACTAATACACAATTAATAAATTAACTAATACAAGAGTATACGAAGGCTAATAACCAAGGCGTGTCAATAAACCTTCCACATTAAAATCCTACCAGTATCTAAGAAAGAATGTAGACTAGCTACTCACCTCAATGTTGTTCCACAGGTACTCGCGAGCAAGCCTACGTATACGCCATGTCCGCAGCAGCTTTGACTTGGTCAGTAGCTCGCGCATGCGCGGCGGGCTCCTTGCCAGCATGCTCTTGCGCAGCACCCCCGCGGGCCCCTCCCCGTCCCCCACGGCAAGCGCAAGTCACTCCGGCTGAGCCCCATGCAAGGTTCAAGTGGGGCGGCTGCGGCGATAACTACCAGTGGGCTGAGAGGTGAGTGGAAATGTCGAAATTAGGATTCTTAATAATTCATCCTTACAATCACATTCGATTGAGATTTCCATCTTGGACGTAGTTTGGAGGGGCGAGTAGTGCACCTACAGCCCTCATTATCCATACTAGAAAGATATTTTTTCGACTGTTCTTGCTAAGCATGGCTTAATGCTATATATAAATAATTAGATATTGATCCGCGATAGAAATAGCGAAACCGGAACGATGCAATGCCGTGACCAGCTTGACGACTGAACTTTTGCAATTATAAAAGCAATACAATATCTATTCTGTTTCTTTAGATTTGCCAAACAATTCTTGGATAGCCACGAGATTGACGTCCGAGAAGGTAAACTGGACAACTTCATAGAAATGGAATGGACGACTACCGAGCTGCCGACTACAACGACTACCCTTGAACCGACCACGATGGCGCCGGTGGTAATACTGGTGGATGACCAGCCCGCGCCGGAGAATATTACTGACGCTCCGAAGACCAGGAAGAAAGGCCGCCGCGGTCGGAAGCGCCTGCCTCGGTCACCGAGACGGGGACGGCCCACTAGAAAGCGATTCAGATCTAGACCGAGGTAACAGGAAGAAACAGTGTGTTTATCTGAAATATGTAATTATTACTTCATTTGTCCGCGTTGTACGTCGATAAAAAGTAGTCTATCCAGTAGGTAGGACCCGGTGAATGAATAACAAACATTCAAACACACACACACACACACAAACACAAATCTTCACAAACTTTCACATTCAATATATTAGCAGGATATTTAAATATTGGATTTTCGTAAATGCCGATCATTGATGTCTAGAGACCGGATAATATGCATTTGCATATTTAAGCGATTTTCAAGGCTAATAGCATATTTTTACTAATATCTAGTGATGATGCATATTATTGCTATAATTTACAGTAGGTAGGTATTTTTCGAGCGTAGCGCACTCGGCAGCCGCGCGTATTTTGTTTTGGTAGGTACTCAAAAAATGAAAGAGACAAATGATCGCGCCGCCGCGCGCTCGCCTACCGCGCTACTCCCACCTATTATGCATGTCATTATTACTTTGATTGTTGACACGCTCGTGCTCGGATTATTCACCTGCAGTTAAAAGTTTTTGTGTGTGTACAATGCCTCCCGAAAAAAAAGTGTGTCTTCGTGGATAAGTGAATTTCCTGGAACATTTACTTACGACGGAAATGTTTTATATTGTCGAGTTTGCGAGAAAAACATTTCGTGCACTAAAAAGTTTCAAATAGACCAACATGTCAAGACAAGTGTTCACGTCGCAGGATTGCAGAAAAAAGGTCCACGACAACAGCTTATAACCGCTTCTGCTTCTAGCTCGGAATATAAACAAAACAACCAGTTTAGCATGGATTTATGTGAAGCATTGCTTGCAAGTAATATTCCTCTCTATAAACTAAAAAATTCTACTCTCAATCACTTTCTGCGAAAATATTGTTTAAATCAAAATATACCAGACGAGTCAACATTGCGTAAAAATTATATACCAACAATTTATAAAAATGTTATGGAAGAAATACGTAATGAACTGAAGGAGAACCTTATTTGGATTTCAGCTGACGAAACTACCGACAGTTGTGGTCGTTATATAGCTAATTTAATTGTTGGTACATTGAAACTAGAACCTTCTCCTTCCTATTTGGTGGCCTGCAAAGAATTAGAAAAAACAAATCATTCTACGATGGCCAGATTTGTAAACGAGGGTATAAAAAAAATATTTCCTGAATCATCTGCAGAAGAAAGAGTATTTATATTTCTTTCAGATGCTGCTCCCTATATGATCAAAGCAGCCAAGGCCCTCCAAGTATTTTATCCCAATTTGATTCATGTAACGTGTTTTGCCCATGGAGTACATCGACTTGCTGAAGAAGTACGATCCACATTTGGGAATGTAAATAAACTGATTTCATCAACAAAAAAAGTGTTTCTTAAGGCACCTGCTCGTACTAAAACCTACAAAGAAAAAATACCAAATGTTCCTCTCCCTCCCGAACCAGTTGTAACCCGATGGGGGACATGGATAGAAGCTGTACTGTTTTACAATGAACATTTTGAGGCCATCCAAGGTGTGGTAAATGACTTTGACAGTGCCGAGTCAAGAGCAATTTGTGAGTCACAGACAGCTTTTAACGATTCTACCATAAAAAAAAACATAGCTGTAATTTGCACCAATTTTTCTCACATACCCGAAAGTATTAAAAAGCTTGAAACTCATGGTTTGGCATTGAATGAATCCATTCAAACAATGAATAAAATCCGCTATATTAACTCCACGTTGCCAAGTACGTTGCCGCATAAACTTAAAGAAAAGTTTGAAAACATTTTGAACAATAATCCAGGCTTTGAACATCTGTGTCAAATTGATAGCTTTATTAATGGACCGACGGAAGTTTTGCCAGAAAATATAAACGCTAACATAGCACCCAAGTTCAAATTCTGCCCAGTTACCTCAGTAGATGTGGAGCGATCATTTTCGACCTATAAAAATATTTTGAATGATCGAAGACATAATCTTACCACTGAACATTTGGAACAATACTTGATTGTTAATGTTTACAAAAATATTAAATAATGTCTACTGTATCGATTAACATCTATCAATGGATAGTTTTCTATAAATGTATGCTGATTTTTTAATAAAAAATATAAAACTTAATAGTTTTTTTATTTTATCACATAACAATAAATTAAAAGGATACATACATAATAAAGTAAAACATAAATAAGACAAGTATTTACTAACAAAATACTTAAATCTAAAGGAATAATATTTACAAAACAAAAAAAACTCATTTAATGTTGCATATTCTGTCAGTTTTCGTGCATATTTTAGGCATTTTTCATGCATATTTGCATGCATATTTCAAGCTTTTTAAGTTGCATATTATCCGGTCTCTCATTCAATGGACATCAATGATGTCCATTGAATAATATTATTTATTGATAGAATCTGACCGGGCAGACAAGGGCTCTTTGAAACTTGAAGTAGATACTCAACATTCGTATCTGGGATGCGGGTGGACTGTTAAACTTTAGCGGGCCAAATGAATATGAGTTCGAAGACGGTCATCGAAATTAATTCCTTTGTGGACATTTTCGTGTTGATTTATAACCTCTTATTGCCACTTAGCAGTGATTTAAACAAAACTATTATTAAGTGCACCAATCAATACATTTTTAAAACGAGTTTTACTTTTATGGTACGGTTTCAGATATGGTTAACCGTCCTATGTTACCTCTAATTACGACCAGACTCTTTTAGAGAAAAATAAGATTACCTATCATGTGGGGAATAGAACTCTCGGTAACTAATTTGTCACTTTTATCAGATACGACTACGAAGACAGAAGCTCGAGGTACCGCAACATAGAATATCGGATGGCGGCCGACGACCCCAGGTTCGATCCCCAGGTGGATCTGCAGACGAGACTCGAACGACTCCGGCCGCTTATAGCATCTGCCAACTTGATGAATGGCCGCTTCGGACGAAAGGTGAGACTTAAGTTTATGTTACATGCGCGTACTCGGTTTCTAGGTGTATTAATTCTATGTAAGTTGATAAAAACACATAAAATTTCTTGTACGTTTTCGTTCATCCTTCCGTAAGTGTACGGTTGATTTAAATGTTAATATCAACATGAAAAAAAACAAAAGGATTTTCTAATAAAAGTTTAGAGAAGGAAAGTACTACGAAAATTGCTACGAATGTCTACGAGGCTACGTCATTAAATAATCAAAAATGTCTACGAGGTTACATAATTAAATACAAATAATGGGTATTTGTAATTCAGAAAATGATAACAAAACAAGGGTACGGAAATTCTCATAGAGCTGAAAATTAGTATGAATGATGAAAACCCCATCGATACCATACTCAACAAAAAAAACGTCAAAGGTTTGTAAAATTGTTTTTTCACGTTTTTTATAAAATGATGTTAGGCAACATTGTAGATATATATTTATCTATAAAAACTAAGTTATTGCCGCGACATTTCTACGTGTAATTGTTGTATTAACTAATTGCTACTCCCGATGTGTTACCCGCGTTTAACCTTATTCCTCCAGTCCCATAAAGCGTACCGTGATGTTAGATATCTTTCAACCTTTCTTACTAATTAGACTATCAAATACAATTAAAAATATTGAAATCCCATTAGTCTTACCCAAGCTCGCTATTAGCTGTGTTAGACGATAAAACTCTACAAATAAAATGTAATTATTCACCTATTCTAGGCGGTATCAGCTGGAATGCGTACCAAATGCACCTGCCACGGCGTGTCAGGCTCATGCTCCGTGCGCACGTGCTGGCGGTCCTTGCCGCCGCTGGCCAGGGTGGCGGCGGCGCTGGGCGGGGAGGCCGGGCGCGCCGCGCCGCTGCAGGCCCGGCGCCGGCACCCGCGGCGCGCGCGGCCCCGGCTGCGCTACGTCACGCCTAGCCCGGACTACTGCGAGCCTGATGCCGCGGCGGGATCGCTCGGCACACATGGACGGTTAGAACTTTCTACGATCTTTCTTTCACGAGTCGTATCTTGTGTGCAAGTAGAATTATATTTTCTTGTTCATTTCTTTTGTATTCGCCGTCATATAAAGTATTTTACTCTTTTTTTTTTACGGTATTATACACCACCAGTCAATTGATATACTCTTTCATGCAGTTAATAACGATTTTATCTTACATTTTGTACAAATTAAAAGCAATTAATTATTTCATCTATTTTGAAGTATTTTTTCAAAGTAACAAGTAAAGTAGTAATAATAGATAATAATAGTAAATTGTATATAAGTATTATTTAGTTTTATATATTTTTTGTAATATTTTGGACGTGTTCAAGCGTCTCCTGGGGCCTATGAACATAAATGATTTGAATTTGAATTTGAATAGTGTCTTGCAATTATTTGTTGATGGAGTTAAATACCCTATTCCTCCAACGGCAACTTTTATATTATGTTCACTCTTTTCTTTTCATCCGTCCTTGAATATCGAGACCATACAGATCTCAGCCGTGTGACTTCATTTTCAATAATTGACCCAACGAATTAATTCAGAAATCTCAATTGGCATTTATTTCACAACTGACTGAGTTTTTCATAAGGCATCAATTCTTATTACTTCTTTATCTCCATTCAGAAAGTGCAACGCCAGCATGGGCAGCAGTTCGGGTGGCTGCGGTCGGCTGTGCTGCGGGCGCGGGCGGAAGGCCGTGCGCTCCAGCCGCCTTGAGCGATGCCACTGCCGGTACCACTGGTGCTGCCGCGTCGACTGCCAGCTGTGCCGGCTCACCAGTGAAGAACATTACTGCAACTGAAGCATGTCTACTACGTCTCCAGGCTCCACACTAAGGAAAACTGCTACTATAGGCTGACCGTTTAACTGAGTCCTCGCCTGCGCGGTACAGGGGTGCGGGGGCATGATGACAAAGGGGACTGAAACAGGTGCGGGCGGTGGAGATGAAATGCACCAAGATATTTTTTAAGATATGTGACATCATAGGAAAAAGAAATAGTGATTTATCAAATGAAAAATAGTTAAGAAGATACAAAATTTTAATGAACTTATGTACGTAAATAAAATAATTGAGAATAAACTATTATACTATTTGTTATCTAAACATATAATTAAATCGTAAGAAAGTCAAATCTTTTTTTGGGTCCAGTTTCTTTTTTCTTAAATATAAGTATACGTTAAAAGCCATTTGCTTGTACTGACTGTTTAGTTTATGTCCGAAGATTTTTCGATTCATCTTGAGATAGTTATTACATGTGTACCTCTCACAAGGTGTCTGCAACAGTCAACACATGCGATCGCTACCCATGTAGCGAACGAAATGAACAATTACAAAAATTTGCCCACCGCCCGCACCTTTTTCAGTCCCCTTTGTCGTCATACCCCCGCGCCCCTGTACCGCGCAGGCGAGGACTCAGTTAAACGGTCAGCCTATAAACATTCTTTGTTTTGCATTTAGAGACTTATCGTCTCCTTCTTTTAATGCTACTTTATAATTACTTGAAGAGAAATCACTTGAAGAGAAGATATTTCATTGTTTATTTACCTACGCAAAATGCGGAAAAAAACATTCCTGTAAATTCTTCAAGTCAAATCATCTCCACTTTTCAAGACAATATCCCACTTCTGATAAACTTAAATGAATGAGGTTATAGTTGTACCTGTTGTCACGGTAATGATTTATTTTGACTGTGGTGCCATAATGCAGCTAACTAACAGCTGAAAACTTTTGAAAAGTCGAGTTCATTTTCGAGACACACTCAGTAATTGTCATAGACCAGATTTATTTTCCATTTTAACTTCTAAGCAGCACCTCATCACTTACAATTCTCGTAAAAACTGTACATTACTTTACCCTACATATGCATTTAAAGAAGTAGTCTCCTTTTCAAGACTGTTCTGTTATTGTCATAGAATAACTTGATATATATTTTAGGTTACCTGGCTATATTCATGTAAAAAAGTAACTAATATACAATACGTTGATTGTGCAATTAGTTGCCACATATTTTCATTAAAATCAACATGTATAACTTTCACCAAAGATAATAAAGTATTAATATTTTACATTTTAACTAGTCATTATGGAATCAAGTAAGCATCGTTGTAAAATAATCCCTGATTTATGAAGTAGGTATAGGAGACAGGAGTACGCGATCCACCAATGACAGAGTCTTGAACATAAGTTTTAGTGAGATTGCTGAACTGAGATGAACGGAAGAAGCTTTTCGGCTTCTTCATAAACAGTTTGACACATTGGTCTAATCTCAACGTTTTTTTAAATCGTGTTTAAGTAATAATAGTAAAAGCTTATCATTATTTTAATAAACATTACTTTGGGCTATTTTTTATAATCCGGCTCGAAGGACCAATAATTTAAACCTTTACATCTACATATTATTATTATTACTTCGCTCGCTTAAGCGACCAAGACGTTAATATTTGAATAGGAGTACTTATTTCTCACTCTTATATATATGTATGTGCTGTGTCTCTTTCGTTGACGGATTGCATGCTGTTGTCTGTTACAGTATTGAAGTAGGTACTAATCTGTAGCGATATATTTAAAAATGCTACGTACTTAGAATATAGATTTCTTTATTCCTTTATTTAAGACTGTTGTTTTGGTACATATCGATTATAATTCTAGTATTTAATTCGTAATGTAGTGTACTATCTAATTTTCGACAATAAACTGTATTAAGTGTAGTGTAACCACCGGCGCTGTATATACAGCTTTACTAAAATGTGGGTAGTTTTACTATTTTTTATCTGCTCCTTTCCATCGACCTATGTGTCATTTGAATTAGGATTTTGATGATAGAAGAGAGTAACCGATCCAAGAACCAATGCAAGAATCGCGCTTAGGCTACGTTGTTGCCAGAAATGTGCGAGGATGCGAAGCTAGGATGTGTTTGTAAAAAACCAATAGATTCGCATTATTCTTGGGAGTAACTTAAGAAGAAGCTATTCTATAAAGACAAAAACACATCCACAGTAATATAGCATAGCACATTTTTGGTCGAAACACAGCCTTATCAATACAATATACAGTACCCGGCGATAAATATTGCACATCGACCTTTGGAAAGAGACAATCGGCTAATTCCAGCTTCGTAGAGCGTTATCTCTGTCGCACGAAATTCAAACAAATATCGCCGGGTACTGTATGGATGTACAGTACAATAACGTTTAATAACAAATTATTTATTAGTACATTGTTGTACATACTATAATTGACTCATAGTAAACTATTACTTAGATAGACATCTCTTTCTCTGTCAACAAAAACAATATGTAATTTTAATATATTACGTACAGCAATTTCATGTCAAATGATGATTTTATTACATAGTGATTTTAACTTATAATAACGTTGTAAATAAAAACCGTACTTAGAATATTTCGTTTGATTTAACAACCTTATTTACCTTTTGTCCGTGCCAGCAAAAAAATAAAATAATTGAATAATTTTACATAACAACATAACTTAACATCATGCCTATTTTATCCAGATGGCAGGGATTTATGTACAATAATATAAAATTTAATTTAAAATTAATTTTTAAAATTTACCCACATTTCACCTGTTATGTTTAGGTCCAATGGAATATGGGGCGAGCCTTTCGCCATCCTCCGGGTACAATTCAAACTCCGTACAGCTATTGTGAATTGCCTGACGAAACACTTTGCCAGATCCGGGAATCTAAACCGAGACCTCGCTGTGAGAGGCGCATACGCTAACCACTAGACCATCGAAGCAATCATTTTGCAATCAAAATAAATCTTTTGATATTATTTTTCACTCACGTGAGTCGTCATTTTAAGCCGGGCACTGACCGGAGCGAGCCGTTAACGTAACCGTTGCAGCTACAGTAAATGTACAAATCAGTAGATGTACATGGTGAGCCGCTCGCGAAACGCTTAAAACGTACGCACAATGTTTATGGTTACATTCGATGCAACCGTTACGGTAACCTCTTCAGTGAGTAACCGGCTTTACTATCAGACCAATAGATTCATGATCCATTTTAATACTAATTTTACGACGACATTCTAAAACATTAAATTCATAAATATTAAACACTGATTTAGAATTTCATTTAAAAATTCGTGACATATTTAAACAAACTTATAATTAGCCACCTTATGAAAAGTGACAATTTCAAACAAAACATTTGTTGCATGAATCTATTGGTATAATAGTACAAAGATACAAATAAAAAATGCTATCATTATGTATTCAAGGTGTTACAAATAAAAACCGATTTAAATGTGACGTAAGTTGTTTATTTACACTACTATTTCGGCTATGCGGTACAATAATTGCCAATAACGGTGAGCAATATTCGATAACAACTAAACGCGGGCACTTGTATGCAAGATAATAATAATATGAAGACAATTAATTGACTACGGAATTCACTAACATGGGTTGAGATCTCGAGACTTTCTACTGAGCTGTAAGAAAAGGCAGAATATTGAGTCAACTGCATTTGTTCTGGCATTTTCGGAGGGAGATTTTTACGAAATGGACAAATAACTGATGGAAAAGTGTACCTTAAAATACAAAAACTGCTATGCTTATTTGAATATTTTTAAAAAAAACATGAAGATCTCGATCATGTTTGACTCAATATTCGGCCATTCTCATTTCGCCAAGTATTTACATAATCGCAAACAAATTTACTGAATAATGGAATTTCACTCTTGCAATAAAAAAATATTTCGTTTAGTCAACCAAATACAACATCTTTTTACTTATTAACTAAAAATCACATCTTTTACTTAAAACGAAATGGTGGTAGACAAGATGAAGTAAAAAATTGTGTTCATTGAACAATAGAGTAGCAAGGACAAATCAATATGAACCTAATAACTGGGGAATAGATATCACAATGGCTTGGCAGATAACTCTCACCATTTACTCATTTTAGATGTATTTTTTGTAAATTTATTCGCCAAAAACGAGATACGAAGTTTCAAAAATTATTTGTGAACCGAAACTTACAAAGGCTTTTTGGCGCCTTAGTTTTTGTTTACTTTACACGGAATTGATATGGCTTTAAATATCAGGCATAAAGTTTACAAGTTTGGAAATACAAATAGCAAAATATTAATTTTGTTGTTCAAAGTTTAGTTTCTTTATCTGAGCACTAATTAGACTCAGCAAACACTCCACAATATTCACCCACAGAACCACTCAACAAAACAGGAATAAACTAGTAATATCGTCGATGGAACTCATCATAACTCGGAGTGCTCCTCGTGTTCTGCAATTAAAGAAAAACGTTCCTTAATACCTGTGCTGTCAAATCAAATCATTTATTTTGCAGAAAACACTGTTACAATGGTGTTATTTACTGTCCATGTCTCAAGTGAGCCTGCCTTAAGGCATGCAAAAATATATTATTAGTACAATCATTTTAATAAAATCAGGACTAGCAATGAAATAATTACTTAGAAATTACTTTAGAAATTAAAGAAGATTAAAATATAATAATGTCAATTAAATTATTTATAGAATATCGATTATAGTAGTAATAAATAAAATAGTAGTAACATAGTGCTGTAGCTTCAGTTTTAATAGGAAATTCACTGAATTAGCAATTGGAATATTTTAGTCAGAGCACAAGTTTGAAATAGTGCTTATCAGACTATAATTTATCATATCGTTATAAGTTAATACTTACTTGTTTCTATTGGCGTGACTTCTTCGTGATCTGGCGTTTCGATTTCCTGCAAATAAATAAATTATTTATTTATTTAAACTTTATGCACTAAAATGTACAAAGGTGGACCTAATACTAAAAGTATTCTCTACCAGTCAACCTTTGGGTGATGCAGAGATGTAGATAGTAGGTACAGTTTTAAACACGCGTGAGGCAGACACTTAGATAATAAATAATATCTTACATAATTATTATTACAACAATACAAAATATACATAATATATACAAATACATACACTACAGTTAATAATGACATTGAGAAACTCATTTACACGGACAGTTACATTTAAAGATGATCCAAGATAACTTGAAGTATCAATAAGCACTGCTATTTTGACAAACCTTTTTTAAGCTAGATTACAATAGTTATTTATGGTACAAGTGAAAAAAAAGTTTATATTTCTGTTGTGAGTGCCAATTTTAAATCTTGAGCTTGCGAAGTATACTTGGATTGAATCACGAGCGTAGCGAGTGATTCTAATAAAGACTACTTCGCAAGCGATTCTCAATCAATCAATTTACATGTATATATAATATCATATATACTTTCTCTGAGTGAGTAATGAGTCACCAGATTGCGGGGCGAAGAGGGGGATTAAGCATGCGCAATAACGCCGATACAACCAATGCCACCTAGAGGCGAGTTATTGAACTAAAGAGACAAACGTGATATTTCAGAAAAGTCATTATAAGTTCTGCTATTCATCGATAGGCGGCAAAACTAAAAAGTATCACCGCTGTGCTGGTCGAGTTGGGGGTGTTAGGTTATTTTCGTTACGGAATTTCTGGATTCGGTCTCCACGCACAAGGCCCGCGATAGAAGCTATGCAATAGCTTAAAAAAAGTAATGTTACCTGTTCATGATCCGAGGCCTGGTAGAGGCCGCGGCGCACGCGCGCCTGCAAGCGCTTGACCTCGGCGTCGTAGGCGCTCCACTCCGGCACGATGCGCATGGCCGCCGACAGCTTGGCTTCCTTCGTCATCGGGTTGTTGCACTGTGCACGCAAGCATTTCATTAGTCATTTGAGTCAATATGTAATAAAATATACAAAATTCCGTACAAACATTTTACATACGACCGCAGCAAGTTATATAAAAACTTGTAAAAAGAAGACTTCAACCGACTTCGACCGATTTATCGCACACCGGGTGCAATAACGTCATAAGTGCTAAAATTGCAAAAATGAGATTTTGATCACAAATGCTGTTAAACATGCGTCTACATCCGGTGCAAAAATATCATAAATGTAACTCCAAAAATGACCCTCTGAGGGCCTAACTGTCGTTGTGGTTTTGGCGGATTTTTGAGAACTCTAGTGCGAGAACGTCCTAATTGGACGATTGCGCGCGGCCTCTCGCAGAAAATGTTTGTGAGTAGGAGCAACAACGTCATAAAGGGAATTATGACAAATTTTCATACAATTTTGGGGTATGAATGTCATAAGTTCACACTTCTGACTTTGTAGTCCTATTTATTTTAAAAGCAGTAAGTAGTTCTGTCATTTATTACAATTAACAATTTAATTTAATTACAATTAAAACGCTCTACGGAAGGCTCGATTTGACCATATTCGCCGCATTGGGAACAAACTCGCAAAATCAGTCGAATCGAACTTCTGCCGCCCCTTACTACCTTCACTGCTAAAACCTGATGGGTCACTTGCCCACACTGCCGAGGAGAAAGCGAACTTATTCGCTTCTATCTTCGCAGAATCTTCGCGGCTAGATACGGCTGGCACTATACCCCCCTCGTCCACTAGTTTGCGTGACTTCTATGTCAGACATACGCATACGTCAGACAGAGGTTCGTAGGATATTGCGGAATCGAGACGTGAACAAAGCAAGTGGTCCCGACGGTATTCCAGCCATGGTTCTAAAAACCTGCGCACCTGAACTGTCTTCCATATTGACGCGCCTCTTTTGCCTCTCCATGGCTTCTGGACAAGTCCCAAAATCCTGGCAGCTTGCTAATGTGCAACCAGTGCCGAAAAAGGGTAGCCGTGCCGACCCTGCCAACTATAGACCGATTTCGGTCACTTTTAAGTACTCTTACAGAGTATGGAACGTGTACAGACTCCTGGCATACCTAGAAGCGAACGACCTCCTCAGTGACCAGCAATACGGGTTACGCCGAGGCCGCTCTACTGGAGACCTTCTAACGTATGCCACGCACATCTGAAGTGAAGCCATCGAGAAGAATGGAGAGGCTTTGGCAGTCTCGCTCGATATCTCGAAGGCTTTTGACAGGGTTTGGCACGAGGTCCTTATTAGCAGGCTACCGTCCTTCGGTCTACCCACTATAGTCTCTGTGATAGGGTATAAGACTTCTTGAGGGACCGATCGATTCGGGTTGTCGTTAATGGCAGCTCGTCCGATCAAATGGCAATCAATGCCGGAGTCCCTCAGGGATCCGTGCTCGCAGCAACGCTTTTCCTGCTTCACATAAACGACCTACTGATAACAGGTAAGTTTGGATACGCAGACAACACAACGGTTGTTGAAAGCTATATACTCAACTCACGAGCTAGTCGTGTACAAATACAGTCGCTCAGAGAGGCAATGGTCGAACGTATGAACGTGTCTCTGAAGGCAGTCTCCAATTGGGGTGAAGACAACTTAGTCACTAGTCACTTCAATACTAGTAAGACGGCGTGTCTTATCTCCACAAAACGGAGTCTATTTATCCTGACTCCTACCTTCCGAGATGTATCCCTTCCAATAACCGATCGTCTTGAGCTACTAGTATCTCGCTGACTTCGAAATTTAATTTCGGCTTTCACATTGAGTCGAAAGCTCAACTAGCCACCAAAAAGCTGGGCATCCTCAACAAGGTGAGACAGTATTTTACACCGGGGCAGTTACTTGACCTCTATCAAGCGCAAGTCCGGTCCAGGTGTGGAGTACTGTTCTCATCTGTGGGACGGTTCAGCCAAATAGCAGCTTGAGGCGCTCGAGTCAGTCGAGAAAAGGGCCAAGAGAATCATCTGTGATATCGATCTGACGGATACTCGACAACAAAGTCTGGAGCACCGTCGCAAGGTTGCCAGCCTATCGGTTTTTTATAGGATACATTTCGGCGAATGTGCCGAGGATCTACACAACCTTATCCCTCCGTCCCCGTTTCACCATCGGACTACCAGACAAACGGCACTGAGGCACCACTTCACGGTAGACATTCCTCTAATACGCACTGACTACGCCTGAATAAGAAAAAACATATTGGGCAGATGCCGCCAAAACAAAATGGCCGCCGTAGATTATTAACATCGACCCGCTCTATTTGAAAGTCCCTTTATAAGACATTTAGAGTTTAGATTTTTTGTTTAGTTCTGCCTTTATGACGTTATTGCACAGAAAATTTTACGTTTAATTTAATTTTCTGCACAATAATGTCATAAATGTAGGTATAGTTTTAAAAAATATTAAAGATGTACCACTTATATACATTTTTTTTTCTGAAACAACCTTAATTTTAAAATATGGAGAACAAACAATATTTTGGTAATCGATATATAAAAGTATTGTAAATGCATTTCATTTTATCAAAACAACAACTTTTAAATCGATCTCCTGAAAAAAACGTAATTTGTTACTTATGACGTTGTTGCACCGGGTGTGCGTTATGTTATAACATTCTAATAAATAAAAATTAAGGATATTGCTAAAAAGCTGCTAAGTCGTTTTATTTTGTATATATTTTTAATTTTTAAATTTAGATTTTTTTTCTCGTTATTATTTATTTATTAAAATAACTAAGAGTTTACAGAAAAATAATATAACTAATATAATATAATGTACGAGCACAAGTTTGAAATGGTGCTCATCAAACTATAAATTATTGCTTGAAAATAAAACTGATATTTCTTTTAACAGAGTATAACTAACTTACTAAATCGATAGTTTTTGCGTAGGTCTTGGAGTCGTTGTCGCACCACGTTTCACACCACAGCCACTCTTGAGGCAACGATTTGATGGCTACTTGATGAATCATGTTGTTTGGCAAATCTTGATCTGCAATCAAATTGTACATTTAACTTTCCAATTCTACATTAGGACAGGCCTGTCTCATTCTCCGAGTTAGCATCGAAAACATACCTACGCGCGGCCACCTCACCCGGGAGTACTCGCGAGCGAGCAGTGCACGCGCGCGTTGTTAACCCACTATTCGTATTGCGGCGCTTCGATTGGCTGCGGACTAGTTAACGCTGGTGCAGTTCGCTAGATGGCGATAGTATCTTCTTGTAGCTTATCAACCCTATCGCACCACACCTGCACCGCTCAATATATAGGTTTACAGTATTTGGAATCGCAATGCAGAGAAATAAGAATGAAATTTGTTTATTTTGGGTAGGTAGGTATTTTGTAGGTAGCTATTAGCTAAAGAAAAAGATGCTTCACTTTAAGGCGAGCTAATTTGCACCATATTTATTGACATATAGTTTATATTTCAAGAAATTATTCTTATGCATTAACGATTTTGTTATGTATTTTTGTAAAATGTGGTGATGTGTGGAAATTTCCGAGTGATTTTTTTTGCACCTGGACTCTCAGAACCATGTACTGAATTATTGGCGAGGGGTTCCGTGACGATGTCATTTACATCCTGTATAATACAATAATTACTATCGAAGCCATTATTATTGCATCTAAAACGTATTATTGTCAGAATTGAAAGAAAATAACAAAAACACGTGAATTCAATATACTTGCTTCAGGTATCTAAGAATCTATAAAGGGCAGGTTTTGATAGGTATTAGAAAAAAATAGCGTTACCTAAGTTGGACAAGCTGTTGGGGTCCTGGCTGAGCGCCTGGTACTGTCCCCGCAGGCGGTCGCCGGCGGCGATGCGGCGGAAGCGCTTGAGGTCCACCACGTACAGCGCGCTGATGTGGTAACTGCGACCTTGCAGGTGGTTGCGCCAGTAGCCTTGCTTCCAGAACCTGAACATATTAATACCCACATTTATAAAGATACATAACTGTTTTTTTTTTGTATAATAAGTATTTAGTGAACAGATGTGTATTCCGCCTGATGGAAAGTGGCAATTATAGCTCATGACACCGTAAACACAGCAGTGCAAACATTTCATTTACTAGTAACTTAAAAATGAGACGAGGATGTTTCCACTTCGAGCTTTACCTACATTATTGTTTCATTCATAAACGTATTTTTTTGTATGTTTTAATTGTGATACGCACCTGAATCCTTCCATTTCCTTCCTGCTCTCACAGAACGGCGTGTATCCGTAAGGAGCGCCACCCAAGTCCAGTTCAACCAACTCTTTCAGATCCGCGCGGACAATCTACCGCGGCAAAAAAAAATCATCACTATTAAAAGGGCGCAAAATTTATTTTTTTATAAATAATCTACGTTATGATAACGATACTATAAGATTTTTACTTTTAGATTTTTTATTTTTTATTTTTAGATTTTTTTTGTTTACTTACAGCTCATAACATTAAGAGACATAGAAGTATGTATAAAATTATGAAATAAAAGACAAAATCTTTACCTGATCAGCATCAACAAAGATGATTTTCTTGACGTGCAGCGGGAACAACACGTCGAGGAACAGAATCTTGTACCCCCAGATGGTTCGCTGGCGGTCTCTCTGCCGCTGCAACCAGCGCGGCCACTGGTATTGCACCAACTCATACTCGAACCCGTACTCTTGCGCCATGTACGGTAGGATGTCCTAGGAGGCAAGGAAGTTTTTTTTAATTTCATTTTATTTAGGAACTTTCAATACTAGACGAAAGGAAATAAATTGTTAAATATTTAAATTGAAACTTGTTTAATATCACGAAAAAAATCTATAATGGCGCCCTTAATTTATATATAACCGCTATGACAATAAATAAATAAATTATAAATATTTCACAACTTACACACAACGCCATCTAGTCCCAAACTAAGCAAAGCTTGTACTGTGGGTACTAAAATAACTGATACTAATACATATACTTTTCTTTTGTAAATACATACCTTTTATACATAGAAACACACAGACTAAGACAAACCCCCATGTTCATGCACACAAAGATTTGTCTTAAGCGGGAATCGAACCCGCGACCTCGGCGTCGCAGGCAGGTACACTACCCACTCCGCCATCCGGTTGTCAAAATAAATGTTTATATATGGGTAAAATGGTTCAAAGGTTTCATTGCGATACATACCGCGAACCCAATGATATCACACAAGTCGGTGCATTTATATAGTTTATGTCCCTAAGGAAGAATGCACACGATTAATATTTAACGTTAAATATAGACTGAGAGAATTTGAATCGATAATAAGACGAAAACTGTGTTCAAAGATATATTATTCCATCAAAGATTATATGAAGATAACAATGCTTGGGATTAGGTTATCGTTTCATACGGGCTGTTATGTGAGTGAATCTCAGCTTCACGTTTTTAAAAAAGGTTTTATTTGTACATTTTGTTTAACGATTTCAAATACTAATAGTTTACGAAATAAATGAATAAACAAACAAACAATCTGACTACATTGCAAATATTTGATGATTCACAAATTGAAACCTGTAATAGATAGATAGATAAAACTTTTTTGCATACCATTCCATTACAAACTAAAGACAACTATTTAAAGAAAATAACAATATGCAAATGGCGGCCTTACCGCTTGATGCAATTTCTGCCAGGCAACCTTTGTAATGTCTGTCTGTTGACTACTTAGAATGATAAGGAAGACAAATACAGCATAAATTAAGTGTATGTATAAGTACGTATAGTAAATACCGCTAACCTTGAGTGAAGGGCTGAGATAATTCTTGAGGAACCAGAACTTGACGGGAGACTTGGTGTGCTTGAGTACCGACAGCATCATGATGCGAATGAACCGCTCGTACAGGTGGCCCGACGCTACCGAGAACACGTTGATTGTCTCGTCTTGAGCTTCTTGCTCCTCGCCGCCGCCGAACGAACTAAGTAAATACAAAAAAACAAAATCATTTTATTATAAACATAAGAAAACTTCTATGAAGTCTGTAAGGTCGCAATCTCATAAATAAATATTACACAACCGGCATCTAAAAGTAGAAAAAGTCAAATGGCAGTTGTTCGCTTTTACTTGGTTTTGTATGAAAATATACCGTTGTACCGTAAAATATATATAAAATGACAAGATCTGATATTTGTAATTATTTTTTAGAACAAATCTTTCACACAACGCAATCTAGTCCCTAACTAAGCTGAGTTTGTACTATGGGTACTAAAATAACTGATAGATAATACATATATTTTTTCTTTAGATAATACATAGAAACGCCCAGACCAAGACCATTTTCCATGTAATATTACAAAGCAAATGTTAGCTTTGCTATGCCTTTTTGTATTTTATATAATACTAGCTGACCCGGCGAACTTCGTACTGAAGAAGGTATATATATATACCTACGATGCTGGCACAAAAGAGTTGACCAATTGCCATGTTCACGCACACAAATATTTGTCATGTACGGGCAACGAGCCCGAGCCCTTCGCATAGCAGGTAATTGCGCTACCGGCTATGCTATCCCGTCGTCAAATCGAAATTATTACTATGTTCCATTTGATACCATTATGAAGTCTTTTATATCAATATCTCAATTTACAAGCACCACTAAATCGAAACAAAATGTTAGTAAACATTTCAGTTTTATATATTCTAGTACCCATAGTACAGGTTCTGCTTAGTTTGGAACCAGATAGCGTTGTGTGTATATTGTGTAAAATTTATTTATTTATTTATTTATCTTTTACATAAAATGTTTTATGTTTATTACCTTGCAATAGAGTTCCAAATGCCACCGGAGTTTTTATCATCATTTTCGACGAGTAAGTCGAGGTGTTGCTTCTCGGCCTTCTTGCTGACTCTGAGCTTGATGACGTGGCTGCGGAACGAACTCATCAGCACCTGGATATCCGCGCTGTCTGCTGGAGAGTCGGTGTTCTCGTGACTGTAACAAAATAAAAGTATTATTATCTGAGGCTGTACTATTACCTTTGATTTATTTATTTTTATTTCATAATTAATAATTTTGTATGCAAGGCGGACTTATTAATGCCATAGGGATTCTCTACCAGTCTACCTTTGGGTGAGGCAGAGATTAACAAGGCAGGGGAAGTTATAAAATATAGCGTTTTGCTTTTAAATAAAAGGTAATAAATATCTACACAATTAATTAATACATAATGAAAATACATATATATGCGTAAATAGATACATGCACCTTTTTATGATGCGATAAAGAATTAGCACATTTTGCAAAGCGAGTTGTCACAAATGAATTGCATTTGAGTAGCAATAAGACGCCATGGTACGGCAGACAAGCTAATGGTTCATCTGATGTTAAATAATAACCGCTACTCATTGACTTCGGCAACACCAGGTGCACTTCAAGGCCACTGCCTAACGTGAATGAATTGTTCTCTTTAACTTTTAGAAATGAGATACAGTAGAATCCGTTTATAATGCCATCGAAAGGAATTGACAAACACGTCATAATAAGCGGACGTCATACAAAGCATTTTGTGAAAAAAAACCTTTTCTATGTAAATTTGTATGTACTTAAGTATTTTAATAGAGAAACATAGTAACTACATATGTATACATACATATTAAATCAAAATTAAAATTGCACGCTATAAGCACATTATTATAACACCTACAAGGGTATTTTTTAATCTGTAATTTTTGTCTGTTTTTGTTTTTTCATTTTATTGTAAAAACAGTTTCTAACAAGATTGTGTATAAAAGACATCGGTAGACTTATTCCCTAAAGATGACTGTGATTTCTTTTGCAATAGTTTCTGTCAAAAAGTAATTATTCCTGTCAAACAGATATAATTTCTGGTTTCTTAAGTAATAGTTACTGTCAAATAGTAATAGTTACTGCCAAAACACGCATTTTTGACATAACGCAATCAAATTACTCTCCTCAAATGTATGCTTCGTTCACACGTAATAAAATAAAACAAAAAACACTAAATTTGTCTATTATTTTATTGTCTATCTGGAATTGAGACAAAAAAAATATTAAAAAAGCGTGCATGAGCAAAAGAAAAATTGAACGTCAAAACTGGCGGACAATTCTTTACATTTAGAGTACGTAGAAAATTGTTTTCCTTTTTGCTGCATTACCTAGTAAATTGAAAATAAAAATATTTATTTGGGTCCAAAAAACAATTAAAAAATCATTGTTAAATATTAATTAAAGTGCCTTTAGGTGTAATTAGCTAGTTCAGTTTGTTGTTTGTGCAATTATTCATATTTTATTAGTAAGTACCAATTTTATTTCATTTTAATGTTTTACCCTAGTGAAATTATATTATACTTATCCATTATTCTAGAATTTTATATCACGTAGTTGACCTTATCTTTCAGTGGCAAATATACTTATGATGTTAGTTTTATTTATTTTTATTAGTATTATTTGTATTGATAAAACCTTCTTGTTGACACCTACTAAAATATATTTTTACTCTGTGGCATCTAATGTCTTTTACCAAAAAAAATTGGAGCGTTTCATTACAACAAAAAGCATATAAATAGCTTTGAACTGAATTAAGAAAGTAACAAATTCAAACAATAAAATTCAAATTATATAACTGATTATATCAAAAGAAAACTGAACACATTATAACAACAAACACAATATAAGTCATTATGGTAAGAGGTATTTTCGGAGAGATTTTCTCTTTAGTGTAAAACGAGTGCTTAAAATTAAATAAAATAAGAATGGAACGCGATGTAATGGAAAAAAAAGTTATTCTCAATACAAAACAAATATCAAAGATCGAGATAATATTTTAAGACAACTATAATAAAAACGATATAATATAAATGTGATTTTAACTCTTTGCTACTGCTATGTACTAGAAACAGTGAGTATGCGTTATAATTTCTACTTAGTCCTCCGTGACACGATGAAATCACATATCTCTCACTTGTGTTGTAATGTTTTTTGTCTTTCAGGTGCAATACACGAATATAGCACACCTATATTATAATAGTATTATGATAAGATGATGGCGGCGGTTGATTTCAGAGCTAAACATTTTTTAGACTTAAGTTTCATCAGTGCAAGCCTAGCGAACATTAGAAGAAAATAAATGTTCCTGAAATTCTGTGAAATAATAAAATTTTTCAAAACTTCTGATTTTTCTTTAATATATTCTTATTTCTCTCACATAATTATCATAGACATAGACACTACGTTACGTACATAAGAAATTATAAATGTAAACTCCAAATAAATAATAATAATCGTGAATACAGAATGTAAGTAGTTACATTATCTGGTGCATAACCTGTATTGTCCCATTGTTGGGCAAAGGTCTCCACCATCCTTGAAATGGAATGAATCAGGTTTTTCGTTTTTTATTAAAGTATGTAACTAGATTTGAACTACGTCGATAAAAAGCACTTACCCGTGTGCCAGAATTCATTAAAATTTGTTTAGTTTGGCGAGAAAGAGGAAGCCTACAACTAAGCTACATAATATTATTGTTTCAATATTTTGAAGATACATTATTTTCATTAAGTGCTTTTTATATCCCAGACTGCCATAATTCGTGCTACTACTTGTCGTATTTATAAGTTTTCGTATGAAAAATCTCGAGATATATGACTAAAAATAATATGACCTAAATTCTATTGCATTACGTATTTAATTAGTATTTTATGACATACATAGTATTAAACAGTTATTGCTTTGATGTATAACGTTAATCTGAAGTAAAAAAACCTTTTAAATATCATTATTTTATCTCGCCAAAGTACAAGAAATTACTAAGAAACTGCTCCATGACCAGTTTCCGATTTTGACATAAGAAATTGCGTTACTTGCCTGTAAAGCTGTCAAACCTGCAAGAGGATAGTAACTGGCAAGCTGTCAATTTTTTTGCCAAGCAGTTATCAACCGTATGTGTATGGAAATAAGGATGCACTAAATCCGAGATGAACCGGTTTCAAACGAAATTATTAATTGCTTTCGAAATCGACTGGAAATTAGTCATCTTTACAGAATAGCCATGCCGTATGGTCAAATTATCAAAACAAAAACGAGACACGTGGCGAAAGTCGCGTCGTCGGGAATCAACGAACATTACCGAAGGTGTAAAGAATCATATCGGTCATTATAACCGGACATAATTTATTAAATATGGGTCATAATAAGCGACATGTACAAGAATTTTGTATGAAAACCAATCTTCGTAGTGTAATTACGTCATAATAATCGGTTGGTCAATATAGGCGGAATCATAATAAACGGATTCTACTGTAGTTGATAACTTATATGGGCTTGATAGGTAAAACACAGGAATACATACCCTACAATTTCGTAGATATCATCAGACCGTCCGGGCCGTAGTCTCAGTACCCAGGCGCCAGGGTTGGCCTTCAGCTGGAAGTACCCGAGGTTGGCCATCACGATGGTGTCCATGAGCTCCTGCTTGTCCTTGGTGCCCAGTACTAGTTGCAGACCGCGGGGTGGAGTGCCCAGGGTTGTGTCCCACGCGTGGCCTTCTAGTAATAGGTATTCTAGCTCGAATTCACTGTGAAAAAAAAATGGTATCAGATATGGTGCCAATATTTATTTATTTATAATATATTTATTTTAAAAAAATATGCACAAAATTGTAAAATGGCGGTCTTAATGCCAAAGCCATTATCTACCAGTCAAAGCAGAGAAGTGGTAAGTTACTGTTATTTATCATTGGGGATTTTGGCTTGCATATGTTTTCATGGTAGAAAAACAGAGTAGTCCAAACCTTTTTTACTAAATACATGCTAGTATGTATATTGTAAAAATTATATCACATGCACGAAAAATCCAATTGCTCTTATTTTGTAATGAACTCAGCAGAATATTGTCTGAATATAGTAATGTTAACAGTAGTGTTTTGAGGTAGAGGTAGTAATTTTTTATTTTATTTTGCACCTTGTGATGTACAAACTTACCTATGCACCACAGTATCCACATCAGCCAGTCGTATATTATCCAAGTCGTACACAGATTTGACGCATTCCACGAGCCAGTTGGGCGGCGTCCTCAGTTCCATGGACAGTAGCGGAGCGTGAGGCAGGCGAGCGAATCGAGCTAAGGCACCGCCCGTCAGAGCACCAGCTGATGTGAACTGCAGCTCTGGTTCCAGGACGTAGCGGTAGAAACTACGGGAAAATTTATTGTGTGAGAAACAAGATCTTTATGATTACATG
Source organism: Hypena proboscidalis (assembly GCA_905147285.1). Classification (NCBI taxonomy): domain Eukaryota; kingdom Metazoa; phylum Arthropoda; class Insecta; order Lepidoptera; family Erebidae; genus Hypena; species Hypena proboscidalis. The sequence continues at coordinate 11,847,918 of LR990128.1, read as the reverse complement.
ATTTTTTGTTACTTGCACGGTCAAAAGCATAAGGGCAAGCCAACGATGGATCTGTGTGGTCCTATCTAGGTTAACTTACCTATTTTTATATGATTATTTTGTATTTACATTTTTGACTATGCAAGTTTACCAAATTTTTTTACTGTAGATATTCATAGTTATACATGCGTAATTGTGCTTCCCGACAGATTTTTTATAACAAATGTAAGGGTAACGAAATTCGATAAGGGTAATAAAACGATACCTCAGTTATATTAATTAACGTTTAACGTAACTCGATACCTCGGTTAACGATTAGCGGTTAACTTAACTCGATACCTCGGTTATCGATTAGCGGTTAACTTAACTCGATACCTCGGTTATCGATTAGCGGTTAACTTAACTCGATACCTCGGTTATCGATTAGCGGTTAACTTAACTCGATACCTCGGTAATCGATTAACGGTTAACTTAACTCGATACCTCGGTTTTCGATTAACGGTTAACTTAACTGTATCGCTTGGAGCAAGTACCTTATTCCATACACTGTGCCCATCCTTCTATAACTAAGCCTATTTGCACGTACCTCTTGAGCGGCATGTCGGAGTTCTTGTCCTGCGGGCTGAGGAACAGCTTGATGCGGCAGTTGACGACGCGCCGCAGCACCAGCAGTAACGGCGCCAGCCGCTGAGCTGCTGTCGAGGCGGGGTCTAACACTGCTACTATCTGTTATACAAATAATAGTATATTTAATGATGAGAAGCAAAACATTTGACGACCGCATGGCGGAGTGGGTAGTGTACCTGCCTGCGACGCCGAGGTCGCGGGTTCAATTCCCGCTTATGACAAATCTTTGTGTGCATGAACATGAGGATTTGTCTTAGTCTGGGTGTTTATATGTATAATAAGTATGTATTTACAAAAGAAAAGTATATATGTATTAGTATCATTTATTCTAGTACCAATATTACAAGCTCTGCTTAGTTTGGAACTAGATGACGTTGTGTGTAAGTTGTAAGATATTTATTTATTTTATTTATTTATTTATCTTATTTATTACAATAAATAAATAATGCAACATTTAATTTTAATCAAACAGTGTATTTATATACTTTTTATTCTGGAAAAAAAAGTAGTCAAAATATTTTACTTCTAAAATTTAGAAAAAAGACAAATTAGACGGGAAATCAACCATATACATGATACATGAGATTTGACTGATCCGTAAACGTAGTTAAATGTTCAAGTTAAAGATTCATAGTATAGCTGATGCCTACCTCGATAGCGGCTTCATAGTCCCGGAGCGGCGGCAGGTCCACGAGCGAGTGCTCGGCGCGCAGGCCGGGCGGCAGCGCCGTGCGCACGCGCGGGCTGCGCGCCGCCACCACCGCCATCACCTGCAGGCGCTGCTCCAGCGTCAGCTCCTTGCTGTCCTCGTCTGCCAACAAACCAATCAACTTAGGTGGTCATGACGCCAGTCCATGGCAGAAGAGTCGACGTCAACAAATCCATTCTATCTATATCATAACATACATAACATCACGTCTATATATTATAGGTATACTACCCGGAAGGGTGTTGCAGAGGTGTACAACACCAAATTTCACCTGTTATGTGTAAGCTTATCGCCATCTATCGAGCACAATTCCAAGTCCGTGCCGCTTTTGTAAATTTCCTAACGAAAACTTTACAAATAACACTTTGCCCGACCCGGGATCAAACCCGAGAAATCGCGACCATCCATATGGTTCATCGAGCATCGAGGCAGTACCTTTATATTATTATCATGAGTTGAGTTACAAAGTATAATTAAAATAATTTACCGTCATCATCAAAGACATCATTGGATTCAGTATTAGATTTCTTCTTATCAAAAACTTCGGATAACTTGTCTGCGTAAAGTTGATTGCTGAATCTAAAACCAAAGATCCATCATAGAAATGTATAGATTGTTTTTCATTTTTTTTATTAACCTATATTGTCCCACTGTTGGGCAAAGGTCTCCCAATTGTCTCCAGATTACACAATCAAAATAACAAATAATGTTACCCACACCAATATGATCAAGGATTGCCACTATTGTCAGCACTATCCAACGAATTTTTTGTGTAACTTATCTTAACTAATAAGTATTTGTCAAGGGTTTTATAACAAACAAGAAAACGAACCTTTCCAGCAGCAGAAAGTCGTCGAGGCCGAAGCTCTCGTGTGCAGGCAGCGGCCCCATGAGGCGTGCGTTGTGCACGAGCACGCGCTGGCCGGCGCGCGCGTGCAGCGAGCGGGCGCACAGCACGCGCGCCGCCTTCAGCACCCAGTCGTGCTTGTTGAGCGCCGGCACCAGCTCCGGCTGCGGGGACAACCATTGCTGTATTACGTGCGCCTGATTCTTAAACGCAGGGCCGGGTACAATTGGCAAAAAAAATAAAGACGATGTTGTTTAGTTTGTGTACCATTTGTGACCGCAGAAACCTACCGCAAAGTAATGTTTATTTTGTTACATCCTAGAGACGCTTGTTAAACAAAAATATGTATATATTTTTGCAACATTGGAATGGGTAAACATTCCAATGATGTAAAGAACTCATTTTACGATTTTTGTCGCTTAGATATTTTTGCCTTTCAAGCGACGCTATATTATAATATATATATAAAACTGCTGTATTATATGAAGAATAATATCAAAGTTTCATTGTAAGCCAGATATTTTAATAAGGGTTTCATGAAAAAAGTTAGTGAACAAATCCAAAACCACAATTATTCTATGAAATAATATTTAGCACTTAGTTAATTCTTCATGTTAAAATAGAAAATCACTTTGTTTATTAAATCCCGCATTAGTTATATCTCTTATAATCATACACAAAACTAGAAATTATTTACTATCTACCGCAACGGCCACGAATGTGATGGCGCCCTTAATGACTAAAAAAAAATGCCACAGAACCACTTTCCAATATATACATTAACCTGTAACAACTAAGGTTCAAATTAACTCACCAGTATATCACACGATTGTTTCTCATGGCAGCCTTCATCTTCCAGCAGCTTGGTGACGTACTTCGTGGCTTCAGCAGCTTCTAGAGTGATGAGCGCGGCCAGCACTACTTTGTTCAAGGATTGGTCGGCGTGGGTGCCGTCCACGTTTGGTATAAATGCCACGCGGACGCCACGAGATTCACGCTATACAACAAATAATTAAAGTATCAAATTGATATTGTACAAACAGTTTTAATATCAAGACAAAAGAACAGTCACAAATACTCTTCTGCTAGAAATCACAAGCTTAGAAACACTTTGGATACAGAAGGTACTGTCAGATCAAGTGTAGGTAGTCCGTTGTCCTATGTGAGCGATAAAAACGACGCGAAACGATCCATCTATACATTGTTATATACTTATTATACAAGTTTATATGTATTAGTATCAGTTATTCTAGTACTCATAGTACAAGCTCTGCTTAGTTTGGAACTAGATGGCGTTGTGTGTAAGTTGTGAGATATTTATTTATATTTACATTGCACGCGATGACACGCCACGGTTGCAATGGAGACAGACGCTTGTATGGTGTTGCATCGCATCACGTCGCATTTGTCTCTCACCCAGGACAATGACTAAGAGTGACGTCGTGACATTCTTAAGTGCATAATGCTGCATTTCCGCTAAATCTGATCACTATGTTTTGTTACTTAAAAGTAAGGTTTACGTTTATGAAACACAAAAATAACAAAGATTAACTCACCATAAAGGTCAGAGCATCTCGGAGTAGATCCCTCGAGGGTTTATCATTAAGGTCGCCAGCTACCCAAATGGTTTGTGTGAACTTCTCCTTCTTACTAGACTTTGTAAAGTATTTCAGCAGTGGTAGGGCAGTTGCTAGCGCGTCACGACCTAAGGATTCAGAGGTACTTAGTATGAGTATTTACTTAGAAACACTTAACGTAACTTCAAATAATTTAATCGGTAGGTCTTTATAGTACTAAACTAAAGTGTGACCAAAATTCGCAGAGGCATATGGTCACACTTTAGTAAAGTAACAACATAAAGACTCACAGATAAATTCCTACTTCGACATTATTTATGGATGGCCCCTAACATGTCAAAAATGGAGACGCAAAATGGAAAAAAAACTACGACTTTATGATAAAAATGGAATAATTTCAACTTAACAATGTTACCTGTTAAATGCATAAGCTGTTGAATCTTATCCTCGGCGAAGAATTCACTGGAAGACGCAATTCCAGACAGGTCCAAGTACTGCGATGGTTCCGACGACAAAACACGACGATTTAATCTGAAATACAAACATCAAAATAATTCTACGAATAAAATCTTTTCCGGTATCTTGCGTCAGATTAGGTAAGTTCAATTCAACCATTGAAGCATTGAAGCTCTTTTGTCTGCTAGCAAAGCGCACATGAGATGTACAAACCAAAATTTTGAAAATTCTGGTTTATTACGGTATTCGAAGCTCAACACCTATAATTATTTAGATTTTAATTAAACCTTGATTAATGCCTTTTCGATTTATATACATTCTATTATTCTATTGATCAAATACATGAAAACTTATGATAGTAAATATTTTGTTTAATTTTTAAATAGCTCTCCTGTAAAATGTGTGTTTTTTTGGATTGTGCGTTTATTCATGCAAAGCAACGATATATAACAATAGTTTATGAAGAACGACACTCATAATTAAAGTCTGATTCGTCAAAAAAAACAGTTCTTGATCAGACTTTTTCGGAATATAATAAACAATAGAAATACAAACCTAGGCATGATATGCGGTTGTTTCATGAGATAGGCCACCGCGTCGCCGCTGTCAGCGAGCTCTCCCCTGAACACCGCGCGTTGCAAGCGACCCGTGTGACGCGACAGTGACGTCACTAGCGCCTCCTCTAACAACTCCACGGATGACGTCACGGGCATCGCACCTTCTTCTGCGAGAGGCACGCCGTTTATCAACACCTGGAGATTAATTATTTGATAATAATTGACTATAACGAGGACAAGTAGGTTGAAATTGAAAGCAATAATAAATTCAATGATGACTGAGATCCACGGATATTGCCTGAGTCAAATTATTATAAAAAAAAAAAAAAAAATTTGAAACTAAAATAAAAATAAATACAGAACAATAATAAAAAAATTAAAAAGAAAATTGCTTTTATAGACAAGTTGCAACTGAGTTTATGTCTCTGACTATGCTATGATGTTGCACAGCTCAACATATTGTTGCCAGAAAATTAGGCAACGTTGAAAGTAGTAGATAGTGCCCGATAAATTTTAAGTAAATACACTTGCGTGATTCGTGACCCCCCAATTGCGATAGAACCGCGCTCTAATATGACAATCATCATAACATTTAGTTATGAAATCTATCGTTGAGAGTGTAATGTAAAATTAAATTTACAAACCTGTGGGTACTTGTTGGATCCAATCTTGGCCACAAATTCTTCAGACAGTTGTCTTCCGAAGTTGTATTCAGAGTCTTCAGATACAATGTCATCTAAATTGGCGTTGGAGCTGGTGTACTTGGTGAGCTGTTTCTTCACGTGCTCTATGTCTAGCTTCTCGTCTTTCTCCGGGTTTAACAGCTGAAAACATTTTTTATTATATTTGACATTGTCTTCAATTATAATTTAATCGTACCATGTCATCAATCAATCACAAACTACCAAACAATCAATCTATCCAGCGATAACGTCAATCAATATATTTTACACTACACACCTGTGACAAGAAATAGTATGCCTCCTTGTTGGAGTTCCTCTCCTGTGCCACATAGTTGAATGCCGAGCGGACGGCTGCCTCTAGGGCATGGTCGTTAGCACTGGGCGCTAAGATCAGTCCGACGCGCACTGGAGTCGCGTGCTTCAGTAGTGTCTCACCAAGCTTCAGTGGAGGACCAGACGTTAGTGATGTCGGGTCTATTATGATTACCTGTAATGAACACAAGATAAGCATAACTTAGCATAAGGATAAATAAAATACATCACGCCCACAGATATAGATCTACATAGATAACGCAGATGCATGTACTTCGCGTGTCTCAACCCCGACCAAGCGTCGAGGTTGGTCGCCTCTAACTTCAGTCCACGCGCGTCTTTTGTCAGAGAAAATCATAGCGGACGGCTCCAGTTGAACGTACTGGGCGGATTGGCATCGGCGGCATCGGTGTCTTTGAATCGGTTTGGATTTCCCGTCACTAAATTTCGGCTGTGACGTCACAAAAGATTACCCAGAAGGGTGTGGCAGCGGCGTATAACACCAACGTTTCACCTGTTATGTTTAGATGCCATGACATGTGCTAGGGGGTGAGCCTATCGCCATTCTCCGGGCACAAAGCCAACTCCGTAGTGCATGCTGAATTTGCTGACGCAGCAAAAAGATAAGCAAAGATTAATATTAGGAGTATTACCTAGTGATTCCAGTGTAGAGACAGGATAACCATCATTACATGACTTTATAGAGCAAATATCGTTTTTGAACAATCTATTAATTTATATATCATATAATATAATATAATAATTTTATAATAATCGGTAAATAATGAACTTTGTAGACATTATTTGGATTTATTTAAGCAAAAACCGAAAACCACGACGGTAATACCTACTAGTACTTGGCACTCGACCCATATTTAATATGTTTACAATTAACCTAGAAGAAATGATGTGGCTATAGCCAGAAAACATGTGGAAAAGTGTTTATTTGGATTTATTTAAGCAAAAACCGAAAACCACGACGGTAATACCTACTAGTACTTGGCACTCGACCCATATTTAATATGTTTACAATTAACCTAGAAGAAATGATGTGGCTATAGCCAGAAAACATGTGGAAAAGTGTGGTTTGAAGTTTTATAAACTTACTAATTGGGGTCAACTATGTTTAAAACAGTCTACTTCTAACTAAGCTAAGGACAAAAACCGTATAGAAATCAATCTATCTATATATAGAATCGATAGATCGAATTTATAATATCCCACTTTTTGCATCACATGTTTAAATCTCTTCTGTAAATATCATAAACCAAAATCTTACGTAGTTATAGATGTTTCTCCTAAGATTCCTCAGCATGCCTGGGTAGGTGGGGCGCAGCAGTTCCATGTACGACGAGGGCCACCTTCGGTACCGCTCGTCAGTTTCCAGGTCGTTTAGCCACGTGATGGACGTGTCGCGGATGTCTAGCCCATACTCCTCCCAAGTGAACGACTCACCCAGCTCCATTGACATTAGAGTGTTGATCAACTTTTTGGATAAACCTGTGGAATAAATGATAGAAGAGTTTTATTTTATTTTATTTGGAAAACTTACAGCTATAAACTTACAGATAAAAAGAAAAATAAACACAATGAAGGCCATTTACAAGTTTCCACAGATAGAAGTAAAGAAAATAGATATATACTGGTCGGTACAGAGTAACAGATATAAATATAAGATTACATCAATACAAAATATTAAATACACAAATTCAAATAAACAGCATAATTATCAAATCTAGAAGGAAAAAATTTCAAATTACAAAATTCAAGGAGAAGATGATATTATTATTATTATTATATATGAAGCACACTAGCAGCTATTAAGCTGATGCGTGTGAGTCTTGTGATTTGGAGAATTTGTCCAGTCTATTTTTGAATGTATTCACTGTGGGTGCCATAACAACGTTTTCTGGTAGTCTGTTCCATTTCATGGCAACTCTATTTGGTAGAAAGTGTTTCAAAGGATTTAGTTTTGATAGTGTCTGACAAATTCTTAAAGAATGGCCTCGTAAGTGTTTGTTTTGGTTTCTTACATAAATGTCTTTAATTGTATTAACATCATAGCAGTTGTTTAATATTTTATAGGTTTCAATCAAACTTCCTCTCAGTCTGCGGTTTTCAAGAGATGTAAGGTCAAGGTCTGTAAGGCGTTCATCATAAGACTTGTTTTTCATTACTGCTACCATTTTAGTTGCTCTTCTCTGCACATTTTCAAGGAGTGCCACATCTTTCTTAAAGTAAGGATCCCATATGACATATGCATACTCCAGCATTGGTCTTATGTATGTTTTATAGAGTTTCAAAAATGTTTTTGCTGTTAGGTATCTAAATGCTTTTCTTATTAGGTACAGCATAGAGTTTGCCCTTTTAACAATATTGACGATGTGTGTTTCCCACTTCAGGTCGAAGCTTATTGTGACACCCAGATCCTTCTGAGTGTTAACTGCTGTCAATTGTTGCAATCCTAGATAATATTGTTTATGAGGATTGGTTTTGCCTATATGCAGAACAGTACACTTTGAAGCATTAAGTGATAAAAGCCAATGCTTAGTCCATTCCAATATGGCATTTAAATCGTTTTGTATGTCTTGGGACTGTATGCCTGGGTTTCCAAAGAATTTGGTGTCATCAGCAAATAAAGAGAACGGTAGTTTTAGTGTACTCTTCAGATCGGTCAGATATAATATAAAAATTAAGGGTCCAAGCACTGATCCTTGGGGCACCCCGCTATATACTGGATGTGCTGTAGATGTGGATTTCCCCACACGTACGCAGAATTTTCTATTGGATAAGAAATTACTTATCCAGTTAAGTATCTTCCCACGTATGCCAAAATGCTCTAATTTGTGTATAAGACGTCGTAGTGGGACACGATCAAAAGCTTTCTCATAATCTAAATAAACCACATCTGTGGGTTGCCCTTTATCATGATTCTTTAACCATTCCTTGACACTCATAAGCAAATTGGTAGTAACTGAACGTTTAGGGACAAAACCGTGCTGCTCGTCAAGAATAACTTGTTCTTGGTTTAGAAATTGTCGCAGGTTGACTGCAATTATTTTTTCCATACACTTACACAGTATACTTGTTAAACTTATAGGTCTATAATTCGCTGCTAGTAGTTTGTTACTCTTTTTGTATATTGGGACCACAGTAGCATTTTTCCAGTCGTCGGGTAAAACTCCCGTTTCTAAAGACACATTCATTACCTTTGCAATGCTACTAGCCAGCGTAGGTGCACACTGTTTTAACAGCACAGCAGGGATCTCGTCGGGTCCTGTGGCAGTGGTATCATCGAATGAGAGAAGTGTCTTTTGGACTAGATCTGCGGTAATGTTTATATTGTCAAACGAATTTATAATTCTGGGTATATTAATGTTGGGTAGCTGGCCATCCGGTTCTTTGGTGAAGCTCAATTCGAATTGGCGTGCAAATAATTCAGCTATTTTTGGCGGATCTACTACTAGTTCATTGGAGTCATTTTTCAGCACAGTAGGTATACTGACTTTTGAATTAATTTGCTTTTGAACTAATATGTAGATACAAATTTAAATTGTGAATAAAGAAAATGGAGAACAAGTAGATACCGCAGACAACAGCCGAAAAAGTTTTTCACCAATATATGCTTTAGATGAGAAACACTGGTATGAAATAGATCCAAGTCATAGCACGTGCTAAGCAAATTGTATTATATTAATTTTCTAAAAACTACTTATGTTACACTGATTTTAAGTTTGAACTCGTTGCTTCGCCTCAAATTTAAACACGATACCAAAATAACATTACTTCAGATTTATAAAACAAAAGTTTTATCTTATTGATATTTAAAAAATAACTTACCAAGAGCATGCAGGGTGTTCATAGGTCCAATATCTTCCTTCAAAGCGGCAAGCAGGGCCATCACGTCGACTTCTTCAGCGTCGTACTGCGCTCCTGACACTAACAGAAGTGGCTCCGCGGGACGCAGCCCTAAGGACGACGACCATATGTCCTGGTTGTATAAAACCTCTTCGCGGAAAAGCCGGGGTACGTTAACGTGGATGAGAGATTTCGTCTAAAAGAAAAATGCATGAGTGTGTTAGAAAATGTCGTTATAGTACTGGCCTTTTGATTACTTTTCTCGTAAATCTGCACTAAATAACGTGCTATTTCCTTGCTTCAAAAAGATTCAGTTCAAATTTCGTTTTAGTTTCAGTTCAGTTTTAATTAGGATGAGGAAAATGCTGAGAAGTACCAATATTATCAATAATACATTACCTGCATAGGGAAGTTCTGTGCAATAGAAGTGAGGACTTTGAGCGACTCATCACCTCCAGCGTCGTTGGCATCGACCACAGCCACCGCGGCCTGCATGCTCAACGCCTGCATCTGCCACACTTTGAGAGGGGCCAGCTCCTCGCTCGACTCGGACAAGTGACGTCGGAACCGCTCCAGGGGCGAGCGGAGGGCGGGGAACAGATTTCTATTAAAGAAGGAGGGTAGATTTATTAAGTCGCGGATGTAGATTTGATAGCCAAGTGAAAACATTTAATGCTTCCTGTCTAAGACTGCGTTACCATTCAAGCGCATTGGTTAATCACAGTGCTTGAAACTGTGTATCTAAGTCTGCTCAACTCCGCCCCGCGCCGGCTACGCAGACCTTCGTCCAAAACAAACGCGGCCCAGAGCTGGGCAGAGCGGAGTCGAGCGGCATGGAATATCAAATTAAATATATGAACACGCGGCTCGGGTCTGCACTGCTTCGCTTCAATGGAAACGCAGCTTCAAATCCCGGGGCAAACTCAACACTACTAATATCTCCTTCTTAAAACAGGAATTGGAACCTCTTAGGAAATAAAAGTAGGTACACCCTTTAGCATGATTCAGTGTTTTGCAAAAAATCTACAATATTTTTTTAAGGTCAATATATGTCCCAAATAAGGTGAAAAAAATAAATATTTTTAATCAAATAAATTACAGCGTATTTGGGACATAAAAAGGTAAGTTTTCACCAAATTTCGTGAAAAAAAATTATTGTTTGTAAATGATAAAAATAAAAAACCATAAACTTGGTTTTTTGAATTCTTCGCATAAATTTTGAGGTTATATGAAAAAAGTGTAAATACAAAAGTTTTAGATCTTTTTATTACCAACAACTTTGCCATTCGATTTTTCTCCATAGGACTTTTAGTTTTGCCGGAAATCGAGAAAAACCGTTTTTTACCCTTAAACCCCCCCCCCCCCTCTCTTCCCGACCTCAGATCGCCCGTAAATTATTTTTTCCTTTAATTTTTATAATATTCTCCTTCTTTTCTAATTGGTTTCACCCTACTATTATTTTTTTGACTTTTTATCATTTTTAAAGGGATCTACCCTGGTCTATACACAAGTTTCCTTGAGAAAATAAAACCAATACTTACTTGAGCCTTCCAAAGTTAAAGCCGTCGATTTGGTTCTGTGGATCATTTTCGTCTTCCTCTTCCGACGGCGCGCTGGTGTCTCCACCTTCAGATTCCTTAGGAGTCGAGTCATCCTGACTCTTGTATTCAGTACTCTTTAGTTGCAGTTCTACTCCATACCCTGACAGACGTAGCTTTGGCTTGCCTCGGGGCTATATGGCAAACAGACATTATTTATTAATTAAAAGGAACAAACAATACATATGACTGCTAAACATCCTTACTTACTGTTAAAGGGTAACTTTCATAAAAGATGGCCGTTTACATGCTGCTCAGACAGATGTATGCTTTCAAAGATAGCGGGTCATTCGACTTTCTTTCAAAATATGAAAATGGTTTCATCCTCTTTTTACCAGTTTTACCATAGGTACAACAAAAATTCAATCTAAGCTGTTGGCAATGAAAGTGATCCCACCAAAAACACTTCCTGGAAGTACCCTATGAGCTTTGATGATCATCAGTAAGTCAGACGAAATCAGGGGTTTTTAAGATATCAATAAAATAATTTGAAACTTTGTATACTTAATAAGTCCGATAATGGTATCATATCCTGAGAATTTTGCTTATTTCCTAAGGATTTCGTTTATCTGGTATAATCCAAACCCAAATTAAGTGCTCTAAAAATCGACGAAACACTTCGAGAAAAATAGGTGGAGCCACTACCGAGGCCCCATATACCAAAGACAGTTTCATCTAGGTTTGAAAGTTCGAAACTTTGCCATTTTTGTGAGTCAAAGTTTACACACATAAATAAAGGTTTCATTTCATCCACTCACCTTAACATTCCATCTGACGACGTAATTGATTGCACCTTTATCGGCATAAGCTGACAGTATCTTGTGCTTTGAGGCGAAGTCTTTCATGCCCAGCTCGCCATACAATATAGCGGCGAGACTCTTGTTATCACTGCTAGGGTACGAATGGTCCAGAAGGTATGTCTGCAGTTTGTGTTCCTCCTAAAAATACATTTATTAAATAATGAGCATCTTAATAATTTTTTTTTTGGAGTATTACTAATTATGCTACAAATTAAACATTCATTTTCGTAACATAGAATATTCAGACGGGTAAAGTCTTATCAATTTTAAACATTACTTATTCACAGTACGTGTACAACATGTTGATAAAAAAAGTAATAAAATACCTTTGATAGATGTAATAATAATAACCCACAAGTCAGTTTCATTTTGAATGAACAAATAATTTAAACATTGTAGTAATCAGTAAGGCTGGAAAGCTGGGCAGAGAAGGCCACAAGGGAAGACAAGTGATAGAAAATTTAGGAGAGCTTTACTCAACAATGGAACACCACCGTAGTTTAAGAATCGATTTTATTTTGTTTTTGTGTTTTTTCTAACACTGTTAGTCTTAAATCTATTTATAGCGATTAAATTACCACTATGTTAGAGTACAAGAGTAGAAAAATAAAGTGTGAACTTTAGTTTACAAAATAATACTTTTGCTTCTTCACAAAAATTTTAACAAAAGGACATTAATGACCAATTCACTGATGAATATTTGTTGGTGAGGTGTGACAAGTAGTTTATATACTACTTGGCACTGAGTAGTATAGCACACAGCCAATAACAAGTGTGTTACTGTAATAAACTTAAATAATGTTACGGAGTTGTTTAAGGATTTTTTAATTTGGTGCAAGCTGTAATATGTCTGGAATAGACCTAATTTTACTCAACTCAAAAACATAATTTGTGTATTATTTAAATGTACTATGTTGTCTACCATGTTTCATTATACTGTTTTCCAGTAGGCATTGTTTTGGTTTCAATTTGAATAAACAGAGTAAATTGAGGATGACAAGCTACAAAAAATACAGCAATTATGAATTCAAGGTTGATTTCTAACATGCATCATCATGAATATATCAATTTTATAGTTTTTGTTGTTTTGTTGATATTTTTGTTATTGTTGATATGATAATTACAGGTTAGCATAACCAAATCAAAAGCTTTTAAAGCATTTATAGAAAGAAGTAAAGAAATAACTTACCACATCATACTGACTATAAGACTTAAGAATATCCCTCAGGGCATCATTATCACAGATGTTTTTTGAAGCAATAGATACAAATGCATCACAAGGGACATCTTTGGCATTGACTTGTGTGGCGATCTGATCAAACATCCTGACGGCAGGCGACGTGAGGTGCATAGACAGAGCAAGTTTGGCCATTCGCAGCTGCGCCGGGGCCAGCAAAGAACTTGCAACCCCAATGCAGGCATCATAGACCTGTTTGTCAGTCTCTGTAAATAAATATTTTTCTTTTTATTACTATACTAACTATACTAGTATTGAATTGTAATTTTAGAATAGTAAGGTTGCAACAACTTGATTTCAATAAAGTTCTAGATATGGAATGCCACTCAACTATAGAGCAAGTACACAGAGTCTATCACACTATTAGGCAATGTCTTGAAAAAAAGGAATACTGTTTGGCTGCCTTCCTTGATGTACAACAAGCCTTCGACAGAGTTTGGCATAAAGGGCTCTTGTTCAAAATTAAAACCAATCTGCCTCACTCCTACTACCAGCTGATGGAATCTTATCTTGCTGACAGGCAGTTCCAGATCAAGCTCCGTGATGCAAGATCCTCCCTCCTTGGCTACAACGCTGGCGTACCCCAGGGCTCCGTACTCGGCCCGGTCCTGTATAGCATTTTCACAAGTGACCTACCCCAGACACGTGAAACAGTTGTAGCAACCTTTGCCAACGACGCAGCCTTTCTCAGCTGCAGCTGTAATCCCGACGAAGCGAGTAGATTGCTGCAAACCCAACTGAATGCCACAGATGCTTGGCTGACCAAATGGCGTATAAAAGCATGTGCCCCGAAGTCCCACCACATAATATTTACCCTAAGACGTGAAACATGTCCTGCAGTCAATCTAGGGCAGGATACATTGCCGCAATCTACATGCGTCAAATAATAATATCTTGGTTTTCACCTAGACCGTAGAATGACGTGGAAAGACCACATCCAAACGAAGCGCAACGAAATCAACTTTAGATTTAGGAACCTTCTCTGGCTTCTTGGTAGACAGTCAGCCCTATCCCTATCCAACAAGCTGAGGGTGTATTGCGCCATAATAAATCCCATTTGGACATATGGAATCCAACTATGGTCGACAGCCAGCAAATCCAATATTATGTGCCTCCAGAGAGCGCAAAACAACATCTTAAGGGTCCTTTCATCGGCGCCATGGTATGCTCGCAACTCGGAAATCCACGAGTACCTGGAAATGCCAACCATCGAGCAAGAAATAACACACTACTCGGACAACTATAGGGACCGTCTATTATCCCATCCAAACCCATTATCCAGTATGCTTTTGCAGCCAAATCCAATTGGAAGACTCAAGAGAGCTGATGTGCTGACTCACTAAGGGGAGATGGGGCAATGGCTCTACCTCGCCTAACGCTAACTTCTTGCAACTCTCCTGATTATAGTCTCCATGACTGATCGCAGGACATCAAAAGGAAAAGAAAAAAAAAAAAAAAAAAAAAGCCAAATTTAATATTCAGTGCGCAATCTGTAGCATCTATGGCACACATCCCAATGGTTCACCATCTCGGAACTAGTAAGAATGTATAAGTGATTGTATCTTGGAACAAAAAGAATTAAACTAGAAGATACAAACATATTTTTACTTTCTTAAGTTAAATGCATCTCCATTATATCTTTCTGCTTACCTCACCTCTATAGAAGTTAAAAAGAAGTGTACCTACCCTTTCTCACTAAAACTTATAAGGTATCATTGAATAAGTACTACCTTCAATAAACAAAATATAATTACTGTGAAGGCCAAAGAGGATTACTATAATATTGAACCAAGTATATATTGAACTAATATTTACACAGCCCACTTCTCCATGCCTCACCTCTTGTAGGCTCCTAACATATCAAAACCAGTCAAGTGCGAGTCGGACTCGCGCATGTAGGGTTCCGTACCACTATACATCTAAATAAATGTTTTTCTTTATTCTTTATTATATTGAAGTTGATTGAATTAAAGGTAAAATGCTGTTTATGATTTATTACATATTAAAAAAAAATAATAATTATGAGATCTTGTACAAACCAAATTTAAGTGGAAGTTTGCATGGTAATGTACATCATACATTATTTTTACCTTCCCTTATTTTAGAAGTTACAAGGAAGGTGGGAAACACACTCATTTTTCCACTTTAGAAGCGTCCCTCGCGCAAACTATTCAGTATAGGATAAAATTATATTAGAAACCTCAATATCATTTTTGAAGACCTATCAATAGATACATATGGGTATGATGAAAAAAAAAATTGAGTTTCAGTTCTAAGTATGGGGAACCGTAAAAATGTATTGTTTTAAATCTATTTTGTATTAAAATCTTAGTGCTGTTCACTGAATACATCTACTTACCAAGTTTCCACAGTATAGCTCTTATAGTTACAGAAAAAAGTGGCTGTAAAATACGGACCAACAGACGGACAGACATAACGACTTATTAAGGGTTCAGTTTTTTACCAGTCGGCTACGGAACCCTAAAAATGACATGGTCAGAACAAGAGGTTTAGAAGAAGTGAGATATTGAGAAGTAGTAATACTATATAGTTTTTTAAGAGTATACCTCATTCCTACAACTGTGACTTCATTCATGTATTATATCAATATGTTAAGTATTTTATATCCTATTGCATCCAGTCTAGGTAAAAGTTCTTGCCATTAACTTTTAACATCTCTACAACTCAATATATAATTCTAGGACTCAGAAAAAGTGAATAGCATAAGTTTAATATTAACTCAAACTAGGAGTTATAATTTGTAGGTTCTCAAAACTAACAGGTTAAAACAAAACTTTTTCCTTATCATCACACAATGAGGATCAACTTTCAGGTTTGGCATCACTGTTGATCACAAATTGATTTTCGCAATACATAGAAAGCTCAAAGGAATAAAAATATAACGTTTCCACTTACCTAGTGAATCAAGACTAGATTTCAATGAGTTTACGCCGTCCACGAAGGACCAGAATAAATCGGAACTTTCGCCTGCAAGATATTCGGCAAGTTCTAAAACTATTGGCGTAGCTTCCCATTTCGCACTTACAAACGAAGTTACAGACTTCGATTTCTTTTCTTCTCGTTTTACAGTGTCATTACTTGAAACGAAAGAAACAAATACGTAGGCTAAAATAACTAAAGATATCCTAAAACCGGTGGTTTTCATCGTGCACAAAAGTTCTTATCTTAACTAAGAAATATTTTTATAATTATCTACGAATACCACATTTACACAAAGCTCTACTTAAAGTCATACTTTCCAAGGTTTAATGTGAAATTAAACAAAATGTTTAAAGATTTAGGATATTAAAACTCATCCTTTGAACAAGACAACACAACCAGTCAACTACCAATGACAGTTGAACACGGCATTTGGGGTTGCAAAAGTAATAAAAATAAATCCGTAGTCTTTTCAACCAAATTCAATTAACACCCAATGCAGTAATTTATAAGACCAACAAAATTTCGGCCAGATAAAGGCTAAGGTTAAAATATCTTACTAAGGCGATCCTAATTATTCAAAACATAACAATCATTGCTTTGTATGACCAATTTGCGAAGTTTCACCAGTTAAAGAATACACGGCTACACATTAAGCAATTCATTAATAATAATATTTTAAGATGGTCTATTATTGTATAAGCTTTCCAAACATCCCGTGCAATTCGGGCCCAGCATATAATACAGGGTGGATAAGACATAGTGACATTTATTGAAACTACAGCTTCTTCACATGTCATGGTCAGTATTAGTTTCCATCGGTTATTTTAGTTTCAAAAAATCATTCATCTACTTAGAACAAATTGAATATTGCTTCAACAGTCGCTACGTCGAATCCACCCACACTGGAAAAGTATAGCATCCATACATACATACATCATTGTCTTTCCGTAGAGTACAGACGTATTCGCTAATTAATTAAATAAAATTAAATAACGAATCGCTGAATCGTGACCTAGTTGCTTCAATAACCGGTAGTAATGTAAATAAGTGAAAACGTTCTAAGTACTGTATTAAGTGTGTCAACATGTTTAGTGACTAAAAACCAAACAAATCATCATTGAAATGGATAACAGTCCCTTTAACCGCAGTGGCAGGACTGCGCGCACCCCGCCTCCTACGCCTATGCCTCGACTACAAGCCGACGAATTGTTAGAGGTTATTCCAACGCCTGAACTACAAAACTGGTTGGCTACCATAGATCAAGGGCTAAATGAGATATGCTCTATTGCTAACGATGGCAAATTAAACTCTGACCAGAAACTAAGAATAAATGGTATGTGTCGGAAAATCCTCCATGGAACTTCGCAAATGACAATCCAGTACCAATCTGTCAAGCAAAAAGCAGTTCAAGCCCACTCTATCATTAAGACCCTCCAAGAAAAAGTGGACCTATCGATGCACCTAGAGAACCTCAGGCAAAGTATTGAAGAAGTGAAGTCAAAACCTACAACGGGGACTTCCTTTGCCGATATGATCAAAAAAGGCACCAACAACTTTATTCAGCCGCTAAAACTAAGCTCTGTTGCCATTTATCCAAATGATAAACAGAAATCCAGCGAGGAAACAAAGACTATTGTACAGAAAATAATTTGCCCTGAAGAGATGAAGCTACAAGTAAGAGGACTTCGTAAAACCAAGAATGGTGGTGTCATAATTAGCACTGAAACGAAGGAAGACGTAGAAAAGCTAAAAAAATATGCGCAGTTAACATCATCAGGCCTTACAGTCGACGAGCCCTTTAAACGAAAACCTAGAGTAGTTGTAATAGGAGTGCCCTCAACGATGACAGAAAAGGAAGTCTTTACCTGCCTTTACCGCCAAAATGTCGCCGATATACTCCAAGATGCCGACCTCGATACCTTTTTGAGCACAATTAAGCTAAGCCACAAATCAGGTAAAAAAGACGCCGAGACATGTAATTATGTCATTGAAGTACCAGTGAACATACGCAGAGCGCTGATAGCTAAGGAGCGGGTTTTCGTTAATTGGTCGTCCTGCCCAGTGAGAGATTTCACGTTGGTTACTCGATGCTATAAGTGTCAGCAGTATGGTCATGCGGCGAAATCATGTCGAGAATCTACGTACACATGTGGACATTGTGGCGAGCAAGGACACTCAATAAATGACTGTACGCATAAGGCAGAAGTGCCTAAATGTGCTACCTGTCTGCGCTTCAAGAAACCTAGCAGTCATGCGACGGGAGCCGCCGATTGCCCGGCGAAAATAATGGCCGAACAAAGATACGTCAACTCGATCGATTATGAGGGCGCCTAAGAGCGCCGTTATTAAAGGTATTACCTGACCTATTTTTATTTATACTAGTTTCTTTTTAAATATGATTTATAATATAATTAATGAGATAGATATCTTTTCTGTATCAGAAGCAAATGCCTGTGATGCTGATAATTGCAAACAATATATCTCTTCGTATAGTAGCCCACTAACCATACTAACATTAAATATCCGCAGTATTTATAAGGATTTTACTAATCTATGTGTTTTCCTGCAAAGGCTGGACATAGACTGTGACCTCATTGTCTTATGCTGGGTCGGGTATTGTGGTAACGAACGACCAACGAAGGCTAGGGATGTGATAAAGTTATTCGCATCACCTATATACATTACGTTTCATTCGATTTGAATTTGTGTGTAGCTTATGTTTGAATGTGTATTGGACCAAGTAAACGATGAAGACTGACGGGACTCGCGAATAATCCACTCGAAATGGCATCAATAGTTAAAAATAAGTAATTGCCACTTGATTATTAACTTATGTAAGTTATTAATAATCGAATAAACACTAATCGATATATGTCAAGCGAATAATTTTGTAACATCCTTAGCCGTTCGTTGGCCTTCGTTGGTCAGGTGTGGACCCAGCATTATGGTGGGTCCACACTGAGCCAACGAAGGCGAACGAAGGTTTTTTGACGTTGGTAGCAAACGTTCGTTGGCCTTCGGACAAACGTCCAAACACATTTGGTGTTTGACCAAAACATCGTTTGCTCATGATTCCGGATTGCTTTGACTCGAAAGTGTATTTTGATCATAGCCTAAGGATATCATGTGTCAATGGGGTTGGCAACTGTCTTATGTCCATGATTATTATTTACAAGTCAGCTATTATTCTGTGTTATTAACTACTTAGCTTCAAGATAATGTAATTTACTACGTAGACACATGCTCTGACATTTAAACAGACCGTCGAATGTCAAAATGTCAACCATTCTGTTGACGTTCGTTTGTTGGTGTTTGGCGACCGTCCAAACTGAATTCGGTCCAATGGCGCAAATCCTTTGATGTTACCGCCACGCTACGGATCGCCGGCCAACGTCAACGAACGTTCGTTGGCCATCGCCAATCCGTCCAGACATGGCCAACGAACCCATTCGTTCGCCTTCGTTGGCTCAGTGTGGACCCACCATTAAGCGAATGCTGGCTATCCAAAAAATATAATCTACCTACCATGTCAGGATATACCACTTACTATAGCAGTAAGAACTATAATCAAAATGATGGGGTTATAGTGTATGCCAAAAATCACTTTAATGTTATAATTGATGAACCTAACATAAACGACTGTAATAGGTTGTTAATTAAAATTGGATCAGATTTTGCTATACTAGCAATATACAGACCACCTTCTTTTAGAAATACTACACATTTTACTGATTCTCTGAATGACGCCCTCCAACACCTATCATCCTTCAAAAACATAATTTTACTCGGTAACATAAATATCAATATCCTCCCAGGCAGCACCGATACAAATTCTCAAGAGTATCTAAATCTATGTTCTTTTCATGGCTTGCTACCAGCGCACACACTTCCCACACATCAAAGTGGTTCATGTTTGGACCATATCATTCTTAAATCAAAATTTCCATCAAAAACACTTGTAATTAACTCGTCAATAACCGATCACAACGCTGTCCTACTAACCTTAAATTGCAAACCACCTAAAGCAGAAATTATTCGCACAATTGCTAAACTAAATGTGAATAATCTCGAATATGACTTAAACAACATTGACTTTGCCCCAGTTTACAATTCTGATGATCCGCACTTTTGTATGTCAAATGCAACTAAGAAAAACACCTACACTATTCGATTAAGTAATAAAAATCGCAACATAAAGCCGTGGATTACCCCGGGTCTCGTACGCTGTATGAGGCAAAGAGACAAATTGCACAAAAAATCTAAATCGCAGCCCAATAACTACATTCTACAAATAACATACAAAAGATATCGTAACTTTTGCAACGATCTAGTGAGAAAAGTTAAAAATAATTATGTTATGAATGAATTTTTAAAGGCTGGGTCAAGTACTAAAAAAATATGGAAATGTATTAAAAATGTAACCTACACTACGAAACAACAAACTGAGTCATCTTCAGGATTATTACAAGCACATGGTTCGCCAAACACAGCCGCTAACATTGTGAATAATTTCTTCATAAATGCAGGTAAGACCCTAGCAGAAAAATACAGCATCAGACACAATTCACAACAAACTATTCTGCTCCAAAAAATAGACACATATTATCATCTTTTGTACTATTGGACACTGACGAAACTGAGGTCGAAAGGTTAATAATGGGGCTAAAAGATGATTGCGCAGTAGGATGGGATAACATATCGAACATTTTCTTAAAAAAAGCAAGGAATATCTTAACACCACCACTAACAAACATCTTTAACAAGTGTTTATCCAAAGGAATTTTTCCAAACTGCCTTAAAAAAGCAATTGTTGTTCCCGTATATAAATCCGGGAGTAAAACCGAACTAACTAATTACAGACCTATTTCATTACTGACTTCTTTATCTAAAGTGTTTGAAAAAATCATAAACTCAAGATTAATTAAATATCTAGAAGAAAAATCAATATTGTCAAAGACTCAGTTTGGTTTCAGACCCAAAGTATCCACTGCCGATGCCGTACATCATTTAACTAACTATATAGTACAAGAACTCGATAAAGGTAACCATACAGTGGGTATTTTCCTGGACCTCGCAAAAGCCTTCGACTCTGTTTCTATACCTACTCTACTGCGTAAACTTGACAGCATAGGTGTTAGAGGCACGCAGCTTAAACTTTTCAGCAGTTATTTAAAAGATCGAACCCAGTGCGTAAAAATTGGCAATGTCACCAGCGCTGAGCAAAAAACCACATCTTTTGGCGTTCCCCAAGGAAGTGTCTTGTCATCTACACTATTCTTAATCTATATAAATGACCTTTGTAATCTAAAGATAGAAAACGGAATAATAGTTTCTTATGCTGACGACACTGCCCTACTTTTCACGGGCGCGTCAGAAGCAGAAGTCCACATGCACGCACAGCACGGCTTTAATACTGTTAATAAATGGCTTCAACAAAACTTGCTAACACTAAATGCAAATAAAACAAATTACATGAATTTTTCGATGCGCAATACATCTAACATTACTAACTCTCGCTTATACGCTCACTATTGCAATGACCCCACTGCCTCGCAAAAACAATGCATGTGCCCGTTAGTTAAAAAAACAAATAAAATAAAATACTTAGGTGTAATTATAGATGATACTCTATCTTTTAAAGAGCACATAGAAGCTTTAAATAGCAGGGTTTGCAAGTTAATATTTGTATTCAAAAAGTTACGTCATATTGCTGACACGAAAATAATCAAAATAACTTATTTTGCTATATGTCAATCAATACTAACTTATTGTATTACATCATGGGGTGGGGCAGGTAAAACATTATTGTTATCGCTCGAAAGAGCTCAAAGAGCTATTCTAAAAGTAGCCACTTCTCGACCTTTCCTATTTCCCACTAACCTCCTCTATAATTCCTGTAACGTACTAACAGTTAGACAGTTATTTATTTTGAATACATTACTTAAACAACACGCAAGTCTTCCCTTTAATCCTGACCATACTAACAAAAGACGAAAAGATATTGTTTGCATCCAAAAAATCAGATTCAAACACGATTTTACATCAAAATTTTATATATTTCTAGGCCCGCTACTCTACAATAGGCTAAATGCCATACGTTACATTTATCCACTTAATCATAATGACTGTAAGAAAGCTATCAAAGAACTGCTCCAAAAAATGTCCTATGAAGATACAGAAAAGTTACTTATAGTGTTAAAATAAGTATCTATTTAAATTAAATTAATTAATTTATATAATTGATAAATAAATAAAGTTAAGTTAGTTAGTTAGTTACTCCAATTTATCTTAAGAGTTGACTACCTCCTAAAAATATATTTCCTTTTCCTTTTGTTTTCTTTTTACAAGATTATTTAATTTTAAGACCATTTTTGTAATACCAGTCTATTAGCCTGAAACACAGGATTACCTAGTTCAGGCACCGAATTGTTTATATATACACTTATGTATATACAATAATATTAAATGTTGTTATCGCTTATGTATTTGACCAATGTATTTTAATAAATGAATTTTATTTATTTATTTTATTTATTTTTATACATACAAGGAATCAAAATTTTATCCCAAGGGGGTAGAATGAGACGATGGAACGCCATGTGCCGCGCTAATTTCATACTTCTTGCACTTCCTTTAATAAATTTGGTCATACGTGGTCGTCCTACGTCATAAGTACATACTTGTCTTAAAGTAAGTAAAGTAAAAGGAAATAAAAATATAGCTAAGGTAAATAAAATTAGGTATTTTTCATAAAGGTCCCAGATAATTTTAAAACCGTAGGCTGCCCAATAAAGTGGTAATTCATGCAACACTGGTTCAATTATTCATCAGCTGTTCTCTATTACAATATAAAATTTGCAATATTTTAAGACTGAACGTGTAATTGCGAACTTAACAAACTGAATTATTAACGAATACTACCGCTCTGTACTGCTCTACAGGACGTGGAGGGACCCTACCGGAGAAGAGTAGTTACTTAGTAAGGCATAATGCGGGAAAAAACCGTGGTTATTATCAAAATCTATGTGGATGAAGTAAGGGACTCATGATTAAATAACGTTAAATAAAAACATTAAATAACGTTATTTAATGTTTCTAACTGTGGACTACTCTAATGGCTGTTTATTCTGTGGTTTGTCATTGCGACAATGCTGTCATAGTTGTCAAATTACGACAGCGAAAGACTGACTGCCTGTGTAATAAAAAGTGAATTGTCTGAATAATTTTCTCTTTTTAAGCACCCAAATGTAATAAACTATTTAAAATACCAAGAAAGAGTAAGTTGATGTTGTATTATTGTTATAATATTCTCAAGTTTGAAGTTGTAACGGTGCATCAAAATTCTAATATCACACAGCCATTCACGTCAACCGTCTCTAAATTATTATCGAAATGACAAAATATATTGTAAAATCAGAATGTAAATGTATATAAGCAATTAGATTATTACAATTGTAACATAATTGTTGAGACTAACAGCGCGATCAAGGCTAATTTGTGTCATTTATGGTTTCTGTTAAGCGATAAAAATATATCTACTTTGTTTATAACAAAAGTTTTTTTTTATTCAGGTTTATACAGCCACTATGCAGTACACGTCTGATGAAGCTTATGCGCGGCTTATCAGCCACCATATGACTGTACCTCAAAGAATAAAGGTATTAATTTGATTTGCATTATTTTTTTGGACATTTCAACTATAAGCATCTTTAATATTGAGTGTATTACAGCACTAATTAATATGTTATCCACTTATTAAAGTAATAATAATATTAAAATATAATAAAATTTCTTAATTTTTTAATTTTTATTACTTAGTTAGATTAATAAACTATCCAATATACATGATGTGTCATACATAATTTTACCAGGTATGTTTTTATTAGTTCACTTTGTTCTACCTTATCCCTTTGTTAATGTTAAATTGTCTTTTGAACATTACAATATACTTCCTTGGTAAAGATGTAACTTTCTAATGTCTAGTAGTTTTTGAGTTAAACCATAACAAACAAATAAAAAATTATATCTTTCCTCTTTTAACTTTTCTTTCCTTTAAAAAACATACCTGCACTAGGAATAACTTCCATGTCGGGGGAGGGGGTGTTCACAAACATACATTTCACACACAGAGCACACCCAGAGTCAGAACAAATCTTTGTGGATCACACAAGGATTTGTCCTGGGTGAGGATTGAACCCACAATACCAGTGCAGTTGAAAGCAGCAAGGCAACCGATTGGCATAGCATCATAATATTTTATAATGACTCCATTTGTCAAATCTTTACTCAAGGACCGTGATACGGGCCGAGGAAAAGCCCACGAGGAGCCTGCCATCTTTGGCCAGGAGCTTGGCCGCGGCGATGGGGCACCGAGCCCACACTGCACCTTAGAGTTTTATTTATGTTCTGGTTAATGTTTACTTCACTCTTATAAAAATTCTAGGCCACTGGTGATATTGTGGATGATGATGGTGGTCCCAATGGACATGTGACAGGATGGGATTATGACAACGAGAAGTTTGACATGAAAGTGCCTGAGAGGATCCTTGTTGTTGGACAAGATCAACATGTTGGTGAGTAGCTTCCCTAATTATGTTTTACTTGGAAGCAAATGTGCCAGTTACAATGTAGGTTGGCCTCCCTTTTTTTTTTTTTTTTTTTTTTTTTTTCGCGGGGAAATGCATTTACGCATACCACCCCACCCGTGGGGGGACGGGCAGAGTGGCTATGTGGGACTCCCGTGCCTACGATGTTAAACGGCACAGAATACCCACTAAAACCCCGCGGTGTGCCCTCGTCGCCGAAAGATGGTGGGTCGGCGAGCCCTGGATCGATCTTACATCCACAGGGCTCGCCGCGGCGACCGTGCCCAGTCCGACCTCCGACCGGGCACCCGACTCTAGGTCCTCCTCTCGTAGCGACGCCCCGGGCACACCCAGGGCGTCACTCCGTCGCGGAAGGCATCAGCGGGCGGCGGAAAACCCCCTCCACCGCCCGCGGCCTCGCTTAGGGCGGCATTAGGCTCGCGGCATACGCGCGCCTTCGCCGCCCAGCTCGCCGGCGGCGGAGCGGATCAGCCAGGGGTGCGTCCTCCCTGATCCGCTCCGCCGCCTCCTTCTGCGAGATGACGTCCTCACAGAAGGATGCGACCGCATCCCACGACCTCGCGCTGCCCATGGCCGCAACCACGGCCGGCAGCGAGAGGTCGTTCCCTATGACCGCGGTGAGTTCCCGGCGCTGCACCTCCCAAGCAGGACACTGCTCGAGAGTGTGCTGCGCCGAGTCCTCACCGCAGTCGCAGTGGTGGCACATGGGGCTCGCCTCCCTCTTCAGCCTGTGCAGGTACTTCCCGAAGCAACCATGCCCGGTCAATACCTGCACTAGCCTGAAGGAGAGAGTCCCATGCTGCCGCCCTGCCCACTCCTCGAGAATCGGCCGGAGCGCCTCCACGGTTCGAAAACCAGCCCGTGGAGCCCCCAGCCGATTCCCCCACCGGATCATCAGCGTCCGGTGGGCCTCCTCGCGCCAAGCTCGCAGCTGCCCAGGCATGGGGACAGAACCCTCGGCCCGAGCAGCCGCGCCGCGCTTGTACACTTCGGCGAGCACTTCCGCATCCAAATCCCACGGGGGTGTTCCGGCCAACGCACACGCCGCGTCGGTCGACACCGTGCGGTATCCGCGAATGGCCCTGACCGCCAGGACGCGCTGCGGTCTCCACAGCCGCGCCCTGTTCTTGGCGGACAAGGCCTCCGCCCACACGGGTGCGCCGTACAGTGCCATTGACCGTACCACCCCCGCGTAAAGCCGTCGGCTGGCGACGCTGGCGCCGCCCACGTTCGGCAAAAGCCGACCGAGAGCGGCAGCCACGCCTTCCAGCTTGGGCACCAAAATACGGAAGTGCTCGTCGAAGCTCCACCGCCTGTCTATCACTAGGCCCAGATACTTGATCTGGGCCTCGATCCGTACGAGGACCGAGCCGACGGTAATCGAGGCGCCAGCAGGTGGCCCGCGACGAGGCCCGTGAAACATCACGGCCTCAGTCTTGGCAGGGGCCACCCTAAGCCCCAGCGCCTCGATGCGCCCGACCACTTGGGACACACCCACTGTGGCCAGGCGCGCCGCCTCCTCGAAGTCTCGCCCCCGGGCCGTGACGAGCGTGTCATCCGCATAGCAGATGACGTCTAGGCCCGGGGGGAAAGCTCCACGCAGCACCCAGTCGTAACCGATGTTCCACAGGAGCGGTCCTAGGACCGAACCCTGCGGGACACCGCACGACACGGGCCTGCGGAGCAAAGCTCCGTCTCGGTCCTCGTACAGAACCCCCCTGCCTTCGAGATAGTCGGCCACCAGCCGCATCAGGTAAACCGGCACTCCATGGTACCGGAGTGCCTCGCTGACGCAGCTGAATGGCAGAGTCCCGAAGGCGTTGGCGATATCCAACGATACCGCCAACAACACCCCTCTGCCGGCGACGGCCGCCTCCGCAGCAGCCCTCAGGCGCAGGATGGCCCCGATCGTCGAACGTCCAGCACGAAAACCGTACTGGGCATCCGACAGACCAGGGCCTACCTCATCAAGATGCCGGACGATACGGGTAGCAATCACTCTTTCGAGCAGCTTTCCCGCCTCATCCAGCAACACGATAGGCCTGTAGGCCGCCACGGTGTCGGGCGGCCGTCCCGGCTTCGGGAGGAGAACCAGCTTCCCCGCCTTCCAGCAGTCAGGAAACCGTCCGGACGCCAGGCACACGTCGAACAGTTCCCTGAGGCGATCCCCCATGTGGTTGAGGACCAGGGCCAACACCCGTCCGGGTACCCCGTCGGGCCCGGGGGCGGTGTTCTTCGAACGCATCCGGAGTACAGCCGCCCCTACCTCCGCATCCGTGACGGGTGGAGCACTGAGGTCGGCCTCCCGGTCGTCGGTCTCTGCGACCATTGCCGGGGGCGTGTGTTCCGCCCGTTGCGGGAATAGGCCCTCAACCACCTCTGCGAGGAAGCTGGGCTGGAGAGTCTCCGTAAGGGGGGCGCCCCGCGAGCGCAGCTTGTTCAGCGCAGCTCGGTAGGGGCGGCCCCAGGGGTCACGATCGAGACCCTCCAACATCTCCTGCCGCGCCTCCTCCTTGGCGCGGCATATGGCCAGCTTTAGGGCGCACACCTGCTCGATGTACGCCGCGTAAAGCTGGTCTTCCATCTCGACGTCGCGAGGGCGACGTCGCCGGCTACGGCCGTAGGACCTCCGCGCCGCAAAACAGGCGGCGCGGAGGGAGGCAAGCTCCGGGGACCACCAGTATACCTCCGTCTTCGGGGACCAACGCTTGGCACGGGGCATGGCCGCATCGCAAACCTGCGTTATCGCATCGTTAATGCGGCCAGCCGCAGCGTTGGCTCCCTCGGACGAAGGCGGGGAGGCGAACCAATTCGAAATAATGGCCGCCTCCTCCAGCAGATCCCTATCCATCCGTCCCACAGCCCACCGCGGAAACGCACCGCGACGCCGAGAGGGAACGTGACCCCTACTGGGGCCCTGGGACCGGGAGAGCTCAAATCGGATGTACCGGTGATCCGAGAGCGTCTCAACCTCATCCAGGACACGCCAGTTCCTTACTTGCGCTTCGACAGCAGGGGTAGCGAACGAAAGGTCCACTATCGACCCCCCCTGCCGCCGAACGCACGTGTTAGTGGTGCCTCTATTGAGGAGACAGAGGCCCACCGACGCTGCCCACTCTTCGACCGCCCGACCGCGGGCGTCCGTTCGGGGGGACCCCCACACCAAGGATTTGGCATTGAAGTCCCCCAGAACGAGCACCTGACGAGGTGCTATCCGCCGTATCGAGGTCTCCACTCTATTGAGGAAGACCTCGAATTCCGCCAGACTCCGGTTTGGGGAGAAGTACACGCCGACCAGCGTTACCTCCCCCCAATCAGCAGCAACGAATCCCGAGCCCTTATCTCTGAGAGACAAGGGCGGGGACCGAAGCGCACCGGAGCCGACGATGGCCACGGAGTCGTCCCAGTCACCCACCCAATTCGGGCGGGGAGGAACGAAGTAGGGCTCCGCGGCCACGGCCACACCTACTGACCACTCCGCCATCGCCTGCAGGAGGAGGTCCTGGGCGGCGGCGCAGTGGTTCAGGTTCGTCTGGAGGAGATTGGAGGCTTCGTAGTCCATTACTGGATTTCTGAAACCTCCATCTCCTCTCCTGCGGTCGGCGGCCGAGCACCGGGAGCAGCCGTGGTCGATCGGCCAGCTCCCGGACGCTTCGGTGCGTTGGGGATTGTGCACCCCTCCCGCCCCATCAAGTGGTCGGCGGGCCTACCACCCGCCGCGCACTGGGGGCAGTGAGGGGCGGCAGAACATTCCGCCGCCCTGTGCCCCGATTGACCGCAGCGGAAACACAATCCGCTGCAGTCTACCGTACTTGTGCAGTTGGGCTTCAGGTGGCCCCTCGCCATACACCCATAGCACCTCGCAGGCCTCTCCTCAAGGACCGTGATACGGGCCGAGGAAAAGCCCACGAGGAGCCTGCCAGCTTTGGCCAGGAGCTTGGCCGCGGCGATGGGGCACCGAGCCCACACTGCACCCACTCCTCCGGGGCCGGGGCGGACGGCACCGACCCTGACGGAGTCGGGAGCGCACTTAGCAGTCGCTATAATGCGCTCCCGCACCTCCTCCGCTGTGACGGAGTCGTCCAGGCCCGAAATGCGCAGCTCCGCGCACTTCGTCGGCCTGGCGACCGTAATGCCGGTCCGCCCCCCCACAATCCCCCGCAGCGCGTTGGCCACGAGGTCGGCCTGCTGGTCCCCGTCCTTGCCCGGGAACTCTAGGACGCGGGCCCCCGTCCGCGCCTGCCGCACCCTCCCACCGACACCAGGAAGGGCACCGTCGAGAACGGTCCTAGCTTCTCGGAGGAGGCCCACATATGTGACTCCCTCCGCCTCAGGCGCCACCGTGATAACCACGGCAGCACTCTTCGGCAGAGAGAGTTTGGGCCCCCTCTTACCGGCCTTCTGGGTCAGCGCTCCCTGAGGGGAAGGGTTCTTTCCCTTCTTAGCCCTTCGGCGCTTTTTCCGCCCCCCTGCCGTCTGCCATCCCTCTCCCCCCACCGCCGAGGTTGGCGGAGCAGGAGTAGCAGGGACCGGCGCGGGCACCGACATCGGAAGGTTGGCCTCCCTGCAATCAGGAACTTGTAAATATGTAGAATCATTTTAATCCCTGATTTAATGATTTGATTCATAATAACTATTGCATAAACTTACTATTTTTAAATGCTGGTTCCTTATTAGTGCTTATTTATTATAATAATATAACTGTACTTGCTATGAAAAATGCATCAAAAACTCTAGTTAACCCCTCTCTGCTGTGACATATTCAAACAAAAAAAACATCTTCAAGTACGGCTTACACTGAGTACTCATACGTTCTGATATTAGCTTTATGTTGACTGACTCTAATTTGAGAAAGAAGCTAATTGTAATTTAGCTGAGTTGCCTATTATGACATGGCCACTGGTAATGACGAAAAATACGCGTTACAAGACTGAAAAGACTTGTTCTAAAAGTTACAAACATACTACTTGTTGAGATCTGAATGTTATATTAGAATATAAGTATTATAAGGAGCTCGTGGCTAAGTCGAAGCCGCATTGACCGATCGATCTTGCAGGCTAAGCAATGCTAACCGCGGTCGGCCATGGATGGGTAACCATCTTAGCAATACGAGTTTACCTTCATGCCTCGTAGAGCACGTTAAGCCGTCGCCGCGTCGGTCCCAGTTGCCATTTAAAGATGTATGGCAGTTGTTACGGGGAGTCAAAGGCCGGAATGTCTGACATCTAGTCTAACAAGGAGTAGTATATCACCTCGTACTGAATTGTGGCGGTCTGATGGCACGCGTAAAATAATGATATTTGACGACCGGATGGCGGAGTGGGTAGTGTACCTGCCTGCGACGCCGAGGTCGTGGGTTCGATTCCCACTTAAGACAAATCTTTGTGTGCTTGAACATGGGGGTTTGTCTTAGTCTGGGTGTTTCTATGTATAATAAGTATGTATTTACAAAAGAAAAGTATATATGTATTTGTATCAGTTATTCTAGTACCCATAGTACAAGCTCTGCTTAGTTGGGGATGGCTTAGTGTGTGAGTTGTGAAATATTTATTTATTTATTATTTATATTTAGCTAAATCCGTTAAACTAGAAATCGAACCCAATGTAATTGGGAAAACGGCTCGGCATATTGATATAATGAGCTCTGTGGCGCTGGACGAAGCAGACGAAGAGCGCAGGTCTCAACTTATCGCGTACAAGTATCCTAAACAAAGAATCAATTGATCAATTAAATGTCTCGTACTGTTCGCGCCACTCAATTGTTTTGAAATCGATCAGCGTATTTATAGTACAGAATGCAAAGTTCACACAACCGGCAATACGAGATGAACTTTATTATAAAACTCTTTTAATACCGTATCATGATGCGCTTTTGGTACATAAGAAGAAAAATATGTAGACTGTAATAACAGTCAGTGTCAGCACTATTATCCTTAGTCAATATCTTTTTTACCTTACCATCATAAGGCTGCGTCAAATAGCACACTCTCTCTCACACATATCACCAGTATGTGCATAGAGTATTATAATTGTTACTATGCGTTTTATTGCTTATCAAAGCAGATGCTAATATGTATTTAGCTATCGCATTTCGCCATATGCTGGGTCCACACCGAGCCAACGAACGACCAACGAAGGCTAGGGATGTGATAAAGTTATTCGCATCACCTATATACATTACGTTTCATTCGATTTGAATTTGTGTGTAGCTTATGTTTGAATGTGTATTGGACCAAGTAAACGATGAAGACTGACGGGACTCGCGAATAATCCACTCGAAATGGCATCAATAGTTAAAAATAAGTAATTGCCACTTGATTATTAACTTATGTAAGTTATTAATAATCGAATAAACACTAATCGATATATGTCAAGCGAATAATTTTGTAACATCCTTAGCCGTTCGTTGGCCTTCGTTGGTCAGGTGTGGACCCAGCAATACATGAAGCTTTATCCTATCCTGATTGGCGATGAAGTAGAAAAAATATAGTAAACATCCTTGTTGCTATGCCTAGGTTAGGTACCTACTAACGGTTTACCTTATTATTGTCGGTATTGTGTCGAAGTAGTTATCAAATTTGATTCTTCCCTAGACTTATGAACAACTCGGCAATATTTTCTAAAAATATACAAATTATAGGAGAGTATATTCTTTGTATTGAACGCAAATCGAAGGACCTATAGATAAGGCCATTTCATTTGGCTGAACCTTAAAAAGAGATCTTAAATATAAGTCAGCAGCCCTCACTAGTGCAGTATACAACAACTACAATTCAAAACATTTGTTTATAGGTACAAAAGCAACACCACGAGAAATTCAATTGGACAATGCAGTGCTGCCCAGCGACCCTGGTATGATCAGGGTGAGCACGCCGCCGCGCGTGATCACCTTGGACCAGCACTACTTCCCCTCGGCCGATGACTTTCCGCCAGGCGCGCAGCGTAGCCAGTCCCCGCCGAGGACCTCCTCTAGAACATTCCGATCCCAAGGCGATGGCGCTCGCTCCACCACGCCTCGTCCTGATAGCTTCAATGATTCTACTATGACTGAGTCACGTTTGGTACTGAGGTGTGTATCCTATATGATTTATAATCCTATTGTGATGGTTCTGGTGTTGTATTGAAGTGTATGTATGTATTACCATAGTAAAATTAATAAGTACGCCAACTCCCGGCGTTTAGGAGCGCACGATACCTAAACTTGCTCGAGGCGTAGGGTTGTCACTTGTCAGATTGATATTTTAAATTACCTGTACAGAAATCATTTTTTTAATTATAAAAAAGACGTTTTTTTTACAAAACAAAGCATTTATTTATGTCAAGTCAAAGCCAAATCATTTATTTCCATGGGCCCTAAAAGGTGCTTGAACACGTCAAAACAAACATCAACGTTCAAATAAATGAAATTAAAATAAAACTTAAGCTAATTAAATTATAATATTAATTGCAACAAAATGATTTGAATCACCGGAGCTTAGATTGATTTCAATTCAACTTTGAGGTTTGAATTAAAATCAATCCAAGTACCAGCTCCGATGGGTGTTGGGGCTATCTCGTCGTTGACTGTAACCCCGCTATCCCGATTGTATGTAAGTTATTGTTGTGAAAAGGTAGCTTGTAGTAACACCAAAATCACTTCAGGTTAAATAGTTTATTGTAAATAGTAAAGTTATAGTTAATTTCTAATGTTAATTGTTGTTACGTTTAGTAGTTGTGAGTCACGTTTATAAACAATATATATGTTCACCAAACACACGTTTATGCGTTCCACTTATTTGGTAGCGACTAACGTAAACGACTGTTTTTTGTTTACAGTGTAATTCGCTGTACGAGCAGTATTGGCTCGTACAGCGAATTACAGCTCGTATTGCATCATGAGAAGAGCTGGTGAGAAACTCATGATCACCATCTTTTCAAATAATTCATACAATTTTGTTTGTTTATTGACAATAATTGTTAGGTGTAAGTTATACCAACCAAAATACAATGACTAGAAATGGTTATGGAGAGAATAATACTATGAAATTAAATTCTTTGTTAAATAGACCAATATTATATTAATAAAACTATCCGTAGTATATCTCTTACACTTAAAGCAGAAAGGAAAAGGAGTAAAAACAATGTGTGCATACATACTGGTACTAGAACAGACATAGAAAAATTAAAAAAATCTAAACTGTAAAATTAAATGCTAATTATTTATGCTCCTCCTATCTCCTAACTCCTGCTAACTAAAATGAGAACCTCCTTTTTTTGAAGTCGGTTAAAATACCTAAAACCTCGAGAATTTTCTCAACATTTTTTTATTTTTTTTATTTCTATTTATTTATTTACATAAATACAGAGCCATCATTACAGGTAAACATAACCTAATGCAATGGATGTATAACTACAATATACTTAATCATCTAGTTTACTAATCTAAAATTTACCTTAAGATTAACACAGTACAAATAAAACAAAAACTCTAACTTAATATCTTATAAGTACATACAGGTTAACCTTTGATTATATATATCTATAGATACTGCCTCATCAACGCTAAATTGTCCAAAAATTTTGTCCGTAAATTACCTGATCCGACAAAAACCGCTGTCAGTGTCAATTATCACCTCAAACAATTAGGTCATTTGAGTGAATTACAAAAAAACATTTTGTGAGTTACAATGTCGTATTGTGCCATAAAAATATGCCGGAATTATAGCAGACGTGCAAATGCTACTAACACAATCTCCTACCATCGGTAAGTAATCCAAAAACAATCGTATTTTTTCAAAACAAATCTAGCAAATTCTGACATTTAATCTCAAAACCCACACGCCATTTTTTGGTGTTGCCAGTCTGCGATACTATATTTACCCGTATTTCTGTTTTTTTTATTCTTCAGTTAATAATTTAAAATTAACAGCTGGTTTCAATAGTCTGTTCGTCGATTTACTTACTATACAGGGTGTGACAAAATTAAAGAAATTTAATTAATATATATATTATATTAATTATTATTTTATTTGATTATTATTGTGGCATTTGATTATTTAAAATAAACAAGTTTTTTAAGGATTTATTTGATTTTTATTTTATTTACAGTATAAAACTTAAATTCTCCAACAGTAGCTTGCTAATATATTTTAACTTTGCAAAATAAAAATATATTTTTATCATTTTGCTTTTGCAAAAGCACAATAAATTTATAAATTAAAGCGCCAGTAGTTTATTTTATAACTGCAGTATTGTGTATTTTTACCCCCATTTATTTTTTTCTCCCATTACATTGGGGTAAATTCAATTAGTGGTAACTCTTAGATGAATGTCAAGTCATCGTAAAGCAATGGTTTCACGCACACTAGCTTGTCAAATTTCTACGTCTTTGTTGCAATGTTCACTGCACGAGACTACCTCTAGAGATTATGTACTCTGAGAGGTTAACATATAGGTTCTCTTCTGAAAACTACATTAAAACCAGCCAAATGCGAGATAATCGCAGACCAACATACATACAGACTATGAGAACTTCCTTTTTAATATCGGTTAAAATAAAAATAATTTAATAACACATCACAAAATTGCGCATCATATTCATAATGTAACATCATTTTGTGAAATAAATAAACCAAAGAGGCAACGACACGGCGGCGTTTAAAAAACATACCTACATTATTATTAAGTATTTAGTAGTTATTACCAAATACGTATTTTATTAATTCACCTTTTGTGTTCAGAGGGTACCATAAAGAACGTTAATTCTGGGTTTGAAATAGTGTCGTTTGAACAACCATAAACTTCACAATAATATCTATTGACTCGCGAAGACATTTTGCAGTGCAGCGCGTAACCGTACCTAATTTTTTAAACAAACAGCGACCGCTCACAGTAATGGCACGGCCCGCACTACCGCTGACCGAGAAACTTGCCGAGCGGCGTAGTGTGCGTGCGTACGTACATGAACCCGGGGCGTGGCAAGCGCTACGCGTACATACAAACGGCGCGATGTACCTTTGTTCGAAGATAACTTACTGTCTGTACTGTGGTATTACTGAGTATCATTCTAAAAAATATATATTCTTGCTTGCTTACTTTTTTGTGTACCGCTAAGATTACGGTAAAACTGCCAGATTATTTATTAAATCCTTTTCTATTTGATTTGCGCGATGTTAGGAATGCGTGAATATACAATTATTTTTCAATGGCTTCTTCTACATGCAAAAGAACAAAACAACGTCTATCGGATCTGCTAGTGAAATATAAATACATGAATTTATAGCATGTTGTGGCATGATCGTAAAATTGAACTTGTTTACATGAAATGCATCCAGCAGTTTTATAGTTTATAAACAAGTCGTCTGATTAAATTAGAGTGAATAATATCAAATTGTCTATTAGTAATGTAATAAATGTCTATATCAATAATTGAACATTTCAAATGTTATATTTACATGCTTTACAGAGACCCAACCCCGCCAATGAGCAACGGCGAAGGTTTATCCACTACTGAGGAGCTCGTACATCTCCGGCGTCAGATCGTGAAGCTGAACCGCCGCGTCATGTCAATAGAGGCCGATCAACTGCAGAGGCAACAGAAAGAGAAGATTGCGTACGCGATGGGCATCGCCTACTTGCTGATCAAAGTCATCGCTTGGCTCAATAGATCCTAAGCAACACTAGAATACCCTGCGCCACGTAAAAAGATCGCTTAGCGGTAACCTGTGCAGTGATGGGTCTCTTTGGTGGTATGAGACAAGGTACGGGGGGGGATAACACGCCTCATGTCTGTGAGGCCGCGCTATTTATTCCCCAGCTGACTTAACGGAATTGTATTCCAGCGCAGATAAATATTGTACCCTCCAATGTCCAGCGTTCTTTCTACGTGACGGGATATTACGGTGTCATTAAAATGTAAGATGAATTACAACCCATGTGTTGACGTTATGAAATTGAATCACTGATTTGTCCATACCAAGAGGTGTACGTAGGAATGTCACTGTAACTGTAGTAAAGGTGGAAAATGTTATTGTTCATCAAAGGTTATTGTTTTAGCATTTAGGTAACACTTTTTATATGATAATTATGTTGTACATTCTGCAACTTGTACAGTGGGTTCTCAGTCTATCTATACTGACAATGTTTCTTGCATTTCATCTACTTTTAATGAATTGTTGAGAAGTTTTTGACCCTTCCTTTAGTATATAGATGTATGAACTGGGTCATTTTTATTTAAATAAACGATACAAGTCCTAAATAGCATTTTTTATTGTAGAACCCACAGAACATAGCATTAATTATATTATTTCGTGTATGAGGAAGTGCTCAAACACGTACACGGCATAAGTTATTTCTGATTCTCTTATTGAGACTCACCAGTGTTATTTTTCTTTTAGAATCGCCAATATATGTCGAACCACGATGACTAAACGCAATGGCCATAGAAATCTTAATAACTAGTCAATAGAAATGCTATCGACTATCTTTTAACACTGGGACGCATGTCGCCGGTTTTCAAATACCGCTTTTTGTATTCCTGCAAACAAAATTATTCTTTTTGGCGATGACATTAAGACGACAATTCCTCAACTCGCACTTGTGTTCGATTAGACAAATGCGCTTGTATTCCTGCAAACAAAATTATTCTTTTTGCGATGACATTAAGACGACAATTCCTCAACTCGCACTTGTGTTTGACTTGACAGATGCGCGGCGACAAGGTCACGCGTCTTTGACATTTCTATTGCCTTATTATTATGATTTCTATGGCAATGGCCATCGCTGTCTAGGTTGCCTCCTACCCCACCCCTTGTGGTATTCTGACACCTAGCAGTAGTATTCGCATGGCCGCCGCGTGGAACATGGTGCACATCACTAATCTGACTGAAGGCTGACCCCACATTAGGCGTGCGCGTTTCTCGGCCGTGAGCGACGCGAGTGCGTACGCTTAATGCGGGGGACGCAGAAGAGGCGTTGCGTAACATCGGTAGAGTACTCCTCCTGGAAATTATTCTATCGACGCCCATAAGGATTAAATAAATAAATATTTCACAACTCACACACAACGCCACCTAGTCCCAAACTAAGCAGAGCTTGTACTATGGGTACTAGAATAACTGATACTAATACATATATACTTTTCTTTTGTAAATACATACTTATTATACATAGAAACACCCAGACTAAGACAAACCCCCATGTTCAAGCACACAAAGATTTGTCTTAAGTGGGAATCGAACCCGTCGCAGGCAGGCACACTAACGGTCGTCAATTTTCGTTTATTTCTGCATTCTGAGTGATAATAACTACACTATGCATTTAATCTTATATAACATCACGCCTGTATTACCCAGAAGGCTCTGGCAGAGGTATACAACACCCACATTTCACCTGTTATCTTTAGGTCCTATGGGATAGGAGGTGAGCCTATCGCCATCCACCGGGCACAGTTCCAACTCCGTGCTGCTATTGTGAATTTCCAGATGGAAAGTTCACAAATAACACTTTTTCCTGACCTTAACCCTGGATCGAACATGAGTCCTCACGGTGAGCGATACACAAATTACGCCGCTAGACCAACGAGGAAGGCATCTAATATAATGAATAAATAAAACTCTCTACTTCAGGATAACACTCAATATATTCCGAAAATCTCTATATCAACATCAACACAGGACTGAGCATTCCAAAATATGAATGCAGTTACAGCAATCACTAGTAGAAACGGTAGCATACATGAGTTGAATACTGGGATAGTCATTATATAAATGGCCTAACTAACAATCGTTATAAGGTCAATCAATACACATATATTTCTCTCTTTCTGTAATTTGCATGCTGACATACAAAAGAGGTAGAGAAGAAGTGTAGTGAGGTTGTATTCACTAGGAGACAATTCGTCTTAGACATACAAATTTAAAAAGTTTAGCTCTTCAGTTTTCTAGATGATGTCCTTTTCATTCACACATTTTGTATGAACAGTGTCATAAACAGACGATTTGTCCCCAGCAGAACATACATATTTACTATACAACGTTAATTAGTAAGGAATACAATATATTCCAAATCGATAAGATCTGTGGTTTGTCTTGTTATGTATTAACTTGTTTTTCCTCAAAAATAAAGATGACTGAAAACAGCGGGCCACCGAGCCTTTCCGCCAACCATTCGTTTTTAACTACAGCTAATTTCATTGAGTCTACCGCTATACGAGCATTCAAATTTGTGTGAAGGGCTCTGCCCATTCCTTCTAATATAATTAAATCCACACCACGAACTTTCATTTCGGTGCATAAACCTGTGAACAAACAATCATTCATTAATATGAGTAAATTTGTTAAATATTTTTGCATTGTTGTTACAAAACACTGAAGGATACGAATACGCGACGAAATATATTGCAAAAACGAGGGCAATAAACACGTTAAACGCGATGGGAGCGATGCAGAAACGTATAACGCGAGTAAAATAGTGGTTACTATGAAGAATCTCACGCGTACTAAGACACTGGCAACAGCACCAAGAGCTAGTCACCAAGACAAATAAATAAAGCTGTAGTGTCTCTTTTAATTCTTTTTTACATTTTCCCAAAAGCCAGATTTTTTTTTTGCCCATCCGTTTGTATCCGCAAATCTTTAAAGGTCTGTATGGATTTCGATAAAATTTTAAAAGTATGTAACTGACTACAAGACGCCTAACATAAGCAAATTTTTTATCGATGTACCTACCACGCAAACCGCAGGCATTTAACATTACGCTTTAGTCCACGGGAGCGGAGGAGAAGCTATACAACGAATTCCACGCAGACGAAGTCGCGGCCAAAAGCTAGTAATTTAATAAAAATCCCAACTTGTCCACTTACCTACACTAATAGTCCTAAGATCCAAACAAGGCCCTCTTTGTCCACTCGATCGTACTACTATATCTCCAGTGGAAAGAGCAGCTGAGATAACAGGGCAGATGTGGGCAGCGTGTTGGAGAATGCCTTCTAACTCTACATTGGTGACGTCGTTGAGCGCCGGCCACTCATTGGCACATAAAATGACTGAGGTGCCTCTGAGCAGCAGTGCTCTGACGAAAGGCAATATTCCAAGGACTATATCTACGCCGCTGTTGTCTACGAATACTGCAGCACAATGGTGAACTGTTTTCTGTAATTTTAAATTATTTAATGAGTATAAAACAAAGAAAATAATTTGTTTACAATATTTTGCATAAACATCAAGAAGGCAGTAGATAACATATCTCAGTATTATTCTCTTAGTATATTTATATTCTACAACCAAATAATATTAACTTCTAATTGATTATTTTTATAGCATTTAGCTTAGCAAATTATACTAAGAAACAGTTGAAAACGTCACAAAATGACGTATCATACAGTTGAGAAATTTAGGGTACCGGTAAGAGGCGACCGTAGCTTGATGGCTAAAGCAGCTGCCCGGTGTGCAGTAAGGTCGTAAGGTCAAATCCTTTTGGTCCCATATCTTTTTCAACTGTTTCTTAGTACAAATATTATTACTTAAAGTGTTATAGCTACGGCTGGTAAATTATGAGTCACATGTGGCCATTGTGACTCAAAATTTACCAGTCATAGCTGTAGCCGTACCATTATTGATGAATTAGTAGCATCCCTTACCTCTAACTTATCAAGCCATTTCTCTAATCCATCATACAGCCATGGCCTTTTCTGTATTTTGTCTAAAGCTTCATATAACCCTCGGTCCAAAATACTGGCTACAGCTTGTGCTCCCCAATCGAACATATTACCTGGAGAAAACAAATCAAGTAATTAATTCATGGAACAAATTTATGATATTTCTGTAAATGCTTAAATACCTATATTAATATTAAAGGTAATCCACAATATTTGTTAACTATGCAACCTATATGATATGCAGTTTGGAATGCTTTAGAAATATGCTTGATATTTCTTCTACTAAATATCTATTTTGGATTGAATTGTCTAATTCATTCATTGTCTTTATAAATTTATAAATTATAAATTTGGATTTTTACATTAGATAGAACGCCAGAAGCAATTACACTATCCAATGGTCCCAATGACAAGGCCAAATACTCACATTCACTCACACAAGCACACCCAGTCTCAGAACAAATGGTCTTTATGAATTCTCATACTCTTGGCCTCACACAACTCTACCAATGATTTCCTACCATTTTTTTTTCTTTTTATGATTTATGTAGGGAACAGTGGTAACTACAGACCATGGAGATGGAGACATCAATAATTCACAAAAGCAGATTTTAGAAGCATTGCTTTATCTGAGAACTAGGGTGTTATGCTTCCTGTGAGTCTAAATAAATGATCTATCTATCTCCGATTCACCCCCTTGGAGTGGTATATTTGAAACAATTTCCTTTAAAAAGAATGTTATGTCTTCCACTCCTGTTATAAAGTCCCTTCATATTAATATTTCTTTAAAATCTTCAAGATATGGACATGGCTGGTATACAATTTTACTACAATAATATGTATAGTATATAGACACCCTAAACATTTTAAGGTAAATAAATATTCAGTGAGTACAAAGGCCGCATAATATTTATTTTAAAGGTCAATAAACCCAAGTGCATTGACATTGTCAAATCTATGAAAATTGTAAAAATGATAATAGATTATTTTTATCACTAGACTCAAACTGTAGCACAATATCACAAAATACATAAAATGTACAGTACACTTCTTTGAACAAGTAGTTTTGAGTAGTAAGTAGTTTTATCCTTATTAAATAATGCTACTGCTGATTCTTTTTTGTTGGATAGCCATATTGAAGATGGCTATCAGCTATAACAATAATATCACATTATAACCATTAGAAGTACAGCAATAATTAAATATGTTACAAAAACAAAAGAAACCAAACTACGGCAGCAGAACAGTAAGGACTAATATATTATGGTTCCACAAATTCCATACAGACAAAGTTGCAAGCAACACCTAGTCCTTATTTGTAAACATTATAACTAAATACAATATGATACTTTTAGAAGTGCATCAGAATACCATTATAACACTTTTATTTTAATTATGTTTAAAGATCTTTATTCTCAAAAGAAGTGAAATATTTATTATTATAATCTTATTTTATTTTATTCTTGCTCTGGCTTGCATTATGCACCAGAATATCTAAATAAATAATTATTAAAAATATTTATGTAGTAATTAGTTATCAATGATTTATTATTTAAGCAGTTGCATGATATGAAGCCATCATAAAATCTAAAATAAATAGTCTGACTGATAAAACTATGGCAGCCCGTATTTGTATTAAACAGAACAATAACATGAACTAACAAAGTTTATATACATGATTTACATATCTATCATTATTTGTCTTTCTGAACTGCACCTACCTATGCTTATCTCTGCACCACCCTTGGTTGACTGTAAGAGAATGCCATCAGGCATTAAGTTTACCTTTGTACTATTTTTTTTGTGCAAAAAGTTTAATAAATAAATAAAATAAATATACCTAGGTTTATTGTTTTACTTTAAACATCTGCATTATTTAGATTTGTTGGGAATCTTAGAAATTTACATTAGTCCTAAGTAATATAAAGTAGATATATAATCAAATAATACATGGCTATTACCAGCTAATACTCCTCGACTCAATTCTATCCACCGTTCTCTGTCATTTGGTAGTGCATCAATTTCAGCCAGTCGTGAACCGAGTAAGGCCAGGGCATTTTCATTTTCATATTTCTTTTGTTGCTTCCATAAATCAAAGAACCCTTGAGATCGAAGGCAAGTTTCATTGATGTCTAAAAGCAGTCTTATGGTCAACTGGCCGTGAGCTCTAAAATTTTAAAAAAGAACAACATAACAAAAAACACTGTATAAATTATTAAATCAGGTTTATATTGAGATTAATTCTATACAACTTATTTATTCTAAAAAGTTAAACAGCACTCATAAAACTAGTTATGCAAATATGAAGTAAAAATAAATTATACGTTAATAACTTGAAATAATACTTACAAAGGATTTACTTTAAGTTCTTTCAGTGCTTCTACATAACAAGTCTTAAATTTAAGAGCACGTATTTCTACAGTAGGGTCCTCTTTATTAGAAAGAGCAAAATTTACAAATTTTTCAGTCAATTTTTCACATGCACTTAACCAGTATTCTCGGGCCTCTTCGTCGGCCAGCAAGTCCAAAGTATCTGGATTATATTTATCTGGCTCGAGTAATATGTGAGAGAAGCCAAAATGTTCCATTCTGCACTTAATTCCGTAAATCAATCTAGCGACACGTTTTAAACAACAATACAGAAATATCATTTGCCATTGTATTGTTTTATCATAATGCAAATAATATTCTCTTTATCAATTATCTTATCTTGTAGTATGCAAACATATATACTTTTAATTATATCAAAGAATAGATTACATTTTTTTTATATAAAAATACACAACTGATGCTGATGACATTCCATTTTCTTTTCCTGTTTTTGAGCCAACGAAATTCAGCATAGATTTTGATATGAAAATTTCAAAAATAGAAGAGAATAATACGATTTCTACTGTAGTGCAAAAGAGACAGCCAATAAAAACATACAATTGTATTATGCCCTTTGTGCACGATCATAAAAATAATAGTGGATTTTTCATACGATCAATCTAAGATCTCGTTTAAATTACCAACCGTAATATATGCGATAGCTGCTGCAAAAGTTAAATATTTAGTGCACATTAGTAGTGAAGCATAAGCGTAAAAAAATATGTTATTAGTTTATGCAGGTTTACAAAAAAAATATCACCGGTATCGTTATTCACCTATAAACCGTTAAGATGTGTCTCCTGCGAGTCTAGCATGTTGTGAAACGACCGATATTTCAACGATATCATTCAATTTTAACGGATGTGAGCCGAAATCAAGCATTTTCTTTGGCTATTCGAATGTTTTGTTCATGTAAACACCTTATAGGATAAACTTAATGTTCGGTACCGTTATGTGCATTTTCACTTTTTTGTGTACCTTCCATTTTTCGGCTGAATGAATAATTTACATATTTTTTTTTTAATAAATTGGTAAAAAATATATGAGATTTACGAATTCGTTAGCAATCGTGGTAGAATATGTTGAAATTATCAATTGATGAGTATTTCAAACAATCGGGAGAGCCCGTTTTTCGCATGTCTAAAACAAAATTGATTGAAATGAAATTTCTAAAACGAGTACTTTATCAACATGAAAAAATTTTGGTGTATATGCTTTTGTCGTTATTTTAATTAAATTTATACAGCTGTAGCTCTAATAAATGAGGCTTAAAATATATTTGAATATAAGGTTCTAAATTCCAAACTACCTGACATGTCAGTTTGGTAACAGACCTAGGTATTCAAAATAACTGCTGATGAAACTAATTTTACTAACTATTGAAGAAGATCACAGTTCCCATTTAAAATCTTAAATGTAGGCAGAGAGTTTCGTATGATAACATATATTTAAAATAATTAACTATTTTCAGATCCACCAGATATATATAAATTGTAAATGATTTTAAACATCTTAAAATCACAAATTTCACAAATTCTAAAAATAAAAGTATGAGAAATGCTATAAATATCATAACAATACTGCCGAAATTCGGACGATATCATTCAAATCTAACGGAAGTTAAAGAATCAAACTTATTAATTGGCTGTAAAATCGTAAAGTCTAGGTGTTTGGGTCCGTGCAAGTTTTATTAAACTTGATAAATAAAAAAATAACGTTAAAACACAATAAACCTACGTATTGCTAATTTTATTAATTAAATTTAGTCGATTCTTAAGCATCGTACCATTCGAATCATAACGCATTGATTGACCATGCCAACACGCATACCATAAAGTAAATCTAGAAGCATAGTCAGAATGAAAATGAAAGCTTTTTTTAAATATTGTGTTGTTTATGGTTTGTCTGACGGACTTCAATTTGGTTCACAGGTTTTGCTGTTGAGTTTCAGAAATGTGTTTGAAATGGATAAAATTAATCATTTTCAAAGAAGACTGAGTTTTAAGTATAGTGAATTATAGTACAATGTGTGTATCTTTAGGTAATTGTAATTAGTGTTGTGATTTTAATGATTGATGTAACGAACCAGTGTACGGCAAGATGGACGAATTGTCTAAGGGCATGACACAAACAGGAAACACCGCTACAACTGACAAAATTTGTGAAAATGATGATGGTAAATATCGTACTGTATTTGCGTTTTAGTGAATTCTCAATATGGCAGGTATTTAAGCCTAGAGGACTCTTTGCCTAACGTCTAACAAATTGGTAAACAATAACCAAAATTTACCTTATGAGCTAACTGTTGATATTTATGTGTTTTAGAAGTATTTCTTTAGAGTAAAACCATGGCTTACTTCGGTTCTGGCACTTTTTATAGGCTTGTTTCTTTCGCCAGTAGTGTATATTAAAATAACTAATAAATGGATCATTTATTATTACTAATTTTCTGGTAATGTAGCCTGTTGTACATGTATGGTGTAGGATTTCTGTGCAGGGTCTTTCCAACATTTAAACACCTAATCAGTTAAAGTGATGAAATACAACACTTTGAAGCCATAATCTTTCTTAAGGATAGAATAAAATTACTATAAATAATATGCCAAGCTAAGCTAGTATTAAGATTTAAAATTAAAACTAGTTGGGAATTCAATATACACACTGATAACATTTTCAATACCTTATGAAGCTATTGGTAATCTAAAAACTCCATGCATATAAATTAAGGTTTCATGGGCAGATTTTATTATGGGCGTCACATTTTATCCATTTGT
This sequence comes from Hypena proboscidalis, assembly GCA_905147285.1. NCBI lineage: Eukaryota > Metazoa > Arthropoda > Insecta > Lepidoptera > Erebidae > Hypena > Hypena proboscidalis. Next base: position 11,803,350 of record LR990128.1, on the reverse strand, counting down.
TTATTACATGATAAACCCACCACAGTGATTTATTATTATGTTGTATCATTATACTGCAGTGTTGAATGTGTTTTGCCAGTTTAATCATTGCATTAATGCCTTTTAAGCTATTTTCAAATTTTGTTTTGGTCTGTTAAATTATTGCATGCTACTCTATTTAGCTAATAAACCAGCATCCAATGTTTAAATGTACATACTTGTATTCCTCTTAACATCATCATAATATTTTCCAACAAAATTAAGAAGTGAGTTATTCCTCTTATGCCCTGAGACTTCAAGAACAGTTTTATTAGAGATTGTTAGTGGGTGTCATCTAATTTTACATTTACTTTGCTATTGACTACTCCAATTTACTACAATGTTTACATAATAAAATTACCCACAAGAATTCGACAAAATAATGTATTCTAACCTCAATTATGCCAAACATCCTTGGAGTTACTGCATTAAAAGTATTTAATTGCTATTCAAATATCTTTTCAATGTCATTGGTTCTCTTCATACTTAAAAAGTTGTAGGTGTATTGTATGTGCTAAAATAAAAGGTTTTGAGGAATAAATTACAATTATTGCTGTATATTAATGAATTCTACCAGTGCCTTTTGGTACACATACATACTTTCTTTAGTATAACCTGCATGACTTTCTTAATATGGATTTAGTTACTGTTGTTGCTTCACACAACATTTGATTGGATACCCTACACTCTTCTTCTTCTTCGTTGTGTCAATGGCTGAGTCAAATTTTATTGGTCCAATAAGTGGCCACTTTTATGTCGCTCTCGTCGGCGTTCATGAGCGCCTCTCTAGTGCAGGTGGTAGGGCATTTTGGACAGTCAGTAAGGTGGTCAAGGTTTTGACTTGCCATCGTGGTGAAAGGATTAGCCAATTCGCTTTTAAGAACTCGCGAATTGTCCAGGGTGCGCCGGACGTAGGGAATTGTTGTGTACGTCACTCGGGGAGGCTCCTTTCATGCACCCCTACACTGTTATGTATATTATGAAGTTTACTATTTAACTTATGAACTATTGAACATACTCATGCTTGTTTTGGAATATAATTCAATATAAATTGTGTTGATTGAAGGAACAGACTGTCATAATATCCTTTTTTGTATTATTTTATACAGAACAAAAAATATGTTTGTCTCAGCTGATGTCAATAGTTACTTGCCAGTCCAGCTTTGTAATGAAATCATATATCAATAGAAGATTAAACTCAATGAAACCATCCAAATATAAAATAAAACTATTATAAGTATTTTGAGAGCAGTGCAAGTTACCTCTTATCTTACTACATCTAATAGGGCCAATATTCACTAATAAATCCATGTAAAAGAAAAGAAGTAATACTACTGTCTCTGTTGGAATCTCAATCATAATCTAAAATGAATATAGGTGCTCCGATTTATATATTGCAAGATAGTCTGAAACATAATTAATTAACGAGTCTTGACCCTAGCAGATAACCTTGTCTAGCTCACATCATAATAACATGATAAACAGATGTAAAGTGATTTAGTACCAACTCTTTACTGCAATAATGTGAACACACTGGCAAATATGCAAATCATATCTATTCCATCTGTGCATTTTAATTTGCATTCACACAACTGGTTTTATTCATATGCTTGTAGATACAATAACAACATATTACTATGAAATATAGTTTAACTTTTATTGACTGCTCTAATCTTACTTTTTCTAACTCTAAATATGAGAAATATGTATTCAACATACCATAAATTGCAGTTAATGTAAGCTTTGATTTGTACATTACCACTGCTAGCTATATAACCCAACAATTGTTATTGGTTCACCTGCAACTCTTTATTTTTCAACCTTATATGTATATACCTGATATCAGTGGCGTAACTATACTATCGGGGGCCCGTGGCAGAAATATTTAATGGGGCTCTAATAAAAATTGTTTCGTTGAAGCCGCTTACCAGAAATTCATAACTGGAATGTAAACATTTTTCACCTTAGAATTCCAGATTTAAAAAAAAATGTCTTTCGCGATTCTCTATGTTACCCTAGGCCCTTGTCTATTCCAATCGTTTAATCGTTGTCGTTTAAAACTAATTTTTTTTTATTGTGTGCAGTTACTTTCAAAGTTGTGGATTCTTGGGCTCGGAGGCCTCCTCGGGCCGAGGGCCCGTGGCATTTGGCCACCCCTGCCATCCTATAGTTACGCCACTGCCTGATATAGTACTAATATCAGCTCTATTCGCTTTTATTCATTGATAGTACCAATCTTACCAGTGTGGTATCAATATTGGTTTTACTTACTTTTATCCATCCATAATGGCAGCAAAATAGTGAAATGCAGCAGCAAAACCTGCAAGCCATTATTCTTCATATAATACAGCAGTTTTTATTTTTACATAGCCACAGAATAGATAGCATAACAGTGATACACACTCCCATAGCTAATTGGTCATACTCCTTTACCGCATTTAAGCTGCGCCGTAAATAGAAAAGACAGACGACAATTCTGTTGTCCGTCTTGATCCACCTCAATAGGTAATTTTGGGACTAGAACAAAATGTAGGATGATTATTTTAACAACAGTTGGCGTATATCACGCATCTGTTTCCCCCTGTTTTTTATGGCGGTGATAATACCTGACCGTATAACACTCCATTATGATGAGGCTATGTCAACCACTAAAACTCAGCCGCGTGAAGGTGTCAGCCGGAACACAGTGCACACCAAAGAGTCGTCCCGTCTTGGTAAGGCATGATGCGGGTAGGGGAATTAATCTCAGAATCAAAACAAAACTGAAATACCGCTATACTAGAATACGCCACGGGATAGTGTTTGCCCGCGGGAACATTGCTGCATTATCTCCTGAGTACGCCGTTCCTGCAACTGCCGTTGTTGTCAGTAGCCTAGCATTCAAGAAACCCCCAACTCTCTGCCCAATTTCGAAATCTATAGCAGAAAAATCGTTTTGACCAAAAACTGGTGGTAGAGCTCTTGTGAACGAGCTCGAGGGTGGCAGCACCACCGTCTCACCTTTAACCTGCCGCCAAATAGTAGTACTTGCATTACTGTGTTCCGGTTAGGTGGTGAGATAAGCCTATTAAATTACTGGCATATAAGGCATAACACCGTAGTCCTCAGCTGCAGCGACGCATTTACAATCTGCTTTAGTGGATTGTTGATATCCAAGGGCTGTAGTCCACTTACCTCCAGGTGGACTACACGTTCGTTCGCTGCAGGCGTAGGAAAAAAAATCTTTTAGCCTTTTGCTTAAATTAATGGGATCAGCTACTGGGGACCAAGAATTCATTTCTGATACCCCTCATATTCCTCTTTACATTAACATTTCCTGTCTGTCATGCATTCCTTTTTCATATGCAGTACAGTTTCTACCGTTATTGAGACTTGTCACTGCTTCGTCGGTTAGCAGCGCATTCATGTTTCAATGAGTAGAATCTGATTCACAAAACAACCGGAAGGAGACTGCCTATCTTGGCGCGATATTCTACACTTGCTCAATACCATTTCATAAAACGGGTACCTATCCGTCAAAATATTACTTTACATTCTTATGATGTAATGATAAAAATGACACCTTTCATGCTTGTTTACTATTTCTGAATAATTTAGAAACACACATAAATAAATATAAATAAATACATTTAAATAAATAGCATACGAACTACAGCTGACCGAAGTTGGTCTCGTCAAAAATTATTGTGAAGGGATCTTTTGAGAAGTGTTCACGTAAACAATCACTTATGGGCGCATCTCACGTATCTCATCAGTAGAGAAAATACTGATGCAAGTGTGATTAGTTCATCACCAACGTCCTGGCTCACATTCGACAATCAGATTCGGTTAATCGATATTCGAAAGCCATTCAATCGACTTCATTACATTGCAGCACGCTCGTTATATGAGGGACAAATGGTTCAAGCTAATCAGAGGACTTGGTTTATCTCGATTCGTGTTCCGACTCTTTTGTCACTGATTGCCGATACCTATATCGATTGAATATAATGAGCATTGGCGAGTTTCGATTTCATCAAAATAAAATTTAAGCCGCTCCATCGTCAGTGTGGCTCAATCCAATTCTTCACTTTATTGCCAAAAGCTGGCATAAAATATTGAACTAAACTAAAGCGATTCAGGCTCCATTGAAGACGTTAACTTGATTGGATCAAAATTATTCAAAATTCAGTGTTCTCATTGATCCATTTGGTCACTTCAACCTCGACGTTTTGTTTAACATAATATCAACAGTTCAGTAATATTGCTTTTGCCTTAAATGTCTTAAGCTAATGTCAATAACAATTATGCATTCACATGTAAAAACTAAACACCTGTGATGTTTTGTGTACCTATCACTGACAAGAGTTTATGACCTCTCTTAGCCAGCAAATGTTTACTTATTCATTGCGTGATTTGTGTTAAAGACATCCATGACATGGAAAACATATCAGTACCTTATTATAATAATTTATGTATTTGTATCACAACTTATATTTTCCTAGCTTTGGTTTTCAGTTTGTTTCGTTATGTCGATGTCTACTGAGACGTCTTATTACGCCGAACCTTGTTGAAGAGCACTGCTTTTGCAGATGGCGTAAAGCGTGGTATGCAGCACGCACGCCAACTATGCTAGCGTTGGTAGAACAACTGCGGTCATACCTCGGTGGGGGATGTGAGTGCAATCGTGTGTAGCATGGTGTGTCTCCACTACCTCCTACGACGGCATGAATCACTCTGCCTCATAAATGCCTATTTCAAAGTCTAATAAATCAGCCTCTAGCCCCTCTACCTGTACTGACTAATCTCGTAATAAATTACAACAAATATTATTAAAATATGCAACTTAAACATATACTATTGTACTATACCATCTCAGATGCTTACATTATGAGTTGAAGAGTTTGTTTGTTTGAACGCGCTAATCTCGGGAACTTCTAATACGAATTGAAAAATCTATTTGTATTGTATCGCCGATTTATTACACGACTTCCCATAAAATTTGCAATATTTTTTAAGGAAGGCTAAGGCTATTATAACATTAGTATTTATAACAACCAGACAATCTTTATAAACTGCCTAATATGTAATGTTTTTATAAAGACGAAAGATTTGTTTTTTATTTGTTCTGTTTTATGTTACGATCTAACTCAAAAAGTACGAGACCGATTCAAATAATATCTGCCCCATTATAATATTATATAATGCTTGATTACTCTCTAGCAATATGGGCTATACAGTATTTCGAGGCTATTCTTCCGTGCTAGGCTTTGCCCGCATGGTACCTCTATACAGGTACTGCGCAGGCAAAGCCTCGCACGGAAGCTAACTAGAAATAATAACCAAAACAGCGCAATATTGACTTAACATGGCTTTCAATGAACCCAAACTTTGGAATTCACTTTGAAATGACTTAATACACATTACGCAAAAACACAAATTTTCGGCAATCTTTGCTTGTTGTTTTGTCCATACATGATTATTTACATAATACTACGTATTTCTTAGCATTGTCTAACTAAATTATACTCTTCGCGTTTACGCTTTCTCTAAAGAGATTTAGTTAGCAAAGGCTGTATGAATACCGAATAGGAATTCGTAATAACGTATAAGAATAATATTATATTATGTCGAATACATAATTTCACAATATGTTTCTTGCTTTAACAAGACATACCTAGTTTTCTTATACAATGTTGTACTAGGCATATCTAATAAGTGTTTGTGTAAATCTTCACATGTTTGATAGCGCTATCTCAGACCAGTTCCGTGCTATATCAGCCATGTTGAGTGTGTTGTTATGAATGACTTAGACACTTCAACCTGCCCACTGTATCGAGGTACTGGCAACAGCATTTTCCGTTAGCGTGTTGTTGCATGCCAAGAGTGCCGGGTGTTCCCTGTGTCGCAATCGTGACTCAGCGGCCCTGAACCATTAACGTCGGAATACGCGTTTCGAAAGGTCACGTTATTTTATACAATCGTTCTCACCTACTAACCATTATCTATCTAGAGCGTGCTCCTCTTTAAGAATAACAAGCTGCACATATCTTGTATAGTATGCTTCTAGATACTCAAGTAAACTTCACATAATGTTATCTACTTATCGAGATACTTTCTCCGTATGATACGCGCATTATATAGAATAAGTATTGCTGCGCCAGAGCATAATTTACTTGACGCTCGAGTGTTAAATTGTAACAGAAATAACAATAATGTGTGGCGATGACCGATGTTTACATGAGTTTGAACTCGATCTGCATACCTCTACGGCGAATTCTTGAAGGATCAAAGGAAGCGTTGCTTGTCAGCATCTGTTTCTTTTCAAGGGGATTTGTCGTAATCAGATAAATCGTGCTCGTGGCTCACGACTTCCTTACGCGAATTATTAACTACATACTCTCTTACAGAGTGATGCTCGGTAAATACATACAAATGCGCATTTATTTGCCATTACTATAACGGCTATCACGAGTTTTTTTACTGAAAGTGAAAAACCTCAATCAGATGGCATTCTAGGGAAGCTAGCTAAATGTTCGTGACAACAAAATAATGTCACGAAGATGGTATTAGGTTATCTCTTATTTAATTGCATTAGATAACACGTGATAACCGCAGTAGATACAAGATACAGAACTAGGTGTGATATATCTACTATGTTCTCTTTGCTTAAGATCGTACTTGCACTGAAATGAGAGCCAATTTCTTTGGAATGCAGAGTTGGCGTTAAATAAGCAATTATTTAGCTGCTTTTAGTTAATAATGATACATCGGTAATGATACTGGTGGTAGAGCTCTTGTGAAAGAGCTCGAGGGCGGCAGCACCACCGTCTCACCTTTAACCTGCCGCCAAATAGTAGTGCTTCCATTACTGTGTTCCGGTTTGGTGGTGAGATCAGGCCCTGAAATTACTGGCACATGAGGCATACCACCGTAGTCCTCAGCTGCAGAGACGCATCTATAATCTGCTTTTGTGGATTGTTGATGTCCATGGGCTGTACTCCACTTACCATCAGGTGGACTACACGTTCGTTCGTTGTGGGCGTAGTATATAAAAAAAAAAAATCGGTGCTGAGACGTAAATATCCGAATCACGTTATTTAAAGGTTCACCGACTAGTTTCAGCCTCTGCTATTTAATAGGAATTAACGCACGAAAATCTGTAAGAGGTCACACAATCTTTGTCACACATATTACTGTTTCAGGTAAATAATTATAAAACCAAGACGGCTTATAGATTTACCGTTTCTGTGCAAAAGGAATTAACTTATTTAAATGTATTTTGTATTTGACAGGCACGTCGACTCCGATAGTGTACGTGAATGAGACGTGCTTGGAGTGCGAGAGGGTGCGCGCGGCTTGCGAGCGGTTGGGGACGCTGGCGGTCGCTCCAAGCGCTGAAGCTCTGCCGCTGCCTCAACAGTCCCCCGCCACGCCGCCCTACCTCATCACCTCACCTTTCGAGGGTGATCTATTTGACACTGCACATAGGGCAAAATTCAGGTGAGTAACTGTTTAGCTTGTAACAGAAAATTCACTTCACTATTCTTCCTGATACGATTTGATGTTAATGTGGCTCTTATAATAGGATCGAAAGAAACAGGCATGTACTAATGTAATGTAATGGTTATTCTAAAGGCCACAGCTCGTTATGTGCTGCAGGTGTCTGCAATATTGTATATTTGCGGCATACTTGATTAAATTAATTTGTACGTCGCGGCGTTGTTAGATAGAAGCGAGGACTTATAATAAAAAGGTAGGCTATTGTCATGTCGAGGAGGGAATTAAAACAGGGATTTATCAGTGCCTCCAAAGAGTATGAGGGTAGTACTTAAGTCTAGATTATCATGCATGACACAATGAGTGGTCAAGACTCCAATATGGATAAGTGATACATTGCCTTAACTTTTTTATACTGTTATAATGATCCAAAGCTCTTCCAATCAATCAATACATAAAAGGCATTATTCATCTTTCCGTGAAAGCTAAAGAACAATAGCATTATTAGCAGATTTGTGAAGCTAACATTATTTGGAGGGCACTGACTAAATACGCATTATCTCATGATGTAAGCAAAAGTTTCAAATGTGGAAACATGGAGTAACGAACAACGTTATTGACATTTATTTTGGCAACGCGTTCGTTGATTGCTAAAGCAGCTACTAATACGCGCGACAAATGCTTTGTTGCGAGTTTACATTAACACCTTTTTGTCTTGCAGTCTCCTACGCTCGTGTGTGTCGTAGCACTATGGTCGCGTCTTCAGTGACGTCCGCGGTTTGGTCTTTCTAAAATAGTACTAATTAAGATTGACGTAGAGATAAACCTCGCTTTTTAAGAATTTTCAAACTGATTTTGTCTACGTTTAGTAAAACTTTTTCCATTTTCACTTTTCATGAAGTTTGTGGACAACAACGGCTTGCATACTATGCAAACGATGTCATAGGAGTGGTTTCAGTAATTTGATATAGTAATTAGTGCGATAAACAACATCTAGAAATGTAATTGAGGTGCATGAATGGACTTTCGTTGGCTGCTTCGCTTTTATTGTTTACTTTCTCTAAACGTGAGTCAGTGGTTATTGAATAAGTCGTGTTTAATTGTTGTAACGAAAGGGAGTTGTGACGGAAGGCGAACAGCCGCGGCGGAGCGAGTGCCGTGAATGCCATGATGCTCGGCTTATTGCTGATTTACGAGCTCTGTAAACAACCACGACGCCTACATACGCACCTCAGTCTCCTAATGTATGAATCATTGTGATTTGAACATCCTACTTGCACATTATGTACGTTCAATCATTCATCATACCCGTATTTAAAGGAAAGACCTGTTTGTTTTTCAATATTCCTGAAACCGCTTATTCGTTAATATGAAAGCTGAGTGTTTATTTCCAGAGATTCAGCGGATAACCTTAACGATATTACGGAACGTAAATGAGTAAGAAAGACGTTCCTAGAAGTCCAAGATAATGCTTTGTTGATGTAGAAAGTACTATATTTACAATTTTACTGTCTATTTATAAGTTCAGCAACCCTAGTTTCCGTTAAGTTGGTAATATGTTTGCATCGAACGAAACTATGATCTGTCTCGCGTTTGATTTACGACTGGCAATTTGGCTGCCCCTTATCATTGAACAGATTCACTTGTGTTCATTAAATACAACGGCATCTACAACGAGCTACCATTTGTGAGGCGTATAGCAAGTACTGCTGTTCGCCGAGCGGGATACATTAGTAATGCTATTCCTGTTTAATTCCTCCACCATTGCTCCAACCGCATGCTATTTCATTCCTTTCGAAGTGCTACAGCTGCTTTGTTATGTCTGGACACCGCGATGAGACTTAATTGTTTATTGTTCCCCATCTTCCATGATCGAGCATGTTTGTTCAAAAAATAACTCAGACTAACATATTTATCATTGTACGCTGCATTGTATCAATATGAGTTTGACGAAGGAATCCACTACTCAACATCTAAAATAATCCGTCGCAGTTCATTCAACAAACAGTGACGTCCGATCGTGACGAAATAGAATTACACAAGGTTGGCCGCAGAGTACAATAAAAAAGTATGTGTATGAATTTATTAAGAGCTTAGAAAGCCACGTTTTCTTTAGTCGTGTAAACGCTGGCATGTGCTTGTGTGAAAACATGACTCCATCCAGTGGCGGTGCACAAAATTGGGGTTGTTTATACTCGCGGGACCTTCCTCTCGTAAAACGGTCGTATGTTAGGTGACTGTTTCATAGAAGGATGGATGTAAATAAAGGTGCGTGTATCGAGCGCGGGCCGCCGCCGGCGAAGCTCGGCGTTCCGCGAGGGTCGCCCTTGTGGCCGCGCGACGCTCCTTGCTATTTTCGGCCTCACATTCCTCTCGACTGTTTTTCAATCTAACGTGAAACGCATAACGCGCATGCCGCTTGTGCCTTTGTTTTCGCGGCTGTCGCGATAAACTTCAGTTGTTTCTTTTCTCGAATTAGTACGAACTATTAGTAAACGAACACGCGAAATCGTAACGAAATCCTGGAATGCATGATTCTTGCGATCGGTGATTGAGATAACCTCCAGTACAATGATAAATAGTGCTAGTGAGTGGGTCCAGAGTAACGAGATAGTGTCGAGAGCACGTCGGACTAGTGCCTGATATCGTGTGCGTGTGTGATGGGGCTAACGAGGCTACCACCTACTCCCGAGGAGGAGGAGCCTCCGAACAGTCTCATCGGCCGCGCCGACCCAAAAGCTTCGGATAACATCCAGCCCGGTTGTGATGTGTAAGAGCCATTTGAGTCGTCCTAGTTATATATCTGGTTCAATGTGGTACACGGATAGTCGACACTGTTCTATCCCGACTATAATAGATATTAAGGTATTACAGTTTGCAAAACAAATGAAACGTTGTCATACTTCAATGTCTGTAGTCGAGTGTCCACATATTTTAAGACTTGTAATCTTAAACATTTTGTGAACATCATCACATGACTGTATTTTGATAAACTTTCTGATTTTCCATTGAACGCATAAATTTCATATTTTTTTTTTATCCTCTACTTAATAAGGATCATGAAGGACTGATGATGGCTTTGGAAGTTCTATTGTATTATTTTCCTAGTAAATTACTATAATGTTATTTATCAATTTTGTTTTCTCTGTAACATTGTATTCCATCATATTATTATCCACAGTTCTTTAGAAGGAGCTTCACGAATGTCTTTGCAATCTAAAATCTCAGACAAAATAAGTTTATTGATTCTTGCTATTCCATCACAGCTGTAATGACTAGTAAATAATAGATTTTTGCGAATATTTTCCAATTCAAACTTTGAAAGTGGACCGGATAGTTGTAAAAGTTTGTGGATGCGAAATTATTATATAGACACGAAAATAATGTTATTTGTGCCTTACGATTAATATTGCCACGCGGGACATAATAGCAAGTGACCATATAATAGAATCGCGATGATTGTTTACAAATTCTTGGAATTGGAATGTAATGATCATCAACTATTTCGATAACGACACGTAGGTTTCAGCAGTGGTGGCGGTGTATCCTGTGACGTCACGGTCCTGTCCCGCTGCCGCGTCGTGTCGTACGAAACGCACTGTTCTCGACGCGCGTCACCATTCCGACGCCCACTGCCTCCAAGAACAATATTTTAATTCACATCTTCATTTAAACTCCTTGCCCTATTAATAATATTATTTTCTAGATGACATACCTACATACATTGAAATATGTATAACGGAATGCTATAATTAATACAAATTAGTAACCGCCGTTCAAAAAATATTTACCACGAATCGTATCGTGGAATCGCAGAAGGGCAATGTCGAATTTTATTATCTTAATTCAAATAAACGGTTTTTAATAGCCGTTGTAAACAGCCGTGATTTGAAATCTGTTCGGCTGTCGATGTTTGTTAATGCGACGCAGGTCAGGTTCACTAACGAGGATGCAATAAAAAGTCTATCACATCTTCTTTATGGATCCACACCGAAACAATATCAGTTTATTGTGAGTATGGATGTATGGATTTTGTTAGTCTTTCAAGCAGAAACGACTGGGTCGATTTTAATAAAATTTTGTGCACATATAGCTTATTGCCTGGATTAACATATTGGCTAGACTATTTATCGACATACCACATGAGCGAAGCCGGGGGCGGAAGCTAGTGAAGCTACTCGTAGCTAGCAAAAAGGAAACCTATTTAAGGGCCGGTGTATACTGGCTGGCAACCAGAAAAAATATTCTTTTTTAGCATCGGCGCGGCGCGCGGTTTCGAACGATAAAATACAGCATAATGTTACTCAGGAATAATGTAACATTCTAATGGTGATGACTGTTGACATTATTGCAAACGGTCCAGTAGTTTTTTGTCTAAATAAACAAAAAAACAAATAAAAAAAATGTCAAATATTACTTTAGAAGACGAGAAAAAAGCCGTGCGAACTGATCGACAGGTTAAGCTATGCCTTCTACCTAGTTAGTTACATGCCAAATTTTATGATTCTAGATAGACGGGCAATAACCCATAGATTTTACATTTTTGCTTTTACATATATTTGTAAGGGGTTTTTTGCGATTATCTTTTGCAGGGCCGTCTTTACCAGGGGATGCAAGGGGTGCGGTGCACCCGGACGCCGAGCGACTGGGGGCGCCTTTAAAGCGCTGAAATTTTGGATACTTCATTAACCTTAACGCCTTTGCAGTTTTATATACTAGTTACTTACGACAAATATGTATGCGCAAGCAAAAAGAATATAGTCATCAACAACGAGGGCGCAGTCTGAGTCCCGCACCCCGGCGCAGAATAGACTTAAGACGGCCCTGATCTTTTGAATGTGTAAACTTAAAAACTCTTCTTCGTTCTTTACTCGATCTAAAGGAAGCGTTGATCTATATTTATGTTATCAATTTTAACGTAGCTTTGCGCGTGTCAAAGTAAAAGGGTTGTGACAGACTGACAAATGAGTGACCTTATAAGGGTTTCGGCTTTTTCTTATGAGGTACGAAACCCTAAAAATGGAGTTTGAGCTTTTGATCCGCTACCAGTCACCACCTGCCTGCTGTTATCTGACACTAATTGATTGTATGAAGATTGGGGAAGCAGAGTTTCTCCAAATGTTACAGACGGAGACAGTTCCCAATCAGTTATAATAGAGAAACCAAGAAGTAAATCTGTCGAGAATAGATTGCTATATGTTTCTACTGCGTTTTCGTATCGAGTAAAGACAATTTAAACTATCATGTACCTATGTGTTGCAACTGTTTGAACATGCTTATTGAACAAAAATATTGAATTAACAATGCTGGTGACCACATGTAGTTGTTGAAACTCCTCTCCTGTGACCTCGAGTTTGACCGGAATAAACAAAGAGAAGATTATGCTGCGTGCTTAAAGCGTAAACTAAGTAAAAAAAAAGGAAAACTAATGATTTAACGCCCATCAATCATCCATCATGCTAAAATAATATTTTCTGTTAACTGCAAAATATAAATGAGTGATGTAGATTGACATTGCGACTCGAAAACCGACAGCTTGAAGTGTATCAGATCTGAATGTTATTGTTTAAAGTTTATAATATGCTTGTCCGTCAAAGGCTTATTTACAAACAATCGTTATGCCAATTGAGCGTTGCAATACATTGCGACACGCCCCGCATAAATGACATATTCAAGGATATTTCGGCAATTCTACTCAACATTTGCGAAATATTAAACTAGAAAATGTTCTTGCCTATTCCACTAGATTTGTGATGGAAAAATGGATCGAAAATTCGATTTAGCTCTGTGCTACTCTGCCGAAAATGACATCTCAAATGGAATGGAATTATTCATTAAGGTCAGGTCAGCAATTCATAAACTATGATTGATTTTGTCCTGCCTAGTCAAACTTTCAATACTTAATTTCCTGACTAAAACAGATCATATTATACACAAATCATGTTGTTACAGCAGACACAAAACAAGCATATTTATTAGACTTGACGGAAGACATCATTGATGTTCTTTGGTTTCGAGGAAATATCTTTTCCTTAATAATAGTCTGCAACTGCCTAAATAACATAACATTATGCCTATATAACCCGGACGGGTGTGAAGGTACATTTTAAATCAAATTCGAAACCACTGCGACGCTAATCCCTCGTCCATTCAACTGTGACTAAAATTCAGTACTGACGTCGGTTCAAGAAAACGGTTTGGAGTCTTTTGTAGTGCATGCATCTTCGTGTACGGCATAAATGTCAATGTTTGTTTGTTTGTAAGATCGACGATGGCGTTGGCACGGCCGGCATTGCCAATCTCAATCAGAAGTTGTGTCACTCAGCTCATGACATCATCATGATCATATGAGGGTCAGCCAGTCGTTTCATATCAATAGCAGAGCGACTAATCGGATCCAACGATCACTGGAAGTGATGGCGAATGTTTGTCCATCGCTCTTTTTGACAAAATCCTTTTCAAGTTACATTCGCTATCACTGGTTGCTATACTTGTATTGTAGTACTGGTTTCTTGTTAATCACTTCACGTTAGAAAAGAAGTTAAAGTAAAGAAGAGAAGTCAAATCTTTCTTGGGCTATGAGTGAGTTTGCATAGGCAGTGTAATAAAACGAATGCCATCCCCGCTCCGGCAGATTTGTCAAACAGCATTTACTACTTGCATAATTATAATATTTTTTAATTCTATTGATATGCAATGAACACTAGTAACCAAAAAAATATCATTAGTGCGTAGTCAACCCTTTAAAATCAATTTTCACCCCTTTAGTAAAAAGCCTTTCCAAAATGTGTATTGTCCATTTGTTGTGTTTGAATTGGTTGATTGCCACACTTTTTTGAATTATCTGATTTCTTACTATACATTAGAGTATCATTTCATAGCGTGACTCATGCCGACGACCAAAACATTGTCTACCATTAAAATTGTAGCTGGAATGTCCATGAAAGATCTACTTGGTCATCAAATCATCGAGCGAGAACTTTTTTTTAGAATTTGAATAACTTCTGAAATATTTCGCGAATAATCATTTATATCAAAGTTAAATAAGGTAGGTACCTACAGTAACTGTTACTGGTATCGTTGAACTGTATTATAAAAGTAAGAATGAAGTCCATTATTATTCAGTGCGAAGAAACACCGGACATAGACCGCTAGCTTCAATTTATAAGGGGACGTACGTATTTGTTGTCCACGTTGGAGTGAAGCTAGAATTAATATGAAATGGGTGACTGCGTACCACTTCACTTGATATGATAATGTATTCGCACTCATAGATAAGGAGCGAACGGTAATTAATTGCTATGTATATTTGTTTATTTTCGTATCACGCATTCGGAAACATGATTTTATGACATTTATAATTTCCTTGCACTTAATCTATTATGTGGTGATGATGATGGCTCTTGTCACGGCTTTGGCGCCTCAAGGCTCCAGCGGTCTCACTACCGATTCGCTTCTGAGACTGACTTACTAACTCATCATCATCCATCACCATTATCATCATCACATCTTCCGGTAAGAAGTGGTTACTTCCACTCCTCACCGTTCGTAAGAAATGGTATCGTAGAGTTGACAAAGAATTGAAGAGGTGTTCTTATTCCAGAGATACACATAATACTGCCAGCGTCTATATGTTATGTCATAGTCTGACCTTATGATTAAACCGGTACACACGGTAACAACAAAGTAGCAAATATTCATGATTTAAACAGTTCTCAGAGTACCTCAAACCACCACTAGGCAGTATAAATTTTCTTTACATCTTCAATACATCTACTTTGAATTGATTTTTTATGTATATAGCGAGGCTGGTGCCTTGTATTCACACTATAAATGATTTATTGAACATCTTTACAGTCTGTTACGTCATACTGTGTCCGCTGCTATTTGTATTGGCATTAGAGACTTGTTTAACTTTATTACACATGGAAGACGGCTTTGGCATTTGATTCGAGGGACTTGTGAATGAAAAATATTGACCTTTTAATCAAAATATGACTATAAGTAGGCTATGCACATTATAAAGACTAAACATTAGTAGCATAGCATAAAAGGTTCATAGTACATACAATATTTTTATATGAGTTGCCCGGATGCAAATTAACCAAAAATGCAGATTTTTGGATATGTTGTAAAGAAGTGACCTTCAATTTGTACGAGTTTTTTTAGATTTATCTCGGCTAACCGTTATTTTTTTCAAAAAAATGTATATGGACATGGTAGAAGAGTCGACGTCATTCGATTGTTTTTGTGAAAAAAAATTACACCAATCAATCGATGCCATCGATCTACCTCTATCAATTTGGTGTAATAAGAATAACACCCTAAATTTAGTTTACCAATAGTAACAGATTTACCTAAATCAAATTATTCTATTCCTTGTACCTTATTGTGTATTTAAATTGAAGACAAACATACGATCGATTTCTAGAAACGGCTATTCGAGACATTGGTTGGGGTTGTAAACAATAAAAATGTCAGTAATCTAAAAATTATGTTTAAAGTACACACTGCAGCCAGTATGGTTTCCGGTTGTCTAATTTTAGAAGTTGTACCACCCCATTTCTTGTTTCGGATGTCACATCCAGCGATTGTTTTAATTCCTATGTTGTGTATTATACAATATGTATGATCGATTTAATGTTGTATTTTACCATTCTTTTATACTAGTATTTATAGTAGTATCAAAACGCTTGGTGTATACGTGTAACAATGGGTATCTGGTATCTATTTACTAGTACCTGGATATTTACGAAGACAGGCGCATAATGTTCATTGTCAGTAGTTGTGATGTTTCGTTAAGATTGTGTCTTTTAAACCGAAATAGCCGGTTGCTCTTCGATGTCTGTCTAGCGCGTAAAGGTGTGAAGTTTGCATAAGTTAGTAATTTTTTTGGTCTCACCACATGGACCTGGGTATCTTAAAGGATTTATAGAAGGAAAGGCTTGGTCAACATTGTGCTCGGAAGTGCCATGGCTACCGTTCAATCTAATTACCTTATTTACTTATTCATGTGTATGATTGAATGTTTGCAGGGTGTTGGGTCCCACCGCGGTGCTACAGTTGTCGGAGCGCGATGAGCCGCCGCCGGCGAACTCGCGGCCGTTGTACTCGCTGGCGATGCGCGGCGCCGTCATATGCTTCTCGGGCTTCCGGAAAAAGGAAGAACTCGTGAGTACCTATCAAAACAGGCGTCAATGAATACATCAATATTTAAGTGCTTTTAAATTCCCAGATGCAGCTTCGATTTTGTTTAGGTAGCAAAACATCACGCCTACACTATCCAGAAGGGTGTGGCAGAGTTTTGTAACACCCGCACACAGGGGCTGTGCCTATCGCCATCTGCCGGGCACAATACTAGTCTTCATGCTAGATTTTTTTTATCATGCTAAGTCCTGGAGTAGAAGTGGTCTTATTAGGCAGCAGAGAACAAAGATCTACTTTGCTGTCCATGAACTTTATCTATGATAATAAAGAATATTTCAATTTTGATGGTCATAGGCGACGACAATCATTTACTTACGAAATATTTGATACTCATTTGTTATCAATGCTTTCTGTGAGTTTGAACCCAACCTTCACCTTGACAATTCAGCATTCTCAATTATCGCTGCTTATGTAGGTTACTTATAATAAGCACGCACGATAACGTATTACTATCGCTCCAGTTATTTGAATGCTCACAATGGTGTTGTATTGTTGCAGACGTACCTGATAAACCTAATACACTACATGGGCGGGTCGATCCGCAAGGACATGTCGAGTAAGGTGACGCACCTGATCTCCGCGGCGGCCACGGGCGACAAGTACCGGTACGCCTCGGGCTTCGGCCTGCCCGTGCTGGCTCGCTCGTGGGTGGATGCCTGCTGGGAGCGCCGCGACGACCCCACCTGCCTCGCCACCGATGTTGAAATCATCGTTAGTATACAAACCTTTTTAGACTTATTTTTTTTGTTTAATAATATGTTTACAGGGGTAAATATTAAAATCTTTGTAACTTTGTTAAAAAATTAAATAGATTATTATTAATCAGGCAACTCGGATATTTCCTAATTACTGAAACATAAAGGAATTCAGATTCATCATTAGTTATGACTCAGAGCTCGGAATTAGGTAGAGTTTTTTATGTACTTGCATCCGAATGTTGATGTTAATGTGGACCTTCCCGGGTTTTCTAATGGACAATCCCGTGTGGCCAACAATATTACGAATAAATAATAATAAAACCTCAGAGATAGACAAATAAAACAAAGATAATTAACACAACATTTTTATTAGTTTACATTAATTCTCAATACAAATTGTTGATAGTCTGTAGTAAATTCTCATACGCATATTTCGCCTTTTTTATAAATACGAGCAAATACTTTTGCTTCTAGCCTAGACTCGTGAGGTTTTGCTTATTCAAACGGCCCATCAGAATCATTTTCCTTGTCTGATTCATTACCAGTAAGATTTGAAGTTATACAGTAATGTCGAAAGCGAACCGACATTACTGTATAACTTTTGTGTGAAATAAAATATTTAGTGGCGCGTGCAGTAGTTTAAATTTTGTAAAAGTAAATAACTTTTTATTTAAAAAATCATGAGATTTTTTTCTGCTCTTTAAAATTAATCTCGGGATTTGAGGCATATCCACTTTATTCTTTCGCTGTATGAAATTAGTGTAAGTACATGAAAAACTCTACCTAATTCCGACCTAATGACACCATTAATGAAAAAATTATAATTTACTCTATTATGTGGATACAAATAGTTATATATTTCCTTTTAATTCAGAAAACTGTATTTAAAGTTGCAATTTATATCAGATGTCATAACTGACAATATTCGTAGAATCAGCAAAGTTAACTAAGCACAATATTTCCGTTATATTAGGTTTGCCAAAGTTAGAATATTCAAGTGTATAATTGATATTTTGTGAATTCCAGAGAGAGCACAAGCTCAAGGTGTTCGCGGGCGCCCGCGTGTGCTTCGTGGGGTTCCCCGAGGATGAGACGCAGCACATGGGCGACGTGCTGGCCAGCAACGGCGGCGTCACGTGCGCGCGCGACGACCCCGACTGCACGCACGTGGTGAGTACTGCACTCCGACATACCCTCCCACCCACACACCCTCCCACCCACACACCCTCGCCTCATGCCCTGCCAGTATGCCGGGCAACAATCGTAGCGGTCTCACTTTTAGTTACCAATCTCGTAATTTAATGTGAGATAGAATCAAAAAGAGGTAGGCGCGATTGGACATAAATTAGTGGGATTGTAGGTTTAATTCCCAAAAAATATAGACAATACCTAATGTCTAAAAATGTTTGAAATTTGTTAGAACAAGTAATGCCTGATATTGCCGGCATACCACAGTGGCGAATACATTAAAATTCCTTCACGCTATAATAAAGCGCGCGTCGATATTATGTCAACATCATACAAGATTCATAATAGCAAAGACAGCAACCTATTATATATCTTAGTAGGTATACTGTATTACAATGTTGCAAAGAGTTACAAAAAAAGCCAACATCCCTTTAATTGAAACCATTGAAAATAAAGTACTTTCAGAAGATCTATACAGATACCCATATAACCAAAAAGCTAACAAATGTGTATAAAACATCTATTCATTCAGTAGTTTATATTTCAAGGCTAATCGTTACAAAAAACGACGCGTGCTACTCGCTATCTCCAGCAATAAACACTTGCTACTATTGACATACCAATACAAATGTCCCACAGAACGTTTACCTCTGAATTACTCGCATACTTCTATTTATACACTTCATACCACATTATTAGTAACTAATTTTAGCCTTGAAGTCAGCATGCACGTAGTATACTTGGGTACACAAATCACTATTAGCTTAGTTACATCGTAGACTTTGTAAGCTAGTTGGCACTAGGTTTCTGAGGTTATGTTATGACATACTTGTACACTCTATCATTTCTGCCGATGACTGCATATTTATTGCCCTTGCCTTGTCAAAAGCGCCCCTAGCATGTACTCGTGATAAGATACATTAGCGCGGCTTCACAAAATTTTACGTATTGTAATGATTGACAAGTTGTGCTCTGAAAACATAGATCCCATTCTCAATTTGTTAACAATCTTAAGCAAGAAATTCGGGCAAGTGGTCTCAACCATGATTATAGTACGTAGCTGTACTGTGTTATAAGGGCATACTGCAGTCCGCCCACATGAAATACTCTTATATGGTTGGACAGTTTTAAAAATATATTGTCTTATTGTATCTTGTCACTTGCGCATGCTAACCTTACTGATGTTTGATTTAAAATTTATCAATGCAAACAACGATCACGAGATGAGAGGCGACTCATTGTCAGTAACAATGCTCTTAGTGACGAAACAAAAATCAATTACTCTTGGAAGTTTTTGTTATTTACTCCATTCGGTTATCCCTTGGTTATCCAGATATCCCTCACCGCACGACGCAAAGTCGACCCATTGTTTTATTCGACACTCATTACCATCACACGTTTGCAATTGTTTTGTCATTCATAGTCGCTGTTGTACAATGCGCACATACATCACTCCGCTTGTTTGTACATCACACGTTGCGTCCGCCATCCGCCATATACACCTACTTCTTCTAATTGTTTACATTCACCTCACATGTGTTGAGTCAAAAGTCCATATGCTTTCATTTAATACTATCCACTCTAATGCCTTACAAACTACATCTAGAATCTCAATTATTCAATATAACACCACATATCAATTCTGTCCATATATCTCACTAAGAATCAACATACTCTATTTAAGATTTCAGTATCTTCACAAGGGAAACGCTTTCTGTGTCTAACTACCTCTATCTCGATAATAGAATTATTATCGTCGTGCATGTTTGTATGGAATGGCTTCATTACATCATTGCGTGGTGTGTTTCACACATGTTTCAGGTAAAGGCCAATGGGGAGACTTTCGATCGTTCGCTTATCCTTTCCCCCCACCCGATCACCCCTAACTCTGCGAAGCCTATCCTCATGACTCCCAACCGCTCCCAGTCCACTCCCAAGAGCTCCCTGTACCGCCGGCTGTCGGCGCGGCTCTCGGGGCGCCGCGCCAGCCCCGGCAAGGCCACGCCGGAGTGCGAGGCCTTGGAACGAGCGAGGGACAGTGTCAGGGACAGAGCCAAAGACAGGGCCAGGGACGAAACCGATAACAGTATTAGCTTTGTGGCCGAGTCCTTCAGCGACGATCTGTGCTTCATCTACGACCACATCAAAAGCCCGCCGCACGTTGAACGTGCCGAGCTCCGCAAATACAATAAAATGTGTGATAAAGAGAATAAAGACGTGTCGCTCGTGCAAGGATCTGATAGAAATAGTAGTAAAGATAAGAGAGAAGTGTTTAGGAATAAGTCTATGAACGTATTTAATTTGGTGGATTGTCTCACCGAGGCGGGGTCCGTGCATTCGTCGCTCACTAAGAGTTTGTGTGACCTAGATTCTAAAGATGAACCAGTATTTCTGTTGGCCAGCACTACTGGCGGCAAAGAGCTGCAGCAGTCGACTACTACGATTTCCTCAGGCAAGAAAAGAAGTCGCAACTCTACAGACTCAAATTTTCAAGTTAGCACAATTGACTCTAATTTATCTCCTGACAAGTGTGAAGATAGTAACTGGAAATCGATCAAACGATTGAAAATAAAAGATTCCTTTAAGTTTAAAAATCGACCTACAATATTTAAAAGAACGAAGAAAGATTCAGTTGCGAAACCTACTGGCGATATAGTAGTGGAGCCGGTGAGTCCTGACAGTGTGAAACCGACCGATCCAGCCGGGGAATTTGTCGCGTCCACGTCGTCACCCATCAAAGAGGACGATAACGCGTCCGTTTGCTCACTCAATACAAGCAAACAATCAGGATTTTTTGATATTTCATTTGCATCAATAAGAAGCTCAAAAACTGTGAAGTCAGCGTCAAAACTAAGACGGAGCGTAAAATCATTTACGGCCTCGTTTAGAAGCGAACGCAAGAAGAAGTACGAGAAGAGATCAGAACGCAATACCGTGGAAGTAGACGCGTGTCACCTGCCTGCTAGCCTGAAAAACATATCTACGCCAAAGAGAGAATATGATGGAATGAACTTGGATATTTCACCCGTGCAAGTGGATACCGTGGACAGTACTGACTTGGTCACGCCGAGCAGACACACAGACGTGGATGAGCTCGACGATTCAACAATTTTCAAGACGCCTCAAAGTGTATGGCTGCGAGCGCAGCGCCACTCGATCTGTGCCGATCTGCACTTGAGCTCGTTGAGCTGCGCCCCGTCGTCCCCGCGCCGCCCGCGCCCCTCCCCCCTCGCCCCGCCCCTCGCTCCCCGCTCCGCCCGCGAGCCGCCGCCGCCCGCCTCGACGCCCCCCATCCGCGACGCCCACGCCATATCGCAATGCCATGGAATATCGCTGCCGGTACTAACACTATTTTATTCAATACTACTAAAATTACAGTAGCTTGTCATGCCATCGAGTACATCAGTGGTCATGGTCCGTTCGTATCGACGCCGGGTACCACGCCGGCATGCATGTCATTACAAGATTATATCTGCACTTGAAGTTATTTAGTAGCTTATAGGGGCGTGCGCACGAGTTCGTCGTCACGAGATTTGCTTAGGAATCCCAAATGACGGGTCTTAGTGGGCAAAGGTGAAGGTTTTTCGTCGTCTAGCTGTCAGTATGGATTCTAATGCACGTTTCGGTGAACGCAGGTGGTCGACGAGCACAATACAGTGGTGGCGCCGGATGTGTCACCTAAGATACATGTGGTGAAAGCCGAGTGGTTCTGGGCTTCCGTACAAAATGAGGAGGCGCAGGACGAGCGGGACTACCTGTTCAGAGATGTAAGTAGTTTGAATTACATTTTGTTATTTACTTATATACTCATAATTTTTCAGCAGATTTTTTGCTGAAATATAAATCTGAATGTCATGTACCAAATTATTTATTTTAATTAATATTTACTACATACAGAAAAATAGCTTCCATAATAGCCGTGCATTGTAGACGTTCGGTGAATGTCTGCAAAGCACAGACATAATATAAGGTAACCATGTCGCTAGTACCTGGACGAGGTATCCCGGCGGTCGTCGGTGGGCACGCCAGGCGTGGGGGGCGTGGTCAGCGCGGGGGCGGAGGAGGCGGGCGCGGAGGGCAGCGGCACGCCGTCGCACCTGCAGCGGCTGCGCAAGCGCAAGCTGCGCGGCGGGGACTCCGCGCTGCACAAGCGCCGCTCGTCCGTGGGGGACGCCGTGCTGCTGTCGCTGTCCAACAACCTGCTGGACAGCACGCCCTCGCCCGACGGCAAACAGCTGCTAGAGGGTGAGTTTACGAGATCTATAGTATACTCAAATACTGGAATGAATACATGTTCCGAACTATATTCTAAATATTCTGCCCAAATTATGTTGGTTCTTCTATTTCTAGAGTCTGAAGTACCTGATACAGTGGTCCGAAAACTACTGTCGCCGCGGCAGCAAGTGTTTATGGAACTTTTACAAACGGAGTCAAATTATGTGGGAATATTACATACGATAGTTACGGTAAGATAATATACTATAACTATATTTTTCCCAATTGATTTTTCTATAGAATTTGGCCATGCTTTAGCAATCTAATGCCAAGAAACAGTCAAAAAAATGTTTGAACTTGAAGCGGGATTTGATCCCGCGACCTTAGGATTCCGTCCTATCCTTCTCCCACCTAACCTATCCAAGCCACGCTCCAAATCCGAACTTAAAATTCAAATCTAGCTTCAAGTCCATAAATTTTATTAACTGTTTCTTACTATAAAATATAATATAACAATATGCACTTATATGCAGCATACTATAAGCTTGAGCTAATTATAGCGCATTAAAATTTTCATGTTATTAAATTCTGAAATGGATAGAATACCATTGAAATGTATTTAAAAAGTATATATTATAATTTCAGATGTTTAAGCAACCGTTGGAGGAGATGGCCGAGGACGACAACAGTAATGGCAAGAATCAAGCACTGCTCAATAACACTGAACTCAAAATTATATTTGGAAACTTACCGCCTATTTATGAATTACACCAGTAAGTTACTTCTCTTCAATTTTATTTTATTTTATTTATCTAATTCTTAATGTTTTGTATTAATCATTCCGCTTATCCTGTATATTATCTACTTCGAATGAGTGTCCTATGCGTTTGTAATAATCAGGAATTAGGTAGAGTTTTTCATGTACTTACACTGATTTCATACAGCGAAAGAATAAAGTGGATATGCCTCAAATCCCGAGATTAATTTTAAAATCCCATGATTTTCTAAATAAAAAGTTATTTACTTTTTTACACAATTTAAACTACTGCAAGCGCGACTAAATATTTTAATTCTCACAAAATTTATACAGTAGTGTCGGAACCGAACACTTCAAATTTTACTGGTAATGAATCGGACAAGGAAAATGATTCTGATGGGCCGTTTGAATAAGCAAAACCTCACGAGTCTAGGCTAGAAGCAAAAGTATTTGCTCGTATTTATAAAAAGGGCGAAATATGCGTATGAGAATTTACTACAGACTTTCAACAATTTGTATTGTGAAACTAATAAAAAAAATATGTTAATTATCTTTGTTTTATTTGTCTATCTCTGAAGTTTTTGTTGTTATTTATTCGTAATATTGTTGGCCACACGGGATTGTCCATTAGAAATCCCGGGAAGGTCCATATTAATATCAACATTTCGATGCAAGTACATAAAAAACTCTACCTAATTCCGAGCCCTGGTAATAATATAATTAAGTGAGAATAGAAAGCGGTATTTTAGTGGTATCAAATCTAATAAAGGTCATGTATAAAGTAATAATAAATGAAGCAATACGTAGCTCAAAATCGAGTTGTTATTGCATGCGAGCCTAGCTAGAGCATCTCATCTTCAGTGTCGTGGCCATGGAGTAACGCTTGACGTTGATCGCAGGAGGATGCTGGAGGAGCTGCGGTACGCGCAGACGCACTGGAGCGAGGAGACGAGCATCGGACGCCTGGTGCTGCGCTACACGCCCGACATGGTGAAGGCATACCCGCCCTTCGTCAACTTCTTCGAAAACACCAAGGAGATGCTGCAACAGTGCGACCGTGAGAACCCTAGGTAGGTTCCTTCTAAATCTTATTAAGCTAAATATACTGTATTTCATTCCATCCTATACCCGACTCCCCATTCTTCTTAATCCACAAATTTACCGTTTTCGATTACTTAGTCCCTTTCAAAGTTTAAAATTTGGAATGAACTTCAGTTTCACATTGGTGAAATTGGGGCTTAATTATTACTTAATCCACTTATTATTATTGTTTTTAGATTTCATGCATTCCTGAAGATCTGTCAAACGAAGCCAGAGTGCGGCAGACAAAGTTTACAGGAACTTTTAATAAGACCAGTGCAGCGATTACCTAGTATAAGTTTATTACTTGATGGTAAGTTCTATTCATTAATGTCACTAACTACTGATATCTATCATTTTATAAATTGTAATAACTATGGACATTGGTCACCTTGTTTAACATTTGAAGCGATATTATTGCGCAGTGGTTCTTAGCTCTTTTATTGTTTTGCATAATTTTATTTGGCATAATTTTATTTAGCATAGCTTCATTTCGCATAATGATAGTTACGCATACTATTAATTTGGCATAACTTTTTTCGCATAATGTTTCTTAGGCAAAATAGTAATTTGGCATACTATTTTTATAATATCCTAATTCAACAAAATACTTTTTACATGTAAAATAAACATGTGTTTGCTTAGGGGTGGCCTTAGAGCCACCGCCGCACCCTTACTTATTTTTACATTATGATACCCATTTGATCTTTATTCAACAAAAAAACATTATGCTAAATGATACTTATGCTGAGTGAAAACTACTACAAAAAGCTAAAAGATAATTATGCCAAATGAGCATTATGCGAAAAAATATTATGCGTAACGTGTGATGCTAAACTAAATTATGCAAAATAATACTATACGAAAAAAAAGGAAAAACATTTTAAGTTCCATCAATAAAGAAGTTGCAACATCAAAAGAAAATTCCCCCACGTCCGGCAGATGAGAACAATATTTCAAACAATAGATAAACATCCTTACTGGCTATCATACTTTGAAATTGCTCAAAATATTCACTTAGGCGCAGTTGTTTTTGCGGTTAAATCTTTTAAATTACCCAACGGATTTTAAGCAGCAATCAATAGAGTAACTCACGAGAAAGGTTAAAAAAATGGATAATACATGCATATTATAATAGATAAAGCTATGAAAATCAATGATTTTTATAATTCCTGCCGGAATTGGTGTGAATTTGCATCATCTCTTAATCTCCTTTCAAAACAGTTAATTATCTGACTTATTTTTGATTGCGAACTACTGCGCATGCACTTAAATATTACTTAGTGTTCAGAGGAACTCTGTCACATGGCTATTACTATAAGGAGGATTTTCGTAAACGTGATTAGGTTATGCAGTCAAGTTCACTCAATAATGTCCCTAAGTGTTTACTAAACCCTTAAGAGTTAATCGATTATGTCTAGAAAGAGTACGCAACTTTTACTATGCGAATCTAATAAGACCAAACCGTCCACCATTTTGTAGTTGTCAAATTGAAGTTTGTATGGTTGGGTATGTAATCATGCATTGAATAGTGATATTTGTTTTGATTAAAGTTGAATGAATAAACTTAAACCTGATGAGTGTCAATCACACATTGGTACTACTTATTCGTATACGTTCGTTTAGTTTGGTGAATAGATTGGCCTGTAACCATACGAACAAATAAAGTAACTGAAAACGAACGTATACGAATAAGTAGTACTATATATATCTATAAAAACAAATATTTTTATTACCTACTTATTTATTTTTCTGACAGCTCTCACGTCAAAATATGGCGCAAGACTTGGTCTGTTCTTATTTGATTCGCATAGTACGTCTCATATACATCAAATGATAAAGACCAATTTGTATACTCTTGTCTAAACATAGATCAAACAGTGATATAGTACTCTACCAGCCGAATTAATACTGACCGCATGACCGCCCTCTGTTTGCTAACCTTACTAATTCTTACGCAGATGACGATATTTAGGCAAGCCACCATTATGATACCATTCATACCCTTATACGCACTTTCTAGCAAATTTATTTAAAACAAAAGGTATCAAGGTTTATTTAGCAATTAAATTAACAGAAATGAATTTACCCTTTAAATATTCAGAATGCCGTGTTTGTAAGAACAATAAAACGTTGTATCTACCCACATGCACGAGACTATGTGTATGACTATGCCTGAATAGCGTCATCTGCCCGACTTGACAAGCTTAATTTGTGTGTGGTTAAATATGGAAAGTAAAGCTAGATGTTTGTATATTTGTATGGTGGAGATATAGGGTGGTGAGTTTTGGATGGACAGGGGTGAGTTAGATCCAGGATGTTTCATTTGTGTTTGTGTGAGTGAAGTTTACATATCATTAGACTTTCTACCTACCCACGTAGATTAGTGGGTCTTTTTAAAACCTATAAAATAGCCTGTTAATTTTATATAGTACTTATCTATCTATCTATGACATGTATAAAATTTAAGCAACTATGTATTTCCCTATGTAGATAGGTAGGATATTTATGTTTTACTTAGATAACTTTCTGAATTGAATCTCGACGGTAATCGTGATGATCCTCAAAAATAGGATCTTTTGATCTCGCTTTGGTTACAATCAGACTGCTGTTCAGGCGTGTGAAATTAATATTGATGTTCTAAGAGTTTAGATTAAGTAGATTTGAGAGTGGGTCTTAAATCGTAACGATCACACTTTGACAGCAATCTGAATGTATCCTAACCTCAGAGCTATAAGCCAACCGGAGACGTCATTGTCTGGCGTCCTCCGCTGCCAAATGTGGAAAAGTGCCGCTCTTGCACCTCATATAAAACAAGTTCTCAAATCATAGATGCGCGAACAATTTACCCCCCGCGAGTTTTGGCAAACTGATTACTATAGATATTTGCGTTTATTTCGTGTCCATATTGGTTTATTAGTCTGAGATCCTACCTAACGCATGCAAGCGAGGTGAAGCATGCAATAAAAGCTACCATGTCAATATTCACCAGACGGCGTTACGTTTACTTCCCCCTAAGGTCCTTGTCCCACTGCCGGCGATGATCAAAAAGCGGAGTAGAGTGGGACAACAGCCTGAATCCCAGCGTACCCACTCTTTGATGTCATCATTTGCACTTTAGTATTATTAAAGCAAGACCATTTTGCACTTTTATATTTAAGCATATAAATATAATGCCGCGTCCGCCCTTTTTAAATATGAATGTATTATTGTAAATAAGTTGTAGCGCCATTTGGTAGTGTTAAAGGTCTGGTAGCTCGTATATGTAAAATATTTTAGTAAATCAGTTACAATACGCTCTTTGTTGATATTGATTTCCGACAAATTGTAATATATTTTCAAATTGGTAGACTCAGCGAAGGCCTTGATCGTTTAAGAATTGAGTAAGAATATTTTTTAATTTTCGTTCTGTGTTGGTTTTTTTACTATTTTTTTACGATTTGTTTTACGATTTGGGCCTCCGTTGTGTATAATAATTACTAACAGAAGACACAGTATGACGAGCATGAGCCGCGTTGCAGATATATTGAAGCACACGCACAAGAACAACCCGGACCACTCGGCGCTCGGGGCGGCGCTGGCGGGGCTGCGGGAGGTCATGTCGCACATCAACGAGGACAAGCGCAAGACCGAGGGACAGCTGCAGATGTTCGACATCTACAACGACATCGATCAGTGCCCGGTAGGTCTCCTCTACGGCTAATATTTCTAATTGAATTTAATTTAAAATTCGCATGCGCAGAATAGTTAGGCTGTCTGTCCACCGAACTGGAGAAATGTTAACTAAAAGGTTGTGCACCACTCGAACGAAGCGGCGATTTTATTAAATTCTTTTAGTTAAAATTCTCCGTTTCTACGCTCCGCAACCTTGCTCCGCTTCGGTGGGTAGGCAGCCTTAGATGAAAGAAATGCTTTTGCAATTACAATCGTACTTACGTTTCATACCGACTACCCAAGGGATATTCAACATTTTTTAATTTTATTGCTAAACGTATAATTGAAGATCTTGATTGTGGAGTCTTTAAATGTTGTTTTCTATATTGTTAAGTATTTACATAATAATATATCATTTACTGTTTAAACGATTGTACGCTGTGTCGTTTAGCTTAAATATGAAATCGTTTAAGCATTAAAACTATAGCTGCTGAATGGAATGTGTTGGGAATATAGTGTTTGTTTGTCTGTAGCCTCACCTAGTATCGTCTCACCGCTCGTTCGTGTCGCGCTGTGAGGTGGTGGAGCTGTCCAAGGAGCTGTCGGGGAGGGGGGACCATCTCGTGCTGTTCCTCTTTACCGACACCATGGAAGTTTGCAAGAAACGATCTAAAGTGAGTATATTATCATCATAACGATTTAAATTACGGTTTTGAAGTTGGCCGCAAATGAAATGTCACAGGTTGGTATTGGCCACGCCCAAGTATGGTGCTCGTCAATTGGTCGAGCAGCCATCTGCTGCTAGCTTCGGAACCGTCAAGGTCAATGATTTAGTCTATCCCGATAAATATAATTTTTATTTTGCGGAAGTTCGAGTAATTGTATTAAATTGTGGACATAAGTAGACTAAAGACCAATGTCACTGGCGGCTGAGTTCAACACTGATTTTGATCTGTCTGTCCTGTTCAGACATTTAATAAAAGAGGGATACCCTAAGCCAGGCTTAAGAAGTTTGGTGAAATTGGGGCTTAGTCTATAAAGTCTGTGACTTCATGATTATTACGCAATTGAAGATAAGCTTAAAAAAATATTTCCATCAACTTCAATGATAAAATTTCGTCTATCCATACAAGTTAGAATAATATTTTTGTAAATTGTTCCAGGCCTTCAACAGTAAAAGTCCGACGAACGGCACGGGCACGATGCGGATAGGGTCCAGCAAGCCTTACCGCCACATATCGCTCATGCCGCTCAGCACTGTCAAACGCGTCGTCGATATTAGAGAAGCGGAAGGTAAGGCTTTATATTATTATTAACTACTGTAGAACGATCGGTATGTGTATGGGAATAAAGGTGCTTCCAGACCGACTGTAATGTTACGAGTCGAATATTACATCCGGTGTGGGAGGCGAACAAAGCATTACAGTGCGCAACCAGCAATGCGTGCTCTGTAGCTGCTTCTGGACCGATTGTACTGTTACGAAAAATGTTACGAAAATCGTAATAATATAAAAAAAAAAATTAAATTATAGACAGGTAATACAGGCTGACTTAAAATTGTTGCTTTATTTTACCAGGTATAGCAAATATTAGAGATTTTATGTGAATAGAATGGTCTTGCTAGCGTTGAGCTGAGCTGTTAGTAAAACCTGGCCAATCTGAGTTTCTTTTGATTCAGATCAGGAAATTGCGACAGATTGAGAAAACCCTTAAACAGGTATAAATAAGGACTTTTCGATCACCAGTAAAGTTTAAAATAACGTTAACGTTTTCAAGGTAACAAATCATGAAGTCCCAAGTTTTAAGTATATAGAGAAAAAAACCTGGCTTGGGCCATAAAAAAGTAAATGAAGTGACAGATTTTTTGTTTATTTACACCTAAAACACTGAAGAAAACATTGTTTGACTAGCATTCGTTAAGTCACAGATTTTATAATGGAAAATAAACAATGTTATTTTAAATCATAAAATGATGTCCTTATATGGAATCGAATTGCAAAATATCGTATCGATATATTGCTTGCACTAACCTTTTTTACGAAAATCTGGCTTCATTAACTAATGAGCGTTTTACCAAGATTGCAATAAAGTTTATTTTTAGATCCTAAAAAAATCTTCTTCAAGTTATAACGAAAAATTGGCAAATATTTAAAAGGTTTTCCTCTCAAAAACTATATGTGATAGGTTTTTTTTATTTCATGTTCTGAAGTCCCTGTAGCATACATATATCGAATCACATACAGAGACTGACCTCTTGGTATAAAAAAGGCATTTATTTGTTCCTTAGTGTAATTTATCAAATATGTTGCCGCACTAAATAATGCTCATGTAAGTAATAATAATAACAATGTGTTTGCAGACTGTCACAACATATTCGCCCTGATGTGCCGGAACAACCAGGAGCTGAAAGAGAAGCTGTACTCGTTCATGATCACGGACGAGACCGTCGACAAGTCATATTTCCTTCGACAACTTTGCAGGCAAATGGCCAACACCGTCTGTAAAGCTGATGCTGTAAGTCTTTTATACTACTGGGATATATACTGTTAAGTCATCTTGTACAACAGTATTGGATTTCAAGGGATTGTATTCAAATTATCTTAGATAGTTATTAAATTAGCTGTTAGAATTATATTGAACTGTGTTGTAACATGTTTTGGAGTGACGGTACATAGAGGGAGTTCCATAATACTCGGCGAACATTGAAGTCTTGTAGGATGCCAATCTTTAGAGATATTCAAAGGCAATAGAAGACCATAACCATGCTCTTAGCGTTATCAGCGCCGACAAGAAATGAGTGGTGTGGCACACATCAAGAATCGCTCTTGTGTTGCAGGACAAGTTCCTGACGAGCCTGGAGTCGCACCAGCTCGACATCGACACTAGTGACCTGGCACCCAGCGCACTCTCCAAGGTGTCCAAGTTCGCCGCGCGCACGCGGATCAAGGTACGTGCCCGCGTGACTCGTGCCCACCGCTCCGTGCTTGGGTACAGAGAGCCCATTCCGTCACTACTACACTGTGAAGTGCGACAAGCGTGATCCAGCTGATTTAAAAAGTCAACATTGTTTTATATTAGATCTATATTAGACTAATCAAATACATAAAATTAAAATAGTTATTCTAATAAACATGAAGTTAAAGACTCGGTGGAATGGACCTTCTGTGCTCATGAATTTTGTGGAAATTATAGCAACCATAAATATAGTTTAACCTCTAAGTACTATATAATTTAAATAAGATATCTGTATAAATATATAAAGCATGAATTAGAATCTTACAGAGATTAGCTTAGCTTCTTTAGTCAAATAACAATTCATAACTGTAATGTTACCAATCAAGTTACATAAATATATTAAGTATTTACTGGTTCGATTTGTCACCAGCATTTATATGTAACTAAGGCATGAAACTAGTCTGCGATCGTTTGCATTAGATTATGTCAATAATATAATCAATAGTCACGCATTCATACAGTCGAAATTCCAAATTTACTAGATGTCAGGGATCTATTAACTGGCGGATTAGATTTAAAGTCATGACAAACAACTGTCTGTAACGGGGCTTAGAAAGGGGAGAATCACTAAAGAGAGCTAATATAATAGGTAATGCATAGTGTGCACTTGAATTTAATGCAGTCAAGACTTGCCAAACTTATGTTTGTATTCAGGATTCAAATGCATACTATTCACATGTCATAAAAGATTAGAAAATACTTCATATGTTGAATCTCCCTTACCGCACACTCAGAAAGCGTTTCTATCATGTCCGGCTTATATCTTGGCGACTTGGCGTTCGCAATGAGCCCGTTGTTAGCCGCAAATAGCAGCAGTAGGCAGTAGAGCGGCGGTAGAGGCGTTGGCAGCAGTGCAGTAGTGCAGCTGGTTGTGTTGTAGCTGGAGGCGCTGGCGGGGATGGGCGGCTGGCTGCGCGCCGAGCCGGGCGCCGCGCTACTAGACACATGGGTATTGCGCGCTCTCTTACTCGCACAGGTCTGACGACGCCGAGCTCCCACTAACGCCATCCTCATGCCCCATGCCCCATGCCACTGCTTCCTGTGTTCGATGCCTAACAAAAGTGTCGCCGACGCACTGGTTAGAGGCGTATCGACTGTCAAAGTAATCGGCTTATATGAAATGGTCTTGGTAGAATGTATAATAATAATATGAATATGTATATAATAAGAATTTAACTTCTTAAAGTTATGCTGAATGAACTTTCATCTGTTTGATGCCGGTGCGAACCTACACCTGACGTAAGCTTACCCAGCAGAAAGAAATACATGCCTATGTATCTTCGTTAATTTGAAAGATTCTTAGGTTATTTTTAAAAACGATTTGGTTTAGCAAGGGGAACCTGATCCGACCAAGTTATATCATCAGTCAGGGTATGGTAACTCCTGACTACTGCCATAAGTAAACCTGTAACAACCTTTATAAAGCCGACATTCGATACGCCTCTAATTTTACTGATCATATAAAATAACATTCATAATTCATTGTGGTTTATGGACACATTAAGTATTAAACCTTCAAACAACACTTCATGCTTGTTCGTCTGTAAAAGAATATGTGAAGCTGAGGTAAGTATAAAATATAAAAAGTATATAAAATATATAGCTTCAAACACAGGAATCAGTGTCATCATAATATAAGATGTTATCATTCTCTAAATATTTATTAGTTTCGATTTTGCCCTAAATAAAAAAAAAATGCTATAAATTAAGAAATGATTAAAATATGTCTAGTGTTTAGAGTATGCGCCTCTCAGCGCGAGGTCTTGGGTTCGATTCCCGGGCAAGGCAAAGTTTTATTTGTGATGTTTCTGTCAGGAAATTTTGAATAGCAGCACGGAGTTGGAATTGTGCCCGGTGGATGGCGATAGGCTTACCCCCTATCCAATGGTACCTAAAGATAACAGGTGAAATGTGGGTGTTGTACACCTCTGCCACACCCTTCTGGATATATAGGCGTTATGTTATGTATGTAAAAAATACGTCTGTTGTAAGAAATACAAGTTTGTAGAGAAGAGTATAAGAAGAAAAAGAATAATAATAATAAGTAATTAATAATAAAAGTAAGAATATAAGAACCCCTAAAATAAAATATGAATGGCAACGCCACGCTATTTCTAGTAGCTATTATGATTTAAACATGGTCCTTGTGCAACACTTTTAAAAAAAACACAAACATAATTTCATTCAACATAATTTATTTGTGCATTTCAAACTTATTTAAAGCGAAATATAAATTAAATAAATATTTTATTGAGTGATAACATCCTTATTGAGCAATCTTAATTTTCTATGAGTTCCATTCATGTAAAGGTGAGATACGCGGATGTTGTTCAAACTACTGATGGAATCGAAACTGTCGATTCTCACTACAGCAACAGCGTATAATGCCTTAAATTTTAATAATATATCTATGATGACAACAATCAATAGTTGGCTATGAGAGCGAGGATGATCGGAGTGATACAATATTAACGCTTCGCTTGATCATTTGTGGTATCAGTCTGAGCGTGCCATACCAGTGGTGTTCTGTGGTGTCTTAACAATGTCATTCATTCATTCACATATAATCGTTAATTCGTTGTGTCTAAAACGTCTTGTATTTACGTACTGTAAACGGGCATGGTGTTATGTTAATAATATAATAAATTAAACACTAATTTTAAAAATAAATAAACGAAATGTGATTTGTTAAAGTTTTGGTTTATCATTTACCTTGGATTTGAACGATCAGGCGCCAGGGGTCTACTTCGCAAATAGCAAACTTCTCTTTATACCTACTTCTCTGTTTTACAACTTCGCAAGTCGCCTACTTATCAAACAGTCTATTTCGCATTCAGCCTACTCTCAAAGTGACCACTTCGCATACTGCCTACTTGTCTAAGAACGACCTAAGTACAGACAAATAGAAAATTGTTTGTTACATTACCATAATTTTAGCATCAAGCTACACGCGACAGATTCCCTTCGTCCACGTTTGTAACCAAGATTTCATAATGAGCTGCCTAGAAAGGGCATTTTAAAACTGTCGCAAGTAAATTAAATAAAATAAATGTGTATTGTAAATGTGTAATATTCGTTTATAAGATATATTTATATATTTACTATTTATAAACATTTATTTTTTTATTAGATACTAGCTGACCCGGCGAACTTCGTACCGCCTTAGCGTAAATTTGATGCACTACTTTATTTTGTATAGCTGACCTATCTTATGTATGCGTACCTATTCAATTTAAACTGGAATCTATAATATCCTCTATATAAAAATTAATACCTATTTCCCTGATGCAAAATTAAATGTATATTTTTCAATCTTTCTGAGAGATTTTCTTTATAATTTTTTCCGTAAGAACCTTGTACAAAATATTAGAAAACTACAAAAAAATATCAGCCAAATCGGTCAAGCCGTTTTCATGCTATGTCGTGACAACGGAAAACGGGTTTCATTTTTATATATATAGACTAGCGACCCGCCCCGGCTTCGCACGGGTACAATGCTGATACTAAATACACTACAGAAAAACTGTGAACGTTGTATATAAAAACACAGCGGCCCGCTCAGGATTCGCACGGGTATAATATAATATATAGCCTATGTCACTCACTGAAAAAATGATTAAAATCGATCCAGTAGTTTTGATTTATTCATTACTGCCCGTGGCCCGCACGCGTTAAATTTGGAGTAAAACAATTCCCCTTTCCCTATACCATGAAGATTTCCTGCTATCTTTGAAATATTCATACACAACATTTTTACTTATTTACTTTTTACATTTCTCAGCTCTATATCTATCCCGAAGCTGACTGAGTCGAGCCTCACGCTCTACTGACAATTCTCTGACCCTCTGAACAGGCTCGCTCTCGCCGCCCCGACCGGCCGATACCGCCGCGAACGCTACGTCCCGCAATTTTTAAATCTGTAATATCTTCGAAAATATTCATTTAAATCACATGCTGTAAAGGGCAATTTTGATCTACATGAAATGCACAACGTATTTAATGTATTTAATTGGATAAGGAATGATACCGTATCGTTTAAAATAGCTTGGTAAATAACACATATTTTTTTTGTAATATGTAAAAGATAAAAATGGTTACTGTGGGTTATCCGTAGGAGATAAACATATGCTGTCGCGTACTTTTTTATTCATCTTTTTAAGATATACAATTCCGTAGTACATAAATTTGATCTATCTCGTAAGGTTTAGCCAGCGTTTCCAATGTAAGCGCAGAAAAATATGTTTGTTACGACATCACATTACAAATCTTTAAATTACATAAAAACCATCCTCTTGAATCATTCTATTTATTAAAAAAAACCCCATCAAAATCCGTTGCGTAGTTTTAAAGATCTAAGCGCACATAGGGACAGAGGAAGCGACTTTGTTTTATACTATGTAGTGATTATTACTATTTATTAACCAAACATAGAATAAAATTAAACATATACTGTAATGTACTAAATGCTATTATGTTATTGACTGTCCGAAGATGACATTACCGAAAAAAATAGTCAGTTTGCGAAGTAGATCAATTGAAAAGTAGACAGAATGCGAAAAAGGCCGATTGCTAAGTAGGAAATATGCGAAGTTGTTTCCAAGAAAAGTAGTCAAAATGAGAAATAGACAGTTTGATAAGTAGACCCCTGGCGCCTGATCGGATTTGAATACTCCTGAGTTCTTTATGACATGGTTAAACATATGCTTTGTCATTTATATTGATTTGGACTACATAGGACATAATTTAAATTTCAAAATGCCGAATTATGAACTAGCCAGCTTTTACCGAATGTGTATTTTTAAGAGAATGTTAGTGGATTCGATTTAAAACGTGTCAAGGTTTTAGTTGTCAAAAACTGGTGACCTGAAACACAAGCCTCGGCTTAGCAATAAGAAATAGAATTCTACTGTACTTGTATCTTAGCAAATTACTTTCTGTATTTAATTTTTGTTGGGGTGAGAAAATAAATATTTTATATTGTCTATCGACAAAAAAAAAACTTCTCGTTTAAGAATGAAACGATCTTACCACGTGAAGTTCGATGATAATTATGTGAACAGTTTATTTCGACGCGATTTATTAACTTAATGTAACTGTTTTATAAATATTAGGAAATAATAATATGTTTGCCATGATCGTTCATACTGAATCTCTCTCTGATTTATTGCTTTAACTGTAAGCACGTTAGATTTCATGACTTTTTTATTGTGTTATATCTTCCGTAATATGTAACGACAAATATGTAACGTATATCGTGAAACGTTTAGGTGGGTCGTGCGTTTTCGTTCAACAAAACGCCGTCTAAGCTGAAGCGCGCGATGTCGTCGATGATCTCGCCGTTCGGCTCCACCTCAAACCTCACACCCGCCTCGCAGCTCGCGCAGATGAGGCTAGCCAGCTGCAATAATATTAATGTAAGTAATACTTCGTGCTATAGTGTTTATTTTAACATTTCTTCGGTCGGTAGTGGTTATAGCGGTCGCCTCCACTGCGCTGGTGTTGCGGTTTCGATCCCCGCAAAGCTTGTTCCGACTCTGGCTGTGTGGAATGTATGTTTGTGAACACCCTGCGATACAAGAATTTTTATCAGTGTCGTTTAAAAAAATTTGTGAGCTTGTGAAGACGTGTGGGTGGATTGTAGCATGGCAAGAGTTAATATGACGTTTGTGTTGGTGCAGGAGATGGGCACGAGCGGCGGCGCGGAGGGCGAGGCGCTGGTGGCGCCGCTGTCCGTGCAGCCCACGCGCAAGGCCGGCGCCGCCAGCGCGCTGCGCCGCTTCTGACGCAGCGCCCGCCGCGCACCGTCGCCGAGGGTTAGCGACTGCTCGTCTACGATTTGCTAAATATATTACGCGTCGTCATCAACAAACCAATACTTTAAAAATATAATTATTAAAACTATTATCGTATCGGTATTACCTTCCATAGACTTTTGATCGTTATAAATAAAACAGATGAGCACGAAGATAATTACGATACGTCAGTTGATCGTGTAAAAACAGTATTATTTTGTTGATGCGTGATGAACGGATTATTATAACGAATATATTGTGAATTTAATAAAAATGAGTACGGCCATAAAATATAATTTATAAACGATGCAATCGTGGGCCTAAGTTTATCTAACTTATGAATTTATTCATCTGTCAATGTGTCGCAGAAACGTTATATGATATTATCGAGATTTAGTTTGAAAATAATTTGTACATATGTGATATTTTAAATATATTGTGTAATAGATCATAGCATACACTAGATCGTAGTAGAAGTACCCATGATGTCAATTTAGTACTGATTCGAAGTGTTCCTAGTACTTCGTTATCATGAGTACGGACAATGAATTATTCGCGCTCTGGATCGGCGAGGTGGGTAGTAGTTGTTGTGTAAATAGTGTACGGAACACGAGCAGCTTGTGCTATACGTAGGCGCCCTCGAATGTCTTTGCTGTGAATCGTGGCAGTAAGTATAATGAGAGTCTCAGATAGGCTATCGTCCTCAATCATGTGTACACATGTTGCTACATTGTACAAAGAAACAATATTTATAAATATTTTAAATGATTGATAAAATAAACATTTATTTTCAATCACTTGCGTTTTTTTGTTTCACAAACAATATCCCTAAGACCTATTACCCGTGGAGCAGTCGCCGGCAACTCAGTCTCTCGGCGACCAAAACATGGTCAACTAAGGCCTTCGAAGACCAAGCCGAGCGACAGAATTCGCAAACGACGCCATCTGGTTGGATGTCGATCGCGTTCCTCTCCGGCGTCCCATCAAATGCATCGAATTCCTCATTTATTTATTTGAAACCTCCAGTAAGAAAATTATACTGTATTTGTTAGTCACAGGTGGGCAAAATTAATTTTATTGTATTCTTGATACACTTTACATTTAGACTTTAATATAGGCGATCTTGATGATGGTTCATTCACGGCGCGCATGCAAGTATGAGTACACATTATAAATAGCACGCAACGGCAACACCGCTATAATCAATGCTAGTGGAGCTGTCGCCAAGTACATGAAGAATATGGGCATTTCTGCGTACGACAGCACGGATATTTTTGTCAATAGAGTGGCCTGTAACAAGGAAATTAATTTCATTAGAAGCGCCTCTACTTTAAAAATATTGATTTAAAAAATGTCAGTTCGTAAATGGATGTCTACTTTAAATAGTCAGTCTCACACGAGAGTAATCGCACGACCCAGATTTTTCGTATGACATCGGTCATACTCAACCACATCAACGTTAACTATCTTTCAGAAAAAGGTTAAGGTTCCATAATCCTCTATTACCTATTATGAAATAAGCTATGCCTGTCGCTCATTTCATATCGCCATCGCCAAAGGAAAATTGTTTCAAAAGATTATAAACATACAAGATATTAAACTTGTTTTCTATTACGGATTCCTCAATATTGCTCAGAGATCAGTAATAGTCACGAAGATAGATAGGAAGATAGATAAAACTTTATTTGCATACCATTCCATTACAAACTAAAGACAACTATTGAAAGACAATAACAATATGCAAATGGCGACCTTATCGCTTGACGCAATTTCTGCCAGGCAACAATTTAAAAGAGGAAGCGTTGTAGTTTTAGTATCAGAGTTGTTACCAGAGTGATGAAAGGAATGACCTGCCACTGGATGGCTATGCGAGAGGAGCACGCGCTTTCTTCCATGGCCACATTGGCGTCCGACGTGAAGTCGTGGCTGCGGTACACGTACAGCAGCGCCACCAATTCCAACACACAGATCAGTGGAGTCGCCACACCCGTCATTAGCGAGTCTACGCTCTCCAGTAATGGCATACCACCCTGTATAACAACAAAAACTGTAAATATTTAACATAAAAAAATGCGGCGGTAAATTAATAACAATATGTTTAATTGGCCATCTTGGGCTTATATTATCTTCTATATCTAGCTTCCGTCCATGGCTCCACTCGCGTGGCGAGTCGATAAAGGCCTTTGTCATGCCTCAGGTTATGAACTATCTCTATATCTATCATTTCTTTATTTTTAGTCAAGATCGGTTTAGTAGTTAAGCCGTAGAAGCGAAACAGACAAAGTACTTTCTCATTTATAATATTAGTAAAGATTGTTATACTTACACCAGTCGTATATATAAGACTCAATATCGCGCACAATGCAATCAGTCCAGCCACGACATATTGTTCTATGAATCTGTAAATTAAATAACGTAATTAATACTAAGATCAAAATAACGTAAGCTTAATAAGAATACCAGTTGATTCAATGTCTGTGTTAAATGCAATAATAGCATGTATATTTTGTTATCGTGCAAAAATCTTCATAATAATACCTATAGGTAGACGAGAGGAGTAAAAATTTACAGGACCTCACTTGTATGTTGCGCCACCTGGTGAACACTTCCTTCCTACCTATTCCCCTAGCTCTGATTGACGGCACATGCTCTCTCACTCGGCCGTCGATATCACGAGCCATCAAATGAATGGTTTAAAACACATAACAAAATAATTATATACCTTATATTTAATACGTACACTAATTTAATTCTGAATTCAAATATTGTGTGCAATGCTGTCTTCAATAATATATACGCCACAGTCATGTAAGAGAAAGTTAATCCAAAAAATAACCACGTCGTCCTGCAAAGTTTAATTTAAAATTACTGGTTTTTATAAACAGATAATATTCGGCCGCTAAGTTTAAAAAAGTATTACGTAGAAATCAGAAAAGAATGAGAGCTATCGCGTATGAATTGGTCGCTAGTCAAATGTCACTATTTGCAGGTTGGCTATGCAGTCATTGAGTTTATAAGTGTCTATAGAGGCACAGTTCGTTAGGGCGTTCTGATGAAGATTTTATGAAGGTGACTCACACAGTATGCGTATATCCACCCTTTGATATGCACTTGGAATACATGGGTAATATCCATAGAGTACCTGTAAAATACTTTGAAATAATATACAAAAAAACATTATTCTGCTCGCCCTAGATGAATAGACGTATGTATATGTATGTATGTATGTACAGCGAACTGTCGATTAATATGTTATGTATGGGCACCCACTTTTCACCAGGAGTAACCATCAACAGTGAAGAATTCGCCGACGAGAAAGAAAGAAGAAATAATGGTATAGTTGAAATATTAGCGGTAACTAATGACGAGAAGAGTTACTTTCATGCATGTCGTAGGTGCCTGTTGTGTTGACTTGCTTGGTGTCGCTGAGTGCACACAGCGCCGCGCCTATAGAGTGCAAGCCCGACGTGAGCAGCACTATCCCCGAGTGCCACACGCTATCGCCGTGCAGCAACGCATCTATGTGCCCCGCAGCTAAAAAGAATCAATTTTTACAGACGCCATTCATACATTTACAGTAGACTCAGAAGACTGAGAAAACTGCATCAGGCATAGATATAGGAGAAGGCATCTGTAAGTACTGTGTCCTAACGAAGGAATGTGGGAGGTAAACCCAAGAGCGGATCAAGTTATTTAGCCAAGGAGGTTCTATGGTATTTTTTTTTTAATTTAAAGCGGAAATCATGCGTGCTAATGCTAGCCTATAACTTTAGGACCGTCAAGATATTTGATGGCTACAAATAACTGAACCTTTAACACATTTCTATGCAGTAGGGTAAACATTGATTTAATGTTTAACCTACTGGATAGAAATGTGTTAAATGTAGATCATAGGTCGATAATCACCAAGCTACAATCGATAGTAAAGATATGTAAAACACAAATCATACCAAAACGATTTAACCCCTTGCCAGCAATAAGCTCCGTGCCAACACTCGCCGAATGAATATAGAGGGCAACTTCAAAAGCATCAGCCACGCCCTTATGGTAACAAAACAATATTTTTTTAGTAGATATATCTTTATAATATATACAATGGTAATTCGAATCATTAAATAAAAAAAACTATCTACTTTTATAGTAAATCGATTATACTTCATGAATTGCAAATGGCACCAGCTAACAATAGGAACTCTCGGCAGATGCTCGCGTTAGGCAGTTGGACTAAGGGCCGGCAGCTTGCTCCCTGCACCCGATGTCGGTGAGACACTATGTTTTTTTTTTTTTTGTTTTCTAAATAATATTTGAAAATGTATAAAATGTGTTTTTTGAGTGAATAAAGGTATAAATTAAGATGTTACTAGGTTGGCCCAAACCCAAAGGCATTGTGTCACTTACAGCAACAATTTCTTTAGTACCAATCCGGAATATTTTCTTCAAACTTGTATCAAAATTAGCGTTGGACACAGCAACAATAATTAGAAATATCGACCAAAGCCATGGTACTATTAAAATCCGTGGAGATGTGTTGTTCCAAATCAACTAAAATGCAAAGAAACACAATATAAACGAGACTGTGTGGCGATTCTATCGTGTCGCATCACTAGCATGGTGTCCCCTCACTAAAGAGAAAAATAACCGCCATTAGAAATTGAACTGACTTGTCTCACGGTTGACCCATTGTTTTGATTGTTATAATTTAATGTGACTGTGTAACCAAAGGTGTGATTAAAGCTGTAAGAAACAATCCACATTTTATTTCTACGGTAGGAGTATAGATCTCTCCCACATTGGTGACCCCGACGTGATTGAACCAGCAGCACGCACGTGTATTCGAAGATTCAACTATCGTCGAAGTTAAAAGCGAAGGTACACTGAAAACTCGCTAATTAATACCTAACAGCGCAGGAGTACCTATCCAGAGCATTACTTACGGCGACCTGCTGATGCTACACTTCGATCGACATACCGCATGCCAGCTCCATACTTACCGTAACTACTTCGAGTTTACCTCCAAGCTTGGGTTTGGCCTCCAATCTTCGATCTACTAAAAAGCATCGCTCGTGTTCATCACACGCATGCCCATCGAGCACAACGGCAACGGGTGAATTGTTTATTCAGATTACATGGTGTGTTTGTGTTGTGCTTTGTGCAGTTAGCTTATTGTCTAAGTATAAACTTAACAATCCTAAGACTTACTTGAACATTTAAAAAAAAAAAACTTTCAAAAAGACAGTGTGTTCCTGTAAATGTGGACTTTGGTTGCAGCTAAGGACCTTGCACGCAAGTTTTTACTCATTACTAATCCTACATTATTTCAAATCTAATAATATTTAACCTGCTACAGTTTTATTTTACCATTTTATTACTTACTTACATTAACATTTTACTGGCACTTATAAAATACAACCTTTGCCTTGCCGGTGTCATAATCGGACAATCTAAGTTGTGTTACTGGTGTAAGATTTGAATTTATACACACTACTTACCTAACAATTTAAGACTCTTTGATAATAGCTATGTAGTGCATAATTACCAAGGAATTTCTAGTTGGATCTAAATACAAACTGTGTAGGAAGTTGTTTGTTTGTTTTTTTTCTTTTAAAAAAATAACACATTAACCAGTATTTAAAAACTTAATTTTCTTATTTTAACTTGTTTTTCTTACTATTTTGTGATTGTGTATGACTTTGTATATTGCCTGTGTGTTTACCTACCCCTAACATTTTTTATTTTTGGTGTCGGATTGACAATTGCCTAAATATTGTGTTTTTGTTTATGTCTGTTGCTCCGCTTGGGTGTGTGGTATTTTTATTTAAATTATTAATATTATTTTCTTGCATTCATTTTAATTGACAAGTGGTAAGTGTTGTATCATGGCTAACGAACAACTTCAGGCCCAACTACAGCAATTATTGAATGAAAATGCAGCATTACAAAAGCAACTTGGTCAGAATGAAGTAGAGGCAAAGGTATGTAGAGTTGCTGTGAAATTGCCAACATTTTGGGCAGATAAGCCAGCTATTTGGTTTGCCCAGGTCGAGGCCCAATTCCAAATTGCCAATATTGTTGGTGATACAACAAAATATAATTATGTAGTGGGGCACTTAGACCAAAAATTGGCAAGTGAGGTAGAGGATATTATAACAAATCCTCCAGCCGAAGGTAAGTATGATAAATTAAAAGAAATACTCATACTGCGCCTCTCCACATCACAAGAAAAAAGGGTAAGGCAATTGCTAAGCGATGAGGAACTTGGGGATAGAAAGCCATCCCAGTTCCTGCGTCATCTGCGTTCACTAGCTGGGTCAGCACTCTCCGATGATAATATTATACGCCAACTTTGGTTGCGCCGTCTGCCTCACATTGTGCTTACAAGCCATTCTTGCAGCTCAGGCG
The DNA here is from genome assembly GCA_905147285.1 of Hypena proboscidalis. Lineage (NCBI taxonomy): Eukaryota > Metazoa > Arthropoda > Insecta > Lepidoptera > Erebidae > Hypena > Hypena proboscidalis. The sequence goes on along the minus strand of LR990128.1, from coordinate 11,759,848 downwards.
GATTTAAATCTGGATAAAGTTGCAGAGCTAGCAGACAAAATTACAGAATTGGCCCCTCCTCCAGCCATCTGTTCTGCCTCATCAACACCAGCTCTCTCATTAGCCACTTTAGCTAAACAGCTGGAAGAGGTAACTAATCAAGTAGCGGCAATTGCCAGGCTTCAGCGCCAACCATCACGCGACCAGCGCCACCTATCACGTGACCGTTCCTTGTCCTCAAATAGGTCTGATCGGTGCTGGTATCACAGGAGATGGGGTAGTAAGGCATCTAGATGCATCAAGCCTTGCAACTGGACGTCGGAAAACTCAACCAACAGTCAGTAGCGGCGGCAACTGATTGTCAGAGCACCAGCCGCCGTTTGTTCGTTACTGATAATGTAACCAAGCGTCGCTTCCTTGTAGACACCGGTTCGGACCTATGTTGTTACCCACATAGTTGGTTGCCATCTCGCAGACAAGCTACGGACTTTGACCTCAGTGCAGCAAATGGAAGCAGTATTAAAACTTTTGGATCAATTAAAGTTAATTTAAATTTAGGGTTGCGCCGCGACTTTGCCTGGCAGTTTGTGATAGCCGATGTGAGCACAGCCATTATTGGCTCAGATTTTTTGGCATTTTATCACCTCTTACCCGATTGTCGCAATACAAGACTAGTGGATGGCACTACTGGACTGACTGCCACCGCCTCTGCGGCCCTGATCAGCCTAGTGTTAGAGCGGTAGTTGCAGAAAAATCTATATTTATGAATCTTTTGTCTCAATTTTCGCACATTACGCGACCACCTGGTCTTCCCAGAGTTATTAAACATGACACTGTGCATTATATAAAAACTACAGACGGACCTCCAGTTACTAGCCGACCTCGTCGCCTGGCGCCGCAGAAACTTAGTTCGGCTAAAAAGGAATTTGAGGAAATGGTAAGATGTGGAACAGCACGGCCATCTAAAAGCTCATGGTCTTCTCCATTACACATGACCATCAAAAAGGACAATACATGGCGTCCCTGTGGCGACTATCGCGCCTTGAATGCCAGGACTGTGCCAGACCGATACCCCGTTCGTCATATTAACGACTTTACCCACAATCTTGCTGGTGCCAAGGTATTCAGCACCTTGGACCTTGTTAAGGCATATCACCAAATCCCAGTTTTTGAAGAGGATATTGAAAAAACGTCCATCGTTACTCCGTTTGGCCTGTTCGAATTTCCTTCTATGACCTTTGGATTAAGGAATGCTGGTCAAACGTTTCAGCGTTTTATAGATGAGGTCACACGGGGTCTTGAATTTTGTTTTCCTTATGTAGATGACATCCTTGTTTTTTCGGAAAATGAATCAACTCATCTCCAACACTTGCGCATTCTTTTCAAACGCCTTCAGGATTACGGGGTGATAATAAATCCTTCCAAATGTGTTTTAGGTGCTAGTGAAGTCATGTTTTTAGGGTACCACATCAGTAGTGAAGGTACTAGACCTCCTCAAGAGCGCATTCAAACTCTAATGAATTTTCCGCCACCTGCCTCGGTACAAGGTATGCGCCGATTCCTCGGCATGCTTAATTATTACCGTCGTTTTGTACCTCGTGCCGCACAGTTTCAGGCACCATTAATTGAGGCCCTGGTTGCAACTAACAGCAAGGGTGCTAAACCATTTCCATGGTCACCCGAACTGCTACAAAATTTTGAAAATTGCAAAAAGAGTCTTTCTAACGCCACACTGTTGCAGCATCCACTTAATAACGCCAAACTTGGTTTGTTTACAGATGCGTCGAGCGTGCACATTGGGTCTTGTCTACATCAACAGGTTAACGGCCAATGGTTTCCTTTGTCGTTCTTTAGCAAGAAATTAACTCCTCAACAGGCGCAGTGGCCGGCATACTATAGAGAATTGCTAGCAGTGTACGAGAGTGTACAACACTTTCGGCACATTCTTGAAGTTCAAAATGCAACGATTTTTACCGACCATAAGCCCCTTTTATATGCTTTTTCACAGCGGCGGGACAAGCTTCCACCACCGCAACTTAACCAGCTATCCTTTATCAGCCAATTCACAACGGACATCCAATACATTAAAGGCGAGGATAATGTTGTGGCTGACGCTATGTCGCGTATTGGTATTGACGCTATATCTTTAGATCAGGATTTTAAAGCTCTTGCTGACTCACAAGCATCAGATCAGGAACTCGCTAGTCTTCTGCAAGGTGGTTCCAGTTTAAAGCTAACCAAGATCTGCACAGCTGGAATGGACAGTCCTGTGTTCTGCGATATTTCTACTGGCAAACCGCGTCCCTATTTGACCCCTTCCTTTCGCCGCGCTGCTTTCAATAAATTACACAATTTAAGTCATCCTGGTGCCCAAGCTTCTACGCGTCTTGTGCTGGACCGTTTCGTTTGGCCTTCGGTAAGAAAGGACTGCCGAGCTTGGGTTCGATCCTGCGAAGCATGTCAACGAAGCAAGGTCTCACGACATAACTCTGCGCCTGCTGGTAGGTTTGATTTACCATCTGGTCGTTTCTTGCATGTCCACATTGATATCATTGGACCCTTGCCTGTCTGCAACGAATACCGATATTGCTTAACGGCGATAGACAGAGTGTCCAGATGGCCTGAAGTCTGGCCTATGCGTTCTATCACTGCAGAGGAGGTTGCCGAGACTTTCACCAGAGAATGGATTTCTCGTTTCGGTGTACCTTCGCTTTTAACTACGGACCAGGGTTCTCAATTTGAGTCTGATCTCTTTAATCGACTGTTGCACCAATTTGCCATCAAGCGCATCAGAACCACCTCATACCATCCCTGTGCGAATGGGATGATTGAGCGGGTTCATCGGCAGCTTAAGGCAGCTCTAATGTGCCATAATAATGACTCGTGGGTTAGGGCGCTTCCAATGGTCCTCCTAGGTATGCGGTCGGCTTACAAAGAGGATCTGGAAGCAACAACTGCTGAATTCCTCTACGGCGAGCCACTGAGGCTCCCTGGAGAAATGTTAGTTTCCTCCACAGCATTACAGAACGTCTCAGATCCAGCCGATTTCGTCGTGCAGCTGCGACGTAAAATGTCTTTGGTGAGACCATTGCCAGCTACGCGACACGGTGAGTCCCCTACATTTATTTTCAAGGAATTGTCATCGGCCTCACATGTGTTTTTAAGAGATGACACCATTCGACGGGCGTTACAACCTCCATATAATGGCCCGTTTAAGGTTTTAGAGCGCTCTCGTGATGGAAAAACTTTCACTATTTTAGTAAAAGGCAACAGTGTCGTTGTCAGCGTCGATAGGCTCAAACCAGCTTTCATTGATTACTCAGACCAGCAACCGCCTCTATCGACTGCGATACCACGGCCTATTCTACCCGCTCCGGCTCCTCGACAAATTGCACCAAGCAAAATGCCTGCTAAACCATTAGTTGTCAAACAGCCATCACAAGTTGAGCTACCTACTATGCCATTGAGGCAACCTTATACCACACGCTCAGGCCGACATGTTAAATTTAAAAATTTTGATTGATTTTTCTCTTTCTCTCGTGTTTACTTTACAATTAGGTACAATCTATGTTTTTGTTTTATTTTCCTGTTTTTACCATTTCATGTCTTTTTATGTGTATTTAGTTGTAAGTTCAGTGAGTTTTATGTTCTCCGTGGGGGGGTGGTGTGGCGATTCTATCGTGTCGCATCACTAGCATGGTGTCCCCTCACTAAAGAGAAAAATAACCGCCATTAGAAATTGAACTGACTTGTCTCACGGTTGACCCATTGTTTTGATTGTTATAATTTAATGTGACTGTGTAACCAAAGGTGTGATTAAAGCTGTAAGAAACAATCCACATTTTATTTCTACGGTAGGAGTATAGATCTCTCCCACAACTGCACTAAATATGTAGATACGAATAACAACTTACATAGTTATTTCAGATAATACCAAAACCAGTATAATTTATGCAAAATTTAGTTAGGCTCAGCTGAACTTTATGTATAGTGTATCTACTGAGAAAAGATACAGCCCGGCTGTCAGACCAATGGCAATGTTAGCTGAGTCCGTGTCACACATTTCATACCTACATAATAATAGTAATAATACACAACTCATACTTTGACTGGAAATACCTACTCTACCGTATGAAAGTCTTTCCGATATCATAACAAGCCAGATGATGAACCATATAGCGATGAGAAGCAGAATAAGCGGCATGTGGTATTGATTGAAGCTGAATTCTGGGTGCAGTCCAGCAACTTCTATGCTGAAAAAATGCATAAAAGTATTGTTACCACAGATATAGATCTAAATAGATAACGCAGATGCATGTACTTCGCGTGTCTCAACCCCGACCAAGCGTCGAGGTTGGTCGCCTCTAACTTCAGTCCACGCGCGTCTTTTGTCAGAGAAAATTATAGCGGACGGCTCCAGTTGAACGTACTGGGCGGATTGGCATCGGCGGCATCGGTGTCTTTGAATCGGTTTGGATTTCCCGTCATTAAATTTCGGCTGTGACGTCACAAAAGGTATTAAAAAGTCGGCACGCTTGGTTTCAATACAAATCGTGATACTTGCGTTATCTATGTAGATCTATATCTGTGATTGTTACTTTGTTATAGATTATATTAAACATCTAGGGGGTAGTGAAGTGACGCAAATGTCATGTGCGGTGTCCGTCAATTGGTCGAACAGCCATCTGCAGTCAGTCAACTTCACTACCGCCTAGATGTTTAATTTTTGCAATACTTTCCTCAAAATATAAGTTAGCTATCTACACTAGAATAGATATCGTGTGTGTGTGTTTGTCGTGAAAAAAATATATTTAATTTAATTTATTTGAAAAACCGACAGGAAAAACCCTACAAGTCACAATTTAGGCGAATAAAAATTGACGATCCAAAACCCTGGTCTTATTAGATTCTAGTAATAAGTATTGGAATATATATAAACCACACCTCGTTTTAAGTACAATAATAGATAATATTTACTTATTTATAACTGATAAATTAGTAATTGTAACGTACTAGAAGAAGTTGTATGGTGGAGTAGCGTGCAAGGCAGGATATGGTCCATCGAACGATTCTTTGCAAACTTTCAATTTGCTGATTGTTGTCGTCTGTCTTCTACCGCTATAGATTAGATTAGAGAAAATAATTAATTTAAAAAAAATGTTTAAGTTTGTATATTATGTATTTAGCAGTACCTTAAATCTATTCTTATGGTGATTAAGCATAGTGCGGTAGATAGTGACGTGGTATGAATTTTTTTTCTCAAATTATATCTACTTTGCCACTGCTAGACAAATAACACCCCCTATTATACTTGTCCAGGATTCTCAGTACCTTACTGCTTCAGGTCATCAAGCCAACATTTCAGAAATCAACCCTTCATTTCCTCTATCAAGCCCTCTATTTTCAATTCAATTATTTAAATTTATTTTTATTTAATAATAAAATTTATAAGATACAGACTTCCATCCTTTGTCTATTGTGACGTTTCTCCAAGCTCTATGCATAAAATCGTCACTTTTTGGTATTTTGTTGGCTACATGTAAATTGCCCGTCATCATGGAAAATCGAGTCTGAAATAAGTATTTCTGTTTACAACAGCAACTCATTCTACGTTTGGAAAACTAGGTATAGAATATAGACAGAGCCATCAATATGTTTACTCAATCTATTTAGATTACCACTGGTCTTTGCATGAAATGCCAGGCCAGATGCCCAGAGCTCTGTCTACTTCTACTTCTACTTAATTCTGAAAACTCACCGACTGCAAAGTTAAAAATCTTAATTCCTTTAGCTCTGGCTTATAGGGCTTAAAATCCCAATCTCTGAAAACAAGAGAATAATTTTCAATTTAATTACTTAATACGATTACGAAGGTGACAATGATGGTAGAGAGACAACGACGCGACGTGCTCTCGTAACACAACAAAAGAAGTTGCACTGTCTCTGTTTACCGCGAACAGGCAAATGTCATAGTATAGAGTCAGTTATGTTTACCTACAATACTTGAACGGCAGCTCATCGTCGTTGATAGAATGCATCACGTAGGTGGCGGCCAGCGCGGCTACCGTGCAGCAGTTGATGGCGCGGACTATTGCGTTTATACACATCGCTATGCCTATGCCTGCAACCAAACGTTCTTTGACTTGGCAGTCCTACAACCTCCCATTCGGCTGTCGCTGTTGGTATAGGTAGTCTGTCTGGTCTGGGTGTTTCTATGTATACTATGTATGTATTTACAAAAGAAAAGTATATAATATGTATCAGTATCAGTATTCTAGTATAGTATTCTATAGTACAAGCTCTGTTTAGTTTAGAACTAGATGACGTATTATAAAATAGTACGTCACGACTAGGGCATGCAATTATCCGCCAAATTCAAAATCCGGATAATCCGAATTCTGCCTTAGAACTATCCGGATAATCCGGATTATCCGAATAATTGGGAAAACCGTTATAAAATGTAAAAAGAACAAACATAACGTATTAAATCAACATTTTTATTAGAATATTAGGTTAACAAACTGTTATCATCAGTTATTTAAAATAATAAAAAACTAGTCCGCATAAAAAATATTACAATGAGATCAATATAACATTGTTTCATTTTTAGGACATGAATATCAATTAACCCTTTTACTATTTTTACTTTTTAAAAATCACTAAGAAAACTAAATAATAAAATAAATCTTCTTTTAACATCACAAAGGTAAATATCTACTTGCTTATAAAATATCAACACGATTTTTGTTTACTAACTTGTCCAAAATCAACAAGGTTTTTAAAAAAAAATATCTCAATGTAAATCTAGCTTACCAAACATTTCTTCAGAAAATCAATATTTAATAACTTCTTTAAATATTTGTTTAAAACATTTTAAGTCTAAAAATAATCATACAACAATCAGTCTAAAGTAAGTAAGTAAGTTCTAAAAACATTAGAAACTATGAATCTATGTCTTCAGTCTTTGATAATGAGATCTAAGGAAACTTAAACAATACAAAGTTGCATCGCTTAGAGATGTCCTTAATTTATTACATAAATAACCCGTGGTAGAAAAACCCTTTCAGCTTCAACGCTGGTTGGAGGAATACTTAAAAGTAAATTATATACTTGATTAAGATGAACGTTTCTTGGCCCTCCCCTATCATATAGTGCCATTTGTACTCGGCAAAGAGTTTCTACTTCATCATCGGATTCTAGAACTTTATTACTTTGAATGATGTTATTGGAGTATTTGACAAAGATTTTTCGATCCCTTTGTTTAATTGGTCCTTAAAAGTTAAAGATTTTTCAAATCCTTTTTTTTAATAATGAAAATTACGTCCAAGTATATTTATTTTAAATATTAATTTCACTTTCGTTAAAAGTTGTATATAATTTTCCAATATAATACAACTTTAAACGAAAGAGAAATAAATTCATTAATTATAAAATAAATAAAAGTTAATAAGAAGATAATAATTATATAGTTTTGGCAGTAATTAAGTTTAGTTTTTATTTAAATACTGTTCTTTTGTATAGGTTTTTCTTTGGTATTTTGTTGAGGTAAGGTAATTGGAATATAAATAATAGATGATACGTGTTCACGCAAACTGTTTGTATTCACGACTGACTTAAGTGACGGGTCGCAGCCGCGTCGCTAGTTGTTTACATTTTAAACTATGTTTATGTTAACATAATAAATTAATAATATACACTGTACCTACACCATTCCCCCCTTTTTTAAAACAAAAAAAATAACAAATATTTAATAAGTAATTAAAGGGTTAAGCTAACATATTTTCTTAAAACACTTTATTTGTAGATAAACGCGGTTGCCGCCTGCTTAATCTCAAGCGCTTTGTGAGAGCTAAACAAACTGCTACTCAACGAAAGCGTTGTTCACAAAAAAAGAAATACACATAAGCTTTTATTATATAAATAAACAATAAAAATGTCTTAACCTATGATTAGCTTATACAAAAGTATATTTAAAATAAACAATAAACATTTCGAAACCTATGAATAGCTTACACAAAAGTATACTTAAACAAAACAATAAAAGTGTTTATAACTAAAAGTGTTATAATAATTCCTTTGTGTCAAACGCTACTTATGTTGCTTATTCTACGAATCTCAATGGTGTTTTGATTACTCGGCCAAAACGCGTTGTTTTGTTATGACTAACCTTTGCCGCTGCGCTTTGTTTATCGTTCAAGTTACAATCCAAATTAAAACTATTGTCGGTAGAGTTTTTACAATCGCTATCAATTATATAGGCAGGTTTCAGCCTGTCTATGGAAATACACTTTTCTTTATCGCCTACCTTGATAGTGAAAGTCTTTCCTTGTCTTTTTACGACATTGTATGGACCGTCATATGGTGGTTGAAGACATTTACGCATTAAATCAATTCTAACGAACACACTTTTACACGTATTAAGATCGTTGGATATGAATAGCGAACGTGAATTACTATGACATGGTGGTCGTGGTTTCAATTTATTTATAGAATCTCTAAGTACCTGTAAATATTCAGAGTCCGACATACATATTTTACTTTCATCATAAAAATCACCCGGCAATCGAATCGTTTTACCGTAGGTCAATTCCGCTGCGCTTACTCCGCTATCACTTCTGATAGCTGCACGCAGTCCTAATAATGCGATCGGAAGCTCGTCCACCCAAGACTTGTCATCTTGTAAACGTGCCATAAGGGATACTTTTAGTGCTCTATGCCAACGCTCAATGACGCCGTTGCTTTTTGGATTATACGGACTTGTGCGTATTTTATGTATACCTAAATATTTCATAAGGTTTTTAAACATATCACTTTCAAATTGTCTACCCTGGTCGCTTGTTAGCTTTGAAGGGCATCCAAAACGTGAGATCCAGCACTCAAAAACTACTCTAGCCACGGTCTCCGCTGTAATATTTTTAACAGGAACGGCCTCTGGCCAACCCGTTGTCCGATCTATAAGAGTTACGCAATATCTATAACCATCAGGTGATATCGTTAAAGGTCCGACTATGTCAATGTGTAGGTGCTGAAAACGTTCAGCCCGTTCAAAACTACCTACACCGGAAACAGTATGTCTGTTGATTTTAACTTTCTGACAAATAGGACAAGTTCTAGCCCATTTGGTAACATCTCTATCCATATTCGGCCAAAAGAACTTTTGTTTAACCATCTGTTTAGTACATTTAATTCCAGGGTGGCTAAGGTCATGAATTGAATGAAATGCGATTAATCTAAAATTTTCAGTTAAATATGGTCTAATTTTATTCGATGAAATTTCACAATATACTTGTTTATCACAACCTGGTAAGTAAAATTGTTTAAACTGTAAATTACTATCTGTTACTTGCAATGCCTCTCGTAAGTATACGTCACTAGATTGGGTTTCTGCTAATGCCGCATAATCTAGTATCGTGGGACAACTTACTGTCTCTATCCGAGATAAAGCGTCTGCTACTACGTTTTGATCACCGCTGATATACCGAATGTCAGTACTGAATTCGCTTATGTAGGAAAGTTGACGAATACGTCTAGGACTTTCTTTATCGCTATTTACTTTACTGAATGCGTATACGATAGGTTTATGATCTGTGAATATCGTTAATGCCCGACCTTCCACTAAATGTTTAAAATGTCTTATTGCCATAAATATAGCCAATAATTCACGATCATAAGTAGAGTATTTCATTTCCGTAGGTGATAATTTTTTAGAAAAATATCCAAGTGGTTTCCAATTGGTATCTATTTGTTTCTGTAAAACCGCGCCTACGCTAGTATTTGAAGCATCACACATCAAAGATAAATTAGCATCAGACATTGGATACGACAATGTAACGGCGCTTTTTAAGCTCACCTTACATTTCTCGAATGCCTCGATGGCCTTATCAGTCCATTTTATCACGGTTTTGTCCCGCTTTTTGCTATTATGCAGATAACTATTTAACTCTGCCTGGCTATCCACTGCATTAGGTATATGCGAACGATAGAAATTGACCATACCGAGAAAACGACGCAATTGTTCCATATTTTCAGGTTTCGGAAAATTTACAATTGCCTGTACCTTATCATCGAGTGGACGAATACCGTCTGTTGACACCTCATAACCTAAAAAGTTTAATTTTGATACTCCAAACACACATTTGGAAATGTTAATTGTGACACCAAATTCGTTAAACCTTTGAAATACCGCATTTAAATGCTTTTTATGAAATTCTTCGGATTCCAATACTATGCACAAATCGTCAATATAATCATATACGAAATCAAAACCATTAAGAACTACCGTATCCATAAATCTCTGGAACGATTGCGCTGCGTTCCGCAAACCGAAAGTCATACGTGGGAATTCGAATAATCCGAAAGGAGTAATGATTGCAGTTTTTTCGATATCTTCTAGGGCTACAGGTATAAAATGATATGCTCTATTTAAATCTAACTTACTGAATACAGTCTTATTACCTGCAATTAAATATTTAAAATCGTTTATACGTGGAATGGGATAACGATCCGGCTTTGTTATTGCATTAAGCCGCCTATAATCCCCACACGGTCTAATATCTCCATTTTTCTTGGGTACCACGTGAAGCGGGCTCGCCCAAGGGCTTTTGGAGGGTCGACAAATTCCTAATTCTAACATATTCTGAAATTCAGCCTTAACTTTTTTAAATCTATCCGGTGGTAGTGGCCTTGCCTTAGCGTATACCGGTGGTCCAGAGGTTTCAATATAATTGCACACCGAATGTTTAGGAACTTCTTTGAACGATATTGGTCTGGTAATGTCTGGGTATTTTGATAGTAATTTATGCCACACATTATCATTTATTAATGTTTGAACTAATGACTCACATACGTCATGGCACACAACTGAAGCGATAACATTTAAACGAGTAACTTGATCTATTAACTTTCGCGCGCTTAAATCAACTAACAACTTATAATGGGTTAAAAAATCTGCCCCTATTATCGGTTGTTTAACAGCCGCAACAATGAAGGTCCATCGGAAAGCTCTTCTTAAACCAAGATTTAAAACTAAACTACGTACACCGTAAGTTTGTATCTCGCTACCATTAGCCGCATACAGCTTGTAACTATCACTATCGAGTTTGTTAGAATTAATTTTACCAACCGGAATTACTGAAACATTTGCACCCGTGTCTATCAAAAACTTAAGTCTACTATTACTATCTAACACACATAGGCGATTATAGGTATTGATACAAACCTCCGCCACAGGCTGTATCGCCGCTAGTTTTCCGTAGGCTTCGCATTTTCTTTTGTTGTCGTCGTTTTCCAATTACACGGCTCTACACACTTAGTAGATTTGGATCTAAATTTATAGTGATAATAACACAGCCAATTAGGATCCTTCCGACTTCTACTTACATTTCTAGAGTGTGAACTTGATTGTATATTCCCGGTACGACGTTGCAATTGCCTACCACGTCGTAGCTCTGCAACCTCGAGGCTAAGTTTTTCTACCGCCGCTGCTAAATCCAACGTTACGCTGGTGTCCCTGGGGGTGGGGTTTGACGTCACCGCCGCCACTTCTGCTGGACGGGTCGCCTCCATCACCTTGTCAGCTACCACCGCCAGATTGTCCAACTCCTTGACTTCTGTGACCGCCAGTACCGCCTGAACTGCCGCCGGCAGGTGACTGTTCCACATAATTTGCAGGGTCGAGTCTGGCATTTTTGCTCGTGCCAAATCTCTCATTCGCCGCAAGAGTTGTGATGGCTTTTGATTTCCCAGCTCCATTTCACCAAGTAGTTTCTGGAACTGGCGAGTCTCTGATTCTTCGAAAACTTGTAGTAGTCTGTCTTTTAGCGTGTCGTACTTTTTAGTCTCCGCTGGGGCCAAAAGTAAATCACTTACTTGTTGAATAGCACTTTTGTTCAGCTTCGTTATGACCAAGTTTTGTTTTGCAGCCTCACTCAATCTCTGATTTGCTACAACTGCCTCAAATTGAACGAACCAGAGTCGTGGTTGGTCCGCCCAAAAATCAGGAACACGCGAGGAAACCGTAATACTAGCCAACGCCGACACATCCTCGATATGTGGCTCATTGTTCGGCGCCTGTACACTGTACCTACATTTTGTAAATAAAATAACGATAGCGCAATTATTCGGATTATCCGAATAGTGACCCAATGAAATCCGGATAGTAAAATTGACGGATAGCCGGATTTTTTGGATATTCGGATATCCGGATTTCATGCCCTAGTCACGACTTAGCTTTCCCCTTTGAAATTTTAAACTTTAATTTTATCACGTGTCGCGACTTTTTTGCACTTTTTTAGCATCGCCGATTGAGGCCGTGCACGAATGTCGCAAATTTTTATACTTTAGAGCCGCGGGGGACTGATAAAGTATAAAAATGTATGGCGCCGATGACCAGACGTACGCGATAGACGCGCGCGGCTGCAATCGGAAACGAAGCACGGAATTTAACCTTTACAGCATACAGGTATTGTGAAATAGACAGAGGCATAGCTAGGCCACCTGAAAATGGAACCTAACTAAATGTAATGAAATTCTTAATAATTTTCAATTTCGTTGATATCGACATTGAGATCTAACACCACGTAAAAAAATAAAATGAGATTATTCTTATAGTTTACCATCAAACAGCGGGACGATACGGAAAGCGCGTCCCGGCCCGTTGATGCTCCACTGCCCGAGGTACACCTCGAAATGACGCACTGGGTTTGCCAGAGCCATCACCGCCACCACCAGGAACATCATGAATATAACTGAAAGAAGAACAATATACATTAAGCAATCAATCACATTTTTAGCTACAGGCGTACACAAGACAGGTCGGTCACAGGTACCTATGGGTGTAATAATATAACTGTCATCTTTGTACATTTACTCAACAGTATATGAAAGCGAAACAATCTCCTTATAAAAAACATAAAAGTGGAAATAAGTAGGTGTATTTTCTCTGTTCCTTAGTTAGAAACCTCATAATAAAAACCCGTATTGAGATTATTGTGAGCAAGGCGAGTAGTACTAACAGACTCCGCCGGTGAGCGCCGACGCCGCCACGCGACAATGCATGGTGAGCAGCGCGCCGAGGGCCAGCGAGCCGAAGCGCAGGTGCCGGCGGCCGCTCGCCATGTACCGGTTGCCGGCGCCGCCCGTCGCGTTGTCCATGCCCGGCACGTGCGCCGTTGACCAAACTGTGGACCACTGACTTTGCTAAACGCAAAACAATTAATCCGGCATTTGAAAATAGTTTGCATTAGAGCCTTATGGTAGAGGAGCCCATTAAGGGATTTAGGGATTTATTCAAGCGCGGCAGATTAATATACAGGGGGATACCTTGTACCCGGTTAAGTACCTCCACCAAACATGAGGCCCATATATACGGCCGCCCGTGCAGGATACAGGATCAGATTAGTAAAAAAAAATTGACCATCAGAAATTCTCGAGCGCGTCAGATTAAAGTAGGGTGAGTTAATTACATCCTAAAAAGTGTATATTCCACTAATCTGTCAATTTGAGAGTGACGCAAAGAAAGGGGAGGGCAGCAAAGTTGTAAAAAAAAAACGTCATCTTGACATTCTCGAGCGTAGCTAAATTTTTTTTTATTTTGAAGGATTTAATTCAAGAATAATGAAAAATATATAATCTGACGATTTCCGCAAGCCGAAATAACAAAAATTCCTCGATAAAGTTAAATGCGTGCAGCTGCGTGATGCTTACATTTCCTTCTCCGTGTTTCTATTCCTTTCTGACTCTTTCTCTATCTATTACTCTCTCACTCCGTCTCCACTCTGGTTTCTGCTGCCATGACGAAAAATGAAAAAATCTAATGAAAAATGATCGAAGGAAAATGTTAAAAACTATCAAATAGGTTTTATTATAGTAAAAATTTAGCTGTGCCGTATAAATATAAAATCATTAATTATCATATGAATTTAATTCAATATTATTTAAGATTTTTCTAAATCAATCAATCTAAATCAATAGTTTACAATCGATAATTATGAAAAATTTTAATTATTATGCAAATTAAGTTAGCTGACATATAAATATGATTTTTATTGAAAAAATTATTACAAAAAAATAAAAAATAAATTTCACTTGTAAAAAAACTTCAAAAACTGTAAGTGCAATGTTTAAAAAATATTTTTTTGTTCTAATTTAATTATTAAAAATAAAATCAAAAAATTAAAAACGTCGGCTAACTTAAGTATCATTATTTATTTATTTAACATATATGTTTCTTTTAAAATAGTTCATTATTTATTATTTATATAACCTAGTGATAATATCTTATTAATTAATATTTATTCAAAAATAATGTTAATTACACGAATTGAAAGACTTTCAAGCTGGGAGAGTTCAAATGCATAGAAATATTATTTCTTTTAACTCAAATATCACATAAACTATATTTAGAGCTTAAAAATGTCATAATTACAATTTTAAGCGCCCAGGAATGGAATTAGCGGGCAGTTGCAGGGATGGCCTTTAGGGTGAACCGTTTTCCTAATTTCTTTTTGTCAGATCAGGCGAATCCCTCTATATAATCGTCAGATTATGAGACAGTACGTTTAGAACATAAAGATGATCCATATATATCTTAATCTGACGCGCTTGAGTATTTCAAAATGGCGAATTTTTTTTGCACATTATGAGAATGCCCGCGAGTTTGCGTCCCATCGAAATCGTCAGATTAGTGAATGAGAGCTTTTTTTTGGTGCACTTAACGCTCCCTTAGAAAATCTGACGCGCTCGATTATTTTTATTTTTTTTTCATTTTCAACCCTTACATACAACCACCCGCATCATGCAAACGATCAGATTAACATACGTTCATTGTTAAAAATACGTAGGGCATTGATGCTATCAATATCTGACGCGCTCGAGGATGTCCATGCAAGTTTTTTTTTACATATTTAAAAATCTATAGCCGCTTCCCCCACCGATGAATAGGTATATCATAATAACATTTTTTTCTTCTTATCATCTAAGCTTTGCAACTCAATAGGTCTCTACGACGCTCGAATAAATCCCCATTTAGCATTGTGGTCTCCCCTACTATTAAATTATACCTACCTTCTATATCTTTAAGCAGCATGTGCAATGGTTGTCCAACGAATAAAACAAGCCGGGTTACATATGAGTCGAAAGACCAATTAACTGATGCATGGAAAATAGATTATATTCTCGTTCTAACTTAACTTGCTTGTAGATAATAATTGAAAAAAAAGTATAATGATTTTACTTTAACTATACAATAAAACGATTAAGTAGAAATCAGTTTAATACGTTAGAACTCAGAAAGGATACTGAATAGATATATTTATATTATTATGTCTGCTGTTGTAATTTACTTACCACATCCGCTCTGTTATCAAAAGTAAGTATAGTCTCAATTGACTGGCCATTTTGAGGCATTTGAAGATATAAAATTGCAGTTTTAAAATAAATAAGTTTGATAATAGAGAATGTAAATAAAAATCCAAAAGTACGTGTCAAAACACAACACGACATACATTTATGTCAAAGTTCGTCATGTCAGAAACACAGATTCCAAAGACAAACGCCGACAAAGTTTTACAATAATATAATACCGGGAGAGGTTTTATTCAACATCTGAATCATTGGTTTTATTTTCGACTCCTGAAACGTAACAACGAGTGAAAGCTCCACATTATATATGTTTTATCCCATTGTCCCAGTAAAATTCATTAAGTTTAATAATTAAATAAAACAAAAACATTATCGAGATTATTTGTTTATTATTCAATAATAATTTACATATTCGTTTTATAAAAAGATTTTACTTACATCTTATTTTCCAACCATTAGGAGTGCTGACTATACACATAGTATGGAGTTGGTACATGCGGTTCAGCATTTAAATATTCTAGCCATCATATCACACACAAATTTGCCTATAAAGCCTTCCTTTATAATTAAATACTAAAATATTTTTTTTATTAGAACTATAGTACGTGCCAGATAAACGTGCACAAAAGGTCATTACTACGCCTGTATCACTGCACGCCGAAACGGGATCGCGGCGAACCTAAACACAATGCGTAGCGATAGAAGTCTGTGTAAACAAACGTTTATTGGTACGAGGCGATCATAGTTCGAGAAATTGTCATGTATTACAAAAAATTGTCTTCTGTATCACATACTATAGTAGTTCCTAAGATTAGTGAAAATAAACTTTAGATTTATAATTATAGTATTGATGTGACTGGTACATTACAACATGGAAATGCCATATCCTCATGTACCACCTCGAATAGGTCAAGAGCACCCCTTAATTAATATAAATAATAGTAACAACAAATTCAGCATGGCTGGAAAATTTTAGGAAACAATGAGAAAGTAAGGACCAAATCCTAATATCAGATTCAACTTACAAACTAAAGCCTATTTATGTACAAGTATCCTATGAAATATCAAATCGATCCTTGGTGAATATTGCCTCGGAATTACATTGAGTTGTTATCATCCAACGACCATGTAACCCATAGACGATGAAAACAGTCGAATTATTTATATTTTAACACAGATTATCCGTTTGGGTTGTATGGTCACTGATATAACGCGATACTAACAGCTAATTTCTAAATAATATATGGGCCAATCTCAGTATAAATATAGATTTTTATTCGTCCAGCGAAACTAAAAAAAACATATGTACGTTCATAAAAATAGGCACAATGGTTTTACTACGGAATTCCTGCCCAACTTCAATTTTATAAGCCATACACTTTACTTTTAAAGCAACTTATTTGTAACATACACATTGGACAAGTGATAAGTTCGGGAATTGGTATTATTGCCGAGGTAGCCCATACACTTTTATCGACACGAATTAATTAAGTCTTTATAAACACCCGCCGTTTTGTCGTTCGCCGCGCGTCACACCACTCACTCTTCTATGTTTATGCCGACGTTTATAGGAGAGCTTCGGCCGTACTTTGCGAAAATGTTAATATATATACGGTCAAGTTAAAAAATACTTTATTTTTATACTTCAAATGATATAGTTCTGATTTATTGATGCAAATGTGTCTAAGAGTTTATCGAATCCACATACTTTACGCAAAGTCGATTTAATTTACTTTTATCGACGCGGTTCGAAAAAGCTCTCGTAAAAACATAGGCTTACATCGGCACATCATTCTTGTACTTAGCGAGCTTCTCCCTGAGCCTGTCCACGACCACGTCATGCGAGAGCGCGTCGAGGGCAAGGGGCAGGGCGGGGGGCGGCGCGGGGCACGGCGGGGGCGGCAATCAGTGCGGGGGGAGCTAGGGGGGCGGGGGCGCGGGTGCCTGCGGCGCCTCCGCCGGCAGCGTGAAGTTCGTGAGCAGGTCGCGCACTGCCGGCCACAGCGTGCACTCCGAGTGCGACTGGTTGAACTCGTTGAAGCTACAAAATAAATCGAGTATAAATTAAATGCCCAATACAAAGTCTATTATAAGTTGTATAAAATACGTAGTGGAAACCTTATTTGGAAGTTTTTAACGTGTAAAGTCGATTATTTATATATATACATTAAAATGAAATATATTATAATATAAATAGATATATTTAATGCAGCAGGTTCAAATGTTATGAACGAATGAATTCTTCCACACGCCTCAAGATCTGCAATTAGGCCGAAGTGTCCACATATTCTAGATTTATTGATTAATAACAAAGTATCCTTACCGTTTGAGATGTAACCCGACAGCAATGAGATGTGGCTGTGCATTCTGTTTGTCTGCCAGCTGTGTGACGTTCATCTGCATGTCGTACACCAGAGGCAGAACCAGCTGAGTGTCTCCGCGCGTCAGGCAGATCTACATAGTAAAAAGCCAAATATTTTTTTTTACCTTAGCAGCTCAACAGTAAAAAGTTTGTCTTCAGAACATCCTAAGCAACTGTGCCTCTATAGACACTTATAAACTCAATGACTGCATAGCCAACCCGCAAATAGTGACATTTGACCCCACGCTACATAAGCATCCCTAGCGGCGAATTCATACGCCACGTATAGCCCTAATTATGTATATTGAGTGGGATATTGGCACTTGGCAAGAACGATAAGTAAATAGTACTCACAAAGAAAAGTATCTTATGCTTCGCGAGCAGCACGGCGGGCTGTCCGGCGGGCACGATGGGGGGCGCGGCGGGGGGGATGCGCAGCGCCCAGTGCAGCCCCCACAGCATGGGGGCGGCGGGGGCCAGCTCCGCGCGCTGCAGCGCCACCAGCGACGCCAGCGCCACCCCCGGCGCCCCCCACGCCCTCACCCAGCCCTGCAGCGCCGTGCAGCGGTACGGGGGCACCACCACGCGCAGCTCGAAGAACTTCTCCATCACCTGCGGACGGCGACAGCGACGCAAGGGTTATCTACCATTTACGCATTATCAATATGTTATCTGTCGGTCCGCTAAATACCTGCAAGTCGTCGGCAGACCACTGTTCCTTGGCGTGGTCGGGCAGCGGCGTGAGGTGCAGATGCAGCGACTGCAGATGCTGCGGATGCAACGCCACGCGCGCCGCCAACCCCGCGCTCTCGCAGCGGAACGTCAGGCTCGTGGCGTCGAACGACACCAGCGTCAGCTGCAAAGGGGCGCAATCACGTCAATATTATACAATTAAAGATGACGTACACTTAGTATCATTGTACTACTAACTACTAACTGCTCCCAACAGTTTACCACGTTTTACACGGCAGATCGTGATAATCATATTAACTTAATATTATTTTTCAGCCTTGAACTCTCCTATCGATTTTATGACGATTATAATTTTAATCGCAATTAAGCATAAATAAATAAAAAGTGATGAAATAAAATTTCATCTTTGCAAAACTCACGTAATCCTCATGTTGTACGAAGCGTTGCAGCGTCCGCTTCATGTACCCGCAGGCCAGGAACCTCTGCAGCGGCGCGAGGGCGGGGCCAGGGGGCGCTCCGGGGGGCGGATCCGACGGCGTACACAATGTCTCCAGCTTGGACACTGCCAGGGGCGTGGCGGAGGCTCCGGACCACGCGCGACCGCTCGTACTGCTAGATGCACGACTGCCGGTTGTAGAGCTCGCTTGTGGACCTGAGAATATGCCTCCTTTTTAAAATTCGGACACACATATAATACATATGATTTAAATTAGTATGTGAAAGGTGCGCTAAGGGCAGAAAGACCTATTTTTAACCGACTTCAAAAAAAGGAGGAGGTTCTCAATTCGGTTGTACGTTTTTTTTTTTTTTTGTTAGTGAAATATCTGCAGTAAGAAAATAAGAAAGGTTAGGTATTCAAAACGATGGTATATAAATAGGCACATATGCAAGCTAGCTGACACTATAAGTGACCTAATCACCTACACTTAACACAAGCGATATCATAACTTAATAACGTCTCACCTTTATGATCAAGATGGTGTCTCGGCGACGGGTGATGCCCGGGGGACGGCCTCGGCAACGACGGAGAGGCGGGCCACGCGGTGAAGGGGGACGTCGGCGGCGGGTGCGGGGAGGCGGCGGGCGCGGCGTGCGGCGACGGCGCCATCGGCGACGCGGGGGACGCCGACACGCCCGGCCCCGCGCCCCCCGCGCCGCCCGCGCCGCCCGGAGGTGACGTCAGGTTGAACGAACCTCCGCCCATCTGCAATAACATACATAAATAGCACGTAATACAATTGTGATTCATCACATAACAGTCCTTAATGTTATCCGGCTCGAAGGACCACGGAATATAATGTTATTACTGTAGAGATGCAAGTTAATTTTGATTATTATCCTACATAGAAAAAAAAACAAAAAATATCCTTAAACATTAGTGAATTAATATTGTTTTTTATGATTGAATAAATGGGTATAAGTAATGCTAAAGTAAACTACCTGATGCTGTGCCGGCGACGCAGGATGCGGTGTGACAGGCGCAGAGTGCGGCGTGTGCGGCTGCGGGGGCGTCAGAGGCGCGGGGAACCGAAGCCCACCTTACAATACAGAAATTATTTAAATATCAAATATGAAACGACACGACGAGTCAAGTTCTTTTATACTTAACTAGCTGACCCGGCGAACTTCGTACCGCCTAATTATTGGAGGCATATTTAGTAAGTCACAAACACACGACACAATACTTTTTTAATTTTATTGAAATTTGTTGCTATTAGATTTTTAGGAATATTAAAGAATTATAGTATAGATGCACAGCAAAGATACGTTATACTGACAAATATTTACACTATAACTATCAAACTACATCTGTTGTTTTTTTTTTGACGGTGGAAATGGTTAAGAATAGAAGAAGAACTACATCTGTCATCGAGAAAATAAAGAATTCAAACAACTATAATATTTAAATTGTTGATATTTTAAAACTATTTTCCAGAAGTTATAGTGAAGCTATATATCCCTCAACTCCTTAAAATGCACTGTCCCTTTTGTAAAAAGTGGATGGAACGGCAGAACAAAAATAATAACTGTCCAGGTTGTATTAAATTATTAATTAATTTCAGTATTTCTCCAATTAAATGATTCTTTATTTTAACATGAGATGACAAAACCAAGGATGTTAAAGTAGGAGGGCAGCAAAATGTCTCTAAATCTATGGACAATGGAACATTCGGATACACGGGTTTTTTTTACATGAGATGACAAAAGAATGGAACGTTCGGATACACTTATTATTATAATAAAAATATTTTTGGGAGTTGGTAACACTGTAAGGTTGGCACCCATCAAACATGTCAACACATTAATTATTTTTATATTTTGAAATTTAAATACACGATGTTATGAGCAAAGTTGATATTATGTTGTCGATTCAAAAGTCTTGTTTTAATGCGTTCTTCAATTCGAGTGGAATTGAAAGTACAAATACTTTTATATGGGAAAATGGAATTGTCGTCTTACTCTATCTTACTCGCAATTTTTCCTTATTTGCTCACCGTTTAGACCTACCCTGGACTACGACAAACATTTTAAAACCAAAATCAGCTCAATCGGCCCAGCCGTTCTCGAGTTTTAATCAGACTAACGAACAACAATTCATTTTTATTTATATAGATTTTTTAAATAATATTATATATTTTCATAATGAGTTACCCACTGAGAAGGTAAACAAGCATTTTGCAGGAATAAGGGCATTGCCTACGCGTTATTGACCCATTAAAAAGTGTCGGCGTTAAATATTGACCAACAGTGGGGCAATACATACAGCAAACAAAACAAAGGATTTCAGTACCTGGTGGCATCGGGGACATGGGCGATGGTGGATTGTCCTCTTCTGCTAACAATCTTGCGCTCATATTATCTTCAACGTACCGCGACAGGAATGCCTGCAACATACAAATACCATCATACACATACAATTATTGCTAACAAATAAGATGGTTTGATTAAATTGCCTGGAATCTCGATGGCAATAGGTTATAAAATAGTGCTACTAACCGAAATCTACTGACCGTTTTACAACTTTTTTTTTAATATTTCCAAAGCCACAAATTCCAAATTTAATATTTGGTGATCGTTTTAACCTCTATTAGAGATAAAAACGAGAAAACTAACATATTTTATAAAATATCGTATGTCGTGCGGCCACTGGCACTTAGACTACAACAGACATATAACTTGTAGGTTAACAGTGCGAACAATTTCAAATGATTACTATGAGGTAAATAAATACCAATGCTCGACGTTTCGAATGACTTGCATCATTCTTGGTCACGAGCCGAATGGTGAATTATTTTGGTGGTTTATTTACTTTTATAATAATTACGCGATTTAGACCCGTTGTCTAATTTTTGAAAAATGTTCTCAAATCGCGAAAGTTTAAAAACATATAATTACCTTGAGTCCTTGCGCCGGCGCAAACTCGTCGATGACGGTGCTCCTGTCAAACTTGGAGTAGGATCCGTCGCGGATGGTGACGACGCCGCCGCCTCGGATGCCCACCTCCAGCGAGTACGCACCCGCGTAGATGATGCGGATCTGTTACCAAGACAAAACTTGTTGGTCTAGCTGTTGTAGATGGTGATCTCCTTTATCTCATCCTTTATATCATGGGAGTTGAACATAAGAGGTGAAGTGTGTGTTTGCCACACCCTTCTGGGTTATAAAGGCAAGCTGTTATGTAAGTTTATTAACAAGTATAGAGTATAGATATAGTATAGATAAAATCAAAGATTTAACCGCAAATGAAATGTCACGGTCGGTATTGGCCCACTTGAGTACGGTGTCTGTCGATTGGTCGAACAGTCAACTTTACTACCGCCTAGATATTTAATTTTATCTGTCTTTAGCTGTCGTTACAAACCTTTCTCCACGAATGTGCAAGTAGCGTGAAGGTGGGCGTGGGCATAAGCGTGCGCACGTGATGCAAGCCCAGCTGTGGCAGCGTGGGCAAACGACTCAACGCCAGCAGAGGGGCGTACGTCTCGCGTAACACCACCCCGAGGGACATTAGGTCCTTGTGACTGTAGGACAGAATAACATATTCAATCAAATATAACGAAACACGAAAACATAGAGATAGAACAGAGCGTAATCTTCCTTCAGAATAAATATAAAACGATCTGAAGAAACATTTTTAATCAGGCCAAGGAAATCTGAGCAATCTATGGATGGTATGAAGGAGCATGGAGGTGGCATCACTCACCAGTTGATGTAGTGGTCGAGGTGGTGGTGCAGCAGGTGGTGCGCGTTGGCGGCGGGCTGGTGCGCGGGCGTGGCCACGGTGTAGCGCTGCGCGGCGGCGCCCCACTGCAGCACGGCCGTGGCCCGCAGCGCCGCGCCCACGCCCACCACCAGCGAGCGGTACGTGTACGAGCGGATGCACACGCCCTGCCACAGCGACTCGCGCTCTGGTGTTATATAAACAACAGATTAATTCACGCCTCCGCCTACATTTTTAGGGTATGCTAATTAATATGAGAACGTAACAAGTGTCTCTAATTTGACAAAACTGAACAAGCGGCCACTCCTTCACCTTGTGTATACCACCGTATACTATTGTTTATCTTGCTCACCAGCAAGATAAACAATAACTCAAATATAACGAGCACACTATGTTGATCCGACCAGCGAGCGAGCGCGTTCTACGACTGCCACCAGCTGACAAGGTTGTACGTGTTTGCATGAGTAGCAATCATGTCAGCATTGCTGTGGCATGTGAAAGAGAAGGAAAAGTTATATTAAACGAACAATTCTGCCCGGAGGATCTTGATTTCTAACGATTTTAATGAAACTTTTTGAAAAGAGAGATTATGGCCCAAGAAAAAGATCTAGATGTGTGTCATATTCAATAAAATTCAATTTTTGATTTTAAGAGGATTTTAATTACGTAATTTAAGATTCTCAGTACATTTAGGTCGCATAATCAAAATTGCTTTAAAGGCAGTTGTTGTGATCGAAACGGGTAGTAATATAGGTACTGTACTGTATAAATCTAACGAATTACCAAAATAATGTGATTGAAGACCTGAACTGATGATAGAAGCTAAAAGATTAGCTTAGATAAGAAAGTTTCTGATTAAAGTAGACCCATCATGTTTGGGCTCTTTAGATTTGTCTCAATAAGCACTTTCATAACGTGTGATGTCCCAAATCTAAGCTTGGATTCCAGAAGGTACACAGGGGATCTCCAATACAGGTACAAATATACACATCGTGTTTAAGCTCATCAGATTTATCTCGATGAGTACTTGCATAAAAAGTAAAGTTCAGAAAATACCTTTCAAAAAATTACCTGTTTTTGTTAGGTCCTAAACAATGAAATGCGATTATAGAAATCATTCAGTTGGTTTTCAGATTAAAAAATAATTAAACGACTAAGTTTAGAAACATATACCAACCTTGCGCAGGCCTTAGCATGAAGTCATGGAGCAAAGTGTGCAGATGCACGATGGCGGCCCAGTCCGCCAGGAACGCGTCTGCCGTGCGCCCCGCGTCCGTGCCCAGCTCGTACTGAAGGTATACGCAACGACGTTCCCCTGGCAAACACATACGCAGTTCGAAATTGTTTCTATCATAACTCATAACACAACGGTATACAAAACCCTTGAATAAGGACTAGTAGTTTTTGAGTGTGTAATTTTAATAGTTATTTATGCAACTGTTCTATGGGTATTAAAACACGAGTGTGGGTTATATTTGGTATTAAAACACGAGTGTGGGTTATATAATGATAATAGTATCACATGAGTGTTTTAATACCTAATTATAACAGTTGCATACAAGACTTTATCTACACCCATGATATGAATCCTCTATAAATGTTCTGAAACCATAGGGTATTGTACAGTGTTGTAAGAACTGTATGTAAATTCATGGAAAGTTTAATTAGTGAGTATCTAATACAAACAAACTATGTATAGGTAATAATATAATTATTTATTGTAATAATTATTTTTTCAATACTATTATTGAACAAAAATGGCGGGATACGACGTCAATTCAAAAATTCGAATAAGTTTTTATTTAA
Organism: Hypena proboscidalis; assembly: GCA_905147285.1. NCBI lineage: Eukaryota > Metazoa > Arthropoda > Insecta > Lepidoptera > Erebidae > Hypena > Hypena proboscidalis. The sequence goes on along the minus strand of LR990128.1, from coordinate 11,735,426 downwards.
ATTACGGCGCTGTGGTAGTGAAACGCGCGTGCATGACATGTTCTTTTTTTGAAATTCATAAAGATGCCATGAGAATGTGGCTGTTCGATGAGTAAAAAAGGAGTTGCATAATGAATTTCAGTACAACATTATAACACCCGTTTGGGTGTTATAATGGTTATTATGATACTGGCTGTTTTAATGTTGGCAATAAGCTAACTGTTTCAAGAACGTTTATAGAGGATTTATAGCATGGGTGTAGATAATAGTTATTTATGGTACAAGTGAGAAAAAGTTTATATTTCTGTTGTGAGTGCCAATTTTAAATCTTGAGCTTGCGAAGTAGTCTTAAATTGAATCACGAGCGTAGCGAGTGAATTTAATAAAGACTACTTAGCAAGCGAAAGATTTTAAGAGGTCACGAACTGGAAATTAAATTTTTCTTACGTGTTGCATACAAAACTTTTCACCTCTTCCAGTGAGAAAATATTAAGATTGAAATTAACTTGTACTCGATTGTTTAACCTGGAATAATTCCATGAAATACGTCAGTAATACCAATTCAGAATGATTTTTAGGGCCTTTTGTAAGTCGCCACTAATTAAATATGTCGTACGCTTTCAAAAACTACTCACGTGTACTTTTCATGTGATTTTTCTGGTAAAAAAGCAAACTTCTGTGTTAGAAGCAACTTGCCGCAACACTTTTGGAGTTCCACAAAGTTCTTTATCACTGGATTCACTATTTTTTTGTTAAAAAGTTCCAGTAAACAATTGAACTTATACTGAAAAGAATTTATAGTTGCCCGCGATGACTGACACAGACACAGACTTTTTTTTTTAAATCGTGCGTTCGGAAATTCGTTCCGTAACATTTATTTAGAGTCTAATATTAAGTACCTGATTTTAATTAATTTAATGGTCAATCACGAATATAAAACCATTAAAATACTAAATAAGCGCGTATTTATATAATTTAAAATAATTCAAACGTATCGTATGTAATTATTTAATAAAATTGATGTCAATGTTTATTACTAACCTACATGGTGGCTGTTTGTTTTTTTTCCAGCGCCTATTCATTGGAAGGATTTTGTGTTTCGAAATTTGAATCACTTTGCCTCACTAGTGAGTAAAAAGCGTTTTTACTCACTGAATTCACGCAAGCAAACGAGCTTTTTCGTGCTGGTGTGGTGAAAAATAAGTTAATGTAAGTTGAGGTAACTAAAATAAATGTAACAATCCCTAGAAATAAATACAAACTACACCTTCCTCAGTGTAGACTAGAGATATTTAAAAGGAACTCTTACATTAATGCCATTCAAATATATAATAAATTACCGACTGTATTTAAGGACTTGCCTTTACCAATGTTTAAAAATAAATTAAGTAAATGGTTATTAGATAAATGTTTTTACTGTATTAAAGATTATATGACATATAAAGAATGATATTAATAATTATGTAATAATGAATAATTAAATTGAGAATGAAATTAATATTATTAGTTATTGTTAAAATTTAATCTCAGAAAGTTGAATTTCTACTGCATGACTCCTATATTTTAATTTTTTTGCACGCCATTGTTATGGTAGAATGTATTGAACCATTGTTTAATTACTAACACCTGTATTTGTACTACATTCTTGCAAAATAAATGATTTGATTTGATTTGATTTGATTTCGTAAGAACTAACCTTGTTCCCTAGGATTGGGCGTCCGCACGGGAGAGCCGTGGAACACGATCTCGGCCGTCCACACGCGGGCCTGGTTCTTGGTGGTGAGGCGGATGGTGGCGGCCAGCAGGCGCGCGCGCAGGGCGGCGGCGGCGCGCGGGCACGCGGCCTCGGGGCGCGGCAGCCACACCACGCGCATGCCCAGCGCCGCGCCGCTCCACTCCGGCTGCACGCCACCGTGCGACACGCCGCGCGCCGCCAACTGACGCAACGGACATTCACGTTAGCACTGGTAACACTTACCAAAATATACGGCTTTGAGACTTACTAATCTCAACCAACAAAAATACTCTGACAGACAGAATGATAACTACGTAGGTAACATCACAGAAAACTAAAAGTTATTAACGTTGAGGCATTATAATTATTTATATAACCAATTCATCTTAGAAAAAGAAACAAAATACTAAGAACAGTCGATTTTTTTCTAAGTGTTGAAGGTGGTGGATTGGTAGGATAAAATACGAGTTTCATAATAATAAAATATATTTTCACAACTTAAAACAACATTCTTAGACAGTAACTAGAACATGTAATGACATATGCCAAGAGAGAAAACTATATTCGAATATACAAGGAGTTTGCTATTAAAAAGATTATAGTATTTAGATATTTACAACACGCCTCCTTAAATCTATAATCTTTAACTTTTATCAATGAATAAAATATTTAAAAAACATATAACTAAATTAACTTTAACTCTAACCTATTTTTCAGAAACTTTGTCTTATCCAGACTTTTAGTCAATAAGTCTGCTAAGTTACATTTTGTGTCAATCTTAACAATATCAATTAAACCCTTTTCATAATTTTCATTTATATAATGATATTGCACTTCAATGTGTTTTGAATTTTTAGTAAAATTACCAAACTTAGCAATTGAAATTGCACCAGAATTATCTTCAAACAAATTTATAGGTTTATCAAAGTTTATATTAAATGACTCGCATAACAAGTTTCTAATAAAAAGTATTTCAGTTACTGCTTCTGACATAGCAGTATATTCTGCAAAAGTTAAACACTTAGTTACTGAACTTTGTTTATGTGTTCTCCAAAAAATTAAGTTGCCAAATAATCGAATTATAAAACCTGTTGTAGATTTTCTATCAATATTATCTCCTGCATAATCAGAATCTACCATACAATCTAATATGTCAGAGTTTACATCATTATAGTATGTTAACTTTAAATCTTTGTCTACACCCATGCTATAAATCCTCTATAAACGTTCTTGAAACAGTTAGCTAATTGCCAACATTAAAACAGCCAGTGTCATAATAACCATTATAACACCCAAACGGGTGTTATAATGTTGTACTGAAATTCATTATGCAACTCCTTTTTTACTCATCGAACAGCCACATTCTCATGGCATCTTTATGAATTTCAAAAAAAGAACATGTCATGCACGCGCGTTTCACTACCACAGCGCCGTAATTTAAATAAAAACTTATTCGAATTTTTGAATTGACGTCGTATCCCGCCATTTTTATCAATATTAGTATTGAAAAAATACTTTTTAATAATTGTACGATCCAAAATGTAAATAATTATTACAATAAATAATTATATTATTACCTATATATAGTTTTTTTTTGTATTAGATACTCACTAATTAAACTTTCCATGAATTTACATAGAGTTCTTACAACACTGTACCCTAATACCCTATGGTTTCAGAACATTTATAGAGGATTCATATCATGGGTGTAGATAAAGTCTTGTATGCAACTGTTATAATTAGGTATTAAAACACTCATGTGATACTATTATCACACTCGGCTTCGCCTCGTGTTAAGAACAGATCAGAACAGAACAGTTGCATAAATAACTATTAGTCTTATACAAATATTTTAAGATTCTCATAGCGTATTTATGAGTTTGGTCGTAACAACTTTGATATCGACTTAAGTAATTAACGCTATACGCAATGTCTGGCCTAGTGCCTGTACTAATGTACAATAACTCTCCAATTATATTCCTATACTTTATATTCTCATCTACTTCTTTAGCTTGTTCTAGTTTTAAATTTGATTCCATTGGAGTATCATACAACTTACAATTTTCTAGATTATATTTTACAGCCAATGATTCAATATATTTAGTTTGACTTAATGTCATTTTATTTCTATCATCATTATAATCGATATCAATTCCAATATAACTTTTGACTTTTCCTAAATCTTTCATTACAAATCTTCCCATCAAACTTGTTTTTACTTTCTTTATTTTATTTTCATCTTTACAACAAATCAAGATATCATCGACAAATATTAAAATAAATATTGCATCCTTGTTTGAACAGTTTACATATAAACAGTAATCATAGTTGCTTCTAATAAACTTCAATGTTTCAATAAATTTAGTGAAACACTCATACCATACTCTTGGACTCTCTTTGAGACCATAGAGTGCTTTATGCAATTTGTATACTTTATTGTCTCCAGTTTCATAACCTTTTGGTTGTTTTACAAATACTTCTGACTTTAAATAGCCATTTAAAAACGCTGTTTCAACATCCATTTGTTCTATAAATAAATTATTTTTACAACAATATGATAACAAATTTTTTAATGTTTGCATTTTTCCTACTGGTGAATAAACAGTTTCAAGGTAATCTTTTTGCTGAAACCCACGAGCAACTAATCTAGCTTTATAAACGTTATTACTTTTTCTTCTAAAAACCCATTTAACATCAATTATTTCCTTATCTTTTGGCCTTTCAACTATTTGCCATGTTTTGTTTTTATTTAAGCTATTAATTTCTGAATCCATTGCTACTTGCCATTGCTTATGATCATCAGAGTTCATCGCCTCCTCAAATGTATTTGGTACATTTGCATCAACATAGTTAACATAAATAAAATGTGATACTGGATTACCATATCTAGAAATTGGATTTATCTTTCTTTTTGACCTATTGTTACCCAAATTATTATCAATAACAACATCGTTTGACCTATTGTTAGTAATATTATCATCAATAATAGCATCATCTTCCACAACATTATTAGAACAAGTATCATTTGCATCTACAAAATCTTCATCAATATCAGTTTTATTATCATCATTGCTATCTGAAGCTTTATTTTTCAAGTCCCTATCTTTTTCATCCTCATTTTTTTTAAAACAAATTAATTGAGTACTTTCTTCAACTACTTGTACATGTCTAGCATTGATTATTCTGTTATTTAATAAAACTTTATAACTGTTTTCGTTATAACCTACTAGTATGCCTAGTTTGGCTTTATCGTCCCATTTACTTTTTCTTAATACTTCGGGAACCCTAACAAAAACTCTACTTCCATAAATCTTTAAATGCTCAACATTTGGTTTAATACCAAAAAATATTTCATATGGAGTTTTATTCTCTACTGTATTAGCAATAGTTCTGTTTTTTAAATATGCTGCTGTTTTAATAACTTCAGGCCAATACCTTCTGTGGATTTTAGCTTCCCTCATTAAACATCTGCCTATGTCCATTGCAGACCGATTGTATCTTTCGGCTACTCCATTTAATTCATGAACGTAGGGAGGACATGGTAATAACTCTATCCCCTTTTGTCTAATAAAATTATAAATTTCTCTATTTAAATATTCTCTACCATTATCACACTGTAATTTCTTTACTCTTTTATTAAATTTATTTTCCACTAAGTTTACAAATTCTATGAAACAACTTGCAGTTTCTGCTTTACTTTTAATACAAAATATTCTTGTACATTTACTGTAGTCATCAATAAAAGATAAAAATTATTTTTCTCCACCATAACCAATTGTGTTATGTGGACCGTTAAGATCAGTGTGAATCAATTCTAAAATTTCTGTAGATTTCGTTCTATTATTTTGAAAACGAATATTAGCCATTTTGCTTTGAATACAATTAGAACATTTCATTTCTGTACTTTCAATCTTATCTGGCAAACCTTCTACTAACTTATTATTAATCAACTTGCTTAAATATTGAAAATTAACATGACCAAGTGCCCTATGCCATTTCTCTTTATTGGTTAGTTTCATCGAATTGACATACATTTCATCTTTATCAGTTGTTGAGACATAGCTTTTTATACAATACAAATTGTCTATCTTGTTTGCAACAACTATCAATTCTCTGTATTGATTATAAATTTTTGCATTTTCATTCCTTGCCACTATTGTGCAAGTTTCAGTTATTTTCGAGACGCTTAGCAAATTTTGCTTTATACCTTTAACAAAATAAACATTTTTGAGATTAACGTCTTTTACATTATAATAATTTTTGAAATATATATTGATAAGTAGGAATACTTTGGTTGCTTTGAGCACCTTACCATCTGGCAACCCTCTACCTCGACCTCTACCTCGGTCATTACCACGACCACGATGAAATCCACCTCGATTGTAACCTCTTTGTTGTCCAAGTCCACCTCGATTGTAACCTCTTTGTTGTCCTTGCTCTTTTACCTGCCCTTGCTGGCTTTGACTGATGGCATATCTGGTACCTTGATAGTTTTTCTGACCGTGCCAACAATCTTTCTTGAGAAGACCGATTTTTCCACAGATATAGCATTGTGATTTAGTCCTAGTTGTGAATGTACTCATATTACTCTTCTTGTCTGAGTCAGCACTAGTCATATTTTTCTCTTTTATTTTTGACTTTACATAGTCTACCGTCCTTTGTTCTTCAGGAATCACATCTATAAAATCGCCTATGTAACTATAATTTGGAGGTAAAGCTCTTAGTAAGTACCTCATTTTCTCTGGCTCCGTTATATTGCCACCTGCAGCTTTAAAGTCATTAATTGTTTTTTCAAAATCTACAAAAAATTCTTCAACTGAACTATAATTGTTCAATTTTATTTCTTCTATTTTGCCTCTACAAATAATTTGCATAGCAGTAGACTGCGTTAGGTACATCTTATCAAATTTACATATCATTTCATACGCCGTAGTACACTCGCTTATATATTCCAACTGTTTGTCAGAGATGGTACTCATTATAATTGTTCTAGCTTTTAAGTCCATCTTTCTCCATTCTGCCTCTTGAAATTTGGAAGGCATCACACTAGCCACAACAGGCTCCTTGCACTCTTTGTATTCAAGTAACGTTACTAATCTTAATTTCCAACTTGAATAACTTACCCCATCAAAAATTGGCATCATGATTTCCTCTATTTTGGCTTGCTTAGCCATTTTTTACAATATTACCGTTGTTATTCTAGACTTTTCTCGAAACTCAAACTGTCAAAAATTTTCTTCATTAATATTTTACTTTTTTACCAACCAATCAAACTATTAAACCACGCTCTGCTACCATGTTGAACGTGGTGGATTGGTAGGATAAAATACGAGTTTCATAATAATAAAATATATTTTCACAACTTAAAACAACATTCTTAGACAGTAACTAGAACATGTAATGACATATGCCAAGAGACAAAACTATATTCGAATATACAAGGAGTTTGCTATTAAAAAGATTATAGTATTTAGATATTTACAACACTAAGGATTCCAGCCTATCGCTCTCCCACTGAGCAATCTAATCTAGGCATCGAAAACATACATACGCGCGGTCACCACTCTCGGGAGTCCATTCATTAAGAGATTCGCGAGTGAGCAGTGACGCACGCGCGTTGATTTAACCGGCTATTCGTATTGCAGCGCTACGATTGGCTGCGCGTTGCCGCAGACGAGTTAAAGCTAGTGCGGTTCGCTAGATGGCGATAGTATCTACTTGTGGCGTGGCTTGCTAACCCTAAAGCACCATATTTGGATCGCTCACTGAATAGATTAACGGTATTATTAATTGTACTGCAGATACATAAAAAATCATATTTGCTTATAGTGGATTTGTGTAGGTAGCTGAAGAAAAAGATGCTCCACTTTGAGACGAGCTAAATTGCACCATATAATTGACGAAATTAAGTCGAAATTTGTTTAATTACTTTATAATTAATACCCTCTTATTCTATGCATCTGCTCCTAATCCACGAATATTTTGAGTGTCTTTCCGGACGTGTGCGGGTTTAAAACTCGCTTCAGGTCCAACAATTGTTATGACTGTTCTTAGTATTAAACGCTAAGCATGGCAAAATGCTATATAAAAATCAATCAGAAATTGAGAAACAAAATGTTAAAACTATAAAGTGTAAATGATGATAGCGTATTACCTCCTGCGCGAGGTTGACAAAGGGCACTCGTTCGTCGGCGGCCGCCACCACGTGCGCCAGCTCGGGGATGAAGTACGCGGGCTGGCGCACGCGCACCGCGCGCTGGTTCGCTGACGACAGCTTGCGCTTGCCCGGCTGCATGCCTACGGGACGATAAAACATGGTCACCTAACAGATACATAACCGGAGTTCGCATCGATCACAACTATACCTGACGATATTTTACTTCATCTTGAAAGTTTACTCGAATTTTGTACGAAATTGGTCTCCGCATACAACAACACTATTTCCTTAGTTTTGTGAAACACAGCTCCAGTAATTATTTTCTTATTTTCAGTAACATATTCAAAATCACCACAGTGTAAACCCGCAAGTATGTATATTAAGAGGATATTTTTAAGAACCTGTAGGGGCAGATCTAGGAGGTAGGTTATGGAGGTCATACTATTCTTGGACCTTTGCTGGGACGAGAAAAGCAGTAGATATTTTTATTATTCGCAAAAAAAAAATACTAGAATTTGTTATGTAAACCTCTGGCTCAACAGCTGGATCCGACCTTGACCAACAACCAAATTCTACAATGTATATTGTATTAATAGCGTAAGAGGTATACCCGGTGTATCGAGAGGAGTGAATGGTCCGTGTGTGAGCGTGAAGGTGTCCAGCTCCACCAGCGAGTGCAGCTTCAGGTACGCACGCGGCGCTGTCGCCGGCACCGACGAACTACTCGCACCTCCCTGCTTAACAGATAATTTTAGAAGTCACATAAGTGAAATACAAAGTATTTGTACTTGCTTTATTGGCTTACTCATAATAGTTTTTTTATGATTTCTGCGACAAAAAATCTTCTTTTTTGGCATGTGATAATGCTATAATACCACCCATCAACAATTCAACATCCACAATTAACTGCAGATGCCACAGATTAAAGGTGAAGCGATGGTGGCGGTCCAGAAAAGTAGTATAGTATAATAGTAACTGTATTAAATGATATAATCACCTCGTCCTCGCACTCATCGGGCGTGCAGCGCCGGGCGCCCGCCAGGTGGAAGCACAGCGTCACGGAGCACGCGGTGCCGCTGTTGGAGCTGTGGCAGGTGACGGCCGTGCCGCCCGTCGCCACCTCCTTCATCTCCACTATCTATAACACAAATAATGTTGTTGCTTAAAACTAGCAAATCACACAATTTTCCAGATGTTGGTCCTTCAAGCCGGATTTGGGTTCTCCATTTTCGATACATTATAATATTCATGATAAGTATTAAAGACAATTTTTTTTGTTATTGACTCTTCGTATTGAGTATTAATATATAATTATTATTTATAGTTTATGTTTCCATAAATCCGGCCTATGGAGTCCTGGTACTTTAGAAGGCATGCGTGCGGGTTGAAGGCCTGATAAACATTTTCATCTAAATGTGAAATGGGACACAAACCGATGACTATCCATATTCACACTATATAATTCGGTAAGGTTCGATCCCCACAAGGGACAAATCTTTGTGTGATTCGCAAAGATTGGTTCTGAGACTGGGTGTGCTTGTGTTAATTATTATTATTAACGAGTCCTGGAATGGAGACCGCGCCCTGCAACCGTAAGGTAGGACGCCCCTCTGCCAGGTGGACTGACGACCTGAAGAAGGTCGCTGGAGGGGACTGGATGCGGAAGGAGCAGGACCGAGTGTTGTGGCGCAAATTGAGAGAGGCCTATGTCCAGCAGTGGACTACGGACTAAATGATGAATGATGTTTATTCTGAACATATAAAAGTACTCACAAGTATATGATCGGTGTGCCTGTGCAGCGTGACGTAGAGTCTGTCGGGCGACAGCTTGCTGAGCGGGTGGTCGGGGCCGTGCAGGAATGGCAAGTGCTCGCACACGCTTGCCGGCAAGTGCTGCAGGGTCTTCTCGCACCGACGAGCCACCAGCCAATACCTGAACAACAGTTAACAACGATATGCTATGTAATGTAAAGTATTGAAATGTTCGAATGTTATCTACATATGATTTTATATAAATGATAAAAACTTATAGAGAGAAGTGATCTTTATTTCGATTGTATATTGACATAGGGACTTCGGGTCTGCGCTTTAAAGTGTCTAAACTGAAAGTCTTTTAGAACACTATAAGTTCCTCCTTTTCTGCGTTAATCTTCGTTTTACAGCTGACGTGACGTTAAATCCCAATATGTATCGTAAAAACGTGTAGAATATTTTCGTATTTCAGTTAAGTAATCCTTTGTTTTATCATTTGCGAGTATAATTTTATATAAAAACATTTATTTTAGGAATATTTAATGATTATATAACTTTGTTGAAGTTGAAGAAGAAGAAGAAGACCTACTTATATGTATTTTTTTTATATGTATTATGTGTTGTTCGATTTTTATAAAATGTATTCGGTTTAATTAGTTCGCAATTTGCGTAGTATTTGTTATTTACACATATAGTACAGGTTAAATACTGTGAATTGAAGGATTAAAAAAAAATCTTCTGTCATTGGCAATGTTATTTCTATTTATTATGTAATTTCACAACATTTCTGTATTTTAAGAAACTTCTTTATTTCAGTAGTTATATGCGGAATAAATTAGTTTACCTACCTTCTCGATTGGAATCATAATAATATAGTTTTTTTCCTCATTTGGTTGGTTTGATTCCATTCACCAAAACAATACTACACAAACAATTTCTTCTCTATCTTATCTATTTATCGATAAATATACTAAGTAGGACTTAATATTTCGGACATTATTTTAGTGCATTTTGTTTAAGTGATGTCCACGTTATAAAATGTCATTGCGATTATAGGTCGAATATTAAGCGATTGATATCAAGGCAAGTCCACCACTTAATTACCGCGAATTATTAAAATAGCTATCGATATAATATTTACCGTAGCTGAGTGAGCAGTGATTTGATGAGCGGGACGTTGGTGGCCGCCAGCGCCTGCGCCAGCTCCGGCATGCGCGGCGTGTGAGGGTAGGCGGGCACGCGCGCGCGCAGGCGTCCGCCGTGCGCGCCCACGCACACCAGCAGCTGCTCGGCGCGCAGGCACGGACTCACGGCCGAGCACGCCAGCACGCAAGGCCAGCCGCCCACGGTGCACTCCACCTTCAGGGAATTGTATCGATTCATTAACAAAAGATACACTTTTGGCTTATTCATATTTTTGGAATTATGTGTTTCGAGCTAAAATTTCATCATTCATCATTTCTTCTTCATTCGAGTCGACGGCAAAGTCAAATTTTATTATATATATCGAGCGCTGTTAAATATATATTATAATACTAGCTGACCCGGCGAACTTCGTACCGCCTTAGCGTAAATTTGATGCACTATACTCTGTCCATTTCTTTATTTTCTTTTTGACAGATTACATTTAGGGATGCCTTCACACGTTACTGATTCGATTTGAAATCATAATCGATGTTTTCTAAGAAGAACTTTCAATCGATTAATTACATCGAAATGGTTTTAGTTCATTATTAATTATTCGTTTATTTGTAGTTTTTATTAGATGAAATAAATATACAAAATAATAATATAATAATAATGTCACATACTTAGTCTATGACGGTTTCCTAGTTACCTTTGTTTACATTTTCATTTTTAATTCCAAGATTTCGACTTAATTTCTTGCAAATAATTATTCATGGAATCATGATACTATTATTATACTCTTTTTTTTTATAAAAATACAGACAATACACAAAAAAAGTCAAATTATTCTTTTTCATAATGATCGATTTATTTCATTTTACGATTTGATTTATAGTCTATGGTTGTTTGTTACAAACAGTGAACTTCCCTAAAAAGTGCCGCTTGTCAATAAAGTACATTATTATTGTAGTACATTAATCTGACAAAAAAAAACGGTAATTCATAGGCGTGATCTGTCAAAAAGAAAATAAAGGAATGGACAAAGTATACTTTATTTTGTATAGATGACCTATCTTATGTATGCGTACCTATTCAATTTGAACTGAAATCTATAATATCCCCCATATAAAAATGAATACTTTTTTTTTTTTTTTTTTTTTTTTTTTAATTTTTTATCCGTAGCAACCTTGTACAGAGTATTAGAAAACTACAAAAAAAAATATCAGCCGAATCGGTCAAGCCGTTTTCATGCCAAGTCGTGACAGCGGAAAACGGGTTTCATTATATGGGAAAATGGAATTGTCATCTTACTCTATCTTACTCGCAATTTTTCCTTATTTGCTCACCGTTTAGACCTACCCTGGACTACGACAAACATTTTAAAACCAAAATCAGCTCAATCGGCCCAGCCGTTCTCGAGTTTTAATCAGACTAACGAACAACAATTCATTTTTATTTATATAGATTATATAGATATATATTTAACAGCGCTCTCATCTGCGTTCAATAGCGCGTCCTTCGTGCAGGTAGTGGGGCACGCAGGACAAGTTAGAATATGTGCCATGGTTTGGCCATTCATCATAATATTAGAAAATTATAAGGTCATCTCATCATTCTATTACTCACCCCCAAATCATTGAGTAACACCTTCAGATCGTTGAGCCTCTGCCTAGACCTAACGTGCACAGTGTGCGCTAGCAGTCGTTCCATTGAGGGCGCGTGAGGCGTGAGCGCGCTGGCCACGCGCTCGCCGCCCGCCAGCGCCGGCACGTGCTCCACGCATAACTGCTCGCCTTCCGCACCTATAATGAGGCGGTAACCTAACTCGCATCCCAGCTCCCTGGTAATAGGAGAAGAAAATATATTAATATAGGTCTGGGTTCATACCAAAATAGAATTAATATCAAATAATTTTCGGCAATTCCGCCACTGAAGAGTGTGAATTAGGGATTGTAAGTCTATAAGTAGGAAAAATTAAACTACTTGCATATAGATTACAAGAGGAAAGTGGGTAGCAAGCAATATGGAATGAATGGTTGTCATGAAATGCCAAGTTCCAAGCAAAATATAGTAAAAGAAATATAAAATATATTAACTGTAGAAAAACAATAGTTGTTAGTCTTACCTCCAATAAGAGACTTGCAGCTTCTGTCCGGGTATATACCTATCTACTTGAAGATGTTTAGAGAGGCGATCGCGGCAAAGCCTCAGCGTTTGCGTGTACAACAGCTCGAGAGAGAGTGACCGGGAGAAGTATCGCAGCGCCGTCAACGCGCCGCTGAGCCCCGCCGCCGCTAGCCGAGCCTGGGCTACACCCCGCAGCCAAGCTAGCTGGCTACTGTGCACCAAAGGCTTACCCTCTAAAATAAACAATTTGAGAACTGTAACAATACTTGACCTTCTTTATTGTAAAAAATCATAACAGAAATATCTCGAAATGATTAAATATTTTAATATATTCTTGTGTTGATTTTTTTCTACCTTAATAGAGTAAAAATTGCATCATACAAATAAGCCAATTATAATTTATAGATATTCTGTACAGAGCAAACAAATATTTTTAAGTTTTTTCAAACAACTTACCTCCAGTTTCACTGTCTTGAATCAAGATAGCAATATCTAACAGACGCCACGGTAGGTTAGGTGCATCTCCCATTACTGTCAAGGATACACTAAATTCTTGGCCAACAGTAAACGTAGCACGCCCGTTTTCTACCTAAACAACAAATAGGTTTTATTTAAGTACATAATTATTTTCTTTAAGTGATGTGGAGTGGAATTTTAAGTGAAACTTTGATATTTTCTTTAATTTAGACACATTCACTATAATGACTTATAAAAAATTTAAGGTCGAAAAGATTTTTAGCTTTAAGATACCTTTAAGTTCCTAATATCACTAGGCAGGGATGCAGTAGTAAGTCGCTGTCGCACAACATGCGCAAGTGCTCTAAGCGTGGTGCGCTTCTCAGTGGCTGTAAGCCCGGGCGGCGGCACGAGGCGCTCGCGGATCACGGCCGGCAAACGGCTGTATGTGCCCAGGGTTAGAACTTCTACTGCTGCTGCCATATGAAAGGTTGGCAACCTAAAATATTTGATAAAATTGAGTGACTGAAAATTTCACATAATGGTGCAAGTCCCCACATGCCCCCTAGAATAAGAATAGGTATTAAACAATAGATAAATAATAGCAAACAAGTCAAATTTACAGGAATAATAAAAAAATACATTTTAAATTTTACATGTTACTTTTAACAATCAAAACAAAGCGACTAATATATACGTATATTGTTTTTGTCCAAATTGTTTTAGATGAGCTAGGTTATTGTTTTCATAACTGCAAATCAAATCAAATCATCAAATCAAATCATTTATTTCCATGGGCCCCAAGGGACGCTTGAACACGTCAAAACAAACATCAAAACACAAAAAATATAAAATTAAAAAAAAAAAAAAAAAAAAAAAAAATCAGGCATAGATCTTGTTTTTAAATTCATTTCTGATTAGTCTTTAAAACCTAGCAGACATTTAAAAGAAATCTACTGAAAACAAGCTTTTTTAAAAAAACTAGTAACTAAAATAAAATATTGTTCTGCAGAATTACCAACCTTGCATGTACAAGAGTTTCTCTAGCCACTCTAGCTAAAACATCAGCTGTGTCAACGAACAGCATTGCCTGCTTGTCAAGGAATGCCATGATGTGTGCTGAGCGGTCCACTTTAGTGGCACTGCTGGCCCATTTCACCAGAGCCAATAAGCGGACAAATAACTGTCTTGTCCTAGCACTGAATTTATAAATCTCAATTTTACGTTCCATATCAGTTTTGCGTGGTAAGCTGTAATTAGAAATAATAAAGTTATGGAATATTTATGTGACTAGTCTAGAATCTAGAATATGTTGATTTAGATAAGTTGTTATACTTACAGTTCTGCCAGCACTGTGAGTTCATCGTAAGTTCTTTGTACGATGAAATCTATAAGTAAGGCGAGGGATATGGAGCCACCTCGGGCGCCCCCGCCTTCGGCGCCCTGTGTGCATCCCTCTATCGCCACAGGCACCATGGTGTCGCTGCGTGGAACTGCCAATATTACAACTACGTACTATACTTTTTATATGTATGCAAATTATACAAATTTACATTTTTATGATGAGAGCACTAATATTAGGTTTGTTGTAAATAATAGATGGAATAATTCACTAAATTAAAAAATATTTCTTTCTTCCTTTCGTTTACACTACAACATAACCTGTCAGAATTGAGTGAATGAATGATAGTTGAAATAAATTGATGGATGAATGAATAAGAGAAGGTTACCTACAGTGTTGTCACATCCAATTTTAGCAAAATGGTAAAACAGGATGCAGACATTTTTGGAAAAAAGGTAGATCTACCACCCAAGGTCAGTACATTATTAATGATTAAAATTAGTTTAAAGAAACTCAATCCTTCTCCGCCGCTATTATCATCATTGCTGCTACAAAACAATACGATGAGTATCTACAAACAGCACACTAATTTTAAAAGGCAACTATATTTTCTGTCCGCAAAATAAAGATCTGTTAGTAAAATAATAGATTCATAGAACCTGTAATAAAATTATATTTAAGAAAAGTGACTTGAAAAAAACTAAAATTTGTTAAATAACGCAATAAGTATTTCGTTAAGTTTAAATAAGTTTTTGCGTTATTTTTTTTTTTTAATTATTTTCTCATTTAAGGTTGTATGTAGAACAGTTACAATAAACACCTAGATATTAGGAGGTTATAAGAATAAAGTAATTTTCAAAGTCGCTAGATGAACTAATTATAACCTAAAAGAATACAGCTAACATCCCTAACGTGCCTATTTAAAGAGTTATCCATGTACTCCTAAACGTTGAGGAGAAGTACCTTCCATCATCATCTAAACAACATGACAATGCTGACTATCAGATTTAAATAACTAAATACTATAGAAAGTATATGAAAAACACAACAGATGTCTATAAAATTCAAAGATTTTCTTCATTTTCCCTGAAATTCCATCATCAACTCCTGATTTTCTTGACATATAAGTACTTTCACCATTGCTTGATCTGAACATAGCTTGTAAGAATGTCGTCTCAAAGCAACTATATTGAAAGAATTATCCTATTACTGTTAAGGTCTGTATCTGGAATCCCATCATCAGATCCTAACTTGGTGCCAATGGGAAAAATTCGCAATCATACTTTGTGAAATTGTTCATTATTGACAGAGTAAATTATTAATCTTCTCTTTTTTGGTAGTCGGTTAAAAAAAGGTACATTTCAGGGCGACGACAGTGCTAGATAGGTAGAACATGGGCAAATTTGGTAGACTTACCAAAAAGTTAATAGATGTGACAACGTTGGTTAACCACTTCAGAACTCTATGTGTCTAGTCTCAGTCTGAAAAGTCCCCATTTTTTTGGTACTTACTCCTTAAGTCCTCACTCAACTACGGGGTACCTGTTCTACCGCTAACTAGGTCGAGAAGGAGCATTCAGTTGCTGAACATAGCTGAAGATAATATTGTTTGTTTGATGAGGGAGTAAGTAAACACATACATTCTATTTGCAGTCCTTTTAACATAAAGCATTTTATTTATATTAAGAAAATCAACTTTGCGATGATACCGTAAAGGTTGAAATTTAAATTACGAGACATACTCTTTTTATTTTTATTTCAATTGTCTCTTTGTCTTTTATACCTGCTTCAAATAGTAAAATATTATAGTTTTATAATAATTTTAAGTAGCTGAATAAATTCTTGATAGTAAAATAAAATTTAAAAATTTAAAAAAAAAACACATTGTGTTATGCTGTTAATATTAACGTATATATTGAACTACATTCTCATTTTAAGTGAACTGTTGGTCTTATGAGAAATAAATTCTTTAAACCCAACATGCTTGAAAAGTTGTACATTTTACCCTTTTATTCGTCAAAAAAATCTCAATAGTCCGAGTCGTTTTAATAACACCCTAAACGGTGATTGGTTCACCCTCATCACATGTGACGTAAGCTAAACATCAAAGTGTGGGTGTATTTTCCTCTACCATACACTTCTAGCCCAGAAATTCTGGTTAATTAAGGCGTGATTTGAGTTATGTTAATAGAAGAAGAACTACTTGAATAATACTTAAGTTCAGATAAATTATTACTCATTTAAAAGTTTACTTTAAAATGAGTTACCCTAGGTAACACATTTTTTTGTTGTTACCTAGGTAAAGCCGGGTTCACACCTAATCAAGGAAGGCGACCAAAGGGATTCATTGGTCCAATTTTGGATGGTTTAGCAAATACTATGGATTGCCACTTGCCAGCGAACGCCAACAAACGATCCGAACGATTGATGGCGTCCACTCACGAAAAAGTCACCATTTCTGGCAATGAAGTCACTAAATTTGCAACACTTATAGCTTGCAGATTTGACATAAGACCGAATGAATGATATGATTATTAAATGAATATTCTGAATCAAATAAAGTTTTGTTTTACTTCTGCTTTCTGATAGTTTGATAATGATAGAGACGTAAAATTTTGTACAATAAATTAAATCAGAAACATCAAATCTTATATTTATTTTACATAATCTGAAGATTAAAATTTCAATGATCACTTTATGCTAAGTTGAAGACAAATAATTTTAAAAAGATATGAATATTTTATGCGTGTAATAGATCACCATTTGATAGTTTTGTGTTTTTGACACTTTTGACAGAAGGGATCCAATACCATTGATAAAAAAATAGTGATCAGCTTTATATTGATACTGCTGCATGTCGGTCTCATCTCATTTTTATTACGGATGGACTTCGAAATTGGTCGTCTACTTTTGATCACTCTTCAGACATTCATATATTTTATTACAAGTTCAGTTTTTCCGTGCGCTACCTTTAATTTCAGTTTGACTTGAATATTCCATACGACATTACTTAAGAAATATTCATCTCCTGTCCAAGTTTTGATTACGTTGATTACAATTTGTATAAACTCACTGTGGTCTCGGTCTCTACCGTCTACGCAAAACTTGTGATATCAAAATTACAACTAAAAGATCGTGTTAGTTGATGAACAGTCTCACAAAATTGACTTGGTTTTTTTATTCAAGTAGTTGTGTTGGAAAAAACTTGTGTCGATCACGTGTGTGTGTTTCACGCTTTCTGTACGTGCCAAACGTTAGGATGGGTCTGCTGTCTGAAGGCAACCCCTTGTCGTGGGAGGAGACGAAGGCGCTGGCGGAACACGTCCGGCAGCATGGCATTGAGCAATTCATTAACCTGTACAAAAAGCTGGAAGATCGCACTGGCGATGTTCTAAAGTGGGGCGATGAGGTATGTTTGTTATTATTGTTGCCACTAATGTATTAAGCCTGTCAACAATATTTTGAAGAAACAGTAGAGTACTTGTGGTGACTACTACCTTTCTTAAGATCTTAAGCCTGTTCTGAATTGTTGACAGAATATTGTTATCTGTTGCAGAAGTTTTACAGTTAATTCAAAAACTCTATTGATCTGAATTTAAAGGTAATATTAAATTGAATTTGATTTACATTATAATTATGATAATATTAATAATATTATTATTTTATTTTTAATACAAGATAGTTGTTATCTATCTAATCATGCAAGTAAGGTAAAATGATTTCTTCAGATTCAAATTTTGATAAATTACAATATTTTTAATGATTAAAAAATATTGACTAGCTGCTCTTCATGGTTTTAGCCGCATTCAATGTTACTATTCCTGTAAGTTGTAGCAAAAACATAGACCATTAAATAATTTTTAAATAAAATACTCACATTACAATTTTACCCCAATTTACCACATATTTTACTACTTTTAAGAAACCAGGGTTTCAGGTTTAATACATTGGGCAGGATAGGGAGCTATAAGGTGCAAATATCAACTGAGATCTCTTTAAATTACTTTATCAAGAGAATCTCTATTAACCATAATTATTTAAATGGTTTAAATCTAATGTTGATGGAGGATAGTTAGTAAGTTAGTCATTTATATTAGTTTGCACATGCCATATTATCGCCCCTGGATGTCCCCTGAGTTAAAATATTTATTGAATTTATCTGCATATACTACCCCAATTTTAAAATACTGTAATAATTCATGTGTGATATTTATATTTGCAATGTTTTCAGTTAATTTGCCAGGCGACGGGTGGGTGTTTTAGACGGAAAGTTAGCTTAATAATAATATAACACAATCAATATTACAGTATTATTAAATTGGGGCTGAAAATGAAGATAAATTCAATCAAAATTATAACTCTTATACCAGAAGAGATACATTGATTCTACAATAGCATCACACCACACTTGTTGTAATATCTTAAAAATGGTAAAATTGTAACAACTTGCGTGTTTGGGAGCAAGTTTGGAAAATGGTTGTCTGATGTTTAGTAGAGGCACATAAAGCAGAGAACAGGGAACAAGGAAAATTCAAACCAAATAACGAATGTTGTCTATTTCCTTAATAATACTTGATAATTTGTTGGTGTGTACCATGGAATGGAATGGAATGGAAAGTGGACTCATTTTTCCGCACTTAGACTCTCATTTGGTCCATTGTGCGTGGAGAGTCCTGGCTAACATAGCCAGCCTAACTCCGCCCAGAAGCACAGAAGTTTCCTGGGGACTTCACAGGCTTCGCGGAGTGACCTCATTGTTCCGAGGATTTGTTCCCGTTGAGAAGCAACGGCCCTACATTCCAGGACTACGTGGGAGACCGTTTCTTCGGCGTCAAGACATCCTCGACAGAGAGGACTGTCAGTGATTTTTATGGTGTATAGGTGTTTGTTCAAGGGACAGTGACCCGTTATTGACCCTATCATTATTTTTAGATTTGTTCTGTTTAGTCTTAGGAGGTTTTTAGTGAGTCGATGATTCGCTTGCGGTATTGCAAGTTTGGCTTGCCGACACTCAGCGATCTCTGACCATCGTTGGTTTTGGGTCTCTATCGATCTTTGGCGGATCCAGGTCCGGTATTGCGTGAAGGGGATTGGAAGAAGAGGTTGCGGGCCTTGTACTGTCGTATCTGATCCCCTTCTCGCTAGTTCGTCTGCAATGTCGTTACCAAGAGATCCACTGTGCCCTTTGATCCATTGCAGGGTGACCTGATTCCTGGAGCAAATTTTTTCTAAGGCATCGTGACATTCTATGATTAGTTTGTTGTTGGTTTTACTGTTAAGAAGAGCTTTGAGAACCGGTGTACCATTGTGGTGTGTACCATTTAATTTTACAATTTAGGGGCTGTCCATTAATCACGTGAGGTTTGAAAGGGGGGAAGAGGTTCGGCAAAAATCACGAAATATCACAAGGGGGAAGGGGGGGTATAGTAAGATATCACGTGTAATAATTTTTTCGTCAGATGCGTGATTTCTAAACCGAAAAGTGGTTTAACCAATTAAATATGTTCATGTATTAGTACAATATATGTTTTTGCATAATTAACCCATTCCTTTAATATTATTGTTATATCAGTCAAAAACAACCTGCAACCATTCTGTATAGACATCATGGTCCTTACTATTCTAGAATAGTATTAGATTATACTTTATACCTGCATTTAAAAATAATATACTAAAAATTTAAGATTCTTTGTAGGTACAAAAAATACACGGGTTGTTACAATACAATACAATTTTTGGTGGGGGGGGGAGGGGAGTCTTAAATCTCACCACGTATCACCAAGAGGGAGGGCTAGGTTAAAAATGTTAAAAAAACCCTCACGTGATTAATGGACAGCCCCTTCTTTAAAGTTAAATAGAAAAAAAACAGAACAACAATTATGTTATATATACCAACAAAATATTTTAAAAATTTAATGTTACACAAATTATGTAATGGGTGCAAGTTGAACTAAATAGGGTAAGGGGAAAAGCCTGGGTAGGGAGTTTTTAAATCTTGAATTCAGAAAAAAAATATATATGTACTTTTAGTATTTAATTGTGAACTACCTAATATAATAAAAATAAAATGATTAATCAATCAAAACTACAACATAAAGGATAATAAACCTGTTCTATCCTGAGTTAGTTTTTTACTATATATTTATACATTATAAGTGATTTAGAAGTCAATATATAATTTTCCTATTCCTCATGGATATTGAATGGGGTCTGCACAAAATGTTCTTCTTCCCCAATTATCCCCTTCACACCTAGATTCCTGCATTTTCACATTTCATTATAAAAACCATGATTTTTATTAACAATGGCTTTATTTTGTTTCTGGCAGGTTGAATATATAATAGTAAAGTTTGATGATGAGAATCAGCGAGCAACAGTCAGTCTCAGAGCCCAGGACATCCTGCCCAAACTGCAAGAAAAAGAAAACACAGATCCAGAAAGTTAGTATTGTATTTGCATTGGCTTTTTAGTATTATTATAATTTCAAATAATATCTTACTTTGCATATTGAAAAATATACCAGAATGAATGACTCAATTATTGCTCAAATTATAATTATATATTAGACACTTTAGTTTGTTCTTTGGTTCACCTGCATGGTATATGGAAAAACAGACGATAATGGTCTTCTTCATAACAATTTTTATCACATAATTTTTTAAATGAATTTAGCTTATTCAACATTATTTTAATATTTTTTATTTCACGAAATCAGTCAAAAAAAAAAATGCTTTATGTCAGATGTTATCATACTCATAACTATTCCAATTCATTGAGTTCAAGGTCTATCATTAATTTTTACAAAAAAAAATTAACAAAAAAAGAATTGTAATTAAAGAAGTATAAAAACGACTAACTGGTACAATGACTATGCAAAAAAACTGTGACAGGCAGCAGGCAGAATGATTCATGATATGAAGTGTTAGTGTTGTAGCCATGAAGCATGACAATCAATATTTTTACAACCAAGGTCATTATAATTGAAAACACATATTTCTATGTTTTCTATCACAATGTTTTCATAAAACTGATAACAGAAAATATTCTATATTGTGTAAGATATCTCAAATCTTGGTTAATTTAAGTGTTCCAAGTTAATGAGTAAGATAAGAGCTCCTTTATGAGTACAGATAACCACCGAATGGATGTAATGAATTGTAACATTTATAAGTGCCTGTATGTTGGGTATTTATTACATTTACAACAGAATTATTAAACAACATCAATGATTTGTTTCTCGATGAACAGTTAATATCCTCAATATCTTATCTTGAATTATAAAGAAGTACATTCGTATAGTAAAAACGAGTTATCCTTCTGCTTTGACTTGCTCAAAAACCCATTATATTTTCCTTATTCAGGTGTCTTGCTTAAAACGTGATATAGCATAATGATTAGATATTAACCTGTTGATTACATCTTACCTAGGTTTTAGCCTATTTGTCAAAATATCTCCCACTTCGGTTCTACAATCAGGGCCGCCTTAAGTCTATTCTGCGCCAGGGTGCGGGCCTCAGGCTGCGCCCTTTGTTTTTTTTTTACTTTTAGTGTAGTAATGCGGTATGAAAAGCGCCGAAAGCGTAATAAAAGAAAAAAATATTATTGTTGATGACTATTTTTTTTGCTTGCGCATACATAATTGTCGTAAGTAACTACATAGTATATAAAACTGCAATGGTGTTAAATTCAATTATATATCCAACGCCCCGGGGTGCACGGCGCACATACGGGTATTTTGCATTCCTAGCCGGGCGTAATTGGTAAAAACAAATTCTAAAACAAAAGCAAAAATAAATACTTGTCAGCAAGCCAGGTAGCTACTGAACAATATACGACCCTTTTCGGGCCTGTGCGCCCGCGCCGGCCAGCCACAAACTAGTCGGAACTTGATCGTTGTCGCATGCGCTCGCGTCAGTTACTGGCTACATTAAAAACGTACCGTATTTGAGACCTCAGTGATTTTTTATTGTGAGTTATTTAACTAAAACTACTATGGATTATCAAAATACAGGTAAGAACAGTTTTATTTATAACCATTCACTAATGTTTACATGTATTTATAAGGTTCGAAATCAATTTACAATTGTCTAGATTTTTTTAGGAAGTTTTATCTCAATTGTATATTTCAAAGTGATTATAGTTATCCTTCTGAGTGCTTCTGAGTAACGATTTCTTTTGTAACGCATGACAAAACTGTCATGTGATAGGTATTTCACGAATTGACTGCTACTTTATGCTACTTTCTACAAAATTTACGTGTTAGTGTTGGTGTTAGCTAAAAAATATTAACAGTTATTTTTAAGCAAAATTTGAAATGTTTTTCTTTTTATTGTTCCAGGGTTATCAGGGAGGAGTGACGCTGAACCGTGGCATTCTTCTTCATCAAATTAGATTTTATATAAATGTTTATGTGATTAGCTGATCAATAAAACCTATTCCAAATCATAAATACTCTTTTATTTTATTATCATCATATCAGCCCATGACGCTCATTGTTGGATAAAGACCTCCCCAATGATATTCTGTACATTTTAGTAGATCTTACCTACTTTACAGCAGAAACAACCGCATAAATAATTACGCCCGGCTAGGAATACAAAATACCCCTATGTGCGGCGCCCGGGTGCACCGCACCCCTTGCACCCCCTGGTAAAGACGGCCCTGTCTACAATTAACTATCCGTGCTTTGCCAAATATTGTGGGATACCGTAGTTCGCTTTAAGCATCAAAATCCGTTTCGCAGTTAAGAAGATCTAACCGTACGTACGGACGTGCAAAGGCGGAGAACGAGATTGTTTTTAAGTTGTTATGTATATTATTATATTCATGTATGTAAAGATGTAGGTACATGGTAGATCGATGGTAAAATAAGTATGGAAGGCGCCACCCGATCTGATAAGCCGGCGCGCCGCTTGTTTGATTCTATATCTATTACTCAATGTTTATCTTTGTGCACCTATTGGTATCTACGACGGAAATATCGCATTGCATGTTTCATAAACTGAGGCTAATTTACAATTCATCAACATCATTGTGGCTGTCATGATTTTGTTTGTCTTCTACTTGGAAATGAACTGCCTCGAGTTTAAATAAATATACACTGAATGGATACTTATATTTGCCTAGCAGGTATACTTGCATGATTAATGCATTATGATGCAAATTGTTGATTTTAAATGAATGCAATAGTTGGTATACAATAGCAAATGACTTGTTAATAAATTAAAAAGTAAATGCGGTAAAATTTATTGCGTAGCGTTCACAAGCTTGTATAATAATATTATTAAAACCGACGTGAGGTGAAGACATTATTATTGAGAATACAGGTTAGGTACTCACGTTACTTTAGCCGGGATATGCCGACTAGTTTCGAATCTAGTACGCGACGTCAGTGCGACGACACGCGATTAATAGCCCAGTTGATGAATCTACGTACTAGATTCGAAACTAGTCGGCATATCCCGGCTAAAGTAACGTGAGTAACCCGTATTCTCAATAATACAAAAATGTTACGATGAATGTAATAAATTGAAAATTATTAATACCTAATTACCAAACGGTGTAGTGAAAGTAATAAATTTATCACATTTACCGGTGATTAATTAAAAGTTTAACCAAAGTACCGATGAATGTTATACATTCTCAAATATAACGTAAGCTAAGCGTCTTCCTGATCTATAATGAAATAGAGGAAAGGTAGAAGATTTTATGATTTGGTCCTATAAGTAGGTTAGGTTTGATTGTTACCAACATCGCCAGATTCGAAATACTTGTTGGGGACTAGAATAACAAAATTAACCACCGGCAAAAGTGATAATTTTAATATTTTAATCACATTTAGCAAATCATGTGGTAATTATTAATAATTTTTCAATTTATCACATTCACAAGTTTGTTACAAAGTTTATAAAGACGAAGGTTACAAAGTTCTTATAAACTTTGCAACCTTCGTTGTCTTCTGCCGCCTATCGCTTTATCTTCTACATCATCTTCGGTTAGCAAGCACTCGTGTAGATCCCGTTGGGCTGCCTCCCACCGGGAAAAGAGAACTGCCTATTGTCTACTTGCCTGCGATGCCGCGGATCCTCAGGCTTCCCCACACTCACTAGACCATCTCTTGACACCGCCCGTCCCCGCAGTGTATTTATTTCATCAAATAAATACTGCATCTACAAAACTAAGAAATGGGAGAAGCTTTCGATTTTATTAAATACTAGGTTCCGATAGCGGCACCGCCCGCGCGGTAGGTCGATAAAAATGAGCTTATTTTATTTCTAGGGCCTTGAACAATACCACACCAAGATCGGTCTAGTAGGTTTGAAGATTTTTGGGTACAAACAAACAAACAAAAAGATCTTTATCTTTATCTTTTGATTATAATCAGTAAATATGAATGAAGACATTTTACTGTCCTATTTTGCATTAATTAAGGTTTATGTACTGCTTGTTTTAGATGTGAAATCTCTGTGGCGTCCCGAGTACGGTGCGTACATGGTTGAAGGCACACCCGGCAAGCCGTACGGCGGCCTGCTAGCGCATTTTAACATAGTAGAAGCGAACATGCGGTACCGCAGAGCTGAAGCTACCATGTTGCTAGAACCTGGGGAGGCCATCATGAGCATTACAAATTTTCCAAGGTAAGATGTGCATATTAGTGAGCACTATTTCTTGTAAGAACCCTAAAAAGACGTCGTATATATCAAGAGTTATTTTTATTTTCCAAAATTTTGCAATAACGTGTTCCTTTTTGTAGATACAATATTTATTATTTATTCAGTTGTTATGTTAATTAATTTAAAACGTAGTAATAATATTGCAGTGGTCGACGTATAATGCCTTTCCAATTGAAATAATTGTGTCATATCTAATTGAGGGTCATTCATTATTTTATTTATTGCCTGAATAGTTTGATCTCTTTTTGTAGGATCTGCATGACCATGAAGAATTGATTATCTACTGTATGTCTTCTGAACCTCCTTTTTAAACCTGATTCCATTATCGATCAATTTAATAAGTCATTTATTTCGCGCACGCAAGTTTAATATCACGTGATAAAACGTAGTCTTGGCTTTACAATGATAGCGGTTCTCAAATATTGTATCTAGTCATTAAAAAAAAAACAAGTATACAACACGTATCAATAATTTCAGGCTTGGGTGTCCAAATTTCACAAGTCCCCCGTATTCGCCGACGCCAAAGGGAGGAGTATCGAATTCTCTGTACCTCCCGGACGAGTGCATATTCCCCGGCCACCCGCGCTTCAACACCTTGACGTCTAACATACGGAAGAGACGGGGCGAAAAGGTTGCTATCAACTTACCAGGTAACTAATGTAACTTACTTTTGTATTAAAAAAAAATACTCTATCGAGAAGCCATGCTTTCCGATTGTGAGTAGACATACACCTCACATATCTATTGCGGCTAATTAAAATTTATACGCAAGGATATATTTTATCAAATGGTTGAAACCAAGCAAGTGCCGTAATATTCATAGTGAGTCAATTACCTATACCTACCTACTATACATATAAATAACCCATTCAAAATTCTTTACCTGTTGGCGTCATATAGGAAAAATGTATTCAATTTATCTAAATGACTGTACAGCCTTCTTACAATATATGCATATATTCATGACTTGAATAATGTAGGCATATAACTTTCCTTGTATGAAATCACAAGCTGTGGTTTTTTCCCACATGAAGATTTTTTTATATAAGACTAATGGGAATTTACGCATGCCATAACCTTAAAATATAATTATTAAAAAACAAAAAACCCGACTGCTTAAAAAAAAGAACTGAAAAGATAAAAACAAGTATAGCATTATCTACATTAAATTCATTGACAACAAATAAAATAGGTCAAATTAAATTCTTTATGATGTTGCAGGCGGTGACAAACGAAGTTATATAGTAGTAACAAAGTATTGTTTGTCCCCGCCTGCAACATCATAACCACATCCCCATGCTTCAATCAAGAAAAGATATAACATTTGTGTTGTGCCTGGCAACAGAATCGACAATCCACGCTCGGAAGTCTCAATCACTAGCATGAACGCTGTCCTTTGCTTGAACACATTCATAGGTTGATGGCCAGAGCTATGACTCTATTCTATGATTCTATGGTAATTAAAATCACTTCTATTCAATCCGTCTATTTAATTTTAATTCCTAGTTGTTGTTTCGATATATTTTCATGATATTCATTTGCATAATCATACATTTTATCTCTTTTCCAGTGTTCCGAGATGTAAACACGAAGATTCCAATAGACGAGTCTCACAAACTGGAGCCCGAAGCCGCCAAGCCTGACTGCGTGTACATGGACGCCATGGGCTTCGGCATGGGATGCTGTTGCCTGCAGCTCACCTTCCAAGCCTGCTGCATCACGGAGGCACGCACGCTCTACGACCAACTCGCACCGCTCTGCCCCATCATGGTTTGTTATACTTGTCACCAAATTTGACGTTTCTTGAGTAAGCTATTGCCGCATTTTCATGCTTTATCGCTCTTACGCGTTACGTACTGCCAGTAATGGATATGCGAATTCCAGAACGGCCTAAGGCGCCCTCCACATTAGGCTGCGCGATCGTCGGGTGTGTGGGCGCGCTGCCTGCCGTGTTACGTGTGTGCAGCCAGCGCGCCCACTAGTTTGACGTCCATTTTATTTTAATTGATAAATAAGTTATACAAATTGCACTGGAGCCAGGCTCAGAGTCCCACAATGATTGGTGGAGTCGGGCAGATAAAAATCACTTAATTCCAAAATAAAGTTGAAGACGAGAATAATATGAGTATAAAGAAAAAATACAGCCATGCAGTAATACTTGAGCGATTTAGATGTTCCGTACACCACACACAAGAAGAACAGTGAACGTGTTTGTATACTTAATGTAAAATAATATGATTTAATCTTCCGTTTATAACGTATAATGCTTGCTTGTACCTCCCACGCGTACATCGAATGTATCTGCTGCAGTAAGGCCGTCCGCGTCGGTGAGGCACGGTAGGGCTGCTCCACAGAAACGGTCGGTGACCCAGACGATGGCTGCTACCGTGTTCTCTGATATAGCTAATTTACAAAAGGGCTCATTTTTTTAAGGATTTATTTATTTATTGATACAAAATAGTAAATAATATACAGTGGTTCTGAGACAGACAGTATCACTTAGCCCCACACTAGGATACCTTGTGTTGTGGGGTTCAGTCTCTTTCATCCTATTACATTTGGAAGCTTATGATTCTAATTTGATGTATTAGCATTTAAAAATTGCATGCATTAATATTTTTAATAATAGATTTTATCTACACCCATGCTATAAATCCTCTATAAACGTTCTTGAAACAGTTAGCATATTGCCAACATTAAAACAGCCAGTGTCATAATAACCATTATAACACCCAAACGGGTGTTATAATGTTGTACTGAAATTCATTATGCAACTCCTTTTTTACTCATCGAACAGCCACATTCTCATGGCATCTTTATGAATTTCAAAAAAATGTAGTAATAAATCATTGCGGTAATGTTCCATAACCGCAAGCGGACGCGGACCGCGGGTGCAATGCGACGTGACATCATGGCTTTTAATAGAAATGTGATAAGATTAGAACGCAGCTTTACCTATCCGTATCTATCAATGACATTACCGTAATCACTCAAGCACTCTATACAACTACGTACCTCTCCGAGCACATTCATTGTTGTTCTTGTGCGTGGAGAACGGAACATCTAAATAGCTCTCAAGTATTACTGCATGACTGTATTATTTTTTTCATACTCGTATTATTCTCGTCACAAGCAAGCATTATACGTTATAAACTGAAGATCAAAATCATCGAAATCATCCAAAGACGGTATGGATAGGCTTCTCAGTAGATCTTATTTTAGATTACATCTACGTGGTCAATTAATTATTAAAATATATGAAAAGTATCACACAATAATAAATAGAAGAATAATTTTTTCGCTCAACATAGGGGTATAGAAAAGAAAGTTGAAATTAAGTTTCAATATATTATTATATTAAGTATGTATTATTGGACCCAAGTTGGTTGCTGCAAAGACAACCTGGCCAAGTGGAGATTCACAAACACATCCAACACTAGTTGCGAATGTGAATCGTCCACCTAAAATATGGCCCATTTGTTGACCTGCCCATTACTTTCCACAGGCCAACCAAAAAGGCGTCCTAGTCGCATCTTATTGGTCTAAAACCATATAGATAGAAGAAAACATTTTTATTATAGTCATACACATGACGGGAAGAAGAATTGTTATCTTTTAGTCATTCAATTAGTATTTGGTGACTTTCCTCCCTCCATTAACGTTGTATCCATGTACAGTTGGCGCTGTCGGCCGCGTCGCCGATCTACCGCGGTTACCTCACCGACGTGGATTGCCGCTGGAACGTGATCTCTGGGTCGGTGGACTGCCGCACGCGCGAGGAGCGAGGGTTGCTGCCCCTCAGTAACAACAAGTTCCGCATCAACAAGTCACGTTACGACTCCATCGACTCCTATCTCTCGCCTGAAAATGAAAAGTAACTAATCATTTTTCTTTTTTTTCTTATTGCATGCTGTAGCAGACGGGTGAACGGCTTTAATCAAGTCAAATCATTTATTTCCATGGGCCCCAAGGGGCGCTCGAAGACGACAAAACAAACATCAAAATACAAAAAATATAAAATAAAAATTTAACTTAACTAATTAAATTATAGTACTTATTGCAATAAAATGATTTGACACTGGAGCTTAGATTGACTTTAATTCAACTTAGAAATTTGAATTAAAATCAATCCAAGTACCAGCTCCGATGGGTATTGCATCATGAGAAGAGCTGGTGAGAAACTCATGTGCACTATCTTTGCCAATTCATACAATATTAATTTTTCTTTTTTTAACAATAATTATTTGTGTAAGTTATTACAACTAAAACTCAATGATATATTAAAGATGGTTTGGAAAGAAAAATAAACTTAAATCTTGCTATGGAATTAAATTGATACTTATAAATAAATTAGTCCATAGTATATAAGGTTGCAATATCTTACACTTCAAGCAGAAAATAAAGGCAATAGCAATTTTATATATCCACCACCCCCTGGCCATGCACGTGTCTCATCTCTTCATTAGAAATAATGTACATGACTGTTGTTAGATACAACGACATCCCGATAGTGCACGACGCGTCGCTGTACCGTCGCCTGCGCGAAGGCGGCATTGACCACCCCCTGGCCATGCACGTGTCTCATCTCTTCATTAGAGACACTGTCTCCCTGTTCTCTGAGAAGATTCATCAGGATGATAATAATGATACTGATCATTTTGAGGTAAGCACTTACATTACTTACTGCACTTGACGCAAACACGTCACGTTAGTTTCAAACATATTTAGAAAATGTGTGTCTAACTGTTAGGGTGCATGAAAGGAGCCTCCTCGAGTGACGTACACAACGACTCCCTACGTCCGACGCACCCTGGGCAATTCGCGAGTTCTTCAAAGCGAATTGGCTAATCCTTTCACCACGATGGCAAGTCAAAATAAAATTTGACTCAGCCATCGACACGACGAAGAAGAAGAAGAAGACTAGTTACTTGTGTTTGACTTTAGAGCAACGTTTCTCTGACCTTCGACCCAAGGTTGGCTCGTTGGGCAACTAACTTTTTCCATATACTAAGAAACAGCTATGCTTAGCACTGTTGAAAAAGATATGGGACGGGCAGGATTTGAACCTGCGACCTTCTGCACACCGGGCAGTCGCTTTACCAACCAGCTACGGTCGCCGGCGGTCCCATATCTTTTTCAACTGTTTCATAGTATAATTTGCTAAGCATAACTAAATGCTATAAAAATTATCAATAAGAAGTGGAAATAACTTTTCCAAACTGATTGATTTGTTTTTTATTAAAATTTTGAGTGCACGTTCGGCGTGGTGGTTAAAGCGGTCGCCTGGCCGCTTTCAACTGCGCTGGTGTTGTGGGTTCGATCCCCACACGGGACAAATCGTTGTGTTATTCGCAAAGATTTGTTCTGACTCTGGGTGTGCTCTGTGTATGTGAAATGTATGTTTGTGAACACCCCCGCGTCACAGGAGTCATTCCTAGTGCGGGCGTCGTTTTAAAAAAAAAAAAAACAAAATAGTTCTACTTCACCACTTAAAACTTGGGAATAACTCTTTTTGTAATGTTCAGAACATTCAATCGACGAACTGGCAGACGATGCGCTTCAAGCCGCCTCCGCCTAACTCCTCCATCGGCTGGCGCGTGGAGTTCCGTCCTTGCGAGGCACAGCTCACGGACTTCGAGAACGCCGCGTATGTCTGCTTCGTGGTGCTTCTCACCAGGGTCATACTGTCCTACCATCTCAACTTCGTTATGCCTATCAGCAAGGTGAGACCAATCGTTACTTATATAATATATATGATAAAGTAACTCTGTCCGTCTGTTACGCTTTACTATTAAACCACACGTCACGAAATGACGTATCATACAGTTGAGAAATTTAGGGTTCCGGTAAGAGGCGACCGTAGCTGGATGGCTAAGAGCGGCTGGCCGGTGTGCAGTAAGGTCGAAGGTTCAAATCCTGCCGGTCCCATATCTTTTTCAACTGTTTCTTAGTATATTAAACCACAGCTAGACTCAGTACAGTAGTCTAGCTGTGGTTTAATAGTAGATTAGTAAGATACTAATCTACTATTAAACCACAGCTAGACTACTGAGTCTAGCTGTGGTGGTTCAGTAACCAATCTTGATAAAAATTATGGAGATAGGTCAAGGCCTGAGGTAAGACATAGGCTACTTTTTGTCGAGGTATCAACCACACGAGCGGGGCCGCGCGCTGAATTTAGCATACTATGAAGCAGTGCATCTCTTTTCAATCCTTGATCAGTTGCTGTGTGGAGTGCTGAGTGTGGGTTATCACAACTACTCAACAACCACCAACGAACATGATTCACCAACGAACACCCAGGACAAGTCAGCACTTTTACACAGATGCGTCCTTTTTAAACTACTTAAAATAAATAATTCGATACTTTTTGAGTACATACATCACAACCGCACAATCGCTTGCCAGTAGTATCTGATGATAGATAAGTGGAGAGCTAAAGCTTTTGAATGGATCCAGGTTGACGAGAACATGCAGCGTGCCCAGCGCAGGAACGCGTGCCGCAGCCAGAAGTTCTGGTGGCGCCGCGACGCCGGCGTGCCCGCCACCGCCAACGCCAAGGTCGACCCTGATGATGTGCTCGTGGAGATGACCATCGACGAGATCGTCAATGGCAAGGTAACACTACGACTGTCTTTCTACTTACTAAACTATGTGCGTTTGTTGCTCAGAATATACGAGGAGTGGTATTTATGCTTCATTCCATTTCTAAACTGGACATCTGGTTATAGTTAATTATGATAGCTATTAAAAAAAAACCTAAGTAATGTATTTTATAAATTATAGGCCTAAATACTATACTATACTATATATACTTTTTGACGGATTTTCGCCTGTCACTACAGATATTTTCTCTTTTTAACCGACTTCAAAAAAAGGAGGAAGTTGATATTATCTATTCAGAGTTATTGTTTACTTGGCACTGACTTCAGAATTATAAAATAATTGTTTAATAATTTATATTTACCTAAATGAAAAAACGTATTATTTTGTGCGAAGTAAACTTATTTTTTGCTGTTTAGTTTACCTACTTTTTGAAGTCGGTTTTTTTTTTGTTAAAAATTATTTTTCAACATTTGTTTATTATTTTTTCCTATATATTGCTGCTTTAAACTCTGGTAAAAAGAAATGTAAATACGCAGCTTAGAAGAAAATGTTACTTTTTGTCCAAGCAAAAATTCTAAGCTAATTCATAGCCCAGCTTTGATTGACTGTATTAAAAAAATCGTACTACGCTAGTTTGGCAAGTACTTACTAATTTATTCCTTGAATTGTTGACTGTTTTTTTTATTTTTTTTTTTGTAACAAATAGTCTTGAGTTTTAGATCGGAATAATGTCAGTCGGTTCTGTTGTCTTATAATAATAAAATAAACAACAATAATTCGGTATGTTAAGTTTTTTTTTTTGTGATTTTTTTTTTATTTTTAATTTGTAGAGACAGTTATTTTAAACAACTAATTTGAATATTTTATTTTTTTATGCATTGGTTATTTTTTTATGATTTTTTAAAGTTTTTGATCTGATGACGTCACAAAGTAGCCTGAATATTTTAGATCCTTGACACATTTCAAGTATATTTAAAAAAAATAAGGAACTTCACCGGGACTTCAAATTTGACAGTGACACTTGACATATGACACGGATGAATGATGCTCAAGCTCACTATTTTTTCTTCATTCTTGCTTTGACTTTGGCTAATTACTTGTTTTGCCGTAATTTTCGCTGTTAAAAGTGATATAAAAAGATAATAACCATTTATAATGAATCGAGCAAAGACTCTTAGTGCGAAATGCTTCATCCTGTCTTGTAAAAACACTACTACTAATAGCCGGCACTAAGTTTTTGTGTTGGTAAAAGAAACTCTGAAAAAGAAGGGGTGCGAGGAAGTGAATGTGGAATACGTGCCTGGGCGGCGTTTGTATTGTTGTGAAGATCATGTAAACCCAGTAATCGAAACCAGAATCCCTTTTTTGCAATCACACTTTTCCGACCACTCGACCAACGAGGCAGCAAATGTATAAATGTAAATAAATAAACAAGTGTGGTTTAAATATTTTTTATATTTAATGTTTTTGCACTATCAATAATTTTTCTGTATATATAAGTTTTCAAAAAAAAATCTGCTTGTTTTATTAAATGCCTGGTGTATTTGAGCATCATAATTTAACCAATGCAAGGTTATCTGTTTATTTTCTTCAAATTTAGGATCAGCAATGCAAAATACAGCTTTACTTTTATTTGCAGCATGAATTTGAGCAACATATCTGTCATGCACAATACCATTATTAACATAGCTACATAATGTTTTTAACCGACTTCAAAAAAAGGAGGAGGTTCTCAATTCGGTTGTATGTTTTTTTTTTTTTTTTTTTTTTTTTTTTATGTTTGTTCGCCGATTACTCGAAGACGTCTGGGCCGATTTGAGAAATTCTTTTTTTGTTTGAAAGGATATACTTCTCATGTGGTCCCATTTTTTTCCAGTCACGTCTGATGATGGGATTCTAGAGAAATCGTGGGCAACCCTCAAATTTAAAAGGCTTCTATATTGTTTTTTGTATATTATCTAAAGCTACTCGGATATTTGCATCTAGTAATCAGCATTTTATGTTGCTGAGCTGATGCTGGAAGGTACAACTCCTCAACGGTTAGGAGTACGGGGATAATTCTTTAAATATAGGCTCCTTGAGGCCGTTTACTGTATTCTTTTAAGTTATACACAGATGAGGCGAGACGTTTAATATTACTTATGTATATTTATAATATGAGGTCATGATTTGATGATGGGATCCTAGAGAAATCATGGGTAACCCCTTAAATTTCAAAGGCTTCTATATTTTTATTCGTATATTACCTAAAACTACTTGGATATTTGCATTTTAAGTTGCTGAGCTGATGCTGGAAGGTACAACTCCTCAACGGCTCAAGTAACCGTCGTCTCCTCATTCGAGAAACATTCTTGCTCGGTCTACCCATCACTTAAAATCGTAAAATAAAATAATTTTTAATAAAAAAAAAACCGACTTCAAAAAGTAGGTAAACTAAAAAGCAAAAAATAAATTTACTTCGCACAAAATAATACGTTTTTGCATTTAGTTAAATAGACATTATTAAATGATTATTTTATAATTCTGAAGTCGGTGTCAAGTAAACAATAACTCTGTATAGATAATATCAATCTTTCTAACAACTATTTTCTGACTGAATATTAGTTCTTAATTATCCGATTTACTTGGCACCGACTTCAGAATTATAAAATAATCATTTAATAATGTCTATTTAACTAAATGCAAAAACGTATTATTTTGTGCGAAGTAAATTTATTTTTTGCTTTTTAGTTTACCTACTTTTTGAAGTCGGTTTTTTTTTTTATTAAAAATTATATTTGAAGCAGAGCATTTAACTTCTATAATAAAATCTTCTGCAACTCCATCAGCTATCACAAGTTGTATGTAGTAATACATCGTCTTTTTCATTGATTGTTACAGTTTAGCCGACACTCGATGCTCTGGTACAACTTTAGCTCTTACAATGCATTCGACTTGGTTTCTTTTAACCTCCACATACACATACTCGACAGCGGTGTCAACATAAGATTCACAAAATGACCTGTAACAATAATTATAAGAAGTCGGTTATTATCGCTTTAATGGTGATATATATATCAATTTGAAACTTGATTACGATAATTTGTGTATCAATATTAATACTTACATCAAAGCCTGGGCCCCGCGGATTTCAGCAATGTTATGGTTATCATTATTATTCATGAACTCCAGAATCATAATATTGTCCAATTTGGGCAAGTTGGTAGAGTTGGCGCGTACAAACTGGTCCATATTTCAAACAAAATCTAAACGGTGGGCAAGCAGTTCCTTCAATCGAGCAGTGGTCAATGTAGTAGGCGATATCAAAGTCCAAAAGATAGCAGGGTTGGTCAAGAGAAAAGCACAAGGAACAAGCACGATTAGAGCAACGAAAAACAAACCAGAAAAGCTACGAACATAACAATCATTGACATACTGTCAATGACAATTGACAGTTAACAGTTCACTGTCAGTTGAATATTTTTTGTAATGCACTGACAATTCGTCAATTCAGCCTACTTTGTGACGTCATTTAGAGGTCAAATGAAAGTCATCTGATTTTTACATATTTTTGTTAAAATAAACGCAATCTTACAATTTTAGAAGCTAAAATTACGAAAATACGACTCGGGAACCTGAAATCTCGAAATGGTTTTGGAATTGGCATAGGTTGATTTTTACTTAACATACCGAATTGTTTTATAATATAATATATAACAACGTTTTGGAGGTATTCATAAAATGTTAAATAATAAGCTATAAAATTTTTGACCTCTCAGCGTCTACTTTATCACCTGAAATCGTTTGAAAAAGTGTTTAAGCCCTTATCGTATGGTGAGCAGGAGGGCATGTTCCCGGGTCTGGCGCCGCTCATCGAGTCCTACCTGTCAGGAATGGACGTGGACGCCGACACGCACTGCTCCGTGCAGCAATACCTCAAACTCATCCAGCGCCGCGCCTCGGGGGAGATCTCCACCATGGCCTCTTGGATGAGGGACTTCGTCACCGACCACCCGCAGTACAAGTGAGTCATTTACACTCTTTCATATGATGATAGATTCATGCATGCTGATAGTATAAAAATAAATGCAATGCAAACTCATCGACTTCACTTGAAATAGGGACACAACACCGATTTTCATCTTAGTATTATTACAATACTTTGTCTACATATAGATAGATAGATAGAGAAAACTTTATTTGCACATCAAATTTGTAACAAACATACAAAGAAATAGGTACTTAAAACTATAATGTACAAAGGGCGGCCTTATCGCTTGACGCGATCTCTTCCAGGCAACCTTAGGATGGACATAATAGAGTGGATATTTGCGGTAGTTTAATGCATTGGATTTGTTTGTTGATTTTTTTTTTTTAATTTTTCTTAAGGCTTGTCAAGATTAATATTAACAAACCTTGTCTTCCTTTGCAGAAAAGACTCGGTAGTGAGCGAGAAAATTAACTACGATCTCCTAAAAACTGCATACGGCATCCAATCTGGCACGATCCCCGCGCCCACGCTGCTCGGAGGCAGCATCGTGTCCAAGACCAACGAGACCATTCCCAAAGCCTTCATGGCCAAGGACTGCCCCTAACGCCCGTGCCTTCGCCCCTTACTATTACTGTTGATATCTACTTAGAGTTGCCTTACGTTGTTTACTCTTTACGAGCATAGAGGCCACTACCACAGTCTTATTATGTTAAGCCGAATACTCACTAGCGAACCGAAACCGTTGCATCAACTGTAACCAAAACGGCAGTGTATACATGGTGAACTGTTTGCAAACCACGTACATACCATGTTTATTTGGTGACAGTAGATGCAACGGTTACAATTTCGGTCTCAGTGAGTATTCAGCTTTATGTGTTGACGATACTGTAAGTACGATATGGAAAACGAGCGACCGCAAACGATTGTAACGAGCGCTCTAGTTTATTTTAAAATCCCAGTGGTTATCGCAAAGTAGCTTTTTCCATAATGTGGTTATAGCACATTATAAAATGCTAACGTTTAAGTTAGTCAGATGTAAAATTCGACACAGAATACAACATTTCCAGTTATAATTTTACATTCCTTAATGATTTGGTGACATTCATGTGACTGGACTTGTATCCTGTGACGAGTCTTACGCGTTAGGAAAGTGATATATCTTAACATTACACACAACAAATTTAGAGAATAGACCCCAACGTGACCTTACATTAGAATTATAACTATAAATCTCGCAGTTTATAAAATTACTGTTTTAAATAGAACTCAGTTGAGTTCGATTCGTAGATTAAATTGAATAGAGTGAATGCAATTAATGAATATTTAATACAATATTCCATGGTACCAGTGTGTTTGAAACACACCATACGATATGCTGTGTAGGACGGTATAGCTTATACAGGCGATTTGCACTCGGTTCTAAAAGCCGAGAACAACTGATACGGCCACTGTCCCAACAGTATACATTGTGATATTTAGTTTGTGCCTAAGGCTGGTTTTACAATCACGCTGACCATCGGCGCTGACAGCTCAGCGCGTAGCTCGTCAGCGATGATAGCCACCGCGCGTCGTTTTAAGTTCCTGCTGATACTATAACGCTCACTGAAGACCGGGTGGCGGTCAGCGCTGACAGTATGTATGATTGTCCTAAAAAGTTAGAGAGTCTAAAACCAGGTTGAGTATCTTTAATTTGAATCGCCAGGCCCCACTACCATGAATTTAATCCATGTTGAAGAGTTTTATTGTTGTAAAAACTATAAAATGTCGTATGAATACGAGTTCGTTCGCACCCACTGGTGCTTAGTGTATATCTAGGTAGGCTGCATCAAAATTGATCAAAATATAGTGAGATACATTTAATAACCTTAAAGAAATATATGCGATAAATGTTAAATATAAACTTGTTTTAATCAATTATTGTAAAATCAAGAAAAATGAGAAATAATTATTACTTAAAAATTGTACTTATATCCATTTAGTACTTATCCAGTGATTATTTAAATCTTCTGCGTACTTACACCTTTTGTATTTTTTTTTTGGCATTTGAAGCAGTATTATATAAGCTAAAACATTTCCAATGCATTGCTTAACAAGTTGAGACTAACAAAAATAGTAAAAAAATGGTTGTGAATGAAGAAGTAGTGAACGTTTGGTGCACTTTGGTACGAGATGGCGATGAGAGAGCGTCACAATGTTTATTATATAATGAAGTTGAAGACAACTACATATTTATTTTATGATTTTCATAGTTTAATTTTGATGCAATTTAAATATAATAATTAACCATTTTTGACAATTATTTATTTTATGTGTCAATTTACTTGCCTCTTTTAATTTATATAAGTTGTTCACTATGAACAATCACCTTTTTAGACGTTTTATTTAAAATTTTAATTTAATGGAAAATTTCGTCGATACGGCATTCATTTCGCTAATGGGGGGTGTTAAACTTCGAAATGCATTACCGACCATCTCTTGAGGAGAACAAATGATTGTCCAAGTATGTATTTATTCTTATTACTCGGACTAAAATTATCTACAAGACTAGGTACTAATCCCAAAGACATGTATGTTTTCTTAAGGTCATTTGCTGTTTATATATCACTAGCGACTCGCCCTGTCTTCGCTCCGGTTACTATGTAGTACTATAATAAGCATGTTTTATACATCAAAACCAGCGTTATCAACCTATCGATTAAAAAAACCGCATCAAAATGCAAATTTTAAAGATCTGATCATACATAGGGACAGACAGACGGGAAGCGACTTTGTTTTATATAATTATACTACTATGCAGTGATTCGGAACCTTTTTTAACAAAAATTATCAGATACCATAATTATCCATATTTTTTGTTAATGATATATTTTTGGGGTAATGGTTACGAATAATTTTTTATTTCCCAGTGAACCAGGATTTATCGAATTCAAAATAGTGATATAATTATGTGAACTACAAAAATATACATATAACTTAGCACAAAATTTCTTCGTTATAGTTGTTATTATTTAGTAAAATTATAGTTATAAGTATCGCGAAAATTGCACTAGTCTATGTCATGAATAATACAAGACTATCTTTGTTTTTTATTTTTATGCTATTTCTGGGTTGGTGCATAATACTATAAAAGCTAATTAGCATTGTGCATTTT
Source organism: Hypena proboscidalis (assembly GCA_905147285.1). Classification (NCBI taxonomy): domain Eukaryota; kingdom Metazoa; phylum Arthropoda; class Insecta; order Lepidoptera; family Erebidae; genus Hypena; species Hypena proboscidalis. The sequence continues at coordinate 11,696,351 of LR990128.1, read as the reverse complement.
TGTTAATTACCTGATGTACTTATACTGATTTATGTGTTTTTTTACTGTTATTTAGGTGTTTTATTAGTATAACGAAATGCATTCAATAAAGTTATTTAATTGTTTGGTGTGTTTTCTTGGTTAGTACAAAAACAAGATATGGTATATTTATTGTTTAATATTTAGAATTTGTCTACAAGCTGCAGTATATGCTGTTGCTCCTGTTGACGCCAGTCGTCACTGCCGGCGTCGCCGAGATTACCCGCGTACTCTGTGGAAAAAACAGTTCATTAGTTCTGAAACATTTTAATAAAAGATTCGTCAGAAAAATGATAGATTTGTCAGCAAATGTAATCAGCGAATGTTAAGATCTATCAGTACAAAATAATTTCATACTTGGATAAATTAAACAATGACAATGAGAATCATGGTGAAGACTGAAACGAATAGCTGTATAACCGACTACACGCAGTCTTGTCTGCCCTACCTCTAGAATATAATTTGAGGGGAAGACGCAGCCCGCAAGCTGAAGAGCAGGTAGTTTCTGCTGTGCATGCGGTGGAGAGCGTTTCAAATCAAATCATTTATTTCCATGGGCCCCAAGGGGCGCTTGAACACGTCAAAACAAACATCAAAACTCAAAAAATATAAAATTAAAATAAAACTTAGCTAACTAAATTATAAATACCTAATGTAATAAAATGATTTGACACCGGAGCTTAGATTGACTTTAATTCAACTTAGAGAATTGAATTAAAATCAATCCAAGTACCAGCTCCGATGGGTATTGCGTCATGAGAAGAGCTGCTTTTAAGAGTTTAAAACAATCTGCGACTATAAGCTTACTTGGGACCGCGAATTTTTTGTATTTTTCCATTATTAAGTAATTTGATGGTACCTACACAAACCAATTGTAATAATAACAAACTTATTTAGTTGCTGTTTAATAAAATGACCAGCTGCTACATTTACAAAATGATTTAGGTTGGTTACTATAATTAAATAATAAATAAATGATATTTACCTCTCATGACGTGTCGAATAATCTTCAGAGATCCTCCGCGCAGAGACAACACTCGCTGTACACGCTGCTTTATCGTGGAAGGCCCCGCTGTGCATACCTAGCAAAACAAAAAGCGATCATTCGTATTACTACATGCATGTGTATAAAAAACAGTAGAGATGGCCGAATATGAATGCTGGCAACCGATTATTAAAATATTGATAGAAAACACTTCAACGTTAATTATTACTAAACAAGGTAACTAAATAAATTGACCTGTTCATCGAACATTCGGCCGAATATAGGTTCAGTTACTGAATATATCGGCCGGATACCTACCGAATCAATTTTCTGAGCCTTTTTCCCAATTGATTGAGATTGGGGTCGGCCAGTCGGATATCGAATACTTAACGAATATCTCTAAAATACCGAATACAACGCATATTTGCCGCTTAAAAAAAAAAGAATAGACTTTCTTAAGCGAAAATTTTAGTTTTGAATTATTTGTGGAAGTCCAGAGTAGAGATGGGTCGTACTCGTTAAAACACGTACTGAGTCTTACGAGTACGAGTACGTGTAAATACTTGTTCCAAAGACCAGCTCCACGAGTATTTAGAAGTACGCGTTCGTTGTCACCAAATAAAAACTTGTTACACTGGTTACTACCGAGTTTTCATTAGAATTATCACTATTTAGGTATTGATTTAATCGAAATGGTTAAGATTAAAGTAGGTATTTTATATTTTTTGAAAACTTCCCTTCATACTTTTACAGGCTTAGGACTGTCAGCTTTTAAATCAGAGAATATTATGATATTAGTATTTACCGATATGTTAGCAAAGAAAAAACGTGTTATTAAATTAAATATAATATTAAATATTGTAATACAAAAACAAAAAACTAAGCTAAACTGTTCACAAATATTGCCACCACCTTCAGTACAAAGTTATTATTCTTGAAATTTAACACACAACTATAGTTAATAGAAATCAGCTATTATTTTTATTATAGTAGTAAGTTAAGACACAAATTATCATAACAATTCGCGCGCTTGTCAAACTTGGTCAAGCAATTTGAATCAGAAAGAAATTCATATCCAAGCCGTAAATTGAACTTATTTTGGCATGAAAGTTAATCCATCCCGTTTTAATCAATAGAATTTATGACTGTCTATCCCTTTCTAACCGATAATGTCTTAAATTCCATTAATTCCCAGTTGCGATAAAAAGTAAACAAATCTTTGAGTATTTTACTATCGAAAACTTAAAATAAAAATATAAATTGCTGTCATATTAACGTGTTTCATAAATATAATTAGAACGTAAATATGTTTTTTAGATATTATCTATCCTAACATTTTTTTAAGACGAATAAAGTTTTAAAAAGTCAATAAAAGTTTTTTCCTTCTTGTACCTAACGACAGAGAAAGAAAAATGGAACGTAATTGCTTAAGATAAGGCTTATTATCATTTGGCATTGAATATACGCGTTCGGCATTCATTTGTATGAGTGAAATGATTTCACTCACACAAATGCACAACGAGCGCGTCTCGAACGCGTCTTGGACGGTTGCGAGTATTTCGAATAAAAGTGTCTTATTACGTTCAGCATAAAGCTGATTTTCATTTGGCATTTGTAAGCATGTCACTCACACACGCGAACGGCGAACGCGTACTCGTCTACTCGATGTACTTCTCTTTGGTGCCTACGCGTATGGCAAGACTCGCTCGATCGCGGCCATTTGGCACTTTGTTTGGTACTTCTAAATACTCGAAACGCGTTCGTACGTTGAAGACATACTAGGTCCTCATACTTCTTTGATAAAACCTGGTTTTAAAACCTGTTCCAGTATTTACGCCTCACTTCTAGTCCAGAGGTTTAAAAGGTGAATAAATATGAAAGTTAACTATCTATCAGATTATTTTAATGTAGATTGATAACATACCGAGCATTTTTTTAATTTATTATAGATATATATTTGTTTTAAAATTACTTTATACAAAAGTTTAGGTCTATTATTTATCAATTGGGGCAATACAAAGTCTGTCGGATCAGCTAGTATATAATAAAATTATAAGTCATTCAGATTGTATATAGTCACTGGTTATATAAGCTTGATGTTATGTTTATAAAAACTCACCTCTAAAATAATTCTATCGATAAGTTGTAAGGTGAAGAGTCCGCCTGACAATCGTCGCAGGTATTGTGCGTCATCGTCCAGCTCTTCTGCTTCTTGCTGTAAACATTATATAATGTGAGTGTCTTTTAATCGGAAATTAAAAGATAAGATAAATATTATGATAATTTAAAATGAAAATGTGTTATTGATGACGATTTGACAAAAATGCAGGTAGAGTTATTAGTTAACTTAAGTTTATGGGAACTACACATAATGTTTAAGGTCCGTAGGTTACTCGGATACTGGTTAAAATGTGTGGCCAATTGCTGACATATATTTTGATATTAACTATTAGCTGCGTCACCAGCGGCGTTCCTGGAAGGAACGGGCCAAGTTGTGTCTTTTCCTAAAATATCACCAGATCTATAACGTAGTTGACACCAAATATTTCGACGATCCTGAAGTTAGTAGCGCAAAACTCAAGAACCCAATTAATTGTTTCAATCACACGCTTATGTCTGTTTCACTCTCGTTTATTTTACCTGCGCGTTAATTCCTTTGCGGCTAATTCGGGACCGCCTAGTTATTTGGTAGCAATATTACTACTGACCTCCATTTCCTTTTCAGTGCGGTCTACTTTGTCCATGTACTTGAAGTGCAGCTCCAGCAGTCGATCCACCTTCTCCAGGTCGTTCTCCGTGAACTTGGCCAACAACCGCTGACGCTGACTGCCTTGGCAGTTGCGCAACATTGATGCTATTATTGACACTACATGTTCTGTAGAAGAATAAAAAATAAAATATATAGCAGTATAGTATAGCACCAAATGTAGTAGTTTTTGGTGATACGATTTTGGTGTTATTGTGAGGTTTGTTGACAAAGTTCGCGAGAATTTATAGTTTAAATACTTTTTTTCTTTGCTGCGAAGACAAAAGTGGAATAGTATAGAGCACTTAATCAATATGTAGAAGAAATGTAAGTAAATACTCTTTGCAAATAAGTCTACCTAAACTCGCGGGGTAGCAGACGGGTAGATTGTTCCACACATCTATGACTTTACAACTAGTTTTATAAGACGTGCAAGAGCGGCGCTTTTTCACATTTGGCAGCGGGGGACGCCTGACTAGTTCTTATGGTTTAATTGTCTAAGAATAGAATATTCATTACAAGTAATTACTACAGTACAAACTACAAACCTTCATGCTGATCTACTGTCAATATTCTCTTCCGTTTCGGCGTCTTCATGAACAGCGGGAAGACGGTGCGCAGTCCTAGGATGTCCACAAACTTATTGCAGTTATCGCGACCTTCGGGGCCCGCTAGTGCGTGGTCTAACACTTTCAATGATCCATTGCGCGACATTTTCTTTTCCCTGAAAACAATCTCATGGTCAAAAAGTTTGTTGTACCTACTACATACAAAAAGTGAGTGGTAGAAAGGTGACTAAGATTTTAGATTTTCTTACTGCTATTCTCATGTTTGTCAAGAATAAAATAATTTGACAAGTATGGTAACCATTTAATTTTGAACATAACAGGCAACTCAATAACTAGTGACACTGTATCAAATATGATCACTACGTAACTCTACTCCCGTACATTTACCTAAGCATAAGGTTCATCAGCTGTAATCCCTCTCCGCGTAGGAACCGGTCTCGGTTGGAAGGCTCCATGAGGGCACAACATAGAGAGTCAAACATGTTTTCCATGGCCTCTTGCTCTTCGGCGCCGCCCGGATCGTTACGTTTGTAAAACTGTAATAATTTAATTTGTTTTACACCCTTTCGCTAAATTGTAATGAATTTTGTAGACAGACAAGAGATTCCAAATAAAATGTGACAGTACAAAAAAAAAATTATTTACTAAAAGTAAAGTCTATGTTCTTTTCATGATTGATAATATATGTAAGAATACTAAAAAACACAACCTAAACATTAAGATTAATTAAAAGCTTGAATTATACAAATCATCTTCTTCATTGAATTTTTCAAGCTTTCGATAACTCTCGAGGTAAAAAATAATAATTTTAATAAATACATACCGCCAACTGTTGCAGTAGCACATCAATGCCATCTAGTTCTCCCAATGTTTTTCTGTTCTCTGGTGTAGTTTGCAATAGAATTGACAATATCTCCGTGGCATATAACTTATTGCCATCGAAAGGCACCTTTAGCTGCAAGTAAATACACACTATAAATACTGTTTAAACAAATATATAAATTGGCGAAAAAAAATAATAATTATATAAACACATACTTTCAGTCTTTTGAGTATCCATTGTAGAAAGCCTTGTTTAGCTACTTCTGAACACAGCTCTGGTCTAAACTCTGTAAGATTTTCTATAATACCTGTAAACAAGCATATTATTATAACATCTTGAGCCTCTGGAAGCAGGGTGTACATGCTCTACTGCCAACTTCATTTGAAATTAAAGAAAGTACCTAGAGTGTTATGAACAGCATCCCTCTCATCAGGGACTTGTTCATCGAGCCTGGCAAGGTTGTGCAGCAGCAACGCCGGTGCTTCAGCCTCTGCCAATGCATTGATCAGCTCCTCCGCACCTTCTTCACTCTCATGGAGGATATCCACATCTGTCAACTCCTGTCAAACAGTTTAAAATGATTAAATTACTTGCTTCTGCACAGGGGCCCCAACCGCACAGTTGGTAATTGAAAAACTTTTCCAAATATCTCCATACCATTTAAACTGTGAAAATGTAACAACAGACATACACACAGAGTTACTTTCACGTTTATAATAACAGTAAAGATTTGTATTAGTTAAAAGGGATAATAAGGACCAGATATATTTAAACCATTTATATATGTATGTACAGTCAGTTCCTGAGTTAACTCACTGCTTACAAGTGCATAAAAGAGCATTAGGTGGGTGAGATTAATTTGCAGCTGACTGTACATAAAACATGAATCTTTAGAATATCAACTTGAACTTTAACAAAATTAAATTTATGAAAAAGAATAATAATGTATAAACAGACCTGTAACAGATTGACTACTTTAGTAGAGATGTCAGTGTTGTCATGTGACAGAAGTTCCAGAAGTGAATTGACACATTTGAGCTCCACAAGCAAGGGATACTGGTCCGGCACAGTGGCTACAGCACTCAAGTCCTGGCAAATAATGTTATAATAGCAAAATGATAAATGAATAAAATATTATAACTTAATTGGTAATGGTAAGAGGTAAGTAATACAGTGAAACCCAGAAAACTGGAATCATTAAGGGACCTGTAAATTTGTCTTACTTATAGAGGTGCCAGTGCCTCTAATATGCACTATAATATATATAATATGTGCTATAATGACGGGACCTCAGCATGAGTTCTAGCTATGGAAGGCCAGGTCCAGCTCAACCAAGTTTTACTGTAATTGATTATGGAAATATACATCACAAGCAACTTTTCTTTAAATAATAATCTTATTACATTTTAAATATTGACATTAGAGTTTACATTTACATTACCTGTTTTATCCACTTATGAGGCAAACAGGCATAAATATTCACTGAAATTAATAACTGAAACAAAACATACCTGTAAAGCTTCATGTAAATCTAATTCACTATCCATAAACTTTTCTGGTTGATCTGGAAACTTAATTCTCATCTCTCTATTTTTAAGAGCTTTCTTTTCAAAATTCAGTACCAATTTCTTCACAGCAGTGTCATCAAGAATATCACCCTGAAAACATTATTTAATTTTGTAAAATGCTTGTTGCATTTAATTAAAGTATAGTATTAGGTACTACTAATGCAATATAAATTGAGACCTGAGCACTGTACTTAGTCCTTGCATTCAAGTAACAGTTAATTAAAACTATCAGAAATATCAATATATGTATGGACATGTGATCAATTAACAAAAACTCATCACCTTGAGGGGTCCCTAAAGGTCCTTAACTGGCTTATCTTCAATAAATAATATTCTAAATAATTTTAAATAATCAAAGCAAGATTATCTTACCTCAGTTGCTTCATTTTCCACAAACCTCAGGATATCCTCTCTTTCTTTGTCAGTGATGGCTGGTTCCTTGGGCAGCGTTTTACTAATGCTGTGCATTATAGTATCTGACCTAGGCTGCCCAAGGCGTCGGTACTTCGAAGCTTTGGCCTGGTCATCGTCAGAGTCACTATCGTCTTCATTTGGCCGCTTTGGTGTCGGCGTAGGCTATTGAATGGTCAAATTACAAACGATTAGAAATTTACATATTTACTGTCATCATGTATGTATGGAATCTAATAAACAAAATATAATCAATTTCAAGAAGAACTTGTAAGTTGTATCAGAAATAGTTATACCTTGAAAGAAAGTAGTTCGCCGACGTCCATGGTCCTTTATCTATTTTTTACAAAGAATATTTCCAATTTTATATCACACTAATCCAAATTGCGTCCATACAATAATAATTAGCAAATAATAATTTATATTGAAATTATTATCGAGGGAACATTGTTTGTTGGTTAGGAAATGACATTAAATTAATGACATTTTGTTCTATTGTTAATGCGAGCTAGAGATGCACCCCCAGAAGTAACTTCATCAATGGGATAACGTTAAAATTACCAAAAAAAGTAACGGTACGAGCGAAACCAGTAATTAAAAAAATACGGTGAATTAACATACGGAACTTGGGCAACTAGGAATCATGAACGTTATTGCGTAAACTTATTTTAACCAATATGATTTCAATTTCTTACCGGCTCAATGTTCAGCTGTGTTTTATGTATAAAGGCTCGGTAACCAAGCCACAATTCTGTGAACGTTGTCAAGGGTATTGACGTTGTCTATGGAAGGTGATTTGGAAAATGGCGGTAAAATAAAAGTTAAATTCAAGTTTACGTAACCAACACTAACTAACCATTAATAAACTGTGAATCAAACATTACATACAACTTTTACTGTAATTGAGCTATATTTTAGTTTCAAAGTAAGTCAGTATCTATATTTCATTACAAATTATTAATATGATGAAGAAGAAATAATACACTCATGGATTATGATTATGCTATGAAAAGCCGGTACACAATTTCAAAGGTGAGAATTATTACTCACTTCAGAAGTAATAGACTAACGCAAATTAATGATACCATTAGCCACCCAACTATCTGTTTCGTTATTTTATGAACAATAGTCGAACTTGCGCTCGCGCTTTTCTTTCTACATTTGTAACAAGAGTGTGTTCTTTTGAATAGAATAAAAGTATTATGTTTTTTAGTTCATAGGCATACAAAGGTCACATTTATATGTTATATTATTTTATAATATTAACTTTTATTTATTTTTTAGAACATGGTGTCCGCGAATCCCGACAAAATGCTTGATTTGAAAGGATTGCTGGAGTTATTGAATACAAGTAACGACGTAAATTTGCAAATTAAACTGTTTTCTACGCTCTCTGCATATTTAATGTCAAATGTATGATTTAATATTTTACTATACTTACTTAATAAGTAGTAATTACTAATTGCAGTAGAAGTACAATTCTACCATACTCTAATTATTACGTAGTATACCTATCCTTTAATGACATTTATTTTTTCTTATTCATTTAACTTTTTTTTTTACATTTTAAATACATATTATAAAAATAAAATGCATTTAAAATTTTTATACAATAATATTTTACATGATTAAATATAAAGCACAAACAATTGGCCAAGTGCGAGTCGGACTCGCGCACGTAGGGTTCCAACCATTATCTATTAAACGGCCCTTAAATATTTATTTTATTATAATTTAATTATTATTTTTTAAAGTATATATATTATTCAATAATTTAAGCGTCTTCCTATTACCGTTATCAATATCAAACTGAAACGAGCAAAATTATCTCGTTGGTTGTAGCTATAACGGTTCATAAGATACAGCCTAGAAACCGAAGGACGATGAAGTCTCAGTAATAGGGTTCTGTTTTAACACTTTGAGAACGAAACCCTTAAAAAATGCATTAATTAGGTACCCCACTGGCATCAGATGCAGGGACCTAGCTACCGTTGGTTACGGCTCTAGAGAGAGTAGGTACCTACCTCCTCACAATGCGTGCCGTGTCGCGTAACACCACCTTCTGTATCAGACCCTTGATCCAGCCGCCCAATGCTCGACTCTTAAGATGTTTGTTGAGACTCTTTGCTATCAGTCCGTTTACGGATACGACGATATCGGTACAATACAAGCCGAGTCTACCTCCCAAATATCGTCAATCTCATCAGCCAGATATTTAACTTGTCTTGCCTTTTCGGCCTTTACAAGATTCTCGTCATGCCTATGTCCTGTCCGTGATGATGGATCGATCCCAGCATAGAGTGACATTATAACATATTATTATTATTATATAGACTACTATTAACATAATTATAATAAATTAATAAGATACAGCCATAGGGACCATATTAACCTGTACACTTACATATTGCATGCGTGTAGAACGCGTAAAATATTATTTTAGCATTTTGCTTAAAATTTCTGTAAAATAGGTGTTCTATAAGTATTCCACCCACTTGGAAATTACCAATTTGTCACAGAATTATCGATCGTTGTATTAACTAAAGCTTGTCCTGTGGTCTTATCCACGTAAAACTATACTTCTCACCATCATCACATTATCGAACGCAAAATGAATAATTCTAATCCAATTAGTTGTTGCTGAGATTAGCGTGATCAAACAAACAAACGAGCTTTAGCTCTTAACTATAATTTTTCAGGAGGGCAATATCGATGCAATAATCACAAACAACTCTCTATACGACAAAATGTGCAACGTGCTATCAAACTGTCCTCCGAGAAAGGCGACGGTTATGTTCAATTTCCTATCGGCTCTCGTGTACGCGGCTGACAATGACGACTGCAGGGGAAAGGGTTTGCTGGTGTATGCCAAGAATATGATTAGAAGCAGTGGTTGTCTGGCTACGCTGTGTGAATTGTTCACTAGCTGCATGATGGTAAACCATTTTTCCATACTACTTACCTGGTTTTTGCTTGACTTATTTGTTTATACTTGATCAATAATTTAAAAGATATACTAATTTACCACGTTTCCACGGCAAGATCACGTTCTGAAATGATTGTCAGTAAAACTAATATTGCTAGCGATTTGTCACTAAAGAATATATTGCCCGACACTGAAAATATGATATTTGTTGTAAGCATCAAGACGCGTGGCGGTCCCTCTGTCGATGCCTGGCGGAGACGTGCCGTGGGTTAGAAGCCAATCAGAGCTATAGCACACATCTGGTACCTATGGTAAACTACCTATTTATACATTATACCTATTTATATTTATTATACATAATAGCTATTTATACATTCTAGCTAATAATAAAATATCAAGTTAAGGCTAAAGGGTAGTTACAATCAAAACTATTTTTTTCATGTAATTTAACGTCAAGTTAAATTGGTTCGGCAGTTCCAATGTCACCAAACTTCTTAAACCGCGATTATTAAACGCCAAACCCGGCTTTCGATCTCTCTCTCTTTCATTAATGTTTAAAAAGGACAGAGATCGAAAATCGTAGCGTTGAACTCTTTCTGTGATATTGGCCCTAAGCTACACAGTCGCACCAATAGGAAAATAATAAGACTTTGCTAGCAATGGGAGCAGCACTTTTGTAGCAAAACCACTTAACAATTCAAGTCAATATTTAATTTTCCAGTGCGTGCAGAAGTGTAGTCAACGGAATTTAGAAGTGTTCTCGGTATTGCAAAGCTTGCTTCAGAATCACACAAAAAACATTCACTTATTTCTAGAGTGCAGTGGACTATCTCTTTTCCAGAGGTAAGTAACTTTAAAAATGTAAAGCTGCAATCTTCAATTCTATACTACACTGTCCAGCTAGAGCCCTAGAGTAGTTTTATTTCATTTCTACTTTACTTATATTTTCCTATGTTATCTACAATATATTTAATACTAAGAACAGGCTTAAAAATTTTTGGACTTGAAACTGGATTTGCACCCGCGACTATAGGATTCCAACCAATCGCTTTACCACATTTATTTGAGCCCCGCTGTAAATCCACGAATCTTTTGACTGTATGTAGGTACTTCGTATAGGATTGATAATCATGGCTGAATGCTATATATAAATACAATATATTTATTAAAAAAAACTGTATATTTGATACGTCTGAGAATAAGTTGTAAGATATTTTTTACACCGCTTGATGAAGGTCGATATACCACGCGGGCGAAATCGCGGGCAACAGCTAGTTACGTATACTCGATATAAAAAGTAAATGTATCACTTGCAGGGAGTTCTTACAGCACGATATTTGCCTACAACTACTGAGTTCACTAGTCCAATGTTCTTCGGACGTATCTCAGCTTATCAACGAAACTGATGTCTGTGACAACTTGCGTCACTTCTTGCACTTGTATGGACCACAGTCTCGGGTAACCATTATTATATTTAAGTTCTAGACGTTTATGTACCGTTAATGCGTAACTAATCTGTTATTTTTCCTTCTTTTTACTATTTTTTCTAAAATGTTTTTATTTTTTAATAACCCATTTTTATTTTTACAGCTAGGACAATGGGCCACCATTATATTATATCACATATCAGGACCAAAAGGTAAATTAGTAATTGATAATTATTTTCACAAATCAAATATTAATGAAGGCATTGATTTTTATTTTACTCTTTCTAGGAACTTTTGTAATCCCTGCTGTAGAAAACAAACACGTGGATGACAAAAAGGACGATGAAACAAACAATACTTTGAATCCTGAAAATATAGATCTACATTGCTCTACAGACACTACGCATTTTCTTCAAAACGTCAGAAAAGAAATAATGCAATGTGGTCCACCCACTCATTTAAAAAGTTTCCAAGGTTTATTTGTTCAACTACAAAAAAGAGAAAAAAACAATCGACTACGATTTCTCAACAGAAACATGTCGCAAAAGAATATACCGATGAAAAATATTTTCAGCCATCCTAGAAATATTATTATGCCTAAAAATGAGGGTAGTCGCAACTTTCAAGCTAAAGATTTATCATTCTCCTTTTTGCAAAACCAGAATTACAAAAGACTTTCAAACATGGACACAGTAGATGAAATGCCGGAACGATTACAAAGAACTCTTACTATTACTAATAATGATATTAGACAGGAATCTTTAATAAGACAGAACACCAGCCATTGCCCCACACCAGAGTTGACTCATTTTGAACCTAAATTCGTGTCTACGCCTAAAAAACATGATGCTATTAACTTCATTACACCTGAAAGGCAACAAGAACTACCCCGTGACCGTACAAGCACTTCTAAAAGGCATGAGCAGCGAAGCAATACACGCATTGATATGAAAAACAGTATTAGACAGCGGCAAAAGAGAATAATGCAGAAAAGAAAAGTCACCACTAGATCTGTAAGAGTTTCAGAAGGTTTGGAGCAAAGCACCATCGACAAAGATATTAAACATCGCTCACTCAGTGGTTGGCTCTTTGAAACTATCAACGAATCTTGCACCACTCTTGTTAAAACGGTCAAAAATATTTTCAAGCCTAAGACTTGCTTAGAAGACACGAAGGCGAAGTCTTTAAGCTCTACAGAGAAGGACCCATCTTGTAGTTATAGCTTCACGAACTATATGCGTAAGAGAGATGCTATTCTTAAGAATGAATGCTCGAAGGCCAATGTCGAGTGTGAATTAAGTATGGAGATGTCTAATTCCTGCAACTCCTGCAATGATACTATGGTACTCAAGAATAAATTAGCCAATGACGAACACTTGAAGCGAACTGTAAGGAAGCTTAAAGTTGGAATTAATTTGTATGGATGCGATTTTAAGGTAAATATATTTAACTAAATAATTAAGTAATATTTAAGAGACACGCATTTAGTTCAGTTAACAAGACTTAGAAAGTCATAATCTAACATTTTTTATTAGGTCATAATGTTCGATACAAGTGGCGCCCTCACCATATTAACACATATTTTGAAGACCATCTTTTATTAAAGACACGATCTTTTTAATAACACATTTTGATTTTGTTTCAGAAAATTTCCAAACAGTTATGGCCTCAACAAACTTACATGACGCCAGTTGTTCTGTACAATCTATATCGGAAGTTATTAATAAAATAGATTTCATTATTTCTCCTTTATTTATATTTACATTCCTTTATACATTATATCGCACCAAACCTGCCAATAAGAAGTATGAAGTTTGGTGAGTGCAAGTGATACGTTTTCTGTGTTGTCTCAAAGTTTACTGTAAGTAGACTCGTGGCGCACCATATCTCTGGTAATGTCTGCGACTGTAGGGGTTCCTGCAACCAATAAAATATGATGACTGTACTTAATAATTATGTCTACTTCTTCTTCGTCGTGTCGATGGCTGAGTCAAATTTTATTTTGACTTGCCATCGTGGTGAAAGGATTAGCCAATTCGCTTTAGAGAACTCATGAATTGCCCAGGGTGCGCCGGTCGTAGGGGATCGTTGTCTACGTCACTCCTTATTATGTCTGTACTTATATTCATTTGATAATGTGCCACGAAGAAATATTCATAGAAATCTACAGACAAGTCCTTAGTAGATACACTGGTCACAATTGGTATTATTATTAGAATAACTGCAGCTAAATGACGTATACGACATGAAATAGGAATAAACAGATTATACAAATGGATGAAGTTTAGAGAGGGTAAGGAGTTGGAGGAGTTGACTACCGCATGGCGGAGTGGGTAATGTACCTGCCTGCGACGCCGAAGTCGCGGGTTCGATTTCAGCTTAAGACAAATCTTTGTGTGCATGAACATGGCGGTTTGTTAAGTTGTAAGAAAATTATATTATGTATTAGTATCAGTTATTTTAGTACCCATATTACAAGCTCTGCTTAGTTTGCGATTAGATGGCGTTGTGTGTAAGTTGTGAGATATTATAATTATATATTATTATGTGAGTACCTGCTATTTGTAACGTATACTCGAGTTCAGTGCGGAATATATTGAGCATCTTCTGCACACCAGCCTGTCCTCCAACGGTTAAGCCCCACAGCGCGGGCCGTCCGACGAACACCTATGATATACAAATGAGAGAACATTAATATATCACTTTTGGTACATACCCCGACGTTTTGTTGTAAGTATAACTAGGAAGCAAAGTTTCCTTATTCCAGTAAAATCTAACAACTAGGCGGTAGTGAACTTGGCTACAGATAGCTGTTCGACTAATCGACGGGCGCCGTACTCAAGCTTGGCCAATCCCGGATCACATCATGTCATTAGCGGCCAACTTCACTACCGCCTAGATGTTTGATTTTATCTATACATATTTATATAGACATCATTATTACGCTTCTATGAATTCAATAATTTGTCTCATGTCAATCATGGATAAGACTTACCATTCTAGCACCGAGGGCCAGGGCTTTGAAAACATCTGTGCCGGTGGAAACACCGCCATCCAAGTATATTTCAACGTTGTAGTTCTTCACCGCTTGAACGATTTCAGGCAAAGCTTCAATCTGGTAAAGTAATAAAAATTATATGTTTGCAAGAAGTGGCTAAGAGAAAAACCGTAGCTAGATAAGAACATTGATATGTACAAATGTCTTAACCCCAGAGAAAAGCATTTACGTACAAATATTTAACGTACTCGAAAATATCCAAAAAGAGCACATATATTATCCTGTTCAAGAAAGTTAAAAGACAGTCAGAAAGACAAATAGAGAATAGCAAACCATTACCATTTATCGCCCTCCCTTTCTAGGATTACTTCACTAAGTAACAATTTAGACGGGTCGTTTTCGTTGCTTTACGTAGTGTTTTTACGCTGATCGATATTAATTAAAGGAGCCGGGGCTTTGAGTGTGGATGTATTACTGACAATCTAACATAAGGGATCATCCCTAAAGTACGTCACACTCATTTCCATATTTTTGGACCCCTACCCCGATGATGTCATAGTTGCTTACATTTGTCAGACCCTTACCGATTTTGCAATTTCTAGAATTTGTATTAAATTGCGGCATTTATGCAAGAACATTAGAGCAGGTGTGAATTTGCCAACAAAACCATTTATAATTTATATGCTCATCTCATACAGATGGAACTGAAAATACTTTTATATGTTTCATTATATTTCGCACACTTAAATAGTTTGAAATGTGACGTAAATAACTTAGGACCCCTCCCAACCTATATCACAGAATTTCACATTTTGTCCATTCCCTCACTCCGTCTTAAAGTGTGTTGTACTTTATGTAGGTATGTATGGTCCCTAAGTATTACCGAGGCAGGAACGCCGTCCAGTTGTCTTGCCCCGTGGTTCGACACAAGAATAGCTGAACAACCGGCCTCGATAGCTTTCACTGCGTCGTCCCCTCGCAGGATTCCTTTCGCAATTATTGGTAACTTTGTGATGCTGCAAAAAAAAAGGAAGTTATTGAACATCATTCATAATTTATCATTGGTCCCTTTAAAGAAGCTTGTTAGCAAAGGCGGGCTTTTACAGTAAAAAATGCGACATCTCGTAAGGGCGAATGCTACTTTACCATCCCAGCTTGGCCGTGTAATTACATCTACATCGACCGACGCAAAACAGCGCAGCGCATCTTTTAGGGTATTAATACACTGTCATCCATCGATGTCGATGATCTATGACAGTCGATCGATTTAGATCTAATTACACTCTAAAGTCTAAAGATCCTATAGATGTTTATTATTTCTTAGTTGATACAAAAACAAACAAGTCTTAGTATTAAATCGTTTTAGGATACTGCCTGAGCTAATCAAGCTTTAATAAATCTTTAACTTACCTTTTCAACCACTTCACTTCATCCCATGTGAGAGATTTGTCGAATAAATTCTCGACATATTTATTAAGGCCACTCCCACTTTCTGTACTTTGAATCTTGGTTGAGAGGTGGCCATCAAAGTTTGCAAGTCTGTGTAAAAATATACAATAAGTAACATTAAATTTAATATTATTTGTAATATTTTAAAGCAAATTATAGCTAGCTTTCAACCTTAATTTTATACAAAATTAAGGTTGAAAAATTATGAATCAAGCAGGATTTGAACCTGCACCCCCTGGCTGAACGCTCCAGGTGCTGCTAGATTCTATATTTCTAAACCCTTCCAAGGTTCGTGTAGCTAACGTATATATACCTATAACGCTGTAAAAGGGTTCTTAATTTTTCAACCTTAATATTGTATTAATATTATAATTGCCTCAACATATAGTTAAGTGCTTATCATTTGTTTTGAATAGGATGTAAGACCGCAATTTAGACAAAACCAAACAAGTCGAATTTAAAATAAAAATGTAGGACCTCATCTGCAGTTCTAATCGCTTTGATGAAAATGTATTATTCTCATATTCTTTACCCAAACTTTATAATTTTAATCATTCATATGAGATAATGTTATTGAGATAATAAATCATATAATATTTTCTAAGGTTTACGCGAATGTTATACATGACTAACACTTCAATTTTACGGATTTTATCGCGATATTTCACATAAATTTCACTTACTTTGATTTCCCGACGTTTCAAATGCTATTTCAGCATTTATGGTCGCGGGTAGACTGAAATTCACCATGAATGATGAATGTTGAAATAGCATTTGAAACGTCGGGAAATCAAAGTGAAATATCGCGATAAAATCCGTAAAATTGAAGTGTTAGTCATAATATATCATATTTATCTACTTGACCTTGTTATTCTTAAATTTATGTAAATAACATTTTTATGGCTGAGTGGCATTTTGTTTCATCATACCATTGGTACAGCCAGCAACAAAAGATGCTGAACACTTTAAATTTCTTAAACTTCCATATTATTATGACTACGAATTACATTTAATTTTGATAAATAAGTGAATTTGAAAATTTGATAATGTGTAGCTACTTCTGTAAATTTTTGTTGTATCAGTCTGAATAAATAAGCTGAATTTGCTTTTTAGTGGCAAGGCAAGTTGGTTTAGGTAGGTGGGTATGAATTTTTCTACGCGGATGTCGCCACTATACCCAATGTGTCGATTGCCAACCGAGGCATTTTATCCCCTCCTGTCCCCATAGCGTATAATTATATAGAACCGGCATTACCTTAAATGAGGCGGTAGTGTAAACTTATTCTTGACGTCAGCTCGGCGTATGCCAAACAGTGGCGTGTCTACGGTCAGTGCTATTGCCTTGAAACCTGCCTTCTCAGCTCTTTTCACTAGATTTTTCGTAACTCCTCTGTAAAAGAATAATTATATACGCATTAGAGTAATTACGTTTAAATGTAGCTTTTTGAACAAGGATAGGTACAATTAGACGAACGCCAAATAAACGTGCTCCAGAAATAACTTACCGGTCGTTATAGATGTACAGCTGGAACCACTTAATAGCACTAGGCGCCACATTTGCTACTTCTTCGATAGAGCTCGTGGCTATAGTGCTTAAGGTATATATAGTTCCTTCTTCTTGAGCAGCTACAATTACAAAATACATCAAAGCTAAAATCTGCTTAAATTGCCGTGAAGCTCAACGGTCAGAAGCCGCGTCAAAAGATTATAGTATTTTTGATCCACAACGATAAATGAAACTTCTCCTTTTTATATAAGTTAAATGTACTCAAAAATAACAGGGTATACTGGATACCTTTAACATTAGCCAATTCTCCGTCGGGGTGGGCCATCCGTTGCATAGCCGTAGGTGAGATGCCCACGGGCATAGACACTTCCTGTCCTAGTACTGTTGTACGAAGATTGCAATGCTGAACTCCTATTAGGCATTTTGGACGAATACGTAATCTGTTAAAAATAATCAGAGTGTATGAAACATGATGCAAGTGAAATGCGAATATATTTTGTTTATAGGTGTTGCACTTCGTTACAGGTAGTAAAATGTTTGTAAACACCACCGCCTTGTACATATTTTTTTTTTTATCTTCAAACCGTAGAAGCTAGACTAGAACTACTGAATCCACGTTTAATTATAAGCCTTTATTTAAGTAGTCATGTTATAAAGATAAAGTATTTTATATAGACTAACGTGTCAGTATTTGCATAAGCAAACAATGATGTAATAATTATGAATACAAGACAAACCTTCGAAACGCCAATTTATTTTCAGCCAAAGTTTGTTCCTCAGTGGCGCCACTTTTGTAGTAGTCCCGTGCAGCCTTCGGCAGCAGAGCTAGGGCCGCCTCTTCGATATCTTTTACACTTACAAATTTATCCATGGCTCACAATAAATAATTTGGTAAATATGCCACACATTAACGTTTAACTTGAACTTCAGTGGCTATTAAAATGGCAGATAACTCGCGATGTTCCTAGCTTATCTTGTACTTTTGTGTATTAGGGCACAGGTCAGTGTTGTGATGCGATATCAATGATATCATGTTATTTAATCTATAGGCACTAATTGACTAGCAGAGGGTTTACAGGGGATAAAACTTATACCAGTTTTTAAGTTTGACGAGTTAGATGCGCGTACGAACATACAAACAATACGTTTTGGATTCTGCTGTTGTTATAAAGACACCTCGATTTATTTTTCTTAAATATCTTTCATGTCTGAACATGGCAAATGTACAAAAATGTGTTAGAGCTCTTGTGAATGAGTTCGAGGGCGGCAGCACCACCGTCTCCCCTTTAACCTGCCGCCAAATAGTAGTGCTTCCATTACTATGTTCCGGTTTGGTGGTGAGACCAGGCCCTGAAATTACTGGCACATGAGGCATAACACCGTAGTCCTCAGCTGCAGCGACGCATCTATAATCTGCTTTTGTGGATTGTTGATGTCCATGGGCTGTACTCCACTTACCATCAGGTGGACTACACGTTCGTTCGCTATGGGCGTAGTATAAAAAAAAAAAAACATGTATAGATATCAACCCAGATTCCCTAGACCTATAATGTAGCAATAAATAAATTACATTGTTTCGTTGCCAGTAAGTACGGTCAGCAACGAAGAATTCGATATACACATGCAAATATTGTTAGTCACACAATTACCAAGGTCTCAATAGTTTAATTACAAGAGAGAGCAGCATAACGACCACGCGATGGATTTGTCGCCTTTTGTCATATTTTTGTAAGGGTAAACATGAAACTATTTTGCGTTCGATATGCTGGCCCGACTGACGTTATTATAATTTTTAGTACTTAGCACGTTAGCTCATACATATTCATAACATTGAGGAGCGAAATGTATGGAAAGGGTATGATTTTAGTTGATGACGGTACATTAAGTATTGATCCATTAAGTACCGTTTGTTATCTCATTAACAAGCTTTATAATCTTATCGGTATATTGTATAAACACTGTTGTTTTTGAGAGGAAATAAAACACGCAGAAAATATTTTATGAATTTATTTCTTGATTTGAATAGTATAATATCTGTACGAATGCTTTTTGAGCATTCTTGTATAATTGTCAAATGCCATTTCGTTATATTTGCCATAGAAATGTTATACAAAACTCAACAGATCTTATAATAATTGTATCTATTACACATTTTACACTGCTCTGGTGAAATTGCATGCGTCCACATTCAGTGAATGTTCTAACATATCTATCTGCCAAATTAACCGTATCTAAGTCAGGTAAAAATGCATCATCACAAAATGTTTAATGATTCAAAAAACAAATTTCTCAAATTTATTTGTAGTATGTGTTATTTCATTTATATAACTGTTCAGCAACTTTCACTAATATAAAACAAAATGAGTTCCCTGTTGCGTAATTGGCTGTTTGATTATATTTACAAGATTGGGACTTCGCTTGGAGCGTCAGCCGTCGGCGAGTGATTCTTTACCAGTATATAAGATCCATTTACTAAACACGAATCGTAGCGGTTCACCTATCTAAGATCAATCACATTTTATCTCATTTAACATAATATCGATAACGTTGCATTTTATAAAAGATACAAAACATTTCAATTATTAAGCTATTAAGAAAAGGGCCACCATTCTCCCTCTATCTATAACTCCATCTTTGGTAATAACATTAACAACAATCGGCGTTGGTCGACCAGGTATCTTATTATTCACAATGCTATTCTGTACTATATCAATCATTACAACTTGTTTTTGAATGTTTATTTCTTCTTATAAAACCATTATATAAAGCGACTTCAATTTTAAAGCCAAAATAAAAACAAAACCCTGTATCATTTTGTTTTACGCAAAAACATCGCTCGGTGTTTCCGTAAGCTATAACATTTATTTACTATTTCTATCACATTATTAAATACTTGGTTATTAATATAATCGTCATTCTGTTCGCACGTAAAACAAATGATAACGAGCGTTTAAAATTAAAAACTTTATTAATAGATCAATGTACAGACTATCAGGTGAAAGCATTGAGCAAATTAAAATAAAATAAGGCACATGGTCAAAGCGACCAAATTTGAATGCTCTTTAAAGTAATTACGAAGAAATAAATACTCACAGAATATCACGGTGGTTTACGTTTGTAAATACTAGAATGCAATGCACACTCGAGTGGCTCTGAGCGCCGGCGGTCGCCGCCTGATAGCCTGGGTGTTACAACATTTACCACTAGAAAAAGGAAAATATCATACAACCGTCGTGAAATATAAAAATAAATAACGTTATATTACAAAGCAGAACATTGACATAGTGGCAACATTTTCCTGTTAGACTAGTCGTTAATACCTATATCTACACTTTCCATTGAATTAAAACTAAGTTTCTTTATCATAATAATACATCTAGCAAATAAAAAACTGAAATATTAAACATTGTTTACATAGTCAGCTTAGGCCCATACGTGTTCTCTGGCCTTTACATTTGTTTTTGTTATACTATGTACATAATATTACTATTTACCTCACTCATAAGTATTGCACACACAGATATTTCAAATTCATGACTATTTTTATAGAAAGCGTACTATAATATTATATCTAATTTAAAATGACTTTTCTTAGTTAAGTCATACACATAGCATGGTGCAACGATCATGAGTGACGTAGTTTGTGATATCTCGGTCCCTAAATATTGATGGATCAATTGATTACTTTGAAGATATTTGAGCTAAGCCAAATATTCAATAATTGAAGCGCACCTTGAGATGCGTCCAGTACCAAATTTGTTTAATTGACCGACAAACGGATTACATCGGAGGTTAACACATAGTTCTATAACGTAACGATCACCAAACACATGTACATACACGTAAGGCAAAATAATTGCAAAGAATCACGTGATCCGTCGCTTCGTATAGAGATGACCCTTACCTACTACACTAAACAAACGTCACGCAGTCCTTTGTCACGAGTTATTATTCCACTAACAAATAGATTATGAGTTTGTATTCAAAAGTCCAAGAATTAATGTTACGAAATTTACAATAAAGAGGTGGTGTATTTGCATAGATGATTGTTATTTATATGAGCATTGCTTGGTTCGATGTAATAAATGGTTATAATGCAGAACATCGAAAGCTAGTGATTGGCGAAAGAAGCGCAAGCACGACGAAGCTTAATCACGTGATTCTACCGATAGCACCTAGCTTTATATTTTGTAATACGATCTACGATACATGTACTGTGTAAAAGTAACTTGCCACACTTATCCATTCCAAGTTCTCTGGGCTAAAAAGTAAAAAATTGCTATCTATCACCATATCGAAATGCATCAGATGAGACTATTTTATAATAAAAGCATTACTCCAAATCGTTCATTTTAAAAGTAGTTTATAAAAAACCGTCTCACAGAGAAATCATTTACGTGGCAGCTCCACATCTCATTTACAAATATATCGCACAGATAAACAAACTTACTTCTAGAAGAGATTGCTTCTCGTCGCGTCGATAACTAAGAGGATTAAATATTTGGGGACCAGGCACCCTCGCGGGGCGGGGACGATTCCTACGAGCGAAAATAAATACTATGGTACTTTTAAAGCGGAACCTGTAAGTTTATAAGTAAAGGAGGCTCGGGGCTCGGACTAGAGGCTGGCTCACAGCGGGGGCAGCGGGTCGCGGGGCGCGGGCGAGGGCGCGGGGGCGGGGGCGGGGGGCGCGGCGGGCGGCGCCAGCTGCAGGCGGTGCGCGCGGCGGCGCGGGGAGCGGGGGGCGGGGTCGTCCTCGTCCGCGCTGTCGTCGGCGGCGTCGCCCGAGTCCGAGCCCTCGGCGCCCTCGCGCGCCTCGTCCTCCTCCTCGTCGTCTTCCTCCGGACATAGCTGATACGCCCTATGGGAAAAGAATGATAGTGTTACAGCTAAATATTGTCGAAGCGAAACTTAAAGCTTAACTTAAGGCTGTCAACAACTATATTGCGAAAAATCTATGTAGCATGTAAATAATTCATATCTTGTATTCTTTATTTCAGATTATGACTAATTCGTACAATAAATATAATAGTTCAATTTTCAAAATAGCTCCGGTTAAATAAGAAACTGGTGGGCCGTGGACATGAACAATGTGTGTAGTGTTAAAAAACGAAAAAAGATTTCATGATTCTCAAATAAACTAAACAGTTTAAATACAACAGTTCTAATTCAAATATACATATTATATCTTTGAAGCCTGTATTTCAGGTCACTAGTTCACCCGCCCGGTTTACATTAAGATCAATAATGGTCATGCAGCACCATCATAGAAATCTTTATAATAAGGCAATAGAAATGTCAAAGACGCGTGACCCAGTCGCCGCGCATCTGTCTAGTCAAACACAAGTGCGAGTTGAGGAATTGTCGTCTTAATGCCATCGCAAAAAAAATAATTTTATTTTGTTTGCTGGAATACAAGCGCATGAGTCTAATCGAACACAAGTGCGAGTTGAGGAATTGTCGTCTTAATGTCATCGCCAAAAATAATAATTTTGTTTGCAGGAATACAAAAAGTGGTATTTGAAAAACGGCGACATGCGTCCCAGTGTTAAAAGATAGTCGATAGCATTTCTATTGACTAGTTATTAAGATTTCTATGAGCACTATAGTATGCAATCTGCACCTATGAGGTACAGAGATAATATTGGATATGACAGATGGATAAGTGTCTCTAATAGTAAATTAGACTCACTTTTCAAGTGTCTTTCTGGCGGAGTTGCTGCGCTCGAGGAAGTATCCACTGGAGGTTTCATTGGAGGTGCCGGGCGGGGACCACGTGCCGTACGAACCGTAACTGCCGGGACCATACTTCTGAAACAAAGGTCAAGAATCAAGCAGGTTTCATTTTTCGTTCACAGAGTGTACGGCGTTACCGCATTTTAAGAATTACGGAAATCCCGTACACTATATAACAAATACAATAATATTGTGTGTGATTCCTATAATTAATTATAATTCTTAATAAGGTCTGAGATAAAATAGTATTATAAAACATTTTTTAGACTATATTATGTTCAACAATTTTCATTTAGCCTAGTCATTTGAAAATACTTCAAAACTATTCTGCTAAAACAGTCGTCGTTCGCACACCTGGTTCGTTCATACCAGATAACGTCTGGCTTGAATCACTTTAACTGGCAACTGTACCATATCTCGCGAGGAGCCTTGGTCTGACGGGCGTGAGAGTGAGTGAGAGAGGTGGCATACCCGGTCGAGCTCGTCCTGCAGCCAGGCCAGCAGCTGGCGCCAGCGCCGGCGCGCGTCGGCGTGCGCGTGCACGGCGCGCACGGCGGGCGGCGCATGCGCCATGACGGTGACTAGCAGCTTCACGCAGGCGTAGGCGCGCTTCTGGTAGTGGCCGCGCGCGCGCGTGGCCGTCTCCAGCAGGCCGGGCCGCTCCTCCGACACGCCCTGGGCACCAAATCGAGCATCACACGATCATTTCAAAAATATCATAACCATTTTAGGATGTTTTCAAAAATTCTTAATAGCGATACGGAATCAGGAATTGCTCGGCAGATATACCCGCCCCAAATATGTAGCTTAACATATCTAGGTAAGTTTGGGTTTTGGGTAAAGTATGCGTGATATGATATTATGAAGTTTTAATCGACCTGATAAAACTATAATATCTTGATCGGTAAATATAGTTTCGTTTAGCGTCACTACGTGAGCACGATTATTGCTTTAAAAGTTAACAGAGCAATAGAATATCTCGTCACCTTGATGACGTTGTGAATGCGGTGCTGCTGCCAGCTGTCCTCCATGAGCAGCAGCGCGATGAGCGCGTCGGCGTGGCGTCGCAGCTCGTGGCAGTAGGCGTAGGCCATCTGCCACAGCAGCTCGGCCAGCGCCACGCGCGACCAGCCGGCGTGCTCCCAGCACAGGAACTGCAGCAGCCGGACGCCCTCCTCGCAGCCGCAGCACTCCTCCGTCAGCTTCTTCATGTACGTGCTGGAAGAAAATACCATTATAGCTAGATTAAGAACCTAAAAATTGGTGTGAAGATGGTTCAGGAACGACTTTTTACTGGGGACAACCTTCCACACGGGGACAACCGCGCGCAGAAGCTAGTAAGAAAATAAATGTTAGCTAGAATATAGTACCTAGTCCTGCTGAAGAGCACTTCGGCGGCAACAACGGAGAGAGCAGGTCGCGAGAGGTGCGGGGGCGTGGGCTCGGCGTAAGGGTTGGGCAGGGGCGCCGCGCCCTCGGCCGCCCCCGCCGCCCCGCCGCGCGCGCTCACGTCGCAGCAGCACACCAGCGCGCACACCACCTGTGACATCGATCGGTCATGTCAACAAATGTCCGAATCACAATTACATGATTTTTCATATTGTAGATGGTATTACGAATACACACTACTTCGCCGCAAGTTCTCAATCCACTGTGGCTTGCAGATTGCGCAGATGTTCGACCCTAGAGTATCTATAACATTTTTATTTTGTTTTTTTTTTCCTCTTACACGCTATGTTGGTATAAATTCAAATTAAACACAAATAAAACCAGACACAAATTGCAAGAATATAATATAATGTACCCTCACCTGGTGTATTTTAGCTGAATCTGGATACTGGTATTTCCCCATAGATGAGTTGGATTCATCCATGCAGACCGAAAGCACAACATCAAGGACTTTCAACTGAAATTAAAAGTGTAAATATTACAATAATATCATGCTATTATCACGTCTGATTCAATAATATTTCGTTCAATGAAATCGTTTATTTGACTTTCGATTATGATCTAAAACAGTAAAGCCGCAAAATCAACTAGATCGATGTCTTCATTAGTAAAGATAGAACGTATGTAAGTAAGATATTACCCTTAGGAGCTGATGTTTCTCGTTGATGCCGAGGCTGGCGTAGGAGTGGAAGAGGTTGAAGAGCAGCGGCAGGTGGCGGTGCGCATGCGCGTCGGCGTGCGGCGCCCCGCCCAGCGCGCGCGCGCTGCACAGCAGCTGGTCCGACAGCGAGCACGACTCCTCGCGCGAGCTCCACGAGCCGAAGCCGCTGCTCACTGCGGGCAAACACGTGTCACTCAATGCCACGCCACCAGAGTGTAGATGAAAACGAAATTGCGAAAGAGTGAGTTCCAGGAGTGATTAAAGTAATTGAGCTGCGAGTCGAAAAAACTAAAACTCGAGACTAACCGAGTTGCAGACGTTTAAGATTTTCCTTATAAGACTTGAAAGGCTTAGTTGCTAAGCCTTGATTAGGCTAAGCAACTTTGCTTGGGTATAAATTGGATGGGTGGCCGAGGTTGAGCAACTTGGTTGAGATAAAAAAATGGATAGGTAACTATGGTTAAACAACTTTGTTGAGGTGTAAAAATGGATGGGTGAAAAAGGCGAAACAACTTTGTTGCGATATAAAAATGGCTACGACCTAAGACTTAAAACCTAAGATATTAGACTTAACACCTAAGTCTTAAGACTAGACACTCAGGACTGGTGGCGTGAGGCAAGACACGACATTCAAGCCACGAGACTCGAGAATTAGACTCGATATTCGAGACTCAGGACTTAAGATCCAAGACCTAAGACCAGACTGCAAACCCCTGCATGGAAATTATTCTAAATCGGTAAAACCGTTCTGAAGAATTACAGCGCCTCCTGGCGAAGTAATACTTTTATGCCTATTTAAAAACCATGGCCAAAAAATTCACCACAACACAATTATACTATTTAACGAAACAAATAAAGACAATTACCTGGTGGATCCTGAACTGAGAAATGCGCCAAGAAGACGATGATTTTCATGAAGACTAATCGCACTTCGGCCGTAGGACACGATAGCAAGTAGTCACTGAGGCGGTGCGGGTGCTTGAAGAGATCGGTCGCGAACCACGCTCGCACGGACTGTGAGTATCTGAGGTGCTGATATAGTATATCGTGCCTGGAACAAATACCAACGTATTGTTATACTTTTAATACTACTTGAAAATTGCGTTTAAGAAAATTAAAGCAATTATAATGTATACAATTTTTCGGGGATAATCGTTGTTAATTTATTATATTATTAAAGAGGTATGACCAATCGACTATGGGATTGTTTATCGCTGCTGTGCTATCTATTCCGTGGCTTTGTCAAGATAAAAACTGCTGTATTGTATGTAGAATAATATGAAAGTTTAATTTTAAGCCGGATATTTTCATAGTAAGCTGGGATGTCATGAAAAAAGTTAGTAAACAAGTGCAAAAAACGTGATAATTCTATCAAAACAAAGTTAGATTCTAGTTCATCCTTCATGTTTAAATAGAAAATCTCTTTTGTTTATTAAATCCCGCTTAAGTTATTTCTCTTATTACTAGATAATCGTCATACACAAAACTAGAAATTATTTACTATCTTATGTTCGTGACACAAGGGTTTTGGCGATTTAGTTTTTGGGCATTGCCTTTTAGTATCTATTTGTGCTGCATGCTGGTCAGTTTTTAAGTTGCTCAATTATTTTTATTTGTAAGAACTTGTAATTGGCCATATTTATGTAAAAAAATTAGCATTATACTATTTGAGCTGTAAGTTCTCATATTATGTTTTTTTTTATTTTTATGGTGGATAGGCACGCGTTTGACTACGATCTCACCTGATGGTATGTGATGATGCGGTCTACGCTTACCTATGAGATACCTATTAACTCTTGCTTTGAAGAGATCCAAGTTGTACTCATACGGAAACACAGTCTCGGGCAAGGCGTTCCATAAATAAAATAAAAAACGTTTCACATCTTTTTTCATATAAATACAGATGCAACTGTCTGCTTTATGGTGCTAAAGGCGTTACGTACGTAGCACACAGCTGATCGATCGACAGTTGCTTCCACTTTACACCACTATCGCTCACCGATCGATTTATCGACCGGCTTTCATTTGATCAGCTATAAAAGGTGTATAGAATTTTTAGCTTACCAGTCAGCCGCAGGGCCGCGGAGAGTTTTCTTTGTACGGAATCCTATTTGGAATAAAAATTTGGTTGCTAATTGTACTGCTAACATGGACATTTCCTCGTGCTCTGTTCCCTGCGTTAAAAAGAAACATTAATTATTAAAAATAATATACCAAAGCAATCATCGCTATGTTATTTTGTATGAGACTGTTGGTTGACTGGTAGAGAATACTTTTAGTGTTAAATCCGCATTGTACATTTAAGTGCATAAAGTTTATATAAATAAATAAATACATGTTTCAAGTGGTTCAAAAGAAGAATCTTACCCAAACTGCACTTTGTGAGCCTGGCAACATTTGCAATCGCATAAAACATAGTTTCTTCATAAAATTGAAATGCTCAATACTAAACTGGTCCTGGTTGTGAGAAAATGCAATATTACTACGTCGCACTGATAGCCATATCGGTCTAGGTATAGCGGTCTCTCTGAAAAGATAACAATTTAATTATTAATAACTATTTTGACGAAATTTTAATAATTAATTACAGTAAAGCAGCAGCATTAGATTTGCCTTGCAAAACTTGCATCATGTAAATAGGCCTTAATACTTACTTCATTGTCATATTTTTCATAGTTTGTTCGAGTGTTGAAGTATCTAACGTGTCCTTTCTCGTATAAAATAGCATGTAGGCGTTCCACCACCGCTTCTGTCGCTTGTATGACACTCGCTTCAACATTGGGTCGAACACCTACAAGTTATAAACAATCACCATGTAACAACGAAATACTTTTTTAAATCCTGAATTGAATATTGGTTATTACTGGGTTATTGGGTAAGTCGACCTAGATCCATTAAGAGGTGGTAGTTCCCATCATTTCTGACTGATCTGACTATGAAACACCCCACCCTAAACCTAACCGTTTTCGAGATATTGGACTTAGAAGGTTTTTTTAAAAAATATCCCGATTTCTTAACTATAGCCTATTTTTTTTTGTATCCTATGCCTTTTATTTTTTTTTAATTCTGATTTTTGTGTGCCAGATAAGTTTGTTTATAATTCTCAACCCAAAAAGTGCAAGTATCTGAACCAATGGGATCGTAGTAGACGATTGATACCGTAAAAAAGTAATTAATTTGAAAAAAAAAAATTGTTTCTTTTAGTAATATTTAAAAAAAAATCTATGGCGTTAGTTCTGCAGATATTTTAAATAATATCTACGTTCCATTAGCTATCCAACAAGGTATCACAAGCTAGGGTCTTATCACAATTCATAGAAAAAAAATCGATAAAAGGCTCCCAGGTAGTAAAAAAAAACAATGGTACTTAAGATTAAACTTCTCTTTTGGGCCAGGAAACGAAATAAAACAATACAAATAATTATTAAACAACATTTATTTAAATTTATAAATCTTGTTCTACATGGCCGCCTCTGTTTCGCACACACACTCTCATTCGGTGTCTTAGTCCGCTTTTAACTACTACAGTCGTTAAGTCTCTTCGAATTTCGTCAGCAGCCTCAATAATCTTCTGTCTTAATATGTCAATAGTTTCAATTGGATTATTCTCATTGTAGACTAATGTCTTCATGTGTCCCCACACATAAAAATCCATGGGAGTCAGGTCAGGACTTCTTGCTGGCCACGGTATGGGTCCACCTCTTCCGATCCACCTATTAGGATACTCGTTGTCTAGCCATTCCCTGACCCCTCTTCTGTAATGTGCAGGGCAACCGTCGTGTTGGAACTTCATGTTTCTAATCAGATTTAGGGGTAAATCCTCTAATAAATTTGGTAACTCTTCTCTTAGAAAATGTTCGTAAAATTCTCCGTTTAAATTATCAGGTAGAAAGAAGGGCCCAATTAATTTGTTTGCTATGATTCCCATCCAGACATTTAAACTAAATCTTCTTTGTGCGGCTTTTGTCCTCTTCTGGTTAGGATTTTTTTGCGCTTTTGGGGCCCAATAATGAGCGTTGTGGTAATTTGTAATTCCATCTTTATCAAATTTTGATTCATCTGTCCACAAGATTTGTTTTAAAAATGCTGGGTCTTCTAAATCTCCATGAAGCATAAATCTACAAAAGTCTAACCTCCTCACTGGATCTCCCTCTTCGATAACATGTACTGGCGTGTAGTGATAGGGGTAGAGGCCTGCAGTATTCACCGTAAACCACACTTTCCACTGCGAGAGTCCAAGTTCTCGGGCAACAGCATTAGTTGAAGTAGTTGGATCCGCTCTAAACCGTTGAACTATTTGATTATCTTCATCTTCATCATCAACAATGATCCGTGGTCGGCCTAGGTCTGCTCGACGCCTTAAAACAGAGCCAGTCTCTCTGAGTCGCCGGTAAGCGCCGTCAAAGACAGTGACATCCGGTATTCGGCGGCCGGGATAACGTGCAATGTATTCGTCACGAGCTCGTGCAGAAACACCATTGCAGTACCCATAACAAAGTAGAATATCCGCGTATTCCTCGTTCGTGAAGGTTGCCATCTTCAACAGTTCCAATTCAGAAGCACAATTCAAAGTCCAGTTAACAAGCACAGTCACAATTTGTAGGAAACAGTCCAGAAATACAAGCCAAGTCGGGTAAGAAATGAAGAGCACTAAATATCGCATCTACTACGGACGAATCACGGAAGCAGACTAAAACGAAACAATAACAACAAATTGGCCGGGATTATTTTATCTCGCTTGCACCTGGTCAGTTTGTCCCGCTCGCACGCACCACAGCTCCGTGGAAGAACAATAGGACCAAAGAACCCAAATTTGTACTGCTACCTGAGAGCCTTTTATCGATTTTTTTTCTATGAATTGTGATAAGACCCTAGCTTGTGATACCTTGTTGGATAGCTAATGGAACGTAGATATTATTTAAAACATCTGCAGAACTAACGCCATAGATTTTTTTTTAAATATTACTAAAAGAAACAATTTTTTTTTTTCAAATTAATTACTTTTTTACGGTATCAATCGTCTACTACGATCCCATTGGTTCAGATACTTGCACTTTTTGGGTTGAGAATTATAAACAAACTTATCTGGCACACAAAAATCAGAATTAAAAAAAAATAAAAGGCATAGGATACAAAAAAAATAGGCTATAGTTAAGAAATCGGGATATTTTTTAAAAAAACCTTCTAAGTCCAATATCTCGAAAACGGTTAGGTTTAGGGTGGGGTGTTTCATAGTCAGATCAGTCAGAAATGATGGGAACTACCACCTCTTAACGGATCTAGGTCGACTTACCCAATAACCCTGTATAGATGGGACAGGTTATGTTTGGGTATTTATAACAGAGAAAAAATAACATGACTAAGCTTTCATTTATGCTTAAATTAAGTTACTTATATAAAAATATTTCATGTGCCATTTAAAATAAGTATAATACAATGTGATTATTCCTCGACTCACCTCGCCCATATACTCGCCGCCGAAGCACTGCGCTTTCATTTCTTCATCGTCATGCATCCCGCATTCAGATACGTCTCCGTCGTCCAACTTTACCCACCGTCCTGTTTCGCTGCCATTATCCCTGCACAATGGAAATTATGAAAGGAGTGCATGAAAGGAGCCTCCCCGAGTGACGTACACAACAACTCCTTACGTCCGGCGCACCCTGGGCAATTCGCGAGTACTTAAAAGCGAATTAACTAATCTTTTCACCACGATGGCAAGTCAAAACCTTGACTACCTTACTGACTCTCCAAAATGCCCTTCCACCTGCACAAGAGAGGCGTTCATGAACGCCGACGAGAGCGCCATAACAGTGGCCACTTATTGGGCCAATAAAATTTGACTCAGCCATCGACACGACGAAGAAGAAGAATGTGAATTATAATTAAAAATAAGTTAACTATGAGCATGACTTTGTGTTCTGAATTAACGGACTGGAAATCAACAGTAACAATGTCGTGGAAAGTGATGGCGTTGGTACCTGAGCAGCACGTAGGAGTAGTAGTGTCCGCCGGACGCCTGGCCGGAGTGCACGACGATGCCGCTGAGCTGGTAGTGCGTGTGCTGCGCGCGCTCGTCGCCGCCCTCCCACAGCGACGCGTCGCCCTCCGCCCGCGCCAGCCCCCACGCTGCCAACGACAGTGAATTAGGATAACTACCGCAGGTAAAAATACTTATCCTACTTATACTATAAATTCGAAGTTTGTGAGTATGGACACAGTATAAATATAACCCAGAACTCTGACTCGACCCTATTCCTTAAATAACAAAAGACAATCACGCGATAATCGATGGGCTGCCCACTTACTGTTTTTTAATTTGATGTGCACACGGCTACCAATCAACCAATACATCTCCAGTATAAGCTGGTCTCGCATTGCACGGGAAACAGATACAACGCGCTTATACTGTAAGTAGATATAAATGTATAGGTTGATGTGTAGCCGTCTGTAACTGATTTGAACCTCTATATTTTTTTTTAAATTCGTTCGGCTCAGCGGCGCATCCTCGTCTTTTGTTGTTTACTGCGTTCTTATTCCGAGGCGTAGGCCCATGACGTGTTCCGACCGTTTCTATGAAGATAAACTACTCGGTGTTTACTCTGGTATGGATGTTCGTTACTCTTACACGCGAGAACTTCCGAGCCGATTTTGTTGTAACTTTCCACACTTGTAGCTTATAGTCCGAAAAAACATATAAGCTTCTTCGAGTCGAGCTCTGCTTGTAATATAACATGTCAATATATTCGCAATTTCGGTAAACAGAGCTATTATTGGGCGCTGCGACGTTAATGTTGATAAATCAAAGTAGTGACATACCTGTATACGGCTCCACGTCCAACTCCCTTGGGAACTCGAAGTAGTCGTTAAATTTTATTGCACACACTTTCTCAAAGTCATATTCGAATCTCTTTAGCTGTATTACTAACACTGGAGGTAGTTTGTTTAGACATAAGCGCTTTACTGTCACCACCTGAAAACAGTACATTACATTCAAACTTTCCTATCTCTAATTCATAACTACATGAGTTAGTTGGAGTAGTTTTGTGGGAGATTCATAAACAGGAATTTAGATTTAACAGTGGCAATAAATCAAGCTCTTACAAGATCTTTTGAACTACAAAATGATTACTTACCTTCTTATTACACTTGTCACAGTGATAAGCATCAGCTCCTTCTAACAGTTCCCCGCGCACATAGGCCTCGAGCGACTCTTGCAGACGAGACATGTTCCGGATGTCCAGTGATACCACGCTGAACGGCTCCTCTTTACAGTATCTGTAAACAAATAATATTTATTATTTGCATTTAGATCTATTTCTACTCTGTAACGAAATTAGGACACCTGACCTAACTTTAGGTATTTTTGACTTACAAGGAATTTAAATCTCGTAAGTACATACCTATGAGGGCATCCCTTGCAGTTTTTTTGATCAGAATACGTTCCTCCCATAGTCTTGGCCATGAGCTGTTCAGTTCCCAATGACTTGAGAGCTTCGTCCAACGACTCCACCAGTGACATGAAAAACTCAACAGCGTCCTGTTGTTCGCGCAGATTTACTGGCTCACCTTGCAATCTAGGGAATGGAAACATCGTGATAGTGAATTAGATAAAAAGTATTGACGACGGTGGATTCACACTTGTGACAGTTTGGGTTATAAGGGAGGAGGAGGGAGGTATTTAAATCAAAAATATCCATAACTTCCTAGGTTTAGCTTTAGGACTTACAGCTTATTTGTAATTTAATAAAATTATTACCTAAACATAACTTTACATGGGGTTACAGGATGGTGAAGGTGGCAGGAGGATGTTCAAGAAACTGTCACAATATTGACCCATCCTAAGAAAAATAGTATTTGCGCTTACCTAAAATGTGCCCACAGCCCTCTAGGAATATAATATTGAAGCTTACTGTAGTGTAAATGAGCGAATATCGCCTGAACTTGTTTTAAAATTGTGATGTTGTAGTCCGTATTATTCTGCAATAAATTATGTCATGTTAATTACTTTTTAACATTGTACAATACAAAATAAATGTTATTGGATACCACCATACCTCAATGTTATTTTCCACTATACTGTGATAATGACTTTCCCCTGAAAAATCTTCATTGGGATCGGTAGCAGCACCTACAAATAAAAGAAAATAAGGGTTTAGCAGTGTTTCTGCACTATTTAAAACTAGATATAGAATAATACTCATTGATTCATGGAAATATGAATTGGTTGGGATGGATCAGTGCATCGTCCTTCTATTTAATAAAACCATATTGCAAAACGATAAAATAGAAAACATAATACGTGATGTATGAACAGTCTCAAAAGTGAATCACCTTGCACAGAGAGCAGCGCGTCCCGGACGGCGGGCACGCAGTAGAGCTGCTGCAGCACGGAGTTCATGTAGCACGTGGCGCCCGCGTTCTTCAGCCCCGCCAGCCCCGCCGGCGGCCGCGGGCCCACGCACGGCATGTACTCCCACTCCGACAGCGGCATGCTCTTGTCTGCAACACCAACTCACTACGTTCTCACACGAGGTAACAATAAACATAGTAAGCGGTTAGATGACCCCAAAAACTAATAAAAAACATTGCAAATTGTTAAACTTTTCATGTCTTATTACCGTAAACGTTAATCAGCGACGACAATGTACAGTGCATTCTGCGTAATTTGTAAAATATAGTTATCAGTACAATATTGACTTTAAAATAAAAAATAGTGACCGCTATAAAACATCTGTTCGAGTAGGTTGGCGAGCGCGGCCATGTTGGGCACGCATCCGTGCACCAGCGCCAGCAGCAGGTCCGTGGCCGCCGCCGCCGCGCCCGCCGTGCGACACAGCGGCGCCAGCGGCTCGTCCCCGCCGCCCGCGCCCCCGCCGCTGCTGCTCCACACCCACGAGTACGGCCATAGGAACTCTGTCGTCACCTCCTGCCGATGCAAATGGTTATGTTACTTAAAATTCTATTAAATCTCCACTAAACTATGTGCGTAATTCATTCATTCAGTATAATCAATGAGTACGAATATACGGCTACTTTTATTATTATGAGTGAAGGCAACAAGTTGATGCTAAAGAAAGAACAAGTAGAATTTACAAGCACCCAAGAAGGAAGTTCTGTTCATTTTCCTTCTTGTACTAAATATATAATACTCCTACACTTAAAAGCAATAGCCCTCACCTTGATTAATCCTGCATCTTTGTGATCAGGATGAGCCCCGTACTGAAACTTTAATTGCGCCGGGACGTGCGCGAACAATTCCTTGGTAAGATTCAGATGTCCTTCTAACAGAGTGTCGTCCAACGCATCACGATTTGCGCGTACTGTTCGAAGCCACGTCACCTGAAACAAATTACGTTACCTTATAGTCGTCTTTATTATTACATGATGTAAGGGGACCAAATGAAAAGATTTGGTTATAGAGATATAGATTGCAGCGATTGGCCTGAAGTCCGCTTTAGCCAGGGCTCGGCGTTCAATTCGACATTACATAAATATAGTATAAGGGTATCGTATATTATTAATCTGTAAAGAAAGGAAGGGAAACATTAATGACTATCAATAACCGTACCTCAATAGCGAGATCATCAGGCGTCCTCGCGGTGGGACCCGCCAAGGACACGAGTCTACACAACAGCTGCAGGAACTGCTGCGCGTTGCGGGCGTGTCGCTGCAGACGCGCCGTGGTGGGGGGCCGAGGGGCGGCGCCGCCGAGCGCAGACAGCGCGGAGCGGGCGCCCCCGCCGCCGCCCCACGCACACATCGCTAGCAGCTGCTCCGCGCATGACACGCGCACCTATAATACACAATCGTTTTAACTCAAACTTTTTCTAAGAATGGAATCATACTATATGTATATGTGTATAAGTACGAGTAAGGAAAAATTAAAGCATATGTTAACTGCTACGTCAAAAATCTTCCAATGTTCTGTGTCAGCGATTTAAAAGTTTAAATTCTCCACCACATGGGAACACAA
Organism: Hypena proboscidalis; assembly: GCA_905147285.1. NCBI lineage: Eukaryota > Metazoa > Arthropoda > Insecta > Lepidoptera > Erebidae > Hypena > Hypena proboscidalis. Next base: position 11,661,102 of record LR990128.1, on the reverse strand, counting down.
AAGTGTCCACAGTGTCTACCACGAGTTCGTTCACGAAGTAAACACAATCAGTCAATAATACAGGTAAATAGACTATGCAATTCTTGGCGATCTTCAGACAAATATGTAGTGCTATATAGATCGATATAACCGGAAACTTGTGGGTTATACAATTGCCGCAATAAATTGCGATAAAACTAGCCCGTGTATAAGCCTTATAACTTATCCATCGTCAAACTATGACTAAATATTACCAGGGTATTCAAACTTATAACAAGTTAGTGAATAAGTACATTGAGTTTTAGTTTTTTGTTACAGTTTTTTTTTACATGCCTAATTCTGGTAACAATATGTTTTATACCTGCTAATTATTTTATATGCAATTAGTCCTACGAAGCAAAGGCATATTAATTAGTTGTTCTTACCTGAGGGTTAGGGCAGTCGATCATCAGGAAGAGCGCCGTGTCCTGCCACCAGGGCTCGTGCAGCAGCGACTCCAGGTGACCGCCGCCTAGCGCCATGCAGATCGTCACCACCTCCATACTTTCACGGACAACTGTACCAGAAACAGTAGAATTCAAGTTAGTATAACAAGTTCTGAGTATCAGCAGTTGAGGTTATGATTAATTTAGTCAGTTAATTTCTTTCTCTTTGGTAGAAACAGACCGTAAATTAAATTATATTGAGAGTCATGGCCTATCTTACACTGTGCTGAGATGAAGACTGATAGGAAGCAAGAATAAAACATACTAAGCCGAAGCACAAGTAATTGAAATAAGGGCTGGCAGGCGAGTGAAGATGGGTCAACACTACCAACAACTTGTAACAGCACGTACGTGTAACATCGTCGGGATGGATGAACCCGCTCATGTCAGTGGGCTGCGCTACAGAAAATGCCAGGCTGTAGAGAGCGCGGACTGTCGCCGTGGTGGGCACACGCCACCATACCAATTTCGATACCGAGTCACCCTCTTCACTGGTTATTACCACCTGAAAAGATCAACAAGCTATGTCAACTCACGAAAGAAAATGCGGTATTTAAAAGTCGTAAATATTTAGTAACAATTTAACGATATCCGATAAGACTGTATTCCTTCTGGACCGGTATAGGCTGGCTGGAGTAAACGGGAAACCACTCACGTACAACGGTCCCATAGGAGGACTAAGTGCGGACACCGCCCAGGAAAACTAAACTAAACTAAAGACTGTATTGTTTACCAGAAACCCAATATCGGGGTTAAATTTTACAGAATTTATTGGCGAGACAGAGAACGGTAATAATGTTACGTTAGATAGTTGAATTAAAAGAAAAGTACCTGTTCGCCTAGTGTGTTAGCCAATTTTTTTGAGATGGCTTTTACTATTAATTCACAACTGACTGCGCCAGACTGTAAAGCTTCCCGTAATATTGTAACATCCATTCTGCAAACAGAAAGGACATGTGTTTGATTGCGCTAACATATACGCATTTACATACAAAATGGATACAATGTGTGCAAAAAAAATATATACCTAAATTCTCTGTCGACATTAGTGTCTGATCCATCTGGAGCTAGTATTTCAAAAAGATGACCCAACGTGTATAGCGCCAGTTTGGCCAACCTGACTAGAGCTAAATAACCAACCCTGAAAAAAGGAAACAAAATACAATTTTAATAACACCCATGTCACTGTATGAAAAAAAAAATAAAATGCGTAGTTTTGGTTTAGCTGAAAGATAAATACCTCCGCGTATGCGCCGCAGCACCTCGTAAAAAATCTTTGTCAGACAAACATTGCACCAACAGAGGAGCTTTCTTCACACAAGCTAACTGTAAACTTCGGCAACGGTCCAATCTTGTGTCTGACGAAGGCATCACCAAGCTATATAAAACCTGAAAATTTATCAAAACGTTAGTTTCATACACCAGTTGAATCAATTCCCATTTATTTCTTTTAAATTGTACATACTTCTACATTGTATGCGACAGTAGGAGGCGCAGGACCAAACAACATATCCCTTAATGTCACATCTTCTCTACATAACAAAGCTTCAGTTAACTTTTCCACCTGAAACAAATAATTTTGAATGGTGTATACTTAGATGATGTCTTCATGAAATACTGCAAATATAGTGAGGTTACATACAGTCTGCTTATGCGCCGGACAGATCTGTGACAGTAGATGCGCGGCTTCGGTCAGCGGGCCGTGGTTTTTGGTGATGCCAATATGCTCCAAGTCTAATATAAACGGCAAGTACCATGATCCTTGTGCAAACAACTGGAATAACGAACAATAATTATTTGAAATAGAAATAACAATTGTAGTGTACATGTAAATAGAAACAAGAAGGTGATGTTTTTTAGTGTATTACCTGTAGTAAATAGTATTAAATATTTAGGATTGTGGATGGATCGTTCCTTATCATGGAGTAAACATATCAATGAGACTATTGATAAGACCTTTAAATTTTTAAATGTATTTAAGGTGTTGGCTGGATCTGGTTGGGGGGTCCATCAAAAACATTTACGCCGCCTGTATATTGCACTTATACGAAGTCGTTTGGATTATGCTAGTTTTATTTACCACAGCAGCCCAAAAAAGTATATAAATAAACTAGATACGATTCAAAATCAATGTATGCGTGTTATCGGTGGTTTCGTGCGAACGACGCCGATACACGTCATGGAATGTGAGCTTAGTTTACCGCCACTAGATATTAGAAGAAAAATATTAGCTCGAAAATTTTGGCTTAAAATGAAATCATTTGAATACAGCTCAAGTACAGAAATTTTAAATATTTTATTCGATTTTTATGATAGGCGGCATTTTAGATATAAAAAAACACCATTACTTGTTTCGACACACGGACAATTGAGGGATCTTCCAATTATTTCCTGTAGCCAATTAGAGATATTTTCCTTTGATACATGGATGGCTGATATTGACCTCTCTTGCACACTTAAAGTTAACATTGATTATATTAAAGAAGCAAAAAATACCTACTCTAAACATGAGTTAAGGGAAAGGACACTAAGATATTTACAGAAATACGATGGTTTTTACAAGATATTTACTGATGGATCTAAAGACGATATTCAAATTGGATGTGCTTTTTATGACGGACAAATACAGAGCTTTATGAAATTTAAAATAACAACTAATATGGCTATCATGGATGTAGAACTCTTAGCAATTTCTGAAGCTTTGTCTTATGTTGAATCCATCCAATATGATACATTTGTAATCCTTACAGATTCCAAGAGTGCTATCCAACATCTGGCTCGTTGCTCCTCGACTTTTCGAGGTAGATCGATAGCCTATGCAATTATCAAATCTATTATAAAATTGAAATCTCAAGGTAAATCCATCGTAGTACAATGGATTCCATCACATATAGGTATAGAGGGAAACGATAAAGTAGATTTCTTAGCAAAGCAGGCAAGTTCAGATGGTGTTTGTTATGAAGTTACCCCGCATTATACTCAATACATTCCAATGGTCAAAAAAGTATGCTTAGAACAGTGGAAAGAATATTTTGATCTCAGATCTAGGGACAAAGGAATTTGGTATAGAACGATCCAACCACAACCATCATTTACTCCATGGATAGATAAGGTATCATATCAAAGAGAGGATTTAACCATATTGTTGAGACTCCGTTGCGGGCACATACCACTAAATAAATTTGCATACTTAATGGCAAAAGTTCCGTCCCCTTTTTGCAGTGTGTGCAATGAGGAGGAAGACTGCTATCACATATTGATGCGATGTGCCCGAAACGCAGTGCTCAGGGCTCGCATTGGTGCACATAATATTGATCTATCTGATCCATTTTCAGAAAACATACACCATGTAATTAGTATGGTTAAATTCGCCCTTAAACATAGATCAATTACATAATATTAATTTAAGCTAGATTTATGATTTTTGTAACAGAGTGTCATATTCGCATTAGCGAAAAAGCTCTTTAAATAAAGATTTCAAAAAAAAAAAAAAAAGGTGATGTTTTTCTTCCACAACATAATAATAATAAAACGATGAATACTTACAACGCCTGGCAACGCGTGTTCCTGCGTCGGAGAATTGGGAGGTGAAGAAGTACTGGAATCACTACTGGACTCGTTTGACGACCCACAACCTCCACTACCACATACTTGTCCGTCATACACCTGCAAAACATATCAAATCAGAAATCAAATCACTTATGGGCCTATGGGCCTTAAATGGAGCTTGAACACTATTAAAACCAACATTCATTTCAATACATGTATGTACAGTCGGCCAATGAGTTGGGTATGCAGGGCAAAAACTTCTATGTCATAGTAAAAACTGACTGCAATAGATATGCTGAAGTTTGAATTTCATATTTAATAAGTGTAATATACCCACTATTTAGATATTATTATATATAACTCACTTATCCATAACTGGTGTAGTAAGTCTTTACTACGACTTAGAAGTTTTTGCCCTACGTTGTACGTAAAATCATTTTGTAATTTAGTACCTTTGCAACAATCACAGTTTTGTCCCGTAGCGGTATTTGCGAAAGAATCTTCCTATCGTGACTAGAATCTATCAACTCCCCATTAACATACAGCTCCAATTTATTTACATACAATTCTAATTTTATATTACTTTCCGAAGCACATTTGAGTCTGGAACAAAGCAGAAAGGTGTTATTTACATACCATAAGACCAAAAGCCGGAGATGTAAAGAGGATTAGTCTACGGTAGTACAAACCTTCTTTGAATCGTCGCACGTAACGAATGTAGGGTCTCGTTGGAGTGCGAAAACAGCTCAATATCCTCTACTTGTCTTTGGCCAGTTTGGAAATTAAATCTGACTATAATCGTACACTGCCTGCCCCGGCCCGATCTGTAGATGGGCACTATCTGCCTCTCCGATGAAAATCTTCTATCACATTCGTTTATATATTCTTGTATGGCACGAATCACTCTACTTATTCTCGTACATCCCTCCGACGGATCTGAAAGTTGGAGACAGGAGGCATGAAGGTATGAGGTGGCACACAAGAACGGGCGCAGCTGTCGACGCGACGTTACCCGGCAGCGCCTCCATCTCCTTCTGCATGCGCTGCGTGCGCGCGCAGCACTGCGTGAGGAAGGCCTCGTGCTGCGCGGCGCCCAGGGCCGGCGCCACGCTCGTGCTCACCTCGCGCAGCAGCTCGATGCCGCGCGCCGAGATCTCGTGCGAGCACTCCGTGATCACCTGCGGCGAGGAGCAACGTCAGGGACTTATCGAACCGATTACTGGTGCTCACCCGCACTGGATACTCACCCTCCATAAATAATCTAATCCTATGAGATCAGCATCGTTAAGTAAAAAACTACGTCGCTTTACTTTTAATTTGCCCTCTTTGGCATTTACGGCTTTGAAAAATCTGCAAATAATAATACAGGGTTAGAAATAACTACCCAAATGGATGAAAAACAAATATATAGTCTTTGACAGACGACGTACCTTTCGAAACATTTGATACCGGCGTGGGTTAGTAGATTTGGTGGCAATGTCATAATGTTTTGTCGAAAAAAATGTAGATTAATATTAGGATCTAAGTCGGGCTCGTCGCCCATGAGTTTGCTAAACCACCTAAAACAAGCTTCGCGGTCACCTAGGTGTGCCGGCCGCTCCGCTAAACACATCCAGATCTGTTTTGCCTAAAAGTAAATACCGAAAGATGAATTAATTATGAAGAACATTTATTATTCCAATTGTATAAAAAAAAAACTTAAAAACTAAGTATTTTATCCAATGACCTGTTCTGCGCAAAGCCACAACTGTCCGTCTTTCAGTAAAAACCTCAAAAAGCTTAGTCTTTCGTGAACTTGGGCCGCGTGTGGGTACCTGCCGTCTGGAAGCCAGTTCTCCCAATCGACCTCACCATCTTCTGCAAACACATTTTACACATTATATTCCTCTTATTTGGTGGATTTCACTACATCACACAGAAGGAGTCTCACCCGCAAGCTTGTTCCTGACGGCGTCCATGTAGTGCGTGAGCGAGTCGGTGACGAGGATGACGAGCGAGTGCTGCGTCTGCAGGCGGTCGATGAGCTCCTGGCGCGTCACGTGCGGCCGCAGCCCCGTGCCGCCGCCCGCCTCGTACAGGCAGCAGATCTCGCGCATCATCTTCAGCGCCGGCAGCACCCACTTCTCGTTCGTCTTCAGCTCTTCTACACATCTGAGTTAACAAATAATTACGTTCATTTCATACTTATCCACGTTTCATTGAATGGATAATAGTTACTAAAGAGAATAAACTTACTTGTCTAACCAAAGAGTCTTCTGTGCATCACGATCCTGACTACAGCTATAGTCCAGGATTTTAATAAGGTTAGTTAACGCCACATCTAAGATTTCCGTACAAACTTCGTCTGAATGCGCCAAATTCCAAAACAGTACTAATACCTAGACAAAAAAATAAAAATGAATACCATATTCTTAAAAAATTAACACAACCAAATGTTAAGAAGTACATAATGTCATTAATATATCATACCTTGTTTGCCATTACACCATCCTTGTCATCCTCCGCCAGTCTTCTTATTACTTCTAATAACTTATCACTTTGTTTTTTGTTAGATGTGGCCCAACTCACCTGTAAATACAACTTAATATTTTAGTACATGTCACTAAAACTACAAGAACAACACACAACAACCTCGTGAGAGAATATTGATCTATGAATACACAACGAATGAACAGTAACGCTTTGTACATGTAAATAAATTAATTGACGACCAGATGGTGGAGTGGGTAGTGTACCTGCCTGCGACGCTGAGGTTGCGGGTTTGATTCCCGCTCAAGATAAATCTTTGTGTGCATGAACATAAATGTTTGACTTGGTCTGGGTGTTTCTATGTATAATAAGTATGTATTTATTAAACAACTGTATATATGTATTTATATCAGTTATTCTAGTACCCATAGTACAAACCCTGCTTAGTTTGGGACAAGATGACGTTGTGTTTGTTATATGATATTTATTTATTTATTAATGCGAGTTAGTCACATGACAGTGTCGCTAACCGGACTTGATTCAAAGTCGCCGGTGTCCGTCGGACGCTTGCTACCATGAAGAAGAACGCCGATTCCAGCATTCAAAACTAGTCAAGTGACCGACAATGTATTGTGAGTTAAAATGTACTTAATAGAAATACCACTCACACACACACTCAAATTGTAGTAAATACTTCATCATTCACATACAATGATAGGACACTGCCTAGCAGTACTCACCGTAAAACAGTCAAATATGTGGTCCAACTGATCAGGAGTGAAGTCCCAAGCGAGCTTCGCCAGCAAATCATGCATGTTCTTGACAATGGCCTCGTGCTTGCCGTGCTGGGCCTTCCAGATCGCGTCCAAGTCTTCGCGAGTGAGAGAGTTCTCCTTGATCAGAAACCTAAGCATCTTCTCTAATCTTTCCACGTACTGAGGCTGGTGCAGCGAGTCGCGTAGTACTATATCCACTACTTTGTTTTCACGGATCCAATTCTGGAAAAAAATGTTTAAACAAATTGCATATGGAATATTTTTATAAAGACGTAAATTATCGGCTACACGCTCAATCTTACTTTTACAAACAGTTTGAGCAAATAGGTTGTTTTGCCTGCTACACACTCAGTCTTACTTCTGCGTATTGGAATGCGTGAAACCGGTACGTACCTAAGTGAAAAACTTCTAAAATATATAATCTTTATAAATTTTAACCCTGTCCAATCCAAAGTAAGACGATATAAAAAACCGACCAAGTGTGTGTCGGTACACGAGCAATAGGGTGCCGTAGTTCGTCACTACAACATATTTTGGACGTAAGGACTATTTGTATTAAAGCCTCCTTAGAAAATAAATGCTTTTTAAAGTTAATTATCTCGCAAACGGATCTCTAAAACAAAAAAAAACTATCTTAAATCCCCTCAATGTTTTGAAAAAAAAAACCTATCTAACGATACCCTACACCAAGGGGTAAACGAAATAATACAAAAATAATCCCAAGGAGATAAAAGGGAGGTAGCCGAAAAAAGAATGTTTCGCAATTGTATTTTACTACTTTTTCGACATAGTTTACTTACATATTTATGCAAAATTTAGCTTACTAGCACTAACGGTTTCGACGCTATGTCTCAGACAGGCGGACATGGCGAAACTATAAGGGTTCCCTGTAGATACTACGGAACCCTAAAAATGGTACAATAGCGTACAATACTATTCAAAATATTGATATAATGTCATGTTCTTACTGTGATGACGGCAGGTGTCAGCCAATCTGGTTTGGGTTGTTGTGAAAATGTACTGATCAGTTGATTTATTTCATTTAGGGCCGACATCTTTCCATTGAACGAAGACATTTGTAGCAATCGCAAAATCATTTTTAACCGAAACATTTCTAAAGCTGCAAATAAATAATTCAAGTTAGTACACAACAATAATAAACACAATTTTACAGTTTGATATAAAAGGAGCTTGAGTAGCGATAATGTTCGGGCATTGCGCATACCATATTCAAGCATAATAAATGGTAAAACTTAGTAGATATGAAAAGTTCCCTACAATTCGTTCCAAACGTCTCCTTTACAACAACAATATTTGAAAAGTCATTCATTAGAATCACAATTGACACTTTCTCCCTTCAAGTAATTATGATCCTCTGTCCATAATAATAATATGCTCCATTGGTATTAATTTCCATAAATCCTTCGGCTGCTGTAGAATAGTGATCGATAACATTCAATGTAGCGACAGAGGGGAGACAATGGACACGCCCCTTAGCAGCTACAGGGAGTGCTACCGACCGACATCACTTCTTCTTCGTTGAATATAAGTCTCTGCTTCGTTTTGAAATATGCTATACCGCATATTTATATTTGGCTTCAAACTTGTAAAACAGAGGGGCGCCAAGTATCAACTAAAATGTCGACGTAAGAATACGTAAATTGTCTAAAGTAAAATAATGCAACAAGAAAATATTTCTAATTCTCAGTATGATAACTTCTTACTTACATTTCAATAAACTGTGATGGTGGGGTGTTTTCACTGAGACATATTTACAGGCGCGAATTAAACAAGAAACAGTGTCAGTCTTATTTTCACTACCGCGCGCCTCCCGCTTCAGTTCCTCGTCAGTTAAACTTTCAAGTAGTGTGGGAATACATTCCTGTGGAATATTAACAGACACATTTAAGTATGATTAGAAAATTTGGGCGACTATCTCTTTTTAATTATCCTTAGCAAGCTTATTCTTAATGCATGTTGATATGAATTAATATTATAAAAAGAACTGTTTTATTATCGCTATTCACCAGAGCGGTACTGCCGTAAGACACAGGATATACGCGGATACGCATTGATTGTTATGAGGGTTCAAATAATCAAGTCAATTGCGATAATAAAAACAATTTGAAAGATCGACAATAATTCAATAGCTACAAATCAGATAATGGTAAAATTTGTCTCACACTCACAAGCACAGGCAGCAGGTAGGTGGTGACGGTGTGGGAGGTGAGCAGCTCGTGGCAGAGCCCCAGCGGCCGCAGCAGCTGCCACACGGCCGCCACGCGCGTCTCGCCCGACGTCTCCAGCGACGACGGCTGCTCGCTGCGCGCCGGCAGCGGGAACTGCACCGAACAACGTGATGTAGTGGCTAGTGGCTATCGTCAAGCAAATTCGTAAATACATACATTTGTTTGCATTCGAAATTAAAAAGAAAAGTCTTACTATTCTATGCTATTGTAGAAAAAAACATTAGTAAAGATTAAGAGGTCTTCACCTGTCGCAATCTCCCTGACTGGGAGTCATACCATGTTTACAGAAAGGTCAAACAAGTATCTATTATTAGAAAATATCTCACACTTTTCAACTTTGACATTTATTTAGATAACCTAAAATAAGAATTATTATTTATTTTTAGTAACTTGAAAATATGGATTCGCCGGTAAGTGTTTATGACGAACACATGTGGTAGAATTTTTCTCACTTTTTTGAGCTTGAAAAGTTTAAATTGGTGTGATTTTTGGTGTTAATTAACTGTTTGTTTTCGTTTATTTTTTGTGTGTGTTGTTTGTGTGTTAACTTTGCATTGGTAAGTCAATTACTTAACTTTGCTTCCACGCGGTCTATGCCGGGCGACCATGGAGGTTGACGAACAGCCTCTTGGCCGCCCGCCAGATCCAAACCATGTCACCAACCAGTCCGATGTTTCCCCTGACATATTTACATATTCCCCTGTCTTGACTTCCTCATTATCCAATTTTGAACAAATAGAATCAGTAAGTAGAAAGCGTGGTCCAATCGACAACGATGATGGTGTTTCATCTACACCTAAACAACTTAAACCCGATGTGCCCACCCGATTCAGCCGTTCAAGATATTCCGCCTTGGATATTGCCCCATTTTTAGTACATGTATCAGTCGCGGAATCCAACCCGGCGTCAGGCACAACATTTCACCCTCTCAAGTTTGGCCAACTAATGTTGCAATTAAACGTCAAAAATGTTCTGCCTGATGGAGTAAAAAAAGTTGGTAGAAACCGCATTTCGGTTGAATTCAAAGCTCCTGAAGATGCTAATGTTTTCTTGGGAAATAAACTGATTCAGGATAAAGGTTTTTCTTGTTCTATCCCCACTTATAATATTACTAGGATGGGAGTTGTTAAGGGTGTTCCTAATGACTGGACTGATACTGAAATTCTAGAGAACCTCACAGTTCCCAATGGTGGTTCAATTATCAAAGTCAGACGCCTAAACCGCAAGGTTTCGCAAGATGGTAACACTGAGTGGAAGCCCACTTCCACTGTCATACTAACTTTTGATGGTCAGGTCCGCCCAGAGCGTGTGTTTTGCTTTTATAATTCTCTTCCAGTTGAAATATATCACTTCCCTACTATTCAATGTTTTTCTTGTTGCAAGTTTGGTCACACAAAGACAAACTGTCGATCGAAACCAAAGTGCTACCGTTGCGGTGGTGAGCACTCTGGGGAAGGTTGCACAGTAGAGGATGTATCATGTTTTTATTGCTCAGGTTCTCATCATGCAACCAGTAAACTCTGCCCAGAGTTTATGAGGCAAAAAAATATTAAAACTGCCATGGCAGAAAAAAATATTTCTTACGTTGAAGCCTCTAAATTCTTCCCTTCCTCTACTATTTACAGATCTTTTGCAGATATTGCTTCATCTTCTCCATCATCCTTTCTTTCTCCCTCTACCCCTCCAAGGTCCCGCCCTGTTCCCACTCCCACTACAACCTCATACAGAAAAACTGTTTTAATTAACCCTAAACCTCGTTCCATTCCCCCTCCTGGGTACGATCATCAAGCCCACCGAGACCTAGTTCGTGGATATTCCTTTTCCCCCTCTAATAATGGTTGTGCACTGTCTAACAGTAACGCCATCTCATCTGAGGGTAACTCCTCAGATGACTTTATTTCTGAACTCTCCCTTCTCCTTTCCCTTCTGTCCAAATTTAATATACCAGAACACGTTGCCAGTAACATCATTAGATTAATTCCTTCCATCCACCATGGGTCTAAAGTTCCTCCAGTGGAACGCCAGAAGCGCACTCCCTAAAAAACATGAATTTACATATTTAATTAATTACCATAAACCAGCAATTTTTGCTGTCTGTGAGACCTGGCTTATGCCAGGTCTTCATTTTAATTTTCCTGGCTATTGCACCTACCGGGATGACCGTTCAGATGGTTATGCCGGTAGTGCTATACTTGTAAGTAATGTGTTTAGTCCAATCCTTCTCCCTTTACCCCCACATGGTGATGAAATTAATGCCATAGGTGTTAATATCCTAGGTATTAATTTTGTTTCTATTTATATCCCAGCACCAGACCCTTCATGTATCCATTATTTAAGTAATTTATGTACTTTATTTAAACCTATCATTCTACTGGGTGATTTTAATTGCCACCATGCTCTGTGGGGATCTGATTATTATGATAGTTTTGGGTGCGATCTGTCTGATTTGATGGATGAAATGGGATTATGTGTCCTCAATGATGGTTCTGCTACTAGACTACCCCGGCTTGGTCAGAACAAAAGCTGTGTTGATCTTACCCTTTGTACATCAACATTAGCTAGTTCTCTTGATTGGGAACGTCTTAATTTAACATATGGAAGTGACCATTATCCAATCTGCACAACCTTTTTCAATAGATCATTGCCTCATAAGGACAAAACACCTTTATTGAAATATCGGACTTCAGATGCCAAATGGGATGATTACCGTCAAAGATTAGAAGACGAAATCCATGTCCTGCCTGATATATCTTCAGAAAACGCACTTGTGTGTTTGTCTCTTTTTTCAACTGCAATTTCAGAAGCCGCAGACGAATCTATCCCCTTGAAGAATTCAGCCTCAGGTAAAATATCTTCTCCTCCATGGTGGGATAAGGATTGCTCTGAAATAATAAAAGCTCGGAATACAGCTGAAGAGCAATACATTGACAATATGTCCATGGAGAACTTTCTAGAGTACAAACATACTTTGGCTAAGTCGAAACGCCTATTAAAAAAAAAGAAATATCAGGGCTGGAAAAAATTTTGTCATTCCCTATCCCCTTCTTCCCCTTCTTCCCTTGTTTGGCAGAGATTTAAAAGATTCAAACGTGGTTGCTTTCCTTCTAACTCTCCAAATATCTCTCTCAATATTGCTGAAAATTTCTTTAATAAATTAGCTCCCCCTTTTGTTCCTTCTATTAACGAAACCCCCTATTCTTCCAATTTAGTTTATATTTGTAACCCTAGTGATCCATTAGATAGTCCTTTTAGTTTGTCTGAATTAGAGACAGTTCTTAACCACGTTCATGACTCTGCCCCTGGGATAGATGGGTTTCCATACTCCTTCTTTAAAAGGTCGGGTCCCTGTTTCCGTCAATATTTCCTTAACCTAATTAATTACTTTTATAACTCTTCCACCGTTCCTGAGAGCTGGAAATCTCAACTTGTCATCCCATTACTTAAACCTTGTAAATCCCCTGATAGTGTAGAAAGCTATCGTCCTATTGCCCTATCCCCAACCATTAGCAAAATTTTAGAGCACCTTATTAAAAATAGATTGGAGTGGTATGTGGAGAGCAGGGGACTTTTGAGTAGAACTCAATTCGGATTCCGTAAGGGTTTTAGTGCCATGGACAGTATCTCTATGTTTGTTACGGATGCTCGTATTGCATTTAGTGCCAACGACTCGGTCATTGCGGTCTTTTTAGACATTTCCTCTGCATACGACAGTGTTCTTCTCGCTGTACTCAGGAGTAAATTACGCCAGATGAGTATTCCAGCGAAGATCATTCATTGTATATGTAATCTTCTGACTGGGCGTTCGGTTAACCTCCACATTCCCGGTGAGAAGTTTGCTTCCCGGACACTCTGGCGCGGTCTCCCCCAAGGGTCCGTTCTAAGTCCCCTATTATATGCCATTTACACCTCTGATTTACACAGTTCCCTTAATCTCGACTGTAGAATCCTGGAATATGCGGATGATCTGTGCTTGTACATATCCCATAGTTCTATTCAAGAAGCTATACCATCAATGCAGGTTTCCCTTGATTCATTGAATAACTGGCTTACTGCTCATGGTCTTGGGCTGTCCGCTCCTAAGAGCTCCGTAGTAGTTTTCACGCGTAAAAGATCAATTCCCGATGTTCACCTAGAAATTGAAGGATCTCCCATCAAGGTTGTAGATAGAGTGAAATTTCTGGGTGTCATTTTGGATTCCAAATTAACAGGTGCTTTCCATCTCAACTACATAGTGAGCAAATGTGAGAGAAACATTAATATGTTGCGAGCTCTAGCTGGTGTTTGGTGGGGAGCCCATCCGTTTTCTCTCAAACTCATTTACAATGCCACAATCAGGAGTCGGTTAGACTATGGCACTTTTTTGCTTGAGCCATGTAGTAAGGTCGCTTTGAAGAAGCTTGAAGTAATTCAGTCCAAATCTCTGCGTATCGTTCTTGGTTGTATGAGATCCACACCAATTAATGCGTTGCAGGTTGAGAGTGGTGACCCTCCTCTTCTTCTCCGTAGGCAGTATTTGGCAGACAGATTTCTTTTTAAAACATACTTGCTTCGTAATCATGAGCTACTGCCAAAGCTTAATTGCCTGAAAGACCTTTGGAACCAACACGGATATTGGAGACATAAAGAACTACCATTAATATTAAATTCATTAGGTAAAATTAATTCATTAGAAGAAAATTCTCCTGTAGAACAGCTCAGCAAACTTCCGTTGTACAGTCAATCTCTTAATATAATAAACTTTTGTCCAAATTTTATCCCTCACATAAACATAGATCGCTCCTCACATCATGCAAATGATCAATTTAGTGCGATCATGAGCGAGAAATGGCCTGATTACTTCGGGTTCTTCACTGATGCTTCTAAACTATCTTCACAGGGTAAAACTGGAATTGCTGTATATTGTCCCAGCTCACAGATCTTTCTTCAGTTCCAGTGTCCTCCAGAAACGTCTGTGTTTACGGGAGAATGCATTGGTATTCTTGAGGCCAGCTTGTATATTGAATCCCACAGTAACATCACAAAGGCAGTAATTTTTTCCGATTCCAAAAGTGCTTTAGAAGCTATCATGAAGAGTCCTTTCTCTGACAAATTGCGTAGCCCTATTATTTCAAAACTGAAACAGTGTTTATATAACTGCCACTTGAGAAATGTTGATGTAGTGTTGGTTTGGATTCCGTCTCATATGGGCATTAGGGGTAATGAGTGCGCGGATGCTGCAGCCAAGGCTGCTGTTAGCAGCGACACTGCTGACCGCAAACATTACTCCGTCCAAGTGTACGATCTTCTACATTCCGCGAAAGCTGATTTACATAATTCTTGGCAGGCAGCATGGTCGGAGTCGAGTAAAACCAAGGGTCGTTTATATGCATCAATCCAGCCTGAAGTTCCAGTTAAACCTTGGTTTTATAAGTATAAGAAAGTTCCAAAAACGGTTACTTCAGTGCTGTGTAGAATACGGATCGGTCATTGCTGCACTCCTGTTTTTTTAAATAAAATTAGAGTCCGGGACAATTCATTGTGTGAGTGTGGTCTCGCGGATGGGACCCTTGACCATATCTTCCTTGATTGTCGGTTGAACCGCGCTTTCACTTTTGATCAAGTCATTTCTAAATTAAAAATCCATAAACCTGTTAATGTCCGTCACCTCCTTTCCTTTTTTCCAGACCCCCAGATGATTAATGCTTTTATTAAATTTATTTCAGTTAACAATATAAAATTATAATATGTATTGTATACTGTGTCTGTACTGTTCATGTTATTTTATAGTTTATTTACTAACAATAATATTTGTGTTGTTCTAGATCCAATCATCACTGGACGCCAAATGTATCTACTATGACTATGTTGTAAATATAAATATTTTTAGTCTCAAAATCCCATGTGTAGCCATTACATGACACTGGCAGAATTTGCTGATAGTATCGGCTGATTGCCATAAAAAAAAAAAAAAAAAAAAAAAAAAAACTTGAAAATATAAAATAATAAGTAATAAATATTAGTTGCAGTATGGTTTATATTAGCAGTCCTGTATCAAATACATGTCCCACTGCTGGGCTCGGGCCTCTTCTCACGATGAGAAGGGTTAGGGCATAGTCTATCACACTGGCAAAGTGCGGATTGGTAGACTTCACACACCGTCGAGCACTTTTTAGGCACTTTCAGGCATGTAGGGGAAACCAAGCCCTTCGACTTCGCAGTCCTATGGTCTCCCACTATATGCACTATGCATTATGGTTTAAAATCGTTAAATAACTTCAATCACTCAAAGAGCACTTAATCTATGCAAATAAGTATGCCAGAACTCGTGGGGGAGAAGTATATAGTGCATCTTTGATTTGACAACTTACATGATTTGCAAGAGCGGTGCACTTCCACATTACTATGACTAGTTCTTTAAGTTTAATTGTCTAAGGACATAGTAGACATAAATTAAGAGGGATTTCCCCAAAATATAAAATTAACAACAATCTACTAATAATGTAATCAATGACTTCATTCATTTGTTATTTCATGACATGCTTATCTAATAGTAATACGTACTTCGCCATTATCAGCTATCACTGGGGCACTTTCTGTGCTATCAACTTTATCACATTTGGTTTCTTCATTCTCCTTCTCAGTAATTTCCGTGGAAACCTTCTCTTCTGATGTGACCGATGATGTGAGATCTGACTTTTGAAATCCCATTATAGTTTCAAATCTCTCCCGAATCTTCACAAAGCCATCTGCTTGCCCAAATCTGTCAAATAAAATTTTATTATTATTTTAGATATGTGCTTTTGTGGCTTTACAATAAATGACAATAATCTAGTATACATATATGAAGTGTTAGCCACTCGAGCGCCGACTACTCGACCAAGCCTATAGTCGGCAGATCTCTACGTTTTTCTTTTCACTGGTAAGCGGGTTCGTTACGATATCATTTACACTCCGTTTAGACTTAATAAACAAATAATAAGATTATTAATAAAACAATATACATAGTGTAAGAAAGAGAATAATCTCCACAGACAGTTACTAACTTAAGGATACTAATTTTGTTTGCTGTAATTAATAGGTATGGCAGAAACTGCTTAATACACGGTTTTTTCTCTTGGACACTAGATCTTCATTGTATACTTTCCGGCCTCCAAAACAACTGCCATATATCATACAATAGCAACAGGGCAGACAGCTAAAGGTGTAAACTTGTTAAATTAGGATCGTCACCCATCCAACGGCCGACCGCGGCTTATTACGCCAGCTGATGGTCTTTCCCCTGCCACACATGCAGCTGTCAGATGTTTTCGCTACATTATTTTAACAATCAAGTGCCTACATTTCATACAGCATACTATTAATTTATTTTACGTATTTGTTTAACAAGTCCATTCAAAAAGCTGACGCAAAATCCCCATCCATGATTCAGCTGACCATTGTTTTTATGCTCAGTATGATCCTATCTATGTATGTTAGCAAATTTAGACGGCATACTATAACTTATTTATGCATTTTTTTACTACTTTGGCAATATCCTACACCCAAACCCCCTGCGGTTGCGCCAGCTGATCTCGGGTTCTGTTATTAATAATTCGGGATCTATTGAATAACATGGTAATCGATCAGCGTAAAAACATTACCTAAAATGTCATTATCTCGGCTACTACTAGCATAATACAATTGCATAAAGCATATTATGTGTAACACACTCACACTAAATCCTTATCTCACAAACCAATTGGATGATATCAAGATTGATAGACAATAAATACATACACATTAACAAGATGGACCAGCCATCCTCTGGGTGTACGGTGATCCGGCGACTTTGCGAACACCTCAGCCTCCTGCGTTGTACCCTGGCCTGGAGATGTTACAGAAAGGCCTTCACTTGGTCTTGATGCATTAAATGTATGAAATCTGAAAATATTTAAAATTATTAAAAAAAGAATAACTGAAATAAATTAATGTAATCATCATATATGACATTTGATTTAACAACAATTGTAATAATTACAAAGACATTATAATAACAATGTTTGGTTTATTATAGGTAAAATCAGGGATTTTGTCGGTTTTGAAGCAGGCTGATCTGTAGCTTGACCAATCAATGAGCACCAAACTCGAGCTTGGCCAATACTGACCTGACTGATACTGACATTTCATTTGCAGCTAACTTCAAAACCAACCAGGATATATAAGATATCACATCACAATAATTAATATTATTATTTTAAGTATAGTTTATATTGTTTAATGTTCATCACATGATTTGGTTTATGATAGAATATAATATTCTGCAAGATAGACTTATTATTAACCAACACTATTTGTAAATCAAGTATCTAATTCCTTTTTATTGGACAAAAATTACTGATTAGTAATTATAATAATCTTACTTGTTGTTAGGATTAAACGCCATAGACAATAAAT
Organism: Hypena proboscidalis; assembly: GCA_905147285.1. Lineage (NCBI taxonomy): Eukaryota > Metazoa > Arthropoda > Insecta > Lepidoptera > Erebidae > Hypena > Hypena proboscidalis. Next base: position 11,643,183 of record LR990128.1, on the reverse strand, counting down.
GCAGAAATCTTGGGTCATCTAGTTTCATAACACAGAGTTTGACAAGCTTTTCGCAGTTTGACCGCACACATTGCTGGATGTTGTTTTTCCAAGAAGACACTGCATCGTCAGTCAAAATCTTTGTAAATGAGACTGTGAGGGCATCATTGTAAAATCTCTGACACGCTGGGTTGTTTTTGTCTTCACCTGCAGTATGAATATAGTGTCAACAAAAAGATCTAATTGTTTTATCATGCTATACTATAAATTCAATAATGTTTATTCCAAAGAAGTCATATAAAATGGTTATAAAATAGACTATATAGATCCTTGATAATCTAAACCTAAGCTTATCTGAAAAACAAGTAAGTGTATATTCCCATGTTACAGAAAATTTATTTATTTAAATAAACCACAACAAAGAGACTACAGCAAAAACAAACTTTTATAAACATCTCTGTACATTAATAAGGTACCTGTTACATATTCTCATTATAGGGACAACTGGTCATAATTTGAAATCAAACAGAATTTGAAATATAAATATTTGTCAGTTGATAAATATGGTTGATGTGTATGTTGTTGACCATGTTTGGCTAAAGAGTTTTACCTCAAATTTAAACTTTTAATACATAAATAAGGGAGCTATTCAAAATCTTTGTTCATATTATTACTAATCTAGTTGTGACCTTCTAGGTGTCATTGCCACACCCCAATATAATTTGAGATGTGGCATAAAATTTCTAATTCACAATCCAATTAGGAACTTTAGGTATAATGTAATGACCAACCTTTTGTTGCCAGCTCAGTGGCAGCTATAAGCAATGCCTCCAACTCCTGTTCTGGCAGAACAGGCACAACCCACCGGGGATGTGATATCTTTTCCTCCAGTGCCTTTAACTTGGCCTCAGGGAATGCCATCTAAAAATAACAACTCCTATAAGTTTTGGTACATATCAAGTATACACTGATTATTAATTGCTATCTACAGATGAGACTTGCCTCATTGAATCCTCTATCCTACTTGTTTTAAATACATACAATAGTTCCTAATGATATAATTTATAATATTCTAAATCTTATGATTATAATTTAATGATTGTGAAGTATATATTTAGAATAAAAATCACTTACCTCCCCTGGCATTTGCTCTTGTTCTTTCATTGATATAGTCATTATTTTACCATAAGATTAATCATTGCACCCTTCTGGAAATAAAAATATATTTGCACATCCTCAATACAGTGGATAATTAGAATGTATGAATACTATTCTGGTTTTAAATGAGATAGTTTTAATTGGACAAACTCATATTTTTTTGCACCATAATGTAATTGACTATAATATATTGTTTGTGAAATCCTACAAGTTAAAGTAACTAGAGTAGTCTTGTAAATAAAACAGGGATAAGACTATGATAACGTACTATGTAAAATATATGAACTACATAGACATACATATGGACATCTGAGAATAAAGACTCAAAACCAATACTAATTCTTAGTACTAGTAAGTTCATTACTTACGAGAATTGACAAGACCACTGCGTGTTAATGTTTTGTAAGAGACACATATGATGGAACAGCATATATTTGCTAAGAAATTACTGCATTTAGTATGGTAAATATAATCAATGTAACGCAATATTGGTGCGATACATAAATCAATCAATTTTCCTCTAAAAGTTTTCGGACTTATGTAATTTGGATCCTTTAACAGAGGCCGCTAAATATAAATCTGACTTTATAGAAGTATTCTAATAATAAAGAATTACAACACTTGCCCTACCCACAGAAGAAGATCTACAAAATAATAATTCATATGATCAGCCGGCGCGACAAAATGGCGTCATTATCCCAAACAAGACAAAGCAAAAAATACATATAATTTAAGATAGGAAGAAAAAATACTAATAATAAATACTAACAGTTGAAATGTTTTACCTTTACGTTTATCTTATAATCAATTTACAGAAAAAATCTTGAAATAAACCACCAAATTAAATTCACTAACACTTTTTTTGACGTAAGATAGCAAGAACGAAAATAGTTTTTTTATTTGTTTCAGTTTCCTACTATCAATTTGCTAGGCAAAGGCACTAATGTATGGTACAGCCTTTGAGCCTTATATTTCTACAACAAATTTTGTCTATGATCACTTGACGAAACTGAAAAAAATAAGGTAACGTTACGTACCGAAAACGTAATGTTAACATTACGTTAATTTAAATACGATTTAAAATATCGCAAAATGTTATGGCAAACGATATTGCTCAATGTTTGTGTTTGGTTCATTTAAAATTCGAACGGCGACGTTAGAAGCTAACGACTAAAAGACATTTAGTTAAATATATTTTAAGTCTGAGGCCTTTGTACATATTGAGATTATCAAGAATTCTCTACATTGAATAAAATTTAAATTTAATTTTATTTTATTGTCTATTGACAAAAGCGTAAAAGAAAATGTCTATGGATAAAAGTCAAAAAGAGATTGGCGATTGCCGATGTTGTATTGATAATCTGCGAAGTAAATAAGAGGGTTATAAATGTTTTCGCTGTGTTTCTTGAAATATTAGCTGTGTTTATTTCTCACATGTTATATGAATAGCCATACAAAATGAGTTTTTCTAGTGACGAAGTGAATTTCCTTGTATACCGTTATTTACAGGAATCAGGTATGGTTCAATGAACTTTCAGACGCTAACGCATTAAATTTTACATGATTTTTTCCTGTATTATTTTAAAAACAACATAATAATAATGTACTGTAAATGTCGTACTGCTGTCTTAACATGTTTTTTTTATAAATAACGATTTTTCATGGGGTGTCAAATTAAGTTCACAATGACAGTGTTAATATGTAATTGAGGCATTTTATCATGAATCCTACTGTATGTTCAAGAACAGAAATTGGAAAGGACCTTTTTTTCAGGTTTCCATCATTCTGCTTACACCTTTGGCATAGAGTCTCACATTTCTCAGAGTAACATCAATGGAGCATTGGTACCACCAGCGGCCCTGCTCAATATATTGCAGAAAGGATTACAATACACAGAAGCAGAAATAACTATCGGCGAAGATGGTATTTATGTTTTATTTCGTTGTAATTTGATAATACACTTACAGTCAAAACCGCATATAACAACATTGAAGGGACCATATACTTCGGCCGTTGTGTACGATAGTTGTTATAAGCAATTTACACAAGTAATCATATTAATAATCATAATTATGTTTGTAGTATGGGTATAGGTTTAAAACTAAACTAAACTAAATGGGTATAGCATATGAACTTGTTTTCAAATAAAATTCAGGAAAAGAAATAACAAAGTTTATTATGAAAAAGGAAGAACCTATAGAACAGTTTATAGACTACACTTAGTTTTTAAAGTAATCAGTAATTTTAGTCTGTTTTTTTTAAGCAGAGTCTCAAATATTCAAGCCAAAATATTCCTTCATAGATCAATTTAAGGTTAAAATGTTTGTATTGTTTTATTTTGCTGCAACAAGTGAATGGTTGGTCATTATGGCTGATAAATTTTGATAAAGTTTCATAGTTTTGTTTCATGTTGTTAAAGGCAGTATCTATACTTATTAGTTTATATAGAGTTTCGGCTGGGACCTTGCCGTTTGACTGTTATAACCAATCTGTTATGACTGTTATAACCAATCTGTCATTATAAAGGATGTTGTTATATTCGGTTTCGACTGCAGTTTGACTATATTAACAGCTCTATATACTTTTTATGGCCTTTGCTGGTGCATTAAATTAAAAGAAAATGACACTTAATACATTAATAACATAACCCATTAAACAGGTATTTATATTTTTGAAGAAGAAATTTCTGCCATGTGTACAAATACTTATGTTTAAAATAGTAATGTGGGTCTTATTGCAAGAAGTTCAAGAAAATAAAGTGTTATAAATATTATTAAAATATATAATATACATCCACTGAATATACCCCATATATTCTCCACATAATTTAAAAGTTTTTTTTTCGAATTGCAACTCATTAAGAGCAATGTTGGACATTATCATTCATGGGTAAGAATTATTATCAGTGGGGTGCATCTTGTACCATCTATTATACAATAGATGGTACAAGATGCACCCCACCCAGATGTACCAGTCAGATAACACTGTTCTTCTTATTGAGAAAATTTTACGTCACAAAAGACAAAGAAAATATTCTTCATCTTGTTATTACATGTTAAATATATTACAACCTTCTTAAAAAAGTTACACATTAAGTTCATTTAATTAACTTGCAGGCACAGAAACACGTCTCACAGAGAGCTTAAGTCTAATTGATGCAGTCACACCAGACATAGTTGCGGCGAGACAGAATGCCCACAACGCACAGAAACAAGCTATCAAAGCAGATCCAGGGTCTGGTGGAGAAAGAGAAAATGGTGTTGATGTAAGTATTCTCAAATATAAACACTATTAAACAACTCTTGAAAATGCCTAAAAGTATAGTATAGGCGAAACTGCAGTCGACTAAATAGACCAACATTATGTGAGTAACACCCGTATTTCATCATTTGAATAATGTTACAAACTCAAGTCAGTTTTAATAAAAATATCTTTAGACCATATTACTTTTTGTAGCATATGAGCCTCAGGGACCTGTTTAATTACATGATATTTGTATATTTGTGTAATTAGACACTAGCTAGCTGGAATTCAGTTTTTCCATGCTATTTCCTACTAAATTGAGGAACTGCCCTGTTTCACTTTAAGTGAAAGTTCCTCAATTAAATATAATATGGGTACTGATTAATTTAAAACATTAAAAATTTGTAATAACCCTAAAATTACATTCTTGAGAAGTGGACTTTCCTAAAAATCTATATTTTTGTTAATTTATGTCATCTAGTGCAAAATTTTACCAACTTTCCATATAAAATTACAACCACTATTTCAAACCCTTTGGAATGAAATACAAAAATAAAACATTACTAGCTTATACATTAGTCCTCCAGCTACTTTTGTGCATACAAAAATACAGACAGACAGACAATTTTTTTTTGTCTATTGCTGCTGCTGTTATAAAGACCCCTTGTATTAATTTTTCTTGAATATCGTCAATGTACAGGAATTAAATTCTAATCATATTTCTTTATAAAACGGCCCTAAACTTAGAACATTGTAGATATCCAAATTGTCTAATCTCACCCGTGTGCACTATGTCATAAGGAAACAATGGCTATGTTAGTTATTAAGGATAATGTAAAAAAAAATTACACACTTTTATTTTGTCACCACTATAGCGCATATAATTCCAGGATTTGCTTTTCACATTTCAAATGCAGTTAAGGAAAAAAAATTAATAAGGAAAAATTCAATAAGAACACATGTATATTAAAAAGTAGTTTAAATCAGTGTTATATTCTATTTAGTGAGTGAAAACAATATTCCATTTTTATAGGCTACAACCTGCAGTGCAGCCACTGCAACCAGTGGAGCAGCAACACCTAGCGCTCTGGAGACCATGGATGTGGACCAATCCATTGAGATTCCTGCAAGTAAAGCAACAGTGCTACGCGGCCACGAATCAGAAGTGTTCATTTGCGCCTGGAACCCAAGCACAGATTTATTAGCTAGTGGTTCAGGAGACAGCACTGCCAGGTATTCCCAGTATTATTTATTTAATGTGACTCACACACCATATTAAACACCTGATTTTTCTATCATTAAAAATATTAATTTGCTTCCAAAATTGGTATCATGCATGTCATAAAAGAAATTTTGTTACACTGTTATTATTAGCAGCTGACATATATAATCAATTCACCTGTATAAGGAGAAAACACACTTTTTGGTATCAAACTTATAAAACCACAAACTTAAAGGATCTACACCTGTACCACAATGTAAGACCTTACAGTGGACTAAAGAAGCCGTCTAGACGGGTCAATCGTGCGGGGGCCAAGGGGCGAGACACGGGAAGAGCTGACCCTAGTAGCCGATACAGTCACTCGGGCTCTATTTCTGAAGGCTGTCCCGAATTGAGAAGCGCCATACTTTAAGTTGTGAAAAATTATGCGTTTTTTATTAGTTGTTGTCATTTGTAGATTTTGATAGATTTGGTACTTTTTGGTAGACTTCGATGGCATTAAGTAATTTTGTGGTTTTGGTAGTTTTTGGTTTTTTAAGTAGATTATGGTTGGTTCTGTTGTTTGCACAAAAGCTAGCAAGCCGTAGCGCATCTTGCGATCGGCAGTAGACAACGGGTGCACCGCGCCGTCCATAAGAAGTATAAAATTCTATAAACTGGCCTAATTTAGTAACTATCTACATTACACATAAGGTGTATGGGGAGACTTCCTAGGTTTAACTCGTTGGTTGGTAGTCAAAAACAAAAATACTAGCTTAATAAAACTTACATTGCGGTACTTATAAAATTTTAAATAGTAACTAAAAATGAAAATGCATATGTGTATAATTTGTCTTACATTTTTCAGAATATGGGACATGTCAGACAATCCAGCGACCACTCCCAATCAGCTAGTGCTAAGACATTGCATTCAGAAAGGTGGTGCTGAAGTGCCCAGTAATAAAGATGTCACATCACTGGATTGGAATGTGAGTACTTTAACTATAAACTTGACATCTCATTGCAATCAATGTGTTCTACAGAACCTAGTCGTGTAATCTAATGACGCCTGAGACTTCTTGATGCTAGTTCTTAGTTTTAAAGAAATACTTATAAAAGTCAGTCCCTTCAGCAACTTTGAAAAAAAAAATGACACAATTCCTGTCTCTTTGATGGTGAAGATGCTGTAGTGATGATTCTTAGTTACTTAAGAAAATATTATTATTTCAAAAAATAAGCATCATTGGCGCTTTACTTGAGATTGATTCATCATTTTACACAGACTATGTCCCGTGCAACAGCTAGTGTGTGCGTAAATTCTGCACTTCCTTTATTAAAATTTGAAGGTCAAAATTCGCATTCGCGAATGTTTCATGAATATTCGCATTTGCGAATGTGAGAAATTGTCCTTTCGTTAAATCACTAGACATCAATTTTATAGTAACAATTTTTACTAAATTACTTTTTACTTCAGTCAAGTCTTAGTAACTTTGAACGTTTTCACATTTCTATCTTATTATATTTATAACACCTTTATTTTATTGATTAAAAAGTGTTCTTTTGAATTTACTATAATAAATTGGCTCATGTTCAAAGTTATAATAAGAGTTGGGTAACTTTTAGTTGTATTTTTTTCTAGGATGTAAAAACCTTTATTATTCGAATATTTTAAAGTATGGACCTCGGGTCTGCTGAAAAAAACGTCCGAAATAAAAGTGCTACAAAACGCTAAAGTCATCCAATTTGGTGCAAATTAGACATAACATTTTGTGTATTGTCATATTTCTAAAAATTAAGCTATATACATTTATATCAACCTGACTTAGGACATTATTTTCATTTGTTCGAGTCCCGACATCTATTCTGTTAATTGTCATCGTTTTATTATTATAATAATAAACTTTAACATGGTTGACATGACATGACACTCAGTTCACTATTTATATTTGCAGTGTGATGGAAACTTGTTAGCAACAGGATCGTACGACGGCTACGCTCGTATTTGGACTACGGACGGTACTCTAGCATCCACGCTCGGCCAACACAAAGGCCCTATATTCGCCTTGAAATGGAATAAACGGGGCAACTACATTTTAAGTGCTGGGGTAAATATACATACTCAATACATTATTAATGATATTTTATTAACTATTGGTCAGTAGGAACCTAATGATAATATGTTTTCGGCATGACTAGATATGGCTAACCATATATGGTCAGGGAACAACACAACAAGATGACTCGGAAATGTCTGATAACAGCTGGCTATGAGCAGCATCTTTTGAAGCACCACCAATGATATAGTAAGTAAAATGATTACGTTTTTGTTTCAGGTTGACAAAACAACAATAATTTGGGATGCATCAACAGGGCAGTGCACACAACAATTCTCATTCCACTTGGCGCCAGCCCTTGACGTCGACTGGCAGACAAACACCTCTTTTGCATCCTGCTCCACTGATCAATGCATTCATGTCTGCAAACTTAATGCTGACAAACCAATCAAGAGCTTCCAGGGGCATACTGTAAGTATTTATCATTTTGATGCTTGGTGAATGAATAACTGCAAGCAATACTATACTATATATTTTTATTAGATATTTATGATTTGATATTATATTATGTACCGTAAAATGGGGTGAATGGGGATGGTTTTCAACTTTGTGTGACTTTCTCTTATGATCTTTGCATACAACTTTTAGTTTATACTACATTAAAAGTTTAGTCTTAACTTGTATTTAATAAAACTGTACGCGAAAATTATTAATGGTCAGCTCCTTTTATGTAAATACATAAAATATGTGCTGTCCCTATTTATACACGTATCGGGGTTAATAGGGACGGCATTGAGTACAATGGAGAAATTTGGTCAGGGTTGTCACAAAACTCATAATAATATTGTTCTACGTAACTTATAATATGTAGGTACCTCTAGAAATTTAATTGTGTCTTCTTCGTGACCTACAAATTTTGAATCAGTTTCCGTCAAATTATCCTACTTCCTACTAAAATCTTTCACGCCCAAACAGCAGGACCGATTTGGATGAAATTTGGTATGGAAATTGTTTATATCCTCGATTCAAAGTTAGTCTAAGCTATATTTACATCGAATTTTATATCCAAATCAGTCCACCTGTTTGGCCATGAAAGAGTCACAAACACACACACACAGTTTCGCGTTTATAATATTAGTAGGATAGGATAATAAGACTATTAAGATTTTTTACGAATTTTGACTGGAGATGATTCAAAAGATAATCAAATGCAGAAAGTAAATTTTGGCGAAATAAAATAGGTAAGTAGGTACCTAACTCAAACCTATTCGATAGGTATCTAACTAGAATCCGCGATGTAAAATAAAAAAATACTTTGAAATGGTTTATTTATTAGAAAACAACGTTAGGTACATCAAATATATGAATTGCTATGCTTACTTTACTTAATTGGTAATAAAGAAAAAAAAAAATATTATCTATAGACATTATATTAGTGATATTGGTGAGTGACAACCCTGTCCCTATCGCTGCTTTGGTGTTCCTTTTCATACAATCTACGTTCCTAATTATTTTACTCTTGTCCCGATTCACCCCACAGCCATCCCGATGGCATTCTGTAGGCGTCTCTATTATCCTCTTATTTTGCGAAATTTACCGGCACTTATTAATTTTCAATTTAAACTAAAATTAAGCAATTAGTGCGTAGTAACTTACTTGATTTGAATGGAAAATAAATTAAATTCTGCCACTCACCACGATTTATTCAATAAAATTCACTTTTACCCGTTTTTTTTCCAAAGTTTCTGAGGAACAAAATCTCGAGCTGTCGAACGGCGAACTTCAGATGTATTTTCTTCTGATTTACGACCACCTTCACGTCAAATAAATGTGACCAGTAAAATGATTTACTATTCTACTATAAAAAAATTAAAAAAACAGACGATTAACGGTAGATTTCATAGTAGTATTTCTGCTGTAATTTTGTTCATCGTTTTTATCCCTATTGACCCCTGCATCCCTATTGAACCCGTTTTACGGTATATAAATAGGGTATTTATTATAATATGTATTGTATGCTTTTAGGATTAGACTTTTCTCTTTAAATTTGAACATTTTTTACTGGTAGAGAATGCCTATAGCATTACGTCTGCCATTGTACACATATGATGTGCAAGAAGTTTTAAAATAAAATAAAATACTGCACCATTCTAAAGAATACTTACCATCCATATTGCTTTTTGTTTCAGAATGAAGTTAATGCTATCAAATGGGATCCGCAAGGACAGTTATTAGCATCATGTTCAGATGACATGACATTGAAGATCTGGTCTATGAAGCAAGACACCTGTGTGCATGACTTGCAAGCTCATTCGAAAGAGATTTACACAATTAAGTGGTCACCAACTGGCCCTGGTACTCAGAACCCCAACATGAATCTGATCTTGGCTAGTGCATCCTTTGATTCTACTGTGCGTTTATGGGATGTTGAGAGAGGTGTATGTATCCATACACTAACTAAGCACACTGAACCTGTGTACAGTGTCGCATTTTCCCCGGATGGCAAGTTCCTTGCAAGTGGCTCGTTTGACAAATGTGTGCACATTTGGTCAACACAAACAGGAGGACTTGTACACTCCTACAAAGGCACTGGAGGTATTTTCGAAGTGTGCTGGAATTCCCGGGGTACAAAGGTCGGCGCTAGTGCTAGTGACGGAAGTGTGTTTGTGTTAGATTTACGTAAACTATAACAACAGGCCTCTCCGGCCGTTAGGGATACTGTCTGTATTTTTAATCATAAGAAGATCCGAAAATGATTATTTATCCCGGGGGTATGAGTGATAAGACAGTTTGGACTTTTAACAAGAACAGTTTATTCCATATATCAAAGGCATAACATAACAATGAAATAGATTGGCAAATGTTTTGTAATAATATTTAGTGTATTTAAAGAAATAATTTGTTGTAATTTGTATAATGGTCTAAATTGCCATAGTGATAGCTTTATGTATTATCATGCCTTATAACAGAACCGCTGTATGTAAGATATTTGTACGTGTTTAGTGGTTTTGCACACTGATTTAACTATGTGGAAATCAATGTTTAAGCAGGAATTGGTAAAAACATTACTATATAATATATATAAGGAATAGAGATCCCCATTTTTCTGATATGATTGTCATTATCATTTTTTGTTACTTGTGTAATAATAGTAATAATTTTACAAGAGTAAAAATTACAAATATATATCTAGAATTTGTTTTTATTTGTTATATTTATCAAGTTTAATACAGGCTGCCTGAAATTCACGCTCATCTGTAGTTTCAACCAAACAAAACTTCTCAGCCTGGTTGATCCAGATCAAGTGATTTTTCTCCTTTTCTACACTCAGTTCCTAAAATCTTAAATATTTACACATTTAAATCACTTAACAACTATCAGGTCAAACCTTTGAGGTAGAGCCCTTACAGTTTATTTATCAATTTATCTTTTAATTTATAAGTTCTATGTCATTGGCCTTTTATATGCCAACAAATCTTCATGCTGGTAAAGAGAATGTAGTTTTTCATACAAGAATTTAAAGAAATACAAAAGATTATCATATTGTCCTTCATATGGTTTACATTGTGGATGATCCTCATGAGCATCATGCACTGGATAATGGCTTGTTAGATATGAAGTATAGTGCTCGCTGCGACCCCATGCACAGAGGTGAATCTCTAACAGCAGTTGATGCAAAGCTTCTATTGTAGACAAATACCAACGAGGACTCCCCTTCTGATGCCTCCAAAATTGTGATGGTCTATTCTGCAATACTATTGTAGGAATCCTTTGAAGTCTTTTGTCTGCATATATTCCCCGACTCTGATTCCAAGTGCTGTCTATCAGAACCACTTTATCTATTGGTAGCCTAGCTACATGATAAATGTCATCATTTTCATTTCCATTTAACACTTTCGTCATGAGAGTACCCACATTGTACCCTGATGGCAATTCGGCTAATAAAAGCTCCGAGTAACTTGGTGCACATTTAGCGCCTGTATATAGTTCACGGACAGTTTTTGCTTCAGCTCCAGGATATAAAAGTACTGTTCTACCATCTAATTCATAGTCGGGCATATCTGGATAGGTATAAACATTGACATCATGTGGTGCTAGGACAGCTGCATGTGCAGATGTGCTTTTGCCATCTATTTCGCGTCTGTGCTTTATGATATCAACTTTAATTGGTAACTGAAAAAAAACTCTATTAATTCAAATTCCTGGCGAATCACAAAAAACAAGAAGTCACAAAAAATTCTGCCTTACCCTACAACTCGGTATGCGTCCCTCGAGAGGTGACACCGGAACGTAACATGTATAACAGAAATACATTCTTGATTTACCACAACTAGGACATGGACTGCGACTAGTTAACTTGTCCACCTCCTGAGAACTGGTAATAACCATGCCTTCAAACGGCTTATCATCTCGACTACGGGCTTCAGGACTTTTGGGATTCATTATTTACAGTAAATTGACTAATCAAATTCTTTATAATTTCTGAACCAACTCTTAAATGCAGTCCTATAAATAGATTTTTTAATAGGTCTGCAGGCCGACTGAAAGTAAGAAGAATATTCAAAACATAAACTTGAGTATTGAATTGATCAACAATCAACATAACCTATTTATGCCAATTTAAGCAGCAGGCGACTAAAGAAATGTCATAAGTCATGTCATAAAATTGTCAATTTGACAAAAGCATAGACTATAGAAGTTTAGCTAGTGCAGTTTATTACGTAAACAAGAAAATTATAAAAAACATTTTCTACCTTCTTTGTATTGGTAACGTTATGGTATAGATGTACAGCAGAGCTGTGGTCAGATATGAGTTTAAGCCCAAATTGATTGTTTAACATTGAGCATTTTTCCATTTTTGCGTACCCTCCATTTTTCGGCTGTCATGCAGTATTTTTGATAAAGCCTTAAATGCTAGAGGCTTCGATGAATCTCACGGTACACTTTGGGAACGGCTGCACTACATACATAATCTGCTTCTTACGGTAAAATATAGTGGACTTTACTATTTTGTAACATCAATGTATACCCATAAAATATTTGCAATAAAAATATAGAAGTTTGAAGTTTCTGATTCATCATTCTGGCCGCTGCCTTAGATTCAGTATTTATTTTGTATAGCAATTCTCGTATGAAACGTCATTGAACTTGACCGCAACTGTCAATACTGTCATTGTCACCAATCTCGCACGTCAACCCAATTTATGAATTTATCGTTAAATTTAATCGTTTTTATCAATTAACTACACTTACAAAATTAAACAAGAAAAATATATTTAAGGATCTTTCTTGTTAAAATAGTTGTAACTGTCTGCAGTCTGAAAATGCAAGTGTAATTAGTGAACAGCTCCGCCTTTATCTATGATAAACTCATTTTGTAAATATTGTGATGCCTCTATGAGATTCCTCTAAAACATCAACAATATAATAAATTTATGTTGATGAACTAATTGTTGGTTAAACATGGATAACTCATCAAGTAATCTACCTGTATTGCTTCAAAAACTGTGTTCAGGATTGTCATTAGATCCAGGTAAGGTCTTTGAATTCTAATTTCAAAATATGTACTTTTGATTGAATTATTATGTCATGTTATTTGTTACTCGAAGAGATCTTTACAACTTTATTTATGAATGCCATACAGGATTACATTATAGCTTTGCTACCCAATATACTTACGAAATGTAGCTGTAAGTCTTTGCAATATAGAGGTGATCATGATTTTAGTTATCATAATGCCTCTTTTTAATATAAAGTCTGTTCATGTAGATGGAGCTTATGACCTGGCTGTGTCATATCTATCCTCAATGGGGGAGAAGAGTCGCAGTGGACTGGATGAGAGAGTTCTTTGTCAGAAGATCCAAGCAAGACTGTCCAGTGTGTCTGCACGAGATGTTGAGAAGTTTAATGAATGTTATTCCAAATTAAAAGGATCTGTAAGTATGTTTTTTGTGCATATTTTTTTTTGCAATAATGCTTTTCACATAATCATTGTTAGGCATAATAGTTTTGATATTATCGCAATTCAACAAAATAATTTTTGTATGTTAAATAAACTATTCTTATACTATGATTCTCTTTTCATATTTCTTTACATATTTATTCGGTGAAAAACCTTTATGCTTAATAAGTAATATGCAAGAAAATCATTATGGCAAAAAACAATAATGCGAAAAAGAATTATGCATAACATGCTATGCTAAACTAAATTATACGAAGTAATACTATGCGAAAATAACAGATTCTATATATTTACCATCTGTAATTTTTATTGAATTTCAGTTCATCTTAAAGCAGCGAATGTCAGTACTGGCTTTACTCCTGGCATTGTCAGATACTCCAGCCTCTTCTGATTCTACTCATCAACTATTTCCTATAGCTCTACTGCCTCCTTCTGTAAGTTTGTTTTTTTTGTACTGTTATTTGTACTTATTGTAAGCAAGCTGCCAATGTCAACTGATGATTACCAAACAACTGTCCCAGCCAGTACATTGATGGTATAGTAAGCTTAATTTATACTTAAGCTTTGCCACTTTCAGGCAGGCACCTAATAGGTTACCTGGTTATATTTATAGGTAATTATAATTATCGCATAATTGGTCAGGTCAGGAAATAATCTGCCAAAAGAAATGATAAATATTTAATTAGTTGAGACACAAGCTTTCATTACAGAGTACTTACTGTTAATGGGCTTTGTCCTTTATTTATTGCACAATTTTTTAAAAACATTTACATTACTAACCTGAACATTTACATTACAAATCTGTATAATACAACTAAGAAACACACACACACATCCTACAAATAAATTGAAAGTCTGTTATTTAAATATGTTTCAAATCATTTGGTTTGCTGAAATTGTAATGTTCTAATACACAAGTAATTTAATTTCAGAAATCATCTGCTGGCCTTTCAGCCGCTGGGTCAAGTGCCAGCAAAAGCACCATTGGTTCAATAAGCTGGGGCAGTCAAGCCAAGCAGCAGGGCTCCAACCAAAGCTTACCCTCTAATAACAGCAACATGGCTGTTGTACCTCAAAGCTGTGGTTTGTTATTGTTTATTTATTTGAAATTTAATACCTAAACTGCTCATTTAAAGGATGGCAGTTAGGAGGTCATAGCAATGATATTTATTTTAAATTATAATAATCTGTTTATTACTATTTAATATCAATTCGAATTCTATTTAATTACTTAACTAATTGACCTGACAAGCGTTTCCCATCCACCCAGTTTAGTATGACCCGTGCACTCAGAATCTCCTCTAGAGGCTGGGGTTTCTTTTGATTTGATGTTTGTCCATACCTTTAGAACTTACTTCCTTTTTATCATTTATTTTAATTTTACTGTACTTATTAATGTAGATGCTGTGGTTTCTTTAACTGAGAAAACACAAATCTATATCTATAGGCATGTAATTATTAATGTCAAATGTATTTCTTGTTAGAGATCCTATAAATATATAAATAAATCTACAGCCAGTACTTAATGGTTTCAAAAGTAATATTTTTACTTATGTGTGTTTGTGTTAAGTGGCAAAACAGTAATTTGCCACTAAAAATTCAAAGTTACAAGCAGTGTATCACTAACAGAGTATGTATGGTGTAGGACAACAGAGCGAGAGCGCGATGGTGCGCGAGGCCGTGCTGGCGGCCACGGGCGTCCGCTCGCGGGCGGCCGTGGCGGCCATGGCGGTGCCGCGTCCGCTGCAGGTGCTGCAGCAAAGGGTGGCGCATCTCGGCTTCCTGCACGACCGACTCAAGGAGTTCATCGACCCCAACTCAGGACTCATGCCACAAGGTTTGGAAACCAAATATTGTTCAGTTTACGAAACTAAAAAAAATGATGTCGTTGTAAAGTCATTCAAAGATGTTAAAATAATTTGGCTTACATTTATATGATATCAGTATCCGTAATTGAACTGTAACTGAAATTAAGTATTCAATAATATATTATTGTAATTATAAGCAACATATTATTATGTTATGATATACATATACTTGTTATAGGTTTGATGGGTGAAGGACTTGTAGCGTCCATCAGGGATGAACTCACTGAGTATTACCGAAACGTAGCTCTCTTGCAGTCACAGGTATGTTATTTTAAGGTATTTACATTGAATATATGTATAAAGAACTTGTATCACTAGAAAAGGATTTTGTTGTGGATCCTTAACTAACTACAATACTTAAAAAACGAAAATATAGTGATTTTAATATGACTATATATTTATTCTTAAAATTGGTATATTTGTAACATAAAACTCACACTTTACCAAGGTTAGTGAAGAAAGCAAATTCTAAAAGAGGGATCCGCATATATTAAGAATGAGATAATCAATTTAAAATGTTTCACAAACAATAAGACAATCCCCAACATCTTTTTAACAGAATTCTTAAGTCTTTGTTACTTGAAAGGTGCTTTTATGCGCAGTATACGCTATTCTGTATTAGTGCTACTTCTATTACCAAAAAAATAATCACATATTAATGGTGAATATTTACCATATTCTAGTAAATAAATCAATCTTGAATCCTTAGGCCAGCGAGGGCAGCACTCTGCGCCGCGTGTGCGTGTGGGCGCAGGAGCCGCTGCACCGCCTCACGTGGCTCGCCAACATCGCGCACGCCGCGCATCACAAGAAAGGTAACGCAATGACCGAGACATTAACACTGTATCCTACTTTGTGACGATGTTACACGATTGTAATATTTCTACACCGGCTACGGTAGTATATGTGAACCATTTGTATTAAATTGTAAAACCTGTAAAACCATATACTCAGAAATAAATGATATTCTATTCTATTCTATTCTATTCTACTTAATATAGGTACGAATTGATAAACGTGTGAACGTTGAATGAACGTGACATCACGTAATGACGTAACATACAGATGAGAAATTTAGGGTCATAGCAAGAGGCGACCGTAGCTGAGTGGATAAAGCGGCTGCCCGGTATGTGGAAGTCCTGTCGGTCCCATCATTTTTTTAACTGTTTCGTCATATAATTAGCTAAGCATAGCTAAATGCTATAAAAATAATCAAAAAGAATTTGATCTAAACACAGAATGTGATTAATTCCATTGTTTTCATAGTTTCAACGTGCACTCATCGCGCTTTCAAAGAAGATGATGTATTATTATCTTATATTATTATTTCATATCTTGCTGTATGTTTCCAGTTTAAACTGTGTTGCTGAACTATCGAAAGTTTCACAATCGATAGTAATTTTCTAAAAATGCCGATACTATCGGACTATCGATTGTTTTCAGGCAGTTTCGATACTGTCGATAGTTTTTCAATTTTCAGCAGCAATACTATCGATATTATACGCAAAAGTGAGATTTGATTCTATCGATAGTATTGATGTTTACCAATACTATCGACACTAATGTGTTTGCTTAATCCATCGATAGTCGAGTATCCATCGGCATCACTAATTGAGTTGCTTGAATGTCGTTTGTACTGGCTTTAGGGAGATTTTACTATTGTATAGTTGTTGAATTTCACGACGAAGCGAGACTGAGCACTCCATTGCGCACACACACACTATTTGTGAAATGCAAGATCAATCAATCTTGTGCCATGTTAGAATCAGAATCAGAATATTTTATTTGTCAAACATAGGTACATACAATAATGGTCTTAACAAGTTTTAGAGCGCTATGCTTTGTCATCACGACATACAACATAGGTGGGGAGCTGGCGTCGTGCGTGCACAAGTTCGTGCGGCACGGCGACGAGCGCGTGGCGGCGCTGGCGCGGCGGCTGCTCACGGCGCTCACGTACCCGCTGCTGCTCATGCTCACGAGGTGGCTGCTGCACGGTAAGATACTCACTGACACAATAGTGTTACTTCTACCCATATAATACACAATGTATGCTATCGATTGCATCACGACACGTAAGTGTATTTTGCCTTAATCATAAACTCAGCTAAATACGTTGGCAATATCTCTTTTTTTTACCGACTTCAAAAAAGGAGGAGCTTTCAATTCGTCCTGTATTTTTTTTATTTTTAATGTTTGTTACCTCATAACTTTCGACTGGGCGAAGCGATTTTAATGATTATTTTGTTATTTGAAAGCTGGTGCTGTCCATGTGGTCCCATTACATTCCATTTGGCCCAGTTCTGACAATGGCACTCATGAGAAAACCATTATAAGTCTAAAATTATTGTAATTAAAGTCCGTTTTTTATAGAGTCTAATATTAAGTACCTGATTTTAATTAATTTAATGGTCAATCACGAATATAAACACATTAAAATACTTAATAATCGTGTATTTATATAATTTAAAATAAAACGTTTTTTTAAGCGCCTATTCATTGGAAGGATTTTATGTTTCGAAATTTGAATCAATTTGCCTCACTAGAGAGTAAAACGGTTTTTACTCACTGAATTCTGGCAAGCAAACGATGTTTTTCGTGCTGGTATGGTGAAAACAATATTATTTTACAGGAGAAATTGACGACCGATTCAACGAGTTCTTTATCGAAAGCAGAAGTGGTGTTCCTATTGACAGAATGTGGCACGATAAATACAGAGTCAGGTATGTTCTAATGATATATCTTAAATGTTAACGGACTAATATTTACATTCTTTATTGTATCATGTATATCATGTGTAGTGTATATTATTATCATGTATCTAGAACACATTTGGCGCTTTCATAGCTACAATGAAGGATTGAAGGTTAATCAATCAATTAAACTTGCAATTGTAATAAAATTAGTATTAAAAATATAATCCGTACCTTGTCTATTCTGTCGAAGTTTTATTTATTTATTGATTTAAGGCATGATATACACAGAAGCGATTTAGCGGCGATGCAGTGCGCATGCACATTTTCCTGCTTGACGCCGCTACTAAATCACTTCGGTGTCTTCGAACCTAAGCTATTATTTCGTTCTTTAAGATATGCAACTTGATTTATTAGAGTTCATGCTTGTCTTGTGTTGCTAGAGAATGGATGGTGCCGTCGTTCATGTCGCGGGAGCTGGCGGCGCAGATCCTGGCGACGGGAAAGAGCGTGGTGTTCATGCGCGAGGCGTGCCAGGACGAGCCCGGCCTCCGCCACGCGCCGCCGAGCGACCACGCCTGCCATCTGCAGGCTCTGCTCAAACCTCACACTGGTAACGGCTTGTACTGCTCGCTCTCCATCCAAGAGCGTACGTAACCGTCCGACCAACTATAGTACGCGCGTTATTATCTGAGTCGTCAGGACATAAAAGTCAAAACAGAAAGGAATGTGCAGCGCGCCGGACCCTAGTTATCGATAAACGGCTACCTACGTGATAACGATGAGTCACTGATGATCTGTAGATCTGTCTTCTGATCTAAAGAAGATAAAATATGATGATATAATATGAAGATCACAAAAATATGATAAGATGAAATAGAAATTATTTATGACCCTAAGACTCGGATGATAACGCGTGTACTAATAGTATTAATAATCATGTACTCTATAAACAGGTGATAACGCGAGCGCTGAAGCACAAGCGTGGTGGGAGGCACCGGGGCTGAGCGAGGGGGTGGCGGGGGCGCACGCGGCGGCGTCGGCGCGGCTGCTGGCGGCGCTGACGGAGCACCACCACCTACTAGACCACCTCGCCGCGCATCGCCGGTACCTGCTGCTGTCTCAAGGAGACTTCGTGCACCATCTTATGACTTTGTTGCAGTATGTGACTTGTACTATTTGCTTTTCCTCGATTTAAGCTAGAAATAGAGGGTGGTTATTAAAGATGGTTCGACTACGGGTTCGGCCGACATGTCAGCTAGCCGATTAGACGGCGGCTATAAAAATGGCCGATTATTCGGCGAAACCGATCATTAGATTCGGATAAATTCAATATTTAAAATGCAATTAAAACCTAGATGTATTTTGTATTGTTCGTCGCACCACCACTTTCGGTACAAAGCGGCTCAAGTTATGTAGCACTTCTAATCCTAGATTATTGATACTTATAGTAACACCGATCTAGTCGACATGTCTCTAGTACTTATTCAAACCTCAAGTGCTTGACCTTTTGTTAATATATTTCCACTATTATATTATGAATGATAGTGTTCCTAAAGTATATTGGGTGGGCAGGGAGGAGTTGAACAAGCCGGCGTCGTCGCTGTACGTGCACAACCTGACGTGCACGCTGGAGGCGGCCGTGCGCGCCACCAACGCGCAGTTCGAGCCACCGCACGTGCTGGCCCGGCTGCACGTCAACCTATATCCCAACTGTAAGTATAGCCGTATACATCATAATATGAACAATGCAGAACTATGTTTTCGTTTTGAGTTAAACTGTCACCTGTGGGAAGATTATCAAATAATTAGAGGGTAACAAAGGCTACATTTTATCGAATGGCATAAACATTTAGTAAAAATAAAATCAAAGACTTAGGGTCGACACACACCAAAAGCGCGTCGAAGCGCAGCGAATCGAAGCGCAGTTTCAGTGTCATATGAATTTTAACTTTATTTTCATAACTATAATACTTATTATCGCATGAGAAACTCAAACGAGTCGCGCGGATGCCCGCGGCGCCGCGGGAATTCCGGCGAATTCCATAGTAGTAGTAGCGTAGAGTTTCTCATGCGATAATAAGTATTATAGTAATGAAAATAAAGTTAAAATTCATATGACACTGAAACTTCGCTTCGCTTCGACGCGCTTTTGGTGTGTGTCGACCCTTAAAATACACTAGACAGACAATTTCATACAAAAATTTCTATGCCGTAAAAAGTTAAAAAACTCTCAATAACTCGATACTGGCGCGAGGAAAAATAGTTATGTATTTTTGTGCCACTAGAAAACGAATAACTGTTTAGTATATCCGACCTTGCTATTCTTAACTTATTTGCGAATTGGCCCCTGATTTCCATTTCACGAGGTCAGTTCGACTGACGATCTTGATCTCGATCTTCGATAGTAGAGTCGAAAAGTCCATTCTGCCCTCCTCTAGCGCTGCTCTATAGTTCTATATCTGTCTCGGAATATCGACATACAATTTTGTCATTATTGTGAGGTAGATTATATTGGTTACTCGGCAATTCCGCGGAATACCTCGCCCGCATCAGCTGGCGGCGTGTCCGCCGGGGCGCGCTGTCGCCCTGGTGCCCGTCCTTCCCCGTAAAGCGTGGCTGGTTGCTGCAGGCGACGGGCGCGAGGACAGCGGCTGGGACGTGTTCGCGCTGCAGTACCGCGTGGACGGGCCGCTGGGCACGCTGTTCCCGGCCGCCAGCGCCGCCGCCTACCGCGCGCTGTTCGCGCAGCTGTGGCGCGCCAAGCGCATCGAGCACGGCCTGCGCGACGCCTGGCGCCAGCACGCCATCCTGCACAAGCGTCTGCGCCGCATGCCAGGTACGAGACTGCTCCGAGAAGATACATTGCAGTTATTTTTACCACACCAGCACGAAAAAGATCGTTGGCTTGCCAGAATTCAGTGAGTAAAAAGCGTTTTTACTCACTAGTAAGGCAAAGTGAATCGATTTTTTTTTTCAGAATGCGTTTGGAAATTCGTTCCGTAACATTTATTTATAGTTTAATATTAAGTATCTGATTTTTATTAATTTAATGGTCAATCACAAATATAAAAACATTAAAGTACTAAATAAGCGTGTATTTATATAATTTAAAATAATTAAAACGTAACGTTTGTAGTTATTTACAAACTTACATGGTGGCTGCTTTGTTTTTTTTTCAACGCCTATACATTGAAAAGATTTTGTGTTTCGAAATTTGAATCACTGCCTCACTAGTGAGTAAAAACGGTTTTTACTCACTGAATTCTGGCAAACAAACGATCTTTTTCGTGCTGGTGTGGTGAAAATAACTATTATTTTGCTCAAAACAATGGTACAATAAAGTCTTAATATTAAATACATATTCAGCAATGTTTTGCCATAATTATGACATGCAAATCCATACATTTTATTATGTAAAAGTCTCTAATATAATAATCGATACAGTGATCAAGATATTCATTCATTCAAACAAATAAATTAATATGTCCACAATTTATAATAACACGTCATAATTTGTAATAATAATAATGCCATCAATAATAACATTTCATATAATTTTATCATTAAAATAATTTATAATTTATACCATATATTTATACTATAAAAACACCTTTCACTTAGTCAATATGTCAATTTTGATTTCATTTTATTAAACGGAATTGCTTCAAAATTATGGGCAGTATGATTGAATATTTTTATGCACATTATGAAGCAGTTATTCATTGCATGTAAGGGACAATTTGGCTACCGGTCTGTACAATGCGGATCGTACCTTGTACTCTCTCGTGTGCTCCTTTGCGATCCCGAGTGACGCTATCGTTGGTGCAGAGGTGTGGGGCGTGATGCGGCGCGTGTCGTGCTTGCGGCTGGAGGCGCTGCGGCTGTGCGGCGCGCTGCAGGAGGCGGGCGGCGTGGGCGCGGAGCCGGCGTGGCGGAGTCTGCGCGAAGCCGCCGCCGCCCGCGCCGACCTCGACGCGCTGCTCAAGCTGCACCACGCCGCGCTCGAGCGCCACGCCATCCACGCCATGATACATCACACCACGCAGGTATACAATTACGACTATTCCATTTTTATTATTCATTAACGAAAATCCAACTTCGGCCGTATTTCGACAGATCGTTCCATTAGTTATAAGACACCTCTAACTGAAGTCGTATCGTGTGTAGTTATCATCATAAAAACAATATATAGTCGTTTCAATGAGCACATACCTTAGAACAAAACTTCTAAATTCGAAGATACAGCTCCGATTTTTGTGTTTTTTTAAATTTTATAATCAGAAATATATTAACGCGGGGAAGAAATTAATAATATTATTAAAACGATCTTCATTTAGATTTAATGGAGAGCAAAAGAGTTATGTGCTTATATCTCACGATAAGCCATCGTATTGAGGCACAATACATACGTCTTTAAAATACCAATAGCAGAACCCCTGGGTTACTTCCAGAATCCAGAAACTGGTTTTTTTTACGAATTTATAGTAGTAACGGTATACTACAATTGCCCCTATTTACATCCAAGATCCTCTTATATATAAATTCACCGCACATTATGCAAATATCTGCACAAGATCAAAATTAAAAAAATATCCCTTACCTATCTATATGTATCACAATCGTTACAGGAATTACAGTCATACCTGGGCAACGTGCTGAACGAAACGTTAGCACTTCGCGCCTTCGAGTGCACGCTGCACGCCGGCATCCACGCAGAGCTGGAGCGGAGGGACGCGCTCGAACTGTTGAAGGCTGAAAGGGTGGCTAGAGGTAAAAATACGTGTTATAAAAGGCCACTTTTTAAATGTCCTAAATATCTAATTAATTCCTGCAGAAGTGATTCAAATTTTACCATTTACGAGCTGTTGCCCATAGCTTCGTTCACGTGGAATTCGATATTTCTTACAAAATTGAGGAACTACCCTTTTATATGTTCAATTACGAATTTACTCCCAAGAGTTGATTTTTTTAAGATTCGTCTTATTGTTAAATTATGCTGTGTAGGAAACCTATGTGCAGAATTTCGTGCATTTCCCTTTATACTATCAGCTCATTTAAACGTACACCCCCTAATTTACAAGATTCAAGATTCATTTATTCGCATAGATAAAACATACCAGTTTTTAACACGCTTATATTAGCTTCACCTGTATGTATGTATGTATGTATGTATGTATATATGTATGTATGTATGTAACCGACTCCTTTGGACTCGATTTTGACCCACTTTAAACGGAGAGATTTCATTAAAATTTTGCACACCTGTCAAAGATCGATGACAATGCAATAATTCGATAAAAAAATAAAAAATAAAAACGCTCTTATAAATAAACCAAACTAAAAAGTAGAAAATAAATAATAGTTAAAAAAAATTAAAAAACACGCTTTTAAAGTACTTCTAACTAAAAGTGAAAAATTTCAATTTTGAAAAAACTCATAATATAAGCTGAAAAAAGCGTGGGGCGCTCTGTGCCATATTTTTCGTCTATCGAGGAGCAACCCACGCTTTTTTAAAAGTAAGACAAGTTAAGTTAGACATCCAGCTACACAACTGTGAAAACCATATTCAATTCCATGCAGTCGTTTTGCGCGAACTAACATACAGACAGACAGACAGACTAATATTTTAAAATTCTAATTTATTTTAATTTTCAAAAGATCTTATTATAAAAACCCTCGTATTAAATTTTCTAAAATATATTCAATGTACAGACATGGCACATTTACATTTTCATTATATGTGTAGATGTATCGAACAGGTTTTTATTTACTGTTATAAAATAAATAGACTTACACTTATAATAAATAGACATTAAACGGAAAATTAATAAATAAGAGTTATAACTTTATTATTGAGGGTAATATGTAGAATATGTAGGTAAACAAATTCCGTATTTAGTCATTGTTCAAATAAAAAAGCTGTGGTTCTACTCTAACAACATGTAACCACATTTACGTAAATAACATAATGAAGCCATAGTACAATTGTGTAACATAACATAATAACATAACATCACGGTGGTGTACAACACCCACACTTCACTTGTAATATTTAGCTCCCATGGGATAGGGCCTATCGCCATCCAGTGGGCACAATTCTAGCTCATTGCTTCTATTGAGAATTGCCCGATGGAAAGTTCATAATAACGCTTTGCCCGACCCGGTAATTGACCCCTAGACCTTGCTGTGACAGGCGCATACGCTAAACCATTAATAAATAATAAATATCTCACAACTTACACACAACGCCATCTAGTCCCAAACTAAGCAGAGCTAGTACTATGGGTACTAGAATAAATGATACGAATACATAATATATACTTTTCTTAAAAAAAGGACACAAGCGGTGGCCGGTCGACAGAACCAAGATTCCACGTATTCTTAAAATAAAATAATCTAAACTAAAAAATAAATAAAAAAGATATAATAAATAATAAAGATAACCCCTCAATGTGATAGATACTTTAAACATCAAGTAAAACACGTAATCAGTAGCCCCTACATATTACGAATAAACAGAACAGAGCAAACATAGATCCATTAGGACATAGTTAGCTAACTCAACTCTGCAGGGCCCACCGGCCACAGAGACATTTTTGTAACACACAAAGTAAGCGAATAAATGATATTCTGATTCTGATTATACTTTTCTTTTTTGTAAAAAATACTTACATTAGATCATCGAGGCAGTTAAATTGTGTAATGTATACAAATAAACATGATTAAATAAGAAGGTATTGTTTTGCAGGCGAGTACGCAATCACGGCGGCCGACGAGGCACTGGACAAGGAGAAAAGAAAGATCTTCCATCAGTTCTTGGCGAGCCGCAAGGCTGACCTCAACGTTTGGGCACGCACATACAGGTAATACATTATTAATGCCTATTTCGTTATGTTTTATCCGAATATGCCTAGTAAAAAGTACAGTAATCAGTATCATGATACCATGAAAAATATTCAAGCGGATGGTAAAAATTGTACTTGGCTTAAAATTAATTTTGCATTTAGATGATTATGCTCCTGAAATGTCCGAGTTATCGCATACTTTTAATATTCAGACGAATTATATTCTATATCTTCCATACTTATAATAAAACAGTTGCGAGTCCAGTTCTGAACATTGAGATAAGTAAATGAATCGATTCTATTGGTACTTAAAAACCCATTTATGCCAACGTAGCATGGCGAATCTCTGGTGCTTTACAAGCTTCTACGCGCAGCTCCGCCCACGTGCTACGTCGATAAGAAGTAGCCTATATTATTCCTAGGGTACACCAGTTTGCACCAAAATCGCTTTAGTAGATTGTAAGATTTTTGGATACAATCAAACAAGCAAAAAATCTTTCCTCTTTATAATATTGATATATAATAATATATCATTTTTTCCAATGTAAATGTTGACACCATTTCGTAAATTTGATCACTTTGCGAAACACCGAGAATTTCGTGAAATGGTCGCATTTCATGAAATGTTTCATTGTCAAATTATATTGTGGCTTAGCGGATCAATGATAAAAAATCGTTTCTCGATATGAGGAACTACATGCGCATGAAATGGTCAATCATTTTATGATTATATCGTAAAACAGTAACATTAAGTACCGGTAGCGGCGCTGCAGCGGCTTTGTTTATTTGTAAAAATGGCGACCGCTGACGATCAGCTGATGACGATGTCGTTGATTCTCGCAGTAAAAAAGTGAATAATCAAAATCATCAAATCAAATCATTTATTTCCATGGGCCCCAAGGGGCGCCTGAACACGTCAAAACAAACATCAAAACACAAAAAATATAAAATTAAAATAAAACTTAGCTAACTAAATTATAATACTTAGTTAGCTAAGTTTTATTTTAATTTTATATTTTTTGTATGATAACAGAATAGTTTATGATGGAAAGGTTATCCAGTTATATGCACGTCACACAAAAGCTGAGCAAAACGTTATGGGCACCCTTATACGATTCGGACAGACGTGGATGACGAAATCGTGTTGACTGTTAATGATATGGCCAAGAGACAGTGAAACATTTCATGGAGTGCGACCATTTCACGAAATTCTCAAGTGTTTCACGAAGTGAGCAAATTTATGAAATGGCCACGACATGAACACATCTTTACTTCACACCACAAACAAACAATCTAGAAAGCACTCGTGCCGTCACCAAACTTAGTAGATTGCTACACTTTCCTGTTTATAACAACAACAACGATACTTTCAAATTATACAAATCGGGTATTCACACATTTATGTATACACAACAGCCTTTATATTTCCAGTGTAAGATCGTCTCGCGTTGTATAGACTTGCCGTGCAATCCGAGACCAGCTTATACTGCAAAATATAACCGTGTGTACATACTTGGTATGGTAGTATGATGACATCATTTCTCTAACAGTATTATTTATTAATTGATTTTATAATTTTTATGAACTTGACAAAGGAAAATGTGTCATTTTCTGTTTGTATGATGTATTAACTTATAAACCAATGACGTGTGCGGTTTTGCAAGAGATGTATCAATCATTTTATTTGTTTTATTTTCTACTATGGACATCAACTCCATTCATATGTAGGGAAAATATGCTTTGTTGTTTACAATGCGAGTGCATAATAAAATTACCACAAATGATAATATAAAATTAGCTCTTATTTTGTAGCAGAATATACTATAATTATTACCCTTTTTTTTAGTTTTGCAATTGCAAATTGTTCTAAAATGACTGAACAAATAATCCTATTAGTTGACTGTACTTTCTTTTGCTAGAGAAACATTACACATATTTAAAATTATAGCGGTATTACAGATTGTCGTAGTAAAATACCGTTAGTAGATAATGCACGCCGAATTTAAGTTACGCTCGTACTCGACCTTCTCAACTGTCACGTACTCACGATTACTCTAACTACTTTTTGTTGATCCCAACTGTCAGCCGAAGTGAAGCGCATCCGAGCTTTCCCATTATAACCAATATAGACCAGTGTCGATAATTTTTAAAACCAAAAAAAATAATAGTAGGACGAAACCCATTAGAAAAGGAGGAGAATATTATAAAAATGAAAGGAAAAATAATTTACGGGCGATCTGAGGTCGGGAAGGGGATGGGGGGTTGGTTTAAGGGTAAAAAAACGGTTTTTGTCGATTTCTGGCAAAACTAAAAGTCCTATGGAAAAAAGTCGAATAGCAAAGTTGTTGGTAATAAAAAGATCTAAAACTTTTGGATGTACACTTTTTTCATATAACCTCAAAATTGATGTGAAAAATTCAAAAAACCAAGTTTTAGGTTTTTTATTTTTATCTTCTCTACAAACAATAATTTTTTTACATGAAATTTGTTGAAAACTTACCTTTTTATGTCCCAAATACGCTGTAATTTATTTGATTAGAAATATTTATTTTTTCACCTTATTTAGAATTAATATCGAAAAAGCACCCTAATTTTCGATCGAAAATTCACCCGTCAAAATATCAGCTTTTTTCAAAAAATTGGTATGTTTTCTGTTCGTTGAAATCTCTACTTTCCGATGGTGAAAAAATATACAATATATATGTTACTATAGTAAATCTTCACAGAAAATGCAGAACAAAGATCGAAAAAAACTATTAATATTGTATACAATTTTGAGCTATTTACAAACAAATAAGTTAATAAAATTTATATTTTATCAATGTAACATGTAATCTTACGTTTTTTGAGTAATTAAAGTGTAAATTTTAATAAATAACTCAAATTTGTATATATTAATAGTTTTTTTCGATCTTTGTTTTGCATTTTCTGTGAAGATTCCTGGAGACATAAATTAGTTTCCGTTGCTAAATTGTTTGTCAAACTGTTAATCTATTGGTTATTATGGAAAAGCTCAGCTATAAAAACTACATCGCGTCCCTTTTCCTTAACTAATAGGATATCATTTAATCTCCACTCGGTAACTTTTTAAATTATGTATCATCAAGTGTGTGGAAGAAATTGCTTTAAGCAATTACACCATTCTTTTGTTTTTTGATGTACAATAAAGGGTATTTATTTTTATTATTATTATCAAGTGTTAATAATAGGGTGGTATTTGTCGCAGGGGTCACGTGACAACTCTAATACTAAAGCTAGCACTCCACGCGGAGGTGTCGCTGCAAACGCTGGCCTTCCGCCTCGACTACAGCGACTTCTACAAGCGCGGCGACGCCAAGCTACACGAACCTCTGACGTACCAGCACAAGCGACTCAGCGAGATCGGACTCAACCTAGCCAAGGTAAATGCAACTTTATTGCAATTTCATTAGACTTAGATTTAATCATTGTTGTAAAGATTCAGGAGGTAATCATTTGTATTTTTTAAACAAGTGGACATTTTATGTTTTGCTCAATTTGCTCGTAAGATAAAATTATATTTTTTGTTTTTTTTTCTTACATTAGATAGAACGCCAGAAGCAATTACACTATCCAATGGTCCTAATGACAAAGCCAAAATACACACATTCACTCGCACAAGCACACCCAGCCTCAGAACAAATCTTTGCGAATCACAGAAAGATTTGGCCCATTTGGGGATCGAACCCACAACACCAGTGCAGTGGAAAGCGGCGCGGCGAGGCGATAATAATAATATAATAACCAAACTCTATATATCTCTTAAGATTATATGATATGTATGAAGGTTATTTTGCCGAATATAATTTATTAATTCATGTTACAACATTGCGCGTCGCATGATATATTTTTGTACAAATCTAACATAATCAGCAGTGGCGGATTTACCAGCAGGCTGAGTAGGCTGGAGCCTAGGGCGGCAGATTTTTGGGGCGGCGACTTTGGGCCGATGTTCTTTTTTTGCTGCATTTGGTATTGCATAGATCGTGAAAATAATCTAGTACTTGACAATTTTATTGTAGAGGCAAGGGCGGCAAAAACTACCCAGCCTATACATTAAACATTTGTAAATCCGCCACTGATAATCAGAATATACATAAGTCTTTTCGTACAACAGATTTAGAATATTTATCAACGAATCCTTTTTTGCAGAGTAAACTAACAGACCGTTCAAAGAAGAAATGACAAGTTGTGTCAGAGGAGAGTCTCGCGGGCGCACGCTGGATCGATATCGTCTGTGTCGCACTCACTAAAACTCAACGCACTCAAATCAAACTCCCTACCCTTTAACCTTGTATAATATTCAATAACTCATTTTTACGGAGCGAAATCTTGAATACTGCTCGGTGAAAATAATTGTGTACAGTGGCGCTGCCATATTTTGGGACCATCGTTTTGTAGACTTGTATTAGGGTAAACTTGACCCATTCCAAATTTTTTATCATAAGCTTAAAGTCTAATGTGTTCTTTATGAAATAAGGTCTGATTTCATTGAAATCAGGGATGTTATGGATATGAAATTTCGGATACGGATTGGTTACAGATATAAGACTGATTTGTATGCCGGGTACGGATTCGGATGCGGATATTAATATTATTCGGATTATCCGTAAGTTTCGGATAATTTTGGTTACGGATGTTAGATTTTTTAGGCATTTCGAAAGTGAAATACATATAGCTAATAAAATGGTTTTATTTATATGTCACCATTTGGTACGCCGAACAAAACAACTTGTAATAACGTGTCTCAATTAGGCTCCACGCTCATCCGAAATTATCCGAAACTTTTATTTCGTATTTGGTTACGGTTACTGATATTTTTTTATATCAGATATCCGATAGTTTCGATTACGGAGCTCCCTAACATCCCTGATTGAAATACTGCCCGGCTGTTGCTGGATACAAAGCGGAATTATGACTTTATGACTAAACATTCCAAATTATGTACATACATAAATGTATGCAAAATTGGATTATCCTTATAAGTTTTTGTACACAGTTATGTTCACCGAACAATGTCGATGTTTGTTTTATTTTAATAACGTGCAAATACTCAATAGGCAACGTTGTAATCTCTATTATTGTTGAACTAACTCTCAACAGGTGTGTTGTGCCATTAATCTCGAATATACTTACTGATTTTATTTTGTTTTCTTATTATTTTTCCTTTGGTTTTTTTCATTCTGTAGGTATTTGTAGGACCGATTGTTACGTTTTTATGAATCATTTTTGACTGACTAATTGGTATGAACATTATTTTGATTCAGATCTGAACGCCTGTGTATATAGTTACGTTCTGTTCTCGCTCTTTATTATGTAGATATGAGTTCACCTTTATTATTATGGAATAGAATACAACTATCTAATAGCCCCCTTTGGTAAAGTAATTTGTTATCCTTAATTTACCCAAAACAGT
Source organism: Hypena proboscidalis (assembly GCA_905147285.1). Classification (NCBI taxonomy): domain Eukaryota; kingdom Metazoa; phylum Arthropoda; class Insecta; order Lepidoptera; family Erebidae; genus Hypena; species Hypena proboscidalis. Next base: position 11,612,743 of record LR990128.1, on the reverse strand, counting down.
ATTAAGATTTGGCTAATATGAACAATAAAAGACAATATTTATATAATACATATTTATTTATTTAACAATCTTACAATTAAGATTTTTGGTAATAATTAACATTTAATGTACATAATTTGGTCCACTCGTTGGTCTGCGACTGCAAACAATTACAGACATTAGATTCATATTAAAAAGATATGAAAATTCCTGAATGTTATTCAGTGAAATACTCGGTATTTTCCTGTCAGTTGTATACGTCTAAAATGTTACAGTTAAACAGTATGTTTCCTGTACTAGAAATACTGATTCAGTCACTACAAAGAATATAATACATTTATACAGGTTGCGCTGACGTCACAAGGCGCGGCAGGGAAATCCTTCAGAGCTCCGATGACGCACTATAGATACATCTAGACTGAGTGACTACTCCAGATTTAATCGATGCGATGTCACCGTGTCTGCGCGGTGTACCGATAAATGCGGTTCTATCATGCACCTTGACAAAGAGCCGGGGCACGAAGCGCGTTTCGATACAATAAACCAGTACGGAGGCGGCATTACGACCGTATGATGATATTGTGTCTCTTAGTCGTAGTTCTGGTTTTCTTGACTACTGTGCGGATACCAGAGTATGACACACGTATACGCTAGCATAGAATTGCCCGCGTCTGATGAAGATTTAATGATACACCCGGCTCTCTGGTTTTATAACAGGTACAGTGGGCCAACGAGTTAGCTATGCAGGGCAAAAACTTCTAAGTCATAGTAATGACTTACTACACCAGTTAGGGATAAGTGAGTTACATATCTAAATAGTGGGTATATTACACTGATTAAATATGTAATTCACACATGCATATCATATGCAGTCAGTTTGCACTATGGCATAGAAGTTTTTGCCCTGCATACCTAATGGCTTGGCCCACTGTACACTAGGTAAGTGCAAATCTCCGGCATAAATAACTAATCTAGCTTACTATACAAACATCGTAAAGTTGATATTGTATGGCAGTGCGTATTCTATCGTACTAATTAAATAATAGCTTGCAAACAACTGTCTAGCTACGGTACGTCACTCTACCAATGCGAATGCTTGTGAAAATAAAGCGACATTAAAATAACTATAACTCCTTGGACAATAAGTCAAACTTAATGTACATTCTCTAAACATTTTCACAGAATAATTATTGCTAAAAAATAATAATATATTTACATTTATAGTTCAAATAATCTTTTCTATCCGTGTCAAATAATGATATATTTGTATCATATTTTTTTACTCACTAAAATCTCATTTTATTGCATTTAATTTAATTCGTGTATCAATCGAAGCATTGTGTGAATATCTAATAATACTTTAGTCTTTATGCACATTTATATCAAGCATTTTCTAACTATTAGCTAAAACCGTAGAAATGTGGTGTTTTCATTAACTGGCGTGTTTTGACATTTTCAGATAACGAAACTGATATCCAACTAAAATTATATGAACGTTTAAACTATTGCTTAGCGCTCTATTTCCATCAAAATATAATATAAAATGACAAAAATCTCCAGTAAGGAAAATTGCACTTTGGCATTAGATTTGATCCAGCCAATGACATAAATAGGTAAATAAATCGCTTGGTAGCAACTCGCAATGAATTGTTCGACTTTGTTCGTTTTACCTATCAAGGCATTGAGGTAAAAGTACATATAATTTGTATCATAGGTATTGGCAGGTGCGTTTGTGGACGGGTTTCTTTTTCAGTGCAGCCCTCACCGCCTCCTCGAACACTTGGTCCATGTTCACTCTTTCCAGCGCCGAGCATTCCACCAGCTGAGTAGCCCTGAAACATGAGAAAAATACATTCAAGTGGCTTTATATCTACAACGTCAGGCTACTCGACGCTGATAAGAGCTGTATTATAATGTAGGTATTTGTTGAATATCCGTGTTTCGTAGAATGTGAGTAATGCCCTCCTCACTGAATTTCAGTGACGGCGGAAAAACTCAGCGGATGCACGCCAACTACAAAGGAGATTATACTATAGTTGTATGCGTGTGTGTGCAAACACAGGTGTACTTTTTGTAACTCACAGAACACGATCTGAATTAGGGTGCTATTACATGGACGACGCGGACGTCAATCTGCCCAAAACAGTGCAGTGTTGGGCTCTTATTGGCTCGTTAAACGTCAAATGCAACGATCGATTTAATAAAACTCCCTGAGAGAAGTCACCCACGATTAACGACTTTGGGTATTCTGAGGCTCGAGAGTCTAACATTTATATACTAGTACTATAGCTGCCGTACAGGATCTTGACGAGAAGATTTTCTTTTTTTTGGGGTTATCGAATCCAAAACGGGATTTGCAACCTTATCAGGCTAATAATAACTCACTATTAACATACTAAAGGTCAACAACAAACATCTATTATTTATTAAATAAATATTTACATATTGCTACAGTGATAAAATTGGCTGATTTATTTAACAAATTGTTCCTGTGTCGTCATATCAGTGTGGTGCGCTATCAGCAGTGATAAGGGCCGATAGCCGCTGCCGGCGCGGCGCGCGCGCACGATAACCCTTGTCACTTTTCACATTTGTGCCGTTATAAAAAATGTTCAATGTCTATTTGATTGTAAACTTATCGAGTGTAAATATTGACGTTGTGTTAAAACTCACCGGATTTTCTTTCTTAGCTTCTTTCCTTCTTGTGTTGTGATTGTTGTCTCCTCTTTAGTCCGCAAATCTATTTTTGTTGCTGAAACAAATTAAATGTTTTGTTAGAGATGGTTTTAGTAGGAAGGAAGTGATTATCCACAGTGCGTTAATCGTAAATGTTATCTCTTTCCGTTGTCACAAAATATTTCATTTAAATAACCATTTAAAATTAATTAAACGAAAAAACTGTCTATTAATAGAAAACAATAGATAATTCTCTCCCTAACGAGTGAGTAAGCACACCAAGTGAAAAATATAGTATAGGTAGTCTAAAGCAATAATTAAGTTCTTCCTAATTAACACTCATTCGGCTAATAGCCACAAATTGCGGCGCACATAATTAGCAAATATTTTAAAAAGAACTACGGCCGCTGCGTTTTCCAGATGGTTTCATTTAAAGTAAATTGTGTAAAGTGAACAAGTAAAGTTGGGTGACGAATGGTTTATAAATAAAATGGGTAAAATTAAGCGAGCTACTATATTTAAAAGTCTGCCTTGGTGTTCATAGACTCTTGCCGGTGCTAAGGTGCGACTTGTTAAAAATTTAGAAACCCTAATAGTCCGGGGCGCTATTTTTTAAAACTTGACACTGTTCAAGTGACAAAGAACAAATTATTTCGCTCATAATTATGTATACTAACCAAAGAATAATAACTGCAGTCATTTGAGCTACAACAAAAACTTAGGATTGGGCATTAGGCCGGTAAATGATTCTTATTTTCCTCAATATGAAGAAGATGATATTATTATGTCAAGAGCTCATATTATATATATACTGGTCTACATCTAATCTAAAGGAAAATCTCGCCCTAAATTTAGAGATAAAATATTCATTACACTCCAAATAAACAAGAATTGAACTCACCAACTAAAACAATAGGCACTGAGTTACTGAAGTGTTTGAGCTCAGGATACCATTTGTGGACTACGTTTTCGTATGAGGAGCGAGTGCCCACCGAGTAGCATACCAGGAAACAGTCCGTCTGTAATAACAATAACATGAATTATTAAACACATTAAAATGCAATCAGTTAAAAACCATGCAACTGCCAGGCTCCTACATCAGTCTGTTGATTAACTATACATTGTTGTATTGACTATACTATAACTATACGACTTCAGTTAAACGTTCCTTTGAATAGATATTTGGAGTTCTGAAAACACGAGTTCTTCAAGTTAACAAAGAGTGGAACATTGCCGTCAATCTTTAATGGAGACTATCACGAATTAAGAAATAACTACATACCGTTCATAGGTTTTACGCATACGTAACATCATCATACGAATCAAACCTGGAATAGTTTGAACGAACAGGCAAATTGTGCAACAGCGATTTGGTAACGAGTGGCAACGGTTTCTGACCATCGCTTTACCATGCTATTGGCTGTGGCATTTACTAAATCAAGTTTTAATATTACGACTGCAAATACCTCATTTGGTTTGTAGATGTAAAAAGTCGTCTGTATCTTATTTTTTATTACATCATACAGTGACCAATTCTAGAAAACGAGTTATTTTCGTACAACTAGCATCAGCTCATATAATTAGCCTTGACTGATTATATTTCAACAGTCACTAGACCATATTATTAATTAAATGCCCATATTTGTTGTTATCTGTAACCTAGATCGATCTTAGCCACCCAGATGTCCTGGGTGATGTGATGAAAATTCAGAATGCTCTCCTCCTCCAGGAACGACAGGAAGGCTCATCATAGTCATCATTATATTATAGTAGTTATAACCGAATTACCCGATAAATAGTAGATCGATTACCGCGTAAACGGACATATTTCGGCTGCAATTATTTACATAATAAGACATAATGCTATGCATAATAAAAGGAAAGGACTACGCACATGAGTATAAGATAAAGGCCTTAATCTTTCATAGTCTTCCTGTCCTGCCGTGTCCCACAGCGCCATCTCCACCTCCTGCCCATCCACCTTGATGTGACCGACATAGTTGTCGAATCTGTGAAAGAAAAAATCATTTTAAAGGAACCTAATAAATGTTGTGAATAGTTTTAAGTCCGCAAAATATTACATTATCTTTGGTTTTGGGGGAAGCAGCACCGCCTGATGTTAAACCACAAAATTGTACATACAACAGAACGGATCTTAATTTACGGAACCTACTTGAGAGTTCCCGGTGTTGGTTTGCTGCTGAGATAAGTAATCTACAGTGTTAATTTCCTAGATGTGTTATACTTTTCTACAATCAGCAAAAACTACATTCGTCCCAAACAAATAAAACTAGATGTTTTATTTAATTGACGAGTAACGACATTTATAAATAACTACAAGAATGTGTAACACATTACACATTCTAGTCATTCAGCCCACATTCATCAGCAATTTAGTAGATCTTCCTGTCGACGACGTAACATTACCTAGATATAATTCGTTTCAACTTAGTCTCATCCGTCGTCTTTGGAATTTGGGTCGGAGGGACGTGCAGCGCACTTACTCGGCTACTGTACTTTAGTAGTGCGCTAGTCTTGTACCTATAGCAGTTACGCATGATCACTGTGTAAAGTGCATTGCTCTTCTGCAGACTAAAGTTACTCTGGGTTTGGGCTGGTGTAGTCTGGGCAAGAGCATTACTGTCCATCAATTTAATACGTAGTGCCTGGACAAAGTACATTGCAATGCCATACTGCAGACTGCAGTCACAGAATTGATATCATCTAAAAATTTGGATAGTGTGTTCTGGGCCCGAGCAAATGCTGTTGATCAAAATAAATGCAAAATCTACTAGTCTGTGAAAATGCTGACTCAACTTTTTCGAAAAAGTTATCTTTTGATAAATCTCCCGCTGGTAAATCTATTAATATTAGGTAAATCTTTGATGTTATTGCGTGATTACGCCAATGGAAAATACCTAAACATGCAGCTGATCCATTTTTCTGATTTTCCTTGTAAAATTGATTGATCGATGGAGGAAAATATTGGCAAATAGGTATGTTTGACTCGTAGTAATAATAAGTGTGTAGCTATTATGACGTGCATTAACGCTTTAAGATGTTTGTACGTATTTTACCGTTGAAACGGAATATTTTGTCAACAGGATACAAGAAATATGAATAGTAGTTACTTCATTATAGGTAGCTGGTTATTTTCTGCAATATTTTAGAGACTGACTTAACATAGAGCCTAACTTAATTTCTGGAAAATTGATGAAAATACATCCTATATTTATTATTATGTAAAATTCTAAGATAGGATACACTATGCAAATGCTAATTATATACCTATATATTAGATATGGTACATTAGAAGCAGTGTCATTTAGGTTTCAGGGAGGGTAGGGATCGCAAACAAGCAACTCTGAGTTGATGCAGGCGTCCCGCGCCCACTGGATTGAAGAGGAAACGGCGACGTGTAGATACAATACAACAATGCCGCGACGTATTTGACTTTATAAATAGTGCAGCTCGCAATGCTAAGCAGCTACCTGTCCAATGTTCGGCCGAGTCGAGTGTTGCAAAATTAGCATTCAAAGCGACGCTGATGATTTTAGACGCGGAGTTCGCGTTCAATTAAACAACTAACCGGCACATATTCATGAATTAGTTCAATATTTCACGGTCAAATACTCATCTCATCTATGAGGACATTGAAAATTCAAGTAGGTAGATATATTTTTTTGTATCTTCACTAAATAATTTTATTAAGGTTGGTGGCGTAGGTTTAATAACCTACAGCTTCGTCTGCGTCATATGTCAGTAACAAGTAGGTAGCCCGAGTCCCGGTCTCTAGGCCTTCAAACATCTCCATGACAGTTTTCATTAAGAGCGGTTCCGTACCTAGTGTACACGTGAAAGCCTAACAGACAGAGTTACTTTCGCATCTGCAATAGTATAGTAACTGCATAGTAAGAATAATGTACCGATTCACCGAACCAGCTGGCATGTGGCTACTCTGCAGCCACGAAGAACGTACGCCAAAAATATAGCTGCGCTGCTACATGTAAGTTGAGGACTAAGATATTATTTATCAACTTTTTTCGCATCTGTGCCCTATGTAATGTTTAAATCAATAAATATCTCACAACTTATACACAACGCCAACTAGTCCCAAACTAAGCAGAGCTTGTACAATACCCATAGTACAAGTTATTCTAGTACCCACTAGAATAACTAATACTAATACATTTATACTTTTCTTTTGTAAATACTTACTTATTCTACATAATTATAAACACCCAGACTAAGACAAACCCCCATGTTCATTCACACGAAGATTTGTCTTAAGCGGGAATCGAACCCGCGACTTAGGCGTCGCAGGGCCATCCGGTCGACAATCCGGTTTCGGTCTAATTACATCAAAAGCAATGCAAGCAGTTAACACTATTTGAACGGCCAACATGATGGCTCTTCCTTAGAGAACGTTCACAAAAGTTCTACTATCCTTATTAATATTCGTTATTTATGATCAAGTTATATTGCCTAGGGTTTGGTTTCCAACTAAGTAGTAACATTTTGTAGATAATAGGTTTATTACTCGTATACAAATAAGAATAAGCATGCTTAAGAAATACCCGAGACAATAATTTATTTCGCCATCTTATCTTTGAATAAACAAGATAAAAACTGAAGTAATATGATTGCATGGGTACAAGCGAAAGGTATATCTATCTATAAGTATAAAGTATATTGTATTACCTAACTTATCCTGTAAGAAAGCTGGTTGAGATCTTGTGCACGAGCTTGAAGGAGAAAGCATCACGTGACACTATCTTACTTGTAGAAATACTGAATTAAACCCTGCAGCTGAAACTTTACATTGCAGTGTTACAGTTTGCTGGTTACATTAGATTAACTAATCACTATATCCACTACCTATCTTCCTATTAGTTCCATAACGCAAAACTGACGAAGTAAGGACAGGTGGAGATTTAATTATTGTTTTTTTTTTGTTCTTACAACTTTATTGCGGTACCTGTTTTAAGTATACCAACTTATATGGTTACTCAAGGGAGCATTTTAAGTCATTAAACTTTTTAAAACTCATAACATAACATCACGCCTATATTACCCAGGAGGGTGTAACAGAGGTGTACAACACCCACACTTCGTTTGTTATGTTTAGGTCCCATTCCAACCCCGTATTTCTATTGTGAATTTCCTGACAGAAAGTTCACAAATAAGACTTTGCCTCACCCGCGAATCGAACCCGAGACCTCGCGGTAAGAGACGCATACGCTAACCACTAAACCATCGGGGCAGTCAATACCATTTTTCTAATTTTTATGCTAAGTTGGTGAAATAACACAGTCTACGTGTATATTTTTCTAGATTAATAATCTACGTTAAAGTTCCAGTCGCATCGGGCTTATACAGCAAAATTTCAAAAAATTTTATAAACAATCAAATTTTCCTACAAAATAAATTTTCCTAAATGTCACTCGTATTTATTGAATACCCATAACAACAGATTAGTCATCGATTTTAAATTCTAATAATGTATTAAACTTTAAATGACGTAAGACAGATCGAATCATCACATCACAAAATATGAGTAGCTCTACCACTTTACTAAATAAAATGGTAAAATACGGGTTTTTTGCACTACGGGTTTATGCATAAAATTTTGCACTTTAATATGAAACGCTTTCCTAAGCTTTAGATAATTTTGATTGCATGAGCACCAATGATTTTGTTCTATATAAATCGCAATACATGATCTAGTGTGAGTAATATCACAAAGTAGGTTTTCATATTGGTGATGAATTTATAGAAGGAAAATTAAGTATATGATATGTACATACTACCTATTTAATTTAGGTATTTATTGTATCATGTTTGATGGAGTCATCTAGCTGTGGCTTGGAGTAGTAAGACAAGCCAAGCCGCTGTGTCAACAAGGTAATTTTATAGAGTGTGATAACGATGTTACCGCATGGACTCGCTAATGAAGCTTGAGAACCTCTCGTCTCGTAGTCGCTCTTACCTGTCGCAATCGCCCTATTGACCTAGCGGACGAGAATTCAAGTGAATACTTACACTGTAGGAACATATTCTTCTGGGAATTCACCTTTCGTGTACACGTACAGCAGGCAAGTTTTGCCGACCATACCGTCTCCCACCACTGTGATCTTCAGTCTTTTCGCCGTACCCATGGTTCGTGACGACACATCCGATTAATTGTTTAACACAGTATTCACACTAAGCGGCCAATAACGTCTATTGTTTAACACTCGTATTAACTACAGCTGTTGATACGGCAACGAAGCAGCGTACTGCTCACCCGTAACTCAGTCCTTGAATGTTATCACCAGTGATGTAATGTTCTTATCAATCTTAAAGAAAGACTTGATAACGATAGTAATAAAATGAAACAAGGAGCGCGCGCGCGGTTCGGTGGTCAAGTGTTGAATGGTCACGATCGCGAATGCGCTACGTATCAACTGTGAATGCGACGCGCGAGGCGTATGGCAGCGAGGGGATTGCCGAGTGCGACTGCCGCGGGCTGATAGCGCGCCAGCGGAGTTGCCGCTGTGCTCGCACTAAACACCTCATTAATTCTATGAACGTATTACGGACGAACCTCGGCCGTAAGTCGCGAACGTCACACATCTCCTATTGTTTACTATTCGTCGCATCAAACGTCATTAATTGCGTACAAAAATCACTCAAATCAATTGTATTCTATTTAAAGCTCGTAAACAATAAAACCCAATTTCGTGAAATACTCCATGGAAATATTATTCAAAAAATGAGAAAACGTCATAAAATTTTTGTCATGGTTGATTTTAATTAGGTACATAATGACATTAATTAACAAAATTCAGTAGCACTAACAAATGGATAACAGTTAATAATTAACTATTTTAGTCAAGAATATTTTCCATTCAAAGTTATGATTAAGTACTTCTTATAATTAGTTAATTAGTAAAGTGGTAACTATTAATAATACTGATTAATGATCACAACTTAAACCTATCTAAAAACATGTAACATATTTAAAATAATTAACATATCAGTCACAGCATATAGGTGGCAATGGTAAGTGATTACTTAGAAGCTAAAATATTAGGCACTTTCATTTTGTTACGATTAATTGGTGCTAGAAAGTTTTCCGGGAGTATTGAAAATGAGTGATCTTATAGATTTTCGTGTGCTTTTTTCAACTTTGCCGCTCGCGCCGCTCATAATAAAAGTTCTACAAATGATGCTCTCTATCTTCCATTAAAGTTTAACGGTAGTTGTGCTAAGCGTCCTGAAACAGAAGACGATGGACGGATGGATGAACACCTGGGCCATCAAAGTATCCAAACGAGAAAGACTGCGCTCAAAGGCCCGATCATGGATAAGTCTACTTAGGAAACAACGTTTAAAATATCGCGCTGCGTACTCTATCTTGAGATGGGGTGAAAAAAAGGAATTCTGCGAAAACGCGTGTTAACTTACACTTTGCATCACCCAAATTATTGTATTGACGAAAAAAGTTGTTATACATTAATTGTAGGATAGGAAATTCTCACTAGTTTAATTTTCTGAAATACTATTTAATATTGTAAAATGAATAGGAAAGGGATTATCGCCAAAAACCTGAAATTGGACAGCATTTTTGTGGCAAATTTGAAGTTTGTAAAGAGCACATTAAAATCTATAAGATCACTCATTTTCAAAACTCCTGCAAGACTTTCCAGGTAGCCTGTGGTGGGCGGCTCCACCAAAATGACTACTATTTGTTATCATTATTCAAAGTAAATTCGTCCATTCCTCTGTAGATTATTTCCTCCTTCAGATTAAGAACTTCTTGCATCAACATTTGATTATTTTTTTCTAATTTACTAATGATTCCTTTCAAATGCTTGGCATATTCCTCTTGGTCTGATTTCATACTTCTACAAGCTGCATAAGATGCCTTATTAGAGTGTGTGTGAACATCTAGAAAATAATTAGTAAGAACACTATAAAAACTTAATAAATAAGTATTTAAATATATGTGGGTCTGTCTAACACTTCTATGATTTATTCAATTGTTAATTTAAGCAATATGTCATAATTATATTTTTACACAATAATAAGAAACACATATTTATGCAATAATATACACGGTGATAGGGTAAAGTATGGCGGCAGTTAACAAAAAAATATTTAAAAAATTCTATGAACCATATTATAAATATTATGGGTTATAAGAAAAACGAGAAAATTAACACCCAGGGACTGACTTGTCGCTTCTATTACAAGAGATATTAACTTTTGCCAGACCAAAGATTAAAAGTTAATTCATAACCCAGCTTTGAATTACAATACTGAAAAAATATAATACATTCAATAAGGATTGCAAAATAGTGTGACAAGTCTTGTCAATTGATTTCTTCTATTCCAGAATTTTGGATGGTGGTAGTAGTGTTGATCCTATAAAATACGCCAACTTTTGACGCCACTTACCCTGTTTGACTAGTACCTACTATTTTTCAGTAAAAAAGCTTTGATTAAAATTTTTCAATCTTTGGTTGGGCAAAAAGTGTCATTTACCTCCAATGAATTGTAATTTTTTTTTCAATTCATTCAGGATCAAACAATAACAAAAAGGAATTCAAAAAATTTCCTCTCTCGGAATAGGAGCTCATCACAGGGTATACATTTTTCTATGTTTTTAATATTTTGCCTTTAATATTTTAAATATGAAACTTGGAAATTTTTAAATAATTTTCTGTTAGCTGTCAAAACATACTTTGTTTTTTGCTTGTGGCACAAACATAATGATGACATAGAAATAAACAGTGCAATTGATTTAGCTTTGAATATTTTTACTCACCTTTCTCTCGCAGTCTATCTGTAAGCTTGTCATTTTGATGCTTAAGCCTTGCTATCTCATTGTGCAGTTGTCTGTCGTTTGCTTCCTTCTGTTTGGTGACTTGTACAAGCTTAGCCCTAGTTTCTGTCAGCTTGTGCACCAAGCCATCGGAGTGATCGGCAATCCTCTGAGCAGATGCCACACATGCCTTTGACTCGTTCTTCTCTAGACTTATCTTCTCTTTTAATCTTAAGACTAACCCCTGGGTCATTAAAAAACAGGGAGTTATTAGCAATGCCAAGGTTTCACCAGGCATATATCAAATAGTAAGGGAATCATTAGAAGAATTCCAATTTCGATTTAATAATTACCATGGTAGCTATTAATAAATCACTACAAATCATAATTATATAACTAATTAGTGACCTATTTGTAATAATTATAATATATCAGCTTCTTAATACATACATTTAGTTGTTTGTTGTTGTGCTCCAGGATATGACTTTGTTCTTCTATATTATCAACTTTATGCTTTATATTTTTAAAAGTGTGTAATAATGTCCATACAGCATTTATAAGATTAACGAGAGCTTCGGGCTGCAAGGTATTAGCATTATCCTCCACATCCAAGTAAGGATTAAAAATATAGTTTATGTTTAGTAATCCAAACTCCTAGAAAAGTTACAACACGATAAATGCAACGATCTTTAAGAAATTGTTTATTCAAAACAAATTAACAAAAGCTCGTGGGTACTTACTTCATGAAGGCCAATTAGACACTCCTTGAAATTTTGTCGAGTACATGGCTCATACGCTGTGGCTCGCTTGTGCTTGTAATTTAATAACAGCTCTTTTACTTCTTCATCCAAAGCTTCGAATTCTTTTACTGTTGCCATGATAAATGTACATATATGGTTTTAACTACCTGCTATGAATAAAAAGTAAAATAAATAACTAATACGGTCGTAGATTATTAGGTGTTAATTAATCCACTTGAGTGGACAATAAATGCGAAAGGAAAAATTTCATTACCAATTTTAAACTAGTTTTGAAGAATTAAGCTGATTATTAAACAAAAGTCGAGAAACAACTTGAAACAAGCCAGTAAAATAAAGTCGCGGGAAAAATAAAAATTAAACTTTTGTTGACATGACATTGTCAGATAAGATGACAGCCAATGCTGCCAACATTTTTTTAATCGCAATTTTGTCGTCTAGCTCAGGGCACTACAGTAGTATTAATAAATACATTACCTTTGGCTCAGGGATAATAGATGTCAAGGTGTGCCATACAGAAAATTGATGAAGCTAGGGTCTGAGAAACGCAACCCAACAAACAATTTAGTTGTGTAAGTAAAACTTTTACGGCTCAATGTCGTGTTAAAGTAATTTTAGTGAATTATAGTCATAATATCATTATTACAACGTTAAACACGTTGTAAAAACGTCTATACGACTATTTTATATGACAATTATACGATGTACTCCTAGTAACTTCTATACGACTTTTACACCGACATCAATCGAATTTGAGTCTGTTTAACGGATTCACCGTTCTCTGAATACGAGCGATAAACGAGGCAGACTAGTTACCACTAATAATTTTATTTTACTAAGTAACGAAAAGCAATCGTTAATTAAAGATGATTCTAACGTTGGCAATCGTTAATAAACGTTAGTTAACTGGTAATGGGTGAAATTAATGGTAAGTTAGTTTTTATTAACGATTGAAATTACCGTTAACTAGTATTGAATATTCTGTTAATTCCTAACGTTAACAAGCCCTGAACGATAGACTACTAATAGACATTTTATAAACTCTAATGGGGACCTCTCTAGCCCAGCCACGCTGTTGTCAGTTGTCAGTTTGACGTTTAAGACATTAAGTCATACGATTTGTTGTTGTGAGTTGTTAAAATCTTCATTTTCTTGACATTCTTTCCTAAATAAACCTTGATATAGTGTGTTTTACGACGTATAAATAATATTTAGCGTTCCTAGCTTTTCTACAATCAAAAGTTACGACGCCACCATGAACTCTGCCATCGAAATAAGCTCTTACCGTGATCAGCATTTTAAGGTAACACATAAATTGGCTAATTGTTATTTATTTACTACTATTTGACGTGTTCATCAACCAAATTTGCATCTTTATATTTTTATATTAATATAAATATAGTAATTACTGTATTTTTCATAATATATTGCTTCAGGGTTCCAGAAGTGAACAGGAGAAACTACTTCGAATGACAGCTACACTTTATATTGGAAATTTATCATTTTATACAACAGAAGAGCAAATGTATGAACTATTTTCAAGATGCGGTGATATTAGAAGAGTTATTATGGGGCTTGACAAGTATAAGAAGACTCCTTGTGGATTCTGCTTCCTTGAATATTACACACGGTTAGACGCCGAGAATTGTATGAGGTTGGTTCATTTTTTCCTGATTTAGATTGAACAAAACTAGATGTCATTAAGTTGACATGTAGAAATCATGTAGCAAGATTTTAAAATAAAGACTATTAATTATTGCATTTGTCATATTATATTTTTTATTTTATTTAAAAATGTCTTTATAAGTAGACCATGACCCACTAACAAATCATCTTTGTACAGTTTGTCACATATGTAATATTTTAATTACAGATATATAAATGGCACCAGATTGGATGACAGAATCATCCGATGTGATTGGGACGCAGGGTTTATTGAAGGAAGGCAATATGGAAGAGGCAAGACTGGTGGACAGGTAATTACTGAATTTAGATATGTAACAGCCAATTAGCTTAAGCTGGATTTAGTCAACAGCCAAGGCCATCAACTAAAACCTATCATCCAATTTAAATGCTTAATAACAACGCGCAATGTTTAACCATTTTACCAGAGGACTGAATGTTGAGCATTATCATCATTTTTTATTAGATACTGATTATTTTACAATGTCTGGTTAGCGTGAAAAGTGCACAAATTATATGGGACTACTTTTTATTGTATTGGTTAGATGAAGAATTTGTTTTTAAAACCTTTAATTACCAGTGCTATGAGTCCTATCACTGGTAATTAAAGGTAGTAACAAACAAATTCTGTATTATTTACTTTATAAATGAGTTTTAATGAGATTATGACTACTAGTGCTACAGTAGAAAAAATCTGTACTAAATTTGAATCACTTGGCTGAGACTTGTTCAGTCATTTCCGACAGGCTAACTTTCAACATGTGAAGTCGTTAAACATTGAGTTATTCTTGTTTGATGAACTATCAGCCTAGTAATTTAGCCTAGGCATTCAATTACTACTACCTACTAGATACATTACTCTTTTCCTGGGTAACAGGCTATATTTATTTTATCGAGGTACCATGTGGGTAATCCGTGTTTAGATGCTAGTTATAGATTAAATGAGTTTTATTTTAAAATTTTCAGGTTCGAGATGAATATAGAACTGACTATGATGGCGGCCGCGGAGGCTACGGCAAGATCATTGCACAAAAAATAACCCCCAGCCCCATGGAGCGCTGATTATTAGAATAAAGTATATGTTTATGAAGTGAATGTGTGATCTAACTATTTAATACAGAACTTACTAAAGACTGTTGATTTGTAAAAACTTGTGACTTCATTCAATTACATCTGAATGCCAAATAAGTAAAATAAACCATTTTTCTTGTAGCAATGGTTTAATTTTGTGTGAAATTAGATTAGATAAACTGCCTCATTGGTCTAGTCTTTAGCATATGCACCTCTCACCGTGAGGTGTTGGGTTTAAGGCCCAGGTCAGCAAAGTGTTAAATGGGCTTTTTTGTCTGGAAATTCTCAATAGCAGCACAGAGTTGGTATTGTTGGATGGCGATGGGCTCACCCCCTATCACATGGGATCTAAACATAACAGGTGAAGTGTGGGAGTTATACACCTCTCACACACCTTTCTGGGTAATGTAGGCGTGATGTTATGCTATTAATAAGATACAATGTAGAAGTGGACCCAAAAATATAATTGCAATTTACATTCACACAACCAAATAAGAGTTTTGCCGGGTAAATATTCAACGAGTACCAAATTCACGATTCTGATGAATAAAAAAATCAAATGCAGGTTTAGACTTCATTAAATAATCATAAATCATGTATATCCAAGCACTTTAACTGGTGCCTTGTATCATTATGGATTTTATTAAAGGAAAGACATAGTTTTTCAACAAAAATAACACGATATCTCATTACCAGTACCTGTTTCATTCCTACATATCTTATATTTATTAATTTTGCTACAAATCTATACTAAAGATTGTATATTTGTCGACCGTGTCGAATAATTCAATTATCACACAATACTTCATAATAATCTTACTCGTAGTTTTTCCTTTAAATCTTGAAAAAACGGTTTTTAAAGTTTTGTCACGGTACGAAACTCATCGCCGGAACCTTAAGGAGAATTTAATTTCAAGCAAAAAGAAGCTTTGATCTTGCCGCCGCATAGTTTGCGATCTCCTCCCCGCACTTCAGTCGACCGCTGAGCATTGAAGTGGAAAGACGCGTCGCAAGAAATCGCGCCAAAAATCAAGGTAAGTAGTGCAAAACAGTGTTTGGTTCAGTTTGTAGTTCATTACAGATCCGCTTACATCTTTTTATGTATTTAACATTATTAGAGTAACGCTATTGCAAATGGTTAAGTTTGTCGTTAATTGTTTTTTTAAGTGTAAAGGTAGCAAGTACTACCTATACAAAAGACTTAAATAGCCTAACAGTTCTTATTTTTCATAACCGTGCCCCTCATTACCGTCGTTTTCCGTAGCCTTTTTGGAGTGCCGGTGATGAATTAAAAATTACGGTAATGATTGAACTTCGTTTTCAATTTTTGATTTATAAATAATATGGTTTTTTGGATAGATATACATTTACGTTGGTTAGGAAATTATCTGTGTGACATGCTGTACATGTATAATTTATTATAATTATAATCTATAATAATATAATCAAGAGGCAAACTTTCAGAATTTGTATTTTCGGGGTAATTTTCGGCTTATGAAGCGATTGGGGTGCAGAAAAATGTTTAAGATTAAGGGTTGTTTGTTAACAATATCATTGTTATTTTAACGTTGCAGATAAAATGGCACGCACTAAGAAAAAAACAAAAGAGGAAATATTAGCGAGAAGAAGAATAAACAAGCGTAAACGGTATGCCGCTTAAAAAGAAAATGAAGAGCTGTATAATATTGAAAAAGAAAAGGAAAAGGCAAGGTACTTGAAGAGAAAAGCTGAAAAAAAGTTGTTGGTATTAAAGATTTAACACCACGTGCTCAAAGGGAAAGACGCAGAAAGTGGAGAGTAAATAGCAAAAAATATTTACACAAGAAGAAGACAGAGAAAGAAATTGAAGAATTGGTTCTGGACAATGAAAAATCCCAAGGTGAGCCAAGTGAACATAATACTCAGGATCCACTTCAATCAGATTTATTAAATATCATAAAGGAAACCGAAACCAATAATGAAAATGAGACAGATAAAATTTTTAAATTACGGGCAAAAATTAGACATTTGCGATATCAAAGGGATAAGGACTTAAAAAGAATCAAAAATGAGTTAAACGAAGTAAAACCAAAATGCAACAAACTAAAAAACACTGTTAGATAATCATAAAAAAGAAATTACATATTATAAAAGAAATATGAGGGCTATAGAAAAACCAAATATAAAAGAAAATTACAACCGAAAAGTCGAAAAACGTTTTAATACAGTAATAGAAAAGGAAATTGTTAAGAAAATACAACTTTTTTTCAATGAAGACGAAAATACAAGAGTGGTTCCTGGCATTAAAGAGTATATAACAAGAAAAAAGAACAGACAGCAGAAAAGGTATTTAAATGATACTCTTAAAAATTTATACAAGAAATTCTGCATTGAAAACCAAAGTATTTCTGTATCATATTCATTTTTTTGTAAATTAAGACCATTTTGGGTATTATTCCCGAAAACAAATAGGAACACATGTGAATGCATTTATCACTGCAATTTAGAACTCTTAATTAAGGCTCTAAACAGAGCAGAAATTATAGATATAAAAACAAATCACGATCTTCTAAATACCCTTTTCTGTGACAAATATAACGAGGCCTGTTTGGACCGCAAATGTTCCACATGTGAAAGTAAGGTAATTGAATATTTGGGATTTGGAAACGATATTAAAATAAAATATTATGAATGGCGTAAGATCCCTAGTGTATCAGAAGAGAAACGTCACATAAATTGGGGCAAAACCGAAAATTATGCATCTCCTTTAGATGTTATACATAAGTTAGAAAGGGACATCTTGATTTTTTTGCCCTATATAGATACATTGCACTTCTACAGTGATAGCCCCAGTAGCCAATACAGGAACAAAAACATGTTCTACATTCTTTCTCAATTAGAAAACCATTTTATAGCACTACGCAAATTAACCTGGAATTATATGGAAGTTGGTCATGGGAAAGGTGCTCCTGATGGCCTGGGAGCCGTAGTCAAAAGGACTGCCGACCGAATTGTCAATTCGGGTACAGACGTCGGAACATTTACTAAATTTGTTGAAGTCATAAGGGCTAACGTGTTGAAAGTCAAAATTATAGAGATTCCAAGTGCTGCAATTGCTGAAAAAGAACGTATCATGCCTAATTTTGTCCCAACTTTCAAAGGCACAATGGCTGTCCATCAAGTCATTTGGAGATGTGGCTCTGAAAGCAATCGATTAGAAATGCGAAGCCGAAGCTGTTTCACATGTCAAGAGAACACATGTCAACATTACCATCTAGGTGTACATAATCTTAATAAAGTTGTGATTGCCCAGGTTCCCAAAAAGTTAACATATGAAGATACTACACCTGTACCGGTTTCACTCGATACACCTCAACCGTCATGCAGTTATATTTCTGAAGTCATACGAATTAAATATCCAAGCAAAAAGCCAGATAAACTTTCGAAAACACTAGTGAAACAGGAAGGGCTGGCTAAAGAAATAATGATATTGCCTCCTGTGCGTAAGAAGGTTCACCCATTATCTGCTGTTGCAAAACTTGGCGATTTGCAGAACTCTACTTTTATTGGTGCTGAAAGCAAATCATATTGCGAGAATTTTGAAAAATTTATATCTGCCTTTGATGTACCAGAAGACTGTCAAGACGCTAGAGAGAATAAAGAAAATATAGTAGAGAACGAAGATCAAAGGAAGAGCAAACGAGGAAAATATAAAGGAAAAGGAGTGGGAAAGAAGAGAACAAATCATAATGGTGCAGGAACAATATAATAATTGGATTTGAGAGATTAAAATATTTTAGAAGAAGCATAAATATCGTGGGAGAAAAAGGATTAAATGAGAAATGTTACAAATTCATGACGATTATTAGCACTCGTACTTACAAAGATTTAATAACTTGATCTCGTATTGATTTTTGACGTACTAATATCTTATGAGTTTCGTCATCAAAATGTTTAAACTAGGTAAGAATTTATTTACCAATTTTCAAGTTGAGATTTAGACTTTTAGTTTTTTTGAATATCAAAGATATTTTTGTGTCGAGGTTTAGTAAGACTGATTGTTGCCAAAAATATTAATCATAATTATGTTATTATTATAAAACAATATTTTAATTCATTGAAAAGATTATACCATGAAAGAAACATGAATATTAAAGAAGAGAATTGTTTAAATGAGAAATGTTACAAGTCATGACGATTAATTAATTGTAGTCGTTGAAATATTAACATTTTAATTCTTAAGTTTTGATTTTTGACGTACTTATATCTAATAATAAGTCGTATTACTAATTTGTTACCAAGGTGTTTAAATATTTTATCGAAGAATTAACTACCTTTTTAATTGAGATTTAGGCTTGTGCTTTTTTTCAATATAAAAAAATAATTATATAAAGCCAAGGTTTTGTAAGACTGATTATTGCCAAACCTGAATTTGTTATTATTATAAAATAAGTTACTGATATTCTGATATTATAAATATTAATTTTATCAATAAATGATAATCTACAACATTTTATTATTTATTTTCATCAAACTAATTTTGTATCATTACCTTCTCTCTATATTTCACTACCATACACTCAAAAAGTCATTACCAGGCACACAGTTCATTACCGTAGCTTGACATATATTTTAAGTGGCTATAATTCACTCAATATTTAAGATTCATACGGGCCTTTTACATATATTTCAGTCGAAATAGCGCTTAATAGCATAGTATGGTCAAAACCTAAAAATCATTTAAATTTACTTTTTGTGAAAAAAATGCGCAAATATTGACTAAACTGGAGAAACACCCTGCCTATGTTTTGTAGGTAGGATATTTAGTAGTGTCCGGTCGAAACTGTTTTTTTTGTGCAGTGTCGGCCGAAAACGAATTCGTTACTTTTGTAGACTTATATCCAGTGACCTTACCTACATAGCTTATTTTGTAAAAACGAGTTCCTTTCTCGAGTTTGCTGTATTTTATTACTTCTCTAGATTAGTTTCTTACTAACGACACCATCAAATAATATTGCTAGCCAGGGACATAATTTTGTATTATTCAAATTATGCAGTTATCAAAGACATCCAGCCGCGTTAATCAAAATCTGGCCGATACTCCTTTGACTACTTTTTGCCATCCCTCATAGTTTCGGACTTGAAAAATTCAGTCTGTGCCAATTTCGACTTCACCTACCGAACATTTACTCTATTACATAGGGATGGGCTTTTAGTCCAATTGATTAGGCTGAATATCAGTATTTTACTACCATTTTACTCCAAGAAAAATATGTTAAATGCAATATAGCCCAGTGCCGTTAATTTTTAAGACCAAAAAAAATAATAGTAGGATGAAACCCATTAGAAAAGGAGGAGAATATTATAAAAATTAAAGGAAAAATAATTTACGGGCGATCTTAGGTCGGGAAGGGGAAGAGGGGGGCGGGGTTAAGGGTAAAAAACGGGTTTTCTCGACTTCCGGCAAAACTAAAAGTCCTATGGAAAAAAGTCGAATGGCAGTTGTTGGTAATAAAAAGATCTAAAACTTTTGTATTTACACTTTTTTCATATAACCTCAAAATTTATGTGAAAAATTCAAAAAACCAAGTTTTTGGTTAATTATATATTAATAGTTTTTTACGATCTTTGTTTGCATTTTCTGTGAAGATTTACTATAGTAACATTATATGAAAAAAGTATACAAAAGTTTTTGATCTTTTTATTACCAACAACTTTGCCATTCGACTTTTTTGCATAGGACTTTTAGTTTTGCCGGAAATCGAGAAAACCCGTTTTTTACCCTTAACCCCCCACCCCCTCCTCCTCTTCCAGACCTAAGATCGCCCGTAAATTATTTTTCTTTTAATTTTTATAATATTCTCCTACTTTTCTAATGGGTTTCATCCTACTATTATTTTTTTGACTTTTTATCATTTTTAAAGGGATCTACTCTGGGCTAATATAAAAGTAACAGAAACACAACTTTGTTAATGATTTTCACAAAATATATTTTCTTTAAATAAATGCGTCGTGTTATAAAGCTAAACTTAATCAAATTATACAACATTAATACTTAGCAAGAGGACATGATCTTCATTCTGATCATAAAAACAATTAAAAGCATTGTAATATAACATTATGAACAAGTGTAAATAGGTATACATTTACAATAAATTCAACAACACAGAGACAGTATGTGAATACAACAAGAACACTACAAAAGGCCATCGTTAACATAAGCGTCTATTCACGACACGCGACATTTTACTTGCAATCAGATCGTCAATATGGCGTTTCGCAAATTGCAAAATATAAATAGATTCATAATATAATTATATTCATAAGTACTTTCAAATTAACATTCAATCTCATGACTTCATGTTGTGACTTAGTTTCGAACTTTCGACTAATCTCTGGGAGTGGTCTCGGGCATGAGGTCGAACCAAATGGTTCTCGCCTCGCGGAAGTCGTATTGGTTCAGATGTACCACGACCTGCAAATAGAGTAAGAGTATTTTTTAATTCTTTATTGTACAAAAGAAAAGAAACAAATCAATAAAATTTGTAAGTAATGTACAAAGACGATTTTAACGACCGGATGGCGGAGTGGGTAGTGTACTTTTTTTTTTTTTTTTTTTTTTTTTCGCGTGGAAATGCATTTGCGCATACCACCGTACCCGTGGGGGGACGGGCAGAGTGGCTATGTGGGACTCTCGTGCCTACGATGTTAAACGGCACAGAATACCCACTAAAACCCCGCGGTGTGCCCTCGTCGCCGAAAGATGGTGGGTCGGCGAGCCCCGGATCGATCTTACATCCACAGGGCTCGCCGCGGCGACCGTGCCCAGTCCGACCTCCGACCGGGCACCCGACTCTAGGTCCTCCTCTCGTAGCGACGCCCCGGGCACACCCAGGGCGTCACTCCGTCGCGGAAGGCATCAGCGGGCGGCGGAAAACCCCCTCCACCGCCCGCGGCCTCGCTTAGGGCGGCATTAGGCTCGCGGCGTACGCGCGCCTTCGCCGCCCAGCTCGCCGGCGGCGGAGCGGATCAGCCAGGGGTGAGTCCTCCCTGATCCGCTCCGCCGCCTCCTTCTGCGAGATGACGTCCTCACAGAAGGATGCGACCGCATCCCACGACCTCGCGCTGCCCATGGCCGCAAATACGGCCGGCAGCGAGAGGTCGTTCCCTATGACCGCGGTGAGTTCCCGGCGCTGCACCTCCCAAGCAGGACACTGCTCGAGAGTGTGCTGCGCCGAGTCCTCACCGCAGTCGCAGTGGTGGCACATGGGGCTCGCCTCCCTCTTCAGCCTGTGCAGGTATTTCCCGAAGCAACCATGCCCGGTCAATACCTGCACTAGCCTGAAGGAGAGAGTCCCATGCTGCCGCCCTGCCCACTCCTCGAGAATCGGCCGGAGCGCCTCCACGGTCCGAAAACCAGCCCGTGGAGCCCCCAGCCGATTCCCCCACCGGACCATCAACGTCCGGTGGGCCTCCTCGCGCCAAGCTCGCAGCTGCTCGGGCATGGGGACAGAACCCTCGGCCCGAGCAGCCGCGCCGCGCTTGTACACTTCGGCGAGCACTTCCGCATCCAAATCAGTGGGTAGTGTACCTGCCTGCGACGCCGGGGTCGTGGGTTCGATTACCACTTAAGACAAATCTTTGTGTGCATGAACATGGGGGTTTGTCTTAGTCTGGGTATTTCTATGTATAATATGTATAGTATTTACAAAAGAAAAGTATATATGTATTAGTATCAGTTATTCTGGGTTTGACGCATTTGGTGCACTTCTCAACTTGTACACCATGCTCAAATGGTGCACTTAGCAACTGGTGCACTTCTCATATGGTACACTTCGCAACTGGTGCACTTCTCATATGGTGCACTTCGCAATTGGTGCATTTCTCAATCGGTGCACTTCGCAAAAGGAGCACTTTTTTAGATGACTGGAGATTATCTTAAAATGAAAGAATCTTTGGTTTTACGCAGGTATAATCAACAACTAACATCCTTTCAAGTAGGTACACACACTTACTTAAACTTAAATAATTTTCAATATTAATATAAAAAAGTCACTCAAAAGTAATAACAATATGAATAACAAACAAATAACAAATATGACAGAAAGATTTCCTTAACTCAAAATAATTATAATAATGACAAAGTGATTATGCTATATTAAACAAACATACAATTTTCAAGTACTTTTATTAGGTGTTTTTATTTTGTAGAACGGTAACCCAATATGCATGCGATATAAAAATAAATGAGGGTAGTTAGAACAAAAACACAACTGTCAAGACTACGGCAGCAAGAAATTTAGTTAACCGATGGTTTTATTCAGTGTGTTGTTTTGTGTTTTATTAAACATTTAAGTTGAAATTATATGCACATATTTTTATTGTATAGATAATCAATACGAGTTTTAGTGTTCATGATGGATGAAGAGGACGTTCGATTTGATACAAATCAAAGGGGTAATATTACTCTTATATGCGGTGAACATATACACAATAAAAAGAAGACCAATAAAAGGACTACTTTGTGGACATGTGCAAACAGGAAACATTGCAATGGTTCAGTTACCTATGATGTAACAAGGTTATTTTCAACAATGCTGCGTAACTTTGCATCATTCTCCTCAAATATTTTTTGGACTGGCCTAAAATCATTGCATACGGCCTTTTTAAAAACGATATATGATTATGTATTTTATTTGTAGTATTGTCTTGCCCATCACAAGTATGTGCAGATTTTCTTATAACAATTTTCCTTGTTACATCATAGGTAACTGAACCATTGCAATGTTTCCTGTTTGCACATGTCCACAAAGTAGTCCTTTTATTGGTCTTCTTTTTATTGTGTATATGTTCACCGCATATAAGAGTAATATTACCCCTTTGATTTGTATCAAATCGAACGTCCTCTTCATCCATCATGAACACTAAAACTCGTATTGATTATCTATACAATAAAAATATGTGCATATAATTTCAACTTAAATGTTTAATAAAACACAAAACAACACACTGAATAAAACCATCGGTTAACTAAATTTCTTGCTGCCGTAGTCTTGACAGTTGTGTTTTTGTTCTAACTACCCTCATTTATTTTTATATCGCATGCATATTGGGTTACCGTTCTACAAAATAAAAACACCTAATAAAAGTACTTGAAAATTGTATGTTTGTTTAATATAGCATAATCACTTTGTCATTATTATAATTATTTTGAGTTAAGGAAATCTTTCTGTCATATTTGTTATTTGTTTGTTATTCATATTGTTATTACTTTTGAGTGACTTTTTTATATTAATATTGAAAATTATTTAAGTTTAAGTAAGTGTGTGTACCTACTTGAAAGGATGTTAGTTGTTGATTATACCTGCGTAAAACCAAAGATTCTTTCATTTTAAGATAATCTCCAGTCATCTAAAAAAGTGCTCCTTTTGCGAAGTGCACCGATTGAGAAATGCACCAATTGCGAAGTGCACCATATGAGAAGTGCACCAGTTGCGAAGTGTACCATATGAGAAGTGCACCAGTTGCTAAGTGCACCATTTGAGCATGGTGTACAAGTTGAGAAGTGCACCAAATGCGTCAAACCCGTTATTCTAGTACCCATATTACAAGCTCTGCTTAGTTTGGGACTAGATGGCGTTGTGTGAGTTGTGAAATATTTATTATTATTATTATTAAAGGCGAGCTTAACCACTGAAATAGGTTTTAATTCAATAATTAATAACAACTACTTAGACTAACATGCCAACAGAAGTGTATCAATACACTATTATTTAAGTCAGTAACAAAATAATTAATTTAAAAGTACCTGTCCAATAACCGGACTGCCTCCGAGGAAGCCCTTGTGCGTGGCCACGGTGACCTCCACCTGCCTCGAGTGGAGCTCTGCTAACGGGATCACCCACTCGAACTGCTCGTCGTACTCCGGCATACAACTATCTTTCACCACCTACAAATATTTAGGATATTTAGCAAATACTCATACTTCGAATAGGGTTAAATATATCTTCGAATAGTTTACAGAAAATTAAGTTAGTATTTTTTTTATCGCGCGAATTTAGGCCGAGATCTATACGTACTTTGTTTTACTAGACAAAAATTCAGTAAAGAAGGCAAGGTACATATAGCGCGCGATTGGGAAACGCACACATGGGACATCGCTCACAGACACGATTTCTAAGACCACTTTCGTTGGCGGGCGTAGCGACTCACGCGCCTGCCGAGCGTAGATTTAAAAAGTGAGTTTTCCCATTTGACAAACATTTACTTTGACATTGTCAAAGTCGACAAGGTAGACATTTGTTGATAGAAAAAGCGAATTTAGACTTTAGTGTTTAAAATGTCTATACAAAAATCTTATTATGGTGAATCATGATATCATGAATCTTCTTTGCCGATAGTAAATGAGCTTGCCTTCTGTTTTTAACTATAATGTGACAATACAGAGTACAGTACAAGAAAAATCTACAGGAAAATATGAGTTGTATCGAAAGCTTTGAGAGACAGGATCTATAAATTGTACTCACCACAGTCTTGCGTTTGGAGTCCTTGGATCGCCCAGGTAGTAAATATAACTTTACATATGGGTCAGGCACATTAGTGGGATCCTTCAGAGGTATATGCCTGCATAAAAAGACCAAAATGTCTAAAATATTACATTTTGACCTAGGGTCCTGTGATTCTATATACCAGAGAAGAAAATATTATGAACTTTCCTAGTCACATAACATTCGACAGTCATTAGTCGATTCACGGTAAGTCGACTGAACGATTGGCCGAATGGAAGTTATTGCGATACAACCTTTTATCGCCGCTACTTCGACTATACGATTCATCGAATATTTTTCTATTGATATATTGACTATGATAACTAAAGATATGCCGACTACTCGGGCATATTTAAAGTCACTGACTAGTCAGCCAATTACGCCGACTCGATTATGATCTCTTGCCCCGCTTTCGCCAATTACGATCTCTAATGAAAACCAATGTCATCTAACAGAAGTAACATCACATACGAGGCGTCAAGTAAACTTTATTGTATAATTAAACTCATTCGAAAGAGCAATCCATCAATAAAAAAAATATTCGACGAAGTAGTGTTGGGCGATAAAAGTTTGTATTGCAATAACTTCCATTCGGTCATTCGTTCAGACGACTTACCGTAAATTAAACATATATGACTATCGAAGTTACGTTACGACCCCATTGAACTTGTTTGTAATTTTTATAATGAACATAATAAATTAGCATCTGTGCTGTACTTACATAATTTTGTGTACGACTACAAATAGCGTTTGATTCTGCATGCTGTAGCGAAGAGAAATAAGAATACGTCCCAGACCAGCCTCACCAGATGAACTACAAGAAACAAAATAAAAATGTAACACATTTCTGTCATTGATTTTACTTGTCTTGTCCTATTTAAGTGGAATAAAAAAATATGTTATAATTAACAATTTCTCTGTTATTATACTTACACATCTCTATGAATAGAAATCTATTTTGATCAAGATATCAATAATGCTTAGCTGATAAATTCATACAGAATGCATTTTTCTATCTAATTTTATTATCTGTGATTGAATTATTATTGCAATCGCTTAATCTAATATTATTATCGTTGATTTCATTGTTATTGCATTTAATTGGTTGTTATTATTATTATTGTAATCCATAAATTACTTCTTAATAAGTTTATACTTGACATGTAATTATGATTTTTGTGACATTAACAATTTTTTTTTTAAATTTTCTAGTTTATTTTGCGTGCTGATTATGGTGAAACTCATTTATTATGTAACAACATTGTAAAAACCTAAATTTGCAAATAATAAATTGAAATTGAAGGAAAATACTTACGTAGTAAGAGAAGATGTTCTGTGGACGAGTTTGGGTGAATTACGACCAGCCGGCGGCGAGTACTCCTGCGGTGCGTCTAATTAAACAGTACGTTTTAGTTTATTATTTTATTCTTTTAAGATTTTATAATCGACAGCATAATTTAATTGAGTTTACTCACCGACTTCCTTAACGATCTGCTCTACAGGCATCGACTTTTCAGAAGCGTTGTCAGGGACGGGACCATCGTCAATATTCTTCAACTCAGGCTCGGCAAGTTGCGCTGTAGAATTTTATTAACAAATAAATGCAAAACGAAAATGACATTAATTTTAATTCTTAGTGTATAGTTGTAAATATTTAAGTTATATATTTTTCAGTTTGTATGAAACTCAATTAATTGTAAATAAAAATGTTTAGAAAATAAGTTTTGTATAGATTGAAAATAAATTTTGTATAAAATTATTATATTAAAGACAGTTTTAACAATGAAGAAGGCACTGTAGACCAAGCAATTAGCTATGCAGGGCAAAATCTTCTCCGTGACAATTAAGACTGACCACGCATACCTAATTGTTTAGCCACAGTCAGGCCTGTCTCACTCTCCGAGTTAGCATAGAAAACATACCTATGCGCGGCCACCTCTGGGTGTACATTTATTAAGGGACTCGCGAGCAAGCAGTGACGTCAAGAGTTAACGCAAGTGCGGTTCGCTAGATAGCGATAGTATCTTCTAATAGCTTGAGGATCCTATGGAAACCCACATGTACGACTCACTGAATAGGTTTAAAGTATTTTGAATCGTAATGCAGAAAAATAAAAATGAATTGCTTATAATGGATTTCTATAGATAGCTAAAGAAAAAGATTCTACACTGTGAGCCGAGCTAAATTGCACCATATGGTTGACGACATTAAGTCGATTTTTTTTTTAATACTTTTGCTCAGAAATCCTTCGTATCCTTTTGTGTACCTGTTTGAGCAGCAGGCGTTGGGTCTAATATTAGTCCATCGATAGTTTCGACGGCGAGGGGCGCGGCCAGGGGTGCGGACGGCGTGATGGGCGGTGACGGCTCCGAGGGCGGCGCCAGCTGCAGCTCCTCCTCATCTATCTCTTCTTCTTTTATGGCTTCTCTCAGGATCTGTACAAATTCAATCAATAATTAACAACAGTGGTAATATTAAACAGATCGTGTTTCACTTAATTTAGGTAGTTACAGAAAGTCTGACACCCATTTAGAGTATCGTATTGAATCTAGTGATGGACGTTATCGGGTATTTCTTCCAACGGTTGTCAAACTGATATATTGATTCAATATCGGTATTGATAACTGTTGCCAAATATCGGTCTTCTAGCAATGATATTAACTAACTACAGTAGCCGTAGCCGTGTGCGTAGCAGGTGCTACGGCTAACGTAGCGAAACTCGCTCCATCTCTGTTTTGAACGCGAAATAACGCTTAGAATGAAAGAGAAGGCATGGTTACGGTGCGTTTGGTTACCAATAGCAAAAACAAAAATGCGCCTTAGACCAATATTGATAAGGTCGTCTTTGGCATTGTCCGTTCGATTATCAACAATTTTGTCAGTTTTTGTTGGCAGCGTCGCGTCATAGTTAGTAGGTATACTGGTATATAATATCTGATAGCCGTTGCTAGTTAATTCGATATCGATACGGTACGTTAGGGGCGTGGTAACCGTTTTCAGTTACGTTTTGGTATAGCGGAAACATGACTAATTGAATCGCATTGGACTGTTTAGTTATAGAGGTCTGCTGCCAATCACTCAATGTTTGATTTAACTGAGTGAGTTAGACTAAAATTCGACGCCAATTTAGTTGGGTAAATGCAAAATTCGAGTGAAGTATTTTATAGAATATTCTAACGTGACATGAACTTGCTCCTAATACAAGCTAAACATGCTTAACTTTGGCCGTACGTACCTTTAGTTGTGCGGACAGGATGATCTTAGACTCAGGACCGGATTTCTGCAGCATGATCGGCTGTGTTATCATGGTCAGGTCCTTCTGTTTCAGCAGTGAGGATATGCTGTAAGTTAGCTGACCCAGTTGGCTGCTAGTTTTCGAGTCCAGAACCTTTAAAAAATAAAAGTTTAGATAATTATATTATGTATGTTTTATAATTCATTTCATTTTTATATTTATTTCTGAAAAACATAAGTTATAGGCTATATTATACTGATGAATACAATAATCATAAATAAAAAAGAGATGTACTTATACTATGTACACCATTAGCAATAAATAAATTATAGATAAAACATGTAAAAGATTGAATGATAAATAATGCAATGTTTACTTGACATTGAATTATTTATCATTTAAAATATATATTTTATACATAAATAATATAAACTTAAAAAAAAGGATAAAAATTTCGAAAATATAAAAAATATTCTTGCCATAACTACCAAGGTAAAGATATCTACAGAGTATTAGAAATAACAAAAGACTGTTGCGTGGTACACTTACCGTATTAGATTTTTATGTACCTGACACTTTCGAATAGTATATCTTTTCTCTGCTACTACTGTCATTAACTCGATATTCTGCATACCTTGATCTCCAGGTTATCAATCTCGGGGTTCTGCACGAGGAAGGAGTACCCGATCTCGTAGACGGGGTCGTCGGTCCTCATCTGCACGGCCGTGTTCTCCGTCTTCTTGCCGACCGTCACCGTCAGGTAAGGATCCGGGCGGGAAGCTGCCCGCGCGTTCTGTTAAAAGTCATAATCTTTTATATAAAATTCTCGTGTCACAATGTTAGTTACCTTACTCCTCCGAAATGGCTTAACTGATTTTTACCAAATTTTATTTATGCATATTCAGTTGGTCTGAGAACCGGCTACTATCTATTTTTCATACCCCTAAGTGATAAGGGTTGTTCACCCTTAACATTTTTTTTTTATTTTTGGACCAAATTTTTTGTTTTTATTTTTCTATAATGTGGCATTAAAAAATACATACAACCCTAATTTTTTACCCTTTCATCACCAACCCCTATTTTTAATAGCCATTTCAGTAACCTTAGCGCTTTTGACAAGATGAACTTTTTGAATGTACCTATAAGGGGTTTGACATAAATTATGTAATGTATGCATAGTTAAGGCAGGACAACGTCTGTCCGTGGAGGGCGGTAACCTTCTTCTGTGAGACCGTAATGGTCCAGAAGGAGGCGGCCGAGCGAGATCGCGAGAGGGCCGATTCCGCTCGGAGAAGGCGGCAGCGAGGCGGTGGCAATCGCCGCCCTGCGCTGCCTGCCCCGTAAGGGGCTTTGCGGTATCCCTTGTTGCACAGGGGACCTCCTGGGTCCGTGGCCGGTTAGAGAGAGGGCTCTAGCTGGCCAGCGCACGGACTCAGAGACGGGCGACGGCACACAGTGTCATGTGCCGTTGCGAACCGCGGGCAGACCGGGCGAGAGAGTCGCCCCGGGAACGTGCTATGGCGATATGCAGAGGGGCACCGGAGAGTTCTGTTAGACATCCCGGAGCCCCTCGACACGCATCGAGGCCGGACACCGAGGGGGGTTTTAGTGAGTCGTCGGAGTCCCGGCAACCTCACATACCCTCGTCGCACCCTTTTCCTTGCGGCGAGGTATCTTGTTGAAGATTTCCCCCCTCGGAAAAAAAAAAAAAAAAAAAAAAAAAAAAAAAAAAAAAAAAAGACAACGTCTGTCGGGTCAGCTTGTATTATTATTTTTATTATTATTATCTTTGTATATATATATATCCCGTACTATAAGATTTTATATACCGTAACCGCATAGTAATAACTAGCATAGCTTTACTTTTATGGCTGAGCTAAAATCACTTATTAGCATTATTTCCTATAAATAGATATATCAAAATGTTTTTTAATCATGCTCTCTCTAAATAATGGTGGTAATAAATTTTTCCAATTTGTAATTTAGGTGAACCGACATCATAAACAATATTTGGCGATATTTAAATGTTTTTGAGATTTGGAAGTCAGTTAAATAAAAAATATTTTTGTTTTTTAGTAGTTAGCAATACTATGAAATATACGATGAAGTAATCGATTTGATTTGATGATAGATGATGATATTAAAGAATGTCCCATCCATATCAGAGGTTTCGCAGTACTTACTATAAAGGTGTACGCGACATCTGATTTAGCCATAAAAAGTAAAATTCCGAAAACTTCATCGAAATCAGACCAGTATTTTCCGAGTAAATCGAATATACAAAGTTACATACATACATACGGGTCAAACACTGAACCTTCATTTTTAAAGTCTGTTAAAAATCGCATATGACTTACTGGTAACTTTTTGCAGGAGTCAATGTATACTGACAACACAGCAGAACTAAGATCTCCAGTCTTGATCAGTAACGTCTCCGTTATAGCCTAAAAATTAATTAAAAAACAATTGAGTATGTGAAAAAGAAAGCATATATTATTAGTATGTTAATAAAAAAAGATACGATTTTCATAATTATATTATTTATACTCTAACTTTATACTGACATTTTTCTACTTTTATTCTATATTTAAATCAAGGTTTCAGTAAATATTACTTACGCGACTAAGCTCCGTGACATCAGTAGACAGCCGGTGCCATGAAAGTCGGAGCTGCACTTTACCATGCTTGGCTTGTTGAAGAGTTTGCCACTACAAGAATAGAATTTAATATTATCAATACAAATACATAGTGGAAGCCGGTAGTATAGGTATATGTAACTTCAATCAACAGTGGTCCTTCGAGCCGGATATTTCATTATGGCACTATAGATAAAGATATTTTCACAATATTTTATGTTACGCCAAACGTTCACCAGCCAACAATGCTATACCAAAAGATTTAAGAGAATATTTTTTTATCTTAAAACTCAACTTACCGTATCCAATCTTCCAAAGCGCACAACTTGAGAAATTTCTAACGAACACCTGAAATTTCACAAAATTTAGATACCCAATACCAAGGACACTAAATAATATTTGAAAACGAATACAAATATCAAGTTAGCACAAACAGTGTTGAAAAATTATCTAACACTGAGAAAACAGTGGAAAGGTGCAACATTCAGTGAACTCAAAGCATAGATATGTGTAGGATTGTAAAAACTTCCAGGGAGTTAGAACAAGAACATTCAACTAAATTTTAAAACAGATTCCTTAGGTTATAATCGTTACTTTATGGTAAAAATTAACAGCACTATTTCAAAGACAATTGAATTTTTAATAAACAATGCCACTATAACAAGGCTTCTATGACAAGCGATTATAAAGTAAGGAATATAAAGATTTGGTCAACCAATAGGAATGCTCTAATGTCCTACGTAAGTAGTGTTTCCTTTAGAATGTTTGTGTTATGTCAATATATGGATACTAAATACATGAATGGTTTTTCTAGATGAGGCAACTTAAAGATGAATGTTATAATTTGAGGACTAGTTCGCAGTACCCAATTGAATAAGTTACAGTGAAGCGTTCGATTCTGTTGTGAAGTGGCTTTTGGTGGAGTTAGCTAGAAGTTTAAGCAGTGCTGTTACTTTGCGTCGTGTGCTGTCGAGTGTCGACTCGACATCATTTGAAAGGCTCAGTGGTCGATTAACGGTAAGTATGTTAGTATACGGTGACGGTGTATGTACAGTCTAGTATACAATCATATTTAGCAAGAGGCGGCGGCGACCGACCTGCCCAGCTTCTCATCTCTGCCAGTGCGGTCCCAGTCGAAAAGCTTGATGACCAATACCGATGCGCTGCTTCGAAGCACAGACTGTCACAACCCACCATGTTACACACACATAAAAAGCTTTAACACCAATTAGTTTTGTTGATATTTACAGACGTCTTGTTCAGTATAGTTATTGGTCGAGTTTAGTAAATAGGTATTAAAATACATAAATAAAAAATGCGAGTGTCAGTGTTTTAATTTTAAGATTTGTAGAAGTGTATAATACATATAAATAGAATATATAGCCATAAATAAACTTGCCACTGTAAAAATACTTTTGTTTCATCCTGCTTGTGTCTGATAGGTATGCTTATAACGTTTAAAGATAAAAAGGCCACAAATATTCTACACACACTAGCTGTAGATATCAAACAGAACACCTTAGTAGTCAAACCGTTACAAAAAAGTGATTCTTATCATCACCGACGTTGAGCAATATTTCGGTGACGAGAAGAGTCAGGTTAAAAAAACAATGAGAACACGGCAATGAGATGTCGCTAATGTGCCAGGCACTAGTAGCGGAGACGGACCTGCCAAGATAATCATCGTTCTGAATGCCCATGCCCGGGTCCCAGTCCCACAGCTCGCACGCCAGCGCCTGACTCTTCCTTGAGCTTATTATCGCCTTGGGACAAATCACAATACACGAACATGTTAGTTTGGCGCCAAAACAAATTGTAATTTGGAATTTTGATTGGTTGACCGACTAATCTTCTAATCCTGACTATCTGGCAAGTATATCCAATTACAAAATGCAATAAAGAATTTGCCAAAGTTTACTTCAGCAACCTCTGTATTGATTTATATGGCACTATTAATATGGAAATATCGGAAGGAGTAGACAGAGCATACTAATTTATTTAAATAACAAGACATCTAAGAAACTCACCTTCACCTGTAAATTGAAATAGCTTGCACATGCGCTATGAATATTATTATGATCTACATTCTACGCATTCACCCGCTTACTAAAAAACGTTGTATGGCGGTTAGAAACATACCATTTTTAAGATATTTGGAATGTCCAAAAGAGAAAATACAGTACGATACACCGAAAAGAGAAGTTTCACCCACGACACACCGTTTATTAATAAGGTATTTATTCTAAGATAATAATAATTTATTGTAAATGTTAAATATAAAATGAGAGATTTGACAATTTTTTTAAGAAATTTGATAGTGTGACTAGTTAAAATTAGATTTGGTGCGAGTGCTTAAGATATTTTTCAAGTCTCCCATTTCTTTACACATCAATAGTAGCTTCCCAAATAGGTGCAATGTATAAGAAATGCATAAATGCCATTTTGGTCAAAATTCGAAAGTGCTAGCCAAGAAAAAACAAAATATGCCTAAAAATGTACCCAATTTTTTTTCAACTATAATAAAACCGAGGATAATGGTCCCACAGTTTTGATGCTATAATAAAAAATGCTCAAAGGGTCAATTTGTAATAGATAATTTTTTTTTTTAATGTCGGCACTTTCGAATTTTGACCTACAAAGTATAGAGGGTGGCGGATGTCCTTTACCATTTTGGAATGATACTGGTTGATGTGTGCGTATTATTTCGTAGCGAAGTCATCGAGCATACAGTGCAAATAAAGTCTTTCGAATTCTTTCGTCTGTAGTATTTGTCATGGAATATGAGCTCTATTGTTAAAAAATAAAGCTCTGAATTAGCAACAGAATATTCGTTTAACACCGTCAACTGTCAGACTTGCTGTAATGTAGGAAAGCGGGCACGATACGATGCGTGAAGCGGGTGCAACCAACAGCGTAGCACGTAGCATAACCTATAAAGCTAGTCCCCCACCCCCGTCCGTTCGCCCCTCCACCCGTACTTACTTGCCCAGCTTGTCGTCGTCATTGCCTTCGTCCTTGTCGAACACTTCGATTTCCAACACTTGGCCCAGAGATTGCATAATTCGCGCCTTTATGCCACACGCGCATAGTCCGAAGCAAACATAAGTGAGGAAAACAAAATCTTGTTCATAAACTACTTACTTGATAAACGCAAATTTTTTTTTTATTCTTTGTACTCAAAATCCAATTTTTCAGAATTAATTATCATTGTACAGCCAAAACCTTCTTATAATTGGAAAAAAAAAATGTTTTAGTTACATAGATTAGTTCACTCTCAATTTTGAAAAGAACGTTAACTAGAAACTTTATACGTTTCTTACTTTTTTTAATCTGCTTTTTTACCACCATGCACAATCAAATAACCACTCATAACTTAATGAAGAAAGAACATGGCACCGTACAATTTAAAAATACTATCTTTAATATTGGTAGTAGACAGTAAACAAGTCTGTTTTCGAAGCATGTTAACTCCTAACTACAGAATATGGCTGTTCAGAGACAAAAAACAAGTACAACTAGTAACTACCGTATAAAAAAAATGTTTTAAAAACAAAGTGAACATACTTCGGCATATAATTAAAGTATGCGGTTACTCATGCTCATTCCTGATGATTTTCAAATAAAATAGCAAAATAATAAAATCTTAATTAGTCTTAATATAAGCAAATATATAGCTATTATTTTCGTAACCGTTTCACTTTTAGGTATTTAATTATGATCTACTTTATTTTATATAAGTGAATATACTAAAACAGTGTTTGAAAAGTGATAACCACTTATATTGCTGTATTGCTGCGTTATTTTATAATTATTATATTGCTATTTTTATATTGTTGCATTTCTCGTCGTGATGAGAATTTCATTCCACTAAATAATAATGATTTGTGTGGATATCCAATGAGTTTTGATAAATCAGAAATGAGCAGACATTCAAATCAAACTACTTACTTACCAGAATATGACCCCAATTAATAAAAATAAGCAAGCACATCTTAAAGAGTTATATACCAACATTAAGAAAAAAAACTTGTGGATCTGTTGAGCACCGGCGGCTGCATCAATCATCTAAATTGAGATTATTTTAAAGATAAAAAAAGTCTTGGTAGTTTTAAAGATTAAAAAGCTAATTAAAGATAAAATCAAAGCTCTTGGTTATGAAGTTAGCTGCATATGACTGTTCAATCAGGCCCATGCGGTTTATTTGATTGTAAATAAAATGTCACAGGCTCTTGAATTTTATCCTTAATTAGCTTTTTAATCGTTTAACCGGTCATTGCAGCTGGTAGGATGGTATGTCGTTCATCCAATTTCTTTTTTCGATTGCAATATACTAAAACTTAACCTTTAAATTAAAATTTAAATAAAACAGTTGGTAGAAACACATTAAAAAAAATTAAGATTATATTAGTGATTCTGCTTATGCTTAAAATTGACATAAGACTACCAAAAATATATAAATTCATATTACATATTATTATCATATCTTTTTCAGTTTTTACTTATTATAATCTATCTATCTAATCTATGAAAATAAAAAATAAATTAAAAGAAATTCGACGCGACAACACGACCATAGTACGGTACAAGTTCTAACCATCTTAAAGTACAGTTAATAACTAACACTAAAAATATAAAATGCCCTTGTGCTGTAACAACAACATAATATACTACCCGTCTGCTTCAAGATGGCCAAATTTGCCCGTCCTTCTTCATACTTCACCTCTTGTAAGCTCTTAACATGTCAAAAATGGAGGATGAATGGCATGGAGAAGCTGGGCGGGAAAATTTGGCCAACTCGAAGCTAACGCGTAGTACGTACGGAACCACGGAGTACTCACCTCGCACCAGTAATCCCAGCGCGGGTTGACGTTGTTGTCGATGTGCTTGGTCTTCCACGTCTGCGCGCCCACTGTTATGATCGCGTACGGATCTGACTTACCCTTACCTGAAAAACATAACATCATCGAATTGGATAAATTAATTTTTATATTTTTAATACATGAAATTCGTTAAAAATATATGACTTTTATTCACTGAATGAATTTTTGTTATTTTTAATTGTAAAATCTATCATAATAAATAAAATATTTGATCACAAAAAAGTGATGACGTCATTGTTCGCGTTTTCATACAAATTCGATAAGACGATTCGTTAAGAGTACTTAATTTGACTAATTGTCCTAGTCCACATCATTATTCTGCTTTCGCTTTCGCTCACGACTTCGTTGGAAAATCAATTTATATTAGCTTTTGAAGGATACCAATGACTACAAAATTATTTTATAACAAAACTGTTTATAGAAAGATCGTGTTGCGAAAACCTCACAGATAATTAAGGTAGATGAACTTTTTCCAAATACTCTTATGTGTTAGCCTAGTTTCAATACAAACCAAACCTGAAAGATGCACATTATAAAACAAACGGAAAATTAAATTAAACACCCCTTTTTTCCTTTTGCGTTGTCTTTGTCACTTCAGACGCTGCGCTGTTTCAAAATTGCCTACTCACCAATCATGGACACATCTTTCTTCATAAGATTCTGCGCTTGCACAAGGTGAATTCGTAGTACACCCTGAAAAAATGTCTTCATTTAGTATTGAGCATTGATATACAAACATACGTCTAACAAGAGCAAAAGCAGTCACATAATTTTCTTTAAGTAAATTTGTGACAGGGCAGGACAGAGAGGAGGGTAACAAATCATGGCGTGACGTAATTTATGGATGGCCCTTAACAAATATTACCTACCTCTGGCTCTGGCATCCTAAGGTCAATGGTGGGAATTTCGTCACTAAGCTTAATCGGCAGCTTGTTGGGCAACACCATCATCTTGGCCACTTGCTCCACGATACAGCGATGTAAAATGTCACTGGAAAAGGGAATGTAAAAATGTCACCGGGTACCAAGCACAAAGAAAGCAAGTGCCTAGTTACATCAAGAAAAATCTAAAGGGAATGGAATTGGGGTTAACAACTATTATTGACAGCGGTGATCTAAAAAAAAGTTCATGCGCTGATGCTGACAAAGAAATAAGTCTGTATATCTAGTTCGCATCTTTATTAAAACCAAGAGTTAAAGTCTGCGAAGTGACAATCACGATATGGGAGTGTCCGTAGAGTACCGTGGTACAGCTCCACCACTGCTCTCAAATTATGTAAGTCTGATTATATGAAATGGACATGAATGACGGACTTACCTGAATCCAGGCATATCTAGAATATCGGCGGCTCCAACCAGGTTGAAGTCAATGGAGGGATTGTTCAGGAAGAATATCTGAAGGCCTCCCACTAAAGGCATCTTGGTGATCAGGGGTTTCATCACAACTCGCAACATTCCGTGGATCTGTACATTTTTTTTATACATTATATTAATTCTATGTGGTCGGTCCACTTATACTAATAATACTGAACAGATTTTGGAATCTCTCACCTGAAGATCCTTAATGCCGCCACGAATTCGTTGTAGAACGAAGGATATATCGCAGTCACCGGCATAACTGATATCATAAAAAAATAATTGATTATTACATTATTGAAGCTTTGAATGATTTTTCGGAAATAATCATATTGCTGGTATGGCTGATGTCAGGCAATATTTTTCGTAGTAAATTTTCCGTAATAAGAAAAAAAATACAACACATTAACGGTTTACCTTCCTTAACACCATCCATAAAATTTTTCGACCGTTAAAGCGTGGGAGGGGATCGACAAAGTGTGACATTTTGTGGCAAAATGTGGCAGAGATCCTAATTTTCGTGACGTTAAGTTGAAAATTTTGAACATTTCTTTGTTAAATGCCAAAGTATAAATTAAAATTTAAAAATATTTTCACATCCATCTATATGATAATATTATTCGCACTCGTTTGACGTTACATATTTTAGTCTCACAAAAGTCAACTGAGTCCAACTGTGACAAGGACGGGGAAGGGTAAAACATTCTAAATTAGTGTGACGTACTTTATAGATGACCCCTTAGTACAATAGTTCTTTAAATCTTGTCTAATAAAATAGATTATTTCATAGTATGATAATATGTATAACTTAGACACTTACAACAAGTCGATGTCCATGATGATTTCATTTCTGGAGAGGTTCTTATCGTAGACTTTAACGCCGCCGACGCGAGGCGCCTATGAATATTAACATTAACACCTCTTTTATGCAAATCAAAACAACTTGATAGCTTCCGTAAACAGATTATTCATGTTTCAAGCGTTAGATTTCAAAATCAATAGCTTTTTGTCGGTTTTTATTTTTAATAGTTTATCAATAAGTACATATAAATTCTCGATTACCGCGAGAACGGATAGATGTTTGTCCTAATATTGGATATCTGGCAAACTTTCAAGTCGGATGGATGAGATATTCGGCGACCGGATATCCGACCCAATATCGACAACTGTCATATTATTAACTGCTTTAATATAATTTTGTTAGCTAGTATTACACATTATTGAACATCACAAAGTTGAATTTTCTTTATTCAGGAGCAGAATGAGCAGATTAAATTGAAGTATCTTTATTTTACAACAAGGCCTCCATGATTTATGAAGGTTGGGGCAATAATAAGAAATTACAAGGCAACAATATACATTAGGATGCGAAGCAATAAAAACAAATAAACCTTGTTTTATGAGCTGGAATTTAAGACATACAACGCGAAAGTGCGACGGCCTATCAAACAATATCTTATTTAAAATATTACTGCGGGCGTTTTGTACGTGCGAACCATGAACAAAAAATTTAGACATCATTCTGAAAAATGGCGATTTTTTACCAAAATATAGTGAGAAAATAAAATTACAACATATTCCGAAAAAAAACTTACAATAGTGCCCAGGATCATGCGTTCGAACTTGAACCCATTGAGTTTGAAGTTGGCCAAGCTCTCTGCCACGGCCGGCTCGATGGAGTCTTTCAGGAGAGAACGTGCGTAGTGGTTCACGTTCGGCCATACTTGAAGGAGGATCTGATATTATAAACGTAGATATTAAAAAACTTGCTTCTTGCAAACGAAAATAAACCATCCTTTATCTTTTGTGTCTCTAGAGTTGTCAGGATCAACGTTTAAAAGCAAAATGTAGGTCTGATATTGTCTAGTACACTGTAGAAAGAGACAGTTGAGACCAAATGTCAATATTTGCTTCCTAGATCCAACAATCTTTGAACTAGGTAAATCCTAAACGATAGGATGAATAGTGTAGATATATCTTCCACAAGAAATAAATAGCTTGCCCATCGCATGAATAATTAATATACTCAGTATGAAATATAAGTATTAAAAACCGGCCAAGTGCGTGTCGGGCCACGCGCAGTAGGCTTCCGTAGCTAGTCGTAACAACATATTTCGACTTAAAAGGGATTTACTATCTGTATTAAACAAGTAACATCTTCATACAAGTCATTACTTTCAAAGGTTTTTGTAATTTGCACGAATTATTCTAAGTAACTGCATTTTACACTTTGGACCCCAATTACTCTAGAACTAATTAAGTTAAAGTAACCAGATAAATAGCGTCCTTCAGATAGGAAATGTTTGTAGTACACGAAACCAGCTAGCACGTATGACGAGATGTATGAATGTTAAGGAAGCGAAAGAAGTATGTAAGGAGCGAAGCACATGGCGTTCCATCGTCTCTGCCTACCCCCGTGGGATAAAGGCGTGATTTTATATATGTATTATGTATGTTTATTTATGTTTCAAGAATTTTGAACGAAATATTCTGAGTAACTGCATCTGACATTTCGGACCCCTATTCCTCTTGAACTAATGAAGTGAACTTATCCGCTATAGTTTTTCTTTAAAGTTCATTACATGTACTACCGACACAATTTTTTTCAGATTTTAGGATCCAGTAGTTTAGCTTTTAGAGGGGGGGGGGACGCCCTACTCGAACAAAAATTTGCTCTTTAAAGTTAATTATCTCGCAAACGGATCCCTAAATCAAAAAACTGTCTTAGCAACCCCTAAACGTTTTTAAAAGTCCTATCTAACAATACCCCACACTATGGGGTGGGCGACAAAAAAAAAAAACATCCCTACTTTACATGTACGGGAGCTACCTGAAAAAAAAAAAAAATTCCAAATTTTACTCTACGACTTTCTTTGTTTAGTTAACATACATGTTTATTCAAAATTTCAGTTTTCTAGCACCAACGGTTTCGTCGCTATGCCGTGGACAGACAGACAGACATGGCGAAACTAAATAAGGGTTCCTTGTAGGTACTACGGAACCCTAAAAATGATATTTTCTTCGTTCGCTCTCGCGTTCTCTAAGCTAAATCGCCTGCGTTCTATACTAAAAGAATAATACACGTGTTGACATAAGGCTATGCGTCTTTCATACCATTGACATAGTCATAAACTTTATCTGGTGATGACCGCTATTGTGTTAATCCAAACAAAAAAATGTAGATGACTAAATAAAGAATTACAAGTGTTAACAAGTGTGACTAGTCTGAAATTGAATCTCATTATATAAAGGAACGAGCATGACCGTAGGAAAAGACAGGCTATTTAGAGATTAATTCGCCTCCAACCGCCTTCAAAATCCGATCGCGGCAAAATTTCTAACGTCTGCATTCTGCGACGTCACAGGATGAAACATGAACTAATAATTGACGCATAGGTTATGTATAGCAAAATGCTACATAAATCAACCGCAATTGTGAATGAAAAATTGCCATCAGCATTAATTTGTCCGAAAGCAATATTATTCATGAGCATAATAGCCTCAACGAAACAGTTGGGGTCACCAATCCTATTCAGCGTATTGACCAGGCAAAAAGACGCCACATAATTTATTATTTCTGGTAAGCGAATCAACCGCCGGCGAACTCTTTAAATAATGTAGGTGGGCACAAGTGGTCTATACCTAGGCTATGTGTAGGAGGCTAAGTCATTGAACAAATTAATTGGGAAATGGATACGTTACGTACTCTGTTCAGCCATTCAGCTCGCTCCACGTCCGGGAAGAATACCTGCAAGAGAAGTTACCTTTACTTTTGTAATAAATAGTTCATCAAGATTGACATATCCATGATGACGTCATACAATCATTGTTCTTATTCCCTAGAGTCTCGTATAGGCACACGCAGTAGTCATAAGCACAAAATGTGTTACCTACTTGCCTTTTACACTTACACACCTAAATGTAAATATTATATTTTGCTACTCATAATATGAGTCATATGTGAAACAGCGCACGTATTTCCGTTCTATTACTTTATCATTAAAGTAAAAAGGATATAGGTACGTGCGCCGCAAGGCGTGAAATGTACGTTTTAAATCCAGAAGAGAAATAATCATTATGAATTTTTTGGGATGATAAAATATCATGCTTTGTTTACTATTGCTTGGCCCAGAAACTCGTGGGCGGCTGACTTACGTCATTTCATAAAATCTGAACTTCAATAATTACATAGTTTCTGAAAGCTTAAGGGTCTGACTGGGATTGAATCTATGTTAGATGTCTGTTTAGAGTGTGGGGTGATTTCTATCATCACCATGAACAAAATATCGTCGTTGTCAAACCAAAATCTGCTATGTGCACTTTTGTAAGATTTCTACTTTTACCCTCTGCATGTATTATAGTTCGGTGCTATATCCTACCATATTGAAAAACTGTCATGTGCTTATGACGATCTACGACCTCTTACCTACAATCCCTTGAATGCACTGCATTCAAGGGATTGTCAATTTCTCAAAACTATGATTTCTGCACATAACAGATTTTGGTTTGACAACGACGATATTCAAAACCGGCCAAGTGCGAGTCAGACTCGCGCACCGAGGGTTCCGTACAAACCTGTAGGTATATAAGTAAAAGTTATGGTATTTTTATTGCTAAATGAAATCCATAATTTAAGATTTTCGGAATTTTTCCTATATGTGTACTTTATAACGTTGCTTCATGCCAAATTTCAAGATTCCAGGTCGTCTGGAAGTATCCTTTAGGTTTTGATTCCCTTGCGAGTAGTTGCGAGTTTCAAAATATGCGGCTTTAATTGCTGTATCTTTTGATTGCGTTGACGTAGAAGTTTGATTTTGTTACAGCTTAAAGATATTATAGACTTGAGTATTTGTTAAGAATTTCAATATAATACCACTACGCGTTCATGAGTAAAGGGGTAATAAGTTTAAAATTATTAAAAATATTTTTATTATATGATGTAACTAAAAATTTATGCTTTTCGCAATTTTTCCTTTATCTGTGTTATAAGACGTTGCTTCGTACCAAATTTCAAGATTCTGAGTTCACGGGAAGTACCCTGTAGGTTTTGATTCCCTTGCGAGTGTCGAAAATTTGCGGCATAAACGGGAGTATCTTTTGATCGCGTTGACTTAGAAGTTTGATTTTTTCACAGCTCCAAGAGACCATAGACTTGAGTATTTGATATGAATTTCAGCTTGATACCTCCACGCGTTCCTGAGAAAAAAGGTCTTGACAGACAGACAGACAGACGGACAACAAAGTGATCCTATAAGGGTTCCGTTTTTACCTTTTGAGGTACGGAACCCTAAAAATTACGTTTTATGCTATGATGTAACTCTTTTTACAAAATTCTCAACTGCTAAAGTACCTATACTTCAACCATTCGGCATGTTACACAAAAATACCACAAAAACAAAGCGATTTGTTAGCCTTCAATATTGTAATGTTCTTAGGAAATTGGTGCCATTGACCTCTTACGTAAAGTCTATGACACCATTTGCCTTGGCATGGCGATTCCTGATCGATACAAGTAAACGGAATTACTTAGTAGAAATAAAATAATGTTAGCACGTGGCTGCGTGATATTTATACATTCAGAAATAAATTTAAGAAAGTATGTTAATTTTTTTAGCTGGCTTGTTACTTTGAATTTTTTTTTCACTTATGGCCTTTAGGGTCATTAGGGTCAAGCAACACACTTGCGTGAATGGATATTAGAGACATTCCATACTGCCCATT
This sequence comes from Hypena proboscidalis, assembly GCA_905147285.1. NCBI lineage: Eukaryota > Metazoa > Arthropoda > Insecta > Lepidoptera > Erebidae > Hypena > Hypena proboscidalis. The sequence continues at coordinate 11,569,414 of LR990128.1, read as the reverse complement.
TTGTATCGACATACCGTCTCGAACGAGGTCGATTAATGTGTCCAGTCCTCCCTGACCCATATTTTGTGACCATCTGTTTGTTTGTGACGACATCTCGTAAACAACTGAACAAATGCAGATTGGATACCTCAATTGATAGATTGAGGTATAATAATTTATATCTAGGCATTGATTCATAAATTCTACAAGGACTAAGGCTAATAGCTATACTGCATTGTTTGGGGACAGAATCTGAGTATGTTATTAAAGGTTTCTCAACTTGTTTAACTTTTAGGGTCCATTACACAATGCAGGGTAAAGATTTAAAAACTTAACAAGGTTACTTGACGCTCACATTTATGAAGACCTGTAACATTTCAAAACGAAACATGTCCATGAATATAAATAAACGCATTCGCCTTACCCAGGCCGGTAAGTCGTCGAGCTTGGCCAAAACGACGTCTTTTTCGGATGACTTCGCGGCAGCCTTGGCCAAGTTCCGACGATACTCGCTCTCCTTACGCCATTGGTCGCGCAGCACTGACAACACAACGGGGCCGATCAACCAGGCCACGCTCCATTGCATGTAACCTACGAGGTACACCGCGCCGACGACCGACACCTGCAGCAATGGTCAATAAACCATGTAATATATTCACCATGTTCTTCACATGATAATAATAGTTGAAAATATTGTGATACAGAACTGTTTTCATAAAATAATTCATTCTCAAGTGAGATTGTAATTACTGTTTGTTACGAAAGCAATTTATTAATAAACAAAGATGATAATAAAATGTTAGTAGACAGTTATTTTGTGATTACATTATGTTACGGCTAATACTGCTAATAGCCGAAGTGCGGTAAGACCTAGTGCTAGCCGATTAGTACCAGGTGCAGCCTGAACATCATTTCAAAGCTTTTGAAGAAAGTAAAACAAAGTATTAAAAAAAAAACAGAATCAGAGTTGCATTGAAGAATTCAGAGCTATAAGGATTCTATGCTATGTGTTTGTTGAACGAATACAAGATAAGAATCTTAAAACAAAATGCTTAACTGAACTGAAAACCTACTTATAGCTGATGGTAAATAGGACACACCTAGGCTTTCCACCGGTGTGTGGTTGCACCTAGTTCTAACTGGCTAGAATTAGGTGTAACCCCACTTCAGCTGTTAGTTGTTACACATATAATATCCAAAATGATAGTTTGAATATTTTAATTTGGATAATATATCATCCACCATATTATACATCAGTTCAGATTTGTATGCTCTTTATACATTACCTAATTATGCAGTATAAAAATCTAAAATAATAGTAGTATTATGAATGACTATGCAATTTATACACATTAAAAGGAGAGTAAAAGCCAATTGTAAAATAGACCCAATTTATCAAAATAGTGTACAACAACCTTGATACTAACATGGCATCTATTACTTTTATCAAATCAAACTGAGTGTTAGACCAAAGCCTTCCGTTCTAACCATCCATAAGAACACTATCATGTTCAATCTAACAAAAACAGGAAAGGAAAACGATGAGGATAATAATATTATAAATAAATTATACAGTTAAAAAGGTCTATAATGATATCATAGCAAGTAAATGAAAAATAAATTCTCTATATTTCTTTCCCTAGAGGACCGATAGAATAATAAACCACAATGAAATAAACTAATGACATATAAATAACCTGAGGGAATTTATTTACATAAGTGATGTCATTGTCTCATGGTAAAACTTGTTTCTATGTCGAATTTAACTCTATCTGTATACTAGTGCTGATAATGGCTGCGGTTTAAATTGTACGATGTGCGCTATTGGTACTGTGTTCGTGCAAAAAATCGGTTTATTTTGTACAAACGTGAGCTCTCGTGAGCAGTGTGACGTCATGAGTGACGTCATCGATCGCTACCAACGGTGCTCACAAAAATTTGGTAGTGCAGTGTGTGCGGAGACGTCAAATTCGAATTTGACAAGTGACTAGCATAACAATACTGTCTTGTTTTTATTTTGTTGTTGCACCTTTTAGATAATATTCAATGAAAAATGTCGCTTATACCAACGAAAGTATATTGTGAGGATAGTGACAGAACCCTGACTCTCATGCTAACGGCAGAGGATCATGAAAGAGCCTGTAAAGTTTTTGATAATTTGGAAGTGTACTATATTCCTACTATTTTAATGTTGGTTGGAAATTTAGGCAAAGATAATGTAATTGTAGTAGGTAGAGGCACCACAACACGTCAGTAGAGGTTATAATTTTTGACAGAAGTGACATTACAGGGCTATTGACTGGTTTAAATTTAAATGTGTAATATGTGTACCGATGGTAAACATTCAATTTAAACAGCCAGTTTGTAGCGTTGGCACGTTTGTAAAGGATCATACAATTTAAACCGCAGCCAATGCTTGTGGGTGGGTCATATTGATAGTGATAAGCAAGGCATTATCTTTTGAAGTAGATTCAATCTAGTGTAAATATTTAATTATCAAATTTTAATGCATTACTTATGGACTTCCAGTAACATGTTCTTCTTCTTTTTAAGAAGGGAGAAAGAAGAAGAAGAAGTTACATGTTTTGAAAATCACACTTTTAGTACAAACCATGAAACTAACAGGTACAAGTTAATTAAAATGATATTAAAATAAATCATTTAAATAATGTGTTGTGGGCATTAATTGCCCAATCATAATCTAAATTTTGTTTTTATCTTCAAGGTAATGAATAAGAGGAACAAACACGATTTAAATATTTAACTCATGATTCAAAGCACATTTACTGACTTCATGCCTCAAGGTCATGGATGAGTCATCAAATATCCTATTTTGTTTAGATAATGCACACATTGCAGGTACATTCTGAATTTTAAGTATTGAAGAGTTATTTTAAATATGAATGTGTAAATGTATTTACGACTTCTAAAAATATCTTATATTCAAATAAACCTTGTACATACAAACCTAAATAACACATACCTTTTTGAAAAATCTGTAGATCATAGATAGTACACTTCCATTTTCATCATCACTGCTTGGGGGAAGGGCTGTTTTACTTGCTGACACCATTTTCTTCTCATTACTCGCCTGTTTCAGTAATATATTATTATGAATGTTAAACCATATTGTACATCTCTTTTATTTAGCTTTACTGCAATACAGAGAAGATAAGAAGTATAATTGTACTATAAAAACCTCAGATTGTAAACAAAGTTTACCAAGTCTGTTTGCATGCAAATAATAAAGTAAATATATATAATACTCTCAAATCAAGTCATATTTATTTATAGACTTGATACAGTTAACAGTTTTCTATTAAATCAGGGAACAAACACAAAAAACAAAACAGCTAGACACGTACCATGCTGGACAGACCGGTGTCGTGCTTGGGAACCGAACAAAAACTAAACAATACAAAATAAAACCGATTTACGAATACTAATATCCTAGTGAGTCTACCACATTGTACTCAACACAAGTGACTAAACGTGTAATATATTGATATTAGGAACTCTAATACATTACGTCTCATCTACTGATTCAGGAAAATCAGCCCACAGTCGCAAATTAATTATTTACGGCGAGTCGGCGTTAATTATTATTGCTTCGCAACTTCGTTCGGCAACTTCCCTTCAATGAAATGAAGACAATGAATTGACAAACAATGAAGGCCATTCACTGTTTTCATGGATTTTGACAAGAATGACACGTTTGACATTAATGACACTAGCACATATTGGCTAACCGCACACCAACAATATTATTATAAATATTTTGCACTTTGGCTGGTTTTTGAGATGGTTTTTTTGGTCAAAGCGATTAACATTGACTTAATATTGTAGGTGTGCGGGTACCATATGACATAGCCCCCGATTCTGCATCGCCCAGCACGAACGAAATCAAATGTTTAAGTGTAACGAACGAGCTGTTCTGTCAGTCTTCCCTCCCATACAAATTTCGAAGAGATCTCACTCATTGTATATAAACAATACAACATGATATCGTTTCAATTCAAGTCATTTCGTTCATTAACAATTTAATTCAACGTTAGTAAAGATTAATGAACCCATAAAGATTCCATTTTTGTTGCCAATTTTAACCTATAATGAACCCATAAAGATACATTGAGCGTAAAGATGTTATATGAGAAGAATAAAATCTCCAAAATCAAAACCGTACGGAAACAGCAAATTTCTGATTTACGCAATGGTTTCACCATGAAACCCATTTTTCTGACGGTCGAATCCCATTATTTTACTATATAGGCCGTTTTACTGTGCAATTGTTGTGCATTTCAATCGCTCGACTCGAATCGGAGGGAAGGCGCTCAACAATAGGAACTATCACACATGGAATCAAAACACTTTATATTGTCCACCTTTTGCGATGTAGTTGCTCTATAGTTCCTTATTTTTTTCAGAAACACGATATTCACAAGTCTATAAAATTGTCTTAAAATTGCTGAATCACGATATTGATGTCTTCATAGCAGCCACACATAATATATATGACTTCTAAAGAACTACTGTTGCATTGCATGGCAATAAACGCCATCTCACCATGTTTGACTACACGCGCACGCTCATTAGTGTTTATGCATGGTTTTTTTTTATATAGTTACTGACTCGCTGTACAGTATGTTGCCCAAAGTTTAGAAGATTAGCCGAAACAAACAGTCAGCCAAAAATTTAAACACTGGATTTTAGGCATAGGTATCGTTCAAATAATACCTGTCTGCTAATCTATACTCATTGTTATTTTGACATCAAAAATAGACACTTCAATTTTATTAATTTGTATTTATTTATCATGACTGTGGGCAATATTATTCAGAAAGATGTGGCAGAGGTGAACAATGCCATCCACTGGGCATAGTGGTTTACATTATCTTTGAGCCTAATTCTAACTCTGGGCGTTTGAAATAAACGCGGGGTATATTGAGCAGGGGGTATATTTATTTATTTATATTGAGCAGGATTTTTAAGGTCATGTGTGGCCTTAACAAAGTATTAAATTAATAACAAGGTAATAAAATAGGTACAAAGGATACACCAGTTGTGTTCAAATCCTTTATTTCCAAAGACAATAATTTCACAAGTATTTTAATATAATGTAACTTAACTCTCATTCTCTAGCGTCATCAACTAAGTACTTATTTATTAATATTTATTATACTTATTTGTATTGATAATGGTGTTGGAATGATATTGTTCAGTAGTGTTTATGTATGTACTTAGTGAAATAACAGAAGGATATATACATATTATTACATAATTTCAAAATGGTTACCTACGACATATTCTTTGGATAAAATGAGCATCTATTAAATCCACCTATTCGAGGAAAAATGCATAAAAATGATGGTGTAAATGTATAAAGGTGGAATGTCTAGGGAAGTTTGAAAATGCTTGTTTGGGTTAATCTCAATTTGACGAATTTGTTGTAACTTATTGTAATGTATAATATAATAATATGTCATGTATGTAATTATGTATATAAAAATCTCAATAGTCTCTCAACAAAGTATGATTAAAATATAAAATAAGTACCTATGTTATTTACATGCAGGTTCAATCAATTTTCAATAAATCTTAAAAATAATTTCATTCTAGCTTATAGACTAGCTAATAGAGATACTTTGACAATAAAAAATTAAGGCACATTTGTTTCTTAACATTGTATGTACAAGTCGATAAAATATTGGGCGTTACAATTACAATTCAGTCCAAAATATTATTTAGAAATTACTTCTTTTTAACCATTCGTTAATAAAGAAAATTTAAAACAAAATGTAGTCACAATCTTCACATTTTTTTATTTTACTTATATTAATATGGCGTCATATCTTTGACAGTCTTTTATTAGAGGATGATAATGAGCATAAAAATATAAAGTACGCCAAAACGCACGAACTCAGCCGGGATGGGTAAATATGAATATGTGATACAATTAAAATAAAATTATGAAAAATTTCATATTTAAACTTTCCCTGCAAAATAACGAGTTACTGGGATACTTGTGATGTATTCAATTCTAAAACTTTAAACTTTTAAACCATTGTCGTTTTACCAAATATTAAATAAAATTTCATTTGATTTAATTAAATGTACCAAATAATAACAAAAGTTACCTAAGTCAGCCATTAGTGCAGTTAAAGAATGGTAATAATATGTATAGTATTGTCGTTGTCAAACCAAAATCTGCTATGTGCACTTTTGTAAGATTTCTACTTCAAACCTCTGCATATAGTTCGCTGCTACATTCTACCATATAAATAAACTGTCATGTGCTTATGACCATTATATGACGATCTACGACCTCTTGCCTACAATGCCTAGAATACAAGAGACCTTTTTATGTCAATTTCTCAAAACTATGATTTCTGCACATAGCAGATTTTGGTTTGACAACGACGGTATACGGGAATACGATCTCAAATAGACGGATTTTCTGTAAATATAGAAACAATACTTACTGCCGATAGTGTAGAAATTATTATAGTATGTAAGCATGCTTATAGCATTATTTTAATATTATTATTTTGTAGTTGTACACTCAACTTTACTCTTGCCTAGTCTTCTCTCTCTTTTTTTCCTCCACGGCTCAAAGGTTTGCTGGTAGAAAATTCAATATTGAATTAAGCTCGCCTTTGTACCTAATATTTTAACTATTTACTATATTATGTTTTTGTAAATTCTGTGTGTGTACAATAAAGAATTTGATTTAGAATTTTAGACAGATAATAACACATAGCAGTAACTATTATTAATCGTGAAATGCAATCTAGATGCCGCGTAGTGTAGGTAGTCTCGAGGAATTACGAGGTACTAGATTTTGAGACAGATAGACGCATATAGCTGCATCGACTCTAATGCACCCAAAGTATATGTGACAGTCGAAAATCAATTTGAATATTAAGGTCTATTACTTGGATAGTAGAGCTCATATTCGAACGACATTAAGCGCCAGTTTGGGAGGTTCCGAACAGTTCTTATCCGAACCATGAAATATAACCTGACCGAATTTAAAAGTGACACAAGTTACACTTGAAAAAAGGAACACTATTGTCACTTTTATTTATGTGAGTTATATGCTTGTCCTGTCAATAACGTTTATCAAACGCCTGTTAAATTGGGGCTAACAATGCATATTTTAAAGATGTATCCAATATAAGTTGAATCCCATTCTTTATCTGCGCTAATAATAATAAAATCATATGTAGTACCAGTATTTAGTACATGTTGAAGAACCATTGTTTAGCCAACGGTGAGATGTTTGATGCGGTCGAGCAGCGCATCGCAGGTCTTCTTGGCGTCTCCGAGCAACATGGCGGTGTTGGGGTTGTAGAAGACTGGGTTGTCCACCGCTGCGTAACCCACGCCCATGGATCTCTTCATTACAACGACCTGTATAAAAAATATTTTCTGTCTTACTGCGATTTTACGAAACAATAATCTGCACAGTTTTTATAATAATGTAAATTTTTCACTTTAAAATGATTTGACATGAATAACATGAAACTCCAAAGCAGGCTATCCAATTCTCTTAATATTTCTTATTGATAATTTTTATAGCATTTAGCTATGCTTAGCAAATTGTACTAATAGTACGAGAGCCCACGACCAAAATTTTTGTCTCATAGCAATACGGCCAAAACCGCATCAAATCGATAGATACGATTATCCTGAACTCGAAAATACCAATATCAGACATTTTCCGCGTAGCGTTTGATCTGACCGAATTTTCAAAATTGTCAAAGAATTTTACCGAACTGCATCATAGCAATATGTCTGATTTGCAGACTGTAGTTGAATGATAGTTCTGAGATACCGGAAACATATTTTTCAGACGTTAGTGGTGTAGCGCAAACCCGTAAAATCACTTAAAAAAATTAAAAATGAGACAAAAAATATGTCTCATAGCAATACGTCTGTAAATCTTTTTTATTAGTAACTTTTGGTTATTTTATGCGAACAAAACAATTTTCAGACGGAAATGTGAACGCATTAAATTTTGAGACCGTTTTGAAAATGTTAACAAATTTTACAGATTGGTATCATAGCAATATGTCTGAAAATTGTTGGACATGATAAAATAAGTTGTCCACATGTGCAAAAAATTTATATCAGACAAATTAAGTGTAGCACCTTCTCTATCAGACAACTTTTCGATACTCAGATATCATTTAAAAATCGTATTGAGGCATCTTGAATTTTCTGTTACAAACCAATGAATACGTTGCGACCCTGAATTTATTAGATGATAATTAACAAAGAATTTACCCGAAACCGTAACATTGAAGTTGAAGGACTGAAATAAATCGCACAAAAGGAAGCTGGCGAGTGAGCTGTATAATAGTAAGAAAGGGACAGGAGCGTAACAAGCGCTGAGGCTGTTGAAATTAAATACTGATTGATTTGATAGTTTTGGTTTTATTTAAAGCACACTTGAGTAACTTTTACAAAAGAAATAAGTTATGACATCTGTCATCTGTCAAAGTACATTATATAATAGACAAGGGAGATTCTTGAATATCTATTAAGGCTGTAAATTTTAAAAAAAAACATTTAACAGAGGCGTCGGCCAGGCGACTCCGAAACTTTATTTTCGTTTTTGGGAGTATATGCTACACTTAAAGTGTCTGAAAACAGGTTTTTGGGTAATCATGGCAGCAATACGAAAAGTTGAAAAAAAAAATTATCCGTATTGCTATGATACAGGTCGGCTAAATTTGTTGACATTTTCAAAAATGCGCTCAGGCTATATGCTACGCGCAAAATGTCTGAAAACAAACTTTTTCGTAATACAATTATAAAATCTATGTACATTTTCACTATCAGACGTATTGCTATAATACCGACTGTCTTTTTTTTTTGACACAGCAGAAATGGCCTCCCACGCAGTTGCTACACTTTCGACCGTTACTACACACCTAGTCGGGTACAGAATCATACAATCTAACGATTTTATAGGGTTTTTGCCGTATTGCTATGAGACATGGTTTTGGTCGTGGGCTCTCGTACTATAAGAAACAGTTGAAAAAAAAAATATGGGACCTGCAGGATTTGAACTTGCGACCGGCCGGTCCCATAATTTATCTGTAACTTCATAATTTTAACTTCGCTATGTTGGTAAAGGACGAACGTGACATCACGAAATGATGTAACATACAGTTGAGAAATTTAGGCAAGATGCGACAGTAGCTGGTTGGTAAAAGTGAATGCCCGGTGTGCAGAAGTTCTCAGGTTCAAATCCTGCCGGTCCCATATTTTAATTTAGATTATTTTATTTTATTTTTTATTTTACAACTTTTTGCACTTAAAAATTAGTACAACGGCGGAATTTATGCCATAGGCATTTTCTACCAGTCAACCTTATGGTGATGCAGAGAGAACAAATGTATTAGTTTTAGTAAAAAATAATTACCTGATTTGCTTTCCAGACTTTAAGTACAGGCATTCCTGCGATGGGTGAGTTGGGATCACTTTCAGCTGCACTGTTCACGGTATCGTTGGCACCTACAAAATAATGCATATTAAAATCGGCAACATTAAATATTACATCGTCCAAATAATACAACTTATGAGACAAATATAAGTATAATTAAATAATTTTCTTTTTTTTTAAACGACGCTCGCACTATTAATATTTCCTGTGTCGCGGGGGTGTTCACGAACATACATTTCACACACACAAAGCACACCCAGAGTCAGAACTAATCTTTGTGGATGACACAAAGATTTGTCCCGTGTGGGGATCGAAACCAAGCGTAGTTGAAAGCGGTGAGGCGACCGCTTTAACCGCTACGCCAACCATGCACTCAATTGATTAAGCAAATGCTAGTATCTTTTATATTAAACGAATATGATTTGCCGCAATACTAGCAAATATTAGATACAACACGCCGTGGGGTATCGCAGAATACCAGCGCTTTGCGGTGTCTTGCAGCAATGCAAGCGCTGTAAAGCATAACGCTGAGCGATATCCGGATTCCTGTACTCGTGACGGATGTAACCTTGACTTTATATTATTGTTTATTTTCATTTTTATTTTTTTTATTCTGTTTTTATTTCTTTTTTTTTCTGTGTGTTTAGTTGTAAGATCTCTGCTGGAATTAAAAATAATTTATTTCTTTCTGGATCATATATTACAAAATACGCATGGTTAAGTAGAAATATTAAATAAAATGTCGACAGGAGATCAAATATTGAGAGTTGTAAAAATTTAGCAATAACCCTGGCCTTACTCACCAATAACCAACACTAAATCAGTCTCAAGGAACTCTTCGTTAATTTCTTCCATTTCGAAGACATCGTCATATGGTACTCCTGCCTCAGCTAGAAGTACATTCAATTGTCCCGGCATACGACCTGATTTGATACAACATACTAATGTAAGTGCTTTGCTCAGATAGGAAAGTGACATAAGACGAAGAAGAATAGCTATTCAGTGTATTAAAGAAGTTAAAAAGTGAAACGAAAAAAGGAAGTTGGACACTTTTCTTATTCATTAAGATGTCAAAATTGTTGTGTTAATTGGGTACTTAAGTGTCATTGATATATATCAATGATATTATTGATATCAGTATTTTAATTTAGGAGTAACCAAAATATTTATACCTGCAACCGGATGGATGGCGAATCGTACTTTCTTGCCGATTCCTTTGAGAATCGATACCAGTTCAGCAATGGGGTATTGCGCTTTAGCTACGCAAAGACCATATCCTGGAAGAAAAAACTAATTAGTAACACATTTATGGATAACACATTTTTATTGATCTGAAGTCTATTATGTCTGAGCTGTAACATATTCAACTAGTCAATCTTAGGCCACCGTTGGAAATAAGTCTCTCATAATTAGCGCCACAACACTCCTCCGCCTTCCGCATCCAGTCCCCTCAAGAGACCTGTTTCAGGTCAAGTAAAATCTAACGGGAATTAACGCGATCATGCATTATTTACCTTTAAGGCTTGACGTTTCGGCAGACAGACTACACTTACTACTTAATCTGGTTCAGGTCGTCAGTCCACTTGGAGGAGACTAACATATTGCTCTGATTAAAATAATTTAAAATAAATAATAGTTTAAAAAAACTAAAAAACACGCTTTGAAAGTACTTCTAACTAAAAAGTGAAAAATAATTCCTAATATAAGCTGAAACTGGTAATGAACAAAAAATACTAGTATTATTGTGAAAAAGCGTGGGGCGCTCTGTGCCATATTTTTCGTCTATCGAGCAACCCACGCTTTTTCACAATAATACTAGTATTTTCAGCTTATATTAGGAATTATTTTTCACTTTTTAGTTAGAAGTACTTTAAGAGCGTTTTTTTTTTTTTTATAATTTTTTTAATTTTTTTTTCGAATCATTGCATTGTCATCGATTGCAATTTTAATGAAATCTGTCCGTTTAAAGTGGGTCAAAATCGAGTCCAAAGGAGTCGGTTACATACATACATACAGGTGAAGCTAATATAAGCGTGTTAAAAAGCAAGTTACCTGGTGTAATGATAATATTGCCGGCACGGTGTATGAGATCGGCCACGGAGTCTACATTGAGTTCAGTGTGCGAGGCGCCCTCGGGCCGCGCGGAGCCACCGCTCGTTATTCCGTATCCACCCAGGATTACATTGGGTAGAGATCTATTCATGGCCTAGAAAATAAATATCAAATACTTGATAAGCTGCCTTGTTGGTCTAGAAGTTCACATATGCGTCCTCTCACCGCGAAAGAAGTGGGGAAAAGTGATGTTTCGGTTTTTTATGTCAGGAATTTTAATTCTCAATCGCAGTATGGAGTTGAAAATCTGCCCGGTGAATGGCGATAGGCTCACTGTCTGTCACATGGGACTTAACTGTTGAAATGTGGATGTTATATGTAATACACCTCTGCCACACCCTTTGATTAACATAGGCGTAATGTTATGTTTTTATTTATGAAATACAGTTACTAATTGGTCATTTAAGACTGGTAGATTACATTTTGCCTTTTGGCTATTTAATATCAATTAAACACATTTGTTTTCTTCTCCAAGGTTCAAATAGCAAAGCTCGGCGCAGAGAGCACCAGGGCACACATACAGTATATAAAGTTACCTAAGCCTGCTCCGTGGTGTATAACTTTGTATTTCTTATTGATTATTTTTATAGCATTTTGCTATGCTTAGCAAATTATACGAAGAAACAGTTAAATAATTACAGAACGTCACGTAATGACGTAACTTACAGTTGAGAAATTTAGGGTCCTGGCAAAAGGCGACTATAGTTTAGTGGTTTAAATTTTGTATTGTGGTCTTTATACTACCTTTGCCTCAAGATGGCCAAATTCTCCCGACCCAAATCTCCGATCCCCTAAACCCGAAACGCTAACGAATCGTATATTCTATCAATTTCCAATCTATTTTTTATTGTAATGAGGTTCACCTTGCACATGATGTACGACAGGATAGCACCGGAGCTGCCGATGAGCGCCCCGACGATGGTCATGAGCGAGTTGTTGAGCATAAACCCTTCCGCGCACAACGCCCAGCCTGAGTAGCTGTTCAGCACTGTGATCACTACTGGCATGTCGGCACCTGAAATGTAAGTTGTGATAGGCTATGATCGTATGTCGCAAAGTTATGGAGTTATGGATACATTTCGGAGTGTGCCGAGAAACGAGGAACAAAAAACTCGAGCTTATCAGCGCACGTACTAATTACGGTAAAAAAACCGTATTGTTTGAAGGAGCACAGCTGTTCAATAGATTTCTGGCCGATATTAAAGAATGCGATAACATTCAATCATTCAAATCTAAGCTTAAGAAATATGTACCTACACTGTAATGTAACTTTTAACTTCTATAACTCCAGAAATAATGATACTGTATTATTACTTTATACTAACTTTGTATCTCATTTTAAGTGGACTGATGTTCTTATGAGAAATAAATATCTTTATACCGAACTTCACAACCTTATCCCTCCGTCCCCGTTTCACCATCGGACTACCAGACAAACGGCACTCAGGCATCGCTTCACGGTAGATATTCCACCAATACGCACTAAGCGTCTATTATCACTTACCATCAGGTGAGATCGTGGTAAAACGCATGCCTATCCACTATAAAAAAAAAATGTTTATCTGTACGACAACAGATTTCGAATATCAATATCATCGATTCAATATCTTCGAAGTCTGTTGCCGTCTTCGGTTATATGCTATTTTTCTGTTGTATTGCCTTGCTAACCTTAAAATTATCTAGTAATTCAAGTTAAATAATGAGCTAGTGACAGAATAAATTCAATCACTTCTACAGGAAAGCTAGGGATAATGAAAATATGGTCTCAGGATTTGATCACACGGATGCCTTTTTAATTGCCTTAGCTATGGACGTATTATTAAAATAACCCACGCATACATATTATATCTTTTAAAAAAGATTAAAATTATACTTAAATAATAATCGCTTCATAATTCTAGACGAATTTGAAATTTTATAACTTAAAAAAGTTTTGAGTGGGATAAATTAGAATTAATTTATCAGGAACCTTCGAAACTGGTCCGTTATTTCTAAAACTTCGGTTCTCTAAGGAAATGGTGTGGAATGATGTGGCAGTAACATGATTAGTTCATAATACGTTATGCCAATCATTGCTCTCTAGGAAACCACTACATTTAATTTACATAGATAACGTTCTAGTGACGTAATTCCACCACTATCTTTACGGCCGCATTATTCCACACCGCTTTCTTAGCAACCCAGGCTTACCTCCAATAGCGGCCGTGAGCATGAGTCCCTGGATGCCGCTGAGCACGGCGGCGGCCGACAGCAGCGGCAGGCCGGGCACGTCGGGGCAGGCCAGCAGCGCGCCGCCGCAGCCCAGGGAGCCCGCCAGCAGCCCCGCGTTGATGGCGTGGCGCCCCGGCAGCATGAGCGGCGCCGACGACAGGCTGCCCTGCAGCTTGCCGTACGCGACCAGGGAACCGCTGTCAACGAGCATTTCACTTATTGTAAAAAAACAAAATTTCTACTAACCTATAAATAAATTACTAAAAGCTAAGTCTATGTACAAACCTAATCTAAAAGACCGCTACCAGTTGGCAACGTTCCCAAAATGCTGGCAGCATTGCCACGTTAGGCAATGCTCAACTTCTGGCCAAAATAAATACCAGCATTCTGAGAATGTGTGGCCTCAAACGAGCGAGTTGAAATCTGTTTATATAGTTTGAAAAATGTATAAATTGACTTATTATTGATTATTTTATAGCATTTAGCTATGCTTAGCAAATTATACTGAGAAACAGTTAACATATTATGGGACCGGCAGGATCCGAACCTGCGACCTCTGCAGGGCAGTCGCTTTAACCATTAAGCTACAGTCGTCTCTTGCAAGAACCCTAAATTTCTCAATGTTATGACATTATGTGACGTCACGTTCATCCATTTGTACCTATCTTAAGTACAATACAAGGAGCATTTATTTAGCTATGAAGATTTTATAATAAAATATTAAAAATTACAATATTATTAAATCTTGTCACAACAACATTATTCTAAAAAGATAAGTCAGCAATTGCTTAATCGTGGCAGGCGAGCAAAGCGCCCCTACAACCGATGGATCCTGCTAATAGACAAGCGTAGAGTACAAAGCGCCTAGCTATTATGTCAGGGTATCGAATGATGACTAAAAGTAGGCGTATTTTTATTTTTTTTTATTTATTTATTGGAAGACCAACAGTAGTAACGATTAATATTAATAAAAATATTATGCAACATTCAGACAATTACAGGTCCTCACAAATAAGTAACAATATATTATAAAATTAAGAACAGCGAATGTACTACAACAAATCATTACAGAGCCTAATACAAATCAATTGCTTCAATAATACTAAACACCTTGATATTGAAAAAAGAAATCACGGCTTAGCACCTTTCTCATCAACATCATGTAATTTGCTTGCATCATTAAGGGTCTTACTATTACTATTTTATTTCATTCACATTCGAATCCTGCCTAATAGAATTATATAAATGAAAAGCGATTCTACATTTTTTTCCTAATTCGCTTCATATTAGAAATCTTAGCACAAATCTTATCTAATATTATAATAAGGAAAGATTTTATTATTTGTTTGTTTGTTACTACTAAACTCAAAAACGACTAGACTAATTTCAAATTATTCTTTAAATTCAAATTCAAATCATAGGCCCCAGGAGGCGCTTGAACACGTCAAATTATTACAAACAAATGATATAAAAATTAATTATAAGTAAAAATTAATTATACTAATTAAAACGATTTGAATAACCGGGGCTTAGGTTAATTTTAATCCAACTGTTAAGAATCAGATTGAAATCAAACTAAGTACCAGCTCCGATGGGTATTGCATTATGAGAAGAGCTTGTGAGAAACTCATGTGCACCATCTTTTCAAATGAAATGAATACAATATAACAATTATCTTACATATTAAAAGTCACATAAAATGAGCAGTTCATTTCCAAATACTTTTATCATTTATGTAGTCTAAAATACTGTTATACGCTTTTTGAGATAATCTGATTTTAATATATTTCTTAAATTTACCTATCGATAATTCTACTGCATCTAATGGAAGTTTATTGTAGAAGCGTATACATTGACCTGGAAACGAGTTAGAGATTTCACTTCACCATTAGAATGCTAGATTATGCCTGAGTAAGAAAATTAGTAAATATAGCTGTGATAAATAAGTATAACATAAGGAGATGATTACATGACAGAATTTTAGGTCACCTTCACACTGACTTTGTCAAGTTTAAATAAACGACTGGTGCATGGAAATATTTGCACAAACAGATAAACTCCAAAACAACCAAAATATTTCACGATGCAACAAGGTCAACAAGGTGTCTTCGGTTATTTATTTTTTGATATGAGATAATGCAGTTATATATGCTTACAGAAGATCATGATTACAGGGAGCGTATTTAAAAATATATGGTTATCAGTTAGACGAGTCATGATGCACGCGCATAAAAAATGCAGTTAACAAATACTCTTATAGCACTAATAGTTCTTAGTGCAACAAGAAAGCAAAGTTCGTATTTTTCTTGAGTAGAATCTCAAGCGTAGCAAGGGACCCACAAACATGAGATGTAATTAACATTGATCTCGGGTCGAACATACAACTTTTCACCTCAGCAGCTCGAAAGGGCGAAAACAGAAAGCACAACCCGATTTTGCTTCGAGCGTGAAGAAAAATGACTCGACAAAATCAAGTTTTGCTTACTGTTTACACACAACAAAGAATGCTTTATAGAGCTGCTGAGATAAAAAATATTTTTTTACCGACTTCCAAAAGGAAAGAGGTTCACAATTGGAATCTATATTTTCTTTAAAGTTATTGTAAACTCAACTTAAGTCCTTAAGTACTGCTCATAACACAGAAATGCTTGCAAACACTCACGTGAAGGTAATGCCCCCGATGTAAGTGCCAAGGAACAGCGATGTCTTGAGCGTGGCGGCCGTGGGGTCCAGCGCCATCGCGGGGAAGTCGTGCATGTACGTGGCCAGGCACGTTAGCACCGCTGCCATGCCCACCAGACTGGAAACAATCAATTCATCTTACATACATACATAAAAACACGATTTTATCCCATAACAGTCTTGTTAAGAGCCTGGTGGACGCACCGCATTTTTACAATCCGAAGCGAGTGCAAAAGTTAGACGTTGTAGTGCTCCTATTTTTGTTTCCCATATTTTTTTTATTCGCTAACTAGACAATATACACTGTGTTTCCCTTTATAAAACATTATTAGATATTATTGTTTTTTAATACAGCACAAATAAGATTAATATCTGATGTTTACGTTGTAAATATCAAATTGTTAAATCTTCGATTTATGTAGATATTATGAAAGATTTTTTTTTAAATAAAGACCAAGATAATTACTGCGTTAATGTAAATTACACAATGGTATTTATTGTAGATCGCCATGCTCCACTGGCCGCTTCATCTACCCAATATATTGTCCAGAGATGTACAAAATATCCTCTAAAAAGTATCTGGAATACTAAATCCAAGATACTTTGAAATTAAGTATTTCAGATACCAGATACAAAATACTTTCGAAAATGGTATTTGAAATACTAGATACAAGATACGTATCTTCTAAATACTTTTCAAGATGAAAATACTTTTGTAAAAAAACAACATTTTGTTCTATTGAATTTAAGACTATTTTTGACATTATCTTAATAAACATTAATGTTATTTATTTACGAATATATTATGTTAATCGCTGAAATGCCCCCCCCTCCCCCCAGTGGATACGTCATGTCCTCACTTGAAACCGGAACAAAACCTTTCTATTTCTGTCAATATTGGCATAATATATGAGAACAGAGATATAAGACATGCATGACATACATGACATGACTCCTATATTATTTTCATGTAAAAGAAATGTTTGAAGAACTACTTTTACTTAAGTATTTACAAAGACTTAAGTAGAACTAGTTCTTCAAACATTTGTTTGATCACTCATTTTTCTTCTATGTGGCCAGGGCCGTCTTTACCAGGGGTGCAAGGGGTGCAGTGCACCCGGGCGACGAGCGCCCGGGGGCGCCTTTCAAGCGCTGAATTTTTGGATATTTAATTGAATTTAACGCCGTTGCAGTTTTATATACAAGTTACTTACGACAAATATGTATGTGCAAGCAAATAAAAAATAGTCATCAACAATAATATTTTTTTTTATTACGCTTTCGGCGCTTGTCATACCGCATTACTACAGTAAAAGTAAAAAAAAACGAGGGCGCAGGCTGAGTCCCGCACCCCGGCGCAGAATAGACTTAAGACGGCCCTGTATGTGGCCTTAGAATCATACCCCCAAAAGAAAAGAGTCGCTCCACAGGGGCAGAGCTCGGCAAACAGGTGTTATATTTCATAAATATCTTTTTGATTGTAGGGAAAGTATTTAAGCTCTTTAAGCATTATTTATCCATTGATTTTTTGATGTTCGTCCATTGATCCATTGCCTATGACATTAGTAGAAAGAATGAGTCGCCATTTATCCATGTGATGTTTAACTAATAATGAAACGTTCAGTTTTACGCATTTATAATATTCCATAAAAATTTTTGGTAACTTATTCCTAAAAGTATTTTGTCAGAAAAAGTATTTGTAAAATACTAAGATACCTAACAAAATGTATTTAAATACAAGATACAAAATGATTTTTGGAAAAGTATTTTAGATATAAGATGGAAATACGTATCTTGTATCTTGTATCTGTATTTCAGATACTTGTATCTTAGATAAGTCACAATAAATATCCATAATAATATATTACATTGTAGTTGATTCAAATTACTTCAATGATCGTGTATGTTTTAATGTTGCTTCTAACTTTACATATTCCAGTAACACTAAACCTTAACGTTGTAGGAATAAAGTTTAAATCTCCGAGGCATTACTTACCTGTGGAAACCAGCCACAAGTTGAGGTAGATCGGTAATCTCGATTTTCTTAGCGATGGTGCCACCAATGGCACCACCAATGCCAGCTACAGCCAACATTTGGAACAACACTTCGTGACTGGGCGTGAGGGCGCCCAGAGTCGCTGCAATACCACCGGCAACACCAATCTGGAAATACAAACTTAGTAAGAACGTTTGGGATAGATATGAACTATGTAAAATTACCCCGATGGTCTAGTGGTTAGCGTATGCCTCTCACCACGTGGTCTCGGGTTCGATTTCAAGGTCGGGCAAAGTGTTATTTGTGAACTTTCCGTGAATTCACAATAGCAGCACAGAGTTGGAATTGTGACCGGTGAATGGCGATAGGCTCACCCCCTATCCCATGGGACCTAAAATATAACAGCTGAAGTGTGGGCGTTGTACACCTCTGCCACACTGTTAAGAAGTTTCTTAATTCACAGTTAACGCAAATTTACAGTTTTTATCTCTCTGTCCCTTTCAAATATTGAATGAAAGAGAGAGATCGAATCGTTCGGGTTAACAAAACGTATAATTAACACATTGATGAAATTGGGGCTAAAATAAGCACAAGTTACTGGCACATGAGACAACACACGTCTCCAGATGAAGTGACGCATCTTCAGTCGACTTTTGTAAATTGTTGATGTCCATGGAGTAACCACGTACCATTAGATAGACTACACGTCCATTCGCGATATAATACGTCATTCAAAAAATCCATGTGTGATATTTTGTAATTACCATTCCTAGATAGTTTCCTTTGCGAGCTGTAGCCTGAGAGCTGAGGCCTGCAAGAGCTCCTACACAGCACAGGGAAGACGCGAGGTACGCCATCTGGTGGACTTCAGGGTAACCCTGGAATAAAAACGCACGTCATTTTATATCTGGCCAGCATTATAAGCGCCATTTATTCTAATGTTGGATATTTAATTTCTATGATAGTATATGTAACACTAGGAATCTTGTACTAACTACAAAAATATATTACAAAAATATTGTAATTTTGTTATATAAGAACCTCCTGCAGGACAGGCCTAGCCTAGTGCAGGAGATTTTTGGCGATTTGCTTTACATTTTTTATAACCATTCATTTGTTAAATTAGTATAAGATCTGTGTTAATCTAAATGGTACTCAATAAATATTTTACTTTATTTTTTTTCAATTATAATGCGCTATTCGTTTGGTAGCTTTGACGCCACAGACAGAGCATAATACTTATACACTCGAAAAACTCATGACACTGTGCTTTAGCATACCTGCATCGCAGTAGTGATGTATCCACCAAGAAGAGCGGCGGCGGGAATGCCGTACAGGAATCCATATTCTGGTGGATCTCCAGGCCTGTGGAAAAAGAGGTTACTGCCAAAAGGTTCCATAGACAATCATGCACATTTCCATACATTTTCGCTTATCATCTGAGCGTCATCTGATGGCTGAGTTTGATTCTTGACCAATCAGAATCGCTCATTTTGACTCTTATAACTTCAGTTAACTCACGCATAACGACCATCAGAAAAATGCAAGACATTTATGAACAATATATAATAGTTAGCCCCAATTTCACAGGTGTTCGATAAACCTTATTGGCAGGATATGAAAGTGACAGCTGTGTTTTTTTTTTAAGTGTACCTTATGTCACTTTTAAATTCGGTCAGGTTATATGTTATGGGTCGTATAAGATCGTATAAGATCCATAATATAATTGTAAACATACCTTTTGAACATGTCAAGCATGCGCTGTGTGACCATGAATCCACCGAACACGTTGATGAACGATATGAGCGCTGCCGTACTTGCCAACCACTGTAATAAGACAAATTATTTAATTATTCACCAGTTTAGAAATAGAAATATTCCTTATTTGTAAATGTAGGTATTATTTTACAAAAGGTCTTATAATAAATTATGTTCGCTACATTTTACCAAAAAGGTATGTATACAAATCATGTTTAACTTAAAATACAAAATTAATATCTGACAACTAATATAAAAGCATTAAGTTAATATAAAAGTTCGTATTATGTACTGGCTTACACATATTTATGCATGACCTTATTTTTTATCTACCACTATAATATGGTTTCAATAAAATCCAGACACATGGACCGGTGAAAGCAAATAAAAGCTTATAATAGGCATGTTGACATTATTATTATTTCGTGTAATCGATATTAGAAACATCGTCAGTAATATAATTATATTTCTAACACTGTAACTGACTGAGATAATCAGATTTTAAGCTCACATTAATAGACTTTCCCAAAAAAGGTTTCATATAAAAGGCTAGCAAGATGAGACGACACTCATGCTTGTATGCGTCAATTACGATAGCTATATAAAATGCTGCGTTTATATAAATGAAATACATCAATGAGTTGGCAAAATTAACTTTTACATAGTTTACTTCGTTATAATATATATAATATTTATTAATATTTAGGTATGATTGTATTTGTGTATATTAGTATCATGTATATCTATATCCATATATTATTTATATTATCTAAATAGTTTATTTTAAGTATTTTGTACTGCAATAATCTTAGTTATGACGTATAAGAATAAGTAATTGTAATGGTTTTTGTTTACAACCAACTCTCACCTCTTGCACCTATAAAGTTTTTAAATAAATAAATAACAAAAATAGTTGGTATAAATTGTGTGGGTTATTCCATGGTAAAATTATTTTTAATAATTTCATAATATTCACTTGTCCTTGAAAATTTTAATGATCATATAACACGATTATGTATGTATAACTAAAAAAAATCTTTTATGTTTACTTTTTTTCTAAGCCGGGATCTATTAACATGCTTTTTTTATAATAATTAAATAATCACTATCGGTTACCTGCACAGGAGTCTCAGGAACAACTCCGCCGCCCATGAGCAGTAATCCTCCGACGGCCGTGATGCCGGACACGGCGTTGGTCACGGACATCAGCGGAGAGTGCAGCGCCGGCACCACGCCCCATACCGTGTGGTACCCTACCACTCCTGTACACATCATAATTTGGATTTTTACATTAGATAGAACGTCAGTAGCAATTACTCTATCCAATAATCCCAATGACAAGGCCAGACTCAAATCATTTTTTTATGGATCACATATAAAATTGTTGCATGTGGGAATCGAATCCATAATACCAGAGTACCAATATTTATAAGCTGATTTCACACAGTTATCTATTCTGGATAAGCTTGGATCAATTAATTAATTCTAAAAGAACTTCATACTTCTTACAGATAGGCATTATTGAAATGAGAAACCATGAAAAAAAAAAAGTAAAAGGTAGGTTATACTCTGCCTGGAATAATGACAGGCAGCTACTTGAGAAGTTTTCATACCAAACTTAAATGTACTGATATTAAGGTGCTTTATTACCTGATAAAGCCAACGTCGTTGTCATTGTAGTAAAAGCTGGATTTGGTGATGCCATTCCAAGGCCGATCAAGCTGGCCATTCCTGAAAAATATCAAAACACCTTGAAAAAGATAATGCTATATTTTCTTCCATTTAAATGTAGCTCGATCTGTATGGTTTATGAGCGGTACTACTCTAATATTCGGTTAATACTTTATTTATTTATACTTTATAATACATACAGAATTTGTATACAAGGCGGACTTAATGCCATAGGCATTCTCTGTCAGTCTACCTTTGGGTGATGCAGAGATTAACAAGGCAGGTGAAGTTATAAAATATAGCGTTTTGATTTAAAATGATAGGTAATAAAAATCAATACAATTAATGAATACATAATGAAAATATGTGCGTATATATACATCTATATCTATGCATAATACCTACATAAAATACTTAAATATGAGTAAATATTTAATAAATAAAATTTATATATAAATATATGAACGAATCATAAATATTATGGTGGCGATTCATTCTTGTTGAGAAGATCCCGAACCTTGATTTTGAGGGCAGTCCAAAGAAGAATAGATACTTTACCAGTAGAATACAAGAAGGCGTCCTTGAGCGTTTCATTGAAGGGGTTGGGTGGCTCGACCTTGGCCACCGCGGTGGCAGCGGGCACAGCTTGCGTGGCTGCCATGCTCGGCGGCGGCGGGGCCGGCCACAACAACTCTCCTGCTTTTAGTACTATAGCACCTCGGGCCACTTCGTCCTCTAAGTTGATGTGGAAGTGGTCATTTGTACCTGATAAAAATGGAGGAGAGTCTTTAAGAATTCTTGTAATATTTAAAGCAAATTTTAGCTTTGCTATGCCTTTTTGTATTTTATATAAAATTAAAGTTGACAAATTAAGAATCCAGCAGGACTCGAACCTGAACCCCCTGGGTATACTATAAGAATTGGCTTATTGATTTTTACTAAGAATACAATCGTAACTTCAGATCATGTGTCATAATCCTACTTCTTCCATCAATGTGCATCTGAGTTTAGATCACTGACACAATAATGCCTTACCAAAACTAAGTAACAATCCAGATATATTGTTGGCATAGAGCGTAGAGGCGTGCGCGGGCATTCTGCTGGGCAGATCGGTGAGCCCAATGTGCGTGACGCCGTGCACTTTGGCGATCTCGCCCTTCTTCGTGGTTTCAATGTTACCACCCATCTCCGCTGCCAAGTCTACTATCACGCTGCCTGGAGCCATGTCTCGCACGGCATCCTAAAAATACACAATTAAATACAATGCTGAAATTAAGAACATTATACTAATATCATCAATTTTAATGCGTAGGTAAAAACGGCTTTAGTAAAAATATTATTATTTTTATGCAGCGGCCTGTAAGCAATTATGTTCACAACGCAAGATAGGTACAAGACAGCTGAATAAATACAGTTAAATATCATACATTTATAAAGATAAAAACAACTAAACGATATTTTACCTCAAGAATGAGCAGCGGCGCCGGTTTTCCAGGTATAAGCGCCGTGCTGATGACGACGTCGGAAGTCCTCGTCTCTCTGCCGAGCAACGCGCGCTCAGCGTCTAAGAACTCTTGGCTCATCTCCTTGGCGTACCCACCAGCGCCTGCACCTTCCTCCTGTATACCAAAATTAACTAAATTAATAAAAGAAACGAAGGTATGATGCCTCTGGCGTTGCAAGTGTCCATAGGCTACGGTAACTGCTTACCAGCAGGCGGGCCGTATGCTTGTTTGCCACCTCAGTGGAATAAAAAAAAAGGTATTAGGCTTATAATGCCTTGGCTTATCGGGTCTCTGGTCAGGTAGATCAGCCTAAGCGAATAATATAATTTTACATAAAATGCACTAAAAAGTAAGAAATACATAAGTAATATTCAACGTCTCGCCTCATCTGTGTATAGCTTAAAAAAAACAGTAAACGGCCTTAAGGTGCCTATATTTAAATTAGGAGTTGTATTTGCCAGCATCAGCTCAGCAACCTGCAATGCTGACTGCTAGATGCAAATATCCGAGTAGCTTTAGGTAATGTATGCAATAGAAATTTCGGTCGAGGCGTCTTCGAGTAATCGGCGAACAAATATAACAATAAAATTTTAAAAAGAACCATTTAATCGACTTGAGAACCTCTTTCTTTTTTTGAAGTCGGTTAAAAATAAATTATCATTATCAATCTTGGTTTAGTGACTCTAAGCGAGTCTTGCCTTCTGAGTTTTGACTTTTGTCTCTAGAGACATATTTTACTTGTGGCAAGGAGGAGGAAAAGGAGGAAAAATAAATGGATTGGATTACCTGAAAAAAATGGGCGAAAGAATTTACTTAAACGGGCAACAGAATTTCATTATGTCAAATTCTTTGTATAAAAAAAACTCGTTCTTAGTTTTTCTACAATAATAATGATTCTTTTTGACGCCATCTCATCAGGTCATTTAACTTGCCGAGGTCATTGCTAAACTAATCATAAAAATAAATACACATGTGCCACTAAACGCGTTTAGCATAATTATTCATGTTTGTGTACATGGGCTATGTGTGTGTGACTCAATATCGTCCATGTCAACTAGTGCGCTCAATACCGTATCAGTTTCATCTAGTTAATGATCATTAGTGTATCATCTGCCTGATGTTATTACTCTTATCATAGTGGTTTACATGCAAAGAAGTATATTTCATTCATTTCAAAACTTTTCGATAAGTTATGTATACGGGGTGGATGCGACATAGCGACATTTATTGAAACCACAGCTTCTATACATGGTAAGTATCAATTTCCACCGGATAAAAATTCTCTGGCGAAAAAAAAAAAATCACGTTCTCCGAACAATTTGAACATTGCGATCGTGCAATTTGTTCGGAAGACGTGGATTTTTTTTTTCGCCAGAGAATTTTTTATCCGGTGGAAATGCATACTGGCCATGTATAGAAGCTGTGGTTTCAATAAATGTTGCTATGTCGCATCCACCCTGTATATAGGATTGCTCTTAGAGCTAACTGGTTGCAGTGAATTGAATATAAGCGACTGCCATCAAAACTCTGGAGGAGATAGAAAGAATGAACACTATTAAAAACTTGGGGAGTAGCTCACAGATAAATGTACAATAACATAGATATAGTATAGATACGGTAAACGCCCCTGAACCCGTAAATTAATCGAGCCACGCGTCTGTTCTCTTTCTTCTTATTACTGCCAACCATACATAAGATGCAGAAACTAAATATAATTTAACCAAAATAAAGTACGTTTTCAAGGCCTTCGAGTTGCCAGCAAGTTTGGTGAAGTCGTTAAAACAAGTTAATATTTCGGCGAATCGTTCGGGAATGTACTATTAATTTAAGACAATTTTTTTAATAAATGGTTTGTTTAAATTCGACCGTCGCGTCGGCGAAAATTGCTCAGAATGTAATTCAACAATGGATAGTTAAGACTGTAACATTACAATTTGTAAGGGAGACGATTACATAACGCCTGTATTATCTCGTTGGGTGCCTCAGATGGTTATTTATTACCACATACTTCCCTTATAGGAAAGCATTCAATTATTTTGCCCGACCCGGGAGTCAAATATAAGTCCTCATGATACGTAGTCTCCGATTTTAACAAATATATTTTATTCAAAACAGTAACTAATCCTTTTTTAACGTTATTAGAGAAATCGGGCAATCTACACACGTGGTTTGCCAAGTTGGCCAGCATGGCAAACATTAGACTCATTACGATAAAACCAAGCTTTGCAGTGAGACATCTTAATAAAACTATATTATGGCTCATCATTTTTGTTGTATACATATTATATTAAATGGATCAGTTTTCCTTTAAACTATTATAAATACCAATATTTGATACAAGAGAATAATTTTTGGTGGTATTAAAAGCTATTTAGCAAGTTAATGTACAGCGATAGCCGAGTGGAAGACCGTAGGACTGAGAAGTTAAGGGTCTCGTCTTTTCGAAGATATGTGTGTATTTATCATAATATATCTATAAATTATCGCTCGCTAACGGTGAAGGAAAACATCGTGAGGAAACCTACATGCCTGAGAGTGCCTAATAAGTGCTCGAGGGTGTGTAAGTCTACCAATCCGCACTTGGCCAGCGTGGTAGACGATGGCCTAACCCTTCTCATCATGAGAAGAGGCTCGAGCCCAGCAGTGGGACATGTATTAGATACAGAGCTGCTATTATTAGCGAGTTGAAATGCATTGCAATTACGGAACACAAAGACGCACGTCATACCAAATCCTCTACAAAAAAAAACATGTGGCATACAAGCCTAAAATACACTCAATAAAATGCATACAGAAAACAAAATGCGAGCGATAAAACAAAACCACTACGATAAAATAATGTCAAGGAGATTTGTTGCAATTTACATAAGATTTAGCGGTACAAAGTAAACTGTATACTATAAATATAGTGCACAAATAAATAATACGTGGTTGCATTCTAGCTACGGAGTACTGTCGTTTGATTACCATCGGCGATAGCTGCCAAGGACAGGGTCGGTGCAGCCCAAGGTTTAAGGCATAGATATTGCTGAAAATAAATAAGTATTTAAGCCATCGATATATAAGCATAGTAAGTTCATTTTTTTTTTGCAATAGTTGGCTCTATATTCAAGAAAGAGCTAATTCTAGTTTCTCTTTGCGCTTGTTCATGGCCGTATCAAGAAGATGGGACGGAAGTCTGGCGTAGTAGCACGCATGACGAGCTCGTTTGTTTTGTCCGTCCAACGTGGTCCACAAGGGTGGTTGAATTTTCTTAAATCTTTCTTGATCTAAGAAAATCGTTGACACGCGATATCTCGTTCGTGCTATTTCCCCGATTATTTTAATTATACCAACGCTCTCATCTCACAACATTCACGATATGAACGAATGAAATAATGCAACGGTTACATAAGTAACGTGCTATATACCTAATAATAGTTTGACCGCAAGAAATATTATCTTGATACCTATCCATTAGGTCACAGTACAATCGCCATAGAAAAGAAGAAATGAGATAGTCTACAGTTCTAGACGATAAAATGACTCATAATTATAATTATACTTGCAAATGTTTACTTCTATTTATTGATCGTGAACCGATCAATGTCGATCGATGATGGAATGGATTAGTCGACATCGATCGACAGTTTCTATTTGGTACACTAATCGATCGGCAGCCTATCAAAGTGTCTATATCTATCGCCTAGCATCTGTCGATCGGCCAAAGCTATCACACACATGATCGGAGTTGCACATGACTGTTATTCCTTTTTTTCAAAAATAAGACAACAAGCCTAAATCGCATTATTATTATAAAGGTAAATAAATACCTATGCTCGAATTTTAGAAATGACTTGCATCATTCGTGGTCACGACGGTTCCGAACTCATGTGCGGGTAGTGGACAATACCGCGCTTCACGGAGACGACGCTGAGCTTCACCAGTCGGTTTGTGACCACGAATGATGCAAGTCATTTCGAAACGTCGAGCATAGGTTTTTATTTGCCTTTATAATAATTACGCGATTTAGACCCGATGTTCTGAAATCGCGAAAGTTCAAAGACCATTATTTCAGCAAGTAAAGTCAGATCTCAGTGTAGTTTGTAGTTGTTGTATAAAGCTGTATAACGTGGCTTATCGTAGTTGCCGGTTTTCGTATTTGCTACTGGCGGCGTCATATACAAACGCACGTAATCAACTTTATCACTAAATCCAAATATTGCTCGCAACGACAATAAAAAATGACCTTCCTTACTAATATTATAAATGCTAAAGTTACTCTGTCTGCCTGTCTGTTAAGCTTTCACGGCTAAACTACTCAACTGATGGTATGGGGATAGTTCTAGAACTGGGGATGGTCAAGATGAAGGAAAAGTATTAAGTATTCTCTATTTCTATACATTTATTATCGACATTCCACGCGGGTGGAGCCGCGCCCAGAAGCTTATTACATAATAACAAGCTGACCCGACGGACGTTGTCCTGTCTTAACTATGCATAGATTCTCTGTGACGATATTTCAGCACGCATTATCAATTTATGTCAAACCCCATAATGGTACATTTAAAAAGTTCATATTGTCAAAAGCGCTAAGGTTACTAAAATGGCTATTAAAAAATAGGGGATGATGATAAAAGGGTAAAAATTTATTTTCACCCTTTTATTTGTATGTATTTTTTAATGCCACATTATATAAAAATAAAAACAAAAAAAATTAAAATATGTTAAGGGTGAACAACCCTTATCACTTAGGGGTATGAAAAATAGATAGTAGCCGATTCTCAGACCTACTGAATATACATATCATATTTGGTAAAAATCAGTTCAGCCGTTTCGGAGGAGTAAGGTAACTAACATTGTGACACGAGAATTTTATATATAAGATTATTCAAATATGAAATAATTTATTCTATTTTGACAAAGTGTAATTTTTTTTTAAATATATTCCATCTGACCTTCATTTCCATAGTGATGAACTGTGCACCCAGACTCTCGATCTGCTCTCTTACAGCGGGGCGGGTGTCGAAGGCTCGGACAGCAGCGCCCATGCACCGTGCTTGTGCGGCCGCTGCCAGCCCGGCGACTCCTCCTCCTACGACCAGCACGCGGCAGGGAGGCACCCGACCCGCGGCTGTCATCTGACCTAGGAGTGGCAGAAACTACTGTTTAACACTAATGAGGGTACATTTTAGGACGCTATATCAACTGGAGGGAAAGAATTCCAAATACTATCTATTTGAGGTCTTATTTAATGGGTCATGGCATATATTTTAACAATTATTCTCTGCTATACAGCATCAGTTCATATACTAGAACTTGTATTTTTTTCCGCACTACGTATAACTTCTTTGTAGCGGGGGTGTTCACAAACATTCATTTCACACACATAAAGCAAACCCAGAATCATAACAAATATTTGCGGATCACACAAATATTTGCCCCGGGTGGGGATTGAACCCACAACACCTGCATAGTGAAAAGCTTCGAGACGACCGCTTTAACCACTGCGCCAACCGTGCACTCAAACGACTTATTAAAAAAAATGTTTACATTCATTACTCAGATCTACAGAAACCACCACAGACACCACTTGATCGTATATGCACCTATTAATGCTATCAGTCAGTTCCAAGATAACAAAAAACTGTTGAAACAAATCCTTACCAGAAAAGAACCTGGGGAAATGCGCTGCTGCTTCGATTACAGCTCTGTAGCCAGCTACATTCGCCATCGAGCTGAGCGCGTCAAACGCCTGTGCACGGCTGATGCGAGGTACACAGTCCATCGCTAGAAAAAACAAAACAATTCATCAACGCAACTGCAAACAATTGACTATCAACTCCATATTAATTATTATTTGATTGGTACTCACCAAATGCGTTAACTTTTCTAGCCGCGAGCTCTTTTATTAGATTCTGGTTTTGTGCCGGGTATAGAAACGATATGAGCGTGCTTTCATGTTTTACGTTTTGTACTTCATTTGTCATTAGTGGACGGACTTTAAGAATTATATCTGAAACAAAAAGCATGTATATAACAAAAAAAAAATACTTAAGCCCTGAAAACAGTATGGTTGTGTTTTTTACATTGTATAAAACAGGAAAAAAAATCCACCACATAGATACATTCATACATAAATAAGGCCTCGTCCATGCAGGTAGGCTGACGAAATATTATGTTGTTAAGCTTTTCTGGCTTCTTCCACATACACACAAAATTATGAAAAATTGATTTTTTCAAAATTTCACTCCCAAAGGGGGTAAATTTGGGGTCGAAAGTGTACGTGGGAAGTGCCTCAATCAGGTAAGCAAAGAAGTCGCGGGCAAAAGCTCGTATTTGCTAAATTTGTTATGTTATAACAATATGTTATGATCATTCGGGATTTTTATTACCTGACTGGAATGTGTCCTTTAAACTGGTAACTTTGGCCCCCGCCTCTTCATAAGACTTATTAGGGTAATTGGCTAATGCTCCAGCATCCTCTTCGATATTCACGCTGAAGCCTTTCTTCACTAATTTACTAACTACTGCTGGTACTACAGCAACTCTGAAAACAAACATCTTGTCATAAATCTGGTTTTCTGGAGATATGGCCTTGAATTTACTGACAAATGAGGCAATAATAATAATGTAGTCATATAGCGAAACATCTACAATTTGATTTTGCAGATGTTCATGGGCTGCTGTAGTCTGTAGTTGCCAGTAACCTACAAGGTAGACTATACGCCCCTTCACTACATACGTCAATCTGCATTCCTTTTACGTAAGTTTAAACTGTTAATTGTATGTATAAATTGAGCTCTATTGTTAAATCATATAGAGCAGCTACACTACAATGCATCCTGTGTCACTAATTCTAGTCTTTAACTTATCTACTAACTAACGACAACAGTAGACCTAATGGTAGCATTATTGTTAGGCATCAGATTATTAATAAGGTAGTTGCTGAGATGTTTACAATATGAACTTGTTTATAAACTCCTATGGGAGGTCGCTAAGAGAGGAGTTGAGGAGGGGGCGTAACGCCGAGGAGACAATATTGCATACAATAGCGCTACTCTTTGGCACCGCGCATCCACCTCATCTCTCTTGATAGCGACACGCCTACCATTTCTACAATTATATTGTCTAGTAGAGACCTTTAATGGGTTTGATATAGTTTTTAAAATTTCATACACTCAATTGTACGCTACTTGGTTTAATATTTCTAGGATACCTGAAGGATGGCAATGGGTTATTGCTTAATCTTTGCTGTCTGCCAGATAGGTACCTCATGAGGTAGAAAGTTGTTTTTTTGACAGAGCCACAAGCCCAACAAGTCTTAAGAAGCTCTTACCTTCTTTCATTATCCCATAGTTCTTTAGGTACTCCAATACTAAGTTTTGTGTAAGGCACTCCTGGTGTGGGTGGTGCGGCTGCTGAAGAACTGGACAGCCTGAACTGCCATGACCGCTGGATTGGCTTGCAGACGTGGAGCAGCCTCACTGATCCCATCTTGGCTTAACTGGAACAAAATAATGCAAATTTTACAATTAATTATCACTATAAGTTTTATAGTTCCTATTTTCCACACTATTTATAAAGCTTTGGCTGGAGTTATCATGTTATTCAACATTCTAATCCATTTTCTCTAGTATCAGGTTGAATTGCTAAAAAATTAATTGAGAAGTTGCATTTATAATGTTAGTAAAAGCTTAACTACACATAACACAATCCTACTACCTATGTACTACATACAACTTATCATACTAATTCTTTCCAAGCTATCTATTACGTGCATTCATCTTACCATAAAAATAAGGCTACCAATTAAATTAATTGATTTTTGGATTTGGAAAGTTATTATTTAAAAAAAAATTATAAAATTCAATTGGTAGATTCAGATTTTACAAGTCAATCATTATCATTTAATCAAATAAACAAACCATTCAGCTTTAGTAAAAATTACCAATTAATTGGTATAAATAAATACAACAACATTGTTTGCTAAACTAAAAAAAATAATAATAATAAAGCCTTCAAATTAGATTATGTTAATAGAAAGCAGTTTTTCTATCATTTATAATTCATTGTATAATAAACTCTTTATAAAAAGAAGTTAACCACATAATTAAGTGAATATGTGTATTTTAGCCTTGTCAATGGGACCATTGAATAGTGTAATTGTTTCTGACATTCTATCTAATGTAGAAAAAAACACATTAAAAATATATTTATATTACACCAGAAGTATTTAGTGCAGTGTACCATTTAGCTACCATTAGCAATAAGTAAAATAATAAGTGCTATCACTTTAATGATAACAATAATCAATTTAAAATTAGGTAGGTATTATCAATAAAATGCATTTAAGATTAACAGCTTACCTATTTTTCTTTGATCTTTATCTCTATGATATAAAAGTATTATTAGCATGTGAATTTATGCCTGCTACTTTTGTCTTTTATGTAGTAAGTTATGGTAAGATAATAGATTTTTTTTTTAATTTGTTGTATTTAATTAAGTACCTTCATTTGTTATTTATTTAGTTCACACACAGTACATAACTACAGTCATGTTGTTTTAATTTAAAATAATAATAGCTACAATCCCACATATATAAATAGTAGGTAGGTACATTTGTTTATCAGTAGTGGCCTGAAACGTTTTTGATAAGTTACACCAATGTCTTTATGTTATTGCTCAAAATAAAAAATAAAATTGATAACATTGTGTATTATTAATATGACATGAATTATCTTAGTATTCGTAAATTGATATTGCATTTGTTTTCTTTAATTTATAGTTAAGATTTACTTTTTTTTTTTAGTTTATTTGTTGGATGTGATTATAAAAAGCAATTATAAAAAGGTCGAGCTGTAGACAAGATCAACTAGATGCATGCAATTTTATGATACAGATAATGATGTAGGTCATACAACTGCAATTAAAGTACTGAGAGCAGCTGATTGCATATATATATAAACTGCATTAAAAACGTGCATGCTTTCAACCTTACCGACAATCTTTTATAGCAATGAAACATGCATTTACCTCTCTCCAAGCCGGCTTTTTATCTCGTGGCCCGAAGATCTGCCGACTAATTTATAACTTAAATTTTCAACGAAACGCCGTGTTATTTCTATTTTATTGACTCAACGTTTAAATGCATGAACACGTTGTAAAAGATACGAGGGAAATGTTCTTAGAATAACTACCACGGCCGAAAACTGAAATGGGAACACCAAAAATATTATATATTTCGCTAGGTATTTTTTTCGTGACGCGGACGCCCAGACACAGACACGACACCCGTGGCAGCCCGGCGTGCCCGGTACTGCGATAGAGTTGGCATTCACAAAATGTTCAGAATTACGATAACGAAGTTTAGTACCGGGCAAAATGCTATCACTAATAATTATTACGAACGGCGCGCAGTGTGTGAGTGGGGAAGCTTGTTAGAGTTGCAACTTATACAATCGAATTTCTTCTACATTATTTTAGTTGCATGTTTTATTCTATGATATGATACTTAACTAATATAAACAGTAAACAATAACAAAAGAAAAACACTAACAAACTCACCGAACTTACGTCGTATTCGATTTGACAGATTTGTTGCTTTGTTTGACAGCAAGAAGTAGTTATTGATAATCATTTCCAGGGTCAATAACCCACATGTACTTTTGACCTTGACCCCAAGCATTTCATTCATATTTTAGAAATTCTATGCACGTTTTTTAGTAGATTTCGATTAGTGTGTCTGCGTTACCATCTTTTTTATCCATTCCATAAAATTAATCATTCTTTAAAAAAATATCCACTTTTTTAATAAAAAATCTAATGAGGAAACTGTATCTATTATATTGATATAATAAAAATATAATGTACTGAATTTTTGTTACCAATCTACCAAATTGGTACAAAATTTATGAATGAGCATACCCCGCTTGCTGTAGTGATGTGAAGAATTCAATATCGATAATTTTGTTAATGTATTTCATTTAAATAAAATACTAAAAACTTGTTTAAAAACTTCTAAAATAAAAAAAAAATAACACTTTACTGAAAACTGTTACAGAAATGAGTAGTTCAGTTAATATTTAATGTGATTTTTGTACCAAATAAAAACACTGCTAAATTGTTTATATTATTCTTTATATTTATTAGTTTTATTTTACCAGAAACCTGAAAACAGTTTTTTCAGAATCAGTAACTAAATCCATTTTAAAAGTTCTTACTAAAATAAATCATTTGACATTCTAAATCATCAATTTCAAAGGTTTTTTTATTTTTTTAACTGATCTGAATAAAATGATTTCAGGTTTCTGGCTAAGTTTAAATCAGGTTGTATTTATTGTAAAGTAACATATTTATTTCCCCAAGGTTTCATCTCGCAATATTGTACACATATAATTAATTTCCACTTTTGTCGATCCGATAAAAAGTTTGTATAAATGCACATCTCTATTGGTCTGCTGTCGAACGACCGAACGACAAAGCCCGAATCCACAGACGTACTAGAGATGCTAACGCATCCCGAATCGTTCGGCTGCAGCAGATTGCCGTTGTGTTTGTGTGTGCTGCTTGTGCTTGTGTGAAACAGTTGTAGGTGTAAATTATTTTA
Source organism: Hypena proboscidalis (assembly GCA_905147285.1). NCBI lineage: Eukaryota > Metazoa > Arthropoda > Insecta > Lepidoptera > Erebidae > Hypena > Hypena proboscidalis. Next base: position 11,535,461 of record LR990128.1, on the reverse strand, counting down.
CACATTTATAAGCTAAATCGCCACGTATTTAATTTAAAATGGCCGGTAATAATAGCAAGAAACTACTGAAATACGTGACAGAACTTACCAGTGTAAAATCAAGAAACTGTAAGTGTTCCTTAAGTTACCAATTTTTTTGGTTAGTTATCTAATGAATAATTTATAAACTCCTGGTTAAGTAATTTAATTTACTATTGTCTTAATTATACTGGTACTGTTAATAAATGTTTATATTATGTAGTTAAAACAGTAATATTGAATGGGAGTGTAACCTTTTTTTATGTCTGATAAAAATTAGAACTTTGTCCTATGTTGTGTGATGGTGTTATTTAAAGCATTTAGCTTTGTATATTTAATTGAACTAGACCTGCTAATTAATTAGCGGCAATGAGGCGATAAATGTCTACTAATAAATTAGTTTCTTCAAGTACTAGTAACCATTAAAATGTACCTACCTATTTATATCTAGTTTTATTGCTAGACTTTATTTTTTGAGTTTACTTTAATGAGTTTTCCGGCTGCTAAAGTAAAAATATCTGAAGTATCTTACAATCTGTACATTGGAAAATAAGTGTCTTCTTTTAAATAAGGAACCTTGATTCTAGTTTCCAAAATTATTGTTTTGTTATAAACATTGCAAAGGAGTATTAACCTTAATACATTAATTTATATCTTGATTTTTAAAAATAAAGAAACTGAATAATAAAATAGATTTATGGAAAAGGATATTTATGATTCTAGCAATAAATCTACTGTAGTGTATCCAAACTGGCAAAGAAAATTTGTTCACAACATAACATAAAAAAAAATGCAATCCTACATTCAAGATGCCAGTACCACATAGTCTTTATTCTTAATTACCTCATTTATCTGACAGATGGCACAGCTAAGCGGGTGGTGGCCAAGAACCCAGTGGTTGAGATGGATGGAGATGAGATGACCCGAATCATCTGGTCCATGATCAAAGAGAAGCTCATATTCCCCTATGTTAAGGTATGGGATTATTTTAATTATTATACAGGGTTGTATTACTAGCAAGGTCGTAAAAAAAGCTTTGGATCAGTATTTCAGAAACAGGAGATGTTAATACCATTTTTTTTTTGTAATAATGGCCACTTTCTGTGCTGGTGGGGGTAATAGACTGTACCACTGCACATGGGGGCTTGGCTGGCAATAGTCACCCTGGAAACAAGGCAAGTCCAACCCCTGTAGGCTGTATGTATGACACTATTTTTTGTCTAGCTTAGCTGTTATGTATATTTCTGCCTCACTGAACATTTCCTCCATCCACCCTATTATTGAGCTCATTTCAATTTATTTAGACTATTAAAATTTGTTATTATTCTATTGATTGTAAATATAGGGTATACATTTACAAGCCTCCAAACTGACCACCAACCTTTATGTTTGGAATGAACTGCATATAAAAATGGTTGGTTCTAATTTATGGAGATTTATTTGGAAAATATCAAGATAAAAATTATAGTAATCTCTATTTAAGTATGTATGACATTAACAAATGCAGGTTATCAGACATTAGTGCTAACATTTGTTATCTCTGTTTTATTGTGCCAATGTTACCACTGGAAATTATCATCCATTACATTCATAACAATATATTTATTGTACCTGCTATTCATACTGTCTTAACTAGCTTTTTAAAATGTTCACATAACTTTTCGACTTTATCTTCACTTTAAAACTATTCAAATAATGGTAGTCAAAAAATCTATGGTTTGGATAAATATTTATCTCTAAAGGAATTCGTATAATAAGGGCACCTAATAGTTTTCTTCTATTTTGGCGCCCCCTCAGTGACTATTGTTCTTGTATTAAAAAAAGTATTTAAATGGACCATAATTCCGAACAGCTGGATTGCAAATACTTCGACCTGGGCCTGCCACACAGAGACGCCACGGAAGATCAGGTTACCATCGACGCTGCGCATGCCATCCTTAAGTACAATGTCGGCATCAAGTGCGCTACCATCACCCCTGATGAGCAAAGAGTTGAAGGTAATGTCTATTACAGTTACAATATTATTTGGGATTTAATAAAAAAATATGTAAATGGGATTGCCGGCTCTATCCTTTCTTTTTCCTGGGCAAAACTCACGTAAAAGAAGACACGGCGTCTATCCCGATAGAGATGGCTCTAGGCTGGATTCCTAGATTACTTAGGCAAAATGGCATTAAAAATGTAGAATAAGATAATATTTTATTTTATAAACCTTCTGGAAACTTGATGGTGGGTCAGCATAGTGGACTAGAGCAGAGTTGACTAGACTATGGCCTAAAACGTCTATCCACAACTACTCAGTTGTGGAATGCTAATTATTAAATTATGACGGACTTCCATACAACTGTTCAACCTTTATTTAACGCCCTTCAGAGTGGAATGAATCCCAAAAAGCCCTTCTTAGTGTACGCCATGCATACAACTTTCATGCAAAATTTCAAGTTTGTTGCCCCCAGCGGCTCAGGCTCTGCGTTGATAAATTAGTGAGTCGGGCGAACAATTATATAATTATAGAAGATATATTCTATAGATTATAATAATAATATGCATGATGTATGTACATTACAAGAATAACATGATTGCATATTTGCGGTGTTCATACATTCACTTAATTTCGACACTGACGGGTGCAGTCAAGCAAGTTAACTCTTGACATATTTACTTAAATTTATTTTAATTTGAACATAAACAGTTCGATTAAAATTGATCTTAGCTTCGATAATTCAAATCTTCTGATATTATTATTGCTCTGTAATTATAGTGTTTTTTGACGTGCCCAAGTGCCTCTCGAGGTATATGAAATTAAATTGATTATGTTTGAGTTTTTAAATTTTCGTTGAGCTGACCATCTAAGAAATTATATAAATTCCTGCTGTATGAAAGGCGTACCCTGGTCCATCTCTTGGGTTCTAGGACGCCGGTACTCTGCCCGTGATTGATGCTAGCAGTTGTTTTTTTTTAATTCTTAGTCAACTTTCAGCTCATGTCCGTTCCTTTCGAACTTATGTATACATGTAATTCTCTCAATTTCTTACTAACTCCATTTCGGTAATTATCTCATTATTTACTCCAATTATAGTGTTATTGTTGCCAATCGTCCTATCCCTTATTCGTAGTAAGATAATAACTTCGACCTCAATGGCGCAGTGGCGCTTGGCGCGTTGACCGACATTTGGGTCATCGAGATAGCAACAACGAATCGATTTTCTTAATTTATTTACGTCTTTATTCACCACGGCTTCACGCATACGATACGACCCCTTTTATTTGCAATTTCTCATTTTTTACACGGTTCACTTTTATGTTTGTTTGTATGTAACCGACTCCTTTGGACGCTATTTTGACCCACTTTAAACGTTCAGATTTCATTAAAATTTTGCACACCTGTCAAAGATCGATGACAATGCATTGATTCGATTTTTTTTTAATTTATAAAAAACGCTCAGAAATAACCAAACTAAAAAGTAGATAATAGATAATTTTCTATTTTTAGTTTGGTTTTCTATACAGGGTTATTGGGTAAGTCGACCTAGATCCGTTAAGAGGTGGTAGTTCCCATCATTTCTGACTGATCTGACTATGAAACACCCCACCCTAAACCTAACCGTTTTCGAGATATTGGACTTAGAAGGTTTTTTTAAAAAATATCCCGATTTCTTAACTATAGCCTATTTTTTTTGTATTCTATGCCTTTTATTTTTTTTTAATTCTGATTTTTGTGTGCCAGATAAGTTTGTTTATAATTCTCAACCCAAAAAGTGCAAGTATCTGAACCAATGGGATCGTAGTAGACGATTGATACCGTAAAAAAGTAATTAATTTGAAAAAAAAAATTGTTTCTTTTAGTAATATTTAAAAAAAAATCTATGGCGTTAGTTCTGCAGATGTTTTAAATAATATCTACGTTCCATTAGCTATCCAACAAGGTATCACAAGCTAGGGTCTTATCACAATTCATAGAAAAAAAATCGATAAAAGGCTCTCAGGTAGCAGTACAAATTTGGGTTCTTTGGTCCTATTGTTCTTCCACGGAGCTGTGGTGCGTGCGAGCGGGACAAACTGACCAGGTGCAAGCGAGATAAAATAATCCCGGCCAATTTGTTGTTATTGTTTCGTTTTAGTCTGCTTCCGTGATTCGTCCGTAGTAGATGCGATATTTAGTGCTCTTCATTTCTTACCCGACTTGGCTTGTATTTCTGGACTGTTTCCTACAAGTTGTGACTGTGCTTGTTAACTGGACTTTGAATTGTGCTTCTGAATTGGAACTGTTGAAGATGGCAACCTTCACGAACGAGGAATACGCGGATATTCTACTTTGTTATGGGTACTGCAATGGTGTTTCTGCACGAGCTCGTGACGAATACATTGCACGTTATCCCGGCCGCCTAATACCGGATGTCACTGTCTTTGACGGCGCTTACCGGCGACTCAGAGAGACTGGCTCTGTTTTAAGGCGTCGAGCAGACCTAGGCCGACCACGGATCATTGTTGATGATGAAGATGAAGATAATCAAATAGTTCAACGGTTTAGAGCGGATCCAACTACTTCAACTAATGCTGTTGCCCGAGAACTTGGACTCTCGCAGTGGAAAGTGTGGTTTACGGTGAATACTGCAGGCCTCTACCCCTATCACTACACGCCAGTACATGTTATCGAAGAGGGAGATCCAGTGAGGAGGTTAGACTTTTGTAGATTTATGCTTCATGGAGATTTAGAAGACCCAGCATTTTTAAAACAAATCTTGTGGACAGATGAATCAAAATTTGATAAAGATGGAATTACAAATTACCACAACGCTCATTATTGGGCCCCAAAAGCGCAAAAAAATCCTAACCAGAAGAGGACAAAAGCCGCACAAAGAAGATTTAGTTTAAATGTCTGGATGGGAATCATAGCAAACAAATTAATTGGGCCCTTCTTTCTACCTGATAATTTAAACGGAGAATTTTACGAACATTTTCTAAGAGAAGAGTTACCAAATTTATTAGAGGATTTACCCCTAAATCTGATTAGAAACATGAAGTTCCAACACGACGGTTGCCCTGCACATTACAGAAGAGGGGTCAGGGAATGGCTAGACAACGAGTATCCTAATAGGTGGATCGGAAGAGGTGGACCCATACCGTGGCCAGCAAGAAGTCCTGACCTGACTCCCATGGATTTTTATGTGTGGGGACACATGAAGACATTAGTCTACAATGAGAATAATCCAATTGAAACTATTGACATATTAAGACAGAAGATTATTGAGGCTGCTGACGAAATTCGAAGAGACTTAACGACTGTAGTAGTTAAAAGCGGACTAAGACACCGAATGAGAGTGTGTGTGCGAAACAGAGGCGGCCATGTAGAACAAGATTTATAAATTTAAATAAATGTTGTTTAATAATTATTTGTATTGTTTTATTTCGTTTCCTGGCCCAAAAGAGAAGTTTAATCTTAAGTACCATTGTTTTTTTTTACTACCTGGGAGCCTTTTATCGATTTTTTTTCTATGAATTGTGATAAGACCCTAGCTTGTGATACCTTGTTGGATAGCTAATGGAACGTAGATATTATTTAAAACATCTGCAGAACTAACGCCATAGATTTTTTTTTAAATATTACTAAAAGAAACAATTTTTTTTTTCAAATTAATTACTTTTTTACGGTATCAATCGTCTACTACGATCCCATTGGTTCAGATACTTGCACTTTTTGGGTTGAGAATTATAAACAAACTTATCTGGCACACAAAAATCAGAATTAAAAAAAAATAAACGGCATAGGATACAAAAAAAATAGGCTATAGTTAAGAAATCGGGATATTTTTTAAAAAAACCTTCTAAGTCCAATATCTCGAAAACGGTTAGGTTTAGGGTGGGGTGTTTCATAGTCAGATCAGTCAGAAATGATGGGAACTACCACCTCTTAACGGATCTAGGTCGACTTACCCAATAACCCTGTATAAAGCGTGTTTTTTAGATTTTTAAACTATAATTTTTGTACTTTAACGATGATTGTACAAAATTCACGAAAAGAATATGATGTTGAGTTGTTAAGGTAATTCCCCTTGCTGACCCTCTGAAACTTTCCACCCTGTGAATAAGTAACAAGAAGACTTACATAGTATTGTCTGGCGCTGGCGTGATGCATATACGAATGTATCGTATTGTGATTATTTTCTAATCAAATCGACCTTGTTAGGCTTTCGTCAAAACGAGAACGATCAAATTGCTTTAGTTAGGAATTTATATCAGAGTTCCACTGTAAATATTTAGTTATTTTATTTAAAAAGTAAGGATTTAGGTATAGGTATCTAGCATTTTTCAATCTCTTTAAATTTAGGAACATAGACAAGACATATTAAAGCAAGTCTTAACCAACCTTTATCCTATAGCCAAATCATTGATCAAAAATCTGAATAATAATCATTCCCGTCTAGAATTCAAGCTGAAGAAGATGTGGCTGAGTCCAAACGGAACCATTCGTAACATCCTGGGCGGCACGGTGTTCCGCGAGCCCATCCTGTGCCAGAGCATTCCGCGGGTGATTCCCGGATGGACCAACGCCATCGTCATCGGCCGTCACGCGCACGGAGACCAGTACAAGGCTCAGGATATGGTCATCAACCAACCTGGAACTGTGAGATAATATACCTTATACTCGTTTGGGATAATACGGATAGTTTCTAGTTACATTTTATTAACAAATTGCACATATAGATAGATACCCGATAAATAATTTATTAACTGGTTTAATTACCTCAGAGAGTGCCGAGGGATTTGTTGCAGTGTAAGGGTGGGAAGCGAGGCATATACGGAACGGCGGTATTTTTTAATTAATATTTATAAATTATAAATATTAAAAAATATCTCACAACGTTATCTAGTCCCAAACTAAATCAAGCTACTATGGTTACTAGAATAACTGATACTAATACATAATATATACTTTTCCTTTGTAAATACATTCTTATTATACATAGAAACAACCAAACCAAGACAAACCTCCATGTACATTTCCCGCTACGATTCCCGCTTAAGCCAAATCTTTGTGTGCATGAACACGGAGGTCTTAGTCTGGGTGTTTCTATGTATAATATGTATGTATTTACAAAATAAAAGTATATATGTATTAATATCAGTTATTCTAGTACCCAAAATACAAGCTCTGCTTAGTTTGGGACTAGATAACGTTGTGTGTAAGTTATAAAAAAAAAAATACCCATAGGTGGAGATAGTATACACAGCAGAAGATGGCGCAGTGACGAGGCGTCACTTGTTCAAGTTCAAAAACCCCGGCGTGGTGATGGGCATGTACAACACCGACGAGTCCATCCGCGCCTTCGCACATTCCAGTTTCCAGGTATGATTTACTTTATTTTTTTTTCAATTGTCTTTTGTTTTGTTAATAGTGTTTTGTTAATTAGTGTTTTGTCTCTTACTGCTAATTAAACTAGATTGTTTAAATACTTTAACTAAGTACATACCATTATAGACTTCAATCAATATTTTGTAAGATCTTATTAAATAACACAGTTTATTTACAAAAACATAAAGTACTTGACTTCATTTATCATCCTAAGGCTCAAGGCGGTCAATGCTAATTAAAAGTTATCAAACTATAATAAAATATATTTAGCATTGTTTGGTCAACGAATGTTGAAAAATACAAGTTATGTGTGACGCACCGGGGGCAAAGTACCAATCTATCTATCGTGCAATTAAGCTTAATTGTATGTCGCCACAACACAACCTACTGCGGATTCTATTGCGAACTATTAAAATCAAGAGTTATGTAACCTCATAGTATAATTAATGTTATATGAATAGATTTAAAACATCCCATTGCGTTTTAGCTTCTTTTGTGATATAGTGAGCAGGAAAGTTCTTTTTATAAATAGAAACAGGAATATAAGGACCATTTTTTTATCTAGACGCTAATACATTTTAGGGTTTGCATAAAGTAGTGTATTGTTTTGTAAGAAGAAGAAGAAGAAGAAGACCATTTGTCGTACATACATAATTATCAATTTCAAAGTAATAAAAATTAAAAGATAAAAGTACAAAAACTGACTGGTTTATTCTAGGAATAATCATTTTGTGCTCTGTATAAAAACTTTTTTCATTTCATTTACATATGTACCCCACCAAAATACGTAGTACTTTATTAAGAAAGTTACTGTTCTTTTCAATTTTAATAAAGCCGGTTTGGTACTTAATTATGTAAAATTATCGTCTACAAAAAATATTATTTGGATACAGGTGGCGCTACAGAAGAAGTGGCCTCTGTACTTGTCTACCAAGAACACTATTCTTAAACGTTATGATGGCAGGTTCAAGGACATCTTCGAAGAAGTCTATCAGAGGTATGTATAGCCTGACAACGTATACCGACATCCTTTTTTTTAGATTGCTATGCTGATCAAATAACATAATTATAATAACATTCGCTTTTCAAAAGCAACCTTTTCTTAAATTTATGTATTGTAATATTCAAATTTTGTTATTAGACTGTAAGCCTTCTTAAAAACAATAAAAAAAAATAAAAAAAATAACATCTCCTGTTTTACCTAGAAAGCTGTGTCATAGATGTATAATACCCACACTTCACCTTTTATGTTTAGTTCCCCTATCACATCGGACCCCTATCGCCATCCACTGGGCTCAATTCCACTGACTCGATAATATGATGTTTTTCCCATTAGTGACTACAAGAAGCAGTTCGAAGATGCCAAGATTTGGTACGAGCACCGTCTGATCGACGACATGGTGGCACAAGCCATCAAGGGCTCGGGTGGGTTCGTGTGGGCGTGCAAGAACTACGACGGGGACGTGCAATCCGATGTCGTGGCTCAGGTAAGGTTGCTCTAATATGCTATGTGATAAAGTTAAAAAAAAATTGTTTATTTTTTTAATAGCATGTCAATTTGTTTAATCAATCTATCACGTACGAAATTGCCGATAGGGGTGCTTGTGTCGCGTGAGGTCTCTGTTTGCGGGTAGGCTACGCGGTCATTAAATTTATACGTGTTTATAGAGGTACAGTTCTTTAGCGCGATCTCAGGAAATAAAGCGAGCGACAGAGAAAGCACTACTGTATAGGACACGTATAAGAGCAAGAGAGACGGACGTTTTAATGTCCTCACTTGAAATTGGAATAAAAATCCATATTCCTTAAAAAAATCTGTTACAAAATGTTTGTTTTTAAAACGTCCTAAATAACTGTGCCTCTATAAATACGAATAAACTCAATGGTTTGGGTAAATCACATGTAATAACGAACTTTGACATGACCTCTACAGTGGCGCTACTTGGTCAGACAAAAAGTAATCATTATGATAGATAGATAAAACTTTATTTGCATACCATTTCATTACAAACTAAAGAGAACTATTGAAAGAAAATAACACAACCTTTGAATGGACAGATTTAAAAAAGAAAATGTGGTAGTTGCTGGGTGTGTGGAACTTTGAAACATTTTGAATTTTTTTATTTTGCTAAAACAATTTTCTTAAAGTAAAGATAGGTACAAAAAATACTTAATATAAGTAACTTATCTAATAATATGATGTCAATAATACTTGTCTTATCTTTTTATCGGACCACTGCATCAACTGCTGCAATTAGAAAGTGGATCAATCAAAATATATCTGGATTCTTAAAGTATTATCTAAAAGGATTATGATAAAAGTATGCCATTTAATAATTTAGATAAATGCAATAATTAACAGTGTATTTACCGGCCGGCATGATTGTAAATAGAGATATGAGGAGATTACGGTTTTGGAATCGGGTTAACGCTATACATGTGGTCTGCTATAGATAGATATATTGTGTGTCTTGTGGGTTGGGCTTTTCTTACGTAGAGTAGTATAATAAATATTGTATTGGCAGTGCAAATGAACAGCCGCCCGTCAGTTATAATTAATGAAGCAGACGCTCATTAAAAAGCGCTCGAGATCTCTCGTTGTGTTTAACCCACGAACCTGTTTTAATTGATTTGATTTGATTTGATTTGTTTTTAAATTCAAACTTTTACACGTATTTTAATAAAATAGACAACAGCGTTAGACAATCGCGTATTTATTATAAAGGTAATATTATGCTCGACGTTTCGAAACGATTTGCATCATTTATCATTTTTTTATAATAATTACGCGATTTAGACCCGTTGTCTAATTTGTGAAAAATGTTCTAAAATCGCGAAAGTTTTAAAACATATATTACACGTGTTTGCAATAAAGAGGGAGATGTAGATCAATTGTATAGTATTAAGTTGCAGATTGGGTTAACTGAAATTTCATATTAAGTAAAACTTATTTTGCGTCCCTCCGTCCATCCCGTTCATCGACTCATCACAATGATTAGTATGCTATTGCCATTTATTATTTATTAGTATAGTACTTATTTGTTAGTAAATATAGAGTTATGTTGTTTTTTAATTGATTAAGCAATAATGGTACTATTATTATTTTCTCCGACTACCCGACTTGAAAAGCACCAGGTCACAGTTTCCCAAAAGATAACTGAATTACGTGTTCTCTTATCCTAAGCCTCTCCTCCCCAGGGCTATGGCTCCTTGGGCATGATGACGTCAGTGCTGATGTGTCCGGACGGGCGCACGGTGGAGTCGGAGGCGGCGCACGGCACCGTCACGCGGCACTATCGCATGCACCAGCAGGGCAAGCCCACTTCCACCAACCCCGTGGCTTCCATCTACGCGTGGACGAGGGGATTGGCTCACCGCGCTAAGTTAGATGACACCCCTGAGCTGGCTCGGTTCGCGACTGCGCTCGAAGATGTGAGTAACAGCTCTTTTTGATAAAAAAAAACTTGAGAGGTGTCAATTGACACCCGGATGGAAAGAAGTTCTTACCTAACTCCATCAGCAATATCCGGAACCTGTGCAGTAACACTGTCAGGATTCATTATTGTTATTATTTATTATGTACAAAAATCCTCTATACACTCAACAAAAATAATCGTCGCGACACCACACTGTTCAATGCGGATAGAAAGACGAAACGAAAGTAACTGACTTGCTTTCTATGAGAGAGAGACAGGCAGAGAAACACGCGTACGCCGCTCGGCTTACAACTATGTATAGCAAAAAGTGTCGTTACAACTTTTGGTCTTAATATTTTCCGTCTAGCCCCCTTTAGCAACGCGTGATAAGGAACTAAGTTCCAAACAAACGACGCCAACACTGGCAATAACTTACGGGGGTGGGTGTTCACAAACATTCACACACACAAAGTGCACAGTTTTCTTTCAGATGTTCGTGTGTCAGCCATGTAAGTCCTTCATGACCTTATGACATGAACTTCATCAACACATCGTGATTATTAGTACATTTTAATAGAAATAATGTAATTTGTAAATAATTATAAATTACCACAACATTGGACTAATTTTAGTGAACCTATTTATAGTACATCACTTACATTTACATGTAAATTAATCAAATTTATTTCCGTACATTTTATTCATTGCTATTCAGCGGAAAAAACATGTAGCATATTAATATTATTAAAACCGACGTGAGGTGAAGACATTATTGTTGAGAATACGCGTTACTCACGTTTTAGTCAGTGCGAGACGTCGCGCGACGGCGATGAAACGCGATTAATCGCCCAGTAGATGCATCTACGTACTAGATTCGAAACTAGTCGGCATATCCCGGCTAAAATAACGTGAGTAACCCGTATTCTCAACAATAATGTAGCATATTATTATGTAAAACCTACGTGTATTTAATATTTGACTAATAGTTACCTAATTTTTTATCACCCTATTACCCAACCGTAATAATAAAAGAAGTAGTAAATTGTTAAATAAATAGTAATATTGACTTGGAACTTCAGTGATATCAGCGAAAAATGTTTTAGTTAGCATCTTATCAAAGATCAAACAAGAATGAGTGTTATCTGCACAAAATGCAGTAAACAAGTCTATAATCTATGCTATCATTTATTATTCAACGCTATGCACTTGATAATGAACTAATTAATAATGCTAATGAGATGATTAACACGGATATTCTATTCAACGCACCTCTCACCGCGAGGTCTCTGGTTCGATTCCCGGGTAGGGCAAAGTGTTTTTTGTTAACTTGCCGTCAAGAAATTTGCAATAGTAGCATGTAGTTGGAATTGTGCCCAATGGATGGTGATAGGCTCACCCATGTAACCTAAACATAACAGGATGAAATGTGGGTGTGGACACCTCTGCCACATCCTTCGGAGAAATATAAGCGTGATGCTATGTTATGTTATGGTTTAAACAAAACATGGTTAATTGATATCGAAAACTATTGTAGGTAGGCACATTATTCAGATTATTCTTACACCGATACTTGTATTAATACGACACAAATAACCGAAATCTAAATAAATAAATAAATATATCACAACTTACACAACGCCATCTAGTCCCAAACTAAGCAGAACTTGTCCCATATTACAAGTTCTGCTTAGTTTGGGACTAGATGGCGTTGTGTATTGTACGTATGTGTACTAGAATAACTGATACTATATAATACATATATACTTTTCTTTTTTTTTGTAAATACATACTTATGATACATAGAAACACCCAAAATAAGACAAACCCCCATGTTCATGCACACAAAGATTTGTCTTAAGCGGGAATCTAACCCGCGACCTCGGCGTCGCAGGCAGGTACACTACCCACTCCGCCATCCGGTCGGACGAACTGGCTAGTCGTTTTTCTGATGGTGAGTCGTAAATACAGTGCAAGAATATAAACAAAAGATAACAGATGCGTCTAAGATTACGAGTGAGACGGGGCAAATTGATTTGCAGTTGAGAGCACGGTTTCCACTGCACTGGTGTTGTGGGTTCGATCCCCACACGTGATAAATATTTGTGTGATCCGCAAATATTTGTTTCGACTCTGGGAGTGCTATGTGTGTGTGGAATGAATACTACGAAGCAGTTGAAGAAGATATGGGACTGGCAGGATTTTGTATCCTACTTAAGATAGGAACAAATGGATGAACGTGACGTCATGAAATGACGTATCATACGGTTGAGAAACTTAGGGTTCTGGTAAGAGGCGACCGTAGCTGGATGGCTAAAGCGGCTGCGCCGTGTGCAGTAAGGTCGAAGGATCAAATGCTGCCGGTCCCATATCTTTTTCAACTGTTTCTTAGTATAATTTGCTAAGCATAGCTAAATTCTATAAAAATAATCAATTAGAAATGTGGAATGAATGTTTGTGAACACCCTCGCGATACATGTTTCTTTCTAGTGCCGGCGCCGTTTTTCTTTAAAAAAAATTGATTTATTTTTACTTGACCTTACATCAGCACATCGCCAACTTGGTCGACGAGAGCGTCCTCCAACATTAAAGCATTCCCTATAACCTTTCCTCTATAATCAAGTATAGTTTTTAAAAGTTCGCCACACTTCCAAAAAACAGTTGGCAATAAAGCGGCATTGATCGGCGCGGCGTAAAAGCTGTGAAACAAGTAAAGCTTGTTCGAAGTGGGTCGATGACACCCGCAATACCCCACCAGCATTCATATTTAACTCCGAGTCGATACTTGGAAAACACGTAATAAGGTTCTTTTATTCATTTATGCGGGTAGCAACAAGGGGCAATGCGGGTAGCAACAAGGGGCAATGCGGGTACAATTATAGACAGGTATCTAGAATAATCTAGATGTCTTGGTAATATTATAGCTTAGGATTTTGGATCCTTAGGTTACTAATAAATATAAATATCTCACAACTTACACAACGCCATCTAGTCCCAAACTAAGCAGAAGTTTGTACTATGGGTACTAGAATAACTGATACTAATACATAGATACTTTTCCTTTGTAAATACATACTTATTATATATAGAAACACCCAGACTAAGACAAACCTCCATGTTCATGCACACAAAGATTTGTCTTAAGCGGGGATTGAACCCGCGACCTCGGCGTCGCAGGCAGGTAAAGTACCCACTTCACCATCCGGACGTCTATATAATTAAAATTAAATAATCAATACATGTCTAATTATTCTCCCTTATCGGAATCGAACTTTATGCACGTAAGATGTCAAACTAAGAGTTCCGAGTGTATTTTTGAGATAATATTTTTCTATCTTCCTGTGGAAATAATTATTGTTTTGAATCTAGAGCAGTCTGATAGATTATAAAAGATTGCAAAAATATGGCAGTTTCAGCCATCCAACCACTATTTACGCAAATGTTAAGCGACTCCCTCCCAAAATTGCACAAACATTTACTAAACTGATAACGATCCTATCTTCCAAATTCAATAATAGGTAGTAGGCACAGATATAGATCTACATAGATAACGCAGATGCATGTACTTCGCGTGTCTCAACCCCGACCAAGCGTCGAGGTTGGTCGCCTCTAACTTCAGTCCACGCGCGTCTTTTGTCAGAGAAAATCATAGCGGACGGCTCCAGTTGAATCGTTTGAATCGTACTGGGCGGATTGGCATCGGCGGCATCGGTGTCTTTGAATCGGTTTGGATTTCCCGTCACTAAATTTCGGCTGTGACGTCACAAAAGGTATTAAAAAGTCGGCACGCTTCGTTTCAATACAAATCGTGATACTTGCGTTATCTATGTAGATCTATATCTGTGGTAGTAGGCTTATCATAGTTGGTACGTACCCCAATATATCGCAAACATGGCGACTTCGTCCTCGTGGAATTCGTTGTATTAAATAATAGCTGCTATGAACCGCGTTCAAACTTACTGCTCCGCTCCCGTGGAGTTAACACAAACTTATTTTTTGCGGTTGGTACCTACAGTAATCGGGTCTAGAGTTCGAACCACAAAATAAAGTTTGTTTTTTATTGTATATACTTTTCTGGGATAAAAAGTACCCAGTGTGGTGCCCAGGATATTAAAGAATAATTATACCAAGTTTAAACGTAATCGAACCGGTAGTTTTTGCGTGATGCCTGAACAAACAGACAAAAAAAATTCAATCACATTTTTGGGTTCGGTATCGGTCGGAATTTTTACTTCTACAGATTTATTATAAGTATAGATTACCCCGTCACACGGCGATTTAATTTTAGACGTGACGGCTCTAAATTTGGCATTCCGGTTTTTAATGTGTTCTTTTTTTTCGCAGGCGTGCGTCGAGTGCATTGACAGTGGGAAAATGACAAAGGACTTAGTAATCTGTATCCACGGAATGAAGAATACCAAGGAAGGCATGTTCTTACACACTGAAGACTTCCTCCAAGCCATCGCGGACCAGCTTGAGCGCAAACTATCTCAATAAATTATTTTCTAGAAGAATCTATATAGCTACAAAGAATTCCCTACATTTATATCGCAGTCATCGATTTATTTGATCAATTGGTTGACGTTTCATTTTAAATAAGTACAAATAACGGTATGAGTACATGAAAACGTGTCTACTGCGACAATATTTTTGATAAAATGGAATTAAAAATTGATAGCTAAAGAGCGGTGCTAATTAAAATATATATCTCTGGAATGTTTGGTTAATGTCGCAGTAGTTACTTTTATAAGATGTATAAAACAGTAACAATTGTCTACTTATATAGAATGACTGTGACACTCGCTTTTATGTAGTTTGTTATTAGCTTTTTAAATCAGGACTAATGCACAATATCACGAATTAGTTCAATAACAGTGATTGTATTTCAATGTATGCAGAGTCGATGGAATGTTGAGACTGATAAAAGGCCATATTCGATATTGGTAAAGACATATAAAATGCAAATTATAATGCCGTATGAATTTAATGCACATCCTAACGCTTATGCGTATATACGTGTTTATATAATAGTTATACGCAATCACATCGCCAGTTGTATGGAAACAAAATTACCAAAATATGTACCGCATAACGGTAATGAGGTGTTTCTGCACTCATAACAACTTACGGATATTACTTATGCGTATTTCTAAAGTTATTTCGAAAGCTTTCCCAGTAATTTAAGCGTAACTATTGAAATATTTTTTTGTACCTATTTACTGTTTTGAAACTGCATGAGATTATATGACGTAGAGAGTGAATGCATGTGATGTAAGAGCTCAAGATTATAGAACTTTTGAGATATATGTATTTCTTAAATAAATATATTCAAATTCAAATCATTTATTTTCATAGGCCCCAAGAGGCGCTTGAACACGTCAAAAACATTACAAAAAATGATATAAAAATAAATCATAAATAATACTAAATTCATAGACTACATAAAAAAAAGCAGGACATAGTCTCTTGAAACACTTACTGAAGCACCCATAGTAAGTCACACGTACACACAGAACACACACATTGACACAATAGTAAGTCAATCGCCCGCCATTACGCTTTGGACTGTGCTGATGCTCGGATCTTCAAGAAAAATAATTAAAAATGCCGTCTTGTGTTGTGTAAAGCTGCCGAAACCATAGCGCCTCGACAAAAAAAAACCAGGGGATCACTTTTCATAGGTAAGCAAGTAATATATTCAGCTTATTGCCGAAATTATATTGTTTTCGTAAAAAATTATACCAAAACTATCAGTGTTGACAGTCAATAAATATTTTCATTTACCCTGAATTTGGGTAAATATTTTTTAGTAGTATAATACATTTAGTATAAATTATTATTCTATGTTTTATAGATTTCCTGCTGCAAACGACGCATGGAAAAATTTTTGGGTAGAAATAATTAGAAACTGCAGAAATTATAACAGTTGGTAAAATTAAATCAGCATAAGGGATTGTAAGTAATTGAAAAGCACACCACTGATCATTATTATTTACTGTAAAAAAAATGGAACGACACAATTAATTTTACTGTGCTAATGTTAAAGCAATTATTGCTTGAACATTTGCTTAATAAAATTAAAAATAAATGTTAGTAATAATTACAAAAGAAGTTAATTTATAAAAAACAATTTTACGAAGAATTTTTTTTTGTAAAATTTGATTTAAATTGTCCTATTCATAAGATTAAATGTAATAGTGTCTGCTGTACGGGGAAGACGCTATCTCCTGCAACCCAGTTATTACTTGTGCAGGCGTTAGGGGATTCACAAGTTAAGGATGCTAGTTTATGTCAATAAAGATTTTTATCTTTGAAATAGTCAAAAAAAGTGTTAATAAAAATGAATATTTCGTTGATTATTGTGTAAAACACATGTACGATGTGATGTAACAAATGTACGATTTCTCACATTCGCGAATAAGAATGTTGACCTTCAAATCAAGGGCCTGCAGAATGTCATACGAGTTTGAGATTTCGTGGCAGCCATGTTAAAACGAAACGATAAAAGAATTTAGGTGAAATGAAGCGGGAAGTCCGTCACAGGGTGTAAATTTTCTCGATTATTTTAATTGCCAATATTTCTTTAAATATTGAAAAATCGCATGTAAGTGAATATAAGCTCCGCAATTGTTTGTTTATTTTAATTTAGATATTTTATTTAGTTTGTACATTTTGTTGACGTTTTCAAGCACTTTCTGATAGTTTACGTAATAAAGAATTTTTGATTTTGAATTGTTTTTTATTTTTTTGCTAACTGCCATAACTTATCCTACTATTCGATTTCGGCTCCAGGTCCTAAACTGGGACACCCTGTATATCACTAAAGCATCTTTACCATCTAAGAATCAGCAAGCGCCGTAGGAGTCGTAATTTTAAAATATTTTCCAAAAACTGGGTAGCTGCACTAAAGCATCTTCGCTGCCTTGCGTCAGGAGTGCCCAGAGCAACGAATTTTGTACATAATAATTATGTAAGTTGTTTGTTTTTATTAAGGGAATATTATTCCCTTAATAAAAACAAACAACTTCCACCTGCAGGCCCGCATCGACTGCTACAAATATAAAATCAACTTTGTTTCGAAATTCAAACATAAAGTTGTTTTATATTGTTTAGTTTTTGGCCACGGTAGTATAAAACTACCTATATCATGTTTGATGGTAAAAAGCAGTAAATAAAAAAATATAAGAACTAAACCTCTAAAATATTTATTTAAATTATTGTAAAAATGTGGTTAATATTACTCATGGCTGGTAACCCCTAACACACGCACACATAAACAGACCGCCGCCATTTTGGTGCTTCCATCATTTTATAGGTGACATTCTCTCCTGCTTTTTTTATGTACTCTATGACTAAATTATACTAATTACAATGATTAGAATAACTGGGGCTCAGATAATTATTTTATATTTTAATATTACTTAATAGCTGTGAGAAACCAAGCAGTAAATCATTAATTAAAGACCATAGATAGTTTTTTTATTGTTTATTAGCAATAAAAATGTTTTAAAGCAGATCTGTAAAAAAAAAACTTTATGAGATCAATCTAACGTTGTGATCTTTGACAACGTCGTACTTTACAAGTTTGGAATATTTCTTCAACAGCGTCCTCCAATAGCACTTAACATCTTTGTCAGTCAAATGATCCCAAATGTGCTGAAAACCTCTTTCAGCAATTTCCTGCGCTAAGCCGTCATTCTCTTTAAAAAATACAAGCACTTTCTTTATTTCCTCTTCTGTTGCTGCTGCGTTGATGGGTACATAGTGCACCCAGGGTTTTAGAGATGGGTAGAAGAATTCGAGCCATTGGTTCCCGACGTGGAACACTAACGACTTGCACAGGAACAAATGCTTGAATCGAAAGCTGGCCGCGACTCCTCTGTAGTTGAATAGATATTTGGATTGGCAATGATCTTCGAACGACACTTCGGATGCGGCGGGAGCGTACAGCGTGTCCTGAATATAGATGAGTATGTTAATAATATATTCATTCAATAACCATTGTATTATTACTAGATATCCTATTATAACATGAGTTCTTGACCACTAAATTAAGGATTAACCAAAGACAGCAGGTAAGACCAATACTATATCATAGTGGCACAATAAATATAACTTTTAGGTATCTAGATTAGACAATGTCTTTGATAATATGACAGTTATATTGCTCTAGATTAAAAAAAACTTACTCTTTTATAAAAGCGTTTTAACTGGCTAGTATTAATTCAAGTAAGATGTGTAAAAGAAACTATTAAGTAATGAAAATAAAATTACCAAATCTGACTTCCAGGCTTGATTTTTAGTGTATTGAGCGTCTACTAAATCTGGTTCAGATCGCGACAGTAATATAAGTGCATCTCTTTCTTCACTTGTTCTTGATCCTCTAAAAAATCCTTTGCTTTCTTTTTTCTCCCATGGCCACCTGGAGTATGAAATAGACTTTTATTGTATCCAAAATTAATTATAAGAATGGCTTAGTGAAGTAGGGAAAGAAGACAGATAAAATGACTGCAAAAATACAGCTTGCTAGCAATTTAAAGTTTAGTAGTCTATGTAATTTATTTGTATATAAATAATAATTATAGGATAGGGAGAATAGCACGATTCAGGGATATGGTATGAATATGAATATGGTTATTCAAATAAATAAAACAGTTTATAAAAATACTAACTTTTCAGCAGCTTTGGTAACAGAGATTCTGTGCTTGTCCCATCTGCCTATACCAGTTGGGTACAATGATATGGCAGGCCCTCCTTCCCAAAAACTCCAAGCTGGATACATTATGTCATAATGGTCTTTTGTCTGTAAAACAAAAACACAAAATTAGACAATCACACTTTACAACTCAAAATAATAAAACAACTAATTCAATTTAATTTAAAAAGCACAAATTATGTCATGTTTATCCTTTTCTTAAACTAAAGATTGAAGTAACAAATTGTCTAGGATAATTGAAATATTTAGCCTATGCAAAAATTCAGAGCAACAACACAATCTGCCTCTTATCACTTTAGAAATAGTGTACGTTACGCCAGCAAGAAAGTGTCACCTAGAGTGATATGAGTAGAACGTATAATTAGTGCGCAATCTGCTGTAAATGTGCGCCGCATAAAAAAATTGTGCGTCTTGTAGTTTTGAAAAAAAAACGTAAAAACGATTCCTGCTGGAGTAACGTTGTTCTAGCAAGAAAATTCTAGACGAATCATCGGAGATATAAAATACATACATGGGCAGAGAGCTTATATTTGTGCAAATTTGTGCGCCATAAATATAATTTGTGCGTCTTCAGGTTTTCGAGATATTGCGTTTCCCGCTGGAGTAACGTTTTGCGAATTCGTGTATCTCAAAGACCATTATATGTGCGCCTGTAGAATGAACATACATGAATAGCTCTTAATTTGTGCATATTTGTGACATAATTAGATGCCAGATATTATTTATAATTTTCAAGTAATCGCGCTTTATTGAAAACTTAAAAAAATATTGTAGAGCCTAAATGAGAAGACGTATAAACTCGCTAAAAACTGTATTCGTTCCATCTTGACGTTTATAATTACCATAAAAAGTTTCAAAACAGAACCTACAAGCGCTAATGAATAATATTACTAAAAGTCAAAACGACGGCATCATAACTTTGACGCCATCAAACAAGAAACTGGCTCAACCTAAGATGTGTAAATGTAAACCAAAAATTAGTGCATTTATCAAATAATATATAGTAAAAATATCCAGCTTCAACTGTTTCGTATTAAGTAAATATTAAGACTAAACCAAAACAGTTATTCGGCGCAGGTTATCCGACCAAATTCGAATGACTACAAAAAAGCGACGGATTCATACGTATCGATGACCACCTTTATTAAACGTATTACACCTAAACTGTGTTCGTACAGTCACGCTCAAATGTTCGTTGGGAATTATTATTACAATGACCTAATAAAAATATAATATATATTAAATGTACTTTCTGATCATATGAAATCAAAGAGCTTGTTGGTTTAAAAAAATATTATTTTTATTATCATAATCATGATTCTTAAAGTAATTATGGCATCAAATCACAGATCAAATTTCCTACCTATAAATATTAAAACAAACATTGTTCAATTAAACTATTTGTACCTTGTATAGTCATTTGGTATTATTTAAAATCACAGATCAGTTTTTTATTTACTTAAATACACAAACAATAAAATCACTTAAAGTGGCTCAGTACCATCATGGCGTGAAATTTAAATATTAAGTAGTTGTTGTTTTGGCCGAGATATAATTAAGTTTTGGGTATGATTGTATAGTACGCGAACGTAATAAATACCTATAGAGCGTTATATTTTGTTATGAGTTTATGTTTCTTAAAAAATAGCCGGATTTGAAAACTTCATCCCAAGTTTCACATATCGGGCTGCTTAGGTTTGGGTTTTCAAATTAGGCTAATTTTTAAGAAACATAAGCTGATAATAATTTTAACCGGTCTATACTACGTTCGCGTATCATACTATCATATCCAAAACTAAATTATATCTCGGCCAACAAATAGGTAACTACTTTATACTTGAATTTCCCGTTATGATGGTACTGAACCTTTATCACAGAAAATCACATTTTTTTCGTTTTTCTACTGATATAATAAATGCAAATGGCTAAATTTATTTATGTCTAATCAAAAAAAAAATCTGAATTTATTTTAATAACTATTTCTACTGCACTGTACTCGGGCACAATACGTTTCAACCAGTTAGCGAGTAAAGTTAAGAAGGTCATCGATACGTATGAATCCGTCGCTTTTTTGTAGTCATTCGAATTTGGTCGGATAACCTGCGCCGAATAACTGTTTTGGTTTAGTCTTAATATTTACTTAATACGAAACAGTTGAAGCTGGATATTTTTACTATATATTATTTGATAAATGCACTAATTTTTGGTTTACATTTACACATCTTAGGTTGAGCCAGTTTCTTGTTTGATGGCGTCAAAGTTATGATGCCGTCGTTTTGACTTTTAGTAATATTATTCATTAGCGCTTGTAGGTTCTGTTTTGAAACTTTTTATGGTAATTATAAACGTCAAGACGGAACGAATACAGTTTTTAGCGAGTTTATACGTCTTCTCATTTAGGCGCTACAATACTTTTTTAAGTTTTCAATAAAGCGCGATTACTTGAAAATTATAAATATTATCTGGCATCTAATTATGTCACAAATATGCACAAATTAAGAGCTATTCGTGTATGTTCATTCTACAGGCGCACATATAATGGTCTTTGAGATACACGAATTCGCAAAACGTTACTCCAGCGGGAAACGCAATATCTCGAAAACCTGAAGACGCACAAATTATATTTATGGCGCACAAATTTGCACAAATATAAGCTCTCTGCCCATGTATGTATTTTATATCTCCGATGATTTGTCTAGAATTTTCTTGCTAGAACAACGTTACTCCAGCAGGAATCGTTTTTACGTTTTTTTTTCAAAACTACAAGACGCACAAATTTTTTATGCGGCGCACATTTACAGCAGATTGCGCACTAATTATACGTTCTACTCATATCACTCTAGGTGACACTTTCTTGCTGGCGTAACGTACACTTAGAAATATGAGACACTTGCTTCGCAACACTGGCTTTTTAAAGAGAGCTAGCTTTTGCTTAATAAACCTTAGTAGCCTATATTACTTCTTGGTGTCTACGCCAATTGAAACACCAACTGTCTTCGAGAATAGTACAGTAGTTTAGCTGGGCAAGTGTTACTTTTGAATTTATATTAATATATAGTACAATAGATATTAAGTATATTTCGAGGACCTTACTGAATGAAAACACTGGTGCTTTGGGATGGCCCCATAGCTGGTTTACTTGTGGCCAATCTCTGGTGTTAATAGCTAGTTCTAAGTTGGGCATTTTTGGGGCCAAAGCTGTCAGGTAATGTTCTATTCCAGCACACCTGGCTGGGAAATGACAGTCATTTTCTCTGTACAATTTTCCATCTATTATCTGGAACAGAATTAGTAAATGTATAAAACTTTGTGTTACATAAAACAACCCAAGTTAAAAAATAAGGCAGTTCCATTTAAAATGTATGTGTGTCAGTGCCAGATATATTAATAGGTTGTTAAAGACTGAGCAGGAAAATAGCACATTGAGGATGGCAGTAGCGCACAAAATATTATGTAATATTTACATTTACAATTAGGAAAATTTAGCATTCTTATAAGTATTTGTGCAACTTCTATGCTATTAATTATTATAACTTAACTCACCTGATACAGTGTTGCTTTAGGTCTAGCTGTGTCAAACAGTTCTTTTGTAATACCATCTTTATAAGGCAGTAAGTCCTGATCAATTACTGATTTATGACAGCTGCAATTTGCACTTTTACATGGCACATAATATTCTAATGCTGAGTTTATGATATTCCTAAAAGTATGTGACCATTCATTGGCTTCTGAAAAAAATAAAAAATATTATAATGAGCATAACATCACACTGAAAAAGATACTGCTATAACCACTAATGGTAATGTGCAGATAATTATTTTTCCTGTTTTGAATACATGGTATTGTTTGTAAAAACAAAAATAGTTAAAGATATATATGAAATATTCACAAGGTGTTTAAATCCTCATTTTTAACATTCACCAACCCATATAGCCAGCAGCTGAAAACAAAGATATATATGCTGCATCTAGATGCAGCAAATAACTACTATGTTTCCTCCACATTCAAAAAAGGGTCATTCACATTTTAGTATAAGACTAAGTTTAGTGATGCAAGCTGATGAATTTGTTATTTGTATCCACTTCTTAGGAATTATGTGCTCTGATTCCTCATCTAATGGCATCTTGCACACGGTTGCATTAGCACTTGAAGAAGAGTAGAAGTATATCATCTTCATCCTTCTCATCATGAACTTGCTTGTCACTTGTCTACCAGACCCAAACTAAGGATTTTTGAAGACCTTTAATTATCGAATTAGTCATGAAAAAATAAATCTTGCAAATTAATTGTAAGGGTCTACAATGTAAGCGATGCCGGGACAAAAGCTCGTTTAACACAACGATATAAAAGAGAATTGTGTTTTTATACTATTATTATCTTTAATCAAAACGTTTATATAATAAGTTTCAAAACTAATATTGTAAGAAATAAATGGTATTAAAATAACCTCTACTGTATATGTTGTGGTTATCAGAGCAAGTTTTATCATTTTTGTTGCAAGTTTCTGTGTTTGAACTCACTGACACAATTAAATATAATAACGTAAACAAATGACTATTCATGTTAAAAATGAAACAAATAATTTGTAAACAAATAAGTACTATAGAAATAACATGACACACGCACGTCACACAAATTTGACTTTTTACAAGCAGGGTTGCTAGATTAGTTTTATGACGTTTCCCCATATTAACAGTTTTTTTCAGATGCCTTTGTATTTTTTATAGGACCTAGGCATTAGTGTGCGAAATGTTTTCTTACAGAGGGCCTTGCACCCTGCTAAATGAATAAATTAAAGGTATTCAAATAGCAATAGATAGAATAGACTGTCTCGTTTGTCTAGTGGTTAGCATGTGCGCCTCTCACCGCAGGCTTTCGGGTTTGATTCCCGGATCGGGCAAAGTGGTATTTGGGATTTGCCCGTGAGGATTTCTCACGGAGTTGGATTTTTGCCCGGTGATATCGATGGGCTCACTCACACACACGTGCTAACCACGGTGTTAATATATAATTCAAAATCAAATCATCTATTTTCATAGGCGCTTGAACACGTCAAAACATTACAATCAATAATATAAAAATAAACTGTAAGTAAAACTAAATTTTACTAATTCGGTATGTTAAGTAAAAATCAACATATGCCAATTCCAAAACCATTTCGAGTTTTCAGGTACCCCGAGTCGTATTTTCGTAATTTTAGCTCCTAAAATTGTAAGATTGCGTTTATTTTAACAAAAATATGTAAAATCAGATGACTTTCATTTGACCTCTAAATGACGTCACCAAGTAGGCTGAATTGACGAATTGTCAGTGCATTACAAAAAATATTCAACTGACAGTGAACTGTTAACTGTCAATGATTGTTATGTTCGTAGCTTTTCTGGTTTGTTTTTCGTTGCTCTAATCGTGCTTGTTCCTTGTGCTTTTCTTTTGACCAACCCTGCTTTTTTTTGGACTTTGATATCGCCTACTACATTGACCACTGCTCGATAGAAGGAACTGCTTGCCCACCGTTTAGATTTTGTTTGAAATATGGACCAGTTTGTACGCGCCAACTCTACCAACTTGCCCAAATTGGACAATATTATGATTCTGGAGTTCATGAATAATAATGATAACCATAACATTGCTGAAATCCGCGGGGCCCAGGCTTTGATGTAAGTAATAATATTGATACACAAATTATCGTAATTAAGTTTCAAATTGCTTATATCACCATTAAAGCGATAATAACCGACTTCTTATAATTATTGTTACAGGTCATTTTGTGAATCTTACGTTGACACCGCTGTCGAGTATGTGTATGTGGAGGTTAAAAAACACCAAATCGAATGCATTGTAAGAGCTAAAGTTGTACCAGAGCATCGAGTGTCGGCTAAACTGTAACAATCAATGAAAATGACGATGTATTACTACATACAACTTGTGATAGCTGATGGAGTTGCAGAAGATTTTATTATAGAAGTTAAATGCTCTGCTTCAAATAAAACATTATGTAGCTATGTTAATAATGGTATTGTGCAAGACAGATATGTTGCTCAAATGCATGCTGCAAATAAAAGTAAAGCTGTATTTTGCATTGCTGATCCTTAATTTGAAGAAAATAAACAGATAACCTTGCATTGGTTAAATTATGATGCTTAAATACACCAGGGATTTAATAAAACAAGTAGATTTTTTTTTGAAAACTTATATTTACAGAAAAATTATTGATAGTGCAAAAACATTAAATATAAAAAATATTTAAACCACACTTGTTTATTTATTTTTGCTGCCTCGTTGGTCGAGTGGTCGGAAAAGTGTGATTGCTTAAAAAGGGATTCTGGTTTCGATTACTGGGTTTACATGATCTTCACAACAATACAAACGCCGCCCAGGCACGTATTCCACATTCACTTCCTCGCACCACTTCTTTTTCAGTTTCTTTTACCAACACAAAAACTTAGTGCCGGCTATTATAGTTCTCACGCCGAATGATGATCCCTATGACGTTTCAATTGACAGTTGTACTAGTTATGCGAAACCTCGAAACAATTTCGATAAAATACTGTTTTTTTAGGCAAATGTCATGTCATTCAGCCAGGTCATTCAACATAATAAGCAATATTTATTTATTTTGAAAACTAGATAAAAAAGTAACAGCCTTATTATATTTTATTTTACTATACTTTAATTTTGACAGCTGACGATTGGCGAAAAGTGGTCGAAAGAACAAAGAAAATTTGCGTACAAGACTGGGGCTGCGGTTTAAATTGTACGATGTGCGCTATTGGTACTGTGTTCGTGCAAAAAATCGGTTTATTTTGTACAAACGTGAGCTCTCGTGAGCAGTGTGACGTCATGAGTGACGTCATCGATCGCTACCAACGTTGCTCACAAAAATTTGGTAGTGCAGTGTGTGCGGGGACGTCAAATTCGAATTTGACAAGTGACTAGCAAAACAATACTGTCTTGTTTTTATTTTGTTGTTGCACCTTTTAGATAATATTCAATGAAAAATGTCGCTTATACCAACGAAAGTATATTGTGAGGATAGTGACAGAACCCTGACTCTCATGCTAACGGCAGAGGATCATGAAAGAGCCTGTAAAGTTTTTGATAATTTGGAAGTGTACTAAATTCCTACTATTTTAATGTTGGTTGGAAATATAGGCAAAGATAATGTAATTGTAGTAGGTAGAGGCACCACAACACATCAGTAGAGGTTATAATTTTTGACAGAAGTGACATTACAGGGCTATTGACTGGTTTAAATTGAAATGTGTAATATGTGTACCGATAGTAAACATTCAATTTAAACAGCCAGTTTGTAGCGTTGGCACGTTTGTAAAGGATCGTACAATTTAAACCGCAGCCTGGGATCGAGATGTAGAATACGACAATATCATTGACCAACCGTTAATATTAAACGTCACGGATAGCTGCAGTTCAGATTCAGATTTTGAAGATCCGCTTGACCCTGTATCAGATTCAGCTTGATATAAATAAAATACAAACTCAAAGCATTTGTTTAATTTTTCCAACAAATTATCGATATTGGTTTATCGATGTGTCCCTTCTCAGTCGATAACAGCTAGACGACGTAACTTTTGCAGCACGTACCATGTACATTTGCATTGAGTTTTTCTCCATTATTTCTGAACATTACGTAATAATTTCTTAATATTCATTTTTATAATTTACAAATGTACACAATTATGATTTTTACGACTTTTTAATGGACCTCTAAAGGATTTGATGTGACAGGACGACGGTACAATGTTAAGCGCTAACGAACTGTCATAGGGATCATCATTCGGCGTGAGACGTATAGTAGTAGTGTTTTTACAAGACAGCATGAAGCATTTCGCACTAAGAGTCTTTGCTCGATTAATTATAAATGGTTATTATCTTTTTATATCACTTTTAACAGCGAAAATCACGGCAAAACAAGTAATTAGCCAAAGTCAAAGCAAGAATGAAGAAAAAATAGTGAGCTTGAGCATCCTTCATCCGTGTCATATGTCAAGTGTCACTGTCAAATTTGAAGTCCCGGTGAAGTTCCTCATTTTTTTTAAATATACTTGAAATGTGTCGAGGATCTAAATTATTCAGGCTACTTTGTGACGTCATCAGATCAAAAACTTTAAAAAATCATAAAAAAATAACCAATGCATAAAAAAATAAAATATTCAAATTAGTTGTTTAAAATAACTGTCTCTACAAATAAAAAATAAAAAAAATATCACAAAAAAAAACTTAACATAACCGAATTACAATAATTTGAATAATACTTTATTATATATATTATTTGAAAAATATACTTTACCACATCCTTCCGGGTAATATTGGCATGAATTTATGTCATTTTAAATAAACAGAATACATTCTTTCATAATATATATTATTATGTCGTTTCATTGTTTGACTTCAAAGCTTTTTGCATTTTAGACAATAACGTATTTACTTAAATTATCTTAAAATTGCATTTTTCAACTTAGATATCGCCCTAAAATGAGGCAAAGTCTCTAATCTAGCAACCCCAACTTTATTGACATGACAGTTGGATAATGGACATATTGGACATTAGGGATGTTAACCGTCAGTTTAATCGATGTTATTAAAAATATTCGACGTTTGGATCTCAAACCATCAAATGGAAACTCGCAAAAATAAGCCATCCGGAGGTGTCATTGTCCACCACAAATTTGGCGATCATTGCGTATCGGTTTTTTTGTCTGAGATTCAAAATCGCCACATTTCCGTTGGTTCTAGGATGTAACTAATACTTTATGAGTTAATGAGTTTCACAAAATTGTCTAGAAACTTTGCAGGTTTGCTGGTAAGTACTGGCAACATAATGTCAAAGTAATATAGTTTTATGGAAGCAAAGTTTACGATTGGTTAATTTTGCAGGCCATTTCGTAGATTTTAAAGGTTGATTTAGCATTACTACAGCTTAAATATATATATACCCAGTACTCTGACTCGACCATATTCTTTGAGTTATCAAAAAATAATCATGCGATACAGGACAGGGGTGTCGTTTGTAACTGACTTGAGCTTCTATCATTAATTTTCTGAATTCGTTCGTCACAGCGGCGTATTCGTCTTTTGTTGGTTATTACGTTCTTATATTCCAAGGTGTAGGCACGTGACGCGTTCCGACTACTACGTACTCGGTCTTTACTCTGCCATTATTTACCATACGAAGAGCAAAGTGTCGATGCCATTAATTTCTACTCTTTTTTGACAAGCTAGACTGTGTTGTTCTTATATGCAATAAAAAATTAAAAGTATGTAATTAGTTAGTTTTACGTCTTGACGGTTAAACAATTGAACAATAGAAAGAACAAGGCCCCAGGAAGGCCTCTTATTATCAATGTGCTATGCGGACAGATAGTGAATAAATAAATAAAACTACATTCATGGGAGACGGAATATTCAAAATTATATTGAATTTTAGATTAGACAGACATTTAAAGCTATAAAATAAGTGCTACAGGTTGTAACATCAAATATAAAAGAAATATTTACTCAATAGTTAAGTAAAAGTTTATAGAAGTAGATTGAATTTAAAACATAGTCTAAGGAAATGAAACTGAATAATAGCAAAAAAATATCTTATGAGATCTTAATTTTAACAATTTACTTAAAAATAAATCTATTTGCTACATATCTAAGAGCAAATTGACAACAAGTTTGTTAGTAAAGGTAGATTAAACATATGGGTTAAATACAGAATAATAATTATAATGCTCTTGGGAGATTTTACAGATGGATAACAGTTAGCCGTATTCAATCTGCAAAATATAACTGTTTAATTGAACTCCCTATTAGGGAATACGGCGGGTGCCACGAGCGTCCAGACGTACAGGCCCACGCAGAGCCACGAGGAGGTGATCTTGACCCACATGGAGCCCACGTTCTCCTTCGAAAGATGCGAACTCGGGCTGGAATACAAATATTATCTTTGAACACAAGGCATAGACAAAAACATTACACACACACACACACACACACACAATATTATGTTTAAAATAGTTATTTATGGTACAAGTGAGAAAAAGTTTATATTTCTGTTGTGAGTGCCAATTTTAAATCTTGAGCTTGCGAAGTAGTCTTAAATTGAATGAGCATAGCGAGTGATTCTAATAAAGACTACTTCGCAAGCGAAAGATTTTAAGAGGTCACGAACTGGAAATTAAATTTTCTCACGCGTTGCAATACAAAACTTTTCACCTCTTCCAGTGAGAAAATGTTAAGATTTAAATAAACTCGTACTCGATTGCTTAACCTTAAATAATTCCATCAAATACGACAGTAATACCGATTCATAATGCGTTTTAGGGCCTTTTGAAAGTCACCACTAATTAAATATGTCGTACGTTTTCAAATACTTTTCACGTGAATTTTCTGGTAAAAAAGAAAACTGTGTTAGAAGCAAGTTGTCGTAACTCTTTTTTGGAGTTCCACAAAGTTCTTCATCACTGGATTCACTATTTTTTTGGTTAAAAAGTTCTAGTAAACAATTAAACATAAACTGAAAAGAAATTATAGTTGCCCGCGATAACTGACACAGACACAGACTTTTTTTTTTTTAATCTTGCGTTCGGAAATTCGTTCCGTAACATTTATTTATAGAGTCTAATATTAAGTACCCGATTTTAATTAATTTAATGGTTAATCACGAATATAAAAAACCATGAAAATACTAAATAAGCGTGTATTTATGTAATTTAAAATAATTAAAACGTATCGTTTGTAGTTTTAAAATAAAATTGATGTCAATGTTTATTACTAACCTACATGGTGGCTGTTTGGTTTTTTTAGCGCCTATTCATTGGAAGGATTTAGTGATTCGAAATTTAAATCACTTTGCCTCACTAGTGAGTAATAAGCGTTATTACTCACTGAATTCTCGCAAGCAAACGATCTTTTTCGTGCTGGTGTGGTGAAAAAAAATTTACAGTTGCCAAACGCGAAAAAGTGATGAAAAGTATGTGTTGCAGCAGCATCCTAACAGCAGTAACCAAATGGTATTTGTACGACACTGCTCTGGATTAGTGTTATGGTTAGACTCGAAAATTACTGTTTTCAAGAGGGGTTCAATATTGCACTCTTTCAGCATATTTTTAACCGACTTCAAAATAGGAGGTGGTCCTCAAAACGTCTGTATTTTTTTTAAATGTTTGTTACCTCATAACTCATGACTTTCGAGTGGGCGAAGCGATTGTCATGATTATTTTTTTATTAGAAAGCTTGTGCTTCCTGTGTGGTCCAATCTGGTCCAGTTCTGACAAGAAAACCATATAAGTCTAAAATTATTGTAATTGTAGTCTTTTTTTTTTTGAAAATTATTATGCTCTGTGATTACTTGAAATTACTTCATACCAGATGGACACTAACTTCGGTTGATCACTATAGTTCTACATATACAAGAAAAAAGGAAAAGAAATCACTTGACATTGATACTTACTTGAACCAATTGGTAAGTGTCATCATGATGTACAGGGTGGCGAGCGCGAACACCACATGGAAGAACGTCCAGGAGTAAGCCACACCATCGTTCTCGTTGTCGAACACCTTTGTCTCCGGGCCCGACTCGCCGCCGTCAGCGCCCTCTAAGGAATTATACCCTGTGCTCAGTGAGCGGACGACATGCAGCATTAACATTGTTACTAAGTACCGCCGATGCTGAGACTGCTATGTGTTAACGTACCTCCAAATATGACGGGATGCATTTTGATTGTTATTATGTCCAGGTGGCCTTGCATATAGCGCGAGATAGGTTTTGTCGCGATTATGTCATAATTTTGCATGGGGAACCATGACAAAAACGGGACAAAATATATATCGCCCTCCTAATGCTAATATCCAGATCAGAAAAATTAAGGTTTTTGATGATTTTACTATTTTTTGTTTTGGTTTAGCTGACCCGGTGAACCATTTTTAACAAATAAACGGCTAGACCGATGCTATGAGTGATAACTTTTCACTTCTGCTGTCAGTTGCGTTTTGTTATACCACGTTTTATGTCACGTCCCTCATCAAGTATCCTATGTCCCGTCTCTTGGTTCTAAGCTACCTTCCGGCTTCCCACTAATTTTCAGCCCTTGAGTTATAAATAGTGTAACTATCACGACTGTCTTTTATATATGTATATAGAATACTATAAGGGTCGACACACACCAAAAGCGCGTCGAAGCGAAGCGCAGTTTCAGTGTCATATGAATTTTAAATTTATTTTCATTACTATAATACTTATTATCGCATGAGATCGCGCTTTTGGTGTGTGTCGACCCTAAGACGAGTCAAAATGCCAAGTCAGGATAGAGAATTACGAGACACATGAATTGAATGGTCGTTTTCGAAGTACATGCTTTTCCTACTCATAGTGTGTCAATGGTTTAGATTGAAAGGACTTTTAAATATACAAGAAGAATTCGTATATTTTTCTTCCTGTCTCTGCCATACGTTAACACATAGTATCTCTGACTGCTAAAGCATTACGGCTATATACATAACTCAAAAGCCCACAACTAAACAGAATGCTAACTATATGAGATGGAAAATGAGGTGGAGTTTCTATACGAAAAGGTTTTAAAATTGCTAGGTTTTAAGTACTACACAACTAATTACATATTCAAGAAATGTAAATAAAAATATTGGTTAATGACCTAAGTAATTGCGAAATGATTTTCTTAATGAATGATAATTCAAAATTAAATTAAATACGATATTGGCCATCAGATATTTAAATATTTGGGTGGTTTACTAAAATGTACAATCTGAATCTGGACATTTATAACTGCTGCACTACATTGAATTGAGATGTTCATTTTTCTTATATATTTCGGTACTTCTTAGTACCGAGATATTTTTTTGGTTAGCAAAGTCGTATGAACAAAGACTACCGTGAAATAAAGTAGTGTTCTTTACTGTGACAGCATTTTTTTTTCGCTTTTGGTACTCATTGTGTACTGGACTGGAGTAAAGCATACAAACTAAATGCCATCAGTTTTTAATTAAAGCTGTAAGCAACGGTTTAAGCAAGTTACGATGGTGCAATGTTGTTTTTTATACAATACGATAGATACGTTGGGAAGGGACAGTAATAGTGTTGCCAGGTTTAGTTATAAATTCATGGGCAGAAATAATACAATTTTATGATAAACAATCTGATTGTATACCTACCCTATAAACATAAAATGTAAAACCCTAGACAAACCCATCGAAACAGAACACCAACTCAAACATAATTTAAGAAAAAATAACGCCAATTAATAACTACCTTAATTGCTTCCCCATTAAATAATTGCAGAGAATGACAAGGCAACACGAACCACTGTCTGAATGTCATATTAAAAAAAATATATTTTGTGATTTGAATTTTGCTGTAAGCTGTGTTGTGCCTTAAGAGACCCATTTATTTATAATAAAAAAACCTTCGCCATATCTCACCTCTCTTATAAACCCCTTCAAACTTTTTTGTTTGACCTTGTCATTTTTACATGTAAGGAGCTTATGAGAGGTGAGATATGAAAAACAGGACGAAAAAATTGGCCAATTTGAAGCAAACGTGTAGTAACGGCGTGCTATATAATCACCCGCCTTGTAATTCTATAAACACCAAGCAACACTATTTCGAACTCATGGCATGGCTGTTCTAGATGATAAGGCCGTGTTCACAATGGCATTACCTTCGTTAGCAATGAGCCCTCCTTGCCCTTATACCGCGCCGGCGCCGCGACGAATGTGTTAGTGTATCATAAAAAGTAAAAAAAAATGGTGACACAATTTCATATGTGGACAGTGTAAAGATTATAGAAGTAGAATTAAGAAGAGACATTATCAAGATATATTTAAACTACTTAAGTATCATCAAAAACGATATAAAGGGCGTGCTGAATTAATAATATAATAAAAAATATTGTAAACCTATCAGTGATATAATATTAAAAATCAAAATATTAAGCAATTAAAAATATTTAACTAACAGGTAATAAGTGAAAACGAACCTCTTTAAAAAAATAGCAACTAGAGGACACACTGATAACGACGTCAACATTAAACACACGCAATTGCCAAATTAAAACATGTTAAGAAGCAATATTGGCAAAATAATAAGGATAGAAATAAGACTGAAATAGAAATTGTGAAAATAATCCATATCAACATTATCACTGACACTTTTCTTCTTTAGGCTGGCCACAATATCCTTCCCTGTGGGTTGGCTGGGTTGCTATATTTTTAATTTGAAAAACCCAGCTCTGTGCGCGCTTAGCTATGTTATTGACGATCATTTTCCCGAGGAAGTTTAGGACGTTTACTAAACTTGTAATATCAATATCAAAATTATATAATATATATAGCTCATGCAATTTTCACAACATTTACTCAGTTCCATTTCTATCCACTCCACATTATTTACGAATGAAATTTCTTACCCGAGCATCTTTTAGTAACGTTAGGGCTTTAGAAATAAATGTCAGTATTATTGAATGCGGTACTCAAAAGAAGGTTATATTCACCTCCTTGTCCTTCTTTGGCGAGGATATGTTCCGACATGGTGATCTTGGACGAGTTAGAGGCGGTGCGAATGCTGGAGTACAACACGCTGCACGTCCAAATGACCAGCCCGATGATCGACTGCTTGTCGAAGGAGGTCTGGTGACGGTGTACAACGGTTAATAAAAATACAAATAAATAAAATTGAAATGTCTGTTTTCAATGTCAAAATAACAATGTTTTTTCAGTTGATATAGTTATTTGTAAGATGCCTATGCCTAAAATATATTTTTTTTTTTTTGTCTGTCTGTCTGTTTGTATCGGCTAATTTTTTAATCGGCCAGATCGATTTTGATAAAATTTTATATGTAAGTAACTGACTATGAAGCGCGTAACATAGGCTACTTTTTATTGATGTACCTACCACGCAGACGAAACCGCGGGCGAAAATTTATTTGTTTGTTTACGCTAACCTCGGTAACTAATGATCGGATTTTAATTATTCTTTTTTTGTTTAATAGTTTAACTATCCATTAAGGTTGTTTGATATTTAATGTTACGCTGAACTCTATGGAAGTGGGCAGTAACGTTCATCGCGGGTTAAAGCGCAGGAGCAGCTACTATAGTGGCGTAACTTTAGGGTGGCAGGGGTGGCAAAATGCCACGGGTCCCCAGCCTGAGGAGGCCTCCGGGCCCAAGATGCCACGGCCTTGAAAGTAACTAAACATAAATTATTTAAAAAAATAAAAAGATTTAAACGAATTCATCTAAACATTCAAAATTGTTTACCGGGAAATTGCAAAGGTATTCGAATAGACAAGGGCAAGATAACGCAGCAGGGTAACATAGTAAATCGCGAAAGACTAATTTTTCTTTACGTCATAATCAAATTGAAATGTCAAGAATGACAAGCCGTGTTAACAGGGCTGACTGAGTGAACGTCTTCGGACGATTCCGAGGAAGCTTTGGTCTTCAGAACTTTACATTATAGCTAGAATCCACCTGCGTAGCTCAGTCATAATACGTAGCTTATAGAAAAGAAGTAGTGACAAAAACAAGTGCGCTAATAAATGTGGATATACAGGTATTGTGTTGGTATAGGTGATAAATATGAAGACTAATGTAATAAAATTAAATAAATACGACGACCGGATGGCGGAGTGGGTAGTGTACCTGCCTGCGACTCCGAGGTCGTGGGTTCGATGCCTACTTAAGACAAATCTTTGTGTGCATGAACATGGGGGTTTGTCTTAGTCTGGGTGTTTTTATGTATAATATGTATGTATTTACAAAAAAAAAGTTTGGGACTAGATAGCGTTGTGTGTGAGTTGGGAAATATTTAAAAAAAAAAGAAATACACTCAATTTACTTAGCTATATACAGATATATTTTATTTTATACCATATCATTTTCAGGGTTTCGTAGTACGTACAAGGAACCCTTATAGAAAGGTGAAATTTTGCATTGATATGTATGTTAGCAATGTCAAGAAAGTGATAGAATAAAATCTTTGTCTTTGTTTTTTTTGTCGCGTACCCCATAGTGTGGTATACCGTTAGATAGGTCTTTTAAAACACTTAGAAGTGCCAAAGAGGTTTTTTTTTATAGAGACCCGTTAGCGAGAAGTTTAACTTTGAAGAACTTTTTGAAGTTACTTGTTAAATACAGGTAGGAAACCCCTCTTTAGTCCAAATATGTTAGCACGACTAGCAACGGAACCCTATTACGCGTGGCCCAACACGCACTTGGCCAGTTTTAAGTTAAAGAATGATTTGGTTTAAAATAACATATATAGATATGTGTGTTATTAGTTATTATAATTATAATATGTATAGGTGATGGAGAATAATAAATATACAAATATAGCACAACTACGAAATCTGGGTAAAATCACGTTATTGACGATAATACATACCCAATAATTATCCTTTGGTTCCTGGTTATCCGCAATAGACAAAAGCATTTAATATGATACAAATATTATAATATACAAGTGTAAATACTATACATATACTTAGTATTACCATAATATTTTTTGATTGAATATAATGTTGATATTAGTAGACATTATATGTAAATATTTCAAGATAAGTCACCAATGTTTTATAAATCCTATAGCCTATAGTTCTGTATGTAACGAGTATTATTTTGGTATTTTTTGCAATTTTCGTCCTTTTTAATGAGGCAACTTTAAATGCGTAAATGGCGAAAAAAATTACCAAGTTTCTGTATATACTTTTAAATATCTTTACATATCCAGCCAGGCAAGCATCCGAGCGCGAGATAGATTGGTCGCGTTTTTGTCATGTTATTCCATTTAAAAATATGACTAAATCTATCTCGCGCTCGTATGCTTACCCCCCTGGAAAGGATACAATATAATGCTTTCCAAAAAGGCCTTCTTACCAGACTATAATTGAATTTCAGTTCTTCCTAGTGACTTACCCCAGTAGTTCCACCATTCAAGCTGTTACATTCTTGTGGCGCGTTGCTGAGCGCCGACCACGTGAGGTACATGACGTACAGCGACACCACGGCCGACTGCAGCAGTCCCGAGCGAGGCTGGTGCTCCTGCACCGACGGCAGGATGGAGATGGCGCTCGCTATCACCACCAGGATCAGGTTGATGGAGATGAAGAACTTGGATAGGTCGCAGCCGTCGGACTGTCAAAGAAAAAAGAAAATTAGCGGCAAGCGATCGCCAAGTGGGAAACCACGGCACACACCTCTGTCAACAAATCGTTGAGATTCGTCTTTTCGAGGATATGTGTGTATTTATCATACAATTAAAAATTATCGCTCGCTAACAATAAAGGAAAACATCGTGAGGAAACCTACATGCCTCAAAGTGCCTAAAAAGTACTTGAGGATGTGTGAAGTCTACCAATCCGCACTTGGCCAGCGTGGTGGACTATGGCTTAAACCTTCTTATCATGAGAAGAGCCCAGTGGGACATGTCCAGGTATGATACAGGGCTACTATTATTATTATTTTATAAATAAGAATTAGGAGACAAAAATATTTCTTATACCAGGCGCTTATTCAGGATTAGTTCAGAGGGAGAAGGCAATCTTAACTCATTTCACATTGGTCTTGTTTTGCTGTAAAGGCTCATTTACGCAGTGCAAGTTTTACAAGGTTATTCTCTTGCCATCTAGCTTTTTAGCTGTGATCAACAAAGCAATTATAAGAATTGTCTTGCAAACATGCATCGTGGAAATCAGCCTTAGGAAAAGAGCCTATTAATAAAATCTAGGGATATGTTAAGCAGATACCGGAGTACAATACAATACATGAGTAGTCCAGGAGGGGGAAGGGGGAGGCTATCGATGTAATTACTTTTACACACACAAAGGGTTTTGCAGAAGTAAAAGCGTAGCAGACAGGCGGACTTATAGTTTGGGCATTCAAGTTAGAAAAACTTTTAACTCAATTTAACATATATAGTGACGTAAACTGGGTATAATAAAATAACATTAACTACGCGTCGAGTAATAAATGTTATCTTTCAAGTACATTTACCGTAGTCATAAGCAAACAATTCCCTATCTATGTTTGTTGACTAGTAAAAAGGTTATACATAAAAAACTAAATAATAAATTTATATAGACAGATTCTCTTTTAAATTAAACTTATTTATAAGTAAAGTAATTCCTTTTTTTTTTAATTTTCGGATTAATTCATATGATATATGAAAAAAAAAGAATTTATATACAAGTTAATAAAAAAAATAACTTTACAAATTTACAGGTAAGGTGTCATAGAATTTCTCCGTATCAACCTCAACTGTAAGGAATGTGTTAAGAAGGCTGACGGCCAAGTTGAATGGCAAAGCTGATTCTTTGAGTAAATACATTGGGGAGATTGTAAGATTGCATAGCTAGCCAGGATTAGAATTCCCCCGTCATGTTTCATAAGCGACCTACTGCACACCGGGCAGTCGCTTTAAACATCCAGCTACGGTCGCCTCTTGCAAGAACCCTAAATTTCTCAACTGTATGTTACGTCATTTCGTTCAAATCCTCCCATCAGAATCCCATATCTTTTTCAACTGTTTCTTAGTATAATTTGCTAAGCATTGCTAAATGCTATAAAAATAATCAATAAGAAGTTGAAATAACGAACGGGTTCATTCTTTGCGACATTAGTGCTGAATGTAACTTCGCCATGGTGGTTTGTATCCTACCTAAGATAGGAACAAATGGATGAACGTGACGTCACGAAATGACGTAACATACAGTTGAGAAATTTAGGGTTCTGGTAAGAGGTGACCGTAGCTGGATAATTAAAGCGACTGCCCGGTGTGCAGAAGGTCGCAGGTTTAAATCCTGCCGGTCCCATATTTTTTTCAACTGTTTCTTAGTATGTTACATAAGGTCGAATGTGATTGATTGATACTCACTTTAGTATAGTACACATAGAGCAGCACTACGCCAGTGAGGGCTACCGCGAAGCATGTCAGCATAGCCAATAGCAGAGCAGCGTACCAGCCGCGAGATTGTGACTCGTCATAGTTAGCTGTGAACAACAATACTTGTTAATGATACTGGATTTTGATAACAGAATTATGTACAGCTATTTTTGTTCGTATCAAGGAAGAATAGGCCAGATTTGTCTTCACATAGATATAATTTTATTTAGTACTTAAAAACTTATTTATTTATAGTCAGTAAAGTCGATCGAATCAAATAGAGTCGATTGGCAAACAGATCTTCAGATAGTCAAAAAACAAATAGTAGATTAAATTATTATTTATTATTATCGTACCGGCTTATTATTATCGTCAGTGAAGGTTTTATTTACCCCAACGTCTTGAGCCGAAAACATTTGTTTTTTTTTTATTATTTATACATTGTTACAAATCATAAATATAGTTGCATGTAGGAAAAAAAACGCAATTAAATACCGTTTTATTATGACGCAATACAATAATATAACGAACTATATTTACCTTAAAGTGATGAACTGATGAGTGATGACATGACTAATCTCTATGACTCAAACATTATAATACCCTACATGATAACTCAACATGGTTTTCCCTAATAGCATAATAATACTCAAAACTGTACTTACAAACCCATCTTTCAGCCCACGAATGCGCGAAGTCGATGATCAGAATGAGCTGAATGATGATAAACCCAAACCCTCCAATCATGCCAAACACCATCCAGGTTGATGCGAAGGAGCCCTCAGGGATGAAGAAAGCGCCGATTATACCGCCAATGACCAATAGATACTTGATGCCCCAGAATCTAAAAACACCAAGGCAATGTTTATGAGTATAAAGCACACAAATATCTGTATTAATATTATACAGCTGAAGATTATGTTGAACAGGATACTCTCAAAAAGTACTGGTTCAATTCAAATTTGAACTTGCAACCTTCCACCGGCCGTAGGTTGCAAGTTCAAATCCTGTCGGTCCCATAACTTCATCAACCGTTTCTAAATATAATTTGCTGAGTATAGCTAAATGCTATAAAAGTATTCAATAAGAAGTGAATATTTTATTGTTGGATAGCCTGTTTATTTAGAAAGGCTATATTACATCATGCTAAGACCAATAGGAGCGGAACAGTAATGAAATATGTTGCAAGACAAGGGCAACAAAGTTTGCTTTAGGAATGCAGAATTACGACATATTCCATGCAGTATTTTAATTATGTAGATTGAATAAATCTAAATTAAAGAAGAGAACCGCTATTTAGCTATATTTAAAACTTTAATAAATTAGTAAAGTATTAGTAGTAGTAGTTTTATTATGTGTGAAAACTTTTAATTGGCCTATATTTTCACATTATCTCTTTCTATTATTATATCATTATTAGCTGTAAGTTTTCCTAACATTGTAAAATGAAATAAAATAAACTGTACTATTTTGCACCCAGTTTTGATTTGCACAGCAGTGCTAATTATGACTCATGTAGTCCTTGCTTATTTTCCTATAATAGCTGATTTATATTCCTTTACAAACTTGAAAATAGGGTAGGCAATAGCACCATCTTGGCTATGGATGCAGACAAATTTACTTAGTACAAAACAGCTAAAAACCAAAACATGTTTATCAGTCAAATAATAACTGATAGCACTATCTTAAGATTAAAGAGAACAAAATAACATACCCATTCTGAATGCCTGCTCGTGGATCCTTAGAAGATCTTACGCCAATCATGATGAGTGCCATCAAACAAAAGAAGAGACATGTTGCAAAACAAATCCTGAAAATAATTTCAACTCATTATAAGCTACACTTAAAATATCAATAAAAGTTATCTGTTTCAAAACAAACCTGTAAACAGCCAGATAGCCAACAGCTTGCTCACAATCAACTTTGAAGGAGCCAGGTATATACGCAGTTGAATTTTGACAAAACGGTACCTGGAAAATGTAGTGAGAACATTAGTATGTAGACACTGATTGTTACCAAGTCCAGGTTAAGTCTGCATTGAAAGGATGCATAATAAAAGCTTGACTGGTAAGTGCTAAATATAATTAAATCCCCTTACTTTTTTCAATTCTTCAGTCAGCCCAGGAGCCAGTGTGATGCATGCAGCGATCATGACTAGTAAGAGCATGACTGCATACATGAGTCTGCTTGAAGTAGAGTTGGTGCATGACGGGCATGCTGAACAGCAGAGGGAGCATGCAGTGCTCCCGCAGCAACAGGCAAGCTGTAATTGTGAGTGTCAATTGTAATAATTGTATATTTACTTAGTTATTGTTTATTATGGTGAGAATTAAGTTTGTCTCTTGGAACATATTACTTGCTACATACTAACAGCTATTACTTGCCAGCACTGGGTCTTCTCACCTTAAGAGTGGTTTTGAGACCACCATTATTCCATTTTTAAGTACCTATAGTTACATTTCATTTTAGCAACTTAACAACAAAAACTATTCTGAAAAACGAAATTAATCTAAAATAAGAAAGAATCTTAAAAACAAATTAACTTGACCTTAATATCATTGTGAACATACAAATACCCAGTAGTCTGAAAAAGCCTGATGAATCCTTAAAATACCATGAAGTA
This sequence comes from Hypena proboscidalis, assembly GCA_905147285.1. Classification (NCBI taxonomy): domain Eukaryota; kingdom Metazoa; phylum Arthropoda; class Insecta; order Lepidoptera; family Erebidae; genus Hypena; species Hypena proboscidalis. The sequence goes on along the minus strand of LR990128.1, from coordinate 11,494,436 downwards.
AGATCTATCCACATATGAGAATTGCAAAAATAGAATCTTAATGTAATTATAAATCATAAAAACAACAAGTACCTGTGCTGCAGAACAAAGACCTAAAACTGCTCCCATTGTGGTGCAGTAATTCGTTCGCACTTTACGTTTAAATCAATACCTCGTTGTTAACTAATTACAATTATTATTCACGGATCTTGGCTTTTTAATTTCCAGAAAAACAAGTCATTTTATTGATCGATATAATTTGACAACTGTTGTTCCTCCATTTTTTTAGTGGTGTACTGTGGTGTGTGGTGTACTTATGTTTGCAAACATCGATCAATAAACTAAATCGATGTGATTCAAAAACACATAATTTATGAAATCATTTGCAATATGATACATTCAGACGAGTATGTACAAACTCAGACTAAAAAACTAATATGGGAAACTAATATGGGCACGCAATGAATGCAAATAGGGGTTAATGTACCACTCTAGTGTCAAATCAATGGATTTGACAACTAGTTTTGTATAGCGTGCAAGAGCACCGCTCTTCCACATTTGGCAGCGGAAGACGCTTGAAAAATACACCTCCGGTTGGCTCATTGCTCTGTAGGTACAAATTTGTTTTTTTTTCTATTATTATGCCAACTTATATGAAATGGATATTACAGCAATTGACAACATTTCATTTTTTTAACATATATAAATTATTATTTTAATTGAAACTAGATGTAAAATAAACGGACCCGTATTTTTTCTTTTTGCGAAATTTTATTATTTTCATTCATTATTTCCTTTTTGAAAGTTAGTGCATTCTAAATAGACGTAAGCGCCAAATGACGTCACATATATATACGGTGGAATAATGATATGCCTTTGCTTATTATTTTTTTTGTTGATGTGACATATGTCATAATATTGTCATACTTGTTTGTTACAACTTTGTTTGTTTACCTTTATTTTCTTGCATAAAAATCGTATTATTCTCTCTATTCTGCTCTTCATTCATCAACCATGAAGGTATCAGATGGATTTCAAGCTGCTGATAGCAAGAATTTGCCAAAAGTTAACTACGTTATGGTTTTGGAATATATGGTAGAAAAACGACTGCTACAATGCCGCCGAAACGCGTAGTGCCAAAGCATTATTAGCTTCCAGGGATGTTTACGTAGACACAGCTGTAGGATATGTGTGGAAGTAAAGCGTGATACCAACTTGTGCACCATTAAATGTAGGGTGACACCTGAACTTAAAGTAAGAGCCAAGTTGTACATGGTAACTGCTGAAATTGACGAGTCTAAGGAAAATATCATTTCTGTTCAGTGTCATGATTATACTGCGTCTTCAGGAGGGTGCAAACACGCTATCTGCTTTGCCATGTGGCTGATAAAACTGTCAGATGAACCTTCTGTCACATCTACTGCGTGTTATTGGGGTAAACCAAGACAAGCTAGTGCTGGTGATCAGAAGTTTATTTTAGCAAAAATATAGGCAAAAGGAAAATTACCTCTGACAATGGAAATGTTAATATAAGTTTATCCATGTTTACTGAAGAGTGCAACAGGCAGAAGATGAGGACAGGAAATGAAGTACTGTGGTAACCGTCAACCTACTTTGAACTTAATGCTGCAGTTTGTACACATCCAACAAGACAATACTTACATAATTTTATATGATTCTGCCAGGAAAAGCTCAGTGAAGAAGTATTTAACAGTGTTGCTAAAGCTACAACAAATCAAGTGGATTCCAAACTATGGCATTCAATGCGTCAAGGTTGAGTGACAGGGTCTAGAATTCAAGAAGCTGTCCCTTGCGAAACAGAACAAGGTGTATTAGTGCAAAGCATTTTAGGTGGTTACAAGGTGCCTTAAACAAAAGCCATAAGACGGATTAAAACTTTAAAAAACATCATTAATATTTTAGAAAAAGATTTTGGAGTTATTGAAAGCACAGGTCTTATTCTTATACCCCCTATTATTGGTGTTTCACCAGATGGGCTTTGTGCAGACTTTGTTATAGAAATATAGTACCCTATTAGCAAAAACGCTATTAAAAATTACATCAAGGATGGCAAACTTAAAGAAAAATGTAAAGCTCAAATAATGGTACAAATGCATGCTGCAAACAAACCTATGGTCTTATTTTGTATTGCTGATCCAGATTATGAGAAGAACAAGCTAATACACAAATACTAGGTTGAGTATGATCAAGATTAAACAGCAAAGATTGTGCAAGAAGCTGAACATTTTTGGAAGCAATTTATATTTGAAAATATTTTAGAAAGTGCTAAATAAATTTTGATTATTTATTTATGTTTATTTTTGTGTTCTTCAATGTATACAATTGTATTTTAGTTATACAGTGTATGTGTAGCTATGTAACTGCTTCACTCACACATGTCATAACTTTTTCTCTCATGTTAAAAACAAATAAATACTTTTATTAATACTTGTTTTTGGGTGATATGGGGTTGATGTTATGTTATATTACATGTATGTTAGTTTTTATAAACAAAATATGAAACAGCAATCATAAATAAAAAGATACTTGTACAATATTTTAAATAATTTATTTTCACATGACCCAGGTCTTGTCCACATCTAAACATTACTGATGAGAACATAAAAGTAAATTAATTTTTTTAATAACATTATATCATTAAACTAAATGATCCCCAAGGTTTTACTTTTCGAGTCCCGTTTCTGAAATGTTCCCAGTTTTTGCTACTTATTTCATTACTGCTGCGTTCCTTTGAGTTGTAGTGTAATGTTATGTAGTCTATTGCTTCTTCACACACATATAGAACTCGTTTCGAACAAACTACATCCAATGCATTACACTAATCTTTCGTGTTTGAGTTGGCGTCTTTAGATTTGTTTTTACATGTTCGTACAAAACAATATTTTAAATCCATCGTAGGTGCATATTCCTCACTTGGATTCAGTTCGATTTAGGAAGAATAATAGTTGCAATCAATAAATATTGCATATATTTTCATTATTGCAAAATATGTGTTTATCGTTAGTTGACAGGCAACTGACAATACTGACATTACAACTGTCATTTTCGATTACTCTTCATTCTGTCGTAGCATGGGCAAAGGTAATACTTTATTAAGCCGTATATGTGACGTCACGACGCATTTTTTCGTTTTTATTTTTTTTCTCCAAAACTACTGATCCAAAAAAATTAAAAAAAATGTTTTTGTACTCCGGATATAATAATAATAAAGAAACGGTATTTTTGTTTTAGACCCTTTCAAATTTTGAAATGTTGTCAATTTAAATTAATAGCATAAATATTATATTATACATTAAAACTCTTGCATGCTATATGAAACCTTAAAACAAATTATATAAAATATGACGTGAAAAGGTTTTTATACCAGACTATAATCTCGACTGAGGGTAGTGATAGTCTAGCTCTATTTATTATTCTCTTCTCTACTTTTAAATAAAGAGCGGGAAGCGAGCGGAAGTTTTGTCTGACAGACAGCAGTTATAGTTATAAACTTTTCTTCGAGTTGTTTACTTTTGTTTTGAAAATATTTTAGTTTTGCAGAGATTGAAAGCAAGGTAAATTATTTGTAGTACAATCAGAAGTGAGAGTTTGTGGTGTAAATGACTTGTATGTATTCAACACACTTTGCCCTTTGGGAATGTCTCACTCAACTTGGTTAAGACTAACCATCTAATATTTTTGCTTTTTTGAAATATTTGCTAAAAGTTGTGACTGGAATTATTGCGTACGTATTGTTTTTGTTCTCTGCTTTGCTTTTTATTGTTGCAGAAAGAAGAAGACTATAATTAGAACATGTAAATCAAGTGAAAGTTTACCATAATACTGAATCACAATCGAGTCAGTACAGTACGCGAGCTAGCTGACAAGGACGTGCAGTGCACCACCAGCAGCACCAGCAAGAAGTGTTATCATATCATGTAAGTAATCAATCTCAAGTTTCCTATTAACATAATTATATTCCTAGTGTACATTCTTGAGTATTGTATTATTATATCTTGTGAGCTTTTGAAATAGAGAAAATGGGTTAGTTTCTAACCAAACAATAGATTAAGAAAGAGTGCCTGCATTTCTGCCTGAAATAAATACTAGCTACATTACTTACCTACCTTCTCTTAATTGTTATCTTGGTGGTGGTGTAGAATATTGCTTAGCATTATTGCCTCCTCTGTATGGTATATATTTCTTATTTTGCTCAATAATGTTTATTGAAATAATTTTGTTGGAATATCCTTGCTGTAATTTTGCTTGGTATTTTTGCCTATAGCAATGTTATTTTTTTATGGTGGCTGGATATAGCAATGTGGTAGGCATAACAGGTAAAATATAAGCTTGAGCCTTGACTTAATTAGACCATGCCTCCAGGCATCTAATTTAAGCTAAAATTTTAATAAATAGTAATTGGTTGCTTATGTTTTATGAATGCCATGTCAGCACTGCTTACTCTTCATATTTACTATATTACAGATTTCTGAGTCATTCAGATTCTTGATTTCTAAGCTATTGCCACTGTATGCATCACATGGATAATTTAGCTTTTTGCCACCCTGCATAGTAATTTGATTATTGCTTGACACTCCTTTTCCTGTGGCATATAACCAGGTATAAGATTTAAGTGCTATACTTACGTGTTTTTATTGCCTGTATTTAATGTGTAGATGAATTTTTGTTTGTTTGTTATAATAATATTAGGATTGTAAGTTCTGGGATTAGAAAAATAATGCCACTGTGATTCTAATAATTGAAATATATTTTTCAAGACACACAAAATTCATACTAAACTTATTGAGGTATAATATTCAGGCAAATAGTCTACTTGATGTAGCACATAATAAAATAATAACTTTTTTCATATATATTTCAACAAACTGTGTAACATTCGTTTTATTGAGTAGGTAGGTATATAGGTACAATTCTTCACAGTTAAATTTAGTTTGCTATGAAATGCATTATTATACATTATAGATAGAGAGCACAAAGTTTATTAAAAGGCTGTTCAGTTTTGTGATGTAGGTACATATTTGTTAATTCCTGATACATTTTAAAATTTACATTTCAAGATTTATTTATATTCAACACTTTAACAAAAACGTTCTCGCAATAAAATTGTAATATCTATCATCATAAAATCAATTTGGAACACATTATGGACCTTCACATTAGATACAATATATAAAATAACATCTAGCCTACGATGATCTCAGTAAAATATAACATGCTCTGCTCACATTCAACATTATAGGTATAAATAATAATTTAGAAAATAAAAATAAAATTATTAATATCACAGTAGGTTACTGCCAGCTAGTTTTCACCGTAAATCGTCGGTGATTGTAAGAGCACTACAAAAAGTACAAAAACCAATGGGTTGGCAGGTGGAGGACGTTGGAACTGAACATTACGAATATGAGCTGACAGTGTCGGTAAAAACTGCTGTGATATTGACAACTAAATATGAAAATATATCTATCGAGAGATAATATAATCAACACCTTTGATAATGTTGCAACCTTAAAACTACTGGTAACCATTAATAACGACGTATCGATGTATCCACCGGCTCTTAACAAGAAACTTAGACAATTTTCTTATATCTTTTTCGAATCTTAATCAATATATACTGGCTTAACATTTACATAAGTAACATTTTGTTGCGTAAATTATATTTATACCGCAGTGAGATATAGCAACATAAACTCTTGTAAATTTTCTTTTCTGCGCAGTTTGTGAGTCAGGTTGTTTTAAATACTACTTATTTGATCTCGCAACTTGTCGGTACACCCAAGTCCACCCAGTCAATAGGACATCTTAACAAATGAGTGCTCTATTTAGTAAATATTAAATCGATGATCGAAGCAACATCGGTATATATTTTGCCGCATCAATTTAAATATAGTCAAATTAAGTATAACGACATTTTACTTCAATCAAGGTCTGAATATAGATTTATAAATAGAGCCCTAAAAGAGGTATCAACATAATTAAAAGCTACTCAAATCTTTAAAAACAATAGTAAGCTTTAACTGTTGACATAAATTACACGAAAATTGCACATTTATTATAATTTTAACGAAAGTTCTTAAAAGATGCATAAGCAGAATAAAAACAACGCCACAAATAGATAAATTGTTTGATTTTCCTGCAATTTATTAAATGCTTGTTTTAATAGTGCTACTGAAAATGTAACAGTGATATCTGGATCTGAATACTTTCCAGTAGTTTTCAAGTGAAACAAGAAGGCTATAGGTACAGTTTCGATACTTCCTATTCTTTATCTCTTTTGTTAAGTGCGTTGATACTATTTTCTTATAGCAGTTACAATACACAGGCTCGACCATGCCCATACCTAATGATTATGAATAAAGTAGACGATTTTCTTATTCAGTCACGTTTCTCGATGAACCCTTTTTTCAAATAAGAATATGGGTATACACATTTATTATCTCATTATTGCAAATATAAACAGATGTTGTTATCACTTATATATTTTGGATACCCATTTGTGAAAAAAGGGTCATTGCGCAGCAGCTTATGTCGGACACGTCAAAAAAATAACATTTTCAAAAGGCTTAAAATCAGTATCTACTTACATTGAAACAGGAGACATATTTTCATAAACTATAATTGCCCACATAATGATAAATGAACTTTGTCGGATTGCAAAATACATAATAGGTAGGTATACTATACATTAAAATCAAACAATGTGTAGTTATTATTAAGAAATTATACCGAATTATGAGTAAACGATTAACAATATCATTATGTATGATATGAACAACAATAATATGAAATAATAGTGCCGTAAATCTATCATATACTATGAATGTAAAAATAAGTGTAGATTAAATATAATAATATGTTATAATAATGCTATAGTTAGGTACCTATCAACCGAAGTTATTTTACAACATAGGATCTAAACATATGGAAAATGTTAAAGTGTCTAAATCCTCGAATATATTTTAGAATAACATTTATATGTATTTAAGTAAATATGCTACGCAACTAGAAGGTAGAACTTGGATATTATATTGCTGTTATTGTTTAATATTACGCTCAGATTGGTAGGATTATGCATACCTACTAATAGCACGAAAATTCTCAATTTTTCCGTCTATTATCTGATATTATTCAAGACCTTACAAATTTTTGATTGTACATATTTACATAAATTTTAAGGTATCGTGTTCTTAGATAACCATAATAAGAGGCACAGGAAAAGTAGGTACCTATCTGGTATAAATATAAATAACGTTATAGTAGAACGTGCATGGACACGTTAGTGTACTTTTGCATGTGATGGGCTTCAAGGGTCCATTATAATATGTGGGCATATAAACAACAGGCAGACAGATTGCTGACTAAATATGCTTCAACTTAAAATCATTACATCAAAAAAATTGCAATTTAATATTAGATTTTGCGCATAAAATTATGAGACTAAAATCGTTGTTATTGTTCTATCTTAGCTTTATCAGCGCATCCTACTCGGCATTTATTCGATTGCCTGCAGATCACATAATGTAATGACTGAATAACACACATTTTGTTATGGTGATTTGTCTGTACTTGAAATCAAGAACGAATATCCAATGTATATATATCTTTTAAATCATTCTAATTATGCTTTTTGTACTGATATGTAGTTTTCTTGTTTAGTATTATGACTTTGGTGTTGAGTGCATACAAAATTGAGCAAAAATTTTGGCTAAATAAATTAGGACGTAACGCATATAAATATTTACAAATCACTTAGCTAAAAAAAATAAAGTGTCTTTATTTTTAAATAATAAAACTTCATCTATGATCTATTATTAAAATTTATAAAATAAGAAATGTTCTATGTTTTATGTGCCTAAACGTAATCCTAGTAGCTTCGAAAATAAAATTGAGATCGGCGTCGTATTTATGCATGTAAATGAAACTAGCATGCCATGTGGCTTTCTGTGGGCTTCAAGCAGCAAAAAGTTTCAATGTCTAAGATCACTCTTTTGTACAGCCCATTATGTAAATCACATTTTATTTAATCTAGTTCTGACGTGTTCCTAAATACAAAAATTGCAGTTTATATAAAATATGATTTTATATTAATTACGAGTGGTTTTATATTACGGAAGCGTCCAACACCTGAAATACACAAGTGCCATATTATGTAACTGATTTGTTTAGAAAGCACAAAAGTGATTATGTAAAAGCCATACCAGGCATAATAGTTTTATCAGAAGTTAGCAAAAAAGAAATATTTGTCAATAATAACACTTATTATTGTTGTGATCGATCAAGGGTTTGTAGAAAATGTTGTGGTACAAGAACAGAACTAAGTATTTACATAAATTAACTTGCGTGAAATAACAAACTAAACTAAGTATACATAATACATTTTATTGTACCTAACATTATTAAATACTATTATTATGACTTCAACTTAAAGTACAACTAAGCCCTACGTATTCTAAGCTGCAGTTTTAATCTAGATTCTTACAATATGGCAGTTGTCAAATCGCTAGCTGAGTTGTGGCTTACGACTATAAAATATGGTGTTTGGCTTGGAGAGCGCGCAGTATTGTGCCGTACATCGTTTTGCTATGTATGACAACTTTATGATGCTTTATCACAACCAATATTGCAATGAATAAAATATATTTGGTAAGGGTTGCAGGTACATCACGTAAAATTATATTATGATAGCACACGGCAGCCAAATCTCATATTAGGATATGAAAAGCACCTGAATGAAATTATTCTTGGGAATATAATTTGGCAAGAAAATAATGGTACGATTTGTGTCAATTTATATAATTTTAAGAAACTTTAATGTAAAATTAATTGTGATACCACATCGGCTTCCATGCTGTATACTGTATTGGGCAGTTACTCAGATCTAGTATAATTTAAATGTATGAATGAAATTTAATACCTAAGTGTATAATAGTTTTCGCTTTCCTTACGTATTATAAAGGATTTTATAGCAGTGTTTGTCCATACAGTCTCATAACACTTGTGTAAAAATCTGAGGCACGGAACCCGGCACACGGTTACTTGAAATGTGCGTTATTTTTATAAGCACCGGTATATTTAGACAGTAGGTAGGTACTTCCGTACGATGCAAACTCATGGAACAGTTCGCGTATCATTATTGTTTAATAGAAGTTGTAGTTATTTACGGTTGGCACATTTTAAGTATAACTTAGATACCTACGATCCTTTAACCAGTCGGGCTAGCATAACGAGCGCGATATATATTTTGTCGCGTTTTTGTCATTCCCCATACAAAAATATGACAAAAACACGACAAAATCCATCTTACGCCCTAAAAATAATGTATTTTGTGATTATATAACACAGTTATGTGAGAATATAACACTTACACCAATTATTCAACGAGTCTTGGTAACTAGATATCGAATCGAATATTGCGCCGTGATGTATGCAGAAAAAAAACTAACGTTTGTTGTAACTAATTACAATGCCTAATTAAAAACTACGTTTTAAAAATCGTTAATACGTAACCGTACAAAAGTTTTCGATTTAAACGATCACATTTTAAGTAACAATAATAATATCTCTATCATATAGTTTTATGTACACATCAAACATTGCTTTTACTTTTACATTGATACAGAATAATATCTTTTATATAATTCGCTATTTAATATTATTATTTACACATCAGTAATACTTAAAAGTAATATTGCAGCTCTGGCAATCGCCTTCCTTCATAATGACTTTCCTGTCAATCAATACCTTACCTTTCCTTTCCTTCCGTATTTCTTCTCGTGAAAAAGATCATTATCTTTTATGACTATTCCATGGTTTCTTAAACATAGCAAAAGCTTTATGAAACAGGCAAACCTGTTTCTATTAGATATATTGCCTTGTTTTTGTTTAGGCCATAGCTTGGCGTAAAACAGATCACGCTGTTATAAATTTCGAATTTGCAATTTGTGCATGTTTTGTTTAAATTCCATGTGTACAATTGATGTTACCTTCCTTTTCGAGTCCTTTCACATAAACCTTGCGATTTTTCCCGCGATATTTAAGGTACTTTTCCATCGACGAGGCGAGCGTGGATTGGATAAGAATTTAAATCTCGTTGGCTCATGTCCATCAAAAATTGTTACTATCGAATCGCTGGCCCGTGTCTGAACTTTAATTGTATAGTCCGCACAAGGTCTTGATAACCGGCATACGGTTCAATATTATGTGAAAAATATTTAAGTTCTCACCATTTGTCAATTTAGACTATTTCCACGTGCACTTAGCAGATAGATGAAATTTTGCCGTACAGTTTTCTGTCATCCAAAGCTCTTCTCGCTTCGCCGGTACAAAAGCACTCTTAGCCGGCAGTGCTGACACCATTCGCTAACCACTTCCATTCGATGACAAGTCGTTGCGCAGCATCCACTGCGCGAGCAACTCTTGAGTATTGTCTCCTTGATCTAGTAGGACCATCTTTGTATACAACACAGATATGTTCATAAAAATTTAAGTCTAAACATGTTTTGTAGTCTTTTCGTCGAATCTGAGATAACTTATGAAGCTAATTCATATATTATTATAATTTATATTTCATTATTATCTAATAAGTCAGTCAATATACATTATATAGTGATAAATATCACTGAAGTATTTTCGACCGGAATAACTGTGTATACAGTCGAATAATTATTTATTAGAGCACGACTTGGCATACTCAACATATTAATAAAACTGTGTGAAAATATTAGTTTTATAGTGTGGTCAAGAAACGATCGATGTGGCACATTTGAAAATGTGGACGGAATTATTGCCTTTGATGTCGCTACCTCTAGTTATTGCTAATAATTTGTAAAATGCATATCATATTATATTTATTGAATAATATTTTCTGTGATCATAAATATAAGCAATCTTAAAAGCAATTTTGGAGTTATGAACAAAACAAAAAACTCGACTTCGATTGTTGGTGAAACTCTATAACTTTTTGAGTTTAATAAAGGTCTCGCAATCACATAATGCAAGTCCGCACTGTTGTAAAAAATATTTTCACGCAGTTTATATCAGTCTAAACTTACAGCTACTTAATCCTAATATTCACAGTCACCGCCCGAGAGCGACACACGATTTTGCATTCCACATGCACGTCATAGTTAAGGCGAATCTACTGCACTACAAAAATACGTGGGCAATGTCCATTATGCAGTCAAAATACGAGCCACATATAAAGAGCAAAAATATGTCTCCTTAATTTTTTAAAGTATCCAATATAATATGTAAATTTTATCCGTCTCTGCTTATATTAAATAAAACTTTCATTCATAATATAATTTCTTATGACTAAATCACGCCTCCCACACGGAATAGTTCTCGCATTTTGCGAATAGTCTGTACAATGTCTGTAGTCAGTTCAGGGAATTGATCATAGTTTGGCAGACACGTGTGTTCTGCATTTACTTGAGTTGCACTGGCCGCGTATGCGCATGCGAGCGGCGCAAGCGCTAGTCACCAAAACGCGTGCATGCCTTTTTCCATTTGCACTGAGTACACCAGAGGTCGCGTTGGTCCATGCCGTATACTTTACGACATTTCTTGTTGTCTGATCGAGGCCGACGGCCCGGGCTACCTGGGGACCCGCTCGCTGCTGATAACCGCATGTGTTTCTGTGAAAAAATAATGTATGAGTTATGTGAGATTGTAGAATAATCGGAACTGGGACTTAGATTCACTTAGATCGTTTTCGCATGTAAGTGAGTCTAAGTTTCGCGATTTTTTGTTTAGTTTAATTAAGATATCTTATTTCTACATTTGTTGCTTTAAGTACTTTGTAATAGTTTAAGAAATATAGAATTTTTGACTTTCACTATTCTTCAGTTTAAATTATGATTGTTTGGTATTGAATATAATTACTTTTATTAGAAAAAACAAAACTTACGGGAGAATGTGAATTTGACCACGGGTGTGTTACGGGAATGCTTATTGGCCTCGCTGATCCATTCTGAATAGAGAGTAGACCTTGCCTGTAACAAAAGCAACTATTTTAGACATTTTACACTAATAACCTAGTTTATCGCAAGTACGAAATAAATATCTTAAATTTAAATGGATTGAAATAATTAGTTACCTGTAAGAGCCCACAAGCTGGCGCTGATATTCAGGATCTTCATGTGGCGGGCGACACATGTCTCTATGTGAGAGAGTAGGTGGCGGTGCTGGTGCTGCCACCTCTCGCTCCGTGTAGTAAAACTCCTCTTCATGATCACTGTCGCCTTCTTTCTTTGGCCTGAAATATGGTTGATCTCAATAAATTATATGTCCCAAAGAGAGAGTAAAACGAAATTAATAAAGTATTTTTTTTTATATGCTGTTTTCTCAGAAACGAAGAAAGTAGCAATAAATTTAATTAAGCTCTTCTATTTATCTGGCATCTAGAGTTTAGACACTTTGCCTAACTAACCTTTCGATTTAATATCAGTTATTTTTAACTCTTTAGATATATTTGCCATCTCTTACGATGATTGCAATCTATATTTATTTCATGACAATGTTATGCATCATAGTGTACTGTATGGATATGTAAGAGAACAGTAGGGCTTGGTTACGTAACCGTCGACAGCGGACGGTAGCAGGTGACCTTGTGCGCGCGGGCGCGGGCGGGATTGTGTTGCTAGCAACCTTGTCGTGAAGCCTCGGCGCTTCCGGGTCAGCAAGGGCCGGCCTTTCATCGTACTCTGCTAGCTACTTTATGCTAACTATACCTATCTACTAATACACTAAAGTACGAAGGTCGCCCTACGTCCGTGATAATTTAGCTGTATATTACGAGCAGAACTTAAGATATCCCTTCAAGTTAGTCTGAGGATTTTTGCCATTTTATTCTAGAAGATAAATAAGTTTAAGTATTAAAATTACATTATAAAAAAGCAAGTGACATTATATACTTATTTATGCAAGGTTTACCTAACGATTACGAACATTGTCATAATATAGTGCGTCATGTTTTGATTGCAGTCGATAAACTTAGATAGTATAACAAGACTGCTCTTATGAATGCAGGAAGTAGGATTTTTGCAAGCGGTGCACTCAGCCTGTAACCTTGCCAGCTGGCTTGTTGGCATTGCGCAATTATTATTGCACCAAGCACGTGCATTAACTGCACGTGACCTTTTTACACGTGCCTGTTGCATTATATTATTTTATCGTTTATCTATGCTGAGATTATGATACACGTTTATTTTGTTCAATATATGTCTTCGAGTACTTATAGAATTTGCAAATTATGCCTACTTATTATCTAATCAGTAACATTTAAACTCAATATACCTACAATATGTTTGTACGACTAGTTAAATTCTCATTCTCTGAGGACACGAGTAATTTTAGCATTATAATATAAAGTGCTCTAGTTATCCATTGTAACTATTTAACTAAAATATGGCAAAGTGATTTGACATAATATTTACGTAAAAATAGGTAAGGTTGGAAAATCAATCATAAATAATTAAAAAGTAAGAAAGTAGGAAATGTATGGCTGAACTAAAGAATAAAGGTTCGATGACTGACAATAGTATTAATTACCTTTTAAATATGAAACTTACTTTTTAGGATCAAATAAGCATAGTGTATACTAACCCTAAATGTGTGTTCCTGATGTGTGTCTCAATAGCTGCGCATGTGTTGGTGTTGTACCCGCATCCTCTCCAGGTACATACGAATACGACGCTGTTGATCTGTAATAAAACAAATTAATATTTAAATGTGGGTACTTTTAAAAAACTTAGTATATTCAAAGTACTCCTTACTCTATGTATTTTATTGTCCCTGTAGGTAATAATAAACAATTAATGTTGGGATCTAACGATCGATGAGTAAAATCGAGCGATGATGTAGTGGAGACGGAAGCAGCTCTAGGTCGTGGCCTTGCGAACGCCGCGCGCAGCGATTCGGGTGCCGGCGCCCTCTTGCACCAGCGCCGATGCCAGTTAGTGACACGAGATACATTCATTTCATACCCTTCAGTGTTAGAAAATTCGATACTCTTTTAACATTATGAAGTAGAATAAAATGAGCTACATCTGAAAGCAAGTGATACCTTGAAACACCTAGAAATTATGTAAAAGCTGTGTGTTGCTACGCCGGCCGTAGTGCGACAATATATTGTCAGGGTGTAATTCAACCAATCGAGATAATACCACTCAGTAAATAGTGGAAATTTAGAGTTAAGTTTCGATACTTACTAGTTAATCAATCAGCTTTACTTCCTTAAATACGAAAAGAAACATACTTTGACTAAATTTGTGTTCACTACCATTTAATATTGTAAAGGTTTTTTATGGGTCTCTGATTAGTAAACAGTAACAATAAGTAGCTTTGATGGTAGCAATTACGAGCAGAAGAGGCAACCCTAGAGTTAGTGAGGCGTGACGAGGAGAACGCGGGGCCGCGGTTGGCGTGTCTTGCCAAAGTTTCTGCATCGACCTTCTGTCCAATGCCACATTATTTCGGCCAACCGGGCTGAGCTACATTTACACTCGCATATTAACACATACTGTGGTTTACCGTACTGTTACTAAGCTGAATTCCACTAAAAATTAAATTTAACAGTATCGTGTCTTATGATCATTTTCAACGTTATTAAGGAGTTAAGATTAAGTTTTTTTGAGTTATTCTTTGATGACGCGCGTTTCTGTAAACTGCAAAACTAGAGTAAAACAGTGCAATGGTTATGGCTTTATGGTTCTAAATTTCAAAATCAGACTCAGAATAACAAAATACAATTTATTGTCGTCGTTATCGTGAAACAGATATATTATTAGTACCTCAGAAATTCCGCGGCAATGCCTGAACTGTTTGAACTTACTTGCTCAAAATGAATCCAATAATCACTAACCAACTTTTTGTTTCGTTTTTTAATAATACTTAGGCTCAAAACATTTTCTCTACTAAAATATTTAACATTTTAACAGGCTAAAGATTAATCAAATGAAATTTACGAGTTCGATAATAAACATTCTCTAAATAAATCTTTTAAATATTTTCCCTTATAAATATTGGTGTCCCGTTTTGAACTCAGCAGACTGCTTTTGTACCAGATCTGGCAGGCGAGGCTATATTAAGTGCACTCAAAAGTAGGTTAGGTCACGGGAGAAAGAAGTGGTGGGGCGCTGAAACGGGGACGAAGAGGGGGGAGGAAGACCGCGAACTGGGTCGCAGCACCAGGGCCAAGGGTGGCTATGAAGGTTGCGTTTCTTTGTCTTATATTCGAGGACAAACCCAATGGTGCACAATTCATTAAACTAATTACGTAATTGCCAACGTATTCATGTCAAATAAAGTCTGACATTTAAGAAAGTAAGTTGATAAAAAAAAAACGAATGGAAGCTATGAATGTAAATACATGAGCAGTAGCGAAGTGAAATATAGTAGGATAAGAACTTATACCGACCTGCGAAAAGTAGGATCGAAAGTAGAAATTGTACAGTTTGACTTACGTTTTTGCTTACATGTCGTTATGAAAAGTAGCTCTTGTACAAGCCTAATTGGATAAGTCTCGAAAACGCGCGGGAGGACGATACGGGTAATCTTAAGTAAATGTAATCTTCCTTTGAGCTATGTAAACTGGTAACGAGCCATTTAGTCACGACGGTGACAGATTGCGTAGGATTACCGCTTTGTTCGAAACCAGTATCGTACAGCGATCATTTTTCTACCTCTGTTACCAGTTATGAAATCGTGGCCGACGGTAACGTTAACAAAAAAATTTGCATCTTGGGTTCAGAATTATGAGGTAAGCGGCTTCGTCACGATTTCATTTACATCGTATATATAATTATGCTATCGTAATAGTATTTGGCACAACTTATCATAATATATCCTCATAGAACAATGGATAGTTGAATATTATTTTTTAAATTAGCACCACTTTCCATCAAAACTTCCTTTTGTACAAGGCAGATATTATTATGTTTGCGGATGCGGATATACTCGTAGTTTAGCTGCTAAGACAATGGATTGATTTTAACACATATTCTTCATTGAAATGAGTACTTAACATGAAAATCAAGAGATAAAGGCCATTTCAGAGTTCAAACTTTCAGGATTCAAGACATAGAGTATATACAGTTAAGGACAGGCCTAACAACGCGATAAATGTGGTTATATTTTCTGGTGGCACACCGAGCGCGTAGTGATTTTGTGTCCGTGGTTGGCTGTCAACGTGAGCGGTCTAAAAGCCTCATTGTGAAACGTTACTCAAACTACCAAGAGACATAACAAAATATAACACTTTGATATTTCATATCGCGTTTAGTCACAAATCCACGTCCCATCCCTTTTTAATCAGATATCAATAATCCTAGATAACTTTCTTTAAATTAACCATTACGTTTAAGTAGGTAGTTTTGAGGCTTATTTATTATAGAGAAAAAGAGAAAACAAGGGTCAAAACTGTACATAACATATTAATGAAGACGATTGTGAATTACGTCTATTATTCATAATCGATCGGAATAACGATATTATAAATGAGCTATATTTTCATTTTAAATTGATTTGTTTGCTTATTTTCACTATTTAATTGATCTCTGATTTAAAATTATTTCATCAAAATGATTTATTTATAAGTTTCCGATAGATAAAAGTAATGAAAATGGTATACAGTATATGGCTAGTATTTATAGCACTAATAATAATATAATATGTATTTTATTTAATAAGGTACTGATAAAAGTGGTGCTTTTATTTAACATCGCTTCACCTTCTATTTTATGCGGAGACTGGGGCCCGAATGTCGGTGCTCGTGTTCACTTCAGGAGGGCGCCTCCCTTCCCAACGCTGCACCACTGACCCACTTTTAGACTGCCGATAACGATTTTATGTTATTTTTTGTAGATATAGAACTACATTTAGCAGTGTAAAATGATTTTTGACTACATATTAAAATTCTTGGAAAATCGAGGTTAAATGAATAGTCAAACAATCCAAAAAACTACTTTTGTCAAGATGTGGGTAGTATAAGAATGAAAAAGGGTTTTTTAATTGGAACATCTATATTCTCAGCGATTAATGTTATAATAGGTACATACTATGTTTCTGATTATTCTGCTATGCATGTACCTATTCGTTCTGCAGTTTGGCCCCGAGCTGACCTAGTAGTAGTCGTCCTTTTGTAATACGCTCAAGTATCGACCCATCAAAATTGCTTGGTAACTAAGCGGTTTTCAGTATCAAAATGTTCAGTATAATTTTGGTTCAGTTATTTTATCAATCTGAATATCGGAATAAAATGAAATTTTACACTGTCATTAGAGAAATGTAAAGATTACGATTACCTTCAAACTTTTACATATATATATTTATGGGTATCAAAATAATTCATAATTCAATTATAAAAGTGAATTGCTAGTTTTAATATAGGTACCTAAACAAAGAAATGCATAGCCTTCAAATGCGCCTCCCTGCTTTGTCTTTGTATGTCGTCCGGACGCTTACACGTGCCGTCTGGTTTGTATGTGTGCAATGCAGTAGTTGATGCCAGTGTGCAGTTATATTTGTGCACTTGCCTACACGGACTATGAACATTAGTAGATTATTCTGATCCAAGCATGTTATCTGCCTGTATTAAATAAATGGTACTTTGGATTGTTACGTAAGGGTAATGTGGGTTTAGATTTCTTTGTGATTTATCGGGAAGAACAAACAAAGAGATGCGTTACTTGTTCTAAGGGTAACCCAATATTTATTAAATCGACATCAATGCGATTCTTTCATTTTATAATACATAGTAATAAAGTTGATTTTATAAGTTTCTAAAAAGTAGTCGCAGGCATCAATTTAATTTCTGTTTCGAATTGCAATTTCTCGGATTACATTTTTTACAGCTTAATCAGGCGTTTTAAACTTTAATATAATATATAATAATATCAGTCGTCTAAATATATTTTCTCGTTTTATCAGTTCAGTAAAATTTTCTCAACTTAATAATTTGATACAAACCTTTGATTCTTTGAAGAGTTTACTTAGTTTATTATAGCTAAAATGTTGTACCTTATGTATGTACGTAGTAATTATTCCTTAATAATAAGAATACTGAATCCCATCAAAAACATTTTCAATGTACAAAAAGGGCCCAGTCTCGCTACGTTACGTAATTCTTCAGTCGTAAAAAGTTATGAAATCAAATATAAACCAAGTCGGTTAATTCAGTTCCTAAAACCAGTGACTGGGCAAATGTTCACGGTAAAAGAATTTTAACATTAAACAAAATCCATCCAATATTAGCGTTCTGTGCTTATTTGTTTATATGAATGACTATTTCGTATGCATTTGCTGTCCAAGTTATATACTGGTCCAAGAAACTGAATTAACCGACTTGGTTTATATTCGATTTAATGTAAGTTGGAAATTTATCTATTTATGTGATGCTCTCTTGATGACTGAAAATTTAGGCGTCTAGTTCTTTTTACAACCAGGGGTCGAAATGGAACGAACCTTTAAATTGCTCGACTTGGCAGATTTAAATTATTATTTGTTTGTTTCATTATAGGGGTAATATGGCGTCTCACAATCACCAATATTTAAAATTATATGCAGTTAACTTGAGTAATTCAATATATTCTGCTATTAAAATGGTATAAATAAATCGGTTAAAATAATCATTATCTTAAGTAGTTCAATAGTTTCACTCCACTAGTTATACCACCAAGAAAATATTAGCCAACTTCGTTTATGTTTTAAGCTTGTAAACAACATTATGCTGTTTTAATCTAAACTCTATCGTGTTCACATAGATTCTACTTTCGCCTAATCATAGCTACTCGTAAAATAAACCGGCACAAAATGCCGGTTTGTTATTGCGCTGTCTCTTTCCGCCGCGACCCGCCACGGGATGATAATATTGATTTGTTTTCATTGCGTCTCTCTTTTGCCCATGAGCGCACAAAATCATCGTTTCATCCGCTTGACCTTCCTCATTTACAGACACGCACACATGTATATTATGAGCAGTGCCAGATAAGTTGTTTTCGCGTCATCTCCTTCTAGCTATAGAAAAGAGGCGAACAAGGAAGACGCCATTTAACGAGATGCGTTGCGTTGCGTTGCTGTCTGCGTGTTACCGGTCGGTACTTTTGTGCGGAGTTTTAGAGCTGCTGTGGTTACGATTAACTTTATGTAGGCCAGAGCAGTCATAGGGACGCATCAAATATCTTTGTACTGTAGCTATCGCATTTGAATAGTATTAATTTAAGCATAAAGAAGTAGTTACTCTACATTTAAGATAACCGTGTCATTAATGTAAACGTATTTGTTAATTTAGATAAGGGCTTTATAACTACATCTATAAATATTATTTTCTGATTATAACAAAACAAAACAACGCAAACATTTAATCATTACATAACGTTCAATGTTGAAATATTAGATTAAAACAGATACAACTGTCACAAGATGATAGAATATAATCTTAGGATAATCCTTTTGTCTTGTTATGATTTTAATTTGTGTGGGAGGTAGTGGCAAGAGTGGTCGATGGAATCCTCACGTGGTTTGGCTTGTCGGCTGCCGTGTTTCAAAACAAGCTTTGTCCACTAGTTGCATTATTTTCAAATAAAGGAAATCATAAAAGTGTTTAAAAAATGTAATCACATCCGTAACGTAACTTCCGTAAACGATAGCTTGAAAATGCTTACATACGATAAACGTAGTATTTTGTAAAATATGGTAAATTTAGTAAAGACCATCAAATTAACATCAAAATATTCATCTAAAATATAATCGTGGTGGTATTTATATTTGTGAACGGTATGCCAAAGCTTAACAAAACAAAGAAATTAGATGAGACAGCAAAAGTCAATGCACGAGTGAGAGAGAAGTAGGTAGGTACGCGGCATGCACCCCATGAAGCCAAGGGACAACTGTGGCGGGTCACTGAACTGACGGTAGTTTTACCCTTACTCTTCTAGGAAACTGTTGCAACGACGCTACATTTGACCCCCTAGTAGGATCAATTTGCAAGAAACATTCCACGTATATGATTTCTATCGGTTCCTATTTCAGTTCTATAGATTTATCTAATCCGAGTAAAAATATGATCTTAACTTCAAAAGCTTATTCTATTATCTTGGTCGCCTAGGAGTTTGAATAAATGTACATTGGATTAAGGAGTAGGAACGGATTAGATTAAATCGTAAGAAAAATAATTATTCGATTTATAAATCCAACAAAGATCACATAAAACTACTAAGTTACAAAGGCATGTGCTACAGGTGGCGTCGCGGATGCATTGAACTCGGGTCCAAAACATTACCCTCGGCTGCACCCCGCGGATGCGGTGAGGGGCGGGTGGTACACCCTCATCACTTCATGTTTTTACTCAACCTACCTATGCCGATACACACACAAGCCAGGCCGTGGACAGAACACATGAAAAATGCCTGGTGGCAAGAAACTACGCAGCGTTCGTTCGCCTCATCTCATTGTGTGCAGCAGCTACGTTCGCTATTGTTCGACGCGATCAGGATTTGGATGTATTAGATTTATTGTGAATCTCGCTTCTTACATCATTTGTGGCTTTTTAAATTGAATTTATTTAGTAGGCATTTAATGAAAAAAAAGAGATAAAGGTTTTCTATGTAACTATAATATCAATTGTAACGTAGCAGCTCCCGCTTAACATTTAACTTAACGTTTATTTATGTAAATCAAAATAATATTCAAAAGTGGGTGACAATAGTAATAATATACTGAAAAAAATCTGTAGTAAATAAAGACGTACACGTGATTAGTTAAACGGTCAAAGGTTACGAACGTCAATCCTCAAGTGTGCCGGGTGCGTTGAAATGTGCGTCATCTATTACTACTACTACTATGACAGAAATATAGGCCGCATGAACATTATTTCCACAAATTGCGCTAACCACAATTTGTTTTATTGGGATACTGTATGACTCACACTCACACATCACAAAGGTCTTTGATGGTGGTAAGAAAAATGAGTAATAAGACGAGTGGCGCGGTCGCCAATCGGTGTAGAGCCACGGTACCGTCTTGGTCACCGACCCCTACAGGTTCTAACTTGTTACCATTTCACTTTTTATTTCCATATAACAGGATCCGCTTTATACAATTTATGTTAAAACTTTGTTAAACATATTTTAAAATAAGAGTTAGGTGCGTTTTTGATTTATTTCGTTATCAATGAATGAGTAAATGTCTATGTTTGCTTACTATGCGCGTGCGCAATTTTGCCATTGTTGGCATTTGTCCATTTACGAGAAAGTTGCTGACGTAGTTTGATTTGTTAGCTTATCTATACATCATATATTATTAATAATAATATAAATGGTATTTCTTTAATAAGGTTTAAGAAGTATTCATTTTATTTATTTATTCCATTGTAAAAAGATAAATTAAAAGTTTTTAAGACATATAAATTTATTAATGAAGTTGTTCGTATTATGAATTCTGTTGTACGTACTACGAAAATCATAAAACAGATACGCTTCCAAAACACAAATATGCGGATGTTTTGTTTTCAAGATTCGAGTATTAACTGTGAGCCATTCCATAGCATTTTCATTATTTAAAATAAATGTTTTGTAAGTAAGATTGCTCCGCTCTACAACAGTTAAATAATGCCTCACTCCATTAGCACACTAACAGTTTGGTTTTTGACTGCTGTCGCTTTCATTCATTCATTTACGGTTATTCACATTGTATGGCATCTTTTACACGCTGAATAAATATTCATTTTCCAGCTACACTTTCTCACAAAGCACCTCAAACTGTCCTCGTGATCATTACTAACTTACCTTCTACTTTAAAACAAATAGAACGTTTCGTAACCAGATATTTAGCAACTTTTCAACGTTTGCAAATGACACGATTTTAAGTGTATTAAAAGAAGATTGGAACGCAGTAGGAATCTGGCAGAGCAATATTAGACATCGCAGTTTATATTATTTTGCGAAATGGGGAGTTTGTTGAACCCGCGGGTTCGCTCATTATCGCGTCTGATGAACTCGTCTTGCCATTGTTCCAGTCGGTGATACTCAGCGTTGCATTTAGGTATGTCATTTTGCCATTACGTGCTGATCAGACTTGCATGCATATCTATTTACCTACTGAAATTCTTCTTAACGGATTTCAATGGCCGCACCGGTATTAAAAAAAAAAATTGTCTGAAAGTTATTTATAACAGTAATAATTATGAAATCTCATTGTATTTAATTTAAATTGTTTGTTTAACAACACCAACCCTTTCGAAGGAAATAATTGGTAAAAAAACAGAACAATTGTATACGTATACCTACGCAGGACGCATTTTTGTATTTTCATTAACGGTTTTATTAAGTTTGTTGATCGCGCTCAAGGTTGTATACACCATATCCTTAATACAGAGTAACGTGAAGTGAAAAGCAAGTGATCCTTCTAGATTTAAAGCCCAAGTGTAAACATTTGAACTGTCAAGAACGGGCAGTGAACCGGCCCAGTGTCATTGCCCTGCCAATGCCGGTTAAAAAAACGCATTGCTTCCATCTATCTATCCGCCGACGCGACGCTGCCGCGAGACGTGCGTTCGTATCAAGAAAATCACTGCCAATATCAACAAATATAACTACGCAATTATTTGCAAAATACAATATTCAAGTAGGTGTTTACTTAATATTCGCAATGATCTTCTGTTTGTTTGTTTCGAATAAAACCTGGATTTAAAATATGAAAACTTTTTAACTGACTTACAAACTTTTTAATGTGTAAACGTTTTAGGTATGAGTTGCAATGCTATGGTTATGGGTGAATAAATTCAAAATTATAATAATAGCTAATGTTTCCATAGTTGGCAAAGACCTGAAAAATTATCAATTAAGTAATTACCACCCACTGAATGTCGTGTCACACGCAAAACGGTAACTGTAGCACATCCTTTGTTCGTTTTAATTGTGCAAGATGGTAGAAATAATTGCCCAATGTGGTTACACACCCATAATGACCGTAACCGCAGCTGGTGTTGGTGTGCCGGTTGGATACTGGTCAATGTCTTACCGGACGATGTTTTTGACCGCACCAAGGTCGGCAGGAATGGGGTAGGTGAACTTAATGGCGCCTTTGGTTCGATTAACGAAGTTTTTCGCGGTTAATGGGTATGTAATGTTAAGTTTTGTAGTAATGAGGTCTTATGACGAAATTTCACGCGAACGATAAAATAAGCTAGTAATATCCGCAGGGTTATTAGAACGAGGGAGTTGTGTTATGCAGGGCGATGACCCTTGGAGCGAGACGGAGCGACAACAACAGTGAAGTTCGTGCGGTGGACGCCGGCACCGGTATCGAGACACATTGTTTAATTTCGAATTACATTTCGTTTGCATCACGAAAATTTATGTTACGTAAAAAGAAATGCATACTTATAAAATTAAAACTGGTATCTAGCCTTTGTTTAAATAAATTAATGTAAATGCTAATATATTTCTGTTTTATTCGACACAAGTATCAATTCAAAATAAAGTTTGCCTAATGTTAAATGATAATTTAATTGTACTACCTAGCGTCGTCAACAAAGGACTGTAAGTGTTGCCACATACCAAAACTACGTTTACATCCTGTGCCGGAACAAGTTCCATCCTACCGGTAAATGCCTTTCCATTAAACCGTAACATAATAGGCGTTCTTTTATTTAACAATAGACTATATGCCTATATCCTAAGCCACAGGCTTGAAAACACTTAATGAGAGCTCTTCAAAATATTAAACACTGTTCTTGTTCGTGTTATATCTTTTGTTCCCAATCTACTACGTATTCGAGGTGGATGTGACATAGCGTCATTTATAAAATCCACAGATTCTTAACAAGGTCAGTATTTATTTCCACCTGTAAAAAATCTGTTATGTAAAAAATAAATTACCGAACAAATTGAACATTGAAATCATCAGTTGAGCACATCTAAAATCTTTGGGTTCAATAAATATTGGTATGTCGCATCCACTAGGTGATATAGTAAATTAATTAAACTTGAAGTAAATCATATAATTATGCCGCATTCGCATGTAGATGGATATGAGTGGGCTTTTATCTTTTGCACAACCTGATTGCGCACGGCATGTAGCTATAGCAAGAATATGAAAAAAAGCAATGCTATCTTAAATTAAATAAATAAGTACTCATGGTAACATTCATGATTCATGATTTATTTACAATAATTGATTGCATTAAGAAAAAATAACAAACTTCATGGTTGTTTCGACAATCATCCGTTCCAGCTTCATTGATATTTATATTGGGTGCGCCGATATTTGAGCTCATATGTAATTGTTTATTACCCATTCTACTATTTCCATTTGTTCCGAGGTACATTAGTACATACGTGCAGTAGAACAAGCTCGCTATTATAACAACTGTTCCACATATCTATTATGATCAATAATTTATCAAACTTGTTTTCTGAATCGCTATTTACTTCGAAAACTTGTAAAGTTAATTTTAAACACATACCAGTAAACTAGTGCATAACTTTGCCAATACGTACTTCAAATATTAATTTAAAGGGAACGCATCCGGTTATTTTATCGGAAATTTGATTAGAAATCTCTCAATACAAAACCTCGATTGTGTACTAAAAGAAAAACAAAAATAATATAATTTTAGAATGTGAATAGAAAAAAATGTATATAATATAGAAAATAATGAATGTGTATGTAGGTATAATTAGTTGAACGATCATGAAAACATAAAATATAAAACCAAACAATAAAGATTTCAGAGAAACATTTTTTGTATTCAGAACATTAAACATTGTCAAGTTTTTCATATTTCGAATACTGACTATATGTATATATATATAAAGTTGTTAATTACACATGTCTGCACATTGAAGATTTTTAAGACTGCAGTAGAAGCCAAAACATATTTATTTTTAGATCTTTTGTCTGTTTTTAGTGTTTTAGCTTTGTAGCTAAAACACTTAAAACAGCTTTTTGTTGTTGTCAACAAAAAATATAGTTGTGTAAAGCAATAACGTGAAGTGTTAAATCAGCACTTATGTTCCGATATGTAAATAAATAGCAAAAATAGCACTAGAACTGCTAAAACGGCTGGAGTAGTGCACATTTCGATACCGGTCCCCTTGATATCCGTGACCTACATTGATAGTGGCATGGTGATATATGTATAATCGTAATTCACGTGCTCCACTAACTTTTGAGCTATATTAGATAACACAATTTAAATTGCTGGTAGGTACGTTATAAAATATATTTACTTTCATTGTTTACTTTTATTTTGTTTTATACAAATTAGCATACTGACCATGTATAATAAATTATTTTTACATAATGCAACAATACTTAAAACATATTACGAAGTAAGTGTTTTTACGTAGACTTCATTTTAAAATTATTTAAAATGTTAAAATATAATTAATCAAAGATTAAAGCTATTTTATGTTTTGTGCTCTACTTTTAAGGTATTTTAAGTTAAGTTGAGCTTTTTAATTTCATACTGATTTAAAGGCAAGTCTTGTACCTATATATTTAATAGACTAAAAGTACCAGTCCTTTTGAGTATTGTAACTACTCTTATTATATAAAAACTACGATATTAAAACCAAAAAAATAAAATTTAACGTATCCTAAATATATTTATACTGTCGATGTTCACGTGATGGTAGTACTACTGACTACGCAATTGACGTATTTGATTGTGATGTAATAGAAGCAAACAATGTTAGCGGGGCGACCGGTGCGTTGATTTAAGTCTATGATATATTATGATAGCGTTAGCAGAGCCTGAAGCGTGAACTGTCTGTTATCGGCTGTTATATCACATGCTGTTACCTAATGTGCTCTGAATTAAGCAGTAATTGGTTGACAAAGTGCCAGAGCGCTTCCGACCACATGTGTGGGTGCGACTGCGGTGTGGGTATCTGTGGCATTTTGTGGTGTGCTTAGATATCAACAGTTGGACCCTTCGTTGACCATCGGTAATGTGTATAATGACTGCTATAGTTTAATTGTACGATTGGCCTTTGAAAATATTTTTCACTGTAATATACAATTTGATATCTTAAGGATTGTACAAAAATAAGATTATTTAAATACAAAATGACGAAACTGCGAAAACGGACATACATGCCAGGTTGGCTAAAACAAAACAGATTTTTTAATTTTATTTAATTATCAAAATCAAAATATGTTGACTAACCATAAATCTACAAATTGAATTGTCCATAATTACAATACATACGAAATACTCAGTACATGTGTTACCAAGCAAGACTCAAGGTAAAGCCGTAGAATCAACCGCACGACCAGTTACACCTTTTTACCATTTACACACCTAATGTAACTGTTTACAGAACGGGGAGTGATCTGCGCTGCTTCTAGTACCGCAATGTCTTCCGCGTTTTAAATATAGAACCCGAAGGTCGCATATTCGCGTTGGATCTACAGCAGATTGTTATACTGCAATATGAACCTTGAAGTTGCACGCATGTCTATTATGTTTGTTACAATCTAACGGGGCACGACGCGAGCTGCACAAGTTTTTGCACATATGGTACGGCTTAGCGGAGAAATAATACTCAAGGTCTAACAAAGGCTAAACAAATAATTTGTGACGGTGGAGGGGAATAGTCACGTTGCGCACGCGTCTAGTTTTTCCGCTCACGTGAGTTGTGACAGCAACATACTAGTTCCATCAGCAATTTGTGAACTATCTGCTGCTTATCAGCTCCTTATCGCCCTCTGATGGTTGTACACGTAGATAGCGCACGCTCCTAAATTGATGCTACAAGCAATAAAATAGGTTTTATCTGTAAGGTTACAATTCCGTGAATTTCATCGATAGATATTTTGTGATTTTTTTTCTTACCAGCCAATACCAACTAATAATTTGTCAGTGTGTTTGAGCCAGTGATTAAGCGTAGTAATTTGGATTTATATAACACCCGATTTATCAAATAATTATATACCGTAAAAAGACGAAGAGGTATTACTTTTTTTTACAGCATTTTAGCCCATCCACAGGTCATAACTATTGTCATGTGAGAACTAAGTGTCAATTGTCACAGGACAATGATAGAACATCTGAATGCGGCAATTCAATGTAATCCTTCCGTGTCGTTTCTCTCATACAGGACAAAGAAAATGATTCTCGTGTGCTTACAGCTACGGACGATTCTAATAAGTAGCTGGGTGACCGTGAGCGATGCGGAAGTCACCTCAACGCCTTTGGAGATAATGCTTGGCGTATTTTATCAGCGAGTACGATAAAGTGGCCTTCCTACAGCACATATTTCTACTCAGGACGGCATTGTTTGTTAACAGATTTGTAATTATTAATGTTGAATTAACAGAACTTTACATCCTTCTTACAAGCTTTTATTTACTCTGCTTATAATCATGCTTGCACACATTATGTTTCGGAATCGTAAGTTAATCGACTTAAAAATGCATTTTGGCTCTGGTACTGGTGGTTAATGTCACGGTTTGTCTTTCATGGTTTTCTTTCCGTATGCTTTGTTACACTATTAAAGTGTGTGCTGCTGCTCACCATGTCTATTGTTTGTTACTTATTAATTTACTACTAAACATTGTAACCTGGTTTACCCCAGCTGGAACAAAGGAAATCTACTTGACTCAGTTATTTAAAAAAATGTTCGCGCTTTTAAAGGCATCTTTATTGAAATATCACCTAAATACTAATAAAATATTACGCTTGTGCAAAGAAAGTTACGCAATGACAAAAATGCCCATTAATTCTCATTATTTTGTTGTGTTAAGTTAACTACGACCGGCAGCCAATCAATTCGTTTTATTAGATCTATATTCAAACAATCCTTGTTTACAAATAATATTGATAGTTATAACTATTGTTCTAAAGACGAATTGTGCGAAATCACATCAATTGTTTGGGAAAATACCAGGCTTAATTAAAAATAACATAGATAATATTAGATTAACATAAACGGATCTTAAAAGTAGATGAGTAACTTTTACATGGTTCAAATGTATAAATAATAATCCTCAAAACCTAGTAGTTGTAACACAGTACAGTTCTAATATATAAGTAATAATCTAGGTACAGCTCATGGCGATGGCGATGTTTTACGGCCGAGGTCACACGTGTACGCTACTGTAATGAAACTCGTGCAAATTTCAGTGTTGCATGCATGCACTTTAATATCTCGATTTCCCTTATCGCCACTGTGACGAGATTTTATTTTTTATATTTGAACCGTAGAACACACGTGCAAAAAATGTCACACCCACGGTAAACCCATGGCCCATGGTGGGTATTTATTGTATATTGCGTGCTAATTTTAACTACTTGCCAATACTATGTGCAACCGTATTTTTTTTAAGTAATTTAAATTTGTTTTTATAAATATAATACTTTATACTACTGTTGTTAATTCGCACAAGTGTAGGTAATTAAATTCTTTGAAATAGTAATAAAGTCGATTATGCAACAGATTGAGTAGAAGTGCGCGCTCTATGATGCAACGCACTTATTGTTACGCTAAAGAGTGACTACGTCAGCGCGCCGGTACGCGGCTGGCCAGAACTACGCTACGCAGATATGCGCGATAGCCGCATAGGTTTCTATGCAACAGTGCGCCTGCTATTTTATCGTTATAATGAACAGCATGATAGCATTATCAACTAACGCACGTTTGTTTAATGTCCAGTTGACAGATCTTGTGTGAATGTTTACTGTAGTCGCTGCTAATGTTTATCTAAAATTTACGATTATATTACTATTACATATTTTTTTACAATTTCGTTATAAGTTCACTGTAAAGTGGAAAATTAAAAGTTATGCCAGAATATTAAATAAAATTTCAAATATCTCATCTTGGTTTTTATCTACATTCTCAACAGTGTTTTAAGTAACATAAGTAATCCAAATGCCAGTCCGCGGGTGCCGACAAATAGGCAGTTTGTTGTTGCTGCATTTATTTAAACAAACGCGTCCTGGGAACGGTTGTTAGCCGAGCCCCATGAATAGTCTATTGTGATTATTGATAATTACACACGGACAATGTCCTTTGTTCATAAACTTTTCCTATTCCTTACAGAATTGAATTAGATTTATCCGAGAGCATTAAACATTTCTATAGGTGCTGCTCAGAGTGTAGTAACATCATATTATTACAGTGACAAAACGTATAATAAATATTTGCATTGCATGCAGAATGCTTGCGAGGCCTTGCTGCGCTCTAATAGCTGTGTCCTCCACCAAGGTCTGTGGCTGACGTCAGGTTCCTACGCTCGGTAACAAGAGATTTTGCATCCACATTTATTCTATGCACGTCATAGTAACACGTTGCCATACAACACTATGCATTAGTGCTTTTAATTAATATTTATTGTAATGATATCAATGGGCAAAATAATGGAAAGGGTCATTGTCATTATGGATCATTGACGTAGCCGCATAGCTGTATGCGTGTTTCCCAGGTAGAAGTGGGCAGCGGCCCGGTTGACGTAAGTGGTGCGCGGGAACAGGTTCTGCACGGATCACATGTGGGCAGGTCGCTGACCCTGGGGACGATAATCCGAGGACTGCCGCCACACCGCCACCCGGCCGCTCATATTTGGGCCGCAAGATAAAAAGTAATGATGTCTACGTAATACGTCTCTTCGATTGCGTCACCGCCCTCGCTACCTTCAACTTGACCAATAACAACCTATAAAACTGATTTATTTATTTAACTGAATGATTAACTCATAGCACTCACGCTTTGCGCATGTTATATTATGTAGGTGCCTACTTTGTTTATATGGCAAAGTTTATTTAATTGTTGTACAGGTATCTAGTTCCACAAATCAAATCAAATCTCCTATACCCCTATATTCGGACAAACCATCTAAAAGAGCCACGTGTGGTTCAAATCATCCAACTACCTACATTATTATATTCCTTTTTATTTACTTCCACTATAAGTTTAATCATTGAGCTTATTGTTTTCACTATACATACATTTTCTTCGAGACAAACGGATATTTCCTACTAATTAGAAGCAAGTCTCATTGGTAATGTTAAATAGAAGAGTTGGCACCGGGCGATG
Organism: Hypena proboscidalis; assembly: GCA_905147285.1. Classification (NCBI taxonomy): domain Eukaryota; kingdom Metazoa; phylum Arthropoda; class Insecta; order Lepidoptera; family Erebidae; genus Hypena; species Hypena proboscidalis. The sequence goes on along the minus strand of LR990128.1, from coordinate 11,464,392 downwards.
CAATAATTTAGTTCGGCGACACAACGTCTGGGGCATGCCATTGTTCTTGCACCAATAATAGCCAGTTAGCAACGGCCAGCGTTTGCGTAGGCGCCTGCATGCATCGATTATAATTCAGCAATGTTCTGCACCCGGGCCCTACAACTAAATATTCCAAGAGCATCACAGCAGTCTGCACGTGTATGCAAACAGTAAATGAACATAGGAAAGTTTATTTGATATGATTTATGTTAAAGTTGTTTCAGATTTTATGCACCCGCCAGTATTGAACTCAAAACTGAATCTATACAGCAAAAAGGCGATTTATAAACAAATATTGGTTTGCCCTATAATAATTTGAATATTTTAAAAGTCAAATTCTAGTTGGAATAGCTCATACAAGCAAAGTTGTACTTTAATTTATGATCACAGATTTACAACAATCTCAGAAAACGTTAATTTTAGTTTTTAATTTTACCTGCCCTACAACAAGTAAAACTATTGAATTTGGTATATCAATCTGATCACGCGCAGCGCAGTTGTTATATTTAGATCTTTAAAGCGAAGATGTCAAGATTGTGCGAAGATATCCATTAGGTTGTAGGTATTTTCGGGTAGTTCTTAGTGTGTAAATAACGGTTACGTAATGGCACTGAAAATATGTAATAGTAGAACGACGAGTCGCCGCTCCGCCCACCGCAAGCATTTGGCCGCCAACAGTTGTATACAAGGTTATAAACAGTGCGTGGGCCATGCCAGTACAATACACGACACCTATTTTCCGTTTAATGATTTATTCTATGTTTGTTATCCTACATCTGGCAAGATTAAGACTGCTTAATTCCTTTCTACTGATCAAAGGCGCAAAGTCTTTGAATTAAAGAGCAATCAATTGCGATCCAAACAACAGTGACGTCAGTAACAACAGGGGAATACATAAAAACAAATTGAGCAGCTTACCTTTTGCTTTAAACTCCTCAACTATTCTTTAAACATAATTATCTTCATCCGTGAGAAATCACTTTGGAATTCAGATGTTTACCCTAATACGGGATTTGGTTGTATTGGGGTCCAAAACAAAAGACAGAAATATAAAATGATATTTTTATCTTGTTATTGTAATTATAACGATAATAATAAGTGCGAACACGCATTTATAAGCAGAAAGAGACAGTTTATTTTTATACCGGGTTTTTACTTCGTTTGCAAGACTATATTTTTTTGTTTCATTTCATTGATATTCATGCTACAACTCACTGGCTTGATATTAAAATTAGCTCACACACTTGATATGAAGTATGTACAAGCAAAAATAGAGCATGCTTATGATGTAATTCATTGTTACTGCATACCATTGAATTCAGAGATTGTACAGTTAAATTAAAACAAGGAATCCATTGTTTTCCCTCTTACCGGTTACTGAGCGGGCGTGGAAACAAAACAAACGCTTTTCTGCGTAACACGAGCCGAGCTTAAAATATCTCGGACAAAATCAGAGATTTACGGGAGTATGTGACAAAGACAGCGCGTCAACAAAATCGACTAAGGTATTTTTGTAAAATAGCAAAAGGTTTTAATCCGTGTCATGGTATACTGAAGAACTGCGATACTAAGTCAAGGTTCTCTTACGCTGGTGACTTCATTCGGGGGACATTTCCTTATACCGTGATATTATACAGCTAAAATAGTGCAAGCCGCACATAGCAGAAGTGATGGTTTCTACCTCCGCAGGTGCTCAAGCATCATAAGTGGTTTGATAAATAGATTGAACGCCGTGAGTCTAATCATTTGCTCTGTTGGTGTCTCTCCACATTTTGCCGATAAATACAATAATTGATCTGCTTCGATGAGAAATGAGATGTTTGAACGTGTTAAAAATCTATTAATAATAGCAGGGTAAGCAAAAACTTTCCTTAATAAATCTATGCAACTGCAATCAGTAGAATCGTCACTACGCGACTGTAGCCGCAGTCGTAAACATTTATGTCAATTTTACAATGGTATTGCATAACCCACACGCCTTGACATTGTACGACACAGTGAACCGCGCACGTGGATCGTAAATTATATTATGTGCACATACGATTGATTGCGCTCTTGAAGCTATTCAATGTGACTGCATCCGATTCATAAATGACAACAAACTGTGATCGAAATGTAAAAGATATTTGACTGTCTGTCTGATAAACTGTGTCATTTATGAAAAATTGCATGCGGATAGATGCAAGGATTGAAATGGTTTAAGTTTGTCTTCTCCTTCATCGTTTACTATGTCAAAAGTACTATGTTCGGTACGTACTGTAATAAAATAATTTGAAATATTTGCAAACATGTCGTTGAGAATACTAGGGAATTAATATATGATTATAATGATTATGATTGTTTACGGTATGGTATTCTGGAATTAGTGCATCATCTGCTTTGTCTTAGTCATGCTCATGAATCATCCAAATCAGTAATTATTTAGAGGGTCCAACGTTGCAGTTTCAATTATTATTGTAATATGGTGTAATAGGTATACAATAGTTAAATAGTCTTATTTTAGCTAATTTACTTTATGATTTCTTTATATTTTTGGTAAGTTTTAGTCGATGGAGTCGCCAGTTCTAATTGTTTTAAGGTGTTTAATCCCATAAATCCGATAACCAAACTCTATCTTCTATATATATTTTTTAGATAGAGCTTCTGTAGAATAAGTCCTAGGGAGTGGCATTGTATTATTCTGCTCAATAGTAGTCTTGGTAGTATTGTTCCGGCTTCTGAGTTTCCCCACAAGGCACATGAGGCACGTATACTCCCTTTACACTTACAACACATCTATAGTCCTGTAAATCCACGTGTAACATCGCTCATTCAATCGCAGTACATAAAGCGCAATAACATTTATACACAATAGTTAAACACGTGCCGTATGTATAGGCTGCGCAGTACCTAATAGAGTTGCATAGATAAACAAAGTGCATAATATGTCATTGACTTCTTATCTACACATGACTTTGGGTACGTAAAGCAATAGTGATAACTGGTTTATTGTTTTGGTAGATAGATTTACTAATTTTGATAACTGCCTCGTTGTTCCAGTGGTAACGAGGAACCTCTCGGGTCGAGAAAGAGGGTATTTTGGGATTTTTTCGTTAGGAAATTCTCAATCGCAGAACAGAGGCTGAATTGTACCGGTAGATGGCAATAGGTTCTCCTTGGTGATGGGTGAAACGTTAGTGTTTTAAACCGCTGCAAGTTCTGCCACACCATTCTTTCTAGGTAATATAATAAGCGTGATGTTAAGATGGATATATATAGATTTATAATAATGATAGGTATATTGAATGAACTTGAAGTTCGCTTTGTTATCAAACTGATAGTATACTATAGAGTAGTAGTATATTGATATATTGCCTATGTTGTACCTGATTGTAAGCGCTCATACTGTTTGGCAGATCAAAGGTGAAATAATAACAATATGCGGTATTTGCTCTCTCTATTTTACATATTTTTGTTTTTCACAAAGGCTCACAATCAGAGATGAAGGTACCGACGATAATGACAAAGTTACACAATGTATTTGTGTTTTTATTGCAGCAATTGTTATCTATGCACAAGGAGATGCTATTTGTTTTCCTTGTCGTTCACTACTAAGCAGTAAAGTAATTTATAAAATAAATACTTATTGCACAATTGCACCATTACATATTCTTTGAAAAACCGGATATCCTTGACGGGAATTTTAGTGATGTAACAGCGCTTAGGATGTGTTTATGACCGCAACTGCTGGAGAAAGTAGCTGTTCGATGGTGCTAGCTAGCCATTAGAAAATCCACGTTTTCTTGGAGATAAAACAAAGAAAATACATTTGTTATGAGTATTACTTTATAACAAAGTAATTGAATGTCAACTCAGTCTTTAAGTGCATCTGTGCAGATTGACTCAGCGTATGCGTCACAAAGGATTTTATAAAATGTCAGAACCTTTAATAATCTGAAGATAATATTATGATATTAAAGCGTTCTTATTATTTTGCAAAGAGGTACAGTGGGCCAAGCAATTAGGTATGCAGGGCAAAATCTTCTACGCCATAGTGAAAACTGAATGCAATAGATATACATGTGTGAATTACATATTTAAGTAGTGTAATATACTCACTATTCAGCTATGTAAACCATTTCTCCCTAACTGGCGTATTAAGTATTTACGATGACTTTAAAGTTTTTGCCCTGCAAAGCTAACTCGTTGGCCCACTGTACGTACAGCTTTTGTGAACCAGTTCAGATTCACCAGTCTGCTGCCAAGTATTTTGTACTGTTTCATTGCCTTCATTGTCACAAATCAAACTGCAACTACTTAATACCTACACTGAATAAAAGTCATTTTGTCAAGTTAAGGCATCTTTTTTTCTTTTCACACTTTTCTTTGAAAGTTCACGGGGCCACCGCGCACTGTCATTCAGGCATGCACGTTAATTTCGCAACATAAAACATCGTTAAAAATGTTTTGCAAAAATAACTTATATTACCCAAACATAATTGCTCAAACAAACAAAACAAGTAATCGAATGAAGTAACCTTTAAAAGCCATTTTCCTCTTGTTCCACAAAAACGTTTAAAATTTGAAGAAGCGTTATTACCTTTATGGTGGTAGAGTTCTTGTAAACAAGCTTGAGAAAAGAAACACCATCCTTGTATTTTTCAACAATTAGACAACGGAAAGAAAGAAAGAAAGAAAGAAAGAAAGAAAAATCATTTATTCTGGCTAATAAAATACATAATAATATAACGTCTAAAACTAAATAATTTAAAAAAACATTCTTAAAGCCAGAAATGGTACGCATCTCAGCACAATACTGCAGCGCCAAAAAGCACCGCAGCGCTGATAATTCTGATGCGCCCAGAGAATGAGAAGCAAGCAGTGTGACAACAGAAAAAAAATTAATAAAAAATAAATAAATAATATCTAATATTTAAATTTACAATTTTTGTGTCACCATCAACAATATATTTAAGGATAAAAAACTTAATTATATTAATATTAAACAACTACAACTAAACCTATACAATAATAAAGCATAACATTAATAAAACTCATTTTCAAAATTAACAAATACTATCTGCTGACAAATATATTATTAAATTATATGTGAAACCTGGAACGCACCCATACGCTTTTGACATCCATATACAATAATTGACAACAAAGAAATTCGGGGAAGAGCGGGGTTCTCAAAAACACGTCCAAGCCATACATATTTTTGTTGTATAAAATTTGTTATCCAGCTATTTAAAAACAAAGTGCCGTGTCTTCCGTATTGTTTGTATAGTGTAAATAGTTTTAAACTGTATGTAGGTCGTGTTTTTATAGTTAGAAGAGTGTGTGACTTGTGTAGGATAGAATTGTGGTGTTTTTCATAAGTTTAGGTATTTGATTGGGAGAAGTAATGTTGTGTGCTCTAGCGAGAAGAAAGCCATTGAGATAACTTCATGCACATACGTGCAAACCACAGGTAATTCATTATCTTACTTACTACATTGTTTTGCCAGTAAATGTTTTTTGTACACATTTTTAAAACCGGAAACTGTTTTACAGTCACGCTCAGGAGGTAACAGTACGTTCCAAATAGCCGACGCCATAAAAGAAAAGCTGCCGCGATATGCTGCTGTGCGATGCAATGGTGTTAAAATCAAATATTCTGAAGCCCTGGTTTTATATTGATTAACGTCACTAGACCATGCCGGCTTTTTTGCCAAGTATTCTGGTTTCGCAGTGAGTACAACTCCAAATAACAAAGTAGCTAGATGTAATTTCCTTCTAGACTCCATCCGCATTAATCCTCCCTTGCTTAGATATGGTGTAACATGTGTACGAGGTGGAATATGGAAGCAAAAGCGTGCACATGCATTTTGCACTCTCTGAATAAGCCTCTCACTCCTACCCAGCAAACATGGCCCATACACAGTATCGGCATAGTTCAGCTTAGATAGGATAAGAGACTCACACAGCACAATACGCATGTCCTCGCTTAGGTACCTACGCACCCTGTAAAGTAGCTTCAGTCGGTAAAAACAGTTACATACAGCTTCTTGTACATGAGTCTCAAACTGGAGTTTACCATCAAAAACCACTCCCAGGTTGCGAGCTTCCAACACCTGTTCTATAGTGGATCTGTCTATCCTAATATCAGGATTCCCATTGTTGATGTTATCTATGAGCCCCTTTGTACCCATAACAATAAATTTAGACTTGCTGGGATTTAGTGTCATAGAATTTCTTCTTGCCCAGTCTGCAACTCTGTCTAAGTCTTCATTTATTTTCATTACAGACTCACGGGTATCCTGCGGCCTGAAAGACAGATATAGCTGGAGGTCATCTGCGTAAAGGTGAAATTTGCAGTTCATTATGCGGTTCGTTATGTCTGCAGTATACACAATAAACAAAATAGGACCAAGAATGGAGCCCTGCGGAACGCCTCTTGTGACCTCACATAAAGAAGATGACACATTTTCACCATTCTTACCATTTGAAAGTTGCACAAATTGGTGCCTATTTGTTAAGTAACTATGGAACTATGGGTCTTAATCGCGTAATTATTATAAATAAATACCACCTTTGTACCCCTTAACTTTGCTATGAAGATTTCGTAGTTAAATTTTGTCTATTAAATGACTATCCTCTAAGTGAAGCAAAAATTGTAGTCTACAAATGCAGCATCTTGATTTTATTTTGCGACAGAAAGCCTTCATGGGCAGTTGGACTGCAAGTTAATTCGATACATACACTATAGGTATGCCTTGAGGAGCCTATGATACACATCAATGTTGTTATATCTGCAGTCTTGTGTTTGTAATACGAAAGCGAGCACGAAATGTGTCACGGTCTAATTGAGCTGTGCTGGTGACTGGGCACGATACACACGACATATCTATGTAATTTTGGCTTTGGACCGTTAACGTTGCTCAGTTTCAATACGAGCTTTAGATTGCCTGTGCAATTGGAAACGGTTCTTTGTGGCAGAACGTGGAAGCAAAGCGGCTGTGGGTGAACAATTGCTTTTTAAATTGCTGATGTCACATCGTATCAATATTACTACCGGAGATCAGTAGCGGTAAATAAAACTGTTTAAAAGTACAATAGCCTGTCAGATAGTTTAATCGAAAAAAGGATACTGCGGTTAGACAAAATTTTAAATATTAACAGTATCTAGTAATACTACCCAACTTCTATAGTGTTATTTTAATCAACTATGTTACATTGATGCATGTGTCACAGCAGAAGCATGTTATGCTTATGACTTACGGTGAACCTTGAGTCAATAATGTGTCTAGAATTATTGCAACATTATCGATGACCCAAGACGCCCAAACCTATGATCTGTAGCAAGCAAAAAGCAATAAAGCTAAATATGCTAAAAAATGCCTGCAACCGGCGCTTATATTCTACATAGGGAATGAAAGGTCATTTACTTACAAAACTTACCCTTTTTTTACGAGGGTGAATTTCTTCATAGTCCATGGCGATGCCTTCATCGCTGAATGAAGACGACGCCGGTGGTGGTGACGGCGTGCCTGAGCGCCATGATGAGCCTGAGCTACTGCTGGCTCCCGGTGACACTGATGACCGACCACCCCATGCACCTAAACAACAAAACAATGTTAGCCGGACCTTCTCGAAACATGAAGTAGAGAAGCATTTTGGTGAGAGTGTTTTTTAAATCTTCAATCCCAGTGGTTATATTTGTTTTGTTTCTTACGTATACTCTATGCAAACAATCGACCCACTTTACGACACTGCATAACAAATTGTTAAAATTAAACTATGTATTTTTTGTTTATGTGCTTTTATTACGGGTTAAAGCCGTTGTTTTCTAATTATAATATAAATTACAATGCGTGGAGTGGCTTGAATGAATTACAAAATGTAATAAATTGCAAAACGGAACTTTGGTCAGCCACTTTCACTCGCAAGAACGGCTATTTTCTCGCGGCACACATGCGCCGGCGCATTAGAACAGTCGCTTGAGCTGTTCTCTAGAGCTATCGTTAAGTTTTATGGGTAGCGTGAAACGTCTTGCTTCTCCGCCTCGGTGTTACGTAACATGTCCCGAGAGGCGTTCAATGCAGCGTTAGTAGCAGATACTCATCTAAATTGAAGTCGTAAACGCAATTATCCGAGGCTGGATTACTTTAAACAATTTATTGTAGGTACATGATGCAATATCTTATTTCGCTATAAAATGTTATAGAAGAATTCAGATTGAAGTAGCAGTAGCGTTCTTTATGAGTCTGTCTCGCCCGATAGCGTTCCGCCGAGAGGAACTATAAAAAGTGCAATTGCTTGAATAAGGTGTTGTTGCGAATATGCTAGTTGAACAAGAGCACATTTGGTCGAAGCTCATCATGAGGACGCTGTTACACCAAATACCTGTCTAGACGGTGTCTAGACAACCAGTCTAGACGCCATCTACGTTTTGCAGATTTTATACTGAAAACGACCGCTCCCTCAACTGTCAAAGCATTATTAAACTCAATTCTGTCTGCATTAGGTAATACAGGATTTTAATTAAAGTAACAATCTCATCTGTCTATTGTATCTCCTGAGATATGTTCAATACAAGAATTTACTATAGTGTTTTATAGTTATGTTAGTTTATAGTTATGTTAGACATATGTAAGTAAGTTTATTATGTAAACACATGTAGTGAAGCCTGTGGATGCAGTGTAACGCATAACCGTGATGTAACAGCAAGATGACGTAATAATAAAGGTGAGAACTGACGGACTACCGATGCTGGATCATCGTCGAGGATGCTATCGCTGATAGCATAGTCCGAGGTCGTGGTCGTAGTGTGGTGTAGTCGTGTCGAGCGACTTACTGGGACGCGGCGAGTTTGGCGAGCAGCTGAGGGACATGAGCACCAAAGCCGCGTTGCACTCGTTCATCTGGTCGTCGCGCTCCCCGTAGCCCTGGTCGCAAGAGCTGCTCGGGCCACGCTTGCGCGATCTATAACAAAAGAAACAATTACATCTTCTTTTCTAGGTGCATTTTGTGTTATAGTTGTGAAAACGCAAGCTACCCAAAGGCCCAGAAATTTGCATCCTATGAAGTTTTACCATAGATTTATAATTATATTAATTATCATATTACTGACCAGTCTGACCAAACCAGAGTCGATCTTATTAGAAGTGACCAATATGTTCAGATTTTTTGAAAATACTTTCGTATAAAGCAATAAAGTATGAGAATTAATTGTGATATAACCAAAACAAAATAAAAACAGTGCTTGATCATCCAAGCATACTGCAAAGAGGTTGTTAATAACTCTTTTACAACTAGAGAGGCATAAATATTAAAAAAAGGGTAATAACATTTTTGCAGCTATAATTTCAAGAATGCACCTATGAAAATGAATAGTGCATATATTTTTTTGTATTTATATGACTGGATGGAGACTCGCTGACGTTTCATATAAAATAAACAACTAAGCCGTTCTATCTACTCTTACTTTTCACTGGCACACTACTTTCGTCCTGAAAAATGTATGCCAATTCTATTAGAGAGCTCGGTGAAAATAGGAGACATTATCAGCTCTCTGATTGCAAATGAAATATAAAGTTCATAATATTCACAATAGTCTACATAAATAAGTCCGGCTTTCTTGATATTCCGAACGAATGGAGTATCAAGAAATAGAACTTGATATGAATAAGCAAAGCGACCTATCGAGGCGGCTATGTGGCTACTTGTACTTCTAAAAGAATCAATAACTGTTTCTAAGTACGAATTCCTTTCGCAGAAAAATCGATAGCAGAGAATGCTTTGTCACAATACAAAGATTAGTTTTTGTACCCCTAGAATATAAAGCAAATGTTTTACAGCTACTTCCTGATATAACATAATTTGAGAACGGCAGAAATTTGGTTTTGGAATGTAATTGTAAGTGCAGATACACTGATATTCTAATTTGTAAAAGCCAAGAAATGTGGAAAAGAAATTGTAGTAAAGAAATCTATAAAGTTTGAAGTTGATTGACAGGTTCACAGGGTACTTGGAGTTACCAAAAAAGGTTCACGTCATTGAACAATCAACAAGTCTAGACTAGATTATTGAACTTTGCAGTGCGATGGCGCTGGCGGTGCGAAAAGCGAGGTCGCGGGGATGCGTAAGGGGGCGTATTACGCAACCGGCGGCGACCCACAAACGCTAGACATTTGGACAAGTCACATAAGGACGAAGCCTTTTGCTCTGACCCTGCCACCTTCGCGACGCGGTCGTTCAACCCAGCTAATGAACTGAATGCCCGAACACAACCCCAGCTGTCTACCAGTTCGTGGCCTAGCTCATGAAAAACAAATCGTTTGTAATTATGTTTTATGTGCATACCTAAAATTAAATAACCATCGCAATGGCCCGATGGATATGTAAGGTCGTGTCTTAGTCACCTTGCGATGTCGAATCGGCTCGTTAAGTCGTTTGAACGTAATAGGTAACTACCAAATAAGTACTAAAGAATGAAGTCTGGAAAGGACGATGGAGAGATGTCTTATTAGATTCAATATTCGTTAACTAACAAGTACGGTACTAAACAAGCTAATATTTTGTATTTGGCTTTAAGCGTTATAAATCCGAAAATAGGTAGGGTTTTGTTGTAATAAAATTATCCTTTGTATCGTAAAGTTATACAGAATTCCGGCTTCAATTTATTTTTATGAAATCAGTGAGCGTCACCTTTTGTGGCAAGTAATTGGGTGTGTGACCCCCGTTTAAATGTAACCTTGAGATTTTTTTTTTTTTTGTTATGCGACTTATGTAGCGAACCGACGTATAGTCCACCTGATGGTAAGTGGTAACTATTGTCCATGAACATCAACAATCCACAAAAATGCATTGCAGATACGTCGCTCCATCTGAGGACTATGGTGTTATGCCTCATGTGCCAGCAATCACTAAACCGGAACACAGTAGTGCAAACACTACTATTTAGCGGCAGGTCCCCGAACTTGTCCACAAGAGCTCTACTACCGTCGAGATATTTGTGATGATGTGACCATTATTCCTCTGAGAAGTGCTCATTTGTGACAATTTCATTTCGTTTTACGGTCTCAAATTAAAAAGCAACAAGAGATATCCATCTGTCTCGTATCTATCTGCCTATATCTGGGTCATATGAATAAACTCTATAATAGTCCTTATTTAAAAAAAAGCTGATATATAAATAGGATTCAGGTGTAAAGGGTGAGTGGTGTGAGCGTGTCACGGCATACAATTAAACGACGTCAAGTTTATGTTGCAGAGGATTGATCTCATTTGAACTTGGATGGGTTCATTTCGGGAGGCTGCGCCGTCGTCCTTGAGGCGGCGGCGCCCCCGGCCGCTGCGTTCACAAGATCAGCGACCGGAGCACCACCCGTCCGACGACCTATCCGACGCATATTCATCGTAATTCTTTATTCAATTACATCAAAGTACGTTCAAGTTTCCACAGCTAAATTACAGAACGATTCACTCAACTGAGTATTCACGAAAAAACAAAGGTTGACCGTTGAGAATTTTTTGGCCAATTACCAAAACACTTAATACGCGTTGTGATTGTTTTTTTATTTTGTGTAATCACATAAATGTGATCGAGACGGACTATCTAATCGGCTAAAGAGAAAACAAGTAAGCGCCGCGACCTAGGACGCACCCTAGGAACAGAGTATGTTCACCCCGCGCGGCTGCGACCTTCCATCAGGTTCGTTATCCGATTCAAAATAGATAATACAATTTCGTTCTGGGTGTATTGTAGGTCGTTCTAACATAAAGCAAAAAGTATGCACAGTTCAATGTAACCGTAGATAATCTAAAGTGAAAAAAGTGAAGCTCAACATATGAGATCACTCCATTAATGGTGCAAGGTTTCAGGCACAAGAAAGCGGTTGTTGAGCGAGTAGGTTAAGTGTGGGGCAATGGGGTCGTTATCAGGTTGGTCGGTTGATGGCTGCGGGGGTGACAGGCTTTTTTCTCGGTAATCGCACGCCGCCGCGCCGGCCGGTGCCGTGCAAATGTCATGTGACGTGATTTCCGTAGTGACGTAACGTGGAAGTTACGCATCGCGATTACTCATGACGAATTGATAATTCGAGTGTTATCAGCTATTCGTAGAAACTTTCATAACTATATTCAATGTTGGAAAAAGTGTTTTCTGTTGTTGAAATTTTTAATGACATGACTAAACAATTGACATGTCTCAACACCTAATAGCAGGACGAGCAGTTAAGATCGGAAGACTACGACGGTAGAGATAGTACATTTCTGTTTGAGTAACAGTTTAATTGGCAGATAGTAGTACCAACCACGAGCTCATCCAACTCGTTGCCAAAAGCTGAACCTCCTGCATTAATGATTATATTTTGTATTGACGTCAAAGCACGTGTCGGTCAAGTGTTAATGACGATGACAATAAGAAATCGTGTGTATTTTGCCACGGCCGCGCCGTTGTCCGCGGCCGCAGCTGTTCACACATCAGCAGCGGTACCGTACTACACTACACTATATGACTATACACTACTCATTACACATGTAACATTGAGAACGACCTTGCCGCCTGTTGCCGACTACCGTGCCACTGGTTCAGCACTGATAGCGAAATGTTGTTTATTACTCTCTCCGATAATAAAAAACGCATGATAAGATCTGGCATTATAACTCTGCAAAACGAGCTATTTAAAGGTTAAGATACAAAGCCGTTTAAATATTTTTCTATAAGAAAAACTATCACGAATAAGTGAATAAAGAGCGACTTGCTTTAGCTCTTTTGTACATCACTATAAGATTTATGGGTTTATTTTGTTTTATAAATTTAATTAAAATAATTTTAATGGTGGAAGAAGTGGCGCGTAAGCACTTTTTAACTACAATGTTTGTACATACCTACTTCAAATATACTGGACTTTTTTTCCGTTACTGACTGTAATATAGCTATAGTAGTAGAATCTACCGTCACTGACATTCTGCAAGCTAGAATCTAACAACCGATTTCACTTCGCCATGTACAATATCGCGTTAGTTTTTAATATGCTACGCACGTGAACAGACGACACGCATGAAGTCTCCGGCTGTCACCTACGCACTTTATATCATCAGACATTCCTCAGCTAATACATACAAGCTAAGGATGTAGTAATCTAAATATTACTATTAATAAAATAGTAAAGCGTTCCTATCTGCATCTGAAAATAATTAAGGTCTACAAACTTGTAAAAATACATCGACAAAAAATCGGTGCAAAAACATTCAATGACAAAGAAGTTATTCTAGTTTTAATTTATGCTTCGATGCGTCAAAGACCTAAGTTGTCACAGGTTTGACAGCCACTGTCATATGCAAACAGATTTCGATTTTGCAGAAAAGAGACAAGATACAACTGTTAAAAGCTTGTAAACTTTGTATTTTCAAGAAAGTTAACTTTTGTTTTCATTACCCTCTTAAAAATAATTTACGTCAATTTTTATTTTTAAATAACAAAGGAAAATTGGTCAACATCGCTATTAAAACGTGTTAAGCCAAATATAAACTGAAATATAGTTGACATTTAGGAATCGTAGCCGGTTTACACTCGCCATTCTTATATAATGTTCAATAGTGATATTATAATAACAGTTTACTTCCTACTCGTCGAGTCAATGTCGTATGATAATCACTGGTGATTTGAAAAATAAACGCGAGACCTTCAGTTTGTTTATTGTGTAAAATTCGTCAGAAGCGTTTCATTGTAGGTGAGCTCGGAGCTAATGCGTTTTTTGCCATGTTGATGTAGGTCGGACGTTTTTTTCGACGTATAAAAACATTAGACTATTTGATGGCGAAGTAGCGCCGGTGACGCTATCACAGCTACGCCTGACGTCCGCGCCCTCCCGCAGACTATCCATGCAGCAATTTATTACAAATTAAATAAATATAATGCCTATTGGAATGCGTATTTCAATGTGCTCTATGATGTTTTTTGGAACAATTTAAGTCTAGCTAGAATGTGTGGTATCATAGTTTTTAAGTAAAGCGTCAATAGTGTTATGACCATAGGGTGCAGGTCCAGTTGCAAATAAATGCATTATATCATGAAGATATTTGATATCGACATATTGGCGGAATTCTTAACAAAATAACGTTTCAGAAACATCTATGCATTTAATACATTTTTAGAGTGTTTGATTCGTTTTACCATGTTAATTTACAGGGAAGCCTAACAAAGTGCAAGCCTAACAAAGCACGCGACTTTCATTATTTTGTAGATTTCGGCGAATCATGAAAAATAACAGTTTTGTCCCAGCCGAAGTGTAATAACCTGCAGGTAGGTCGACGGAAAGTCAACAAGAGGTGAACATTCCGGATGAGTAATCGTTCCTTGTAATGACGCCCGAGGGTTTTGTACCACTAAATCCTTTGTTCGATTTCGTTGATCCGGTGGAGTTCCGCTTACGATTAAAAAATATAAAAAATATTACACTCGAAAGTCTTTTTCATAAATGTATAGTCGACGGTGAAATTATCAATTAAGTAGGTTGCGTAATATTGAATACATTTTTGTAACACTTTCTCAAGGTAGTGCGGCATAACTGCACCTGCCGAATGAGATAACGGGCCTCCACAACACCAACGAAAGCAAACGTGTACCTCTACCCGACGAGAAAGTGCCGCCACCGGCGCCCCACCACGGCCGCACCGTGCGCGCGCCTTCTCTTTACATGTTGCGCAAACGCATGCGGCATGTAACTTAATGTCTTCTAACTTTATTTTGAACTGATAAAATAAAACGATAAAGAGGTTCAATGTATGTAAATGGAGAAATCGACTTGTAAACATGTAAATCTCTAATGATACTAAAATACTATCCCAATAAGTAGTTGAATGGAATAATCAAGACTAAATTAACATACAACAGTCCGAACCTAAATGGGTCTGCCTTATTTTAGACATTGAAAGTGTGTTATAAAAATTCAAGTGTCCGTCGACGATGTCACAGAATTGACAGAATTGATATTAACTGCGCCATTTATGATCACAGTGGCCTATTTCTATATCGCTACGAAACACGACTCATATGAGTGTCTAAATCTTGACGATCAAGAATTATATCCTTGACCTCTTCCAAATGGTAAAGCAATAGTACATAGTAGTGTAGATAGCCAGAATTGTACAATGTTATGTTTATTTTTCGTACATTTTGATTACGTTCGGTTATTTTCTATCCAATAGTTATAGTTGAAACATTCACTAAAGCCCTATGAACCATGAAATATTTTCTGTATCTATCCGTATAGAGAAGTGGAAATACCATGGTTGTCAAGGCCTTACCAATGGAGTTCCCCTTCCCCATGGCCGCAATAAATGAAATAATGTTACCGAGGATGACTAACAAATATCATGATTTGGTTTTCTTATCCAGAATATTGTAAAGGAAATTTAATTTGAATGAGATTCCATGAAATTATTATGTAATAAGAAATGACATTGAGGTGGCAGTTGGCATTGACAAACATGGCGGGGCAGCGATGCGAATAGAAGCTGTTGCGACATTAAAATGCCAATCGTATTGCCGCCCCACTGCCCGACTGAGGATGCTACGAGTCTCCGAGGTCGATTTACACCTCACTCCTCCTACTCAAATTAAAGCATAGTGAAAGTGAAATCCGAATAAATTAAAAGGAAATATAAGTTAGATTTAACAAGTCATTTTCCGTTGCCATGTTTATCTACTAATGGGTTTAAACACAAAGATCGAATAAAGTATCTATGGCAGCCATTTCAAAGTCCTTACTCACTTAGAATTCTGTAATTAAACATGGCAAGTTGATACCATTCACAAGTACCACAACCGCCAATATATTTTGTCGAAATACGCATTTAAGTTATTTAAACATATCTAATTCGTTCTCATTAAAGTATTAGACCGATTGATTATGTCCTTCAATTAGGTGTCACGGTGTAGCATTCGCGGATATCGCTGTGCTCTGTATTATTCTAGTGTGTGTGGCGTTCCATTTCGAAACTGGGTCACTGTGTCACATGGCCGCCGCGCCAAGTACCAGCCGAATGCGACGCCATCTTTGAATTTAGTTGATTCATGTAATAAGCGAAATCGTTACAGTTCATTGTCTAGTCACTATTATATGAATACTCATAGATGTGTAAGAAATGCTATGTGAGCGTCTTCCGAAAGGCGAAGCTAATACAAGGTAGCGCTGTTTGTCGGTCGTCAACTAAAAGCAAACGAATGTTGGCAAACTTTCACTTCACCGTGGCCCGGTCCGTAATTGCGAAATTTTGTTCACGAATTGAAATTTCTATCTTATCTATTATTACAATAAGAGAGAGCCCCTAATAATCGTGATCATTACATACACGGTCAGTTATTGCATTCTACGTATCAGTTTATTAAATCAAATTTGTTGTCCGGTTAGTAGTTGCAATCCTTTGCAGCCTCTTAAAACTTCTTAAAGAGTTGTAGAAACTGGTTTTAAGAAATAACTACATCTACATTTAAATATCAACTGTTGGCTTTTAGCTCTACCGTAATATTGTGAACTTCTTCTTTTGGTCGGCCTTCATTTGATATGTCCCCTGGTATGTACTTAGATGTTCCTTGCCATAAATACCTTACTGTCATGTCCATATCAACATAGAGAGCGGATGCTTAAATTGACTTTATCGGTAGCTATTGTCAGATCTTGCATGAGTGTTGAGATCATCTTACAGCATATTTCATCACAACATTAGTGACTAAATTTTCGAATGTGTTTCGTGCAGGAAATGTTAGCAAGTAAAGTTTGCCTATGAAATTGAATTGGAGATCTGCACATAGATCACTTCTTTAAGCGACTTTTAGTTGGGTATTGTGAAATTTGGACCACAACAGAGGCCTCGCCTCTCACTACGATCACGATGAAAAGTGAAACCGCGGTGTCGACGAGCGTCACGTCGCGCCATTCGGTTGATGCTGTTTTTTTCGGTTCTACTGTAGCAATATAAATGTGCTGTTACCGACTTACCACAGACGAATTTAAGAAAGTGTTGTCTCAAAAATATATCGGTGCAAAACTACCGCACCGGCTTTCTGAAACCTCTTTGATACTGTGACCTACTCTCAATTCTTTACTTTGCCATCTATTATTATGTTTTTGAATAGCTGTTGAAAGTAAGAGCAATTTAAGAAGAAGGCTTTTTCTAGCGATAGATCTTATATAGTGCTATGAGATTTGCGTTTCGCGGGGCCTTAGTATCAATACTTATGTAATCCATCAGATTTTTTAAATCATTCTCACAACGTTGCATTGTCTGTCCCTGTTAGAGGCGCGGCGCGGGACTGAGGCGCGGGCGGCGCGCTCTGGCCGCAGAATGTAGGCAAGTGTGACAAGGACACGCCCGTACTCCGCGCTAACACTTCCATCCAGTTTCTAACGTGCTCGGTGCGCGTTTCGCAACGCTCGCCCGCGCCCGCGCGCCGTCCCCACCACGATGCACAGTGCACAACAGTGTGTGAGCGATTACACCTACCTACAAGGTAACGCACAAAGCATACTGGTGCTGCTAGCAGCTACCGATCACCCGGTACTGTTACTTGCTACCTGTTACGCATTAATAGTCCCATCTAAATCTGATGATCTTGGGAAATCTTTATAAAGTTGCTCGCGAAAGAGTTGTTTAAATCGAGGTATCGGTTTTATTATCTGATGACCTACTTCCTGTTATTATGGCAAACCAGTTGGCAAAATCCAGATAAAGAGATTTTGCAAGGCAGCGAGCGGGCATTAGAAATGCAGCGGCCTTCCTCGGAACTCGTGGCGAGGTGAGCCGCTAGCTCAAGGCGAAATAGCATTGATATATTTTGTTAATTAAGCTCCCTGCTCTCCAGATTTATGACTTTGATTAATTGGTTCGTGATTATTGCTCGACGTTTGTCGCATTTATTAGTCATAGTATGTCAATTAGATTCGAAAGATTTACCCTTGCATGTGATGTGTGGGAACTTCGATGGTGGCGGAGGCTCGGCGGCGGTCGCCGGCCATGTCCGCAAGCCTGGCGAAATCTGTGTCCACATCAGCCAATCTTGCAGATTTGCGGGACTCCAACAGTCTTACTTCATCTAACCTCTTCTTTAGTTCTATTGGCACCTGTAACAAATGATAACCGTATTTAATATCTGTTGCATTAATTTTAGATTGGTGAGGTGTGTGCTTCATATTATAAGAATCCAGATGAAAATATTATGTATGCTTTATGTGCGTGGCCGAAGTATCAGTAAACTTTGCTTTTCACTGACGTCAAGTCGAAAAGAAAGTCAAGGATTTGTACAAATTCGTGTCATTGCTTCTATGTATCGCCAATATCAATGTAATCTCTATTATATAAAGTGGACGCTAAACGACAAAATATTACTTTACTTAAATTATAAATTTAATATTCATTGTTAGCCTCGCTTATTAAGTTCAGAAAGGAAAATAAAGGACTTAAATGACAAATACTGAGAATTATGAGCGTTGACTGCATTTTTGTTGAGACCTTGGTTTGAGATCACCTCATATTCGCTGAGATAAGTGCATTTTGTGTTTAAACAAGGTAGTGTACCTTTACCGCAACAAAATTTATGTAGCAGTAACTTAAAGTGTTTACGAACACGAGATCAATATGGCCGACCTTCGCACGAGTGATCGGGGGGAGTGACGTCATGACCGGGTGGAAATGGAGCGAGATGCATACCGTGTCACGGACTCGCCCGACGTCGATATCATGCGCTTTGTCACAAGTATTTAGTAATAGGTCATTGGTAATATGTACTAGGTAAGTACTCATTAAATCACACGTATTTACTATTCATTCGACATTCTCATTGTTTTCCTTAGAACATTATCGTCCTGCCATAATACTTAATACAAAATCACTGTATAACATGGAAATTACTAATTCATACTAATCGTGTCTTAGAACAGGAAATACACTACTCAAATAGTTGCTCGCTAGAGGTAAACAGGTTCTGATACCGAGTGTGGTAATCTGCGGCGTTGGAGAGCGCATTTATAAGTATTATACGCATAATCCGGTGGCGACTGGCGAGAATCGACTAGCAAATCTTTTGAGGTCAGAAATTTCTTGGCAATTGTGCTATGGACAGTTTCATTCGTGGAGAAAATAATTTAGTGAGGCTTTACATTCAACACTGCAATTATTTTTCCATAAGGTAAACAGAGACCCTTAAGATTTCTTTGAAATTGTACAAAAACTTAATGATTTATCATGAATATAGGTGGGTTTTCCGTGCCGTGGGTTGGGGAAATCCGTGCAAGCGTACTTCCCATATTTCATTCTAATCTAGGTGTAAATAACATAGGACTATTTGTCGTACAATGACAGAGTTTGTCGTTAAGTTAAAGTTAGTATATTATACTGAACTTGTAACATAAGTATTGGGAAGTAGGGCTGTATGACGCATGTACACTTATCACGCACTGGTAAAGTTGCTCGTATCGCGGCCACACTCTCGGTCACTTATGTGCCACGACCGCTGACGACTGGTTGACATTGGTTACGTTTTCGTCGCCGGCTTCCTTCTACGCCGACCGCGACACCTTCGTGATTGACACGTTATGTATCTGCATAATGAGTACGTACTCGTTACAAGTACGTTCCTTTGATACGTCACTCAATATCAGTAACCTTGCTGTATTTAGCATCTATTTAAATTTTCGATTATTCCTTTCTACCAGCTTTTTTTGCAGAAACCGCATGTTTATAACGTGACTTAAATTTAACGTTTGTCAAAATCGCCACTATCTTAATGGTACCTATCAATAATAGTTCATCTGTAAATGTTATGAATACTAATGGCAAGCATTTAGCCTCGTTTGCTAATGCACAAAACGACCTATTCTCCTAAGTGACTAGGAATGTAGAAGTGTCACTATCATAAATTAAATTGTCAATATTATAAAGGCGTCGTTTGGCCGTCATTACCTATAATATGATCAGCACAGTTAGCGGTGAGCGCGGAGTCGCTGATCACATCATACTTTCACTTTTACGTGATTTCGTGCGAGTGCGGAGTGTGGACGTGCCATGAGCCATGAGACGTAGTATGACGTGCCCCTCACTCGCACCGGAACAATGAAAGTTGCATTAATGACTATGTACTTATCTTGAAATCATTGCTTGACATACATTCTGTTTCCGCGCATGCACATTTTCAATCTGAGGTACAAAGTCTGTATCATCAATTCATCATTCATGTTTGAAGCTTCTATTAAATTTCGAATGAGTGAGCGGTTATTTGTTATGTACTTACCAACGATAAAATTAATTGGTAATTGTGCCTACGTCATAATAATTGACAGCGTGTAGTTCCGTTACAGGTCTATCGGCGAGCCACTTGCCAGGCACGTTATGTAAAAAGTGACAACTATTGCACAATTGCTTTATTCGATGGCGAAACGCTCGGCTTTGAAATGCCAGTGAAAGTCGCCCGGCTACTTCACTATATCGTGATAACGCGCGAGTATTATATTGTGCTTTATAAAATATTTAATGATTAGTTGATTTACTTTTGTACCGGGGAAACAAATTGTTATTAGTTCTTTGGCATCAGCAACTATTTGTAAGAGTAAGGGGATTGGCTACAGCAGCGGTCCTTGGCAACCTTTCACTAGCGTTATTTTAAACGCTGTTAGGTTGCCACATAGGTGTTGGGTGATGGCAGCATTAGTAAACGTAAGCGTCAAGTTCAGCCTACTACTTCCACAAGACGAATGGTTATTGCCGTAAATGTAACCTTCGCATTGACACGATTAGAATTAACCTAATTAACACTTGCACAATAGGGCTATTAAATAAATTGCCCTGCTTAGTTTATAAATTATAGTATTTTCTTTGTAATTTGTCAAAATGTTAGATAACGTGGCGAAGTTCACGGTCATTAGGAACGAGCATTGTATTGTTGGCGTCATTTGTGAAGTCATTACGCAGCACAAAGAATGTCATATCACAACGAATGTCACTGCTTTCGTGTCAAAAATACGAATTTCGTTTTTAGTTATGGGATGGCATAAAGAATTGGGTCGACCTCAAGCTTTTAATATCTTCTTTAGAATGAGAGCAAGGTGGTTGTCCATCTGATTTACTTGTCATTAAAGAAAATTAGTCGTTTTATCATCACAAAGTGTTATTTTAACCATCTGCTGAGCCTTTTTCAATTACATTGGGGCTTAACTACAATATTATTATAAGAAATTTGTTCTAATTTGTCTTCTATTCTGTAATTGTCAGTAATTCTAATTCGTCAAGCTATAGCTTTGGGAAGCGATAAAAAGCCAACAGCCAATAAGTCAATATTTTTTTTATGCAGTTGCATATCGTGAATGATTGTTTAGTGTCGCTGTACATGTACATGCTGTGTGTGGTTGCTTGTTTTCGCTTCGGGTGCTCTTGGCTCGGAGTTGCGAAAACGGTACGCTCTACTGCGCATTGATGTTGCGCTGCAAACGAATTAGCTTTGCTCGTAACGCCTTCTCTGTTTTGAAACGTTACATTTTCTGCTTCAAATCAAATCAAATCAAATCAAATCATTTATTTCCATGGGCCCCAAGGGGCGCTTGAACACGTCAAAACAAACATCAAAACACAAAAATATAAAATTAAACTAAAACTTAGCTAACTTAATTATAATACTTATTGTAGTAAAATGATTTGACACCGGAGCTTAGATTGACTTTAATTCAACTTAGAGATTTGAATTAAAATCAATCCAAGTACCAGCTCCGATGGATATTGCATCATGAGAAGAGCTGGTGAGAAACTCATGTCATATTGTTATTAACCACTAATTCAAAACTATCATCTCGCGGTTTGGACCGTCCTGTTTCAGTATTTATTACAGTCCAAGTTGCTTTTATTTTATTATCAGACTGTTTAATTTTGTTACTTAGATAAATTGATTTAGCTACCAAGCAAACTTGTTTGAATATTTTACAATAATTTCTAACATGTTGTATAAAAATAGGATCAAAATTATACTGTTTCATTCCATATAGATCATACATCTTAGCTCTACTTTTGTAAATTCCAGGAGTTGCCCAGTCACAGAATCTACTATTCACATTCTTAGTAAAAGTTTTCTCTTTAAAAATAAAATCGTATTCTAATTTAATTAAGTTAAATAAATTCCCGTATAGGACATCCGGATTATCCTCATTGATATCTAAGTTGGTAACCTTGGCTGCAATATTCTCGTTAAAGCATTTGAGACGATTAGAAGTCATCGGCCTACAAGTGATTTTCTTTGCTTTAACCAGCTCATCCATGGGATAAACGACCATTTGCCCACAGTGGTCAGATCTTAAGTGACTGAATATTGCTTTACTCAGATATCTACAGTTGCTAAATACATTATCCAGACATGTTGCAGAATGTGATGTAATTCTGGTTGGCTCAAAGAATATGTGCTCTAAGTTAAATGACCTAAATAAACTAAAAAGCCTAGTGCAACTAGATGACTGCTGAAGTAGATCTACATTAAAATCGCCGCATACAACTAAATTCCTATTACCAGTACTCAAACGCCTTAAAACATCTTCCATAACTGTCTCAAATAGGTTAATATCACTCTGTGGAGGTCTATATACACATACTATAATATATTGCTTTAACTCAATACATGACAGTTCAGCAGTGCGTTCAATAGATAAATTCACTATGTCTTTTCGTTCCTTACATTTCAATGTTTTATTTACAACTATCAGAGATCCACCATGTATGGCCTTTTTTCTTATGAATGCACTCATAACTGAAAAGTTGTCATTAATAATCAATGACTTATGATTCCTTAACCAATGTTCGGTGACACACAGAACCTGTACCTTCCAATCGCTACTATACCACGTCCAAATCCATTTTACACTTATCAATATAGCTAGTCTTACTTTTAATCGAGAATCAATTTCGCTATCTCTGGTTGTTTTATTGCATCGGTTCAGCGAAAGCGTAAAGTAAGATGATGTGTGAATGATCTAGTGGCATTGACTGCAGCAGTGAGTCAATGGCTGAAGTCGTTGATGATCGGTGGCGTTGCGTAGGCACGGATAGTCGAATGACGCGCGCGCGTGACGCCTGCGCCCGCGCATCGGCGTCGATGCTATCGACACGAGTTTTACCTATTTTTCAGTACATTGTATCTTGTTGATAAGCACTGTGTAATTTACGTTATCTACCTAATTTATCAGACAAAAAGGACATTTAAGATTCAACAAGGTCTGCGTTGTGGATTTTAGTAGTGATAAGTTAATAGAGGTCATTACATTCGTTTTTAAACATCAGTTTATTAAAACGTTTAGAGACAAAAGTTTACAAGCCTAACATTGGCCATCAATTCAGCAAGATTTCCGAGTACTATGTGCTTATTTATATTTCTAATTGACACAACAAGACATAGGGTCGGTCACGGCTGACAATCCCAACAATGTCCGAACGAACTGACAATAAATAAATAATGACTGAGTGTCAATTATCGTTCATTATGTGTACCTGTGCGTGGACGCATAACTTATCAGTGACGGGACAGGCAGGACAATGCACTTAGGATTCATGACGTGTGGTGAAAACAATAGGGCACCTCACTTACAGTAGATAAACGTATGTGTTTATAGGCTATAGTACTTTAAATTATCAGTTCAAACGTGGTCGTGAAATAAACTATATGTTCTGACCTATTATACTTAGTATATTTATAGCAATAAATATTGACCATACTATTTTATGTTTCTATGAGCGTAGTGCAACAAAAATGACAGGTTTTCTAACTTTGCATTTGAATTCTAAGGAGGGGTTTGAGCTGGTACCTACCTGTTGCTACGAGATCGCACATGTCTAATAGTTGTTGCATATGCGGTAGCAACATCCCACATTTTTATGAAAATACATTTAGAATAGGAATTCTTTAGAAACTCTTTAAAAATAATGACGGTGATATTGTATCTGAAGCCTAAAATATATCACTTTACACTTGGATGGCTACGTAACGTGGACAACAAACTATTCCATAGCAACCGCGGACCTCAATACTAAACCAAAAAGGTTGACAAATCGGAATGAAAGTATTCGATTAGCATCGCGATTATTCCTGCATTAGATATTCAGTGAAGCTGCAGCCGCAGTCACGTAGACACGCATGCATAAGCAATTCGGCTGCCGTCGGTCGGTACGATCGTGCACCAATATATGGGTCAATAGCTCCTTTACTACTCGACAATCGGCCTATTGTATCGTGCAATAAGGATTTACTAAGTGTACTTTCAAATCATCGTATTGTTCACTTGGTGTTTTCAGATTGGCCTTATGAATGTGCTTTATATAAAAAATGTTAAAAGTCTAATTTAAGATGAAGTTTTGACATTCTAATGTACAGTGGGCCAAGCAATTAGGTATGCAGGGCAAAAACTTCTACGCCATAATGCAAACTGACTGCAATAGATATGCATGTGTGAATTACATATTTAATAAGTGTAATATACCCACTATTAAGATATGTAACTCACTTATCCATAACTGGTGTAGTATGTCTTTATTATGACTTAGAAGTTTTTGCCCTGCATAGCTAACTAGTTGGCCCACTGTACATAAAAAACGTTATGTTATGTTTCTTTGATCTTATATTTATAGAATTGTCTCGCTTGTCTGTTACATAGGCTTATATCAGGTTCTATTTTGTATATTTGATTTATTTTTGTGTAATTTATTGCCTCGAAACTTCTTTAAAAAGAATGTATAAGATTTGCATTCTTGTTTATAAACTTAGCTTTGAAGAATATTACTTACTTGATGCAAAATACGTTACTAATAACTTACAATATGATATACTTTTAGTTCATTTCGTTTAAAGTAAAATTTTGTGATGTCATTATTAGAAAAGTAGATAATTATTACGATATGCATCGTCACTTGTCTTCATGGACAGAGATCTTATGAAGTGGATCGAATGCTGGCATTAACTAGTGAGGATTAATCCGGAACAGAATTAAAGATATAAGACGAACTCGAGAAGATCAAGGATGTATTTAATTATTTTCTAGATGTGTCCATAATTAATAGTAATAGAATAGAATGGAAAGGTCAAGGAAAATACCAAGAACTAAAGACTATTTTTTTAGAAATCTGGCAACATCCATCAATTTAACAAACTAGCCGCAGGAGGATGACGAAGGGTCTGGCAGTCTGCCTGGTGATGTCTCGTAAAATATTACCAAGTCCTTGCCTAGTCTTGGATGACTAAATCATACACCCAAGTTAAATTGTGAATGGTCCTTAAAAGAAAATCTCTACAATCCTTTCTTTCCTTGCTACGTTAATCCTGTACACCACCATCAGTAGTTGAGTTAGCACTATTAGCTTTACGAGACAATTAACATTGCCAAGAATCCTTACAACAACATTTGAAAAGGATATTAGTCAGTGAGCTTGAACACTGTGTTTGTAACATATTTGTTGGAAAACGTTACACGTAAATTAACGTTCGTTTCGGAATGGCACCGAAAATAGGTGCGTGGGCAGCGTTGAATCAACTCGCACGTGCTACCTACTATATTTGTAGATCTATGCAAATACTGTCCACGGACACATGACATTTAAACTTTCTGAATTATGCATCTACGCTTCTTCTGATTGCTTAACTTATCATCGAGACCATTTTTAGAACGCATTTAATTATCAGTTTTGCGTTTACGTCTGATAAACAAGAAGTTTTATCAAGTTTGTATTGTTTTGCAATTATTTCATAACGAGCGATTAGAAACGCTATAAATAAACAAATACACACTTAAAGTTCACGCGAGCAACACTTAATCGTCGAGTCACGTTCGAGAGATACACACTGATCGTAATTTAGAATTAGCGATACCTATCGGATGTGTACGGTTAGACTGATCAATCAATCGGCACGGTGGCCTTGTGCAGCTGGTTAATACAAACAGTGCGGTTTGCAAAGCGGATGCAGTGGAAGCGGGGCACGCGAGGTGCCGCTCCCGCCCTCTGCTGGTCGATGCAACACCAACCTTGCCCCAAAAATCCGTGACCTACATTTTATACGACAAATTGCAGCCAACGTTTTTGTTGCAACTATTCTCCTTGGGCAGTGCCGTTTAATTTGTCGCTTGCATATAATAAGAGCCGATAAAAAATATCTCATTTCCAAATTTGGTTCGAGCGTGGCTAATTCATGCACTTTATAGAACGGTGAGGAAAATGAGATTACTGAAGGCGTGAGTCACGGCTATTCCAGTTACAATTTACAGCGCGGGTTTTCTGGAAAACGTCATTAGTGCAAAGTGGGTCTGCTCATCGATTGTTCACAGGACGAACGACGAACGGCGGCCTAGTTGGCGAGCGTAGGGCTGCGGGTCGCGATCCTAGCATCTTGGCGCTCCGCTTTCGCAGCCCGGGTAACCTCACTGTGCTCTATTTCTGGATCTAGTACGGTCAACAATTGATCTATTTATAGACTGCAAGTGCAACTTCTACGGACGAAACGACTTGTTGGAACACCATTTATCTGTAACTTGTACTCACCACATCATAGCACTGTGTGGTTTTACTTCTGCCGATGTTTGAAGAACTAATGGATTTAAGTATGATCTGTTTTCTATGGCTTAGGGTAAAATATGATGGACTTTACTATTTTGTAACAACAATGTATTATTACCCAAATTTGCAAAAAAAAATATTGAAGTTTGGAAAGTTAACGATATCCATCAAACCAAAAATACATCAATCTTTGTCATTGAATATTCATATAAATAGCTCCTGTCACCCACAAGACTACTACGAAACTCTCAAGAATAGAGCCCTAGTGCATGTTTTCAGTGATGCTACAAAATGTACTGTGGAAAAAATTGTAGATAAGTTTGTTAAGTACCCATCAAAACCTAATAAACGTCAAATTATAGCCTTTCCATAAACTTGACATTGGATACAGAAGTGTTTTATTGAGGGTACTGCGATCTAAAAGTTTAGTTTTTTTGCGCAAGTCAATATTTGATTTAGTGAGTCAATTCAGTGCGACAAGTCGTTTGTTGTAATAGAGAATCTATTAAAATACAATAAATCCAACGGAGCATGTAGGTCAGCGCCAGTCGCCGGGCGCGTCGTCGTCAGGAAATTGATGTTGCGTAGCGTCGACAATGATGCAAGCCAAATACACTTTTATCTGACAAGTGGAGTCTTATTCGATACGATGACGTCACGGCTACAGCCTATTACAATTCTAGGAACTACGTCATCGCGTTGGCGAGCGATTTAGCGTAGGCGGGACGCGCCGGTGACGTCACGGGTAAAATGCTACGGCTCGCCGCCCTCTGGCGACGGCGCGCGTAGGCGGACGCGTAACTCCACTTACACGTAAATAAAATCGCACGCTCTTACGTAATTGAACGTGAAATCTGCACAAGGACGCCGCGCCAACGTTTCGACATCGCCGACTCCCGGCGTGATGCTATAATCGCATCGTTTACGTGCGACGCTTAGAAAAGTGAGCGTTTCGCCTTGAGATGCCTGCAAGCGTGGTCGCCTCTCTATTCTTAGATATTGAAATAGTGCTAAATATGTTCGAGGGACTGGGGGGCAGCACGCAGGCGTCGTGACCCAACCTGACCCAAAAACGGATTGCGACCCACCGCGCCCCGACTCACCAGTTGATAACGGATACGGGAACCTGTTCGCTTCACGCGGACGCAGCACGCATCGCGATAGCACCGTTACTCCGCTGACCCGACGATGCACATGTACCAACGCCAGGGCTCTGCCTACTCAATTATAAACACCATCTTATCTGATTTACAAATATACAAAAGTATCTATTTCTAAATCTCCAATCGTGTATTTTAGAAAGTAAACTCCATTTCAAAACAATTATCCAACTCTACATCAGCAACTTCCTAATGGCCGTGATATTAAAATGTTATTTTATGACGTCATTTAATGGTTGCGTCTAACAGTAGTGGTTAACCGGATTAGCGCTAACGGCTGTCGAATGTTAGAATAGTAAATAAAAGAATAAGGCGAGTGGAGGTCGGATTGGTATACGGGTTGTTGTGCGTCGCCGCTGGTTCAATATCAGCGATTCTGGGTCAGTGGGTCACCGGGCCGGAGCGGGCCGCTCCCCGGCGCCCCGCGCACCAAACGCTTGCAATTAAACTTGCTCTTCATACGAAAACATTTCGAAACGTTATAACGCGCATGCTGCATACCGACTACCGACTCAGCTTTATTAATTCAGGCCAAACACCATCAGAAGAAATCATTTCAAGGGCTGACAAGGCCCAAGTATTTACTTAATTATCACGAACTTATTAAATCGTTTAGGCAAGCACGCTGCGTATTGTTTACAGCAGAATTTCGTGCTCTTCCTTCTCACGGTCTTCTCTATTCATTGTTAGCATATTTGTAATTTGACCTGCATGTTCAAGATCACAATAAACATTAATGGTCGTTTAACACCGTCGGCGCCAGCGACGCGGGTAGTGTCGTTTCGTAGTTGTAACTGTAGACTTGTGACATTCGCCCACGTAGTAACGGTCGCGGTGTGTTACTGTTAGTAGGTACCTCAAACCCGAAAACGAGTTATTTTGCGTCGCTGAGTCAACGGGCCCCGCCGAGCGTGACGACGAAATCCGGCCCCGAGCTCTACGGTTAAGGATCGAACGAGAAGCCAAAAATATTCGTCAAATGTGACATTGAGCTGAAGAATGTTCGCTAGTCTTCTATTACAGATGTGTCCCTATTGAAATGACAGAATCGAGATTCACGCCTTGGTCTGCCAGCTGTTTAGATAAGATACATAAATCATGCAACTATTCCAAGGCGAATGCAATGAGGTCACTCACAAAGGGTCGGCCTTGCCTTCGCTGCTCGCTCGTAGGAGGACCAATGTTTTATATCAAAGAAAACAACGTCCAGGAGAAAATCATAATGTTGAATGAGACAGCTCAACAGTTTTATAAGCTAAAACTATCATATATCAAGATCTTAGTGAAATTTATCCAGCACAAGATTGCTTACAAAGCATATCGTTGACAAGACGGAGTAGTCAAAACTAACGTTTTAAAATTCGCAATGGTTTGTGACAACATTAAATGGTCAATCATCTCTGTTTCGGTTGTATTTAGGTCGAATACATTACGGTCTATTTTTTCACCACGCAGGAGAACTACAGCGACAGGCGTTTTATTGTCTGTCAAGGGTGTTATATTTTAGTGGATTTAATATTTATGTATTCAGTTTTGTACTCAGCGTTCTAGGTGTGTAAGGATGAGATGAGATCTTAATAAATAATATGTCACATGTGTGTCTCCACAGGATAATGTTACTTTGAGAGTAGCAGAGCGCCGTGTTTTCATACGAACGTATATTAAAATAATATTTCTTTTTTTTTTATATATTATGATGTTCCTAAACAATTATTTTATTTAAACAATGATTTAATAATCTAGTCTAGATATAGAATTAAGCTACTAAATTAATTTATGCTAAGAATGTGTCCATTAACACCTATCTTATTATCTCTATTATCGAAAACGACTCTTTTTCTTGTGTTCTAATACTAACGTAATATGGGTTTAACTTTAATATTATAAAAAAAATATCTACTTTAATAGACAAATCGTAAATTCCTCATTGAGCATAATATGGCTCTCACACTTCTGGATTTCTCAACTCTTCTTTCTTTGTCCAGTCTGTCCTTTTATGGAATGCGCTACCTCTTGAAATCAGGATGTCCACAAACCGTTATGCGTTCAAGGTTAGGGTACGTTCTCTACTATTTGACGAATTTAAGGAATCATCTCATCATTGTTAGTATTATATGTAATATGTATTAGTATATTATATATGTATATATATTATATTTATTGTATATGTATAATCTGTATTTCAATTATGTATATATTGTATATGTAGATGTTTATGTATCATTTATTTATTTTTTCATATATATATGTATGTGTTGAGTACCTATGTGTACTCATAATTATTTTATTATTCTGCTCTTCTCATAATTAAAACTTCAAATTTTGCACCTACTACCCTACTTTCAGCATCACCCAAAGGTTGACTGGTAGAGAATGCCTATGGCATTAAGTCCGCCTATGTGCGATAATGTACATTAAGTTTTAAAATAAAATAAAAAAAATAAATAAATATGGTCAAGAAATCAGGCAGAGTTAGATATTACGACTACCGAAATATTTATATTTTAATATTATTGCAATTGTTAATAAATACAAGGAAATTGGTTGTGATCATTTGTATGTACTTATATATTAGATATGCTCTTACGCGGTATTCAATATTTCAATTTATAAATTTGGTTTCCACGAATTCATTTACAGGAAAATAGAAAATAATAATCATCGCAATACACACAATATTTACCTATGGATATATTGTTCTAGCCAATTTGTTATGTATTATACGTAACAAATAGTTATTATGACTGTTAAGCAATTTAGTAATTATTATCATGCATATTCTGTCGGTTATAAAATGAGATCGAACACGACATGCAACAGGTTCAAAATGTATGTTTTAAATTAACTTTTTTAGAGTCCGTAGATGAAGCGCCGAGACAGATGTAATTTCTAGATAAAGAAACCATTTATTTTTGAAATGCTCTATATATTATATAAGGAAATAGTTAACTTCAGAATTATAGCCCGGTGAATGACAAGGAAAAATGGTGTTAAATTACTGAGCTTTATTGTGTCCTGTTGGTTTATCCGCAGTAATATTTGTTGCCCATCCTATAGAATATGTGCATATACTACCATCCTCAATAAAACAATAACGCAATAAATCCAAATCGACATTAGAGTCCTAAGCACTTGTGATCTCGATAAACTTCAGCTGTAGGTATATGAAAAGAAACAATCTATTTTGTTGAAAGATCTATTCAAAGCTAAGATAGCAACGATTGGAGTCTCAAATGCCCTAGATACCCTCTAAATAAACTATCAGTCTCTTAAACTGGTTGTACCAACAAATCTGTATCAGTATTTATCTTATCAACCTTGATTTATTTAGAAACCGTGTCACGAGACACATTTTCAGCCGAAATTTAACAAACTACCTGTCTTACTAATATATATTTCAAATTTACAGACTGTCACGTCGAAATTTCGTGAAAATGTCTTACAATTTTGTGAACACGCAAGACGTTGTTTTAAGATAACATTTTTTGTACGACCTGTGCAGAGAAAAACTAAACACCACCAAAAGAGGTGATTCATTTGCAAGCACTAGAGTTTTACGCAACATTAAACGGTAATGCCTCTTCCCTTCAGTTAGTTAACAAGATCTCTACCATAATCTATAAGAATTTTGTTCGTAGTTAGTAGATGACCATGGCCAGCAATTTAGCAAAGAGATTGGTAAACAATTCGACACGTTGTTGTCTCGATCGATTATCCGGCGCGTGAGCGTCGTTCGAGTGAGGGAGGGGCGGGGTATTTTCTTTTCCCATGGTTTCTGCACCAAGGCCTTTTTAATGCTCGCCAGTTCCGTTCTTGCACTCAACGACAAAAACTCAACGTGACTGGAAATTAATCAAGGAGAAACTCAACGACCTCTCCATCCGTCCTGGTGAGGACAAATCTCAAATGAATATGTTAAAGCGTTGGTTTTGGCAGTAAGGTAGAGCACAAGCTCATATTAGCAGCTACGTACCTTCGTTTGTTTATAGCCGTAAATACTACATATGTCGTTCATTCAGAAATTGTCCACAATGCATTAAACTAATTTCATTAATAAATAATGTTCCATCCAATTCCTGTATGACGAATACAAGATAATTTTCTGATTGCTTTCGATGGTGTGCGTTAATTCTAGTAAATATGATATTAAAATGCAATTGCTTGTTTCATATTAATAACAAAACAATCAAAAAACAAATTGGTAGTATTAGGAAAACATAAACAGAGTACAGTTGAGTGAAATTTGCGTCAAGCACGCGACCGTTCCACGCAACGCTACGCGCCATGAGCGTAAGTGTCTTCGTTCCATCGAAAAAAATCTTAACTAGACTGGAAAATCTGGAAAACGCATTTATAATACACTATTGAATCGTAACTACTTTCGCTGCTATATTAGTTATGCGATATTAATTACAAAGTAGGCGAGTTATTGCTGTATGCTGCCACTCCGAGTTGAGGGTAGTCGCTTATTTCATTGTCGGACACGCGCGATAGTTTGCTATTCCAATAACATTTATTAGCTATATCACATGCAACATTATGGTAATGCGGAATCCGCTCGCAAGCAATAACTCAGTCAAGTACGGCTCACATATTGTTGAGTAACTTTAACTTACTATTGAAATATGAGGTGGTGAAACCGATTCAAATGGCAGTGACTTGTTCAATAGATTTGATTACTCGTTTTATTGCGAAAACGGCAATGATTTAAGGCAATTTAAATTAAATCAATTATATAATATGTCTCTATTATTATAACAGCGATTTCAAAGATGGATTCCTAGTTATCTTCTTTTCACAAAATATAATTTCAGTTTTGTAATGTTAACAGTTATCTGATATAATTTAATGTATTAAACGATCACCCATCTATGGACTGACCGCGCTAATACAACCTGTTTAATCCAAAAATCTATATAATACAACCAAGCGACCGTTAAACAGCTACGAGTCAAATGACGCTACGACCATTATGACGTATTTGGTAAATTGTTTCAGAAAATGATGACACAGCTGTTATAATAGCTTAAATGTAGTTCATGGTACAACCAAAGTGAATCTGAAACTGTCACTGTACATGGACAATGCAGGTGCGGCACTTTCACACTCGCGGCGGAACGATCGCTCGCTGCTGCGCTGCGCTGTGCGCTAAGCCTCTGGCCGGCTTCCACAGCTCACTTTGCATCGTTTACGATCTCCGCAAACGAAAGGCGTTTCGCCGGTTACCAATACAGGGAAATCGGAATACAATTGCGTAATCGGTTCAGATGCAGTGTTATGATTTTACTCTCTGTGAATTAATTCGACGCATGAGCTATCGCGCGTTCGTACATTAACGGTTGTGAGTGTTCCACTTGGTGCGACAAGTCTGCGGTAAGGCTGTGCTGCCAGCGCCACCGGCTAACGGTATGACCGGCGGCGCCGAGCGCACGTGAAAATAATTCTTGACGCGATTTTGTAACCAATACCGTTACTCGGTTCTGGGCCTGCCGGCGACCTTATTTCTCAGCCGAGCACTCTTTATTTTTATATCTTATGGCCTGACGTTATGATGCTTGCCGCCGACTATTTTGTACCGGCATGTTATTTTAAACATCTCGTGTATTTAATGCCTCTTTGTTTGCTACGCGTATTAGGATATGAAATAGTAAACGTTTTCCAAGTTTATGGAGTTATTTGTGGCTTACGTCATTCCTCTGTCCGGGTACGCCGGTAAAATAGTTGTTTACGAACGCCGTGAGTCACTGAGATTTGATCGTATGTCGGAGTGCGCTACATGAGAGCGGGTTTTGTATGACGTCCAAACCTCGACCACGGACCGGCAACTGGGGAATACCGGACGTCACTTGCCAGATAATAATTGTCCGTACAATTAGTTGCGGATTTTAATACCAATAATATTTGTTTTCCTTCCTTTTCTCGTTATATCTCATATTAGAAAAAAACAAACAAGCATCGCGTGTTAATTATCTATCGCGTTGTTTTCATGAAGTACGTTGTATCTACTGCGCGATGACGCAAAAACGTGTTTGATATACTTGGGTATTATTAAATGGCACAATACACCGGCATTGGAACTAGAAAACAAGTGCGTATCGCCGGCATCATGCCCCGCGTCGCGCCTCCCGCGCCCGCTCGCTGCCCATTCTTTGTTGAGCGCCATGTTTGAATACTTTTACAACGCTATTTAGTTCATCATTCGCAATTCTAATTACCTAACACTTATAAAATATTATTTACAGTTCTGAAATAGTTACAAACAAACACAAATCGTCGAGTCTTTTTACAAAGTTCTTGTGCATAAATTATAGCTCATAAACACGTATCGTCTCTATGAATCGAGTGTTGTAGCCGCGCCGCGACGCGTCACGCTAGTATCGCGTGCGACGTCACATTTACGCACAACGGCACAAGGCTGCGCCCGCGCACTCTGTCTTCCTTATTGTTATTGTAGTAATGGCGTAAAATCTACTACGTTATTTTAAATACGCCAAACATAATAACGAAACCAAGTTTGGTACTTTCTAGATATTTAAATGACATAATGAGTAGTCATTTTCAACGTTTTACTCCAACAGATTCCGTTATGATTCGCCCTAAATTCTTTATTGTATAATTCTGTTTATTTTTTGACATAAACACTCATCTCACTTTAGTAGTGTAATTATCATTAGCGATCGAATATCTTTTATGCTTTAATATAGCGGACATAAAAACATTGGTAATGCCAAGCGGACCTTTATCTTGCCTTGAGAAACGAATTGACGGTCAGATTAAAATATTGAGCTGGGCCAACCGGCCAATTATCGAGTCCGTGAATTAAACATGACTATAATATTGTATACAAATTATGGCCGCGATAAGTAGCGATGGTGACGCACGGAGGCGCGCGCGCCGGCCGGCATCGTTCCACACTACGCAAAGGAAACTACGTACATTTAATCTAGCACGGCGCCGGAGGTGGTGATTATTGTAATCTTCGGCTACCTGTTCCAAGGTGCGCAGTTATATCTGCTGTAACGGTGTCTTCATACAATTTGGATCATGCGTCAGGCCGAAGCAAGTACGTTCTAAGCATTACCCGGCGCGAACTGGTAAACGCAGTGGCTCATCTAGTATAGGTAGATACGTATGTCGTCAGCGAGCGACACGTGTAACTCTTTGTTTATCTAGCAATACTTGTGCCTCTATGCAATTAGCTGTATTGGTGTCGTGACCTAGCTCGTGCAATCTAATCTCTACAAAAGCGATTCAAATGCATGAAACTCTCAATGATATATTAAAGCTTCTCGAGTGAGTGCTGTCCAATTGTTATCGGATTGCTATCTTTGCCCTTGGCGCTAATTCTTTTTAACGTCACTACTGTTTGTGCAAATGGATGCGATATCTCGTGTTATTTATTTATTTTTCTTGAATTTGAATTTGAACATATGTCATATGTGCAGATAACATAATTAACGTAAGCGCATTATACGCATAACATATCATTTATGTAATAATATTTTGTACGCTTATAGGAAAAT
Source organism: Hypena proboscidalis (assembly GCA_905147285.1). Taxonomy (NCBI): domain Eukaryota; kingdom Metazoa; phylum Arthropoda; class Insecta; order Lepidoptera; family Erebidae; genus Hypena; species Hypena proboscidalis. Next base: position 11,429,150 of record LR990128.1, on the reverse strand, counting down.
TTCTCGTTCTATCTAATGGTAGCAACAACAACACTAATAACAGATGATGTCCGAGATTTGAATAGGCACACGATGACCATTATTACGTCCTACAACATGGTTAGCTAAAGTCGATCACGGGAATGCCGTATTTCATAGCAATTAGAAGCCAATAGTATAGTTTGGCAATCCGGCACATTGTTGTATTAGTTATAATATAACCCTTACGAGTTGCCTAGAGAGTTAACATGGAGCGGTGTGTTGGTACAGAGGTCTCGCTATGATTTCCTCGGGTTATAGGCGTTTATGGCTGGAGTGCAGTGCGTGCGAGGGGCTAGCTGCACGCTGCACGTGGAGCGGGGTCAATAGCTCGAGCACGACCCTACACCGCCCCCGCTCCCGGCACTCATCGCTGCCCTACTAACTACACAAATAACTGATCACTCCGCACTCTACCATTTTTATCTTACATCTATATTCTTCAACCTACGCATCTCTACACAGAAATATGGCTTCAATTTTCCTTGAAAGATAAAAAAAAGCAAACAATCCTACGCAACGCATACGCACTTCAAACTGATACGCATTTTCGTAGTAGATCGTTGATGTCTTTTGTGAGAACTAAAACAGCACCGAATAAAAGACTTCGACGTTCGTCTGTTTTCTAGTACCTAAATTATTTACTTTTGATTTTGGTCTGAGGTGATTTGATGTGATGAACTGATAAGTATTTATGAATGAAAAGTGAACTGACCTCGGCACCGGGTATTTGGATCTGCACCCTGAGTTCATCAGAGTCGTGGTCATGGTGCTGCACGTCGGCGCGCACCTCGCGGCCGTTGTGCGTGAGGAAGACGCGCTGGCCAGGTCGCAGCCGCACGCCCGCCATGCCGCGGAAGCCGGGCCCGATCAGCTCAGCGTCACGGTACTCGCGGGTCATTTTTCCGCCGTCGTAGCGCACCGTGTAGCGCGTGTTCGGCGTCAGGTTTATACAGTTGTTGTTCTCCGGGAACGGCGCTGGCGTCTTCACCGCCTGGATCATCCCCGAGAGGTACAGTCCCTCGTCACCCAGCGCGGCGACGCGCGTCCCGATGATGGAGCGCTTCGCCAACCTCTTACCCGTGGACATGGTCTCTCAGTCCTCGTTTCACGATAGGAATACGACACTCGCGCTGCCGGGGCACACGCTAAAATTCTACTCTCACAAGTTCACTTATATTTTTCAAATCGCCCGGCGTACACGTTTCGCGGGATAACCGTCACAGAATTTTGGAAAACTGACAGAATTTCGACGCGATTCGGCACGCTGCGCGCGGTCCGGCTCTTCAGTAGGCCGGGGCTGGTCGCGGATCTCGCGCAGAAACATAATACGAGGGCAGGGTCCTCGAGGATCGGGACAAAGGAAAATCCTTTCGCGGTACTAAACTTCGCAAGCGAGCTCGCAACGGACGACCTCAATAAGCGCGGTTCGAACACGAACTGGCGTGCGTGCGTGCGGAGCGGCGCGACCGGCGACACCGGCCGGCCGGCGAGCGGGAGCGGCGACCGCCCGTCTCGCTCCTTTGTTTTGATACTCAGCTGTTCGCGCGAGCGAGACGACCGAGTCAATGGCCGCGGGTGCGAGCTGGACAGACGCTCGGCCGCCTTCGAGCGTCGGGATAGTTCGGGCGGGCTCGCTATTTTCAGCGGGCGGGCGGGCGGCGGAGGCGGCCGCCCACGGCCGACATTGAGGCGCGCCGGCTCGGCTGCACGTGGAGCGCTAACGGGATTGCACAACGCACGCCGCCCGCTCGCCGCTGCCGCTCTCCTCTCCGCTCCGCGCGTTAATACGTGACACAGTTTCTATTCGGATTCGGGGTCGATTCAAATGTCAAGCAGATGCACCCACTTATGCAACGCAGTTAACGTGACCCAACTACGTCTACGCACATATTTTATAATTGCTATCAATATTGCCAACACTTCGTAACCGCACGTTCCTGTACGCGGAAAGATGATTACCATTACAAATGAAAGGTTGCACTTGCAATACTAGTTTCGCGAACGTACATCGTCGAGGATATGAGTTTCCTTTCTGTAGAGAACTAATTCTGTGTTAGAATGTAATTAACAGTAATTGCTTAATTAATTAGCTGGTTTAGAAGTTTCTAAAAGCCCATCAGTACTTAACAAAGTAGTAATAAAGTGGGTAGGTCGTTTTATCAACAGGTCTCAGTCTGACAACAAAAGTCATAAGAGTAAATGGAACGATGAAATTAGGTCATCAAGATATTTGTGGACGAGAAACCTGTTACTTCACGGCTTAGCTTTGCTGAGAATGTATGAAACCAGGAACTGCATAATCGAGCTCACTACGACTCTACCGCCATCTATTGAACGTCACTGTTAACTGGATCCTTATTGTACAACAATAGAGACTTGCTTTGTTTGCTTAAATAGGCGTACTAAATGAAAATAAAACACTTTTGTAACTAAGAAATAGTTGTTACATTTGTCTTTTCGTAAGTAGGTCGATCCATTGACAAGCATCGCGAGAAGATCTGCTTTCCCTAAAAGGATACAAGCGTTCAAATGTACACGTACGGATATGTAAATTGTAAGCTAGTTGTTTGTTAAATAGAAAGAGCGAAAACGTTAATCTATTGCTCCAATTTCATGCCACCTAAAGTTTACTTTCAATATGACATAATGTAACTATCGTCAATAATATATAAGGAATACGGTGTTAAATTGATTATACATTATTATAATGTGAATATCTTTCCATTAATACAACAATATCTACAGAGTGCGATGTGTTTTGTACAGCGGCAGCCGGCCGGCGTCGCGCGTGACGTCACCTACAGAACTATTTCATACACCTACTATGAATTTATCAAGTTTATGGTCACACTTGTTTATATTGATGCTCAGAGTAAACAAGTTTACGCAATACGTTCCGTAAAACATCTTGAATAGAGGTCACTCTTTATTTATAAAGTGCGTAAAAATTTGCGTTTGACAAACAAACCTACACGAGAAAAAAGTACAGTTATATTCATTGTGGTTTGTTTACTAACAATGGCTTTGTTTTACAAACTTTTGTTAATAGAGGCTAAGTCGCGTGATCCGGCGTCTTAAAATATGGACGGTCGACGCCTAATATAGGCGGTGGCACGTTACATAAACCATAAACTGAACGGCAAGATTATTATGAGAAGTTAATTTTGTGAATTAATGGGTTATTTATTCGATATTTTTGTGTTGACTGCTAACATTATACAACTCCATTTATATTTTTTTTAAGGCTATGCAAAATTATTTCAAAATCGATGTCAATAACAATTCTACATGAGATAAAAAGAGACAATGGGATCCTACAATAGTTGTTTTAGAATTACTTTCTGAGGAATACTAATGACGTAAAATAAGAATTAAATTTAATCTTACAATAAACGAGTTAAAGACAGAACAAAGTCTTAGACAAAATCTATTCATCTACATAAATCAGTATGATTTTTGACAACCAATGGTTAGTCTATGTCACATAATAAAGGGCTTAAGGGATTATCTACATGGCTAATTATCGAGTGGCTCGACATTACTTAATGATATAAGCTTAGTTTAGCTTAGAAATAAAAAGGCAAAGTATTGTTATCCTAAGTGCCAATTCTGTTGATCGCGACTAAGTCCAAGTTTTAAAGGTTATTCCTTTAAAAAATTATCAGCAACAGAATTAAAACTAAAGAAGAAAGATATTGATGCACCCCTGTAGTTTTTCATAAAAGCAAAATTAACTCTTTTTGAAAAACAATGGTATTTATTGTACAGTTTAATCTCCGAAATGAATATATACATTTTAAAACAAAAAACAATGTGTTTTCTAAAAGTGGTGCAAAGCTTTTGTTGATCAGTGTTCAAGTATCTTTGAGATAGCAACATTGGCAGCGTGATACTCAATCTTATCATTACGTTAGTTTATCCCGTCGCTATACAAAGTCCATTCTCAACTCGGTCTCTATCTGCTTTATGATTAAACTGCAACATTTTCTTACAACATTATAAAATACATTAACATAGAAACCAGGTTTCAGGATGGAACAACAGACTAATCTCTATGAATTTAAACTCTATACCATCAGGCGGGCCGTATGCGTATACCTTAGTGCAGGTCTGTCCAAACTCGGGCCCTGTGGATGTAAGATCGATCGAGGGCTCGGCGACCCACCATCTTCCGGCGACGATGGCACACCGCGGGGTTTACTCGTGCCGTTTACCATCTGCAGGCACGGGGAGTCCCACATAACCACCCTGCTCACCCTCCCACGGGCGGGGTTGTATGCGTAATGCATTTCCCCGCGAGAAAAAAAAAAGGTCTGTCCTAACAACATACCATTGCAGGCTAATTAAATGTACTACAAAAACTGGAGGGCCGCAGGAAATATATCTACAGTTTTCAAGTCAAAAATAAATCGGGGTAATAATATTTCTTTATTCGTTTATTGGTTCTTAGTTAATCTATCTTAGACGCTTTGAATGAAGAAGTGACTTATCTGGAAGTTAAGATCTATACTTAGAAGTCTGCCCATCATCGATTCCATGATGAAAGGAAAGGGGGTGCATGAAAGGAGCCTCCCCGAGTGACGTGCACAACGACACCCTACGTCCGGCGCACCCTGGGCAATTCGCGAGTTTTTCAAAGCGAATTGGCTAATCCTTTTACCACGATGGCAAGTCAAAATAAAATTTGACTCAGCAATCGACACGACGAAGAAGAAGAAGAAACGATTCCATTTTCAAGCCAAAATTTGAAAGAAGAAAGATTAAATCCTTTTGGTTATTTTGGCCGATATAACTTATGTATAAACCTACGTGCAGGTAGTAGCTATAAAATTAACGGTTCTGCAATGTATGAGAATCGAACAAAGACCTTTCTGATATCTACTGTATAGACTTCTATTGAGAAATTGCACGCTCTCGGACGACGCGACGTAGAGATGTTTTGTAATGGAGATAAATCTATAGATTCATGAGTTCGAATCGCCCCATATGATTGCGTAGCGGTTTGCCAGCTTTGATACTTTCAACTATTCCTACTCATACAGGGTGTTATCATGACACCTTGTATGTGTGGAAATGTAACTACATTACACATTTCACTGTGACTAGGTTATTTAAAAAATTACCCTTTAGTTAACTAATTATTACATGGATTAAGGAACGACCACCTCATTAAATAATTCAACAAGACATTTTTTTTTTCAAAGACTGCTTGGTTATCTTAACTTATTAATGATTATTGTTTTATTTTATTAGGAAAACAATTAGTATTTCTATATACTTAGTTAGTTTCTTAAAAATGTCTACTGACAATAAAAGTTATGGCATTCTATTACCCGTCTTTTAAGTATACATATTTCGTAAATACAAAATAGTAACTAATTTACTAAAATGCCAAAATGCAAGACCTTTTTCCTCTATCTTAATATACATGCTAAAACTAGAATATAATTCTACCAAGTAGGTATATACGTACGTATAAGTTAACTTAGCAATACTCTTGTTTAAATTGAAAGTGTCGTAAGGAGAGCACAGCACCGCTTTCACTGTCTACAAGCAACGGTTATCATTAACCATCGTATATACCGCTTCACCTGCAACTACGAGGAAAAAACTGTAGTAGGTACAAAAGTGGTACAACTTTTGTGAATAAGTTCGAGAGAAGAAGAACCAGCCACCTTCAATCTGCTGCTTGCTGCTGCTTGATGCTTGCTAGTGCCAAGTCAGAACACAGTTGGAATTTCGGTTTGGTGGTGAGAATACACCCTGAAATTACTGGTACAGGAGGTATCGTACTTCTGAGATGTGGCGACGCATCTTCTTACTGTCCTTATCCATTTTATTTGGGGTCGGCGCGAAACGTATTTTTCCTCCTTTCTTCTCTATCAGGAACCGAAGTTGGAGCAATTTTCTAAAGGTGTTTCAGCAAGAGTAAATGTAGCGTCGTTTCTTTTGGGTGTTGATGGATTTTAGTAGGTACTTGTAGTTGCCACTTAGTTTCAGCTCATCAGGTACAGTAAGTTTACACCTACCCCATAAGCACGACTTACTACTCTTGTCATCGAAACGTCAAAAGACAAAATAATTTGCTTTTTTTGTTTATAACTACGTCATAGTCGAATCGTAATGTCAAGAGTGTCAGGAAATGCCAAGAGGGCTGTAAAAAACAAAAATCTAAATCCAGAGCAGAGTATAGATCTTATCTTTACTCTGTCCAAAATCAACAAGGAAGATGACTACGGAAGTATTGTTGGTAATTAGTGTGAGGCATAATGACGGCAGCTTGCAACGAGTTAAAGGCAAGAACAATTCATCATGTCGACTGCCTGAAGGTTCATTGCCAATGTCATCTGTTTCAAAACATTGTACTACGCACGCAACTATTGTATAGAACGGTCTTGTGAAACATCTAAACAGCTGATAGCTGATATATTTAGTCCTTAATGCAGTAATGTAGACGATTTTTATATGTGTACTTAATGATATCTAAACCTCATACACACATATACATCTCGATTGTGCAACACTGAGAGAAAGTAATCAAGAGATCAAAAGTTCACACAAAACTTGACGGGAAATCGTTGATTTACAGATGCCGAATAGCAAACACGTTTCTTTACGAGACGTATGTAGCAGACGGACGTGCTAGCTCGATTATGACGTAGTTATCATAGAAACGTCAATTTATTTTCTCTTTTGACGTTTCTATGTTGATAACTACGCCATAATCGAATCTAAATGTCAAAATTGGCAAGCCGTACTAAAGAGTAGATGGTAAGTGGCAACTACAATCCATGAATATGGTACGTCACTACGTGTGTCCGATGACTAAGCTGTTTTGTTACTTTAATTTAAGGGCCTACGGGCCTATATTACTAAATTGATCCAACATATTCAGAACAATAATAAATATATTATACAAGATTTTAATTTATACAAAACTATTTTAGATATTAATATATTCTAAACTATTTTTGGCATTATTTATCATATTCTCAGGTTTTTAAATTAAAGTCGTGATATATTTATTAGAACAATATCAAGAATAACCATTTAAAAAAAATATTTATGCATATAAGCTATGCTAATGTTTATTTAGTGTGCTTAACTACAAAACGAAATGCAAATAAATTAAAAATATAAACTGTTCGTGTTTTCGCAGTAGTTTTTCAATATGCATGAGCTTGGAGTTTCTTGGTTTCCGCATCCTCATTCTACTATTGTTTTTTCCAGTCAGTAATTTTCTCTTGTTTTTTTTTATATAGCAGTAACTTCATGTCAGCGGTGTTTCTATTCCTATACAAAGAAATAAATAATAAATATGCCTTTCATACAGTAAAAGAATATCTAACTATAGTACGAGTCGTATACGAATGCAGGTCTACGACAAATAGGTTTCCTTGATCTGTAATAATGCAGATTAAAATTGATGACCAAAAAAACTAATCTTGCGCGATGGTAGTTTAAGCACTTTTGATGTTTTTTTTATAGAGTCCGTATAGCTTCTTACAGCTGTGTGGTGAAATATTAAGATAGGTGTGGTGGAGGATGTTAGAGGAAAAGCCTAAAAATTGCACCAGTTGATGAATGATGGTGATGAGAAGGGATCAAAATCATGTTATTAAAAATAGTGATCAGTTGTGTCAAATGTTGAGCGAGAGACCGGAAGCGGCAGACTGAAGAAAAATGGATGCATTGCGTGAAAGAAAATATGAAAGAGAAGGGAGTGAGTGGTAGCGAGACGACTGACAGGAAAATTAAGAAAAAGTCGTTTTGCGCCGACCCGAAGTAAAATGGTATAGGAGCAGGAAGAAGTGTAGCTTGTTAGAGGACGTTTACGAAATGTCTTCTAAATATACTAGTTATATAAACCCATTGCACCTTTAGCGAATAGCATTGCAAGTTACATCGATAGGTTCAAAAACCGTTTATAATAGTATTGATCCAGTACTTTGACCCCGGCCGTGAGCGTTCGTTGTAACCTTAACGTTTTCATAAATAACATTGATATTAATGCACCTATTTAAACAAACATAATTATTAACGTACCTACGTTTACTTACTAGTGTTTGTTTGTAATTAGGGCTGCTAAGAAGAAGAAAAGAACAAACTCCTCTTGCTTATCTATTGTCTTAATTTAAGTAAGAAGATACCTTTTAAATCAGAATGTGCTTTCTTTTAGAAGGCTTTTTATCTTTAACTAAGTAGGCATCAAAAACAAAGAAACTTTACTATGATAAATCCCTCTTGGTATTAATACATAAAGTGCAGGTAATAATAGTAGCCCTGTATCTAATACATGTCCCATTGATGGGCTCGTGCCTGTTTTCATAATGAGAAGGGTTAGGCTATATAATAGTGCACCACGTTGGCCAAGTGCGGATTGGTAAACTTCACACTATCTCAAGTACTTAGCACTCTCATGGATGCAGGTTTTCTCACGATGATTTCCTTCACCGTTAGCGGTTTTTTTTTTGAATTCGATTATGATAAATACACATATCTACGAAAAGACGAATCTTAAATATTTATTGACAGAGGTGTGTCCCTTCTGTTTGACCCCGAGACCTTTGACTTCGCAGTCAAAGTCAGTCAAGTCAAGTCAAAATTAAGTTAAAAGCAATTTTGGGTGTCATACTTAGAGTTTTAAGTGCTAAGAACCTCTAAAATACAGGTACAGTACACTTAATAAAATACGCGTTCCATCCCTACGCAATAACAAATATTTATTTCGACATCGAGCGTCGATAACAAGAACTATCTTCACACTAATTACCAACCACAAATTCTATCCAATTTCTCAAGAAACATCGCAACACACGCCATATTACTACAACTTAAACAAAAATGCGTGCCTTAATTAATATAAAATTATCACGTTTCTTAAAGAAATTTCTGAGAGCACGTATTAATGTTGAATGTTGTGCGATAATCGATACATTTTAATCTGTTTATAAAATACGACAATGAACACGAAAGTAATTGCATTCTTCTCGTTAAAATATAAGGTCGGGTGACAAGATGTATTTAGTAAAATTTACTAATGATGAGTGAGATACAAAATAAACGTAACAAAAACATTATTTAATCGCACTGTTTATTTGCTCGATCTATATTCTGGGATCAGCGAAAGTACTTATATCTATGTCTTTTACTCTAAGGAGCCTATACAGAATAAAACATTACGATGGCATGGCGATGCGAAATTTTATTACCGGAACGGATAAATAAAAATCTGTTGTAGAAGTACAAGTCGTCGCGGCGTGGCATGTAGTTATAAGTTACCCTTTACTGAGCTGAATTGCAAAGCAACCTATATGCAACCTGACATAGAAAATCACCTGGCGTGCACTAGCGACTAGCAGGTATAAAAAAATAAATTAAAGATCCCGTCCTTCTTATCCATAATGGCCTAGAAGTTCTACAACCTGAATTGACCGTCTAGTACTCCCAGTACGCCCCGACTCAATAATTCAATGAATTATTATAAGGCAAGAGTTCTGTTCGCCCTTGTTTCGTTTACAGGGCATTGGTGCACGGAGTATCTAACTAATCGATAATGCTAATCTAATCTCATTTTACAACAATTCCTTGCGTAGTTTTAGTCGGTTATATCTGGTTCTATGAGATGATAAAACTAGTCAATTCATTCACTGTATGATATTTCAATAGGTTTATCATTTTAGCACTAAGTCTGGTTTTAATAAGATGTGTTTTTTAAACTTGCTTAGTATGGCAAGGCAACTATAAATTAAATTGCAGACATAACAATTTTTAGGACATTCTCAACTTTTACTCACTCATTTATTCCTTTTTCTCATTTTTTATGTTTAAATATAAATTATAAAAGTAAAGTACATTTAAAAATATAAAATTCTACATTTTTAAAATATAAGTACAAAAAAATATTTAAAAATAAAAAAAATTGTACCCCACCGGCATCGGATACAGGGACCAAACTACCGATGGTTAGGGCTCCAGAGAGAGGAACCTCCTCACAATGCGTGCCTTGTCGAGTAGCACCGCCTTCTGCATCAGACCCTTCATTCAGCCACCCAACGCGAGTCTCTTTGGATGTTTGTCGAGACTCTTTGCTATCAGTCCGTTTATGGATACGACTCTAGCCGAGTCCACCTCCCACATGTCGACCATCAAAGGACATTCTCAACTTTTACTTATTATAATTGTTATTGTTCAAATCAATAAAATTAATAATTATATTAATAAAGGCAATAATAATGCATCCATTAGATAAGAGTTATCACTTTGCCAATGGACTGATTATATATGTTAGGAAGTATTTCTTAATACATAGTTGAAACATTTTTCAGTTTTATTACTTAACAGAAAACAATACCGCGACATGAAATTTCAATTTTCTATTACAATATTACGTAATATATGTAGTATTTTATTTACGTTCCTACCAGCTAGTAATTTTAACTGCTAGGCAAAATTAAATGCTAAGTAAGTGTGATTGTATTAGGTATTTTATTTGCCTGACTTAACAATACGTAAGATCACCTGTCCTTAGCTTTTGGCACGTAAGTCTTGAGTTGCTTGCTCAGCTAGGCTAGCTATATATTAGCTCTAGAATCAGTTTAATTAGACAGCAATATAATTTACTATAATACTCCGTTACAGTTCATACATGGTTTTTTGATTTTACTGTTTTATTTGACCTCATGATTTTATTTAGGGCTCCGTACCCAAAGGGTAAGAACGTAACCCTATTACTGAGACTTCGCTGTCTGTCTGTTCGTTTGTCACCAGGCTGTATGTATCTCATGCACCGTTACAGCTTAACAGTTCAGTTCACAGTTGATGTAAAACTGATGCCACTATAACAACAAATACTAAAAGTCAAATAAAATAAATACTTTTGGGGGTCTCCCATACGACAAACGTGATTTTATTTTTGCTCGTGTTTGCTTGATCTCATAAACCGTCATAACAAGCCAGTTATTTTTTTTTCCAGATAATGTATAAGGGGCCATTCAAGTATTACGTAAGCACTATGGAGGGGTGGGGGGGTCTTTGTTTTGCTTATTTTGGATGACATGGGGGGTAGGGGAGTCTAGATGATGATTACGTCATCGGTAGTTATTTACTTTTTTACACGAATGGCAACCCTCACATTGTCTATGCTTGAAAATGAAACGCATTTTTGGGGATTCCCGCACGCATACGTTTAGGCACTCGCTTTAGAACCGATTCGGGGAATTACCGCGCGCTGTTCACTTGTCTAAATTTCTTCTCGTCAGTGTATTGTTTTGTTTGGATACTATAGCGAGTAGACGTACGTGTTGTAAGCATAGCAAAGCAACTTAACATTTGTGTTACCGTTGATTCGAAATCCGAAAAATGTTTACGTAAGCATGGGGGGAGGGGGTAAAAGCTTTGCTTACTTTTGCTGACAAGGGGGATGGGGGGGGTAAATAATTGTAATAAATCTGCTTACGTAATATTTGAACGGCCCCTAACTGTTGCCGCTATTTATATATTTCAACTGTCTAGCTATCACGGTTCCAAAGACAAAGCCTGGTGACAGACGGACAGCGAAGTCTTGTTATATACGGTTCCGTTTTTACCCTTTGGGTATCCAATAAAAAAAAATAAGATACTAATTATTATGCTTATATAAAAAAAAAATTAAACTGTTATCACCACGGTACGGTAATCGTAGCCAAACTCTGCTTTAACCGTGATTCTTATAATATAACCTTTGATACTACTCAAAAACCATTGTTACAGAGCATTTAAAATTATAAATATTACAAACATTGCGCAGATCTTGTTACCAATACCTTGTCCAAATTTTATTGCAATTCGTAAAAAGCCAAACCACTAAAACGCTAAAATATTGTAATAAATTTGATGTGACCTCAATAACGTTGCTTAATCATTAAAACATCAACTTGTGGGCGCTTAAGGCCTAGCTCACACCGTTCATATTTGTGCACGACATGGATACTGCAGACATTATTTCAATCTCCAAACGTTGTTACTTAATGTAGTGTAGGTATAAATTGTTTCGGGTTATTTGCGAGTCTATATTCTACCTTAGCTATGTAGCAACTGTTTCCTTAATATAGAGACGATAATTAGATGACAAAGCAATGTATTCATTTACTTAACATTAATTAGTAATTGAGGTTTGCATTATGAGGATAGGTAGTTTAAACTTTGACTTATTTATAAAACCCATTTCCATATTTAGTATTAGGTACGTACCTATTCAATAAAATGTTGGCAATCAAAACTACATAAAATTAAATAAAGAAGGCACAAATGAAGTCGCAAACCAGTCCATATCTGCAAGCCCTAACTATTAACTGCCACTAATTCTTATCTCCTTTTGATTAAGCACAGCTATGAATATGGAAAGAACATTAATGTTGTAGCATTATTAGATAATATTCTTGTTTTATGAAGTGCCGGGTGAAGACAATAACGTGATTTTATTCAATCATAACAACGGCTCGAAGAACCATGACGTATTAGTACGTGTAGGACTAGTTCACGGCAAACATTTACTATCAAACTAATAAACTTAACAAAGATTGATGATCCCATTTTGTTGCTGTGCTAATTTATAATACACCTTAATCTTATTTAAACAACAATATGTTTTTAACATTATTCGACTCTATTCAAAACGAATATGATTTGGGTGACTACAATAACGTGATTTAAATTAAATCATGATTACGGCTCGAAGGACCATGATAGATGACGTGGTAGTACGTACGTGTGGGACTTGTTCACGCGTAACATTTATTATGATATAAATGAGCTACTAAAATTAACAACAGATGACTAATTCCACTAGTTGGTTGCCATGCTTAGTATAATTCACATTGCAATTTGTGTTTATTAATAACAAATCATAAAATAAATGGCGATTGAAACAATATTTACGACTTGATATACCCGCACTTAATTATGTTATTATGTTAATAATATCGTGCTGCTGTATTTACCGATATTATAATCTTTTACGCTTAATAAAAGTGCGATAACGATGAGACCAAACTCGAATCTAACAAACTCGTAATATCCCACGAAATAAACATCAAAATAACTAAGTAAGTTACCCTAGGATTTTTTTATCGCTTCCGTGAGATAGTAACAGATGTAGAAAGGGATACTTGACCAATTTTATTATCTTTATGAGTGTATGTGTGAGTGTAAGCTTAGAGGACTCGTTTGTGTGCCGGGTCGACAACTTTTAAGTTGGGGTGATACGACGATCCGGCCAATGGGGGCTTGGGTGCCTGCCACGTGGTTTTGTTGTCCCGATCAGCTGTTAGGGGAATGTTTACAAAAAACGTCAACAAACCTGAGCCCCGGCTACCCGGCCTTTCTCAGGTAACAAAAGCACAAGGAATAATAATAATGCGCTCAATGGAATCTCAAGTTGAACGCACAGATTTCGAAGGAGGGGGAGGTAATCTGGCGATGAAAGTTTTGAAATAAAATTGTTTTTGCTTTTGTTTGTAGATGATTTTATATGTCTTTTTTTAATAATACGCACAATACTGTACTGTTACTTGGAACAGGTAAGTACAAAAGTATAGTATATGGTTGACTTGAATTGTTATGTTAAGTTTTAAGCACCAACAAAAAGAAGAGCCCCAAAAAATATTTTAAAGGCTTTAGGGTCATATTGTTCTCTTCTTCTATTTTTCAAGTAATCTTACGTAAATGAAGTCTCCCTTTCTCGGTGGAAACCAATAGGCCTTCTAATATTCATCAATGTATTAATAAAATAAACTTCTTAAAAAATACGCATGTGTTGATAAAAAGTTGTCAATATCCTTTTCGAGATAACTTTACTATCCCTTGGGTCTTCATAAAGATAAATTGCAGCGTTATAATAATAAACGCGTAACAGTAAGGCAGATTTTACTCTTACACCCAAGACATGCTCGATCTATCTATTATATTCAGCAAAACTAAAGAGGTTGGAAGATATAATGTAATTGATGCTAGATCTATATTAAATACACGTTATTTGTCCAACATTACACGCATCTACAAAAACAAGTTTACTAATATTATTTAATTGATATCATAGTTAAATCGATGTCAGTTACTCGTCACACTAACGACCTTTATCGCTATCATGTTTAAAACGATATTAAATTAATTGCTTATTAGTTGTCTGTGTGCGCGTGGCGAAATTAAAAAACCAGAGATAATAATATGTTGCTGTCTCTGACGCCGTATGCACTGATAGCGTTGCTTGTACTGGTGGGAATCTGCCTGAACAGAAGTTCTATAAAATGAAAGTGTTTTGTTTTAGACGCCTAAATACATAACACGCTTGTAAATTATATTTTAACCTCAGCAGCTCGAAAAGTCGTTCTTTGTTGTATGAAAACAGTGAGCAATACTCGATTTTGCTTCGAGTTTTGCTCTCGCTCGAAGCAAAGTTGAATTTTGCTCAATGATTGCCTTTTTTAATGTCACACCTTTCACACCGCGTTATCTAGTCGCAAACTAAGAAGAACTTGAATTATGGGTACTATTTCGAGCCAGTGAGGTGAAAAGTTGTGTGTGCTTTTAAGTCCCTCACTACGCTTTAGATTTTAACCTAGAATCACTTGCTGTGCTCGTGATTCTACTATAGGACCTTTCACTTATTCGGGAATTAAAATTAGCACTCAAAGAAAATGCAAGATTTCTAAGCTAAGTGAATGTGTAGTAAAAATCAACGAATATTGATCTATGCAATATTAATATTTACGCGAATATTAAACATAATTGACACGACACAATATTTGTTGGATTTTTCAGTTACTTTTTATTATTCAACGCTTTTAAATGCTTTGCAGCAACCGTGGTCGCGGATGGTCTGCTTCAAAATGTAGAGTATATCATACCAAATATTGTCTATGAATATCTTTTACTTGGTTTGCAATGTCGCATCATGTCGTACGTTTGGTACATGTATGATTTTGAAAATCTAAAACTGACCTGAAGAGTTTATTTTAGGGTGTAATCTCTGAAAAGTCTGGCTGTTGTATAAAATGTTTTATTATTGGTAAATCATCACATTACAAACTGACCTGGATTGAAGCAGTAATATGACGTTTATAGCGAGTAAAACCACGGTAATTAGGAACAGGTTATTAATTAAAGATTCACCATAGAAGCTAAAAGGCGTTCTATTCTGTGTGAAAACAGTGAGCAAAACTTAATTTTGCTTCGAGTAACTTTTACTCACGCTCGGCAATCGAGTTTTGCTCACTATTTTTGCTTTCTGAACTGCTGAGGTGAAAAGTTGTATGTGTGACACGAGATCAAAGTTATTTACATTTGGTGCTTTAGAGTCCCTCCCTAAGCCCAAGATTCTAAACTAGGATCACGAGCACGCTCGTGATTCTACTATAGAATCTTTTGCCCTTTTGGGAAATAAATAAGCACTCGAAGAAAATTCATACGAACACACATGGTGCACAAATAACTATCGTACTTTACATCACAAAAGTAATATCTAAGATAAGTTCTACTTTTAGCTCAAGCGGCTGTGTTTGATCCGAAGTTAGAAATTGGGTATGTTTAAAGATAATACGTGCTCTCATTTCACTTACGTTGTTATGTTTTGCTTCCGGGATAAGCGGTACGTACGCGTAACCTACTTTTATTATTTTTAGTTCTTGATTCTAAACACTTCCTTAAATAGAAGATATGTTGCAATAGGCAACAGGCTAATAGCTGTTGCCTGTAAGTGTGTATATGCACTTTAAAATAATGTATTCGTGAGTTCTTTCGTCTCATTTAAGGCCATTAAGCCGCTTCAGTCCAAAATTAGATGTGCTCCTATACTGCAGCATTCGTTTGTATGTAACGTTACAGATTCGAGTATAAGTACACCAGTGTAGGAGAAGAGGACCGAGCATTACAGTGCGCACCCTAGTGGTAGTGGTTACAGCGGTCGCCTCGCCACTTTCAACTGCACTGATGTGGGTTCGATCCCCACACAGGACAAATCTTTGTGAGATTTACAAAGATTTGTACTGATTCTGGGTGTGCTTTGTTTGTGTGAAATGTATGGTTGTGAACACTCCCGCGACACAGAAGACACTCATAGTGCAGGTAGCGTTTCAAAAAAAAAACACTTAGAATTAAATGTTATTATAACTTTACAGGATTTACAGGCAAATGCTCGTCAGTCAAAGAGGCAGTTTGAAATTGATTCTCCAAATTTACATTATGCTTGCATGCTTGCGGCCTGGCAACATCCTCTTACCCCTTGCTTCGATTTCCTCAATTCTGAGGGTCGTGACCTCTTCTCTAGATTATCATATCCCGTGTGATGGTCCACCACCTTTGCCTGTCTGCATATAACTTGTATAACATGTCAATAAGGTAAGAATGTCTTCTACATTTCTCCTCTTCAATTTGTATTCTTGTCCGCCAATAAATCATAAATCATTCTGCATATGGCAATAAAAGCCCTATATCCGTAGATTCAGCATTTTGACTTCTAGAGATAGCTGTGAACGTCGTATATAAACGTCACAGAGGCGGCCAAAAATGTTGTGTGACAAGTTGCCGCGTGGCCGAGTAGATTCAAGAGTACGAATCGAAACTAACGGTATCTGCTATAATAAATAAAAAAGACTGCATAAATAGCACAATGGGAGCACATGTTCCTAAAACCGCATGAGATAAGATGCGTGGTAGGGCTGTCAATGATGATGTTTTTGCTAATGAAGCTTGCGAAGGAAGGTTAAGGATGGCACGTGGCGTGTCCGCTCTCTTTGCACGTTACATAATAATTTCAGAATGGTAAATTACTAGTGTGTATCACTAATAATTGACACTTCTTCTACTTCACCACACTAGACAGTACTGTAAGTAGCATACGAGATATATTTTGTCGTGTTTCCCCATACAAAAATATGATAACAAGCTACAATATCTATCAACCGCTCGTATGCAAACGTTTTTGGAACCATCACTGTCTCATCTTTAATCTGCTACCAAAAGCTGAATGCCGTAATAAATCTTAATTTATTGTGTTTCGGTAAGATTAGGTTCTGATATTACTGGCACACGGGGCGTAATAACGCAGCACCTAGATTTAGTTATGCATCTGCAATCTGCTTTTGTGAATGTTCATGGGGTTTCGTTGCCGTTTACCACTAGGTGCATCACACAACACGTAAGTCAGCAACAGAAGTACTGAAAATCGAAATTATTTTATGATTTGATGAATCAAAACTAATAACTAGTTATTGATGAAATTTCCATCAGGAAATTCACGATAGCAGCACGGAGTTGGAATTGTGGCCGGTGGATGGTGATAGGCTCACTTCCTATCTCATGGGACCTAAACATAACAGGGCAAATGTGGGTGTATGTAGTCATGATCTTTTGCATTAAGTCCGGTTTTCTTGCTCTACTGTACTGTGTTCCAGTATGGTGTTGAGGAGTCATCTGCCACACCCTTCTGGGTAAAATAAGCGTGATGGTATGATATGTTACGTTTTTATACCAAAAATTTGAGTATGAACATTTTAAAATGTTCAGCTACTTTTGTTGCTGACTGTAAAACAAAGCACTACTATTTGGCGACAGTTAGTGAGACGTTTCTGCTTCCTAAAGTTCCTCAACGAAATAACTACGTCCATAATGTCTGATGACACAACCCTACATATGTTCAGACCGCGATGCACCGAACAGCTAGACCGCATCAACAACCCTATCAGTTTTAGTTCATTGTCCTGTAGATAATGATTTACCTTGTTTATGAGTTATCTGTGGTGTTGCCTAGGTACCTACTGCAGATACCTAGTAGTCAATTTGCGGTTGTGGTTACAGATTGTACTAGTTGTAGCAACTTTCCTGATTTTAATTTGTTATCAATACGTAGCGAATGGTGATCGGTTTTGCAATATTTTGATTAGCTTATTAATGAAATAAACAAAAATAGCATCGTGTTTCCATGATCATTCTGCAGTTTCGCACTAAGATAGTTTTTAGGAACAAAATGAAGGGAGGAAGCACCACCATCTCACCTGTCGTCAGAATGGATGGACACAAAGCATTATTTATTGGTACCACAGATTCTTGATGTGGTCTGAAATAACTCTTTTTACGAGCAATTGGTACATTTATATCATTTATTTGTTCGGAAAACGTGTTTTTTTGCAATATTCCGCATCTACTTCCTGGACTACTGCACTGTGTTCCACTTTGGTGGTTTGGCGTCATCTTTTACACTACATCCATTTTTTTACTTTTTAAACCGGCTTTAAAAAGAAGAAGGTCATTTTAGTTCCATATATTTCCTTTCATACTGCATATATTGGAAATATTAGTTACCATGACATCTAGGTAAGAGTTCAATTAATTTCTGGCGTATGTAGTTAGGTACCAACTAAGGAAAATATTAATAATATTAGTAGGTAATAATATAACAATTGTATTTAAATAAGGCATATTATAATTGCTATCGGTATGAGGTAATATAATTAATTATCCTCGATGCTTTGCTTGATTTCCAGTCGTCACGCGGACATTTATTCTTATGTCAATCGATTTTCTAACACATATCTAAAACTATTAGGCTAATCATATCGTTGAAGTACTCTAAAAAGGCAGAAATCATAAGCAGACCATAAAATCACGATCCACCTCAGTACTAATTTTGCTAAGACATAATCACACAATGACAAGAAAGTGTCATGTTTAAACGAACCATTATTAGTCTTACGAATGTGACAATTTGAAACAAAAAGCTTATAAAATTATGATGAATCTATTGGTCTGATAGTAAACAATAATCTAACGTCTAATTGATTATTTTTATAGCATTTAGCTATGCTTAGCAAATTATACTAAGAAACAGTTGAAAAATTATGGGACCGGCAGGATTTGAATACTGGTTGGTTAAAACGACTGCCCGGTGTGCAGGTCGCAGGTTAAATTCTGCCGGTCCCATATTTTTTTTCAACTGTTTCTGAGTATAATAGTTAAGTTGTCTATGCCCACTTTTTAGGGTTCCGTAGTACCTACAAGGAACCCTTATAGTTTCGCCATGTCCGTCTGTCCGTCTGTCCAAGGCATAGCGACGAAACCGTTGGTGCTAGAAAACTGAAATTTTGCATGAACATGTATGTTAACTAAACAAAGAAAGTCGTAGAATAAAATTTGGAAAAATATTTTTTTTTCAGGTAGCTCCCCTACATGTAAAGTAGGGATGTTTTTTTTTTTGTCGCCTACCCCATAGTGTGGGGTATTGTTAGATAGCTCTTAAAAAACGTTCAGGTGTTGCTAAGACAGTTTTTTGATTTAGAGATCCGTTTGCGAGATAATTAACTTTAAAGAGCAAATTTTTGTTCGAGTAGGGCGTCCCCTAAAAGCTAAACTACTGGATCCCAAAATCTGAAAAAAATTGTGTCGGTAGTACATGTAATGAACTTTAAAGGAAAACTATAGTGGATAAGTTCACTTCATTAGTTCAAGAGGAATAGGGGTCCGAAATGTCAGATGCAGTTACTCAGAATATTTCGTTCAAAATTCTTGAAACATAAATAAACATACATAAGACATATATAAAATCACGCCTTTATCCCACGGGGGTAGGCAAAGACGATGGAACGCCATGTGCTTCGCTCCTTACATACTTCTTTCGCTTCCTCAACATTCATACATCTCGTCATACGTGCTAGCTGGTTTCGTGTACTACAAACATTTCCTTTCTGAAGGACGCCATTTATCTGGTTACTTAAACTTAATTAGTTCTAGAGTAATTGGGGTCCAAAGTGTAAAATGCAGTTACTTAGAATAATTCGTGCAAATTACAAAAACCTTTGAATGTAATGACTTGTATGAAGATGTTACTTGTTTAATACAGATAGTGAATCCCTTTTAAGTCAAATTATGTTGTTACGACTAGCTACGGAAGCCTACTGCGCGTGGCCCGACACGCACTTGGCCGGTTTTTTCCTAAAAAAAACTGTTACCTTATATATTTACTGAACCTTAACTTAACTGTTGTTAGTTTTATGTTTGACAATAACATTACCATTAAAATGATTTCATTAAGTAAGCCCGAACAAGTGAGTCATCAAGTCACTGTTTATTTTAAGTTAATTGTTATTGACTGTATTTTGTATCCCACTGCAAAACAAAGGTCTATGCTGTATTTCCGAAAATAGGTTCATACAATAACGATTAATGAGGATTTAAAATAAATTAGTGTTTTTCATAAGATTACCACGCTCAAAACAATTCTTTGTGTGCATAAACATGAAGTTTGTCTTGGTCTGGGTGTTTCTATGTATAATAAGTATGTATTTACAAAATAAAAGTATACATGTATTAGTATCAGTTATTCTAGTACCCATACACGTGTGGTGTAGTGGTTTAAGCGGTCGCCACGCTGCACTCCATTGCACTGGTGTTGTGGGTTCGATCCCCACATGGGACAAATCTTTGTGTGGTTCACAAAGATTTGTTCTGAGACTGGTTGTACTTGTGTGAGTGAATGTGTGTATTTGGCCATGTCTTTGGGACCATTGGATAGTGTTATTGCTTCTGGCGTTCTATCTAATGTAAAAAATCCAAATTTAATTTATTTATTTATATATAAGATGATGTAGCGAATCGATGTGTTCTATCCTGGCGTTTAGTAGCGATAACAGTTCATGAACAACAATCTACAAATATATTAGATGTGGAATTGGCTCTAAATCGACCATGTGACCGACATATACATACTACGTGGTTAACCCGTGATTTACAGAGAACATAATGTGATCATCCCATGTTAGCTTTATATGTAGTTTTACAAATTAGACGATAATATCCGCGTTCCTCCACAAAATATCTTATGCATTAATGTTGAACAATGCTGTCAATTTCCAAGGAAATTAATGTCAACATTAGAATCCCAGGTGTCTGGCTTCATACAGCGTCATTAACAATGCATCAACCAACGTTTTTAGTTACAATGTTGCAAATAGAACACTAATGCAACTTCATGTTCAATGATGACCTAATTATCTCTGTGTTGGCAACACTGCCTACTCACCGGTATATCTATTGTCCTATCTACCACAATTTTATTATAGGTCCATGAAATTGATAAGGTTGGAAACAGCGCCATCTCTTGGCAATAATATTAAGATGCTAATGTGCTCGAGCCCTCACTTCCAGTGAAAGCGCTGCATTAGCGAAGTAGTTGCTGGTACCCCTGACCATAATAATATAATTTATAGTCGTCTCCATCTAGGGCCTGATTGCCATGAGCCTCGACTAACATTTCGAGGGTCTCGAGTAAGGCAGCTGGATCCTCTCTGGAGCCCTACACTGGCAGCTTTGGTACTCGATGACGGTGAAGCAATAATTATGTTTTCAATTATATCTTAAAATATAAAAAAAATCTTATTGATTTTAAGATACGTTAAAATATTGATAAAAAACAGAAATTGTTATAAATAACTCCTCATTCGGTAACAAGAAACAGCAAAAAGACTTTGGAGGCGCCGGGTATCGATCCCGGTACCTCTCGCATGCTAAGCGAGCGCTCTACCATCTGAGCTACGCCCCCTGTATATGACAAGCTAAAATTGTAGGGCTAGTGGCAGAAAATTCTACAACATTTATCATGTTTGTGATCTCGTTTTCATTGCCACCGGACACGAAGTAATAAAGTGATTACTAATCATAATATACAATTTACCAATAAGATAGTATCAATACATAAAGCATATCAGAAAGACGCCCTTCCTTACTACCAAAATCATTATAGCTCAAGATAAAACGTAATAAATAGTCGATGATAAAATCAATTACCTATTTCTGTAAGTAAGCAGTATTATATATGACTAAAAGAAGTATGAGCAATCGACTATGGGATTGTTTATCGCTGTTGTGCTATCTATTCCTTGGCTTTGTCAAGATAAAAACTGGTGTATTGTATGTAGAATAATATGAAAGTTTAATTTTAAGCCGGATATTTTCACAGTAAGCTGGGATGTCATGAAAAAAGTTAGTAAACAAGTGCAAAAACGTGATAATTCTATCAAAACAAAGTTAGATTCTAGTTCATCCTTCATGTTTAAATAGTAAATCTCTTTTGTTTATTAAATCCCGCTTAAGTTATGTCTCTTATTACTAGATAATCGTCATACACTTAACTGGAAATTATTACTATCTTATATTCGTGACACAAGGGTTTTAGCGATACAGTTTTTGGGCATTGCCGTTTTAAGGAAATAGATATACAATGCGAATTTGGCTGAAAGTATTGGCAGAGGTCGCTCTCGGAAAACATACACGTACCAGATATGTCGTGTCCTTCAGAAAGGTACGTAACACAAAACCGGTGAGCAGGTATGACGAGATGTGTCAATGCTATGGAAGTTAAATAGGTGTGTCAAAATTGTAGCACATGGCGCTCTATTGTCTCTGCATACCCGTATGACATTGACAAAAAAAATATGGAAATGTATTGTGGTACGTTTAAAAAGAAACATATTTTTTTTCTATTATTGTTGAAAATATAGCTAAGGCCTTCTTTTAAGTAAACCGTGCGTGTGCCAAAAGTTGAAATAGAATATTAATGTACGTATTAAAAATATTATCTATATAATTTCAAATTTCTAGGAATCCTAGTAATATTAAGTTCATAGTAAAACGTAACAGTTTTTTTTAATTATAAGACAATTAAATCAAAACGTCTAGTTATTGTCAGACGTCCCCTGCTGCCAAATGTCGACGAGCACTGCTCTTGCACGTGATATAATAACTAGTCGTCAAATTTACCCCCCGCTTCCCTACGAGTTTTAGCAGACTTATTTGCATAAATATTTGCTTTCATTTCCTCTCCATATTAATTCAGTGCTCTTTGTGTAAATGTCACCCGTATTTTCTTTTGTATGTAAAATTAAATTATATGTATTTATGAGAATGCGTAGTGTCCTTCGTTTATTGTAGATAAGTAATCATTAGTAGGTTGTTAGTGAGTAGTGACCTTAAAAAAATACTTCCTGTAAACTTTGTACTTGTATTTATTATTTTTGTATATTTATAACAAAATATAATTAACAACTTTCAACATGTATAAAGATAAACTTACATATATTTCATCTGTACATACTCAAATTAAATAAGTATAACATATTATAGGAATGTCGACAAAAAAAGATGAATTAGAGTCTGTTATAAAATCTATAAATAAAGTTAAATATTAATATGTAATTAGTATTATTAATATTATTCTACACTCTACAACTCGAAACATTACTATCAAACAAACGATTGTATTACATTAAAACCTTTTTTTGTATCAAAACTCATGCTTTAATAAAAACTTGTATTGTTTCAATTCAGTTAAAAAAACAAAATAACGTACAGTTAAATATTAGCTGTTAAAATTCTATAACGGAATCAAGTCGTAGAAATTCATTCATAAAATGGCAAAACATTTATTTTACGTCTTTAGGTAGGTTCCACATTTTCCCTAGTACTTTTAATAAAAAAGTCCTAATTTATTCATATTTAAACACAAAATCCAACAAAAAGTAACAATTTTTCCGTGACATAATTTGCATGTAACATTTACCGGTACCCAGTAGACTTGTCCGCAGTTTTTTTCCTGTTTGATGTGATGACGTCACTAGCTATCTCCCTCGAGCATGACGACTTGCGCGCCCTTTCCCACCGCCTCCCCGATATTGAAGGGCGCCAGGCCTGCGATCACGCCGTCCCGGGGTGATCGGACTACGTACTCCATCTTCATGGCAATCACCACGAAGAGGGGCTGGCCTTTTACTACCTGTGAAAGAAATTGATGGTTAGTATGCTGAATTTATTCATACCAGCGAGAACCGCGACGTGTATGACTCAAGATCTTGTCAAGATCGCCAGGAGCCGTTAGTTTCAGTCGGCCCAAAAGCGCGCGATATGGTGAGGCCTACGTCCTGTAGTTATTTGGGCTAATGATGAACTGCCGGTCAAGACTTCAACAATTTTGTAAGAAACTACTGTATGATACAAGAGGTTAAACAAACACACATTTAGAATGAAAAAATCTTGCATATTCAACACTAATGCAACTACACTAAGGAAAACCATGTGTAACAACTTCTTTTGTAAATAATTGTATGTGTATATTTGTTGACGTCTCATCTTTTTTTTTCTGTTTGATTTAATTATTTATTGTGACTTTTTAAAGTGAGTGCATATCTTTAGTGTCGTATAGGATTACATAATCATTTATTTATCAGTAGTGAAAACTTGTAATTGGCCATCACACAACATACATATTTTTATACCTTTCCTGCTAGCTGTAAGTTTTCTGTATTTTAAAATAAAAAATAAAAATAAAAATATTTTTATATCACCCAGTATGCCGTACTTTGTCAAAGTCAACCTTTGATCGTGGGTCGCGAAACCCAACTTAGTATCGAGAGCTCTTTCGCAATGCGTTGATATATCTTGCGGATTCTTGCGTGGGTGTCAAGCAATCCATGACATTCTGTCGCATTCTAAGACACTTTAGTAAGCCTTAACTTAGAGTTGGCCTCCAAATAGCAGTATTTGAACGATTGTGTTCTGATTTGATAGTGAAAAATCAAATGTAGACGAAGCAAAATGTTTTATAAATGCACTCTTTTATAAATAACATGCACTATTTTGCATTATAATGACCTGTACATAATCCATCGGCTGGAATAAAGGATATTTTCATTCATACAAATAAATAAAATTAAAGTGTATATTTTGAATGTCAAAATGACAACGATTTTTTAAGCTGGTAGAGGCATTTTCATGATACCTATGCATAAAATCCAGTATTTCAACTACTACATTTATTTTTTATTGATGTGCCTACCAAACCGCGGCAATAAGTTAGGTTGTATGTTTAATAGCGCTTATCTCGAGAACTACTAATTGGATTTTAATAATTATTTTAGTGTTTGATTGGCTAATTCTAAAAGAAGGTTCTAAGATATTTAACATTACGCTAGACTCCACGGCAGCGGAGCACTAAGCTTTAACGCAGTTCAAAGTGCAGGAGCAGATGTTAGTTAATACAACAATTCCACGCGGACGAAGCAGCGGGCAAAAACTAGTTTTTTAATATTATAATAACTAAGATGAGATTGCAAACAAGCATACGACCCACCCGATGGAAGGCAGTTACCGCGACTTATGAGAACTTTTAATACGGGCAACATTCAGGCATTGTTTACCCTTAAAACCAACTTGCTACGAGTAATTCTTATTTACGTAAATAGGTTAAATAACTGATGTAGTATTAAAAAAAAACAATTCAAAGATCAATTCCTAAATTTAAAAACCCTATTTCTCATTGGGTATTAAAATTATCCTTTAATAAACGCATGCGCCTATCAAACAATTGATTAAAACAGCCAGTTACATAACACTATTACATATATTCTGTCGGGAATATAATTGAAATAGGCGTGATGTGCCAAGCATTCGAAACACTGATTAATTGTCATTAAGTTATTTATATTCCTAAGCTATGCGCACGGAAATGTAATGTCATACTTATTTATAACTTGGATGTAATGCAGGTCGGATGTCATCTTGTCCGCACGAGTATTGGTTGTACGAAGTCTAATCACAGAGGCTTAATTCTCTCGTGAAATGACAGGAAGCATTTTGCAGTATGAGATACTTATTTACCAACTGCAAAAAAGCGTGCTTCAATATAGACCGCATCATCACTTATTATCAGGTGAGATCATGGTCTATCCACCATGTTTTTTTTTATAGATCTCTCTCTACTCATCTTTTTATTACAGATATTTTGAGGTCATGTATGGGATTCCAATGAAATCAATAAGTTGTACCTATCAGTTTGTAGTTTTTGAAGATCTTCATTACAAAAATAAATGTTTTGTTATGTTATTGCATATTTCTTTTTTTCCCTCAATATTTATTTAAGGAGTTTCTACGACATTATTTTTATAAATAGGACACTTTTCATGTGTACTACTTTGTACTCTTAGGTAAGTTCGTAAACCAGCGAGAGTTTCTAAATGGTTACTCATTAGAGTTCTATTCAGTGGAAAGAACGAACTACCTCCACCTTGTGCCCAAATTTCATGTTTGTTAATAGATTTTTTTCTGTGAGCAAAATGAATTACATTTGGCGTTATTTTGAGGAAAAGGGAAAACACTTTCGAGACAGATTTAAAACTTCATAATAATTTAAGGTTCGAGGTAATTTTCTTAAGAATCACGGGATATTAACAATGTATTTTGTTGTGGCGAGTTTTGAAATATTTCAAAGCTGTTGCAAGCTGAATTTTTTTACATAATAGTTTTTTAAACTTACTTCTTATATTAAAATTCGCGATAGGTGCTAAATTAGAAGCCTCTAAATGTAACGCAAAAGGAGTTAATGAATCACCCACCACACTTAGCAAACGGGTAGTACAATAGGCGGTCCAAAATGACTTCACGTTTAACTGGCTTCTATCCCGTAGCCCGAAGTTACACCTATAGTTTATCTTATTGGAATCTTAAATTTGTAATTATGAACCTGGCAACACACTATTTAAGAATTTATTAGGTATATTCTACAGAACGACAAGAATACCTAAAGGTGCCCCCCAGATTGCGCGAGCTTTCGTCTGTAACATAGCATAACATCACGCTTATAGTACACAGAAGG
This sequence comes from Hypena proboscidalis, assembly GCA_905147285.1. Taxonomy (NCBI): domain Eukaryota; kingdom Metazoa; phylum Arthropoda; class Insecta; order Lepidoptera; family Erebidae; genus Hypena; species Hypena proboscidalis. Next base: position 11,402,458 of record LR990128.1, on the reverse strand, counting down.
GTGTTGCAAGGGTGTACAACACCCACACTTCACCTGTTATGTTTAGGTCCCATGGGATAGGGGGTGAGTCCATGTAGGATATTTTTGTAATAGTTATTTCTACGTGAGATATAAATAAAACAAATTACTTGACATTATGTACAAGGTGTAAATAAAATAGTAACGGAGCCGTTTACCAGTGATTCAGTACATGATTATGAGACCCCGAGTGCCAAAATAAAGGCTGATCGCCATCTACCAGGCACAATTCCAACTCCGTGCTGCTATTGTAAATTTTCTGACGGAAAGTTCACAAAAAGCCGACTCTGGAATTGGTTTTTTTAGTCTATTTATTTGGCATTCTGCTCAATGTAACATTTGAAACAAAATAAATAATTTCGGATTGTATTCTATACAAACATTCGACTCTTTTGACGACCGGATGGCGGAGTGGGTAGTGTACCTGCCTGCGACGCCGAGGTCGTGGGTTCGATTCCCACTTGAGACAAATCTTTGTGTGCATGAACATGGGGGTTTGTCTTAGTCTGGGTGTTTCTATGTATAATATGTATGTATTTACAAAAGAAAAGTATATATGTATTAGTATCAGTTATTCTAGTACCCATAGTACAAGCTCTGCTTAGTTTGGGACTAGATGGCGTTGTGTGTGAGTTGTGAAATATATTTATTATATTATTATATATATAAAGTTAGATTACCCTTTACAGTCAGTCTGGGAGCACCTTTTCACCAGTCGATGATATCGGGCACTCCGCGCCTCGGACCAAAACCTGTCTTTATCCAGTTACCGATCTTCAAACACAATCCCACATTGTTTTGTCATACTTCGATGTTGATTTTTGCTTGCAAGTTAGATTGTATTTTTTATTGTATACTTTGCTGGGATAAAAAGCACCCAGTGTGGTGCCCAGTATATTAAAGAATAATTATATCAAGTTTCATCGTAATCGAACCGGTAGTTTTTGCGTGATGCCTGAACAAACAGTTTAAATAATTTTAATTGTAATTAATGATTTATACTGTGTCTGACATTTATTGCTAATTTTTTATTTTATTTTTCTAATCCTAATGTATTCTAATCTATTTTTTATTTAATGTTATATAATATTTGACTAATTTTAATGTAATAATTTGATGACGTACTTATGTTAGATTACTTTATTATGATGTGTTAATTGTATCTTCAATGTATGTAATTTGTTTTTATATGGCTTTATATTTTTTATTTCTTGTACTGTATGACTTGCATGTAAGCGACTTGGTTATTAACTGTAAGCTAATGTGTGAATAAATGAAATTGAAACAGACAGACAGACAAAAAAAATTAATCACATTTTTGGGTTTGGTGTCGGTCTAGTAACACCCCCTGTTATTTTTTTGATATTTTCAATGTACAGAATTTTTACTCCTACAGATTTATTATAAGTATAGGTGCGCTCACCTTATCTCCCTTGTTGACGAGAATCCTCTCGAGTATGCCAGGCGTAGGTGATGACGCGCTGTTAGCCGCAGCCGCCGCGTCCAAGCCGCTAGCCGCTAAGAATTTGGGTCGAGGTAACTCCACTATTGTCTGACCATTCTAAAAAATAAAAGTGATATTTGACGTTATAATTCACTAAATAAGTGGGCGAGTGTTGGCACCATGCGTAAATATTATTAAGAGGGCATTCCTGTAACCGCGTTTCATAGCTTTCATACAAACATAGTTTGGTGTGATGAACATTATTCAGGCACTATCTAAAAAGGTTTATGTCAATTCTTAAAACTAAAACTAATGTCCTAATCATCTCATTTTCTTTAAATTTTTACTATGATTCCATTGACAACTATTTTATCAAAATAAAACGGTATCGATCTGGAATATAGTATTTTTGAGCTTATATGTAAAAAAAAATATAAATACCAAGTGCCGAATCACCAACTAACCACCAGCAACTGATGTTAAAAGCTAAACTAAAGCTTTAGATATCAATCTCCCGTACAAACATTGAATAAGAGAGAAATATGCAAATACGGGTTTAATATAACCGTAGGGAGCTAAATTATATATTGTAAGAGTTTTTTTATTAAAACTAACGAGAGATTGTAAAGGCGCATAGTGTCGCACTCTCTTGAAAATGCCTAAAAGTATAGGTGAAACCGCGGTCGACTAAATAGACCAACATTACGTGAGTAACACCCGTTTTACATAATTTGATTATTCAAATTATGTAAAACGGGTGTTACTCACATACGGGTGTTACTCACATACGGGTGTCACTCATACAATTATTTGTATGAGTTATTGGCAAAGATGGTGGCACATGAGTTTCTCACCAGCTCTTCTCATAATGCAATACCTATCGGAGCTGGTTCTTGGATTTATTTTAATTCAAATTTATAAGTTAAATTAAAGTCATTGTAAGCGGCGGTGATACAATTTTAATACAATAAGTATTATTATTTAATTAGTTAAGTTTTATTTTAATTTTACATATTTTTTATTTTGATGTTTTTTTTAACGTGTTCAAACGCTATTTGGGGCCCATGGAAATAAATGATTATATTCTGAAATAAGATTAATGATAACCAAACGATGTTCATTTGAATCGGGATGATAGGAATACTCTCTTAATCCAATGTAGGTTATACACGTGTCGTAGAATATTAGTATCAACATAAACTGTTTCAGTTATTTTTAAACTGTAGATTAAGATTTGTTTTTGTGGTCGAGGAAGCGTCACGAATCGGAAATACCGCACGTTTTTGTAGTCTATAGAGTTAAAATACTCCACGATGAACTAATAAGTTATTTCTAACTAAAACAGTTTATTTCTGACGCGTTTTAATATTACGTCACCGCATACACTATAAAGCTGAAAATTTGATTAATTCTTACGAAAACCTTTATGGTTACAGCATTATTGGACGATTTTACGGAAATTAAAACTGGGCGAATATTAAACCGGTATTTCAAAAGGTAATTATGAGAGCCAAAGGCTGTGATAACACCGAATCGAGCGGTCGTTGAACAGCGCAGGGCAATGGTGAGCTCTTAAAATAATAATAAAATTTTAATTGCAGCCCTAGCTATACATGTCCCACTGCTGGGCTCGGGCGTCTTCTCATGATGAGAAGGGTTAGGCCATAAGTCCACCACGCTGGCCAAGTGCGGATTGGTAGACTTTACACTCTATATTTTCGATGCCGATGTTTTTCTTCACCGTTAGTAAGCGATAATTTAAACACACATATCTTCGAAAGAACGAAACTTTACGATTTATTGACAGAGGTGTGTGTCGTGGGTTCGAACCCGAGACCTTTGACTTTTCACTCGGCTATCGGTGAGCAGTTGCAGTGATTGCCATGAATAATATTTGTAATATCTCTTGCACATTTTTCCATTTACTGTCGTCCACTTGTTTGTACGCAAGAAGATTATTTTGTACACTACAATTTATGAGTAAAAATGTCTCACTGCAGGTGTCAGAAGTCCCACATTACTCTTCTAGCCTGTACTAAGAAACAGTTGAAAAAAATATGGGATCGACAGGATTTGAACCTGCGACACCTGCATTTCGAATAGCCGTTTTAACAACTAAGCTACGGTCGCCTCTTGCAAGGACTTAATTTCTCATCTGTATATTACATAATTACGTGACGTTTGAACTGTTTATTAGTATAATTTGCTAAGCAAAGCTAAAAGCTATAAAATAATCAATATGAAGATACTATAAGTGTGTTAAGTAGCTGTCCTTTTTCTGTAGGTTACAGTGACGCCCTGACATCCTCCATTCACCATCGGTAAGAGTTCTCTATACAGTACAGTGATACGTTAAAAGAGTCTCACCTCGTCGTAGACATGCACTTGTTGGTCGTACGTCAGGAGTCCCACGTTACTCTTCTTATCTCCTATAAGTGTGTTAAGTCGCAGTCCCTTCTCAGTAGTTTGTAGTGACGCTTCAACGTCTCTCCATTGGCCATCATTTACTTGTACGCGGTAAGAGTTCGGTCCTGTGTGTTCTACTCGCACTGATAGGTCTAAAACAAAATATTGTAAAATTAATATAAGATAAAATAATGTTTTTATTAAAACTGACGTGAGTTTGTAACATTATTCAAATTATGAACCGCGGTTTCGCCTCTCGACGTGTCGCACTCTCTTGAAAATGCCTAAAAGTATAGGCGAAACCGCGGTCGACTAAATAGACCAACATTACGTGAGTAACACCCGTATTTCATTATTTGAATAAAATAATGAAGAAGCTTGCTACTTGGTTAGTGACATCTGGCATCAATAGGACTTCATAGTAAGACTATATTTTGCCCGCAACTTCGTCCGCGTAGAATACGAGATTGCCATGGTATTATCTAAAAAATTGAGGAACTTTTCCTAAACACTTGCAACACCAAATGTACCACCTTAGGGTGTATTTATATGATTTATTCTTAATTTATGTCGTGTAGGAAACCTATGTGCTGAATTTCGTGTCATTTCCTTCGAAATTAACTTCTTCAAATAATTATTATTTTAGATTTATCATTTTGAAAATTTCACAAAAGGGGACAATATTAAGAATGCAGTGTTAACATACCTTTTTCATCAAATCTAAGAGGAACAGTTCTCTTGAGCTGGTAATTCGGTCTCCAGGCCTCAGGCGCCAATGAGATGCCTTTCCAGCTGTCATCGGAGACGTTGGCGGATTGGCTGCTCAGCAACTGTTGAAATAAATATAAATAGACTAGCTGACCCGGCGAACTTCGTACCGCCTTAGCGTAAATTTGATGCACTACTTTATTTTGTATAGCTGACCTATCTTATGTTAGCGTACCTATTCAATTTGAACTGGAATCTATAATATCCTCCATATAAAAATGAATACCTATTTCCCTGGTCTCGTCATACCTGAGAAGGACTTTACTAATTTTATTAAATAAAAAACAAAATATATATTTTCATAATAGTGTTTATTCCGTAGGGTTCAATAATCTCACTTATATTTTTACAGAAAATTTATAAATATATTTTTAATTTATTTTGTTTTTTTTCTTTCTTTCCCCTAAGAACCTTGTACAGAGTATTAGAAAACTACAAAAAAAAAATCAGCCAAATCGGTCAAGCCGTTTTCATGCTACGTCGTGACAACGGAAAACGGGTTTCATTTTTATATATATAGATTTAGCTATCACTACGCAACAGATTTCTATCCTCCATATGAAAATGAATACCTATTTCCCTGGTCTCGTCATACCTGAGAAGGACTTTACTAATTTTATTAAATAAAAAACAAAATATTATCCCGTGCTCGCTGCTGTTGTGATCGATGTGCACGAACTCGTTCCATTCTCTGCCTATCCACTTCATAGTTATTTACTTTTGAACGTAATTCTCCCATACTCGTACGACTGTTATCATTATCAGCCTCTCGCTGGTCATTAGTGCGGTTGGAGCGTAAAGGAGCTCGTTGCACATTTACACGACTTCGACGACCTATGTCAGGTCGTTTTCTTTTCCTCGGCATTGTAAGCAGCGAGAAGAAAATCACTTTTAGCAGTATTTCAGTATTTCTCCAATTAAATTTTTTAACATGAGATGACAAAACCAAGGATGTTAAAGTAGGAGCGCAGCAAAAAGTCTCTAAATCTATGGACAAAACAATGGAACGTTCGGATACACTTATTATTATAATAAAAATATTATTGAGAGTTGGTAACACTGTAAGGTTGGCACCCATCAAACATGTCAACACATTAATTATTTTTATATTTTGAAATTTAAATACACGATGTTATGAGCAAAGTTGATATTATGTTGTCGATTCAAAAGTCTTGTTTTAATGCGTTCTTCAAATGTTTGACAGAAAGTAAGTGGTCAACTTTTATATGGGAAAATGGAATTGTCGTCTTACTCTATATTACTCGCAATTTTTCCATATTTGCTCACCGTTTAGACCTACCCTGGACTACGACAAACATTTTAAAACCAAAATCAGCTCAATCGGCCCAGCCGTTCTCGAGTTTTAATCAGACTAACGAACAACAATTCATTTTTATTTATATAGATAGATAGATAAAATACTGGTAAACAAAATATATGTATTTTTATTAAAACTGACGTGAGTTTGTAACATTATTCAAATTATGAAATACGGGTGTAACTCGCGTAATGTTGGTCTCTTTAGTCTGAGTGCAAGACTGGCTGCGACTCAGGCGCCACGTGTCACACTCTGTTGAAGATGCCTAAAAGTATAGTATAGGCGAAACCGCGGTCGATTAAATAGACCAACATAACGTGAGTAACACCCGTATTTCATGATTTTAGTAAAATATATGTATGTTGTTCTTTATGTTTAAAAAAAACTATTTTATTGAACTGCCCAAAAATCTGTTGATCTCTCTCGTTATATAAACTTAGTGCCGTAGTAAATCATATTTGGACTGACTTGTATTTTTGTTTTTGGTTTAAACAATTTTAACATAAATTAATAAATATTTTACAACTTACACACAACCATTACCATTTAGTTCCAAACTAAGCAGAGCTTCTATTATGAGAACTAGAATAACTGATACTAGTACATATATACTTTTCTTTTTGTAAATACATACTTATTTAACATAGAAACACCCAGACTAAGACAGTTTGTCTTAGTTCATGCACAAAGACACACAAAGATTTGTCTTAGCGGGAATCGAAGCCGCGACCTCGGCGTCGCAGGCACGTACATTACCCACTCCACCATTCGGTGAATGAATGATCTCCTTTGAATTAATTAAAAAATAAAACTTACATGTCCAATAGCGGCCTGTATAGCCTTCTCCTCTGACAGTACAGAGTCAGACTTGGGGAATAACTCGTTTTCGTGTTGTGGGATGAATGATGTGTGCACGTCACCTTCCACGAATGCCTTTGCACCACTCAGACGGAGGAGGAAGTTTACGTTCGTTTCTAGACCAGCCACCTGTAGATATAATGTTTTACTTTTGATATAAAAAGAGTTTAAAAGAGCTTTAGATTATTCTCATCTTGGAGAGATTGGAGCTTCAAAAAGTCAAGTTCAAATTGCAATTATTTTAATTAATAGTAATTTCTTATTATAATTTGTTTTAGGATCTCAGTATATCTAATATTAAGTTTTACTACCTACAGTAATATTCATAGTTTCGTGACTAACCTGGTACTCAGTGAGCTTAGCTCTGGTCTTGGCGAGTGCTTCGCTGCGGTCGCGTCCCCATACCACGAGCTTGGCAATCATGGGGTCATAGTGCACCGACACTTCTTGACCTTCGCGAACGCCTGTCTCCACCTAAATCCAAATTTTAAAATTATGTTGGTACCAAAATCTACATCCAGCACAAAAATATTATACAGAAAACTTTTAACAGCGCCATCTCGTGATTATAGCTCGCACTAATTGAGGAATAGTTACGTTAACTGTTTACAGCAAGTCAGTGTTTCTACCATTTTCTCCATAGATGGCGCTTTAGTAAATTACTTTAAATGCACTCACTCGAACAAATTCCTCAGGCGTTGGTTGCCTTAGTCTGTGCAAAGTACCGGCACGGGGTAAGAAGCCCGCGGCAGGTTCTTCAGCGTATATGCGGCATTCGACGGCGTGCCCACGACGGATGATCTCTTCTTGCGATAGAGGGAGCTGCTCGCCAGCTGCTACACGTAGTTGCCATTCTACCAAGTCCGTACCTGTTAAAGAATGTTTGTATCCTATGTAAATAATGTGTAATTTTTGAAGGAATTTACTTAAAAAAATGGTTTTCGGGCAACTGCTGTGTTTGCCAATCGAGTAAACTTTACAAGCGTCTAGAGATCCTGGTGGAGACTTGCCTCTTTCCTCGACATTGAAGACTAAGAAAGGTTACAGTTACTTAACTATAAACTACAAAATCTCACAATCAAATTGATATTATTAGCTTATGACGATAGCGACTCAATTAGACTTCCAACGCCCAATAAAAAATATTTTAATTTTATTATGAACCAACTTACCAGTGATCATCTCAGTGATAGGATGTTCGACCTGCAGCCTAGTGTTCATCTCCATGAAATGGAACTCATGAGTCTTTCTATGAAGGATGAACTCCACAGTGCCGGCGCCAACGTAACCCACTGCCTTGGCAGCGCGAACGGCTGCCTCGCCGATAGAACGACGGGTCTCCTCTGATAATCCTGGCTGGAGATTTAAATAGAGGTTACAGTCTGTTCTATATTTGAAGTAGGTTAATTCTATAGTATTAAAAAAGAAACGAGTGATAAACCTCTTTGAATGAATCTGGCTCATAGTAAAGGAGGTTTTATTAAGCTACATATTATTATGTATTTTATTTTTAAGGCGATTAGTTAAACCTGGCTGGAAATAACTGAACCAACAACGTCCTTTGAGAATGTAGTGGATTCAGATGGATAGTAAAAGTTTGTTTTATGACTAACATAGATTTATGGAACTTACAGCTGGTGCTTCTTCAATGATTTTCTGGTGACGTCTCTGCACCGAACAGTCTCTTTCAAAAAGATGGACAGCATTACCGTGCATGTCGGCGAATACCTGTAAAAGACATAATATTTTTGCTAAGCTTAAATACCCAATATTTTTAATATCAGACAAAAATGAGATTTTTAACTAAATAATAAACTATGACGTCCTTATTTATATTACCTGCACTTCCACATGGCGAGGGTCTGTAATGTACTGTTCAAGGAGCATGTTGTCATCGCCAAATGATTTCATCGATTCGCGCTTGGCTGATTCCAGTTGAGGCAGGAAATCTGCTTCTGTCATCGCTATTCTCATACCCTGAATAATTAAAAATATTGTTTTTTAGGGCTTTTGCACATTATGACATCAAATCATAATCTAGAATCACTAAAATTATCAACACAGACGGTTGTCCAGATCTATTAAGAATTTTAGTCACTCATCCATTTCGGTATAGTACTTATTATACTTCGTCAAAGTTTTATTTTAACCACAAAAAAATAATACAACCAGCTTTTTTTGGAAATTGGCTTCAAAGTATGATATAAAATAGGAACGTACGATGTAATCTGAAAATTCGCACTTAATATACAAGTCTTCGGTAGTATAGTGGTCAGTATCCCCGCCTGTCACGCGGGAGACCGGGGTTCGATTCCCCGCCGGAGAGAATCTTTTTGTGATTCAAAAATGTATTTTATAATTTTCTAAATTTTATTTTGAATTTTATTTTAATATTTTTCTAGTATAGTGGTCAGTATCCCCGCCTGTCACGCGATAGACCGGGTTCAATTCCCCGCCGGAGAGAATGTTTTTGTGATTGAAAAATGTATTTCCATGCTATTTACTTATGATTTTATTAATTTTCTTCATTATATTTTAATTTATTTTTGTTATTAAAGTTACGGTGCGGACTGTTTTCTGTTATAAATAACAGATGGCGTTATAAACTGCATAAAATCTGTCGTGCAAACTTAGGTTTTATTTAGACCAAAAGAAATTAAACAATTAATTCATTGCCTAAAAAGCCTCAAACAATGACTTGTATCAAAAATAAATCACATAACACAATAAAAAATATTTAATATTAATTTATTGTGATGATTGATACTATTTAATTGTAAAGAATACTATCAATACAATACAGGAATATTAAGAAATATCCTTATGCAAAAGAGGATGTTCTTACCTTTCCACCACCTCCACGGACAGCTTTAATCATGAGTGGGAATCCTATTCTCTGCGCCTCAGCTTGCAGTTTCTCTATGCTTTGCCCTTCTCCATGGTAACCTTTTACTATTGGGACTCCGGCCGCCGACATGATGGCTTTTGATGTGCTGGCAAAAAAAAATTGACATTGCTGAACATGAATTGAAGAAAGTTAGAAATAAAAGTGCTTTATTTTAAGACAAAAGGCTTTTAGCAAACAATGTCTATTGTGGTGGTTCTGGCGATGATTATGTGGAAACCATGTAACATGTTGGTATACAGTAGGGTACCAAAGCTCTACCTTGACCATATTTGTACCAATGCATTTCGAGGTTTCTACCGAAAATCTTTTCTTGTATCCTTAGTTTTCTTGGTTATAAATTTTTAAACTATTTTTTTTTTCTAATACCATATAGGTTCGAAATGATTTATTCCTTTCTAGTATAGGCTGGATAATTTCTATAGAAAGTTTTTTACTTTACCTCTTGATACCCATATCCCTGATAGCAGCAGGTGGTGGTCCAATAAATACCACATCTTCACTAGCACACTTCTCGCAGAACTCTACATTCTCTGACAAGAACCCATAGCCAGGGTGGATGGCCTGACTGTTGGACTTTTTGGCTACTTCCAGGATCTTTGCAGCATTCAGGTAACTCTGTGATGAGGGTGCTGGCCCAATGTGGTATGCTTCATCTGCCTGGAATAATTTATGTCTAGAATCAATGTATTAGCATGATAAAACAGGCTAATCTACCAGTGGTTGTAAGTAGGTTATAGGTAGTTTTAGGGATAAGGGCCGCCAGATATAGAGGGTGGTCATGCCCAGTGAAGAACAAGAAGGTTGGATGCCTCCTATCAGATAAAAGGTCCCGCAAGTAGTGCTATGCTAAGGCCTTGGTATATCACATTTTTATTATATGTCAAACATTAAAAAATGCAAATTTAAGATGATATCTGCTACATTAGTCTAGAATTTAGATTCTAGATAAATTAAAGTATACTCTTATTATATATATAGTATGCTATGCAAACAACTTTAAATACATATCCATCAAGATATTTTATACACATGATTCAGTTTATTAATAAAATTGTGTTAACTAACAAACTTTTAAATAGGTGTTAAATCAATCTTACCATTTCAACATGCATAGCATTTTTATCAGCATCGGAATACACGGCCACAGTTCTGACTCCCAGTTTTTTAGCTGTTCTCATAACCCTGCATGCTATTTCTCCACGGTTGGCTATCAGGACTTTGCTAATGTCCCTCCTCCGTACCTCCTGTTTAAGTTGCTGAGCATGGCTGAATCTGGCTTGGTATTGTAAGTTGGCGACACTGAAATCATTAATACTTATGTTATTTTACATTATTTCATTAGAGTAAAAATGTAGAGCACCATTGCATACACCGAAAATCAAACGGGCAATGTCGCTGCCAAATAAAATTGATATTAAAAAAAAGAGTTAATTGGGTTCATTTTGATTTAGTTTGGTAGTTGATTTCTGTACTGAATTTACATAATTTGCATACATACCTACAGAATAATATTAAATTCAAATTCAAATTCAAATCATTTATTTTCATAGGCCCCAGGAGGCGCTTGAACACGTCAAAAAATATAACTAAAAAGAGTACAAAAGTAGAACATCAACAGCAACCAATGTTCATTGCACATTATTTATTTAAAACAATTTAATAGATTATTTTACCAAACTGAGCTCTTATAAAACTAGCACACAATGAAAAAACATGTATTATTTAAACAATTAAAATGATGTAAAAAATATAAACTGACCTGTTTTTAACAAGTAGCCGTAAATATGACATGGTTGCGGTATTATAATATGTTTTAATAATTAAATCAGAGTTTCTTAACTTATCTCGAGATACCAAAATCGCCCAAACTCGTGTTGTGTACGAAGATTACAGCGGTCGCCAGGCCCCTCCACGGACTGATAACAATGTGTAATGAGTCGACGAACGTAATGATACTATCACCGAAATAATTATCATATTCTTATCAGGTCATTAGCAAATTTTAAGCAAAGTATAATCAACTTCAGTCTTCAGCTATGTATATTTGGTGAATACAAACACTTTAACTCTATATTTCTTACATTAGATTATTTCTTTATATAAAATTGCATCTTGAAAAGTTCAAATAACTTGAAAAACAAGTTTTAATAGTTTTGTTTTCATTTTGTTTACAAAAAACGAACCCATAATTTGCGACTGCTGATTACGATTAAATAAACAAGGATAGCAACATTTTACTCATGTTTTACTGCTGTAGCATGAAAGAGATAACATAAACTTTGGCGACTCTGCAACTTTTCATAAATAGCTTGGAGCTGTTCAATTACGAGAAATAAGCGCGAAATTATTTATTAAGTTTTGACAGCTTTTAATGTTTTTAATTTTTTTTCAAAAACTAGAATATACAATAAAATATTTGACGTTTGGAAATTAAAGATAGAAATAAACAATAGAATAATGTCCGTCACCTCCTTTCCTTTTTTCCAGACCCCCAGATGATTAATGCTTTTATTAAATTTATTTCAGCTAACAATATAAAATTATAATAATATGTATTGTATACTGTGTCTGTACTGTTTATGTTATTTTATAGTTTATTTACTAACAATAATATTTGTGTTGTTCTAGATCCAATCATCACTGGACGCCAAATGTACTATGACTATGTTGTAAATATAAATATTATTAGTCTCAAAATCCCATGTGTAGCCATTACATTACATGACACTGGCAGAATTTGCTGATAGTATCGGCTGATTGCCATAAAAAAAAAAAAAAAAAAAAAAAAAAAAAAAAAAAAAAAAAAAAAAAACAATAGAATATTATTTACAACTTTCTTGCCCGATTTTAATAAAAAACTGATGCGTTACGAGAAGCGCGGATTGCCAAACAGTTTGAAAATTTCAAAATAAGAAGAAAGAATAACTCACTACTAAATCCAATTTCTGAACGGTAGTTGATCAGTTAAATGTCAGTCAACTATAATCTGTGGTCAACTATTTTGTTTTGGCTTAAAGGTCTTGTAACCAAGCCATATGAACTCAAAAAAAAAAAAAAAAATCGTTTTGTTTGTTTGTAAATAATTAGAAAGCCGGTGCTGCCGCCGTCGTTATTTTTTATTGAATCGTGTTAATGTTAAATTAATACAATCAGCATGGGAATAAAAGGTTTATGGGCTGTGTTGACTCCTTACAGCGAGAAGAAATCTTTACATGAAGTAAGTAATTTTCGCAGCTAGCGCTAGAACCGCCAAGAAATTACGTTACAGATACAGATAAAATCAAAGATCTTGGTGGTTTTAAAGTTAGCTGCAGATGGCTGTTCAACCGATCGACGAGCATTGTACTCGAGCGTGACCAATCCAATAGTGCCTCATGACATATCATTTGCAGCTTACTTCAAACACGCATAGATCTTTAATTTTATCTATACTATAATGCAAATTAGAAGAAGTATATTTACTGGAATTTTCTTTGATTCACAGATAAGAGGTGAAACTATTGCAGTTGATTTATCTGGATGGGTGTGCGACAGCCAGAATGTTACAGAGTACCATATTCAACCTAAACTATATCTGAGGTAAAAATGATACTGAAGTTTTGCTTTAAATAACATCTCTTTAACCTTAGTAATATTATAAATGAGAAAGTTACTCTGTCTATCAGTTATGCTTTCACAACTAAGGGGCGGGCAGAACTGCATGGAAAAGCTAGTAATACCATAAAATATTTATTTATTTTGGGAAACAAACAGCTTTTAGGACAATCAATTAAATAACTTATATAAATAACAACATAAGCCAATTGATAATTTCTGCTTATGTGTATGGCTAAGTTCAAAACTTAAATATTAAAATAAATAACATGATCTAAATAATTCACATATATATATATAATTAATATGTTGATAGGATATAATAAATAAGAATAATAGTAAATAAAAATAAATTATCATTATTATTATTATGGATCAAAAAATTGTTTCGTTATTACATTGCGAAACTGAGTGTGGTCATTAAATATGTCTAAATCTTCCCTCCTAACATATTTGATTGTTTTTTTAACTACACGGTGGAAGAACAAATTAGACCGGTAGTTAGTGTCAGCTGCTAAGATTGCGAGACAAGGCGGATTTCTTGTGCGTCTATTGGGAATATATATCTCAATACAGCTAAAAAGTGCCGAAGAATCCGTTCTACCATTTACAATGTTTAGCAAATAGCTTACATCAGCTACTGTTCTACGTAAATGTGATGGAAGAATGTGATGTCTCCTACAGCGAGTCTCAGTATGCAGTGCTATTAGTGTCTCTACATATTATAATGTAGAGTTTACAAGGTATTTTGCACAATAATTATTCTTATATGCTAATCAAACCTCCTTTCCCCAGAAACCTCTTCTTCAGAACTGCATACCTGATACTAGCTGATATAAACCCAGTATTTGTGCTAGAGGGTGATGCCCCAGAGCTAAAGAGAGATGTCATGGCCGCCAGGAACCAGATACAGTTCCGTGGAGCAGCCCCACGGTCTGATGCTGCTGTTGGCAACAAAAGACCTGATGTAGCCAGGAAAAGGTTTAAAAATGTTTTGAAAGAAGTAAGTTAATTTTTATTAGTGTTCTAATTGTTTTCTGTGTTCCTACTTGTATAATAACTCTTGAATTATTTTGTTTTCAGTGTGAAACACTGCTGAAGTGTCTGGGTGTTAGATGTGTCAAGGGAAATGGAGAAGCTGAAGCCACCTGTGCTACACTCAACGCAGAAAATGTTTGTATTCATCTTAGCATTAATATGAATATCATTTGACCCTTAATTTTAATTATATAGGGGTTGTTCAAGTGTTACGCAACCAGCAATTTTGCAATTTTAAATCCTTCACCTTTTCAGCAAATGTTTTCTGTCCAGCCCCCTATATGCTTATGTAGCACTTGAATGCTCCCTTAGTAACTGTCTATGACCTATTTTACAAAGAAAATTATTTAGTTACACAGTCTTTGCTTTATTGAAGTAGAAATTATTATGTGTACCGTTCACCTCTGATCCCAAAAAAACAATACTTTAAGTTTTAGACAGAAGCAATTTGATCCTTTCCTTATGATTGATGTGGTCAGTGTCCACCTTATAATATTGACAAACACCACGCCTATATTATATATTAACCAGGTTGTAGCAGAGCTGTATGATAAGTCTGTGATCGGGAATTAAGATAAACGACCCTGGGTTGGTTTCGACATGTTTTATTGCAACTGACACAAGCTATATCAACAATTGACACTTCATAGATGGCATAGATAATGTAGTCAAAGGAGGTTGCAGCACAACCTCTTATAATACATAACACTGTATAACACCCACACTTCACCTGTTGATGACACCTGACAATTTAATTTCAGGTGGTAGACGCAGTAGTATCTCAAGATTCGGATTGCTTTGCGTACGGTGCTCGTCGCGTGTACCGCAACTTCAGCGTGTCGAACTCTGCGGGCGGCGGTGCGCTTCAGGGTTCTGTCGATTGCTATGATGCTGACAAGATGTTCAAGACTAATGGTTAGTTAGTACAGTTCCTCCATCAGTTTTACCATCAGTAGATTACCATATTCTATAAGGAGCTTGTGGATTTGTCTTAACTCTCGATCTGCAAGGTTATCAATGCTAACCATGGTTGGCCTTGGATGGGTGACCATCAAAACATAATGTGTGTTTCCCTGTGCTTCAACAAACACGTTAAGCCATCGGTCCCAGTTGCAATTTGAAGATTTATAGTAAGGTAGTCAGAGATTAGAAAGTCTGACAACTAGTCTAACAAAGAGTATTGTAATGCCAATCCCAATGGAACTGGCCAAAGGTTTGGAGAAAGAAATGAGAAGAGTATGATATTATTCTTGTTGAATAAATATTTATATCACTATAGTTATTAAAACATTTTCTGTTAGTTGTTTAAAAACTAGATTATGTTTGGGTAAAACACTAAACAATTGTTTATAATTTTACAGGCTTTGGGCGCAAGAAGATGGTGGCACTAGCCCTGCTCTGCGGCTGTGACTACGGCGTAGGTGCCTGCGGGTCGTCCATTAATACAGTGACGTCATTCCTGCATACTATACCTGAGAATGACGTTATACCGAGGTAAGATATAATTCTTCTTCTTCTTCGTCGTGTCGATGACTGAGTCAAATTTTATATTAACTTGCCATCGTGGTAAAAGGATTAGCCAATTCGCTTTGGAGAACTCGCGAATTGCCTCGTGTAGAGATATAATTATAATCTCTACACTAAACTTGTGTGATAATCTGCAGCTCAATATCTGTATTTTACGCGGAGCGACTGCCATCATAGCTCCAAAGCCCAGTAACGGTAGTTTCACTCATCTTTGCGTGCCTGGACGTCGTCGATTCACTAACACGTTAATCAAATCTGAATATGTTTATAAGACCTCGCACACGCATTATTAGACCAGTTATCAGACTTTCTATCGCATGACCAATTGTTCCATATTTGACCTTTTAAAGATCATTCCATCATATCTTTGCAGATTACTCTCCTGGGTGACAGACGTGGATCACTTCGAGGCCCAAAGCCGTTGGCTGTCAGCACCGGGGCGATGTGACCGGTGCGGACACTTCGGTCGTACGCACGGAAAGAATGGCTGCCCCGTGTGCGTGACTCATAAAGGCTGCCAAGATACTGGACATAAGTAAGTACAGGCAGCTAAACAAGGGGTTTATGTCGCCTATGGCAACAAAAGAAGGGTTTAAAGTTGCCACTTACTGGTCTGACATCATAATTATATAGAAATAACAGCCATTGCAATGAAAAGAAGAAGAGTAAGTACAGATGTAGGCCACTTCGAGGCCCAAAGCTGTATCATCAAATATACTATACCAATGCCAACTCTAAATTGCGAAGTAACTAAACTCACATAACCCAGAAGGATCTTGCACCCCAAACCAGGAATCGAATTAAAATCCTTATCGAAGATAATTTAAAGGTGCTTCCAGACCGACTGTAATGTAATGTTACAGAGACGAATGTCCGTATCGATAATATCGATACGGACATTCGTCCAAACTTCCAATATCGATTCGATATTCGAAGTTTGAGATTGCACGCGCGGTCTGATGCACCTTAACAGCAGATGAATAGGAAGCCACTAATTTATTTAATTTATATTTAATTTTATAGTAGTTATAGAAATTATTTTTTTGCTTAGGAACATGCTTGGTAAATGATGAATATATACTTTCTTGTTATTTCAGAACGAAGGCGTCTGAAGTGAAACGTGAGTTGTCCCTTCGAAGTCGGGCTCTAACCTGCGGTTCCCCGTTCCCAGAACCCAAAGTCATGAAGGAGTTCCTAAATACCCCGCCTGAGGAAGTGGACCTTGATAAGATGAAGAAACCAATCCCAAGCTTAATACAGTTTGTGGTAAGAACTAAATATGGTACTTTTTTTTCTCAAAGACTAGCTGATGCAACAGATGCTGTCCTGTCTTAACAATGAATACATGCTATTTGACAATATTTAGCAACCAAGTCAATGCCCAAAAACTGCTGAGCCATAATAATAGTAATAATTTCTAGTTTAGTGTATGACGATTATCTAGTAATATGAGGTATAATTTAAGCGGAATTTAAAAAACGAAAGTGATTTTCTATAAAATTTCATAGAATAATAACATATTTTTACAGTTTTAACTACTTTTTTTCATGAGAACCCGCTTACTAATAAAATATCTGGCATACAATAAAACTTTTATATTATTCTTCATATAATACAGCAGTTTTTTTTTTGATATCGTTACAAAATACAGCAGCAATAAACAAAGTCATAGTCAATTGGTCATACCCCAACTAATTTATGTATCTTATGTGTGTCTGTTACTTCAACTATTAAAATTATATAATGTTGTTTTTCAGAAACTGATGACTCACAAGTTAAGCTGGTCTGAGAGGTATTGCGTGGAGAAGTTTTTACCCGTGCTCACCAAATGGCATTTGCAGGACGATGTGCCGAGCAGAACTATTCAAGCTACTAGCATTAACAAAAAGAGGACGCCGAGAGGTATGGGATTTAAGTTATAGCTACTGCCCCCGATTCTGTTCATCCACTTAATTTAAATTCGTACATCTCCCTCTCTCTAACCTTATTAGAAAGAATTCACAATTTTTTTTTATGACAATTTTAGTGCTGTGGTTTAACGGAATCCGGAACGAACATTTCCATAGACTTCTTCTTCTTCGTTGTGTCGATGGATGAGTCAAATTTTATTTTGACTTGCCATTGTGGTGAAAGGATTAGCCAATTCGCTTTGGAGAACTCGCGAATTGCCCAGGGTGCGCCGGACGTAGGGAATCGTTGGAGTCATTCGGGGAGGCTCCTTTCATGCACCCCAAGTGAATAAACATAATATAGTAAATACAGAGTAAATATGTTTTTCACCACACCAGCACGAAAAAGATCGTTTGCTTGCCAGAATTCAGTGAGTAAAAACCGTTTTTACTCACTAGTGAGGCAAAGTGATTCAAAAGTAAATATGTTTTGTTCTAGGTGTTCCAAGCTATGAAGTTGTATGGGGAGATATCGACAAACTCTATGAAGAATTGATTCCGGATGACCAGTTCGAAGGTATATTATATCTTAATGTTATTTAGTAAAGATAAAAGAGAAAGGAAAATCCTGTAAATTGAAATATTAACTTCATGGCCATAGGTAAAATATTAAATCTGCCTCCGGTTGTAGGTAATCATAATCTAGGGTTTGTATGACAATTGTCGAATAAGTGATAACCGTCAGATAATTATAACTTGACGGAATATAAAAGTGACACAATTTGAATCTGAAATCGAATACAACTGTCATTTCAATTTGTTTGTGTTTTAGATTTATCCTACAAGTATCGTTACTTGGCAATTGTTACCCAGGACCTTAGGTTTTTTTATTACATCAAAATTCATCAAGCAAAGCTATAACTATATAATTTAATGCTAAAGATGCTGTCTTATTTTGAGTGTTTTACAACTTTTTATGGTTTTTCAACATCATGTAAGCTAGTAATTCTAACATGATTTGCTTACAGAAGACGAAAACCCATTAGCAGTGTGGACAACAACCGAACGACAGGACCTCATGCGAAAATATTACCCAGCTATAGTGGAAGCGTATGAAGAGTCCATCAAAAAACCTCCCAAAGAGAAAAAGACCAGAGCTAAAAAGAAACAAGACAACGAAAACCCTGACAAACCTAAACGAAAATACACTAGGAAACCTAAAACTCCTGTAGACGAAGTAAATGAGTCTATGAAAGAACTGGTTGTCACTGAACAAAACACCAGCGCTTTGAACGTCAGTGTATCTGTCAATAAATTAAAAAGAAAAATTAAAACTAAAGCTGGCAAACGTCAGAAAACACTTACAAGTTTTATCGCAAATAAGAAGAGAAAGACCAGTAAGGCGATGCAATCTTTAAGAAAAAGCTTTGTAAATATGTCTTTGAAATGCCCTGATCAAGATGTTCCTAAACCTTATGTTAATGATTATTTAGACGATTTGTTTGACAAGAAAGAAAATATTGAAGTTGACCAACCTATTGCTAAACCGCTGCAGAATAAAATGAACTACCTTAGTGTGCTAAACCAATCCGATGACGATGTCGAAGAAAGTGATCTCTCAGACATCATTGATAAAATAGTAGCGCAAGCACCGAAAGTAAAAACAACCAAACTAAATAATAATTTAGTTAGACTTGTATTCGATAAGTATTCTACCCCAAAGAAGATAATAAGAAAATCTATACCGGCTGAGATTCATAATAATTGTTCAACACCTAATGAGAGTCCTGTAGCCAGAAGACAATTTAGATTTAGTACACACAGTCCTCTTCAGAAATTTAATCATAATTCTACTCCCAAAGATAGCCCAATTGCTAAGAGCAATTTAAGATTAAGTATGAACAGTCCGATACAAAAAGCTAATTTCAATCCAACGCCAAAAAATAGTCCAATAGCAAAAAGTAAATTTAGATTCAGCACAAACAGTATTAAAAATAAATCGGTTAGAAAAAGTAGTTTTAACTATAGTGTGGGTAGTTGCAATAATTCAGTGGCTAGTAAAGTAAACACGAGTTATTTCTTTGATAAATTGACGGACAATGGCGACGTATTTGAAATGTCTTTAGATCATAAGAGTGTTGCTGTTGTGGAGTTAGATTCCACTGTAGAATATAGTTTACCTGATGTTTGTCTTTAATAAATGCGTAGTTAAGTATTATCCGGCGAAAAAATATATAAATGTTGAAGAGAGATGTGTGAGTGTACGTGAAATGTGATTAAAATAAGGCAATACTATATTAATATTGTTGTTAATTCTTGTGTTTTTCATTCTTAACTCCTTTTTCTATAAAAAAAAAACATTAGTGATTATGGCGATTCGGATGAGGGTAAGCCGGCAGACAGGTCTATTAGGCCAAATAATATTTACTGTTACGCTCTACCGGCTAAACCACTTTTCTTTTTTTTTTTTTTTCTGTTACTTATTAAAATTGATATTTTCATCAATTTAACATAACGTAACGGCACCGACTTATTGAAGTATTTCTTTAAATGTAAATATGAAGGGACACTAAAGTGCCTTTGGCCTCAAGAATGAGGGAGCGCCGTAGGCGCCGTATTTGTGACATATTTTCTTTAAATTTCTTGAATAGATTTTTCAGCTATTTAAGTGGGTTATTTTCCAAAAAATGCTCAGTCTAAATACAGATGGAAATAATTTTACAAGAAAAAAATGATTTTAATTACAAAAAATGCAATATAAAGTAAGAAATACTTAAGTAATATTCAACTTCTCGCTTCATCTGTGTATAACTTGAAAGAATACAGTAAACGGCCTTTGGTGCCTTTATTTAAAGAATTTTTCCAGTACTCCTAACCGTTAAATGAACCTTACATCACCAGCTCATAAACAAAATGCAGACTGCTAGATACAAATATCCTCAGTCTCGCCTTATCTATGTATAACTTGAAAGAATACAGTAAACGGCCTTAAGGTGCCTATATTTAAAGAATTATCCCCGTACTCCCAACCTTCGAGGAGTTGTACCTCCCAGCATTAGCTTAGCAAAACGAAATGCTGACTGCTAGATGCAAATATCTGAGTAGCTGTAGGTAATATACGAAAAACAATTTATGAAAGCCTTTAAAATCAGATGGTACCCTGATGAAAATGGGACTACATGACAAGTTTATCCTCTCGGACAAAAAATAATTCTCAAATCGATCCAGCGTCTCTTGAGTAATCGGGGAACAAACATGAAGAAAAAAAATACAATTAAATTAAAAACCACGTCCTTTTTAGGGTTCCGTAGCCGAATGGCAAAAAACGGAACCCTTATAGATTCGTCATGTCTGTCCGTCTGTCCGTCCGTATGTCACAGCCACTTTTTTCCGTAACTATAAGAGCTATACTGAGTAAACTTGGTCAGTAGATGTATTCGGTGAACCGCATTAAGATTTTCATACAAAAATAGAAAAAAAGCAATAAATTTTTTGGGTTTCCCATACTTAGAACTGAATCTCTAATTTTATTTTCGTGAGTGAGTAAACTTAAAGTAGATATCATAGCACTTTGCGAGACTAGGTTAACTGCGCGCCTAACACTCAACATACCTGGATTTGTATGTTACCGTGGGGACAAGCATCGTAATGGCACTGGACAAGGTGTTGCCCTTCTCGTCCGCGCCGACTTAACCCACCACTTACTTCCAACCCCTAAAACACAACACTTAGAAGTTATTGGCATTTCCCTGACCCTAGATAATGATAGCCTTGCAATTTATTCAGCCTATCAGTCATGCAACTTGCCTATTATCACCAGCGACATTGACTGTATCATGTCGACTACCTCCAGGGTACTTGCCATGGGTGATCTTAACTCTAAGCACCCACTGTGGTCACCCGGACCCAGTAACCAGCGTGGCAATAGGCTTTACGACCATATGCTTAATAATGAATACGTTATCCATGCCCCTCGTGACCTCACATTAGTCCATTATTGTCCAAATTTTACTCCATCAATTCCTGATATTATGTTGGCTAAAAACTTTATTCCCCCCAGCGACATAAAAACTATTTCAGCCTTATCATCAAATCACTTACCAGTTTTTGTTAAATTTGCTACTAAGATTACACGTACTCCGATTCAGAAATTTAATTATACTAAAGCTGACTGGACTAAATACCGAACTCATCTTAACCGTGGTACCACACTGACTTCCCTGACATTTACCTCTACTGCAGATATTGACATGGCAATCTCAAAACTTCAAAGTTTAGTACTAAAAGCCAGAGACCAATGCGTACCAAAGTCTACTCTACAACCATGGAACTCTGGTCGCCTACCGCGACGCATTAAGCGTATGATTACTCACAAACACCGTTTACGTAGATATGCCGCAACGGAAACTAATACAACCTTGCGTAGTTTATTATACAATCAAATTAAGCAACTTAAGTTAGACATAGCTCGGTCCATAACATCGTATAATGATAGGGTCTGGCACAGTAAACTAAACAAGGTGGACAACCCTAGTAATGATATCTGGCGCTTAATAAAAAGCTTACGCTCGGCTCCATGTACCATCCCCTCTCTTAAGTCAGAAAATGGCTCCCTGACCACTGATCAGCAAGCCCAATGTGATACTTTGGCCAACGCATTCCAAAATAATATGCTACTAACGCATAATTGGCCCAGCGACGACCAATTAGCCATAGAAAACTCAGTATCCGATTTAAAAGAGCAGGATTTCACCTTCGATTATTCTATCCTTGTCCGCCCATCTGAGGTAAGGAGATACATTTCTAAACTAAAAGCTCGTAAGGCCCCTGGCTCTGATGAAATCTCTAATATTCTGATACAAAATATCCCCCAAAAATGCATTGTTCTAATAACAAAAATCTTTAACGCCTGCCTCACTTACACCTATTTCCCTACGAGCTGGAAAATGGCTAAGGTAATAGCGATACATAAGCCTGGCAAAGATACTTCAGACCCAACTAGCTACCGCCCAATCAGTCTTTTACCGTGCCTCGGAAAGTTGTTTGAGAAAATCATCTATAGGCGCTTACTACATGTCTCCGAACAATACTTAATCAACGAGCAATTTGGCTTTCGCCAAGGTCATTCCACCATACAACAGCTAGCCAGAGTCGCTGAAACCGTGTCTCATAGCCTCAATCTAAAGCAATCCACAGGAATGTTTCTATTAGATATCGAGAAAGCATTTGATACGGTATGGCACGATGCACTCTTACACAAATTAATCTTACTTAATTTACCTTCTATCTTGATCAAAATGATTAGTTCATATCTGGCCAATCGTAGTTTTAGTGTTCACATCAAGAACTGCTCATCTCCAGCTAAGAATGTTCCTGCTGGAATCCCACAAGGGTCAATTTTAGGACCATACCTTTTCCTGTTGTACCTGAATGACATCCCTATCCAACCACGTACGAGCATAGCCTGTTTTGCCGACGATACGGCCGCTTTTTCATCGTCTACTGATATAGACTTGATTGTAGGTCGACTACAACTTGCTCTCGACAACCTCCTGGCTTATTTCCAAAAATGGAAACTAAAAATTAATGCCTCAAAGACTGAAGCCATTATGTTTACACGTAAAAGAAGCCCTCCATTAAAGACACTAAAAGTTGGCAATATCGGCATACCTTGGAATCGCACAGTAAAATAT
The DNA here is from genome assembly GCA_905147285.1 of Hypena proboscidalis. Classification (NCBI taxonomy): domain Eukaryota; kingdom Metazoa; phylum Arthropoda; class Insecta; order Lepidoptera; family Erebidae; genus Hypena; species Hypena proboscidalis. Next base: position 11,378,997 of record LR990128.1, on the reverse strand, counting down.
TTAGGCACAACTCTTGACACTAAGCTCAATTGGTCATCAAACATTTTAAAAATTTGTCTCAAAGGCACCAAGGCATTAAACGCACTTAATCCAATATTAAATAGATACTCACCACTTAGCAGTCACACCAAACTACGTGTTTATTGTACCTTGATTCGACCGTGCATTACGTATGCTTGTCCAGTTTGGAGCAGTACATGCCAAACTAATATTAAAAAACTACAGGTTATTCAAAACAAAGCAGTTAAATACGCTTACAATACGCGCTTTCGCACCAACCTTCACAAATTACATTTGAATATTGGTTTACCTAAAATTGATGTTTATATTTACAAATTATCGGAAAAGTTCTATTTATATAGTAACCCACATAGCAAAAATTCAATAGTTAAAAACTTATGTAGAACACGCAATAATACTATCGCATTCATCGATAAGTATAACAGATACAAACTGCCTCATCACTTATTCCTCGAGCGCGATGAGTAGTAGCGGTCATTCATGTGAGCGCGCCGATCGCGCGGTGAACTATGGGCGCGCTGTCGCGTGCGCCAATCCCGCCCGTATTACCATATGGTATCGGGTGGTAGTGGCGTGCGCGGCCCGCGGCCACGAGATCTTTGCGTGCCGGCCGCTTATCTGGTGTACCCACCTATATGTATACGTTCCTGTTGCTTCTCGCGGATTGTCAAAGCCCCGACCGTTGTTTTTATAAACTACCGCCTATAATAATATGTTCATTATATTTCTTTTTGTTTGTAACAAACAATATTATTAACTTACCTATAAATTATAAATGTAATGTTACTCTAAAACTTGCATAACTTACCTTTAGTATCCACATGTTTTCTTTGTTTCGATCAATTATCATGCTTTTATAATATTATTCTCAACGGATTAAATACACGATAAAAGTTCTATATGAGTCTTTTTGGGCTTGAAGAATAACCTACACTACGATGTTTGTAATTCTAGGATCTAAACTAACACTAGTATTGTATAAAAAATTGTAATATGTCATTTTATAAATAAAGATCTTTTGAAATTGAAAAATTTTATTTTCATCAAACCCATACGTGTAGGGTATTTATGGATAGGTCTTCAAAAATGATATTGAGGTTTCTAATTTTTTTTTGTTAACTTAATAGTTTGCGCGAGAGACGCTTCCAAAGTAGAAAAATGTGCCGCCCCCTCCCCGTAACGTCTAAAATAAGGGAATGATAAATAATAATATATTATTATGATGTACATTACCATGCAAACTTCCACCGAAAATTGGTTTGAACGAGATCTAATTGGTTTTTTTTAATACATAATAAATCGTAAACCGCATTTTACCTTTCATTCAATCAACTACAATATAATAAACATTTATAAAATTAAAGAAAAACATTTATTTAGATGTATAGTGGTACGGAACCCTACGTGCGCGGGTCCGACTCGCACTTGGCCGGTTTTTTTTTGAAGTCGTTTAAAAACAGTTACTACCTGGCTCCAACATTTTAATCATGAGGACTTGGTGTCTTTATAATTATAAAGGGAGGAGGTCATGACACCCACAACCCCCCTGGATCCGCTCTTGAGTAAATTATCACAAGTCGTAAAATTTTGATGTCCCAAAGTTTTCTTATACCTTTGATTTGTAGCTTTGTTTTAGTTATACCGTTATTAAAGACACCTACTGAGTCTACCAACAATATGTACTTTATAGCGAAAACTGGTGGTAGAGCTCTTGTGAATGAGCTCGAGGGCGGCAGCACCACCGTCTAACCTTTAACCTGCCGCCAAATAGTAGTGCTTCCATAACTGTTCCGGTTTGGTGGTGAGATCAGGCCCTGAAATTACTGGCACATGAGGCGTAACACCGTAGTCCTCAGCTGTAGCGACGCATCTATAATCTGCTTTTGTGGATTGTTGATGTCCATGGGCTGTACTCCACTTACCATCAGGTGGACTACACGTTCGTTCGCTGTGGGCGTAGTATAAAAAAAAATGTTTTACAAATTATTTTAATTATACTTAACGGCCACACCGCGAAATCGCAACAATCGTGATTTGGCCACAATCTCTATTTTAACTAGTTAAGGTATTCAATCCAAAATTAGAGCGACTGAACTCGCGTCCAACATTTTACCAGATGATAAATAAAGCATTGTCTGTGCTGGCATTAAATGAACCGACGTTTATCGGTGAACGAACGTTTTCGATATCAATCTCATTCAAACATTGAATGAGAGAGAGAGTGAGATCGAATCGAGGTTTACCGTTGACCGCGGTTCAAGAAGTTTGATGAATATGGTACTTAGAAACTTTATAACTACTCACTTTGGCTTTTAACAGCGTGGTTTGCTTTCAAATCCATTTGAAATGGTGATTGTTGAAAATGAATCCTCGGAACGGAAGCCTTTCCCTAAGTTCTTAGCTGCTATAATTGAGAATATATTATTATTATTGGGCAGGCTGTGTCAAATAATCAGACTTAACAACTATGAACAACGCTTATAGTAATAATGGGGTATTGCGGTCCTGAGCAACCATCTTGGATGGAAGAACCATCGTCTCATCATTAACCGCAAAAAATACAATTAAGTGAATGTTAATATTATAATTGACTGATGTTCCCAATCTTGAGCTACGCTTGGTAAAAAAGAGAAGAAATGATGAGACCGCTACAACGCTCTTGTTGTTAAATATTCTATTCTATATTCTTAATCTTTTGTTATATTATATTTTCTCAATGTTAAATATTCTTTTGTTCTATTTTTTTTTTGTATTTTGTAATTTATCTGTGTCGCGCTTGTTGTACCTAAATATTTTTTTTTTTCTTTCGTTCTTTGTTTTTTTATATGGCAACCCAATTACTAATCAACTAATCAGCACAACCGAATTTCAAAATTCACGAAATGGTGAACTAATCGCGAGCTTTGTTTTCGTGCAAAATTGTCATTATGTTACCAGCAGACATAAATTAGTTTCCGTTTCTAGACTATTTTGCTAAGCTAAAAGGTCTATTCTTTGTCGTAGTCACAATACTTTGTAGCAGACTTAGCTGCTATAATTAATTCACATTGTATTATTATTGGGAAAACCGTGCCAAATGGCGAGCTTAATGATACTGAACAATGCTTTAGATAAAATCTCGTTTTATTTAATAACGATAATATTTTGTTTGTGGTTTTAAATTGGTTTTCATTTTGCTTAAAGGTATGATTCAGGTCGTTAGACTGGAGTTAAAGCAGTGATTATTTGTAGAAGTAAGTAAAGTCTTTTTAAAACAAGTATTGCTTTCAAGGATCATGCTTCTAAGATAAATAAATATAAACGTTTATCCGATTGCGTCATGTTTTACTAAAACATATCTCATATTTGTATGCGTCGGGTCGCGTTGTTGGTACGACAAATTAAAAACAAATACTCCTATAAGCCGATACCTGGAGCGGGACGGGTTTTTCTGGGCTGCTCTCATTTTTATACGAAATCCTTATTTTATATCCTGTTTTGATTTTGGACAAGATGGGCCTGTTCTAAATAAAACTCAATTTACTCACCTGAAACCAATTCTTCAAATGGGAACATTAATATTCTATGATATATACTATGATGGTTAAGAAACTGCTTTGTCGATTCACCGACCCTACAATAGGCTCGTTAAGTGGAATGAATTTAGATGGAATATTGTCTTCTTTATCTGTCGAAAATGTAAAAGAAACGATGACGCGATTCGGAAAAGAAACGGCCGATTTCAACATTTTAGTGCGTCCTTACGTGAACACAGACCAGTGATTCAGTATATGATTCTGAGAACCCAAGTGGAACCATTATTGATCCTGATGTTATGTCTTGTTAGATATTTGATTGACGGAATTCAATTTTGATGTGATTCCAAGTATGGAATGCTCATGCGAATCACATTGTTTTGTAGATAAACAAAGGCTGTTGACTACTATTGTGTATTACCTCTGCAAAGATTCGGTTATAATTTATTGTCAACAAAATTCACTGTACAATTTTTGTTAAGTACCCTGTCTTCCTTATTAGTATAAAACTGTATCACGGAAGTCAGTGTCTTCACCTTGTGTGGTACAAGATACAAGCTAGATTGACAATAGGTATTCAGGGATTTTAACATGCAAATCTAATTGTTAAAATTATCACATTATAGTTCATTAAATTAAAATTATTAGATTAAATCAAAATAAAATAACATGAATATTAAAATTAAATTATTAGTTACATCATATTAGAAATTAATTACGCTAAATATATTAAATTTTTCTTACGTCATCAGATCATTCCAAAATCGGCCTCTACATACATTAATATTATCCACATCGTAAACTGATTACGGTAGCAATGTTAGCTTATGTTGATGGGTCATTACCGATGCATGTTAGTTCATAAATTGCCAGTATTGACAGTGCGCTACCAATAACCATTGCGCCATCCATCCATCCATCCATCGACAAATGATCTAAGGCATTTGTCTTATAGCCAGCGATTAGCTTCCATTTACTTTCATTGATATATAGCGATGCATGTTATATAGTTCATAAATGCCTAGTATTGGCAGTGCGCTACCTATAACCACCGCATCTTCGGCAAACGATCTAAGGCATTTGTCTTATAGCCAGCGATTAGCATCAATATACCTGCATTGAAATATCGCGATGCATGTTATATAGTTCATAAATTCCCAGTATTGATAGTGCACTACCTATAACCGTCGCGCCGCCATCCACGACGAATGATCTAAGGCATTTGTCTTATAGCCTGCGATTAGTGACCATATACTTTCATTGATATATAGCGATGCATGTTATAAAGTGTATAAATTCCCAGCATTGACATTGCGCTACCTATAACCGTCGCGCCATCTCCGACAAATGATCTAAGGCATTTGTTTTATAGACAGCGATTAGCGTCCATATACCCTAATTGATATAATATAGCGATGCATGTTATAAAGTGTATAAATATTCCCAGTATTGACAGTGCGCTACTTATTATATTACCGTCGCGCCATCTACGACAAATGATCTAAGGCATTTGTCTAGACAGCGATTAGCGTCCATATACCTTCATTGATATATAGCGATGCATGTTATAAAGTGTATACATATTCCCAGTATTGACAGTGCGCTACCTATTACAACCGCATATACGACAAAAGATCTAAGGTATTTGTCTTATAGGCAGTGATTAGCTTCCATATACTTTCATTGATATATATTATAGCGATGCATGCTATAAACTGCATAAATTCCTAGTATTGACAGTGCGCTTCCTATTACCACCACACCTGCGGCAAACGATCTTTTGCATTTGTCTTAAAGTTAGCGATTAGCATCAATAGTATTATTGCAGAAATATACGTCGATCAATTTCGGTGTAATAAAAACCATACTCGCTGCTCGCTCGCAGTTAGACCTGTTCTCAAGTGAGAGATGGCAGTAATCAAACGGTAGCGCACCTATTGATCGTTGTCTATTATTATAGTGTACCAAAGACATCCGTATAGTCGGCGACATCCGATCTCCTTGTGGTTGTATGTTTGCTCGGTATTAATGATGGTAAACCAATCTATTGACTTCGTGTCTACAACTATATTATGTAACTGTTTATAGGAAAGGGTCACAATACAGGGTGTAAATGATATCGTAACGAAGCCGCTTATCAGTGGTTTAGTACATGATTCTGAGACCCTGGGTCCCAAAAATTACCACATGTCGGTTTCTAGTGATTAAGAACATAATTTTGCTGCTATAGAGTAAAAAAAAACGATTAAAAAAAAATCTGCTAATGAGAAAAAGAATCATCGGGAAATCCCAAAGTTAAGTAAATTAAAAATGTATTGGGATAATCGCGGCAATCTAAAACTTTCCTCGGTAAAAATAATAATTTACCAGTGTTTATTTTTGCACGATCAGAATCACCTTTTTTTTATACTACGCCCACAGCGATCGAACGTGTAGTCCACCTGATGGTAAGTGGGGTACAGCCCATGGACATCAACAATCCACAAAAGCAGATTATAGATGCGTCGCTTCAGCTGAGGACTACGGTGTTATGCCTCATGCTCCAGCAATTTCAGGGCCTGATCTCACCACCAAACCGGAACACAGTAATGGAAGCACTACTATTTGGCGGCAGGTTAAAGGTGAGACGGTGGTGCTGCAACCCTCGATCTCATTCACAAGAGCTCTACCACCAGTACCACCACTTGGAAGCGGCTTCGTCACGATGAAATTAATACCCTGTGTAGGTTCTTTAAAGGCTTCTCAATTTTTTTTTGTTCGCATGTATCCATTATACTTGTCAATCTTAATTAGCTTAGTCAATCTTAATTAACTTAAAAGTCAGTGCATATATTTTTCTTCTACAAAATAATAATTACACATAATAAGGAAGTAGGTACTCTACAAATTTGCAATAATTTTAAATCGGTACTTTAACCGTTTTCAATCCCTGATTCTTCTTCTTCGTCGTGTCGATGGCTGAGTCAAATTTTATTTTGACTTGCCATCGAGGTGAAAGTACTAACCAATTCGCTTTGGGGAACTTGCGAATTGCCCAGGGTGCGCCGGACGTAGGGAATCGTTGTGTACGTCACTCGGGGAGGCTCCTTTCATGCACCCATGTCATCCAATGATATCAGGCATCAGCAGATAGACTAGCTTATGTCTACGGTTTCGCCCGCGTGGTACTTTCTGAGGTCTTGAATTAGATCTACATCAATGTTCACTAAAATTATCAGTAATTCTAGAACAGAAAAAAAAACCATTTGATTTTGCAATTCTTTAGATGCTTTCACTAACAAACAAAAACACATACGCAAACACAATAGCACAAGCACAATTACTTCTTTCGTCAAGCTCGTTAGTCTCAAAAGCTCTACCATCATTAAAATTCAAATAAATAAACAAATAAAACCTCAAACTAAAATATTTAACATCAACAATTTAGTCGGGAAGTATGCAAACAGCCGTAGACTCCGTAGCGCTACGAATTCGTAGCTCGTAGCCTCGTAGCGTCGTAGCAAAACACTAACGTAGTACTAATTCCTTTTGTTGCCTGAAACTTTGCATAATCACATTCTAAATAAATATAAACATTTGAAAAGCTGTGAGGTAAAATGTTGTTTTTATGTTTATATTCTTTTCCGGCTAAGTCGAAACCGTGCGGTCCGATCGATCTTGCAGGTTAAGCAATACTTACTGCGGTCGGCCGTGGATGGGTAACCATCTCAACATAACGAGATTTCCTCCGTGCCTCAGAGAGCACGCTCAGCCATCGGTCCCGGTTGCCATTTGAAGTAGCAGTCGTTACAGGTTGTCAGAGTTTAGAAAGTCTAACAAAGAGTATCGTATCACCTCGTACTGGGTTGTGGAGATCTGATAGCATTCGCTCCACGTAAAATACTGATATTCAGCTAAATCCGTTTGACTAGAAGCTGACCCCAATGTAATTGAGAAATGGCTCGGAAGATTGATTCTTTTCCGGTACCGTAATTTTATACCGGTACGATACCCTTATACCTTTTCCGTATTTAATCCCTGGATGAAATATCTATGATTCAAATCCGTTCAGTGGTTTTTTAATGATAACACAGTTAAGAAAAAAAAATGGGATGGTTAAGATCTATACCTTATTAAATAAATATATAAATAAATATTTCACAACTCACACACAACTCCATCTAGTCCCAAACTAAGCAGAGCTTGTACTATGGGTACTAGAATAACTGATACTAATACATATATATTTTTCTTTTGTAAATACATACATATTATACATAGAAACACCCAGACTAAGACAAACCCCCATGTTCATGCACACAAAGATTTGTCTTAAGTGGGAATCGAACCCATGACCTCGGCGTCGCAGGCAGGTACACTACCCACTCCGCCATCCGGTCGGCATTATTGTTCGGATAAGCATAATAATATAGCATAAATGAAAGAAAAAAGACAGCTGTGTTCTTTTTTCAAGTATAACTTGTCTCTTTTGAATTCGGTCAGGTTATAATTTATAGGTCGGATAAGATCAACCCGGAACCTCAGAAACTGGTCCACCAACTTGTACGTTTACTAAAATATTTCAATAAAAATACGTGGATAATTAAAATCCAATTATTATAAAAATCATTCTCGTTTTTTTTTTTAATTCTACGCCCACAGCGAACGAACGTGTAGTCCACTTGATGGTAAGTGGAGTACAGCCCATGGGCATCAACAATCCACAAAAGCAGATTATAGATGCGTCGCTGCAGCTTAGGACTACGGTGTTATGCCTCATGTGCCAGTAATTTCATGGCCTGATCTCACCACCAATCCGGAACACAGTAATGGAAGCACTACTATTTGGCGGCAGGTAAAAGGTGAGACGGTGGTGCCGCAGCCCTCGAGCTCATTCACAAGAGCTCTACCACCAGTAAATAGCCAGTTTACACCAGTAGTCACTTTATAAAATATTTTAATCATACTCATGAAAATAGATACTTATTTAGATTAAAGCAAGGGTATCATAATGTTAATCTATTATCAAGGTATTATCCGTCAAAACGTTTTGCAATTAAAAATAAATTAATTTAATCCTGTTCGCGAGAGTTTGGCCTTTCGTTAACGGTATTTTATAAACGTGATATGCTTTATTTATTTAAATTATTCAGGATTTAACATGTAAAGTGAAGATTTACGAGAATGCTTGAAAAAATACTATCAGAAAGATGTTAATAAAAAGTTAAGTAAGGAAAGGCTGGATGCGGCATAGAGGCATTTTTTGATGATTTGTTGTAGTACATTCGAAGTTCTTAATTTTTATAATATACTAGCTGACCCGGCGAACTTCGTACCGCCTTAGCGTAAATTTGATGCACTACTTTATTTTAATTCAATTTGAACTGGAATCTATAATATCCTCCATATAAAAATGAATACCTATTTCCCTGGTCTCGTCATACCTGAGAAGGACTTTACTAATTTTATTAAATAAAGATCACCACAGAGTTTTTGTTTTAAATTGAATGACGTTGACATTCGTAACGCGCTTTTTTTAAAATATACAAAATTAAATGTATATTTTTCAATCTTTTTGAGAGATTTTCTTAATATTTATTTTTCGTAAAAACCTTGTACAGAGTATTAGAAAACTACAAAAAAAAAATCTGCCAAATCGGTCAAGCCGTTTTCATGCTATGTCGTGACAACGGAAAACGGGTTTTATTTTTATATATATAGATTGTTACTTATTCGTGAGGACCTGTAATTGGCTGAATGTTGCATAATATTTTTATAAATATTAATTGTTACAGCTGTTGGTCTTCCGATGATAAATAAATAAATAAAACACAAATTCTAGACATTTGGCAGGATAATTGATATCGTATTTCACTAAGCCCCGATTTCACAACTGTTAAATAAACCTTATTGGCAGGATAAGCATATAACACATAAATGAAAGTGACAGCTGTGTTCTTTTTTCAAGTGTATCTTGTGTCACTTTTAAATTCGTTTAGGTTATATTTTACGAGTCGGTTAAAATCATGCCGGAACATCTGAAACAGGCTCTATATATAATAATAATTAATTTGCCCTGTTTTTAATACATGTCCCACTGCTGGCCTCAAGCCTCTTCTCATGATAAGAAGGGTTAGGCCATAGTCCACCACGCTGGCCAAGTGCGGATTGATAGACTTCACACACCCTCGAGCACTTATTAGGCACTCAGGCGTGCAGGTTTCCTCACTATGTTTTCCTTCACCGTTAGCGAGCGATAATTTATATGATAAATACACACGTATCTTCGAAAAGACGAGAGGTGTGTGCCGTGGGTTTGAACCCGAGACCTTTAACTTCGCAGTCCTACGGTCTCCCACTCGGCTATCGCTGCTTGTGCACTCGGCTATCGCTGCTTGAAGCTGGCTCTAAAGATTATGAATATATAGATCTATCTTCTGAGATACAGGCTACAACCTAGTTCAGAAGATAGCTAACTATGTACTGCCACACATAATATTGTATAATTTACCTTTTAGTAAGTTATTTGTATTATACATTATACTACTACTGATGATGTGAAATTGGTGAGAAATAAACATTTTTTCATTTTTCATTTTCATTTTCAATATCAACATTCGCGAGATTCTTTACCGGTAGATTAGGTACACAAATATACGATGAGTTAGCACTTCTGATACTAAAGCCAACATTACAATAAAAATACAAGTTGAGGGTATGTGAGAGAGCAATAGAGGCTATTGCAGGCTCACATTAACAATGGATAAGTGTACGATAAATGCAATGCGGACATCTGTCGAAACACAATGATAGGTATGAGCGCTTTTAATCGCTTTCCGTCTCTTCTCCAGTATTGCTTTGAAGAAATGCTTTAATTAAGAAAATATTTGTATTTTTTTTCTCTCTGCCTTTTCCAGTAGGATAAAAGCGTGATTTTATGTATGTATTTAAATGCTATAATTGGTTTTTTATAAAGATAAAGGTAAAGATAAATTGGAATTTTTTAAATTAGATAGAACGCCAGTAGCAATTACACTATCCAATGGTCCCAATGACAAGGCCAAATATACACATTCACTCACACAAGCACACCCAGTCTCAGAACAAATCTTTGCGAATTACACAAAGATTTGTCCCATGTGAGGATCGAACCCACAACACCAGTGCAGTGGAGAGTGGCGAGGCGACCGCTTAAACCACTACACCATACGTGCAGACAAAAATTATGCCATGCTAATGTTCATGAAAATTATTTAGCCATTCTTGGTTATATTGGGAAGGAAACAGGCTTGTTATCAACGTAATATAAATTATGTTATAGATGTATAGATTATGCTGCGTGATGTATATGAAAACTAAGCTTTTTTATACTTTTAAACTCAGACAAACTATCTATGCAAAAGACTTGCTGTTGGTATTTTTTTCGCGTTAGTGTCAAATCATAATATTTAACAACTAGCTTAATATGAAGTGTATTTTCAGCGGTCATTCACATTTGGCATCTAAGGACGCCGGACAATGACGCCTCTTCTTGGATTATTGCTTAGCTTTTGAAAGAACGCGAACCTAATATTTTTAATTTATTTTAATTTAAATCCAAACACGACGGTAGATTTTATTGATCACGTACTTTAAAATCTTGTTTGGTACACGTCAGATTAAAAACTGAACAGTTACCGATTCCCACAGCTCAAAGTTTTATTAACTGATACATAACACAATTACGACTCAAGACCCTATTTGAAGGTTACTCATCCGACGACGTAACGTGGTGCCGACAACTTTGTCGCACCGACTAGCTATCCGATTAAGCTCACATGCACCGAAACCTCCAGGATTCATCTCCAATTCAGACAAGTTCACAACTGAGACGGTGTCTAGATTCCCAAAGTGTACGTCGAGGACGATCGAACCGTAAAATGCTACGAGAAAGTCTAAATCCTTTTTAACCTCGTCACTGTGTTAGAAGGAGAAGCGTGGTGGGTTTGTTCACCCCGGCGTCGTGAGATCTCGCGGAGGCTCGGAGAGATTCGGGAGGCTGCGTCGTAGAGCGCGCGCGCGTGCCCGGCCGCTTCGCCATTGCGACGGAGGCTGTCGTGTGTCCGCGCTAGCCCGTGCGAGCGCTTGTCCGGACCGCGCGCGCCCGTGCATTCCTTCAGCCGCCGTGAACGTCGCGCGAACACGCCCTCGTGTCTCGTGCGCCGCGTGCCACGCCACCGTAGGACCCTCGTGCTCGTGCTTCGCAGTGTGTGTGTCTCTAGTACTAGCTCAGTGACCAAGCTTCCGACCGGCGTTGTGGCGCGATGTAAGAAAGCCGCGTCCGTGAATCCATGTGTAAGTGGGTGCGTTGCGTGTATCACTAATCCGCATGGCGATTGTCGACGCCGGTAACGATTTTCCGCAAGCTAACAGCTTTAGCGAGTGACATTCGGAATAAAAATGAATGAATTACGAAGCAGCCTGGGTCGGGGAAGCAGCCGTTGTATTTTAACCTCTACCCGGAGGGGATAGAGTCACGCACGTGCGCTGTTGTCGCTGATCAAAATGAATACACTCCTTGACTTTCTCATTGCCAGACAACAGTAAATGTTAAAGGCTAATTAGGAGTTGTCTTGGAGCAAACCCTTGGGTGTTATCTCATGTTATATCATTACAACGTAACAGGTGTCGCTTAATCTCCTGTGTCTCTAGCGATGAGGCTTGACATTGAATTCTCATATCTTGCTTTAAAAATCAATATCTTTTATAATAGGTATAAAATATTTTTTTCGTAAATGATATGAGAAAGTAAAAGGATATTTTATTATTATTTTATTTTATTTATAAAATCTCTCGTTCTACATCTGATTTTAAAATCGAATCGTATTTATTATGTTAACTTTATCGGCATTACATTCAAAAAGCGTTAAACAAGACTAGATATATAAAATACTTTTCAATGTTTTTAAATTGCTATTGTTAAAAGAATAGCTACATTGAATTAAGTATGCTACAGCTGTTGTCGTTACATTAGAGTTTGAAACGGAAATTAAAAAGAAAATAAGAAGTTTGTGTCATTCTCGAGGAGCGCAAGAGACGGCAATAACTTTAGGAATAGACAATTACACCGAATGTAGGCGATAGGGGAAAGAATTCCGGACAAAATGAGATGAGAATTGTCATAAAAGAATAAATCGAATGAATTTCAAAGGAAATGAAAAAAACATTTTGTTGAAGCGCGTGGAACAGTCAAACAGTACTCTAAAAAGAATCTTGTGTTTATATTGCTCACTCAGCTTTTTATTCGAGGTTAAAAGTACTTATGCAAGTCTTAAGATATCCTTTGTTATGTTTAGGTTTTATAATTCGTTTATCTCAAGCCTGTAGCTATTACAACCTTTTTGCTAACAAAGACAAAGAACCATAGTCCCAAAGGATGCTCAGTTGTAACAAACATCTCTCCTTTGGGTAAAAGTAACAGTAACACCAAGAAATTAGACTTTGTAGAATTGTATGGACCCTTTATTAGATACGAAGAATTCAGCAAACAAATACAAAGCTGTTCTTCGAATTACCAACCTATTTTAAAATAAATTGTCTAGGGTAAGTCTTTTTATAAACGACTTATTCTATGAACACTGTAGTACACCTGACGGTAATAGGCAATACAGATCGTATTACCCATGATCAACCACAAGCAACTGTCGATACGTTGCTACAGCAAGACTGTGCTGTTGAAATACATTCTATAAAGCATTGCAGAGTAAAATGCAGTTTAGTAGACAGTACAAAAAGCTTTTAGCAAACTGCAGAACGGATCGTTGACCTTCTCACAAGCTTAAGGGTGAACATTTGATTGGCTGTTTTCTATACATAAGTAATATGAGTTTAACCTTAATATTATTAAGTTGTAATCTATTATTGACGGGTTGGACGGATTGAGTGCACGGTTGGCGTAGTGGTTAAAGCGGTCGCCTCGCCGCTTTTAACTGCGCTGGTGTTGTGGGTTCGATCCCCACATGGGACAAATCTTTGTGTGATTCGCAAATATTTGTTCTGACTCTGGGTGTGCTTTGTGTGTGTGAAATGTATGTTTGTAAACACCCCCGCGACACAGGAGTTATTCCTTGTCATATGTAAAACAATATATATACCCACTTTTTCAAAATTATCATTTAAATTTTCAGTTTGTTACATACAAACTGAAAATTTAAATACATAAAAACAATTAATGATTAAAACAGTGTAGTAGTTGATTATTTTTATAGCATGTAGCTATGCTTAGCAAATTATACTAAGAAACAGTTGAAAAAGATATGGGACCGGCAGGATTTGAACCTGCGACCTACTGCACACCGCGCAGCCGCTTTGTATCCAACTTAAGATAGGAACAAATGGATGAACGTGACGTCATGAAATGACGTATCATATAGTTGAGAACTTAGGGTTCTGGTAAGAGGCGACCGTAGCTGGATGGCTAAAAGCCGGTGTGCAGTAAGGTCGCAGGTTCAAATCCTGCCGGTCCCATATCTTTTTCAACTGTTTCTTAGTATAGTGTAGTACATAGTTGTGTTTAAGATATGATTTGTCTATAAAAATAGATAAAAGCTTAATAATATTAGAGTTTAAACCTACATACCGTTAGTATAAAAACACGACGCTCGGGCGTCCAACCTCAATACATACATAATAATATATGTATTGCTATCTAAGTAGGTATCTATAAAAGGAGCAGCCAATAAAAAAAAGACGCTAACTGGCTTCTTTAGTTCCCACGGGGTTATATAATGTGTATGTATAGAACATTCCTCGGACCCTATAACGACTATTATCTTTGTAAGTTATGGCTTTGATAATGGCAATAAACTTGGATGTATGAAGCCAGATATGTTAAAGTTATATGTGGGGAGATAATAAGATAGATTACAATACGATTAATTTTAATTAGCAATTTCGATCGTATCTCTCTGTTGGAATCTATATTTTATTACTACTTTTGATGGTGGTAGAGTTCTTGTGAGCGAGATTGAGGATAGAAGTACTACCCTTTCACCTTTAACCTGCCACCAAATAGTGGTGCTTGGTAAGATCAGGCTTTGAAATTACAGACACATGAGGCATAACGCCGTAGATCTCAATTGAAGCAAAGCATCTAAAATTTGCTTTATGGATTATTTATATTCATGTAAATGGCTTATAGGTTTTAAATAAATAAATATTTCACAACTTACACACAACGCCATCTAGTCCCAAACTAAGCAGAGCTTGTACTATGGGTACTAGAATAACTGATAATGAATGACTGAATACATACATATTATATATAGAAACACCCAGACTAAGACAAACCCCCATGTTCATGCACACAAAGATTTGTCTTAAGTGACCTCAGCGTCGCAGGCAGGTACACAACCCACTCCGCTATCCGGTCGTCTTTCTACTTTTCGTCATGAAAACTACATACCTGTTCGCTACATATAGGTCATATTAAGAATAAAATACTAGCTAGCCGCCCTTGGCTCCGCTCGCGTCGTACTTCACTGATAAGTAGCTTATACATGTAAGCTACTTATCAAAGAGGATAACATAACTTAACATATTACCCAGAAGGGTGTAGCCGAAGTGAAGAACACCCACATTTCATCTGTTTACAAATATTAATAAGAAAATCAGATTGTATGTAACTCAATTATCATATAGTCATTAATTACATAGGTGCTATCTGAAAATCAGCGCTGTAGTATTCTAAACTGCAGCAATTGCTGAGATAGCCACCTTTTTGGTCTCATACAGGAGTGTTCCACGTGTTTACCATACCTATGTGCTAATTCTTATTTTAATGTTTTATTTTGTTTAAGTTTTCTTTTGCATGCCTTATTTTTACCAGTGTACTCCTTTATAAGTCCAAATAAATGCTTTTTCTTTCTTTCTTTCTTCTTTCTTCAATTGATGATAAAAACAATTTTGTCAAAATAGCCACGAACAAACATTCATTTTATTGATATAGATATGATTTGTCGATAAAAATAAATAAAAACTTAAGAATTTATTAGTATGAAAACTAAGCTTCCCCTTAACAAAAACTAAGTAAAGTGATAATCGACGCATTCTTAGATTATATAATAACGTAGCAATTTAGGTTAACATTATATTACTTTTTAGTCTTGATAGGCTAGATTGAATTTTAATAATTGATTTCTTATAAAAAAAAAAAAAAAAAATAGTATGAAAACACAGCGTTCGGGAGTCCACTCTTGAGTAACTAACATTCAAACGCGTTCACAAATTTTAACATCTTATCCTTTCCAATCCTAACCCATCAGACTTTTTACTAACATTAATGTGAAAGTCTGTAGGCATGTGTGAATGTGAAGATTTATGGATATTTGTTTTAATCTTTCATGCAAAAACTACCGATGCACCGGCACTGCGGTGGTACGATACGATTCTGTAAGGGAAACTGCCGGTCGTTATTTGATTGACGGAAATTCAAATTTTGTGTGGTTTCAGTTATAGAATACGCTCGGGGATTTATTTTAAAGACATTTTGTACACCATGCGGCTTATAGGCTGTATCAACATAACATTTTAGGCTCCTATTTATCGACTACCACGGCGCCAAGCTAGTTTGAAATATTAGTAATAGGATTTGATTACAAATTTAAAGCTTTGAGAGATTTCGAGGCGAAGACACGAAGACACGATACAGTAATAATTAACACGGAAGACATATAATCATCTAACTGCTATCATTACACAAGCTAGACGGCTACTCTTATTCTACGACACAAAAAAACTGGTTTCTAAAACCGCGCTCTCTCGAGCAGAACTATTTTTAAAATGGTTGCCGCATATAAGTAGAACGGGCCACAATGGGGCCAGTGAAAGAAAATGACAGAATATGAGAATGCTCGCCAGATAACGGACCGAAAGGTTTTTGGGGCACGTAGAGCTAGAAGCGTTTGAAAAAGTACTGCGAGCTGTCGGCTACTGTGGTACGGCAGTGATATGTGACTTTCAGGGTGATTTTAAAAATACTTGACAACTCGTCTACATCATCCTGAACAACATTTTGAGCACTACGTTTAGCTTTGGCTAAAAAATATTCGGTTTTTGTTATGCTATAAACTGTGTACTTAATTGAAGGCTTACTGCATCTTCAAGGTTGTTATATCACTACAATAATTATTTTTATGGACGTTTGATAAGTGCCTGCACTATTGAAGATAAGATATTTTACATACTTTTTAGATCAGGCATTTGAATTATACAATGGCATATTTGGACAAGTTGTAGAATAAAAGTTGTTGAGGATGTTGTTAAGAATCCGTAAGAGGTTATAAGTTTTTTAAAATGTCCCTATAAAGGAGCTTCTCGCTCCCGAGCCTGGAACAACGAATTCCTCGAATGAGTGTACGTCAGAGGCAGGCTTGCTACAAATAAATGGCGCATGTCACACAGCCGAATGGCCAACATCACGGACATTGCATCTGCTCACTTTTAAATATTTCGCTCATAATATTCCTTTCCATTCATCTGTACAATGAATAGTTCGGATGTTGTACGTTTTTCGCTTCCAAACTGCTGTTATTTACAGTGTCTCTTTTAAATGTACGTTGATTTTAGTATTTTAAATGCTTTCAAAAATGACATGTGTGATGAATTATATAAATCTTGTATAAAACTTTTATAGGATAGGCGTTTTACTCTATTTGTGTTTGCCAATTAAATAATCACTAAATTGTTGAGATATATTTTCAGCCTTCGTTACGTCTCTTTGTACCAAGGAAAATGATGTAGCCCATTAATACAAATAAAACAGAAAATAATTCTTTGACTTGGAACCTATTGAATTTTATATGACAAATCGGCACCAAAAATAATTAAACCAATAACTGTTCCCAATTAGCCCCATTCATTTTCTTTATCTTTTAGGCAGGCTTCTTTGAACAAAGAAACTATATAAAAACTATTCAATATCATATACTCCACGATTACAATTAATATACGTCACTTTATCTAGTTCTCGCACGGACGTTTGGAGGTGTAGCATAAAAAAATATCTCGGCGGGATATAAACGCCAAAAGGACATAAACAGAGCTCCACGGAGACCGTAATAAAAGTTAGAAGAAGTATTCGCGTCTATACATACGTAGCTATTTTTAACTCTTGATAGATTGCGCCTTTGTCTTTCCGAGTTACAAAGAAATCCTTGAAAACTTCAAGCAACCTGCGAGCCAAAATATACATTCTTTTGCGGCTCTTGTACATTACATTCTCGCTAAGAATGTTTAAATAACTGTTTACTTTGAGGACATGATGCTAAATAGTTCAACGTCGCATTTATCAAACAATGCTTTGTAGCAGAACTCGTATGATATTTTTACGTCCCCAGCAGTCACTTTGTCAAAGAACAAACTAGTACGTTGTTCAAACAAAGGCAGTATGTGAATGAGTTATCTCAAAGTTTCATGTCCTACATTCTCTATCACGTTGTCAATGGGAACTTGGAATATTTCACTTACTTTCCGCCGTCGAACTTCCTCAAATGTTTTAATTGCTTTCGAGTACAATTAAGAGAAGTAGTGGAGATGAAAATCGGATAACAGAATTTAGGCATGGACGAATTTTTGATTGAGTGCAATTTTATGATTAGGTTTAGATTTTTGCTTTCTATTAATTACTGAACTTTCGTCTCTCGAGGCCTGGATTTAATTGGCGTATATCGATGAGTTTTTAGTTCTTTAGCGACGAACGTTGAAACCAAAAACCCGTCGAATCAAATCGTTCTATGTGCCAGGAAAATTCCATGCAAAAATATACAAAAATAATAAAATCTATTTATGTTTTTTATGTCAAAGCAAAATGTCTACATTTGGGTTGATTTTACAGTGCCTCTCGTACATAAAATAAACCCCTCTGGTGTAGCCATAGAGTGGGGTATATCGCTGAATAGGTCCTTACGGTGGTCATGAAATTGGGAACCTCTTTGTGAATTTTATTTCAAAGCAACGTTTATGGAATATTAAACTTCAAAGTGGTTTTCCTCAAGATTCAAATCATAACTAGAAAAGTATTTATTATATTTTGTTGGAAGACGTTTTCATTTTTGCTTTAATTTGCTATTTTGTGATGTTGAAAATTAATTCAAAAGTGATCTAATTTTAGTCATTTTTATTCAGATAAAATATTAAATTTATTTGTTTGTTGTTTTTTGTTTCTATTTTGATTTAAATTTTGAGATTGCTATGTGTTATGTATTAATCCAATTGAATTGATCAAATACATAATTATACTTTTTCTCAAAAATGTTCTCAAATCGCGTAAGTTAAAAAACACATATAAAAGTTTTAAAAAGAGCTACTTACTATTCAAAAAATACAGATTATTTTGCACTAGCTAAGGCCTCGACTCAGACAAGATTATTGAGATAATAATATTACCTAGTTTTATGACAGGCGTAAACAGTGGCAACACACTTTGGAGATTTTCTATCGCTCGAGAAAATTCATGTGAAATATGGAATAAAATACAATATTCGATACCGCGAAGGGTGTATCATGAAAGATGAGCCTTTTTACAGTGGATGACATCTATCCAAATGGAGCTCAGTATTTATATGCTTACCTACATGTATAAGCATATAAGTTTCTATAGATGAGGTGTCAGCCAGATTCCTTTAGCTATATATATGTATATTTGAGTATTATATTGCTTTTAATCATAATGTGTGTGATAGGTCATTATTAATTGTGGATACAAACATCCACAACAAATAGTAAACTGTTACTGATTTTTTTGAAGCGATTAGATGTACAAAGGAGAATGATTATCGTGGACAAAACAACAAAAGGTAGAATTATAGTATAACTAAAACAAATGATAAATCAATTGCTTATTCTCTCTTCACATAAGGTCTTATAATTAATGAGTAAGGATCTGTTTATTTTTACCTATGTGAGAGACTGGTGCCTGATGTAGGTTTTGAGTAAAAACCTGTGTTATTGGTCACCAGTGCACCCTTGGCAATACATTAAACAGTTTTATTTTGAAAAAAACTATAACTAAAATCTGGTATTATCTGGTTTGAAAGGGAAACGAATACAGTACAGATTTATAGGTAGGAACTTAAACCAAAAACCCAATTTACATTTCTATAAAAAAAGTTAAATGCAGAATTACTGTGATTGTGATGAGTGAATACATTTCGGAAGAGTATGATTGTTTGTATAAAGCCGTGACTCCTGCGAGGTGTAGATCTTAACAAAACATTTGAGCAGCCAATCAAAATGTTTGATTTCGGCTTACTTCCGTTAGAATTCAATGATATGGTTCAAATATCGGTCGTTTTACCACATGTTAGTGTCGCAGTGTATGCTGGCTGTGATGGCTGCGAGTATTGTGCAATAAGATGGCTAAAGGGGCATTTTTAGTTTACGAAAGGATAGCTCAACGTTTTTCTGTATGATCGTTTTCTACTGTAATCTTAACTAATGTACTAAAGTAATAATTTAATCATTTCTTGAACACTGCTCTCAGATTTTCAACGTACGCCAAATTTTAAGCGATTGTATAATAAAATAACTTCTTATTTCATCTTTGTAATTTTCGAACCCAATATTGCATGAAAGCAAAACAATCTCCTTTATAAATTAATTGAAATTTTATTCCAAATATTAAAAAAAAAATCACGTTAAAAGAATCGTGATTTCAAAAGAATACCTTTTAACAAAGACTCTGGGAATGGGAACACGGGAAATGATCTGTATGTTTGTATGTGACATTCGCCATCCATAGATATTATATTTTTTTTAAACGTCGGTAACCAAATATGAGAAATGAGGTGAGCATTGCTCCATTTTTTGTGACCTCCTTCGTAACAATCGTTTAATGAATACAGATTTGTGAAAATAATTTTCAGTTGTTATTTTAATTTAATAATAATTACAATAAAATAGATTTTGTGACGAACATAACCTGCTTTTCTGAACGTAATAAATATTATGCAAATAAAAGCAAATATTGGCTATAGGCTGACCGTTTAACTGAGTCCTCGCCTGCGTGGTACAGGGGCGCGAGGGTATAACGACAAAGGGGACTGAAACAGGGGCGGGTGGTGGGCACTTAATGAAATATACAGGAGATGAAATGCACCAAGATATTTCCTAAGATATGTGACATCACCGGAAAAAGAAATAGTGATTTATCAAATGAAAAATAGTTAAGAAGATACAAAATTTTAATGAACTTATGTACGTAAATAAAATAATTGGGAATAAACTATTTATACTATTTGTTATCTAAACATATAATTAAATCTTAAGAAAGTCAAAACTTTTTTTGGGTCCAGTTTCTTTTTTCTAAAATATTCGTATACGTTAAAAGCCATTTGCTTGTACTGACTGTTTACTTTATATCCGAAGATTTTTCGATCCATCTTGAGATAGTTATTACATGTGTACCTCTCACAAGGTGTCATTGGTCAAGGTGCTTCTTTTGTTCTCTTTGTTTGTATATAATATTTAAAATATACCTACATATTTATTTTTAAACGCCGCACGCCGGTTACCAAATATGAGGAACGAGCAGTCGTGTGCTTCGCCCCATTTTTTGTGACCTCCTTCCCCTTTGCTCCCGTACAATCTCTGCAACAGGCACGTTTAAAATACTTATTCATGTCAGATTTATTGAAACCCGCCAGATTTGGGTTAAAACTGTATAATATAAGGAGACATTTGGGTTGAAAATAAAAAGGAAAAGCATTTATACACAATAATCAATTGTGGTATACCTACATTATTAGGATATTTTTTTTTGTTTGCTTGTATATGCTGCCTTGATAGTCTGGTGGTTAGACTTCCTCGATGGTCTAGTGGTTAATGTATGCGCCTCTTACCGCGAGGTCGCGTGATTGATTCCCGAGTCGGGTAACGTGTCATTCATAATAGCAGCACAGAGTCGGAATTGTGCCCGGTGGATGGCAATAAGCTTTTCCCCAGTCCCATGGGAACTAAAAAAAACGGGTGAAATGTGGGCGTTATACACCTCTGCCACTCCCTTCTGAGTAATATAGGCGTGATGTTATGTCAAACTTAATGCCAAAGGCATTCTATATCAGTCAACCTAGGGTGGTGCAGAGCTTTAAAATGGTAGGTGCACTTGTAAAGAAAGTAAAAAAACCGGCCAAGTGCGTGTCGGGCCACACGCAATAGGGTTCCGTAGTTAGTTGTAACAACATTAAACGTACCGATTACCGACAAATAGCCAAAATACCAAAATGTTTATGCCAGCAAATATAACTTTGTTTTTCATAGTGTTTTATGGAATTTGTATCAATAACAAAGTTATAATTTGCGCTATATCTCAAATTGCTGAAAAAGTGCTATATCTCAAAAACTGCCGACTGTATCTTATTCAAAACAATTTTGGTTGAAAGTTTTTATTAAGATCTATAATGTATATTTTTTTAGATTTTTCACTCCTGTGGTTTAAAAGTTAGAGGGGGGGGACACTCATTTTAGCACTTTGAAAGTGTCTATCTTTGGAACGATTGACATTGAAAAAAAATGGTTCTAGAAACCTCAATGTAATTTTTAAAGACCTATCTATAAACACCCCACACGTATAGGTAGAATGAAAAAAAAAAAAATTGTTTCAGTTCAATGTATGGGGAGCCCCCCTCTAATATTAATATTTTTTTTTTGTGTAAAAATCGTAAAGCGGTTAACAGAATACACCTACCTACTTAGTTTCAATTGTGTAGTCCTAATAGTTTCGGAATAAAGTGGCTGTGACATACGGACGGACGAACAGACAGACAGACAGACATGACGAATTTATAAGGGTTCCGTTTTTTGCCATTCGGCTACGGAACCCTAAAAACAAAATTTACAAAACTTATCAATAAAAATAAATAATATAAAATAATAATATACTATCTTTATTATAAATCAAATACTATATTAACAAACTTAACTATTATATATACATATATAAATACATCCTACTACTATTATAAAGGCGAAAGTTTGTAAGTATGGATGTATGGATGTTTGTTACTCTTTCACGTAAAAACTACTGAATGGATTTGAATGAAACTTTACCACAATATAGCTTATACATCAGAATAACACATAGGCTACAATTTTTGAGGTTTCTAATGTGAGGTCGTAAAAAAAACACATTTTTTGCGCTTATATTGCAAACGCTGACTGAATCCTACAAGATAGATCAAAACAATTTACTACAGTATTGTACAACTTAAAAAGGTCTACAAAAAAGTCCGTGATGGTATATGTTTATCTCTTAGGAATAACCCACAATAACCATTTTTTATCCTTTACTTTGTACGAGAAATAATGGCTTATTTACGAAGCGATTTTAAGCAATACAGTATTAATCCTTATCCAATTAAGTATCTTAAATACATTGTGCATTTAATAAAGATCAATATGGCTTTTTACAGCATGTAAATTAAATAAATATTTTCGAAGATATCACAGATTTAAAATGCAGAGTCATAGCAATTTCGGCGATAAATACCGTTTCGGTGATAAATACCAGCAGCGGTGCCAGGCGAACGGGGCGTGGGGGGAGCGGGGTAGGTGCGGTGGGGAAGAAGTGGCTCATCGCTGAGTGCGCGACCCGAACGCGGGCAGACGCGTTAGGGCAGACGTCGTTGACGGTTGTGTCCGTTTTGCGAATTGTTTATACGTCAATGCAATTGATACATTATTTTTATTATTTAATATGATGATTAATGAAAATTAATTCATAATTATATAGTTTCTTTATTAACTCATTAAATTTGATTTGTATAACCTCATTTCATGTTATTTTAAATATTGTTAATTAAAGGCAATCTGTGTGTACATTTATTATTTTTTATATTTTTGGAGTATAAATAGTTTTTGTTATTAGTATCTATATATTTTTTTTGTCTGTTCTGAAACCCTTATATATACAGTAGTATACACACATTGTTTTTACTCCTTTATTTTCTGCTTGAAGTGTAAGATATTGCAACCTTATATACTATGGATTTATTAACAAGTAATAATTTAATTCCATTTCTATATTTAAGTTTATTTTCTCTTTATAACCATCTTTAGCTATAATGTTGTTTTGGTTGCTATAACTTACACATAGAATTATTGTCAAAGAACAAACAAAAATTGTATGAATTATTTGAAAAGATGGTGCACATGAGTTTCTCACCAGCTCTTCTCATGATGCAATACCCATCGGAGCTGGTACTTGGATTGATTTTAATTCAAATCTCTTAGTTGAATTAAAGTCAATCTAAGCTCCGGTGTCAAATCATTTTATTACAATAAGCATGTATTATAATTTAGTTAGCTAAGTTTTATTTTAATTTTATATTTTTTGTGTTTTGATGTTTGTTTTGACGTGTTCAAGCGCCCCTTGGTGCCCATGGAAATACATGATTTGATTTGATTTCATTTATTGAGTTTAGATTAAGTAGTTATTATCAGAAATAGGTTTATTTAGGTAGATAGGTATTTTATTTTCTGTTATTGAGTTTTTTTATTGATGTACCTACAACGCAGATGAAATCGCGGGAGATAGTTTGTTTGTTTGAAAGCGCTAAGTTTAAAAACAACTGGGTGAATTTTGATATTTGACATTACACTAAACTCTAGGGGCTGTCATGGACGCACGTGTCGCAATTTCTTATTTCAAAATTTGAATTAGTTTCGAATTAGATACATGAGTTGTAGCTATTTATCTGTTTTGATTTGTTTGATTATTATTTTCCTTGAGTTTTTGTCGTATATTTGTTTTGGTCGGTTTGGTAATAGATAGGTAAGTAAGTACATGAGTTGAACCTACTATTGTTATATTGACATTGTTACCTTTAGCATTCTTTGTTTATAAAACGACATCCACGCGGACGAAGTCGCGGGTAACAGCTAGTATAACATATATAATAGAAATATTGGATGATAAATATAAAATCATACACAGCGTGCTAATGATGTGACGATTCCGACAACTTATCAGGAGATTCCGAAGATACTTTTATTTTGAATGTAAAACGGTTAGTGGACATCCTGTTTTATCAATGTACCGCAGGCGAAGCTTCGGACGGAAGCTGGTTATATACAATAAAGACTTCAGATTCAATCAATCAGCTTTTAACCTTGGAGCTGAATTTTCTTATAGAAAGATAACCTTATAAACAAAAAAGTCACAGATTTTTTAATAGAATATTGTTGAATGTTGAATGAAAAGATTATTCCTTTTCATTTTTATAGATAAAATGACATAATACAAAGCCGTTTTTTATTCCTGTTTTAACATTAGGTAAATTTATTAACACCACCTCGTCACACCCCACTTATGGCAAAATTGTCTCCAAGGTTCTCTTTGATATTTAACCCGAAAGAACTTAATGGATCGTGTTATCACATTAAAGCCTCTCATAACGAGGCAATTCCCTTCAAAATTGAGGCAGGTACAGAAACTCCCATTATTCTTACGTAATTGGATCGAAATACCTATGTACTGCCCCATTGATGTCTAAGGTTAGCTACGATATTGAGTAGCTGAACGTTCGTAGCTGTGCTACGGTGCTACGTCGTAGCCGGCTTCATTTGCCTAAAGCCCCGGCAAGGAGATTATATTCCCAAAATCACCGGGAATTTCGGGAAATCTGCAAATTCCCTGCATGAGGAAGTGATTGTTTGATTTCGGGAAAATGTTCGTGAAATTTATTCATGACAATGTGCATGTTTGCGTGATACAACGGCCTCCCCTGAGGGTTGCCAGCATAAGACAAGGATTATTGGCCTATTTATCATAAACATAACATAAAAATATACAGTTATTTTATTTCATTCGGTATAAAAAATAAAGTGGTACGACATCTCCATATTGGACTTAACAAGCGTGGTGTTATTATTTGTATTTATTGGTGCAGTGCAAATGGATAGAGTAAAATATACAGACCAGAAAAATATATTGTATTGTGCCTCACCCTTCTAAGTTATATTAGGTGTGATGATACGTTATGTTATGTTCTCATGTTCTAAAACAAACGATAATCTGTATTATAGTGATATTTGGAGAGCATTAAAAACTACTGAGGTGTTAAGGGACACCCGGATGGAACAAAGTTCCTTTCGATTAATTAGTAAAGAAATTTTTATTTTTCTAAGTTATAAAAAAAATCTTAATGTGGTTCACTCTGTGTGTCTGATGATGTAGCACCGTAGCTTTAACGTAGCGTGTAATTACTACGCCGCTACGAGAATTGCTACGAAATGTGTCGTTACAACTTTTCGTCCCAATTTTCTCCGTCTAGCCCCCTTTCGCAACGCGCGATAAGGAACTTCGTTCCAAAAAATTTAGTTTTTTACAGCGAACGTTTAATAAAAGCTTGCGGAGCTTATGGAGCTCGTGGCTAAGTCAAAGCCGCGTAGACCGACCGATCTTGCAAGTTAAGCAATAATAACGCCGGGTGGCCGTGGATGGGTGACTGTCTTCAACAAAATGAGTTTCACTCCGTGTTGTAGAGAACGCGTAAGCAGTCGTTATGGGCAGTCAGACGCCAGAAAGTCTCACAACTAGTCTAACAAAGAGAATCGTATTACTTCGTACTAAGTTGTGGAGGTCTGATGGCAGTCGTTCTACGTAAAATACTGATACTTAGCTAAATCTGGAGACTAGAAGCCGACTCCAATGTAATTGGAAAAGGCTCGGCAGATTGGTATTATAAAAGCTTGCACTTTACTTGATAATAAGTGCAAAACATGAACACATACAAATGATTGTAAATGCATTTCTACACTCTTTCTTCGTCGTGTCGATGGCTGAGTCAAATTTTATTTTGACTTGCCATCGTGGTGAAAGGATTAGCCAATTCGCTTTGGAGGATTTGCGAATTGCCCAGGGTGCGCCAGACGTAGGTATTCGTTGTGTACGTCACTCGGGGAGGCTCCTTTCATGCTGAGAACTACAATGCTGCTCCACAATACAAGTAATAGTTGAGTTTAACGCTATACACTAATGGAAGCACTACTTGTGCTTATCCCTGTAAGCTAGTCGTAATCCTTGAGAGCTATTCACAGTAAGTAAATTCGAATCACTATCATTCGTAGGGCTGCTGTGTTTAAGGCTTTATATGTTATTATTATTTTATTTTATTTTATTTGGAAAACAAACAGTTATAAAATATCTACACTAATTACAACATAAACATCTGTTGACCATTTATACGTTTTCGCATTTAAATATTTAGGGCTTGATGAAACTATACATAAAGAAATTAAGGAAAAATAAAAAATAACAATATTAATAATTAAAAAAAAGAAAGAAAACACAATATAAAAAATTAAAAAAAAACCGCTAAGATTAAACAACTATAACTTACAATATAACTTATAATATAACTTACACTTATTATGTAGGTATTTCAAAAATGTAGAAGTTATTCTTTAGCGTAAAGCTTTAAGAGTAAATATTACTTTTCCCCTTAAGATGTGAGATAAAAAAAACAAAATTATATCTCCAAATTCAAAAAACAAACAATTGACTATTATAAAGTTAGGATCGTAAAGTTTTTGTAAAGGAAACCCTGGCGAGTCTTGGCTTAGTTAGTTATCTGCACAATGTATAGTAAGTAATCAGCTTCAAATGCTAACTATAGTACATTTATATGTTTAATTCTTCTTCACATAAACACTACTAAATGGATTTTGATAAAAGTCAAACATACACCTTGATTAACATGTATGCTACTTTTATCACGTATAACGCCGGTGGAAGCTCGTCATATATGAAAACTTTCATCTTGTATACAGGATGGATGCGACACAGCGAAATCACCCCTGTATTATCACGAAGATCTAGCAGTTATGAGCTCTTGTTCTGAAGTACAAATTTCAAGCTGTATGGTGTTGTCCTCAGGTGCAAGGCGGTGAGCAGAAGCGAGTGCTCGCGAGATGGCTGCGCCGGCCAGCTGATAGCATGCGGGCGGCGGCGCGCCGCACCGCCCCGACCTAGCCGACACCACGAGCGCCACATTCACGGGTACGTAATTATTATATTATTGTAATACCATTGCCAAGAGATGCTTTGATGGTCTAGTGGTTAGCGTATGCGCCTCTCACCGCGAGGGTTCGATTCCCGGGTCGGCAAAGTGTTATTTCTGAACTTTCCGTCAAGAAATTTACAATAGCATCACGGAGTTGGAATTGTGCCCGGTGGATGGCGATAAGCTCACCCCCTATCACACGGGACATAGCATAACTAATGTTATGTTATAGAATAATAATACATGAACTCATACAAGAACTTGTACACTATTTTTGTAAAATAATATTCATAGGAAATATCTAGAAAGAACTTCAGAAAGAAGATTTTAGTTAAATAGCATCAGTTCAATACGATCGTTCTGCATGATTGGCTGGCGTTGCATTGCTCTCAGACGGTAGACTGCTTTACTTATTTTATATTTCAAGCAAAGATAGACTTCGTTTTACGTCAACGAGTATAATGAAAACTTCTGTATAAGAAATGAGTTAAAAGAATGAAGCTAAATCATTGAAGAGAAATTTTCAGGGTTTTGATTTTTTATTAATGGAAATAATTTTCACAAAAATTTCTGTCGTAATAATAAGAATCATGACAACACGACACGACACGAAAAATATATCGTTTCTGTAAAAAAATATACGTCTGTTCCATGACTTATGCCCTTCAAATTTCTACACAATATGGTTATGTAATGTTTATATACGTTTAAATCGTTAGTACACTCTTGCATAAAGCATATCTGTTGGTCCCTCCGACCTGCGACAGATTGCTCTAATTCTCTAACTTAGTTACAACGCCCGTATCGAATTATTCCCAAAGTCACGACACTCCACACTACCTATAGCCTCTATCAGGAACTTTGATACAATAAAGTAGCCCTTAGCCACTATAATCTATTCAAAATATGACGGTTAGAAGTTACTTGGTAATTTTAGGTAATTTCAGATGATTTAGAGAGGTGTTCCAGCAAGATTATCAACTGCCAAAGAGTTTGTTGTAGAAATTAATTATAGTCCTTAAAACTGCAGGCATAAACAGATTTTACAACGGCGTTAATTACGCCTAGAAATAAAATAACTCACATTTCTTCATATTATTTACTGTCTGACTCATTGGTTAGCGTATACGCCTTTCATCGCGAGGTTTCAGGTTCGGACGGATCGGACTAAAGCGTTATTTGGGATATTTCCATTAAAAAATTCTGAGTAGCAGCACGGAGTTGAAATTGTGTCTGGTGGCTGGCGATAGGCTCACCCCCTAAGCCAGACCTAAACATAACTGGAGAAGTGTGGTCGTTATACTCCTTTTGGGTAATATAGGCGTGATGTTATGTTATTTTATTATTTGCTATGCATCTGTGAATTTTCAAGTCATTAAATAGTTATACAACGGCTTCCAACTAATGCAATGGTAAAAAGCTATCAATGATGTAAAAACTTTAAAAAAACTTCTATAATATCCCAATCACTTCATTATTAATACCCTAAATTAATAATAATAATAAATATTTCACAACTTACACACAATGCCTTCTAGTCCCAAACTAAGCAGAGCTTGTATTATGGTTACTAGAATAACTGATACTAATACATATATACTTTTCTTTTGTAAATACATACTTAATATACATAGAAACACCCACACTAAGACAAATTCCCATGTTCATGCACACAAAGATTTGTCTTAAGCGGGAATCGAACCCACGACCTCGGCGTTGCAGGCTGGTACACTCCGCCATCCGGTCGTCAAAATATGTCAATTAAGTTAAAATTTTAAATATTACATTAATTACAAAAAACCTTCTATCATATCCCAATCACTTCATTATTAATACCCTAAATTAAAATGATTACAAAACTGTTAAACTTAAAATTGGCTCTTCACACACGAAAGTAAATGTTAATGAGTATATCTGTCATTATCGCGGCTCGCATAAAAATAAAACGACATGCTGTTTTGCGGAAAGTTGGCAGCCCAGGCTCATCAGGCATCAATGCTCATGGGAAATTTTTGTCACCGAACACAACTTCTTGTCATTGGGGAACGCCTGTTTAACAATTTATGAGTATACAGTGTTAACATGTAACCTTCACCGTTCGCATTCTCTCTGGTAAAAACAAAACACTGACAGGCTTCTCACCAGGACTCAAGGGAAATTTTGTCGATCATATACGTCCGCAGCCTCAGTACTTCATCGATATACGCGTACAGACAGCAACGAAAGTTGGTTCATTAAATCGAACATATAAGCTGTTTGTGAAGTTCGGTAGCTGCAGATTTTAAATATAGGCAATATGTGAGGTTAATTTTTTTCTAGTTTTTATCTGATTTGATTGACTTCTAGTAAACCTAAAAAATAGTTTAAAAAAACTATTATTTATTTTCTACTTTTTAGTTTAGTTTATTTATAAGAGCGTTTTTTTTAATTTTTTTAATTTTTTTTTTATCGGATTATTGCATTGTCTTTGACAGGTGTGAAATTTTTTAATGAAATCTGTCCGTTTAAAGTGGGTCAAAATCGAGTCCAAAGGAGTCGGTTACATACATACATACAGGTGAAGCTAATATAAGCGTGTTAATGATGGTATTTTTATGACAAACGACTGTTATCAATACACGTTCCCGGGAAATACAATGTTATTTATTTATTGATTTTGACTTATCGTGCCATAAATATAGCAAAAACCTACAAATGGCTACCGAACCCACACAGAAAACGAAAAGTAATATTCATACTATTCATATCCTTTGCATAAAGTGTCAATGGTGTACCCGATATGACATAGCTTTTGACCTTTTTGTGTATCAACCTACGCTGCCGACGGTACACGTCTCGGTTTTCGCAGTTTTCGTTTGAGCCTTGCGATCCTGCGTGGTTGATGCGTTCCTACCAATGACTTATACTGTTATAGCATTGCATCCCACTTGCACACCTCTACACGCATATACGTCACGAATATATACGGTATTATACTCCTTTATATATATCGAATTACACAAATACGTGACACCGTTTCGTTCGGCTGATTTTAGCCAAGGGACTGCTTTTGCCAAATATATTGCCACCGCTGACCCTAAGAAATAGCCAATTTTATTTTTCGGTTGCTACCCGACTTGAGAAATAATGGATCGTACTTTATCATATTTTTTGCCAGAGAAATATGCATAATATATTATTATCCACAAAACCTTTACTTATTTGAATAGCATCATGTTATTTTTATTTTCTAACGTAAACGAGGATATTTCGTATCAAAATTGTTAATTCAGAACATAAATTCCTCAAATAACTTTTCTTGTTTTACTTTACCAATTTTGTGACGCATTTTTGAACTTGCAAAGGCAGTAAGTATTTAGAGTACATCATCTTCAAGTCAATTTGATGGCAAAGTCTAAACTATGTCTACTAATTACAGACAGATGTGCTTTATGAGACTGGAAGGTATGTTGCTAAAACCCTCGTGATACATAGATTATTGGGTATTTTTTAAAATCTCGAAACAAATTAAGAATCAATATAATAAATAAAAAACATTGTGCAGAAATGACATTCGGCCATATCACGCGGTAAAGCTTCATCTTCGTCTTATAAATTAAACCGGTTTGTACAGGAAATATATGTTAAAGAGCCGTCAAAACGACATCTGGCGGGCATACGTGCCAGGTGACTTGGCTGACTCGAGTATTATTTCCGTTTGCTCACGAACATC
Source organism: Hypena proboscidalis (assembly GCA_905147285.1). NCBI lineage: Eukaryota > Metazoa > Arthropoda > Insecta > Lepidoptera > Erebidae > Hypena > Hypena proboscidalis. The sequence goes on along the minus strand of LR990128.1, from coordinate 11,347,732 downwards.
TCGGCTTGCTCATACTGGAAGGTAACAACCCAGTTTAAAGACGGATCCAAATGCATTTTAAATCGATGTCGTGCCTTTATATAAATTGTGTACATATCTCTACCAATCTGAAGACCCTTTTTTCCCAATTAGTTTGGTCTAAAGGTCTAACGGACTTAGCTGAATATAAAGTTTATAAAGTCTTAAAGAATTTGATAAGTAAACAAAACGGCTAAACGTTTTCAATTACATACAGTGCTATGCTTTGGTTATAATTTGAAGATCCCGGCAGTCGTTCCATGTAGCCAGTTAGGCCTGAAGATTTGACAACTAGTTTAATAAAAAGTATTATGTCGCCCCGTGCGAGGGCTGTGGAGTTTTGATGATAGTCACTTAAAATAGATAGATAGATAAAACTTTATTTGCATACCAATTTATTACAAACAAAAGATAACTATTGAGAGATAATAACAATATGCAAAGGGCGGCCTTATGGCTTGACGCAATTTCTGCCAGGCAACCTTTAAAATACTTATTTCCTTTACCAGAAGTCTGTTAAATAAGAAGTCGAGCCCAATGTAATTGGTAAATGTGCAGAATACGCTTAGAAATCTTACAGAAGTTAACACTTAAATCTACTTACAAGTCCGTCGTGTCGTATTACAGATCTGATGCACTTCGTCTCCGATAATGGTGTGAGCATCATTTATCATCATTTGTAGCTAAAACTGAGCTATGAACGATCGATTAGAGCTGCTATCGTTATATCCGAGCTTGGCATCGCATGTCTGTGGGATACGTACTGTGATGGACGAGTTAAAAGTGTTTAAGATTGGAGACAGACTTTGTGGTAACTAGTTCAGTATTACTTAAGGAATTTAAATACACTTACTAAATGAGGCGATGGTTTTTTTCCTGTCAATAAAACAGTAAATGAAATAACACGGCATAGTAAAGGATATTGTTAAATATTATTTGATAGAGACTGGGTCTAAAATACGCTTGATCTAATGCCTTCTTCTTACGTGCAAATGGCATTATGGTTTCTCATTTTTTATTTATATTGTTTTTGTCCAGTAGGTAGCAACTTCTACTCCTTTGCTTATGGCTTGCATTAGATGTTCACGGGCACATGTAGAGGGAGAAAACAATCTCTTATTCCTAATAATGATGTAAGTGTCAAACTATCATTATAAATGAATCTTTTAAACATATATAGTTTAACTTTGTATTGACTTGCAACAGTTTTATAGTATTTAAATAAGAAGAATTTTATAATTATTGAGAATACGGGTTACTCACGTTACTTTAGCCGGGATATTCCGACTAGTTTCGAATCTAGTACGTAGATTCATAAACTGGGCTATTAATCGCGTGTCGTCGCCTCCGCGCGACTTCAATAATAATGTCTTCACCTCACGTCGGTTTTAATAATATTAAGAATTTTATTGCAAGACAAAAACAATATTTGGCTTTTATTTTAGGCTTTGCAGTTTAAAAGGCTACTATTAATTTCTTCAACAAACTCTTGGGCAGTTGATAATCTTGCTGGAGCACCTCTCTAAATCATCTAAAATCAATCAACTTACCAAGTAACTTCTAACCGTCATATTTTGAATAGATTATAGTGGCTAAGGGCTACTTTATTGTATCAAAGTTCCTGATAGAGGCTATAGCTAGTGTGGAGTGTCGTGAGTTGGGAATAATTCAATACGGGCGTTGTAACTAAGTTAGAGAATTAGAGCAATCAGTCGCAGGTCGGAGGGACCAACAGATATGCTTTATGCAAGAGTGTCCTAACAATGTAAATGTTAATAAACATTTTTGTTTAAAGAAAAGAGGTATATTTTATAGAAATCGAAATATTTTACTGTCATTCGTTTTAATTACGGCAGAAGTTTGCGTGGGAAATTATTGCCATGAATAAATAATCAAAACCCTAAAAAATCCTCTTCAATGATTTAACTCATTTCTTTTGTACAGAAAAGTTTTCAGTGTACTCGTTGACGTGAAACATAGTCTATCGTTGCTTGAAATATAAAATAAGTAAAGCAGTCTAGCGTCTGAGAGCGATGCAACGTCAGTCAATCATGCAGAACGATCGTATTGAACTGATGCTATTTAACTAAGATCTTCTTTCTGGAGTTCTAGATATTTGCTTTCAATATTATTTAACGATAATAATGTACAAGTTCTTGTGTGGGTTGATGTATTATGTATATATAAAACATAACATCACGCTTACATTAGCCAGAAGAGTGTTACATAGGTGTATAGCGTGCGTCTTCTGTTATGTTTAGGTTTCATGTGATTGGGGGTGAGCCTATCGCGATCTATCAGGCATAATTCCGGGTACTGGAGCTGTTCATACCACAAGGGGTTCGCACCGCGGTATGAATCGCCCAAGGACTTTTTTTGTATAGGTCGGCTCGCACCACTGTCGTCGAGTGGTGCGAACCGCCCAAGACTCTTTTTGAATGGGTCGGTTCGCACCACAAGATTTGATGACAACCCAGTGGTCTTTTCTTGGATCTGGATTAGATAGACTTATAAGAAATAAATATAATTTCACTAGAAGTAATAGCCGGATAAAAATCTAACCAACACTTTTGACCGACCCAAAAATTGAACCCTAGACCTCGCGGTGAGAGGCTAAAAATAAAAGTGTGATGGATAGTTTCTTTAAAAAATAACAAACATATTTTGTTAGTTTTTACTTGCTGACGAAAAATTTAAAATTATTTTATTGAAGTTAGTATTAAGGTACATCTGAAGACATAATTATTGAGAAAACGGGTTACTCACGTTGCTTTAGCCGGGATATGCCGAGTAGTTTTGAATCTAGTACGTAGTTTCATCAACTGGGCTATTACTCGTCCATATAACAGACGACATTCGACTAGGCATGGATACTGGAAATCTTACGGTCCTCTCTCTCCTTGACTTCAGCAACGCTTTCAATACCGTAGATTTCCGTATCCTGCTAGAGATACTACGCTCTATTAACATATCTCCATCGATGATTGATTGGTTTCGTAGTTACCTGTTTGGTCGCCGACAACGCATACGTATTGAAGACTCGTACTCGTCTTGGTGCAATACTACTGTTGGCGTGCCGCAGGGTGGCGTGTTATCTCCTTTACTCTTCGCAATTTTCATAAATTCAATTTCCAATCGATTACTTTCATCCTACCACCTTTATGCAGATGATTTGCAGATTTATACGCAAGCCCCTGTGGACAGACTATCTGAGGCAATTGTCACAATTAACAGGGATCTGGCACAAATATCAGACTGGAGTACCAATTATGGACTCACAGTCAATCCTACAAAAACACAAATTATCATAATTGGTAGCTCCAGAATGATATCAAAAGTAAATTTTTCGCTTTTGCCTGCAGTCGAGTTCGGTGGTACTATCTTACCTATAAATAAAAAGGTGAAAAACTTGGGGATTTTCATCGATCAAACCTTGTCCTGGGGTCCCCAGCTGCAAGAAGTCAGCCGTAAGCTCTTTGCTTCGGCAGGTTCCTTACGAAGACTGCGGAACTTCCTCCCAACTGCCACTAAAACTGCGCTCGCACAAACTCTTCTTCTTCCAATTCTCGACTACGCCACTGTCAGCTATCTAAATCTCACTGAAGCACAACTTGATAAACTTGAGCGCCTTCAAAACTTTTGTATACGATTTATATTTGGCTTACGCAAATATGATCATGTTTCCGAATTCCGCAAAAAACTCAAGTGGCTTCCAATTCGCTCTCGCCGGAATACTCATATTCTTACTTTCCTTTATACCATCTTGTTTATCCCAACAACGCCTGTTTATCTTAAACAGCGCTTCAAGTTTGTACATGACACGCACACAAAGTACTTGAGATCATCTGAAAACTTTAGGCTGGAGATGCCAGCGCACACCACCGATTTCTATAGTAAATCTTTTACTGTCGAAGCCGTGCGCCTATGGAATGCGTTGCTTTTGGCTATCAGACAAGCCAAATCCATTAAAATTTTTAAAAAAATGTTGAATGAGCACTATCTTTCCTTATAGTATTATGTATTGTATATTTGTAAGTAGGTATAATAATATATATATATATATTATAACATATTTGTATATGTATTTTATATTATGTATTATATAATATGTAATTTATTGGTATAATATATTGTATAATAGTTCTTGTTAAATATAAAATGCAAATAATCTCTAATAATCCAAGCAAAAACTACCGCTTTATTTTCACTTTTCAAAATGTCCATCCTAAGGTTGCCTGGAAGAAATCGCTTTAAGCGATAAGGCCGCCCTTTGTGCATATTTTTTTTCTGTTATATTTTGTTATCTTTTAAGTTTTTCATGTGAAATTATGTACAAATAAAGTATTTTCTATCTATCTATCTATCTATCTATCTACTCGCGTGTCGTCGTCTGTAGTAACGTAAGTAAACCGTTTTCTTAATAATAATGTCTTCACCTCACGTCGGTTTTAATAATATTATACATCTGAAGATTCGGACAAAAGAGACTATATTTATAGCATACTATATTATATTTTCCTTTTAAAAAAGTTTTGTAGAAAAGCGTTTTACTACATATACTTTGTTATTAATATAAAAATTATCTATTGACATAAAATCAATCGAAGAAAAATTTATGATTTTCATACGAATATCATATAATTTAATTCCTAAATAATTCAAAACTGGCTTGCGTAAAACAACTTTCATAAAACTTTAGGCAACCATACAAAATTAAAATACAAAATACCCGTAAGATCTCTCCAAGTTATACAGGATTGTACAAGGTTTGTTGTACGCTTCAATCCAAATACGGAAAGACCATTATTGTTTTAGAGTTTGGTTCAAACAAAGACTAACTTTGTTCGAGAGTAAGGCTGTCCCCACATTAGACGTGCGCATTCCTTGGGCGTATGAGCGACCGCGCGCTGTGTAAATGTCTCGATTTGCTGGTGTTAGCGTGTGTGGAGCGAGCGCATGGTGTTCACGTAAAACTCGGCTTAGCGTTTAACCTCCTTCGGTGGGGTTAGCGGGCGAAGGGATAGAAACGCGCTCGCGGCGTACGCAAAGCGTAACCATCTTTCACACGCCCAAGAATCGCGTACGCCTAATGTGGGGGACGCTTTATACTCTCTCTACATTAAGTACCTGTATAAATTTTGGAGAAGGATAAAGTCAGCAGTTTTTAACTCAAAGCTTAGTTTTAAAGGATCATTTTACTGTTTATTTTTGTATAAATGCTATGAATTGTAACTAAGGAAAAGATACTTTGGTGAAATAACTACGATATTTTATGTTTTGACTGATTAAATTTAACTATTTGCTGTTTTATTTCAAAATTTAGGTAAAGTTGCACACGGCGTTTCAACGTATCTGCCAATCCCCGTAGTATAAAGGCGTGATTTTCTGTATGTGTGTATATTAAAAAAATATTATTTTCACTAAAAAAATAATTCTTGTACATTTTAAGTTTTTAATTTGCCTCCGCAATACGGTTGACTTACTTCTTATTATTTTTAAACTTAAACTCCATCAGATTCTGTGGATCCTCTCCAAATTAAACTAAACCTATCAAAGAACCTTCGGGCCAAAACAATGACAACATAGGACCACCGGATATTAACCTAAACCGGAGTAACCCTCGCAAGTTGATAGCCAACAACTCGAGCCAACACAACACATTTTGTTTATCAGTGAGCAGCACGGCTACGTGAGGAACAGTCGTAGCCACCAAATTGCTAGTTATGGTCCCTTATACTCATAATCATGTATGAAGGATGTGGACGGATCAGCCTTACGTTCATTCACCCGTTTACTGCGATAAGGTCCTATTGTTTACGTCAATGTTTCGTGAGGAATAACAGTATTATTCAATAGTTATTGCTTTGCAGTAGTCCGTATTTTGCGTCGGGTAAGTCTATTGGGAGCCGTTAAAGATTACGAGTGCCGAGATTTTATTACTGTTAATTTTATGTGCTAATGTTAAAATTAGTTTTAATACGTCGTTAGTTAATTGAGAACTGTACTGACTTTATAGTAAGTAGACACAATAGCAGGCCACCGCCACTCGGCCGTACCTACAGCGATAAATGCCTACAAATTCGCGAGGCGCCGGCGCCGCTTCGACTGCGCGTACCCCGCGATCAGATGTGTGTTGTCTACCAAATTATTTACTTTTTAAATTTTACTGTACTATTTTTGTTTTTTTTTTGTTAACTGTACTCTCTTCAAATTCCCTACAATTAAGAGTTTCTAATCGCAGACTACTAATTAGGTATTATTATCTGTGTTTATCTTGTATATTAAATAAAAACAGTCCCTACTTCAAAACTTATTTTTATTTCAATGAGTATCTTTCTACTTGAGTTGAGTTAAGGTTTGTTTTAATTTTTTTATTACAAATGAGAGACTGTAAAATTCGTTTTAGTATCTACCTAATTGACTGAGTAATCAATCATACGCATCAAACGTAAGATAGAATAGGTGGTCAAATAGGTAGACAGATAGACGATGAATATTATAGTAGTAGGTAGCAACGCATCGGCGAGCCGACAACCCTAGCGACATAGGTATCGCGTCACTCAGCGCCAGACAGCGACAGAGCTACGCGTTAGAAGAAAGCGGCAATACTTAGGTGAATATCTCGTTAGGTACTGAGCGCTTATGCGAGCTGAATTGAACTTTGTTGCTTAGTAGCAAGAGTCTCTATTTCTATGAATTGTTACGGGAAGTGGTGCTTCTGTACTTGTACTTATTATTCTGTGACAATAGTACCAAACGCTGTTCCTTTACTAACTACATTACAATTTAAATTATATAAAAACAGATACAAAAGAAATGCTTCAAGCTATTTCCATACTTTTTTTTAGTAAAAATGAAATTTAACATAATAGCAGCCCTGTATCTTATACATGTCCCACTACTGGGCTCAAGCCTCTTCTAATAAAGAGAAGGGTTAATCCATAGCCACGCTGGCTAAGTGCGAATTATTAGACTTCAAACACCCCAGAGAACTTTTTAGGCACTCTCAGGTATGCAAGTTTCCCCACGATGTTTTCCTTTAGGTACCGTTGGCGAGCGATAATTTTTATGCTAAATACACACATATCTTCAGAAAGATGAATCTTCCGATTTATTGACAGAGTGTGTGCCGTGGGTTCGAACCCGAGACCTTTGAATTCGCAGTCCCACGATCTGCCACTCGGCCATCGTTGCTTTTGACAAATTTAACATAACTTCAAAATTCACAAATCCTTTGTACTTGATAAATGTTGGAAAATCGTAAATGGTGGGACAAAATAAGCATCGCTGTATTCAAAATGATATAATGATATCAATTTACGAAGACCTTACCCATAATCTTTTTGACAAACGAGGAGAGGAGAAAAAAGTACATGTTTATTGTAACAGTGAGAGGAAGGTGATTGTTCAAATAAACGGCCCATGTTGTTTTTGTGAAATGACCGAAATGCACTCACACGACGGCGGGCGAGCTCTCGACACTGGCTATTAGTTACTTGTCTCATTTGTCACGTACTTTGTTAGGACTTTTCTTTCTTATTCTTTTCGCAGCTTCTCCTTAATGCCCATCGCTGCTCAGGTCGGACGCAACGCTTATTAATTTTTCTAATGAAAGCCCATGGCCTAATTAGGAGGCCGGTCCGCAAAACTGCCGTGCCTGTAAAGTTTGGAACATTCCCCCGACGAACAGCTGTGTTAAGCAACTTGCAGACACGCGTAATACAAAAAGTTAGCCACTTCTCTTGGGAGCACCAAAAATAGGAACTCCATTTAATTTCCATATGTTTTGGTTTATTGCTCGCGTGAGAATTTACATAATTTTGCGCATCCTATTTGATCCCAGAGGCATCAATTGAATGCCAATAGTGGTTATATTTCTGTGACAGCTAAATAATACTGCACTTAACATAAAAAAAGTAACATTGTGATGTTATTACCCATAAAAGTATGCAGAGGTGTATTTATACCAACATTAATAAATAATAATAATAAATATTCTTTATTGTACACCAAAATACAAAAGAAAGATACATAAAACAAACACTTAAAACTAGTTGTACAAGCGGCGGTGTTATTGCTTAAAGCAATTTCTTCCACACAACATTCTACTAGATGTGTTTTGCTACTATATGGTAGGATTGAGCCAGTCGCCAAAGTCTACGCCTTGGTAAAAAACCAAATGACTGTTTCGATTAAAATTTTCTTTAATAAATAGGCGTCAAAAATAATTACTTTGCACCTAAGACTAATTCTTACTGATCACGGCGCCTATATCCTTAGAGACGGTTGCACCTGGGTTTAAAACAGTGCATGTTTACAGGACAAAGCAAATAGGTATGCAGGGCGAAGACTTCTAAGTCATACTGAATAATGACTTACACTAGTTAAGCTACGCACGTGTCGTGTGAGTTACATATTTTAGAAGTAGAATTAATATTCCCACTATTTAGGAATGTCACTCATACATGCATATCAGTACATACTATTTATTTAAGAACCAAGATATGTAAACATGTCTGTGAATACGTTAGATACTACTAAGAACATACAAGAGTGATGCCAGTTACGTTATGTGAATACGAACAGTAGAATCTCGAAATCTGTACCATAAGATTTGTTCAGTGAGACGAATCGTTTCTAGCGTTCTGTAACTGTTGAAAAGAGAACGGACATATCCGATTTCAGATTACATTTAATAACGCTTTGTGTGTGTAAACAATACATGTCTGCAGTTCCTCGATTTCTTAAAACAGGAATTGTATCAACTATAAGCTTTCTAGGCACTCACTCGCGATTCAAAATTTGACGATTTTATATGACGAACTATCCAAACTAGATAGCATAGCAAGAGTTTAATAAAATAACGTGTTTATCGTAATGTTTCAACAGTAGTATAATAGTTTCGCAGCATAGAACCTTCATACCAGGCAGAGTGTGGGACAATCTTCAGCCTACACGGTTCGCAAGATAGTGGTATACTTACTATATTAACAATTGATTCTTACACTTACGCTCCACTACGGTCGGTTAAAATAATTGCGAAAGTGATATCTAATAACTCTCGGTAGCAAATTTTACACCTCATAAAATTATAATTATAGGTATAAAATTGGCAAATTGCTTTAAAGTCTATTTTTTTTACTATAGGTAACTGTATCCTTGATACCACAATTATCAAATAACCATCTATATAGATGTATACATATATACAGCTGGATTATCCTAAACAAATCTAATTAAGGCTCCAAGCCAGCAATAAGAAAGAAAAGCAAAATATTATGAACTTTAATTCGCATTCACCCAACAAAGCTTGCCTAACTTTTCGGGTGAGGGCCTTTCGTATGCATGAGCGGGAATCGCGCTGCCAACCGTCAACTTTTGCTTAGGACATGCATGAATAAGTAAAAGCGTTTGTCGAAGAAAATGAGAGATTTTCCTACAGTTTGGTTAAAAGCCGTGCACAATGGTAGTTTGTTTGTGGAGGACCATCCACCCGTGACACGACCAACCTTTCTTAACCTTAATGTAATCCTAAACATATTGTTACTATTATTTGCGAAACCTTTTTGGAATAACAGTTATAAAAATACCAGTTTGTTCACGCGGTTTCACTCGCGTTAAACGTTACTACCTACCTAGTCCTAGTGGATTTCAGCGCAATGTGTTAGTGTATTTACCAAAAGTTGGGTTATCAAATATATTATAGATTGCAAAGATAAAATAAAAAAGACAGATAGAGTGCACCAAATACTAAAAGTGAAGCATCCTAAGCAAATTCAAAATCCATGAGACAAGTAAACGCGATCCGGCACAACGTCTTAGGCGTTGTGCTGGATCCCGTGAGAGCATGCCAGGTTTTGTGGCTTCACTATGCGTACTCGGAACTCTCCATCTGCCTTTTTTATCTCATAAAATATGCTAATATAATTCAAATCAGTGTAGTACTTAACTTAGTTCCAGAGATAGACACAAAAGAGTTTTCAAATTAACCGCGGCAGCCCGCTTTCAAGGTACAGTGGGTCAACGAGTTAGGTATGCAGGCCAAAAACTTGTAAGTCATAGTAAAGACTTACTTCATCAGTTATGGATAAGTGTATTACATATCTAAATAGTGTATATATTACTTATTAAATATGTAGTTCACACATGCATTTCTATTACAGTCAGTTGTTACTATGGTGTAAATGTTTTTGTCCTGCATACCCAATGGCTTGGCCTGTTACATCGATGAACATAGACATTAATATGAGTTAATTTGTTCAGCAGCTATTGGGCGAAGGAGTAGTAAACATCCATAGAAACATACTCACAAACTTTCCCACTTGGATCGCTATTGTTAATGGTGATTTATTTTTATTTATTTATTTTATTTTATAGTTAATTACAACGGCTCAGAGCCTATTACAATAATTAACTTAATTAGGTACATATATGACATAAATATTATATAAAAGTTACAAATGGAAACAAATTAAACAATTATAAAAATTTAAAATATAAACAAACATTAACATACTACCGTATTTTGCCTCTCATACATACTCTCACAAAACACCAGACATACTTGTAAAATTACCTTCCATTCCACTTATAATATTATTGGTTATGTATAAACTACAAACTGGCAACGACCTGGTTAATACATGTTTTCTATTTAAAATTTAATTTCTTTGTAAAAGAGGCGTAGTACTCGTATTTAAAGCCATACTGTGCCCTTGTTTGCAAAGAACTTGAGATGATAATGTGACAGTAAATATTTTCAACCCCTTCAACCCTTTATTTAAATCTGGCCTAAATACCTGATTTTTACAACACACAAGGGTTTAATAATATTCTCTGAAGGGCTGCTTATAACAGGCACTTTTCTTACGCCATAGTGTTTTTTCGACGCACAATACATTGTTAAATATTTATCTTAGTGCTGTATGTAGCTACAATGTGAGTCGTTAGTCTTTTAAAAATTTAAGGGCATTCGCTGCTTTCCGGATGTTGCTCATCCATCACAAAAGGGTATATAAGCAAGAACTATACTTTTCCCACCGCATAATTTTTTTTTTGTAAAAAATTTCGTTGTTAGGTTTCAAAAAGTGATATATCAAAAGCTGTTTTGAACAGAGTATAAAAGAGTAAGAAGTATTTAGTATTTTTAAAATGACCCCGTATAAGTACGTTTTTGCTTGCCATTTGTGGAATGTTTTGGATGCCAGCAAAACCGTACTAACGACCGCTTCCTCTTTATATTATTAGCTTGGGTTTTTCTCCATCTGTATAGTGAAAAGAGGGTTTTCCTCACTAAGTCAATGAGTATGAGTGATAGCACTGGAATGTTTCGCCCGATATTGAAATTCTCCTACATTATTCTTTTAATATTATTAATATTAGAAATGTCAGTTACATCTTCTGTCATATTTGTATATATTGCATAATTTGGCCCAATCCCCCATTCAGAGTGTCCGTGCACTATACTTAGTGTGAATGTGGCTTTCTCACGAAAACCACGGCCCATCTTCTTGTTCCTAATATCTTTCACAACTTGTACCATGGAAGATCTAGTGCGCGCTATCAAAAAGAGTTTGGTGGTTGTCACACTAGCCACCCCGTATAGGATTTAAATGACATAGAGACCAAGCCCGTGCGAAAAATATTTGCATCCAGCGTCTCAGTATCGTGTACTGAATCACTGCTAAGCGACTTCGCGATGTCATTTACACCCTGAATAAAAAACAAAAGTCATTGGTACGAAGAAGAAGAAGAACTTCTTGACACTGGAACAGAAGGATAAACAATATTGATAAGATTCGTATTTGATTAGCAATTTTTTATCGACATAACACGCGGTTGCAGCCGCAGGCGGTAGCAAGCATAAAAATAAATGATACGAAAACAGACGTGGAATCGACGCGCGTTGAATTGGTTGAACGAGAAGATAAAACAATGATTTAATTGATTGATCGACAGAATACATCGAACTGCGCTTTGGATGGACGATCCCATTTTAAATTCAAAGCGAAACTGAGCGGAATTCGTTTTTGTTCGATCTTCTAGCTCTTAAAGATTTAGCTGTAGGGTTAACGCTTAAATAAGAATCAAGAGGAAATCTGAAGATACTCTTAACGCGAGTGTATCCAAGCAGAGTGAATTATTAAATTTTAAAAAATCTCGGCGGTTTGGTGACTTTGACTTCAACTATGAATTTTATTTTTAATAAACTTTCATTATGGTACATTTTTCAAGACCTTAAACCGAATATGTACAATATAATACATATAAAACACTTTTTTTAATTTGCGTTTAGATCTAGGCGGTTTGGCAGGTATATTTATCTCACCATTTGTGAATAAACGCATGCAAAAATCATGATTCGGGCAGCTCACCTAAAAGATTTAGTAATATTCGCTTTTACATAAACAAAGGCGCAATCCGAAATACACACTTAAAGTAAAATCAGGCGTTTCCAATTTGGGGTGGTCCTTCTGCGGCAACCCTCGCTCGATGGAGGGTAGCGACTTGAAGAGGGTGATTTGATTTTTCTTCCGTTAGCAGTTTGCGTGTGTCGCGGATTAAATTCTCCCATGAGAATATGATAAAACCTATTTTTAGAAACCAGGCGTATTGGGTTTATGATTTGTTGCGATTGAGTTAGATTTATAAGAGATTTAGACTTTTTGTTTATAACTATGCCGTTATATTTGATAGCCTTTAATGTCGTTTTTTTTGTGTTGCAAGTAAAGAAAACACATAAGGCTCGGATTTCACCAATGCAGAGAGGAGGGACGATGTGTTTAAATAACCAATGAGGTTTTATTACTGCCACATCTCTCTGGTTAGCTTTGGTAAGAAATATGATTATTTATTCAAACATTACAATATTCTCTTTTATCTCTGCTTTGGTGGAAGCTGGGCCTTATTGTTTCCACCCTGTACATATATTTTTTTCATTTTTTTTTTAAGTTTCTAGTGTTCTTGTTAATCTCCTCCAGCAAAGCTCGACTCGCTTGTGCTAAGAGGAAGTTCATGTTTGTGGTGTAAAAGCCATGATTCGAACCCATGACATTTTGATCATAAGATCGATGCCTTATCCTTGCGCTACGGCCGCTTCTTAAGAGCATATATTATTTTGAGGGTATGCCTCAAAAATAAATAGCAGCGAATCACAACGCTTGATGATAAAGTTACATTTTAAAAAGACAGGCGAAGTGAAATATCTGACATTGTCTTGCATTGGCATCGCACAATCCGAGGGAAGGTATAAACTATTACAAGTTATTCGTCTGGTGACATTTCGATTCGTTTCGGCACACATCTTTATTGTGCCTTCACAACAGTGCAAATACGTTCAGTTCCTCGCAGCTTATAAAAATATTATTTCGATCTCGACTTATACTCGAATGCATCGTATAATAAATAAACAGTGTTCCAATACGGCGACCGCGGAAATAGAAAAATACATGCTATGGTAGTTTATTATTTTATACTTGGAGTGCGGGTGGAATATGAGATTTGTATGCCAGGAAATGCATGCATGCTCGCCTCTGAATAGTAAATATTATGGAAAGTACAAGGCTATTTTGGAAAATGCATCTATGCCGTACGCACCATGTATAGATGCAAACTGCAATGTTAGATTTTCATATCGTTTTTGTTATTGCTAAATTGTTTTATACTATATAATAATTCAAATTCAAATTTAAATTATTTATTGATTGTTTGTTTCATGTGTTAAATATACAGTTCTTATGTACTAAACAATAAGTCCCTATAAATAAATAAATACATAAAATTCATTTATTAAAATACATTGGTCAAATACATTGGTCAAATACATAAGCGATAACAACATTTAATATTATTGTATATACATAAGTGTATATATAAACAATTCGGTGCCTGAACTAGGTAAGCCTGTGTTTCAGGCTAATAGACTAGTATTACAAAAATGGTCTTAAAATTAAATAATCTTGTAAAAAGAAAACAAAAGGAAAAGGAAATATATTTTTAGGAGGTAGTCAACTCTTAAGATAAATTGGAGTAACTAACTAACTAACTTAACTTTATTTATTTATCAATTATATAAATTAATTTAATTTAAATAGATACTTATTTTAACACTATAAGTAACTTTATTACATGCCATATTTGGCGTACAATATATCAAGTAAATAAATAAATAAATATCACACAACTTACAAACAATGCCATCTAGTTCCAAACTAAGCAGAGCTTGTACTATAGGTACTAGAATAACTAATTCTAATACATATATACTTTTCTTTTGTAAATACACACAGACTAAGACAAACCCCCATGGTAATGAACACAAAGATTTGTCTTAAGCGGGAATCGAACCCGCGACCTTGGCGTTGCAGGCAGGTACACTAACCACTCCGCCACCCGGTCGTCAAGTGATCGATTATTGCAAAGAGTATTGATGTGGCAGAACGGTGGGTCGAGCGGTGGTCGGCGAATCGACCATTCGTTGTCAAGTACCTATGTTTACGATCGGAACCCTTATTCTGTACAGCTGTGTTAAACGTGTGCGTATCACACCACGATAGGAAAAAATGTGTATAATGTTACTGGCACAAAGTAACTAACTTCTTTTAATACTAATTGTGGAATGGGCTACCTCTGGAAATCAGGATGGCATCCTGTCGTGATGTTTTTAAATTTAAAGTATACTTAGATTATTTGGCGGAATCTTCTCGTGTCCTATGTATTTGTATTTTATGTTATTGGTTATGTAATGTATGTTATTGTATTTATGTATTTTTAATATAGTATTTAAGTTTTAGTCTAGCATGTATATTATAATGATTAATTATACAATGAAGTAACTACTCTTACTTATGTATTATGCACCTACCAATTATCAATGCACCACCCCAAGGCTTGACTAGAAGTAAATACCTTCGGCATTAAGTCCAGTTGTCACAAATTTTGTGCAAGAAGTTTTTAAATAAAATAAAATAAAAATGAATAAAGAATAATAATTATTCACTCGGTTCCATATATACATGTTTTATGTGCAATAATAGCCACAGGACGTTGGTAAAATAATTTCATTCATAGAATTTAAAGTTATTTTCTTGAGTTTACTTTGAATGAAGTAGTTAACGCTCACTTTATGCGAACAGTACTATTATATTGCATGTCCATGAAACTTCTGACTGAATTAATATCATAACACAACGGTTAATCGTATTCTTTTATTTCCGTTTTATAATCGCGAGTGCATTCTGAATAGAATTGTTGCTACTTTGATCGTAACACTACACGTAATGTTTAGTATGGCCGTGTAGAATAAGAGTTCAGCGCCACTTTACAGTACATTTCAATCGTAAAATAGGAACGCCCAGCTTGATTATGCGTAACACCTACGACCAGGGCCTTTTTCGCAATTTAATCGAATTTAATTGTATTTTTTAGTATACAGCCTTTTTATTGCACATAAAAGAACAGGAGTTTATGTTAGTGCTTGTATTTTGCTGTATTAAAAGAGGTAGTATCTCAGTTTAGTATGGTTGAGTGCTCGCTAGCTCGATAAAAGTTTTATTTATTTTGAGACTTATGTCAGTAAAGGCAAACTTGGCTTTATGTTCACTTAGACTCCTAAAATGAAAAAAGACGGGTTTTATTTGCACCTGCTAGCATTTTCTGCTTGCAAATCCAATTATAAGTTTCTCTGAACGAATTTGACAGTTTTAAATTGATATTTATTTCTCTGTTTGTACTTAACCTGTCACCAATTTGGACCATGTCTTTAGCTATTTATTATATATATTTTGACGACCTGATAGCGGAGTCGGTACTGCAACTGCCTGCTATGCAGAAGTCGCAGGTTCGATTCCAGCTCAAGACAAATTTTTGTGTGCGTGAACATGGTTTGTCTTGGTTTGAGTGTTTTTATGAATTATAAGTATGTATTTACAAAAGAAAAGTATATACGTATTAGTATCAGTTATTCTAGTTCCCTGGTACAAGTTCTGCTTAGTTTGGGAATAGATGACGTTGTGTATATGTTGTGTGATATTAATTATTATTTATTATATAATTACTGTTTTATTTTGGTGGTAAATTAGGCTTTGAAATGATTAGTACTAGAGGCACAACATCGCAGGCCTCTGATGCAGCGACACATCAAATTCTTGTTGTAGTTGTCACCTACCATCATGACTACACGGCAGCCGTTTGCTTCATAAATTTGTACAAGCTTTTACATTAGGGTCAGCACCTGGGGTAACGGCCTTAACTGTTTATCAGTATTTTATGTGGAGCGACTAGAACATCGCCATTAGACCTCCAAAACCCAGTGCAAAGTGATACAATATTCATTCTTAGACTAGTTGTTATCTGGCCTCTGACTATACGTAACCATTGCCATAGATCTCCGAATGGCAACCAGGACCGACAACTTTACGTGCTCTCTGAGGCACGGAGCTAAACTCGTTTATTAAGAAGTGCACCCATCTACTGGTTGACCGCGGTTAGCATTACCTAACCTAAAGATCGATCCAAGCAAAGCTTAACTTAGCAGGTATATAGTGTGCATAAAAGGAGTCTCCCCGAGTGATGTACACAACGATTTCCTACGTCCGGCGCACCCTGGGCAATTCGCGAGTTCTCCAAAGCGAATTGACTAATCCTTTCACCACGATCGCAAGTCTAAATAAAAATTGACTCAGCCACCGACACGACGAAGAACAAGCAGGTATAAAAACTATAATACATATTTAAATATTTTCCATTAAATCGATATTAAATTGTAGTCATTCTGAACGTCACATATAACCAGAATGAAGTGCTAAAGACAAGTGTTACAGACACTATTACTTTGTTTTAGGGGATTCCGGCTTGTCGACGGTGACGTCACACTTATTACGTAATCTTTTAGAAAGGCTCGGGGTAGGGAGTTTAGAAGAAAGGATGCTGTTATTTTGTGTAGTTTAGGGCTGGTAGGTGAGAGTAGGGTGTAAGGGTGCTTTCACATCTGACGGAAAATACGTCACGTATAGTATGATCATACACATAATAAGATATCAAAGCATTTTACATTACATATGAACGCGCCCTAATGGCCATTGCAGCACTGATTTGAAGCCATTTTAGGACACACGCAAGTTTTCTTTTTTAATACCATTTAGCAATGCTTAGCAAACTATACTAACAATTAAACTTAGTGACGTCACGAAATTACGTAACATACAGTTGAGAAATTTAGGGTCCTGGCAAGTGGCGACCGTAACTGGTTGATTAAAACGACTGCCCGGTGTGCAGAAAGTCGCAGGTTCAAATCCTGCCGGTTCTTATTTTTTCTTAGATGGATGGAATCAAGCAGACTAGATTTATTTAAAGTGCCTATTATCTAGTATTTTGTACTTTAAAACTTCAACTTTAAAAAAAAAAACATTGAGCAATAAGTTCTTAAAATTCAAAGCAAGGGGTAAAAAAATATTTATGTAATTTTAAAATTACCCAGTTTATTCTTAACTAGTATGCACGCACTGCTATTAACCTTAATCTTTTAGTTGAAACCGTACTAAAATTCGTTGATGAAATATATATACATAGACATATAGATATTTGAGCTGAGCTTTTGGAGACCTTGTTTTAATATATATATATATATATATATATATATATAATATCTAGATTCTTCAAATTTAATACCATCTCCGTACCATCTTGATGTGTATGAACATGGGGGTTTGTCTTAGTCTGGGTGTTTCTATGTGTAATAAGTATGCATTTGCATAAAGAAAAGTATAATATGTATTAGCATCAGTTACTCTAGTACAAGCTCTGCTTAGATTGAGACTAGATGGCGTTGTGTATAAGTTGTGAGATATTTATTTATTTATCTATGAACGTGGAAGCTAACTCCACTCAATTTTAGGAATTTGTTCTGAAATAAAAGTTTGAATAAAACTACACTAGATACTAGTGTTGGACACAGCACTAGCGAACAACAAAAAAACTGCAATAAAAAAGTAACTATAAACTTCAACTCTTTTGCTTTTACTGATACAAAAAAGTATCCATGGACACAACAGTTTTGTACGCGAGTAGAAAATATAACGCGTTTGGTTGCATTTTATCGTTTATTTTTTGTATTTGACGACTAAAATGTTTGAAAAATTATTGTATGTCGCTCACACTCACTTGGTAATGGTCAACAGCGGTTATTGCACTGTACTAAAAAAGCAGCTATTGCAAAAAAGCAGCGATAGCCGAGTGGGAGACAGTAGGACTACGAAGTTAAAGGTCTCACGGCACACACCTCTCGTCTTTTCGAAGATATGTGTGTATCGCTCGCTAACGGTGAAGGAAAACATCGTAAGGAAACCTGCACGCCTGAGCCTGCCTAATATAATAAGTGCTCGAGGGTGAGTGAAGTCTACCAATCCGCACTTGGCCAGCGTGGTAGACTATGGCCGAACCCTTCTCATCATGAGAAGAGGCCCGAGCCCAGCAGTGGGACATGTATTAGATACAGGGCTGCTATTAAAAGACTAGACACCTATTTCTATACACATATTTCCTGTAATAGCCTGCTGAGTCCATTCCAATCTGGATTCCGCCCTGGCCATAGTACTGTAACCGCATTGGTCAAAGTTACAGATGACATACGGCTAGGAATGGAAAATAAACAGCTTACAGTAATGGTACTATTGGACTTCAGCAGTGCATTTAATTCGGTTGATTTTGACATCCTCCTAGGTATCCTATCCTCGCTTAATGTTTCTGCCTCTGCAATTGATTGGTTTTATTCATATCTTCATGGTCGCTCGCAGTCGGTTCGCTCCGGTGAAACTTTCTCTGGGTGGTGTGATGTGACTGCGGGCGTTCCACAAGGTGGTGTATTGTCTCCTCTTTTATTCTCCGTTTTTATAAACGCCATCACGAAAATCATATCTTCTAAATATCATCTCTACGCAGACGACTTGCAGTTATATCGGCACTTCAAAGTGGATGAGGCTGCTGAAGCTATCGACGCCATCAATAGTGATCTTGAGAATATCAACATCTGGGCAAAGTCTTTTGGGCTTCTAGTCAATCCTGCCAAATCTCAAGCTCTCATTATTGGTGGTAGGTACATGACCAACGTAATGGAAGCCCAGTCTTATCCTCCTGTCGTGTATGACTCTGTTCCTATCGCCTATACAAAAAAAGCCAAGAACCTGGGTATTATTATGGACTCCAACCTGTCTTGGGATGCTCATATTACTGAGCTAAGCAGAAAGATGTTTTATACATTTCAATCCCTCAAACGTCTCCAGAAATTCCTGCCATTTCAAACCAGAGTGACTCTCGCGCAGTCCCTTCTTCTCTCAATCTTAGACTATGCAGATGTCTCTTTCCTGGATGCAAAGGAGGAACACCTAAATAAACTCGAACGACTGCAGAATTTGGGCATCCGCTTTGTCTTTGGTCTTCGGAAATATGACCACGTCTCGGAGTACCGAGAAAGGCTAAAGTGGTTGCCCATTAGGCGTCGTGGAGATTTACATATCCTCTCTCTTTTGTTTTCTGTCCTTCATAATCCCTGTTCTCCTTCGTACCTTCGTGATCGCTTTGAGTTTCTTGCGGCTAGGGACAAACCTTGTCGCTCTTCATCCGCCCTTCTCCTCAGAACACCTCTTCATACCTCAAGCTGTTACGATGGCTCTTTTTATATTCGTGCTGTTCGGCTGTGGAATTCTATTCCACACTCTATACGCGATAGTTCTTCGGTAGATGTCTTCAGGAAAAGAGTTAAAGAGCATTTTCTCTCTTAATAAAAATTGTTGAAGTATGTATATATTATAATATGTAAGTATTGTATGTATGCATGTATGCATGTATTTTATATGTAGGTGTATTGATGTATCTAAATAATATATTAAGTAGTATATTATATTGCAAGTAGTATATACCTTTTAAATTATTATGCATGTAAGCATTCTTATAGCATTATTTTAATATTATTACTTTGTAGTTGTACACTCAACTTTACTCTTGCCTAGTCTTCTATTTCTTCTTTTCCTCTACGGCTCAAAGGTTTGCTGGTAGAAAATTCAATATTGAATTAAGCTCGCCTTTGTACCTAATATTTCTTTCTTTCTGTTTCTTTTCTATTATGTTATTGTAAATTCTGTGTGTGTACAATAAAGTATTTGACATATTTGTAGAATTATGAGTTACGTTTCCTAATTTAGTGCAATGATGATCGTCGCTTCTACATGAAACTTTAATGAAGAGATGAAGGTTGTGAGTCCTTTGACTGCTGTGTCCCAATATTATAAAAATAAATAACAAAGTTTAAGAAGTACCTACAAGATTGCAGTCATGAACTCTAGTGCTTCTTGTATTTGCTTAGCGTAATCCGACAATTATAGACAGTACTAAGAAACAGTTGAAAAATATGGGACCGGCAGGAATTAAACATGCGACCTTCTGCACACCGAGCAGACGCTCTAACCATCCAGCTACGGTCGCCTCTTGCCAGAACTCTAAATTTCTCAAGTGTATATTACATCATTTTGTGTCGTCACGTCCATCCATTTGTTTCTAACTTAGGTAGGATACAAACCAACATGGAAAAGTATCATTCAGCTCAAATGTTGTGAAGAATGAATGCATACGTTATTCCAACTTTTTGATTATTTTTATAGCAAGCAAATTATACTAAGAAACAGTTGAAAAATATATGTGGCTGGCAGGATAGTGGACTATATTGATAGTACAGACAGCTACACATCAACCTATACATTTCCAGCATAAGATGGTATGGCATTGTATAAGCCTTTCCTGCAATGTGAGACCAGCTTATACTGGATATGTATAAGTTGTTAGGTAACCATGTGTTAATGTAAGGATTTTTTTGTTATAATAGTCATTAAATTTTCCGAGCATGGCTTCTTGAAAATTAAGACAAATATGATGAATAGATTTTGTTGTACTTATTGGTTAATATGCGGCTGGGATAGTTATTTTGCTATGAAATATGGTAAATTTGATGTGCAGTCAGTATTTATGCTATGCATGTAGTATTTTTGTACAAAAATAAATTTAACTGTATTGCATTATGAGGATAAAAGGAATGTCATATTGATGTGTAATTTCGAATTATCTGCAGTTTGAGTTTTGTTAAACATTTAGTTTATCTGTAGTGAAGTAAGTTATTTGATGTAAAAAAGAATATAAATGATGAGTATGTATTGATAGGCGATTATTTATTTGATATGCAATATAAAATATCCCTGTGTTAATTGCGCATACTATCACGCGGTTCGTCGCGTACTCGCCCCTATAAGTTCACGTCATTGTGTCGTATTACGTCAAGGCGACGTCACGTTTACGTCAGGCCTTTAATCGTCCGGGCCGTGACCGCGTTACGGGGTTATTTCTGCCGGAGTGTTTAAGCTTTGTAATCGCTTCACTTATTTGCATTAGGGGTTCGCTAACTGTGCGATGGGCGCCCTGGTTCCCCGTAGAGAGGCACCATCAGGCTTATTTTTTTTGCATATTAGTATAATTGTAACTTAGGTAGGACGCTGCGATATTTAAAGTTAATGCACTAAAGAGCGTCGTAACAAAAAAATACATCAAAATGTGCCAGCTGTAAACAAAAAAGGTTAAGCCCTTTGTGTATATACAGGGTGTATTTTTGAAACGGGGCAGTAAGGGCAAGTACCTTAACCGTTGCAGTTACAGCAAAACGTTCTTAAAAGACCTTCCCTAACTTTTTGGGACATTTTGAACTGCATTCACAGATTTTGTAAAAAACTTACAGTTAGCAAAAAAAATGCAAAAAGTTCAAATTTTTTTTTTTATGCCAATCGATTCTATTTCATGTGGGGATCAAAAAACTCTATGGGACCATTTTAGCTTTCAGTACTAGAAAGACAGAAATCGCCAAAAACGTTTCCCATACATTTCGGCAACAGAAACGAATTTCTACGATGCGCGATGGTCTAACTTTTTGTTATGGCCTGGAAGTGGGTAGAATTGACTGTAAAGTAAATAAAAAGAATTTTTACCCTCAAATTTCGAATTTGATTCGAAAATCTGTGTGTTATACTTAGTTTCAGCTGAGAAACTTCGTATGAGTTATTAATTAAGGATTTTCGCTAAAATGTCTTCTAATCGTGAAAAAATTGACTTATTAGAAGCGTATTTTGAAAGAACCCTGCAATTCCAGGTTTTTCAAAAGATTTGTAATAACCTTTCTTGTTGGCACATGCCGCAACGGATACTTATTGCGGTACCACACTAATGCAGCTCCCGCATTTCGATTATTGACAAAATACGCTTCTAATAAGTCAATTTTTTCACGATTAGAAGACATTTTAGCGAAAATCCTTAATTAATAACTCATACGAAGTTTCTCAGCTGAAACTAAGTATAACACACAGATTTTCGAATCAAATTCGAAATTTGAGGGTAAAAAATCTTTTTATTTACTTTACAGTCAATTCTACCCACTTCCAGGCCATAACAAAAAGTTAGACCATCGTAGAAATTCGTTTCTGTTGCCGAAATGTATGGGAAACGTTTTTGGCGATTTCTGTCTTTTTTAGTACTGAAAGCTAAAATGGTCCCATAGAGTTTTTTGATCCCCACATGAAATAGAATCGATTGGCATAAAAAAAAAAAAAATTGAACTTTTTGCATTTTTTTTGCTAACTGTAAGTTTTTTACAAAATCTGTGAATGCAGTTCAAAATGTCCCAAAAAGTTAGGGAAGGTCTTTTAAGAACGTTTTGCTGTAACTGCAACGGTTAAGGTACTTGCCCTTACTGCCCCGTTTCAAAAATACACCCTGTATATTTATTATTATGATGAAATCAAAATGTCAGCAAAATCATAACTAGTCAAAATTTCAGATGATGATCGCGTTTAATCTTAATTACCTCTGTCATTAACAAACTATGGGTGTATGCAGTATCTACTGCACTCCATGTATTCTAAATGTGTTGGCCGACGTTTGAAGCAAGACCTGACGTCATCACACGCGGCACTAGTTCGTAACACGTCATCATGTGAGAAATCGTGTCGTATTGCTGTGATGACGTCAGCGGGGTAAAGCTTCGCTTACAAACTGCCACTGCATAAGCGAAGCTATTTTTACTCTGACTTTCTATTTACAAACAAAATAGTCTGTCAAAGCCGTTGCAGGAAGTTGTTTAACAAAAGCAATGATATTTTTAACCGTGCGTTAATAAATTGTTTGAGTTAGTTAAAACTTCAATATCAGAATAAACATTTTACTCAATCAATTTAGACAATATTTTTCATAAACATTATTGTTAAAACTAAACATAACATTTGTAAATGATAGTGTTATCATTTACAAATGGCATGATAACGTGGCAATACAAACTGATATCTACCACTACCTACGCGAAATCGTAAGACTAGCTTAATCCATTCATAAAACATGGAATAATACAGTATTTCGCTTACAGTGAATAAATCTATTCATGTTTTATGGGCGTAGTGCGGCTTCACCCGCAGGTAACATAATACGCATAACGAAGTCAAAATGGAAAACTTTTGTTTGAGAATAGTTTTTATGTTTTTTTATGTCAGCTCAAGCACTCAATATACGAGTACGTATGTATTCGGAAAGTAAAAAATATTCGTTTGTTACATAAATATGGTTTTAATTGCCACAGGATGCTACCGAACAAGATGGAATTGATAAGGGTTCATGAGCAATTATTTACAAAATATTATCATAATCATCATATCATTCAGCCGCTCGTAGTCCACTGCTGGACATAGGTCTATAAGGCCTCTCCCAATTTGCGCCACAACACCCGGTCCTGTGCCTTCCGCATACAGTCTCCTCCAGCGACCTTCTTCAGGTCGTCAGGACTGACAAAATATTATGTTTATTCTAAATTCATAAAGTAATAAAGAAAATAGATATGATAACGGATATAATAATACCAAACACGTATTGAAAAACTTATTTATTTTACTCAATTACGCTTTTGAAGTATTCCGCATTCAATTTATTGACACTTCAGAATCGCGAATATCGTAAGGCCACCTTAATCCGGTCATAAAGCATGGAATAATTAATAATAATAATAATAAATATTTCACAACTCACACACAGCACCATTTAGTCCCAAACTAAGCAGAGCTTGTAATATGGGTACTAGAATAACTGATACTAATACATATATATACTTTTCTTTTTGTAAATACATACTTATTATACATAGAAACACCCAGACTAAGACAAACCCCCATGTTCATGCACACAAAGGTTTGTCTTAAGTGGGAATCGAACCCACCACCTTGGCGTCGCAGGCAGGTACACTACCCACTCCGCCATCCGGTCGTCAAATTCAGTATTTGCTTCAGACATTGAATAAATCTATTCATGTTTTATGGGTGTAGTGCGGCTTCACCCGCTACCTGCGACAATACGCATAACGAATCACATTATTTGAGCTCCGTGAAAACTTGTGTTTGATAAGTTTTCATTTTTTTTACGTTGGTTCAAGAAATCTATGTATTGGAAATAGGGTTGGCAATAATAATGATAAAAACTTACTTTTAGCATAACTAAATGTAATGTTAATAAAAGTGTTTTTTTATTAAAAAGTTCTTAATAATAAGCTCAATTAGCTTCACTTCTCGTTTTTGTGTGAAAAGAGTTACAAACATCCACACACACTTCCTCACAGACTTTTGTATATAATTATTATATTTATAGGTTGAAATAATGGGTTGATGTTGAAAGTTCACTATGTAGATACTTACGTACTTACGTGAACTTTGTGGTATTATAAACTACGTGTTCATTGTGGGAGGTACAAGCGTGATGCTTAGACCCCATCACCGGCTTGCTTCTCGTGACATTAAGATACGACTATCACGAAGTTATCAACATAGAAACGTCAAAAGACATAAAAAAAATTATGTTTGTTTGTTGATAACTTCGTCGTAGTCGAATTATATTATCAAGAGTGGCAAGCCGCGCTGGGCTGACCGGCAGTCTGAAAAGCTTAGTTACCGTTACGTTTAAATTTTGCTCATTCTAACCTTATATAACTATAAGGTGCAAAGCAACAGCCCAGCAAGTTAAGTGAAGCGAAAACAAAGCTTAAACACTCGGGTAGAAATAACGCGGGAACGCGGTCACGGACCGGACGATAAAAGGCCTGACGTAAACGTGACGTCGCCGTGACGTAATACGAGGTGATGACGTGAACATACACTTTATGCGCGACGGATCGCGTGATTGTTTGCGCAGTGTGCTCTGATTGTTTTTGTCTCGTATTGTCTTGTCTTGGCTATTCTTAGAATAGATGATCCCGCATTAAACGTTTCTGCTCTATTCCCGTGGAAAAAGCGATATGTTACGTAAAAAAATATTAAAGAATGCGATATCATTCAAACATTCTAATCTAAGCTTAAGAAATATGTACCTATAATAATTATAATAATTATAATTTTTTGATTTATAATTTTTGGATTTTTTACATTAGTTAGATAGAACGCCAGAAGCAATTACACTATCCAATGGTCCCAATGACAAGGCCAAATACACACATTCACTCACACAAGCACACCCAGTCTCAGAACAAATCTTTGCGAATCACACAAAGATTTGTCTCATGTGGAGATCGAACCCACAATAACAGTGCAGTGGAGAGCGGCGAGGCGACCGCTTAAACCACTACACCACACGTGCAGACATAATATACATATATATAATAATATAATGTAATGTAACTTTTAAAGTTCTATAACTCCAGAGATAATGCTACTGTATTATCACTTTGTACTAACTTTGTATCTCATGTTAAGTGGACTGATGTTCTTATAAGAAACAAAATAATGTCTTTAAACCGAAAAAATAAACCTTTAGTAAGAATTAGACAATCGAACGCAAAAAGAACAATTCATATCCGACAAGTAGTTACAGAGATTAGCGAGATCAAACAAACTTCAACAACAACAACTTTTTAACGCTGTTCTGCCTGCGTGGTAGGTACATCGATTAAAAACATTATTTTAATTTCGCGACTTTTTTTCAGCTCCATGCTCCTAACATTATATCAAAATCGGTTCACTCGTTTTGGAGATTAGTCGGAACGAACTGACAAAATACAGACAGACAACAACTTTTAAAATTGGGCTTTAGCATAGATGTCGTGTGAATGGCATTACAAACATACCAATGAATTTTATTTTTAATCGACGCAAAAAAGGAGGCGGTTCTCATGTCAACGTGTATATATATTTTTTTATTGTATTGATATCTCAAGACGCCAGAATGTCCAAAATAATTAGATACAAATGAATTACCTTTATGAAACCGTCAAGCATGACCTGACCTTATTCAATATCCAATTCCCAATTAATTTAAACAGCGGAACAAGCAATCAAAAGGTCCATAATTATGGCAACCCCTGATAATCTGCGAGGGTTACATACCTGTGCTTTAAGTCGCTTCCCCGGATCTATCTGGAAACTCATATCCGCTTAATTAAGTACAAGTTAATTTGATTTTACAGGTCACTCAAATCAACGACTACGGCAAATGTATATCAAATTATACACTCGACGGCTCTTCCCTTCGTTATAAATATAGATCATATTTTCGGGCAATCAATTTCCGGGGCGAAATTTCAAGATTTCCGGGACACGGTATTTGACTTATTATTTGGATCACGGATGTTAGAAAAGAGCAGGATAAGCTTATATTTTTGGTATAATTACGGGATTATTTGTAATTTACCTTCAGCCAAGGATGGCAGTATCCAAATAAGTTGGTGGGTCTTAAAATGCAATGTATCAGTCACTCGTATAGGATTCACGCTTTTAGTATATCTCTCAGTCGCAATTGCAAGCCGCCTAGAAGTTTGACGTTGGTTATTGTAGTACTTGCACAGTGTTTCGGTTTGGTAGCGAGTTTGGGCCTTTATATTAGGCACTGCTGCGGTTCCGTTTTTGGCAACATAACTCACTACAGAGCTCCTGTCCCAATGGCATGATGATATAAAGCCTAAATAAAAAGCATTTCACGTTCAACTAAATAAATAAACTTTTTGGCTTTAAATTATTAGTATAGATACGACTCCCCGTCTTAAGCAAAGTTACTTTTGTGCAAAAGTTGGATAAAAATATTTCACGGAATAGCAGACAAAGTATCAACATCCCGCTTAATTTGCCATTAGCCGAGTAAAGAAATTCAAATTGAAAAAGGGAAATCCGTATAATCAGATGGAATATAAATCAGCATCGGTGGCCTGGAATTAAGCATCCTGCGCCATTTTGGTCGGCTTACGACCAATCTCTACTAATAGTATGCAATTCGGAAAACTGAAATGGTATATTTTTGTGTAAATTTTTTGGGCAACTGTCTTTATAATGAGGGTTGGTATTTTGTCAATTCGATTAAACTATCCTTATGTAATTTAATGTGCATGTGAATGTGAACGTAAATGACGTAATGACGTAAGCCAGTACAGGAAAGTCTTGATTAAATAAACAAAACATTCGATTAAAAAAAGAAAAACAATTTGACCGAGATCGAGACATAGGTTATAAAAGTGAATTTAGTTTTCTAATCCACATTCGGCACCTACGTAAAATACCTATAGGTGACGAAACAGGAATAGTATAGGTGCCAAAGCCATAGGTGCCATAAAATTTGGTGCCGAATGTGGAATGCTTCGTTTAATTTAATCAAACAGTAAAATAGTTATTTAATCACTTATCTCTCAGGCTGTGAGCGCGCATCTGTCAAAGTATGAAAATAGAAAATAAAAATAATACATTTGCCTCACTTTGAACTCTCATGCAAATCACAAGAGTGATTTGAGAATAAAATTAAAATGGAATGTTTAAAACAACAAACAAACACTTTGCAAGCATAAATGCCAGCAGGGCAAAACTCACCAGTTCACAAAAAAATAACTCATTTCAAAATCAAACATAATTTTCCTGCTACTTGTCATCGACCATTTACTGGTGGTAGAGCTCTTGTGAATGAGCTCGAGGGCGGCAGCACCACCGTCTTACCTTTAACCTGCCGCCAAATAATAGTGCTTCCATTACTGTGTTCCGGTTTGGTGGTGAGATCAGGCTCTGAAATTACTGGCACATGAGGCATAACACCGAAGTCCTCAGCTGCAGCGACGCATCTATAATCTGCTTTTGTGGATTGTTGATGTCCATGGGCTGTACTCCACTTACCTTCAGGTAAGTTCCTTCCTTCATTCGCTGTGGGCGTAGTATAAAAAAAAAATCGAATATTTTTATTATTCAAGTCTTAACCGATTAATATAAAAATATGAAATTGTGATCGCGTGTCATCCCTATATGTAAGTCAGTAGTGCGGCCGGTAATTTATACTTTAATCAACGTTCGCTCTGCTCGGATATGACTGACATCCGCATTCAACCCACTCTGCAGTCCTCTATAATTTATTCTTCTTTATTTTTTATTAGAGTTATAAAGGTTTGGAGACAAAATTAGTTATTTTCTGCATCCTTATACTTACTAAACGGTGTTAAAAGTATTATCGCGAAAGTAATTCTGTTTGTCTGTTCTGTTTTACAGCTAAAAGATTAAATCAATCTTGATAGAACTTGGTATGGAGATAGTTTAGGGCCAAAAGGACATGATTTACTTTTGACCGAGCAAGGAGAAGCCGCGAGTGGAAGCTAGTTATAAACAATGATTAATTTAAAAGAAGGCCGAAACCGGGATTAGCGTTAACCGCAGATCAAGAAGTTTGGTGTAATTGGGGCTTAACCAGTTATCCATTAAATTAAAGTTATTACGCGCCACGTTGGCACAGAAGCAGCTATTTAGTCGGTACGTGCTTCGGCAAACACGGGGAGCCGTCCCAAAACTCGGTAACTAGATGGAGCATGTTATGCTTTGGTCAGGAAAAGCTATTGGCCGAGTAACCCATGGGCGGCCGTCGTCATTACGTCGTACTATAAATACGTCATTTTATAAAAGCTGAAGGTTTCCCTGTATGTGTCTCTAAGAGAGGAAAGAACGTACACCAGATATAAATTATTTTTCACTTTCAAAGCACAACCGCAATTCAAATACGATATTTGGTGATCGTTCTTATAAAAACATTTCTTGTTCAATTGTCGAAAAAAAAAAGGAATTATATCATTACTGTTCGAATTTTAAATGTTACATTTCAGGTGAATGTTTGCAGTGAGGAAGCATTTTAGGCTTCTGTTTTACAGACCATTTGCGGTGTGTCGATATGTCATAAGGTGACCTGTAAAAAAGTAATACAATACAACCAATATAAAAAGTCTTATTCTCAAAGGGAGGACCTCATTTAAAAAAAAAATGGCATCCCTGCCCACCAGAGGCAGTAACTTTGTTCTATAGTTAGTTTTTGCAGTTCATATAATGTTCTTAACTTGTTTTAACAACATTTGGCGGCGCTCCAGCTCTGGATTCACGGGACAAAACTTCGTGGTCACTAATCAGCCTTTCTACTTATTTTTATGTTTATTGAGTGCTTTTTCGTTATATGTATTAGTGGGTTTTAGTGGAACAATGTATCATGGAAAATAATTACTAGTTTTTTTAGTGGAGATAGTAACACCTACACACTCTACTCGATTTATAGGTACTATGTAGTTCTTTTACATGCTTTTATACCCTTACATATTCAATAGTAGTACAAAGCTTACCGATGTACAAACACCTAGAAAAAAAATCGCATGATCACCACAACGTAATTATCGTGTGGCACCGCTCTCGTAGCGAGGTCTTTAAAGTTCCTAGTTGCACAGATGCGTTTTACAGGAACAAATAAAAGTTATAATAAGAAACCAGTGGTCAAAGTGCTGCCCTGTATGCAGAGGTCGCCGGTTTAAATGTTGCCGGTCCTATTATTTTTTTAACTGTTTCTTAGTATAATTTGCTAAGCATAGCTAAA
The DNA here is from genome assembly GCA_905147285.1 of Hypena proboscidalis. Classification (NCBI taxonomy): domain Eukaryota; kingdom Metazoa; phylum Arthropoda; class Insecta; order Lepidoptera; family Erebidae; genus Hypena; species Hypena proboscidalis. Next base: position 11,317,789 of record LR990128.1, on the reverse strand, counting down.
TGCAACAAAAATGATCAATAAGAAGTTGAAATAAAAAGTTGACCATGTGGAATCTTTACTGATGGTACAGAGGGCCAACGAGTTAGGTATACAGGGCAAAAACTTATGCGCCATAGTGCAAACCGACTGCAATAGATATGCATGTGTGAAATATATATTTAATAAGTGTAATATAAAAAATTCTCTGGCGAAAAAAAAAATCCACGTCTTCCGAATAAATTGCACGATCGCAATGTTCAAATTGTTCGGAGAACGTGATTTTTTTTTTCGCTAGAGAATTTTTATCCGGTGTAAATTGATACTTACCATGTATAGAATCTGTGGTTTCAATAAATGTCGCTATGTCGCATCCACCCTGTATGTAAATCACTTATCCATAACAAGTATTGTAAGTCTTTACTATGACATAGAAGTTTTGCCCTGCATACTTAACTCGTTGGCCCACTGTACATACGTATTGAATTGATTACTCCCTTTTTTTCTTCACATCGAGAAAAAAAAATACTTCATGAATGTAAATTGTACTTAAAAGGAGATATTTGTGGGGTATTCAAGTCGGCTGAAGTAGGCCATTCTTCGACCCACGTCCAGTCCACTATTAACTCATAAACTGTCCAAGTACATTGCTGGACGCACAGGAATCCGCACCAGATCAATAGGGCCGCTTAATGTATAAAGTTTTACTTGATTTTAAAAATAAATAGTAAACATTTTCCTTCTTCTTCTGTTCTAAAAACGTATTCGCATATTTATAATAGTGACATAATGCTTTGATTTATTATGATGCTAGAATTTGATCTCAAATTGGTGTCAATATAAGAACAATATTCATTTTAGTTTACTTTTACATCAAGGGTTGGCTATTTTCCAAAAAGTAATATTGGTTTAATTATGTTATTATTAAGTTTTTATTTATTTTTATTGACAAAGCATGTTTGTTGGCGCCCATTTTTCTCTATCCCATGGGACTTAAACATAACAGGTGAAGTATGGGGGTTTTGTGCACCTCTGCTAAACCCTTCTGGGTAATACAGGCGTGATGTTATGTTGAGTTATTTTATAAAAAAATATATAGAAAGGATAGGTTTTTTTTTGTGTGAACATATTTTTACCTGTGGTAATAATCACTAACCATGTCTAGAATCGGTAGGAAATAACTCACGAGTAGGTATTGTGTCTTGGTATCACTGCATAGTATAAACAGCGTCGTTTCCCGTTGTCTGTTCCTATGTATGCCATGATCTTTAAAACTACGCAACGGCTTTTGAGAGTCAAGAGTCCCTCAAGAGTTAGAATACTCGCGAGCAGTCATCACTTCTATCGTCAGGAGTAAAATATTGAGTGAGAATATCCATAGTAATAAGAAATAGAGGCGACGCCGGGGCATAAAAAAACCACCCCCCTTTACAATACTGATTCAAAAGAATATTTACTTTTTAAAACAAAAGTTATTCAAGTTAAACAAAAAGAATACACTAGGTTTTTACATTCAACGAAATGCTCCGTAAGTAATTCAGTGGGGGGGAGTGTTGAATATGTAAATATAGTAAATGTTTGTACTACATTCGCTTTGCATTCCATTGAGCTTCTCATTAGAAGTCGCGAGTTGAAACGTCAGTGAGATGCGGCGATATCTATGCAAATAAGAAGTTACTACGTCATTCTTGTATGTAAGTTTTGCTAGCTTTGGAGCGATGTTTGTGATGTCATATTCAGCTGTACGAAATATTGCGTTGATGACAATGGTTTTATAACGAAAGTTACTATAAATTGTGTGGGTTATTCAATGATGAAATTATTTTTTATTCTTTTGTAAGTACTTTAAAAAGTACATTACTGAGTGAAAGATATATATACAACGCAGATGTGGCTGGAAGAACTGGAAGAGGTCATCCTGGAAAGACATATAGGGACGAGATAAATGACGTCCTTATGGCGAGCATATATGAATGTTGAGTAAGTGAAAGATGTATGTAAGGAGCGTAACACATGAAGTTCCATCGTCTCTGCCTACCCCCGTGGTATAAAGGCGTGATTCTATATTAAAATGGACTTACCCATGAAACTTTAAATGATCATAAAATGAGTTAGACTTAAAGTATGAAACTATTTTATTTTGTATTTGGTTTCTGATTACCTATATTTTGGTGAGGTATCAATATTTATTACAATCTCAGGGTCAGTTAACAAGCCTATTTAATTACTCAGGTAAATCACACGTTATGTAGTGCAGAAAACTATCAGCTTACGGAAATATTAAAATCTCTAAATCTGCAATCTCTATGGAAACTTCACTACTAACACTTGAAACATTATAAGGATCTAAGTATGTGTAAGATATATGATTTTATCTATATAACTGTTACTCTTTTCAATAAGGAATATTAAGATCATAGCCTAAAATAAAAATTTGCCTTTTTTTAAGGACTTACCACGCCGAAGGAAACTTACAATTATAAGAAAACGCAATCTTAAATAAAAACTATACTTACAATATAATTTCAATGAGCTAGAACATACATTTAATATCTTGCAAAAAGTACAATGTCTATAAAGAAAAATACATAAAAAAATATCGTTGGTATTTTGTAGTGGTGTTATTTTTCTTAGCATCCAGCTATGAACTAAGTGTCAAGTGCCCTCCTGCGTTTGTCGGCGGCTAATATAATGGGCACTGAACCGCCGCCGATGGGATTTTCACTTTAAAAAAGCTTATTTTCATCCCTGCGAACTGTCAAGGGGATTTTACCCGGCGAAGTGGTAACGTTTTGTGATTTCACTTTTGAAATTAATTTATTTGTAAACGATTTTAAAATTTGTTGATGGAATAAAATGTCGTTTCATTTAAAAAGATATTGCACATGAGTTTCTCACCAGCTCTTCTCATAATGCAATACCCATCGGAGCTCGTATTTAGATTGATTGATTAAAATTAATCTAAGCCCCGGTTGTTCAAATCATTGTTATTAGTATAATTTAGTTTAACTTATAATTTATTTTTATATTATTGTTTGTAATGTTTTGACGTGTTCAAGCACCTCCTGAGGCCTATGAAAATAAATGATTTGAATTTAGTTCAAACAATGTACAGTGGGCCAAGCAATTAGGTATCCAGGGCAAAAACTTCTATGCCATAGTCAAAACTGACTGCATGTGTAAATTACATATCTAATAAGTGTAATATATACACCATTTCGATATGCAACTCACTAATCCATAACTGGTGTTGTAAGTCTTTACTATGACTTAGAAGTTTTTGCCCAGTATACCTAATTTCTTGGCCCACTGTACATTGTTTGAACTAAATTCAAATCATTTATTTTCATAGGCCCCAGGAGGTGCTTTAACACGTCAAAACACCCACCCAGATTATTATTTGTAAAATCAAGTTGTAAATTTATCTACTTTGTTATTATAATAAATAAAAGAAAATAGATACTGCGTTATCATAAATTGCAAACCCAAATAAGTAGTCATTGGTTGAAATTCAGATTGCTGCCTGTCATAAAACGTCATGATCCCCGCAGCGCGTCTTGAGCCAGCGATAGATTGCACTTAGCTTGATGGTTTCATACTCTGCCAAGAATATATATTCCGGCGAGGGTTTTGTCGTGCAAAATGATGCAGACATACGTGTATGATACGACTACCTCCGATGATAAGTAACAGGAGTTTCAGAACGTGATTTTACCACAAACTGAATCTTAAGTAGGATATATAATGGATGGTAGGATTAAAACTACGAAAAATTCACGTTTTCCGAACAAATGGATCATATAGATTGAAAGAAATGAAGACTGACGTCTAGAATTTTGATTTCAATAAAATTGATAATGACACATCAATACCGTATAAAAATTAATTAAAATAAACAAATAACCACGGCCAAAGGCCATACTAATATGTTTGTCCACTCAAACGCAATTCAACGGAACGATTCGAATGAAACGAAATTTTAATAGCAATAAAACGCAATGATACGCTCTAAGTCTACCGCTGTGTGCTCTGATCATACTGTTATTTTCTGAAGGGATAGCAATTAAGCATTTTTTTACAAAAAATCTTGATATTTCCATTACAAAAATCAAATAATGACAAAAGTTTTGAATGCCGAATACACATGTCGTTCTTACATCGCAGTTCACGCTCGTCTCTAATTGTAATTGTACTTACGTGATCCTTAATTAATAAAGTTATGCGTTAAGTTCACCGTATAAGCCCCAGTTACGGTCCCAAAGGGCCTCATAATCAAAGGAATTAATATAAGGAATATTATTTCGAGCATGTGTTGCCAGCGCGGTGTCATAACGAGGTTCATAAAAATATTCTCGAGAAGCGATACAGATACGTGGAGTATACGCGACAATAAATACAACATGGTCCATATTACGAAAAGGGACTTGGACTGCCGGAAACTAATAACATTTGCAATATTTATTTATTTTTTGGCTGCACTCTCACCGTGAGGTTTCGGATTGAATCCCCGGGTTAGGCGAAAGTGTTTTTCCGTTGAGATATTCTCTGTAGCATGGAGTCTAAATTGTGCTTGACAGATGATGATAGGCTCACTCACCTCCTGTTACATGGGATCTAAGCATAAAACGTGAATTGTGGGTTATATAGGCATCTGCCACGCCCTTCAGAGTAATACAGGCGTAATATTATGTTATAATATTAGTAGCCCTGTATCTAATACATGTCCCGCTGCTGGGCTCGGGCCTCTTCTCATGATAAGATGGGTTAGGCCATAGTCTACCACGCTGGCCAAGTGCGGATTGGTAGACTTCACACACTCTCGAAAATTTTTTAGGCACTCTCAGGCATGTTGGTTTCCTCACGATGTTTTCCTTGACCGTTAGCGAGAGATAATTTATATGATAAATACACACAATCATATCTTCGAAAAGACGAATCTTTACGATTTATTGACAGAGGTGTGTGCCTTGGGTTCGAATCCGAGTTATTATATTGTTTTATTGTAGAAAATATTAGAAAAGAATCAAATCACACCAAAATGTTTTGTGTATTTTATTCTTAGTAACAATAATATCACCACAGTCGCTTCAAAACAGAAATAATATCGCGTATAAACATAAGATCATCATTATAAAGAACATTACATTTTATTACCTATATGTTTTGGAGTAAATAAGGAACACATAAAAGACATCGGTCGAAACCAAGTTATGGCTCATTCTGTTATACATATTACTGGCACATTCGCTGCTTTTATCTTCAGTGCATAAAACGTGAAACCGTGCTGCGTACATGTACAGGGAGTTGGGTTAAACGGGAGACTTACTGAGGAGGTTATTCAGGACTCCATTCTAGTTTCAATAAACATGACCTTAATTGTTGTCAGAGAGCAGTTATTAATTCTATACAGATGACGAAATTGACGTAAAAAATAAGTAATTACACATAGGATAGCTTAAATAAATATTTATATATATATAATATAATTTAGACCACTTTTTAGTTTAAGTACAATTTATTTGATAGGTAATGTAAAGTATGTTGACAGGCAGATTTTTTTTTTTCAAGAAAGAAAGAAAGAAACGTATTTATTCGTGTTAAGAAAACTTACTTAATACAGCGGTGTACAGGGTAATAATCAAAAAATAAATATGTATAAGTAAAAAAAAGATTGTTATTAGGTATTTTTTTTCCTTGGTTTGAACAGTACATCCATCTTCCTCACTTAAACAACCATCCTGTATACACCTAAGTACAAGTATTACAAATATTTATAACAGACACGTACTGGTTGTATTATAAAATTTTGGTATATGACCTGTACCGACTTTATGTGGCTAACATTATAATTCAAAGTCGTTAAAATCACATTACGGATATTATGTTTTTTATTAATGTCTAAAACGGTAAAATCTTATAAACAAGTGCGCAGGTCACGTGATCGTTAGTGGCATAAATCTGCACTACAGGCTATGGACCACAATTTTATTCTACGGCCAAGTTCCACCAGTTCCTTATAAAGCGGCCGTGGCACAATGGATAAGGCATCGGTCTTACGATCGAGAGGTCGTGGGTTCGAATCCTAAAAAAAAAAAAGTTAAAGATAGTTAATTGCTAGTTAATATTATACATATTTGACATTTAATGACAGATAAGTGCCGGATTTGGTAAAATGGTCCGTAATGTTGTTTTTTAGGGTTCCGTACCTCAAAAGGTAAAAACGGAACCCTTATAGAACCCTTATAGGATCACTTTGTTGTCCGTCTGTCTGTCTGTCTGTCTGTCAAGACCTTTTTTCTCAGGAACGCGTGGAGGTATCAAGCTGAAATTCATATCAAATACTCAAGTCTATGGTCTCTTGGAGCTGTGAAAAAATCAAACTTCTAAGTCAACGCGATCAAAAGATACTTCCGTTTATGCCGCAAATTTTCGACACTCGCAAGGGAATCAAAACCTACAGGGTACTTCCCGTGAACTCAGAATCTTGAAATTTGGTACGAAGCAACGTCTTATAACACAGATAAAGGAAAAATTGCGAAAAGCATAAATTTTTAGTTACATCATATAATAAAAATATTTTTAATAATTTTAAACTTATTACCCCTTTACTCATGAACGCGTAGTGGTATTATATTGAAATTCTTAACAAATACTCAAGTCTATAATATCTTTAAGCTGTAACAAAATCAAACTTCTACGTCAACGCAATCAAAAGATACAGCAATTACAGCCGCATATTTTGAAACTCGCAACTACTCGCAAGGGAATCAAAACCTAAAGGATACTTCCAGACGACCTGGAATCTTGAAATTTGGCATGAAGCAAAGTTATAAAGTACACATATAGGAAAAATTCCGAAAATCTTAAATTTTTAGTTACATCACATAGTATATTTTTTTTAATAATCATAAACTTACTAGCTGACCCAGCAAACGTTGTTCAGCGATTAAAAAAAAAAAACAGATGTTGGCCGATTCTCAGACCTACCCGATATGCACACAAAATTTCATGCAAATCGGTTCAGCCGTTTCGGAGGAGTTTGGAAACAAACACCGCAACATGAAAATTTTATTTATTAGACTTGCTGACCCAGCAAACGTTGTTATGCGATTAACAAAAAAAAATAAAAAAATAGATTTTGGCCGATTCTCAGACCTTCATTTAGCAATAAAAATACCATAACTTTTACTTATATACCTACAGGTTTGTACGGAACCCTCGGTGCGCGAGTCTGACTCGCACTTGGCCGGTTTTTTTTCTGATTATTACTACACTATATATTACTCGGAAGGGTGTGGTACAGGTGTACAACACCCTCATTTGAACTGTTATGTTTAGGTCCCATGAGATCGCCTATCGCCGTCCACCGGGCACAATTCCATCAACGTGCTGCTATTGAGATTTGCCTGCCGAAATTTCTTTTCCGACCCGGGAATTAAGCTCGAGACCGCGCGGTGAGCGATACACAAATTATACCGCTAGACCAACGTTGCAGTTGAGTTCAGAGTTTTTACTCTGCCATACCTCTCTGGATAATATATAGGCGTGATGTTATGCAATGTTAATTGGATGCTGCAATCATCAAATTCTTTACGTTATCAGTTCCATTTACATACATTACGTACATTTATTTATTTATTTAAAAAAAATAATTTATTAATTTAATTTATTTATTTTGTCTCATGCGTGACGATGGTAAGAGACCCGACGGAATGACTCTTGTGCCTTGGAAGATGGGCCGTCCTTTGGTGTGGGACGCTACTTGCGTAGACACCTTTGCTTTGTCTCATCTTCCCGGTACTCATGTAAGAGCTGGCGCGGCGGCTGATTCTACCGAGTACCACAAGGGGCGGGGCGCAAATATAGCACGCTTGATAGCTGTTACATGTTTGCGCCTTTTGCGGTCGAAACATTAGGGCCAAAGAGTTGTCAGCACGTCTAACTGAGGCAACACGTTCTCGAAATGTTGGATTATATTTCGGCCAGCGACTAAGTATCGCAATACAACGCGGTAATGCTGCCAGCATTTTGGGAACGAGGCCTCCTGACAGTTACTTATTATGTTTAGATTAAGTTATTAGGCTAATTTAATTTAAGATACTATATTTATATTTCTCTGTAAATGAAGATTATTAAAAGAAAAAAACTTCACATATACAAAATTTTTATACAAGGCGGACTTAATGCCATAGGCATTCTCTGCCAGTCTACCTTTGGGTGATGCAAAGATTAACAAGGCAGGTGTAGTTATAAAAAAGAGCGTTTTGATTGGAAATAAAAGGTAATACGAATCAATACAATTAATGAATTCATAATGAAAATATACGCGTATATATATGAATAGTACCTACATAACAAAATACCTAAATAAAAGGAAATATTTAATAAATAAAATGTGTATAAATATATGAACGAATAATAAATATTATGGTGGCGATTCATTCTTGTTGAGGAGTAGATTCCAAACGTTGATTTTGAAGGCGTATCGATTAGTGGCGGTCCAAATTTCGAGAGGGAGGACATTCCAAAGAAGTACTTAAAAATATACTACCCTAATTAGAAATAATCACGAGAAATAGACCACTATTGCTACTACAAACTGAAAGCAATAATTAATTGCACTTATCAGCAATATGTCTAAACCTTTTGTAAATTACTCTATTCCATAACATTTTCTCGTTACTTTTCATAAAAAAACATCTTGTTGACTTCAAAGAAAATTCTAATATTTTCAAGAGGGCACGCTCTCTGACGTAGTTCAACCATACCGTTTTCACTTTCGTATAAACACAAATAAGGATAGATGGTAATTTGTAATATGCTTTTACATTTACATTTACATAGTGCATGTTACATCAACAGAAGTTTGTTGTGTACATAAAGAAAGTGCGATGAGTAACTATAATTAGCAAATTGGTTTCAAATTATATTCTCGGTTTTGCCCGCGACTTCGTCCGCGTGGGATTCGTTGTATTGAGTAGTTACTGCACTCACGCTTTGACCCGCGTTCAACCGTACTGCTCCGATACCTCCGATGGAGTTTAGCGTAATGTTTAATATCTAAATACTTTTATTGAGAGTTTGACTATTAAACACAAAAAGAATTATCGAGATTAGTGCAATCAAACAAACAAACTATCTTTCACACGCGATTTCGTCTGCGTGGTAGGTTCATCGATGCGCCTAGTAGTCAGTTACCTGCATCTAAAATTTTATTAAATCCGTCCAACTATTTAGAAGATTAGCCAATATAAACAGGATAAGTACGTAGATCACGAAACCGAAAACGTATGAATGTTGAGGAAGCATAATAATATGTAAGGAGCGAAGCACATGGCGTGATTTTACGTATTACGTATTTTACATATGTATGTAGTATGTATTTCATAATACTTTACTTTGTGTATGGTAATCTGAAAATCCTAAACTTGCTCTATTTCATAGTTATTTTATATATTCTGACCTTAAAATAACTTATTATTTTCATGAGAATTCTAAAACGGTAATTTTGAGCATTCATCATCTTCACTTTCCTAAGAAAGCACAAATAAGGATAGTTGGCTTGTATGCAGTATAATAACACGTATACCCTCTTAACATAAACCAGTCTTTGTCTGCAAATAACAATTTTAGTAGATAGGAATATACCAACAGCAAACGAAAGTACTGATCATATTTATGTCTGTTCTGTAGTCCGTATGTGTCTATTCAATGTGAATCGAGCTCTTGGCAAAACGTCGTCGATTCCCTTGCGTCTCTCGGTGAGCCATTATGCCCTGAGCGCTTATCAATACGATACTGCAACACGAATATCTGCCGATATCGCCTTTTATGTTTGGAGGAGGAATAAATCTTTCTCTACGATATTTTCTATTTTGTTGTCCTGTCTGATACGAAAAATAATTCTTTTAATACGCGATACGGGGTATATTCTTTCGTTGAAGATAAAATTAGCCATATTTAAAATCCTCGTTATTCTTCCTTTAACCTTCGTATTAAATAATTATGTTACTCGGTAAATATCCCAACGATATTGCACACATTCAAACCGGTTCAGAACTTTTTAAGTTACAGTGAAATTAAGGCACACATATACATACAAACAGCTATGAAACCTTAAAACAACCACTTCCTTTTGAACCGTAATGTAAACGCCGGCCTAAAATGACGTCATATTGCGTATAAAATCTACGGCAAATATCTCAGAGGAGAGAAATTTTCAACTGTAAACTGTCGGCAGTAACTTAATATTAATTTGATGTCTCCGCTGAGAGGGACGTTTGCGACTGCTCAATAGATTTCTTGGAGCTCGAATCTGAGGAATTCTTTAACTAGGCTAATAGAAAAAGTTTCAAATCTGCTCCAAAGCCTTTTATTTGAGATTTGCTTCTGTAGAATATTGATTTGTAAAGTCTGACTGATTCATTGGGAAGAATATATTTCAAATAATTTTATTCTATGGGCAGATAGAAAGTAAAAGTAAAACGATGTGCGTCTAGCTTTCAGAATCTGCACATTCAGAATTCCTAATGCAAGAGTTATAATGATAGAACCTTAAAAGAAAAATTGTAAATTTTAACGTCGAGGTGAGAACTATATTGACTTTTATAAAAAAGAAAACACAAGATAGGTCGGTGGCTTTAGCGGTATTCTGAAAGTGATAAATGATACAAGCCTGTCATAAATTCTAGAGCGTATTTTAGCCTGACGGCTTATTTACCAGAGTAGTCTAGTGAAAATTTGCTGCCGTATTTATAAAAAACAGTACCTACTATAATAATATTAAGTATAAAATTTACACAAAATGCAAAAACTCTGTAAACAATGAAAGTATTCAAAACAATACAAGTATCATCATTTTACATTTTTGTCTTAGAAAATAACTGAAGCAGTTTTAGTTTTGTACTCATTTGACATGTTTAAAACAGTTTCTTCATAGTCTTAACACAAATTTTAATGTAAAAAAAATTGATGATAACGAAAAACTTTTTCTGGCCGCCTAGAAACGTCGTAGGCCCTTTATGTTCTAAAAAGTATACTATCTGGTCTGATCTTTTAATATTCTTTAAATTTAAATAATGTGTTTGTATTTCAGGCGCGCTGGAGGCCGGCGCACTGGGCGGCGGCGGCGGCGGCGGCGCGCTGGGCGCGCTGCGAGCGGCCGGCTCGCCGCCCGCGCCCAGCCTTGGCGCCAGCCGGCACAGCCTCATAGGTCAGTCCCTCGTACCTTCCTAGAAATAAAGTTGGTTAGTTTAATGAAATTAGACGGTATTATTCGGACTCTTTTGAGGGCGGGTTAAGTTGACCAAAGACCCGTCTCATTATCCGTGTGGAATAACATTATTTTTAATTTTCTTTCAAGTAACTATTGACCGTATTTATATACGGTGTAAGGACGCACTAAAATGTCGAAATCAACAGTTTTCCACGCACCACGGGTTGAAATCTGTTATTATTTTGGATAATTTAAAAATAATTGTTTTTTAACCGGAGGAAAACGCAAGTGTTTAATTTTCCGCTTATTGATTCACATAATCACCCAAAAATTAAGGTTTATTTAATGGATAAGATTAAAACACGTGAAACCAGCAAAATATTCTTTCTTTCTCTTTTCCCCCATTTCGCGGTAAAATTCAACCCAGCGTGCCAGACGGTAATTTTCAATTGTCTTGATATTAATGGGCATACTTTCGTAACCGAGGTCTAACATCGCTTTAATTAGTGGACATAGTTTAATTACCACCATTCTGAGTCGTACAGAGGTAATTGATGAGTTGTGTACCGGGTGACAGGCAAACGAACATCGAGGGGGGAACACGAGGGTAGGGGGGGGGAAGAAGATGGGGATCTACAGACTACAGAGGTTACTCCCGTGAATTTACGCGGGCCTTACCACTTGATTAATTTATTTCTGAGGCATTCGTGTTACTCATCTGAAAAGTGTTGTGTAGTTTAAGCTGCGACTCCTTAATGTTGAGATTACTTTGTATGCTAAGTCACATTCGTTAGTGTAAGTGTTAGATTTACAACCACCCGTAATGTATGAACATTCGTTTTGTAGTTTCTGCCATTGCCACACGCGAGCAATTTTGAGAATAGCATAACATTCATAACATAATATCCAGCAATACTACCCAGGAGGGTGTGGTACAGGTGTACAACACCCACACTTCACCTGTTATGTTTAGGTCCCATGGGATAGAGGATGAGCTTTATTTACCGCCAGACCAACGAGGCACTCGTGATATGAACAAATATTCAGAACCAGATTAGAGACTATGTCGATGTCGATACAAAAAAAGAACGATGAAAAAGGATGAAAAATAAAAAAGCGTGGGTTGCTCGATAGACGAAAAATATGGCACAGAGCGCCCCACGCTTTTTTCACAATAATACTAGTATTTTTTGTTCATTACCATTTTCAGCTTATATTAGGAATTATTTTTCACTTTTTAGTTAGAAGTATTTTAAAAGGGTGTTTTTTAGTTTTTTTAAATTATATTTTTAATATTATTTTTTTTTTTTTAATTTCTTTGAATCGAATTATTGCATTGTCATCGATCTTTGACAGGTGTGCAAAATTTTTATGAAATCTGTCCGTTTAAAGTGGGTCAAAATCGAGTCCAAAGGAGTCGGTTACATACATACAAACATACAGGTGAAGCTAATATAAGCGTGTTAAGAACGGCTACCCACAGTTCAGAAATGCCAAGTTCGTAACAAAGTTTTGATGTCGAGTGATACATAGTGCTTTATACTACACCCACCTAAAACAACCAAATCTAGACAATATCTACCAAAAATTACAAAAACTACCAAAATTTACAAAAATTACCACGAACAACCATAATTTACTAAAAACTACCAAAAACAACAAATAAACAAAATAAACTATGACAAGAGAAAAAAAAGACTTCACCGTCGCAGCAGCGGGAGATTTTTCTAATTTTCAACCTGCTGCGCTCTGCAGCAGAAGAAAAATTAAAAAGCCCTGCTGTTCAGAACTTGCCCAATAACACTAACTTTTTTTGATAGATATTCTCCGTATGACATACTGCAATGAGGTACTTTCAACGTAGGTGTAGTATACAGTAATCAACCAGCAAGTTGCCAACAAAAGCAAATGTACGAATCCGTCAGAAAACATCTGAATCCAAGCTTTGAATAAATCATTAGTACTTACAAAGCATATGAATATGTGTTTAATGAGTTAATCTTTTATGTGTGTTTTCGAGTTCTCGTAGGAGGGAAATGAATAATTTACGATTATATGCTGTAACGGAGCTTAGGAGAGCACGGTTAACTGATAATGTAGGTATTTGGTATAATGTACTATGTGGATACATCAGTTATCTGGCCATACTTTGTTTAAAAGCAGTATAAACGTTTTGAAATCATTCAAGTTTAGAATATTGAATATTAGAAATAGTTTTTAACTGCCTGTAGTCTTCACCCCAATTTCATCAACATTTTAAGCCAACTTTTTACGGCTCCGTTTTTTCCACGTCATTCCCGTTTAAACATTGAATGTGAGAGAGATCAAATGGGTTTAGCAACAAAGCGAAGGGTTTACATTAACCACGGATTAAGAAGAGGAAAAGGAGGACCAGGCTAATCACTAAACTGATTCATTTATTCCTCCTTTGAAGTTAAAGAATTGAAATTTATTGTTGTACATGAGAAATTGTGGATAAAATATAGTAAGTAGGTAATTAATAACATTAAGAATAATATTAACTTTATTTTTCACATAATGAATATTAAATGGTTTAAAAATAATATTCTGTTGTACGTGAAATACTCATTGTAATACGAAGACGGCAAAAGAAGAGAAAGATTGGCTGCGCGTCATATTTATGTGTCCATATTTTTTTTGTTATTAAATTAATGAATAAAACGTCAGCGCAAAAACGCTTTCATTAACAAAAACTTTTACTTCTATTCCATACGCGTCATTTATTTGATCTTGCTTGATCATCTCTATGGAATGTATAAAATAAGAATACACTCTCAAATTTTGATATTTTGGGACATGTTTACCTAAAATATCTTTACCTTAAATTAATTAAAGTCGATTAAAAAACAACTTGATGTATTGGCTATTAGTAGAATACCAAAGTCCCGGAATGAAGGGCCTAATTATAATATCGAGAGCTGTCTCAAAGTGCTAGGCCACTCGTTTCTGAATATTACCTCCAGAATTTAATATCAGCGCTGCGTCGCTTCGTAGAAATACTCTTAACAGTTTCAGTTATGTTGATGAGTATCAATCCTTTTCAAATTCACCGTTTTGTATTATTTCGAGTGGGTATTATTGTATTTGCTAGTATAGTGAGAATTTTTTTAGAAAGCAAACCTTGGTTTTCAACAAGCTACAACACACATTAAGGTACAATTAATCACCTTCCATTTTTCACGTAATTTTTCAGGTTTTTAAATGTGATTGTAAATTTAAAAACGAGTGTGATGTATTTGTAAGGCAATTAGTAGAATTACAAAGACCTGGTACAAAATCCCTAATTATAATATCGAGAGCAGTACCGAAGCGTTTAGCCACTTACTTATTAATAAAACCTCTAGAATTTAATATCAGCGCTGCATCGCTTTGCAGAAATACTCTGAACAATTTCAGTTATGTTGATGAGTATCGCTGCTTTTAATTGTTTAACGCTATTTCATATTAACAATAGTATTATTTTAAAATTGATTGTTTGTAGATATGCCGAATTGCCACCAGTTTAAGTATAATGTGCTAAAATATCAAGTTGCAACAATGCGATTCTTATAACGATATCTCATCACAAGCTCAAATATCTTTGGACCAGGATATGAATAAATGGATACCGTGGAACCGTACCGATCCAGAGGCCCGCGCTGAATATAATAAAAATAAAGCGAAAAAGACAAATCGTCATCATTTCACATTAATTCCATCGCCGCGGGAACTATAAATTCACAACGATTTACAGCACTCTATACTGTTTGCTTGCATTTGACGTCATAAACGAATTCGTGCTATAATTGCCGGTGAATTTGCACAACTATCAGCGGTAATGATAAGTTTAACATGTCATTATCGGATGCCACGCAGAATAACATTTATGTCTGCGGGACCGTAATACTGGTAACTTGTCATGCTTCAATGGAAAATAACTGCTGTAATCGCGTTTGCAACAGGGATTCCGGTCTCGTAGTTTTATTAATTGGATAAAGTCCACGGTGGGAACGGCTAAAAGAGAATCTATTACAATTCGTGTAAGATAGGATGAGTTCTTTTTTACTGACTCCAAAAATAGGGTAACACAAGAAAGAGTGTAAATTAGCAAAAACCCTTATAATTTTTGAGGGATATTTAGCTAAGAACCGATTAAAATTATAATAAGGACCGATTTGAGTATATTCTGGCAAACAAAAAATATTTTGGCTATGTCGGCTTCTAAGTCTACGGGAACCGACATAGCCTATAAATTGTTGACAATGCGTTTTTCTATAACTACTTAGTAGTCATTGCTTAGATTATTTTTTGATCGATTGTTCCGATTTGAATAAAAAATTGTACTGTACCGCATGTTGAATACTATCACTCATTTTCATCGAAACGGCTGTCACACGCAATAATATATTAAAAATATTATCAGCTTGGCTAGTAAAAGCAGCAAAAAAACCAATGAAAACGCGAAATACCGCTTTACGGTAGTACACTAATACGCACTAAGCGTTTCGCCTCTACATTTCTTATGCGAACTGCCAAAGAATGGAACGCCTTGCCCGAGTCTGTGTTTCCGCATTGTACTTATCTGGGTCTCTTCAAAGCAACAGTAAATAGGTATCTCATAGGTAAGCGTGCTCCACCGTAGACGGCATTATCACTTACCATCAGATGAGATCGAGGTCAAACGCGTACCTAATAACCTAATATTGCGTGTGTACCCTTATACATTGAGGTAACTTTTAGTTGCCTTTATTGATATTACAATTTTCGCAGCTTATAAACACGAAATAATTAATTTGAACCTGCCATTATCCTAACCGTCCTCAGTTGTTTAGGCAGGTCCGAGTAAAAGGACATAATCCGATTGACGTGGACCCTTTGAATATAAAAGTTTTATAAATTAAAATATCCAAAGAATCGTTGTTGTGTTATCGAGATAGCTCAGATTAAAAATTAATCGGCTTATAACTTCATGGACTTGATATTTATTATTATTAATTGGTGCTGACGACCTTTTAGTCCGGGCGCTCGTGACTGTCAAACCTTCGTCATTTTATAAACACATGTTTGACAGTTTGTCCTTGTTGTAAGGAAAACAAAGTCACGTTCAAATTTTGAATTGCATTTTAGTGACAGTCAGAGATCATGATACGATCTGATTACAAACACACCTTAACATTTCAAAGATTTTACGTTATAACACTCGATTTTTAACTCTCTAAAAATGTATCCGACGACACGCTGGCTCCACAGAAAAGTAGTAGTTTTCACAATCGGCTCTCTTCGGCAGTGCTCGGCAATCTTCGGTGCAGGTTGTGTCGGCACGTGGCAGCCATACGTGTTACGTATTGCATGGAATCAGCATAATGCCGCCACGGATAGCCGACGAGGGGCTACGTGACAAACCTGAAATGTCTCAATGTGCCTCGTTATTTGTCGCTCCTCGTTCAAATGGGAACATAAACTATCGTCAATAGTGTGCACCTTCTAGGCTGCCACAACATTTTTAAGAAGAAAATGCGCTATTTATGAAAAAAATTACCTCCTAAGGTGGTAAATTCTTTGGAGACTGCCATGAGTGAAATCAGTCTAAAAATAACGAAACGAATAGAAGTAGTGGTTTTGAAATTATTTATTAAGATGGAAAATCATAATCTACGTATTTAGTTGGTTTAGCCGTATAATTTGTGTAACGCTCACTGCGAGGTTACGGGTTCGAATCCCGGGTCAGGCAAGAGTGTTATTTGGATTTTTTCCGTAAGGAAGTTCTCAATAACAGTACGGAGTTGAAATTGTGGCCGTTGGAAGGCGATAGGCTAACATCCTATCCCATGGGACCTAAAAAAAAACTATTGAGGTGTCAAGGGACACCCGGATGGAACGAAGTTCGGTAATTCCAAATAACAACAAATCAGGATTTGCACCCGAGATTGCAGTAAAAGGTATGCGACCTTAACCACTAAACAAATAAAACAGTCTATTAATAAACTAAATATACGGTAACAAAAATTTAAACCACATTAAAAAAAAACAAACATTAAGACAATTAAATTATCAAGCGTAGCAAGCGTACACACGATCATTCAGAATCACTTAATCATTCTCTTAAAATAATCGAATGATACTTTTAAAATCATTGTCGAGATATTTTCACAATACTCCTATAGGCTGAATGGCTACATAACAATATTTCCTGTGCCTTACACACTCAATTTCAAAATAATTCTTATCTTCGAACTTTCAAGCTATTCGAATTTCAAAATATCAAAAGCGAGGTTCATTCAAACACATGCATAGACTTATAATGCCTAGATCAATAAACTGCTTGTATGAATTTAAGTATAAAGTTAGGCTAAAAACAGATTGATTGAAAATTATAATGCGCCGCTTGGCGGACAGACAAACTAAATGAAAATCTGATAAATACCAGAGAGTTACACTAAACTGAAACGGCAAAATTAAAGTGGCTTCACATTTCATGCGTGTACTCGGTTTCTAGGAGTAATAGTTCTATGATCACACATAACAAACCTTATCTACATTATTTTTCTCGCGATATAATAATATCAGATCTCATTATCAATAATCTCATCACCAATCCCAATGACATAATTAGATGTGTTCTAATCGGATATTTCATGAAATGTACGTACATAACAAAATTAGTAAACATTCTGTGGTAATATTAAAAAATAATTTGCTTTTGAATTTAATATAGTTATGACGCGTACACTTGCTAAACACACAATAATGGAGAGATTATAACGCGTATGACTTGGTTAGCACAATTAGTAAAGAAAGGTTATAATGCGTACTTGCTAAAATACAAAAGCATTTCATCATCATCCATCAGCAATATCCGGAACTTGTGCAGAAACACTGTCAGGATTCATTATTGTTACTGTTTACGTTAAAAAGGTAAACGAAATCATATCGCGATTAATTAATTATACTGGTCGGATTTTAGTACCAATTTTGCATCTAGATGGCGTTAGCGTCGAATTAGAAGGCGATATGGTTTCGTTACCAACACGGGTAAATAAGGAGATGATTTTTATTGTTATATTGTGAGCAGCAAGTCAGTATTGAATTTACGGTTCTTATTAAACGTGACTAGTAAACTAAATTCAATTTGATTTTTAATCTCCCCCGCCGCCGACCCTCGAACATGGTCTTTAGAGTCGGATTGGTGGGAGTGTTTTTTTTGGTAGTATTCAGTAGTGGAGGGTGTGGTAAAGTTACTACCCTACCCGTTAGTACTGGGCAGTGGATCGCTGTCCAGAGCATCCCCTTCATGGATCGTGTACGACTGCGCGGACCTATCGCAGCCTACCTATAAATTTTTTTTAAAACTCAACTCTAGTTTTTTTTTTTTTTTTTAGTTTTTTTTTTAAATTTTTTTATCTTATTTTTTCTATAAGCGAGGGAGAGAGACAGACGGACACATAAAAATGTGTAGTACCGTAGCTGTTATGCTACTGCTACACCTGCGTTAACGTTAACGTGAATGGTAATCACCAACTATGCGTTAATAAAGGCATTCCAAATATTCAAATTGGTGCCTTGGCTACATTTACGTTGCAATGCCAATAAAGCTAATTCTTCAAGAAATAACGTGTTATCCAGTGTGACCATTTGTTTAAATTAAATTAGTTTTGTACACATCATTTAGCCCGGCACCTGATTTTAGAGACTTTTTGTATTTATTCAAATGGATACGGTAGTATCCCATCAAAGATTCCTTTTTCTTTTTTAACTCATCTATTGTCACAGGAAACGACAAGCTTTGGCTGATACGTCGCCAAGCGTCGCTTACGGCCGAGCGATTCTTGTGCGTCGGATGTTTAGGGTCCCATAAACAGGCTTCAGACTGTAGCTGCTCTAAAAACTCGAGAACTTTTTCGTTCGACCACTCTATTGTTGCCGCCAAAAGTGCCAAAACAAATTTCTAAACACCGATTTTTCACTGTTGCCAACTCCAATTTTTTAAGTTCCTAGATTCAGTACCAAAAGTCACCAGATCCCACCATGCTGCACACGATGACCTTGTTGGTAGGGCGCTGTAAACTGCCCTACCGGGCGATGAAAATAAGATGATGAATGAATAAACGAAAATAATATTAACGATAAAAATATAATTATTTATAGTCTGGTGGTAAGGGAAATCTACTCACCAGCAAAAACAGCCCGAAGTACCTTTCCGAGGGCAGGATCCTCCGAAGCTGGTTTCTTGCGATTGCGGTTTAATTTTTTATTTAACAAAAAAGCGGGTGAAGATAAATGGTATAGCGGAAGCGTATGGATGATGATTCATAGAAGAATGCGAAAAATTATAATAATATTTGACACAATGTCACTAAACTTCAGTAATTTTGAATTTTGATTTTTTATGGCGTTATGGTCTAGCAGCCAGGAAACTGCACCTCTTTCGGCAACACTCGAGCTATAAAACCTAAGAGCAGAAATCCAAACCACCAGACTGAGATAAAATAAATTATATTTGAAATAAAAATAATAGAATAATATATTATATATAATGAGTAGAGTTGCGTAACCATGCTCCCCTCTTTGCAAGATTGTAGATCTTGCAAAACAAGAGTGAAAACATATTGGAAATATCAATTAACAGGCTAACAAAATAAATTCATAAAATATTTATTACCATGAACGAAACTTAAAATGAAACCTTTGAGAAAGTTATTTCTGCATTATATATATTTTTTTAAAAAATTAAAGTACATTGCATTAAAATGAAAGAATTAACTAGAAAACATAATGAGAAAATCATTGTGTAGGCAATGGGTATAATTTAACTACAGGACGTTTGAACGTCCCGAACCTAGTCTTTACCATCGCGACACGAGTTATATTATCTGACCCCGGATAAATGTCAGTTATGACTCCTAGTGGCCAATTTAAAGGTGGAGAATCATCTTGTCCCACAAGAACGATCTTACCCACTTGAACCGGATTATCGGGCGTAGCCCATTTCAATCTGACTTGCAATGTATGCAAGTATTCTAGGCGCCACTTTTTCCAGAAAGATTGGACCATATGATCGAGTAATTTTTTGCGTTGAACAAGATTAGTGTCTGTTACATTTGCAGCTGGTAAATATTGTAAAGGAGAAGACATTAAGAAATGCGCAGGAGTGATAACCTCAGGGTGAGGATCTGACGATACGACATTTAGTGGTCGCGAATTCATCACGCACTCTATCTGCACCAATACAGTTAGCATCTCTTCATAAGTCAAAAGTTGACTTCCAATGACTCTATACAGATGGGTCTTCAAACTTTTTATATTTGATTCCCACATAGCTCCAAAATGAGGAGCTCTAGGTGGAATCATTTTCCACTGTATACGATGGTGGATAAGTTCAGGTCTTAGAACCTTATTCAATTCGTCGAGCTGAGATTTCGCACCGACGAAATTTGTACCGTTGTCTGAATATAGACAAGATACTGGACCACGTCTAGCTATAAAGCGTTTGAACGCAGCTAAATACGAATCTGACGTTAAATCAGACACCAATTCAATATGTATGGCCTTAGTGACAAGGCATACAAAAAGACAAATATAAGCTTTCTGCGAATGCTGACCTCTCCTACGAGCCAAAGTAATACGAAGCGGACCAGCATAATCTACTCCGGTGTGAGTAAAGGCTTTGGCTTCATGAATTCGATAAGGAGGAAGATCAGCCATTTTAGGCGTAGGATGAGACGGGTTAACACGAAAACAAGAATTACATTGTCTCACCTTTGCTCGCACAACAGTTCTAGCATCTAATATCCAGAAACGTTGACGCAAAATTGACATTAATAAGCCTGCTCCAGTATGACAATTTAAAACATGATAATGCCTGATAATAAGGTCAACAACATGATCATGCTTTGGAAGCAGAACTGGATGTTTTACTTCGAATGGCAAATCCGATTTAGAAAGACGTCCTCCAATTCGAAGTAAGCCTTCTTCATCAATAAAAGCTGATAAATTGCGCAACTTTTTTGAGGGCAATTTATGTTTTTGAAGAAGAGCAATATCTTCAGAAAAGTGCACAATTTGCACGGAATGAACTATCGCCTTTTCAGCAATGATCAAATCCGATATATCATTAATCGAGGAAATTCTTTTTATAAATTTGAAAACATACATGACAGCTTTCAAAAGCTTATCCCAAGAAGATAAGCGTTGGGATAATTTATAGAGTACCGATACCGGAGCGTCATGATGCTCTGTCGTAGCGGTAAAAGTACTGGCTTTCTGTTCAGGCATTTCATAACCTTCAGTAGGTGAGAAAGATTTAACCGGCCACTCTGAAGTAGGTTGACACATCCAATCAGGGCCATTCCACCACAAGTTATGGCTGACTATTTGTGATGGGAGCAAACCTCGAGAAAGGCAATCACTTGGATTTTCTATTCCAGCAACATGATAAAAGTGTCGTGAAGCGAGATTTTCTTGACATTGAGCCACGCGGTTGCTTACGAAAACAGACCATCGATGAGGAGAAGAATGAATCCAAGAAAGAGCTATGGTAGAATCAGAGAAAGCATAAATCTCTGCTATATGGGCACGATCACGATACGTTTCATGTACAATTTTTATCAATTTAGCCATTAAAAGCGCAGCGCACAATTCAAGTCGTGCTAGCGTCGTCACTTTAGTTGGAGAAACTTTAGACTTCGCACATAAAAGTCGGACCATTATACCGGTCGCATCAGTGATGTGTAAATACACGACTGAACCGTAACCATTCATACTCGCGTCTGCAAAGGCTACGATATTAACAGTGCAGTCACTTGACACACCGATATGACGCGGAATTTTAAGAGTTGTTAACAAAGACAATTCTTGTATAAGAGCGGTAAAACGACGGATCACACTCTCTGGCGGAGTATCATCCCAGCCAATATTAGCCAACCAAAGTTCTTTGATTAACAATTTGGCATACAAAATTACGGGGGCTACTAAACCTAAAACATCAAATAAACGAGCCACCACAGACAATATAGTTCTCTTAGTACATTTATCACTAACATGAGACGCGGTAAAAAAGAAATTGTCCTCTCTAGGTTCCCATGAGAGACCTAAAATCTTCAATGCAATCGGACTATCCTGAGTAAAATCCACCGAACCACGATGTGAAACGGGTAAACTCTCTAGTAAGTTCGCACAATTGCTCGACCATTTCACTAATTCAAAGGCACCAGCCTGGAATAAAGAGATCAATTCTCGAGCCAGACGGGTGGCTGTTTCAGAATCAGGTAATGAGTGAACCAAATCGTCCATATACAATTTAGTTCTAGCAATCTTAGCGGCTTCAGGGAATTGAGGAGACATGTCCACTGCCAGCTGTCGCACAGTGCGCATAGCTAGGAACGGGCTTGATTTCAACCCAAACGGAAGACGTTTGAACTGAAATGTTTTCACTGAATTATTTTCATTAAAACGAAACAGAATTCGCAAATACTTTTGTTGATCATTATTAACACCAATCTGTAAATACATTTGCTTAATATCAGCGGTAATGGCTACAGGAAATAATCTGAAGTCAAGTAAGAGTAGAAATAAATCGGTCTGTAAATTAGGACCTGTATACAATAGATCATTCAAAGAAAGACCAGTATGAGTTTTGGCACTCGCATCCAGTACAATGCGTGGCATAGGCTTGTCCGGGCGTACAACAGCATGATGAGGTATATAATATCCATCATCAGTGATTTCGGATGCCGAAACTTCAGAAAGACAACCAATCGAAATATAGTCCTTTATAACAGTATTATAATTTTCCCTTAAACTAGGCACCTGATTGAATTTTCTCTCTAAAGTCATAAGTCGCCGGAGAGCATTACAACGAGAATTGCCTAACTCATTCGGGTTTCGACAGAAAGGTAAGGTCACAGTGTATCGACCATCTCCATTGCGTATCACAGATGAAGAATAAAGATTCTCACACTCTGTTTCTTCTGGACTTAAAAATTCTTTATAAGGTATTTCCTCTAACTCCCAAAATTTCTGAACTAAGTCATTAAGAGCCAAAGCTGAGAAAGAACTAGAATAAGTCTGTTTACGTGGATAATCGCCCATCAACACATAACCAAAGGCGGTTAGCAAAGCGGGAGGTGCACGATTACCCGACTCTACTCTATTTCCCAAATAAATGTATGGAAATAGCTGAGCACCCAACACTAAATCAATATTGCCTGGGATATTCCAAGTCAGATCAGCTAAAGGTATGCTGTCCAGGTATCCCATATTAGACTTTTCAATAAAGTGCGTAGGCATCTGATCAGTGACACAATCAACAACAAGTGCCTGTATATTATATTTATTTTCTAGATAAACACGAGATTGAATTTGAATATTCACATAACCATGTATTGGTCGAGAGCTCAGACCGACACCCTTTACGTAAGAATTGGTTAATGGAATTATAGTGAGGTTAAGTAATTTACAGCACTCCACTGTTATTAAATTATTTTGAGAACCATTGTCAATCAAACAACGAATTATTACTTTACGGTTACTATTATTATTAGCAACTGCGTAAACTTGAGCAGTAGAAAGCAAAATATTAGAATTAGGCCTCACATTAACGCTCAAAGAAACGGAAGCGTTAGCAGGCGGCATATTTGTACTCAAATTATGTACGGGAACTGACGGCATAGAGCGCAACGGCAACGGAGCGGAGACATGAGCGGAGGCTTGCGCACCATCATATTCGTTGATATTATTATGATTGATACACTGAGAATCGGCGGTAAGAATTTGTGCTGCATGTGTATGAGAATTATTATTATTTTTCTCATCAAAATGCAGAATAGTATGGTGACGTTTCTTACAAAGCCCGCAAAGAGAAGCCGACTTACAATTCAAAGCGGTATGGGAAGTGCTTAAGCAATTTACGCACCCGTGTTTTGATTTAATAAATTCGAATCTCTTTTGTGGGTCGCATTGACTTTTAAATTGTACACATTTGTACAATTGCATATGGTCAGATTTTTGACAGTACGCGCAAGTGCTTGGAACGGCGGTCGACACATCGTCATTCTGGGCCACGAACGCCTTATAAGTAGAGTTTGTTCGTGAAGATGACCCCGACGAGGTTGTCTGTTTATTTGCACTACTTTGCGCACGAGGATTTAAAATCGGTCCCGAAGAATTACATCTACTCAAGATCTTGCTTTGGTCCCGTACAAATGCAATAAAATCTTCAGAAATAGGTATTTCTTTATCTCTCACGGACAGCTCGAAAGCCTGAGCGGTTTGTGAATCAACTTTACGTAATGCACAATGTAGTAAGGTAAAATCTGTTAAATTTTTTATTTCAAGTTGTTTCAAAGCTGCAATGGAGGCAGAGTATTTGTCAATAAAAGTGCCAAGACTACTAGCAGAATTGTTACAAGGTTTCAGATCTAAAATATTATTTAAATAATGAATCCCTAACGCTCTTTTGTCCTGATACTTATTTACCAGACTATATAAAATGGAATAAGTTTCAGACGTCGGAACAATACCAGCGGTAATTTTCAAGGCGTTATGAGTCAATTTACCTATCAAATACTGCACACGTTGCGAGTCAGAGAGATTTTCATTATTGTGAATATTGGCTTTAAAAGATTCGTAAAATATAGGCCATTTTTCTGTACTGCCGTCAAAACTTGGTAATTCAATAGGCGGCAATTTAATATAATTTCCACTCGAATGCGATGGCGAAAAAGCAGCCTTATCAGACCCTGAACTGATCTTATTCCGACTTCTTTTGATACGGGCATACAAATCCTCAAACGATAATAACGAAGAATAGTCAGGGACTGAATTCGGGCTCTGAGTCAAAACCAAATCATTAATCCGATCGATAATATTCTCGAACTTAGAACGTAAGTCGTCTATTGTTTCAGACTCGATCATGAATTGCTCATTCG
The DNA here is from genome assembly GCA_905147285.1 of Hypena proboscidalis. Lineage (NCBI taxonomy): Eukaryota > Metazoa > Arthropoda > Insecta > Lepidoptera > Erebidae > Hypena > Hypena proboscidalis. The sequence goes on along the minus strand of LR990128.1, from coordinate 11,292,673 downwards.
ATCTCAAGTCAAAGGAAGAAATATTTACAGCTAAATTATACGCGCGATTAACTCTCTCAAAGATGACATCTCTTTTTCCATACAGTATGGATAGTTGACGCACAATTTCAATCTCGTCAGCTGAGGTAGCCATCTTGATAGATTTAATGTAAAAAGAATATTAATACCTATTTAAAGTACGTAAGTTCAATGCCTATTGTTCGTAGGAGCAATACCTAACAAATATTACATAAACATACGAGCAATAAACATAAATAGGTGCGAAAAAACCAAAATATACATGAAATTATTAATATTTAATGCTGGAAACAATTTATCCTGCTCGACTGAAGGACCATAATATGGTAGGGCGCTGTAAACTGCCCTACCGGGCGATGAAAATAAGATGATGAATGAATAAACGAAAATAATATTAACGATAAAAATATAATTATTTATAGTCTGGTGGTAAGGGAAATCTACTCACCAGCAAAACAGCCCGAAGTACCTTTCCGAGGGCAGGATCCTCCGAAGCTGGTTTCTTGCGATTTGCGGTTTTAATTTTTATTGCACAAAAAAGCGGGTGAAGATAAATGGTATAGCGGAAGCGTATGGATGATGATTCATAGAAGAATGCGAAAAATTATAATAATATTTGACACAATGTCACTAAACTTCAGTAATTTTGAATTTTGATTTTTTATGGCGTTATGGTCTAGCAGCCAGGAAACTGCACCTCTTTCGGCAACACTCGAGCTATAAAACCTAAGAGCAGAAATCCAAACCACCAGACTGAGATAAAATAAATTATATTTGAAATAAAAATAATAGAATAATATATTATATATAATGAGTAGAGTTGCGTAACCACTTGTTTTATTCAATTTAATCATTTATTTTTATTTTACCAATAAAATAGAAACAAACAGCAGTCTGTCAGGTTTTTTTTTTCTTTTTCAGTACATATTAGCTTATATCATGCACCTCAAAAGTCGTCAGATCTGGCGACAAAGTCGTCAAATTGGCAACACTGTCATCATACGTCAAGTTGACGTCAAGCGAAATATTATGTCATTAATGTAGCCAACGTGATGTAGCGTAGCGCGCTAAAGTGAACGCTAAAACCCTTTGATGTGTCCAAAAAACCGACACCCGACCTATCGCCTAATGTCTAATGAAAATAGCAATGCCGTTAGTCATTAATCACGTTAAACCTTTGGCCACATCTGCGTAAACGTGATTATTTGCGCGTTAAGACGCAGGTGTAGCAGTAGCATTACGTAGCATGTAATTACTACGCCGCTACGAAAATTGCTACGAAAAGTGTCGTTACAACTTTTCGTTCCATTTTTTTCCGTCTAGCCCCCTTTCGCAACGCGCGATAAGGAACTTCGTTCCAATAACAGGTGAAATGTGGGTGTTGTACACCTCTGCCATACCTTTCTGGGTAATATAGGCGTGATGTTATGTTATTTTTATGTAATAACTAGCTGACCCGGCGAACTTCGTACCGCCTTAGCGTAAATTTGATGCACTACTTTATTTTGTATAGCTGACCTATCTTATGTATGCGTACCTATTCAATTTGAACTGGAATCTATAATATCCTCCATATAAAAATGAATACCTATTTCCCTGGTCTCGTCAGGAGTAGGACTTTACTAATTTTATTAAATAAAAAACAAAATATATATTTTCATAATAGTGTTTATTCCGTAGGGTTCAATAATTTTACTTATATTTTTACTATTATTGCAAATTTTATTTAATTTGTAAGGAAAATTTAATAGCAAGAAAAGGAACGATAAGTACAAAGAGGCAGAATGCGTATTTCTTATTTAGATTTGATCATTTTTTTAAATTAAATCATCGCCCGCACTAGAAATAACGTGTGTTACGAGGGTGTTCACAAAATGTATATACTTTGAAGACGATTTTCTTACAGTACTTATAAGTCAAGCTCAATCATAAAAAATATTTAGTGTGCTATTTCTTAGATAATACAGTTTGAAGGTTAGGTCTTACGATCAGGATAACAATTCATGATATAAAAAAGGCCAATTTTGCGTGGTCATATAAATCAATAACAAGACTAAGTCCCTAATGTGTCGTCGATCATGATTGATTGATCGTTGGGCAAGTCTGGAACCGTTATGTCAGCCTATCTTCCCTTGTCCACCTATCAGCCTGTCTCCGCCTGTCAGCGGAACATCCCAGCGGACAATGCAGACGTCACAATTATAATGTGCAATTTGAGTGCACGATTGGTGTAGTGGTTAAAGCGGTCGCCTCGCCGCTTTCAACTACGCTGGTGTTGTTGGTTCGATCCCCACATGGGACAAATCTTTGTGTGATTCGCAAAGATTTGTTCTGACTCTGGGTGTGCTTTGTGTGTGTGAAATGTATGTTTGTGAACACCCCCGCGACACAGGAGTTTTGTCCTAGTGCGGGCGTCGTTTTTAAAAAAAAATGTTGTAGTAAGTGCTTTATGTAATTATTCTACAGTAGTAAGATTTGACTAAAATTTATATGACAGCTGAAACCAGATCCCGCTGACAGAAAGACAGACCGACCAAAACAGAAGCAGGTTCCACGGGCTTGTATCCTCAAGAACCGACAAATTTTGTTTTGTTATCGTCATTATATTGGAAGGACGTTTACAGGACGTTCTTAATGTATCGCCGATCATTATTGATTAATCGTTGGACATGTCCGGAGCTGTCTTGTCTGCCTGTCCTCCCATGTCAAACTGTCTACGCCTGTCAGCCTAGATGTTTCACCGCGTACAATGCAGACGTTATAAATACAATGTTGTTGTAAGGTACCATTCGGAATCTGCTGACAGATAGACAAACGGATAGTGTAGGCTTAGTAAGCCCTTTGGAACTCTTGAACACGTAACTAAATTCGTTTTTCTTTAGCGAAAGCCATATAATCAATATTAAAAAATATATATTGACATGAATATAACAATGATGGGTATGAATCCTTTGGCCCTGAACTAGTGGTAACTGTATTTCAAGGACCGAATCCGAATGAGAAACAATATTTGAATCGAGAATAGACCTTTTTATTAATCAACTTAAAAAAAAGGAGTTTCTGTATTCGATCCGTATGTATGTTTGTATGTAACTTTTATATGTTCGCGATTTTCTCGGCAACTACTGATCTGATTTTAATGCGGTTTTCGGTATTTTCATCCTCGTGTCCACAACACAAAAGCATAAAATCAAAGCCAATAATATTTGATATCGCGGTGCTCATCCATTTTCCACAATTTGCAATCTAGAAGCTCCGAGTGTTTTTGAGTTTTGGATGTCAGTGAATTTTTTTTACAATAATTTTATTTTATAACTACTCTCATACTCATGATAATAAACAAAACATATTATATAAAACAACTTGTAATTTTATACAACAAACTGTTCCGATTGATAATAATACCTGTAAGTTATTTTTTTTTAATATTACGAGGTTTATCCGCAAGTGTATATTGGCTTTGCATTCAAACCCCGGAGAGAGATTCGTAATATTTTATTAATAGTAAGAGTAATTAATTAAAACCAGATTTAATTTTGTTTCGCTGGATTTTATCGAATTTATAGAGTTAATATGATGATTGCCATCTTTACCGCACATCTCAATTAATTCAGAAATGGTAATCCAAATGTTATGATCAAGAGTATATTTACGTGAGACTTTTTGCTTAATGAAGCGATTTAGTTTCGGATTCTGCTTAACGAAGTGTTTTAATTTCGGATGTTAAAACTTTTTATCTAACTTAAAACAGAACTTAAAATATAGGATACCGTACATATAGGTATGAACCAAATGCGAGACTTATAGTTACATACTGTCAATCTAACTAATTCTATGATTGTTCAAAGTGTTATTTGTAAGTCTATTTTTAAAGTACGAAATAATTATATAATTAAATTATCCACACAATACTAATAGCAACTTTTGTAATAAATCTATTTTCAGAAACGCAATATTTCGTACAGCTATCAAACAAAATTCATACTACGAGTATATAATATAGCCGCTTGTTTGGAGCGTTTGGGCGAATCTATTTATTTATGTGAATTTAAAATAGTATTATATGAAAAAAATATGTGATATCAAACTTATTCTTTAAATGATATTGTTAATATCGAGAGGTGTTTTAATTACATACATAAATAAAATTTTGTCTTCAAGATTATTCCAGGCAGCAACCTATAATTACTCAGTTGCTTTAGCTTTTCAGGTTTACATTATTATTTGTTTTCATAAGTGGTATTGATAAATTATAATGTATTTTTTTATATTATTTATTTAGTCAATGGTAAGTTACATTTACAAATTTTGATTTACTCTTTAGGTATTAAAATAACTAACCTATCCTATGTATATTTTACATATACCTAATATAATATATCTTTTTAAATGTGCTAACTAAATAAATGCGGGTCTTACATTCTTATAGTTTACATTTTAAATAGTATTAACAAAATAAATTCAAATTTACAAAATATCAATACATCACGCGGTTTCATCACCACACAAATCAAAACCTTGAATATCTTATTATTTTCCATTACACCCTGTACTACCTACTACCTGTACCTACGTGTGGCTTACAAGGTGACGGTAATGTCCGCTCTCCTTCGATAAAAGCTTGTCTAGCCGATGGTGTTGGATGAAATATGACGCCGGTATAATAGCTGTACGGATAAAGGACGTAAAAGTTTCAAGACGGCCGCGTCCTCTCAATATCCGGCTTGATGTACTAAATACCACTCATTCGCTCGCACACGATTCACTGAGTTAAACGTTACGTGACTGATATTTAATTTGAGCTAAGGCAAATGTACAATCAGCTGCAGAGAAATCTCACCCCCCCTTAAGTACTTTTTTGCACTACAAAGGGGTGAGTTTACTTTGCAGCTGACTGTACTTAGTGCAATTTATTCACGTGCTACCTACATATGTTTGAGGAAATATATTTGCACGTCAAACTGTAGCCATAAGCAATCACGTGGTTTCATCACTACACAAATCAAAACCCTGAATATCTTAATATTCTCCCTTACACCCTTTACCCACGTGTGGTTTACGAGGTGACGGTAACGTCCGCTCCTTTAATAAAAGCTTGCGTCTAACCGACGCGCGACGGTGTTCGATGAAATATGACGCCGGTATAATAGCTGTACGGATAAAGGACGTAAAAGTTTCACGACGGCCGCTTTCCTTCAATATCCGGATGGATGTACTGAACAACATTCACTCACGATTCACTGAATTTTATGTTACGTAGATGTTATTTATTGTGAACTGCTGAGATTCTCTGTAATTTATTTATGTATTGCCATCGTCAGAATCATAGTCAAAATTTATACGGCTAACAAGAAGAGAAAAAATCGAAGAATACGAATGTGTGCCCCGATTGTCTAACGGTTAGCGTATGCGCCTCTCGCCGCAAGGTCTCGGGTTTGCTTCCTGACTTACTTGACTTAAGGTCCTGTGCCCCTAGATGGGGCAGAGGGCATCCACAGTGCGCCGCCATCCCGCTCGGTAAGAGGTTTGCTTCCTAGGTCGGGCAATGTGTTATTTGTGAACTCTTCGTCAGGCAATTGCCAATAGCAGCACGGAGTTGAAATTGTGCCAGGTTAATGGCAATACGCTCACGCCCTATCCCATGGGAACTAAACATAACAGGTGAAATGTGGGTATTGTACACCTCTGCCACACCTTTCTGGGTAATAGGCGTGATGTTATGTTATGTTACATGCGTCCTATAGCTAGGCAAGTCACCATAGTAAAGTTTTCATTAGTATCCAAAAACGTAATAAATTGTTAGTCAAAGCCCACGTAGAGCCGCCAACAAATCCTACGTCGAGACGCGTCGATCCCACTTCAGAAATTTGTGCACTTAAAGAAATGAAGATAAAACCGTCCCATCTGTTATCAGCAATGGACCGTGACGTGACGAAGGTGGAAGGACGAATTACCGGCATCGGTCCACAACGTCACACCTATCTTGCCTGGCGACTTATTTCAAAGACTGTTAATTTGCAACATATATACCCAGTGATTGGACGTCTATTCTACCCACTAGTAAGTGGCAACTAGAGGCTGTGAACCTCGGCAAATTACTTCAGTTATTTCAGAGCCATAAAATCACCACCAAACTAAGCCGGTTTAGTTATATTATGGCTCTGAAATATTCCATTAATGGAATCACATAATATTTAATATCCTGCCAATCATATATAGACATTATTTCAATAGCGGTAAGGTAGCATTTTTTTTTAAATCAACCGTTTCGTTTACAGAATCTCCTCGCCGAACACAAAAGTGCAAGCAAAATTTTTGGTGGAAGGGTAATGACGCTTTTTTCTTTAACTAATTTACAAAAACTGCCACTAGTAGAAACTGACTCTTGTTGCACTCGCACTTAAAGAAATGAAAAAAAAACCGTCCCATCTGTTATCTGCATTGGATCGTGGCGTGACGAAGGTAGACGGACGAATTACCGGCATCGGTCCATAACGTCATACCTGTTCTGTTACCTGTCCTGTCTGGTGACTTATTTCAAAGGCTGTTAAATTGCAACATAATGTACCTAGTTATTGGGCGTCTAGTCTAACAAATAGTAAGTGGCAACTAGAGCCTGTGTTACTCGGCAATTACAAATTACTTTACATATTTCACCATCACCACCATACCAAGCCGGTTTGGTGGAGATATTATGGCTCTGAAATATTCCATAAATGGATCACATGAAATTTTATTTCTTGTCGATTAAATATCAACCGTACTTAAATAGCGGTAAAGATGCACTAAAATATCGAAACCAACCGCTTTGTTTACAGAATCGACTCGCGGAACTCAAATTTGCAAGCAAAATTTTTGGTGGAAGGGTAAAGACGCTTTTTTTTTAACTAATTTACAAAAACTCTGTCACTAGTAGAAACTCACTTGCACTCACACTTAAAGAAATGAAAAAGACCCTTCCCATCTGTTACCAGCATTGAACTGTGGCGTGACGAAGGTGGACGGACGAATTACCGGCATCGATCCACAACGTCACACCTGTTACCTGCCCCGTCTGGCGACATATTTCAAAGACCGAAAAGCCCGGTTGTCACGTAAAACTGTCAGTTTTTCCATGTGGAAGGTAAAATGTTCAATATACATAACCTGCTTTTTAGATCATAAAAAACATTCTATGGATCGAGTATGATTAACTTGTTCGTCACATCACGATTTGTTCCATCGTGTCTGTAAATTGTACGGATGACCATGATCCGCAAGAAAAAATATATAAAAATACTCCGTTTTTACTAATCAGTCATTAGTTCACCCTTATTGCTACTTCTCTCAATTCACAGGAATCACAGTTTAATAATAAAATTAACAATGTGAAAATAAAGTCTATACTGTGTCTTTGTAATTATAAAGTTAAATTACAATAATGTCATTCATATCAGACCTATGAAAACTAATGAAAAGCGAGAGCTAATTTGTGGTCTGAATAATACCAGTATCAATGTCATAAACTAGAGCTATTCAGATTCAAATTCAATAATGTAATTCACCACGAAATCTATCGCTGTATCAATCACTCGAGTCAATTCAATATTAACTGATGCAAATAGATCTGAAACACAAAGAGGCGTATCTGTATCAGATATACAAATGGACAACTATATTAAATGACGTATTGCTCCTATTTCAGTCTCAAGTGCTGAACTACCACAATGCTCATATCAACGTATAATTCAATTGTAATATCTTTGGAGCAGGTAACGGATTTAACAAAGGCTTTATTCAACAAAACATGTTCTATGAACGATCACTTAATTGTACTATTTACTATAAAGCTGATAAGTTTTGTTTGTTCGTATGCGCTAATTGCCAAAACTACTAGTCTAATTTGATAGTTTTTTATTTAATTTTATAGCCCTATTATTAAGAAAGGTTTTCTAATATTTAATATTTTGGTATCATTCACAAAAGCGAAGCAGTAACGTGTAATAAAGATGAAACCGCAGCTAGCTGCTTATGATCAGATATTCAAATGGTTGATGTATTCAGTATGTTCATGCGGTAAGACACATTTAATCGAGTGTGTGAATGGTAACATTGGATGTATTAAGGGATGACAGCTGCCGGGGATTGCCATTCTTCGTTTTGTAGGTAGGATGTTTCATTGTTAAGGTTTCGATTCAAAGCTGTGGTAAAGGAAACTGATATTGCGAGCCTAGGAATTGTTAGTGTCGTAACGAGGGCCTTGCTGGTACTGGTATTTCTATTAAGATAGCCCTAGTTTATGCTTAAGAAAGATCTCTACTAGTAAAATTAGGAACTTTTTATCGAAACGTCAAAAACAAACACTATTTATGTGATTTGTAGAAAAACGCGGGTAGTGACGTCATCACCTTTTCGTGATTAAGCATCGTTCTTATAATGATAAAATTGACTACTGAAAATAGCGAACCTTATTTATACATTGCCTTGACGGTCTAGTGTTTATCGTATGCTCTCACCGCGAGGTCTCGGGTTGATACCCGGGTCGGGCCGGCAAGTATTATTTGTGAACTTTCCGTCAGGAAATTTTCAATAGCAGCACGGAGTATGAATGGGCCCGGTGGATGGCAATAGGCTCATCCTATGGGACCTACACATAACAAGTATAATGTGACTGTTATACACCTCTGCCATACCTTTCTGGGTAATATAGGCGTGATGTTATGTTATGATTTTAACATTATTCGTTGAATGTTTTTTTTTTCAATGTTTTATGTAAGGTCAATAACCTTCCCACAATGGGAAAGAAGGGGGGTAATTGACACATTGTGTGTGAAAAATATGTAAGGTTTTATGGAAATTTGGAAGATTTTATTTAGGATAGGGTGTTAGGACGTTAAAAGCAGTTCTATATTCCCCATTGTGAATTCATTTATTTATCTATTAACGATGATATCCCGTTCCTTATAAAGCGTAGCATATCATATTATATTTATCCCCCATCACATTTAATAATGTAAAACCAATTTATTTTATAACTTAGTTATTGCACTAGCTTTGTAGTTGCATCAACGTTTACCTTTCATTATTCCTATGGTACTGAAAAACCCAATATTTTCCCCGTCGCTTGAGTAAAGCCACATTTTGGATCGTGGACTCTCCTAGCCAACTGGCGTGATGCGAGTGCCAACTTTGAAGCATCATATCTCATTTGACATGTCATCGCTGGCACAAACACAGGTAGTAGTGACTTGAGTTGAGTGACAGGCTTAGTTACTATCGCCGAAAGCTGGATAACAGCTGTAGAGCCACCTGATGTGATACTGACTGCCAACTATGAAGCATATGTTTAAACTAACGTGAGAAGACATCATTACTAGAGAAAAATGGGTCAATCACGGATTTTATGACTGTGAGTGCAGTACGCTCAATGCAGTCAGTACCGCGAGTGTAGCGCGAGCCGGGGTACTGACTGCATCGAGCGTACTGCACTCACAGACCTGATGAAAATACTTCCTGAAGTATAGAAACCGGTCGGCAAAATTCCGACATAAAATTCGTGAGTTACCCGTTTTTTCTCTAGTAATCATATCACAATGACATGTGTGTAAGAAATTTGTTGAGCGCATCTTGTTTATGTCGCATTTTACCGATCATGTTTTTCATGTAAAGGCAACATTATGCTCCTAGTCAAGAAAAATTTAGACATAAAGATAAAGATAAATTTGGATATTTTACATTAGATAGAACGCCAGAAGCAATTACGCTATCCAATGGTCCCAATGACAAGGCCATATTCACACATTCACTCACACAAGCACACCCAGTCTCAGAACAAATTTAATCTTTGTGAATCACACAAAGATTTGTCCCATGTGAAGATCGAACACCCAACACCAGTGCAATGAAGAGCGGCGAGGCGAACGCTTAAACCACTACATCACACGTGCATAAATTTGCTTCATCTTTAAACAAAAGATTAAATTTTATTTGGATGCTTTAGAAACAATGGAATTGATCCAAAATCATGATTCAAATATTTTTTACTAAGTGGTTTGGAAAAAAGAATTACATTTTTTTTATCTCGGTCTAAGTAGTTTTTTAGATTGCATTTGCTAGAATAACATTTCATTATCATTCTATTATTGGAATCTAAAACCAAAGTAAACGTTTAATTAAATTAACTTAATGAAGTTAATTTAATTATACTATGTCTAATGAGACTGATTGAATTCGAAGAAAACGTTTAGATGTAATGTAATTAAACGTATTTAAGATAAACATGATCAAGTGTATGGATTGTGCGCAAACTTTTTTTTTATATAATAATAAATATCACACAACTTATACACAGCGCCATCTAGTCCCAAACTAAGCAGAGCTTGTACTATGGGTACTAGAATAACTGATACTAATACATTTATACTTTTGTTTTTTTTTGTGAATACATACTTATTATACATGAAAACACCCAGACTAAGACAAACCTCCATGTTCATGCACACAATGATTTGTCCTAAGCGGGAATCGAACCCGCGACCCCGGCGTCGCAGGCAGGTACACTACCCACTCCGCCATCCGGTCGTCTTATAATATTAACTTTTGCTTCAGGTCGTTTGAATAGACTTAATCACGCTATATATACTACCCCGAAGGATGTGGCAGAGGTGTTTAACAAATGTTACATTACACAAACATTATGTTTAGGTCTCAAGTGACAGGCGGTGAGCCTATCGCCACCAAATGGGCACTATTCCAATTCCGTGCTATTATTGAGCATTTACAGACAGAAAAATCACAAATAAAACGTTTGACCGATCCGGAAATCGTACCCAAGATTTTGAGATGCCGCATATACTGTCCTGTAGACCACGCATATTTGAATAAAGAGGGACAGCTCACGTGCAATACTGATTGCTACCAAGTGTGTGAAGACATCGCAATCTGTTTGCCGAACAATCCTTTGATTTAAAAAAGAAAAACTTAACACTGGTGAATACAAACAAAATCAGGCCAACATCAACAAACATCCATCCACATGTTGGCGTTTGTTGTTTGCTGCCAGTGTTCATCAAGCGTTTGGAACCGGCAACGCATAGAACTTTAACGCAAAAATGTATCATGGAGTTAAATAATTAGCTTGGTCCATAGAACTTGACAGGTGACAACACACGGCAGCTAAAATATATATTTTTATGTTTGTATTTTGACATACACTATACTCTGTCCACTCCTTTATTTTCTTTTTGACAGATCACGCCTATATATTGCCGTTTTTTTTGTCAGATTAATGTACTACAATAATAACGTACTTTATTGACAAGCGACACTTTTTAGGGAAGTTCACTGTTTGTAACAAACAACCACAGACCATAAATCAAATCGTGAAATGAAATAAATCGATCATTATGAAAAGGAATAATTTGACTTTTTTTTGTGTATTGTCTGTATTTTTATAAAAAAAGAATATAATAATAGTATCATGATTACATGAATAATTATTTGCAAGAAATTAAGTCGAAATCTTGGAATTAAAAATTAAAAATGAATTAAATAAATTAAAAATTGACATTATTATTATATTATTATTTTGTATATTTATTTCATCTAATAAAAAGTACTAATAAACGAATAATTAATAATGAACTAAAACCATTTCGATGTAATAATCGATTGAAAGTTCTTCTTAGACAACATCGATTATGATTTTAAATCGAATCAGTAACGTGTGAAGGCATCCCTAAATGTAATCTGTCAAAAATAAAATAAAGGAATGGACAGAGTATAATATACATTATAGATTGTGTGTGTGAAACGTTTAACTCAATTGAAAACCCTTATCTAGAATACTTATAGCGTCGAAATGTTGCTTATAAACAAGGTTTAGTATAACACTAGCTGCCCCGCGCGGCTTCACCCTCGATAAAATGTTGCCCTCGAAAATATTTTAAAAGTATCCTATGTCCTTCTCCCGGTTCTAAGCTACCTCCCCACAAATTTTCAGCCAAATCGGTTCAGCCGTTCTTGAGTTATAAATGGTGTAACTAACACGACTTTCTTTTATATATATAGATAGTTTATTTACGTAGTATTAAGGATTGCTAGTCCTTCAGTAAGAATTGTTAGCAGTAAATCTAACTCAGAATAAATACAAAGGTAAATGACGCAGACTCCCTTTACATTGGATTCATTTACACGCAATGCAGAGGGGTGCATTTGTGTACAAGAATAGAGTTACACGAGTATAGAGCTCTATTTTTAACCGGCTTGGTTAGATATCTATGACTTGCTGTATCCCGATTCTTTGTCCGAGGGTATTTTGCCTAACTTCAACCTTTGGCTACGCCTGCGATGTACGATGATAAAAATAAGACTTCTTCTTACGTGTCAATGGCATTTTATTTTCTCATTTTTATTTAAATTGTTTCTGCCCAGTAGGTAGCAACTTCTACTCTCTTGCTTGTGGATTGCATTAGGTCTTCACGGGCACACGTAGAGGGTGACAATGGGCACGAAAGCATAAGTCATGTTTTGAATGTTGAATCCACAATCGCACGAGGTATTATTTGAGTTTCTGATCCTCCATTTGGCCAGATTCTCCCTGCAGCGACCAACTTGTGTCCGAAGGCGGTTTAAAGACTTCCAGATCGGCCACTGTAGCCTACTTCCAGGTGGCAGGTGCTCAGCTAGCTCAGGAAAATCAGCGGGTGCTGGTAGCTTAGTCTTCCACATCTCGAGTCGTACGTGAGCTGGACTTTGGTCTGAGGAGTTCGCAAAAATAAGACTTATGACCTTTATGGAATCTTCGTCTATCTCTACACTAATTTTAATTAAGATTGAATAATAATAAGTAATATTTAATAATACTATAATAATAAATAATAATGATTGAATAATAAAATAATAAGTGTAACAAACAGACATACAGACATACAGACAGATATACTTTTGGAATTATAATTTAAGTTTCGAAGTGAGGATTAGGATGTTAAGTAACCAATTGATAATCTAGTTTTCTGTAAGTAAAATAATAATTAAAATTGGTGTATTCATTTTCAAGTCCTTTTTCAATCTATAATTATTGATCTTGAAAGGTTAACTAAAAGGACTACAAAGTACAAATAAATAACATTTACCTGTTATTTTAGCGCAGTAAATATATTTTTAGTGTGCTAAATTACCTAGTTAAGGCATAAATCTCTCTAGATAAAATACCCTATAGCTCACTTAATCACCGCGGGTACACGATACAGGTACATTTAGCCAGCTTAGCAGGCGTTTAGCTAGCACCACCTGTTTATCCAACCAGGGCTTGCATCCAACCAATGCAATCACTCCTTATAGCACCCCAGGGATGTTGTAGGGTGACGTTGCTAGAACACTACCATACTTGTACAGTTGTACATACGGCTACACATCTAGCTAGACATTTCCCGCATACGTTTATATTGCATTGCGGAAAGTCTATATTGTATAGACTTTCCAATCAATCAATCAATTCAAGTCAATCTTTTAAAGTCCATTAAAAAACTACCAAATTTAATGCTGTTGAGACATCTAAAAAAATGCTTAATGGAAAAACCTTTTATTCTGTCTACAAATTTCTCAACAATAATTTTATTATAATGATGATTAATTTATTAGAATTTTCGTATTTTATTTATTATATTTTATTGACATGGACATTATTTATAAATTGTAGTACATAATGATGCTAATATATTATTATGACATGTAATTTTGATGTGTTAAATATTTGCACGCTCTCAATTAAACATGTTGTACCTACCTGATATATAACAACAACTTGTAATTGTAACCGTGTTTTATGCAAATAAAGTTCTTTGAATCTTTGAATCTTCAAAGGAAATACAGGAATTTGTACAGTACGTTGTATAATTTGTAGTTTAAGTTAATACAGTTAGCCCCAATTTCACCGGTATTTGATAATCCTTATTGGCAGGATAAGTATATATAGCACACGTGAATGAAAGTGATAGTTGTGTTCTTTGTTCAAGTGTTACTTGTGTCACTTTTAAATACCCATAGAGTCAAGATTTAAATCTGTGTCATAGTTACACACGTTTATTTTATGTGATCAATATTTTCGGCTTTTACTCAGCAGAAAATACATTTTATCCTGAAACCGACTAGCATATTCTCTGAATAAAAAACAAGCAAAAGAACTATGTAATAATCGTGTTACATAGCAGTACATTCAATCTGCCTACCTCCATGTGAAAAGGCGTGAGTATGTATGTATACTTATATTACTCCAAATCACACAAAAAGTTAAATTACTGCAAAATATGCCGAAGCAGCATTCAAATCAATCAAATATCAACCAATATTCTGTATTTAACCATTGTCCAATATCACAATCGGTCCATTAGTTAATTAGTCGTCCACACTAGCTTGAAAACTAGGTGTTCAAAGTATCGGTAAGTGGTTCCCGCACAGGGTGTCCACAATTGGCATCCGCAAATTACGTACACCACCGATTCCACTGTGACAGTTGGTGTAGAATAATTACCTCGAACGTAGCCTAATGGCGAGCAACTCTATTAACTGAACGGCTACTAACGTGGAACAAATGCATCTATTAATATCATATCAGTTTGGAACCCGTGATTCTGTACAAAGTGCCTTAATTGTCCCGTGTTGTTTTCAGCAATTGCGGAGTATTTCACACACGTCGTTAGTATTGGCTGTTGTTTAGCAGATATATATCTCGGGAAACGTGCTTGGCTGTTACAGGATTTTGTTTCGTTGAAAATTAGTGATAATTATTATAGGTATTCTCAATTGATTTATTATATAAATTATCGCTCGCTAACGGTGAAGGAAAACATCGTGATGAAACCTGCACGCCTGAGAGTGCGTAAAAAAAGTGCTCGAGGGTGTCTGAAGTCTAACAATCCGCACTTGGCCAGCGTGGTGGACTATAGCCTAACCCTTCTCATAATGAGAAGAGGACTGAGTCCAGCCGTAAGACATGTATTATACGTCGCACGCCGAATGATCGCAGTTCGTTAGCGCTTAACATTGTACTGACGTCCTGTCACATCAAATCCTTTAGAGGTCCATTAAAAAGTCGAAAAAATCATAATTGTGTAGATTTGTAAATTATAAAAATGTATATTAAGAAATTATTACGTAATGTTCGGAAATAATGGAAAAAAACTCAATGCAAATGTACATGGTACGTGCTGCAAAAGTTACGTCGTCAAGCTGTTATCAAAAAGAAGGGACACATCGATAAACAAAATATCGATAATTTGTTGGCAAAATTAAAAAAAGCTTTGAATTTGAAAAAAAAATAAAGTATAGTAAAATATAATATAATAAGGCTGTTACTTTTTTATCTAGTGTTTTATTTCCATCAATGCGCGTAATCTTTTTTTCAAAATAAATAAATATTGCTTATTATGTTGAATGACCTGGCTGAATGACATGACATTTGCCTAAAAAAACAGTATTTTATCGAAATTGTTTCGCATAACTAATACAACTGTCAGTTGAAACGTCATAGGGATCATTATTCGGCGTGCGAACTATAGATACGGGGCTATTATTATTATTATACGAGCTAACTATAATAATTACGCTCTCTGAGACCCTCGTAGCAGATCTATGCTTATACAATATGAGTCTTGTTTATAAAGGGTTGAATGTCCGGACACTTTAATTACTATTACTTTTAGAGACTGACTGCATGAAATGAAACTATTTATTTACATAGCATAAAAAAATATTTTTTTTGTTCCTTAATTGACTAATTGTTTATAGACTAGGACATACCGAATATCTCACTTCTTTCAAAAGAATAATAACCGATCTATTTAGAATACATGTGCCAAATATTGTTCAGAACCAAACTATTACACTGCCTACTTTTCATAAAATCTTATTAGCTACAGAGTAAAGTACTTAATACCGAAACGTAGGTATACGTGATGTGTTGGTTACCAATTCCTTATGAACACAAAAATGCTCTTTATCCCGCAGTGGACGGGGGAAATTAACATTTTCGTCTCTGAAATGAAACAAATACGAAAGAAAAAGCAATGTAAATTTGTGAGAATTACCACTAAAATAAATGGAAAAGGATTTTTTTATGAAGAATGTTTTTTCGAGCAGCTTATTAATTGACTCTCTTCTCTTAGGTAGTATGTAATTAATGTCTACTTCGAATAACGTGACCTAGATGTACCTAAACTTTACATAGTTTTAGAACAAAATGCCAACGTCTTTTTACTCGACTACAGTGAAGCCAAAAGGAAGGGTGATTATTTTGGCAGTCTATGTATGTATGTTTGTATGTTTGCTTGTGATCGGAGTATAATTGAATGAAATTTACTCTCAGATACTAACTTAAAAAAAGAGATAATCATTACGTGTAATAATATCAAATGAATGGTCTTGGCAAGCACATTACAAATAAGTATATATAATATTATACAGTTTAAGTCAAAATTTACGTTATTAACGGATAAGTAAAATAAAATATTTGGTTTAAAAACTATAACAATACGAGTACAATAGTTTTTAGACTGATTTTTTTATTGATATTATAAGAATTTAATTAGCTTCCCACGGCACTTTTGTTCGCGGTATTAACCGATAAGCCATTTCTTAGCCTTATACTTATTTTCATTAAAATCGGTCCAGGCGTTTAGCTTTGAAAGGGTTGTTATATATATTACATACTCGTACATTACATATTAATTTTCTTGTACACTGCCTATTTAACAAGTGAGAAAATTATTCATAAAGCAATTGAACAGTGAGTTTTCATTGCAAAAAGTTTTAACGCATTTCACATTCATTCGGACTAAAATTTGAAAAGTAACTAAAAATAGCTGTCTATTCATGGATCTTCATTATGCCTGGCGTGTGTGGGAGTGTTCATTTCGCCAAGCCTTTCGAAAAGATAAGTAAAATCATCGTGTTTCATTAAACACGCAATTAAGGCTTGGCGCCTATCTAGGTAACACTTAGACTATATATGTATCATAAGTATGTATTTACTATTCTTGTAAGTTGTGAGATATTTATTTATTATTTAGTAATGCAAAAAAGCAACTCTCTATGCAAAAAGTCTGCCAAAACTCACAGGGGAAAGGGAGGGGGGGGGGGGTAGATTGTTGTTCCGCACTAGTTGTCAAATCCACCAGTTTTATATGAAGTGTATGATCGGCGGTAATTCACATTTAGCAGCGTGGAACGCCTGACAATGACGCCTACGTCAGACGCGTGATATCTAGGACCGTTATAAAACCTTTTTACCAACGGAAACTTTTCAAAATATAATATAGAGACATTCAGGACCTATTTTGTATAAAATTTTATTAATTTATCATTTGATTGTTGTCCGATATCTTTTATCTTGAAAAGCTTTCCGAAATACTTATTTGAAGTTGAGTTAACATTAATTTTATTATGGACACGGCAAAGTTGCCACAAAGAGCTTCGTTCTTCAATGACATTACCATTATTAGCGCCTTTCGGTACTAATACTCTTTTGGCATCGTTAAGAGCTTTCCAACAATACTGACGAAATATGCTTACTTTATGGAGGACTGCTCCTTTTCAGATTTATTGCATCGTTCCGAGAACAAAACCTTGTAATAAAATAGTTAATTGTACTAAACCTGAGGGTGCTTTTTCTCCAAAGATGTGCTAAGCGGCTATAACGAGGATGTACAAGCTAAACTTGACGACCGGATGGCGGAGTGGCTAGTGCATCTGCCTGCGACGTCGAATGACGACGTCAAATCTTTGTGTGCATAAACATGGAGATTAGTCTTGGTCAGGGTGTTTCTACAAAAAAAAAGTATATTTGTATTAGTATCAGTTATTCTAGTACCCATAGTATAACCTCCGCTTTGATTGGGACTAGATGGCGTTGAGTTCATGTAGAGTGATATAAAAAAAGCTACGATAATATGTGTCCGATTCTACTTATATCATTTTTTGGGACGAGATAGAAGCGCTATGAAGATGCGCCGCCGCGAGATAGATTTGGTAAACTAAAAGTTTGTTTTGCTAGAAGTTGCGCAGTAGCTAAAGCTATGCGATTTGATAGTAGAGCAAGAACGGGGAGAGGTTAGCATAGCATGCATACAGAGCGTTTTATTTGTCGTTCAAATCAGTGCTACGATATGTTCACGAAAGAAAATGTTTGGTGGACTTCAAGCACACCCATAGCAACGTCACATAGCGCATCTTTGGTAGATTAGCACCCTTAAGCTTCCTACAATAGGAGTTTTAAGTACTGAAGAGATAGCCAGCGGGAATGATCCGGTAAAGTATAATCTACACTGCTGTAAAACGGTTTATATGCCTTCAAACAAAGGTGTATATTGTTACAAAGTGTGGTAATGGTAACAGAAACGTGCTAACTAAGAGAAAGGACTATCTCGTAGGATATTCGAGAACCTCTTGAATGCAAACCTAGTGTACCTAGTAATGATTTATATCTACCTACAGGGGTGTAAATGACATCGGGACGAAGACGCTAACCAGTGAATCAGTACATACTTTCCAGAGTTTAAAAAAAAAATGAAACTTAAAGTGTAAAAATATTTATTTTAAAAATATGCAAAAAGTAAAATTTTCCATCGTAAAATCCTAAAGTTGACCTGAAAATTGCTAATGTAGGTATAGTCTAGGGTACCATTACTCTTTCATTATCAGAGGAAATATAGACAAAAAAATCTTGGAATGATCATGACTTTTCTGGTGATTTTTTTTGCACCCAGGGTTTCAGAATCACTGGTAAGCGGCTTCTTCATGATGTCATCATCGCGACGAAGCCGCATAATATAAGGGGTGTAAATGATTACACCCTGTATACAGACGTTACAAAGCTGTAGAGTTTGGTTCCTTTAATGTACTAATCTGTGAAACGGCAGATCAGATTTGGATTATAAATTATTTATTTGATTTGATTTAAACATATAGACTAATTAACATCTCGCTACAATCCATTGGTACAAAGCAGTTACAAATAACTCTGATATAACTACAGGGAGCAGCTAGTAATCATAAATATACAAAATGGTTTATTAACACGCTTATATTAGTTTCATCTGTATGTATGTATGTATGTAACCGACTCCTTTGGACTCGATTTTGACCCACTTAAAACGGACAGATTTCATTCAAATTTTGCACACCTGTCAAAGATCGATGACAATGCAATAATTCAATAAAAAAATAAAAAAAAATAAAAATAATAAAAAAATAAAAAAAAGCGCTCTTATAAATAAACCTAACTAAAAAGTAGAAAATAAATAATTTAATTTAATTTTTATGTAATACTTCAACATCAGCATCATTTACTGACTATTGAGCAATACAATCATACTAAGAAACAGTTGAAAAAACATATGGGACCGGCAGGATTTGAACCTGGGACCTTACTGCACACCGGGCAGCCGCTTTAGCCATCCAGCCACGGTCGCCTCTTACCAGAACCCTACATTTCTCAACTGTATGATACGTCATTTCGTAAGGTCGCAGGTCCAAATCCTGCCGGTCCTATATCTTTTTCAACTGTTTACCTTAGTATAATTTGCTAAGCATAGCTAAATGCTATAAAAATAATCAATTAGAAGTTCAATACAATCATATATCATCATCATCATTTATGTTTCATGACGAAAACCATTGCAGCACTGTACCACGTATATACTATATTGTCCCAAAATCTCTAAGCCAAGCTAAACTTGTAAAGTGATTGGCTCAGTAAAAAGACCGCCTCTAGAGCATAATAACATCGCAAAATTGAATCCATGCGTGTGCTATAATGTGCCACGCGGCTAGTGTTGCCAGCTGCAGAGAGGGAAAAATAGGGACAGAATAGTATTATTAAAATTTACGATTTTGACAGTCATCATTGAAAAGTTTCACCGTGTACCTCTTGGCTTAAAAAAAAATCGATAAAAAATGTAGTTTGTTGGCAAGGGGACTGTCTTTTAAGATTTTTTTTTGTGGCGTATATCATGGTAAATATGCCTACATAAAATCCACAATTATACCTCTCATGATAATATATCTTCCGTGATAATTCAACGAAGATATATTATTATAATGTCGTAATGGACATGCCACAAGAATCAGGAAACCTGGTAACACTACCCGTGACGCACATTTGCGTCGACGCTCCACACTCCAGTGACACAGCTTGACCTCGCACTCAAGATGATTGTCGCCGTTTGTGGGATGTTAGGACGTTACATTATCTGCACTCGTGTGATACGAGCTCTTATTTTTGATAGCGTATTACTTGAGTTTGTATTTTTCACGTCGTTTTCAACCCTTGCAGAAAAGAAGGGTATATTATTTGTGACGTAGCAATAGTGACAAAACGAAAGCAAATGATAATTAGATATAGAACGTGGTGTTTACAGTTTTTAAGTTGACTAGCTGCTGCACGCGACTTCGTCCGCGTGGAATTCGATATTTGCATGCTATTTTTTTTTTAAACTAACGTGAGTTGGTAACATTAATTATGAAATACGGGTGTTACTCACGTAATGTTGGTCTATTTAGTCGACCGCGGTTTCGCCTATACGTCTAGGCATTATCAAGAGAGTGCGATACGTCGCGCCTGAGTCGTCGTCGTCGATACGTCGCAGCCAGTCTTGCACTGAGTGGAAGACTGGCTGCGACGTTAATTATAAAGGTTTTTTACGCACATAGCAAGTTTACAACAATTTCTTTTATCTCGTATATGCGAAACCGCGGTCGATTAAATAGACCAACATTACGTGAGTAACACCCGTATTTTATAATAATGCATGCTATTTCCTTCAAATTTGAGGAATTTCAACCCATTTATGCAGTTAAATTTCCAAAACTGTATCTTAAAACTGCTGCATTAACGTCACGTAAAGATATAGACAAAACTTACCATATATAGTAATTCCCCCTAATTTATCTCCTTAGAGGTGAAATACAAAGATGAAACATTTACTAGTTCTTAAGTTAGACCTCTAGCTACACAATTGTAAAAACCGCTCCGCATAGTTTTTGCGTAATGTGCGTGCAAACATACAGATAGACAGACAGAAAGACGGACAGACAAAAATTATTACAAAAATATGTTTTGGCTTCTACTATAATAAAGTCCTGTTGTTTAATTGTTTTAATATCTTTAATGTACAGACGTGGCTCATTTACAATTTTACTATATAAAAATAAATAGATAATAATATAATAATAAATAGATTTATAATGTTAAAATAATCTTAAATAAAAATTTACAAACTAAATATTAAATAATACTTAAATCAGAATCATACCTAACTATGTACAGTATAATATATATGTATTGTATAAGTTTACCTATATGTACAGATTATAGCATTATTGTATTGACTAAACCCGCCATGTTGTTCCAAAAATTGTTGGTTATTTTTTTTATTACCCTAACAATATATTCATTATATTAATTATATTGTTACTTTTGATGAAGCCAAATATGGCTGATATTGATGCCATTATTTCATACAATTTTCTTAGAAATTACTTGGTAGCTGAATAAACTGACACGAGATTTTATCTCGAGCTTGACGAGAGTGGTTTGCGATGGTACCTACCGCCAACCACTCTCATTCTTCTTACTAACTTTGCTGACTGTTCGACTCCTGTCACAATATAATCCAACACTTTAAAATTTTCCACATTAAAATTGTGTTTTTCTTGGCACTTTTAAACATAAAAAGTGTAAGATAAGAAGACATTTCTTATCTTGACTGGCACTTTTTTAACTTAATCTAAAAATGTCAAGTCCGAAGTACATACTTAAGTATGATCTACTTATTCACTCTCTTTAAAAAAGTTTGATGTAGGTTAAATAGCTAGTTTATTGTCATTGGAGTGAAGTGTGATCTCCAGCTATCAATAATTCAGTCACTCAATAGTGCTTGTGCTTCACTATATACATATAAGAACCAATAGCAATTCGTCCCCTATTACATTGAACCTAAATGTAGCAAGTGAATAAGGGTTTTTTAATACCTCTTTGGTAAAATAGATAAGACTTATGTATATATTATGTAGATTTGTTTATATATAATACCAAAACCTAAAATTTTGCATTACAATCAAATCTGAAACTACGAGTATCGGTCTTTCTTACTAATATTATAAATGCGCAATATGTATAGTATAGTATGGATGTATGGACGTTTGTGCAACTACCGGATCGATTTTGATGAAATTTTGCACATATTTAGTTTATAACCTGGATTAACAAATACCTTACTATTTATTGTCATAGCATGCGGGCAGAGCCGCGAGCAGAAGCAAGTATTCAAATATATTTCCGTCCGCTGAACCACCGAGGCAGTCTGTAAATCTCATTTTGCTGACATAAATGGATTACTCATGTTTAAAATAAATAGTCCGACAATTTTTACCCAGACTGCGAGCCGACATTTAAATCTTTCTCATAATTTACGCCAGCTGAGCCTTTTGCAGATAACAACTAACAAAACTTTATTTATTACGACACTCATATTATTTAACCAGTTTTTTTAAATTGTATTATTTAAAAAAACTGGTTAAATTATTAGCTAGTGAACTAAGTTCTATAAATGTAATAAATAGTTCTTCAAAAAGATATTTAAGGAATTATAAAGATGCCATATAATATTAGGTATCTCAAACTGCATAAAAAAACGACCAGTTCCTGATAAAGTTTTGGATAGCTAAGTGCTGGTTACTTCCATTAATATCTAAACAATTTTTACTTTTTATCTCTCAAAAAAGTTTTGAATATATTACCAGAGGCATAACCAACGAATAAACAAACATGTCCACCCCATGACTATTGTCACTCAAATGCTATCTAGTTTAGACAGACCGTCATACAAAAACATTTCAATTTTCAGTCGCGTTTGAGTGGTTTTGACATCAATTATGCTACCGTGAAGCATACTCACTCATCTATTAGTACGATATGTAGTTATTAGAATTAATTATAACATTATTTGCCACGTACTCCAATCCTCTTCTAATATATGTTTTTAAACTTTCGCAATTCGAGAACATTTTTCAAAAGTTAGACAACGAGTATAAATATATAGTTTTGTCACTGTCCGTGGTGGGTCTATATTTGGCATTACTCATTCTCCCGCTTTGCTTTGGAAGGAAGTAAAGATACACACTTTCCAACTCCAACTATATACTTCTGATAAAATTCGTTGCGGGTTCCAAGACAATTTTAACTCTCCCTGGGATTGCCCGTGTGTCATGCACGGTGCCTTTCAGTTGGTTACCGCTGTAGATCCTGGCGTCACAGGAGTTACAGTGGTGGGCGTGTGGGTGGGATTATATCCCGTAAAAAAAAACGGGTATAAATCGCTCTGAGCTTCACCAGTCGGCTCGTGACCACGAATGTTGCAAGTCATTTCGAAACGTCGAGCATTGGTATTTATTTACCTCTTCTAATAGCAAAACAGTTTAGCATAATCAGCACAATAGCACCAAGTCGCATTTTATGTATGTTACACGCAGGGCTGGGCAGTATTTGAAATACTTGTAATTGAAATACGTAATTAAAATACAAATACGTATTTGGTATTTGTATTTTAAATACTTCCTATAAATGTAATTTGTAATTCGTATTTCAAATACCTGTCAGTGGAGTATTAAGTATTTAGTATTTTAAATACTTATGTTCTCAAAATACATTTTAAGAAATACACCATGATCATAACGTGCTTTTACTGAAAATATCGGTCGAAAGCTTCCGCAGGCAATATGGCGACTGTTAAATAAGGCAATCTTGAGTTGGTAACACTGCGCTTGTACTGTACAGGCGGCTACACATTAACCTATACAATTCCAGTTTAAGATGGTCTCGCGTTGTAAAGGCTTCCCGTGCAATGCGAGACCAGCTTATACTGGCAAAGTATAAGGTTGATCGGTAGCCGTGTGAACGTCAAAATTTGACATTTGACATGATTGGCGGTAAAATCAACGTAAGTACAAGAACAAGAACGTAGGTACATGGCTTCATTTGAAAAATGTAATATCTTAATTGTAATACCTACATTCAATGCAATAAAATATATTCTATTCTATTCTATTCAAACGTCAAATTATCAAGATTAATGTCATAAATTGTTCACAAAATAAACTTCTGTGATCCAAAGATAATGTAATACTACCGTATTTCCGGTGAAAATTTTTGCACCCAGGGTGTCAGAATCATGTACAGAATCACTAGTCTTCGGCTTCGTCACGATGCCATTTACACCCTGAATAAAATTTGAGGGTTGCCCTCGAATTCTATGGGATTCCATCATTAGATCCTGCTTTAGTGGCCATGGGACCATTTGGAAAGTACACTCTCTCAAATACAAAAAGAAGAAACTTGAAAGTCTTATAAAACTTGGGATCATCTAAAGTACTTGTTATGATATGAGAAAGGTTAGGTCATAATCACACTGGCCAAGTGCGAAATAGTTAGTAGAACTATTTACATTACCTGTGTGTATTTTGTAATTTGTATTTTGTATTTTAAATAAAAACAGCACATATACTGTATTTTGTATTTTGTATTTAAAATACAGGACGTAAAAGTATTTTGTATTTGGTATTTTAAATACATGCCCGAAGGTATCGTAATTTGTATTTCAATTAAAGCAATACATGTATTTTGCCCAGCCCTGGTTACACGTTGTTAGTTGTACAAAAATGCAAGCATACAGCATGAATCTCGGGGCATTGCAGTGGCCCCGCAAAGTCGAACAATCAGGCACGGCTGTATCATTCTTTTCTCGAAGCCGTTTAGGCCATTTTCGACCCCTTTGTATGTGATTTACACACGAAGCACAAACTTACACGCATCAGTTTTGTAACAAAAGCTGTCAAGCACAAAGCGCTGATAGATTACCTTAGCAGAAGTTAGTAATGAACAGTGACTGTGCAAGGTGAGCCGAGCTAACTTTAGCTTTTAGCATCCACTGAAGTTACTTGTTTGAGATTTTAGATACTTGACCTGGTAATTAGTAAAACTTGTGACTGCCTCAATAGTCTAGTGTATAGCGTATGCGCCACTCACCGCGAGGTCTCGAGTTCGAAGCCCGGGTCGGGCAAAGTGTTATTTGTGAACTTTCCGTCAGAAAATTCACAATATTGGCGGTAGGCTCACACCTATCCCATGAAACTAAATGCTCTACCGTAGAACGCATCATCACTTACCATCAGGTGAGATCTTGGTCAAACGCGTGCCTATCCACCATAAAAAAAAAAACTTAAATAAAACAGGTGCAATCTGGGTGTTGTATAGGGGAGGCCGGGGTTTAAAGTGCCGAGGGCAGGTTGTTCCGATTGAAATAGCTCCGCGAAGAAAAGAGATAGCAATAAATGTGAAGTG
The DNA here is from genome assembly GCA_905147285.1 of Hypena proboscidalis. Lineage (NCBI taxonomy): Eukaryota > Metazoa > Arthropoda > Insecta > Lepidoptera > Erebidae > Hypena > Hypena proboscidalis. Next base: position 11,267,283 of record LR990128.1, on the reverse strand, counting down.
CATCGCGAAACGACATATCATCGCGCCATTGCGTCAGCCAGTTATATAGTGACACTCAAACATCACGTAAGTAAATTTTTTCGTCATCATACTTTTTGGTCTATTTCAATCAATTTTCTTGCTATTTATGTGTGACTTGCTATTATCTGTCGAGCAAACTATAGTGATTATCTTTTTAATATCATTTTTGGCTTTTGAAAACCTATTCTATTATAATTGGATGTTACTTTAGAAAATAGAATTTGGGGTTCCAAGTTCCTCTGGCGGGGGGCTAGTTGTTCCGCGGAACAACCTGCCCCGTAATGAACACATAAATAATAAACGAAAAACCGAACGGGGCAAAGTTTCAATTGAGCTTTTGCAGCGGGCTGCTGATGCTTTTATTAAAAACGGTCGTAAACTTGAGACGGTAGCTCGGGAATTAGAGATATGTCATATGACATTGTTTCGCTTTGTCAAAAAGTTGAAAGCTGGTGTAACACCTACTGTGGGTTACTATTCTAGACAGGTGTTCAACCAAGACCAGGAGAAGACATTGGCGGATTATTTATTAAAATGTTCATCAATTTATTTTGTTCTTTTGCCAGAAGAAGTAAGGAAGTTGGCATATAGTTGCGCTGTCAAATTTGACATTCCTAATATTCCAGTCTCTTGGCATAGAAATAAAGAAGCTGAAGCTAATTGGTTCACTAGTTTTCTGAAAAGAAATCCGTCTTTGTCCATAAGAGCTCCGGAAGCTATTAAACCTTTACCAAAAGCACCACCGAGATCGTGTGTAACAACTAAGCGACGAATAAGAAAATCAGCAATACTGGCAAATACGCCTGAAAAGAATGCTTTGGCTGAAGAAAAAGCAAGAAAAGTAAAGAGCAATAATAAAATAAAGACCAAAGTTGAAAAAAAGAGTCAAAAAGAATAAAGTAACTGGTACAAACAAGCGAAAGAAAGTGGCAAGAAAATCCGCAAATGGTAAAGAAAATGTGAAAAGAAAAGTCCTGCAAGACGATAATCATGGAAGTGATAGTGAAGAAGAGACCATGGAATGGTATTGTATAATATGTTGCAATTTATATTCCAACTCACGACCAGGTGAACAATGGATTGAATGCGTCATGTGTAAGAATTGGGCTCATTCAAAATGCCTGAAATCTGAAGATGTTCATTCTTATGTTTGTCAAAATTGTAATTCTGACGACGACTCTGATTATTTTTTTAAGTTCTTCTGAAGACTGGAATGAATCTGTTATCACAGAGTAGGTTTAGATTATTGATCTCAGTAAAATGAATGCTATAAGACTGAATGAAGAAACTATAACTCGAAATGTTAAAATTTGTTATTTTTGTTTTAATTAAAAGAAATAATTTTGTTTTTTTTGACAAACAAACGTTTGTCAAAGTTGATTAGGTAATATTAAAAATGTTTATTACTCTTAAGTCTATTAATTAGGTTGTACTACACTGTTTTTTGCACATTTTTCAACAAAATTTAAAAATGTAATGAACAAAACTACAAACATAAAATAATAACAAGCATTAACTACCAGTTAATACTGGTAGTTAATGCTTGTTATTATTTTATGTTTGTAGTTTTGTTCATTACATTTTTAAATTTTGTTGAAAAATGTGCAAAAAACATTAAGATTTTGTACTTTTCTAAATAAAACTCTCATATTCAATTACATACATACCTTATTTATTTTATATAATACCTTTCCAACTAATACTACATTATTAGGGACTGGCGGAACAACTTACCTCAGCTGAGGAACAACCAGCCCCTTTGTGGGGCGAGTTGTTCCTTGTCAACTTTTTACAGAAAAAATATCCTGAGCAAAAATATATGCTTATTACAAAGAACTTAAGTATATAATTTGAACTTGGATAAATTATGCACCATTTTTGTATAGGAGTCGTTAATTTTAAACCTTTCTATTACATTCATATTGCCCCCAACTCCAAAATCGGAACGTCGAACCCCGGCCTAGGCCTAGGCGTATAATATAGCGATCTTATGTTATGCATGTTGTGTTTTGTCAAATAAACAGTCCACCAGTCCCGAGTTTGCTATTTAAATAGTTTTTTTTATTCTTTTTATTGGCCTACACTGCTGGGCAAAGGCCCCCAAACGTTCCCATTCCTCTCTATCTCCTGCAGTTTCCCACCAGTTGTGGTTGTAGGCATCCAGGTCGTCCCGCCAGCGCCTTCTAGGTCTACCCCGTAATTAAATAGTGTTATGGTATATTTTGGTAATCTGCTATATCAGCGGCAGAGCAAAAACCATGATAATTATCTATTATAGTGGTAATGATCGATCTTTGGAACACTGGAAATAACAGGCTTCGATGGTAAATGCATTTGCTTCATTTACAAAACGACTCAACTAATTTCAATGAAATGTACACTATACTTAATCAATCACATTACTCTCATAAAGCAATCAATCAAGCAAGTTACTAAAATAAATATTTCAGAATCAAAGTGTTCGGTAACTAAAGATAGTGCTCAATAAACATCTTCCCATAAACCATTTACATCACGTTGAAAGAAACAATAAATAACTAATTAATTCATCGTCAGTGATCTAGTTCATCCACTATTATCAATTTCATTTAATCACGAACTTTGTTAACTAAAACGTTTCTTTGCAGCAGCACTGAAAGTTTTCCAAACTAAGTGGTGGAAACTCTTCGCTTAATCTTGTTAATGTTTCCACTTCCTGTTTAAACTGTACACAATTCCACGCGGTTGAAATCAATAGATAGATAATAGAGGTGAAGACATTATTATACACACGTTATTTTAGTCGATATGCCGCATATGCCGACTAGTTTCGAATCTACTACGTAGCTTCATCAACTGGATGATTAATCGCGTTTCATCGCCGTCGCCGTCGAGACGTCGCGCGATAATAGATTCGAAACTAGTCGGCATATCCCGGCTAAAATAACGTGTATTTATTTATTTATTTATTTATTTATTTATTAAATGAGATGCTCATTGCGCTTACAGTATATCCCAATACGCACAATGAGCTAGGTATACAATACATAATATTGTACATAAACAAATTATATAATATTACAATAAATAGAAATTCAGACATATTTTTCATGTCAAATATATCGACATCTGGATGCTGAGCAATCAGTGTGTTGATTAATGCCATAGCGTGGTTGGTTGGCGCAAATTGTGCAGTGCACGTCCGAACGGGTGCTATCGCCATGAGACGGCGCGAGCGCAGCCGCGTGTATTGGTTAGGAGCTGATAAGGAGCAACGTGATAACGCAGTTGCATTGTCAATATTATTATTCAATAATAAGTAATAATGAATTAATAAAGCACACTGCCGGCGTAATTGTAAAACGTATATATAAAATTCTAAATAATAACAGATAGTTTATGTGGGCTAGATATCATTAGTAACATTTATTTATACAAAAAGATGCGCAGACATTCGCAGCGATTGCGCGCGCAACTTTTTTGTAAGAAAAAATTACTTTCACGAGCCGTTTGCGGCTGACGCGATCCACGAACTAGCACCTTAAGAGACTCGTAAGAAGCTTGTAACAGCTGGCACCGTTTTCTTACCTATAACCTGCTACCAAACAGTAAAGCTTGCACTTCATTTTAGTTTGGTGGCATTATTATCCAAGACCTCAGATTTTTGTCGACTGGGTTTATAGACTGTAGTTTTCACTTAGTACACGCCTGTTTGCTGCATATAGATATATCTTATATAAAAAGATAAAGTTCACGTGAAATGGCCAGCTATCAAAGAGAGTGAACGGTTATAATAGATAGGATAATGGAAATCTCGTGAGTGTGTCGAGGCGCAGCCGGCCCGCGGCCCGATGACGTCGACAGGCGCTCCAGTATCTACTAATTGAATCTTACAACTTGCCGAGAACTTTCCGAACTTGCGCGAAATTTGATTAGCTCGTCATCTTGCTTTGAGCGTCGGGTTTTAATTTTTTCAACTCAGGATTACCTACCTATCGCGAGATTAATCGAGACTACCGCCACCCTGAAACGCGAATAATAACACAAAGGGTGTTTCAGAGAGAAACCAATTTAATGCATCACGAGTTTTTTGAAAATCGGATTACTTATTTGGGTTAAATTAAACAATTTGTTGTACTTACTCGACATTGAGCTTATCTTTGTTAAAACGTACATGGTTCACGTGGAGATAAATAAATATATAAATAGGTACGGCAAACATTGTTGGAAGTGGAATGTGTTAACAAATGAGCTGTGCGAAATGTTTTCTTTTGAATTGTAAACAGGGAACAGGAGTTTTGCAGGCCATGGTCGTTATTCGGTGATCAATCATGGAATATTTCCCCATCGCCGAGTCATTTGTTACAGCTTGTTTGGTACATTTATCTAATTACTTTCTTGTTATTGGTGCCTAAAAGATTGTTATTTATTGGCATTGTTGAGAGAGCGTCGAACGCGATCTATTCATTATTTGCCGGTGTAATAGCATCAGCGTTCGTACAATAGAGTGTAGCATTTACGTTTAACACGGTGCGGAAGTGTTCGCGCTGTTGTTTTATTTATAGTTTCGCACTCTGGGCGCATTGAAATACAAACTGTGGGGGAAATAAGTTCATGTTAATGCTCGTTGGTGCGAGCCAGGGCCGGATTAACCATGTCGAGGCCCCTAGGCAATGGAATGGTCGGGGCCCCATGAATCTCTTTTTTCGTAATATTCGTATTATTAAAGATAACGTTTTAAAGAAAAACCATCAAACTATTATAATGTAACTGTATGAATTATAAAAATAAATGTAAATGTGGATATGAGTCATAGTAGTCCTCTTCACAGTGGTTTAAAATGAAATGTTAAATTAGCATTTAAGTTTGTATATATATATATATATATATATATAAAAAAAAATCCTTCGTCCACGATGGGCCCTTACCGATGCGGGGCCCCTAGGCAGTTGCCTTTTTTGCCTAAGGGTTAATCCGGCCCTGGTGCGAGCACATACTTGTTTTACACTTTTACAACGATTGGGACTGAAGCCAAATCTTCTCAGTCGCCTTAAATATAATTTCGAATTAAAAGAGGTTAACGGCAATTTTCGAGAAATAAAGCATTATTATAGACAGTATCTTAATGAAATAAGTTAATTTATCTGGCGCTTATACCAGAAGACATTTAGATAATCCCTGATAATTAATTGGCCCGGTTTTGCCTGGACTGTTCTTATCTCTTGAGAAAGTATTAATAATAGTAATTAACCGCCATTAAATATACTTGTCGTTTTAAAAATGTGTTTTTAATTAAACGCGGAAGGAAGCGGCGTTTTGGGATTAAATATGGCTTAAGGTTTTAAGGTAATGGTATCAAATTAAAAGAAGATAATTTTCTCGGTGGAGCTTCACTTAATCCATTTAAATACGAATAAATTTGGTCCTGGATAAAGTGGTTAAGGATAACTTGTTTTAATTCAGTTGCATGATTTTAGCGGAACATACACACGTTCTTAAATAAACATTGCAATGAAAATAAAATCTCGTAAAATGATGTCCCCTTTTAAAATAAATTTAGTAAGTATAAAACCTTCCCTTATGCTACTGCACCACCTGCGTCTTAACGCGCAAATAATCACGTTAATGCAAACGTGGCCAAATGTAATAGTAATTGTAACGTAAATGTAGCCAAGGCACAATTTAAATGCCTTTATTCATGCACGTTAATGTTAATGCAGGTGGAGCAGTATCATAATAAAGCAACGAGAAACATTGAAAGCTCTTCAATTCGAACCACGAGGAGCGTTTTGTGGAAAAGATAACAATAGAATTGCTATTGAATTTGTGGCTCCCGCATTTAATTGCTAACCAACTAATTTATTTAATTACCGATTGGTTAATTGAAGTGCTAAGACTGTTCAGGATGTATTAATTTATACTCTGAAAATATTGTTTCTGCCGAATACGTGTCTGTGAAACAAATGTGGCAACGTAAAGCTCAAATTCATGATCAGATCCAGGAAAGAGAAATGGATAAGTGCCATAACAGTGGTTCCCACGAAACGGCAAACGTCGAAAAGGACGGCAGGTGACACGTTGGGAGGATGATCTACCCAAGGGTTGGAGAAGGATAGGGCGAGACAGGGAAGAATGGAAGAATCTGGAGGAGGCCTATGTCAAGGGACAACCTGTTTTACCGATGTCTTAGTGAAGAAACAAAATTTTATGTAAAAAAATATTATTGTTAAGTCAGAGTAATAAGGGCTATTTTTATTTTATTTGTTTATAAAGCTCAAATTTGCAGGAGAGTTACCTGTGATTTTGGGCCGCAGGTGTCGCGGTTAATAGTTATTTGTGCAACAAGAGAGCAAAGTTCGTATATATATGCTTTTTGTGCTTATAAATAAGCGAAAGATTCTATTCTAGAATTATGAGCATGTAGCGAGTAATTAATACTCTTTGGTAGACCCTAAAGAGGAACGACCTTTTGTCTATGGCAGAAACTATGGTATGTTTAGAAACTCGTATAATATTATATGTATCATAGGCATAGAAATATATACTATAGAAATGGCTTGTCCGAACACATTGCCCTTCAAATTTGACATTATGAATAGCAGGATCAGTAACGCCATCTGCATTGAACTACCATGTAAATGACTTTGCATTCACGCGATGTGAACCTTGTAAGGGCGTGATGAAATTTCGTTAGCATTTTTTTGCCGAAGGTACATTAAAATTGTGATTCTTTTAATAGTGTAAAATATTTATTATTACAAAATTAAAATACTCCTAGTTATATTATTAAAAGAACAGTACATCACGGGAATTCTAAAAGTAGGTCATATTTTGTTTAAGGAATAAAATAAAATGTTTGTTTCGAGAAATATTTTTTTACTAGCTTGTGGTCGTAGCTTCGCCCACGTGGTATGTTTATAAATGATTTAAGTACAAACTACTAAATGTAATTTGTACTTAAATCATTTGGTGAACATTTTCTATAATCCGTGAAAGGCCAAAAGATCATTGAACTTTTGTTACAAGCTTTTATTTAGTTTTTTCAATTCATCAACTTTAACAAAATTATAGACTATTCTTGACTATTAAAATTAGGTACTTAAAAAAATTTAGTGTTTAGCTACTTTTGTTGCTGACTGTACATATATTATCTCTAGCGTTATAACAAGTTTACGTAGTAACAGTACATTGCACAATATACTTTTTTAAATTACCAAAAATATTCTCTTGAACGCCCGCGGCATAGTTCAATTAAGCGCAGTTGCGCAGTTCCAAAGTCATGTCACGCGGATATTCACGATTAAGGAATATGGCGTCGGAACGAAAAATTTTAGCAAATAAAATTGATAAAATAATGTAAAGAGGTGGATATAATATGATATTTGTGACTTACCGGTGATATGTAATACCATAATCTTTTTTTGTTGTGTCTAATTTGGTAGTTCGTACAGCTTTTCAGTGCACAATTAGGCGATTTGTCGTGTTTGACCGCTCACGGAGGCAGCCAACCACATTCAATTTGACTACGCGCTTTTTGTAGTCAGATTGACACCAAAAAAGTTAAGGCCATTTATCGCGCGTTAGCTGTGTCCATACTTTATACGTCAATGATCATAGGTATGATTTGCTCCAAAAATTCTATTAGCGTAATATGGGTTTAATTTCTCTTCTTCTTCGTCATCTATTTTTAAAAGACAAATTAAATTATCTAAAGTGCATGTTTGTTCGGGGCCATTTGAAAATCGTTTTAATTATTAATTGAGTTACATACAAACTGAAAAATGCTTATCCATTTAAAATAGATAAAAACTTAATAACATTTAAGTTAAACCATTTTTTTTTGTATGGAAAACAGCCCACCTATTGTTATTGAAGATAAGCATTTGTATTTACGCTTATCTATGCGGATTTATATAATCTGAAGCTACATAATAATACTGGGTGGCGCAAAAGTAAAGACCCTATTTGGTTCAGCTATAACATTTTTTCTAAATTAGAAAACTAGATTTAGATTTTTTTAAATGTATATTTGTGCCATTAAATTTCGTACCATTAGGATTTAAAGATGATGTCTTTTAAATGGTGACCTCCAGAGTTGATACACATTTGAGCCCTATTTATGACATTTTGCATAACTTGCCGTAACACTTCCTGCGATATGTTCGTTATTTCTTGACGAATGTTTTCTTTTAGAGCTGCGAGAGTCTGTGGCTTGTTCACATACACCCGAGATTTCAAAAAACCCCAAAGAAAGAAGTCTGGACTGGTCAGATCGGGTGATCTTGCAGGCCAAGGCAAATCGCCAAAACGAGAGATAACTCGGTCTGGAAAAGCGTCCCTCACTAAGTCCATAGTGTCGCGCGCTGTGTGTGCCGTAGCGCCGTCTTGTTGAAACCAGATGTGCTCCAGCCCCAATTCGTCCAAACTGGGTATCAAAAACTCACGTAACATGGTTCTGTAGCGTTCTCCAGTGACAGTTATCGCATTGCCTCCAGCGTCTTCGAAAAAATAGGGTCCGATCACTCTGTCAACACAGATGCCACACCATACAGTAACTTTTAGTGGGTGTAGAGGTGTTTCTTGAATAATGCGCGGATTATCAGTGCCCCAGAACCGAGTATTCTGCTTATTGACATGCCCTGAGAGATGGAAATGCGCTTCGTCACTCATAACCAATTTTGAAGGAAAATCATCCTCTTCAAGGTTGAGGTTTATGACGCGCTGGCAGTAATCTAGACGAGCTCGGTGGTCAGCAGGCAGCAGCTGATGAGTCATTTGAGTTTTATACGGGAACATCTTTAAGTCTGTCACCAAAATACGCTGCAGGGTCCGTCTGGAAATGCCCAATTGCGTGGCACGTCGCCTCGTTGATGTTTCTGGACACTCTTCCACATCTTCGCGCACAGCATCGATATTTTCAGCTGAACGGCCTGTTCTTGGTCTCCCAGACTTAGGTCTATCCAATGTTGAGCCAGTTGCTTCAAGGCGTGTGGCAAAGCGTCGAATTGTGCGACCAATCGGTGCCGGACGGTGGGGAAATCGTCGACGAAATTCACGTTGTGTTCTTATCACTGATGAATTATTCCGTAAGAACATTGACACAATTATTCCACGTTCTTGGGGAGTAAAACGGTCCATGTTTATTTTCAGTGTATTTTACATTTGTTCACTACACAATTTTCAACAACAGAATGACAGAAAATGTCATATAAAAAAAAAAAAAGTATTTTCTTTAGTGCCAGTACTTTTGCGCCACCCAGTATATCACTTGTTCTGACATTGTCAAATTACAGTATGCTGAAAAACTCAATACTCATTCATTCTAGGTATTCTTTTTGATGAAGCTGTGTCCTCAATCTTTTCACAATTAAGGGCGCAGCAGTTCACAGCTGCGCTCTTAACTGGATACAGAGCGCCCGTATCGCCAACTAAATTATTCCAAAGAGAAAGATTCTAAGCGGCAAAACTATAATTAGGTTTTTTCTATCACTAAGGAATATTGCTGTAACGATTAAGTGTGTACATGGATTCTATTTCAAAGATATATCTACTTGCAAGATGTACGTAAAGATGTACTATAGTGTATTTGTATTACTATGAAATTATGCCTTCAGTGCTTATGACACAAAACATATTATTATAACGTTGCAATTAAAGCGCAAAATGCTCAATTTTAGTTATAGTGGTCTGACAACTAGTCTATAACTGCCAACAATAATGCAATTTATACCGCTAGATCAACGGTCTAGCAGTATTAATTGAGTATCGTTCACTGCAAGGCCTTGAGTTCGATGTTGGGCTCGAGCAAAAGTGTTATTTGGGATTTTGCCGTCAGGGTTGTTTTGGAGCAGCACAGAGTTGAAATTGGCCCGGTGGATAGCGATAGGCTCACCCCCTATCCCATGGGACCTAAACATACCTAACAGGTGAAACATGGGAGTTGTTAAACTCTGCCATACCCTTTTCGGTAATATAGGCGTGATGGTATGTTATGTTACGTTAGTCTATAACAAACATTCACACAACCTCTCAAACTTAATATTAGTAGAATATTATGTAGTAGGTACTTCTACAGTTTTCTATAGATTTCAGCGAACGCAACGGTTATTAAATAAAGTCTGCCGGCATAAAAGAAGCGATAAAACCTCATGACCCAAGTTCAGTTATAGTCTATAGACACTTGCGGGTAAAAATGCATTTTTTCAGTATGGCTTCTTCGCAAAGTTCCCCGTTTCTCGTTCATACTTTATACAAATAGACTTGCGGACTGGGGAATGTGGGGGAACGAACTTTCCACGTGAGTAATCGTATAAAAACTGTACCAGAACAACAATCAATTCGAGACTTTTGCACTTAACTTGGCTATATTTTCATGCTTAAAAAGAGATTTCGTCGGTTTGGTTCCACGCGTAATGGCGTTTATGTTATAAAGTGTTGGTTTTAAGAGTCTTCTGGCGTCTGGCAAAGCGTTTTATGACAATGATACACAAAAATCTTCACAGACAAATAATCACTTTTCTCACATTACTCTTTGGTAAGTGGGTATACTTACTTCGGTTTAAAAAAGGTCTTTGTTTTCTTTCTTTAGCAGGATTTTATTCACCGAGCATTTCCTACCATATTAAATCTCTTGTGGGATCCAAGCAAATCTTGATTTTGCAGCGAAAGCTTTGGCTTCGTCGTCCGGGCCAATATTCTGCGGTCGACGTAGTAAATTGGCTTACATAGGTGCATTGACACGCAAACTCTAATTTGATTTTATGCTGTACATCTACACAAGGCACGGATTCACCCACTCCTCTGATCACGTCAACTCGGTTTGAATTCTTACTTCACGTAGCTAGCTTGCGGCAAAAGATATTGATTACTTTCCGAACTTAGCTCGAGAGACTTTTTGTGGAGCCGTCGGCGTCTGCGTTTGTTCTAAAGTAGAGTGCATAAGTGCAATGGACTAGACCAAAAACTTCTATCCATGTAAACTTGGTCGGCCCTGGCCGTGTCTGCTTGCAACAAGTTGTTAGTACAACGACATCGAAATTGCAGTCGTTTGTCAAATATTTGGTTACCGCTTTCATAACTCGATGGTCTTTTCAATATTGACATGATTTCGCGTTTGGTTGGCTCCAGTTTAATATTAATCCGAGCGTCAAAAGTTGTTTCGATTTGAAGAACAAATTGAATTACAGAATTTTATTTTAGTTGAAGAAATCAATTTGGTCCCGTCAGTTTTCAAATGGTTGGCTGTAATCAAAAACAATATTGGAAATCTAATTACGATGGAATGAAAGAGAGAGCCAGTGGTGCGCTGTCCCGGCGACGACATCCTTGGTTTACGGACGATCGGTCACAAGCCGGGGAGCTCCTACCACAGGACTGAAACTCATTTCTCACCTGCGATACGATTGAAAATGATTATTTTTGTATCATATCGATCCGATCCATAGTAGCAAGGCCCCGACTCTTCTTGATTTTTCACAGACATTTTATTTTGTCTGTGAAATATAGCGTGTAACTCTTTTGCAGGCGAAAAGTTTTATCTGTGAAAGTCGACGGCACTCGATGAAAAGGCGAAGGAGGAAAATTTTTCGGATCTTCACCGTCACTTTGATGTCTAAGGTTCTAAAGCTGATACGATTTAATATTTCGTTCATATTATTTGGTACAGGAAGCCGAATTTCAGTATTGAGGTCATTAAATGTATGTGTATGGGCGCTACATAATGCCGAAATCCAGATAAAAGAATATTGGCGGCTGCGCGAGGTAATATCGCCTTCTAGCAACGCCAGCTGTACGAACGTGTACTGCCCAATTTGCTCCAACAAATCAGGCTTTGACTCTGATAAACGCCCTTATTGCTCAGTATCCAGATATTGATATATTTTACTCTAAATATGAACAATTACTAAAATCATGTATCTCTTTCTTAAGTACTTGTAAGTAGTATTAAGTCTTCTATTTGAATTAGTTTATTGCACGTGTTGGGAAACTGTGAGTGCATTAAACAGTTGTATAAATAAATAAAATAAATAAAATAAATATATGTAATAACGACATGTGTTATATTTGTAATATAGTATATTTGTTTATTTAAGAAATAATTAATCTATATAGATATAATACTCCTATGCCTATTCCTGTATTTTTCTTAGTTAAATCTAGAATTTGAAAGTTGCGTTTTCAGTTTATCTGCTATAGAGTTTATAGTATTTTTGATAATGCGTATTATTTATAGCGGTGCTTGTATCGATAAATCAGTGGAACGAGTTTATTAGATGTTTGAAGAGAGTTAAGATAAATTTAGCGCCTGCTGGCATCTTTCGCCATCTGGTACTCTTGACTTTAGGAGCTAATTACTTAAGCTAACACCCAATCCCATTTACTGAGTGGTTTATTATTGTCCCTGTAAATATTATAAGATATAACAGTTACGATGTAATTGTTAACTTCAAATTAATTACCATTAAGTATTTTATATAATATTAAAGTTCAAAAATTAAGAATCCAGCAGGACTCGAACCTGCACCCCCTGGGTATACGCCCCAAGTGCTTTGCCAATTCACCTATGGATTCGTATGCTGCTAGACTCAAAATTTCTCGAAAAATATTATATAAAATACAAAAAGGCATAACAAAGCTAAAATTTGCTTTAAAATATTACGTATTATTATACGTATAGTATATTAAGTACGAGTACCATTAAGTACTTCACAATAATTAAGGTGGATTTTTTTATTATGAGATATTTTTATACTTGTCTTTTTGTTTTTATACCTACGTCAAATAGTAAAATGTAATAGTTTTGTGATAACTTTCAGTTGCCAAGTAAATTCTTATTTGTAAAAATAAAATGTAAACTGTTTTAGTTATGGTGGAGGATGATTTGATGGGAATTTCAAGGTATATATTGAAACTATATAAAATGTGAACTGTTTAAGTTGTGCTGAAGGATGATGATAGTAGTTTTAAGGTAAATATTGTAACTACATTATCATTTTAAGAGAACTGTAGTTCTTTTGGGATAAAATATATTTCTTAAACCCACTATGAAACCAGATATGTACTGCTAAGATTTAATGTAGAAATAGACGAAACCATTTGCAATCTTTTAGTATTGTGTTACATAGCCATTCATCACAGTAATAGTAGGTATAAAAAATGGTGAGCCTTGTGTCATAATCAATGAAAATTTTGGTGTAAAACCTATTGTTAAAAAAAAAATATGGAACGAGCAGGAATTGAACCTGCGACCTTCTGCACACCTGGCCACCGCTTTAACCAGCCAGCTACGGTCGCCTCTTGCCAGGACTCAACTGTATGTTACGTCATTTCGTGACGCCACGTGCATCCATTTGTTCCTATGAAAATGTAAAAGATACAACCATACTCATTTTGTATGAGAATTCCATACCGATTGTAACCCCTTAAGTAGGAAACAAACTCAGGTTCAAATCCTGCCAGTCCCACAATTATTTCAACTGATCCTTAATATAATTTGCTAAGCTAAATGAGTAAAAAAAAAGTAATCAAAATAATTTTTTTATAGTTTTGTTTAACAGTAACTGAAAATGAACAAATCTATTATCAGTTTCAAAGCATTTACAATACAAATGTTAAAAAAAAACAAATACTTAATCTACAAAAATAAATCCCACAATTTAGCGGCGTAGATTTGAATTGATAATGTTAACGCTACAATTAGTGTAGCGCTCACATTTTCATTTGAAACTGTAATCTCACAGTGATTGGTCAGTGAAATGAGCTACCCGGTTTACATAATTCCAGACTAGTAATCCAGCAGTGCTGGATTGGAATTGACTGGAATTGCGATATCATTTACTTCGTAATAACAATTATTTAAAAGGCAAGTTAAGCAATCAACACGTAATAATAATATGACGTCACGTGTTGACTTGGGATTTAAATGCTACGACTGCTCATCATCATCAGCCTAGAGATGTCCACTACAGGACATAGGCCTCACCAATCGATTTCCACAGCGCGCGGTTCTGAAATCAACGACTCCCCGCGATCTCGACAAGATCGTCCGTCCATCTAGCTGGGGGGGCCGTCCCACGCTGCGTTTGCCAGTTCGTGGCCGCCACTTATTTTTTTTTTTTATACTACGCCCGCAGCGAACGAATGCGTAGTCCCACCTGATGGTAAGTGGAATACAGCCCATGGGCATCAACAATCCACAAAAGCAGATTATAGATGCGTCGCTGCAGTTGAGGACTATATACGGTGTTATGCCTCATGTGCCAGTAATTTCAGGGCCTGATCTCACCACCAAACCGGAACACAGTAATGGAAGCACTACTATTTGGCGGCAGGTTAAAGGTGGCGCTGCCGGCCTCGAGCTCATTCACAAGAGCTCTACCACCAGTAAAAAGTTTTTGTCTCTACGACTGCTGCGATAGACTATCCCAGACGGTCACAGCTCAGTGTTTGGTTGTTCTTTAAAGACAAATTAATGTATGGCAAATTTCGGTATCCCATTGGTCACATATATAAAATGACTGCAATAATAAGACAGATAGTAAGAACATTTTGCGTTATTATTTATTACAATTGATTTTAAAATGTTTTCATGTAATTTTATAGATGTTTTAATAAAACTTTCATACCTAGTTTATAGGTAGCATGCTATCGTAATGCTTTTGCGGTGTTTAAGGAGTGGTTTTATAATATAAGGATCAATTTGTCATTATTTAGGGTTATTCTAAAGATGGCTTACTAAAAAGAAGTAGTAGTTCAGTGGTTATTTAATTTGTGGAAATGAGTTCTACGATGTGCTGCGGCTGGCGTAGCATTTCTACTGTTTCTAGCCACGATTTTAAATATCAATATCAATACAACATGATTTCATGATATTAAACGATATTTAAAAAACTATTTTTTTTATAGATAATAAATAGTTCATACCAGAAGTTTTTTTTTTCTTAATTTAAACACTTAAACACAAGAGTTCTATCACCATTTTTTGAAGACGAAACAGCATGATTACCAAAATTGTTCTTTACGGCTTCTTAACGCTAGGTAACATTTCCCTCGCATAATAGCCAATTGTGTTCTTACCCGACGTTATAAAATAGTAGGTGATATTTATACCATATTATTATGGTAATGTGTTGGTTTTACGAGTCACGTGCGCAGTATTGAAAGGGTGACGGTTTATGGCGTCGTAGAAACGAAGTATCTACTTGCAGACGAGATTGTATCTAATATTGATTGATTTTATGTACACATGGCTACATATCAAGCTGTACATATTATGGGGAGCAGGCCAGACAGTAAAATGCTCACTTTTAAATAATTATAATTTATTATTTAATCACTGACTGTATTGATTCTCCTTTAATTAATCACGCACACTTTACATATAAACTATTTCCACTCAATGTTTTCACTTCCGATCGGACCACAAGACTGCCCGCCATATTCGTGACATCGTCCGATCACGACTCGTTACCCCACCACCAAAAATGAGTCGTGATTGGTCGATGCTTAAACTTGATCAAACAAATGCAAATGATATCATAATGATTCAATTAAATTATAACTTTAAATAAGAACTATTTACATATAGAAAATTACCATTCATTATATTTATTACCAGCTACTTCCTGTATATTTATTATTTCATTTGCCGTTTAGTCCAATTCAGTATCTATTTTCCAATCAGAGATCAATTGAATAACAATGTAAATTATAAGTAAATATAAATAACTATCTAAACCTAACAATATCCAGTATAAAATTGTCTCGCAGAGTATAGGCATCTCTGGCAATGCAAGGCCAACTTTGAAATGTATAGCTTGATGCGTTGTCTGAATCTTTTGGGTGTGGTTGCTGTAAATTATTCCGTGATTATGCAAATAAGAAAATGTGCGAAGGATTTAATATATTAAGTTACGGAAAAGTTAGACAGTTCATCAAAAGGATTTTATTTGCCTTCATAATTCCTTGAAGAACTTATATTTGTACTACTCGGCTTGTTTATGTATGTATCTATGTACATATTCACAACAACAGAAGCAAAATCAATCCAATAATTAGTATAATTATGGACTCAAAACAGGTTTATGCAAAATTTCAGCTTTTCTAGCACTAACTGTTTCGACGCTATGCCTCATACAGACAGACATACAGACAGACATACAGACAGACATACAGACAGACATACAGACAGACATACAGACAGACATACAGACAGACATACAGACAGACATACAGACAGACATACAGACAGACATACAGACAGACATACAGACAGACGGACATGGCGGAGCTATAAGGGCTCTAAGATAAAAAAGAAAAGTAGTAAGTTTATTTAAAAGAAAACGGGATTTAGGTAAGTACAAAATGCGCATTATTAAGAATAACTTCTTAAAGAAACCAAAACGCAATTTATCAGTATATTTTATTCATTTATCTATTCTTTTATCACAAAAACGAGTCGAGTATAAAAAAATAATTAGCCCGAGGCTCACAAATCTTGCCGAGATGGCGGCACGTCTAGGTAATTAGTAGGAAGAGAGACCACCAACATAAATCATATCTTAGTACTGATATTATTCTCGCTTTTTCTTTTAGTTCCAAACTTTTGATGGAGGTAGAGCTCTTGTGAGCGAGCTTGTGGACGGAAATATCACCGCTTCACACTTAATGCCGCCAAAAAGTACTGTTTTCTGGTTCGGTGGCGAGATCAGGACCTAAAATTGGAGTGCACATGAGGCATAACACAAACACCGTAGTCCTCAAAATAAAGCGATCGGTAATCTGTGTAGAGGAACAGGGTATGATGTTCCTCCACCACAAAGGGAGGATCCTCCGACTAGGCTCAGTGGTATTACCTGGCGGACAGCTGTCCAACGGTAGCGTATTGGAAGTGGTATATATGTACACTCTCTGTGAATACTTCGTTATCGCGATTCAGCACTCTTTGACATATATCACGTGTGTCACGTGATATATGTCAAAAAGCGTGTGTGTCACTACTTGACGTAGTAAATGTCGTCTGTCGTTTATTATGTGTGGTTACGCCACATCTGCTACTGAGATTTTTTTATGTGGGCTGTAATTACCATTTACCATCAGGTAGACGACACATCCGTTGGCTACGTCAAATAAAAAACCTGCATGGTTTTAGGCAATAATGAGTCATCCCACAAAGACTTCCTTGTCGTAACACATTATTGCTTAAAACTATCCACTTTGGTTGAGCGACTTTAGCCCACGTGGTACTTTGATAAGAAGTAGCTCATAACTTAGTTTAGGCTATAAGCTATTTAAGCATCATAATTATGTTATTTTATCGAAAACCATCTGAAAGTTTTTAAGCGAAGAGTAACAAATATGTATACTTAAATTCTAACAAACATGTGCATTTAAATTATAGGTAACAATACATCCTAAATATTAAAAAAAAAAATAGAAGATCTCATCTAACCAACTTCGCGGGAACTCTGCGGGTACTTTGCACCGAATTTACATTAAACTTCAAACAAAACAAGAAAATCAAGTTTGGTTTAGTAAGTGGTTGCAAACTAATGAGAAATGTGAGAAGTGAGAGTAGTTTGGTGATAATCGCTAACAATCACTTCGGCAATTATGTCTCCCGTATTGAAAGTCCCGCAATTTCGATGCGGGTGAAATTATTTCCGAGGTGATTGTCATGTGATTGTGCGGTAAAGACATGAACAAATTATTCGCAACATCGATAAGATTCGCAATGATAAAAGTGCACGGTAAGCACGCATGCGGTCAGCCTAATTTTATTTTGAATTTCGAAGGCTTATGCCTCATACATCTAGAAAGAAAGAAAGAAACATTTATTTTGACAAATCTTAAGCTGAGTATCATTTTTAAAACAACTTATAATTAAATTGATGTGCCAGAAAAGGTAAACACCTCAGCATAATACTGCAACACATCAGCACTACAGCGCTGGTATACTGGTGCGCCCTGATTGCGAGTAAGGTAGTGTGGCATTCGTCCTAATGATGACAATTCCACTGTCACAACACTGTCAGGCACTTTTATACAGAAAATACAATATAAGTTATAGAAAAAAATTCTCGTTAATAAAAACAAATGACACTAAAAATTTCAAAAACCAAAAAAAATATGTAACGCACCCATAGGGTTTGAGTGGTTTGACATATGTCGTTATAAGTTAAAAAGTCATCTCATTCGTTCATACGAGGTTCATACATGTCTTTATTTATTTAACTTCAGCACAAAATAATGTACAAGGTGGACTTAATGCATGACTGGGGCATTGTCTGACAGATAACCTAGGGTGATGCAGAGATTAAAAGTGGTAGTGCAAGGTATCTTTGTACTTTTAAGCCCAACATTATTAAGCTTATAAGTATAAAGATGTTAAATATTTTTATAATAAAATTCTTTCGTCTATATCTGTAAGTCGCGGCTAATGTCCATTATATTTACGCGTTTAGAGATAATAATATTGAGTTTGAAGACTAACGGCGTAGGCGTGGTTACGATAATATATATTTTTTTCGTACCACTTGCTCAAAAAAGTGCCATTCTATACCACAAAAAGCGAACATAACAATAGTCATTTTTAATCTGGTAAAAACAGAGAAAGAAAATTGTACTGAATTTCATTCATCCTCTAGGGGGAGAATGTGATTTAAATTTGGAATACTTATCGAAATTTATACTGAACTACATCTGTGTTTACACCATTGAGTTTGTATATAAAGCATTATACATCTCTTTGAAAAAGGAATACGCATTTATTATGCAGTTATGAAATTAAATTACGAAAACCGTCTAGGCCGTATGAGCTTGATGCCTTTGCTATACCGACAAAAAAAAAAATAGTCTAGGAATTTGCCGCGTTTTTGTTTTCTTTAAATACATAAAATATAACTCTTTCTATCAATAATTGGACCAATGTTTCCAATGTTAACTTATACTTTTAATTGTCATTATTTTTAATAAATGCTTATCTCATATTATTATTGTGTTAATTTTTTTTTGCAAATGGTACGAAAAGTATAGTATTTTCCTCGGTGATAAAGCTGTCTTAGTCTTGGGTGAACTTAAATCCCTCGCTACACTCAGGACTCGTGATTTAATTTATATGAAGCTGAGGCCTAAATTGCTCCAGCACAATAATAAATTAAAATATCATTTATACCCCGGTTTATGGTTTGAGGTCAAGACCAAAAAACAGTCAACAATTTAAAACCTAAATTACTCCCTTAAAAACAGACAAGACACGCAATTAAGATAGGTAATCAGTTAGAAAACTCACTAAGCTGTTATTTTATTTACAAACCCAGCTCGTATTGTTGTCAAACACCATTACCTCACTTTCCTGTACTAAATCCATCCTCTTCTAATTGGTGCGTGTATCTGTTTGTTTGTCGCTACAGCTTGTACTAAATTTTAATGACGGGTAGCGTCGCACTGCGGCGTCGACTCGACTTGTGTTGTGTACTGTACTGTACTATTGGTTGATTTCTGTGTACAAAGGGATGTCGTATGAATAGTTGATGTACTTTTGACGATGATAGTACAAGGTGTTGCGGAGTTTCAAAGGAGGTACTTGTACTCTGTAAATAACAAAGATTAATAGTTTGTTTGAAGCGTTAATGCCTGTAACTACTATTTGTCGGATGAGAAAATATTTAAGAGGTTGAGAATTTTGATTTTATTTGTTTATGAATAATGAGTTTTGTTGCTAAGTGTACAGTGGGCGAAGCAATTAGGTATGCAGGGCAAAACTGGTGGTAGAGCTCTTGTGAATGAGCTCGAGGGCGGCAGCACCACCGTCTCACCTTTAACCTGCCGCCAAATAGTAGTGCTTCCATTACTGTGTTCCGGTTTGGTAGTGAGATCAGGCCATGAAATTACTGGCACATGAGGCATAACACCGTAGTCCTCAGCTGCAGCGACGCATCTATAATTTGCTTTTGTGGATTGTTGATGTCCATGGGCTGTACTCCACTTACCATCAGGTGGACTACACGTTCGTTCGCTGTGGGCGTAGAATCAAAAAAAAAGTCACAGTTAAGACTGACTACACTAGCTTACAAAGTAGTAATGTAATGTAAGTGGGTAACGTATAAATAATGTTTGACAAGCATGTAAATATTCATACTTAACCCCAATTTCCTTTCCCAATATAAATCTTATTGCCAGGATAAGCATATAACACACATAAATGAAAACAGCCGTGTTCTTCTCTCAAGTGTAACTTGTCTTCTTCCACTTTTTTGTCACTTTCAAATTCCGTCAGGTTATACTTTATGGGTCGTATAAGAACTATCCGGAACCTCAGAATCTGGCCCTTACAAACGTAAACCATCTTTAGAGTACTACGAAAATTCTGAGACTGAATTTAATAAATTCACGAGATTACCTCCTTAGCCTTGTAATAGTGCAGGGAAGGCACTTTAAGATATTAATAAGCTACGTAGCTAGGCGCGATCGCTGGCTAACTTTCTATGCAGTTCTGCCTAGTCGCGCCGTCGACTTCTTAACAGCTTAATGCAAAAAGCGCCAACCCTATTTTCAGCGGTTAACATTCAATATTCAGGCAGAATGTGATCCGCTCAAATGTTTTATGGGCTTGTGATTTGTCGATTATAAACATTTTGTTTAAAAGCAGTGACGACCGGATGGCGGAGTGGGTAATGTACCCGCCAAGGTCGTGGGTTCGATTCCCACTTATGACAAATCTTTGTGTGCATGAACATGGGGCTTTGTCTTAGTCTGGGTGTTTCTATGTATAATAAGTATGTATTTACAAAAGAAAAGTATATATGTATTAGTACCAGTTATTCTAGTACCCATAGTACAAGCTCTGCTTAGTTTGGGACTAGATGGCGTTGTGTGTGAGTTGTGAAATATTTATTATTATTATTATTTATTATTTAGAGAGTAATAAGTGGGGCCCGTAGTTATGTTGCCGCGGTAGGCCGTGGAATTAGTAACTATAAATATAGCATAACGGGCATTCCTCCGTGCCTCGGCAAGCACTTCAAGTCGACTGTACCTGTGGCCGAGAGCCTGACAAATTGTTTTATAAAGGGTATCGTATCACCCAGTACTGGGTTGTGTAGTCTCTCTACGTAAAATACTAATAATCAGTAGTAAAGACGTGAAATCGATCTAAATGTAATCGGGAAAAAGCTGACGATGATGAATGACACATTTACATTCCTTTAGCAGATTCTGTTTTCGTCAGTCACACTATAGAATAGATTTTTTCGTTTGCTTGCAGAAATAGAAAATGATTTGGTCGCGGGAATTGCGCCGCTGAAGGGGCTTTTGAGGGCCGTTTGCGAGTCCCCCTGACTCCCCCCTCAAGACGGTCTCGGCTCACTTTCTTTGTGCTTTGTTTTGGTTACATTTGAATAGTGTTTGATGTATCTTTTGTGTAAATAAATCGAGTTAGTGTAAATAAAGTCACTTTATTGAGAGATTGTTTTGAAAAGGCTTGGTAGCGGGTGTTACTGTTATCTATAAATATTGTAAGAATAGTACGAACATGTTTTTTTGGCTGCTAAATAAAATAGTATCAGATTGTAAATACCATGGGTTTGTCTATTTATTTATTTGAAACTTTATGCACAATATGGTACATAGGCGGACTTTATGCCATAGGCATTCTCAAACAGTCAACCTAAGGTGAATGAATAACGGATTTAATGACAGCCCTTTACCTACATGTTGGTTTTAATCAAATGTCCTTTCATTTACGATTATATTTTATCATTTACCCAATACTTTTTATATCGTCTAAACCTCTAAGACATTGTATCATGTACTTCCTCATATTTATATATAAAGCATACTTATTGTTATGTATTGTAAGAGGTTGTGCTGCAACCTCCTTTGACTACATTATTTATGCCATCTATGAAGTGTCAATGGTTGACGATAGCTTGTGTCAGTTGCAATAAAACATGTCGAAACCAACCCAGGGTCGTTTATCTTAATTCCCGATCACAGACTTATCACTTATCATAATGTATAAGACCCATAGTAAGAGTTAATTTTAAGGATCAGCGCATCTAAGGCTTCTTAAAAGGGAACCGGAAATAAAATATTATGTTAAAGCCTTCATTAGCTGGACTTATAATTTTTCAATGCAAAAGTCTAACATAGCAGTGTACAGCTGAAAAAACTATATGCAATATAAAAGCTGTTCTAGTAAAAAAAACAGTTTGCTGTCATTGCTATGGTTATAAAATTTATTTAACTCTTAAACGGGCTCTGGGAACAATTTTCCCGCTCTAAATAGCATCCTAACTTATTTTGTACCATTATTATTACGAAAACAATTTTGTTTTCTTTTATCGACATATTTTGGGTATATTATATTTTATTTTATTTTGGACGACTGGATGGCGGATTGGGTGGCCACCTGCCTGCGACGCTGAGGTCGGAGGTTCGAGTCACGCTCAAGACAAATCTTTGCGTGCATGATCATGGAGGTTTGTCTCGGTTTGGGTGTTTCTATGTATAATAAGTTTTAATTTACAAAAGAAAAGTATATATGTATTAGTATCAGTTACTTTAGAACCCATAGTACAAGCTCTGTTCAGTTTAGGACTAGATGCCGATGTGTGTATGTAGTGTGATATTTATTTATTTATCGCACTTAGGTTTGGATGACTAAATATTATAATAATTCTTGATATATAGTATCACCCGTAGATAGCATTTAAGTCAAATATGTATAGAGTTTTAATCATTATAATAAAGTAAAAAATGGTACATTAGCAAACTGTCAGCTGCCAAGTTTTAATTAGACACACGGTCCTATTAAAACATGTACGTCGTCAGCTCAACACAGTTATTTAAAACAAACACACATTTTAATAAACAGGACTATGTTAATTAGTACCGTCAAAATGTGTAGTTACTGAAAAGCAAAGCACTGAACGAGGTACCCGGAAGTGCATTTAATTTTCAGAATATTCTGTCGTGAACGCCTGGCATCCCAGACTGCTAGCCTGCCAGACTGACTGGCAGAGTGGCTTGCTCTCGATGCCACTAAACGCCAATAAATAATAAGCTTGCCAGTTAGCTACGAGTACGTCATCGCTTCCACATTGATTAACAAAGTAATTATGGATTCTTGCATAATTTAAATTTAAATTTTCATGCAAAGTAGTAGTCGAGATAATGAGAAACGTTAGTGTAAATTTGTTAACAAGATTCATCATATTCATAAGAAAAATTGTTTGAACTTATGTAACAATACGCTACCAGAGTAAAGAAATATACAGAGTATTCTGACTTGGTCTATTTCCTTAAAAAAACAAAGTACAGTTGCATTTTCCACCGACATATTTGAATTTCTTGTACTGACTATTGTTTCGAACATTCTTTATTTGACTTCGATCATCACAGCGGCGCAACACCGTGTTTTGTTGGCATTCTTATTGCGATATTATCGTGACGTAGGCATGTGACACGTTTCGACTATTTCTATTTAGATTCTACAAAACAAAAAAATATTTAGCGACTAGCGAATTATAGACCTTCGCCTTAACGAAAAATGCCCGTGTGTTCTTTCGCATAGAGAAAATACAAAATAACAAACTACCCGCTTCACAAATCCAGCGTATAAGCCGTGTAAGTAGAATAAGCATTCAGCGCGTTGAAATGGTAAGCAGCCAGCAAGTCGTTGCTATCCGCACTGCGTCGCAACATACCATTAAAATTTACCAAAACCCGCGCGAAACGAAACAATTCACGTACGAATCTACCTACTATTATGTATTACGTAGTCATGCAACGAATACCACGAGTATGAATACGATTGCAAATTCTAATACGGATAGAACAACAAGTAATTTCAGTTCCGGACTCACATACAATTTTATTACGCATTCATTGTGAAGGAATTTTCTTAACATCGGGTTTTTCGGTGGATACGTTACGTTTTTCTCGTCTTGGTGTAAAACTATCCAGTAAAACCGTATATCTATAATACTTAGTACTCAACTGAGTATTATAGAGGTAAAATACGTTTTTCGTATAATAAGTATTTTTGTTATTTTACTCTAAGCTCAACACTAAATTACAATCTGAATTTATTAATTTCGTGCTTCACTGTGTATTAAGCGCGAACAAGGCATTAAATGCCGAAAATTTCTAAAATGTTAAGAGCTATTTTTAAATTCAAAAGTAAGTTATATAGTGGCAATACCTGTACAAAAATATTATTGTCGCATCATTTACTTGAAACTTAGGACATATCTGAAATGAATATTTAAAAAGAGAATATTATTTTGGTATTCTGCAAAAACGAATACTCGTATAACATCACTAGAGTTACGTTTGTAGCGTACTATGACGTCATACGCTGTATTCTACGTTATAAATAGCACTATTAACTTCCACAGCCTCCAACGGGACGAATCTATTTTCTGCACGTATTATGTATGCTGTAGTTATATATGCTGTAGTAGCCACTCGATTGTATCGGATTTCATTTATTTTTACTTCGTTAGACAACTTCTGAGTGCTGATTTCACCAAACGAGTTGAACTTAAATTTAACGCTGAGATACAGCTTTCAATCCCTCTATCTCGTTCAAACATTGAATAAAGGAGGGAGATGCAAAGCGGGTTTAATAAACCGTAAATTAAGAAGTACGAAGGAGTTTCTGTACGAACGTCGTAATTTGGACCGGAACTTTCAGAAAGTGGATTCAATGAACAATTCGTGGCAGCCAGTTTATAAAAAGAATAGGGACGCGAACGCAACAATGACGTCATCAATGAATTTTTCCAGATTTTCCTTTATTCATTTTGTTTGAAGACGATCCCGTTTTATTGTTATTGTTTCTCCATTGTTCAAACTGGCCTTTGGACCGCGAAAATGGACTTGTAATAAACTTGAATGTTATCTCCTTAATTGGTTACAGACAATAGCATTCAGTTCATTCTTCATCGGATGAGTTATTGGAGTTTCGAAGACAAGGCTTTCAGAATTCGAACTTTTAACAAGATTGTTCCGGCTATAATTGATTCTTTTATTATGATTTGACATCGGTATTTGCATTTCAGTAATTCTCAACAGCCTCGTTTATCTAGTTATTAACGAATGCGTTTCACATCGTGAGGTATAGGGTTCATTTCTTGGGTCAGGTTACAGTATTTTTTAGGATTTTTTCATCAGCAGTACCTACGGAGTTGTGCCCGATGGGTAGCGGTAGGTTTAGCCCTTATCGCATGGGACCTAAACATAACAGGCATGAAGTGTGGGTGCTATACACCTCTGTCACATCCTTTTAAGTAATAATAATAATAATAAGTCACTGTCTGCCCCTTTTTCCGTGTACAACATGTGTTCAGGGCAGGCGTCAGTTTTACCTACTATAATCCAGAATACCCAGTCCATTAGCACCTCAACACAATAGCTCTTATCATTTAGTCTCCATTTTCTGCATATGGCCGGCTCAAACCGGGGATTTTCCTTGGGTGCATTTTTATAATGTGAACAGGGATAATCGCCGGTTTTAGCCTCATTACATTTAAAGTAAAGTGTTTATCGGGCCTCTGTGCTGTTGGCTTCGGACCCACACATGCCTACCAAAGTGCCGGGACTCTGTAGTCGCGAGATATGGTAACATAAACCACAAATAATAATAAAATAAATAATTTATTTCAGGCTAGGCCCTTAAATAAATACCTTAAAATAAAATATATAAATATATTTTAACTTCACTTGCACATGTTATTTTTGTTTTAACCGACTTAATATAGAGGCCCTTAAGTATATAGAATATAGCAATCCCACCGGTTTCCTCTTTGACTGGCATTTGCTGTGTATGCATATTATGTGTGCTCCAGTTATAATAAATTGACAAACTGTTTGTTATTCAATCTCGCGAATAAACAGGTTGCGAGCGTTTGTTTGACGAATAGATAGTCGCATGCATACTAAAATAGTGATTTAAAGATATACATTTCGATTAACAATACATAAAGAAATAATCATCCATGATAATTCGATTCATTGATGGAGGGGATAAGTTTTCTAAGCATTTTAACTTTGTTTAAATGTGTAATTTTACAGGTTGTTGTACTTTAAGTTTTCAAATGTTCTGCTATTTGAGATTACTCTTTTAAGGACAGAAAAAACAGAAAAAATGTGATGCGTCGCTGTTAAAGTACCGACGTGTAAAGAACAGGGCACGGACGAGACACAAACAACTGCTCGAGCGGGCGGCCGTCACGTCGTGTTCAAAGTGACCGTCTGCACACCAATTCTGTCGCGTTTTGTCTGCGCTTCGTCTCTACTGTATATTGCCGAGTATAGCGTAGGCATCGAAGCGACGTACCCATGTCTTGTCCGCGCCCTTTCTTTTCTGTTTTGTTTTGCGACGCTTCTATACATTTTGTATGAAAATTTGTACGACAAGACCTCATCCTACGATTTTGTGTTTGCCCCACCCCTTATGCTATATTACTTAGCCTGTATTTATGCTAGAATTTGTTTACAGAAATGATGACGTGCCGGCTGGGCTCGCGACGGCTGGGTGGCTCCCGGGGCTCGCTGCAAGCTGGCACCGCGTGCTCCGCCGCCAGCGAACTGGACCTCTCCTCGCGCTCAAGACGCGCTCACAAAGCAAGGTACCTATTGTACCCTTAAACATAATTTAGTCAAACATTTATATTTAGGTCCGTATTTACATACGTTCTTACTTGATAGATTTACTCCAAGACGAGTAGCCTTAGGCTCGATGAAAAACAAATGATAATTCGCACAAAATGTATGGATGATCTGAACCGTTTATGAATAAGAAATACTTTTATCATTTCCTGAACATCAAGTTTGCCGAGCCTCGGTAATGTGGTAGATAGCTTTCAAATTTACTTTGGTCGCCAATTTTCTCTAATGGACCAACCAAATGTATGTTTTTCTGGGCAGTTTATTGACAAAGAGATTAATTTGATCGATTAATCATCCTGACTGAACCTGACCTGAACTGACCAATGTTCTTTGTCAATAGAACCACCGATAATGTTGTTTATTCTTCATACATACTTGTTCAAGTACTTCTACTACCTCGACGCTCTAGTGGTTAGCATATGCGCCGCGAGTCTCAGGTCTCGGGTTCGAATGTTATTTGGGAAGTGTTATTTCACAATAGCAGCACGGAATTGGAATTGTGCCCGTTGGATAGCGATTGGTTCACCTCCTATCCCATGGGACCTTAACATTACAGGTGAAATGAGGGTGCTGTACACCTCTCCCACAACCTTCTGGGTAATATAGGCATGATGTTATGTTATGGTTCAAATCCATTGAAAGTTTGAATCTTCTTATATAAGTAACACTTACATAGCCAGCTAGTCGGCAAATATATATTTTTAGTTTCGAAAAGAATACTCAGTCTGAAAACTACTTTAATGCACGAACAATAATTTTATTTATTGTAGTTGGAAAAGTAAGGAGATGCTCAAACTTTTGTTATTAGCCGTCTCGCTCAGGTAACTTCTTCAATTCCTCATTCCCAATGACGCCCGCTAATGTAAACGTTCTGACGCTGTTCCTGCCGTCAAATAGATTTCCTTTTGTGAAACTCTCAGACAACATTAATAACTCTTTATTGAACCAAGAACAAATAGAAAAGTATGGAAAATTCTCGGAATATAACACTTTATTACTTACAAATCACACAAAACAGCGACCAAATTTTACAGTCCAAGAAGCCGTAGCAATCGGACTTAATGAAAAGCTATTTTCGTTGAAAGTTGTTTTCCACGAATACAGGTGAAAGAGGTATTGTACATTTTAATTGAACCGCAGTTTTGCGGGAAAATTCCAAACAATTTGCCCGAAAAACGGCCGGTTCTGACAAAACTCGATAGCAGATTGAATTGAACACGCTTTCCTGCTCCATCGATGGGTTCGGTTTCCTAATCGTTGAGCAGGCCGCCATTGACGCCGGCCGATAACACCTTTTTTTCTTTAGCCCTACGAATAATAAAAGTCAAGAAATGTAACTCAAGCTCAAAAACGTCACCACGAAAACAAGACCACGGTAGGCGGGGCTAAAAACTGGACCGCGCAGCGCTGCCAGTTCGCCGGTGTCATTGATTCGATGCGCTCGTGCCGCGGATTATTATAATTGCGAAAAAAAATGTTTTTTACAGTGTTTACATACGGCAAATATGCCGTCATGTGTTGTTAGGTGTTGTAGAAGCCATACGGATATGATACATTCTGGAATCACTTTTCATATGTGAGTAATAACCATTTTAAAATCCTATACTTGCGACGCGTGGAAAGTGTTATGCAACACGAATGCAATGTAAAGCTTAATGTATACGTTTTTTTTACTAGCTTACTAAAGGAAAAATGATAGTATGCATTAGTTTAATTTATTATATTATAAATATAATTTTACAGATACCCGAAAAATGAAGTGCAGCGGAAAAAGTTCTAAAAGGAAATTTCTCAGAGTTCGATTACATAATATGGCCAAAAAAGAATCTTTACTCATTTCTGCCCGTCATAAGTTGAATACTAATTATATTCAAAAGGACATAATTATTTTCTAGGCTATTTTATTGAATAAAAAGTAAACATATAAACAAGCTTACTTTTTTTTTTTTAAACGACGCCCGCAGGAATAACTCCTGTGTTGCGGGGGTGTTCACAAACATACATTTCACACACCCAAAGCACACCCAGAGTCAGAACAAATCTTTGCGAATCACACAAAGATTTGTCCCATGTGGGGATCGAACCCACAACACCAGCGTAGATGAAAGCGGCGAGGCGACCGCTTTAACCGCTTCGCCAAACGTGCACTTATTTTTCAAATCCCCATTTACGCAATACCTGCCGCACCTTATTGCGTAACACACTATCAATATTGAAGTAATATACTTCTACACCAATAAGACTGTGATCCATTGCTTCACATGTTCGATAAAATGAGTTGCTTTACAATGTAAAAAGCGCAATGAATGTTGTTGATCTGTCAAAATAAAACGCATTGCTACTGATAGCGTGTTACGCAGTAAGTATTTGTCGCGCGCTCCGAGGCGGACGTGTAACACGCTATTTAATAATAATTCGTATTATTAACGTAAAGCGCGGCGTAAGCCGACGCTCGCTAAATTTGTTGCCATGAGTGACCCACTTGTGGCAAATGAGTTGCTGGCGTTCCTGCAACAGAGGCTGGACGTGATGGACGAGGTGTCCGCCGTTCAGATCTGTGTAAGTAGCTTCAGCGAAGATGACATTGCAGCTGCTAAGCTGTTGCTGTTCCGGTTGCTGAACAAAAGCGACCAGATGGTGTCTCGACGGCGTGACGGGACAAAGAAAAGCTTGCAGGACATCATTACCCTGCTGAAGGAGACTTATCCTGACGACGTGCCAACGTTTGTGGCGAAGGAGCTACACAAATTACCTGTAGTTACCTACGAACACGTCGATGTGTCAAGCATGCTCAAAGACATCGTCTTTTTGAAGGCAAGTTTGGCTGCCGTACAGAAGAGGCTGGATGAATCCCAGAACAATGTCGCAGACTTGCGTTCCGAAGTGGAAGAATTGCGCAAGTATGCGCCAATAACTGGGTCACCGGCGCGTGTCAACAATGTTAACACGCGTCGAGGTGCATGCCTCGATGCATCGGTCGTCAGCTTCGCGTCAGCAGTTTTGTCGCCGAAGCCGCCTGCTGAATCTGCGATATGCGCTGCGCGTGCGTCACGTAACCCCGCGCCCGCCCCCGCAGCTCTTCCCCGCGCCACTGCTCGAACAACACAATCGAATGACTCACCGGTCATTGCGAGCACTCCTACTGCTCCCCCGGTTAATCATGCGCCTACACAGGCAACGATTCGGGCTGAAGAGGATGGTTTTGTGACGGTGCAAAGGAGAAAGCGCCGTTCACGAAACACGAAGAACGGCTATGGCAAGGCTCCTGTAGACCCGAAACATAGGGTACGTGCCGCCGCGCCGAACACCCCGGTGTTTATCTCGCGCCTGCACTACACCATCGAGGCAGAGGATATCGCGAGATATGTCAGCCAGAAGCTGAATCATGTGCTAAGAGTTCAGCTGTTGGAGTCGCGCCGCAACGTCAACTTCAAGGCGTTCGTGGTGCGAGTGCCGACCTGTATGCTGGAACAGGTGCTTGATGAAAGCTTTTGGCCGCAGGGTGTTGTTTTCCGTCGCTTCCGCGGAACTATACCCCAGGAACGCACAAAAACTTAGTGCAAAGGAAGTGAATTTATAATTATGTATTTTAGGTTAAGGTATATATCTATGGGCCTATGCAGCCTGAAATAAATGATTTATTATTATTATTAATTATCAGCTGGTCTGACATTGGCGCTACCAATCACTATTATTCGTGGGTAAAAAGCCTTAAATGGGTTAAAATACTATTGAATTTTAGATGCTTACGATACAATACTACACATATAAAGAAACATTTTAATTTTAAAACCACTAAAATCTCAATCTTATTCAAGAATGGTTTAGTTAAATTACAACTAATTAATTTAAGTAATATTAGTAGTGCAAAAATACAATATTTTTTTTGTTATGACTTATGACTTATCCGTTCATACTTATTGCATAACATCGTCCACGCATCTCGGACTGCAGCAGGCACGCGAACCAATCACTATTATCTGTCATGCCGAGAACCAATAATCGCGCTTGCCGGCATACAATGCGTTACGCGACCGCAGCTCATTGGCTTATTTGCATGTGTGTTCTTTCGTTTGAATACTTTGTCTATGTAGTAGTGTGTGGAGCAGAATTTCTTGTTGATTTTGTTCACAGTTACGCTTCCTTAGTTTTATTATTCGTAGCTTTAGCCATTATTTTAAAACTTATCGATTTGTAAGGTAATAAGGTACACGAATTTTCCACTACATAAACCAGAGTTCGTTATCGGGATTTTAAAAGAAAATTGGGTCGTTCAGTTTCAAATAGAGATTTACTTCAGGAGTTTGTTATTGGAATAGCGAATAAATTTGAAACTTAATTGAACTATTAATAAAACATAAGATATTAGCTGGAAAACTGACTATATAAGTAGCATAAGCAACTATTTCAATGATATCATAAAGCTTCTGATTATCTTTTTACTCAAAAAGAACAAAACTTTACAACTTACTCGCTCAATATTCACTTTCTTGAGTTTATAGTTCTTGATATAGTAAGTGAAAAAACAACACAAAAAAATGTACCCCTCACATTTTCCCTGTAATATCAGAAGCTGATATTAGATTTCCTTGTAAGGTATTGGCATTTCTGTCTGTTTATAACAGTGACAATAGACAGCTGTAACCAAAGCAATATTGTTTGTATAAACTGCCTACTTGTCACTCTTTTATGTTCAGCATTCCAAGCAAATGCAATATTACTTGATATTCGACTGAAAGGGTGTGACAAAGTGCTACATCTACTTATAACCAGGGATCGAAGTAGTAGATTGATTTTACGTACTTGCATCATGAATAATAATAGAAATCAGAACATGGATTAGCCTTTTTCCGGGATTTCATTTTGATACTCACGAGATTAAATCAAATATTGTGAATTTAAAGATTTTAAACTACTACATTTAAAATTTAATATATATAATTTAATAAAATGCGATGTTTAAAATTATTTTTTTCTTTTTTTTGAAACTCCTAAATATCTTAATTATAATAAAATCATGGAGGCATATCCATATTAATATATACGTGCCAGTTCATTGACTCCAAAT
This sequence comes from Hypena proboscidalis, assembly GCA_905147285.1. Taxonomy (NCBI): domain Eukaryota; kingdom Metazoa; phylum Arthropoda; class Insecta; order Lepidoptera; family Erebidae; genus Hypena; species Hypena proboscidalis. The sequence continues at coordinate 11,235,542 of LR990128.1, read as the reverse complement.
CAATCTACCTACTCCGATCTCAGCTTATAACAAACCACATAAAATATATCCATTTTGATCATCACTCAGTCAATATAGTTTGGAAATGTTTTTTTACGTCACAAAATTTTTCATTCAATTTTAACGTTATGACAACCAACCTTACCGTTAGAATTGTTTCGTAAAGATTGAGTTTAAAATAACAATTTTTGAGTGTCTTTGAATAGCACAATTTTTTATTAAACGCCCCCTAATTAACTTTCATAAACAATTACTTTCAGCCACAGTTCTACCCATGCGATATTTAAATAAAAATTAACATGCTTTAATGCTTTAACTATCATAAAAAAAAAACATCTAGATCGTGTTGGCTAGCAATTCAGAATTGTCGTTTTAGGTTTAAAAATAAAGTAATCATATTCAATAAAAACAGCATTTAATCATATAATTTGCAAAGTACAAATAACAAATAATTCCTTGTTTAACCAATCCATCATTTATCATTCCTTTCCCAATCAATAAGTAACAATGATAATTCTTGTTTAAAATTATAACGTACTTACACTTAAATGCACAATAATCCCACTTGATCACTACACTATATTATAGCACTGTGCTACGGTCCTTTGGTCACAACTTGACACTTTAACGTCTCGAAACAGAATGGCGTAACCAGCACTGTAATGCAGGTGCGAATCCATGACAGTTGTAAGTCAAGTGAACAACTGTTTAAATAAACGATTGTAGCGACATCTAGTTCTTTCTATGATAGATATTTAACAGTTTATTAAATTGAGTGATTGTTGAAATAAAAACTTAAAGTGACATGTGAAATTATGTTGTATATTTAAATAAAAGCTTACAATCGGTTCAGGAAATTGAAAATAAAATCGTAACAGAGTGACAATGCTACTTTTAAATTTGTTAGGAAATACTAAAACGATAACCACTTTATGGAAATTAGTTCGATATTTTAAGAAGTAAATACATTTTCTTGATGGTTAAACGTGCGGCCTCCATTAAGGCTTGAGTGAAGAGGATCGAGGCCTACACTCTTGTTTGCCTGGAACTTGAGGGCCCTTTGCTTGAGTGTCCCTTTAATCATAAGTGTTGACTCGATGAGCGGCGGATGTGTGAAGATGAAGTTTTGAACCTGTTTCTTGAGGAACAGGTGTTTCTTTCTCTGGTGGTAGAGCTCATGTGAACGAGATCGAGAGTGGTAGTACCACCGTCTCACTTTTGACCTGCCGCCAAATAGTAGACCTTGCGCTGCTGTGTGCCGATTTAGTGGTGAAATCAGGCCCTGAAATTACTGGCACATAAGACATAACATCACAGTCCTCAGATGGAGCGACGGATCTAAAATATTATTTTGTGGATTGTTAATGTTCATGGGTTCAGTTACTACTTACCATCAGGTGGACTACAAGTCTGTTTGGTATATACATAACGATTATTTATTAATTGATTTGATCAATGGATAAATAGCATAATATAACATCACGTTTATATTACCGAGGCAGGTAAATAGCAGATGTGTAAATCAGATTTACCAGCAGGCTGAGTAGGCTGGAGCCTAGGGCCGCAGAATTTTGGGGCGGCAAATTTGGGGACCGTCTTTTTTTTTTGCTGCTTACAATTTTCTCACAGAAATCAAGAAGATTTCTGCATTATTCACTATATATTCTACTCTATAATCTAGGACTTGAGAATTGTAGAGGCAAGGGCGACAAAAACTTCCCAGCCTATACCATAAAAAAATGTAAATCCGCCACTGCTGCCACACCAAATATGCTAAGGACCCAAGGGGTGAATATATAGCAATCTGTTTTAGACCTTATGCTACTATCAAGCTGTGTGTGTGTTTAAGATATTGGCACACTTGATAAAGTGTAAGGAAAACCTTAAAAAATCAACACCTCAAAAATACAATACTTATAACCGAACCGCGGACTTCAAAATTGACTAACCTTCCATATAAATTGACTCCTCCTAATTTACCCTCATGGGGATAAAATTCAAAGATAAAATTAAACCAGCTTTTAAGTTAGACTTCCAGCTACGCAACTGTGAAAACCACATCCAGGTCCATAAGTTAGTTTTTGCGTGAAGCGCGTACAAACATAGAGACAGACACAAATTCTAAAAAAATATGCTTTGCGGCTGTAAATCCTATTTTTTTTAATATCTTCAATGTACAATTTAACTATATGTATAGTTAAGTACAAGTTAAGTTTGATAGAAGTTTATTCTATTTTACTTTGTTACAATTCGTACTATGTGTTACCGACTTTTTTTGCAATTAGGTTTTTTATGACATTTTAATTACGTAACGACTGCTGCGATCAATGTCTGACTCTGTGTTCAATTGGTCTAGGTTAAAACTGCTAGGTGCTAGCCGAGAGGCGCCACTGCTCGGCGGATGGCGCAGCACGCCGCACACGCCACACGCACCCGCCACGCCCGCACCACACCACTCACACAACCACCTCGCAACATCGCACTGCAATGGCACTGACAGGTATGTGACTAACATAGGGGTAGATAAAGTAAGTCGCACCAATAAACCACACAATAGTAAGGTACAGAAAGCTCGACGGGCGCGTGAGGGGGCGGGGTCGTTATCTGCCCGAACGCACGTTTTTGACAGTGCGCGATGGCATCACCCATGTTGTCGTAGTTCACTGAATACAAAAGTGAAATGTGACAAGGTTACCAATTTGCATTGCAGCAAGACGTAAATTATATCTCTTTGTATCAAATGTATAACATGTGATACGTCCATAATATATATAGATATAATGATAGGTAAAAAAATGTGCAGATAACGCTTTTTCGTTACAATTTTTTTTCAAAATATTTTTTATAAGCTGGCGCAAGAAACTAAAGTTCCAAATAAAATGAAAAATGAAAAAATGAAAATGAAAAAGTGTTTATTCAGTTTTTGCTACATAGTTTACACATACAATATCTTCTGCCAAACTGCAGCACAGTTTGTGGGCAGAATTTGCTCCCATTTTATTACAGTAGGCATATCGGTTTTACAATAATTTTATGTTGTACTTTTTCATTTTAGAAACATGCAAAAACAAAAAATATTATTAAAGATTGGCACAAAAGAAAACTTGTTGAAACAAAATAATAGGTTGGCAAATTACAAATTTGTGATTACTATAGTTACATAATTTTTCATTTTATTACAGTAGGTATAGCGGTTTTACAATAAAACTTATGTTGTACTTTTTCACTTTAGAACATGCAAAAATAAAAATAGATTTGTCAGTGGTAAAAATATAATGAGAGTTAATATCATAACACATCTATAAAATAATTTCATTACAAAAGTGTCTTCATTATTGGTATTTCAGAGTAAAACGGAATGTATTCGTCCCCAGATCCCCATAACAGAACAGCCCTAGTTATGCCTCTTTTAACGTCACCCTACACAACATAACAACACGGCAACAATGGGTCGCCAAACCATTAATTTAAATGTATCACGATATCATCAATGGCTCTCATTGCCTTGTCGATGATGAGTTTGGAAATGTTAATGTCGAGTCCGTATCGTTTCGTGTGGAGTGAAAATAAGAATAATCCATATTCAAATAAATAATAATAAAATATTGCTTGTGACAATATCGGACTGACATGGCTTAAAAAAATTTACAAGAACCATTTTTTTTTAAACTGTGTGTTTATGTTTGCATAGGAATCGCTTTAAGAGTAGACTCCCGAGTGTCGTGTTTTCATACTAATGTTATAGGTATGGGTTTAACTTAACATTATTTAGTTTTATCTATTTTTATAGACATATCATATATCTTAAGCACTAAAATGCATGTTTGTTCGTGGCCATTTCGTTAAAATTGTTTTAACCATTAATTAAGTTACTTACAAACTGAAAAGTAAAAAATAATAGTTATGAAATAAATATAGTTTAAAAAAACTAAAAAAACACGCTTTTAAAGCACATCAAACTAAAAAGTGAAAAATAATTCTTATTATAACCTGAAAATAATAATAAACGAAAAATACTAGTACTATTGTGAAAAAAAGCGTGGGTCGCTCGATAGACGAAAAATATGGCACAGAGCGCCCCACGCTTTTTTTCACAATAGTACTAGTATTTTTCTTTTATTATTATTTTCAGGTTATAATAAGAATTATTTTTCACTTTTTAGTTTGATGTGCTTTAAAAGCGTGTTTTTTTAGTTTTTTTAAACTATATTTATTTTTCACTTTTTAGTTTTAGTTTTTTTTTAATCCTGGCGATCCTAATCAGGATAATGAGATAAATTTATGAAATTATTATATTGTCGCTGATTCTTTACAAGTGTAGAAAGTTTGAATTAAATCTGTCCGTTTAAAGTGGGTCAAAATCGAGTCCAAAGGAGTCGGTTACATACAAACAAACAAACAAACAAACAAACAAACAAACAAACAAACATACAGGTGAAGCTAATATAAGCGTGTTAAAAATTGGCGCCAACAAACATGCATTTTAGTGTTTTAGATATTATTTGCCTCTACTAATAGCTACAAACTTAATGATATTAAAGTTACACCCATTTTACTTTTGTATGGAAAACAGCAAAGCAATTTTCCGTCTTATAAAGACATAGCAGAATAAAACCTTATTAAGTATTTTTTAACACCACCCATGACTTAAGTGACAACAAAATCGAAAAGACTGTCTTCAGTTGTTAAATCATTACTACGCGTTTATTCCTGATTGGCCAAATTTCCTGTCCCGCTTCTCCATAATTCCCTCACCTCTTATATACCACTTTAACTGTTTTGGCCCAGAGGTCGAGAAAATTATGCCATCTTTAAGTAATCGAGTAGCAATTTTAATTCACCACGAGGTAACTAACAATTTTCATTATACTATCAGTAACGAGTCCGCGTCAATAATGTCACATTTCGTATCGCTGTCGTCCCATGTGGAGTGAAAAGGCCTTTATTGTACCCTCTTGTCTCCAATATTATTGCTAACAAAGCGATTGGAACAAAGTAGGATGCCAACTGACAGCTGACATGTTCGACACCCTGTTCCTGCCAATATAGGCTTGATGTTATTTCGTGTGCGGTGAACTATATAAATTCTATAGTCACTGGTAAGCTCTTTGAGTTGTAAGGATATAGTGTGATGTTGCTCACTTTGATATTTTTTAAAGGAACTATAAACGAGGGATTGGAGGAGCGATTGCGCGCCTCGATACATTTATCAAGGAAAATTATTTAGGAACGTGCCGCCTACTATCAACCACATTAGCTCGGTTTGTCACTACTGTAGTTATCATATCAACACAGAAACGTCAAAAGACAAAAGAAATTGAAATAGTCAATAGCAAGCCGTGCTAACGAGGCTGATTAGAGATATGTGGAATGGTATTTGGACAACGATGTTAAAAATGCATGCTCTTTACCGCGTTACTTGTCATATTGTCAACTACAGCCGAGCCTGTGTAGGTTGCTGTGAAATGATAGGAATTCTTTCAGATTATTTAGTGTCCAGTACGAAGTGACTGGTATTAAGTATTAGTTACCTACTAAATCTTTTACACTAATGTCCATCCTAAGGTTGCCTGGAAGAAATCGCGTTAAGCGATAAGGCCGCTCTTTGTGCATATATTGTAATTGAAACTTTCGTACAAAATGTATTTCCTATGTCTTATGCACAAATAAAATTTTTATCTATCTATCTATCTAAACTGGTGTAAAGTAGGCATAAAGGCAAACATCGTTTTTGGTCGGTCCAAAACGATTTGTTTCGTTCACTGACAGCTCGGTACAAACGAGGGCACATTCTTTGTAATACTTTAGCCCAAAACCTAGTTGGAGCGCAATTTAGGATAACGGCAACATAGTTTGAAAAGCTACAAGTCACTTGGTAATTGCCCAGTAATTTGTAGGTTCTGAGCTTTTTCGGGCAAAATACAAGCCTAGTAATTTGCAGGCTACTGGCTGCTATATTTGCAAATTTTTGGTGGAAATACGAATTAAGGGGTAACAATTCGTTGGCTGTTTTTCATGCAAAAGTAATATGGATTTATCTTAAATTTATTTTAAGAGACAAATCATATCTAAAACGTTTATCAGTTAGTATGTAGCTCAATTAATGATTAAAATAATTTTCTCTACTCTTTGTATATTTCTCATTTTTTATTATTTGTTACTTGGTGTACATAACGTACGTTTATACGATAATAATTTTATTTGATCTTATAATATGTCCATTACCTTAACGATTGTGTAAGACGTTGATGTCGTATAATGTCGAAAATTTTATGGCATGCATACGTTGGCTTATCTGGACGCGTTATTTGTCGCCCGACTCTAGTGTGCGGGGTTCTTATTCTGCAACTAATTCATTTGTCAGTAATACTTCTGAGAGCCCATAAATTGTTATTATTCGATGATCGGCGTCTAAAACTTTCACGTTAAGGCTTTATAGAGCCACTCCTTAAGACACAATGTTGCATACTGCCACTATGCATACAAAAAATGACGTAATAATAGCCACAATGACATGATTTTATATAAACTATTTTACAAAATGCGCGTAGTAACTACAAATTCAAAGTTTACTGCAATTTATTTTGTTCAAACTTCTGGTGCTACGTGCATGCACTACTTTGTTCTGTGTCGTTAGTGTATTTTGGACTAAAAACAAAATAAAACTATACTTCAAGTTTTTCAGTCTTAGAGCAATATGTCGACCGGAGGAGTCATTGTCAGGCGACCACCACTGCCAAATTTGGAAGAGCAACGCTCTTGCACAAGATCACGTTTTCATATAAAACTAGTTGTGAAATCATAGAAGCGCGGAACAATCTTCCACCCTGCACCCCAGCGAGCTTTGGCAGGCTTTTTTGCAAAGATATTGACGTTCATGTCGTGTTTATTTGGTATCTTAGTTTGAGTTTTCAGTAGATGGGGAATTCAATGATGTTTATATACACACCTATATATTTTTTATTTTGGTTTTCAATAATATGATATGATAAATAGTAAAAGTAAAAGAGATTCATATTGCCACTTAAGTGTTTGTATAGTTCTGATAGACACAAGTTATCGTGAATACCGTTTGAGCGTGTGAGTTTAATTTGTTACCCGTTCTCCAAACAAATTCAACAAAGGTTCAATTCGTTAAAAATACCAATAATCTTTTTTTGTAAAAAAAACCGGATTATGTTTAATAACTGTGGTTTCAATATCCAACTTGTATTGGCATAAAAAGTTAGTTAATTCTCTCTAAAACCTAAAGTGAGTTTACAGAAGCTCAACCACCCACAATAGTTATTCCTCATGCGATACGTATTCAGTTTCAATATAATGAAGATGTCTCGGCGCAGACAGGATACTATTTCTCTAAGGTCTACAAACAAAATACATTACTCCAAAAGGAATTCCTTTGTCCCTAATTTTGAGATGCGATTAAATTGTCTAAAGCATTTTAAATTTAAGGTTTGACTACCTACTAAAATTATTATATGTATAGATTACTGCACCACTTTCAAGGGATTTTATAACGTAAAGCCTTAATCGATAAAACGGAAATGTCTAAATAATTCAACGAAACAAACATTTACACTTTATCATGTTGGTATAGAAAACAAAAATTTTGGTGTTTGCTTCCGTGGTCAAGCGGCTTGTCTGTTTTCGAGGGGCTTATTCGGCAATGAGGACATTATACATAGAAGACACAGAATAGAATACATTTCCTCGAAAAGATTCATGGGTATACAATTGCCGGGCAATTATAAGAGATTTATAGTTTGATATAATTGTTATTATCTCAAGCGTGTTCACAAATCTCAATCACCCACAATAGTTATTCCTCTAGCGATACGTATTCAGTTTCAATATAATGAAGATGTCTCGGTAGAGATAGGATAATATTGCTCTAAGGTCTACAAGTAATACATATTTTTCGTCGCGTATTTTTCATGTTTTCGCAATACAAAAATATGACAAAATCTTTCTCGCACTCGTTATGCTAGACCCTAACAATAAATATCCTTTGTCTTTTGTTTTAAGATGCGATTAAATAGACTTGCCTTGCATTTTAAATTTTCTGGAAATGTTACTGAAATAAGATAGTTTGTCTTGGAATAAAATTGGTAATCCTTTATATGAATAAACATGGCGTAAGTTTATTATATAACGTGACGTTTAACAGTGTTATTTAATTTTGTTTTTTTTCATAAGAGTTGCTACGCGGATATTCAGGCCGGCACATTTTATGTTCCATTGCAGCGCTTAGTTCATAAGCTTCTAGATTTATGTTATGTTACCAATTATTATGCATAATTTTTACGCACATAATAGTCGAACAAGCAAAATAGTTAACAAAAGTAGTTTATTTTAGGGCAGTTGTGTGATCCCGGAGGACATTACCAGAATAAAGATATACTACTGAGTATTCTATTTTCATTGAAGTGTTTAATAGTAGCCTTGGAATGAACACGCAATAAGAACGGCAATAATATACTGGATTGCGCCGCTATAGCGAACGAATTCAAGATACAATGTTCAAAACTTAAGTCAGGTACAGGTCAGGTACAGGTAAAGTTACTGAGCATTTATTTTTTTTAACTGCCATACAACTACGAAATAATTAAGCTTTTGAGTAATACGTTAAAACTTGCAAATGTGTAGCTACTTCTGTTGCTGACTATAAATTAAATTAAAAACAGTAAGTGGGCAGCCGTATTGTGTAGTACCGACTGTCTTTTTGTTATTTCAAAGAAAGCGGCCAAGGCAGAATACTCGATAGATATCTTTACTCTGGCGTCACTGCACAAATAAATTGGATATCGTGTCGTCCTGAACTTTCGAACAACGGTTACCAATGTCGAGTTGTTAGTAAGTTTTAGTAGACAGCTACACGCCGCACTTAATTCACTAGTTTGTTTGTTAATATTAACTTTTTCTCACTGCAATAGTGCTGTATAAATGTTTATAGGAGCTTTAGTGAATATAAATAATATCACGCTCTGGGCCCTGATTCAAAAGGTATAAACATATTTAGGTCTGATATTATTATATATTCTCGTAAAAACTTTCTAATATTATCAGACTTTTGGCACGAAGTTCTTTATCGCGCGTTGCAAAAGGGGGCTAAACGGAAAAAAATTAAGACCAAAAGTTGTAACGACACTTTTTGCTATAGTTGTAAGCCGTGCAGCGTGCGCGTGTTTCTCTCTCTCTTATAGAAAACAAGCCAGTTATTTTCGTTTCGTCTTTCTATTTCACATTGAGCAGTGTGGTATCGCGACGATTATTTTTGATGAGTGAATACAGGTTTTTTGTACATAAATAATAATAACAATAATGAATCCTGACGGTGTTTCTGCACAAGTTCCGGATATTGCTGATGGAGTTAGGTAAGTAGAGATTTTATACAGACAATAATTAAATGCTTATGTATTTTTAGCAAGTACGCATAATAACCTCTCTTTACAATTGTGCTAACCAAGTCATACCTACGCGTTATAATCTCTCGATTATTGTTTGATTAGCAAGTGTACGTACAGAACTTCGTTCCACGACGCAGAGGGGAGTATCGACTGTGGTTAAGCTTTAAATTTATAATATAATTATATTTAAAAGTGTCAACATTCAAAAATATGAAAGAATAAAAAATATGTTTATAAATTTAAAGTTTCACCGAAAAAAAGTAAGAGGTGAATTCACAATTAGCATTTTTATGTCCTTTATTGCATTTAATTCAAGAATTTAGGTATAGGATTTGGAAATAATCTTGTTAATCAATCAATTATTATATTACATTGGATCTAAAAATAACAGCTGAAATATCCGCGTGGCTAATACGCACTGGGCTCATAGAATATGACTGCAGCCATCGACACGAGAGAAGAAGAAGAAGAAGAAGCTGAAATGCCATTGTTTTACTTCTCTGCCATACCCTTCTATGAAATATAAACGCAATCTTACGATGATGATATTTCACTTAAGGGATTATATTGTATTATTTAAATAACGTTAAATCAAATGACTTAATACTCTATTCTCTTATAAAGAGAGTATAATTCAACAGGATTTGTTAAATGGCAATATTCGGTAATGGCTTTCTATTAGCATTTACTAGGAGATCAGGGTGATCATGGGTGAAAGAGGAACTAAAAAAGTTAGGTTGCGTTCCAACACCCCTGATAATTATAATAATTAACTTGAATGTTATTAAAACAATTGTATCATAATAATTAATTAAATGTGCAATAGCAATCACTTCTGACATGTAATTTAATTAAATGTAATAATTTGTTTTTTATTTTTTTATTTATATGACATTTGTTAATTAATTCTATGATTTGCTATTATTATGGTTTCATATTATTTTTTGTGTATCTTAAATATTTCGTCACAAATGTATTTTTTGTTCTGAAATAAATAAATAAAATAGATCAATCTAGTGTTAAGGGTTTTGAGAGATTTAGAGTTCTAAAAGGAAAGTTTTATAACAGAATTTTGTTAAAAGAGGGCTTTTCCGGTACCGGGCTTTGTACAAAACTGATCTTTTAAAATTTCCTGCAAATTGGTACAGTAGTTTTTGCACGACAGAGTAACAGACATCCACAAGTGTAAACAACCTCAAAAAATATAAGTTAACGTTTAATAACATTGAAAAAATGACACAAATTGTAAAAAGAAGTAATGCAATATACAAAAAATAAATTACAAAAGTCACAAATACAAGCTTTATCCAAAGAGCCTACCTCACAATACAAAATAACATAAAACATTATATTTATTGCGCAAAAGGCTTCAGTCTCCCGCCGCGGTGTCATCCGCGTAGCTTTTATAAATCCCATGTCAATCTACCTATAAAAAGTCATCCGATTCCCGAATGAAAAGGCTTTAAATCAAACCGAGAGGGTTTTATAACAACCCTTATTAGCATACAAACAAATAAATCATTGCTTTTTTATTTATTGTTTCGGTGACCGTAAAAGTTACATTTGAATGTGTTTTGACATAAAGGAGTTTGATTATCGTGGGCTCTAAACAAAAAGGGTTGAGTTATGGCTGACCTAAATGAACTAAAGTTATAATTTATATATCTCTTAAATTTTACTCTCAGATTCCGGGTCGGACCGAAGCATATCTGGATTTTTTTTAAACAGTTGAAAAGAGGGAGTAATAATCCGCTATCATTTTTTTTTTCTAAGTAATATGGGCAACTTAAAGGAAGCGGACAGCATAAGATAAGTAATGCTCAAAGTAAACATTTCGCATACAATATAAGCATTGTCTAGGCTTTCCTTGCAATGCAGTACCATCTTATACTGGAAATGTATATTTGATGTGTATTCGTGTGTACCTACTTAATAAACATCTTCAAACATGATAGTACAACGTTCGTCAACTACAACCGTATGCCACATTACGGATTCAGTATACAAGCTATCAATGTGTACACACACATGGCTATGCTAAACAGCCGGATTACATTCGAGGACATACTCGTACCTAGAGGCATTGCACTGATATGTTTAATGTGTGTTTTGCAGCGGGTGGACAATGCTCACCTTATAAATATATTTAAACATGATACTACAACGTTCGTCAACTACAACCGTATGCCACATTACGGATTCAGTATACAAGCTATCAATGTTTACACACACATGGCTATGCTAAACAGCCGGATTACATTCGAGAACACACTCGTACCTAGAGGTATTGGACTGTGAAAAGTGTTTAATGTGTGTTTTGCAGCGGGTGGACAATGCTCACCTTATAAACATATTTAAACATGATAGTACAACGTTCGTCAACTAAAACCGTATGCCACATTACGGATTCAGTATACAAGCTATCAATGTTTACACACACATGGCTATGCTAAACAGCCGGATTACATTCGAGAACACACTCGTACCTAGAGGTATTGGACTGTGAAAAGTGTTTAATGTGTGCTATGCAGCGGGTGGACAATGCTCACCTTATAAACATATTTAAACATGATTCTACAACTTTCGGCAGTTATAACCGTATGGCATATTACGGATTCAGTACACAAGCTATCAATGTTTACACACACATGGCTATGCTAAACAGCCGGATTACATTTGAGGACATTCTCGTACCTAGAGGCATTGGACTGATATGTTTAATGTGTGTTTTGCAGCGGGTGGACAATGCTCACCTTATAAACATATTTAAACATGATAGTACAACGTTCGTCAACTAAAACCGTATGCCACATCACGGATTCAGTATACAAGCTTTCAATGTTTACACACACATGGCTATGCTAAACAGCCGGATTACATTCGAGGACATTCTCGTACCTAGAGGCATTGGACTGATATGTTTAATGTGTGTTATGCAGCGGGTGGACAATGCTCACCTTATAAACATACAACAGGCTTTGCTAAACAGCCGGATTACATTCGAGAAAACACTCGTACCTAGAGGTATTGGACTGAGAAAAGTGTTTAATGTGTGCTATGCAGCGGGTGGACAATGCTCACCTTATAAACATATTTAAACATGATACTACAACTTTCGGCAGTTATAACCGTATGGCATATTACGGATTCAGTACACAAGCTATCAATGTTTACACACACATGGCTATGCTAAACAGTCGGATTACATTCGAGGACATTCTCGTACCTAGAGGCATTGGACTGATATGTTTAATGTGTGTTATGCAGCGGGTGGACAATGCTCACCTTATAAACATATTTAAACATGATAGTACAACGTTCGTCAACTAAAACCGTATGCCACATCACGGATTCAGTATACAAGCTTTCAATGTTTACACACACATGGCTATGCTAAACAGCCGGATCACATTCGAGGACATTCTCGTACCTAGAGGCATTGGACTGATATGTTTAATGTGTGTTATGCAGCGGGTGGACAATGCTCACCTTATAAACATACAACAGGCTTTGCTAAACAGCCGGATTACATTCGAGAAAACACTCGTACCTAGAGGTATTGGACTGAGAAAAGTGTTTAATGTGTGCTATGCAGCGGGTGGACAATGCTCACCTTATAAACATATTTAAACATGATACTACAACTTTCGGCAGTTATAACCGTATGGCATATTACGGATTCAGTACACAAGCTATCAATGTTTACACACACATGGCTATGCTAAACAGTCGGATTACATTCGAGGACATTCTCGTACCTAGAGGCATTGGACTGATATGTTTAATGTGTGTTATGCAGCGGGTGGACAATGCTCACCTTATAAACATGTTTAAATATGATACTACAACTTTCGGCAGTTATAACCGTATGGCATATTTCGGATTCAGTTCACAAGCTATCAATGTTTACACACACATGGCTATGCTAAACAGCCGGATCACATTCGAGGACATTCTCGTACCTAGAGGCATCGGAGTGAGACAAGATAATACTATCTGTGTTATGCAGTGGCTGGACAATACATGATTACCTTACTTGATGTCATACATTGCACGCGATGCCACACGACGCCGACTATGACGGTTCCTTCGTAAACAGACACGTTTGTATCGAGTCGCATCGCCTCGCATCGCGTCGCACTTGTTCCTAAGCGTAGACAATGCCTTATAAACATGTTCAAACATGATAGTACAACGTTCGTCAACTACAACCGTATGCCACATTACGGATTCAGTACACAACCTATCAATGCTTACACACACATGGCTATGCTAAACAGCTGGATTATATTCGAGGACATACTCTTATCTAGAGGCAATGCACTGAGACAAGTGTGTTTTGCAGCTGGTGGACAATACATACATGCTTGAAAACCTTTGATGACATAGATGTATATTATTTTATCGACAACAATAAAGCAAAAATTTAGCTTAAGTCAATCGAGCTATTTTCCCAATGACATTGGAGTAAGCCTCTAGTCGAACAGGTTTAGCTGAATATCTGTACTCTTCGAGGAGCTACTGCCATAAGACTTCCATAAACCAGTACGAAGTGATATAAAACTCTTTGTTACACTATAAGTTGTTAGACTGTCTGGTCTCTGACCACCCGTTACAACTACAAATGACCTTCAAATGGCAATGGACGTGCTCTCCGAAGCAAGGAGTGAATCTCTTCATGTTAAATTGGTTACCCATCCAACGGCCGACCGCGGTAAGCATTCCTTATCCAGTAAGATCTATCGGTCTGCGTGACCTTGACTTAAACCACGAGCACTACCAAAATTTTGCTTAAGTACAATGATTTTTGTTATTTATACACAAAATTGAATCGCGTACTGTCGTAATATATGTCGCGTTTTACCAGGTATTTTTTATTAGGCGTCTGATGAGACAAACTAGCATACGGTTTTTTTGGCGGTAATTAGTTAGCACAACTTTTGAACACTTGCGACACCAAGTTCATGAGATCAGACATACGTTGCCGGCCCTTTAGAACCTATTAGCAGTCTTAGTAAATTCTGTTTGACTAAAGTAGATCTTTATTTCTCATCCATCTTGTTGATTGCCATCTCAGACTCGAGTGTGAGATGAGAAAGCATTATTATTTCCGCACTTGATTGTACAGTGCAATATCATTCCACGAAGCTGCCTAGACTTTTGAGAACCCACACATGCGGTTACTAAACGTGTCCATACGCAGCTGGCACTGCTGCAGAGTACACCCTGTGGTTTAAATACACCTTATCAAAATAAGAGCTACTCAGACGCTATGCGTGTGTCGATAAATTGTATGTAAAATTTCATCTAAAACATGTGGGAACTGTCATTGGCTTAGCTTAGCCGCGAATGCCGCTAGTGTCATGAAATACGGGCACTCTTAGGCCAGGCTTTAGCCAAAGCGAAGAGGAGAGGAGATGTGTGACAACCAGAGGTCGGAATTAGGTAGAGTTATTTATGTACTTACACTTATTTCATACAGCGAAAGATTAAAGTGGATATGCCTCAAATCCCGAGATTAATTTTAAAAAGCAGAAAAAAATCCGTGATTTTTTAAATAAAAAGTTATTTAATTTAATAAAAAGGCACGCGCGACGTTGCCAAACTCAAATCAATGACATCAGATGACTGATTTGTAGTTCGCACAACATACTCGTAGCTTGTGAGAACAAAAGAATACAATAGCAGAAATGCGGTGCACTCCCCGCTTAACGGAATGAACTAAACTTAATATTGTTGGCCACACGGGATTGTCCATTAAAAATCCCGGGAAGGTCCACATTAATATCAACATTTCGATGCAAGTAGGTACATAAATAACTAATTCCGACCCCTGGTGATAACCAAATAGGTTTTGTTATTTCTATATGTCCTCCCTGCTTAGCTTTGTTAACAAAATCTGATTGGTTATTCATACACATCTCCTATCTCCCATGATGGAAATCTGGCCTTAATCAGATTTACTCAGTATTGGGCGGGTATTATAAATATAAGCTTTTTGAAGTTACTCACCTGATTGTTAGGGCTCAACTGCGATCTAATCTAACTCAGTGTCCCATGTAGTTTGAGACAAGACTAATTGAAAATAGCGACACCTGAGGGCTATAGCTATTCAATTAACTCAAGATAGTGATAGAATGAAGCCTAGCTTCAGAAATGTCACACAATTAGACTGGTATAGACGGCTCACTTCCGATTAGCTA
The DNA here is from genome assembly GCA_905147285.1 of Hypena proboscidalis. Taxonomy (NCBI): domain Eukaryota; kingdom Metazoa; phylum Arthropoda; class Insecta; order Lepidoptera; family Erebidae; genus Hypena; species Hypena proboscidalis. The sequence continues at coordinate 11,219,932 of LR990128.1, read as the reverse complement.
AATTAATAAATAAAAAACTCACAACTTACACACAACGCCATTTAGTCCCAAACTAAGCAGATCTTGTACTATGGGTACTAGAAAAACTGATACTAATACATATAAATTTACTTTTCTTTTGTAAATACATACATATTATACATAGAAACACCCAGACTAAGACAAACCCCCATGTTCATGCACACAAAGATTTGTCTTAAGCGGGAATCGAACCCGCGACCTCGGCGTCCAAGGACTACTACCCACTCCACCATCAGGTCGTCATCAAATTAACTTTAAGCTTGCTGTAGACACCGTACATGTAAGTGTAGTATTGGCGCAAGCACACAAATCCGTTTGTCATAATTAGGCTATGATAAACTTCTTTGTGTCTTCAAAAAACTTTGACAGCTGTCAAAATTTACTAAATGTGTCTGTGTGTTGGGTATTATTAAAGAGTTGACACTAAGGTATTTGTTAGATGAAGTATATATATAAAAGCCATTTGCAAGATTGGTTTGTAAAGATGTATGTATTTGTATGTAATGTATTTGTATGTTTGTAAAAACCACTTTATTGTACGTAACTGACTAACTTACATAACTAATTATCTCATAATACGTAACTAAAGTAACATTTAGCCACATATATAAAGACAATATATAATATAACTATCTATTAAATTTCCCTAAACGTAATCTAACTAGTTATCAGTACACGTGTCTATTTCAATCACTCGTGTCGTGTCTATCGAGTGAGCTATCTTTACATGTAGTATTATCGATTGCGGCTTCAATAATACCAATTTAATTATGTTTCACTCAGATTGAGTGCTCGAGTAATCTTGATGTCTCGATATCCTGAGTAAGTCGCTGTAAGCCGACTGTAGTTTCAAAGATTAACAGAGCTAATATAGCAGGTTCATTCATTTAAGATGCTTAAGCCATTGAGAATTAGCTTTCTAATATGCACATGTAGATAGGGTAATAGTTTACTACCGAATACTGTTTTTAGCCGACTACTTGTGTTTTAATTATGGTGTTTTCCTTCTCTCAATCAAGACACAGATAGAGATAAATGAGCATTTCTGGAGGCCTTCACCCTCGACTGAGAGGGGTTTACAATAAAAATAAAAAGAAAACTCAATTTAACAAGAACAGTATTATTATACCTTAATACCTACAATACAATATTGAATTACTTTAATGTTGAAAGCGAATAATACAAAGAGTCTTAATTATGTTAATTAAAGTGTAAGTGAAATGTTGTTCTAATCCGAGTGCAATGTATTTCCACAGACAAACCGATCATTCGGTTTTGTGGAGCCTGTTTAAAAATTTATGTTTTTATTTATGAATAAAGCATTTTATCTATTTATCTATATTAATTGAAGAATTTTAAGTTCATACAAAATAATGCAATGCGATAAAATTAAATTTAATTTCATTGATTTTTAAATAATAATTTTAATTTTAAACTATCTAAGCCAATTCATATGTTATTATTTTGTTAAATCATTTTTAAATTATCATAAATATTTTTTTGAAAAAATTCTAATGATATTTTATTATTTTTTAATTATTAGATACTGCATGAAAACTCTTTATTATTGTATTATTTGATTGATAAATGATTATTATTATAAGAGCATATATGCATGCATATGAAACAACTAAGAACATTTAAACACTGCGTAGTAGCACAAGTATACAAATATATGGCAAGTGTGTGTCTTCAATATTACCAACGCACAGAACTTGGTGTCCAATAGTAAATAGTTGGTGAACATAACCACTCCTGGAAGCAAATAGTTAATCAATATTGCATGTTGGAACGTGTATGTTAGAACTATCTGTTTGTAACTCAGTAACGCGTGTATTCGTACAGGCAAACGTTTAAGCGATTAATAATTAATTATTATAATATTTTTCAACTGTTCCTTAGTATGACTAATTTCATCATAAAAACAAAAATTAACATCCACTCGCGTGGCATGTTGTTTAAAAAGCCTATTATGTTAAAACAATCTACATATATAGAAACATGTGTGCAATTTCCATTTACTTCAACGCGGTAGTTTTTGTTTGAAGTCCAAATATCCACACATCTTCGTTAACTTTTACATTTATAATATTATTACATTTTCTGTCGAATTGAGACGTGTCAACTAATTTCTCATCAGTGAACCTTATAAATATCTAAAACCCTTGAGACGAAACTTAAAACCATAATATATTATGTTAATTAATTTAATCTATGTTGTACTCCTACAATATATTGCAAAGTATGCAAGTAATATAAGAAATATGTAATATAATAAGTAATATATTGTGAGATATAATTTAATAAGTAATACAAAGATGAAGCTACGAGTTTTGCGCGAGAAGGGTTAAACCTGAGTGCAACACTTATTAGATTGTGAAATTGTGCAGCGCATATACATAATGAAAGTACTATGTAGATTATATCAAAAGATAATGGATTTTATACTGTGTAGCATGTTAAACTGAAAGGTTTTGATTTTGTATGACAAAGTTTACGAGATACAACATAAAGTAGTACGGTATTTTATACTGAGGAGGTGGCTTCTAGCTAACCAGTGAAATGAGTGAGCAATTGACTAACTACACCATAATAAGGTTTTAATTGTCAGATTGAACTTTGATTTTATTTGTGGTCATTATACGACCCGAGGGGAAACATGACAGGGTTGAAGTCATGATGCATATACCAATACTTTTGGTTCTTTTTACCCTGTGAAGTTCACAAAATTTTGTATATTAATAAAGTTGAAAAATTAAGAATCCAGCAGGACTCGAACCTGCACCCCCTCGACTCGAATTTATTTTCGAGTCTAGCAGCATACAAATCCATAGCTGAATTGGCAAAGCATTTGGGGCGTATACCCAAAGGGTGCAGGTTCGAGTCCTACTGGATTCTTAATTTTTCAACTTTAATATTATATAAAACACAAAAAGGCATAGCAAAGCTCAAATATGCTTTATCAAAATTTGTTTTAGATGAAATCTTCCTTTTAAATTTTGTATTTTTTCTATTGTTCACAGTGGGAGCAGAGGAGGTCTTCGTAGACGTTCGACGTACGCGAGCGGGCGCCTTCGCTCAGGCCCGAACTGGTCGTTCGTGTTTGACCCCGCAGGCCGCCTGTGCTACTACTGGTCCATGGTCGTGTCCCTCGCCTTCCTATACAATCTCTGGGTCATAGTCTACAGGTTCGCCTTCCAAGAGATTAATGGTGAGTTCATTTCGTCGCTTCTTATAGATATAGTCTCATTTCCTCATTAGTCTAGAGCAAAGATAGCAAACCATTGGCACACACCAATGCAATCTTCAAGGAATCCGTGAATTTCCTAGCCTTCACGGAACGTAGTGACCCCAATATTATGTGTATTAATAACGTGCGTGCATCAATGAAGGCTCGCAATGCCTGGTCTAGAGTTTAGTTTTTAAGCACCGTGAAGATTGGCTTTAATTTTTGGGACGAGCAAAAGTTCTTAAAAACAGGACAGGGTCTGGAATTGTGCTCGATAGTTGGCGATAGGTACACCTCTTATTCATCTCCTGTAACGTTGCAGTCCTACAACCCTTGATACAGTTATCACTGCTAATACTTTATTATTTATTTCATTTGCTTATTTTAATCGTCGGCAAAACTTGGAAGTAGGCGCTTAAGTGGATAAAAATCCAATTTTGACTGTGGGGCTTATGCAAAAGACGTCTCCATTTAGATAGCGACCAAGATTAGCGGGGACGAGACGGTCTGGCAGTGCCGACTTAGCGCAACCGGCGCATAGTTTGCACGAACTTACCCCGCGAAGTATTAAATTACTTACCAAAATAGAAAATAGCTTTTCTGAGTTAAACGTCTCGCGACGAGGACAATGTAATATTTCTATAGGTAAAGTCAATAGGTAATAGGTATATAACGTCTATATATAATATATATAGGTAATAACGTCAATAGGTTCTATAGGTTCGTAACAAAGTTTTGATGTTTCACTGAAGTTGCCCGTGGTAATTCACAGAAGTTTAATTCGACACCACATAAATTTTGAGAATCGCCCCCGTGATATTGATCTTTTGGTGTTTAGTTAAAAGCAAAAGTTTGGATGAACGCGCCATTATCTGTTTATAAGCGTGGATAAAATGAAGAGTGCTATTTAATGGATATTGAATTTAGACTTGCTTTTACGCTTCCATGTTTTCGCCACGTCAATATAAGCGTAAAACCGTGTCATGGCCATCCAACCGTGTTTTGTTCAAAATTAAACTGAAAATTCCACTAATAAACTGATTTTTATTGGACTCATGAACAATTTTAACAATTATTAAATGGACACTGCTTTGGTGGTTAGTCAGGTCATGTCATTACATAATAGTAACGTTGGCGTGACAGCTTGTTGACAAGATGATTGCGTAAGTGCATCAAACTGACATCTGAGTCTATAGTCTAGATAATCTTACATGACTTACATGCTATCTGTATCTATACTGCATTTTGGGTGTCGGCTCTTAATTATTTGGTTCAATTAGAAGTTACGAATTAGTTGTTTGCTATTTTTATTAGTTAATTAATTCAAGACAAAATTAGCGAGATCAGACGGTGATTTTTCTAAATAACTAGAATCAATGATGACTCTACGCTATTGAATTAAGCTTGGACCTACCATAAGAAGTATAACTAACCTGTTTTTTGTTTTATTGTTTCAGGCGAAACACTAATAGTATGGTTCTGCTTAGACTACTTTTCGGATTTTCTTTACCTGGCGGACATATTGTTTCACTTTCGGACGGGGTATTTGGAAGACGGCGTGCTGCAAACGGACGCGGCGAAGCTTCGTGCACACTACATGAACTCAACAACATTCTACATCGACTGCCTGTGCCTCCTACCTCTGGACTTCTTGTACCTGTCTATTGGATTCAACTCTATCCTACGTTCATTCCGCCTAGTGAAGATATACCGGTTTTGGGCATTCATGGACCGCACAGAACGCCATACGAACTATCCAAATTTGTTTAGATCGACCAGTTTAATTCATTATTTATTAGTGATATTCCATTGGAACGGGTGCTTGTACCATATAATATATAAAAACAATGGGTTTGGGAGTAAAAACTGGGTGTATCATGACACAGAGACAGCTGATGTGGTGAAGCAGTATTTGCAAAGTTATTATTGGTGCACGTTGGCGCTCACGACGATAGGTGAGTCTTAGTATTTACTCTATTTATTTTATTAGTCTGTGATAAAAAAAGCATAAGGGTCTACCCACATTTATCGACGCGGAATCAGCTAACGCCGGCCAAAAAAGTCTTTATGCCGACGGAATAAGGGTGTTCCTAATACGTTTCGCATCGGCTCGGCCCGGCCGACGTGACGCGACACCGGCCGACGGCGAAACGAGCTGTTTGTCGATTAGCCGATCGCATCCGTACGGCGCTGTCGAGAAGTGTGGTGATACGCACTTGGCTTAAGTCGATTCCGCGTCGATAAATGTGGGTAGACCCTAAGTTGAATGCAGAACTACGAAATGAGTGTGTTCAGACAAATACTCATGACTTTGTCCCGTACCTTTTATTGCTAATCAATTTGGCCCCAAACTCTTAGCATTCAACTTTTGTTAGTGTTGATATTAAGTGTAAGTGTGGGTCTGCCTTATCTATACCTAAATTTGCGAGTAACGCTTAAAAAACCTTTATTTAGCTTTTGAGTTACTTGCCAAATTCTGTAACTAAAAAGTTATATCCTTGACACTGAGTACAATATGAAGATTATATAATGCTCCGAATTTATAAGTTTTAATTAGGTAGGTATCTACACTATTGCTTTAAGGCTTACTAAAAATATCCACATGCATATAAGAAGTACTAACAAGCATGAACTTACAGGCAAATGTTATATACTTTCACTGCGTTCTTTGAAATAAACATAAAACACATTTCTTTGAAAGTTATTCTAGTAATAATATTCCGTGGATGTAAAATTATCTCTTCCCCGTCTAATTTTAGTTTGCAAGAGAACCTCTAACTGTATTACAGTCCATTTTACTCCAAGTAAATTGCATGCAGAGATACTAAACCTTCAAAAGAGTGACATGTGTTATGAATTCATAGATTTCTCTTGCGGAGAAATACACGTTACAGAAATGTGTACCTGATTTTGTCTAGAAATGTGAAGCTTATTTCATGACAGTTATAGTTATATGTTTGCCATAAACCTCATTTTAAACAATATTATACGATTGTGTAGCTGTGTTATATGACATGAGCAGCACTTTGAAAAATTTACAGATACAATATTTTGCTGATTGTCATCATAATTTTAAAGGGAATGAACGCAAATCCTATATATTCCCTTAAATTAATAATGAACTTTAGGTTTCATACAAGCGCGTCGTATAAAGTGAAGCCAAAACGAAGATTGCTGTGTACGTGAAAACTATGCTTTGCCGACACGCACTCAAACTGTTGAGTGTACTAACGACATGTATTGAGCTGCAACATATCAAAACAGTATCTTCACTTTTGATGCGTGTACCCAGTTTCTAGGTGAATTCATTACAATGTCCATTCGATGCACATAATAGTCTGAGATCAAACCGTAAAATTTTATTGAATCATTACATGATATATAATTTATAAGTAACAGGCTGCCCAAAAAATAGGACCGTTACATGGTATCCCAGGTGTAAACGGGGTAAACTACAAATTAAAAAAAAAATACTGTCCAAAAGCTAAATATTATGCCAAATAAAATATCAGATCTTAATTCCAAGGTATTTCAAAGAAAATCGCTTGTAACGATTAAAATCATCAGAACGACTGCAATTTGTTCTAGGCATGTTGTCTTGCTTTAGTTTTTCCAACAGCTGAGGGGATAAAAGATATATATATCTCATCGAACTTCAATTAAAAATTTACCCAGAAAATATAAAGGATAAAGCTTTTAAAATAAGGATGCACCAACTACGAGCTGGCAGCTCTTGTTAGTTGGATTGTTTATATAATTTCCTTTAAAATGACTTTTCATTTATTAAAAAAAATATAGCGTCAAACGGGATCTTTTAAAGTTTTTGAATATAAACAGGTCAATATGAACACATTATGTAAGTTAAAAATAACCAAATTTAAAATATATCTTCGACAATGATCACCACATATTTTCAGAAATAGGTTGATGCACTCCCGATACAGGCACAAATAACTCTGAATACGCTCGTTATTAAAATACATCGATCGGCAGCTCGTTTAATATAATTGGCCAGTGATTTGGCTGCATGGCACACACATGAAAGCTCACGCAAATTGGCTACTTTGAACATCATTTCTCACTTATCTTTTGTTGAGAGAAGAACTTTTATAAAATGCAAATATTATACTCAAAGAAAATTCAACGTTTTTGTTGAAAACATATATTTGTGTTGATTGAAAATACAGGGTAACTTTGAAATATTAATAATAATATCACGAAGTTGAAATTTTGCCCGTTGAATGGCGATAGGCTCATCAGATAGGACCTAAAATTAGCAAGCAAAGTGTGGGTGTTATACATCACTGTCACACCATTGTGGGTAATATAGTCGTGATCTTATGTAATGTTTTACGGGCAGTTTCTACACGTCATTCTAAGCAAGTTTTATAGACAACGCTAAGGCGAGAGCGAAACGTATTGGAGGTAACACCTTAGCCACGGTGATATTGCAGATATTTGTTAGAGCACATGTAAAAACATTCAACCAAATTACATAAATATATCTGCGACAATGATCACTACCAATTTAGAAAAATATGTTGATGCACTCCCGATATAGACACAAATAACTCTGATACGCTTGTTGTTAAAATAAATCGATTGACAGCTCGTTTAATATAATTGGTCAGTGATTTGGCTGCATGGCACACACATGAAAGCTCACACAAATTGGCCACTTTAAACATTATTTCTCACTTATCTTTTGTTGCCAGTTTTTTTTTTGTAAAATGCAAATATTTAAAAAAATTTAAAACTTTTGTTGGAAAACATATTTTTTGACAGGGTTGTTTTTAAAATACTTATAACGTTAAGGACTTATTGCCTCGCCTCGTTGATTCGGTAGTAAGCGTGCGACAGCGACATCTCACTGCATAGCCTGTGGTTCAATGCCGGGGTGATGCAAACTCTCGTTCTTCTTTATCGTGTCGATGGCATTTGTTATAAAGACATATTCTAGAGGCCTAATGAGTGGCCACTATTATATAACTATCCTCCGCTTTCAGGAGCGCCTCTTTTGAGCAGGTGATAGGGCATTAAGAGCAATGTTCACTGTCTGATCCTTATCTTTCTGTCAAATTATTTTAGACATTTACCGCTGAATTGTGGAGTAGTTGACTTAAGCCGGTCAATCTAGAGCCTCACATTAATGTTTCGAACTTCCATCGTAACATATTATCAAATTTTAGCTGTTGTCACCCGTAACTTTATTGGCGTAGATTTCGTTAAATCATTATCTATAACTTTTAATACTTTTTACACGATTTATACTTCACTGTTCTGCCCCCGTGGCATTTGCTCTAATTTTCGCGACTTATTGAATTACTGCTTTACTTCTTGGTCTTAGCGTGTTGTCTTGTAGCTTCTGACTTTCCTCAGCAAATGGGCTATACAACAAAAAACAAATGATTCAATATGGCTTAGTAGTTCCTGAGATTAGCGAGCTCAACCAAACAAACAAATTCTTCAGCTTTCTAATATTAGTAAAGATATTATCTCTATAAAGGAACAAATCATAACTAAGATCCGTGGAGTTGTTATTACCTATTAAACTGTAATTGATCCCAAATAGGTTTATTTACGTAATTGCTTGGCAAATACCAACACTCGATAGATAAATAACTAAATGTATGATAGTTGGCAGATTTTATGAGCCAAAGAATATTGGGCGTTAATACGTGTACCTTTATTATACTGTTGTGATAAAATTGTGAGTGAGTGTGTACAGTTGAATTCAAAATGTGTTTACTGTAGAGGAACGGGTTGTGATGTTCCTCCACCACAAAGAGGATCCACCCACCAGTCTCGGTGGTATTGACGGGTGGACAGCTGTCCAACGGTAGCGTCTTGGCAGTTGTATTTATGTACACTCGCTGTGAACACTTCGTTATCGCGATTCAGAGTTTTTTGACATTTGTAACGGGAGTGTCATTTCTGTCTTGTGTCATGCGTCACCTTCTTAATGTTGTGTCAATGTCATACGTCATTTATTATGTGCTCGTACCGCCACATTAACTACCTTAAATTAGAATGGTCGGTGGTGCGATTTTGTAAATAAAACTGTCGATTTCGAACTTGAAGCGTAAAAAAAATAAATTAAATTTAACTGAATTTACATGTTTAAATACAAATTATAATAGTAAAACGGTTAACAGAATACATCTACCTACTAAAGAAATATAAAGTTACATTAAATAAATTGAAAATATATACATAGGTAAAAATAAAAAGGCAAATATTTACATTAAGTTAGGCGTCATAGTATTCCTCCGCATCGATCTCGGTTGTGGGGACCGTGTTCAGAAGGCTGACAGCATTGCCACGTTGTATGGCAATGCTAATTCTTTGTGCTAAGTAAAAGCCAGCCTTCTGGTTACGGGAAGCGTCGATTAAGCGTTTGGAAAGATCTGTATATAATAAGCGCGCACTCGGACCCCACGGACCTAGCGTCTCGACCCCAAACGGCTCAAATATGTAATCTCCTGAAAGATTACTGTATTTTCGCCGCTTGAGAGTCTCCGCAGATGCAGCAGCAGTGCCGGCGCAGCCAGCTGTGCCTGGAAGGTGTGATGGCGCAAGGGTGTCGACACAAGTTGCGTCCCAAAAAAAAAAAAAAAATACAAAATAAAAAAAAATACAAAATACAAAATAAAAAAAAATACAAAATACGCTTGCTCACTGAATCCCGGTCAAGCGAAGTTTGTGATTTTTCCGTCAAGAAATTTTCTGTTACAGCCAAGAGTTTTACAGATTGTATCGTAACAATACAATATTACATACGAGTACATACATAAGGGTCGTATATAGAACCACCTTTTTTAAAGTCGGTTAGGTATAGGTAGATGTATGTATCTACCTATACCTAACCGACATTAAAAAAGGTGGTTCCCACAGAAAATATTATTTACAAATAAATGCCTAGGGCACGATGGGACTGACATACTCTGTGTGTTTCAAAAGTACTTAAATTATACAAAATAAAAAATAAGTTTAATGTACCGTGACTACAGATATATTTTCTTACAAAATACATAATATGCATAATTTCCAGACCAGGAATCACGTCTGATGCTTCGTCACACCGCACTAAAATGAAATATTTATTGAATTGCAAATTCAGTAGACGTCGGAATGAACTCGCTGCAAAGTGCCACGAATAACAATGTGAAACGTTCTCTCGATAAGAATGTTTGTTGTTCACTGAATAGTTAATTTTAATCGAAACGGAATTAAAACTGTGAATTAGTACTGCGTAGCCGGCTGTGACTGAGGGCATATCGGCCGGTGGATACCGTGGATAACAAAAATATCTTGTATTTGCATCACTCTTGCTCTCTCTCATTCACGTTAATGTAATTCAAGCTAACGTGAGAATGGAAGCATGGAAGGCTAAGCTTCCAACTCCACCCGGCTTTATTGAACCAGCTGAGCATCTACCACCTGGTAGCAGGCTACAGTGGCCAATTTGGAACTCTCTTAACCGCCTCCTGACACAAGTTGGCCGCTGCAGGGAGAACCTGGTTAAGTGGGGATTTACACCAACAAATAACATCAATTGTGAGTGTGGATCCCCTACACAAAATATGGCTCACCTGTTATCATGCCCGCTGTCTTCTGCCACGTGTACGCGTCAAGGTCTAATGCAGGCGACTAAAAAAGTAGTGAACGTTGCTGCTTTTTGGGCGCAAAACTGTATATCATAAAAAGCCATTGACACGAAAGAAGAAGATTCACGTAAATCGTTCTTGTTACTCTCATATACGCATACTTTGGCAGTGAATTCATTCATCTAGCATCTATTAGCAACTATTACTGCAAAGAAAAATAATTTAAAATATTGTAGGTAAAAATGTTTGTTGTTCACTGAATACTTAATTAAATTGCACATGAATGAAAACCGTGAAATAGTGCAGCGATTTACGTCCGCGCAGATATATTTGATGTAAAACTTAGTAATAACAAGAATATTTGGTAGGTACAGACATTTTTATGAAAGGGATCTTGTGATGTGCTTTGATATTTGTGTTATTATTATTATACTAGTTTTTACCCGCAACTTCGTCCTCGTGAAATTCGTTAATATTCATATTCATATTCATATTCATTTAATTTCATAGTCAATTTACATTATTTAATATAACTAACATCTATCCAACGCTGTGATCCGCGTTGAACCTGACTGCTCCGCTCCCGTGGAGTTAAGTATAATTTTAAATTTCTCAAAATCAACCGATGAAACACAAAAATAATTATAAAAATCCAACCAGAAGTTAGTCAAGATTAGTGCTATCAAATAAACAAAATAACTTTTTACCGCGGTTTCATACGCGTTATAGGAATCACTACTTTTATTGATGTCAATAAAAAGTAGTCTATGTTACGCGCCTTGTGGTCAGCCATTTACCCCTAAAATTTTATCAATATTGGTCCGAGGTAGACAGACAAAATTTTGAAAACTGTATTTATATTATACCAGCTGAAAAAAACATGTTGATGAATTGATTTTTTACATTGGTATTTTTTGATAATTTTTTTTTTAGAATTTTTGTTTGTGAATGATAAATTCTAAGGTAAGCGTATGCAACGTCTAACCGCGAGGTCTAGGCTTCAATTCCCGGATCAAACAAAAGTCTTATTTGGGATTTTTCTTTTAGGCAATTCTCGTGCAAAGCGGCCAGTATAAGTTAGTCAAAATAGCACAGTATTTATTGTGTTTAATTGTGCTGAAAGCCCGCTCTCGCCTTCTGCATTATTTTTATTTAGTACCAACCTTTTTGCGCATGAGTAGCTAAAGCCTTCAAGCTAAACGTTCTATAAATAAGCTAATCGTTTTTGCTACAGGCATCGGTTTCATCCTACATTAAACAGTTTGCCTTATCATCTGCCCAGGGGTTTTATTTATTAACTAGCTGCTTCCCGCGACTTTGTCTTTTGAAAATAAACAACTTTAACAGTTAACTAGACCAAAACGTTATAAAAAAAAATGACATACGCCAAAGTTCGAAACTTACGTTTTTCTTACGGATGAATTTAATCTATTTTATTTTGACTATTATTATTTCCTTTATTTATTTCAAGACACATAAAATTATTGTTTATATATTATAATAGCAGTTTTGTATCTAATACATGCATATATATCCCACTGCAGGGCTCGAGCCTCTTCTCATGATGAGAAGGGTTAGGCCATAGTCCACCACGTCAAGTGCGGATTGGTAGACTTCACACACTCTCGAGCACTTTTTAGGCATTCTCAGGCATGCAGGTTGCACACATACCTTCGAAAAGATGAATCTTAATGATTTTTTGAGACAAGTATGTTTGCCGTTTTATATATTATCTATTAAATATTTTATTATAAGAAATAAAACATTCAAGAATTAATAAAAAAGTTGCTTACTCGCATCGGGTGCAGGGACCAAGCTGCCGGTGGTTAGGACTACAGAGACAGGAACTACCTTACAATCCATGCCATGTCTAATAATACCGCCTTCTGCATCTGACCCTTGATCCAACTGCCTTACGTGAGCCTCTTAAGATATTAATCGAGGATCTTGGCTATCAGTTTTTTTACTTATAAGGCTATCACCACAATGACCGCCGAATAACAATCTCGTCAGCCAGATCTAGATACTATATTATTTTTTAACCGCGGTGCTCTATTCTATCCACTACCACAATGTCAGTCTCATTAGCAACTATAGCCCTGCCAGTGATGATGGATCGATCCCAGTGCAGCGTGACACGACCATTATTGGTCGGTCGGTCACATAATAATATGTTAAGTACGCCACCCCTGATCCCAAAGAGTATATGAAATATACTGAATCAAAGTGCTACAAAGGGTCAACAGTTTTTACGGAAAATGTATTTTTTTTTCTTTTCTCTAGAGTAGTGAATTTTTTTACCAAATCTGAACAAACTATTTTCAGGGTTTCAGTTAAATAAAAATAAACTTGTATGAAAACTGCCTGATAGATAAAATATTTCGGTAAACAATAATATTGAATAGATTTTCACTTTGCAAGCGTTAATTCTATAATTAAATTAATTATAAAATAAACGGTCCGCGATCATTTTATATAACAGCAATTTTATGCAAATTAATGAACGCTTTCATGTTATTTTATAATTTGTATTACACGATAAATCGGATAAATTTGTGTGGAATTTAGTTTATTAGTGAAATTTTGTACTGGAATAACAGTGGTAAATGGTGATTGCCTTTTATGAATATTGGCTATATTTTGCTAAAGTAAAAATTAAACGTTTTTAAAAATTGCACATTTCTTATAATTATATCAGCCCTTATCATACTTTTAGGAAGTAAAGATACAGTCCAGTTCAGTAACCTAAAGTCACGCCTTTATCGTTTAGGATTGGGATGAACGCAGAGACAATGGAATATCCCAATGGAATAGCCATATTTATCTACAATATATACACACCTCTTTTGTTTCATACTTTCATACATTTTGTCATAAATGCTTGCCGGTTTCGTATATACATAGGGTTGCAACACACATGTTCAGCCCGATAGATTTTAGGAATCATTGCAGCGTCTATGTTATTCAACTAAGACATACAATTCAAATCGACGCTTCTACAGAACATAAAATGTGCCGGCCTGAATACGTGTGTTGCAATTCTCGCCCTTTTTGAGGTGCATTATCTATCAGGTCCGTAGGCGGCTACTTTTAGTAATTTGCTAGTATCTTCTCTCACTCTCTTCCATCGATTCCATTTATATGAAAGAGAACCATCGACGTTATTCCATTCCAACCAAAGAGGTTGTAAATAACTCTTTTACAAATAGAGAGGCATAAATATCAAGAAAGCGTACTCAAATTTTTGCATCTATGGATGTCAAAATTCACTCATTATTGTCAAAAATGCTAGGTGCATTTTTGACAATAATATAAAGTCAAAAATGCATACATATGTGGCGGTATCCGCACATAACCAGTTACGTGACATATATCGACGAGTGCTGAATCGCGATATCGAAATGTTCACAGCAAGTGACTATATATACCATTTCCAATACACTACCGTTAGACAGCTGTCCGCCAGGCAATACCACCGAGCCTGGTCGGAGGATCCTCCCTTTGTGGTGGAGGAACATCACACTCTGTTCCTCTACACATATATTCTGTATTTACACGCTGACATTTCATATAAAATAGATAACTAAGCCGTTCTATCTACTATACTTTTCTCTGATTCAACACTATATTATAGTCTTTCATACAAGAACAATCCTTTAGGAATAGAGTTGAAAAAATCCTTGGTCGAATGACCTCCAAAGTTACAAGATTCAAGATTCAAGATAGAAGTAGGGAGCTTGAACATGTCAAAACATTACAAACCATAGTATAAAAATAAATTATAAGTAGAACTAAGTTATATTAATTACAATGATTTGAATAACCATGGCTTAGATTAGTTTGAACCCAACTGTTAAGAATCAGATTAAAATCAATCTAAGTACCAACTCCGATTGGTATTGCATTGTTAGAAGAGCTTGTGAAAAACTCATGTGCTCAAATGAAAAATATAACAATTAGTATTATGCATATTAAAAGTCACATAAGAAAATCTATTCATTTCCAAATACTCTTATCATGTATGTTGTCTTAAATACTGTAGTAAATATGATAAACCCAATACATACTAACTTCTACATAACTAACCTCATCACATTACACTGCATCACTGTAACTAATTATGGAAATACCAAACAAAATTGAGCTATTCGATTGAATTGCGGCATATCATTTGTCGACACAAATTGAACACATGGCTACCAATCTACCTATATATAGCCAGTATAAGATGACGTCATGTTGGTTAAGCTTCCCGTGCAACGCGAGACCAGCTTTTATTGGTAGCGTATAGGTTGATCAAGCCGTGTACTTCCATTTTGCAACGTACGCAATTTATGTGGGATTTTGATGAATATAAATTATGACATTATGATGAAATGTCGGCACGTAATTTGTATCGGCTTGATATGATCGCTGTTACAATAATGAAAGCTGGATTTATGTTTATTTTAAATATTATTTTGTGAGTGCCTCAAATTTTAATTTTAATTTCCATTTCTACTCCCAATTAAAATATAATATGGCATGTTATGTACATTTTAAGATTGTCTGTTTTTTCATGTATATTGAATTTCTG
The DNA here is from genome assembly GCA_905147285.1 of Hypena proboscidalis. Lineage (NCBI taxonomy): Eukaryota > Metazoa > Arthropoda > Insecta > Lepidoptera > Erebidae > Hypena > Hypena proboscidalis. The sequence continues at coordinate 11,204,499 of LR990128.1, read as the reverse complement.
TTCTTATTAATGTAGACGCTGCGGTCTCCTCTAATTAAGGAAACACATAACTTGAACATTGTGAATGTAATTATTATTAATGTCTTGTTTATTTCTTGTTGGAGATCCTTTAAATAAATAAATAAATCTGAAATCTATATATGTTATTTAAGTTTTGCCGTCAGAAAAAAAATTGTTGCAACTGAGTTGGACATTCCTAACTCAATAGATGGCGATAGGCTCACCGCAATTCTCATGAGACCGGTACATAATAGTGTGGGTGTTATACACCTCTAGAATATCCATTTGGGTTACACAGGTTATGTCTCTATTATGATTACTACGTCATTTTCATATCCAAATGTCAAGACTTGAATGCTATGCTAAAGGGGCTAGTACAAGCATCTTATCTTTTGACGACTGTGGCACATGTGCTTCATAGTTGAAGTTACCCAAGTAGATTAGTAACAAGCGCCTGCTTAGACTCAAAGTAACATTAGCTTAGTGTAAACAGTCATTGTTGGACTGTCATCTGTTGGGCTATTTTCTGTATCATAGAACCCTTATCACAGTTGCCAACTTGAAGCCTTTATATTATTAATTATTGATGATGACAATTAGATAATTTTGAATTGAGAATATGAATTGCCGACTGATTGACGGCCAAAAATTGTCAAAATTGTCGTATTGTTACGATTGTCAACTTCATTAAACAGGCACAGTTTGCATAGAGAAAAGAAATAAAGTAAGTAAATCGTTTTATTAATGGATAGATAGGTACAAGATTAAATGGGATTAAAGGAAATGTAAAGTGTGTTAAAATAAAGAGAAAAATAAACATGTTACTTCCGTCACGAGTATCCGTGTAGAAATCGGGATATCGCTCAGCGTATGCTTTAAAGCGCTTGTATTGCTTTTTCGTAGTCATATAATAACATATTGGCATTAAAATATAATAAGGACCTGATTATACTCAATACTATTTAAAGAATAAATAAAAATATTATTAAAAAAAAAACTAATAAAAAAGATATGCGAACTATTTCCTCTTACTGGGCTGGCAACACTTTAAAGTGAAAAGTGAAGTGATACACAAGCAACTAATAAATGAAAAAACTTGTAAGAATGAATATTTGAATGATTAATTATTACTCTGCCCGCAAAAACTACAAAACCCATTTTGTAATGTGTTCCTCTCAAAGAGGTCATTTAAAAAAAGAGTATTGAAGTCTGTATTTTTATCCTTACATGTCCTATATTAAACTGACGTGAGTTTGTAACATTATTCAAATGATAAAATACGGCTTTCGTACGATTACGGCGACTAAATAGACCATCATTGAGTGCACTGGCATAGTGGCTAAAGCGGTTGCCTCGCCGCTTTCAATTACGCTGGTGGTGTTGTGGGTTCGATCCCCACATAGGACAAATCTTTGTGTCATCCGTAAAGATTTGTCCTGACTCTGGGTGTGCTTTGTGTGTATGTTTGTAAACACCCCCGCGACACAGGAGATATTCCTAGAGCGGGCGTCGTTTTTTTTTTAAATAGAAAAAAATAGAACATTACGTGAGTAACACCCGTATTTCAAAATTTTAATCATGTCCTATATTCTCGTACTTTAAGATAAAAAAAATACGGCTATATTTCCCAAAAGGGTGTGACAGAGGTGTAACCCACACTTCACATGTTATGTTTAGGTTCCATGGGATCGCGAACCTCCGGGCACAATTCCAATTCCGTGCTGCTATTCAGAATTTTCTGACGGCAAGTTCACAAATAATATTCGAAAAAATATTCAAGTCATTTTCTATATTTAACGCTCCACAAAGTTGAGAAAACTATTTCGCCCGAGCGTCTTTTCATTTCAATAAACCGATATCGGTAAACTCGCTGACCTCAACAAAGTTGTCAATTCAAAACAAATCTTTTAAAATGAAATCGATAAAAAGCGAGGAGATAAAAATATTGTGCTTGGAAAGTTCTCTCGACTCGAGCGCTATTGACTTGAAGTGTTGGAGACGAGGGGAGGGTGTGAGGTGCGGGGTGTTCTCCACACGGTCTTACGTCCTGAGACCAATTTTCACGAACCTATGCTAGATAGATAGCTAGGTATCATTTTTGTGTTTACTGTGTTTAGGAAGTTTTTTTGTAAATTATAAAGTTAAGAAAGCAAGCTTTGCTACAATACCTATTATTTTGTTTGCTGACTGCAATTGAACAAAGACAACATTTCATTTAGTATAATTATGGCAAATGAGTCACGCAAGCGTGAGTTAATGACTCGATAATTTTTGTGGTAAAAAAAACAGTAGATACTTTTACTAAAGTTACATAATTATGTTTTAAATAAAAATATACTGATAACAGTAACGCATTCAGTAAAAAGTTTGGCTGGGTTGGTTAACAATACAGATTATTTTATGCCTTCTTTAAGGAGAACAATTAGTTGACTGTTTTCATTACAGAAGTAATATAAGTTTAATTTATATTATTAAAAAAATACAAAATTATTAGTTTGTAATTAACTTAATTAATGATTAAAACAATTTTGACAAAATGTCCACGAACAAACATGCATTTCAGTGTTTAAGATATGATTTGTCTATAAAAATAGACAAAAACTATACTATATAATATTCAAGTTAAGCCCATATTACGTTAACACAAAAACACAGCGCCCAGGAGTCTACTCTCTTTTAAAATCTCTGCTTCAATAATTATTCTCGAATCCAAAGGTTTTTTTTATATAATCGATGGACCCGTTTTAAAATAAACGAGCAGGAAATAAACATATACGTATACATACTGTCTGTTGTCACAGTTTCTAGATAAGTGTGGTGGTATCCGCACATAATCACGTGACATATGTCAACGAGTGCTGAATCGCGATAACGAAATGTTCACAGCAAGTGAATATATATACCACTTCCAATACGCTACCGTTGGACAGCTGTCCGCCAGGCAATACCACCGAGCCTGGTAGGAGGATCCTCCCTTTGTGGTGGAGGAACATAACACCCTGTTCCTCTACATAATTAAAAAGAAATAAAGATTAATAATAATTTAGGCAGTGGCAAATCTATGGTTTCAATGTTTCAATAAACATCACTGTGTTGCATCCTGTAAACATACACTTTATATCAATCATGTAAAAATATATCTTCTTTGTCAACATAAAAACATAAATGAAAACTGCTTTCAATATCGCAGTATTTTCTTTACAAATATAGTGACTTTGTTATTGCAGTACGATTTATATTAATGTTTGTAGAACGCTGTCATTGAGAATGTATACTTGTTTGTTCATTGCATAAACATAATATGTATTTTGTTAGAGATATGTTTAGTAAATATTTAATGTTTTTGCTCGAATCATATTGACAGTGTAGCGAAACAGTGTGTTAAGCTTTTGATCAAACCTGTTAGCAGTCTTTTGTAGGAACTTTAAAGGACAATTTACTTTTCTTCAGATATGTTTAATTAATATTTAATGTTTTTGCTCGAATCATATTGACAGTGTAGCGAAACAGTGTGTTAAGCTTTTGATCAAACCTGTTAGCAGTCTTTTGTAGGAACTTTAAAGGACAATTTACTTTTCTTCAGATATGTTTAATTAATATTTAATGTTTTTGCTCGAATCATATTGACAGTGTTGGGAAACAGTGTGATATGCTTTTGATCAAACCTGTAAGCAGTCTTTTGTAGGAACTTTAAAGGACAATTTACTTTTCTTCAGATATGTTTAATAAATATTTAATGTTTTTACTCGAATCATATTGACAGTGTTGGGAAACAGTGTGATATGCTTTTGATCAAACCTGATAGCAGTCTTTTGGAGGAACTTAAAAGGACAATTTACTTTTCTTCAGATATGTTTAATAAATATTTAATGTTTTTGCTCGAATTATATTGACAGTGTTGGGAAACAGTGTGATATGCTTTTGATAAAATCTGTAAGCAGTCTTTAGTAGAAACTTTAAAGGACAATTTACTTTTCTTCTTAGCAATTTAAAAAGTCACGTCAGTACGAGGTAATATGGTACTCTTTGTTGGACTATACCCGTAACTGCCATTGATGTTCAAATAGCAACCGGCACCGACAACTTAACGTGCTCTTTGAGGCACGGAAGAAAACTCGTTATGTTAAAGATGGCCACCCATCTACGGGTGACCATGGTTAGCATTGCTTAACCTGCAAGATCGATCTGTCCTCGCGGCTTTGACTTAGCCACTAGGTATAACTTGTATCATAAAATAAAAGATTGTCTCATTAGTGTCTACTGGTTGGCGTATGCATCCTCTTACTGTGAGATTTTGTGTTCGATTCCCTGGTCGGGAAAAAGTGTTATTTAAGATTCTTTCGTCAGAAAATTCTCTATAAAATCACAGAGTTGGAATTTTGCCTCGTGGATGGCAATAGGTCACCCCTCAGACAGGACCTAAATTTTCTTACTAAGAAACAGTTGAAAAAGATGTGGGACCGGCAGGATTTGAACCTGCGACCTTACTGCACACCAAGGAGTCGCTCTTAGCCATCCAGCTACGGTCGCCTCTTACCGGCACCCTTAATTTCTCAACTGTATGATATCTTTTTCAACTGTTTCTTAGTATAATTTGCTAAGCATAGCTAAATGCTTTAAAAATAATCAAAGCTAAATTTTCTTTTTTAAATATATTGGATTTTTTACATTGTATAGAACGCCAGGAGCAATTACACTATCCAATGGTGCCAATGACAAGGCCAAATACACACATTCACTCTCACAAGCACACCCAGTCTCTAAACAAAATCTTTGTAAATCACACAAAGATTTGTCGCATGTGGGGATCGAACCCACAACACCAGTGCAATGGAGAGCGGCAAGGCGACCGCTTAAACCACTACACCACACGTGCAGAAAATTGGTGAAGTTTGGTTGTTATACATTGCCACACCTTACTAGGTAATAAACACGGGCTTTTATGTTATGTTATATGCCATGAAATAATAGATACAACACAAAACATTATTAATAAACCATATTTACCAAAGACATCCAATTAACGGGAATATCGCGTTACCGACTCATAATCATTAGCGGATTTAATAACATAGTGAACACCGCTTTCCTCTCTACTCCGGAAAATAGGAGGCATTTTCCGGAGCTTGACACTTTCCGGCCATAAATACGGAGATAATTGCAGGAAAGATAGCGTATTTATAATGTTTATACTCTATAAATTGCGGCTTTCCGAAGGTGTTTTAAATTACATTATATTGTGTTATGTAAATCTTAATGCCTTTAATGGTGATTTGGTGAACCTTTTGCTGTGTTAGGATGATAGAATGAAAGGCGCGTTAATGGTGTAGGTGCTACGCCGTAGCTTGGTCTACGTTTTCGTAGCTCGCAGACGGTAATTACAATTTAGTGTAAGCTTTAGGCCCAGTTTCAGTCAAAGCGGAGCTGGAAAGAACGGAGTGTTGTTATCTGTAATATTTACAAAAAAGTGCATGGTAAATAAAATAGAATAGGACTTCTTCTCTGCTTCGTCGTGTGAATGGCTGAGTAAAATTTTATTTTGACTTGCCATCGTGGTGAATTAGCCAATTTGATTCGGAGAACTCGCGAATTGCCCAGGGTGCGCCGGGCGTAGTGAATAGTTGTATGAATACGTCACTCGCGGAGGCTCCATAGGACTAAACCACAATGAACTGAAAGTAAGAATCTCCGAGTGGGTTCGAATGATCTTCGGTGAAATAATTCTTATATTCTTATATGAGAACCACATCTTCGAAAAATGTTATATTAATATTTAAACCATCCTGTATAAACATGATAATGATAAATTGACCAGATACTTTATCGTTTAAATCAAAATAACTCTACGTTTAGACGTATTTTGATTTTATGACTGTAATTAACGCCGCTCAGGTACACACACAAAACCAATTTTATGGCACACCAATTTGAATGGTAGGCGAGCTTTTCTGATTTAAAACTTTTCCCATTATTCTGCGGCTTGTATAGCTTTGTTTATAATTATTGTGTTGCCCGTTATTTATGACTGTTGTGTCAACATTATGAGTAATTCATTGTGTTTGTTCCAAATTTTATTATACAGGCAGCCATTAATGCAAACTACTTTATTAATTATTACTATTACTTACCTATACATTAGCGGTACCCGGATAACCAATTTATACATCACTTTTTTACATAACATAACATAAAATCACGCCTATATTACCCAGAAGGGTGTGGCAGAGGTGTACAACATCCACGTTTCACCTGTTATGTTTAGGTCTATCGCCGTAGATGGCGATTAGCTCAACCCGTTTCTCAATAGCAGCATGGAAAATGCAAACTCCATGCTTCTATTGAGAATTTCCTAACGGAAAGCTCACAAATAACACTTTGCCCTATCCGGAAATCGAACTCGTAACCTCGCGGTGAGAGACGCATAAGCTAACCACTAGACCAGTGGTTCCCAGTTAGTTTTTTACACGTACCACTTAAAGAAAGACCTCCAACTTGCGTACTCCTTTATAGACCAGGGTCGATATTTTTTTAGGATGAAACCCATTAGAAAAGAAGGAGAATATTATAAAAATCAAAGGAAAAATAATTTACGGCCGATCTGAGGTCGGGAGGGGGATGCGGGGGAGGGGGTGTTTAAGGGTAAAAAACGGTTTTTTTCGATTTCCGGCAAAACTAAAAGTCCTATGGGAAAAAGTCGAATGGCAAAGTCGTTTGTAATAAAAAGATCTAAAACTTTTGCATTTATATTTTTACATATAACCTCAAAATTTATGTGAAAAATTCAAAAAACCAAGTTTTTTATTTTTATCTTTCACAAAGAATTTTTTTTTTTCACGAAATTTGGTGAAAATTTACCTTTTTATGTCCCAAATACGCTGTAGTTTATTAGATTAGAAATATTTATTTTTCACCTTATTTTGAATTAATATCGAAAAAGCAACCTAATTTTCGACCGAAAATTCACCCGTCAAAATATTAGCTTTTTTCCAAAAGTTGGTATGTTTTCTGTTAGTTGAAATCTCTACTTTCCGATGGTTAAAAAAATATGTTACTTTAGTAAATCTTCACAGAAAATGCAAAACAAAAAACGAAAAAAAATATTAATATAATTTAAATATACAATTTTGTAGTAATTTAAAGTAGAGATTTCAACATGATTGACAATGACGAGCAAATAGGCGGCAGCGGTAGCGACCGCAATCGGGCGACGCGAGGCGCGGGAGTCGCGGGAAACACGGGTCAATCGCCGCCGCCGCGGGCCAAAGCGCTTGATGCATGCGATTTACTTACCGGCTACTGCCGTTTAATAAATTAGAATATTTTTTTGGCAATTGTAGAAATAGAGAAGATATTGAATTATTGTTTTTTAAGGATTTTAGTTTAGAGATTGCTGGCGTACCCCTTGATGCAACCTCGCGTACCCCTGGGGGTACGCGTACCACTAATTGGGAACCACTGCACTAGACCAACGAGGTAGTAATTTTGATATTGCGTTCATATTGTTGACTGTTGTATCCCAAAAATGCCTATAGCAAAAGCCACCGCCCCTATTTCACGACAAAAACACACACACTTGGCCATGTATAGATATTGATATAACACAAAAACCTCTACAAAAAGGTTCGACATAACAATATAATGTCCATTATTCTCGTTCAAACGCTAGTGAAAGTAAATTAAAATAACAAGCAGCGAGGCAATATAACGTGTATTTAATATTTTATTAAAAAAAATATAGAATCATTAAAATACTTAATCTACTTAAATTTTATTTTTTTTGCATTTATTTCTGAGGAGGAAGCAAGCAGGTGCATGTACTCGCTGAAAATGAGACGAGGAATTTTTCATAACATTCAATATGGAAGTCTATTTGGCGATTCTGTCTTCCTATTACTTTACATATTGCACTGTTTTAATAGCTGTCGTTCTGCATATCAATTTAAAATAACACACATTAATTTCGGTTGGCATTCGTAAAAAATATTATATAAAAGCAGCGATAGCCGAGAGAGAGGCCGTAGGACTGCGAAGTCAAAGTTCTCGGGATCAATAAATCGTTAAGATTCGCCTCATCGAAGATATTTTATTAGCTAAATAATAATCATATAAATTGTCGCTTGCAAACGGTAAAGGAAAAACATCGTGAGGAAAGCTGCACGCCTGAGAGTGTCTTTAAAGTGCTCTTAGGAGTGTAAAGTCTACCAATCCGCACTTGGCCAGCGTGGTCGACTAAGGCCTAACCCTTCTCATTATAAAAAAAGGCATGAGCCCAGCAGTTGGACATGTATTAGACACAGGGCTGCTTGAAAAGGGACCTCCCCGAGTGACGTACACAACGATTCCCTACAACCAGCGCACCCTGGGCAATTCGCGAGTTCTGCAAAGCGAATTGGCTAATCCTTTCACTACGATGGCAAGTCAAAATAAAATTTAAATCAGCCATCGACACGACGAAGAAGAAGAAGGGTTGCTATTATTGATTTCATTTTTTTTTTACTACCAATGTATGATCAATATGCTTGATTCATTTTGTGTTGTGCTGTCACGTTGCGTTTTATTAAATAGCACTTTGATTTATTATGAGAGAGCTTGTGGGCAACTAAACAGTAATTGAGATCATAAATGTATGGTGCTTGCCCTTAATGTTTTAAGTGTTCGTGAGCGCGGAACTCAAAATGGTGGTCATTAAACGAAATGGCGCTTTACATTGCAACACCTCTCGCTCCTCCACAACCTTGTTGATACTCGCTAAGCTGACGTCAAATTATTCTATTTTTAGATTACTGAGGCACGTTTACTGCTCAAATAATTTCAACTTTGTAAGAGAGACTTTTTATATTTAAACTTTTTGGTGTTCTGTTGACACAAAGTATTTTATTACAGTACTAGCTGTTATCCGCGACTTTTTTTCCGAGTGAAATATAATACTATATTTCCCTACAAAATTGAGGAACTTTCTTCTTACTCTTTCAACTCTAAATTAACCCCCTTGGGTACTGGAACCAAAAAGTCTATCTTATTGCTAATTAATTAAATTGCATAAAATTCTGTATATAAGCTATATACAGAATTTCATGCAATTTCTCAAAACATTTAGTATCTTTCCATATAACTTACAACCTCTAATTCAGCTCAATGTATCTTACAGTTCATTAACATCATGTAGAAGCCAAATAATATTTTTTTTAAATGATTGTAGGCGGAGAAGGATTTAAAAGGAGAAGGATTTAAAAGTCTAGTACCAGATCATATTTTGCATACTTTGTTAAATATGTAAATAACGAGACCAGATGAAAAATATGTGTAAAAAATGTCTGTCTTATGCACAGTGTAGACTTTTTCATGTTGTTATACGGATTATAAGTTGTGGACCAACTAGAAAACTTCAGTGGAGCAAACTTGTTATCCTGTTATGCACTTGTTTGTAGGAACGACACGTCACAGCATATTCTTATGCTTCGTTAAATATTTAAGTACGGGATCTTTTGAAATTGAAATGATGATGATGTTGATAACATAACATTACACCACCCAAAGAGGTGTGACAGAGGTGTATATCTGTTTAGTTAAGGGAACCTATCGCCATTCACATGACAGCATTCCAACTCCTGTATGATGCTATAGAAAATTTCGCGACGGATAAATTCCTTAAATTTTCAGCCCGACCTGAGAATCAAACAAACATTAACAACATCAACAGTATAGACTAATGATAGATAACTATTTGCGCGATACCTTCAATAAAATCAATATAAAAGCCAACAAAAGGTACTGTACTGTATATTTACGTAGTTAGATGGAGTCGTAGATAATCCTGGATTACCAGATAGTAATGTCATAGTAATGAAGAGGATTACTAACAGCACTACTGAGACGGTGATTAAATACCAGTTATGTGATTTAGCTTTTGCATGATCGAAATTCCCAGTTGGAAAGTAGGTACGATGTAAAAGATCTTCAGGAGATTATTAATTATTATTCATACTTAGGATTTAGTTCACTGCGGCGAAAATTTATCTAATGCAATATCGACTGACTATTTAAACAAATATTTATAAATAATGTGTATATAATAACAGTGACTTAGTAAGTTTAGATTAAGTAATTATACTAGTTTAATTTCTTTAAATAAAAGTATAAAAAATATAGACACTACTTATTTTTTGAAGTCGGTTAAAAAGAAGGTACCTTTTTTATAGTAGTCTATTTATTCATTTATTTATCAAGTACAGATCACCATACAATTTATACTTTAACCACAATTTTCGATGTATATAACCATTCCAGCGTACATAACATTTACAATAATTATTGTTAGACGGCACATTATTCCTCAATTAACAACAACAACGGCTATTAATCCTCAATTCTCACCGTCATAAAGTAAAAAAAGTAAAAAAAAAAAGGTTTATAAGATGAGAAAATGAGAAGAATTTCAGATTAAAATTAAATAAAGTTACGGAATAAAATCATTAAAAACAAACAACAAGTCTATAGCTTATTGCATTTTATTTTGCATTTTGAATACGATTTATAATGATGTACACAGTAGTGGCGTGTTGGTCGTTCCACAAACAAGTGAGCATAACAAGATTACAAAGTTGGTCAGCGACGTTCACTAGTTGCTTCACAACTTTTAATCCGCACTACAACATATTTTTCAGCTCGTTTTACAAAGTATACAAATGATCAAGCTTTAAAAAAAGATAATCAAACACTCATTCGCATGATTATTATATAAGTCTGACAATATGCTGAAGAACAATTTAGTAATAAATTTATTTGTGTCGACAGAAAATCAAAGAGTTAAAATATAAAAAAACTTCCCTCACAAAGTTGAAATTATTTTAGCAGTAAACGTGCCTCAGTAATCTAAAAATAGAATAATTTGACGTCAGCTTAGCGAGTATCAACAAGGTTGTGGAGGAGCGAGAGGTGTTGCAATGTAAAGCGCCATTTCGTTTAATGACCACCATTTTAAGTTCCGCGCTCACGAACACTTAAAACATTAAGAGCAAGCACCATACATTTATGATCTAAATAACAGTTCAGTTACACACCGCGCTGTCTCATATTACATTAAAAATTAAATTGCTTTTCCATAACCTATAATGTTAACACAACGCAAAATGAACCAATTTATATTGATCAAAAGTTGAAAGAATAATTTGATCACATAGCAACTGAAATTAAATGAATGTATTATAAAATTGATATGCAGAACGACAGCCATTAAGCCAGCGCAATATGTAAAATAATAGGAAGACAGAATCGCCAAATAGACTTCCATATTGAATGTTATGAAAAATTCTTCGCCTCATTTTCAGCGAGTCATTTTCATGCACCTGCTCGCGTAGTCCTGAGGGAGCTATGCTAAAAATTAAAATTTATACGAGTATTTCAATGATTCTGTATTTTTTATTTTAACATTAAATACACGTTATATTATTGCTCGCTGCTCGTAATTTTATTTAACTTTTCCCCGCGTTTGAACGAGAACAATGGACATTATATTGTTATGTCGAACCTTTTTTGTTTGAGGTTTTTGTGTTATATCAATATCTATACACGGCAAAGTGCGTGTGCTTTTGTCGTGAAATAGGGACGGTGGCTTTTGCTCGAGGAATTTTTGGGATACAACAGTCAATGACCCGAGAAAAAGGTACTGAATTATGTACGCAAAAGATAAATGTGATGTATATATTGGTGGTCCGGGTACCGCGAACGTATAGGTAGTAATAATTTTCAATGTAGTTTTCATGAATGGATGCCTGTATAATAGAAATTTGGAAAACCACAATGAATTTTTCATTATTAGTCATTAATAAAGAACATCACAATAATTATAAATAAAGCTTTACAATCTGTAGAATAATGGGACAAGTTTTAAATCAGAAAACTCGTCTACCATATTAAACGAGTGACTTGGTGTGACATAAAATTGGTTTTGTGTGCGTACCTGAGCGTTGTTAATGACAATCATAAAAACAGAATATGTCTAAATGTGGAGTCATTTTGATTTAAATGATGTCGGCTCTCATAAATTAGATGATGATTTCACCTTATTACTCAGAAATATATATTTTGCCGGTTATAAAATCCAACCCGAGTATGACTATAAAATAGTTATATGTATTCGTACATATATTTTTTGTCATTATAAGTAACGATTATCTTTTAAACTATGTACGTTTTTGTTGCCTATAAATGCATGATATGAAAAAACGAGATGTATTTATTAAAACATTATAGGCATTTTTTTAGGTTTAAAACAAATATCCAATTGGTTAAATGGATATAAACTTTAATGTAAAATAACTGATAGGTAGTCGTAACTCCTCAGATCTGCATTCTGTTTTTGTAGGCTGTACATGTTCAAAGTCCGTAGCTGCCATTTAGGTACCATAATGTGTACTCACCCCCCTTCGGTATATCGTACACACACACACACACACATGAACATTATACTAACGTTAGATAATGCACCTTTACGAACACAATAAAAGGTAGTACAATGTCTGAGACGGTCCTTTATTGGCGATCGTTTAGCAAGCTTGCCAAGAGTGACACTGGCATAAGCTCTAATGGCGTGTGCTCATATCCACGTACCTTGATACTAGCTTCTGCACACGGCTGCGCCCGCGTGAAAGGTATGTTTATAAAAGTAGCTTATGTTCTTCCTCTGTACACTCCATACCAATTTTTTTCTAGACCGGTTCAGTAGGTAAGCCGTGATACACAGACAGACAGTCACAGTTACGTTTATCTTTATGATTTTAAGTAATATTAATTTCAAACACAAGTATAATTGAAAAATAAAACTACTTATATTATTTTAAATTTGATATTTCATAAAAACGCGATTATACAATCGCTATAAAGTGCCTCGCCGTTGCCCTTATGACATTACCTCGTAGTGACTTTAAGTCATTAGAGAGCACTCCACTACTTAAATACATACAGGGTACTTTGTGATGTATGGCAAAGATGTACTTAAATCATAGTTGTTTTTAACGGAAGGTAAAATTGCCTAAAGTCACTATTATACATTTTCCTTATTTTTATAATTATTCCTTTAATAAAAAACATAAATTTGAATTAGATAAACCAACTAACGGGAGACTCATAAACTTTATTATTTCATAAAAATGCGATTATACGATCGCTATAAAGTTCCTCGCCGTTGCCCTTATTTAATTACCTCGAAGTGACTTCAAGTCATTATGAAAGCACTTCAAATGCCAAGTGGGTGCTCGTAATTCACTGTTTACTTATAAACATGCAGGGTACTTTGTGAAGTATGGCTAAGATGTACTTAAATACCTTAAAGTGTGGTTTTCTATGACAGTGTCGATAAATTTTAATAGTAACTATATTGGTATTTCTATCAACGGCAGATAAAGTTAGCTATGGCCACTATTATACTTTATTCTTATACTTATTTGTGTCCATTTTAATTAAAGCCATACATTTGTATTACAATTACCAACCAACCAGGGTCTTTTAAACTTCATTATGTCAAAACAACACGGTTTTATGATCACTTCAAAGATCAGCTCTGCTACCCCTATGACATTACCTCGGAGTGACATCGAGTCATTATAAAAGCACTTCAAATGTCAAGTGAGTGCTAGGAATCCACTGCCTACTTACGAACATGCAGGGTACTTAGTGAAGTATGGCAAAGATGTACTTAAATACCTTTAAGTGTACTTTACCAAGACGTTGTTTATTATAATGGTAGATCTTTTGTCAATATGCTTGAGAGTGAAGGTACCACCGTCTCATCTTATGGTGTACTAGGTACATTAATCAATTTACAGATGTGATCTAAACCAACTAGAATGCTTTACAAAGAAGACTTACAAGTTTTATGGTTGACTGTTGAATTAGTAGTATATATAAAATCATTCTAGACCGCCTAATGTTTATTAATATCCAATAATCACCTGTTGTATTATAAAAGCATAAGTTTTTCTCTTTAATTCATACATGTGCAAAGGTCATCCATTCATCACGTTGCTTTTTACATTCTGCTACGTGAACGTAGCCAATCGTAGCAACAGCTACGAACGTGCTACGTATCTTTTTGTTTTTGTAAACAATAAACGGTTTTTTTTCGCCCGTACTTTGCAATTTAGATGAATTCACTTTGTATAAATGGGCCGCTCTCAACGCTTGTAACTGTCTTGTTTGGGAGCGATCCGTCTTAAAGCCCTTGTACTTGCTTATCTCATCCACTCAAGGGCGCTTCGATCACCCTTTATTAAAATTACGATAAATATTTGTTATTATTAAAAGAAAATTGGGCACGGAAAAATATCTGGTTAATTAATAGGATTTATTTTATAAATGCTATAAGTTTGATTTTGCAATGATTTATTTATCTATATATATAAAAATGAATCCCTATTTCCCTTGGTCACGGCATCACGCCTAATCGGCTGGACCAATTTCGCTGATTCTTTTTATATTGTGTTTGATATAGTCAGGAGATGATTCTTATGAATTAAAAGTGCCTACTTTTATTTCTCACTTGCGTAGAAAATTATAAAATTAAAGGATACTTAACCACTATATTAATTTTCTAATGATTTTCTAACGTGACCTTAGCGCTTTTGACAATATGAACTTTTTGAATATACCTTTATGGGGTATGACATAACATTGACATAATGCGTGCTGGAAATAGACCACTTTCTTTTTTTTTTTAAAAAAAAGCTTACTAGTAATTTGCAAATAAAAATTACTAGTATTCTTGTTAACCCCCTCCAGCTAAGCTTAATTCACTTGTGTTAGGAGGAAGTTCACGTCCATGGTGTAATGGCCAGGATTCGAACCCACGACCTCTCGATCGTTAGACCGATGCCTTATCCATTGCGCCACGGCCGACAACGTTTGTCGGGTCAGCTTGTTATATATAAATTTTCATGCGTTAGATCAATTTTTCATTCTGTGATGTTCCTTTACATTATTAAATGGTTTTTAATATAAATACAAGAAATACAAAACTCATTAACTAGCTACGCTTTCATAGCCATTCGTAGCAAAGGCTACGAACGTGCTACGTTTTCTTTTGTTTTTGTAAACGTTGTTGCTCTTGGCATTTTCAGTTTAGTTGAATCACTTTATCTGCTGAAATGGGCCGCTTTTAGCACTTGTGACTGTCTTGTTTGGAAACGATCCGTCTTCGAGCCCTTGTACCTGCTTATCTCATCCACTCAAGGGCGCTTCGATCACCCTTTATGAAACTTACGATAAATATTTGGTACTAGCTGACCCGGCGAACTTCGTACCGCCTTAGCGTAAATTTGATGCACTACTTTATTTTGTATAGCTGACCTATCTTATGTATGCGTACCTATTCAATTTGAACTGGAATCTATAATATCCTCCATATAAAAATGAATACTTTTTTTGTTTTAATTTTTTTTTTTTAAGATCCTTGTACAGAGTATTAGAAAACTACAAAAAAAAATCAGCCAAATCAGTCAAGCCGTTTTCATGCTATGTCGTGACAACGAAAAACGGGTTTAATTTTTGAATATATAGATTACAGAAAGAATTGGGCCCTA
Organism: Hypena proboscidalis; assembly: GCA_905147285.1. Lineage (NCBI taxonomy): Eukaryota > Metazoa > Arthropoda > Insecta > Lepidoptera > Erebidae > Hypena > Hypena proboscidalis. Next base: position 11,188,924 of record LR990128.1, on the reverse strand, counting down.
GAGATTTTATCGGTTTAATCAAGTTGATTAATTTGAGTTAAAATATGCATTTCATTTATTTTTTGTTACGCAGAATTTTTCAACCTGTGTTTCATATTTATTAAAATGTTGATAGATTTTTGATGTTATAGACTTGTTGCAAATTATTTGGTTTAGGAGCGTTACTACACATTACACAACATATCAACACGCTTATGCTACCCAAACGGTAAAGCAGAGGTGTACAACACCCACCTATCACCTGTTATGTTTAGGTCCCACGGGCACAATTCCAACTCCGTACTGCTATTGTAAAAAAATCGCAACAAATAACACTTTGCCTGACCCGGGAATCGAAACCGAAACCTTGTGGTGAGAAGTACATACGCTATCCACTAGACCATCGGGCTGTCGAGCAATCATTAAACATAGTATTTTTTCTGGATATGTTGTAACAATTAATTTTAAAAACTACACACCTAGACTTTATGGTTAAAATTAATAATGCTATGTCATATTATTTGTCTGCACGTGTAGTATAGTGGTTTAAGGGGCCGCCTCACCGCTCTCCACTGCACTGGTGTTGTGGGTTCGATCCCCACATGGGACAAATCTTTGTGATTCGCAAGATTTGTTCTGAGACTGGGTGTACTTGTGTGAGTGAATGTGTGTATTTGGCCTTGTCATTGGGACCATTGGATAGTGTAATTGCTTCTGGCGTTCTATCTAATGTAAAAATCCAAATTCGTTCATTCGTTAATGCATCCATCCTGTATAACTATGTATTCATAAGGTTAAAAAATGTGCCTCCTATTTATAAACCGACCAACTGAAACGGAACAACTACAAAATACATCTTGTATGTATTTTATGTATTGATTTATACTCGCTTCTCCATATATTTTCACATCAACACTTCAGTTCTTTTCTCACATTATTGCACCTACCCTTGCTTTTCTCTGCACCACCTAAGGTTGACTGTTAGAGAATGCCACTAGGCATCACTTTTTGCACAAATTTAGGTACAGAGGGTACCTAAATTTGTGCAAAAAGTTTAAATAAATAAATAAAATACAAACAGGCGGCTGTAAGCGACAAAGCTTTGTTTTTCGTCCAAAAAATAGAACTGCACTCAGTACTGTGAACAGTCAGGTTTAATTCGAATTGACAGGCACACAGCGCTTAGTCTAGACCACTTCAAATTTATATTCAGAGTAGTATATACAGTGGGCCAAGCAATTAGGTATGCAGGGCAAAAATTTCTACGCCATAGTGAAAACTGACTGCAACAGATATGCGAGTGTGAATTACATATTTAATAAGTGTCATATACATATTATATAGACATGTAACTCACTTATCCATTACTGGTGTAGTAAGTCTTTACTATGACTTAAAAGTTTTTGCCTGCATCGTTGGCCCACTGTACACTTTTAGTTTACAACCTATTGCTATTTTTGCAGATTTTTTTTAAAATCATAATCATATGTTTAAAATAAATGCAGAATTATCTTAACATCAATGTTGTCGTGTACGGTGTATATTTAGTTGTCATTATTTTAATTTGGGAGGCAATTATAAGAGTGCGAACCGTTGTCGGTGGGGAACGGTTTTGCGGCGCCTGACCACTGGCTACGACCACATCGTTATAAAGCTTGACATTTAACCAACAGACCTGATTTTGTGTTTGATGATTATATTATTTTAAAAATAAATTCTAGCTATACCTTGTCTATTTGTTTATTTTCTTTATCACAGCTCACGCCTATGCATTACTGGTCTTATTTCGGCATAATATTCTACAGGCCGTACTTTATAAAGTACGGCCTGTAGGTACGTGGCGTGTCATAAAAAGAACAGACCAGAACCACAGACTGATCAGGTCTTGAAATAAGATAAATCGATTATAATATTATATTTAAAAAATAAAAATGTCTTTTTTATGTATTGTGTCCGTAAATTCAAAAGAAAATAAAAATAGTATCATGACACCATAATTAATTGTTTGCAAGAAATAAGGTTGAAATCTTGGAATTTTAAATGAAACAAGTTTTTTAAATATTATTTACTACTAAGATTCATTAGACTCTACTTTAAAAAACCTTATAAACAAATAATTTATATTAAATTCAAAATATTTCTGTGCATTTGAATCGATATAAAGTTCTTCTTAAATGAAATCGATTATTATTTCAAATCAAGTCGGTATCGTGTAAAAGGAATCACTAATGTTGAAATGTCAAAAAGAAAAACGAGGGAAATCTTGTGATTTGGTACCTCATAGTTATTTTTTTGTGAAATTAAGATGTATTGTGATGGTCAGTATTTATCATTTTTTTCCTTTTTTTTTCAAAAATAATAGCGTGTATTCGGTTAGATTACTTAAGTAATACTTTATTGACAGATTAGAAGTAACCAACGATAAAAACGTAAAATAATGTCATTCAGAATCACAATACAGACACGGTTCGTATTGCAAGATTGTTTTAATGTAATCAGTTGCTTACGTTCTTTCACTCCCATGTTTCTATATTTGTGTTTTAGTGACATGAATAACAACGGAACATTTGCTATCTCTCGGTTTATTTTGAATAATTTATGAGTTGGGCGATTCTTTTGAATAATTTGGTCGTTAACGAATCATTTTCTTGTATCTGATGCGATTTGAATATACATGGTTTTGAGAGTCATTGTAATAAGAAATTAATGAATGATTCAGGATGTAATTTGGTCGCAAGTAATGTTATTTTTTATGTACATTGTAGAATTTGTAGAATTTACTGGTGGAAGAGCTCTTGTGAACGAGCTCGAGGGCGGCAGCCCGGTCACCTTTAACCTGCCGCCAAATAGTAGTGCTTCCATTACTGTGTTCCGGTTTGGTGGTGTGATCAGGCCCTGAAATTACTGGCACATGAGGCATACCACCGTAGTCCTCAGCTGCAGCGACGCATCTATAATCTGCTTTTGTGGATTGTTGATGTCCATGGGCTGTACTCCACTTACCATCAGGTGGACTACACGTTCGTTCGCGTCGGCGTAGTATAAAAAAAAATATTGAGATAACACAATTATATAAATATAACATCACGTTTATATTAACCAGAATGTGTACAACGCCCATATTTCACGTGTTATGTTAAGTCCATGGGATAAGGCATGAGCCTATTGCCATCCACTCGGTACAATACCAACTCCGTGCTGCTGTTGAATATTTCCTGAGGAAAAATCCCAAATTACACTTTTGATCGACTCCGAAAGCGGAGACTTCACGGTGAGAGGCCAAATACACTAACCACTGGACCAGTTATCCAAGTATTACTCATACTAACTAACCACATACATTTCGCAGGTGACTTGCCTCGGCCGAGAAGCAAAGGGGAGTACGTGTTCGTGATAGCACAACTGCTGTTCGGGCTGATGCTGTTTGCCACGGTGCTGGGGCACGTCGCCAACATCGTCACCTCGGTCAGCACAGCTAGAAAAGAATTTCAAGGTAAGTTTAGTACATTAGTCTTGTATTATTGATAATTTAGGGCCATAGCACACACGATACAGTTAGTCGCTAAAACGCGCAATTCCGACGCCGCGAATATCTGTTTTGATGTGAACAGTCGCTAAATGGTCGATTGCCGATGCTAAGGGCCATAACACACGGTACGTTTCCGTCTTCTAAACAATTGCTTGGCTGTTTTTTGACAAAATAGGCACGATCAAACATGCATTTTCAACAAACAGTATTCATCTATAAAAATAGATAAAAGCTTAATAATATTTAAGTAAAACCCATATTACGTGACTATGAAAACGCGGTTCTCGGGAGTCTACCATTATTAAGCTAAGCGAAATGCTTCCGAAGCGCTGATTTTCAGCAACTTGACCAACCGTCATGGCCGTCAAATATGCGTCTAAAAAAAAATACAACCGAATTGAGAACCTCCTCCTTTTTTTGAAGTCGGTTAAAAATCAGCGTTATCAGTGCAGAAAACAGCCACATAATACATACATACAAAAAAGAAAAAAGAAAACAAAAGAGCCATATTTCTGAGTATTATAAACAGGTTTATTTTAATATTGCAAGTTTCAGTCCTGTGTGACCTCGGCGCCTCCAAGAATAGCGCTCCACTCGGTCGAGGGACTATTTATGTCAGGTGCTCATGTGGGAGAGCACGCCCACCTGTATATTGAGTCCTAAATATAACTAGATGCATAAGCTTTTCATGCAGAAGCCTGTTTAAACGAGACAAGGCTGTAGGTTGTAACACCCTACTCGTTTTTCATACGAGTTATGTAACTATTTATGTATGTCTGCTAATGTTTTATTGTTTAAAGACAAACTATTGTAAAATCAGCATCATCTTTAAATACATAGTCCCAATTTCATAACGGAGTAAGTAAATAACCCTTATTGGCTGAATAAGCATAAATGTTGTGTAATTATGTTTTCAATTGTAACTTGTGTCATTTTTAAATTCGGTCGGGTTATATTTATGGGTATGATAAGATCTATCCGGAACTTTAGAAACTGGTCCTTAGTGTTAAAATCGTAACCGGTAAGCGAGCGACATAAGCGAAATCAAAATAGCACAAGAAATAGTGTCTTCAAATCCATCGTGATAATAGTCAAAATAGGAACTTTGGGCCTGATTTGACAAAAACTATTAATTTTGATTTCACTTACTGTTTTTAAATTACCGGTTTTGATTTACCGACTAACTTAAAAAGTATGGAAAGCACCCTAGTTTCAAAGTTTATTATATTATTCTTATCCAAAGATTCATTCTATTCATTTTTATTTCAAAAGTATGAAAAACATCTTTGCATAGCATTAAATACTATTTTAGAACACAAATTCAGAACAGACATAAAACACGAAACCGCACGGCCATTGCCCCAGACATCGCTAGTACACAGTGACGCAAACAGTGCTTTCTTACTAAAATATACATCATTGGAGCACGTACGGATGCTGTCCGCACTCCGAGAAGTGTCTGACTGAACCCCACGAGCCTTTATGTACAGAACAATGAATTGAAGAAACGAAACAACTCTGTACATTGTAGCCGTCTCTCCCCACACGCCTTTCATACGAAAAATAAAACGGAGACTGTATCTACGTTACATAAAATGTTGTTTCTGATATATTTGCATGCGCTTAAAAAAAAAACGAATTTCACTCGAGTATTATTATCTTTACTGCGGATATTAGTATTACCTGATTTGATACTCGTACATTATTGAAAACTTATCTCGACATATTCTTATTGGACTATCGTGGATACTGTTTCTGTAATAAAACAAAACCCGTTAACCTTTTTATTCGTATCTCATCTCGTGAAAACCCCTTTTGACTGTTTTCAACATGTAATTTTTTACTTATTCGCAGTATACAAGAAGTGAGGTTTGGAAAACCGGGACGTGTAAATTTGGCCCTCTTAAATGAAACGAATACTAATAAAGCAATACAAATTTGATCAAAATCAATCTATTCGTTTGAACGTGAAGTAAATAACAAACACACACAAACTTGCCACTACATTACATAAGTAGGAATATTAATAGGATAGTAGGTAAACATTGTATCGTTATTCTACAGTGCGGTGGCGGAAATACAAAGAAAATCCCGTCTAACTAAAAGTTTTTTATAAAGTTGTGAAAGTGTGTGAAGTGTAGTAACCCGCAGTTTGCCGGCTTGCTGGACTTTGCCCTTCTTCTTTGTGGATTTTTCAAGTTACTTTGAGACAGTTTTAGTGTGGTTATGATTATTATCTTGTCGTACGACAGAATATCTGTAGTACGGTGAAGTCCTGGAATTATTGGCACATGAGGTTTAATATCGTAGTCCTTAGATTATAGCATCTGCAGTTTGCTTTTGTGGATGGTCGATGTTCATAAGCTGTAGTAACCACTTACCACTTACAGAAGTCGAATAAAGTTTTTATACTTATTCACATAATACTTGTGTAAAATTATACACAGCAGTAACAAAATTAACTAAAACTTTAATTTAATTAGCGCTTCAAGCGTGGGACTGCTTATTTATGGAGTGAAATTATTCCAACGTTTCAAAAGCGTTGCCCCAACGTTACTAAATCTAAGTTATTTTCGTCGTATTTTGCGCAGTGAAGCTTCATTTTTATTAGGGTTGCGTAGTACCTACAAGGAACCCTTATAGTTTCGCCATGTCCGTCTGTCCGTCTGTCCACGGCATAGCGACGAAACCGTTGGTGCTAGAAAACTGAAATTTTGCATGAACATGTATGTTAACTAAACAAAGAAAGTCGTAGAATAAAATTTGGAAAAATATTTTTTTTTCAGGTAGCTCCCCTATATGTAAAGTAGGGATGTTTTTTTTTTTTGTCGCCTACCCCATAGTGTGGGGTATTGTTAGATAGGCCTTTTAAAAACGTTTAGGGGTTGCTAAGACAGTTTTTTGATTTAGAGATTTGTTTGCGAGATAATTAACTTTAAAGAGCAAATTTTTGTTCGAGTAGGGCGTCCCCCCTCCCCTCTAAAAGCTAAACTACTGGATCCCAAAATCTGAAAAAAATTGTGTCGGTAGTACATGTAATGAACTTTAAAGGAAAACTATAGCGGATAAGTTCACTTCATTAGTTCAAGAGGAATAGGGGTCCGAAATGTCAGATGCAGTTACTCAGAATATTTCGTTCAAAATTCTTGAAACATAAATAAACATACATAATACATATATAAAATCACGTCTTTGTCCCACGGGGGTAGGCAGAGACGATGGAACGCCATGTGCTTCGCTCCTTACATACTTCTTTCGCTTCCTCAACATTCATACATCTCGTCATACGTGCTAGCTGGTTTCGTGTACTACAAACATTTCCTTTCTGAAGGACGCCATTTAGTTAAAAAGTAAAATTAAAAATATTTTTCTACGGAACCCTACTGCGCGTGGCCCGACACGCACTTGGCCGGTTTTAGTTTCTCTTTTATAAGCACTGATTGACTGTGTAGTTTACTTGATGATAACGCAACAGTAGATATTGGATAAGTTGCTTCATCAGAACTACACTGATCAAAAAAAAATATTTTATGAAAACATATTTTTTTAGTTTTGAATTAATATGAATTTTTATTTTGGGGGCTTTTAATGTGAAATAGAAATGATATTTTGTCTAACGAAGTTTATTAATTTTATTCTTCATGTAACCGTAACTTATACTTTATGTGCTAGTAAATTTCAGAGTCTAAACTATCAATGAAACTAGTAAACCGTATCACAAGTATTATTGTTGGGCAGCAGGTCAAAGGTAAAACGGTGCTACCGTTTTTTTCAAAGTTATTGACAAAACCCTTACCCCTATAAAAAAATGAATATTTTATTATAAAGTAGGGGGTAGAAGCGACAAAGCGACGTTAACTGTTACCACAGATTCAAGACCTAGTCAGTATTAATTTCCAACGTTTAAAAAAACAACGAAAACAAGTATCGCATTCATTCTGTATCATCGCAAATGAAAAGTTAAAGCACAGTATAAATATGTACAAACAGTACGGAAACTGCCTACAAACGTGCGAAACGGCACGCACACATAAACATGCACACCGACGAGACCCCTAAGCGGCACTCGCTACTGAGAGCACCGCGACAACCGCTTAGGGGTCTCGTCGGTGTGCATGTTTATGTGTGCGTGCCGTTTCGCACGTTTGTAGGCAGTTTCCGTACTGTTTGTACATATTTATACTGTGGTTAAAGGCAGCTTTGGATTTGAACTCAACCGCGGAGAAGGTCAGCTCAGTCGGGGGTATCTGTTTACGACAGTTACCTGCTGTTACCTTATTATACCCAATCAGATGTTTTGATACTCAATCGAGTAAATTGACTTTATCTTTGAAGTTATTTTTGCTTTGTTTGACTAAGGTCAGAAGAGGTCAAGGAATTTGGGAACAGCTGCCGTTGCTACGTCTCTTTATGTACGTATGTCTAAGTTAAGCGGACGTGGCGCAATGGATCAGGAATCGGTCTTACGATCGAGAGGATGTCGGTTCAAAGCTTTATTACACCATGGACGTGAACTTCTTCCTAACACAAGCGATTTAAATTGGAGGGTGTTAACAAGAATATAAGTAAATTTTTTGGTAAGATTAAAAAAAATGTGAAGGGTAGGATTCTTCACTATTCCGTCAAACGCAAATATATAGGAAAAAGATTAAAAAAAATGTAAACAGTACAAATATTTACTACATTTCTAAAGGGGTATTCTTTTAATTTAATAAAATCTTATTATTTCCTAAAACTGTGACTTATTTTGGCACATGCTTCACAATAAAAAACTTTATACAATAACCTTCTAAAAAATAAAAATCTTATTTTTTTAAGTCGGTTCAAAATACTTTTATAATTACAGTTAGTCGCATCATTCAGTACTTATTTTATTATAATAAACGCTATCAATAACACGTATTAATGTCAATTGTGCCTGGTTTCTATACCATTATACTTTTCTGATTAAACGAGTGTCGTTTGCGAATAAATTGTTAATAAAACCATGATTTCGGGAACCCTCACCTTAAGCCTCGCTCGCAGTTACTTGTCATACAATTTAGATATGTAACATGAAAAACGTTTGAGGTAAGCGGATTACCATATAAGAAGGATAATGGAAAATAAAACGTTGCGTTATACAGGATGAATGCGATATAGTTACATTTTTTGAAACAACAGTATTCATTTACATCGTTCTTTTTTTACGAAAAAATCGCTGTTTTCGAACTAATTGAACAGTAAACTCATTTAATTTGTTCGGACAATGTTCTTTTCCAAAAATATGTTAACGGTCTAAATTACTACTAAACACGTCTAAAACTTCTAACATAACATAACATAACATCACGCCTATTACCAGGAGGAGTGTGGCAGAGGTGTAAAACACCCACATTTCACCTGTTATACATAGGTCCCATGGAAAAGTAGGTGAGCCTATCGCAACTCACCGGACACAGCTCTAACTCCATGCTGCTATTTGAGAATGAAAATCCCGAATAACACTTTTGCCCGATCCGGAAATCAATTCGAGACTTCGCGGTGAGAGGCGCAAATGATAACCACTGGACTAACGAGAACGTATAGTTTCAGTAAACTTTATTTTGCTATGTCGCATCCACCTTTACATAATTATTAATATGATAAATCATTGTTTTAAACGAATTGCTATCACTAAAGCATTTGTTCAATCATATATATATTATATTTAAATTATTTAATATCAGAAATAAAATGACAATAATTTATTGATCCATTTATTATTATGAACATGCTAAAAGTTATTTATATAAGTTATCATGAACTTGTAAAACATATTATAATAATAATATTTTGTACATCTAGAATAAAACTTACACTAGATTGGTACATAAATCAATGTATTTTATGATTTAGGGGAAAAAAAAACCGAAAAGCATCCAACCTGTATAGTGTGTTGTATACGAGCTTGCGGATTTCTTTGCGAAATGTAGCAAATGGTTAACTCGATATTTATCGCAAGCGTGAGAAGGGGCAAAAAGCTTGTGCGAGTTAGTGGGTAAGCTAGGGTTGGTGATTATTATTGTTTTTGCTTTCTCTCTCATTGATAAAGAGATTTTTTTATTGTTGATAAACACGCGTTGGACCACAATCTTACCATTTCCAGTATTTAGTATGAGAATTAGATAAATAAATAAATATCTCACTATTTACACACAACGCCATCTAGTCCCAAACTAAGCAGAGCTTGTACTATGCGTACTAGAATAACTGAAACTAATACATATATTTTTTTCTTTTGTAAATACATACTTATTATTTTGTAATTACATAGACACACCAAGACTAAGACAAAACCTCATGTTCATGCTTACAAAGATTTGTCTTAAGTGGGAATCGAACCCGCGACATCGGCGTCGCAGGCAGCTACACTACCCACTCCGCCATCGGGTCGTTTTTAAAGTGAAAATCTAAAGAATAATCTACAGTTGCTGCGACTGTAATATTTAAAGTTTACGGACAATGCCCAAATTATGACATTTTTGTTTCACATTAAAGAAAAATGAAATCATGCAATTTTGTTTTTTTTTATTATAACATCAGTAGTTTTTAGGTTACTTACTCAATATTTTAAGCTTTTTATTGGAATAAAACAAAGTCGGTATTTATTATTGGTAGACTTTAATTCAATCAATCAATTGTTCAAACGATTCTAGAAGGTTCAGGTTTTATATTTACAAAATGTACCACCCCTAAGCACGGCTCGTTGTGGCTCGACTTGGCTGTCACATTATCGCACTAAGCAGGTAGACGTGCCGGCATGCGCCTCCCGTACCTCTACGTGCCTCTTCCATACTCTCGCCTCTAGAATCACAATAAACTCATCCAACGAACCACTTGCACCGCAACCCTGATTCTCACAAAGACGTACAAAACTATCAAACTTTTTAACTTGTGTTTTCTAATTCTAAAAGAGCTAATGAGTATCGTATGTCATCTGGAAACTTCAGTTCATGAACATAAACAGAAGCTTCAGGTGCGACGCTACCTCAAACTAATTCAAAAGGGCACTTCGATTTGATCTTAAAACAACAATGATTAAATTAATTAGATACGTTGCTGTGCACCGCAATATAAAGCATTAGGAGGAACGATCTGAGATAAAGCATTTATGCCTCACGAGTTTCCAACTTCTAAGCCAGGCTTTTCGCTCCACTTTTCAGCGCGATGTGTGTAGATAAATCAATTCGCATTTAAACAGAGAAGCGGCAAAGTGTCAACAACTTTAATTAGCGCTGCAACGCGGTTGAGGAGACAATGGCGCCGTGACGGCAGAACTGAATCCGTGACCTTCCACGGCGGCTGCAGCGATATAGGTCAGCGGCTTCGAGGCTATTAATAGCTCGGTGAAAGTCGGGCGCCGCGCCCCGTCCCGGCGGGCGTACGTCCCGCGCCGGCCGGCATCGATCCGGCGTTTGGTGCGCCGCGCCGTGCCGAGCCGAGCAGCGAGCCTAACAATTTGACAGTAATTGATCCACTCAATGTCGAGTCACATACGATGAAAAGTAAAAAAAAAGTTTACAAATCTATCTAACCATGATACCTTCGTTAGTGTATCGAGTTTATGTTTGCTGATAAACTAGTGTACACTCCGCTTTTTAGCAAAGGACTATTATTTAAAGTGGTGTGCCTGTAATACCCACTTCATTTTGCTGCAGTAAAATATTTATGTGTCACAAACATTCTGTTTTGGATAATCTTCTTCATTCTATCTACAGTCAACCACGAAAGAATAATAATTTATTATGCTCTATTCTCCAATCGCAGCATATAACACACATAAAAGAAAATGACTGCTGTGTTATTTTCAAGTGTAATTTGTGTCACTTTTAAGTTCGGTCATATTTAATGGGTCGGATAAGATTTATCCAGAACCTTTGAAACTGGCCCTAACTGTTGTAAGTAAAAAAACACTAAAATAGTTAATAATTTATTCAACAGATCTTATATATAACAAACAATACATTCTATTCCTAAAACACTTAATATAGGGTAACTTGAACATTAAATTTTACGCAAAGGCTTTCATCATTAAGTGTTTGTTGAAAAACAATCCTTATTAATTCGGCACAAGGTACCACATTGTATGAATCGCATTGTTCCTGCAGGATGACCGCACTGCACGCTCACATGCAGAACGATGACGTCAGCGCTGTAACTGACCTTCGTGCTCTCTGATGTCACGATCGGTACTGCTACTGCACAAGCTTTTCCACGCGGTTCTGCTGACACGAACTATTAGTTAAATAAAAGCTTTAATTTATAGATGAAACTTTTTTCCAATACTCATTTCTATTTTACAAATACTTTCTTGTTAAAACAGTACTTTATGGTACTTTGTTATAGGTAAAATCGAAAATCGTAAGCCGCAAATTAAATTACACGGGTCGGGATTGGTCAGGCTTGAGTTTGACGGATCGATTGGTTGAAAATCTATCTAAAGTCAACTTCAAAACCACCAAGATCTTTGATTGTCGGTGCCAAGTAAACCGGATAATTAAGAACTAATATTCAGTCAGAAAATAGTTGTTAGAAAGATTGATATTAGATATCTAGTTATTGGTTACTTGGCACCGTCTTCAGAATTATAAAATAATTATTTAATAATTTCTATTTAACTAAATGAAAAACGTATTATTTTGTGCGAAGTTAATTTATTTTATGCTTTTTAGTTTACCTACTTTTTGAAGTCGGTTTTTTTTTTGTTAAAAATTATTTTATTTTACGATTTTAAGTGATGGGTAGACCGAGCAAGAATGTTTCTCGAATGAGGAGACGACGGTTACTTGAGACGGAAAACTTATTAATAATAATCCCTGTACTCCTAACCGTTGAGGAGTTGTACCTTCCAGCATCAGCTCTGCAACTTAAAATGCAAATATCCAAGTAGTTTTAGGAAATATACGAAAAACAATATAGAAGCCTTTGAAATTTGAAGGTTACCCATGATTGCTCTAGGATCCCATCATCAAATCATGACCTCAAGTAGGTAATATTCAACGTCTCGCCTCATCTCATCTGTGTATAACCTAATTTAATAAATAAATAAATAAATAAATAACTTGAAAGAATACAGTAAACGGCCTAAAGGAGCCTATATTTAAAGAATTATCCCCGTACTCCTAACCGTTAAGGAGTTGTACCTTCCAGCATCAGCTCAGCAACATAAAATGCTGGCTACTAGATGCAAATACCCAAGTAGCTTTAGATAATATACAAAAAACAATATAGAAGCCTTTTAAATTTGAGGGTTCCCCTCGATTTCTCTAGGATCCCATCATCAGAACGTGACTGGACAAAAAAAGGGACCACATGACAAGTATATCCTTTCAAACAAAAAAAGAATTTCTCAAATCGGTCCAGGCGTCTTCGAGTAATCGGTGAACAAACATAAAAAAAAAAAAAAAATACAACCGAATTGAGAACCTCCTCCTTTTTTTGAAGTCGGTTAAAAACAAAATAAATTACCCACTCGAGTAATCTACTTTTCTTCTATAAAATAGACTAATCCAGATTAAAAACTAAAAGAAAACTACAAATACCGTAGCTCCCGTGGGATCTTCAATCCGTTGCCAATTTAATCACCGAAACGTTAGCTAGTATTTACTTACAACCCGCTCTAGTAGCTGACGTCTGAGATAGAGCCTTCGCTGCTAATTATACAAAAGAAGGTAAAGCTTTTGTAATTGCGAAGGAGGTTATATCACTCTCGTAGCTATGCAGTCAACAAGAATATTTTTGTTGTTGTTCAGAATAGTGAGAAGAAGATACCCGTAAGTGTTTTTTTTTAATTTACTTTAATAACCCTAGTGTTATTTGGGATATTTCCAAAAATAATTCTGAATCGCAGCATCGAGTTGGATATTTGCCTGTAGAAATAGATTCACCCTCAATCATAATATGGGACCTAAATATCAGATGAAAATTACCTAAATAGAGTCACGATTTTATCCCACAGGGGTAGGCAGATGAAGTGTGGTGTTGTACACCTCTGCCAAACCCTCCTGGGTAATATACGCGTGATGTTATACTAATGTTGATATCTAAAGCCAATCTTGCTTTCCATAGAGCCAGATTCCACAATTCTATCTTTGTTCCTCAAATCATGTTCAGAACTTTGTTGATTGGAAGCGACCTGACGAACCCGACAATAGCCCGCCCCCTATTCTTAGAATATTGATCTATTCGAATAGCTAACTATTCCAGAGGCGTAGAGGCGTGCTTTGGACTATTGTTAGGCAGACCATAAATTGATAATATAATACAACATCATGCCTATTTTACCCGAAATGGTATGGCAGGGGTAAATAACATAACATTGAACTGTAGGTTATAATAATAAGGTGTGACAACGGGCACAATACCATCTTTGTGCTGCTATTAAGAATTTTTTGACAGAGAAATTAGAAAAAAAGGAAGTGAGAGAGATATCGAAACCGGGCTCAGCGTTTTACTCGGGCCTGTAAAATTAACCCTTAATCACTCACCTATCAAAAAGTGTTTTTGCACTTGAACTAATATGCGAAGAACCCGTCGATATAGTAGTTAGTTCTACCATGTTCTGGTAGTGAGATTGGGCCTTTAAAATTACTGGCACATGAACCGACGCATAAAGCACTATACTACCTATCTATTAATTATAGGAGACAAGATTACTGTGTCAGCAACCCAGACGCCATTAAGCATTATCGGCATCCAATGGCAGCCGGATCGCAGGGTGAGGCGGCTGTGCAAACAATCGGTGCAGTCGCTTCTACACTAAGTATCTAGTTTATATTCAAATTGTTGGCCTGTCATCAAATTGTGTACGCTGCTGACAAGCCATTCGTTTGACTTCCAGGCCCTCTGTTGTAGCGCTGCAATGTTGACCAAACTAGACCCAACGTCGATTAGATTAGAGAATTTAGAAAGGAGACTGGAAGCCAAATCAATTGAAGGATTTAAAGTCGAATAAGAAATGTCAAACGAAAACGTAAGCAAAACTAAACTCTAAAGTTGCGGTTTTGGATTTATTTTAGCTCACATTTTTGTTTAGATCTTTTAGTCTTACAACCCTTCAATTACATTTTTGACTTGGCACAAGTTGTTTTGTGCAATCGAAATCTGGTCATACGTATGGTATGCCACATTAGATTGGGTTCTTTAAATCGACTTCTATAATCAAAGCGTATATATTTTTTGTTTGTTAAGTAATTCCTCCCTCACTTGTTAACCAATTTTCAAACTCTTTTTATTTTAGAGAGTGAACTTCCGAGGAGTTTTTATATTCATTAAATCAGGATCTGATGCTGGAATCCCAAAGAAATCGAGGGAAACCCTCAAATTTTATATCAGCGTCAGCATCTCATGCTACTGATGGCACGCAACTCCAAACTATCTATCGACAACAAGCTACTGATCTACAAAACCATCTTAAAACCTGTATGGATGTATGGCGCACAGCTTTGGGGGAGTGCTTGCGACTCCAACCTTAACATCATTCAAAGACTGCAAAACGGCATATTAAGAACCATCTCTAACGCACCATGGTTTATTACCAACACAGAGATCCACGAGGCACTGAGCATTAGAACTGTTAAGGAGGAGTTAAAAGTAACAGGGACCAAATACAAAGCACGATTGCAAAATCACCCTAACGACTTAGCCATGGCATTAGCAACAATTAGCTACACCAAACGACTGAAACGCCCCATGACATCCAAAATCTTGGTGACAGATGGTGAAGGATGAGGTGTTTCCTGCTGAGGAGCTCCTCTCACATGATAAATGACACAGAGCCAATCTGATTATAGTTTGAGACTGATTGCAGATAAGCACAAAAAAAAAAAAAAAAAAAAATATTTTCGAAATCATCAATCTCCATTTAAAGCTTTTTGAAAATATGCTCACACAACTAAACTTAAATAAACCGGTGTTATATAGGTAGGCGTCGTAGAATGCCGTAGCAATAGCCTCTTAGAAGTAATATTTCACAGGAAAATATTTTTGTAAATAATTTCCTCAAACAGCCACCGATAGAACACCATATTCCTTATATTCGTTAGTAAGGTACAAACGGCTACCGACCAACCAGTATTAGTACATTGCCAGTATAAGATGGTCTCACTTTAATGGCGTAACCGGGCAATGCGAGCTCAGCTAATACTGGAAATGTATAGGTAGATCGGTAGTCATGTTTATAAGTATCTAACAAGAGTTAATTCCGTAAAATATAATATCATCAGCAAATTATCGGTACCTATCGAGGAAGATCTGCTAATTTATACGGTGCCATGGGACATCTCTTTCCAGCTGAGGTATTTTGCTCGGAATAAACACGGAAACCTCGACGGTAAAATAATAATGCTTTACTAAATAAACAAGGCGAATTTCCTTATTTCCCGAAAAGTGTTACTAATGTAGCGTAACGTGGTATGGCGTCGGTTTTGGACACGCTATGTTGCAAGAATCCAATATTTTCAAGATATATTTTTGTATGACGCACGTAAAGGTCTGTGTAGTTCATCTGATGGTAATGTAGCAAGTACAGTATTTGAATAGCCACATCCCACTGAATTCTTTATTATAAATGTATTCTAGAAAATGGTGCTTTCAAAAGGACAATTTGCAAATTCCAAAGGAATTTACCCTACGTCCAGCGGCAAAGAAAATATCTCATACAGTTGATAAACACGTGTATTGAATCTCTAATTGTTATCCTTACTGACCATTATGTCATGTGCCATTAAATCATAAAAAATACGCAACACGTTTTGTAGTTGTTTTCAGCAATAGATAAAGTAGAGATTAACGAGGAAGGTTTATATGTACAGGACATGCATATTTTATTAGAAAAAGGCTAATAAAATCTAAGGTCTGTCATGATGCGCTTAAGTTTTAAGGGTTGGCCAAAAAATCACTCCAATATTTAGTACTAACGTTGTGTGAACCAAAGGGATGTTTCATTATCCTTTTGATGTGATAGTGGGATGATCCACTAACATCCCACTATTACGTGTGGAATGATGATGGATGTGGGGGTGTAATGAGTGAAGATACATCCTACTTGTTATTGTAGGTCCTAAGTGGTTTCGTGAACCAGATATACTGCGCCTGAACGAATTCAAAGCGATTTTTTTAAGTAATGGATAATTAGAAAAATATTATAGCCAGATGTCATATTGTTATGCTCATTTTTGGCAACTTTTAAGTTATATATCATTCCTGTCGGAACTGGGGTGATTTTGCAACATCTCAAGTCATTTAAAAATACAAAGGTTACATTATGAATCAGGAGACTGCGTTCGACATTTCAATTTTAACGTCTTAATCGCATTTTATAACATTTTCTAGTTTTACATAAATTGACCTGACAGTACTAGTTCCGTGCGACGCGCCGCGGTAGGGCTGCGGGCGGCGAGCAACCGACCGTAACCGCGGACCGCACTTCTCTCTGCCAACCGTGTTTGAGGAAGATTAAATTACTCCAAATGTCGGCACACTAATAACACCGCGTAGTCCGCTACATCCAAAGGGTTGTTACAGAGCCTCGAGCGCTGCTAACTTGTTTTATCCTCCAATGTTTATTGTTGACAACCTTCAACAAACAATCATCCTTTTATTTCTGAGTTGTACACGGTCTCGTGTGTTTCAGAAAAATGCGATGTTGTCCTCTTTGGTTAACTCCTTATTTAATTTGGTTCTGTTAATTTTGTTGTTTTTTTTTGCGGGACGGGTACCTTTTTTGAGCCAATATCTTTTTGTTTGTTATCTTTAGGGCCGTAACATTCACGCTACGTTCCTACACGCATCGGTGACTGGTGATTATGAACCTGTTTATATCGAAATAGTTCGGTTGTGGTATCGGAATCGCGATGAGATGGACATTTGAAACCACACGGTGGAACGGATTATCGGAAAAGCGAGATGTTGGCTGATCCAAAAGACAGTGGGCTGATGACATTGTAAGCATAGCAGGAAGCGAATGAATGAGTGGGAGAATATAGGGCAAAGTGTAATGCACTAAAGGAGGCCTTCACCCAAAAAGGGGTTCATATTTCGGAATTGTAGAACACGATCTAATATACTAATAATTAAATAAAAAAAAAATACTAATACTACTAACAACATTAATAAATAAATAATGAATATCACACAACTTACACTCAACGCCATCTAGTCCCAAACTAAGCAGAGCTTGTATTATGGGTACTAGAATATATACTTTTCTTTTGTAAATACATACTTATTATAAATAGAAACACACAGAATAAGACAAACCCTCATGTTCATGCACACAAAGATTTGTCTTAAGCAGGTACACTTTACCCACTGCGCCATCCGGTCATCAAACATTTAAAAGTAATTTTTAAATTTTTGAAATGTGAAATATAAAGGCATTTTATCTTTATCTTTTTATCTTTATCGGAATCTCGAATATTTTCGACTCTAAATAGCTTGTGTACTTTGGCCCTCACTTGTCGCTTTGAAGCGAATTAATATATCAGAGTAATGCTCACTCGTTTTGTCCTCCAATGGTTACAACAAACAATCATCCTTTTATTTCTGAGTTGTACACGAACTCGTGTGTTTCAGAAAAAATGCAATATTGTCCTCTCTCGTAAGCTCGATCCTTATTTAATTTGGCTGTGTTTATTTTGTTGTTTTTATTTGCGGGACGGTTACCTTTTTTGAAGCAAATTCTTTCTTTGTTGCCTTTTATGTTTCCTAGAAGCGAATTTATATACCAGGTAATATGTAAAGATAACCAAACTACGTCGGTTTTAAGTGAGATGACTATATATTTATATATTTGTGGTCAAAACAGAGCAAAGCCAAATTATATAAAAAAATACTGTACGACGCAGTGAGAGGCGTAAACGCTAACCACTAGGCCACAGAGGCAGTATATCCTTATATATTAAAACATTATAATTAATCATCATCAGCCTGTGGCAGTCCACTGCTGGACATAGGCCATTTAAATTATAATTAATATAATTTAAATAATACCTTCATTAATTCCTGTATTCATTATATCCGTTTTATAATTTCCATTGTCATTATCATGACGTTTCAATTGACATTTATATTTTTTCTATAACTAACGCACCAACAACTGCCCGTAATTTTGCTCATTTACTTACTTTTTAAACATTGTCGCATTGACGACCGAATGGCGGAGTGTACCTGCCTGCGCCGCCGAGGTCACTGGTTCGATTCTCGCTTTAGACAAATCTTTGTGTGCATGAACATGGGGGTTTGTCTTAGTCTGGGTGTTTCTATGTATTATGAGTATTTATTTACAAAAGAAAAATAGTATCAGTTATTCTAGTACCCATAGTACAAGCTCTGCTTAGTTTGGGACTAGATGGCGTTGTGTGTAAGTTGTGAGATATTTATTTATATTTATTGTAATGAAAAGCATTTCTTTGTCTTGTTACAAGTTGTTTTCCTCAAACTTGTTTACACGACTCTACAACCCTAGAAAATACTTTTTTAAATTAAAAATTAAACAAGAACAATCGAAAGCTCGTTTGTATTAATATGTTTAACAAAAAGAATGCGCACCACGCGTTGTGTGCAGGCGAGATTAATCTTTTCGAAATTAAAACTAAGGCGCCCACAGCAAAAAACATAATATGGTGCATATTCTACGCAAATATGTTTTCGGTATAGCCTTCATGGTGAGAAAATTTTCGTTTTTGATTATGTTTCGAAGGGCTGTAGCATTTGTTGCATTAAATAGTTTGTAAGTTATTTATTTCTATGTGTCTAAGGGCCTTTTTACACAATGATTTTTTGCTTATCGCGATTGCGAAGACAGAGATGGCAAGACAATAGCCGTGCATAATTCACATCGTGTAAATCGGATTTTAAAACGGTTATTGATTGTCATAATCACTATCATCACTCATTAACCTATAGATGACTAGGAAAACATTAGTTTTTGGCTGCCTGAATCCAATGACTACACGGTCTACACAACATCATGATGAGATCATCCGTCCATTCGTCAGCGGTGACATGGCTCAGTGAAACGCTCTTCTTAACAGTAGACTCCCGAGTACCAGGCTAACATAGTAAAATGGATTTAACTTTAATATTATTAAGTTTTTTTTATAGATAAATCATATCTAAAACACTTAAATGCATGTTGGCGCTCATTTTGTCAAAAATGTTTTTATCATTAATTGAGTTACATATAAACTGAAAATTTAAATACTCGTAGTTATTTAAAAAAAGTGGGCGCCATCAATCATGCTTTTAAGTGTTATAGATATGATTTATCTATAATAATATATTATGTAGAAACTTAATTATATTAAAGTTAAACACATATTACTTTTGTATGGCAATAGTCAAGCAATTGTTCCACCTTAAAGCACAAAATTAGATCTGTATTGGTATCCGGTATCCGGATGGCGGAGTGGGTAGTGTACCTGCCTGCGACGACGAGGTCGCGGGTTCGATTCTCGCTTAAGACAAATCTTTGTGTGCATGAACATCAGGGTTTGTCTTAGTTTGGGTGTTTCTATGTATAATAAGTATGTATTTACAAAAGAAATGTATATATGTATTAGTATCAGTTATTCTAGTACCTATAGTACAAGCTCTGCTTAGTTTGGAACTAGATGACGTTGTGTGTAAGTTGTGAGATATTTATATTTATTTATTAATGGGTTGGACACTAGCTAACAGAATACATGACCGTTGAGACAAAAAGCCATGAACCGGCAAAGGCTACACGATTTAGCTTCCTACCGATAAAAATGATGAAAATTACAACATCAATTTTTTCAAGTAGAATAGATTTGCAGGATCGATTATTCTATCCATTTATCTATTGATATTTCGACACGATTATTCTTCTTGATAAAAACAATATTTATTTATTTTTACACTTCATTGTACACCTTGAGTTTACAATTATAACTTATTTCTAGTGATAACAGTACAATGGGCGGCAATCACTAATAGTGATTTCAGCCAGGCAACCTTAGGATGGAAATTATTTAAGTATTTGAGGTAGAGTACTATATATATATATATATATATATACAATAGATCAGTAGCAGTTATTATCTTACCAGTGCAATAACTCCCACATAACATTTGTAATCACCGTTATCCGGTAATATAAAACGGACATAGAAATCCGTATAATATCCGTATACCGAAGGAAAACCGACCGCTGCAATGTTACGGAATGACTGGCAATAAATTAGGATATGAGAGTCTGCCAAAACTTATAACATACTTTTTTGTTTATTTTCGTACGGCGATAAAAATAATTCCAAGATGAGGCAAAGGAAGTTTCAGTGATATTTTTTGTTTGCATGCACTGGTTTATCTGCGGTTTGACATGCTTTTGTCTTCCAATGTTGTCTAGTTGGCTTTGGTATTTTTTTAAAGGGCTCCAATATGCATTCTTCTTCTTCGTCGTGTCGATGGCTTAGTCAAATTTTATTTTGACTTGCCATCGTGGTGAAAGGATTAGCCAATTCGCTTCAGAGAACTCGGCCAGGGTGCGCCGGACGTAGGGAATCGTTGTGTACGTCTCTCAGGGAGGCTCCTTTCATGCACCCCATATAATATGCATTTACAAAGTTCTAATGTGTTTAACATTTTAGGATTGACTGCCGAGCGCCATGTTGTCATACTAACGTAATATGTGTTTAACTTTGATATTATTAAGGTTTTATCTTTTTTATAGATAAATATATTGCACAAAATGCATGTTTGGTCGTGGCTTTTTCGTCAAAGTTGTTTTAATCATTAATTGAGTTACATTAAAACTAAAAAATAATAATAATAATTTTAAAAAAAGTGGGCTCCATCAAACTTTCATTTCTGTGTTTTAGATATGATTTATTTATAGTAATAGATAAAAAATTAATAATATTACAGTTCAACTCATATTTCTTTTATATGGAAAACAGCTAAGCAATAGGCATGATGACAAATTTTTATTTTTGTATGTAATTGAAACACCTCTTGATATAAGAAACATCATTACAAGAAATAATTTGACCTAACATAAACTTCCTGAGATAATACAATTTCAAATTCACATTAATAATAGACTCGCCCAAACGCTCCAAACAAAAGGCTACTCAAGCATGACGTCACGCTTGAGTATTTTGTATGTGAAGTTATGAATTTTGTTTGATAGCTATACAAAATATTGCGTTTATAAAAATGGTTTTATTACAAATATTGTTAAAAATTGTGTATGTAATTTAATGATAAAAAAAAATCGAATAATTTCGTATTTTAAAAATGAACTCGTCCATGAAACTTTGAATGATCATAAAATGAGTTAGATTTATAGTATGTAACAAAAAATTATTTCAATTGGTTTATGTTTAGGTACCTATAGTTTGATAAGGTATCCTATATTTTACCATCTATAGATCAGTCACCATGCCTATTGTTCCCCCTTTGTGACTGACAATAATACCGATGCACCGTACACCGCTAATATTTCTATGACAATTGTAAATTTTACACCACGTAAACGTAATACACTATCTGCCTCGTTGGTGTAGTGGTTAGCGTATGCGCCTCTCACCGCGAGGTCTCGAGTTCGGTTCCCGGGTTGGGCAAAAGTATTATTAACTTTCCGTCAGGATATTCTCAATAGCGGCATGGAGATGGAATTGCGTTCTGTGGATGGTAATACCGCTATCCCATGGGACCTAAAACATAACAGGTGAAGTGTGGGTGTTGTACACCTCTGTCACACCCTTCTTGGTAATATAGGCGTGATCTTGTAAACTAAGAATAATAAATAAATAAATAAATATTTCACAACTCACACACAACGTTATCTAGTCCCAAACTAAGCAGAGCTTGTACTATGGGTACTAGAATAACTGATACTAATACATATAGGTATATTTATATACTTTTCTTTTGTAAATACATACTTATTATACATAGAAACACCCAGACTACGACAAACGCCCATGTTCATGCACACAAAGATTTGTCTTAAATGGGAATCGAACCCAGGCAGGAACACTACCCACTCCGCCATCCGGTCGTCAAATATATACATTAACGAAGAAATTCGCTTTCTTTTGTTTTATTTGTTGAAGGGATTTGTAAAAACATTTCGACTTCCAGCTCATTTACATAATCCACCGTATAATGCGTCAAACAAAAAGTTTACCGCTCTTTTGATTACCACAGTTCACCACATACATTTCCAGAACCGGTCTAAACCGGAAATTCACCATCAAACTATCGCATAACCCTGTTACTAAAGCAAACATCAAATGCGAAAATTAATATTGGAGTAGTTGAGTTTTCCAATAAGTGGCGATTAGTGCAAACTTATTCCGAACATTACAGCCACTAGTAATGCAAGCGAGTGATTAGGACAAGCGCTTTGTTTCGCACACCTTTATATATTACAAGCTGACCCGACAGACGTTGTCCCGTCTTAACTATGCATAAATTCTCTGTGACGATATTTGCAGCACGCATTATGTCAATGTTATGTCAAACCCCATAAAGGTACATTACTAAAAAGGCTATTAAAAATAGGGGTTGGGATAAAAGGGTAAACATTTTGGGTTGTATGTATTTTTTATGCCACATTAATTACAGAAAAAAAATGTGTCCAAAAATTAAAAAAGAAGTTAAGGGTGGACAACCAGTATTACTTAGGGGTATGAAAAATAGATAGTAGCCGATTCTCAGGCCTACTGAATATGCATATAAAATTTGGTAAAAATCAGTAAAGCCGTTTCAGAGGAGTAAGTTTTCAAAAATATACTTCCCTGCATCTCTAAAAAAAAAAATACTTGAGTTTGCACGATCAACATACCTACATTAAATTTGTCTGCACCTGTGGTGTAGTGGTTTAAGCGGTCGCTTCGCCGCTCTCAACTGCACTGATGTTGTGGGTTCGATACCCACACGATGTAAATCTTTGTGTGACTCGCAAAGATTTGTTTTGAGACTAGGTGTGCTTGTTAGATTGAATGTGTGTATTTGGCCTTATCATTGCACCATTGGATAGTGTAATTGCTTCAAGCTATCTAATGTAAAAAATCCAAATTATTTATTTATTATTCATTTTGTTATTATGGGAGGCTGACCAAAAGACCATTAATTACAGAAAAGAATACCTACAGTAAGACTTAAATAATAATTAAGATTTATACACGAACTATAACACGACTCTATGGCTAATACAAATAACCAAGTGCTGAATACCGAACACGAATGAAGTTGCAAATAATGTGCGAGTGTACACCTCGCATTATTAAGCTTTGTGCATATCGAGTGCGCAACCGCTTTGTTAACAATTATTTTACATTGCAGACAGAATAAAACCACAAACGGTATCATTGTAAATTAGTTTTCGTTTATATTCCAAGAGCTTGTGTGATTTCATTTGCGGAACTGTATTCTAATATTTCGAATTTGGAATTGTATTCTGTATTCAGTTGTTTCAGTTACCCTGGGGCTCGAATGTGTTTACAAATTGTGTAATGTACATCTGTTTGTAAGATTTACTCGATTAGGTAGTTTTGAGTACGAATATATTATTTAAGATCTACGAATACAATACACCAATCAAAGGTTATTTAATATATCAGGTCTTTGTGTAAATAATTCTTAACTAATTTACAAAAAAATTCAGCTTTTTTCTTTTAAAGTTGGTTAACAATTAATTTGTGACATTTCCTAGTTAAATGCCCTTGGTGCTTGAGCCCCTTACCACGAGGACTTGGGTTCGATTCCCAGCTTAGGCAAAGAGTTATTATGATTGTTTCGTCAGAAAATTCTCTATAGACGCACGGAGTTGGAATTGCGTCCGGTATATGACGATAGGGTCCACATGGGATCACAATTTAAGATCATAACAGGTGAAATGCTGTTATAGATACATCCCTGCCACACCGTTGGGTAATTATTTGGCGTGATGATATATTAAGTAAATTTTAAATTCATGGTGTTGTGGGTTCGATCCCCACATGGGACAAATCTTTGTGTGATTCGCAAAGATTTGTTCTGAGACTGGGTGTGCTTGAGTGAGTGAATGTGTGTATTGTCATTAGGACCATTGGATAGTGTAATTGCTTCTGGCGTTCTATCTAGTGTAAAAAAAAAAAAATTGACAACATCTTCATATACTTAACCCAACATAATCTAATCTAGTGAGTAAACTGCAGCCTAACTTAATACTGTACAAAATAATTGCAAACTCACGTATACCGAAACAGTTTAACTCAGCTCCCATATCGGGCTGAACATGACTGGCTTAGAGCCTTAATCAGGTACAATACGCATAGTATACAGGGTGGCATCTCTAAGCAAACAATGATTTTAAACATATACGGAGATATGAGTTTATTTTAATCGTCTTGATGATCTATACTAAGAAACAATAAAAAAAATGGTATCGGCAGGATTTGACCCTGCGACCTTATGATAGGAACAAATAGATGAACGTGACGTCACGAAATGACGTATCATACAGTTAAGAAATTTAGGGTTCTGGTAAGAGGCGACCGTAGCTGGATGGCTAAAGCGGCTGCCCGGTGTGCAGTAGGTCGCAGGTGCAAAACCTGCCGGTCCCATATCTTTTTCAACTGTTTCTTAGTATAATTTGCTAAGCATAGCTAAATGCAATAAAAATAATCAATTTGAAGATCTATTGGTAAGCGTATCCGCCTCTGAACGCAAGGTGTCGTGTTTGTGTGTGTCTTTATTTTTTACATTAGATAGAACGCCAGAAGCAATTACACTATGCAATGGTCACAATGACAAGGCCAAATACACACATTCACTTACACAAACACACCCAGGCACAGAACAAATGTCTGCAAATCACACAAAGATTTATCTTATTTAATTTGTGTTATTTCACAATAGCAGCACGGAGTTGAAAGTGTGCCTGGAGCATGGCGATAGGCTCACCCCTTCTCACATGAGAGCTTAACATAACAGGTGAATTGTGTGTGTTGTACACCTCTGCCACACCCTTCTGGGTGATATAGTCGTGATGTTATATATTTATATATTTTACACTCAGCTGCTCGTTATGCTTACAGTTTCCTAATGCGCACAGTGAGCCACACAAGTAGATGTAAAATTACACACAGATTAGGTACATAAATTATTGGTAATCGCTTAAAAATAACAAACATAAACATATAAATTGGATACATTTGGTACAGAACAAGTCTACTTCTGAGTAACTACCGGTCAGACCAATCAGGAGCGAAATTGCCTGATTAGTAGGTGCAAATTTGGCAGTACAGGTTCGTACTGTACGTGCCGCCAACAGGCGCTGCGAACGCAATCGCGTGTACTGGTGTTAGGTTAAGTTATAGCTTTATTTACATATACCCAAGATGCTTTAACGTAATTCAATATATAAGTATAATATAAGTACTCAACTACTCACGTCTATAGCATTTTGGTTCAGGCTGCGATAGTGGCATTGCAAGTGTTCATTACCACCGATCAAAAGATTTTTCATAATTTTTTAGCATTGCCAAACAAAATGGATGTAATCTAAAAAAAAATTAATAATTAAAAAAAAAGCCGACTTCAATTACAAAAATAGCACTGAAAAAAGAATCATCTGAATCGGTTGGCGTGGCATTGAGTTACCTACTCGTTCATTTGTACAACTCATATTTAATGCTAATTTTAGACTTATAGGTTTTCTCATGGATGCCATTGTCTGAACTGGACCAAATTGATATGGGACCATACGGGAAGCACCAGTTTCAAATAAAAAAGAATCATTAAAAGTGCTTCACCCAGTCGAAACATAAAAAAAAATACTGACCAATTGTGTAAAAAGCAACGTATCATTTACTTTTCATAAAAAAAATACTGGTTAAAATGAACACTGACACGACATATTTCTATAAACTGTGTTTACAATACAAATGACGCACATATTCTACACAAATAATTGATTTTGAAAACCCACACGAGTTTACTACATGATCGGTGGTTGACAAAGTTATGCCCTCTGCGTCAGATTGGTTTATTCATTATGTAACCATCGTCGTTGTCCGCACTTATCATTGGTTTCATTTAAACGCAATGCGTTTGGTAGCAAATTTAACTGCAGTTAAAAAACGGTTGTTAGTTATCTGGACAATACTGGACATGTCACGTATTAATGCACTGAAATATTTGCAAAAAAGCTTAAAAATGTTTTCGGGTACTTTAATTATCAGGAAAAAATGGAGGAGGCAATTTTTGCTACTAAATACAGCGCTAATAATTAGAAAATCAAAGTTTTTCAAGATTAATTTAACATTCATGAAATATGAAGGGGAGGTGATTAACAAACTCCTTGATCAGCATCTTATTACAATGGAAAATTATCCAAGAACCTCCTGCAAGATAGGCTAAGCCTAGTGCAGGAGATTTTTAGTCGATTGCACTCTTCTTTACATTATAATAGTAATTTTATGTATAGTAACTAAATAAGAATATATTTTAAGGAATATGAATAAATTGATTATTATTTTACTTTAACGTAATATTTGGTATATTTTAGAACGTATACTTAAGCGTCATTACACTCGCAACACACATCACACAATCACGTATTATAATTTAACTTTAGAGCCTACAAACTTACCGCAGTTGACATTACCACCCTGTACATATTAGCTGTACAACAGAGGTATAGCTAAGTACATTATATTATGTACATTACGCTAGTTTACTCAAGCAGGTACACGAGATTACAACTTTAATGAGTATCGATCCGTCACTCGATTGTGTACAAACGGCTACTGAACAACCTATACATCTAGTATAAGATGGTCTTGCGTTGTTTATAGGCTTTTAGTGCAATGCGGGACCAGCTAATACTAGAAATGTATAGGTTGATCGGTAGCCGTGTGTGCAAAAGGAGACGTCTTTCCCTGTATGTGAGGTCCCAAAGGAATTACTGTATAGGCCTAAGTAAAAAGGGATTTAGATTTAGTTTTCCCTGAACGAAACTGTCTCTGTTGTGTTGCAAATTGGTTTGACACAAAGAAATTTATCTTTGGGAGATATTTTAGTGTGCAATTGTAGATTCTTATTGTAAGTAGTTCGATAGCAACATGTATTTTGGAACTCTATTTTTGTACGCACATATGTTGTTTATTTGTGAGTACAAAAAGAGCTTCCATTGAATAAATCGTTGTATTTTATATTGGGAATTATACACATAATCATGTGATATGCGCGGTTTCATGGAATATTAGAGGTTATATTAGACATATATTAGGACAGCATCTTACTGCGGTACGGAGGTGCTAACTCTGTAACCCTATTCACAGTATTTAGAAAGCCTTCCAAAAGAATATAGCCTATTTTATATAATAATAGTATTGGAAAATTAAGAATCCAGCAAGACTCGAACTGGAACCACCCCCTGGGTGCATAATAATATATACGCTCCAAGTGCTTTGCCAATGCAGCTATAGATTCGTATGCTGCTAGACTCGAAATTTCTCATTTTTTTGTGCCAGCGTCATAGGCATATGTTAATATATTCCTTAGCTAGACGAACCTTACCTGGTTAGTTGAAAATATTACAAGAACATAGCCTCTAAACAAAATGTACATTGTTACAGCAAAACTGGATGGCGTGAAGACCTACATGCGCATGCGACGGGTCCCCACGCACCTGCAGGTGAAGGTCATCAAGTGGTTCGACTACCTGTGGCTGACACAGAAGTGCTCTGATGAGGAGAAGGCCGTCTCGTGCCTACCCGACAAGCTGAAGGCTGAGATCGCTATCAATGTACATCTTGATACTTTAAAGCGGTATGTATAATATTCACTGTTATTATATCATTTTTTTTAGGTGGTTCAAGTGATTGGCGGCAGTGCCCTGTCTCAGTCATTCGCAGTACGTAAATCATGAAAACGACTGAGACACCACATTTACGCAGCTCACTCTATAGCCGACTAGAAACTTGAATTTCTCTTTTTTTAATGGCTCCTCTACAGGATAGGCAATGCGCATTACACATTGGCCAACATGTAAAAAGAGGATTTTGACATTTGTATTAAAAATATGACCATTATACTTGCGCCGCAATTCAGAGATTGATCGGTATCTTCTGTGAGTATATTCCGTTCAAGTCCGTATATATTCCGTCCCTACTAACGTCAAATAAAAAAAATAGTAAAAATTATTGCTATTGCATAAAATTCTTGCAAAAGTTAGTGTTAAAAACTCTATTCGCTTCACCTTTACGTACATCCCACATACCCTTTTGATTCAATCCAAGGCTTGTATATTACAGCACTTGCTCGGAGTTAACTGAATTTGCACCGTGTGTGAAAGTGCCAACGAAGGTAACTTCATATTCCTCCATTTTATTTCGCGTCATTCGTCAAATACGGAGCAAAACCCTGTCAAATGGATTTTTTATTAGGCGCCCATAGGCCTTTTTATTTATTAACGTTCGACACGTTCATGGCGTTAGAAACCTTTCGAGATTTTCAGTTTCATTTTGCATTGAACGCTAGTATTTTTGAGTTACGTCATTTCATACAGACATAGATTGCCTCGTCAGTCGATTGATTAGTGTGTTCGATTCTTATATCGGGCAAACGTGTTATTTTGGATTATTCCGTCAGGAAAACGGAGATGTTATGATTAAATGAGGGGTATCGCGTATGAATTTGCTGCTAGGGTTGCTTGTGTAACGTGATTGTTCGAAATGCCAAATTTCACTATTTGCGGGTTGGCTATGCGGTCGGCACGATCCCGCTACATCCTCAACAACATGCCTACAGGAAAGGAAGATCAACAGAGTCGGCACTACAGGCGGTGGTCCACAAAATAGAGTCGGCACTCACAAACAAATGTTCAACGCTCGCAGCCTTCATAGACATAGAAGGCGCTTTCGACAAAACTATGCACAACAGCATCAACCACGCCCTAAGGAAACTCAATGTGGACCAAGTCACCAGAGGATGGATTACCGAACTGGTTGGCAAAAGGGCGGTTCAGATAGTGGGCAACACTACTACGCGTGCTAAAGTAGTTAGAGGATGTCCCCAAGGAGGAGTCCTGTCGCCACTTCTATGGAACATAGTAGTTGACAGTCTCTTAAGGAGGCTGAACGATAGAGGATACACTACTATTGGTTATGCAGATGACCTAGCAATTCTGATAAATGGAAACGCTGAAAATATACTGTGTAAAGTTATGTTTTCAGCACTTCAGATAGTGGAAAACTGGTGTGATGAACAACACCTATCAGCAAACCCAAATAAAACAGAACTTATTCTTTTTACTAACAAAAGGAAGTTACCTGAATTAAACCTACCAAAATTTTTCAAAACAAAACTCTCCCTATCAACACAAGTGAAATATCTGGGCGTACTTCTAGATAATAAATTGAACTGGGCGAGTCACATCGAAGCAAAAACAAAGAAGGCCTGCATTGCCTTCAATCAGTGCAGAAGAATGGTTGGAAAGAGATGGGGTCTCAGTCCAAAGATCACCCTCTGGTTATACACAGCAGTGATCAGGCCCTCGATCACCTACGGGGCAGTTGTGTGGTGGCCCAGAACCCAGCTGATCACAGTGAAATCCAAGCTTCAAAGCCTACAACGCTTGGCGAGTGTGGCAACAACTGGCTGTATGAAAACAACTCCATCTGCCGCTCTAGAATATCTCTTGAATCTAAGACCAATAGATCTGGTTATTCAGGAGGAGGCAAAAGCGGCAGCCATAAGATTAAAATCCTTAGGTGTATGGAGATCAAACTTGGTAACAACACACTCCAATATTCTTCACAAGTGCATCAAGGAGAATCCGCTCCTGGAGGCGCCCATGGATAGGATATTGAGGAAACATGTCTTTGATCGAAGATACTCTGGCACCGAGGAAGTTAGGATCTACACAGATGGCTCCAAAACCAACACTGGTACCGGAGCCGGTGTCTTCTCAAATGACCTGAACATTAAAATATCAACAACACTAGACAAGCTGAATACAATCTTCCAAGCGGAATGTATTGGCATCACCAAAGCGGCACAGGCGGTTGTAGCCAGAGACATCAGGGACCTTAACATTAAGATCATCTCAGATAGTGCATCCGTGCTTCAAGCCCTCCGAAACAACACAATAAACTCAGTCCTTATAATGGAATGCCATAGCGCACTTCAGTCCATTGCAACAACCAACAAGGTAACTCTACAATGGATAAAAGGACACAGCAACTCATTGGGAAACGACGCCGCGGACGAGCTAGCCAGGAGGGGAGCAGACACAAAAGTGTACGGTCCGGAACCTCTGCTGCCCATCCCTCAGGCCCAAATTAAAGCATGGCTGCGCGAAGAAACCCAGAAAACACACCTGAAAGTGTGGACAACAAGTGAAGGATGTCGGCAAACTAAGACTGCTGTCCCAGCTCTTAATAAAAAACTTGCCCGCGACCTCACTAAACTAAATAGAGACAAGCTCCGCAAGGTCATTGGAATCTTGACTGGTCATTGTCGACTTAACAAACACCTACACACGATAGGAATAACAGACAGCCCTCTATGCAGAGGATGCATGAAGGCAGAAGAAACGCCACAGCATGTCATCATGGAATGCAGCAGCGTGGCCGAACAACGGGCACAAATTCTACAGTCCCCAACATCGCTCCCAGAAGCCTGCAGCAGCCCTCGGAGGCTGCTTTCCTTCTGGACCGATATAGGCTGGCTGGAGTAAGCGGGAAACCACTCACGTACAACGGTCCCATAGGAGGACTAAGTGCGGACACCGCCCAGGACAACTAAACTAAACTAATGCGGTCATTGAGTTTATAAGTACTATAGAGGCACAGTTCTTTAGGGTGTTCTGAAGACAATTTTTAACTGAAACTGAAAACTCGCTTGTGCATAAGGCACGTATGAGAGCAAAAGAGACGGACATATTTATGTCCACATTTGAAATTGGAACAAAAACTCCGAACAACTTAATAATGTATGTTCCAAAATGATTGTCTTCAAAACGCCCTAAAGAACTGTAACTCTATGATAACGTATAAACTTAATAGTGGGGATTAATCAATGTCTTTCAACAAATTTTGACAAAGAGACAAAAAACGTTAGACCTCATTTAACACGAAAAACATTCTCCAACCTTTTATTACAGCTCCAGATAGTACTAGCATACTAGCAACCCGTTACATACAATGTCATCAGCAGAAACGAGCGATTAGTATTCACCGCGCGAACTCCACGCACAAATGTTTTCATAAATAGCGACGCGTAAATGCTGAGACACCCTAACTGGCTCAGGTGTTTGCTCAGCTCCGTTTATAATCTGCTTAAATAGGCACCGACCTTTTCTTAAAATATTGGTGCCAGAGCTTCTGTTAATGAACTTGAAAGAGAAAACACCACTGTCTCGCCTCTTACCTGCTACTGCCAGATCAAAGTTTCGTGCTTTTCAGTGCCTGACTACACTCAAGATTCTTAACAAGACTCACTCGCTGCACTCGTGATTCTGCTATAGAATCTTTCGCTTATTTGAAACTCGATTAGCATTCGAAGAACGAAATTTGCCCTTTTTTTGCACAAATAACTATTTCACCTCAGCAGCTCGAAAGGCGGTCTTGTGGTGTGAAAACAATGAGCAAAACTCTATTTTGCTTGGAGCGTGAGGAGTAATGACTTCAAAATTTGAAAGGCATTGATTTAATGTCAGCGTGCGCGAGGTCTAACACAAGCTTAGCGAAACTTTCGGTACAACTACTTTGGCAGAAAAAGAAAAAGATAGAAATTATTTAATCATTACATTCGGGTTTTAGTAGTCGACCGTTGCTATGAAGGACCGATCGCTCAGAAACTCGTATAATAATACGTATCTTACGTATTATTTGCACAAAAATTTCAATTAACTTTATGATAAATATACAAATACTGAAATATTTTATGCATTTCATTATAAACTAAAAATAATAAGCCTGAAAAAGGTTTGATATATTTTTGAGATTGAAATGATTTCTACATTTAACAAACTTTACCGTAGACCTTTGTGCCATATCAATTAAATGCAAATTAAGTTAAAGCCAAGGCATTTGGTCGTCGAAACTAATTTGCTCAATCTGGTGACAACTTCATTATCCTCAGCGCTTGAGGCTCCTTTGTCATTGTCCGTCGCAAAATCAAACAATTATTTGTAATACCTTGGCCCCTTAGAACTGTTTAAGATTGAGTGGCGTTTCAACCTTCATTTGATGAATTAAGACTTTGTCGACGATCAAAGCTGTGATACCTCAGATTTGGCACAACTTTAAATGTTTGCCAGTGGTGAGTGGCGATTTCTGTGATGAACAAAATATCAAAGAATTACTTTTTATACTGTGACGTTTTTATATAAATCCATATAATATACATTGATCCAAATTACATATTTGAAAACGTTTATATTGCTTTTTTTTATCGTTCGTACACAGGCAAACTTTTAGCTTTTATAGAAACGTTAGTCGGCCGGCCACGGGCTCCTGACCCATAACTTTAATTGCTGATGATCCTTTCTGAAGTAGAATTTGACCACATTAAATATTTAATCGCTTAACCGCTTTCAATATCGATGTCGGCTATAATGGAACTCATTGTTTATGCAAGGCATCCATCCATATTGGAAACTCAAGTTAATCTTGGCAATCAGATGAATTATTCTTCATGCTGTAATCGGGATCAGTAAAATAGTAATTGAGTGCTAATTTTGAGTGCCCTAATAAGAGTAAAATGCCATAGTAGAATTACGAGCGCAGCTAGTGGTTCTAGATTAGAATCGTGAGCGTAGTGACGGTCTCAAAGAGCACGAGATGTAAATAATTTTGATTTTATGTCGCACATACAATTTGCTGCACCAGTAGTGCGAAAATAATGCTTAGAAATAAAGGATAAGCTGGAAATAAAACTTAACACTGCATCCTTCACAGTCTTTATAACTTATAACTTCGTTGTCAATCATTTTTTTCCTAATTTAGAAAAGTAAGCAATAAATTGACAAGTTTACGTTTACAAACAATACGAAGTTAACTGTCTCATTTTGTGAAATGTGACTGGGAGATGAGATTTAACTCTGATATTACAAAGAACAAAGAAAATGAATTATATATATTCTATTCTAAAGACATGTGGTAAGTATACTCTGGAACTTCAAAAATACGGTATTAAGCATTTACGTATAAAGTAGTTTTAAGTCATTCTTTGTAATATAATCAGTAATAAAACCAAAGATTCTACAATAAATTAATGTAATAACGCAAAACACCGAGGGTAGACTATAAATTAAGCATAAAATTAAAGGTTTTTGGAGTTCAATGAAAACTTACATTAATTTATAAAAAGTACCATTACATCTCCAACATTAAAATAAAACACCTATGTTTATACTCTAATTCATACGTAAACAGAACGCTTAAAACAAACACAGAAGAGACATTTCGCGACAAAATTTCCGGATCGCATAAACGAACACTTATGCATAATTCATGGACGTAAAAAGCGAATGTTTCTCTTTTTAATTATACAACACGGGGTGTTAAGCTTGAACTGCTCCGCTGCATTCATTTACGTCAGATACAGACTTTACACGTGTCTAATCACTTTATGTCTAGAAAATGTAATGTGTGTAACATTTTTTGCACGTATGTAGCCACCGATTCATCAACTTCCATGACATGTAATACCGAGAATTGAATTGATAAATGAAATAAGTTTGCACATGAAACAGCGGTAAGTTCTAGGAAAATATTTAC
The DNA here is from genome assembly GCA_905147285.1 of Hypena proboscidalis. NCBI lineage: Eukaryota > Metazoa > Arthropoda > Insecta > Lepidoptera > Erebidae > Hypena > Hypena proboscidalis. The sequence goes on along the minus strand of LR990128.1, from coordinate 11,154,649 downwards.
ACATTTTCATATTCACAGGGTGGAGATCTTCCAGAACACCGAAGCGGGTTTTTTGTGCGAATTGGTTCTTCGACTACGACCAGTTCTGTTTTCACCTGGCGACTACATTTGCAGGAAAGGTAAGGCTTTACTTTGCTTTTGCTTTTCTTGTAATAGTTATGTAAATGACCCGAATAGAATATATGAAAGCATTTCAAGGCACTCATATGAATATTTTCCTTAGGCGAAGTCGGGAAGGAGATGTACATAGTCAACCGAGGCAAACTGCAGGTGGTAGGCGACAACGGGAAGACTGTACTGGCTACACTCAAGGCGGGTTCTTATTTTGGCGAAATTTCCATTCTGAACATGGGCACGGCAGGTAAACAACTTGGTAAATATCGCCACGGCCCGAGACGCCACGCCATTATTACTGTTACTTCTTGAAAAATTTTGATAAGCAAACGGTTCGAGGAGACGCTGCAATCAGGCCGAGGGAGCGGCCGCAACGCTACCAACAGGTTTTGGGACATCAGGACACGACCGTTACCGCTGTCGGCTGCACGACTTTTCTGTCGCGTCTTGACTCTCGACCTTCAGTCACAGAGTCATCTCAGTCGCTTCGATTAGCGACTCAAGCAACCGGTCAGCGCTAACTAGTTTGTGCCAACTAGGGAATGCTTTCAAATTCAAATTAATTGATTTATAATTACGCATTTTAGATTATGATTTGATTTATTTTGTATTCTTTCAAAGAAATTTCCTTTTCATATTGATACTTCAAAAGAAGAAATATTGTTATGTGGTAAGCTTAACTACTTTTATTTGTTTCGAATCGGACTTCAGTGGCTTCATCTTAGATCCTCTTCAAGGATTTGTAGCGTCTTGTGCCATGTTCTTTTTTTGCATCTTTAGTTATATTATTATCTCCTTTGGTTGTATTGAAGGCAGTGTCCCCGATCGCTTTGCATCCTCCCTGATTACCTCAATTACTTGGCGTGACCTCTTGGTGCATGATTCCTTTATTATTAAGTGTCCTGCGTATTTGAGATCTTGAATAGTATCGGTTTTCAAGATTATTTTTATTTATATATCTAACTTCAATATCCTATGCGATTCTGAACTTGTAGAACTGCTTAGTTCTTTTACCGATTTCATATTTATCTCCTGATATCATACTGATTTATTAATATTACCTAGTGTTCGTTACAATTTTTGTACGCTTTGTCTTGGTATTGCACAATAAGAATCCTATAGAAATGGCTTCTTATTATTGTTTTACCATAAATTATTTTTTTAAAGTTTGAACGCGATGTGGCTCCAGATACTTTTCCCACCCTGCGTCTTGTCTAAATTTCAAGGTAGCTTTCAATCTTTTCTAAATCAGCTTACATACTTTTTAGCTCTTGAACTTGTGATTGGATTAACTTTGTCATGTTTCAACCCTGCCTCCGGTGTAAGTCCTGGTCTTTTATTTCTTATGACCTGTTCTGTGTGTGTGTGTGGTGTATTGTTTGGAATGAGGGTCAGAACAGCTCATAAGGGGGACCGGGCACCGTTTGGCACGGAGTGTGTGGATGACACGTCGACAGGCAACCGCCGGACAGCATCGGTTCGATCCGTCGGCTACTCGGACTTGTTCGTGCTCAGCAAGAAGGACATGTGGGACGTGCTGAAGGAGTACCCCGCCGCACGAGTTCGTCTTGAAGCCATCGCTGTCAAGAGACTTGAGAAATATAAGAAAGCACCGCTCGAGAAAGGTACCGCACCGCTTACAACATTATTTACCATTACAAATGTGCGTGTTTGATCAAGCTGAACAATTGCCAAATCAATGGAAAAAATAATCTTTTATCATTGCTGCTACTGACAGATTGAAATATTGTTTCCTAAATCTGTCCTTTTATTCGCATTTAATATTAAAGAGAGGAAAATTGTTCGTTACAATTTGTTTTTATAGTCAAGCTGGCACAATTTGAGGTTGCGTGATTCGATCTGTAGTTGATTTGTTGTTTTAAGTATTTATAATTATGTGTTTAATTAAAACAGCTGAAAGTTTAGTTCAGTTTTGTGAATCTATAGTGATTATAATCAATTTAGACCAAAATGATTAGAACTAGAGAATAAACGGTCAAGCCACTATCTGGCATCCGGCATATTCCGCCGTCTAACACTTTAAAGTCACACAAATCGATCTGCTATGGGGCAAGGCAGCTGCTAGTGAAACTATACTATACTATATGTATATATATATTTGTGGATCGTTTATTAAAGTTGTACCACTTTCTAGTGGCCATGGGTCGTTGCCAGTCAACGCCCGGGCTGGTGGAGACGAGCGGCCGCGTGCCCATAGAGGAGATGCAGCTGCCGCCCGCGACGGCGACCACGCTGCCGCCGGTGCAATCCTCACACCCGCCTTCCTACCGGGACCAGCTTTATAGGTGATGCTAGTGTTTTAGAGTAATAGCCATGGGCCTCAGTCTTCGTATAACAAGAACGTATGCAATTTTCTGATTTTATCGCCAGTTAGATAATCTAAATCAGTTTTGGTCGTTTTTGCAAGCATTTGAAAGATTCATTAAGTATGGTATAACCATTCTTTATGGCCTTAATAGTCAGGGGGTATGGGTTAGTAGTCTCAATAGTAACTGGTGAAAAAGGAGATTTTTGTTATTGTTCATTATTTATGTAACCTGTCCTCGTGTGCGTCGTGAGTGTACATTTTGTGGCAAAACATGAGATATCTTGTGCAATTGCATAATAAAGCTATGTCTCTTAGCAGTGATGTTGCGGATACGACACATCAACAACTTGGCTACGCCGCACATTCGCTGTGGTACCTGCAAAAAACCGGGTAATATCCTTACCCCTGGCGATGAAAAACCATCTTTCTCACAGATCTAGTATTAACGCTCAATGTTTAATTGCAGTTCGTCAGTAAGCCCTCTTCGAGTAGCATCTCCCGTGGCGTCGCTCGCGTCGAGTGTTCGCAGCAGCGCGGCAGGCGGAGGCAGCGTTGCAGCTACGGCACCGCGCGTCATCATCGACGAGTCGCTGGAGTGCGAGATTACGAGACTGCGCGAGCGCCTGTACACCGTCGAGACGGAGAACGCCGCTATGTCTGCTAAGCTTAATCAGCAGCAGTGGGAGGTCGATCAGAGGTAAAGTAGAGGCATTATCCTCCATTTACGATAACTATAGATAGATGCAGTAATAGATGATCATTAATCAAAATAGTAAGCTTAATATCTAGTTAGACAGAAAAAAGATTGTTGGCTATAATATTTTTCTGAAAGTTGGCAGATTATATCGCAACGAGACTGAACCTGACCCTTTATTTGCAGGCTGCAAGAGATAGAGATGCAGATCTGCGGCGGGAGTTCGTCGAGCTCGCAGGAGGAGAACGAGCGCAATCGCGAGAGCATCATTTAACGGCGCGCCTCGGGCGAGCGCGCGCAGCTGCTCCCGTTCGCGGCACTGCGCCTCTCCGCGGTCTACTGACTGCCGCGAACACTCCCGTCTACCTACCCCTCGTACTCTTGTGATCTCTGTGAACTTCGAACGTACCATTTAGTGTTTTTATGAGTAAATATTATATGATATTTAAATACGAATTAACTTTATCAAATTTATATATACGTAGTATATACGACTCGCTAATATTTGACGAGTGTCGTGGAGTGAGATTTTGCCGAGACAATATTATCTTAAAATGTCGTTTAGGTAGGTACATCATGGTGTTTAGAGTGCGTGTGAGTGAGGCGAGGCGCGTCGTGTGCGCCTGCGCCGTTTGTACCGATACTTATGTTGCTGCGCTCCGACACCTGCGCTGCGCTGCGCAACGCAGCGGTCGGGGTTCCCACCTTATGTTCTTGTGTAGCAACTCTTCTACCTTAGTCTGCGTCGACGTGTCTGCGAAGACTGCGTGACATAGGCTTCACTGAGTTTCTCTATTGATTGATATTCTAAGATGTCGTTCGTCTGTTTCAGCAGATGCTATCATGGCAAATGTTATCACTCTAGAATTTGGAAGTTTGTGTACAAAGTTATCGTGTATCGTATTATAAATAACTGATACTGTGTGCCAAATGATGGCCAAATGAATGTGCTAAGGATAAGGTTTTTGCGTTAACTCATAAATAGAAAATGTAATGGATTTTCTTATCCATTAAATTTGAGCTTTAATTATTATAAAATCCCGAAAGACTAAGAAACATTGACGAGACACATTGTAAGTTTTTTTTCCGTCGAGCTAAACGTTCGTTATGTACCCGTACCAGTACCAGTCTAGAGAGTAATTCGATCACTACCTTTGGTAACCTATGTATATTCGCGGAATAATATAATTACAATTCTGAAGCAGTTTTGTCAGTTTTAAGAACATAAATCGACCATAGTAAGTTGTAATTTGTTATAAAAAATGGTTTTATTACCTATATATTAAGGGAAGTAGTATAAACTGGTGAATTAATCAGTTTTTTGGTAATATAAGATCACTACTGCCAAATAAGAATTAAGTAGATACAAAGTTTTAATGTAAAAATATTGACAATCGAATAAACGGTGTTTTGTACTTTTATTCTTTCTATTCGAGAATCAGTTTGCGTATTGGCGTCGCGTCGTTACGAAAACGTACAACGCAGCGTTTACATAAGAGTATTAATGTTATAGCTTTACATAATTTCTGTTTTTGTATTTATTTGGGTTAGTTAGTCAGTACACGCGACAACAGTACCAAAACGTGGACACAAACTAAAATCTAACTCAGCTCTAAGTAAATTGTAAATACTTATTCTAATATCTATGATACGTGTTTATAAGCTGTTTTCATTGATATCAATTTGTTTGGAAGTAAAAGTTACCCGATTGTAATGTACGAAGGATAGTGAGTGAAGTTGTTGTAAGGATTAAGGTTTGTTTTCTCAGTAAACACTATGTGCGTTACATCGTGTGGAATACGAATACTGCGCACGTGTCTATAAGTGTACATGTGTAAGAGTGAGTTCACACAGCGCGTTGCGTCATACATTTGACGTATAGCCGTTCATGCGGTACTACAGCGTTGCTATAGTGCATTGCGGTGCCGTACGGGAACGCAGCTGCAGCTACTGAGATTTACAAAACAACAGAGCGCTGCTGTTCTGGCGCCGGGCGCCATCACACCTCTCGTTTGCACTTGGAATTTTCATGCGTCGTGCGTTGACGCAACGTGCCGTGTGAACGCACCCTAAGTGTAGGTCTCTCACGTCATGCCGTAGGGTGAACTGCCGCTCATCTAGCCAGGTTCAGTTCAGCGTCGAACTTATTAGTTAGTTCAATCGTCTTGTTTTCCTAAACGCCCGAAGATTAATAGATAGGCGATAAAATTTTTAACTGTAAATAAAATATTTATTTATTGTTATTATATTCCATAAAATTTTCTTCTTACATATTTCTCGATTATAAAATGGTAAGAGAGATGCATTATGCAGTTGCATACTTATATTTAACGAAAACGCAAGTGCTTTTTATCATAATACTAGTAGGTTTGTGAATGTTCTGACAGATGCGAGCTCTTTAGTGCTAACAGATGATAGAACCGAACTATACCACTGCTCGCGTATTGCTAGTAGGATTGAAACCCTGCCACAATTTACTTATTTGAAGTATAAGTCCGGTTGCGATGAAACCTTATCGCTGTTCAATGTTCACAAAAAAGTTGAATTATGACTAGGTTTTATCCCTGTTACCAAGATGAAGGCATCACATGATCGTAAGGCGCTCGGTTCGCTGAACACCGCTATCAGTGCACAACACAACGTGGTTCTGACGTCACCTTCAATCGTCTGTAAGCACCTTTATGGGCCAAGCTCATTCTTTTGTAATATTAATTATTCTAAGTGCTGATTGTTTACTTGTCACGATGAAGAATTGTTCAGAAGGCTATAGTATGATTTGAAGGAGTCGGATCGCGGTTCAGTAGTTATGCAGTATCAGGCTTGTGCATCTTAAATTGGAAATTCAATTATGTATCGCACATGATTCATTTTATTGTTAATAAAAAGATTATGATAATACAGTTGATGCTTTTCATTTCTGATATACCTACACAGATACGCACGAAGCATTTCGCTTCAAATTTCCTTATACGAACTGTCGAAAAGTGGTACTTCCTGCCCGAGTCCGTGTTTTATTTATTTATTTAACTTTAGCACTACAAAATGTACAAGGTGGACTTAATGCATTGTCTAACAGTCAACCTAGGGTGATACAGCGTTAAAAAGTGGAAGACTTTATCTTTATAAGAGACTATGGCAAGATTTATAATGAATTAATATAAATTTATATAATTTTATTATATACATAGACTTATAATACTACATAAATGTTACGCAAGATTAAATAGGTATCTCACAGGTAAGCGTGTTCCTGTGTAGTTTGCGTCATCAATTACTATCAAGTGAGATGGTGGTCAAACACGTCCACCATTAAAAAATATAAAATTAATATCGACGTGAGGGTGTAAGCAACAATGGTATGTACAGGAAGAATTCGTACAATTCTATAATATACAGAACGTTCCTTTAGTCGAGGGACGTAGACTGTATATTTGTATTAAAAATGATGAAGTAGGTATGCCTGGAATGACGGGGAATATCGGAGGATATCTTTGAAAAGAAGCCAGAAATATTTACGACTAAAGCCAACCAGTTTGATATAGGTACCTAAATGTTTTGTACCATACTTATTGATAATCTATTTATACTTATAAAATTGTTCGCCTGACTGACTAATTCATAGAAAGAAAATGATTTTTATTTTCTTTATTACTAACACATGCAAAAACAGGTATTATAAAAATGTAATAGATATGTAAGAAAACAGTGGCGGTTGCTCAGCTTTAATGCTGTGGAGTCTTGCATTTCTGCAAAACTTCCACAACGCTGATTTTCAGCAACCACCACGGTCACCAAGCAAACAGAAAACAGGATAGTAAGTAAAATTAAATTAAGCTGAGTTCAAGGAAAAACACAAAATATACACAAAAAATAATAGGTACATTACACGAGAGAATAATATAATAAATACTGAAACATAAATAAGGTTATTCGCATAACGTTTTTTGACATATTTTTTTTTGCAAAATACTTATTAGGCCTAATCTTTTTCTTCTTCTTCTTCTTATTAATAATGGTTTTTCGCCATCTTAATTAAAATCACTAAATGGATTTTACTCGTTGGAAATTAAACCTTTTTTACACAAAACCTTTTTAACATTGCTCACAGTAGGTATACATTGATTTTCAATAATTCACTCCCTCAAATCCCCAGGGAGCGTAAATTCTATATTTAGGAAGTAATAAACTTTTCACCAAAACGTAAAGACAAGGCGAGTTATTGTTTCATCAGAATTAAATATTGATACAGCTTTCGGAGCCTTCTCTCTGTAGATGAAAGATCAAAATATGAATGTACACATAATACAGGAAGCTGTAAGAAAGAAGCACTCTTGAGAAAGTGCCTGTGATGAGGTTACTGCGATTCCCTCTCGCGGTTAATATTTTATATTTGTAACGCGCAATCTGCTGTGTTTGTACTTCTGAAGACGGTTGGCAGCATTGCGGCTCTAATTTATTTATCTCTCTTTACACATGCACACAACAAGTCAACAACATTACCGACTCCAAAAAAATTGTAATTCGATTGTACTTTTTGTTTGTTTGCCGATTACTCGAAGACGCCTGGAACGATTTGAAAAAATATTTTTTTGTATGAAAGAATATACTTGACATGTGAACCCATTTTTATCTGATGATGAGATCTTAGAGAAATCGAGGGCAACCCTCAAATTTTAAAAGTAAACTTCTATATTCTTCATCTATATTACCTATAACTACTCGTATATTTAGCAGTCAGCATTTCATGTTGCTGAGCTGATGCTGGAAGGTACAATTCCTCAACGGTTAGGAGTATGGTAATAGTTATATAAATAAATGCACCCTATTAGGCTGTTTACTATTTTCTCTCAAGTTATACACAGATGAGGCGAGACGTTAAATATTACTTAAGTATTTTTTACTTAGTGATTTTTATAATCGAAGTAGACTTTATTTTTGTAAATTTATAGTTTTTTAATTCGTAAGCTGCCCCGCTTGGAGATCGCAAGCTATGTAGCTAGCTTCCAAAGTAACGTTACAGATTCAAATAAGTATTTTACCAATATTCACCAGTGTGGCAGGCGATCACAGTGCGCAACCATACAATTTACAATTTTTTATGCGATAAAACGTTACATAACACCTGCAATAAAAACTGTAATGAATGCTCTTCAGTCTTGGGGACAGTTCGCGAAGTATGGCTCGAAATCGAATCTGCTAAGTTACATTATAGTCGAATGTTTGCCGGCCTGGACTTGTAAATGGGTTCGGAGACCACTCGATGATCTTCTTCTTCGTCGTGTCGATGGCTGAGTCAAATTATATTTTGACTTGCCATCGTGGTGAAAGGATTAGCCAATTCGCTTTGAAGAACTCGCGAATTGCCCAGGATGCGCCGGACGTAGGAAATCGTTGTGTACGTCACTCGGGGAGGCTCCTTTCATGCACCCCATATATGTACTCGATGATAAATAATGACAAAGGTACTAAATCCTCAAAATATTGTGTAAATATGTTTGCTTCATGTGCGCGTAATTTTAAGGCCTTATCTCACTTCCATACCAGAGCACATTTTTTAAAAAAAACGACGCCCGCACTAGGAATAACTCCTGTGTCGCGGGAGTGTTCACAAACATACATTTAACACACAACGCACACCCAGAGTAAGAACAAATCTTTGCGAATCACACAAAGATTTGTCTTGTCTTCTAGCGACAGGCTAAAACCTAAAAGGTGGTGCTTTCTCCTTCGATTTCGCTAACAAAAACTCTCCCACGATTTTGTTTTGGTTACTTGGAATAAAAAAGTAGCTAATCGTTAAGTTTGAGGTTGACATAATGGTGAAAACAGCACTTAGCTGGCCAATAGGTAATTGGCAACCAACCGTGGTAAGCACACAACATAATCTTTTTCTATAAAAATATGCTTCAGTCGCGCGCGGCCGATGACTGACGCGATGCACGCAAAATTGAGCCAACGCGCGGCTTTGAGACATGGCAATGATTTTTCCCGACAATTCTACAGTATAACACGATAAATTTACTCTCGTTTATTTATAAAAGCATCAATTGAAAGTAAGTCGTACTCGATTTAATAATGATTCTGTCAAGCTCAGTGCTATTGAAAACCAATCGATTCATGCTAATGGCGTTTATGCCGTTCTCAATAAAACAATACCGTACTTTATTCAATCAACTGGTATAAAATAATTAGTACAAAGAGACCGACGAACATTAAAATACGCCTCCACACTTAATCACATAACATGACGCCTTATCACCCAAGAAAAGTGGCACAGGTGATTAATATCTACATTTCAATGTTATGTTTATGTCCCATGTGATAGGGGATAGGACAATAACCATCCAACTTTATCAAGTTACTATATTCAAAATGAGCTTTCGAAAACTGCTTTCGAAACACAGCTACTAAGTACATAACAATAAAATAAAAAGAAAAATGCAAACTAATCAATATTTACTAAATGAAGCACAAATTATTTAGTTCTAGATTTTAGCCGAGTGCAGTTTATAATCAATTTGTTTGAGAAAATTCCTTTTAATACTTTATTACTTTTAATACTTTTATTCCTTCTTTTCTTCCACACCGGCTGGGGGACTGAAAATTTTAATGGATTTTCAATGGAGGATAGTGAAATAAAACCACCAGCACAACGATTACACAGCTTCCGCTAGCAAAACAGCAATTACGTACTGCCAATATAATTGCGGTATAAAGTAAATTCATTTATAATAAATGCTAATTGATATCGCAAAACAACCGTTCTATAACACGAATCAAATTATTCATCTCAGCGTCGGCATACACTTATGATTTCACTGGGTGCGATTGATACGAATCCGATACGTAACCTTCCTCGAACGAAAATCATTGAATTGAAACCTGGATAAAATTCCTCGGAAACCAATCTCAATTGTAGCAATTTTATGCTTATTTGTTAAGATATACCCAGATACCCACGATATTGTACAAATTTACATACAATGCGGCTAAGCGAAAGTTGTAGCGATTTCCTTTATCATAAAGTTAATTATAACAGGATTAATGCTGAAATATTTATGAGTCAAATCAATTGTTAGACTTGGTGCTACAAATTGAAAATCACGCCAGTAAATTAGCGTGTCAGAGGCAGGAACTTGACGACACGATATTATTAAAATTTGTGCAACAATTAATTATGAATTCATAATATTCTGAATAATCCGTGCAACGGAAAAGGGCTATTGTGCGTTGTTTGCATAATCACGCCATTGCCAACGGTGTCGGTATACTAAAGCAATCTTATCTTATTCATTCTAAAGAACGAAGTATCTAATAACATTATTCAAATCCAAGCAATACTCTCAGAGATTAGTGTTAGTCACATTTTTTCGATTTTATTTCGATCAATAAGTAGCTACAAAGGCTCAAACCAAATCACAAAAAGTCGCAACAACTTTTTACTGTCTTCAATATATATGATGGATTCCGAAACGAGTTCAGAATTAGATTTAGTCCGTATAAATCCCAGAAAACTATAATGCTTCCGCAAAGGGAGGCAAATAAGTTTTTTTTTGTAAATATTTTTTCATTGGTGACTCGGCGCCTGAGTTGCGCATTTCCCTCAAGCAATTTAATTCTTTTGTTATAAATAAAGTAGCTTGGAAGCCGCGATTTAATTTAAAATTTAATGCGTTGGAAATGCGAGTCGATCGTACAATGCGGTTTTATGTGATTTAAATGTTTAAAGCATATTTTTCACTTTTGTTCACTGAACACACCATTACCCAAAAAGGTTAGGCAGCCGTGTATTACACTCACACTTCACCTGTTCAGGTCCCATATGATAGGGGTGAGCCTCTTTGAATAAATAAATGTGTTGTTACAGTTATTCTGAATATCAATACCCGTTAAAAGGTTCGTCTAGCTAAGGTATATAAAGTACCTATGACGCTGGCACAGAAAGAGTTGAGAAAAATTTCGAGTCTAGCAGCATACGAATTGGGGCGTATACCCTGGGGGTGCAGGTTCGAATCCTGCTGGATTCTTAATTTTTCAACTTTAATATTTATATACAATACAAAAAGGCATAGCAAAGCTATAATTTGCTTTAAAATATTACCAGTTATTATCATTTTTTTTTATAATTTTAACTACAAAACATCTTGCCTCAGTGAGATATTATCTGGTAAACTATATGCTTTTCTCTAACAACACGCCAACGAGTGATGGAGTATGCTTCGAGACTAGACACTTTACATCTATTGGAAAAGTATGGTGCTTGAAGATTTAAATTGTTAACAATATTTTTATTAAACAATCTTCTATTAAAATAGACGTTGAGTTATTTTTTATTTATTAAGGCATGATTATTTGACTTTTTATTGTTGTTTTTTATGTTAAGAAATCTCCAATGAACCATACGGCACATTAAAAAATGATTTTTTAAATGTCGATTTTTGAATTGCTTTTCTATAAGGGTATGGCGTTTAGAAAATTTCTTTGCATCCTTTCTATCTGTTATTGTGTCTTAATAAGGTTTTTTTTACCAGTTAATATAGATTAATTGAAAATTAATTAAAAATCAAATAAGAATAACGTTTAATTGCCCAATAAGCATACAATAAAATTTAATCCTCTTAGACAAAAATATTCTTGTCTGAACAAAAAGTGCAATCTTTGATTCTAAATTGTATGTATCAGATAAGTCTTAACAAAACATTGAAGAAGAATACTCCAGTAAGGCGGCGAAGGGGTGATGGGAGGGATTAAGAAACCTCGGAGAGACATACGTCCTACACGAGCCCCGAAATTACCTGTTAAATTTAAGCTACCGGTAACTCAGTAATTAATGTCACTGCAATGCTTTCGACGCCAAGCCTCCCTTGCTATATGCTGCTAGCTGTTAAGATTTCAATTCCGAACTGATGAAATATAAACATAAGATCACGCCTATAATACCCAGAAGGATGTGGCTAAAGTAATTAACACCCAATACCTGCTATGTTTTTACCGTTCCACTGCAAGACTAAAGCAGCCGTCACTCAAAAATCGAGGAAGGAAATAAGAAACAGAAACTAATTCACTCTTGTCTTAAATTAAATACAGGTGAGATAAATAAAGAAAGCGGCAATGCTGCCAACCGTCTTCAGAAGTACCAACACAGCAGATTGCGCGTTACAAATATAAAATATTAACCGCGGGAGGGAATCGCAGTAACCTCAACACAGGCACTTCCTCAAGAGTGCTTCTTTCTTACAGCTTCCTGTGTTATGTGTACATTCATATTTAGATCTTTCATCTACAGAGAGAAGGGTCCGAAAACTGTATCAATATTTAATTCTGATGAAACAATAACTCGCCTTGTCTTTACGTTTTGGTGAAAAGTTTATTACTTCCTAAATATGAAATTCCACAGGGATTTGAGATCCTGAATCTATACATATATATAAATAATTCCCTATTCGTGAACGCCTGGTTTGTTTTCTGTTGAGTTTGTTATTGTCAGGAGATGGTTCTAATAAACGCAAAAAATTGAGTAATTATAACGCTAATTTGAATATTTTACAATACTTAAGCAGCATGTTTATTTTTAATGATTTGATAATGTAGCCTTATGGGGTTTGAGATGACATTGACAGAATGCGGGTTAGACAGTTAGACAATAAAAAAGTAACCTAGTGTGATCATTGTTTCACCGTATCCTATGAAAGTTAAAAGAGCAAGTAGCTTACAATAGGTATTAAAAATGTATACAAATAACAAGACTTGATGGTTTTCCACTGCCTCTATTAGAAGCCATAGCACAATTATGCCAAAGTCGCACAGCAGCCCTTTTCCGTTGCACGGATTATTCAAAATATTATGAATTCATAATTAATCGTTGCACAAATTTAAATAAATTTGTGTCGCAATAAAGTTCCTGCCTCTGACACGCTAATTTGCTGGCGTGAGTTTCAATATAGCACCAAGTATAACAATTGATTTGACTCATAAATATTTCAACATTAATCCATTTATAATTAACTTTATGATAAAGAGAATCGCCACGAATTTCGGTTTGCCGCATTTACAAATAAGCATAACATTGCTACGATTAAGTTTGGTTTCCGAGGAATGTTTTGCAGGTACATATTTAGATTTGATTCGTTGCAAATAAAATTAAAAGTCTGTGACGTCAATTTTGATATAGAAGCGGTTATTTCACAAAATCAATTAGCATTCGTTTAAAGTAGTTTACTATATACAATTAAATTAGCAGTGTTGATTGGCAGAAGTTCTATCTACTGTTTTCTTAGCAGAAGCTGTGTAATCGTTGTACTGGTGGTTTTATTTCAGTTGCCGCCATTGAAAATCCATTACAATTTTAATTTCTCCAGCGGTGAGGGACAGAGGAGAAACGTCACCATCGTAATAATGTAGTAAAAAGTCTTTACTCAAACAAAATGACTGAAAGCTACACTCGGCACAACTAATGTTTCAGTAAATATTAAATGTTTGTGCTCTTAATTATGCGTGCTCATAATGAAATAAAATTTGTTGCGAGCTAAACAATACTACAAATAACCCCCTAATAATATGTAAATTTTACAAGAAAATTTAAGACAGAAGATATTAGATAGAGATAGATAGAGAAAACTTTATTTGCATATCAAACTTGTAACAAACATACAAAGAAATAGGAACTTAAAACTATAACGTACAAAAGGCTATCGCTTGACGCGATCTCTTCCCGGCAACCTAAGGATGGACAAAATATAATTGATATTTGCGATAGTTTATTGCATTTGATTTGTTGTTTTAAAAATATATTTTTTTTTAATTTTGCCCATGGTTTGTCTAGATATTTTTGTATATATGAACGCATAGGTGTTGCAAATAGAACTTAGTGTAGTCACAACAGTTAAACAATACCATTTTGTACGATTACAAGTTAGTTTTAGATAATGAATGGCAAATATTTATACTCCCCATTAGTTTGCTACAACAATTATTCGAATTTGCAGTATTCGCCAGTAGTAGAATGACTATGCTATTCATATTTTGAATAATGTGAAGCCGTCCGATGAATTATGTTTGACGAACGACTAAATTATTGTAGTATAGGTACCAGTTTATTGACTGTAGCTATTGTTAAAATGGAGTAAATGATGCTTACAATTTACATGAATTGGTTAGTTTTCAATAGCACTGAGCTTGTCAAAAGCTTATAGGTATTAAAACTATCATTGGATTGAGGTCCATCGGGGTAATAATATCAAAAATATAGAAACTATTATTAAGAATACGGGTTACTTACGTTATTTTAGCCGGGATATGCCGGCTAGTTTCGAATCTATTACGTAGATTCATCAACTGAGCGATTAATCACGTTTCGACTGACAAAAACGTGAGTAACCCGTATTCTTAATAATAATGTCTTCACCTCACGTCGGTTTTAATAATAATAAATATTATATGTAGATACTATTTACACATACTTATATTTTTCTAAATAGTATCTTATTCGTCGTTTTTTTAAATTTACTTTTCGGTTGTGAAACTGGTTCTCTCGTATTAATTACAACCACCCAAATGAATGGATTGTGGTAACAAATGGTTCAAAGAGTGGTCCTGAAAAAAGGTTCATTTAACTCTCCATGGCAACAAAGGCCTTCAATACACGTGTCTCTGCGATGTAATTATATTTCGCCTTTGTTAAAATGTTGTTTGTACACCGAGAGGAAAAATCGCTGAATAGTATTAAAAAATCATTAACCGTTTTTATATTTTATTTTTTACTGTTGCTATCGACTTCATTCGCGTAGAATTCAATATTTTAATGCTATTTCTTATGAAATTGAGGCACTTCTTAACTTCTTAAGTTTTGTTTAATCATGTCGAGTACGAAACCTATGTGCAGACTTTCATGCAATTCCTTTAAAATTGACTAACTTCACATATAAACTTACAAACACGGATTTCCTTCCTTATGGAGTGGAATTTCCACAATATCTACGTTATTGTTAATTTACGTCATGTAAAAAACCTATGTGCAGAATTTCATGAATTTCTTTTAAAATTGACAGACTCTCCATGTGAACCTATACCCCGTAATTTAACCCCTTTGGGATATAATACAAAAATAAAACATACCAGTTCTTAAGTTCGACATCCAACTACATAACTTCACTGCACGTGTGGTGTAGTGGTTAAAGCGGTCACCTCGCCGTTTTCCACTGCACTGGTGTTGTGGGTTCGATCCCCACAGGGGACAAATCTTTGTGTGATTTGCAAAGATTTGTTCTGAGACTGGGTGTGCATGAGTGAGTGAATGTGTGTATTTGGCCTTGTCTGTCATTGGGACCATTGGATAGTGTAATTGCTTCTGGCGTTCTATCTAATGTAAAAAATTCAAATTTATCTTTAATTTATCTTTATAACTGAGAGAACCGCAGGTACAATTTAACGACTTCCACGCGGACAAAGTCGCGGGCAAAAGCTAGTTATGCATATTATACTTACTTACCTACTTAACTTAACCATCTATAGGCTGACCGTTTAACTGAGTCCTCGCCTGTAATTGTAATAACATTCATTTTCCCATGATGTCACATATCTTAGGAAATATCTTGGTGCATTTCATCTCCTGTATATTTCATTAAGTGCCCCACCGCCCGCACCTATCTCAGTCCCCTTTGTCGTCATACACCCGCGCCCCTGTACCGCGCAGGCGAGGACTCTGTTAAACGGTCAGCCTATAATATTCTTTTTGAAGAATTTAATACGATCTTACTTTTTACTGTATAATTTCTCAAGTAAACATTCATAAATATAACACAGAAAGACGTAACCTAGAATCAGTACAATTTACATTGTCGAGTGTACGTCTCATTGATTTTTACAACGTACGCCTTTCTGTACAACCTTTTGTTTTCGTATATTTTGTAAGCAATACGGTGAATATGTTGCAGCGGGGGTGCGGGGTGGTCCTGTGACGTTACAGCGGGGGTGTTTGCTATATTTAGCACACTAGGCTTTTTAAAGTAGTAGTTTTATTCTAGTTTCATGTAAAGCGAAGACTTTTTATATTTTTTAGTCGTAGAACTTTACTAAGTCTCACCTTTAACCTACCGCTCAATGGTAGCTCATCCCGTGTTAAATGTTTTTTTTTTATATAACGACGTCCTCATTAGTAACAATTCCTGTATCGTGGGCGTTTTCACCAACATTCATTTTACACACACAAAGCGTCAGAACAAATATTAGCGGATCACACAAAGATTTGTCCCATGTGGGAATCGAACCCACAACACCTCTGCAGTGAAAAGCGGCGAGGCGGTGACTTCAACCACTACGCCATCCGTGCATTCCTGAGGGGCTCGCATAACGAGCGCGAGATAGATTGCGACAAAATCAATCTTGCGCTCTTTATGCTATCTTGAATGAGATTATGTTTTGAAATTACTGGCACGTGAGGATTACGATTTTGTAATCTTTTGCTAATTGTTGATGTTTATAGTTGCCATTTACCATAAGAACGACTTCAAACTCAAGTTCCATATATAAAATGTTATGCTGTATTTAATTTTATGTCATATGCATCACAGGTGTAAGGGTGGTCCTGTGACGACATACGAGGGCTGTTTCTATATTTAGTACACACAAGGCCTTGGTCTCGAAATAGTGGTTTATGTAACTCAAGCACAGCGGTGTGATTTTCTAGCTTTTAAAAGGGATGTTGTTAGCTGTCAGTTTTCTTGTGTACCTTTTTCTAAAATAATTATTTTACGTAGTGGCTTCTTTTTGCTCTACAAGCCAATAACAGGCAATATGATAATTATAGTAAGAGTATTCGCCGCGCATTAAAAAATGCGGACCAAAAAGGATGTTACATACTGCGCTAGTTTTAGTGCGAGAGGTGAGATAAAAAAATTCGCACGCTCGTAATGCGCGGAGTATAGTTGTCACACTGTTTGGTTATCGTAATTATTGTGTTGAGATCTTTAAATTAGAAGGCACCAGAGCTTATTATGCTCTCTCAGACACGATCGAACAATCTAATTACTATATGATGATAACTAGAGATAAGCCGACAAGTCAGCTTTACTATAAATGCCAATAATCTAGTATAAAATATAACGCTTTTAAATGCATTAAAATTAAATCAAATCAGCCTCGCCAACTTAGCAACATTTGTTGTTGCCATTGGAACACCGGCTAGTCAGCCAAACCCATAGCCAGCCCAACTCGAAAGAGCCCATCTAATGCTCCTATTGCAACTAATATTTTTTATACCCTTACGAAATATGTATGTAGGGAAGCACATATAAGATTGAGTTAATAATAAATACAAGGCGTTGCAGCACCGAGCTCCTATATCACGCTTATTCCGCAGATGCTATAAGATAAAACCACCGGGGATTTTAAACCACACAGGACTTCATCTCATTTTCGCTTGGACGTTGCTACACTATCTTTAAACCTCTAAATTTATGACCGTATTACTTGCCTTATCTCTATACAACTGCAAAATTATTTGTTTGTTCCGAACTTATTATTTTAAGGAGGAACTTGCTTGGCTGTTTTCAACACAAAAGTAATATGGGCTTAACTTTAATATTTCAGCTCTGTGCCTTCGGCTTGACCTTTCGGAGATTACCTACCTTACCTAGAGTACACACATACTTGTTACTTACTATCTTTCGTCTCTGTGTGAGCTGTTGGCCGGGGTCATTGACACCGCGTGGGCGCGCGGGGCGACGGCGGCAAGTGCAAGCGGCATTGGTCCGCGCTCCTCAGTACGCTATCATTACGCTAGCGTGCGCACGTCTTGTACTTAAATTACGACAAATAGTGTTGTGTTAAATTAACGTTGGTGTAACGTTCTTAACTATAGTGCGCTGAATATTGGAGCGCCCGAGAAGCTGAAGGTGAGTTATTCAGTTTATTTTTGTTTTCTGTGTGAGTTGTGTATTTAAATTTATTTGTTGGAGCATGAAGATACTTATGCCGCAATGCCGCAATGCAGCTTTCTAATAATGTTTGTCGGACATCCCATCCACAAACGGCGTCGTATTTACTCGACACGACATGTCGGCCAATCAGCCACTGTCAAACAATTTACGAAATACGTAATTGTTGCTGCTCGACACTCGTCTCTTAGGACAGTGTTATGGCTACATTAGCTCGATGCTTGAGAGGGGCGGCTCAATATTCGGGCGGCGCGGCTCGATGTTTGAGAGGCGCAGCTCAATTTTTGGGCGGCGCGGCTCGATACTTGAGAGGCGCGGCTCAGTATTCGAGCAGCGCGGCTCATTAATCGAACGGCGGTCGCTTCGATATACGAGCGGCGCGGCTCAATAAAAATCGCACCGCACGGTTAATTTATAAAATTAAACAAAATTTATTGAGCCGCGCTCTTCAGCATCGCTTATTAGCTTTACTGGCTTGGTGAGTGACAGCTTCCATTCGTTCTCAGATGGCGCTGGAACAGGAGCTTGTCAAGTTGGCTGATCTGCTAGATGAGCGTGGAGAGACGCCTGAAGAGGACGACATCTTAAACAGAATAAAAATTCTCGCTCAAGAGCACCTACCGGATGGCTGGCGAGAATGGAAGGTGTGTCAGTCTTCAAAAGAGGAGATCTTCGGCGAGCGGATTGAAGCTAGCATACTCAATAAGGTGGTTTTTGCCCTCCCCACGGTTGGCTTAGTGCGCGCATTTGACCCAGACGCGGATCACCTTTCTGAGAAGGGGTATAGGGAGCTAAGGTGCAAACTTTTAAATTGGGCTTTTACCCGGGCCCTTATCATAGGACCACCAGCCATTTCTAATAGAATAAGGGGTTCTGCGGCGAGAGCTGAATTTTTCAAGGAGGCGGTAAGATCTATCAATCCTCTGCTGCATACCAGAGGGGAGGCCAACAAGATACTGGCTGGCTTGATGCCAGAGTCCCAAGAAGCTACCAGGAAGCGACGATCCTCATTAGCCAATAGCCAAGCGTCCTCAGTTAAGAGGCTACGAAGATCCTGTCGCTCACGGTCCGTCTCTGAAGAGAGGCGAAGCAATAACAAGAGGCTTGAAGACATGGAGGCAAAGATGGAATCAATGTTTTCTCTCCTCCTGGAGAAAATAGACTCGATAAAAAAGGAAGAGTCCGATAAGGAAAACTATTATTCAGAAGATGAGATGTCGGAGAATTCTTGTGGTTCCGAAGAAGACTCGTGGAGGGCCCCAGATTTAGAGCCATGCGTTTCACAGCAGGATTATCCAACGGAATTACAGTTTCTGCCGAACGTTGCGGAATCTGAACCGCTGTTACCGGAGCCTTCAGCACAAATAAAGAAAGAAGGCATTGAAAGCCAAAGATTTGGAACAGACAGGTGGAACCGAATCCGCTACAAGGAAGTAGAAAAAAACTTACAGGCATCACCGGTTTTTAGCCCTCTAAAGGTTAATACCGAGTGTGGTAATCTCCCTAGCCAGCCAGCTGTGACTCTTGAAAGGAAAGAGAGTATTTTGGGTACGATAACCCACGGTCTGCTCTTACAGAGAAAAGCTTTAGTGGAAGGCCTAAATACTGTCATAAAGAAATGTCCGGATGCTGGTGAGGATTTGAAACAGTTTCTGGAAAACTCACCGTTTAAAACGGTGTCCGATCAGTTATTGCAATATGTTTGTGCTCATCGTGCAGAGACAATAGAGGCTAGAAGGAAGACATTCAAGGGAAAAAATTATACATTGAATGAAGCTCTGCATGCTATTCCACCGTCTTCGACCCATCTATTTGATGAGAAACAGCTAAATTTGTTTGTAAAAGATAATGGTGGTCAGTCGCAGGTTTTCGCCTCCTCTTTTAAGTTCATGGACAGACAAGAAGGAAAGAGAGAGCTTTTTCGTAGACAAAATGCACCCATCCCGGCTGTTAGAGGTAGACATTTGTCCAACAGAGCTCGAAGCAAAGTGGGAAGTAGGAATGCCTCGGCACGGCCTAGAGGTCAACCATCAGAAAATTATAGGAGACCAAGTGGTTCAAAACCTGGAGTTAAGCGAAATACTAGTTTCAGAAAAGATAAAAAATCAGTTCACAGGTACTGACAATTTTCGAGGGGGTCAGCTGGCGAAGTTCAGGCTTCAGTGGAAAGAGATTGGAGCGCCCGAGAAGATTTTAAGGATTATATCCGGTTACACAATACCTTTTGTAACAAAGCCACCATCCATTCCTCTTTTCCAAAATCAAGCAAGATTTACTACAGAAACATCCCCAGCAATGACCCGAGAGGTGATGGAGCTCCTCAATTCAGGGGTCATAGAAAGATGCAATGTTGCAAAGGGCTTCCTTTCTCGAATGTTTCTCATACCAAAGTCAAACGGAAAAGTGAGACAGATTTTCGACCTACGTCGACTAAACTTCTTTCTCTCTCCACACAAATTTCGCCTAATAAACCAAAACCATGTTCCCAATTTCCTACTGCCTGGGGATTATTTAGGGAAGATAGATATCAGTCAGGCATACTTTCACGTGCCCGTCAAAGGGAGTCATCGAAGATATCTCGCATTCGCTTATGCCGGCATAATTTACCAAATGACATGCCTTCCATTCGGCCTATCCAGCGCACCGTTTGCTTTTTCTCAAGTAACAAAGTGGCTAGCAGGGTTCTTGAGAGAAAAGGGCCTTCGGGTGCTGGTTTATCTCGACGACTTTCTGTTTGCCCATCAAGATCCCAGAATTCTAGCAAGTCAGATGGAAGACGTCGTAGTTCTTTTGCAAAGTCTAGGGTGGCGTGTGAATCTCCAAAAATCAACCTTGAAACCCACAAACCAAATAGAATTCTTGGGGATCAACTGGAACTGCTCAACAAATCAGAAAACTCTTCCAAGAGCAAAGGTGGATCGTCTACAAACAGACTTGCGCCAAATTCTAAACGCAGGCCTTTGGTCTTGGCAAACAGGAACCGCTCTCTTAGGTCGTCTGGGTTTCGCTGCCCTAGTGACTCCACTGGGCCGATTACACACCAGGCTCATTCAGAGGGCAAGTCGAAAACTTTCGCAAGAACGACCAAAACAGAGAGTTCCATTACCGGCCCAGGCTCGTCTCGACTTTCTTTGGTGGATGCAAAACATCGGGATCGCCGGTTTAATTTTTACCCCACAACCGACTGTATTTATAACCACAGATGCTTCCGATGTAGGCTGGGGGGTCCAAATAAACGATCACCACCTGTCGGGCTTGTGGACAGAGGATCAAATAGCATGGCACATAAACAAAAAGGAGCTTCTTACTGTTTTAATAGCCATAAAGGAATATCAAGCGTTAGTGTCAGGCCAATCAGTTATGGTCCAGTCCGACAACAGGACGGTGGTTTCGTACTTACGAAATCAAGGAGGAACAAGGTCGATGGTGCTCTTGGAAGCAACAAGAGAGATTCTTCTGCTGGCAAAGACCCTAGGAACAGTCGTTCACTCATTCTACTTACCGGGTCGCTACAACACAATAGCCGACAGACTTTCAAGGAGCCAACTCTTACCAGACTGGCATCTGAACGAGGAAGTTACACAAAGGATATTTGCACTTTGGGGAATACCCGAGATAGACTTGTTTGCCACCAATCAGTCCAAAGTGGTGCCGGAATATGCATCAATATGCGCAATGGATCATCAAGCGATCTTCATCAACGCGTTCAGCCGGCAGTGGCACTACAATTTGGCTTGGGTTTTCCCCCCTCCACCTCTAATCCCAAGGGTTCTACAACATCTCAACAAGTCGTCGGGGGTCTTTTTGGTGGTAGCACCGCGTTGGAAAAACGCCTTCTGGAGAAACGACCTCAAACGCCGAGGGATGGAAGCTCCTTTCCAAGTTCACAATGTGAGCGATCACCTGATCGACCTATCCTCGGGACAACCTCCACCGAAGGTGCAAGATCTTATTTTAGAGGTCTGGAGAATACGGGGTGGAGTAAGTTGATTATAGGCCTTGACCCTAGTGACATAGAGCTTCTGCAATCAGCTTGGCGCGAGTCCACTTGGCGCACGTATGGATCAGCTTGGAAGCAATGGGTATCTTGGTGCAAAATGGGTGCTATAAATCCTAGTAGTCCTCTACCTCAAAACGTCACATCATACTTGTGTTACTTAGCACGGGTTAAAAAGTTGGCTTATCCCACGTTACTAGTTCACAAATCTGTAATAGTGACATTAGCTGATCCAACTCAAGAAATTCGTTTGGCTTCTCATCCCTTAATAACAACCATGCTTAAGGCTCTGAAAATCAAGAACTGTTCTGCTTTACTGAAAAAGCCCCAGATTTGGAATGTACAGGATTTAATAGATTGGCTGAAAAACCATGTCCCTTCTGTACATAGCATTTTTCAGGTATCCCGTCACGTTGCTTTACTTTTGTTGTTGGCGTCCGGACGTCGCATTCATGACCTTACTCTTCTGAGCATAGATGAAGATCACTTTGACCTTAAAGAATCCACTATTGTTTTTTGGCCACAGTTTGGCTCAAAAACGGATAATGCCCGGCAAAGACAATCAGGCTGGAAGTTAGTATGTTCAGGAGATCCAGCTTTAAGTCTGGTTTCATGGGTTCTGACTCTGATCGAGATATCAAAAGAAAGAAGGAAGGCTCAAAAAGATTTGCATAATCTTTTTATCACAACGAGGGGTAAGGTTAAAGCAGCTTCTAGATCGGTTATCGCAGGATGGCTTAGATCAACTTTTAAAGATCTGGGTATAGATTGCAGCCCAGGTTCCATTCGATCAGCGGTAGCATCTAACAATTTTCAGCACAATGTCCCGCTAGATCAGATATTAGAGAGAGGTAATTGGAGAGGCTCTGACAACTTCTTCAAACATTATTGTAAATCGGTTGATCCGCCTCGAGGCGTTAATGCTAATATAGGATTGAATAATTCATTTATAGCTGTCTGAAACAGTATTTACCTTGTATTTCTTAAGTTGATCTCATTGTTGTAATAAATAGTTCATTTATAACTGTACAATACAGTATTTTATGTTGTATTTTTTATAAGTTGATCTCATTGTTGGATTGATTGCCTAATTTAGAACTATCTGAAACAGTATTTAATTTTGTCTGTTATAATTTATGTACAGATGGTGATTGTTCGTCGTTGACATAAGAATAATACTTGTAATGTTAAGTATGCCAGTATTGTAAAATATAACATTGATTACGTTAAATCACCTGTGTCTTATTCGTTGACCTTGTCACCTCGTATATTGTATCACAGTACGCTTAGACGCCGGCAGAATGTAAACACTTCTCCGAAAGGTCAAGCCGAAGGCACAGAGCTGAAATATAACCGTTTTCCACCCCGTAGGGAAGAAAACGAGTATTTCAGGTCTTGCCGAGGCTTGACCTGAGCAAGGCCTTGCCGGCTTTCGGAGATAGGTACTGAGGAGCGCGGACCAATGCCGCTTGCACTTGCCGCCGTCGCCCCGCGCGCCCGCGCGGTGTCAATGACCCCGGCCAACAGCTCACACAGAGACGAAAGATAGTAAGTAACAAGTATGTGTGTACTCTAGGTAAGGTAGGTAATCTCCGAAAGGTCAAGCCTCGGCAAGACCTGAAATACTCGTTTTCTTCCCTACGGGGTGGAAAACGGTTATATTAACACGTTTTTATCTATTATTAAAGACAAATCGTATCTAAATCAATGAAATGCTTGTTTGTTGGCGCCTATTTTTACAAAACTATTATTAAAAAATTTCAGGTTGTATGTAACTTAATCAATGTTTTTTTGGACAAATTGGCCACAAACAAACATGCATTTTAGTGTTAAAGATATGAATTGTCTATGAAAATAGATGAAAACGCAATAATATTAAAATTAAACCCATAATTATAATTACGTTAGTATGAAAACACTGCGCTCGGGAGTTTACCCTTTAGCTGGTATAATGGGGGGCTGATCTAAAAATAAAATAACATCTTACCTGTATTAGTGAGAACAGTAAGGCAGAGGTGTAAAAACCAGTTAGACACTAATATTCAATGATTTGCTTGGTTTATTTTAAATGTTTTGTCAGAATATGGTAAGCTGTTTTTATGGTGTAGAAAAAACGGCTCAGCACACACAAGTTATGACTAAAAACGATGTTATAATACCCATAATTAAAGCCGTCCAAAAAGATGACAAAAAGTACGAGAGAGATGATCGAGTTTGTATGAGGGCTCATTAGCTTAGCGGAACGAGGGAAGCCGGGTGCTGAACAAATCGCCAACATTTACATTGCGGTCAGCCGCCGGTTTACCGGCTCGTGGCTAATGGACCGACTACATATCGAATTGCTGAACGGTGCGCGACCGGGAGACTTCCCTGCACGTTCTGTACTAACATCGTTACTATATTTACTTGAAAACACGTTATGAAATTAAGTTGGGAGAGCTCACATACACGCGCTTGGTGATAAAAAAAAACATTAAAAACGTATTATTAGAGTTTCAGTTGCCGCATTCGGTAGGTAAAATTAAATACGACCACGTTGGGTTAGTAGATAGCGTAAACGGCCTCTCACCGCGGGCTCTCGGGTTTGACACCCGGGTCCGCCAAAGTGTTATTTGGGATTTTTGCATCAGGAACTTCCCAATAGCAGCATGGAGTTGGACTTGTGCCCGATGGATGGCGATAGCCCCACCCCACATGGCAGCTAAACATAGCAGGTGAAGTGTGGCTCTGATACACCCTTCTGGGTAACATAGGCGTAAAGTTGTAATAGCTTACCACCCATCATAAATGATCCGCCAGATATAGCTAATGTTATAGCTACATCGTTCAGGAGTTGGAATGAGAAATGGCATAGATGTCTTCACATACAAGATCTTACAATTTCAAGCGCAGGTTACAGGTACGGTGTTTTTAAGTAGAAAAAAGCTAAAGAAAACTCACCCATGCACCATACGCCCACTATTTACGTTGTGCATGTTCACGCTAACTACAAGTAAAGCCAACTGTCAATCGAACTGCCTTCGTGAAATGCAAGCACTATACCTAATAGGAGCAGGTGCTTGATGAAAGCTTTTGGCCGCAGGGTGTTATTTTCCTTCGCATCCGCGGAATGACGCACAAAGAACCCCGTGAACGCACAAAAACATAGCGCAAAGGAAGTGAAAATATAATTATGTATCTTTAGGTTAAGGTATATATATATATATATATATATATATATATATATATATATATATATGGGCCTATGCAGACTGAAATAAATGATTTAATTTAATAATAATATAAATTGCACTACAAGTTTGCTTTACAAACTAAACTAAAAAGAAATACAAAAAAGAAATACCAACCTACATAAAAAACTATTCTGTTTTATATGGTATCAGAAATTGTGATGAAAACCAACCAGCGGCCCTTCTGAAATATACGTGTTGAAAAGTGAGTTTTCCCGCTGTAGTTTCATTTATCAAGGGTCACGGTGGTCGCTCTAAATTATATCGTTAGGCCGCGAGCTTGCGACTCCTACATAAATTATACACGCAAGATTACTTACTACAAAGTCATAAATAATCCGTTATCCTCTTATTCTATTTTCTTATGTAATTGTTAGAAAATGTTTTTGCGTGTTCTTTATTCAAAGCTGCATTCTAAACCTTTGAATAGTGTGTTTAGAATTTAGTTATGAATGAACGTTATACCATTATGAAAAACTTATACCTCATGTGTGTGATCTATATAAATATGTCAGGGTTGCTACACACATATTTAGGTTGGTATTTTCGGTTCCATCTGAAAGACGCTGCAATGTAATCTTTACTTATATAATTGTACGCCCAACTGACTGATTCATCAACGCAGGGCCTAAACCACTAGGCCTATATAGGAACTTGACATTTTGTACAAAGCTTCCTTCCATTACGTAGGCGCGCACTAAATTCGGCCTCTAACAGGGTGAAAAGTGGGACGAAAGTTTGTATGGAAGTCCGTCATTTTTGAATTTACAAGCATGAAGATTCGTATAGTTAAACTTGAATAATAATAAATGAATTTCTATACCGTTGTTTTTCTAAATTTTATTTTAAAATTTCAATAGATGGCATTGTTAATATTTTCTTACTTGCGGGCACCGTCCAGAATAACGTTAGATGCGAGTGAAAGTTGGACGAACAGAAAGAATCGATTTCAATATGTGGGTAGCAACTCTCAGAAGTACAACAGTACTTAGGGTGGTAACTTTTACAGTGATGCGCAAAACAAATTATTAATTAAAAGTGACATCGTATATAAATAAAACAAGTAGAGCAATCGCGTCACGAATGCGCTCGAATTCTGCCGAGCGTTTATTTTTAATTGCGATCTTGAAAGTTTTGTCACAACACAACTCCGTGTTTACGGGCCGCTTCACACCAGACTCGATATTATTTCCTATTTTATTTTTATTTTGCCAGTATACGACAGAATTTAAATTGGAAATTCATACGGAGTTTTACGGCAAATTGTGAGTCTATTAGAAGTTAGTAGGTGTTTAATAAAATACCTTCATTAGCATCAGCAATTCGCCAATTGGTTAAGATTGTACTAATCATCATGATTTGTAAAGAAACTACATTTCTAGCAGTTCTCATTTGATAAGATTTTGGTACTCAACCCACTACAAAACTTTATGAATAACTTTTTTCTGGATCGTAGTGTTAATATCAATTGAAATAAAGTATGACAAATCATGGTATTGTGTCAGCTACAGTAAGCTCGTGATCTGAGCGCAATCGAGGTATGAATTCTCCGTTACCCGTGATAACCATGGAGTTCGCAAAGCCTTCGATCGGTGGTTGATGAGGCAATATACCCCATCAGCATTCTGATTGCATTGGGATTGCATAGCTGACCCCTTTAATTTTTTACTACTACCTTCTTATTTGAAATTTTATACCGATTGCAATAAAATCGTGGGTGGACTGCAGTTAAACTTAACTCAGTAACTAACCTCTGAATATTATGTTCTAATTAATGTTGGGGTTTTTTTCCAAACTTTCAACTTGGCAAACAAACAAAACTGATTTTTTAATAAAATTCGAAAAATAAACACAAAATGCAAAACGCAAAACGCAAACTTGAAGCTTACCCTCATCAAAAAAATAAACATGCAAGGGTAAATCCAAAACTCAAAACGAATGAGCTCCGAATCTACAAAATTTGATACAATAATTCGTACGAGATCAAGAGATGGTAATAAACATGGAAGATTGTGGCGTGGTTGTTATAAATGGCGGCCATTTGTTGTCTTCGCGGTTCCCTTTGCCAGTAATGAGCCCCGGAATCACGTTTTCACCCAAATCACACAAATTTCGATTAATGAACGCAAATGTTCACAATTCATGCTTTGGTGTTCCGGCGGGTGTCTCATTATTGATTACGAGGTTTGCTTAATTTTGAGGTAGGACTGAATTGTTATTTTCAGCTATTTATTGGACAATGAATAAGTAATTTATGATGGTAGCTTATGTAAGAAAGAATTACAATGACAGCATAATAAAAAAAAGAAAATAAAAAAAAATTAGAACCTCCTCCTTTTTTTGAAGTCGGTTAAAAATAATAACTTTTCAAGCTCCCCTTTGATTGGAAATAAACTTTGTGCTTGTTCTGTTTCACCAGAAATTTAACAAAATCAGGTGAACTGATATAGTGTGCAATCATGACGTGTCAGACGACTTTTTAGTTAATATCTTGTCAAGAAGAAAAATGAAAGCACGTTATAACACATACGGTGATTGTGATTACCCGGCAGAAGTGGAAAACAGCCACATGTCACCTGTTATGTTTAGATCTCATGATATGTTAGTTCCAGGCACAATTCCGAACTTCGTAGTGCTATTGTGTGTTTTCCTAGACGAAAAAGCTCCAAATAACACATTTTGCAACCCGGGAATCGAACCCGAGATGAAATAGGCAGTTACGTTTCGATAATAATTCATAATTCATTTATTCTGTTGCAAATACAGGTACATGGCATGTTAGGTTAGAAGCACGAAATCTGGTATTAGACCAGATTTCGTAACCAAACCTAAATAATTTGTCGTAGTGAAATCAGGCCTAAATTAAGGTTAATACCTTAATTTCACAGTCACAGACAAACTTATTTCAATCAGTCAAAAAGCATACCGCTTAAAATTATTTCAAGAAGCAGCGTGGCGCGCATTTATACAAAAATATCGTCGGATCAAATTAAAACTGTTTAAATCATATTTTCCTCACAAATCACATTTTGGAATTGATAATATTGTACGTCCAAGAATAATAATAATAATAATAATAATAATAAACTTTATTGCACACCAAGGAAAAATAATACAGAAGAATATGTAGATAACAAAAGTACAAATGGCGGTCTTATCGCTGCAAAGGCAATCTCTTACAGACAACCATTGGATGGAAAAGTATGAAAGAGACACGAAAGGGAAGTAAAAGGTGTACTAGCATGAAGTTTAAATGAAGAAAAGAATGAATAAATACATTAAATAACTACTTCTAACAAATAAATAATTGTGTACCTAAGCATAGGTACTATAAAATATATACAAATGCATGCAAGGGCTACATAATAATATAAATACATAAATACAATAAAAGGGCATACATATATAAAATATATATATAAATATACATAAATACCTACAATATTATGTTTAAGGACAGAAAACGGTATATTAATAATGATTGATTTAGGAATGAGATGAGAGCAGCAGAACAGGTATGAAAAATTAGAAAGTAAGATAGTGTTCCTTCACCAAAGACTTAAAAGTTGTTAGCGTTTTGGCACTTCTTATTGACACCGGTAACTCATTCCAGAGTCTTACAGCTTGCACCGTAAATGATTTGTCTGTAAACCTAGTGGTATGTTCCGGCATTTTTAATCTCAAATTCCCTGAAGAGCGCAGGAATCTCGTGTGCGTGTCATTTAGAAAAAGGAAGCGTTGTTTTAGATATGAAGGAGTCGAAGGATTAAAAAGAATGTTGTAAAGTAGCGATAGAATATGTGCATTCCGGCGAAGCCGAATGGGTAACCACTTGAGTTTAGTGCGAAATATAGAAACATGGTCATATTTGCGTAGACCAAATATAAACCTTATACAGACATTTTGGAGGCGCTCAAGTTTGTCGAGTTGGTCTTCATTGAGATCGAGATAGCTGGCATCGGCATAATCAAGGATGGGGAGAAGGAGTGATTGAGATAACGCAGTTTTCGTAGAAATAGGCAAGAGGTTACGCAGTCTACGCAAAGACCCGACAGCGGCAAATAGTTTTCGACTCAGCTCCTTGAGCTGGGGGCCCCAGGTGAGAGTTTTGTCAATGAAGATCCCTAGATCTTTCACTGTTTCGCTATACGGGATGTCGACACCATTACATGACACGAGCGGGATTTGTTGCCAATTCACTTTTGGTATCATCCTGGGACTACCCACAGCAATGACTTGGGTTTTCGTTGGATTTATTTGTAATCCATGGGCCTTACTCCAATCACAAATAGTGCTCAGATCAGTGTTTACTTTAGAGACAGCTTCCGTGAAGTGATCGAGTGTTGCCTGGGAATAGATCTGAAGGTCATCAGCATACAGGTGGTAGGAAGAAAGAAGTTGATCCGAGATTGAATTAATAAAAATGCTGAAAAGTAATGGAGATAGAACGCCGCCCTGCGGTACGCCTGCCGTTGTATTACACCACAAAGAAAAGTTTTCTTCAATGCAGATACGTTGGCAGCGTCCAGACAGGTAACTATGAAACCAAGAATCCTCTATAACAAAACCCTTTCACTCTAAATTTACCGTCATTTGGTATCTTTTTTTGTCAAACATTTAACAATTGAATGGTAACGTAAATCTCTTTTTTCAATTTCACTTTCTGTGGCATCAAAAATCATACATATTGAAAATAATACTGCAGTACAGTAAAAGGAATTAAAAACGTCAAAAAAATATCACTTCATATAATCTAAAGAATCGGCAAAGCGCCAATATTTGCAAAATTATCGTTGAATCAAATTAAAAACTGTTCGAAGCGTATTTTCCCCACCAATCATATTGAATGGGGCAATTACAACAAATTGGCGCATTGACTACAGAATACAGTTTGGTACAATTTACAACGGAGAGAATTGAATGGTGGACGAGAGACAAAGAAAACCGCGGCTCGATTCCAATTTAGCAGCTGCACTTTTAACCGATAAAAATTGTATGCGACGTGAAACCGGCATTCGACGTTTTAATATAAAATACATTTTATTCCTTTTTTTACGAAGTTGGCGTGCAATCTATCAGGTAACTTTATCACCAAACTGATGATTGGGTATTTAAAAAAAATCTTTCATCTAAATTTAATAAAATTAACAGAAACGTATGAAAAAAAAAGTTTATACTTTATATTGAAGACTTATTCACAATATAACATAAACAACACGTCTATATTACCCAGAAGGGTGTGGCAGAGGTGTACAAAACCCACATTTTACCTGTTATTATCCCATGAGCCTATCGCTTTCCACCGGGCACAATTCCAACTCCGTGTTGCTATTGTAAACTTTCTGATGGACACTTAGCCCAACCCGCGACCACGCGGTAAGAGACGCATTCGCTCACCACATCTGTATGGTCTCATCAAGCCAGTTACAGTCCTCACAATATAAAAATTGCTAAAATTTCGTAGATAGTTTCATGAGTAGAAATGAGTAGCACCGGTTCACCGACCGTAGCGACTGCTACGGTGCTTACGAGACCGCGATCTTATAAGTGAGTGACGTCATAATAGTACACAACCTATACTGCGCCTCAATGATATCCTTGTACTATTGCGCACGTAACTCGTCACACGTTGACTGCTATGAATTGTTACGAGCTGCTACGAGAGGCGAACACCCTATACGCGTTTTATTTTAAATGCTATTTAGATTCATAATTATGCGATAAATAAAAAATTAAACAACAGTTTGTTTCAAAAGATTTAAGTGATCTTTCTAGTTATGACAAAAAAAACAATCCAAATCAATTCGAATTTTTGACAATAAATCCTTTTGACTGATAACCTTATTACCTACAAGTACAACTAAATTATCCGTCCTAACTAAATATATAGCACATAAACACCTGTGTGGAGAAATAAGGAATAAGGAATGATTGCTACACGAGTAATAATAACGTAGTCTTCGTAATAAATAACAATAAATAATAGTAATAATATATTGACAACATAATTTACAATATTTTGGCAACTGTCGATGTTCATGGACTGTAGTGATCACTTATCGTTAGGTTTAGTATCTCACTTCTCTACATAGAAACGCGTTAGTGTATTGCAAGTATTGTTGATACTTCACCTAGAAAGAAAGTACCTTATTGCAGTATCTCATATGGAGAATATCTATGAAAGAAAGTTAGGGCTTTTGGCCAAGTCCTAAACGGCGGGACATTTTCTTCTTTTCCGTCTGCTGCATTGTGGAGAGGGACGAAAATTAAGAAAAACTTCCTCTGTACGACGCCGAAGTCTTTGCTCTCATTTTATGTAAATTTCTTTTATTTTTGATTTGGGTAAATTATGTGTTTTTATTATTTTTTCTAACATTTGGTAGTTTTTGGCAAATTTTTGTAGTCTCTGTAATTTTTGGTAGATATTTGGTAGATTTTGTTGTTTTTGGAAGCTTTTATTTCTTTTTAGGTGTAGTATATAGCACTATTGATTTTAATCTGATTCTAATCAGTTAGATTAAAATTAATCTAAGCCCCGGTTATTCAAATCATTGTAATTAGTATAATTTAGTTTTACTTATAATTTATTTTTATATCATTAATTTGTTTGTAAAATTTTGACGTGTTCAAGCACCTCCTGGGCCTAAGAAAATAAATTATTTGAATTTGAATTTATTTATCACTCGGGCGAAAGTTCAATAATTTCTTTCGTGAGTTTTAAAGGCTACTAAACTAGACCCTCAATAAAATCGACTACTTTCATCCCTTGGTGTACAATGTACCCGTAATAAACTTGCACATAGACGTCAATGTTTTATTGAGCGATATATACATATATAAATATACATAAATACCTACAATATTATGTTTAAGGACAGAAAACGGTATATTAATAATGATTGATTTAGGAATGAGATGAGAGCAGCAGAACAGGTATGAAAAATTAGAAAGTAAGATAGTGTTCCTTCACCAAAGACTTAAAAGTTGTTAGCGTTTTGGCACTTCTTATTGACACCGGTAACTCATTCCAGAGTCTTACAGCTTGCACCGTAAATGATTTGTCTGTAAACCTAGTGGTATGTTCCGGCATTTTTAATCTCAAATTCCCTGAAGAGCGCAGGAATCTCGTGTGCGTGTCATTTAGAAAAAGGAAGCGTTGTTTTAGATATGAAGGAGTCGAAGGATTAAAAAGAATGTTGTAAAGTAGCGATAGAATATGTGCATTCCGGCGAAGCCGAATGGGTAACCACTTGAGTTTAGTGCGAAATATAGAAACATGGTCATATTTGCGTAGACCAAATATAAACCTTATACAGACATTTTGGAGGCGCTCAAGTTTGTCGAGTTGGTCTTCATTGAGATCGAGATAGCTGGCATCGGCAAAATCAAGGATGGGGAGAAGGAGTGATTGAGATAACGCAGTTTTCGTAGAAATAGGCAAGAGGTTACGCAGTCTACGCAAAGACCCGACAGCGGCAAATAGTTTTCGACTCAGCTCCTTGAGCTGGGGGCCCCAGGTGAGAGTTTTGTCAATGAAGATCCCTAGATCTTTCACTGTTTCGCTATACGGGATGTCGACACCATTACATGACACGAGCGGGATTTGTTGCCAATTCACTTTTGGTATCATCCTGGGACTACCCACAGCAATGACTTGGGTTTTCGTTGGATTTATTTGTAATCCATGGGCCTTACTCCAATCACAAATAGTGCTCAGATCAGTGTTTACTTTAGAGACAGCTTCCGTGAAGTGATCGAGTGTTGCCTGGGAATAGATCTGAAGGTCATCAGCATACAGGTGGTAGGAAGAAAGAAGTTGATCCGAGATTGAATTAATAAAAATGCTGAAAAGTAATGGAGATAGAACGCCGCCCTGCGGTACGCCTGCCGTTGTATTACACCACAAAGAAAAGTTTTCTTCAATGCAGATACGTTGGCAGCGTCCAGACAGGTAACTATGAAACCAAGAATCCTCTATAACAAAACCCTTTCACTCTAAATTTACCGTCATTTGGTATCTTTTTTTGTCAAACATTTAACAATTGAATGGTAACGTAAATCTCTTTTTTCAATTTCACTTTCTGTGGCATCAAAAATCATACATATTGAAAATAATACTGCAGTACAGTAAAAGGAATTAAAAACGTCAAAAAAATATCACTTCATATAATCTAAAGAATCGGCAAAGCGCCAATATTTGCAAAATTATCGTTGAATCAAATTAAAAACTGTTCGAAGCGTATTTTCCCCACCAATCATATTGAATGGGGCAATTACAACAAATTGGCGCATTGACTACAGAATACAGTTTGGTACAATTTACAACGGAGAGAATTGAATGGTGGACGAGAGACAAAGAAAACCGCGGATCGATTCCAATTTAGCAGCTGCACTTTTAACCGATAAAAATTGTATGCGACGTGAAACCGGCATTCGACGTTTTAATAAAAAATACATTTTATTCCTTTTTTTACGAAGTTGGCGTGCAATCTATCAGGTAACTTTATCACCAAACTGATGATTGGGTATTTAAAAAAAATCTTTCATCTAAATTTAATAAAATTAACAGAAACGTATGAAAAAAAAAAGTTTATACTTTATATTGAAGACTTATTCACAATATAACATAAACAACACGTCTATATTACCCAGAAAGGTGTGGCAGAGGTGTACAAAACCCACATTTTACCTGTTATTATCCCATGAGCCTATCGCTTTCCACCGGGCACAATTCCAACTCCGTGTTGCTATTATAAACTTTCTGATGGACACTTAGCCCAACCCGCGACCACGCGGTAAGAGACGCATTCGCTCACCACATCTGTATGGTCTCATCAAGCCAGTTACAGTCCTCACAATATAAAAATTGCTAAAATTTCGTAGATAGTTTCATGAGTAGAAATGAGTAGCACCGGTTCACCGACCGTAGCGACTGCTACGGTGCTTACGAGACCGCGATCTTATAAGTGAGTGACGTCATAATAGTACACAACCTATACTGCGCCTCAATGATATCCTTGTACTATTGCGCACGTAACTCGTCACACGTTGACTGCTATGAATTATTGTTACGAGCTGCTACGAGAGGCGAACACCCTATACGCGTTTTATTTTAAATGCTATTTAGATTCATAATTATGCGATAAATAAAAAATTAAACAACAGTTTGTTTCAAAAGATTTAAGTGATCTTTCTAGTTATGACAAAAAATAACATTCCAAATCAATTCGAATTTTTGACAATAAATCCTTTTGACTGATAACCTTATTACCTACAAGTACAACTAAATTATCCGTCCTAACTAAATATATAGCACATAAACACCTGTGTGGAGAAATAAGGAATAAGGAATGATTGCTACACGAGTAATAATAACGTAGTCTTCGTAATAAATAACAATAAATAATAGTAATAATATATTGACAACATAATTTACAATATTTTGGCAACTGTCGATGTTCATGGACTGTAGTGATCACTTATCGTTAGGTTTAGTATCTCACTTCTCTACATAGAAACGCGTTAGTGTATTGCAAGTATTGTTGATACTTCACCTAGAAAGAAAGTACCTTATTGCAGTATCTCATATGGAGAATATCTATGAAAGAAAGTTAGGGCTTTTGGCCAAGTCCTAAACGGCGGGACATTTTCTTCTTTTCCG
The DNA here is from genome assembly GCA_905147285.1 of Hypena proboscidalis. Lineage (NCBI taxonomy): Eukaryota > Metazoa > Arthropoda > Insecta > Lepidoptera > Erebidae > Hypena > Hypena proboscidalis. The sequence continues at coordinate 11,119,691 of LR990128.1, read as the reverse complement.
TCCGCTGCATTGTGGAGAGGGACGAAAATTAAGAAAAACTTCCTCTGTACGACGCCGAAGTCTTTGCTCTCATTTTATGTAAATTTCTTTTATTTTTGATTTGGGTAAATTATGTGTTTTTATTATTTTTTCTAACATTTGGTAGTTTTTGGCAAATTTTTGTAGTCTCTGTAATTTTTGGTAGATATTTGGTAGATTTTGTTCTTTTTGGAAGCTTTTATTTCTTTTTAGGTGTAGTATAAAGCACTATTGATTTTAATCTGATTCTAAGCAGTTAGATTAAAATTAATCTAAGCCCCGGTTATTCAAATCATTGTAATTAGTATAATTTAGTTTTACTTATAATTTATTTTTATATCATTAATTTGTTTGTAAAATTTTGACGTGTTCAAGCACCTCCTGGGCCTAAGAAAATAAATTATTTGAATTTGAATTTATTTATCACTCGGGCGAAAGTTCAATAATTTCTTTCGTGAGTTTTAAAGGCTACTAAACTAGACCCTCAATAAAATCGACTACTTTCATCCCTTGGTGTACAATGTACCCGTAATAAACTTGCACATAGACGTCAGTGTTTTATTGAGCGAATATTTTAGTCCGTAGTGCGTGACGTCATTCATTGACAAAGGGAAATTGAAACACCCATTTCTTTTGCAAACTTTGAACATGCAGCTCTCTGTCAGTTTTGCTAAAGGAATTTTTCAGAAGATTCTTTTTATCACAATACACAGTGATAGTAAAGCTTTTATCATAGTGATGAGTGAGGAACGGAAAAACTTTATACCTGCATAAATGTGTTCCAGGTTTTTTGCGGAGAGTAGGCCTCAAAATTATTGGCATATGAGGCATAGTAGTCTTTAGATGTATGTATTGATATTGCGATTTGTTTTATGGGTTATAATAGCTCCTTAACATAAGTTAGACTATACGCTTGATTGCTAAGCTATCTCAGGCCGGTCATATAATCATAATATATAAAGGATGCTCTTGTGAACAATCTCGAGGGCACCAGCACCACCGTTAAACCTTGAACCTGCCGCCAAATAGTAGTGCTTGCATTACTGTGTGCCGGTTTTGTTGTGAGATGAGGCCCTGAAATTAGCACATAAATATATTGGCATATAAGGCATAGCACCGTAGTTTTCAGCTGCAGCGACGCATCAACAATCAGTTTTTATGTATTCCTAATTATAATTATAATTTGGATTTTTGGAACGAAGTTCCTTATCGCGCGTTGCGAAAGGGGGCTAGACGGAAAAAAATGGAACGAAAAGTTGTGACGACACTTTTCGTAGCAATTCTCGTAGCGGCGTAGTAATTACATGCTACGTTACAGCTACGGTGCTACATCATCAGACACCCAGAGAAAAACGCGCACGCCGCACGGCGTGCACATTTTTCTGTGTCCATCTCTCTCTCTCTCGCTTATAGAAAAAACAAAAAAAAATAAAAAAGAAACCTAAAAAGAAAAATATTACTAGAGTTGAGTTTCTAAAAAATTAGGGGGCGCTGGCGCGCTGCGAAAGGTCCGCGCAGGCGTACACGATCGCTGTTCTAGTCAGATAACAGTGAATTAATAGCTCGATATCGTGCACATTACTACTCAATTGGATCTGCAGAACATACTTATACTATAAATTGGTGGACCTTATATACAGGACTTTGTAACGAAACCATAGCGCCATCTAATTCGATCCCAACGCCATCTATCAAGCGGCTTCGGAACTAATTGGTGCTACAGTACTAAATATCTCTCTCGCATAGAGAAAGCAAGCGAGATATTTTCGTTTTGTCTCTCTATGAATAATAAAGTAACTAAAAAAAAATATTATCATAACTAAAAAAAAAAATACAATTCCTGCCTTTTGTTGAGTGTAGGTATACAGGTGTTTTGTACATAATAAATAATTAAAAATAGTAACAATAATGAATCCTGACAGTGTTTCTGCACAAGTTCCGGATATTGCTGATGGATTTAGGTAAGTAGAGATTTTATACAGACAATAATAAATGCTTTTGTATTTTAGCAAGTACGCATTATAACCTTTCTTTACTATTGTGCTAACCAAGTCATACGCGTTATAATCTCTCCATTATTGTGTGTTTAGCAAGTGTACGCGTCATAACTATATTAAATTCAAAAGCAAATTATTTTTTAATATTACCACAGAATGTTTACCAATTTTTTTATGTACATTTCATGGAATATCCGATTAGAACACATCTAATTATGTCATTGGGATTGGTGATGAGATTATTGATAATGAGATCTGATATTATTATATCGCGAGTAAACTTGCGAATACAATTTAAAAGAAAGCAAGGTAATCGCAGAAAAATAATGTTAAAGATAGAGAGAGTACTAGAAACCGAGTACACGCATGAAATGTGAAGCCACTTTAATTGTGCCGTTTCAGTTTAGTGTAACTCTCTGGTATTTATCAGATTTTCATTTAGTTTGTATGTCCGCCAAGCGGCGCATTATAATTTTCAATCAATCTGTTTTTAGCCTAACTTTATACTTAAATTAATACAAGCAGTTTATTGATCTAGGCATTACTAGTCTATGCGTGTGTTTGAATGAAACTCGCTTTTGATATTTTGAAATTCGAATAGCGCGAAAGTTCGAAGATAAGAATTATTTGTTGTGTAAATATTTTAACCTATTGTATTAATTTCTGGTTTATAAGAACTAAAGGTGTCGAATTGTGCAAATAAATATATTTTTATAACACATAGAATTATTTTGAAATTGATTGTGTAAGGCACAGGAAATATTTTTATGTAGCCATTCAGCCTATAGGAGTAGTATTGTGATAAAATCTCCACAATGATTTTAAAAGTATCATTCGATTATTTTAAGAGAATGATTAAGTGATTCTGAATGATCGTGTGTACGCTTGCTACGCTTGATAATTTAATTGTCTTAATGTTTGTTTTTTTAATTTGGTTTAAATTTTTGTTACCGTATATTTAGTTTATTAATAGACTGTTTTATTTGTTTAGTGGTGAAGGTCGCATACCTTTTACTGCAATCTCGGGTGCGAATCCTGATTTGTTGTTATTTGGAATTACTGAACTTCGTTCCATCGGGGTGTCCCTTGACACCTCAGTAGTTTTTTTTTACATTAGATAGAACGCCAGAAGCAATAACACTATACAATGGTCCCAATGACAAGGCCAAATACACACATTCACTCACACAAGCACACCCATTCTCAGGACAAATCTTTGTGAATCACACAGAGATTTGTCCCATGTGGGGATCGAACCCACAACACCAATGCAGTGGAGAGCGGCGAGGCGACCGCTTAAACCACTACAACCCACGTGCAGACAAAAAAGAAAAAAAGACTAATGTCCATGTACTGTACTCCACTTACCATCAGTTGGAATACACATGCGTTCGCTGCAGTCGTAGTATAAAAAAAACAAAAACTATAAAATTGACATACGCAGAGATGCTAACATACCAATATAATTAAATAGACGGAAAGTTTTAACAAGCCGTCATTAGTTGCCATGAAACTCCGTGTGAATTTCAATTTCAATTTCCGCCGTATGCTACCCGAATAAAAATAAAATAGAAAATAATATCGAGTCTGGTGTGAAGCGGCCCGTAAACTCGGCGTTGTGTTGTGACAAAACTTTCAAGATCGCTATTAAAAATAAACGCTCGGCAGAATTCGAGCGCATTCGTGACGCGATTGCTCTACTTGTTTTATAACGATGACACTTTTAATTAACATACGTAACATCACGCGTATATTACCTAGGTGAAGTGTGGGTAAGTTCTTTCATCCGCGTCTTCCGCGACGAGAGTGACGTTCTTCGGTCGCGCCGGGACGTCACCCCAATACAGAGACGGTGCCCCCACGGCAAACGCTGAACGGGTCACTGATGTATGTCATAGTTCCGGTGACCCGTTCATAAGGCAAGTGTAGGCGCACGGTGGTGTTTTAGTGGGTGAGGGCCCCACATAACCGCACCGTCCCCCCGAACGGTGCGGTATGCGGTCAGGTACATTTCACCACCTATAAAAAAAAAAAAAAGGTGAAGTGTGGGTGTTGTTCACCTCTGCCACACAGAGATGAACAGCACTTACACTTAATCTTAATCTGTTATGTTTATGTCCGTCCGTTAGAAATGTACAACACGCACTTCGCTGATATCGATATTTTTGCACTGTCTCCATCTAGGTTTAAAAGTACAGCGATTGAAATCTTAAAACAACTGTCTTAAAGTCTCAATTTCCACTCCTATTTGTTTTTCTTTTTATATTGTTACTTCTGTTAAGCTCAAAATGTTATTTAGGTTAGATGCGCATGACTCATAATCATGACTTATAAAATTTCTATGATATTATTTTGGTGTGGGTTATACATTTACTTTTTATGATATACTTTAGATTTATAATAGCAATGTACCTAATGTATAACTGTTATATGTTCCAATAAATAAAATAAAATAAAAATTTCCCATGTGCCTATCACATGGGACATTTTTATTTTATTTTATTATATATTATAGGGTAGCAAATCGCCACTGGGCACAATTCCACTTGATCCCATGTGGTATGCTTTGCTTATCGTCATCTACTAGACACAGTTCTAGGATTTGAGCAACAAAATATAGAACCTGAGGCGTCGAGTAATCGTGCGATTATCGAATAGATCTTGTTGTGCGATGAAAGCCGGGTCCACCTCTAACGAATAAGGCTAACGAATGGATTTGTTAGTCTCAACGAACGACAACGAATCCTTTGATGTATTCGCCATGTTTCGAATTGCCGCAAACGCCAATGAGAGATCGATAGTATTCGTTAAACCGCCCTAGCTACTCCAAACAGGAACTAAAGAACGTGTTTGTTGGCCTTTGTTCGTTAGGTGTGTACCGGCCTGAAAACAATTACCTATGCTCACGCGTTGGCTTACGGCTCCGAGCTTCAATAAGGCCACTCTGAATAAATCTGTATGTTTAGAATTCGTCGTGCAATGAGAACGCACGTACCATCGTACGATCCGTGCCAATTAGGACGAGTGACGCCGAAAATCCTCGACTGTTCGGGCCCATGCGTATTCCATAAATGGAATCACTCGAAATTTAAATTTCTGACATTCAAATATAGACTGTATTTTTAAGGAGGCAAGAATTCACTACAATATCGTTTCCAACTGTTTATTTTACAATAACGCACTACCGATCAGAATAGAGGAAAGAAGCTGAATTTGATTATTTATTAAACTATTGATTTAATATTAATATTAATTATGATTAAACGAACACCACTAAATTACTAATTTAATTTACGTAAATAAGGATGAAAATGTTGAGAAATGTGTTAACCACCATGTTTAACTCACCCTTTGGTTCATTTGCTTTTAAAAGCATTTTTGGAAATGAAAGATAACACGAATATTTGCGAGGCTTCTTTTGCATTTCATTTTAAAACAACTCGTGTTTATTTTTCTGTACCGTTCTCACATACCAATTTAAAATAAACTCAACGGCAGAATGATGTTGCTCTTTGTTGATTAATAAACATTTCTGTTAAATACTGATGACTGCCTCGTTGGTGTAATGGTTAGCGTTAGCTACTGTTGGGACTAGGGTTGCCAACCGTACTCTAAAATAGAGTATTGTACTCTATATCATGTAAGCGTACTCTATAATCTATAACACTAATAGAGTACGCTAAAATACTCTTTTTTACACATTCTTACTTGTCATATAATCATATGCAAAAACCCATAATCAAAACCAAAAAATCAATTATTTACTGTTAATTTATGTTGGTACCCCCAAAAAATTTTCCTCCAACCACATTCAGAATGATGAAAAATTGGTATCCGCTGCAAAAAGTACAAGAATTTACCTTTTTAAAAATTTAACATAAATGATACTCTCTTTTTTAAGTCCATACTCTTTTTTACCTCCTTTAAAATCAGATATACGCTTTTTCTTCTGAAAAAAGTTGGCAACCCTAGTTGGGACTCAGATTTGAATTTCGAGTCGAAACAAAAGAGCTATAATGTTTTTTTAAGACTACTACACACAGAGCCGGCGGCAATACCGCCGGCCTTATGCCGCGCGGCTTTGCCGCCGGCACAAGCCGCGAAAAGCCGCGACGCATCATTCCGGTTGAGACAGTCAGATAGAACGCTAGTGAAGTGCACATTTTGTACAGGAACGAACTGACGCCGGCAAGCCGCGTAACCCGCCGGCTCAACCCGGCGGCCATGCCGGCGGCTCCTTTGTGCGGCAAAGCCGGCGGTTTTGTATGCCGCCGGGTGCACGGCGGCTTGACCGGCGGCTTGCCCGTCGGCCCTGCCGCCGGCACTGTGTGTAGGCACCTTTAGTCTTCTTCTTCAACGTGTCGATGGCTGACTCAAATTTTATTTTGACTAGCCATCGTAGTGAAAGGTTTATTCAATTCGCTTTGAAGAACTTGCGAATTTCCCAGGGTGCGCCGTACGTAAGGAATCGTTTTGTACGTCACTCGAGGAGGCTCCTTTCATGCACCCCCATTTTTGTTAGTAAGGAATCATCATCATCTTTTTTTTTTATACCACGCCCACAGCGAACGAACGTGTAGTCCACCTGATGGTAAGTGGAATACAGCCCATGGACATCCACAATCCACCAAAGCAGATTATAGATGCGTTATTATAGATGCGCCAGTAATTTCAGGGCCTGATCTCACCACCAAACCGGAACACAGTAATGGAAGCACTACTATTTGGCGGCAGGTTAAAGGTAAGACGGTGGTGGTGCCGCCCTCAAGCTCATTCACAAAAGCTCTACCACCAGTGTACCATCTTCCAAGCCTATTCCCATTCACATTGGGGAAGGCTTCTAGTCTTACGGCTTTAGCTGAATATCAGTATTTTATGTGGAGCGACTGCCATCAAACCTCCACAAACCAGTACGAGGTAAGACAATACTCTATGTTAGACAAGTTGTCTGACTTTCTGGTATCAGACTGCCCGTAACGTCTGCTATAGATGTTCAAATGGCAACCGGGACCGACAGCTTAACGTGCTCTTTGAGGTACAGAGAAAAACTCGTTATGTTAAAGATGGTCACCCATCCACGGCCAATCGCAGTAAGTACTGCTTAACCTGCAAAACCGATCGCGCCGCGTGTAGATGAACAGGGTGTGATGTTCATACACCACGATGGGAGGATCCTCCGACCAGGCTCGGTGGTATTGCCTGGCGGACAGATGTTCAATGATAGCGTATTGGAAGTGGTACATATAGTCACTTGTCGTGAACATTTCGCTATCGCGATTCAGCGCTCTTTGACAGTTGTCACGTGTGTGTCATTTATTGATGTAGTCCATGTCATTCGTCATTTATTATGTGCGGAGACCGCCTCACCGCGCGGCTTTGAGTTAGCCTCGCTTGGTAAGATAAGACTTTCACTTAAATCTTTTATGAATTGTGAACAGAACCCGCATACCGTGGACGACACGTGCGATTGCTAGTTCGCTACATACTACATACACAATATGTGGGTATGAAAACGTTGATACAATAATAAAGTATAAGGTCCTGTAATAAACCTTTACCTTTATCGCCGTAGTGTGAAGTTATATCTCTCAGGTGCTATTAAAATGATATTAATGTGCCATAAACTACCCAAGAACTTATATGTAATCGACGAAACGGTGAAACGTTTATTTAGGATATTTGAGATAACATTGACTATAACTTGATTTATGCCATAATTGTTTATTATATTGGATTTGTTATAACAATAGTTAGGCTTACAACCAGGTTCGATTCCCGGGATGAACAAAAATGTTATTTGGTATTATTCCGTCAGAAAATTCTCAATAGCAGCACGAAGCTGGATTTGGCCCCGATGGATAGCGATAAGCTCAGTCCTTTTTAACACACTTATATTAGCTTCACCTGTATGTATGTATGTATGAATGTAACCGACTCCTTTGGACTCGATTTTGACCCACTTTAAACGGACAGATTTCATTAAATGTCAAAGATCGATGACAATGCAATATTTCGATAAAAACAATTTAAAAAAAAAATATTCAAAAAAAATAATTCAACTAAAAAGTAGAAAATAAATAATAGTTTAAAAAAACTAAAAAACACGCTTTTAAAGTACTTCTAACTAAAAAGTGAAAAATAATTCCTAATATAAGCTAAAAAAGCATGGGGCGCTCTGTGCCATATTTTTCGTCTATCGAGCAACCCACGCCTTTTTCAGCTTATATTAGTCCTTTTTCCATAGAAACTAAACATAACAGGTGAAATATGGGTGTTAAACATTTCTGCCACACTTTTCTAGGTAATACAGGGTTGAAGTTATGTTGTATTGACAAAAAATACTTTTGGCGATTTATTTTAATAAAAATGTTTTAAATGAAATGGACGTTTTTGTTTAGGACGATAATGACTTAAGTAGTTAAAAATTGTGCAATTAATGCTTAAGCTTGATATAAAATTTTGTTTGTTAGCATTAAAAGCACACACGGTGAGCATCGCTGCCGATAAAGTGCATTAGAAAGCTCTGAATGGCATCACAGCATTGGTAGCGGGATGGCGAGTCTGCCAGGCTTAATGCTTAGCTTAGCTTCAACGTCCGATAAAATAAGCAAAAGACGCTACTGTGCCACCAACGGATTTTTTTAAGAAATAAAGAAACATAGATTTATGAGGAGTGCTGGTAAAATGTTATGGCTACTAAAGATAACTAAAACACTTATGATCGACTATTACGATAACATAGTTCATTGCCTATGTGAAATGTAGAAAAATCCCGTGTAAAATAATCAATAAAGATAGCATTAAATGCACACTTTGAGCATCACTTTGAGCATCACAACTGACAAAGTGCACTAGAGAGCTCTGATTGGCATCACTGCGCTGGCAGCGCGATGGCGAGTCCGCCAGGCTTTGTGCAGCGACAACCTGTCAACCTGCATTCAGCTTAAACGCCCGATAAAATAGAGAGAGGACGCTACCGTCTCGGTCTAGCCAACGCCATGAGAAATATCAAAACATTTTCAAGAAGTATACAATTATATAATAAAATGGACTATTTCCTTGTAATATAATCTACATTTGCCGACATAACTCTTATGCAGGGTAGATTCAAACCGATGGAAATAAATATTATTATTTCCAAATATTGTGGTTTCAAAAATATCGCTATGTCGCATCCACCCTGTTTGAACTTAACTTTATTTCATTAAAAAAAGAAAGAGAATAAAAAACTATAGATAAAAGGGTTATGGCAAGAGGCGACCGTAGCTGGTTGGTTATAGCGACTGCCCGGTGTGCAGAAGGACGCAGGTTTAAATCCTGCCAGTCCCATATCTTTTCAACTGTTTCTTAGTACAATTTGCCAAGCATAGCTAAATGCTATAAAAATAATCTATAGATAAAAGGTAGTATATTTGCGTAATTGGCTTACTGATCACTACATAGTATAAAACAAAGTCGCTTTTTCTGTCCCTATGTCCCTATGTACGCTTAGATCTATAAAACTACGCAACGTATTTTGATGCGGTTTTTTTTAATAAATAGAGTGATTTAAGAGGAAGGTCTTGATGTATAATACATGCAAATTATAGTAGAGAAAAGCCGAGAAATTTAAAGATTTGTAATATGATGTAGTAACAAACATATTTTTCTGCGCTTACATTGCAAACGCTGGCTAAACCTTACGAGATAGATCAAATTTATGTACTACGGCATTGTATATCTTAAAAAGATAAATAAAAAAGTTCGCGACAGCATATGTTTATCTCCTAAGGATAACCCACAGTAACCATTTCTATCTTTTACATATTACAAAAAAAATATGGGTTATTTAGCAAGCTATTTTAAACGATACAGTATCATTCCTTATCCAATTAAATACATTAGATACGTTGTGCATGTCATATTTTCGAAGATATTACAGATTTAAAAATTGCGAGACGTAGCGTTTGCGGCGGTATCGGCCGGTCGGAGCGAGTACCCAGTATCTTATATACAATAAAAAACAAACTTAATTTTGCGGTTCGGGATCGAACCAAAAAAAAAAGTAGGTACATGAGTTATACCTATAATGTCTGTTTTGATTTGTTTGAATATTATTTTCCTTGAGAGATAGGTAAGTAAGTACATGAATTGTACCTACTATTGTTACTTTGACATTGTTACCTTTAGCATTTATCATCACTACATAGTATAAAACAAAGTCGCCTTTTCTGTCCCTATGTGCGCTTAAATCTTTAAAACTACGCAACGGATTTTGATGCGGTTTTTTCCAATAGATAGAGTTATTCAAGAGGAAGGTTTTTATGTATAATACATGCATAGAAAGGGGGAATTGTTTTACTCCAAATTTAACACGTGCGGGCCACGGGCAGTAATGAATAAATCAAACTACTGGATCGATTTAAATCATTTTTTCAGTGAGTGACATAGGCTATATATTATATACCCGTGCGAATCCGGAGCGGGCCGCTGTGTTTTTATATACAACGTTCACAGTTTTTCTGTAGAGTATTTAGTATCAGCATTGTACCCGTGCGAAGCCGGGGCGGGTCGCTAGTTATTTATAAAACGACATCCACGCGGACGAAGTCGCGGGTAACAGCTAGTTTAATATAAATTATGTAGCTATTGTCTGCAAGCTGCGAAATGCCTGTATGAAATAAATAAATAAATATTTCACTTGGAAATCTAATGTAGCTAGTTAATTATAGAACTACTTATAGTCTCATATGTATAGGTATATAAGCTCAGGATGGCAGGGACGGCCTTTATCATAAATAATCATAATGAGAATGATTATTATCATCATTTGATGCTGTATAAAGATTTGTAAATATCTTTTTATATTTTCTATGTATATTATTGTATATAATTTTTTTTTAAATTCAAAATGTATAGTTGGAAATATTTAAGTAATTAATTATTTTGTAAATAAAAAAAAAACATTACGAGTCAATTTATAATAATGACCAACAATCTTGTATTTTAATGAAATAACGAAACAATTAGGTCACCTCACAAAATTAATCACTTGGAAACGTAAATCACATAACATAAAGATTAACCAGAAATATTGCGATTGCTGTGGACGTGGTACAGGAGCCGTTTTCTTTTCAAAAGTGACTTTTTAAGTTGACGGCTGTACCATTGTCCCAAAAAAGACATTCCGCATAGAGTGACGGTTCACTCTGATTCTAGGAATCAAACAGGCGCAATATCATCCAGCGCCGTCATATAATTCAGCATTTTTATATCACCATCGTCCAGAAGAGCGCCCATAATTCCATATTAAGACCGTGATGTAATGTCTGCACTACATTCATTCTCTTTTTGACCAGATTTGGCACAAACACTACGGTTTTATCAAGTTTATGTTAAAAAATATGCAAAACAATTTACATAAGAAATACAAGTGACAAAGTTACACTATGAACGGTGCTGTGTGCCAAACCACGACTCGCGTGATTGGTGTTTATATTTTATTTATTTAACTTCAAAAGCAGCGATAGCCAAGTGGAAGACCGTAGGACTGATGATGAAGATATGTGTGTATTTATCATATAAATGATCGCTCGCTAACGGTGAAGGAAACATCGTGAGGAAACCTGCATGCCTGAGAGTTCCTAATAAGTGCTTCAGTGTGTCTGAAGTCTACCAATCCGCACTTGGCCAGCGTGGTGGACTATGGCCTTACCCTTCCCATCATGAGAAGAGGCCCGAGCCCAGCAGTGGGACATGTATTAGATACAGGGCTGCTATTTTATTATAACTATAAAACTAAAGTATGTATAAGGCGGACTTAATGTCTGAGGCATTGTTTGACTGCCAACCTAGAGTGATGCAGAGGATTAAAAGTGGCACTGACCACAATTAATCTCTGCATCACCCTAGGTTCAAATAAAAATCATCAATCATGAAATCAAAGTTTACCATGGTAAGACATGTATACATTTTGTTTAACAATAAATTTAAAAAAGTATATTATATACATATTTATTATTATACGTATCACGTACTAAATACATATAAATATACAATAAATTTTATATATAATGAAGAAAAAAAAATGTTTAATGAATGCATAATACTAAAACATTATATACCAAGCAAGCTTTTATATAATTCAAGTTGACAACTGGTTGACAGGTTGGCATAAATGTCAAAGTGATGTACAGCGATTAGCTTTTAATGTTTAATGTTTAATGTTAAGTTTGCACGGAGTTGGAATTGTGCCGGGTGGATGGCGATATCCTCTATCCCATAGGTCCTAAACATAACAGGTTGTACGAGCAAATCCGTACAACGCAATAGTTTTAGTTTTATGCTGACATCATCACTCAGCGAAGTGAACAAAATACATACATTCGACACAATAATCAGTAGTTGCAATAAATCGGTTCGGGCAACAGCAAACGTTCATTTCGCCGCGTGTCGATCAATTAGCATTAGATTTAAGTTTTTTCTTTTTTTTTTTAAGTTAAAAGAAATGTATTTTAAGTCAGATAGAAAAAACTTAAATCTAATGCTAATTGATCGACACGCGGCGAAATAAACGTTTGTGCTCCCTTCGCTGCGTGTTGATGTCAGCATAAAACTAAAACTATTGCGTTGTACGGGTTTGCTCGTACACAGGTGAAGTGTGGATTTTTACACCTCTGCCTTCTGGGTAATATAGGCGTAATGTTAAATTAAAAATATATAATATATTTTGGACGACTGCATGGCAATAACATTTTCTTTCTAGCAATTACTATGATGAACATACAGCAACTATTGTACAAAATTTCTAAACTTACAGAGTATGAGAAGAAACAAACTGAACTAAAAAATCCTCACTATGTCCTTACTAATATTATAATGAACAAGAAACTATGTCTGTCTGTCAGTTACGCTTAGCATCCCCAAGGTAAGGCTACTTTTTACCCACTTACAACGCAAGCCTGGCCGCAGGAAGAATGCTTGTGCCCTATAATCCTTAAATATTGAACATATCACGGCTGGATATTTAGGTCATCCCTAATACCCATCGATTTTTCACTTCAAATCAAAATTCCTCGAACGCTTGGATATATAATGATTCACCCTAAAGGTGCATTTTGGGTATCTTGTACCCACAAATAGGTTTTAATATGTTACGGTCATTGTTAACAAAATTTCGTATAAAAAATTGGGGCCATAATTGTTATGAATGACCCGTTGTGAGTTAATGTAATGGCGGACACCGGCCTTTTTCAAACCTTGCATATTATTCCGGTTATATATTTTTTAAAGCTATCTAGGGATGGTCCGTAAAATGTGTTAAAAAGATTATGCGACTCCATTTAATTTGTTATCAAAGACTAAGCTAAAGTAAAGAGTGAATCCTATCTTAACGAATAATAATAATAATAATTTAGTATAGAGTGCTGTGTAGAAAATTCAAGTTGAATTAACCTCGTCTTTGTATATAAACTTTATTCATAATGTTGTAATCTTTAATTTTGTGTGTACAATAAATAATTTGAATAGAGTAATTTGGATTTTATTTTATCGAGGTACCACGAGGTATCAAAATATCTTTATTATTATGCAATTTACTCCAAAACTTAGGAGTTAGCCACATACACTTGCAACCCCTAATTTACGCCCTTTAGTAGTTGAATTGCCAAGAAGCTATCATCATTTACGTCTTGTAAGGTGCCTATGCACCATTTTCTGTAATAACAAACTAAAAACTTGAACTTGAAATCTGGTGGTAGAGCTCTTGTGAATGAGCTCGAGGGCGGCAGCACCACCGTCTCACCTTTAACCTGCCGCCAAATAGTAGTGCTTCCATTACTGTGTTCCAGTTTGGTGGTGAGATCAGGCCCTGAAATTACTGGCACATGAGGCATAACACCGTAGTCCTCAGCTGCAGCGACGCATCTATAATCTGCTTTTGTGGATTTTTGATGTCCATGGGCTGTACTCCACTTACCATCAGGTGGACTACACGTTCGTTTGCTGTGGGCGTAGTATAAAAAAAAAAAAACTCCTAACCATTATTATTTCTCATCTACGTCATGTAAAGAACCTATGCACAGAATTTCATGCAATTTAATTCATAAAGGACGATCCTTTCATACAAACTTACACCCTCAAAATGATTGACCTCTAGCTACACAACTATGAAAACCGCATCACGCGAATGCGCAACACGCATTTATTTGCGTGATGCGCATTCAAACATACAGACAGACACACAGACGGCAAAAATAAATTAAAAAAATTGTTTTGGCTTCTACTGCTGTTATAAAGCGCCTTCGTATTTATTGTTCATAAATATGTTCAATGTAAAGACATGACTAATTTACAATTTTGTTAATACATGTGTAGGTATAGATACATATGTATAGAAATGTTATTATAAATTAATGTTAAAACGTCATAAACATTATTAGATAGAAATAAAATGTGATACACAGAAATAAATTAAAATATTGTTGAATTCGACTGTAAATGGCTTGATTTGTGCTTACTAACATTTGTGGTTAAAATCATCAAACGCGCGTTTATTTCATACCCGTATTGCGTTCCACTTGGTGAGGTGGAACATGACATTTGATAAATTTACCCGATCTGAGTTGAATTACGAATTGGAACAAAATGCAGGATATATATACAGCCCCAAATTTTCAGAGCCGTAAATTTTGTAACCAAAGCGTATATCTTCGGTTTAATAAATTCATAAAGTGCCCTCTCAAAAAATCTTATAACAACTTGAATTTTTCAGCGAAAACATATGTATTTTTTAAATAAATAGTTAGTGTACATACAGTATAATTGAAAAACCGTTAGACGTCACATTTTAAAATAATGCATTTTTGCACCAGTATACCTTGATCTGTACCTACTGCTCTCCAACCCGCTACAAACACCCCTTTCAATCGGCCACGGGCCGTCCGGACGGAGAATCTATGTTTCGTTGTTTGAGCATTCGTGTCGTAATATAAAATGTTCTTATCTATGATGATGAATTAACTATTCAGGAAAACTAAAATTTAGCTTTTTGATCTTTTAGTCAGTCAGTCTTAGAAAAATGGGTTTTAAACGTTAATAATTTGATAACTGTTTGAGCTCCATAAATGAAATTTTGCATTCTATGTTAAAAGAGTTTAATAAATAATTATGTCAAATTTCAACTTAGTAGGATTAATGAGTTTCGAGTTGTGAAGGCGTCAAAAGAACCGCGAAATGGTTCATGTAAATATACACAATCTTCGTCGCCCGCTATTTTGTTTTTTTTATTTACTTGACTGGACACGCTATCGCGTGTCTCGATAATAAAGAGCTTTTTTGCAACAGCTTTCTTACAAGAGACGTTGTAAATTACAGTGTCTCATTGGGTGACTGAAATTTTTATTCAAACAGCTTATTTATGTTTTCGTGTGCGTAAAGTCTGGCTACAACAGAGAAAGGCATTAAAGCATTTTTCATTTCGCTGAAGTATCTAGAAAATTGAGACAAAGGCAGAAAGTTTTCATTTACTGTGAGACCTTTTACTAGACGGTTTTATTTGCCTTTTTAGCAACTTTTTTCCGTTTTTTTTTCTGAATATAACGTCACATTGTTGTCCTTTAAGTTTAAAAGTTTTCAGGTATAACAAGATAGGTCTTCTTGTTTTAAAGACAAGGCAGCTTCTAATTATTGACGCTTTACGTAACTTTGAGCTCCACACGGCAAGAAGTGCACATGTGTTTAACAAAGCTACTACTACTATGGAACTAACATGAGATTTTCGGAACACGTGCTAGCGTTGGCTGTCTGCCACGACATGTACTAAAGAAAAATACACTGACCGCAAAAATGTAGTCTCAGATTCACTACATCGCGGCCTCCTCCGGGACGCACCGGTTGTATTAAAGTTTTGTTAATATGGAAGGGTTGCTCGCGCGATTTCTTGTAAGATTAAAATGAATACATTTCGGATTTCCGAACTCTGCTCAACTTTGAATGGTTTGGCACAATGGTGAATGCGATAAGCGTTCACCCACATCTGAGAGGAAATATATCACAAGACCGCGTCAGTGACTTAACATTCATACATCCACAACTAGGTATTATATTTGACCTTTTGAAATGGCAAACCTTTTGTAAAAGTTCGGCTATGTTGCTCTCATCTCTCGTTGCCAAAGTTGTCAATACCTTTTTTCCCACAAAAGCGCGTCAAAATTCGAAATATACGGAGGAAAACTGTCATAAATGGCAAGCATTTTAGTTCTGAAGTCATGGTACAGCCTCTATTTATTGTTCGGTTATTCAAAGAGTTACATTTATGATTTTTTCGAACAAATCTCAAATACGACGTATGTATCAGGAATTGTTGTATGATGCTTTAAAACTTCCTAACTAATATCTCGTCGATCTCTGAACAAATGTAGTGACAGAGACAGGCGATAGTTTTCTCACGGGCGAGTAATTAATCACGCGGCAGGAACAGCACTGCTAGTGCCGCACACGATAAATCATCCGGTGGACTCTAACGACCACCTCCAAGCCTCTCCAATCAATTTATCTACACCGAAACCAAACTCTCTCTACTAACTATTTTGTATCTTTGACGTATCGTTTTATCATCTGCAATATGATAAGGTTGTAATAATAGGAGGCAAATATTAATTATTTGAAATTCAGTCAGAGGCAGAGAAAGTAGTAACAAAAAGACTATTTTTTACTGAAGAGTGTTGAGCTCAAATATTGAAGGAATATAACACGGCATTGGCCTGTGACGTCACAGCTCTCGTGAAAAAAAATGCACAAATCTAATAGAAACTATTTAATAAAACACCACGTTTTTGTTACCGAGAAGTTAAGGACAGAGTCGTGATTAACATGTTAATATAAAACTCAGATTTAATACGAGTAATAGTTTTACACCATGACCTCAAATAACATTTCTGCCCGAGCCGAGAGTCAAATGAGATACTTACTAAAACTGAATTATTTCTAAAATTTTGGCTTATCTTATTTATGTTTGCAGTTGCAGTATCGCAGTTGACAAACGTATGTACTTTACTTTAGGATATTCCACCGAGAGCAGCTCTCGTCGTTGCAACCGCGTGTCCGCGCGAACTGGCGGTGTCATGCGCTCCTCTTGACATATTACAGTACTGCTTAGTTAGTCAGCTTTACTACACGGACGCGGAGGAATACTGCATAAACATTATTTTCGTAACAAACGACGAAAATTGCAGTTACAAAGAATGCTGGCTGAATGGTAACTAAAGGGGTTTCAAGGAAAAAAAAAGTCTTGTGACTAAAAGTGTTTTTTTTTAATGTTGATTGATGGACGGGAAGGGGCAAACCGAAGAAGATATAAATGGATTGCGTGAAAGAAGTTGTGAAAGAGAGGAGAGATAGTGGAACAATATGTTTCGCACCGACCTCAATTAAAATATGATAATAGCAGGCAAAAAAACCCGTCAAATAAATTTATATCGTGGCATAATTTTATTTTAGGCTAACAATAGAAAAGAATTATGAGACCTTTATTTAAGCAAATGACTGCACGTAGAAGAATGTCCCTCGATTAAACTTAACAGGTAGTTACGTCACACACATCTTTGCACCGGAGTTTCTTCCTTTTGTGACTTGGCATTTTCCGAGAATGTTTCCTGCTCTTTGACTGACACGTTCTTTATTTTCTTAATTTTCAAGACGCCATAGTATTTCAATGTAAATTTATTCACCATTATTCCATTTCACACATTTATATTTAGCTAAAAAGTTCGGCTGTTTGAACAAGCTAAGCTATGAAATATTGGCCTGTTTTGGATAGTTCACGTATATATTTAGTAATAAGTTCGGTTGTTTGAACAAGCTAAGCTCAGAAATATTAGCCTGTTTTGGTTAGTTCCATATGCATTTATAGTGTTATTCTTGAGAAAAGCTATACGATTTTGCATTTAGTAGTGCAGTAATGATTGACATATAAAACAAGGAGAGAGCCCAGAAACTAATCAGAATTATACTTAAACATTCTTCGGAATATTCTAAGAAATAGTTGAAAAGAACTGGCGACCTCTGTATTTCTGCCGGTCCCATATTTTTTTCAACTGTTTCTTAGTATAATTTGCTAAGCATAGATAAATGCTATAAAAATAATCGGCACTTTATTAAGATTTGTAATTTTTTTCAAGTTTTAATCAAATACAAGAAAAGAGTCTAGGACTAATTTAATTAACATTAATTCTTGCTCCATGAACCAGAACTTGATGAGATATTTACATCAAAACTTTCTAAATTTTATCTCAACTTTGCAATTTTTTCGACAGGAATTAATGAGATTTTAATTGAGGGTGACATTTTCCCTGCCCATATTATGATGTTAATATGAAGCATTTTTTTTGTATTTTTTTATAATAAAGAAATATTTACAATACTAATTTGCTTAAAAAACCTGAAATCTTAATCTGTCTGGTTACTGTACCAAATTGTTTTTGTTTCCCTGGCTCAGATTTACCTACAGGTCACAATTGTATCCAAAATTACAACCATATATATATATGGTATAATATATATTTGGTAGTATAAGGCACGAATCAATTTAGCATGATAGATGGCTTATATTTCAGTCAGCGACTTAGTATCGCAATACAACGCGGTAATGTTGCCTGAATTTTGGGTACGAGACCTTTTGACAGGGACTTTGATTATTAAGTTTAGAATAAGTTATTAGATAAAATCAAACATGTATATATTTCTGTAAATAAAACTATAACATCCTTATAATTGACTTATTACGATCAATATTCTATTTATTGCAAGAAATAGATGCTTATATTATATCTAAGAGACGTTTTTCCGCACATTTAAAGAAACAAAAGAGAACCTTATCCTAACGTCATAATTATTCCAAAATCAAAAATCTCTCTCGTTGAATTAGCGTTGTCAGGAACGACACAGTGAGAACAAATAAAATAACGATCCGATTTTATTCTCGTCCATTAGCCACATGTTCGCTTCATTCAATGAATTATTTACTGTTTACGTGCCGTCTCACTTAACGATGTTTTACTTAAACACTGCACACTAATTAAAAGTTGCGCTGCAACGAATTTTAACACTGGCGGCGATGCGTTTAAACCTAACACACTCACATTGTGTTATTCAGTGAGGCTATTTGAAATGATTTTAGCTTCTAAAGTGCTGTTAAAATGAAACTACTATTCGTCTTCAAAGGCGTCAAAGTTATCCAGCTGGAATACTCTGGATGTTCATATACAAACACCCCATACTTTTGGGGTGCATGAAAGGAGCCTCCCCGAGTGACGTACACAACGATTCTCTACGTCCGGCGCACTCTGGGCAATTCGCGAGTTCTTCAAAGCGAATTGGCTAATCCTTTCACCATGAAGGCAAGTCAAAATAAAATTTGACTCAGCCATCGACACTACGAAGAAGAAGAGAACCCCGAAAACTGTCAGTTACTAATAAAAAGTACTTTCTTGACATAGATTTTCACGAGTCATTTAAAGCATAAAATAATGTGACCACAAATTGGACCGACAATCCATTTTATTATGTTGTTACGAAAATATGACGCTGCAGTGCCTAGGCTGAGCACTTCTCAATGTGTGTAAACAGTTACCAGAAGATACGTAAACTTAATAAATGGCAATACCGCTGTCCGACACTATTGACAGGCCACAAGCACTCACTTTAATGGTTAGAAGGAACGATGAAACAACAGAAAAGAAATAGAACATAAGATAATGTGCTGAGTAGAACTACGCGTCAGTTTCGTGAAAGCATTTTACGATTGCCACGCGGGAACGTGGAAATTTTTATAGGTTACTATGAGTTGGGTCGGTATATAAATTCTACTGGAAACCTTAGAGAGACTGCTCCAGTTTCATCTCAAAACATCTTCCATTCAAGTTACGACTTTTCAGTGAAAGATGAATAGACGAGTATAACTTCATTAGAAACCAGACAAAGAAATAATAAACTTTGAATAAAGTTACAAATACAATTACAATTTAGGTTTTAAGAATACTGCTTCTAAAATAATTATGCATTACATTTAACGTTTTTGTTGGATATTTATTAGAGTTTAAAGTTCAGGGTCATATTGCCTGTTGTTACATACACAGTTAAAGTACTTAAAGTGCATTAGTAAAGCTAGTATTTAAAATATCTGTGTACTTAAAGGCCATTAAACTCTTTAAATATTTCAAGAATGATGAAAAGCTTTAATAGTATCATGAATTTTAAATAAATCTATCCAAGATTGTCCCATCACGTTATCGACCAATACTTTCCAAGAAATGAGGCGATGATCGTACCTGTCTCAAGTCGGCGTGGAACTGTAAAGAAGTGCAATTCAAAGTTGTGCAGCCTCATAAATATGTAACGATACATGATACGTCTTTATGCTGCGCAGGAAAGGAAACGGTCCGTACTTATCGCTGTTTCGGAAAGTTTGGTTTCTAATAATATAATAAAATTTTTAGTAGTAATTGGAATCAAATAGTTTTAATAATAAACATATAACTATAACGCCTAGACGTAAAGTATACGGAAGAAAAGTGAAGCATTTTAAACTGAGTATTTTCATATCTTTTTTTGCGTGATTGACACGTACACATTAATCAGTTTTTGGTCCTACTTTAGTAAGATGTGTCAGATTTTTGTTTGTGAAATTGTCACGCACGTACACATCAATCTGGTTTTGGGCCCTCTTTAATAAGACATAGACATAAAATGATTTATTTGTTTATGTAATTTTTATTTATTTAATTTTTTATTATTATTATATAGGTGTAGTTGTAGTTGTTTCTTATTTCTGTATTTTGTTTGTTTGACACAAAAAAATATGATAATATGTATTTTTTTTCTGTTGTCACACTGCTCACTCACTGGTCGCATCCGAATTATCAGCGCTGCGGTACTTTTAGCGCTGCAGTATTGTTCTGAGATACCATTTCCGGCATTTTGAATCATGTTTCTTTTTTTTTAGTTTTCGACGCTTTGCAATTATGCCAGAATAAATAATCTTTTTTCCTTTCTTTATTACATAGCGCTTTTATGAAAACTATTGAAAACTATCGATCTAAGCGTTATTAAATCAATGTTAATAGAAACGAAATTATAATAATATATTAAAATAATCTAATATTACATTTAAAATATTGTACACTTTGAAATAATAGTGGTTCCAAATAGATGATAAAATGTAGACGTACCGTGGGACATTTTGTACGAAGGGTATGGCACGCGCTGTGGTCCACCAACACCGCACTGCGGCGGTTTGTGAACCGATATACCGACGTTGGTGAGTAGCCATCTTGATATACCGAACCTGGGCCAAGGTACTTGTAAATATACCAAATAACTTCATTTAACACAAAATTATTACACATATTATTATGAATTAAAAAAATTTCGTTTCAGTAAAATTTCGCAAAAAGTTCGAGTAATTTATAGTCGACGTAATTTTACAAGATGTATGAATGTTGAGGAAGCGAAAGAAGTATGTAAGGATCGTAGCACATGCGTTCTATCGTCTATGCCTACCCCCGTGGGATAAAGGCGTGATTATATAAATGTACGTATGTAAATATTAAATTTTAAATACAGAATTTCGAAATTTTATTTAATTGGATTTTCGTATCCGATGCTCACTCAGGACGATTCAACCATTCTATAAGTTACAATTTTAATTTAATTTGTTATGCATGTTTTTACAGCATGGCACAGCTTGCGTTCTGAAGCTAACTAACTAATGCACTACACTAGATATGTAATATGTCAAGAGGAGCACATGACGCAGCCTGTTCGCGCGGACTCGTGGTTGAGGCGACAAGAGATGCTCTCGGTGGATTACCATAATAGTAAACTGCATTTGTTTGTCAACAGCTATACTGGGACTGGACACAAAATCAAGAAAAGGCTTCGCTATCTTACTAATTCAGTTTCACTGACTCGTTCACTGTTTTAAAAGTGAGCATTTTAAAATGCATCGTCTGATAGGGTTCGATTCTTGGTCGCGACTGCGGATCAAACAAAAGTATTACTTATTTAAGTATTTCTGTTAGGAAATGTTCAATAGCACTACGAAGTCTGCAACTATATCTGGTGTTAATCGAGTTTTTCCGTCAGGAAATTCTCAAATAGCAGCGTGGAGTTGGTATTGAGCCTGGTTGATTTTTGATAGGCTTACCTCCACATGAGACCAAAACATAACAGGTGTGTCGGTGTTAAAACACCTTTGCCATACTCTTTTGGGTAATAAGATATGATGTTATGTTTAAGTTTTATAAAAGTTTACCCATATCTGACTAATCGACTTAACTTAACTTGACAGTTCAGAGATCAGAGCAAAGCAGTGGTACACTCCTTCAATGTTCACTATCAACACTTTTATTAAAAACTGTATTATAATTAATAAAATTGATATTGATAAATATTGTATTTTTCTTTCTTAGACAAATATTTTTAAGATGAACCTATTCAAAAGTAGATGACAAAAAAACGTCAAAGATAGAAAATAGTTAGTAGAGTTTAGTTTCGGTGTAGATAAATTGATTGGAGAGGCTTGGAGGTGGTCGTTAGAGTCCGCCGGATGATTTATCGTGTGCGGCACTAGCAGTGCTGTTCCTGCCGCGTGATTAATTACTCGCCCGTGAGAAAACCATCGCCTGTCTCTGTCACTACATTTGTTATGAACTTATCGATGGTATTATGATTTGTTTGATTAGATCGAAATTGGCGACGCTGCAGTACCATACCAGAAAGGTCAAAGTTTTGTGTAGGTAGCCAGGCATTTTCCCTTGCCCCACCACTGGGCTGCCATGCCAGTATTGGACACGGGATATGGATTTTTCTCAGGACCTGCTGCTCGCAACGATGACCTCGGGCACTCTCCAAGTCCCGACCTGGGGTCAACCGTCCTTTCAACTGCTGTTGAAAGACCAGCAGTCAATGGGGACGCGGGCAGGTTTCAGGCGCGCACTCAAATATTGTGAACAGAACTGGTGAAGTGTGGCTGGTAATAATTGTCATAGGAAAATGTTATTGCAGCACCAGATTAAAATAATTTGGTGCAGGGTAACATTTGACAAATTTAAAAAAACGGTTCGAAGGTTAATCCAGTTTTCAGAAACCAATATCCATTAGTTATTTCCTAGAAACACAGCTTTATCAAAGGCTGCAAACCTCCACGAGAGATGCACAACGTGAGTTTGTTTTAGTTTGCAAAAAGCAAGTTTTTGGAACAAAAACAAAAACGTGTTCATTGCAATAAGCAAGTTTTTGGAACAAAAACAAAAACGTGTTCATAAAAACAAGATAGACCGCCCGAATCAAGAGCCTATTTAAATCTATCAACGTCAATAACAACTTTACCCGTTCTCTGTTTATTATTTTAACTGAAATCAAGTATATATTTGCATGTAGTACAGGAAAAACCACCTAATATAAACTAACAAGCTACAAACACGAAATAATATTCAACAAACAAACATTTACCATTCATAGATTAACTTAATTACCCACTCACTAAAGCTTGCCTAGCTATTCCTAACACTAGAGTTAATCTGTTTGTTGTTTGGACCACACACACTTAAATAAACAAACACCAAGTCATTCATGTTTGTATTTATACACTGTTGTTTAATAAAAGCATTTTGTATTTCTAACTAATAAATAATTGACTATATAAGGCTGCCTATCCACCTAAGATGCGGTACGTTCCTATGTTTTGGTTTTAAAACCAAGTTTTGAGCGTGCATAGCTGAGTTTTCGGTAACAAAAGCATTAAAAAACGTGTTCATTTAAACAATCGATTAGGAAGATTGATCGACTAATCAATAATCGAATGCTTTATTTGCACAATATGGGTCACATATTTATACTCCGTTCAAAATAAAAATAAAACACAGATTAATGTAAGCAAACTAAAATAAGGTTGCCAAAATTTAAACAAGTTTCAACAGCCTATTTAAAAATTTTACTGTAAATAACAACCCATATATATTTACTACCCTACCCGTTCTATATCTAATATAAAAAAATCGAGAAAACGACCAAAATCTAGCCAATGTTTGCATATAGTACTGGAACAACTACCTAATTTAAACTGAATAATAAATGCTATATATACTATATATACTTAATTATCCACTCTCTAAAGCTTGCCTAGCTATTCCTAACACTGGAGTTAATCTGTTTGATGTTTGTTACCACACGTATATAAGCAAACACCGAGCCATTCATGTTTGTATTTACAAACTGTTTAATAAAAGGTATTTTTAACTTTTTTATTTATAACTTATAATAATAATAGATTTAAAAAAAGGCTGCGTTTTTCCAAAAGAGATGCGCTACGTGGCTATATTTTTTCTGGATTTTGGCGAAGTAGTTATGTGAATTATTGCCAAAATTTATATTCACGGCATTCATATCAGTTCGGTTTAGTTGTGAAAGCGTAACTGACAGAATTACTTTTGAATTCTAGAATCTACACAATTTATGGTAAGAACCAGCCAATATTTAAATTATCTCGATTTTTATTTTTATTTTTTTTATGATTGATAGGCACGCGTTTGACCACGATCTCACCTGATAAGTGATGATGCGGTCTACGGTGGAGCACGTTTACCTATGAGATACCTAATAACTCTTGCTTTGAAAGAAGTTGAACTTATGCGGAAACACAGACTCTTGCAAGGCGTTCCATTCTTTGGCAGTTCGCATAAAAAATGTAAAGGCGAAACGCTTAGTGCGTATTGGTGGAATATCTACCGTGAAACGATGCCTGAGTGCCGTTTGTCTGGTTGTCCGATGGTGAAACGGGGACGGATTTCTTGTTAAACTTATTTTCCAGAGTCCAATATTAAACTAAATCAAAAATTCTTCCGTCCGCGTCGTAATAATTTTATACTCATTCAAATACAGATAGCCGCAGTTCATAAGACTTAATTCAAATCATGCAAACAAGAACTCCGCTGAAACCCTTCATAAAAGGGGAAAAGCGGGAAAATCATTCGTTGAATATTTTACAGTCCCACTTCGCATTTTGGAAAAAAATTCCATATAAATGAAAATTATCTTGACAACGACTTAAGGGTAACAAAAAAAGTAGCGTTATCAGTTTTCGGTTCGGTTTTAAAGGACAATTCATATTTTTGGCGAGTCATGACGGGGATTAGGCAGACTCTACTCCGCGTATTACAAACGTGCGAAACATTTTATAGGACCTCTCGTCACACGAACAACTTGCGCACCATGTGACATCCCTTTCGGTTCGAAAGATTGTCGAAGTACCATGTAGTACTATAATATGCATGTTTTATACATAATAACCTTTGTTAAGAATCGTTAAATATAATTAAAAAACTGCATCAGTATCCGTTGCGATTAGTTAAAAACTTAAGATTATGTATACCTAACATATTTAATGGAAACATGAACAGATTTACTGCCAACTTAAAAGACATCCTCCACATCAACTCGGGTCTGAATGCCTCAGGAACCATAACAGGCGCTTGAGACATCCTGATCTGATAAATAACACAATATGTTTTAAGTTTTTATGTATGGTTTCCAGAGTTCTCTGTGATTTTGTTATTATAGATATATATTATGTGCATGCAACTAGCATGCACATAATATATATATATTTGCGTTATGATCCAGATTTAAATATTGTATTTTGTTATGTCTTGTTTTTTATAGATTGTAATGTGTTTTGTGCAATAAATAAATAAGACTGATACATGTTTGTAAGCTCCCAGGCCTGTTAAAGTTTCGCCCTCAACACACAATTGAACTTCTTCTAATAGCAGGCAATGTTGATCCAGATTTAGCTTAAGCGAAAACTTTTGTTTGGAAATTAAATAACCGGTTGTAATTTATGTATAAACCATGGTAAGTATACTTACGCCAGCTATTTATAGGTATGTATATTGCAAAGTTAGTAATGTTAATTCGGCTTTTGAAATGAAGTAGAGATGTAGTAATACTAGCAGCCCTGTACCTAATACATGTCCCACTGCTGGGCTCGGGCCTCTACTCATGATGCGAAGGGTTAGGCCATAGTCCACCATACTGGCCAAGTTCGGATTGGTAGACTTCACACTCCCTCGAGCACTTTTTAGGCACTCTTAGGCATGCAGGTTTCCTCACGATGTTTGCCATCACCGTTAGCAAACATTATATCTTCGAAAAGACGAATCTTAACGATTTATTGACAGAGGTGTGTGCCATAGGTTCAATCCTTTGACTTCGCACTTCCTACGGTCTCCCACACTCCCATCGCTGCTAGAGATAATTATGAAGTGTTAGTAGATAATTCCCAGTTGATCCTTGACAAGGTGACAAATGAAACGTGCTTACAATAATAAATTGAAATTGGTTCATAGTTAATTAGGCTGCCTAAACCAACTAACCCAAGAGGTATTTCCAATCTCTTTATCCTAACCAAAAAAAAAAAATTCAAAAGTCTCATAGTGGCTGCTACACGAATTCTGTCAGGCGCTAGCGATCTTACAGTACTTAGACAAAAAAAAACAATAAATTTGCTGAACGAAATTTAAATATTGAGATCATATTTGTTCGGTTCGTAATTTTATTTTTAACCGGTGGAAATAAACACTATCCTTGACGACATTTTTTATGTCTGTGGTTTCAATAATGGCCTCTATGTTGCATCTACCCTCCATTATACGACCGGATGGCAAAGTGGGTAGTGTACCTTTGTGTGCAAAACAAACCAAATCTTTGTGTGCATGAACATGGGGGTTTGTCTTAGTCTGGGTGTTTCTATGTATAATAAGTATGTATTTACAAAAAAAAGTATATATGTATTAGTATCAGTTATTCTAGTAACCATAGTACAAGCTCTGCTTAGTTTGGGTCTAGATGGCGTTGTGTGTGAGTTGTGAAATATTTATTTGTATTTATTATTGTCTAATCACGATGTTTACATTTACCGAGTCCGATGCCTTAGCATGCTATCTAAGCCTACGGTCTCCCATCCACGGAAAGACCTACCTGACGCACACATTAACAAGACTTTACTCATCATTTTCAGTTTAAACTTGTCTAAAAGTCCGTCCGAAAAGTCCTCAAAGTCAGATCTCACTTAAAGCCAGCAAGTTTTTCATTTAACTGAATAACAGAGCATTTTAAATTCGTCAGTTAAAACTGTGACTGCAAATAAGTTATTAGCCGGCGAGTCGAGCTGCTATTTTAGTATTTCTGGAGTAGTCTCATTAATTCAAGAGTCCGTAGTGGCGAGAAAATCTCCCTAAATCCATTATAAGAGACTTTGTGACTTTTGCTTAAAGCCTGCCCCGTTGTTGAGTCTTCTTACCACGGCTTAAGTGACATAACGTTAGTCATAGATATTTTGATATGCATAATTTTGAAGGTTTTTTTTCCACGTGGCTTGAAACTTTTAACGACATTTTCTGTTATATAAAATTAGCTAATGCTGCTCAGTATATGTTTGTAATGGTCAACGAAGTTTCAAAATCAGTCGATTAGTTTTTAAGTTAATTCGAAACAATAAAAAAAATATCTTCTCTAATATAAGTATAAGTACTAAGATATTTCAGAAATTCAACTCATAAATTTTCTACTCTTACATGAAAATATATTTGAAAAAAAAAAAACATATAAAAAAAAATCATTAAAACACACAGGCAGGCAATTGCTATAGGAAGAGAATC
The DNA here is from genome assembly GCA_905147285.1 of Hypena proboscidalis. Classification (NCBI taxonomy): domain Eukaryota; kingdom Metazoa; phylum Arthropoda; class Insecta; order Lepidoptera; family Erebidae; genus Hypena; species Hypena proboscidalis. The sequence continues at coordinate 11,091,982 of LR990128.1, read as the reverse complement.
CAATTTTCGCCTGGGTATATTAAGGGTTTTGCACCTACTACATTGTGATATTCAGACTAGCTTCCACTTTTTATAATTGTTCAATAGTCTATCTAGCACAGTTGGATTTGTTATTACTTACTTTTAAACTTTTGATAAATCCACAATTTATCACTTTCCACTATGAAAACAGCCTTGTCGCACCAACAACCCGGCAACACTCAATGACAATTTATTGACAACTAACTAATCGTTGTCAAATATACTCGAACACGATTACCGTTCACAATTAGTTTATCGAATTAATTTCCCACATAAATAGAACCTTGTAGTACCTATATGTATAATTACGTGATGAGAATACTATCTATTTGTTGGATAAACATTAATTACAGAGATGTGGCAGATTTGAATCACGTTGTCATACTTCAATCTAATGCATGGGGTGCATGAAAGGAGCCTCCCCGAGTGACGTACACAACAATTCCCTACGTCCGGCGCACCCTGGGCAATTCGAGTTCTCCAAAGTGAATTGGCTAATCCTTTCACAACGATGGCAAGTCAAAATAAAAATTTGACTCAGCCATCGACACGACGAAGAAGAAGAAGACTTCAACGTAAAATAGCATCACGCCTTTATTACACAGGAGGGTATTGCAGAAATGTGTAACACGCACTTGTTACGTTCTTGTCACAGTTGACAGGAGGTGAGCCTGTCACTTGTCATAAACATTTTGTCGTTAAATGGTGAACGAAGCTGATATACTTTAAGCAAATTATGTTGTGTTGGATTGCCATAGTTTTTAACAATTAAAAAATTTTAAACCAATATTTGTACCACAGTTTTACATACATAGTTAAGTAAAAAAAAAGTAGATAGATAAATTATATTTAAATAAAAAAAAAGTAGATATTAGATACATAGTTAAGTAAAAAAAAGTACAATTATTACAAAATGCAGGTACCACACTCTCGTACTGAAACATAGTAATTCTCATACAATATCCAACCTTAAAATACACAAACACATTTGAAAATTATACAAAACATATAAATTTTAAATATCTAAAGCTATCAGGCGCCGCCATGAAAGGTTACCACGGATTTTAACGACACACAATGATTTTTTACTCCACCATTTGAACGAAACTGACTAATAAATTGGCTGATAGTAAACGACATTTTCTGTTATATTTTTTATTAATATTTCCTTTGTGAATACAGTTTTTGGATTGAATGTTTTTTTAGAGAGGTGAGTAAATGAGATTTTTCTTTCATAGAAACGATTTTTTTAATAACTGTTAGTTTTTAAATAATTAAATTAATACATTTTCCATAAAATAATAACTTTATTATGCGGTGTGGATGCGTCATAGGGGCAAATTAAACACAGATAATAGAAGAAAAGAACAAAAATGGATTACCATGATAAACACATTTTTTTTTTATTATTTAACAATCAGTTAATTTATTCGATATTATATGCTTTTTTTCGTAGGTATATACAAAAATTAGTGAGTTTGAATGCGTGGATGTTGGATATTCATTCACGAAAAACGTATTTAGTTTATAACTAGAACAACTTGGTTACTGCTAATCCTCACTCATATTATAATTGCGAAAGATTGTAAGTATGGATGTTTCGTTATTCTATCACGGAAAAACTGCCGGGTCGATTTTGATGTAATTTTGTATACATTTAGCTTAAAGTCTAGATCTAGATAAACATAATAGACTACTTTTCATCGACATACCACGCGGGCGGAGGCTTGTTAACTATCTTAAGACAGAGTCTTCTCTAACACAATATCTCATTGTCCTCTGACAAGAATACATGGGACAGCCGAGAGTTGTTTGTTATCAATATCACATAAACGGAACTACGTATTTTTTTTTTTTTTTTGTCTTTTATGGACACAGTATTTTATGTCGCTGTAAATGATATCACATGGGAATATCGTTCGATTTGGGTTCATTACCGACCTGTGAAATAAAGGCATGAAGAAAAATAAGGTGTATATTTATATTTTTTTATGTACACACTACTACACACACAGACAAGGTATACAATTCCAGTACATGATGTCTAGGGTCCCTATGCAATGTAAGACCAACGATTTGGTATAGGTAATGAAACTTTTAATTAATTAAAATATAAACTATGGTATTATCTGCAATAAAATCTGAAATTTAAATACATTTGTCGTTCACATTACTTTTTTTTTTTTTTAAAGTAATGTGTTAATTATTGTGTTTGTAAATTAATGGCTTCATGGTAAATTTAAATAGAAACCTACAAAATAAATATATCAAAAACTATGGGTTGAGATTATTGTATGCAAGCCCTATTATATCAGCCTGCAAGAAATACGTCGAATTACCAATGATCCTGTAAGTAGGAATAGTTATAGGTTAAACACTACTTCACCCTACAACCCACGGGAGCGGAGCTGCGCCATAATGTTTGACGTGGATAAAATTGGCATAATCTGTAAGCTACTATTTCAACTCCAACACTTTTAATTTGTATAAATTCAACGCAATAAATGTAGGTATACCATTCTCACTTGGACGACAATTATAATATACGCAATTTGCATTTCAAGTCCGTCCGGAATACTTGTTTAAGAACAAAAGTAGCGAAAACTTGGTTGAAATATAACAAGTCGCAAATGACGTGCAAATCTGTGTCGCCATGAGCCTTCATTATCATAACTTCAGGACATTACTTTTCAGGAAAGGGATATTTTATGCCTTCAAGCTAGCTTCGGGGTATTGCTGATGTTTCTTTTTTATGTGACGTTTAGCGAACGGGCTTATAGTCTACAGTCTACCTGATGGTAAGTGACAACTTCAGCTTATAAACATTCACAATCCTAAAAGTCAATTTAAACCCAATCTGAATCTACAGAATGCCTCAAGAGGCGCAAATATAGTCTTCTTGACAGACGATATATGTTTGTGTCTTTTGGGGTAGAGACATTGGGGCCGTGGGGACTGAAAGGCTCAATCTATACAAACAGATTTCAACTTGCCTGTTTGAGGCCACACATTCTCAGAATGCTGGTATTTATTTTGGCCAGAAGTTGAGCATTGCCATACAACGTGGCACTGCTGCCAGCATTTTGGGAACGTTGCTCTCTGGTAGCGGTCTTTTAGACTAGGTTTGTACATATATTTAGCTTTTAGTCATTTATTTTTAGGTTAGAAAAAAGGTTGTTTTTTTATTTTTTATTAGAAATTAATAAATAAATAAAAATAAAAAATTTAAACCACTCATTTCTTCAATTATATTTAGGTCCCATGAGATAAGGGGTGAGCCTATCGCCATCCTGCTATAAACCTCCTAAATAACACTTTTTCCCAACCCGCATTCCGCAACGCGTATTGTAATAATAGAATCGAACTAAATTTATTTTTTTAGAAGAAATTATTGACCGTATTTAGCTATAATATTGATAATAATAAAGAAATAAAATAAATATTGCACAACTCACACACAACGCTATCTAGTCCCAAACTAAGCAGAGCTTGTACTATGGGTACCAGAATAACTGATACTAATACATATATACTTTTCTTTCGTAAATACATACTTATTATACATAGAAACACCCAGACTAAGACAAACCCCCATGTTCATGCACACAAAGATTTGTCTTAAGTGGGAATGGAACCCACGACCTCGGCGTCGCAGGCAGGCACCACCCACCCACCCACTCCGCCATCCGGTCGTAAAATAAATAAATCGACTGTTTTTTTTTACAGAATCGCAAATTATAGATCTTGGTGGTTCGAATGTTGGCTGCAGATGGCTGTACGACCAACCGACGGGCATTATACTTGAGCGTGACCAGAACCGACCCTTGACATTTTTAAGATCTATGAGCTACGTAACCGTAGTACCTTATTACAGTATGTAATATAGAGAATATCAAAGATCAAAAGAAGTAAGTGAGTTCTTAACAGCGGGACTTTTTCTACTTTTCCGCCCGCTGCAGAGCGCAGTGGGAAAAAAGTAGAAAATCTTTCTCTGCAACGAGGGCAAAGTCTTTCTTCTCTCATTTTATGATTCATTTTGTTTATTTGTTGTTTTTGGTAAATTTTGGTAGTCCCTGTAATTTTTGGTAGATATTTTATCTTTGATTTTATCTATAGTCACAGATACTACCCAGAGGCAGTCAATTTCTTTAAAGATTAATGTCATTTGAAGAACCCCGTACAATATTCTCTTCATTATCTATTTACGACAAACATAAATGCTATAAAAAGGCTGCTATATAAAAAGAATCTCCCCCATCTAATTTTCGAGTTCAATGTGAAATCGGGGCCTATAATTTCGATAGCATTAAAGCTAAAGGTTCCTTGCTGTATAATGAGAGAGTTTTATGTCGCTTGCTGCCGAACCATAAAAATGTTAATTATATTGCTGCATGAAAAATGTCGTAAATTGAAACGCTACTGACACCACTGTTTCAAGGGGTTATAAACCTATTGATGGGAATGTGCAAAAGAAACATAATAAAATTGCTTTCATCGTATCTAATGCGTATAGTAAGTAGGTCACTAAGGGATAGCTATATCTACCAATATTAGTTTGAAAAATATAAAAAATTCTTGTACGATTATAGATACTACTTTTGATTCGAGCTGAGCTTTTATTCCCATAATTTCACGGTGATAAGATTCCTTTTAGGATTAAAAAGTAACTAAATATCTAGGTTTAAATAGTGTGTTGCAAAACCCGATTGTCGCTTACTATTAGTCTGCCACCCCTGACTTTTCAGTTCTTTTTAAAGCCAAAACCAAGAATCTTCTGTTTACGGATTTATAAAGACTCACGTCTACTTCTTTAAAATAATATTCACTAGATGCACTAAGGCCTCGATGGTCTAGTGATTAGCAAATGTGTCTCTCATCGCGAGGTCTCAGGTTCTGTGAAATTTTGTACTGTGGAAAAAGTGCCATTCCAAAAGTGCCACCCAAAGGGGGTGATCCCATGAGATCTTAACATAACAGGTGAAATGTGGGTGTTGTTCACCTCTGCCATACTATAGGCGTGACGTTATGAAGGTATGTACATAAATTCATACAATTTACACCGACCGAGATGTTTAATTAAACATTTTGTTTTATAAGTGCACATCTAGTCTATACAACAAGGTAACTTCCAAATAATTTACTAAGTACTACAAAGCTAACCTGAGCTAAATGCACTCAGTTTATAATGCATTATTGTATAGTAATTTAATTTAATCATCCACTCGCTTGTTAATAAGATGGTGCTCCTGTATTCTCCAAACAACTTTTATATCTATACTAATATTATAAAGAGGTAAAGTTTGTGTGTTTGTTAAATTGTCAGGGGTAATCTCGGAATCTACTGCACCGATTTTAAAAATTCTTTCACTAATAGAAAGCCACATTATCGCTGAGTGTCATAGGCTATATAAAAAACCGAAAAATTAAAAGGTTTTTACGTGGTAGTCCGTTTTGTAAAGAGAATCGGAGAAAAACTCATCGTTATACGTGAAGGCCACAGCAGCGCGGCAGCGGCGCGCGATGGTTTCGGCTTATTTCGGTTCGCGTTCGTGCTCACTTCGGAAGAAGGAGGCGTGACCTTCCTTTTACATCTGAGAGGTAGGTACCCGCGCGGCTCTTTACGCAGCGGACGTCCCCAAAATAGAATTTTTCGTAACACACTTTCGACATTCATTAATTTTATTTTCGGTACATTAAAAAAAAAATCTTTTATGTTTATATAGTTTTCATTTAATTTAGGTTATAGATAGGCATTAAGTTTGTTTCATGTACCTAGATATTAAATTAGGTTATAGGTATTAAGTTAGTTTCATGTAGATATTAATTTAGGTTATAGGTAGGTATTAAGTTTGTTTTGTGTAGATATTAGATCTCTTTTGCCCTCACTATTAATAAGTCCCAAGGTCAAACATTCTCTCTGGTGGGCATTGACCTGAGAAAGCCGTGTTTTTCCCATGGGCAGTTATATGTGGGCTTATCTCGGGTTGGAGCTCCTGATAGACAATATATTTTGCTACCAAATGACAACGTTACATCGAATATAGTGTACAGAGAAGTTTTGAACAATTAAAATTATCCTGCGACTTGGTCCTCATGGAATTCGTTAATCGGAAACTCCGAATTCGTTAATCGGAATCTCGGGAATCTTCTTTCACGAATAGAAAGACACATTATTGCTGAGTGTCATAGGTTATACATATAAAAAACCGAAAAATAAAAAGGCTTTTACATGGTAGTCCGTTTTGCAAAGTGAATCGGCGAAAAGACATTCGAATGAAAACGTTTCTTACGAACGCTGCCTTAACTATGAAAGATATATATTTTTGAACATTATGCCCAACGAAGTGGGCACGGGTCAGCTAGTATATTATATTGAAGTTAAAAAATTAAGAATCCAGCAGGACTCGAACCTGCACCCCATGGTAATACGCCCCAAGTGCTTTGCCAATTCAGCTATGGATTCGTATGCTGCTAGACTCAAAAATTCTCAACTCTTTTGAGCCAGCGTCATAAGAATATATTATATACCTTAGCTAGACGAACCTTACTTGGTTTTAGCGCCACCTATGCGATGAGTGATAAGCCACTTATATAAAATACAAAAAGGCATAGCAAAGCTAAAATTTGCTTTAAAATATTTCAAACTTTTATTTAGGCTACTTTAAGCACGGTGATCTTCAGTTATGCCTCGATGGTGTAGTGGTTAGTGTATGCGTCTTTAGATTATAGGTCTCGGGGTCGATGCCCGGGTCAGGCAAAGTGTTACTGGAAATCTTCCGTCAAGAATTTCACAATAGCAGCACGGAGTTGAACTTGTGCCCGGTGGATGGCGATAAACTCATCCCTATCCCATAAGACCTAAATATAACAGACGAAATTTGGGTGTTTTACACCTCTGCCACACCCTTCTGGGTGATATAGGCGTGATGTTATGTTATGTTCTTCAGTATAGCACTATACAACAATGAAATGATAATACTGGGCACTGAGCACACAGCAAGCCTGTGCTTACCTATGGCTTTTGGTCGATACACACATAGACGAGCTTTCACATTTTATTATTAACTCAGATGGACGCTGCAATGAAACATAAAATGTGCCGGGCTGAAGCGACTCCCCCTCTTTACTACTTAAAGATGAAAAAAAAGAAAGAAACACAGAGAAAAATAAAAAGCTATCCGTATAAAATAAAAGTTTTTTTTAGGTAACATTGTTTACACTTTTCAAGTTCTTTTTAAAGTTCCTTTTTTCCATAGACTTTCTTAGAAAGATGGATTCTATACGAGAAAAGAGGTGCATCCTTCAAACACTATTATCTATTCTGGAGACACATCGTCCACTCGACAGTACGTGATTCGCCTGGAGAGAACGATTGACTAAAACTCACAAGGTTTGTAAAACTACATGGAGGTACTAGGAAAGAGAGCTTTTACGATGCGTGTTTTGGAAAAGTTGCGGGTTAGCAGAAGCCAGAAACTGGTTGGTGGTGCGACTCTGAACGGTCCATTTCGAAATATTAGTGCATCTTTGCTCACATTTAAATACCGGTCGGTATTTGATGGACAAAAGTTTAAGAGGGACCAATTGCTAGGCTGTTTTCAATACAAAAGTAATGTGGGTTTAGCTTTACTACTATTAAGTTTGTATCTATTATTATAGACAAATCATATTTAAAACACTTCAATACATGTTTGTTGGCGCCTACTTTTCAAAATTATTATTGTAATTCTTCAGTTTGTATGTAACTCAATTAATGATTAAAATAATTTTGATAATATGACCACGAACAATGAAAAACATGCATTTTAGTATTTAAGGTAAGATTTGTCTTTAAAAATAGATAGAAACTTAATAATATTAAAGTTAAACCCATATTACGTTACTATGAAAACACGACGCTCGGGAGTCTTCCTTTAAATTTTATGTGTGTTTCCATTTAAGGTATATGCATGCGAGTTATAAAAATCTGATAGCATTCGTTAGCATGGCAATTTTTGATGACAACTAAACTTTAATTATCATGCTTTTTCATTACATTAAAACCTCATTGTAACAAAAATAAATTAGCAAATAGAATCAGCAACAAATTCAACTTGTAATTAAAACATTCGTTTTTGTGTAACAAATAAATCAAGCTTACTTAAAATGTATAATGGCTCGCCCCCGACGCCGCCATGTTGCTAATCTTATAAATTATGAAAAACAACGAGAAAGCTATAAATTGCAATTCAGTACCCGAGACGGGTCCGTAACGGGAACGGCTCACTCGCTACACTATTGTTTTGAAACACAACCCCTAGTTTTATTTTCATTATTTCGTAGAGATAACATACCTTTTTGGATGTTTTAATAATTTTAATTAGACTCTAACTACCTTGTAACAATGCGTTATTTAACTTTGTGTTTGTACTGTGAATGGTTTAAATTTTTTTTTACATGTTTTGTTAATATTGATGATGTAAAAGCTAACGTAATCACATAAATACTTCAGCAATAATGAACGGTTTCTTGTACAGATGGACGTTCTTTTAAAATGACTATGATGTGTTGACAACAAACATGCATAATAATAACGTTTAAACATTTTTAGTAATACTTAAAAATTAAATTTAATTCAGTCTTAACTTAAGCATTCCACTTTACTACCTTAAGTTTTTTTTTTGTATTACCGGGCAATCTCATCTTATGTAAGATAAACACATCACGAAAAAAAAAATCATTTAGACATACCTACACAACATAGTGACAATCATAAAACACTATAGCTGGCCACTTCATTAAAATACTTTTGAACAACACTGTTATTAATTCACTAGTTTCACTTTATTCCATGGAGAAAACAAAATCCTTAAACTACAATTACTTGCCGGCTATGCTATTCTGTAAATGTGACTAATTTCCAGTCGCTTTCGAAATCGACTAATAGTTTGGCAAGTAACCGGTACATCTCGGATTTAGTACATCCTTATTTCCATACAGATACGGTTGATAACTGCTTGGCAAAAAAATTGACAGCTTGCCAGTTACTATCCTCTAGCAGATTTGACAGCTTTACAGGCAAGTAACGCAATTTCTTATGTCAAAATCGGAAACTGGTCATGGAGCAGTTTCTTAGTAATTTCTTGTACTTTGGCGAGATAAAATAATGATATTCAAAAGGTTTTTTTACTTCAGATTAACGTTATACAACAAATCAATAACTGTTTAATACTATGTATGTCATAAAATACTAATTAAATACGTAATGCAATAGAATTTAGGTCATATTATTTTCAGTCATAGATCTCGAGATTTTTCATACGAAAACTAATAAATATGACAAGACAAGTAGTAGCACGAATTATGCCAGTCTGGGATATAAAAAGCACTAAATGAAAATAACGTATCTTCAAAATATTGAAACAATAATATTATGTAGCTAGGTTGTAGGCTTCCTCTTTCTCGCCAAACTAAACAAATTTTAATGAATTCTGGCACACGGGTAAGTGCTTTTTATCGACGTAGTTCAAATCTAGTTACTTAATTTAATAAAAAATGAAAAACCTGATTCATTCCATTTCAAGGATGGTGGAGACCTTTGCCCAACAATGAGACAATACAGGTTATGCACCAGATAATGTAACTGCTTACATTCTGTATTCACGTTTATTAATTTATTTAAAGTTTACATTTATAATTTCTTATGTACGTAACGTAGTGTCTATGTTTATGATAATTATGTGAGAGAAATAATAATATATTAAAGAAAAATCAGAAGTTTTGAAAATTTTATTATTTCACAGAATTTCAGGAACATTTATTTTCTTCTAATGTTCGCTAGGCTTGCACTGATGAAACTTAAGTCTTAAAAAATATTTAGCTCTGAAATCACCCGCCACTATCATCTTTATCATAATACTATTATAATATAGGTGTGCTGTATTCGTGTATTGCACCTGAAAGACAAAAAACATTACAACACAAGTGAGAGATTTCATTTCATCGTGTCACGGAGGACTAGTACATAGCAGAAGCAAAGAGTGAAAATCACATTTTTATATCGTTTTTATAGTTGTCTTAAAATACTGTCTTGATCTTAGATATTTGTTTTGTAATAAGGATAACTTTTTTTTCCATCACATCGCGTTCCATTCTTATTTTATTTAATTGTATGCACTCGTTTTATACTAAAGAGAAAATCTCTCCGAAAATACCTCTTACCATAATGACTTATATTGTGTTTGTTGTTATAATGTGTACAATTTTCTATTGATATAATCAGTTAAATAATTTGAATTTTATTGTTTGAATTTGTTGCTTTCTTAATTCAGTTTAAAGCTATTTAAATGCTTTTTGTTGTAATGAAACGTTCCAATTTTCTTCAGCCAAAGACATTAGTTGCCACAGAGTAAACATGCATTTTAGTAGGTGTCAACAAGAAGGTTTTATCAATACAAATAAATAATATTGAATTGTCTGTTTTTATTTTAATGTCACAACAACAATATTTTTTATATAATGTTATAGTTATTTGCTCGATACTTATTTATAAAATCAGTTTTAATTTATTTAGCTACCACGCAGACAAATCCGCGAGCGAAAGTCAGTTCGTTTATTTTATTGTTTTATTCTCGCGAACTACTGAATATTGAACTGATATTTGAGATTACGCTAAACGTCACGGGAATGGAGCTGTAAGGTTTAATGCGGGTCAAAGCGTGGGCGTAGCTATTACTAATTTATAATGAATTCCAAGCAAACGAGGTGGCAGGCAAAGTAGTTATATAAATAAATATATGGAGAATGTTCAAGTTAAATATTGAAAGCCCAAAAACTTAATTTATGATTTTGTGTTTATACTATTTATAGCTACATGGCGAAACCTCATGGTAAGCGGCCGCAAATTTTACCTCTAAGGTAATACTAAAAATATTTTTTTTTTCTAAGTGGCAGGCAGCAATTTTAAGGCGTCTTTTCACTTTCAAATATATTTTTAAAAATGTAGAAGTTATATTTCACTCTTTACATCAATTTCAAATGTAGTTTAAAAAGTATTATTTTATTGTTAAATAGCTTCTGCCCGTGGTTTCATCCCCGTTAAGTTCGATATTTCTGAGTTATTATATCTTTCAAAATTGAGAAACCTTCCTTATACACTTGCAACCCATAATTTACCCCCTTTGGGAGTTAAATTATAAAATCTATCCCAAATTCATCTACAAAATTTATTTTATTTACTTTACCTATAATTATGAACATATTTACAGACAGACAAAAAATATGTTTCGGCTTCTACTGCTGTTCTAGTCTCCTCTTATTATTTTTTTCTTAAATGTCTTTAATGAACAGGCATTTATAATTTCAAATTTTATTATATGTATGGATTAGCTAATAATCATAAAACCATTAAACCTTTTATTACGACTCAAGTTATTTCAACCACAGATAAAACATCATTAACTAATACAGTGCGCGCCACAACTCAGTAAAAAATTAAAAACCAAAATAATTTTTACTTCTATTAAAACTATAACACAACAATAAAAGTGGATAAATTTGTATATTCCTCGTCCTATAAAATAAGAAATAATTTAATATCAGTTAATAATTTACAAATTGGTCATTTCCATTTAGTTTTGCCTAATTACTTTTACGTACAAGAGCAGTGAGCTCCGGTTGTATACATGTTTAATCCGTGGGGTTATTCGCTTATTGAGATTTTGGTTTCTTAACAAATAGTTTCTGTCAATTAGTAATTCTTTCACTCAAAACATGCATTTTTGACATAACGAAACCACGGATTACTCTCCTGGTTACTTGCCTGATATTAATACTTACGCTTAAAAACTCATTTCAAAATAGCAAAAAAATAGAGTGCGTGTTATTACTAATGGCTTACGACAATTATTGTCGTAAGCCATTAGTAATAACACGCACTCTATTTTTTTGCTCGGAGCTCACTGCTCTTGTACGTAAAAGTAATTAGTTGTTGTTACAAAAGTGTTGTTATAGGACTCGCGGATCTTGAAATTGATAAATGTGTAGTGTAAAGGCAATTTAAGGTGTAAAATACTTTTTAGAGTGTCAATTTTCTATTTTCAAGCTATAGAAGTAAAAAATCTGCTACCCAACTACAAAAATAAAATCAACTCCTTACACTGTTGAAGTCGGCTAAAATATAGTTTATTTTACCCAGGCCATAATAAGTAAAAATTACAAATAAATGGACACTTTTTAAATAAAATCGGCTAAATTGTTTAGGCGCTAGTAATAAACGTACTTAAATAGTGTAAATACAGACATACAAAAACACATAAAAATTTAAAAAATATTTTTTCTTTGGATTTCGCTCTTAATCATTAAAACAATATGGTAACCCATTATAAAATACTTATTGTTTCTTTAAAATACCCATTTCATTTCTTAAACAGTTATTAATTTGGAAGTTTACTTCACTTTACTGCATAGAAAAAACCAAACCCATTCAGTATAATTACTCGCCGGATAAAACATTTATACAACCGGAGCTCACTGCTCTCGTACGTAAAAGTAATTAAATGTTGTTACAAAAGTGTTGTTATAGGACTCGCGGATCTTGAAACTGGTAAAATGTGTAGTGTAAAGGCAATTTAAGGAATAAAAACACTAGACATTTGGAACACTACTGGGACTAGACATTAGGAACAATTTTTTGAACCTGCATGTTGAAGAAGAAATCTTAGAATTAACGAGTGTTATGTATTTATGTATGTACGATCAAAACTAGAAAAAGTACAGATTTATAATGTTAATAATTTATTTTGCCGCGATGGTCTAGTGGTTAGCAAATACTCCTCTCGTCGCGAGGTCTCGGGTTTGATTCCCGGGTCAGGCAAAGTGATATTTGTGAACTTTCCCTTAGGAAATTCACAATAGCTGCACAATAGAGTTGGAATTGCGCCCGGAGGATGGCGTTAGGCTCCCATGGCCATGGCCATATTCCATGGGACCTAATCTTAACAAGTGAAGTGTGGGTGTTGTAAGCCTCTATCACTTCCCTCTGGTTAAATAGGCGTGATGTTATGTTATGTTGTGTTATGATTTATATTATTTTATCAATAATAAAAAAAACATTTTGTTACATTTTTATTAAGTAGATATAATTAAATAACTAAAACACGACGTTATGAACTATATAATTTAAAAAAGGATGGGATTAAAACTAGAAATATTTTTGATGTATCTAAAAAGTGTGTAAAGCTGTAAGTAAGTAAAGTTATCCTTAATATCATTAAATAAATATTTATATGATGACAATGAAACGCTATGGAATCTCATGGAAAAGTGTTTAAACATTAAAGTCATAGTTACTATTGTAGTAAGTATTTACATTTTAAAGAAAACATAACAAAGAACAAAAGCAACAGCAACACACAAATAAAGATTCATTCCCCTCGGTGTACAGCGATACAGTGCTGTTTTCAATTATAGAGACTGGAGCAGCACGGATGTTGAGAATTGTTGCGAAAGGAACAGCCCCGGGCATCAAACCTGTGAATAAATTTGAATGAATGAGGACACGGCGACATTTGGCTACAGGCCACAGGTGCTGACGCTTCATGTTCCCATAAAATTTCCCCGCTAAAGGTACGGAAAATTGCCGCAACTTACATAAAAAATAAATACTGTATGCATGAATGAATTCCCTTTTCATGAGAGATTTACGACTTCTAATACATTACATGTGACCGAATACTAAGTTAGTTTATACAACTCGTAAAAAAACCATGAATGAATAAATATCAAGTTAGTCGATATAAAGTATACGTAGATACAATCTTACTTTGGAGTGCTGAAACTGTTGAAATGTTTCAAGAAAATTTTCAATCAATGAAAAATGAAATTGGTTTTGCTGCCGAAAACGTATACACTTGTCGACATCTTTTCTATTTCACTATTTTTATACTGATGACAGGAGAATGAATGGTTACTTTCTTCATTTAACTCAAAAACTTCTGAACGCTGTGTTCATGTGGTTATAATATATGCTTTTATAATGGATCGCAAGTGGATAAAAATATTGTGTTGATTAATAATTGACTTGAAGTAAGTAGTTTATAATTTTATTAATAGGTTCTAGCTGTTGCATGATCTCATACATCTCATATATTATGGAAAAAGCTGATTTATATATTGTTTGAGAAAATATTGTTTAATACAAATACAGTGAGGCAATCATAGTTAAAACTACACTAAGATATTTGCATATTTATTTGTGTTTGTTCTGTATAGAAACGGAAAATGTTTTGGTAATTTATGTGGGCATAAATTATTAATACAGAGCCTCAAGCGTGCTGCTATCTGAGGAAGAGTTTAAATTGGATTCAAGGGTCGCAGAAGGTTTTATTTGATGCGGGTTTGCTCGAAGGGCCCTTTATGCTAAAGAGAATTCAAAGATTTTAAATTCTTTGCATTATTTGCCTTTGAAAGGCTTGCTAGTCTTTGAGAGAAAGTTTAATATTTTCATAGTTTAGAAAGTCATTATTTGAAATTTGTGTATGAACATCTAGAGCCTAGATTATTGAAACAAAAGCTAAGACATTGCACACTTAACTATTTGGAATAAATAAACATCTAATCGTCATCAAAAATCATATAAACTTCTATTAAATTCTTAAGAATTTTCTCAAAGACACTCATTTTATGAGTTTGCTGAGTTTTAACATCATAGACACAAACCTCGATGACGTCATACTCCAAGCCGAATCATAACTGACCCTGATTACTCACCTATGTGTGTCGCAATCGAAATGTAAACCAATTCGAGACAAAAGTACGTTAAAAGCACATGGAGGACAAAAGTTTTACCCCAAAATGCAGTACTTAAAAATAAACATTACACAACATAATATCGTGTCTATACCACCCAGATGGGTGTGGCAAAAATGTATTACACCCACATTTCACCTATTATGTATAGGTCTTATGTGGTATGAGGCGAGCGTATCACCTTACATTTGTTAAACCCGGAAATCAAACCCTCAATTTTGTGGCTTCGCCTAAGATCGAATAAAATGGTGTTTCTGCCGCCGTACAAACATTAATGACCATCCCTAATACAACCCTTAAGGACTTATTCATACACTCTTTGCACTTAGCAATTCACGCATTCGGATTCCGCAACCGCATTCAAATATTTTTTAACTATTAAGAAATTTTACTAAAGCGTCTTTGCTGTCAAGAGTCAGGCTGCGTCGAAGGTGCTGACTTTTTAAAAAGATTTTATGAAGAAAAAGCAACTAGAATAAAATAGCTTGTGGTCTGGTGTATCATATCCCAAAAAAACAATTGTCCCTGGGAAATCAAAAAGTCGAGTAGTACGTGTAAAGAAATGTACGTACTTAAAATAGTCATCATAATTGTATAAATCCAAATGAGAACAATATAGTTAAATACATAAATAAATTAAATTAACATCCATTACAGTATTTGTTTCGCTAACGAGTACAGTTTCCCTGTTGTAACTGCGTTGTAATGAAAAGTGGTTTTGTATGCGGCGCACAGGGCTTAAGTGAATTAAAACTTGAACTGACCGTTCGCGACAGTTAACTGATCGACGCACTAAGTTGTGAGGCTTCGTACTGCGAGGTAATGCTATTACTGAAGAGTCCGACCGGACTTTAATTTAACTTTACCGAATAAAAAGATAACACAATTAAGAGATGTTATTATTTTTATCACTCTCGCAGTAAAATATTAGGTAGAGCAAATCGAAAAAAGTCAGAAGATTTCACATTTTTCACGAGTTATTTACTCTCAAAAGTAGTGTATTTTAAAACTTCAGGAAAAAAACATCAGTATAATGAAAAAGCTTAACTCAAAAATATATACAATGTATCTGCGGAACATATACAAACCTAAATAACACTACTTCAACTAAAATTATAACAACATAACATTCAAAAAGGTATATATGTTATCTCTTTGAAATAATGAAAATGAAACTAGGGTTTTTGTTTCAAAACAATAGTGTAGCGAGTGAGTCGTTCCCGTTACGGACCCGTCTCGGGTACTGAATTGCAATTTATAGCTTTCTCTTGTTTTTCATAATTTATAAGATTAGCAACATGGCGGCGTCGGGGGTGAGCCATTATACATTTCAAGTAAGCTTGATTTATTTGTTACACAAAAATGAATTATTTAATTACAAGTTGAATCTGTTACTGATTCTGTTCGTTTATTTATTTATACTATTATATTAAACGAGCAATAATTGTGTGTTTGTATCTATATATATAAAAGGCTTTGTCCTGACTGACTTAGTATCAACGCACAGCCTAAGCCATAAGTCGTAGCGACTTGAAATTTGGAGGGTGTATTCTTTACAAGATTTTATCGTGCAATAAGAAAGGATTTTTGAAAATTCGGCCTCTAACGGGGTGAAAAGTGGGACGAAAGTTTGTATGGAAAAGCGTTTGTAGTAATTATGAGGCTCGATCAATTTTAAAAATGGAACTTTGTTGAGCAATCGTGTGACAATGAGATGTTGACATGAAGTTGCATAAAAAAAGGATTTTATGTCAGTGTAAACTTTTTAATTGTCATTTCGGCCTCTTTAGATATCTAAGAAGTAATTGTTTTGTTTAGTAGAAACCAACTTTAATGTAATGGAAGATGTGTGATGTAAATAATAAAAAAATATTTAAATAGGGTTAAAACTATCATTTTGACGTGCTATAGTCAGGTGGCAAACATGTCCAAGGTTTAGCTGATGGTAAGTTAGAGGATCAACTGCGCAAATTATACAACATACACTTTTGACGGATGGACTAATTAATATTAAATATAATCTACAATAAAGCCCGACACGTGCGTTTATTTAAGTTTGACGATGCCGAAGGTCTTACTAGGCCTGAATCGTCGGTATTCTCCATTAAAATAGTGCAGTGTTAACATAATAAGATGCGTTGGGAAACAAAAAAGGCACCGCGCCGCCCCAGCCTCACTGCCGGCGGTGGTGTGGCGGTCACATTATATAACTCCGACAGAACGTGCGTTCACTCACATACCAAAATGGTCAGTCAATGAGATCGCAGAGGCAGGGAGTCCGGCGACGGCTTAAACCATATTATTTATTAGTAAAAGATGGAGACCCCATCACAAATCAGCGCCAAGTTGCAAGACGCATTATATCAATTTTTTATCCGTCAAGACAATTGACATGAGATTCGGACAGAATTCAATGACATCTTCGACCGAACTCTGTCCGAATGTCATGTGAATTGCTTCAATTATTATTAAATTATCAAATACTTTAATTATAATAATTCTAAAAAGGAGAACGTCACAGTCATGTCATGTTATTTTTTGTGTGAGTATAAACTTTTTGGTAGTCATTCGGTCTCCTTGAGTGTCCGTTGTAAGATATTTAAAAAGTTAATACTACGTTCCAAATTATGAAAAAAAAGGTCATAATATAAAAAAAAAATGAATAAATTCAAATCCGTGGTATAAGGGCCTTTCTACACGAGTGACTTTTTGCCACGGTCAATTCCTTATTATTTTTTTATTATTTATGTAATAAAAAATTTTATGTACTTTAATGATATTAATGATTTACGTTTTGCATTATTTATTTGATCTTTTTCTGATATTATTTATGTTCTTAATTTCTTTACGATTTTTTTTTAGTTGGACATTTTTGTTTCTTTATGCATGTGTTTTATTATGTTAAACATGTTTTCGATTTTATACAGTAACTTTTTTTAATTTTTTTGTTAAATTCAATTTCACGTTTTCATGTATTTTTTGAAGATTTTCATAATATTTATAATGTGCCGTGTGGTCCGACCCTAAGGATGCCTTGGAATGGATGCTCGAAGGATGTTTTGGAATTAACCGGCGCATTTTTCTGATCGACCAAAGTTTTAGTAGAGAGTAAGTTCGCCTCGAGATCTGGTTTTGTTGGCACCTGAAGGGAAGACTTCGAATATTGTTTACAAAGAATACATTAATTGGGTATTTATTTATAATGATAACTCAACTTACGACAACTTTTAATCGCGAGCAAAGCCGCGGGCAAAAGCTAGTTATATATATAAGCTGGGTCGTTCTCGTAAAGGGCTCGAACGATTTTGATGAATCTTTTAGAATAAGAAGTTTTAGGGGTAAAAAATGAGATTTAGGGAAGTGATTCGAGATTTTAGGTTTGTATAGAAATAGTTAGTACATTTACGCTTATGACTTAGTACTAGCTTTACAAAGTAATGTTTAATGAATAAAGACAGTTGCTAAATACTACCCAGAGCCTCTTTGTTGCAGCTCACGTTGACCCAATAATTTTTGACACGTTATATTTGTCCTTATTAATAGCATTATTATTTTTCTCTACCCTCTAGCCAAGTGCATCTGTTTAAAAACTATGGACTTATTACTGGTGGTAGAGCTCTTATAAATGAGGTCGAGGGCGGCAGCACCACCGTCTCACCTTTAACCTGCCGCCAAATAGTAGTGCTCCCATTTCGTTCCGGTTTGGTGGTGAGATCAGGCCTTGAAATTACTGGCACATGAGGCATAACACCGTAGACCTCAGCTGCAGCGACGCATCTATAATCTGCTTTTGTGGATTGTTGAAGTCCATGGGCTGTACTCCACTTACCATCAGGTGGACTACACGTTCGTTCGCTGTGGGCGTAGTATAAAAAATAGGTACTATTATTATTTTGAGTTATTGAGATTTACTACTTAAAGATTAACTCTTTGCAAAAATTTAAAATAATTAGGTGCATTTATGATTTCTTGAATCAGAACTTTAACTCATTATGGAAAAAAATAGAACTAGGAATCTTTTTCTACCCGTCGAACTTTTTTATTACAATTGTAATTTTTTTATTTCTTTTTATTAATTTGTTTTACCTGCATTTGTTTATACTGTGTTAATATACAGGGTTGTTTGAAGTAACGCATCATAAAAAGTGTAACAAACTATTATAGGTAAACACCTCATGAACACTTATTAACTAAAACATATTGTGAACCACGACAGTGATATGATAAAAAAAAACTTGAGAGGTGTCAAGGGACACCCGGATGGAACGAAGTTAAACACACAATAATGGAGAGATTATATACGCGTATGACTTGGTTTGCACAATAGTAAAGAGAGGTTATAATGCTAACTTGCTAAAAATACATAAGCATTTATTATTGTCTGTATAAAATCTCTACAATAATTTTGTTTTTATTTTTCATTATTTATTATGTACAAAAAAAACTGTATACACTCAACAAAAATCGCTGTTGTTGGTATAGTGATATAGTTGTAAGCCGTGCGGGCCAACTGTTGGTCTTAATATGTCGTTACAACTTTTGGTCTTAATATTTACTGTCTAGCCCCCTTTCGCAACGTGCGATAAGAAACTTCGTTCCAATATTTAAATAAAGAATTTAAAAAATCTAAATGTAACGAAAAATGAAAAGTACTTTTTCATTTTCAGACAAGTTGTCGTGTACCGATAATGTATTGCCAATCACAGCATAAATATTTTTTTAATTACTTTAGTTATATTTAGGTCATTATTATATAATTCAGAAAGGTACTCGTAACGAACTTTTTTCTATAAATAGTTATAAAGAACCACAAGGGTTTATAATATTCTTCATATTGAAATCTTATTGTTATACATAATTTAAGATGTTCCTTTTGTAAATATTTAAGACGACAAATAGCTTAAAAACTCCTGCACTAGGCTAGGTTATTTTTATCTTAATTAAATTTTGTTTGTAATGGCAGTATATTTTTAAATACAAAATATGACATTAATTTGTAGTACATAGTAATCAAAACAAAAAAAAACTACTGAGGTGTCAAGGGACACCCGGATGGAACGAAAACAAATCAGGATTTGCACCCGAGATTGCAGTAAAAGGTATGCGACCTTAACCACTAAACAAATAAAACAGTCTATTAATAAACTAATTATACGGTAACAAAAACTTTAACCAAATTAAAAAAAAACAAACATTAAGACAATTAAATTATCAAGCGTACACACGATCATTCAGAATCACTTAATCATTCTCTTAAAATAATCGAATGATACTTTTAAAATCGTTGTGGAGATATTATCACAATACTCCTATAGGCTGAATGGCTACATAACAATATTTCCTGTGCCTTACACACTCAATTTCAAAATAATTCTTATCTTCGAACTTTCGCGCTATTCGAATTTCAAAATATCAAAAGCGAGGTTCATTCAAACACACGCATAGACTTATAATGCCTAGATCAATAAACTGCTTGTATGAATTTAAGTATAAAGTTAGGCTAAAAACAGATTGATTGAAAATTATAATGCGCCGCTTGGCGGACAGACAAACTAAATGAAAATCTGATAAATACCAGAGAGTTACACTGAACTGAAACGGCACAATTAAAGTGGCTTCACATTTCATGCGTGTACTCGGTTTCTAGGAGTAATAGTTCTATGATCACACATAACAAACCTTATCTTTAACATTATTTTTCTGCGATTACCTTGCTTTCTTTTAAACTGTATTCGCAAGTTTACTCGCGATATAATAATATCAGATCTCATTATCAATAATCTCATCACCAATCCCAATGACATAATTAGATGTGTTCCTTTGAGTCGGATTGGTAGGAGTGTTTTTGGTAGTATTTAGTAGTGGTGGGTGTGGTAAATACCCTACGCGTTAGTACTGGGCAGTGGATCGCTGGCCAGAGCATCCCCTTCATGGATCGTGTACGCCTGCGCGGACCTATCGCAGCGCGTCAGCGCCCCCAATTTTTTTAAAAACTTAACTTGTAATTTTTTTTCATTTTAGTTTATTTTTAAATTTATTTTATCTTTTTTTTCTATAAGCGAGGGAGAGAGACGGACACATAAAAATGTGTAGCACCGTAGCTGTAAGTAGCATGTAATTACTACGCCGCTACGAAAATTGCTACGAAAAGTGTCGTTACAACTTTTCGTTCCATTTTTTTCCGTCTAGCCCCCTTTCGCAACGCGCGATAAGGAACTTCGTTCCAAAATAAAACTATGAGACCAACTGTTAAGATGAAGATATTCGAAAGCTTATTATATTTAGATGCCGTTCAGACAGGCAATACGGTAGTGCAAGTTTTGATGAATAATCCGAATATTCATTATATAGTGCTAATATGTACTTACTTGGCTTTGATACCTGTTTGTACGTGACTTTCGTACCTATTATAGTATCATTGGCTAGATGGCGATGCAACGTTTCCAGACTTCAAACGAGATATCATTGACAAGAGCATTTATTTATTAAGGTACCAAGAGGACGCTAAAACGTCCTGTGGAAAATGGCTATATTCGAAAATGTTTGTTTGCTGTCAAGTAGAAAATGTACGATAGAGCGGAGTGTTTGTCGACTTTGTCGGTCGTTCTCTCCAGGCGAATCACGTTCTGTTGAGTGTACGACGACGTGTCTCTAGAATAATTATTAGTATTGAAGGATCCACCTGTATAATCTTTACTAGTATTATAAAGCAGAAGAGACTGTCTCGTCGGTATAATTTGTGTTTTGCTCACCGCTAGGTCTCGGGTTCGATTCCCGGGACAAGCAAAAGTGTTATTTACGAACTTCGCTTCTGGCAATTCATTATAGCAGCACGGAGTTGAAACTGCGCCCGGTCAATAGCGATAGGCTGATTCCCTATCCCATGGGTGCTAAACATAACAGGTGGAATGTGGGTATCTGCCACATCCTTCTGGATAATATTCTTATTCTATGACGACCGGATGGCGGAGTGGGTAGTGTACCTGCCTGCGACGCCGAGGTCGTGGGTTCGATTCCCACTTAAGACAAATCTTTGTGTGCATGAACATGGAGGTTCGTCTTAGTCTGGGTGTTTCTATGTATAATATGTATGTATTTACAAAAGAAAAGTATATATGTATTAGTATCGGTTATTCTAGTACCCATATTACAAGCTCTGCTTAGTTTGGGACTAGATGGCGTTGTGTGTGAGTTGTGAAATATTTATTTATTTATTTATTTATTTATTTATTCTTATAACATCACGCTATCGATAGGAGGGAAACAAAGTTGAGGGCAACAGCTTAGTAGTCTTAGTACTATTAAAATAATATGTATATTATTATGTATCATTCAAGAGCGGAGGAACTCGTGGCTAAGTGGAAGCCGCGCGGACTGATCGATATTACAGGTTAAGCAATGCTAACCGCGGTCAGCCGTGGATGGAGGACTATCTTTAACAGAACGAGATTTCCTCCGTGCCTTGGAGAACACGTTAAGCCGTCCCGATTGCTATTTGAACACCTATGGCAGTCGTTACGGGTAATGACTTCCGAATAAGTGTATGAAATAATGTGTACTGATCCATTTGTAAAGAGAAAATAAATAAATTATGAAAATGGAAAAAAAAAAAAAAACAAATCCCAAAAAGTCTGACAACTAGTCTAACAAAGAATATCGTATTACCTCGTACTGGGTTGTGGAGCTCTGATGGCAGTTACACCACATAAAATACTTCAGTTAAATCCGTGTAACTAGAAGTCTATCCCAATTCAACATTGGACAATCAGTTTTAAGAACCTTAAACTCAACACGTTTTTAACTAAAAGGAGACAGTGGCTTTTTAAAATAATAATTTTATAAAAATACAATATTGTGTACTGAGTTGAATGTTATCTATGCTATCAGCAATAGAGGGATCCTTCTTCGCTGCAATCTGTTCTAGAGACGCATTGGCCACTCGTCGATACGTGATTCGCGTGGAGAGAACCATCGGCACTCACCAAAGGCAAAGATAAGAGCTTGCTAGCGTGTTTGTATTGTAGTAAGAGCTAGTTGAATAAGAGATGTTTTATGTGGTTTGATGGGTGTTTTAAAGTAATTGCATAAATTGAATCAAATGGTAGTCCTTTTTTAAAGAAAAAGAACTATTGTATCCACACCAGCAGATTTTTTAAATCGTGTTGAGTTTACAAAATACTACAAACGGTTCGGATAACTAAAGAGGATCCAAAAGAAAGGAGAAGGGGTAAGATAAAATGTTTATAAATTAATCAAATTCAGATGCGAATTTTGTGAGATATATTTGTCAACAATAATGTGAAGATAAACAAAACTTGGATTGTTTAACGCATTTCCCTGGATGCCAAATAAATGGAATGTAAAGTTACTGTAAATATTTTGAAAATAAGACTGATTGTCACAAACATAGTGAGAGCTGATATATCATCATTGAATATTATGCAAGTGTTTACACATTATGCATATACATAACCAGTTAATTTTCTTTTTGACATTTGAACATTAATGATGCCTACAAATTGGACGAATCCTAGAAAGCTGCCA
Source organism: Hypena proboscidalis (assembly GCA_905147285.1). NCBI lineage: Eukaryota > Metazoa > Arthropoda > Insecta > Lepidoptera > Erebidae > Hypena > Hypena proboscidalis. The sequence continues at coordinate 11,068,630 of LR990128.1, read as the reverse complement.
TGGTCTAGTGATATAAATCAATATAAAACCAGGGCTTCAGAATATATATGATACCTACACCATTGCATCGCACAACAGCATATCGTGGAAGCTATTTTTTTATGGCGTCGGTTATATGGAATGTACCTACTGTTGCCTCCTAAAAGCTAATATACCAAAATATTATAGTAAACACCAATGACTTCTCGTGCAATGGTGGATTCCCCATTCAAAACAACTCACAGTCGCCCTCTACGTGTGCTCGTGAGGACCTAATGCAAGGCACAAGCAAGGGAGTAGAAGTTGCTACCTACTAGGCAAAAACTATATTAATCATAAAAAATGAGAAACCATAATGCCATTGACACGTAAGATGACTGTTGCCTCCTGAGCGTGCCTGTAAAAAAGGTTCTAGTTTAAAAAATGAGTGCAAAATCATTCACTGGTAAAATCATGAAGTAATTAAGATTAAGAATTACCTGGGGTTTGCACGCATGTGCATGAAGTTACTTTAATGAGATTCCTTTTCGTAAAAGTACACAACATTACTTCTCCCGATAAAATACAATAATTCTGTCCTACATTGTTGCATGTGCGTCAATAAACTTTAGGTAGGATGTGTGTGAGCGCATGAGTATAAAAATTTAAAATTTCTTTTATCACACTGCTACTTACTCACGCACTGGGCGTATCAGATTTTTTCTTATGCCAGAATAAATACCTAATTCTTTTTACTTTTTCGGTTACACGTTACCGATTTGATTGAAATAAAAATCGATTTATTTGAAGAAGAACATTATTTAAATGTACAGAACTATTTTAGTTTTATAATAATTATTCGTTTATAAGGTTTTCTTAAAGAAGATAAATCATTGTAGTAAATAATTATTTAATAATAATTTTACTTGTTTCATTTGAAATTCCAAGATTTGGACTTAATTTCTCGCAAATAATTCTATCGAGTTAATTATATGCTGTTTGCTTTTACAATTTTTATTCTATTTTGCAGGCACAATACATGAATAACGTAAAATTAATATTATTTTTTGACTAATAGGATCGATTTATCTTATTTCACACGGTCATCACTTAAAAGTGTTTTCCGTCAATAAAGTACCATTACTGTAGAATATTATTTCGACAAAAAACGGTAATTAATAGGCGTGAGCTATCAAATAGAAAAAAACAAATGGCCAAGCAATTGCAACGGAAATCAAGTGCCTACACTGAGCTCACCATCGCTGAAAAAATGCGACAGAAGTTCGGTAGGATTCAATTTTATTTCAAAACTGCACACACAATGACTGAAATTTCTGTTCTAAAGTACAAGAAACAATCGCGGCCAGTTCAGTCGCGTTTCGGTTCGACATAGTGTGTTTAGACGCTTTAACTATACGAAAGTAATGATATCTCTAGTACAATACTGTCCAACTATAACATTTTACACGGCAAAGACCACATTTTACAAGACCGAAGAATTTTTGTGAAATGAATAAAACAACCATCCACGCTCCTGTTCCCCAATGGAAAAATACTGAAATAGAAAAGATGACGACAAGTATATACATTTTCGCCAGCAAAACCAATTCCATTTTTCATTTATTGAAAATTTTCTTGAAACATTTCACCTGCGCCCAGTCACGAAAATTCAATTTTAGTTTTTAAGTCGTACAGTATTTCTTTTTTGTGTGAGTCGTGGAGATTTTTCGTACCTTTTTTGGCGAGGAAATTTTTTGGAAACCTTAAGCGTTAGCACGTGTTAGCACGCTTGTCCGTTGTTTCCTTATTTAAATTTATTCACAGGTTTGATGCCCGGGGCAGTTATCTTTGCTACAATTCTCAACATCCGTGCTGCTCGAGTCTCTTATTATTCGAAACAACAATGTATCGCGCTGTAGCTAAATGTTTCTCGCAACTTATTCAGCTTTCCAAAAATAATATGTTTACTTTTAAATTCGTTCTGTAGTTTGGTTCAGACTTTGCACTACAATTTTAAAACAATAACAATAATAAAATTCATTAATATTAAGAGTTGAGATAGCGCATTATAAACACAGAACAAGTGGCCGTGTCGCAATGGATAAGGTGTTGGACTTGCAATCGAGACGTCGTGAGTTCAAGTCCTGACCATTACACCACGGACATAAAACTTCTCCTTGCCAACACTAGCGAATGAAGAGGATAACAAAAGCAAGTTATGCAAATATACTAATAATTTAATATAGTAGTAGAAAAACCATTAAACATTTTCAAAGCTCAGATGCTCTATTTAAAAAACTCATCCTCGAATATTTTAAAACACCTTTCATAATTAATTAATCGCCTTGCAAAGTTGCACTAATCATAAAAGGTATTTTTACGACATATCTTAGCAAACCGTGATATGCCTACACTGTATAAAAACGGTAGTAAAGCAAAAAGGGCAGACCTACATCGAAATTACAGTAAAAACGTATTGATCCAATATTTGGTTCATAAACGACAGTTAATGATGCAATAAACGAAAATAAACTGACTCATTCAGAAAGCTATTATTTCTACGTCATTTCTGACAACCGTTTCTTATATTATTTTATTACGTTCATTTATGATATCTTCAGAATTTGTGTGTTGTGCAATTTTTCCTTTCTTACAACACGGACGGATGTGTAGTCCACTTGATGATAGGTAGAGCCACATGGGCATCAACAATCTATAAAAAACAGATTGTAGAAATGTAGATGCGTCGCTTCATCTGAGAACATCGGTGTTATGCCTCATGCAGCAGAAATTGCCGGGCTGATCCACGGATATTACGAAATAGAAAGATATTATGTTTGTTTGTCAGTCTTTAACGTTATCACAGCTTAACCATTAAACCGATCTTGATAAAAAATGTTTGGTGATGGTTGAAGGCCTGGGAAAAGTTAAGGCCGCTTTTGATTGACCTACAATGTGGGTAAAACCGCGGGAGGGCGATGGTTAAACTTAAAGATTTTTATCCTGGCATCACCTATAACCGTAAAAATAAGCAACTGACCTTACACAAACAAATTCAGACTTCTACCTCGAAAAAATATAGCTTGTAGCCCTTTTTAGATATAAACCAGGTAAAGTTATTATAATGGTAACAACAGCTCATAAAGTTCTAAGAACAAATAAATATTTGGAATTCCTTACGTAAAAAGATGTGTGCCTTTTGCCTTTGCTTTTAGTGGTCTAACTTTATGTATTATTATAAAACGACCCTACTAGGGTGGCTACTACATAAAGTATTTCATTGCCTCCTCCTTCCTGTGAAAAGCTCGATCATATATATAAATTATTAAATTATTTAATTGTTTAACTAAAGAACAATAATGTACCACCCATCTAAAGGATGCCACAACAATCCAAATTACAGTAAAAAAAGCAATTTCCAACTTTTCCATTTCCCACACCATAATTCACAACTATTACTGAATTCCATTGAAAAACGTTAATCACGCCGAGTGCAAGACACCATATGGCCGCTATGGCCATCAACCATGTCCAAAGACATAAATGGGCACGTTGTCGTCACAGTCGGAATACCGAATACCTGTGCGAGGCGGAGGAGGGTAGAGGGGGGCAGCCTTGTGCTGCGGCGGGGGGAGGGTCGGCACTCCCGCGCAACCTGCTGCCTCCGTCACTCTTCACTCTAGGTAGTGACTCGCCCGCGCGCAGCGCCCGTACGCGCTTACCCAATATACGAACGTTTCTGTGAATAACAAACCAAATCTAAGTGATATCTAAGTGCAGTGACATAAAAACCGTGTGATGTGTATTTGAATTATTACAAATGGAGTTTTCTTTATGGTAAATATCTAATCTAGTGCTTAAACTACATATTTACGAACCAAGGGCGTTTGTAAGTTGAATCCAGCTGAGTTTAGCATGTCATTGATAAAAGCAGAACCTGATCTTAGGTAGTTTTTGAGGTTTCGTACTATAAAATCGTAGTATTGAAAACAGGTGTTGTGAATGATACGGCTGGTATGCTGACCGGTTTGTCTTGCATAACGTAATAAGTTATATAGGGTAATATTTAAGGCTACCTTTCGAGCATATTAAGCACAGAAAGTGAGATACGAATGTGTATGTAATGACATCATCTGCGGCATGTAGAAGTTAACACTACACCCACACGTACACGTGTCGTGAGGTATATAAATCAGTGATCAACGACAATTACACAAGGTGACAAAGAGGTTGAAATTCAATAAAAACTTTGAACATTGTCTTTGCATAATATTTTGTCATTGGTTGAAAAAAAGGGTTATAAATGATCACAGACGACTTGTGGATCATTTGACCTTCAGGTTAAGATATGCTTGCCTTTGTCAGTTTGTAGATGGTTTGTCATTCATAATTATATGGGGATTCCGTCCTCCGTGATTTATAGTGCGTCAATCAATAGTCCGATACAGCTGATCGGAATTCAAATTCAAATCATTTATTTTCATTGGCCCTTGGAGGCGCTTGAACACGTTAAAACATTACAAAAAAATATATAAAAATAAATCATAAATAACACTAAATTATAATAATTACAATGATTTGAATAACCGGGGCTTAGATTAATTTTAATCAAACTGCCTAGAATCAAATTAAAATCAATCCAAGTACCAGCTCCGATGGGTATTGCATTATGAGAAGAGCTGGTGAGAAACTCTCGGAGTCTGTACGGAGTCCGTATAATATCCATACTCGCAGGTTTTTGTTAGCCATCTGGTTAAATTAATTAATTGATTATTTGTTAATTACTAAAAAACACCGTTATCATAATCCCAGTTACGTGTAGTAAAGGAGCAACAAAAACGCCTTTTATACAAAAAACTTAACAATCAACGTTTTCAATTATAATGAGTGATTTACAGATCGCTAAATCTTTAGTGATTAGCAATTAGAAAATTTTCATTGTCACGCTATAGCTATAAAAAATTAATAAAGAAATGTATTGATGGAAAATGCTAGATAATAAATATGATAACTTTTTATGATGAATATTAAGTTCAAAACATTTAAATGTTGTAGTAATATTCAGCACGTTGACTATATAACAAATTGCATTTAAAGATATCCTTCAGTGTGATATTATATCATAAATTCATAACATAATGTATATTTTACTAATACAATTAAATATACAGGGTGGAGAACCGGAGATTACGAGATTTCCAAAAAAAAATCTGTTCTAAAAAAATTAAAAACTAGAAAATATCAACTGATAATATTAATGATTTAAAAACTCTTTGAAAAACAAGGAGGTTGTTCTTAAAGAATATTTGATTTTTTTGTAAGCGGTAGAAGCTTTTGTTAAAGTTTGAGAGGTTGGGGTAATTGTATTAAGATTTAAGTTCCGAAATTGCTGAAACATAAGGTATAGCATTTTGATTCTCGCAATGTAACAATATATTAAGTATCTATTTTTGTAGATTGTGGATATTTAACCCATGACGATGATACAGTTTTCACTTACAATCAGGTGGACAACACGTCCGTCTGCCACATACGTCGTATAACGAGGTTGAAACTGGAGCTGTAAAAAAATCCTGTGGCTTTCACCAAGTTTTTTTAAAAACAATTTTCCACCCTGTATAGGTGTTTGTACGTCGCCGGTTTGCACATTATCGAGCTCAGTCGAGCACGAAGCACGTCGTTAGCCTGCCGCTTGTTAAAAATAAAATTATACAATTTTAGCGCCCCTCTTTACTTCTTTTGTGCACCTTCGTTCACGATTCAAGAAATACCTAACTAAGGTCGGCATTGTTACCTTTATGTATTGTTACGAGATTGGAAAACACGAACAATACCACAATAAATATCGATATTGAAGTTTGAATTACAACACTAACTCCTCATCGCTTATTTACGTTCAATGTATCTGCTACTCACCGTAGGTTATAAGCTTGATGTCTAAGCATATATTAGCCTTTCCTAATAATTTGACTATTTTCATATAGACTTAGTTCCGAAGGATAGTACGTCCAAATAAACGGTCTACCAACCATGTTTTTAAACTTTCGCGATTTGAGAACATTTTTCAAAAGTTAGACAACGGGTCTGAATGATGCAAGTCATTCGAAACGTCGAGCATAGGTATTTATTTACCTTTAATAAATGATTTTATATCTGAAAATAAATGATTTTTATTTTATTTTTTTATTAAATGAAAAAACGTATTATTTTGTGCGAAGTAAATTTATGTTTTGCTTTTTAGTTTACCTACTTTTTGAAGTCGGTTTTTTTTTTTGTTAAAAATTATTTTTTGTGGCGCAGAAGCTCTCAAAACGTTTTGCCGACAAACATAATAATGCAAATGCAATAGCGTGATATAATTTAATTATTGCATTATGTAGTCACGGTCTGCAAGCTCTGTTATTTTTTTTTCATACAAAAAAAAACAAATAATGTTTTAAATTTTACACTGTATGAACAAAAGCCATTGTTAAATTATTTAAATATTTATTGTAGTAAAACTACCCTCGATGTTCTAGTAATGGTTAGCGTATTAGCGCTATGTAATTTTTTTAGGGCCTTTTATCACTAACAAAACCGGCATCCGAATTCCTTAAATGGAATCACACGAAATTTGAATTTTGACCAATCAAATATCCGTATTTATATTATTATGATGATCAGGATGCTCTACATTTTCAATACCGACAGTGTCGAAATAATACGTTTTTTCATTTAGTTAAATAGATATTATTAAATAATTATTTTATAGTTCTGAAGTCGGTGCCAAGTAAAAACAACCTTTCTACAATATCAAATTACAGTTCACACAAAAAGGGAGGCGTAGTTGTGCTAGTGCGCGATCGCCCAGTATTGGTACTTACCACAGAAATATAACTAATATTCAGTTAGAAAAATGTTGTTAGAACGATTGATATTATCTATACAGAGTTATTAATTGTTTACTTGGCACCGACTAGAATTATAAAATAATTATTTAATAATTTCTATTTAACTAAATGAAAAAACGTATTATTTTGTGCGAAGTAAATTTATTTTTTGCCTTTTAGTTTAATACCTACTTTTTGAAGTCGGTTTTTTTTTGTTAAAAATTATTTTATTTTACGATTTTAAGTGATGGGTAGACCGAGCAAGAATGTTTCTCGAATGAGGAGACGATGGTTACTTGAGACGGAAAACTTATTTAAACAAGAATTAAAGCCTTTCTCCTGACTATTGAGGGTCACGACCTTCCATCATCAGCTCATTTTACACAATAACTAGCAGTAGGAATATGCGTACAGTAGTGAAAGAATTATCCTTTAACTCCTAACTATTGAGGAGTTGACCTTCCATCATCAGCTCAACCATATAAAATTATGGCGACCAAGCGTAAATCCTGGTCTCGATTAATAAAATATGAGGGTTGCCCCCGATTTCTCTGGGGTCCCATCATCAAATCATGACATGCTGACAATCCACCTCACCTCCACCTTTGAAATATCTCCGTTCCAACAGCTCACTTGACATCATAACTAGCAGTCTGAATATGATTGTGTACAGTAGTGAAAGAATTATCCTTTAACTCCTAACCCTTGAGGAGTTGACCTTCCATCATCAGCTCATCCACATAAAAATACGTAAATACTGGTGTAGCTTTGAAAAACACACTAAAAACATTACATGTGCCTATAAAATTCGAGGGTTGCCCTCGATTTCTCTGAGATCCCATCATCAGATCACGACATGCTGACAATGGGACCCTTTTGGAATCATCTCCTGTCCAACAATAAAAGAATCATCAAAATCAGTTCATAAACGACGGAGATATCCGTGAACAAACATAAAAAAAAAGTAACATATATACGAATCGAATTGAGAACCTCCTCCTTTTTTAGAAGTCGGTTAAAAAAACAAAATATATATTTTCACAGCTCGCGGTTTTGTCTGTGGTGTCATAGATCACCACAGAGCTTTTTGTTTTAAATTGAATGACGTTGACATTGACAGACAGACAATTAAATGTATATTTTTCAATATTTCTGAGAGATTTTCTTAATATCTTTTTCCGTAAGAACCTTGTACAGAGTATTAGAAAACTACAAAAAAAAAATCAGCCAAATCAGTCAAGCCGTTTTCATGCTATGTCGTGACAACGGAAAACGGGTTTCATTTTTATATATTTTTTTCCGTAAGAACCTTGTACAGAGTATTAGAAAACTACAAAAAAAAAATCAGCCAAATCGGTCAAGCCGTTTTCATGCTATGTCGTGACAACGGAAAACGGGTTTCATTTTTATATATAGGTATAGATATGGGTACTAGAATAACTGATACTAATACATATATACTTTTCTTTTGTAAATACATACTTATTCTACATAGAAACACCCAGACTAAAACAAACCCTCATGTTCATGCACCACGTGTGGGAATCGAACCCACGACCTCGGCGTCGCAGGCAGGTACACTACCCACTCCGCCTTCCGGTCGATTGGTTACTATGTAGTCTAAATCTAAACTAATATTATAAAGATGGAAATTTTAATTTTGTTACGATTTTACTCAAAATGTAATAAACCGATTTTAAAAATTATTTTACAATTAAAAAGCTGTATCTCTACCAAACAACATATTTAAGCTAAATCTTATGTGCGGGCGATGCCGCGTGCGATATATAGCTCAATGTTGGTGAACTAATATGCGGTTACAACATGAATTGCTGAAGTGGTATTTTAACCGAACTAGTTATGAGTGCCAGTTATTGTCATTAAATAACAGTTGTTGGTTAGCCTGGTTTTTCCCCCCATATATCGACATAAATATTACCACTAATAAATAAAACCTCATACTTTTTAGTACAAAAACACATTTTAAGAATTATAATGTATAAATAAAAGGTAAAATACCAAGCGTATCTGAAAATGCATTAATCCTTTCTTTAAGTTAATTATCTTGTCTTGCAGCTAACGATAAGAAAAGCCGGAGAGATTAGACCGATCTTGATATAATTTATTGGCGAGCGGATTACAGAGCGTCTAATTTTCTATCGCTGTGGGGTGAATTTCCCCTGATAAATATCGAACTGGCTTGTTGGCCTAGACATGGCGAGAAGGAAAACGTCTTTTAAGAGTCTCCCCTATACATTTTCTAAGACTAATTTGATTTATTTTTACGATAACGTTATGTATTGAACAGCATGGTAAGTGGTAATAAATTAAATCAAATAATGTGTTTTTGAAGAGAAAAGATCTTTTGAAGAGAATTTTCATAAAAGCTCTACCATGAAAATGACCAACAATAAATCACTTTCATTTATTTATTAAGCAACTGAACAATTTCGCTTACCTTGAAATAAAACTGGTTATGAATGAACCAAGATTTTAAAAAAATAAGCTAAACAATTTCCATATTTATAATTTTACTTATTAATGCGTCAGAAGCAAATAAGTAATAATACTAGCAATTTTGTTGTAAAATAACATCATAACTTGACTCGGCCGCCATCGCGCCGATTTTAATCGATTGCAATTTAAAAACTCGGTTTTAATTTTAATAATTGAATTGGAATTTGTTGGCATTCGCAAAAATATCGATATAGTTAATCCGGTTTTACCAAATGCAGTATTTCTGAAGAAGGAAAGTCCAGTGTTTTTTTTTGTGTGAAATTAAAATCTTTAATTACTCCCCAAGTAGCACGTAAGTGTCGTCAGCATCAATAATACAGCCAATATAGAACTTAAAGTAGTATTAGAGACGTATAAGAGAGTCAGGAAAGGTTATAAGCGTTATAAGAGTGTTACAATCCGTTATTATACAGCTCAGCTGTATATAGTCTTTATTATGGTATCTGCGTACACTTAAGGTGTTATATCGGAATATTACAACTCTATTAAACAGCTTTAATAATTGTGTAACACTCCAAGCTATTTCTACGGCTAAAGCTGTATAAAGGCTGTATTATAATACTATTCACTCGCTTATTACAGCTTTAACCTGTATTATAGTATTACTTGACACTTGTTGCTGTACAAAGGCATATGCTAACTCCATTATAAAACTAGTTTTTATGGTGTAATTTAACACTCTTATAAGTATTAAAGCTGTAATAGTTACTTCTAAGAGAGTATTATAGAACTAAAAAGATAAATGGCAGCTATAGTACAGTTTTAGTCTGTATTATTGACGGAGGCGTCAAATCAATGTCTCAGTCAGGAGATGGATTGAGAAGGAATATTTGAATATAAGGAATTACAACTTAAATAACAGTAATGATAGTGAACAATATTGACTGAAAGAAAAAACCATTCAACCACACCGACAATCCATAGCTCCAATGAGGGTTCCGTACGAAAAAAAAAAAGAAAAAAAAAAAAAAGAAGATAAAAATAACATTATTAATTGCTTCCTTCGCCATCATAACACCCCTTTTGATTCCCAGGAACATGGCGCTATGCAAAGTTTTTTTGACATTTTTCTTCAGTTTCTATTATCTTGAACGACATATTATTCTGAAAAATAAAGAAAATACCTTAATAAATAATCGTCAAAATGGTTTTAGAGATTTTAATTCTTTATACGTATCTCTAAAGAGGTTATAAGTTATTATTTATATGAAGAGCATAATACAGCCTATTGAATAAAAATATTCTATAATTACCCTAATAAGAAGTTAAAAGCTGTACAATACACTTTATTTATTCCATAGTACAGCTACTGGCGCTATATTGCTCTACAAATGGTGTTAGGGCTGTTTAACATTGACGCCATTTTCTAATAAACAAAAACATATTAGATTATTTTAAAAACAAACAGAATTGACATTATTTTGCATTACCTTTTTTTTTTTTTTTATGGTAGATAGGCACGCGTTTGACCACGATCTCACCTGATGGTAAGTGAAGATGCGGTCTACGGTGGAGCACGCTTACCTATAAGATACCTATTAACTCTTGCTTTGAAGAGATCCAGATTGTACTCATGCGGAAACACAGACTCGGGCAGGCCGTTCCATTCTTTGGCAGTTCGCATAAGAAATGTAGAAGCGAAACGCTTAGTGCGTATTGGTGGAATGTCTACCGTGAAGCGGTGCCTGAGTGCCGTTTGTCTGGTAGTCCGATGGTGAAACGGGGACGGAGGGATTAGGTTGTGAAGTTCCGCGGCACACTCTACGAAATGTATCCTATAAAAGACCGATAGGCTGGCAACCTTGCGACGGTGATCTAGACTTTGTAGTCGAGCCTCCGTCAGATCGTTGTCGCAGATGGTTCTCTTGGCTCTCCTCTCGACTGACTCGAGTGCCTCAAGCTGGTACTTGGCTGAACCATCCCACAGATGAGAACAGTACTCCACACACGACCGGACTTGCGCTTTATAGAGGTCGAGCAACTGCCTTGGTGTAAAATATAGCCTCACCTTGTTGAGGATGCCCAGCTTTTTGGCGGCTAGCTGAGCTTTCGACTCAATGTGTGAGCCGAAATTGAGCTTCTCCGTATCTTTAACCGTATCATGTTTACTAGCTTATTTAACGTTAACTTGGCCCTTTCCTTATTACTTGAAATTAAAATGTTGTTATTCTAACCTTAAAAAACAAAAACTTACTTACCGATATTCAGTATTTCTTTTGTTTTTCTTGATTTTTATGCTGGCGCGCGAATATTTTACCGAAAACCATATACAGGTTTGCAATAAATATTGGTTTGCACGTTATTTTCACCAAACCAATAAGTTCAAGATCATTTATATGTTTTTCTTAACAAGTAATTTTGCCATTATAATAATATGCATAATGTAGATAAAAATATGATGTACATTAAAATATCTATACTTTTGTAATTCTTTTATAACACTATTGTAGAACTTTAATTCTTACAAGCTACGTATAAGATACCATCTGGAGAGTTTTAGTTTCTTTTTACACCAAATAACAGCTCTAATACAGCTACTATACAGCTCTTATAACACCAAACGCTGTATAATTTGTGCCCATTTTACACTTATAAGGGCTGTATAAGCACTTAAGCAGCCTTTATACAGCTAATATACAGCTTTAAGTATAAAATTACGCGCTAGTACAGTTTTTATACAGCTTGTAATGCTACTTGGGAGGAACTCGTCACGCCACTGGTCCCTGTGAGAACATGGCTATCACTTTACGACTAAATATAAAATCAACTGATTAAAAGTGCTATAAATATTAAAATATATCATTAAGACATTGAAAATAGATAATCGTTTTTTTAAATTACCGTTGCCATAATAGATATCTATTTTATTATGCGAACCCGCACGGTATTGTCATCTTGCATGCATATTGTCTAATCAGCATTATTTACGGCAGTAGTTTTTAGATAACAAATGCTCTACCTTTTTATAAAAGGAGTTATTATCATAGTTATTACAATTCAAAGCAACATACTTCAAGATTCTAACTAATTAGTAGATATAATGGGATATTTACTATGTATATTTGTTATAGCAAGTTATTTCGATATTTCAGAGATGTTGCAAACTTGTTCACGATATAACTATAAGTTTCAAAACTTTATTAAAGATTCTAGTCCAAATCAGACCTTCAAAAGTTGTACCACCGGAAAAACGGCGCCACATAAATTCGTAACCATTTCCCGTGCCCAATATGATAATAAATTATAATAAATAATACCAACAATTTATCTAAATAAAGGGTGTTACAAAACATGACGTATGGTTGAAATGTCAAGTTGAATGACGAGGTATCAAAAACAGTGCGCTCGTTTGCAATTGCAGCACCACAATATGAAAATATAGTTTTAGGGAAAATATTTTAGGATCTGTACTGGTTTGTGAGTTACCACTGGTTCTTTATTGTTTCATATAATATATAAGTTATATTTAGTATAACTTCGCATACCTTCATTTGACTTGGATGACGCATTATATAATATAGCATATTTTTTTAGCATAAATTTTATACGCATAATCATTATGATTTTGTGGCAAAATAGTAATTTGGCATAATTGTATTTTGTCATTCTATTTAATTAGGTTTACGATTCTATCCTAATTCAACAAAATACTTTTCGTATGGAAATAAAATATGCTGCGTCTTTTTACACTACGATATCCATTTCAAATTAAGTGAAAATCATTATGCCTACTAAGTACTATGCGAAAAAACTTTATGCGAATAAATAGTTATGCCAAGTGAAGAAGTATGACAACAGATAATTATGCCAAATAATACGAAAATAATGCGTAACGTGTGCTGGATCCATTTGTTACCATTACGCTGAAATGGTACAATGTTTACAATAATCGTTAATTGCAATATTTTACTCAGCATTAAATAATATAGCAAGCGACCTAGAAAAAAAGTTTATGCAGCGTACTTTTAAGTATTATACCCTATATAAGACATCAACGAGTTCTATCACCGCAGGTCTCCGCGCGGTATTATTGTCCGCGTTAATGTTACTGCTTCTGCTGTGATGTTAATAGCGTACAGTTTAGTTGTTTGTGTGAATTCGCTAATTATAAAGTAAGAGTACCTAATGGGCTATTTGACAATCCGAAAAATAAAGTATCAATTAATGTAATCAGTATAGATTATGTGTTTAAAATGGTTATTTATTAACGTAAGTTGAAAATATTATTTAATATATTTTAAATTCCGTAAATAAAAATGCATATTTATGAACGATTGTCACGTGACACAAAACGCTCCTGATTGGTCGGGTTTATGACGACGTCATCTGCCTGTAAACATCAAAGATAATGTAATACTACCGTAGACTGACAGATCACAATATTTACAGGCATGTGACGTCACCGAGCCCATTGCACCGCCATATTGTCAAAGTTCCGTTTTGGTGCGCTGTTTTTTTATTGAACTTTGAATTTGATATTTTTCAGCAAATAAATATGTACCTGAATTAAAAAATACAACTTTTACTGGGTTCCTTAACCGCTACTAAATAATATAAAATGTTAATATATATTACGATAGTTTTTATCGCATTTAACTGTCTAATTAGTGATAAAAGTTATGTTTTAAAACATTACGCTACAACTTTCGTGAGCAGAGCAGAAGCGATAAATGCAGGTAGGAGAAATAAAACGTCATAGCAAATGCATGCAGGAAGAGTGTGTGTCTCGTGCACGGTCCAGTAACTCACCCGAAGACAGCGCGGCACTGTCAAGTGCGACTTCCTATCCGTCGCTGATGGATGCACTGCAATCTTAACCTAACTGTATTTTGTTGTTGTTTTACAATTTCTTCGGTATCTAAGCCCTTTTGTCTATTTGTTTGTACAGGCTAAGCTTCAAAACAGCTGGACCTTTTTGACGTGTCAGGTTAAAGTGTTTGTTATTTTTTATTATAAAAAAAATCAGTCTTGTTTATAGTTATTCCTATAATAGCATGAATGCTGTTACTTCACTTAGTAGCTCACTTTTCTACTATAAAAAGTATGAAAGCTTAATCTATGAAAACATTAAAGTAACTATTTCACACAGAACACACACTGCGAAAATCACATAAACTATATACATTTAATATCCCATAAGTACAAATGAACTTAGTATTATTTATGTTGATTTTGTGTATGTTGTTACGAACAAAATTATGTTTGGCTTAGTTTTTATTGTTTTGAAAGGACAAATGAGAACCCTGAGTTAAATCTGACTTTTGACTTTTAGCGACATATGTCAAACCACTCAAATCCTATGGGTGCGTTCCATTTCCATTTTTTTTTTTGCTTTTGAAGTTTTGTTTTGTTTTGGTGGTGTAATTTGTTTTTATTATCAAGTATCTTTTTTCTATAACTTATATTGTATTTTCTGTAAAAAAGTGCCTGACAGTGGAATTGTCATCATTAGGACGAATGTCACACTACCATACTCGCAAACAGGTCGCACCAGAATACCAGCGGGCTGTAGTGCTGATGTGCTGCAGTATTATGCTGAGGTGTGTACCTTTTCTGGCACATCTATTTAATTATTATTATAAGTAGTTTTAAAAGTGTATCACTAAGATTAAGATTTGCCAAAATAAACGTTTCTTTCTTTCTTTTCTTTTCTTAGCACGGGTGTTGTGATGCACCCGGTAGATGCTGTTTATACGATTCCAACCCGTGCTGCTTTTAAGAATTTCCTGTCAAAGAAAAACAAATAACTCTTTTTCCGAGCCGGGAATAGAACTCGAGACCTCGCGACACACAAATTATACGACAAGGCAGTTGAGTTGATAGTGTTGTACACTTCTGCCGTACCCTTCTGCATAATACTGGCGTAATAATCAGGGCTCGGAATAAGGTAGAGTTTTTATGTACTTGCATCGAAATGTTGATATGAATGTGGACCTTCCCGGGATTTCTAATGGACAACCCCGTGTGGCCAAAAATATTACGAATAAATAATAATAAAAACCTCAGAGATAGAAAAATAAAACAAAGGTAATTAACATAATTTTTTTATTAGTTTACATTAATTCACAATACAAATTGTTGATAGTCTGTAGTAAATTCGCATACGCATATTTCACCTTTTTTTATAAATACGAGCAAATACTTTTGCATCTAGCCTAGACTCGTGAGGTTTTGGTTATTCAAATGGCACATCAGAATCATTTTCCTTATCCGATTCATTACCAGTAAGATTTGAAGTGTTCGCTTCCGACATTACTGTATAACTTTTGTGAGAATTAAAATATTTAGTCGCGCGTGCAGTAGTTTAAATTGTGTAAAAAAGTAAATAACTTTTTATTTAAAAAAACATGGGCTTTTTTTCTGCTCTTTAAAATTAATCTCGGGATTTGATGCATATCCACTTTATTCTTTCGCTGTATGAAATCAGTGTAAGTACATGTAAGTACCTAATTCCGACCTCTGGTAATACGTTATCAAACTAGTAAAGTTACTGTAGTTGAAACAGTTGGCACACACGACCAGTTCTTCGATAGATGCACACATAACCATAACTACATGTTATTTATTACAGTGCCACATTACGCTACATTTATTCTATTAGAATAGTAGTTGTGTCCGTAAATGTATGTATTATGTATGACATGTGTTTGTAAATGTAAACAACAATGTTTTATTTAGTGGGAAGTTATGTAACGATCTGAGCAAACGATTAATTTTTCACATCGGCAGTTTGAAAAGTCGTTCTTTGTTGTAGGAATCAGTGAGCAAAACAATATTTTGCTTCAAGTCATTAAAGTGAGCAAATCTTTTTTTTCGAGTTTTGCTGTCGCTCGAAGTAAAGTTGATGTTTTGTTTGGTAAAAACAAAATTGCATACGCTTTTCACGGGGTCCAAACGGTTGTCATAATAAATATCTACCTACATGACTGAAATAAGACAGACAATACCATGATGTCTGTATTTGACAAAAAAAATATTACGTGTACGACATTTCATTGATCTACCGATATTATGTCGTTTCTGAAATAAATGACAACGACATATATTTTCATTAAGTTGCTTTCCAGCTAATATATAAATGGAAAATTATGTAAACAGTATTTTACCAAAAATTAACCTGTATGTCACAGGTTATAATATTGTAATATTTTAAAGCAAATTATAGCTTAATATAATATACATATAATATATATATTTTACCTATGACGCTGGCACAAAAAGAGTTGAGAAATTTCGAGTCTAGCATCATACGAATCCATGGCTGAATTGGCAAAGCACTTGGGGCGTTTACCCAGTGGGTGTAGTTTCGAATCCTGCTGGATTCCTAATTTTTCAACTTTAATATTATATAACAGGTTATATTGTCTTCACAGTTTAATTTTCTATTATTTTGTTGTAACTGGCTCTGCAATTTCTGTCATATAAGGCAAAATATCTTATATCGATTGTAACCTCAGATGTAAAGACGTATTCGCAATCTTTTTCGGGGTTATTTATGTCCATGTGTTTTGAGAGCCCTTATTGATAGATGTATGATAAGTGATCAATCCACACCGTGTCACGTGGGTGTCGTATAAAAAAATAACATTATGTATGTAAATGACGGAGATAACCGCCATCCTTACAAACGATAAATGATATTAAAATATTAAGATTTATGCTGGAATTTGTTTTGAGCAAATTAAATATTGTTGGTGAGTTGATCATTAATTGGACTGGACAGTTCGAAACCCCGGTCTCACGTACGATTTTAGAATAGGAAAACGAAAAAAAAAGGTTTTGAAAATTATAATTCACAGAATAAAATATTTGTATTGTTTCGTATAAGATAGCACAAAATAATATTTAAAATTTGTGTACAATCGATGGCAGATCGAAATTTTTCTCATAAAATGGTTGCTTATTATAATCGATAGTGAAAGCTCTCAAGCCATCCACATCGCAGTTTACCTACGGCTCCTTATACCGCAGTACGCATAATAATCGGATCCTAGTACTGCGCGCCATAACTTGATTCAAATCGTGATGGGTGGGCGGCCGCCTCATCGACACCCAATACCTCAGCCCACAGATGCTTTTTGTATTCAACGTGCAATCTACATTAACTACAGAGTAAAAAATGTGTAGTTCCGTAAGCAATTACATTCCTTAGAATGATTATGTCCTGGTCGCATTGTTTATTTATCAAAGTGATCTTTTATTACTTCTGATTTTAGTCACGAAGCTAAAAACACATTATGTTTAGTATTGAATCTAGTATTAAATTTTATGAGAGGAGGAGCTCGATACATCGACAAGTTGGGCAATAATAAACACGGTCGGCCCTTAGATGGGTGGCCATTTTAACATAACAAGTTTTCTCCCGTGCCTTGGAGATCACATTTTTCTCTATCTATCTATTTATTTAATGTTATTAGGAAAAAGCTCGGCGAGGCGCGGCTCAATTTAATGAAACGAAAAATCTGTAACAGTACCTCAGTTCATTCCATATATCAAAGGCTACAAATCTGGCCGACAAGTCAGCTTACCGACTATTCGGCCGATTTGTCGGCACATCTCTAGTTTCTAACTATGCATTTTGCGATTTGATAGATTTCTTCAATGTTTTCAGTGTTGGCTTTGTTTTTTTTTCTATTGTGACAACCTTAGTATGTGAAAACATATGCATTTATCTACATCCGATTATATGAAAATAACGAATTATTTTGAACACGTTATTATAACCATTAAATTAAAATCTAAATGTAAACTTGCAAATAAATATTAGGATTCATATTATACAGAGAAAATATTATAGTTTTAGTTTGTTTGCTAACTTAACTCAAAACCTACTGGATCGATTTCAAAATCTTCTTCGCTATTACAAAGCTAGGTTTTGCATTGGCATTGCAAATACTGTATGAATTATTTGGAAAGATGGTGCACATGAGTTTCTCACCAGCTTTTCTCATGATGCAATACCCATCGGAGCTGGTACTTGGATTGATTTTAATTCATATCTCTAAGTTGAATTAAAGTCAATTTAAGCTCCGGTGTCAAATCATTTTATTACAATAAGTATTATAATTTAGTTAGCTAAGATTTAATAAAATTTTATATTTTTTGTATTTTGATGTTTGTTTTGACGTGTTCAAGCGCCCCTTGGGACCCATGGAAATAAATTATTTGATTTGATTTGATTTGTTTGCTGAGTACTTAACATTAGCTATATTTTATAAAGGTACCAGCCGCGCGTGGATGCTAGTTAATATAGAAAAGCTTGTTTTACCATCAAGTTGTAAAAAATACGTTACGCATTCAGAAAAAAAGATATAAATTAAAGATAGCCACGATGAATGATTTATTCAAATAAACGCCCCCTGGTGGGCGACAATGGTCATGTACCTCATTGGTGTCCTTCTGACATAATTATATTATAATTAAAATGGACTTTGGCTTACAACAGGTGACTTTATTTAGCTACAATTTTATTAAAATGAAAAAACTTTAGATAAAATGAAAAGAAACATTTTTTTTTCAAATCAAATCATTTATTTTGCAGAAAAACACTGTTACAATTGTGTTATTGAGTGTACATGTCTCAAGTTTTTAACCTCAGTTGTATTATTCTACTGATACTTACTACTAAGCTTAAGTAAAAGTACTATGTTGTTAATCTAGATTAAAATATATCTGACAGTTTAATCAAAATGTTAAGCCCCAGTTTCAAATGTGTTAGATAAACCTTATTGGCAAGATAAGGATAACATACATAAATCAAAATGACAGCTGTGTTCTTTTTCAAGTGTGTTATTTTATATTCGGTCAGGTTATATTATGAGGCGAATAAAATCTATCTGGAACTTCTGAAACTTGCCCTAAGTATCGCAACTAACATTGTTGCTCTATTTGTGAGTTAAATAGTGGGTGAGATATTTTTTTTACTTTTTATCATACCACAGACAATTTCTTGAAGTAGCATTTTACAAAGTAATAACTGCTTGCAAAGAACAAAGAATAAACTGACATAACTACGAAACTATGTACAGTCAAGCCAATATTTTATGACAAGTCTATTTAGCTCGAAGGTACTTAGTGTTTAGATATAATCTTAATAATATACTGAGAAGTCTTAAGTGCAATGCATAGTACATATTATGGAAATGTAGGTGGTTTAGTCGAGTCTTATGATGTTTGGTACCCACGTTAATACTCCGCTTTTGTGAGTTTAAACGCAACGTTATATAACCTATAGCCTGCCTTGGTAAATAGGCTATCAAAAACTATAAGATTTTTTAAATTCGAACTTATAGTTGCTGAGATTAGCTCATTCATACAAACAATCTGTTTAGCCTTTATCTCTTATAAGTATAGACTAAGTAGCATAGTATGACTACAGCATCTAAATTAGTAGTGTTTAATGTTAAAAGGATGAATCAGTATCCTCTTAGACCAGTTTACCTCACGAGATGTGTTTTAATTAGGCATTTAACATAAATTCTACGCGTTGTTGTGTGGCTGTTTACATACTTAATAACGGCTTATAGATAGAGGCTATATAGATCTTAACTTTATTCATTTCTGTTACGGAGATAAAAACGTTAAAGACGAAACTGTCTTCTTTAATCATTCAGGAAGATCTTCTATTGGTGAAAGGGTTTTCGTGAACGAGCTCGAGGAAAGAACTACCACCATCTCACTATTAAGCCGACCCCGGAAAGAAGTAAATTTCCCTTCTGTGTTCTGGTTTTATTCATTTATTTATTCTTTGGGAAACAAGCTTTTAACACAATCAATAAAATCTATATCTATCTATCTTCTACCTATATAATATAAAAATGAATTACTGTTCGTTAATCTCGCTAAAACTCGAAAACGGCTGAACCGATTTGGCAAATTTTAGTCCTGAATTATTGGTGGAAGTCCAGAGAAGGTTCAAAAGGTGAATAAATATGAAAGTCGTTAACTATCTATCAGATTATTTAATGTGGATTGAGAACATACTGAGCATTATTTTATTAATTACGGATTTCTTTCGTTTGTTTTAAGTTTATTTTATGAAACTTTTACTTATCGATTTAGGCAGTACGAATTCTGTCGAGTCAGCTAGTAACTTATAAAAATTACAACGAAGCCAATTACGCCTAAAATTTAGACAGAGGCATAACATAAACAAAAACATCCAAAATTCAGATGTCATCTGAATTTTGGATGTTTTTGGCTTTTTGAACAGCAACAGATATAAAACAAGTCCTTACGTAAACCTACTAAAATGTAAATGATGTTTTGTGCCTTAATGATGTGTACGTAATGACGCGATATCAGTCAATCATCAAAAATAGAGGTGACGCTCTGTCAGCAGAGATGTGGTAGCAACTGCCCACTGTTAATAGAGTACCTTACATAATAAGGTTTATCGTAGGACCAATATCAATTATAAAAACAGTAGATCTACTAGGCAAGAAAAACACTTGACCTTATTTAATTATTTTATGTCCTCAAAAGATTAATTTAATAATAATAATATAATAATAAATAATTTATTTCAGGCTGCGGAGGCCTATAGATAAATACATAAACTTAACCTAAAAATACATAATTATACAACCTTTGCACAACGATTCCGTACGTCCGGCGCACCCTGGGCAATTCTTGAAAGCGAATTGGCTAATCCTTTTACCACGATGGCAAGACAAAATGAAATTTGACTCAGCCATCGACACGACGAAGAAGAACTTCCTTTGCACTATGTCTTTGTACGTTCCTGGGGTATAGTGCCGCGGAAGCGACAGAAAACAACACCCTGCAGCCAAAAACGTAATGTGTATAGTACAAACTCAAACAGTAATCTTAACACTATGCTATGCTAAAATTTGTTTTACGTCTCTCGCACATTATTTGCGCAATTATAATTATTATTTTTTTTCATAAAAATAAGACGTTATTATTGATTTGGTTTGCGTCTATAAAAACAACCTTCAATAGTATATATTTTTTAATAAACAAAAATGTTGCATTTTATCATCAATCTATCAATCATTTACTAAAAATATTTGTAAATTATTCACAGCAATTTATACGATAGCAAATTAGTAACATACAGACATACAAATATTACGTCTTTAGCCTAATATCTCTCTAATATGGCACAAAATGTATCATCACTAAAGTCAAAAGACACCGTTTCTAACAAAAAGCTACTTAAAACACAATAAAGAGTGGTCCTTCTACATTTTCTTTATTTTGTATTATTATCGGTCCGATTTAAAGCGGCTCGACCCACGCGTACAGCCTCGAACACAACGATTGTTTCTTTTGTCGGTCCTCACTCAATCATACACATTTTATGTATTCTTAATCAACCGATCAATACTTGACGAGGATCGAAGTGAATTAATATAAACGCTTGTTAAACAAAGGCTTTATTTATGAAGATTCTCATCTGTGGGTGGGTATCATGTATTTATTTATATTTTTAGGCCTTTCCTAGCTAAAAGAAGGAAAAATAATATATAATAGCAGCCCAGTAATTCAATACATTATGTCCTACTACTGGGCTCGGGCCTCGTCTGAAGATGAGAAGGGACGCATACGTTAACCACTTGGACATGACTTTTTAACTATTTACGAAACATTAGTTGATTCGATGCTAATTTAAGTATACAGATAGGAAATAACCTACTTTAAATATTTTTTAATGAGGGTAATTAAATAAAAAAAGAAAAAAAATCGCTTGATTGAAAGGTCTCTATTCCTAAACAAAAGCAAATCGTGCAACCATTTAAAATACATCAAAAAACCTAAAACTTTATAAAACCACCACTACTAGATATTTCGCACCACATTTATAGAGATAATTTTGTTTTTTATGGCAACAAATTGGACATGCGAGCGTTTTCAATTTATAGCCAAAAAATATATTTACAATTCGTATAAAAATGGCAGCATGATGAGCGTGAAATTTGATGAGAGCGGAACAAAGCATGGATATTGGTTTACAGCGGGCAAAAACTATTCCAATTTTTTAGCCTATGGCGCGTGTTGACAGTTTTTACTGTTTTTTTTTTTGAAGCGCCCTTGTAATCAAAAGCCCAGACTCTTGGCGAACAAGGGCAAAGAGCGAATACATACGACAACATGTGGACGGGTGTTTGTGTTCTCCTGACTTCACCTACTTTTGTTTGTATATAAAAAAACAGCCAGTGTTCGGGGCCGATGTCAGTTTTATTCACAAATCAAAGGATGTTCGGGCAGCAGTTGTGAGCGATGTCTCCACATCCTGGTATTTGGCAGTGCTTTTCGCTGTTTGGCGTTTGCGATAATCAACCAAGCAGCATGTGGATCCGCCAAAAGATGTGCGGTTCGATAGATCGTTAGGTTCAGCAATGCTAGCTCTGTTCGGGCGCGGATGGGCGATCATTGTTACATGACAATTTTTTTGCCCTGCCTCGGAGAGTAGGGATGTCGCGGTTGTCAGCTTAAGAACTGTCATTATGGGTAAAAATAAATAAATTCAAAGTACTGGGTGGCGCAAAAGTACTGGCACTAAAGAAAATCCTTTTTTTTTTTTTATATGACATTTTCTGTCATTCTGTTGTTGAAAATTGTGTAGTGAACAAATGTAAAATACACTGAAAATAAACATGGACCGTTTTACTCCCCAAGAACGTGGAATAATTGTGTCAATGTTCTTACGGAATAATTCATCAGTGATAAGAACACAACGTGAATTTCGTCGACGATTTCCCCACCGTCCGGCACCGATTGGTCGCACAATTCGACGCTTTGCCACACGCCTTGAAGCAACTGGCTCAACATTGGATAGACCTAAGTCTGGGAGACCAAGAACAGGCCGTTCAGCTGAAAATATCGATGCTGTGCGCGAAGATGTGGAAGAGTGTCCAGAAACATCAACGAGGCGACGTGCCACGCAATTGGGCATTTCCAGACGGACCCTGCAGCGTATTTTGGTGAAAGACTTAAAGATGTTCCCGTATAAAACTCAAATGACTCATCAGCTGCTGCCTGCTGACCACCGAGCTCGTCTAGATTACTGCCAGCGCGTCATAAACCTCAACCTTGAAGAGGATGATTTTCCTTCAAAATTGGTTATGAGTGACGAAGCGCATTTCCATCTCTCAGGGCATGTCAATAAGCAGAATACTCGGTTCTGGGGCACTGATAATCCGCGCATTATTCAAGAAACACCTCTACACCCACTAAAAGTTACTGTATGGTGTGGCATCTGTGTTGACAGAGTGATCGGACCCTATTTTTTCGAAGACGCTGGAGGCAATGCGATAACTGTCACTGGAGAACGCTACAGAACCATGTTACGTGAGTTTTTGATACCCAGTTTGGACGAATTGGGGCTGGAGCACATCTGGTTTCAACAAGACGGCGCTACGGCACACACAGCGCGCGACACTATGGACTTAGTGAGGGACGCTTTTCCAGACCGAGTTATCTCTCGTTTTGGCGATTTGCCTTGGCCTGCAAGATCACCCGATCTGACCAGTCCAGACTTCTTTCTTTGGGGTTTTTTTGAAATCTCGGGTGTATGTGAACAAGCCACAGACTCTCGCAGCTCTAAAAGAAAACATTCGTCAAGAAATAACGAACATATCGCAGGAAGTGTTACGGCAAGTTATGCAAAATGTCATAAATAGGGCTCAAATGTGTATCAACTCTGGAGGTCACCATTTAAAAGACATCATCTTTAAATCCTAATGGTACGAAATTTAATGGCACAAATATACATTTAAAAAAATCTAAATCTAGTTTTCTAATTTAGTAAAAATGTTATAGCTGAACCAAATAGGGTCTTTACTTTTGCGCCACCCAGTACGTAGAAAAAATCCTTATCATTCCATTATATTTAAGTTACGTGGACATGTAGACTGAAACAAAATCCAAAAAAATGTCCGAAGTAATAAGTCTGGTTCTAAGTCAACCTACTTAGTACACAGGTTCATGTTTAGAAAAATAAATAACTGTCACAAATAAAACACATGAACATAGTACCATTCTCAGAGTAAGTATTAGGTAGAGATGACATGAGCATTTAAGTTGCGTACACCCGTAAAGGACGGCAAGAAAGTACAGACATTGCATGGGGTTACCAGTGGTACCCAATTTTCCCCGAAATAATATTGTTATGCTAGACCTTTTCCATTTGTCAATGTACTAGGCAAAGAAGTTATATTTTGCAGTACTAAAGCGGCTAAAATTACTGACACACAACACAACTATAGTCTGCTTTTGTGGATTGTTGATGTTCATGGGCTGTACTCCACTTACCATCAGGTGGACTACACGTTAGTTCGCTGTTTTTTTTCGCTTTCTCAACATTGATACATAAATAAAAAATAAGGTACTTGCAAAAGAACAAATATAATAAAAAATATATTAAATAAGACCAATAGACGTTGGAACCAGCGTTTAATTGTGAAGTCAAATGATGAAGAAGTGGGTTAAATAAAACTCAAAATTAAATATGATTTGTATTACTATCCCTTAAACAAAATCAACTTAGTATAAAAATTTCTAATTTTTACTTGCTTGTCTTGGATTTTTTTTGTCCAATAATGAATGCGTACATTCAGATACTTTTTATAATATCAATGATAAATTATCACTTCGAACTCTGATCTACACATCATTTTCTACTTTAAGTTAAAACATTGAAACTGACAAGATTAATAAGCTTATTAATATGTCTTACTGAGTATATTATATTGACAAGAAATGCGAGTATATCTTGACAATGTAATAATTTTACTAATACTTACATTGAATGATCGGCAACTATTTCCAGCAGAAGGAAGAACAGGTGTAACATTTACTTCAGTATTCAGAACCTAAGATTTTATTTATGATCAATTAAACAGTAAATATCCACCTTCCCTACTGCAATTCCCGACTTGGGTTAGTAATAGAAGTAGTCAAAGCTTCATCAGCCATTGGACAGATTTGCACAATAGATAAGAAACTAAAACAAATTATACAGTAAAAATACATAATTCATTTGTATGCAATTTGTTTGTATCGACACATACATTATGTGTGATAATGTAGAAGGTATATCTATTGTTGGTGGGTTCTGTAAATTATAATGCGCTACTTAAGTAAATCTAACACGAAAAAAATACGCACGACTAGTAAGAAGCATACTTACATTACATATGTAAAGTGTCGATACTGAAAATTCATAAAGATAGGTCATTCGTTGGGTCTTTCTAAAACATCTATTTTCAAAATGTCTTGAACATATTTTAGAGTGCTTAGTTGGTTCTCAATCTTGTCGTCCTGTAGATATTATCCACATAATTATGTCGTACGTGGGCTTCTTTGGGAAATCTAAAAAAAGATTTACAATCAATTATAAAAACTATATAAAAATTAAGTTATTTAATTATTCTAGTCTTTATTGATATCTTGAATATTATTATTTATCACAATGAAAAAAATTATACACGAATTAAACTTTCTACTCATTCCCAAATTCCAGGGAAAGTTTCCACTTTTGGGCTGGTATCCCTAGAGAATATATAACCCAGCCAAACAGAAAAGTAACTATACCAATGGCAAATTCACATGTTTTTATGATAACAATAAGTTTATGGTAAATATTTCACAGTTTTATCGAATTCTTTGGTGTGAAGTTGTATTTTGACAGTAAAAATGGAGCAAATAATACGACATTATTCTAACGATAAAATTTTTTAACTGTCACAACGGCATACTACATTTGGTAGTGTTATACAACAAAACGTGATTTTTTAGAAAACTTATATTACTGAAATTAACTGTTTATTTGTATTGATTTGAGAATTGTCGGGCAACCAGATTCTAAGGGGATGCATTACTAACTGAAAACAAGCTATCCTAAGGTTTGAAGTGATACTTACTTGTGAAAAGTTATATTTTCCTGTTTACGCTCACTGCGGCTTTTGCAGCCAATTATACAACACTGCACCATGTTTATTGTTCACTACAGTCACTACGGTATGTTTAGGGCACGGAATATGGCTATGTAACTAGTTTAAACTAGGAAAAAAACGACTTCTTTCCACTACCGACACGATATAGGTTAGGCAAATTCAAATAGGTCAAACAATAAAAAGCTGTACGGTGACAGAGACAAAAAAATAATATTGCTTTCTCTGTCGTTTCTTCTGATATTGTATATGGCCATCTCTTTTTAAAGTACTATGGTTACTATGGTTACGAGCCATGCCAAATCCAGTACTATCCTTCATCCAAGGTACCATTACTATGTTCACGTGTTTTATTTGTGCCAGTTATATAGATATATAATACTGTAAATAATTAGTTTTATATGTAAATTATTTACAGTATTTACCGATAAATATTTTTAAATCATTTGTAAGTAAAGATAAAGACAATATTGTAAATTATGTTTTGGTGATTGGAATAATTCTTTGAATTTTCTATTAACCTAACCAACCAAATGAGGAAAAGTCTATATTAGTATGTTGCCATTAGAAAAAGTAGGTAAACTAAACTATATATAACCACTGAAATAAAGAAGTTTCACGGTGTTTAAGTTGAATTATAATTAGTAATAACGAATTAAACGGAAATCGCGAACTTATAAAACCAAATACAGCACGTAAAAAACGAACAACATGTTAAACGTATAAAAAAATTATACAATCTCTCTCTCTCTCTCACAGTCTCTCTTAAAATGATATACAGTCAAGATTATACAGTCTATCTTAAAATGATAATCATTAAATATACCTAAAATACAAACAAAATTATACTCGCAAATGATAAAACAAAGGATTACTTACCGAGAAGCCAAAACACCATCCATTTTTTACTTTAAAAATGTAATTTGTGCACGTTTTTGCGATACAATTAGAATTTTAACGTCACGTCAGTTGTAAAACGTTGGACTTTTAGTTCGTACACTTTTGAGCACAGATCCGAAGTCCACAATGTTTACATTATATTAGCAGCCCTGTATCTAATACATGTCCCACAGCTGGGCTCGGGCCTCTTCTCATGATGAGAAGGGTTAGGCCATAGTCCACCACGCTGGCCAAGTGCGGATTGGCAGACTTCACACACCCTCGGACATGCAGGTTTCCTCACGATGTTTTCCTTCACCGTTAGCGGGCGATAATTTATACGCTGCTTACATTACTGTATCTATGATAACAAAATGTTTAATGTTTAACTAAAATCATTCCGTTATCTCTGCACAATTATCTTCATGCGAAGAAATGCACATGCACACAACAAGCTAAAAAATACACGTGTCATTTTCCTTCCTTGTATTGTGTATCAGATTCATGTCAATAGGCAAATAGCGTAATATGCTAAGCTAGTTCCGTTGTACCGATCGATGACTTCCTATCTATACAAATAGAAACCACAGTGTTCTTGTCATCGTTGTTTCTCTGTAAACAATTATATACCTATACTGTTAGGAAGTATATTATGCAAATTGATGATGGTTATCGAACAGTGTAAATGTATGACTAAACTATAAAAAAGTATGCGCTGGTTACTTGTAAACATGATGAATTGCCATAAAATACGACTGTCAATTCTGCCTCTTTTAATAGGAATTATTTTGCTGTGTATGTTTTAACTGTCCGAACCTAATAAGAGTAATAACATAACTAAAATAATAAGTCTAGTTAGTGTTACCCATGTTTATCGTTTTTGCCTTTAGCATGACGTTGAAATAGTCAATATCTTATATAATTTTAAAGTTGAAAAATTACGAATCCATCAGGACTCGAACCTGCATCCCCTGGGTATACGCTCCAAGTGCTTTGCCAATTCAGCTATGGATTCGTATGCTGCTAGACTCGAAACTTCTCAACTGTTTTGTGCCAGCGTCATAGGTATATATATATATATACTAGCTTTTGCCCGCGGCTTTGCTCGCGATTGTAAGTTGTCGTAAGTTGAGTTATCATTTTAAATAAATACCCAATTAAAGTATTTCTTTGTAAACAATATTCGAAGTCTTCCCTTCAGGTGCCAACAGAACCAGATCTCGAGGCGAACTTACTCTCTAGTTCTCTACTAAAACTTTGGTCGAGCAGAAAAATGCGCCGGTCAATTCCAAAACAATCAGGCATCCTTAGGGTCGGACCACACGGCACATTATAAATATTATGAAAATCTTCAAAAAATACATGAAAACGTGAAATTGAATTTAAGATTAAATTTATTAAAGTTACTGTATAAAATAAAAAACATATTTAACATAATAAAACACATGCAAAAGGAAACAAAAATGTCCAACTAAAAAAAAAATAGTAAAAATTAAGAACATAAATAATATCAGAAAAAGATCAAATAAATAATGCAAAACGTAAATCATTAATATCATAAAAGTACATAAATATTTTTATTACATAAATAATAAAAAAATAAATAAAAAAAAACCTATTGCTAAAAATTAAAGCAAACATTAAAAACCGGCCAAGTGCGTGTCGGGCCACGCGAAATAGGGTTCCGTAGCTAGTCGTAACAACATTAAACGTACCGATTACCGAAAAATATCCAAAATACCAACATTTTTTCACCAGCAACAATAACTTTGTTTTTCATAGTGTTTTATGGAATTTGTATCAATAACAAAGTTATAATTTGCGATTGCTGAAAAAGTGCTATATCTCAAAAACTGCCGACTGTATCTTATTCAAAACAATTTTGGTTGAAAGTTTTTATTAAGATGTATAATATTTATTTTTTTTAGATTTTTCTTTCCTGTGGTTTAAAAGTTAGAGGGGGGGGGGACACTCATTTTAGCACTTTGAAAGTGTATATCTTTGGAACGATTGACATTGAATAAAAATGATTCTAGAAACCTCAATGTAATTTTTATAGACCTATCTATAGACACCCCACACGTATAGGTAGGATGAAAAAAAAAATAAAATTGTTTCAGTTCAATGTATGGGGAGCCCCCCTCTAATATTAAAGTTTATTTTTTTTGTGTAAAAATCGTAAAGCGGTTAACAGAATACATCTACCTACTTAGTTTCAAATTGTGAAGTCCTAATAGTTTCGGAATAAAGTGGCTGTGACATACGGACGGACGGACAGACAGACAGACAGACAGACATGGCGAATTTATAAGGGTTCCGTTTTTTGCCATTCGGCTACGGAACCCTAAAAAGTAATAAATACAATAATATCTATCACTGAACGAATAAATTCTAAGTAAAAATATCACGACGGTTCATCCATTTGCGAGTTACGATGCCACAGACAGACTCACACACACATACAGACACGTCTAACTAATAACACCTAGTCGTTTTTATGTAGGGGGTTAAAAATTGAATGTCGGTAAGAATTTCTAAATTTTTTGGAATTGACCGTGGCAAAAAGTCACTCGTGTAGAAAGGCCTTTATACCACGGATTTGAATTTATTATTATTTTTTTATATAATTATGACCTTTTTTTCATAATTTGGAACGTAGTATTAACTTTTTAAATATCTTACATCGGACACTCAAGGAGACCGAATGACTACCAAAAAGTTTATACTCACACAATAAATAACATGACATGACTGTGACGTTCTCCTCTTTAGAATTATTATAATTAAAGTATTTAACACAGAGTCAGAGTTCGGTCGAAGATGTCATTGAATTCTGTCCGAATCTCATGTCAATTGTCTTGACGGATAAAAAATGGATATAATGCGTCTTGCAGCTTGGCGCTTATTTGTGATGGGGTCTCCATCTTTTACTAATAAATAATATGGTTTAAGCCGCCGCCGGACTCCCTGCCTCTGCGATCTCGTTGACTGACCATTTTGGTATGTGAGTGAACGCACGTTCTGTCGGAGTTATATAATGTGAACGCTGACCGCCACACCGCCGCCGCCGGCAGTGAGGCTGGGGCGGCGCGGTGCCTTTTTTGTTTGCCAAAAAACGCATCTTATTATGTTAACACTGCACTATTTTAATGGAGAATACCGATGATTCAGGCCTAGTATGACCTTCGACATCGTCAAACTTAAATAAACGCACGTGTCGGACTTTATTGTAGATTATATTTAATATTAATTAGTCCATCCGTCAAAAGTGTATGTTGTACAATTTGCGCAGTTGATGCCCTAACTTACCATCAGGTAAACCTTAGGCATGTTTGCCACCTGACTATAGCACATCAAAATGATAGTTTTAATCCTATTTAAATATTTTTTTTATAATTTACATCACACATCTTCCATTACATTAAAGTTGGTTTCTACTAAACAAAACAATTACCTCTTAGATATCTAAAGATACCGAAATGACAATTAAAAAGTTTACACTGACATAAAATCCTTTTTTTATGAAACTTCATGTCAACATCTCATTGTCACACGATTGCTCAACAAAGTTCTATTTTTGAAATCGATCGAGCCACATAATTACTACAAACGCTTTTCCATACAAACTTTCGTCCCACTTTTCACCCTGTAAGAGGCCGAATTTTCAAAAATCCTTTCTTATTGCACGATAAAATCTTGTAAAGAATACACCCTCCAAATTTCAAGCCACTACGACCTATGGTTTAGGCTGTGCGTTGATACTAAGTCAGTCAGGACAAAGCCTTTTATATATATAGATATACCTTAGCTAGACGAACCTTACTTGGTTTGAGTAAATATTTTTTCTCAAAAAAATAACTATCTGATTATATAGCCTCCTAGATAGTGGCTATTATGTTTGTGCATTTTGGGGTAGAGACGCTCGGGCCGTGAGTCCAAGAGCTCACGCTCTTTATAAAGACATCGCTCAACGTTTGCTTGAGTCAACCCGTTTCCGATGTGCTAGCATTTTCTTCGATCAACCAATAAGCATTGCCGTGCAGCGTGGCAATGCTGCCAGCATTTCGGGAACGTTGCCCACTGGTAGCGGTTTGCTTGATTAGTGTATATAGTTTTAGTAATTTTAATCATAGGTTTAGTTATTTTTATTTTTGTAATTAACAGAAATGTATTTTATTATGAAATAAATAATATTTTTAATCGAATCAAACCAGTATTTCGAGAGGTTAGCGCGTGCAAACAAACAAAATATTCAGCTTTATCTATATAAATATAATAATAATACTATAATAACCGCCTCGATGATCTAGTGGTTAGCGTATTTGCCTCTCACCACGAGCTCTCGGGTTCGATTCCCGGGTCGGGCAAAGTGTTATTTGTGGACAATTCACAATAGAAGCACGGAGATGGAATTGTGCCCGGTGGATGGCGATAGGCTTATCCCCTATCCTATTTTTTTTTTATTCTAATATATTTTTTATTAATAAATAAAATAAAATTAATTTGAATAAACTATATAATACACAAACTTTTATAATCATATTAATATTAGTAATATATTTATTTATTACATTAATTGTTGTAGTAAAAATCACTAATATTTTTTACGGTCCTTTACGATCAAATATTTTACTAATTATTTATAATAATTATACAGTACATACATTTTGAGTCAATTTATGTGTCAGATCAGGATTCCGATTAAAATCTCTCACGGGGTGTTATAATCATTTTCGGGATAAAAATACCGCAGCAATATGAATATGGAGAAGATTGCATATAATTGCATTGGGAATTAACGCTATCATGCATTTATTTACCTCGTTGACTCTTGATTGCCTCTAAAGGCCAATTTAAATTACGTAACTAGTTGTAAAAGTTATTTTTTCACTTAATTTTTTTCTATCTTCATTTTTTCTGTGTAAACGACACTAAATTAAAACCAACTTTTGGTTGCGTTCGTTTAATTTTATCTTAAAATTATGAAAAAATATGTCATTTTTTGACGAGTCAAAATCTTGAACCAAAACAAAGCAATACTATTAGATAAAAAAGTAATCATATAAAAACAGTTTTAGTACGAAAGGAGGTTGGTCGCCAACACTGTGTAAACGTCAACTTTTACAATGCATGCAACTTATTTCTTTATGTAAATTAATACTTTTTACTAAATCAAGTATGGAAGTATAAATAAATGCACGTTCGTGTTAGAAATTAACATACTATAATTTTGTTAATGATAGGTAATAAAATGCTTTTCCCTGTAAAGTGCACTACAAAGAATACAGGTAATTCAATCAACACAAAATATTTGATACAAGTTATCATATTTTAATATTATTGTAGACATGAAAATTACATTACATTACATTCCAGGCAAATTCTTTCACAGACTGATATGTGACAATATTTGACATTTACCAAGAGTTCAAAGGCAATATTTGACCAGTTTAATATTTTTATTAAGTCCACCATTGGCGTAATGGTTAAAGCGGTCGCCTCGCGGCTCTCAACCGCTCTGGTGTTGTGGGTTTGATCCCAACACGGGACAAATCTTTGTGTGATCCGCAAAGATTTTTCTGACCCTAAGTGAGATGAAAGATATTCTGTATATATGTATAGTTCTAATTCTTATATCTTTACTAATATTATAAATAATTCTGTCTGTCTGGTATATTTAGGTGTACCTCTGGGTGTGAACTGTATGTTTGTGAACCACTCCGCGACACAGGAGTTGTTCCTATTCCAAAAAGCATTATTTTGACTAAACCTGATGCTGTTATAAACATTCTATAGAACACAACAATAAAAAGTAAGTTAAGTTTAAGTCAG
The DNA here is from genome assembly GCA_905147285.1 of Hypena proboscidalis. Classification (NCBI taxonomy): domain Eukaryota; kingdom Metazoa; phylum Arthropoda; class Insecta; order Lepidoptera; family Erebidae; genus Hypena; species Hypena proboscidalis. The sequence goes on along the minus strand of LR990128.1, from coordinate 11,035,656 downwards.
ATACATGCTTAATACTTAGCCACTACCTGACTCATCATTTACCGTTGGTAAAGGTTAATACGCTGGTACAATGAACGACCCATGATTGCTCGCAGCTTCTTTATGTAAGCTTTACATAATGAAGATAGCTATTTATTTACTGTTTTGAAGATAGTCATTACTCATGGTGGTCGTACTTTTGTGAATAAGCTTGGGGAGACATCAGCGTCAGACACAATATTACGTTTGATAGATTATGATTCCAGTGGGGCTTGCATCCCAAGAGGTTTTATGTACCCGGCGGCTTATTTTATTTTAAAACTTAATGTACAGTGGGCCAACGAGATAGGTATGCAGGACAAACACTTCTAAATCTTTGTAAAGACTTACTACACTAGTTGTGAATTATCGAGTTACATATCCAAATAGTGGGTATATTACACTTATTAAATTTGAAATACACACATGCATATCTATTGCAGTCAGTTTTCACTATGGCGTTAAAGTTTTTGCCCTGTATACCTAATTACTTGGCCCACTGTACGATATCGCACATAGGCGGACTTAATGCCATAGGCATTCTCTACCAGTCAACCTTTGGGTAGTGTAGTGTAGTAGGTGCAGAAGTGGAAGTTTTAATTAAGAAAAGAGCAGAATATTAAAAAACCACCTTGGCTATGGAATCAAGCGGGATCGAATTCTACAACCTATTGCTATAACCGGCAATAACGAATGCAAAATTTTATCAATAACATCATGCCTATATTACATAGAGGGGTGTGGCAGAGGTATGTTCACCCATTCTTCACCTGTTATATTTAGGTCTCAAATGATAAAGGCTGAGCCTTTCGTCATACACTGGACATAATTCCAATACCATGCTGCTATTGAAAAAAATCTGATAGAAAAATTCCAGTCGAACTTGAAACCTCGCGGTGAGAGGCGGATATGCTAACTACTGGACCAACAAGGCAGGCAGTTCTTATTTAATGACAGATTGTGGTGCATCACAGCGAGATGAGCTAGGTAGTTTTTGGAAATGGCAGCTACTCGTAGCGAAGATGAAAGTTTAAAGCCTGAAATAGAACATAGCCAAAGTACAAACCTATTACATTTAATCGGAAAATGCATCAATTATACCTGCATAGTGTAAAGTAAGAAACAGTTAAAAAAGATATGGGATCGGCAGGATTTGAGCCTGCGACCTTCTGCACACCGAGCATTCAATAAAATATACAGGGTGGATGCGACATAGCGACATTTATTGAAACCACAGCTTCTATACATGGCCAGTATGCATTTCCACCGGATAAAAAAAATCTCTGGCGAAAAAAAAAATCCACGTCTTCCTAACAAATTGCACGATCGCAATGTTCAAATTGTTCGGAGAACGTGATTTTTTTTTTTTTCGCCAGAGAATTTTTATCCGGTGGAAATTGATACTTGCCATGTATAGAAGCTGTGGTTTCAATAAATGTCGCTATGTCGCATCCACCCCGTATATAGTATATATAGCTACGGTCACCTCTTGCCAGGACTCTAAATTTCTCAACTGTATTGCCATTTCGTGACGTCACGTTCATCGATTTGTTCCTATCTTAAGTAGTGTATAGTGTATGTTTAAATCTCTACGTCCGTACAGATGTCAGTACGACGCGCGCCAAGTTACGTGCTATCGCGGAGGTCACTCCTACCTACCTACTATTTAAATAACCATCCTAAACGCTAATACATAATACGTTGCATATTACACAGGTGTGTCAGAAACGGTGCAATAATAAAACAATGTATTCTAATTAAAACAACCTCTATACAACATGATCACTAATGTTTTTTAAGCGATGAATGTCCATCTAAATGGCAGCACACCGACTTCTATATTCATAGAATTATCGCTATATTGGAGGACTCGATGTTTATGGTTCCTGTGCCAGTCATTTCAGAGTTGACCAGCCTGACTACCTAACTGGAACTCAATAGCCCATGCACTAGGCAGGGTGAGTGGTAATGCTTCCACCTTTAGACTGGATCAGAAAAGCTCTACCAACAAAATTAGTGAGTTTCTTCAAAAAAAAAAAATATTCGCTATCTCAATGATAAATCTCGATCAAAATTTTCGAGGCTGCAATTTTGTTTTTGACATCAAGTTTTTTTTTTCAAAGAATAACCCAATATAAATAATATGAATTCATTAAATATTCTGGTATTCCTATTACAATAAATTACCTGTAGATTTTCCTCATTTATATTAGATGTCGAATCAAGAAACAAAATAAATATTCATAACTTAATTATCTTTTCAGATGCCAAGGATGCGTTGTGCCAAAGAAAATGAAGTAATACTATACGAGGTGTATTAGTTTGCGATATGGAGGGGGTTAAAGTGACGCATCAGGGCGTAAGGGCCCACTCAGCCGAGGGCTCGGCGGGGCGTATAACCCAGGCTGGCCTTGCCGCCCGCAGCCCTGAGGGGACCGCGGCCAAAGGCATGGCCATCAAAGGCCATGAAGACCTTTGGGTGGAAATACAAGCCAACACCTTCAAAAATTGGGTTAATGAAACGCTGAAGCCAATGAATATAAAGGTAATATTTTGATTTTGATGTTCGTATTTAAATTGTCAATGACCTATTTCGCTATAGACACTTAAAATTTATTCATTGAGAAAATTATGATTGACCCAATATAAATAATAAATAAATATCTCACAACTTACACACAACGCCACCTAGTCCCAAACTAAGCAGAGCTAGTTATACTATGGTACTAATAGATATATACTTTTCTTCTGTAAATACATACTTAATTTACATAGAAACACCCAGATTAAGACAAACCATGTTCATGCACACATAGATTTGTCTTAAGCGTGAATCGAACCCGCAATGTGACACAGTTGAAATTTTAATCAGATATTTACGTCAATTCAATTGGTTTGTGAAATAATTAAGCCGCATGATTATCCTCACTAACTACTTACTTGTCTAAAAAAAAGTGTCTAACATAATCACCTGTCCTAAATTTTGAGCCGCAGTGTATCCTAACAAGCAGTATTTTCCACAGGTGGTAGATCTAGTGACAGATTTACGCGATGGAACAGTACTCTGCGCACTAGTGGAAGCCCTCCAGGGTCGTAAGCTGAAGGGCTGGAGCCAGAAGCCTGGCAATCAGCACCACAAGCTGGACAATGTCACCACCGCGCTACAAGCTATTGAAGATGATGGAGTCAAACTTGTTAATATTGGTAAGACTTCATCAATTATTTTATCCAATGGGGTTTGTTACAATGGAAAATTCTGGTCACATACCAATTGTTTATTTACTGTTATTAAATCTAATACTAAAATCTACACGCCTATTACCCAGAAGGATGTGGCAGAGATGTACAACATCCACATTACCTGTTATGTACATACTTTCCAACTCCAACTATATAGGTTCCAAGACAATTTCAACTCTTCCTGGGATTGCCCGTGTGTCATGCACGGTGCCTTTCTTTTGGTTACCGCTGTAGATCCTGGCGTCACAGGAGTCACAGTGGTGGGCGTGAGGGTGGGATTATATTCCGTATTACCTGTTATGTCTAGGTCAAATGGGATAAGGATAATTGCCTGACGTTCTCAAATAACACTTTGCCCGACCCTGGCATCGAACCCGAGACCTCATAATTGAAGAATATGTCAAAACACTCAGATTCAGTTCAGATTTATTATATAACCATCAATTATATATCATTAATATGAATTAGGTTGAGATTATAAATTTAAAGGAATTAGTATAGGTAATATTGATGACCACACAGTTCATTTTCAATTGTATAAATCAACAATCTCATGAATAATAATAATGAACATTACATTTTATAGATTATATGCAAATTAAACCTATTCATATCAAATTAATCCCTGCCCACAATAAATAATGCGTTCAAGTGACGCAAAATTACTTAATTTAAAACTTTTCGTTTTGATTTATTTGTTGTAGGAGTGTTTTTTATATGTTTTTAAACTTTCGCGATTTGAGAACATTTTTCAAAAGTTAGACAACGGGTCTGAATCGCGTAATTATTATAAAGGTAAATAAATACCTATGCTCGACGTTTCGAATGACTTGCATCATTCTTGGTCACGAGCCGACTGGTGAAGCTCAGCGTCGTCTCCGTGAAGCGCAGATATTGTCCACTACCCTCACTTGGTCGTCACATTTTTTATTTTTATTTAGTTCGGAACCGTCGGTAGTTCGACACACAACACTAACGGTATCAGATGGTTTACGCGTAACATTTGTTCGCCGAACACTGCACTTGCTTATTACCGGATTCCAAGATGACGATAAGCGATATCCATCTTTGCGGTTGAAATTAGAATGTTTTTTGATTTCAACCGCCTCCCGTGCTATCCTGGAATAATAGCGCCGTTCCGTGGATAAAACGTCGAGCATAAGTATTTATTTACCTTTATAATAATTACGCGATTCAGACCCGTTGTCTAACTTTTGAAGAGTGTTTTTTACTCAAGGAAATAGAATAAAAAAAAGTAAGAGGTTTTAGATTGGCCATTTTTTCTCTTTTTCATAATGATTTGAGGAAATAAATTAGTGATTAGCACAAAGTTTAACTCTTTTCTTGAATTTTCTATTGTAACATAAAATTAGAGGCGTAACATGACGTCGGTCTTCATTTCCCACTAAATTGCTATTCAAGAGTTCACTAACTAAAACACATGTTTTAATTTTAAATGTCAATAAAAACCCTTTCTAATAAAGGCTGTAATAAAAATACAAATTTAATATAAGTAATAATAGCAGCCCTGTGCTTGGGCCTCTTCTCACGATGAGAAGGGTTAGGCCATAGTCCACCATGCTGGCCAAGTGCGGATTGGTAGATTTCACACGACCTAGAGTACTGTTTTAGGCACTCTCAGGCATGCAGGATTCCTCACGATGTTTTTCCTTCACCGTTAGCGAGCGATAATTTATATGATAAATACACCTACCTTTCCCCCACTAGGCTATCGTTACTCTTAAATATACAAGGATGAAATAATTACGAGATTAGTACTCAAAGTGCTCAAGTCAAGGACTTATCATAACAGTAAAATCAAATGAAAATACTTAATATTTGTACGGAGTGATTGATGATCTACGATTTAAAATTCATTTTTGGTGTACATCCATCAAAATTTCGCCATTAATAATATTAATGACGGCGTTTTAAGTTATCGGTCGTTTAATATGGATAACAATTTAAATATAGCTTTGTATCTGACTTAATCCCTTCCCACGAATTGAATGAGTTATTGTAGTAAACATCGAATGAAATTAAATATTAAAATTATAATATTTTTATTATTCCTCTGTTTTCTCTGTACAAAACACTGTTCGCATTAGTATAATTACAGACAAGCCACGTATCACACACTGCGGGTTCCGTGCCCTACTAGGGTTGCCGTGGCATAGTATTTGGCCGTGGCGATGCAGCGCGTCTGGCATGTTTGCCGAGAATAGGGTTGCTGATAATATATCTTTACTGCCCTCCGTAGTTCTAAGACGTTCTTTCTTATACGACTAATAGATTGCAATAATACAATTGTACTTAAAGTTGTATACCTATATGCAGAATACAGACTTTTTGCCTCAATTAAAAAGACTGTAATATCTTTGTTAATTACATGTAATATTATGACACTTTGACATGTAGTTTCTTTGTTTAGTCAAAGCTATATTAAGGAAAATTAATTTTATTTTATATTACAATGGGAAATGAATATTTATAATTGTAAATTGTAATACCTGAAATAAATCATATTTTATTATTATTTATTTGAAGTCTTGAATTTTTTATGCTAGTTTTTAGTAGGCAGAGCACATAACGTTTTTAATTTCGCTGTATGTATGTATTAGAGTTGCCGCGAATAGTGTTTATAGCGAATAGTCGAATACCGAATAATCGCCATTCACTTTGGCGAATAGGCGAATAACTCGACATTACTATTCGACATATAAAAAAAAAATAACCCATTAAAAAGATTTTTAATTTATAACAAAAATCACGAGTTTCACATATGCACCTATATCAGAAGTGATACCTAGCACTGTTTCATTGATTGTGGTGCAGAAAAAAATGTTTTATTGCACCACAATCTGCCTCTGTTGGATTTTAAATATTAATTAAAAGGCCTTACTAATTAAATTTCATGAATATGATAGGCACAGGCACATATTACAGATAATAATTGATATTGTGTATTGTTTTATTAAGGAAAATAATTTAAAAAAATATTATTTTTAACTCATTAGTTCTTTTGTTCGTTAAAAGTTTATTTTCGACGACTATTCGCCGAATGCCGAATAATACTAGCTGTTATTCGGTATTCGACGAATATCAAATAAATGACGAGTAATGCCGAATACCGAATAATAGCGAGTATTCGCGGCAACTCTAGTATGTATTGTTAGGTTTAGATAGTTATTTATCATTTACTTATTATTTACATTGTTATTCAATTGATCTATGATTGGAAAATAGATACTGAATTGGACCAAGTGTTGGAAATGGCAAATGAAATAATAAATATACAGGAAGTAGTTGGTAATAAAAATAATGAATGGTAATTATCTATTTGTAAATAGTTCTTATTTAAAGTTATAATTTAATTTAATTATTATGATATCATTTGCATTGGTTTGATTAAGTTTAAGTATCGACCAATCACGACTCATTTCCGGTGGTGGGGTGACGAGTCGTGATCGGACGATGTCAGGAAAATGGCGGGCAGTCTTGTGGTTCGATTAGAAGTGTAAAGGTGAAGTGAAAATAGTTTATGTGTAAAGTGTGCGTTATTAAATGAAGGTGAAAATATAGTGTGGTAAGGTAATAAATTATTTAAAAGTGTGTGCATTTGGTTTTATTGTCTGACTTGATCCCCATAGTATGTAACTATGACTAGCAGTCGCGCGACTTCGCCTGCGCGGTACCTCGATAAAAAGAGCTTATGTTAAGAAATAATCTAGCATGATATAATAATGAGAAAAATTTTTAAATAGGTCCTGTAGTTTTTGAGTCAAAACGTCAAAAAAAAAGTTCTCTTTCAAATAGTAGTTAAGATTTAGATAAATAGATTTATATTGTCCGTTGTTTCGGCTAAAGTTTAGTATATGGACCGTTGAGTTGGGCAACCAAAATTTTTTTGCAGAAAGGCCTAGGCCTATGGAGTCTTTCTGCAAAGTTTCAGGCTGCGGAGATTCTTAGTTTTTTTAAAAAAAATAATCAAATATCTGCAAATTTTCACTACTAAAATGTCATTCGCGGTGACGTTTGACTTTCCTACGTTTAGTTTCATACTAAGAACAATAAATGTATTTAATAATGTTTATTTTTATTGTATATTCCTGTTTAATAAATACACAAAGTGGTGTTAATATGAAATAATGCGAGTTTATAATAATAAAAAGTATATTAATGTGTTAAATAAATAAAAAAGTGAAATTGTGAAGTAACGAAACGCGCAAACCGCGACGCCATTTTGTTTTGTCACTACATGAGTATTGTCAAATGTCAACTTCAGTCATCGTTTGATGTATTATCTATGGTTTGTTCGCTTTGCAGTCGAGATTGTTTATCTGTTTTTAATTTATTATTCATTTCTCTTAGAAATATTTAGATAAGAGTATGACTGAGACCACAAACATGATCTGACAATGTTTAATTACAGTCACGAAATCCAATCAATATGGTGTAGGTCAATTATGGGTAAATTAGTAGGTTAGGTTTGGTTAGAACTGCGACCACAACACAGCACGAGCCGAGCGAGCGAAGCGAGCGTGCCGTGGCAGCGGTCGGCGAGTGCGTGAAAAATGTTTTTTTTTGGCCTATTGACATTTTTTTTTAATATTTTAAGTTAGCCTAACCTCCAAACATATTTTTTCATTTTTCTCAAAAATGGGGGGCTCCGCACCCCCCCCCCCCTTTTGGGGGGAGATTACCTACCCCCTCCCCTCCCCCACCCACCCCTCCGCACCCTCCAATTCAACGGTCCATATACTAAAGTTTAACCGTTGTTTCCTTAGTCCCATAATAACCTTGGTATTAACCTCCTTGTAATATGTTTTTTTTTTCAGGTAATGTGGACATTGTGAATGGCAACCTCAAATTAATATTAGGATTAATTTGGTCTCTCATCGTGCGCTACCAGATCGGCCGCAGCAAATTCCCACCAAGGTAAGATTTTTTACTTAGTAATGGTAATCGGATTTACGTCAAATTAGTTACAGTTAGCTAATACCCCAGATAGTTGTGAGAAAGTATGCATGTTGTGATCAAATAAACCAATTGTGTATACTTATTAAATATGTTTAAATATGTAACTTTTTGAGTTATAATTGTCTTGAAAACGGATGGCTTTGAGAATTTAAAAACTAAAGGCTGTTTTAATCGAATAATAAAGTTGTAAATAAAAATAAAAGTAAATGTCAGTAGGACAAATGCTCTAAAATTTAATTTATCAATCCGGATACAGTAGGTCTACAAGTTCGGTATGCAGGGCACACTTCTACACAAACTTGTGTGAATAACGTATAAATAGCGTAAAAATTAAGTGGCAAATTAAATATGCGAAAGTAAACTTTAACGCATTCAAAATAAAGATTATATTGTGATTCATTTTGAGGTACAAGAATTGCAATGTAAAGTAATCTTTATTTTATTTAAATTAAAGTTTATTTTTGCACAGATATTTTATTAATGCAAGTTCTACCTAATACTTATATAAGAATATAGTTATTTCCTCGTTGCCAAATGAGTAGCGAATGCGCCTCTCACAGCAAGGTCTCGGGTTCGATTCCCGGGTCGCGCAAAGTATTATTTGTGAACTTTATTTTAGGAAATTCTCAATAACAGCACGGAGTTGGCATTTTTCCGGTGGATGGCGATAGGCTCACCACCTATCCCATGGGACCTAAACATAACAGGTGAAATGTCAAACACCTCTGCCACACCCTTTTAGGTAATATAGGCGAGATGTTATAATATTGAAATGAAAAATAGCCCGGGCATAAGCACAAGAAGCCTTGTTAACACATGAGAAAATATTAAAAAGCAAAATCTAACGGGATTTACGCGATCACGCATTATTTACTAGACTAAGCAGTCTGCCAATATAATCTGCCTGTCGAAACGTCATGCCTAAAAGGTAAATAATGCATGATCGCGTTAATTCCCGTTAGATTTAACTTGATTATCCAACGCGTAAGTTTAAAAGTTAATCTTGAAAAGACTGTCAAAATATGCGATGAAGCATTACTGCAACAAATTTTCAATAAATCTTTTGTAAAATATGAGCTATGCAAATTGAAATCAGGCGTAGGCGAATTAAGTTGTCGACTATTTATTCTTGCGAGGCTTTCCTCATTTTCTTGGCATAATGGTTTGAATGGGAGAGCGGAGAGGCCTGGCTGACGCTTTGTTTACTTACATTGTGGTCAGTCTGCACCAGCCCTTTGTAATACTGAACGTAGTGAGCTGGAAAAATGCAATTTTATTAAGATATTTACTGTAGAAAATGCTGAGCAAAATTGGTGTTGGCTTTCTCATTTTGAACGAGACGTTTGAGTAGTCTTTTATCGATAACTTTTTTTAATTGCTTTTTATGACTTAATTAGTTTTACTGAAATTACTTGTTTATTTTTATTGAATGGAATATTTTAAAAACTCTATTTTATTTAATTTAGTTTTACGAATTGTCTCACAGACATGAACGAGAAGTAGCTTAAATATTGTAGATGTAAGATTTTACTTAACGAAGACTTTATTTTAAAAGAAGATTTTTGAAAATAGTCTTGCTGAACCGGGAATCCAACTAGATTAACACTGAATAAATAGTATCCTGTATTTTTATGGTAGCAATCGGAGGCGTCAGTAATTAAGACCAAATCTCAGATTTAGCTGGTTAGAATCTCCGACAATACAACAAATTTTCAAAAATCTTGTAATGCTGTTAAAATATATTTTTTTAAATAAAATAATGTCTTCTTTCAGTTAAACCTTATAAATATGTTAGTGCAATAAAATCTGCATTTCATAAGCAATACGTAAAGTACCGTAGTAAACATGATAAACACAAGCCGATGCAACGGTGCAGTGACGTAATACAAACAACGAACCTTGAATTTAGATCTAACTGTGTCTAAAGAGCAAATCTTTTATTTGGTGTTATTGCAATTAGCGCAGGTGCGGGCGCAGCCACCCATAGATCTAATTTTCTAGCCTACTTTTAAGGGCCTTGGCAGACTTACTACCTTATTTAAAATAGGCCAAGAAAATAAAAAAATACCAAAGCTTAATAAGTTAAATTGCAGGAGATATAGAGGACTAGAAACGTTTGGAGGAGGCCTTTGCCCAGCAGTGGGACAACAATAAAAAAAAAAAAAAAAATCATAATATTATTCAAATGTAGAATGTAGCTCATTACAGTTACGTGTTATTTTTCACAAATATTAACATCTTTTTGTATTTTAAGATGATTAATGTTTGTATCAATTAGACATTTTCTTCATTTCCTATCTGTTTTTAATTCGTAGAGCTTTATCAACTTGATCTTTGCTAATCGCCTCATCATGGCTATTAGTTAGCAGGTCTGCCTGCCTAGGCAGATTGCATAACATGTTGTAAGTGATCTAATGTGTAAAAAACAAGGCAGTGAGGCGGTATTGCCTAACACCGGGACTGTTAGGCAAGCTAAGTGAGCGTGTCCTTCTTGGGTGCGGTTATCTCAGGAGGTCCTAAGGTCCGCACCTAGGACGGAGAAATAACACTTCACTTATTATATGTACCTTTAATCTAATGAAATAATAAATAAATAGAATAAAATAAAGATATTTGACAATCTTTGATTTTGTAGTCAAAAGCAACGTAATCAAAAGAAGACGTTAAGTTTAATAATGATGGGGTCGCTATGGCTTGTCTTTATTTCTTATGAGAAGCTTTTGAATTTGCGAGCCGTCATCTTCACAATTTGTTAGACAAGTAAAGTAATGTATGAGTATTTTAAGACCACTGGATAAAAATGTTATTTAATGTGTATCGCTTGTAAGATTACCACTAAATTAAATAGCTTAGATATTCAAATACAGAAATAATTCACAGAGCTGAAAGGTAAAATTTCGTGATCTTAATCCCACTTAAAGTACAGGGTACGTTTTTTTTAAAATACCTTATATTTAAAAAACACAATACTGATCTACTCTGGGTCTTTAAATTCAAAGATTTTTTAAGAACGTTACTACCTTAATATATTTTATGTTATTTTGTTTTTTTAGGTGAAAAAGATAGAAAACTTATTTTTCAAAATTTTAAACATTTCTCGGTGAAAATTTCATAACAAAACATTACCTATTTTCTTTCATTGTAGATATATCCATAAAGGTACAAACTGTTATTTGAGTTTGTATCAAGCTTTCTATTTATTTTCTGCGATGTTTCTAAGCTGTTGAAGCAGAAATTGTACATTAATTGATGTTTTGCAGAAAGTTGATGCTATCCTGGCTGCAGTCTGCAATGCCGGAGTGCCGCGTTAACAACCTGACCACCGACTGGAACAGTGGAGTTCTACTTTCAGCACTACTCGACTACTGCAAGCCAGGAATATTCCCGCACTGGCGTGAACTCAGTTAGTATCGACAATTTTTTGACACAGTAAAAGGATAGTAGTCGCAGTCCTACGAGTTCCGCGTAATGTTATCGACACTTTCGATGTACATTTTCGACTTTAAATACGCTGCAAGATATTCTACTGACCCACAAAACAGACGATCTGGATATATATGATTTTAAACTTCCGTGACTTGAGAACATTTAAAAAAAAATAGACAGTGGGTCTAACGAAACGTCCAGTATAGGTATTTATTTACTTTATAATAATTACGTGACTTAGACTTATTTCTGTCAATATGTTATATAAATTGTGCTTAAGTTTGCTCATTAATGGGTTCCCGGTGATATGCCTTTTTTATGTGACTAAATATATTTAACTACCTCCGCTTCTCTTTCTTTGGCTACTTGACAATATAATACCGAATATTAGTTGCTTTATTTGTAGTGTGGGTGCCAATCTACTCGACACTGTCCCACCATTAGACTTGTCCCGGAATTGGTGCCAGCTAATTTGAACCCTACTCGTACAGTCCTTGTTTTGTCTGTTTATTTATTTGACAACACGAAGTGCCTAAGCACATTCAAGCAATAAATGTACCTTCCTAGAGTTTCTATAGCGTCTACTAGCTTTTACTGTGGCATCGATTAAAACAAACATCGTTACACCGTGCAACTGGGACTGTAAAAGTAATTGAAAAGCCCGCAAGGGCGTGTAACTCGATTTCATAATGTTGAGGTTACGTCGTGAGTTGTACGGTGGTTGCCTCACACCACTCATAGTTGTAACTTAATAAAGCTCGAAACATACGGCCACGTTTACTGATTTACGGCGGTGAAGTGTGGACACTGTTGCATACTTTCATTAAAAAATAACTGTACCAGTAAGAGTCTATACGAATTATCCCATTATTATTATTATAAAGAATATTACAGCCCTACTTCTGCCTCTAAACAGTCTCGTTGGTTTAGCGGTTAGCGTATGCGACCTCTTACCACGAGGTCCCTGTTTCGATTCCCGGTGGAGCAAAAGATTTGTTTGAAATTTTAAATGGCAGCTCGGAGTTGAAATTGTGGCCGGTAGAATAGGGCTATCACATAAGACCTAAACGTAACAGGTGAAATGTCGGTGTTATACCTCTGCTATACCCTTCTGGATAATAAAGGCGTAATGTATTGTTATTTTTGTTTTTTTTTTTACGTGTTATATGTTCTGTACGTGCATATATCGCTTCCACACTGCACATGTATATTTATCGCAATGAATACATTCGTGCGATATTGAATCAAATATAATATATCAGTGAGCAGACAATACAGCTCTTTGTATGTCTGATATTCAAACACGATTGTGAAATTCTATACTTTATGTCAATCAATGCGCTCGATATAGATGGTCTCGTTAGCTTGGTGGTTAGCGTATATTACCTACAAAGGGGTTTGATTCCCGAGCCGTGCCGAAATGTTATTTCCATCAGGAAATTTAGTAAGTAGCACCGTGAAGTTTGTTAGTCTCACCGCCTATCTTAGGACCTAAACATAGCATACATAATATTATGTCAGACTACACCTAGTAGAAAATACAGGCTGATATTATATTACGTGACGTAATTATATGAAAATGTATACAGATCGTCACGAAGCAGTCGAAAATTGTCGGCGAGCGATGAGGCTTGCCCACAGGGAGCTTGATGTGCCAATGGTGTTGGAGCCTGAATACCTGGCCTCTCCATGGCTGGACGAGCTGTCAGGCATGACATACCTGTCATACTTCATGAAGCCGGAGTCAGCAGGCTTCAGGTCGACGTTGGATTGGGTCAATTCGAGACTTGAAAGACCTATTGCCAACTTTACGGTAAGTGATTGCTAAACGTTTCAAAGTGATTAGTAATGTGTGAGCTTTGTTTGATCACTTAAAGGAGTCTGCAATAAGGTTGGTAAACACCGACGCTAGTTAGCGTATTTAAATGCATTAACATTTATTTTACCAAATATTGAGAATATAAGAATAAGAAATAATGATACCTTTCGTAATTTGCCTGCCTCGGTTTAGTGTAGACTCTCAGCAAGAGGTCTTGGGTTCGACTCCCGTATTGGAAAAAATGCAATTCTCAAGTACTAGCTCGGAGTTGAAATTGTGCCCAGTGGATGGCGATAGGATCTTATCTATCACATGGGACCTAAACATACCAGGTAAAGTGTGGGCGCTACACACCTCTGCCACTCCCTTCTAGATATTATAGACGTGATGTTTAGTTACAAGCCATATTAACCTATACTATTTTTGCAGACTGATTGGAATGACGGTCGCGTAGCCAATGAGCTGGTCCGCTCTTTAGGCGGCCCTGCACCTCCACCCAGCCGACTGAGGCTTGACCCTTCCCGCTGGGAGGAGAACAACCAAATGGCGTTGGATGCTGCTAAAAAGATGGGTGAGCATTCTTTTATATCCTGTTATTTTCGTAAAGATACTCTTCCCGTTCTTCTTCGTCGTGTCGATGGCTGAGTCAAATTAAATTTTGACTTACGATCGTGGATAAAAGATTAGCCAATTCGCTTTGGAGAACTTGCGAATTGCCCAGGGTGCTCCGGACGTAAGGAATCGTTGTGTACGTCACTCAGGGAGGCTCCTTTCATGCACCCTCTTCCTGATTTTACTAAATATCTTGCCTATGCTAACAACTGACTCCTTAACAATTGTCATCATGATCAGTCCACTTTAAAAGCTTCTTTGGATGTTATTATTTCACTGCTGAACTTCTAGAGTGATCGCATGGCGAATTTGCATGGTAATAGTGAGAGCAGTGCCCTATTTAGTAAAGATAACAATCGTGACAATCCGACAAGGTTATCACTTTTTAGCCTAAAAACCGTAGGTGATCTAAATTCTTTATTCAAAATCAGCTAAATTAAATAGGATCCATGTAAACCTTGGGCAGCTAAACTACCTTTTGTCGAAATATGACACGAACAAAGGTAGATTTAATAAAATGTTCACTTTTTAAAACGATAAACAAATAATTTATGTATAATACCACCGTCATTCTGTTATCAGTTTCCAATAATTTGAATTTAAAACCACACACAATATTACAATTATTTGAATTATTACAGCCACACTAATATTACATTTTGACATCGCTGTCGCGGTTATTAATGAATCCAAATGTCTAATTTATGGCACATAATACTTGTATTATAATAAATATTGTCGATAAATTATTTTATTGAATATTTAACTGATTGATAAGTTTCATTATTTAAGTTTATTTGTGGATTAGTGTCATTTGCAACTTTTCAATAGAAAACTATAAATTAATATCTTCTGCTCTATAAAGATATTGCCAGTATTGATGTTATAACTCATTTTATACCATAATTATGCATTTTATGAATTGAAAAAATATTGAGTTTCTACAATATAATTACGACATCTTTATTTGCTTTGGTATCTTAATAATATAAATATAAACATGGTAGTTTTATCTACGTTAATATTTTACACACTTTTATACAAAGAAACCATTTCGAGTGATTCGAAATAAATAATTTGGAATACATATAGACAAAAGGTCAAGATAATATTATGAAAAGCACATACGCATAGATAAATTAGGTAAACATTATATGAGAATCTACATTTCATGCACCGATTTTAGTCCTACCCTCATAAGAATCCATTTGAAACTCAATACGAGCTAATTGATACTCGTCCTTTTTAGTAAAAGTTACTCTCACGGAATATTCGTCAAAGGACGCGTCCCCAGGCCTCTAAAAAGAGCTTTCTGTACTGTGTGCCATAGATTGACTGCCAGAATTCCTTTGTTTTTAATTCTGCCTTTGTGCAGACGCTACGGATGTCGCTACAGAATGAAAGGCTGAAACTGTTGTGATTTCAAATCAAAGATCTATGTAGGATGTTATAACGAAATACATCTCGCATGTGGATAGGTACTTACTGATAAATATTTACATAAGCTTTAATTATAATACATAAATCATTACGTAACATTATTACAAAGTGTTGCACTGTAAATATTTGTCGTATTACTTCTTTAATAATGTACAGTGGGCAAGCAATTAGATATGCAGGGGAAAAACTTCCACGCCATAGAGAAGACTGAGTGCAATAGATATGCATGTATGAATTACATATTTAAGAAGAGTAATATACCCACTTTTTAGATATGCAACTCACTTAACCATATCTGGTGTAGTAAGTCTTTACTATGACTTAGAAGCTTTTGCCCTGCATACTTAACTCGTTGGCTCACTGTACAACTTAGAGGATATCGTGAGGTCTAAGTACATACTATTAGTTAAAAAATACGTATTAATTTAACCATTTGTATCTAAATCTTTATTCCGGTAAAACCAAAAAATTCATTAAAATATTTTTTGAGCATCAAATACGTTTATCTAAGCTTGGCCATTATAAACGTAATAGGGTTGTCTCTTTCAAAAAATAATTTGTCCAAAAAAGCCGTACCTTGAGATAAAATAGTCATGGAATATTTTTTAAATTGCCCATACCTTTGCCCCTTTGAACCTTTTTTCCAACTCTTGTAGGGTTGCTAATACCTTTCTTATAAAAAACCCCTTACTTACAAACGAGCTCGAGGGCGAAAGCACCACCACTTCACAACTAACCTGCCGCTAATTAGTAGAGCAGGCACTGCTGTGTTTCGGCATAATATCGAAGCATCAGCAATCTGCTTTTGTAGATTAGATTGTAGATGTTAATTGGGACTTACCATAAGTTGAAAGAAATCGGTAAGCAACTGCCAGCAAACTGCTTGGAGAAAATGTTTTCAATCCATCTCGAGAACTTGTACAACATTACATGTAAGTTTTTTGCAGGTGTTCAACCAGTGTTATCAGCTCGTGACATGAGCCAGAGTGAAGTCGACCATATAGGCGTGATGACGTGGGCCACGAACCTCAGAAACGTTCCTCCGAGGCCACCAGTCCATGATATGCTACGAGTAGCCCTCGATTCCACCTCTGGAAGAGTTGGAGAACCCGTGAGTACTCGCTCGTTGCAATAGTTTGCTTTGATAGGTCCGTATTGCAGTAATTTTCGGAAGTGCCTACAACCTGCACAAAATGACATGCTACGATTGTATAAAGTAATTTGTATTAAAAAGT
The DNA here is from genome assembly GCA_905147285.1 of Hypena proboscidalis. NCBI lineage: Eukaryota > Metazoa > Arthropoda > Insecta > Lepidoptera > Erebidae > Hypena > Hypena proboscidalis. The sequence goes on along the minus strand of LR990128.1, from coordinate 11,018,886 downwards.
AGTCTAGTAGTCTTAATAAATTTCTTTCGCGTGTAAAAAAAATAGGTATATTTTACAGCCGATAAAAAAAATCATAAATATTATTAAGCAATATTAATGTGACATCAACTTATTCAGAGAAACCAAAAAAAAGTACTTTCCAATGTATTTCTCAATCTCAAATATGATTAAGCAAGTCGTTTGAATTTTATTTTCCTCAAGATTCTTATTACAACGATGTCGTTTTCAAACGGCAAGCCGAAATTAATAAAAGTGGAAAGGGCCTAAAGCCAGGACATCAGTATGCTTTACAAGATTAATACCGTTAATTCACTTGTATTTTTACGGGTCCTTACTTCAAATGGAAAATGGAAGGCATAAAAATCCCGGATTCTAATGTAAGGCACAAACGAAATTACCCCGGTTCAGTAAATTGCCGAAAAAAAAGAAAGATGAATGAAAATCGGAATATTTAAAATCTGAAAATGGTATGGTTCTCAGGACAGTAAACAGTCAAATTATAACTATCTTCCTAGACTCTTGGCGGAGAATGGTAAATTATAATCAATAAATTGAAACAGTCAATGAGTTGAAGCAATTTTAAGACATCGTTGTATCGCTCAGAAATTGTTTCGAATCGTCTTTGTCTTCAAAGAAGATACAGATCTTTTGCTACTATTCATCAATTTTATATGACATTTATTCTAGTGCATAAACTGTTACAAGGAGAAATAATCTTAAAATATATAACCTATTCAGGTATATAATCTCTACCATTTAGGATTTTTCTTATACAAAACCGTCATAGGACTGAACAGAGACATTGAATATGAACCTTGAACTACTTCTCTGACTTTGAATTGCCGACACAGCTGTTCAAACAATCCGTCACAGTCTTAAATTACGTATGAAGCAAAACAAGTGTGTAGTCCACCTGCTGCCGGATCCTGCTACCTCATTGGTGCAGCGGTAGTGTATGCGACTGCACATCATAATGTCTTGAGTTCAATCACTGGGTCAGGGAAAATTGACATTTGGGATTTTCCATCAGAAAAAGTTCATCGATAGAGCTTTTATGAACGAGGTAGCGGGAGTACAACCGTCTCACCTTTAACCTGTTCTATTGTGAGATCAGGCCCTCAAAGTACTGCCACATGAGGCTTAATACCGTAGTCCTCAGATTAAGCGACGGATCTACAGTCAGCTTCTTTGAATTATTGATGTCCATGGACTGTAGCTAGTTCGGACAGACGGACAGGTGGACACGGTGAAACTATAAGGGAACTACAGAACCCTAAAAAGTAAATATTCAGTATCAACCTCGAAATATGGTAATATGCCCGGCAGATGACGATGGACCCGTCCAACCCCTATTTTATCTCGTGGGACCTAAAAAATAGGTGTAAGCCTCGCCTGTCACACCTTTTTGGATAATACAGAAAGATTGACGACTGGATGGTGGAGTGCGTAGTGTGCCTGCCTGCGACGCCGACGTCGCGGGTTCGATTCCCGCTTAAGACAAATCTTTCTGTGCATGAACATGGGGGTTTGTCTTATTCTGGGTGTTTCTATGTATAACAATTTTGTATTTACGAAAGAAAAGTATATATTATTATGTATTACTATCAGTTATTTTAGTACGTAGTACAAGCTCTACTTAGTTTGGGACTAGATGGCGTTGTGTGTAAGTTGTGAAATATTTATTATTTTTTAATATATTGGTGTTATTATAATACGTTTCCCATTTACAGACGTTCATAAAGATCGAGAGCGTGTCCCACGACCTGTCCATATCAGAAGTGAAGGTCTCCATTGTGAACCCTCTGGAGCAGGAGTCGAGACTGAAGCTGGATGCGAGAGGAGCTGGCGAGTTTTTGCCGGAGCACGCAGGCATGCATGAGATTGTTCTCACTGTTGATGATATCAGGTACTATATCTTTTCACCTTTATATCCTTTGAAGTAAAAGACATTGTGTAAATATCTTACACAAAACTTTTTTTGCAGCGTCCTCTTTATTATATCTGTAAAGTTAAAATGCCATTTGGGGAGTGCATGTACTCAGTATATAAAAAAGTTTCGAGACAATGAAAATTTTATTCACTCAAGTCTCTCATAGCATATAATATTATAAACTGTTTTGAACAAAGTTGATCAACATACCCGTTATTTTTAGCATTTCGCAGTTACTGATTCATCCTTTACTTGTGGGCTACAGCGACGTTAATTAGCTACTAAAGCATTACACCATACATGTCTTTTTATTACTTAAGGTGTTATTAAATATCTAGGTATACATTTCTGAGCTGAACCCTTTTATGGTTATGCTAGTTATAAAACACTTATAGTTAACGTCCGGTATCACTCTAAACATCGGTATGTGTTACGATAGTGGGCATTTATCGACGCAATTATCTTATTTTAACATGCAAATTCAAGATTCACGACATGCATTTTCAAACATGCATGGTTATCTTGGAATGTGTATGACGCAATGCAAAGATGAGGAATAAGGTATGATTTGTATGATGGGTAGGTTTTTGTTACCTACCGTCAAAGACAAGTAATGTGCATATATCTATTGGGTATTTTATGGATAGGCTTGTATTTAAAGCTTCGGTTATTTTTAAACTTGTTTTTTTTACAATTAACTTACCTATACGCATTATAATTATGTGTGTAGAGATTTCTTCATGTTGGTGGTAATTGATAGAGGTCGCGTGCTAATTATATATTTTATTAACTGGTACCAGAAATACATGCTTATGTTATTAACTAAACCTAATGACCTAACGGCGTGAATGTGGAGAGACGACTGCCGAGCCAAGCAACTGCTCATTTGCGCCTTAGTACAATTTGTAGCATCAGCAGTCGTACGCTACAATATGTACGTGGGTGGATTGAAAAGTTCGCGGCCTCAGCAAGAAAACAATTTAAAATATGAGCAAAAGTAATTTTATTTTTCCACGTAATCTCCACCTAACTCTATGCACTTCTTCCATCTGGGTTCCAACGCCTGTATGCCGGTCATAAAAGAAGTTTCTTCAAGGCCTTCAAAAAAGTCACCCACTGCAGCTTTGACCTCCTCATTTGATGAAAATTTTTGACCTCCAAGGTGTTTTTTTAGGTTTGGGAATAAATGAAAGTCTGAAGGTGCCAAATCAGGGGAATAGGCGGGATGGGGCAGTAATTCAAAGCCACAATCACGAATTTGAGCCATAGTTTCAACAGACGTGTGAACGCGTGCATTATCCTGATGGAACAACACTTTCTTGCTGAGTAATCCTGGCCTTTTTTCTTTGATTGTTTCACGCAAACGACGTAAGAGGGTGCAGTAATAAGCCGAGTTTATAGTCTCACCTTTTGCAAGGTAGTCCACCATGATGACACCCTTAGCATCCCAAAAAACTGACGCCATCACCTTGCCAGCTGACAAAATTGTTTTGGCTTTTTTTGGAGTCGGCTCATCAGGTTTTTTCCACTGCTTGGATTGCTGTTTTGACTCTGGGGTATAGTGGTGTACCCAAGTTTCATCCATTGTTACAAATCTGGCTAAAAAATCTTGTGGATCAGCCTCAAACATTTCCAAACAGTCGCGAGAAATCGTGAGGCGTACTCGTTTTTGTTCGACTGAAAGCAATCTGGGTACCCACCGCGCAGAAACCTTAGAAAATCCAAGTTCATTGACTATGATGTTTTGTGTTCGTTCATACGAGATGCCAATAGTGTCTGCAATCTCCCTGATGGTCAATCTCCGATCTGTCAATATCAGATCACAGATTTTCCCTATGTTTTCTTCAGTCGTAGACGTCATAGGCCGGCCAGAGCGAGGGTCATCTTCAATACTCTCTCGTCCGCGTTTAAATTCAGCAACCCACTTTTTTACAGTCGTATACGACGGAGCAGATTCCCTTAATGTTGCTGACATATCTTCGTGTATCTCTTTTGGAGTTAGTTTTTTTTTAAACAGGTATTTGATGACCGCACGTTGCTCAATTTTCTCCATTCTTTAAAAACGCTACACAAAGGCTCACAAAATTCAGTCTAATTTAAATACAGATAATGCTATTGCGATAAAATTTTCCAATTTGACAACCAAAGAGTAAACTAATCAAATGAGGTCAGTTACATTAAAATAGTTTAAGTATTTATGTGTTAGGCCGCGAACTTTTCAATCCACCTTTATAAATTGTGGCATAAACGTTGTTAGGGATGCTATCCATAGAGAGGTTAAGTTAAGTAATTAAAGCTGCCTCGATGGTCTAGTAGTTAGCGTATACGCCTCTCACCGCGAGGTCTCGGCTTCGATTCCCGGGTCGGACAAAGTGTTAGTTGTGATCTTTCCGTCAGGACACAATAGCTGCACTATAGTTGGGATTGTGCCCGGATAGGCTCACCCCCTATCCCATGACACCTAAACATAACAGGCGAAATGTGGGTGTTGTACACCTCTGCCACACCCTTCTGAATGATATAGGCGTCATGTTTTGTTATGTTTATTGAATAACTATATTATGATATTTATATTGAAGCAAATGTTAGCTTCTATTGCCAAAGTGGATAAGGCGCTGGGTACTTAGAACCCAGAGTTGTGAGTTCGAGCCTCACTGGAATCATAATTTTTCACCGTAATATTGTATAAAATAATTGTAATAATAGTAGCCCTGTATTTAATACATGTCCCACTGCTGGGCTCGGGCCTCTTCTCATGATGAGAAGGGTTAGGCCATAGTCCACCACGCTGGCCAAGTGCGGATTGGTAGACTTCCCACACCCTCGAGTTTTCCTTCACCGTTAGCGAGCGATAATTTATATGATAAATACACACATATCTTCGAAAAGACGAGCGGTGTGTGCCGTGGGTTCGAACCCGATACCTTTAACTTCGCAGTCCTACGGTCTCCCACTCGGCTATCACTGCTTAGAAAATTAAATAATATTGTATATGATTTTTATTTTATATTTCAGAGTGGATGGAAGATACTTCTTCAGGGTGCTTCCAAGACTGGTGACCGTTCCTCCGCCAGGCATGGCGCCTTGTGCCATAGGAAGTATTGTGGAAGTACTAGTCAGTGCCACAGGTCAGTACCAAATCCAACCTCCGTCATGATTCTTATTTTTTATACAGAGTGGAAATGGCATCGTATTGAATTAGCTTTTAAATAATTCAGCACATTATCTCCGTAAAAAATGTACACAGGGTTGCCTATGTAAATATTTCACTTCAAGATTTTCAGACGTTGCTAATGCAAGGAAAATTCCAAATGAAATGACATTTAATGAATTTGAAGCTGATAAGTATTTTATCGTAATTTCGTCAAATCAGATATAAAACATTCCAAAGCTGTTCGGGAAATTGCAAATCTAATAGGCTAGGGTAACGTTCCTTTTCAATAATCAAGCGGCAAAAGCGAAACAATCTAAATAATGGAAACTTCAAGAATTTACATTAAATTGTTCAGAAATCAGACATCAAATCATTTATTTCCATGGGCCCCAAAGGGCGCTTCTTCTTCTTCGTCGTGTCGATGGTTGAGTCAAATTTTATTTTGACTTGCCATCGTACTGAAAGGTTTAGCCAATTCACTTTGGAGAACCCGCGAATTGCCCAGAGTGCGCCGGACGTAGGGCATCTTTGTGTACGTCACACGAGGAGGCTCCTTTCATGCACCCTAAAGGGCGCTTGAACGTCAAAACAAACATCAAAATACAAAAAAAATAAAATTAAAATATAACTTTACTAATTAATTATAATACTTATTGCAATAAAATTATTTCACACCGCAGCTTAGATTGACTTAAATCCAATTAAGAAATTTGGATCCTACTCGCTCGTTCACTGTACATGTTCAGAGCTCCAAAATCATGCAATGAGTCACTTTTTGGCTCTATGTCACTTACACAATTTGTCTATTTCGAAAGTCATCTGATAGTTGGTCATACAAATAACTTCCGAATCCCGTCCATCGAACCCTGTTATCTTAGAACCAGCGTTAATATCTCTTGAAGTACCAAGACAGTATATTTGCATGATTAAACTCTAAATCCCAAAACACACCTATAGTGACAACACAAATGACCGTTCATGGAATGCATTACATGTTGGCAAGCAGCCACGGGGCAGCCAATAACAAACGGCTTCTATTAACATACATTACAGGGTCATTTTTAAAAAAATTGTAAAATTTTTAGAAGCAACTTCTATATACTATGCCGAGCAAGTATTATAATTATGGTTGTTCATTATTTACCACATCAAAAAAAAACTCAAAACATATTTTCTTTATTCTGGTGGCAACATATTTGTTAACTTAATAATGTCATGGTGGCAAAGACGACCGGATGGCGGAGTGGGTAGTGTAACTGCCTGCGACGCGACGCCGAGGTCGTGGGTTCGATTCCCACTTAAGACAAATCTTTGTGTGCATGAACATGGGGGTTTGTCTTAGTCTGGGTGTTTCTATGTATAATAAGTATGTATTTACAAAAGAAAAGTATATAATTATTAGTATCAGTTATTCTAGTACCCATAGTACAAGCTCTGCTTAGTTTGGGACTAGATGGCGTTGTGTGTGAGTTGTAAAATATTTATAAAAAAAAAATGCTTTTCAGCAAACATTTAAGAGCCCAGATTGTAGTTCAAAAGTTCAATTTTGAAAACTCGTAAAACAAAAGTTGTCAGAATTATAAATATAATTAAAAAGAAAGCGTAGAAGCTCCCTGGAGGAGGTTAAAACATATCAAATATAAACATAACCTTTCGCTTATATTACCTTAAAGATTATACCAGGGGTGTATAAAAGACACACTTCACCGTTGTGAAACCTTGAAGAATGATAGGATGGAGTATGGCTAAAGTCATACTTCATCCTAGCAAGGTTAAAACCATTTTTAAAATTACCCTGTCGGCTACCACAGGTGCACCAAGAAGGCAGGATATTGACGTCACGGCTCATTCCCCGAGCGGCAGGGCGGTTCCTCTCGAAGCTCGTCATCCACCTGCATCAGCCCCTGGGACCACGGCCTCTAGTGCCACCTTCCAACCTGATGAAGCTGGCACTTGGACCATTGCTATAACTTATAAGGGAGATCATATTCAGGTACGTAGGCCATAAAACCCTATAAACCTTAATAAAATTACCTTTAAATAAAGTTTAAAATACTTAAATATTAATAGTATATAACTAAGCTATAGTGTGTTTTTTGAACACACCAATTACTGGCGGTATTGGGCTGATTGGATGACTCTTTTCTAGTTTAGTAAATTTACTTTTTAGTTTGGTTTTAAAACTATTTAACATTTCACTACTTCAGTGTGGTTTAAACGAATCGAGCCGTGGGGACGAGCTAGTTCTTAAAATTCGATTAACAAACTTCTGGTTTCAGGGTGGACCTTTCACCTGCGAAGTCTTCGACCCAGCCGGAGTCCGTCTGAGCCCTGGTGCGCTCGAAGGAGCCCAACCCCTCAAGCCTCATTCCTTTGAGCTGGACACCAGTGGCTGTGGAGTCAGGGGTGACCTACAGCTGGACATCGTACATGACAAACGCAGTGTAATGTGCGCGTTGGAGAAGCTATCTGCGACGCAATACCGCGCTACCTTCATGCCTAAGGCACCTGGAAAACATAGGGTAAGTATATTATATACTTTTTATAATAATCGGATCTTATCAGGGCACTTAAGTAGTGTGTGTGGCGGTATCCGCACATAATAAATGACGGATGACACACACGTGACATATGTCGACGAGTGCTGAATCGCGATAGCGAAATGTTCACAGCAAGTGACTATAAATACCACTTCCAATACGCTACCGTTGGACAGCTGTCCGCCAGGCAATACCACCGAGCCTGGTCGGAGGAACCTCCCTTTGTGGTGGAGGAACATTACACCCTGTTCCTCTACATAGGTACCTTTAACAGAATATGTCTAAACTTTATAATAGTTGATAGTACGATAAATACTTTTTCATAAAATTGAGAGGCTATTATAAAGTACACGTGTTTTTACATTGGCGTAATCTTTTGACATAAAACAATTTAATTTCGTTAATAAGGCTTCAGGTAAAAAGTTCTTGAGCAAGATGTAAAACCAACCCCCGCAAACACTTAAACGAAGCCTACGTACCTATTTCTAGAAGTTATATGCGTGGGCTGGCCCAATGAAAAAATTATACAACATGAAATATATTACCTGTTTATAAATAACTCGTAATCTACGTCAAAAGCGTAGGTGAAGAATAACATAAAGAGTGAACTCGCTTTGATTCAAAATATACCCTAAAATAGATCGACATTTCTTTGAACTGCCACGAAAATGTATATAATAAATAATACTCAGTGCCGGATTAAGCCAGCGCGGGCCTCTAGCAAAATATGTCATGGGGCCCTTGAATTGCTTTAGGTTTTCAATCTTATGGTATTAAAACAAATCTATTTCAAATAATTTTTTTTTTGATATAATACCGACTTTCTTTTAATAAATCTTCTCTTTAAAATCTAAAAGTTAGAGAGCGCCATAGGCACCGACTTTTTTATAAATATTCTCTTTTAAACTTAATAACCAGTGAGCGCCGACTCAGTTGGACATGCGATAAACCGTGGAGCCCTCCAATTTGCGGGACCCGTAGCATTTGCTACTCTTGCTATATGGCTAATCCGGCACTGATAATACCTACTTATTATTAGAGACCTTTCAGATATATTTCTTTGGCAATAAGTATATAATCCAATGAGGTTGTTAAAGTACTACATACAAGAATAACAACCTTTTATTTATTATTTTTTTGGCTTTATTGATATAAAATAGAATCTGTCGTTTAACTAAATATACTGAGATTATGTTGTTAGATATTAATGTGACTTTTTATGTGATTTTATGATAACTATCTATTTTAGTTTAATGTTAAATGAGATGATTGTTTTTCACTGAGCTTGTGCAATAAAGAGTCATGTCATGACCCAAACAGTTTTAACCTGCTAACATTACGTTTAAATCTGAATATAGGCTGGGAGATATGCTCTTAATGTATATGGTGACCGATCTATAGATAGTAAAGCATAGGATATCTTATCAAAATATAGGTAAACATAAACCAAATGCAAGATTGTTGTTGTTATATACTTTAAATCTCACTCATTATATGATCATTCAATGTTTCACGGCAGAGTCCATTCAAAAGTACAAAATTATAAAAACAATATTTTATCATTAAATGACCCCCACAATTAATTGCCACTTGTGTAATATAACCATTTTCATAAACGCAATTTTACGTTTTAAAACAAAATGTATAACTTCACTATACAAAATACAATAGCCGTTGCCGCGTTGGTTTAAAGCGTTCGGGCGACTCTATTATTAATGTGAATTTAAAATTTTATTATCTTAGGCAGTTTACGTGTTAACCAAGTAGTTATTTTAATTATGTTTCTCTTACCGAGAGGTGTTTCAATTGCATATAAAAATAAAAATAAGCCATCATGCCTAACACAATATTAGTGTAAAACTGACTGAACCATCAGAGCAAATACAATCTTGCTCAAATGTTTTGTGTTTAAAAGACATAATAAATCACTGTCACATTTCAGCTGTACATCTATTTCAACGGGTACGACGTGCAAGGATCGCCGCACATGTTCAGAGTGGGGTCTCGCTCGAAGAAGCCCCGAGACAGCTCCAGTCCGTCCCCGGCTTATGCCAGGATTTCTAGTCCAGGTAAAGTGTCTGGTATACCTATCCATTTATTCACGTGAAGGTGGTACAAAAACCTTTGTATCTTATTCTTTTCATGGGAAAAGTTCGCCGCACATGCTTAGAGTGGCGTTATGTTTCAAGAAACCGCGTTTTGTTTGTGTTCAGTTCTAGTTTGTCTTCAGCTTATGCCAGGGTTTTTGTCCTGATAAAATAAACAATAATGATTTTACAAATAGTAACTACTTACACGATATATTTCTGTCAATAGTATTGACTATTACAAGAATATCTTTGATACAGATTTAATTCTCATGATTAACGTTATCTATCGATATTATAAAAGTACAGGATGTTATTATTTCAGATTTCAGCTAGTCCGGCGAAAAGCGCAAATTTAAAAAATATCTTATATGCAGTTTAAATTGTTTTTGGAAATAAAATATTGTCTTCTTTCAATAAAATCTTATATACCATATTTAAGAAGCTTTCCCTCTATGTGGCATGTCTGTTGGACATACTGTAGGTATATTTTACTTTTATTGCAGTCACTCGTTTGCGATCAGAGAGTCCCATGAACCAATACAGTCTTTACGATTCAAACACGACCAAGCACAGCACGAGCTCAATAGATCGACGCGAGGAGAGACGTGATTCAACCGATTATTACAAATCATACGGATCCGACCTCAAAGAAAAATCGTATGACGTCACTGACTCCGCCTACTCAACATCAAAGACGAGAAAAGATTATTCGAGATATGATACAGAAAGTCCTAGGAATAGGACAGCTAGTCCGATAACAACAAAGCACCTGGGAAATGGGTCTCGGTTGGAGGTGAATTCGAGCCCGTTTCGAGCTACCAGTCCTTTTCGAGCGAGCAGTCCGTATAGGGCGACCAGTCCAGTGGGTCGAACGGCTAGTCCGCTCGTGAGGAAAGATAGCCCTTTGAACAGAACGGCCAGTCCAATTGGCAGGTAAGTTACTCAACTACAGTATTTTGCTTATGGAGGATCTGAACAATAACCGACAGACAATGCTCTTCTCTTGGGAACTAAGCCATATTGTACAGAATATTTTTTGTATGAACGTCCTCCTCTCAAATTGTATCTTGTTATGACAGTTCGTCCGACAAAAAAATTAAAATTTTATTCGCGTTTGAGTGGCCAAAAAAGTTGTAGTACAACCACTGATTTTTGTGTGTGTATGTTAACTTTGTCAAAAAAGTGGTAGAATAAAATCTCGAAAAATATAAAGTTAATTGAAGTGAAAAAAAATAATGTTTTTTTATGTCGCGTACTCCATAGTGGGGGGTATTGTTAGATAGGTCTTTAAAACACATAAGAGGGATAAGTAGGACAGTTTTTTGATTTAGAGATCCGTTTGCAAGACAATTTACTTTAAAGAGAAAATTTTTGTTTCTAAAAGCTCCCTCCAAAAGCTTAATGCGGCGTGCGTCTATTGGTTGAACAGCCATCTACAGCCAACTTTAAAACCGTCAATATCTTTGATTTTATTTACACTAATGAGCAGCGAACCAGATAATATTCGTTGTTTGCTGTATGGACATTCATAATTTGCCTTATTACCAAAAAGTGACACATGAAATGTTCGATGATATCGGCGTGTAGCCTCATTGTGAACACTCAAAGGCAGCCACGCACCAAAACACTTCTCTTTGCTGCACGCTAATTAATTAATTTGAATTTTCACGCGATACTTCCTCTCCTGTGGCGTGTTGTGAATAATATTTCATAAATTCCCTGTCATCCCAATTGATGTTGAAATAAATTGAGTATTGTTACAAAAATAGACTTCAATTTGAAGATCAATTAACTCGCAGCTGGCTTTTTTATATAATATTCATAAAAGAGATACATTTTGATTTAATTTTGTAAAAAAGAACATCGTTTCCTATGAATATTTTGTGAAGATAAATTAAAGTCAGACTACTTTTGCCAGAGTAACAAAAACTCTTGATAAAAATTATTCACACTTTATTTGATAATGGGAAAGGGTTTTGAATTGTTAAGTGACCTATTTTTATTCATACAGGGTTTTGTTATTTAGGTTCACTAAAAGATTTAGTTTACTTTACTAATATGTAGATACAATGGATGACGCGAGGCATCCGGAAAGAGGCATACAGTCAAAAGATTCGTGGATTGAACGGGTCTTGGATGGTTGAGTGGTAAAGCGATAGGCTGGAAACCTATAGTTCTGGGTTCAAATGCCGCTTCGAGTCCAAAATAATTTTGTCTGTTCTTAGTATTAGATTACTAAGCATGGCTAAATGCTATATATAAATCAATTAGAAATTGAAGATTTAATTTTATTTAAAATGTTATATTTAGTGATATTTTTACTTAACTAATATGGTAATACATTTTTTCAGAGTAAGCAGTCCAGTAGACCGTCACAGTCCAGTAACGACCACAAAGAGAGTGGTAGAAAAACGATCGAATTACAAGATGTACAGCTCGTATAGTGGATCCCAGGATAACTTGGACCAAGGCAGCCCTTATTCCTCGCTGGAAAACGAGCGCAGGCGATTGGGCAGTCCTAGTGAGTATAAACCATATCCCGTTGTCAGAAAACAATATTTCAGGATCACGTTTAACCTGCCTGCATTATAAATGCTTGTCGTATTGTGCTCTTTATCTATTATTTTACTTATTTTATATATTTGTTAAAATGATTTATAAAAAAATACAAAAAACATTTAAAATAATATAAAAAACGGTGTCCCACCGACGTCAGGTGCAGGGACCAAACTGCCGCTGGTTAGGGCTCCAGAAAGCACCTCCTCACGATGCGGGCCGTGTCCAAAAGGTTAGCCTTCTGCATCTGGCTCTTAGTCCAGCTGCCTAACGCGAGCCTCTTAAGGTGTTGGTCGAGGCTCTTCGCTATCAGTCCATTGACTGAGACGACTATCAGTACAATGATGGCCGAATCCACATCCCACGTGTCGAAAACTTTTTATATATTATTTATTTTATTATTATTCACTCGTAGCACTTTTTATTTAATAGGCATCCAAGTAATTATAGCTAACTATAATATTCACATTTCAAACATTTCAGATTTGCTTATTTGTTATTATATTAAATTTAATACACGTACTTATTATAATTTGCAAGCTAGGTAGCATTTTCCCATCGGTAAGAGAAACGTACATTCAATAAATCAGTGACCCAAATTTGTAGCTGACGGCTGACCAATAGAATAGCGTCCGTATGCAAAGAAGCCTGAATAATCAGTGGGTGCCACCTCCCTTTATAATGTCCTTTTTAAGGTGGAAAAGCTTTTGAAAAAGTGATCATGTACTGCCAATGCGCCAACTAACCGACTACCGAATAGTTAGTGCTTGCATAATTAATCGAAACAAATATATAAAATTGATGTTTCTGTTTTTAGCGTCAATTTTTTTTTTTTTAAGTTGATATATTTAGTTATTTGCACGATACTTATGCCTATTCTACCTAATTTTTGTCTGTCTGTGTCTCTGTCTGTCTGTCTGTCTGTTTGTATCGGCTAATCTCGGCTGAACCGATTTTATACAGGGTGTATTTTTGAAACGGGGCAGTAAGGGCAAGTACCTTAACCGTTGCAGTTACAGCAAAACGTTCTTAAAAGACCTTCCCTAACTTTTTGGGACATTTTGAACTGCATTCACAGATTTTGTAAAAAACTTACAGTTAGCAAAAAAAATGCAATATGCCAATCGATTCTATTTCATGTGGGGATCAAAAAACTCTATGGGACCATTTTAGCTTTCAGTACTAGAAAAGACAGAAATCGCCAAAAACGTTTCCCATACATTTCGGCAACAGAAACGAATTTCTACGATGGTCTAACTTTTTGTTATGGCCTGGAAGTGGGTAGAATTGACTGTAAAGTAAATAAAAAGAATTTTTACCCTCAAATTTCGAATTTGATTCGAAAATCTGTGTGTTATACTTAGTTTCAGCTGAGAAACTTCGTATGAGTTATTAATTAAGGATTTTCGCTAAAATGTCTTCTAATCGTGAAAAAATTGACTTATTAGAAGCGTATTTTGAAAGAACCCTGCAATTCCAGGTTTTCAAAAGATTTGTAATAACCTTTCTTGTTGGCACATGCCGCAACGGATACTTATTGCGGTACCACACTAATGCAGCTCCCGCATTTCGATTATTGACAAAATACGCTTCTAATAAGTCAATTTTTTCACGATTAGAAGACATTTTAGCGAAAATCCTTAATTAATAACTCATACGAAGTTTCTCAGCTGAAACTAAGTATAACACACAGATTTTCGAATCAAATTCGAAATTTTAGGGTAAAAATTCTTTTTATTTACTTTACAGTCAATTCTACCCACTTCCAGGCCATAACAAAAAGTTAGACCATCGCATCGTAGAAATTCGTTTCTGTTGCCGAAATGTATGGGAAACGTTTTTGGCGATTTCTGTCTTTTCTAGTACTGAAAGCTAAAATGGTCCCATAGAGTTTATTGATCCCCACATGAAATAGAATCGATTGGCATAAAAAAAAAAAATTTGAACTTTTTGCATTTTTTTTGCTAACTGTAAGTTTTTTACAAAATCTGTGAATGCAGTTCAAAATGTCCCAAAAAGTTAGGGATGGTCTTTTAAGAACGTTTTGCTGTAACTGCAACGGTTAAGGTACTTGCCCTTACTGCCCCGTTTCAAAAATACACCCTGTATATCACCTGTAACTGACTACAAGGCGCGTAATATAGGCCACTTTTTATTGTTTAGCGGGATTAAGTTAGTTTGTCTGTTTGTTAGTGCTAATCTTAGAAATTACTGCTCGGTTTCTAATAGCTTTTTTTGTGTGTAATAGTCTAACCTATCCATTAAGACTATTATGATATTTAACATAACGGTAAACTCCATGAAAGCGGGGCAGTAAAGTTTAACGCGTGTTAAAACGGGGAAGCAGTAGCTGCAACTTAATATAACGAATTCTACGCGGACTAAGTCGCGGGCATAAGTTATATAATAAATTTCAGGTTTTGTAAATAAATAAATATTTCACAACTCACACACAACGCCATCTAGTCCCAAACTATGCAGAGCTTGTACTATGGGTACTAGAATAACTGATACTACTACATATATACTTTTCTTTTGTAAATACATACTTATTCTTCTTCGTCGTGTCGATGGCTGAGTCAAATTTTATTGGTCCAATAGGTGGCCACTGTTATGGCGCTCTCGTCGGCGTTCATGAGCGCCTCTCTTGTGCATGTACTAGGGCATTTTGGACAGTCAGTAAGGTGGTCAAGGTTTTGACTTGCCATCGTGGTGAAAGGATTAGCCAATTCGCTTTTAAGAACTCGCGAATTGCCCAGGGTGCGCCGGACGTAGGGAATTATTGTGTACGTCACTCGGGGAGGCTCCTTTCATGCACCCCTTATTATACATATAGACATACTTATTATACATATAGACACCCAGACTAAGGCAAACAATTAAAGCCCATGTTCATGCACACAAAGATTTGTCTTAAGTGGGAATCGAACCCACGACCTCGCCGTCGCAGGCAGGTACTACTACCCACTCCGCCATCCGGTCATCCGAAGTGAGTACCGCTCACTACTAAACCCAGAAACTATTGGCGCAGGAGACTTAATCTTAATTTGAGCCCCCGGATGTAGCAACGCTGCTTTTCATCTGCATTTTGTGGATTTTCAAAATCTATGACTTTTCAAAATCTTGACACTTTGTATCGGTTGGCCTACAAGCCAGTTTTAAATTTAATGCTAAGTGTTAAGGAAAGAATCGAACACCTTGTTTATAATATATGTTTTCAGGCACTGGAGATCCGGGAGGGAAATCATATCAGGCAAGAAAAGATTGGGAAAACGTGGAGAAAACGAGACAAATGATGAGTGCTAACAGGTAACATTAACATTATTGTTCACAAAGGAAATTTGATTAACGGGGGAGACCTTTTGTTTGGCAAATAATATCTCGCGGTAGACGGCGATCCTTAAGGAAATTTTGTTACGGTATTGATTGAAATTCATAACATTACGACCTTTGTTTTTATAGATTAAGAGACTACTCTCTTAATCAAACACAACAAACGAGACATGTACCAAGAGATAGTAGGAGGTAACTCGACGAAACGGACGCTGTTTGCTGTAAAAAACCAATATACATAAATCAAGTAATTATTTTACTTTAAGAAACAGTTAACCCGTCTTGGAATTTTCGTCTGATTTAATTGATTTGTGGCCTTTCATATCCTTGTATTTTTGATGACCTTAACAATATTGAATAATAAAAGGTATGCAACATTGTATCTAGACTAGTAGGGTACAAGATACGAAATGAATAAACAAATTTATAATACGCAAATTTGGGCATTCTCGCCTTCGTTGCAATAGAACTGCAAGGTCATCATTCCACACACGTACTGTGGTGTCCACAAATTCACATGTGGTTATATTTGTGTGTGTAGTCTCGACTCAAACCCACCGGAGCGCTACCACGGCCAAAGCACCCTGGACCGTGAAACGAAACGCAACACGCATCTCAACAAATTCGTCGACTACTCGCGCGACTCCTTCAACAAACAGCTCGACCGGTTGGCCGACGACAAGGACTCCGACACTTACACCAGTAGAGTAAGTACTCCTTGTTATACTCGGCAATAGACTAACAAATAAAAACACATATGATTTGACTAACACAAAAAGTGCACAGTTAGTGTAGTGTTCAAAGCGGTCGACCCGCCGCTTTCAACTCCGCTGTGTTGTGGGTTCGATGCTCACACGGGACGAATCGTTGTGTGATTCGCAAAGATTTGTTCTGACTCAGGGTGTGTTCTCTGTGTGTGAAATGTATGTCTGTGATAACCCCCGCGACACAGAAGTTATTCCTAGTCTTCTTCTTCGTCGTGTCGATGGCTGATTCAAATTTTATTTTGTCTTGCCATCGTGGTGAAAGGATTAGCGAATTCGCTTTGAAAAACTCGTGAATTGCCCAGGGTTTTTGTTTTTGTTTTTTAAATTTCTTTATTCAATAATATAATACATTGATTTATGCACTAATCTAGTGTATATTTAATCCTAGATGTACAAAATATTATTATTATATATGATTTTACAAGTATATGAAACTTATTTAAAAACTTATAGCATGTAGATAATTATAAATGGATCATTAAATTATTGGAATTGTAATTCAAATATTAAATAACATAAATATATAATTGTACAAATTCTTTAGTGATAGTAATTCGTTTATAACAATGATTATCATAAAAATTATTATGTTAAAATAATAGGCGACGGTACTTTACAAACAAAGCCGGTCGCCGTCATACGGTAGCAGCGAGAACAACTCGTGCATGCGCCAATTGCCCAGGGTGCGCCGGACGTAGGGAATCGTTGTGTACGTCACTCGGGGAGGCTCTTTTATGCACCCCTTTAGTTATTCCTAGTGCGGGCATCGTTTATTTTTTTTTAAATAAAATATAAATATAGGATAAACAGTTTATTTATTTATAGGATCTCCAACAAGAAATACACAACACATTATTAACAATAACATTCACAATACTTAAATTATGTGTTTCCTCAATTAGAGGAGACCATAGCGTCTACATTTATGAGAACAGAAATAAAATTTAAAATAATAAATACTAAAATGCATGCAAAAAAAGACAAACTTAAAATAAAAAAAAATTGTTGTTGTTTTACTAACTATGTACTTACTTAGAGAACGACGCGAGGCTTAATAACTAAAGATATGGACAAGTCAAGACAAGTTGGTTAATTGCTAGAGCTAGACAGACCGAAAAAAAACGTTTTTGATTAACATAACATAACATCACGCCTATATTTCCCAGGGGAATGAGGCAGAGATGTACAACACCCACACTTTACCTGTTATGTTTAGGTTCTAAGGAATAGGCAGTGAACCTATCGCCATCCACCGGGCACAATTCTAACGCCGTGCTGCTATATAGAATTTCCTGACGGAAAGTTAAAAAATTACACTTGGAGACCTCGCAGTGAGAGACGCATGCGCTTACCTGAGCAGTTCATTAAATTTTATTATATTACATAAGGATGTTTTTTCAAAAAGATCATATTAATTTCTATGTTTATTTGACACGTGTTCCTAATTCTCGAAAGCAAATAATGCCTTTTAGCTACTGCTACGCTGAATAAATTTCCTGGAAAGTTATATGAAAAACTGTATGAGGAAAATAGCTTCGGTAAACGCCCCTAACGACAACAGAGAGGCTAGCATAACGAGTGCGAGAAAGATAGTGTCGTGTTTTTCTCATAGTTTTGTACACGATAAAACGCGCCAAAATTAATAAATTAATAAATATCTCACAACTTACACACAACGTCATCCAGTCCCAAACTAAGCAAAACTTTTACTATGAGTACTAGAATAACTGATACTAATACATATATACTTTTCTTTAGTAAATATTTATTTATTTATATTTTATTTATTTATAAACTTCTTGAACAATTTTTGTGACAAAGGTGGACTAAATGCCGAAGGCATTTTCTACCAGTCGACCCTTAGGGTGGTGCAGACATAATTGGTAGGTACATAATATAATAGTAGGAGTAATTTTGTTTTAATTTTTTTTAATTTTATTGTATAATAAATCAAAATAATACACATACTATACTAACACTCAAATACTATATAATACACAAATACAATAACATACATTACATAACATATAACATAAAATTACATAAGAACATAGGACACTACTGAGAAGATGCCGCTAAATAACTCAAGTAAATACATACGTATTATACATAGAAATCTATCTCGTATTCTATTTGCTACAGGAAAACGTTTTAACAGAATTTCGTTTTAATAAAACAAATATATGTATAATATACCACACTCCATAGGCTTATCTCTTAATTTGGGAGGGTTTTATTTTTTGTACGAAAATTACAAGGCCGGTCACGTTACGTTTGAATCCGAGGCATTGAATTAAAAAGAGAACCCGTAATTTCAAAGGCTTTATACTGGATCAGTAAAAATGGTAGGTATTTTTTATCAGTGCGGGAAGTCTGCATCTTTATGTACCATAACAAAACATCACGCCTACATTACCCAGAAGGGTGTGGCAGAGGTGTACAACACTCACACTTCACCTGTTTAGGTAACAATTGATAGGGGATGAGCCAATCGCTATCTACGAGGCGAAATTCCAAATCCGTGCTGCTATTGAGAATTTGCTGACGGAAAGTATACAAATTTTACTAATCGTACCCGAGACCTCGAGTGTGGAGAGCATACGTTAATCACTAGACTAACGAGGCATATTTTTTTGTTATACATAGATAGAATAAACTTTATTGCACACCAAAAAATAAGACACATTACGTCCGTAGGAGGTTACCCTGAAATGAGAATCCCTACACGTGGTCCCTGGGTGGTGCCAATCAGGTGACAATGGTGGTAGGCTTCGGCCGCGGCTTATGACCACCCACCGATCTAAGCCGTGTCGCCAAGCGGCCTTGCCGTGTTCCGGCACGAAGGTCGGTGTTGCCATAAGAGAGGAAGGGTCGAATTGGTTGCTTGTAGCCTGCAAGCCGGTCTGACGTACGCTGTTTTCCCCACACTAGGCTGCTAGTCGTGGAGGGTAGCGGGATCCGAGGCACGGTTCACCGCTGGCCGACCGCAGTTAGTAGGGGGCCCAAGTACCGAACTAGCCCCTTGGGAAAGGCTGCCCCGCCAACTAGCGAAAAATCCCGGGTTGCGCCATAGTGCCGGTTGGCGACCGGATGAGAGGGCCCTATGGACAACTTCGGGGGGGCTCGGGCGTCCCCGCAGTCTCCAGACTAGTATGCCACTGGTGTGGCCTCGCAGTGTACGTCTCAAAGGTAAGCGGCTCATAGCCTAAATTCACTGCCGTCCTCCTTCCTACTTCTCTTCAAAAAATTATGGCATTAAAAAGAAACAAGAGACATGTTAAACAGCGGCTGCACTCCCTCTCATTAAAAGTGCACCTCTCAAATATCCGAGGATTGCACTCAAATCTCGACGCAGTCCACCACCACCTTGAGACTGAAAAACCTGCTCTTTTGTTTCTCTCGGAGACGCAGATAAAGTGTCCGTCTGACGTGGCGTACCTCTCGTACCCAGGATACTCCCTGGAGCACAATTTTAAGCCCCGTGCTGGTGTGTGCGTGTACGCCCGCGACGACATTTGCTGTCTGCGTCTCCGATGCTATGAAGATCCCAACTTTTCCACCCTATGGGTACTGGTAGACACGGGCACGGAGAAGATTCTCTATGCCTGTGTTTATCGGTCGCACAGCGGAGATCGGGAGACAACCAGGCTCGCAGAGTACCTAAGTGAGGCGGCGGAAGCCGCTCAACATAAATACCCGACTGCCCAACTAGTGTTGCTGGGGGACTTCAATGCCCACCACCAGGAGTGGCTGTTCCCGTACCAGCACACTGACCATGCTGGGAGAGAGATACGCAAACTCGCTTTGGGTTTAAATCTCACTCAGCTGGTCCAAGGAGCAACAAGGGTTCCAGATGTTGACGGCCAAACAGCCAATTGCTTGGACCTTCTGCTGACAACCGACCCGGATCACTATGCAGTGTCAGTGTCGGCACCTTTAGGCAGCTCTGACCACTGTCTAGTGAAGTCTGTGTCGGTGTATTCTCCACCCGACTTTAGCCCAAAAGGCAAAAGACGGATATGGCGATATAAGTCAGCAGACTGGGATGGGATGCGCTCATTTTTTGCATCCTATCCGTGGTTGCCCATTTGCTTCTCTTCGGGTGATCCTTCAGCATGCGCGGATGCTATAACAGATGTGCTGCGCCAAGGTATGGAATATTTTATTCCTTTTTCCGATGCAAGCACATCTAGCAAAGCACAGCCTTGGTTTGGAGCTGAATGCGGACGTGCTGAAGCACAGAAACATGAGGCTTTCCTTGCCTGGGCTGATGCTCGAAACCGCAAAGCTAGCGACTTACCAGATAAGAAGAGAGCCTATAACAGGGCAACCAAGTCCAGCAAAAAAGCTCTACGGAAGGCTCGATTTGACCATATTCGCCGCATTGGGAACAAACTAGCTACACACCCAACAGGGAGTAAAGCGTTTTGGTCCCTAGCGAAATCAGTCGAATCGAACTTCTGCCGCCCCTCACTACCTCCACTGCTGAAACCTGATGGGTCACTTGCTCACACTGCTGAGGAGAAGGCGAATTTATTCGCTTCCATCTTCGCAGAATCTTCGCGTCTAGATGCAACTGGTGCTATACCCCCTCGTCCACTAGTTTGCGAGACATCTATGTCGGACATACGCATTCGTCAGACAGAGGTTCGTAGGGTTTTGCGGAGTCTAGACGTGAACAAAGCAAGCGGTCCTGACGGTATTCCAGCCATAGTTCTGCAAACCTGTGCACCTGAATTGTCTCCCATATTGACACGCCTCTTTCGCCTCTCCATGGCTGCTGGACAAGTCCCGAAATCTTGGAAGCTTGCTAATGTGCAACCAGTGCCGAAAAAGGGTAGCCGTGCCGACCCTGCCAACTATAGACCGATTTCGGTCACTTCCATACTCTGTAAGAGTATGGAACGTGTACTTAATAACAGACTCCTGGCATACCTGGAAGAGAACGACCTCCTCAGTGACCGGCAGTACGGGTTTCGCCGTGGCCGTTCTACTGGAGACCTTCTAGCGTATGCCACGCACATCTGGAGCGAAGCCGTAGAGAAGAATGGAGAGGCTTTAGCAGTCTCTCTCGATATCTCGAAGGCTTTTGACAGGGTTTGGCACGAGGCCCTTATTAGCAAGCTACCGTCCTTCGGTCTACCCACTAGTCTCTGTGATTGGGTATCAGACTTCCTGAGGGACCGATCGATTCGGGTTGTCATTAATGGCAGCTCGTCCGATCAAATGGCAATTAATGCCGGAGTCCCTCAGGGGTCCGTGCTCTCAGCAACGCTTTTCCTGCTACACATCAACGACCTACTGATACCAGGTACGTTTGGATACGCAGATGACACAACGGTTGTTGTGAGCTATATACCCAACGCACGAGCTAGTGGTGTCCAAATACAGTCGCTCAGGGAGGCAATGGTCGAACGCATGAACGTGTCTCTGAAGGCAGTCTCCGATTGGGGCGAAGCCAACTTAGTCACGTTCAATGCTAGTAAGACTCAGGCGTGTCTTATCTCCGCCAAACGGAGTCCATTCACTCTGACTCCTACCTTCCGAAATGTATCCCTTCCAATTACCGATCGTCTTGAGCTCCTCGGTATCTCGCTGACTTCGAAACTCAACTTCGGCTCACACATCGAGTCGAAAGCTCAACTAGCCGCCAAAAAGCTGGGCATCCTGAACAAGGTGAGACAGTACTTTACACCGAGGCAGTTGCTCGACCTCTATCAAGCACAAGTCCGGTCGTGTGTGGAGTACTGTTCTCATCTGTGGGATGGTTCAGCAAAATACCAACTTGAGGCACTCGAGTCAGTCGAGAGGAGGGCCAAGAGAATTATCTGCGATAACGATCTGACGGAAGCTCGACTACAAAGTCTGGAGCACCGTCGCAAGGTTGCCAGCCTATCGGTCTTTTATAGGATACATTTCGGAGAGTGTGCCGAGGAACTACACGAACTTATCCCTCCGTCCCCGTTTCACCATCGGACTACCAGACAAACGGCACTCAGGCATCGCTTCACGGTAGATATTCCACCATTACGCACTAAGCGTTTTGCTTCTACATTTCTTATGCGAACTGCCAAAGAGTGGAACGCCTTGCCCGAGTCTGTGTTTCCGCATGAGTACAACTTGGATCTCTTCAAAGCAAGAGTCAATAGGTATCTCATAGGTAAGCGTGCTCCACCGTAGACCGCATCATCACTTACCATCAGGTGAGATCGTGGTCAAACGCGAGCCTATCCACCATAAAAAAAAAAAAAAAAAAAAAAAAACATAATTTAACATTAAGCCATGTACAATTGGGCGGCCTTATCGCTAAAAAGCAATAGTTTACAGGCAACCTTTGGATGGGCAAATAGATAGTTAGACTGATATGGGGCGGTTCAAGGTGTAAGCGATGAGATAGAAGGTTCACTATAACTAATATTTACATAAATTTACAAATTTAATAGGTTGTTATATGAAAATATCTGCTTTCTATTTATTAATGCAAATAGTCGAGTCAAAGTGTTTTCTAAGATTTTATCATGTCAAATCATGAGTAGCAGACAGTCGGATATGTGCTAGATGGCGATAGGCATGGATCACACGAGTCAAGGGACCTTATCCCAACAGGTGAAGTGTGGGTATTGCATACTTCTGTCTCAACCTTTTAGGAAATCAAGGCGTGATACCACGTTTGTTATTCTTATTTAATGGTAACAATTGGTTGACTGATTTCCATAAAAAAGTAATATGGGTTTATCTTTAATATTATTAAGTTTTAAAGAAAAATCATACCGAAAACACTATAATGCAAGTTTATTGGCGGCAATTTCAAGAAAAAAAAATAGTTTCTTTGTAATTCAATTAAAGATTAACGAAATTGTTGATTAACAATTTTAACGAAATTGCCACGAACAAACATGCATTTTAGTTTTTTTTGGATAAAATCTTAATAATATTAGGCGACCGGATGGCGGAGTAGGTAGTGTACCTGCCTGCGACGCCGAGGTCGTGGGTTCGATTCCCACTTAAGACAAATCTTTGTGTGCATGATCATGGGGGTTTGTCTTAGTCTGGGTGTTTCTATGTATAATATGTATGTATTTACAAAAGAAAAGTATATATGTATTAGTATCAGTTATTCTAGTACCCATAGGACAAGCTCTGCTTAGTTTGGGACTAGATGGCGTTGTGTGTGAGTTGTGAAATATTTATTTATTTATTTTATTTTTTAAAGTTAACCGATATTACGTGAGTATGAAAACACGGCACTCAGGAGCCTACTCTAAAACGCGTACAAAATGGCGGGCACCCACTGGTATAAAATAAAAGGACGCTTCCAAACTTTGCGTATGAAAGTTTAATCTAACCTGGGCGCACGTAGAGGCGTCCTATAGAATGTAATTCCGAATAGAGGCGTACGAATACTGCGGACATCCAGGGACATAGAGTTTGAAATTAAGTTTAGCATACACAGTGGGGTTGTGCATGCTTGTACAGTTCATAACGAATCACAATGTTGGTAAGGGATAAACTCGCCTTTAGGTTATGTTTCCACCAAGGATGAGCGAATCTATAAAACGAAGATGTGATCAGTTAAAACAGTGTTCAGAGAACTGATCGGTGCGAGTTTGTGTACTCATTAATTATAGCCATGAGTCTAATGACTTCTGGTTACGCTCATATTCCTCGTAAACATGCTTCACAAACATTTTGTCCGTGAAAAAATCTCTTCTAAGAGCATTTATTTTATAGCTATTTCCACCTTGTGAATGTTAGGTAGACGAGATTATTTTATTTTGCTTAAAAACACATACACATCACTAGGTATTATTAAATGCGACGTGAGGTGAAGACATTAGTATTGAGAGTACGGGTTACTCACGTTTTTTTAGCCGGGATATGCCGACTAGTTTCGAATCTAGTACGTAGATTCATTAACTGGGCGATTAATCGCGAGTCGTCTTGCGTGTTACTACTACACTTACTAGATTCGAAACTAGTCGGCATATCCCGGCTAAAATAACGTGATTAACCCGTATTCTCAAAAATAATCACTGGGTATTTCCTAATGGAAAATCAGGCTTTTTCTCTCGCTTAAGTACAAGTAATAACAAGTTACAACTATGTAAAGAGCGTGCGTGACTGGCCTGGTTACAGCATTTACAGCATTATGACCGCTGTAACGTCCCTCGTACGAAGGGACAACTTCCTGTGATTAAACCATCGACAAGATCGTTACTTTTTAGGATTCCGTACCGATAGGGTAAAAACTGAAGCCTATTACCGAGACTTCACTGTCCGTCTTTCATCAGGCTGTATCTCATGAACTGTGATAGTTAGACAGATGGAATTGATGATTAGTCACAGATAATGTAAAACTGTTGCCACCATAGCGACATATACTAAAAAAATAATAAAATAAATATATAAGGCGGCATCCCATACAAAAAAATTTTTTTTTTGGGTGTTTTTGCTCTTTATTGGTCACCGGGCTGTAACTAATGAGCTAGACAGTTAAAATTTTTACAGATGATGTAAAACTAATGCCATCATAACTACAAATACGAAAAACTAAATAATATTCACATTTAGGGGAGAGGGCTGACATACAATAAACGTGATTTTTTGCTCGTTTCAGCTCGATATTGAAAATGGTAACAGGAAGACGCTTCCAATATTCACAAAACATTTAGTAATATGTTTGGTTAAAAACAAAAAAAAAAATTAAGGTGGCACCGATACAACAGACATGATTTGATTGCCGTTTTTATAAAAAAAATGGTACGGAAACCTTCGTGCGCGAGTCCGACTCTTACTTGGCCGGTTTTTACTGATTATTACCCAAACTACCAACTGTATATTAGCTGAAATGTATTAACTTACTAAAAGGAGGTTTTGCATGCTTTTTAGGGTTCCGTAGTACCTACAAGGAACCCGTATAGTTTCGCCATGTCCGTCTGTCTGTCCACGGCATAGCGACGAAACCGTTGGTGCTAGAAAACTGAAATTTTGCATGAACATGTATGTTAACTAAACAAAGAAAGTCGTAGAATAAAATTTGAAAAATATTTTTTTTTCAGGTAGCTCCCCTACATGTAAAGTAGGGATGTTTTTCTTTTGTCGCCTACCCCATAGTGTGGGGTATTGTTAGATAGGCCTTTTAAAAACGTTTAGGGGTTGCTAAGACAGTTTTTTGATGTAGAGATTTGTTTGCGAGATAATTAACTTTAAAGAGCAAATTTTTGTTCGAGTAGGGCGTCCCCCCGCCCCCTCTAAAAGCTAAACTACTGGATCCCAAAATCTGAAAAAAATTGTGTCGGTAGTACATGTAATGAACTTTAAAGGAAAACTATAGCGGATAAGTTCACTTCATTAGTTCAAGAGGAATAGGGGTCCGAAATGTCAGATGCAGTTACTCAGAATATTTCGTTCAAAATTCTTGAAACATAAATAAACATACATAATCTATACTAATATTATAAAGAGGTAAAGTT
The DNA here is from genome assembly GCA_905147285.1 of Hypena proboscidalis. Classification (NCBI taxonomy): domain Eukaryota; kingdom Metazoa; phylum Arthropoda; class Insecta; order Lepidoptera; family Erebidae; genus Hypena; species Hypena proboscidalis. Next base: position 10,993,043 of record LR990128.1, on the reverse strand, counting down.
TGTGTGTTTGTTAAATTGTCAGGGGTAATCTCGGAATCTACTGCACCGATTTTAAAAATTCTTTCACTAATAGAAAGCCACATAATCGCTGAGTGGCATAGGCTATATAAAAAACCGAAAAATTAAAAGGTTTTTACGTGGTAGTCCGTTTTGTAAAGAGAATCGGAGAAAAACTCATCGTTATACGTGAAGGCCACAGCAGCGCGGCACCGGCGCGCGATGGTTTCGGTTTATTTCGGTTCGCGTTCGTGCTCGCTTCGGAAGAAGGAGGCGTGACCTTCCTTTTACATCTGAGAGGTTGGTGCCCGCGCGGTTCATTCGCGCGGTCGGACGTAGTATTACATTATCTTTGGTCGGCTCTTTACGCAGCGGACGTCCCCAAAATTGAATTTTTCGTAACACACTTTCGACATTCATTAATTTTATTTTCGGTACATTAAAAAAAAAATCTTTTATGTTTATATAGTTTTCATTTAATTTAGGTTATAGATAGGCATTAAGTTTGTTTCATGTACCTAGATATTAAATTAGGTTATAGGTATTAAGTTAGTTTCATGTAGATATTAAATTAGGTTATAGGTAGGTATTAAGTTTGTTTTGTGTAGATATTAATTTAGGTTATAGGTAGGTATTAAGTTAGTTTCATGTAGATATTAATTTAGGTTATAGGTAGGTATTAAGTTTGTTTCGTGTAGATATTAATTTATTTCTTACGAACGCTGCCTTAACTATGAAAGATATATATTTTTGAACATTATGCCCAACGAAGTGGGCACGGGTCAGCTAGTACATATATAAAATCACGTCTTTATCCCACGGGGGTAGGCAGAGACGATGGAACGCCATGTGCTTCGCTCCTTACATACTTCTTTCGCTTCCTCAACATTCATACATCTCGTCATACGTGCTAGCTGGTTTCGTGTACTACAAACATTTCCTTTCTGAAGGACGCCATTTAGTTAAAAAGTAAAATTTAAAAAAAATTCTACGGAACCCTACTGCGCGTGGCCCGACACGCACTTGGCCGGTTTTATTATTTTATATTGATTCGACCAGAGTAACATTAATAAACATTATTTGGTAGAAAGTCAATTTACTTGGATCAATGTACACACAAGAGAACTAAGGTACTTGAATACAAACTATACAACGGGTAATATTTAAAATCTTTTTTGTAATATAAAAAGCAAAAACCTCTTTATTCGTAAAATGAAAAACAAAACAGAAGATCGATAGACTATCTTCAACTGTCTGCAGTGTATATTTTAATGCGATTTGTGCACAATAATGCGGTCATCAAGCGGCGATAACAGAAAGTACATCAGAGTTGTCCCAAGGGTCGCGTCATTTTACCGCGGGCGAAACGTGCTGATTGCTGGTCGCGGACGATAATGATACAATATTATATTTGCGTGAAAAATCTGAAGGATAATTGTAGCTCATAAACTTTAAAAACAAACTGTCAAAGTAAATAAAAATATATTTTTTAATGTAAATGCAATTATGCGATCATCAAGCGGCCATTAAAGAAAATACGTCAACTGTGTCCCAAGGGTCGCGTCATTTCACCGCGGGCGAAACGTTCTGATTGCTGGTCGTAGACGATAATGATACAATTTTACACTTTTATTTTAGCGTGAAAAATCTGAAGGAAAATTGTAGCTCATATACTTTAAAAAAACTGTCAAATGTAAATAAAACTGTCGTTTTATAATGTAAAAGCAATTATGCGGTCATCAAGCAGTGATAACAGAAAGTACATCAGTGTTGTCCCAAGGGTCGCGTCATTTCGTTTCGTCGCGGACGATAATGATACAATATTACTATATTATAATATGCGTGAAAATCTGGCGCACAATTGTAACTCATATACTTTAAAAAAATATCGTTTTATAATATAAATGCAATCAAGGGTCCATAAAAGAAAGTACGTCAACGGTGTCCCAAGGGTCGCGTCATTTCACCACGGGCAAAACGTGCTGATTGCTGGTCGCGGACGATAATGATACAATATTACAATATTATATTTGCGTGAAAATCTGGAGCACAATAAATTGTAGCTCATATATACTTTAAAAAAATTATTGTTTTATAATGTAAAAGCAATTATGCGGTCATCAAGCAGCGATAACAGAAAGTACATCAGAGTTGTCCCAAGGGTCGCGTCATTTCACCGCGGGCGAAACGTGCTGATTGCTGGTCGCGGACGATAATGATACAATATTACTATATTATATATGCGTGAAAAATCTGGCGCACAATTATAGATCATATACTTTTAAAAAATATCGTTTTATAATGTAAATGCAATTATGTGGACATAAAAGAAAGTACATACGTCAACGGTGTCCCAAGGGTCGCGTCATTTCACCACGGGCGAAACGTGCTGATTGCTGGTCGCGGACGATAATGATACAATATTACTTTATTATATTTGCGTGAAAAAGCTGGAGCACAATTATAGCTCATATACTTTTATTAAAACTGTCGAATGTAAATAAAAAGTAGTTTTATAATGTAAATACAATTATGCGGTTATCAAGTGGCCATAAAAGAAAGGACGTCATCGGTGTCCTAAGGGTCGCATTATTTCACCGCGCGAAATCACGTATTTAATTATAATGACCATGTGTAAGTAACACAGGGTCCTCACTCTTCGGAGTCTTCTGAGCGAAAATTGAACGAGACATTGCTGATAGTACACAAAATACTCAGGCTTTAGATTAACGGGCTGCAATCTGCATGGTTGGTTAGCAGTAGTTTTGATTTTATACATGTAAACTTCAACAAAACTGCAACTGCAAAATGCAGGACAGTCAAAAAATTTTATCGGAAGGTATTTTTTGTAAACCATTTTTTTTGTTACAGCAAGAAATAAGCAAACGCGAGGTCCGAGAGACCACAAACAGCTACGTGGTGCGAGACTCCTCATACAGCAGCGTAGAGGAGAAGCAACAGCAGTCTTTTTTATCCAATAGGCCCCCCCGCGACCCGGCTGGGGGGGCCCATTCTGAAACGGACGCCGCACACGATCGTTTCAGGTATTTTCTGCCTTTGTTTAACTTTTTAATTAGGGTGCAAACACGCGTGCTTTACACTCCAAATTGAATTAAAAATGAATTTACAAAATACTTATTTCGTACAAAATGCACTATTATTGAAAGTATTTATAATAATATTTTGTATAAACCTGAAGTGTTTGTTTGTTTGTTTGGTTGATCGTTCTAATCATCGGAACTGTTGGTTCGAATCGAAAAATGTATGTTTTGAATTTATTCTACCAACTTTCATGTATGTGTAACAGGCACAGTAGGGATGACGACTGATACTGCAATTGTAATAAATATGAAAACCTTATCAAAATATAGGTAAACAGAAACCAAAAGCAAGAATTTTTAGTTCATACTTTAAGTCAAACTCATTCTATGATCATTCAAAGCTTCACGGACAAGTTCCTTTTTTAAGTGCGAAATTATTAAAAAAATATTTTTTCATTTAATAACCCACACAATTTTGAGCAACTTTTGTTATAAAATCATTTTCATAAACGCAAAATTTCATATAGCTATCAACAAAATTCATAACTTCACATAAAAATACTCAAGTGTGACGTCACGCTATAGCAGCCGTTTGTTTGGAGCGATTGGGCGAGTCTATTATTAATGTGAATTTAAAATAGTATTATCTGAGGAACCTTATGTGATTCTTTTAGTGATGTGTCTAATATCGAGAGGTGTATACGAAAATATACATTTTTTTTGTCATGCCTATTTAAGTGTTTGCAATAACATACTAAGTTTACCTACGTTACCCAGTTAGATAGTTTAGTATTACTGCGGTACAGTATCACTAGTTAATGCAAGCATCAGTCTACTTGTCACGTGTGAGTCAGAGACAATATTTAGCTAAGACTCAAGGAAGGTTCCTGTGGGAAACAAGGAGGTCACACTTGGAATAAAATTAAATAGACATACATCTGAAGGAGGGTTGTCTTAGATGTTAGTTTAGATTTAATGAGTTTCCGACCTTTTAACGGGAAATAGGTTTGGTGGTAACATTAAGAGTGGGTAAAGCGGCTGCCTCGCCGCTTTCAACTACGCTGGTGTTGTGGGTTCGTTCCCCACGCGGGACAAATCTTTGTGTGATCCGCAAAGATTTGGGTGTGCTCTGTGTGTGTGTTATGTATGTTTGTGAACATCAATAGCGCGGTCGTAGTTTAAAAAAAATACTTCGACTTTTTAATCGCGATAAACGATATGTATATATTTATTAATGTATATATTTTGTGTATATATTTATTTATAAAACTTGTATTATTGTATGTTATTATATCGTATATACATATTTTTATTTATTTATATTGGGTATAATCTTACCTATCAACTTTTTAAATTTATTTTATTAACAGAAAAGAAAAAACATACTTTTGCTTAGATTATAAAACTAGGTACCACACTTTCTCTTTCCTATCCGTCCATCCAAAGGTTGCCTGGAAGAGATCACTTTAAGTGCCACCTTTTGCATATTGTTGTTGTCATAATCATAAACGTGTTGTCTTTTTTATATGAAAAGGGTATGTATGCAAATAAAGTTTTTTCTATTCTATTCTGTTCTAAAAACAAAGCTAGCAATAGAATGCCTCACAGAATTTGCATCGTGTCAAAGGGCTTTAATTGACCTAATTTATTGCAGCAATGAAAGTATTACCTACGAATAGAAATATAATTGAAATATTAAAGCTAAAATTTGTTTGGTTTATTGAAGTAAACGGGTATTCAGAATAAAAATAAAAGAAGTTAAACAATGCATTTTATTCCATTGAGCAAGATAAAAGAGAGGAATGAAAGATCGAACAAGATAAGTAGTAATAAGTACCTGTACTTATTCTTTTCAGTAAATAATATCGTTAAGGAGGAACAATCAGTTGCCTGTTTTCCATACAAAAGTAAAATGGGATTAATTTAAATATTATTAAGTTTTATACATTTTTATAGACAAATCATATCTTAAACACTAAACTGCATGTTTGTTGGCGCCCATTTTTTTAAAATTATTGTTCTAATTTTTCGGCTTGGATGTAACTCGACTAAGGATTAAAACAATTTTGACCAAATGGCGACGAACAAACATGCATTTTAGTGTTTTTAATATGATTTGTCCATAAAAATTTAAAAAAACTTAATAATATTAAAATTAAACCTATATTACTTTTGCATGGAAAACACCCAACTGATTGTTCCCCCATTAAGTACAGAGGATGGTTGTACGAGCGCAAAAATTTCGTACTTCACAAGAACTACTAACTACTACGGGTGCTTTTTCAAACTGAATAAACTAACTAGTATTTAAATAAATAAATAAATACCTCACAACTTACACACAACGCCATCTAGTCCCAAACTAAGCAGAGCTTGTATTTTGGGTACTAGAATAACTAATATTAATACGTATACAGGGTGTATTTTTGAAACGGGGCAGTAAGGGCAAGTACCTTAACCGTTGCAGTTACAGCAAAACGTTCTTAAAAGACCTTCCCTAACTTTTTGGGACATTTTAAACTGCATTCACAGATTTTGTAAAAAACTTACAGTTAGCAAAAAAAATGCAAAAAGTTCAATTTTTTTTTTTTATGCCAATCGATTCTATTTCATGTGGGGATCAAAAAACTCTATGGGACCATTTTAGCTTTCAGTACTAGAAAAGACAGAAATCGCCAAAAACGTTTCCCATACATTTCGGCAACAGAAACGAATTTCTACGATGGTCTAACTTTTTGTTATGGCCTGGAAGTGGGTAGAATTGACTGTAAAGTAAATAAAAAGAATTTTTACCCTCAAATTTCGAATTTGATTCGAAAATCTGTGTGTTATACTTAGTTTCAGCTGAGAAACTTCGTATGAGTTATTAATTAAGGATTTTCGCTAAAATGTCTTCTAATCGTGAAAAAATTGACTTATTAGAAGCGTATTTTGTCAATAATCGAAATGCGGGAGCTGCATTAGTGTGGTACCGCAATAAGTATCCGTTGCGGCATGTGCCAACAAGAAAGGTTATTACAAATCTTTTGAAAAACCTGGAATTGCAGGGTTCTTTCAAAATACGCTTCTAATAAGTCAATTTTTTCACGATTAGAAGACATTTTAGCGAAAATCCTTAATTAATAACTCATACGAAGTTTCTCAGCTGAAACTAAGTATAACACACAGATTTTCGAATCAAATTCGAAATTTGAGGGTAAAAATTCTTTTTATTTACTTTACAGTCAATTCTACCCACTTCCAGGCCATAACAAAAAGTTAGACCATCGCATCGTAGAAATTCGTTTCTGTTGCCGAAATGTATGGGAAACGTTTTTGGCGATTTCTGTCTTTTCTAGTACTGAAAGCTAAAATGGTCCCATAGAGTTTTTTGATCCCCACATGAAATAGAATCGATTGGCATATTGACATTTTTTTTGCTAACTGTAAGTTTTTTACAAAATCTGTGAATGCAGTTCAAAATGTCCCAAAAAGTTAGGGAAGGTCTTTTAAGAACGTTTTGCTGTAACTGCAACGGTTAAGGTACTTGCCCTTACTGCCCCGTTTCAAAAATACACCCTGTATACTTTTCTTTGGTAAATACATACTTATTATACATAGAAACACCCAGACTAAAATAAACCTTCATGTTCATGCACACAAAGATTTGTCTTAAGCGGGAATCGAACCCGCGACCTCGGCGTCGCAGGCAGGCACTCTACCCACTCCGCCATCCGGTCGTCATACAGTAGATATATAGTTTCTATCAACCTCCTATCCTATTGTTATGTCTAAACAGTTTGATTAAAATTAATCTGAGCCCCGGTAATTCAAATCATTGTAATTAGTATAATTTAGTATTATTTATTATTTATTTTTATATCATTTTTTGTAATGTTTTGACGTGTTCAAGCGCCTCCTGGGGCCTATGAAAATAAATGATTTGAATTTGAATTTGAATTTGAAAATCTTTCTTAGGTTTTGGAAAGATCAACGTGTACTTAGACCCTATTTTATCTAAGACTTAATATATCTACTTTGTTTGTTATTAGTCTATTTTATTTTATTTATTTGATATAAAATCAAAGATCTGGGCAGATTGCGAGTTGACTGCCAATGAAATGAAATGCCACGGGTCGCTGCATTGGTCACGCTGAAGTGTGGTGCAGCGAACTTCAAACCCACCAAGATTTGCGATTTCATCTATAACATAGGCTATATTTTATCAAAATTCTATGCAGGCCACATCTTCCATTGTGATCAGACCATCTTACATAATTATCTTTGGTCCTACGGATCAGCTAGTGTTATTATAATAAGGTCACTTAGCCCCAATGCCACAGGTGTTAGATAAAGATAAAGATAAATGTGATTGTGTGAGTGAATGTGTGTATTTGACCTTGTCATTGGAATCATTGGATCGTATAAGTGCTTCTGGCGTTCTTTCTAATGTAAAATCTTATTTTTTTTGTTTTTGTGACAACTGTGTTCTTTTTTCAAGTGTAACTTTTGTCATTTTAAAATTTGGTCTGGTTATATTTTATGGGACGGGTAATAAATAACTATCCGGCACCTCAGAATCTGGGCCTTATAATAGCTTAAATTCTACTAGAAAACCTCTAGTTATGAAAATATTATCATTATCTAGTACTTCGTTAAAGCATTTAAACAAACTACACTTCATAGTTAACAATAAACCTTAAACAAACCCTAAGAGGATTAACAGTCGTGAATAACGTTATGTTTCAATAACTTTTTAAAGTCTAAGACGTAATTCGTTAACTACTTTTAGTGTAGTTTTCACGACTAGCCCGTTCCCCGAGTAATTAAACATTTAAGGTAAGGGTTTCCAAAATCATGTATTTTGAACGCTTTTTATTCAAAAATGGCCAATATTTAATAGCTGTTTTAATCAAATGAAATCAATCAAATCATTTATTTCCATGTGCCCCAAGGGGCACTTGAACACGTCAAAACAAACAACAAAATACAAAAAATATAAAATTAAAATAAAACTTAGCTAACTACATTATAATACTTATTGCAACAAAATGATTTGACACCGGAGCTTAGATTGACTTTAATTCAACTTGGAAATTTGAATTAAAATCAATCCAAGTAGTTTAGTGTATATATGTTATTCTTCTCGATATATACGACATAGGCCAGCAAAGACAGCTTCAAATTTGTGATAGCGGTAGTTTAACTCAAGAAAATTAAGCTTCTAAGATGGATTTACGTGAACTCGCAACTCAAAAAGCATTTTATTTGTTTTATATTCGCTTTAGGACTATGAAAATGTATAAAAATGAGAAAAATAAAATCAAGGAAAAGATTCGATATTTTAAAGTTCAACATTAATCATGTTTGCATCAACACCAACACTTAATGGAGACCCTTGCCTTAATAGTTACATAAACTTTACAACTACGTTTTACTTTGTCGCTGTAGTAATAATAGTTTTTGTTTGCAGACCAATTCTAAGGGATAATAATAGAGGTGCCAGAGGAATAGTAGTAAAGCCAACCCACAAAGGAGTCGTGGGACAACCAGTTGAATTCATAGGTAAGTTGAATTGCTCCTGCAATCATTTTTAATTTTTTTATATATTTAAATTTAGAGGTGGCTAGCCAGCTACTTAGCGTCTGTCTACTCTTTATTGTACCACTTCGGGCCTTATCACGCAAGGACCGAGTCCATAGAAATCTTAATAACTAGTCAATAGAAATGCTATCGACTATCTTTTAACACTGGGACGCATGTCGCCGGTTTTCAAATACCACTTTATGTATTCCTGCAAACAAAATTATTCTTTTTGGCGATGACATTAAGACGACAATTCCTCAACTCGCACTGTTGTTCGATTAGACAAATGCGCTTGTATTCCTGCAAACAAAATTATTCTTTTTGCGATGACATTAAGACGACAATTCCTCAACTCGCACTTGTGCTTGACTTGACAGATGCGCGGCGACAAGGTCACGCGTCTTTGACATTTCTATTGCCTTATTATTAAGATTTCTATGACCGAGTCAAAGCGAGGCGATTGTATATTTTCATACTTCGAACAATGCGCGAACACTTTGAAGGCCCTTAACAATAAAGCCATCAGTTCAACCGGATTGCCGAGAAAAACATAGAAACAACATAATAATAATATTAGCAGCCCTGTATTTGTACATGTCCCACAGCTAGGCTCGGGCCTCATCTCATGATGAGAAGGGTTAGGCCTAGCCATGCTCACCTCACTGGCCAAGCGGGATTGGTAAACCTCACACACCCTCGAGAACTTTTTGGCACTCCCAGGCATGCAGGTGTCCTCATAATGTTTTCCTTTACCGTCGATGGCCCTTAAGACTAGAGTTTTCAGTAAAGCATCGTATTTTGGTAACATAGCCTGACATAAAACAACACTTAGAGCACATTAATTATCAAACTATAATGCTATTTATCGTAACTCAGGAGAATTATAATTATCACTAATCTCTCATAAATTCAGCCATACTGAAATTATAAACGCACTCTTCGGCCGCATAAAATTTTGACATCTTATCCCATAAGAGTCTTTGCATAAAGCCTTTTCGACTAGTGTGTAACATATATGTCAGACTAGACGAAAATTCAAGACAATACTAATTAATTGTTATATGCGAAACACAATAATCATTTTCGGCTCTCGATTTGACTTTTAATTTACAATGTACAGTAAATTATCAAGATCTCTCACAAAAGATAATAATATTTTTCATACACGACCGTACGTATAATCGTTATGTACAGACATAATAACAGGAACCTCATGTACATTGTTAAAGACTACGACCGATTAGCTTTAGCATAATTACATGTAGTTGTGTGTGACGTGGTGATGATTATATAGAAGAACGTTTTGCACGAGTAGGTACAGTGTTTTTGTAGATTTACATGACACACAGATTTACAGGGGTACAAAAATCATTTTATTCTGCGGCAGGACTCAATTCATAGTCGGTATGGTCACCTAATTCATAGAGTATAGTTACTTTGTTTGAATTAGCTCTAGTTTTCGTTATATGTCATGATGCCAAAAATGCATGTTTTACTTCAACGTTAAAATTTTGTTCAAGTGAGCTACTTAACCTGTGTGCCCTGTGGCCCACCGAGGACAAGGTTGTAGACTTCATTTATTATTGTACCCTTAGAACCACAGGCAAGACATTCTTCTGTCTCTCAGTGAAAATGTGGAGATGAGATTATTTAAATAAATCATAAATATTTTAATAAAATATATAATAACACGCGATTTAGACCCGTTGTTTTATTTTTTGCGGCGCTTAAACATAAATCATAAACAGTTAAGGGTGGCATACTATTTATCCGACGGGTAGGTTTCTGGTAATCTAGGTATATGTAGACTGTTATACCAAATTTTGGAAGAACAACAAAAAGCTATGTGCTATGTGTTGCGACCCTTACAAACATTTTTCCTGTTCAACACTCAAAGAAGTTACTTCATTTCAAATATACTGGACATCCTTAGTATTTCCACAAATATGCAAATCTTGTGTTCAGTGGACGGCAGCTCTGCGGGCCCCGGTCACCTCGAGCTTGAGGTTTCCGGAGGCAATGGCGCGCTCGTGGCCAGCTCCGTGCGGCCTCTCGGTGGGCACCGGTATGCAGCCGCCTTCACACCGCGAGTGCCTCGCCCGCATACTGTCAGAGTCGCCTTCAATGATGAACATGTGCCAGGTAAGTTATATGGTGTTATTGAGGATTTATTTAGAATAGATTTTTAGGTGAAGCTGGTATGTAAAAATTTGAAGATAAGAAGAAGAAAAACGTTTTGTCCGCGTGTTAATGTTGTGCCTTAGTTTACATTATTGGAGCTGTTTTAAAAGTGTAGTTTGAAAATGAACAAAAAAGAACAAAACATATTATTACATTTCTTGCCAATATGTTTACAAGTTGTACTTTATTATTTATAGACGTCTTAATAAGCTTACAGAAATTGTAGCCTTTAATAACAAGAACGCTTACGTAAACCAAACTAATTAAACGTAATTAGCGCGATCCTTGCTTACCTGCAGCTTCTCAGAATCGTATTTGTGAAGCAATACCTTATACGTATTAAGGCTTATACCAGGAACAGCGCAAATAAATACCTTTCAAGGACCCTTGAATTCTTGCAACTAAGGCTTTTCTGTTGTTAGTAGTACTACAAAATACATACTAGTTTGGTACTCAGAACCTTTCCTGAGATATAAACTGTATATAAATCAAAATCACCCAAAAGTATTTTTGAAAATAATCAGAATATCTCATAGGTACAGTGGACTAAGATTGCTTCTACACACCGGGCAGTCGCTTTAACCAACCAGCTACGGTTTCCTCTTGCCAAAACCCTAAACTTCTCACGTCATTTCGTGACGTCACGTCGCAGGTTCAAATCCTGCCAATAACATATTTTTTTCAACTGTTTCTTAGTATAATTTGCTAAGCTTAGCTAAATGCTATAAAAATAATCAATAAGACTGCAGATAATTAAAGACTGCCTCATTTTTAGGTTATTGGGGCTTCCGACTACGGGTTGTTTAGGTTAGGAGACGAGTAAAAGTGATTTTGTTTTTTTTTTTCCGAAAATTCTGCGTTGTAGCACTCAGTCTAGAACTATGCTCAGCAGACAGTGATAATCACATTATCTATCACATGGGATGGATGGTGAAGAAGTAATACCTTTGACGCTTTATTTAATAGTAGTAATATTTAGGCATATAACACAATGAAGCTATCAAATACTACTTTTTAGTTCATTGCACATCCCAACAAAGATTTAAAATACGGGGCTCAAATATTACATTTCTAAAGAAAAATGGAACACTACGTAACCTACGTTCGTTAAAGAAAGATATATTATGTATCTGTATGGAATTAAATTGTGACAATAGGACGGTGTGCGTATGGCTCCAGTGTGTGCTTACTGTTTCAAATGCTTGCATAGCAGATGTATTTTTAACCGCCTTACAAAAAGGAGGAGGTTCTCATTTCGATTGTATGTTTTTATTATGAAGTTATTCATTATGTTATTTTACTATACAGCCTTTATTGATGACTAGCTCTTTCCCGCGAATTTATTCGCGTGGAGTTCGTTATAATAAATAGTAGCTGCTCTGCGCTATGACGCGCGTTAAACGTTACAGCTCCGCTTTCGTGGAGTTGAGCGTAATGTTAAATATCAAAAATCCTTAAAAGTTATTTAATCTATTAAACACAAAAATAATTATTAAAATCCAATCAGTAGTGCCCGAGATTAGCTCTAACAAACAAACAAACCAACTTACCGATAATCTGGTCGGGCCAACTTTTCATACGAACGATTTTTTGTGGGACGGGACGTTTGCAATCAGTACATGTTTTTTAGAATGAACATTTTTTTCTTGGAAAAAGTTTTATCAGATGTGGGTGGACTCTATACACACTAAATATAAATGAGTGTCACCATCTTACCTCTAAAGCGGTATAAAATAAAACTTATAATCCTTTTTTTGGAATCTAGCCTCGGTTTTTCTTTTTAAGTAACGGTAACAACTTCCTCATTTTTTGACTTTTGGGTTTTTTGCACTTACTTATGCACTTATTTAATTTTGAGAACTTGTTTCAATTTATTGAAGCTGCCACTAAAATACTGATTCAAAAATTTTAATTTAAAAAACTAATGGCATATTTTTTAAAATAATGTTGGATAACGGTACAATTGTGACGAAGACGTCCCAACCCCAGAACTCGACCAGCTGGTTGAGTACTGCGCGAGGGAAAAACTGGAGCTGATCATCGGGGCCGATGCAAACGCACACCACACCCTTTGGGGCAATGCTAAGTCAAACATCCGAGGTGAGGATCTCCTTCATTTCATTTTAAACAAAAATCTTATCGTACTTAACACTGGTGCCGAACCAACATTTACTAACCGTAGATCAAGAACAATAATTGACGTAACACTAACAACGACGAACATTGCACCATCCATCCGCGACTGGCATGTATCCAATGAACTATCATGCTCAGATCACAGATGGATACGCTATAACATTGACATGGACCTGCCCAAACCGCAACCGAGAAGGTTGCCTCGTAAGACAGACCAAACCAAATTCCGGAACTTGGTCATCTCAGAGTTGGGCAGACAACCCCCCTTGCCAGACAAACTAACATTAAATGAACTAGAAAACCATGTAAACAACATTACGTCCACGCTTATCTCATGCTTCGAACAGTCGTGTCCTCTCTCGATGCCTAGACGCCATGGTGGGAGACACTGGTGGTGCCTAGAACTAGAACGGCACCGCCGCAAAGTGAGAAGACTGTTCAATAGAGCAATGGTCAATAGATCCCCAGAGCTATGGGACAATTACAACGCAGCGAGAAAAACCTATAAGAAACTATTACGACAACGCAAACAAGACAGCTGGAGACGGTTTTGCTCTAGTATAGAAAACAATAATCAGGCAATTAAAGTGAAATCATGTCTCTCGAAAGAGACTGAACATAGTATAGGTTGTCTTAAAAAACCAGATGAAACATACACAAAAAACGACGTGGAAACCAGTGAACTTCTTCTGACGACTCACTTCCCAGGCTGCCAGATTGCTGATGAACTATCGTGGCAGCCATACGAAGAAAGAGTCACCACCAGTACTGACTGGAATGTAGCAAAGCAAGTAATCAACAAAGAAAAGGTCCTATGGGCACTAAACACATTCCTGCCATTCAAGGCAGCTGGGCTGGACGGCATTTTCCCAGGACTTCTAAAATGGAGCGGGAACGTAATCATCGATCACCTTATCAAGGTTTTCCAGGCCTGCCTAGCGCATCGTTACATTCCTCTAAAATGGCGGGAAGTTAAAATCATATTCATCCCCAAACCAGGCAGAGGCGACTACACGCAGCCAAAGTCCTTTAGACCAATTAGTCTCACATCGTGCCTACTAAAGGTGATGGAAAGACTATGCGATAGAAAGATCAGAGGCCAACTGATAGTCTACAAGCCCCTGCATCCCAATCAACATGCCTATAGTGAAGGCAAATCTACTGAATCAGCACTCCACTGCGTGGTTACTCGTATTGGCAATTCTTTAAAGTCAAAACAGCCAACCCTGGGGGCCTTCATTGACATTGAGGGAGCTTTTGACAAGACGAACTTCACCAGTATTAACCGAGCCCTAACCGCACACGGAGTGGCACCAACGCTCGTGCAATGGATACACAACATGCTAAAACAACGCGCTATTCAGTTCACTGTAAATACTACCACTCGAGGCATCGTAGGAAGAGGATGTCCGCAGGGGGGTGTGTTATCACCTCTGCTATGGAACATGGTGGTCAATGAACTTATCACAGAGCTCAATGATCACAACCTCTACACGGTAGGATATGCGGATGACATAGCAATATTAATATCTGGCCAATTTGAGGGCATCCTCTGCGATTTGATGAGAAAAGCCTTCAAATTAATCGAAAGATGGTGCTCGGTACATGAACTCTCGGTTAATCCAACCAAAACAGAACTCATCCTTTTCACTAACAGAAGAATACCTGGTCCACACAGGCTACCGAGACTCTTCAATACCGAACTTAAGCTCAAAGAGGAAGTCAAGTATTTGGGAGTAATACTAGACAGCAAATTACTCTGGAATAAGCACCTCGAGCACAAAATAAACAAAAGCACGATTGCTTTTTACCAATGCAAGAAAATGATAGGCATAAACTGGGGACCATCGCCAAAAATTACGTTATGGCTGTACACAGCCGTAATAAGACCGATGCTGACCTACGGTGCTCTAGTATGGTGGCCTAGGACAATCCTAGCAACCGCTATATCAAAACTAAGAAGCTTCCAAAGGCTAGCATGTGCATCCATCTGCGGCTGTATGAAAACAACCCCCACGACAGCGATCGAGATGGCCCTACAAATATTACCCCTAGACCTCTACATACAGCAAGAAGCAGCAATAGCTGCTGTTCGGCTCATGCACCTAGGTCTATGGGGAAAAACCACACGAGTCCACACACGAACATCTTGAACCAGGCAATCGAGTTACAACCACTCATTGCTGCTCCATGTGATAGGACTCTTCCTGTATACAACTTCAACAAAAATTACAACATAGAATTAATTGAGGAGGCAAAGGATCAGTCAGGAGCCACCGAAGTACGCGTATACACAGATGGTTCCAAAACGGATAGTGGTTCAGGAGCTGGCGTACACTCCTTTGACCTCAATATAAACATCCACATTCCGCTGGGTAATCACAGCTCAATATTTCAATGTGAATGTGTTGCACTAACACTCGCCGCAAAAGCCATTTACTAACGGCAAGTGGAGGGTATAGGCATCAGACTCATTTCTGATAGCGCAGCAGTTCTCAAAGCTCTTCTTAACAATAAAACCAACAACAAACTAATCATAGAATGTCACGATGCCCTAGAAAAAATTTGCTCCAGGAATCAGGTCACCCTGCAATGGATCAAAGGGCACAGTGGATCTCTTGGTAACGACATTGCAGACGAACTAGCGAGAAGGGGTTCAGATACGACAGTACAAGGCCCGCAGCCTCTTCTTCCAATCCCCTTCACGCAATACCGGACCTGGATCCGCCAAAGATCGATAGAGACCCAAAACCAACGATGGTCAGAAATCGCTGAGTGTCGGCAAGCCAAACTTGCAATACCGCAAGCGAATCATCGACTCACAAAAAACCTTCTAAGACTAAACAGAACAAATCTAAAAATAATGATAGGGTCAATAACGGGTCACTGTCCCTTGAACAAACACCTATACACCATAAAAATCACTGACAGTCCTCTCTGTCGAGGATGTCTTGACGCCGAAGAAACGGTCTCCCACGTAGTCCTGGAATGTAGGGCCGTTGCTTCTCAACGGGAACAAATCCTCGGAACAGTGAGGTCACTCCGCGAAGCCTGTGAAGTCCCCAGGAAACTTCTGAGCTTCTGGGCGGAGTTAGGCTGGCTATGTTAGCCAGGACTCTCCACGCACAATGGACCAAATGAGAGTCTAAGTGCGGAAAAATGAGTCCACTTTCCATTCCATTCCATTCCATTCCAACGGTACAATTTAAACTTATTAACATAAATCAAACAGATAAAATTAATAACAAAAATATAAACACAAAATAATAAATCTCTTAATGTTTTGCCTTAACTTCCAAAACACGTCGTAAAAATGATGATCAATTTATCTACTCGATCTACTCGATATATAATCGATCTAGAATAGAGAGCCGTATCTTAGATTGATGTATCCGATCTTTATTACAAGATATCGTAGTTTACAAGGTTTTTTTTTATCCTTTACGATGTAATTGCTTCGATCGAGGCTGTGGAAGTCTGTTAACCATTCTAACAAGCAATTAGAGATCAGTTCTGGCCAAAATACCGCTAAAATGGCGATCTGGTAATTGGTCTCATTAATTGAGACTTTTGACCTGGTAATTTTAAATAACTAGATAACTATAATAGCAAGATTATGGTGATAGACAGATCGAATAGCTTACATCTGACTGGCTCACTGATCTGCAAATCGTCCAAGATTTTGTTTACGGATTTGGTGAAACAGACGTGCGAACGAAAATTGGGATGGCAAAGAGCGCCATGTCTCAGCTATATACGAGTAGAACTTGGAGAGACTAAAACATATCGCATAGCGCTCAACAGTTAGGTGTCCATCAAATCAATCGACAATTCATACAATCTTTCTTCAACCATTCCACCAACCTGACACCTCACGTTACGTCAAATTGGTGTTAACTCACACAAAACACCACACATTAGAGAGATTCAATACAATGTAGAAAGTGGTGTGTGCTTCCATGGTGCGTGTAGTTCGGTCCTATTGCTGGGCTTAGAAACGCATCGTCTGCGCTGCGTCGTTAGCGCAGCAGCTCGACCGTACGCAACTTACGCATGAAAGTGTCAACTTATATTGCTCACCACATTTCTAATTGTACACTTTCTTGATGTGAAAATTTTCAGGTTGTAAAATCTAAGTAGTTGCGTCAGTTTAGCGACTATTTTTATTGTCACTATAAAATGTTGTGTAGAAATGTGTAGACAGCGCACATAAGAATATTGCCATAAACGCCAAGCTCTAGACAGTCAAAGATATTTTACCACAAAAAATGTCGCAGATTAAAATCCTGCCGGACACATATCTTTTTCAACTGTTTCTTAGTACAAAAAAATAGCTACTAAACTACAATAGTCGAATATCTCCTCACAAAATATCAACTCTTTATATAATTATATTATTCTACATAAAAATACATATTAAAATTACAATTGTATCGTGTGCCTTTGTGTCAGGCAGAGCATTGTCCAGTAACACTTCACATTTATGCCATTTAAGTGCCTTTTTATTTAAGCATACAAATCAGAGAATACCTGCTTTTATATTTCCGAATGAATGAGATTTTCCGATTTTATATTAAACATTTGGTGGCAATCTTTTGTCTTTTTAATATTAAATGTGCTGATAAATCTGCAAGTACCATTGAGGTATTATGGGTATTATTCGTCGGCAGGTAATTCTCCCTCGGGAAATATTTTTTTAACGTTCATCATGTATCAATAAATTGAAAATTGTGATTACTTTTCACTGAACTCTTTGGTACATTTACAGAGCTAGCAATAAAATACAAGAAATTCAGGGTCTATGTAAGAGGATTCGAATAGCTCTTATCTGCTTTATAAAATATAATCTGGCCGAATATAAAAGTGTCAGAAGTTACACTTGAGAACACAGCTGTCGTTTTCATTGAAGTGTGTTATAGATTTATCCTGCCAAAAAGGTTTATCTAACACCTACAAAACTGGGGCTTAAACTAACAGTAATAAAATATAAACCGCATTCGTGGTTTTTGGTTTTCACGCCATCATTGATTTACTTTCTATTATTTTGTGGTGTTTTAAGCGGGACACATTGCGAGTCCAAATTAATTTGAGGTAATCCTCCTCTAATGCATTATTGCGGGACTATAATGGAATAACAAAATTGTGATAATAGAATCGCACAGTTGTCAAATAGTTTTAAACTGTAAAATGTTAGTACAAATGTCCTATTTCCTCAGCTTTATGAAATCAAACGTGATTATTCCATTTTCTAAAACTTATTTGTTATGATAGGTAAATAATCTATAAACTTATGTCAAGAATTAAACCAGAAAACAAAAATCTGACCCATAATTCTAGAGATTAGCGCGTTCAAATAAAAAACACTGCTGGGCGAACCCATGACCCCATGACTTCCAAATCTATCTGTTATTTGCTATCTCTGGCCAATCGTTTTGAAATGCCTCCAAGTCGTCCAGCCATCTCCGTTTGGGTCTATATTCGTTACCTTTATTATTTTGTTAAATATTTATTTATTTAGCATGGTTGTAGAACCTACGTTATGGGTGTCCAAGCGCCGTTAAGCGGCTCGAAGAAATGCGCCTACATTCTTGAAGATAAGCCGTAAGGAGCGGCCTAGAATCCGAGGCAGGTCTAACTGCCTAGTACCTACTACATATTTAAACAAGTACACGCGTAAATTAGTACAGTTAATGGGCAGGTAATGTTAAAGATAGTATGTGCCGCTTGAAAATCTAGTGACGAATCACAAGTTTAATTAAGTATCTGAAATACAATTTAAAGTGATGGAATTGACAGAGTTGATGAGAAAATAAAGGCCACTTAAAATATTTTACAAAGCCTTGTGTGCGAATTTTTTATTATAAGGAGAACCTAAAATCTTAGTAAAATTCATATCTAGATGAAGAAATTAGGGAGGTCAGGATATGGAAATGCCCGACTGCGATATACAGCTGTCTATCTGTCTTCCTAAGAAAAATAAAAATAGGTAAGGTCCACAGCACACTCGATTATTTTAGTCCCTAAAGGCTTGCAACGTTAACAGTGCCGGGATCGAACTGCTTCGATGGACACAGTCGACGAATTGCTTATCGCCGATAGTATGAGATGTCTGGTATGGTATCTTGGAATTGAGTATCGAGTTGCAACCTGTACATTTAGTACTCCTGTATTCGAATTATAGTTATCCGAGTACCATATTTCTAGTATACTAATTGAGATTCGCAACTAGAATACCCAGGCAGGCATACTTAAATGCCTGTCTCGGTACAGCCGTAGTTTGCATGCTAATACCGTATAGTTAAACTTTACCGTGTTTCCTAGCTGCTTACCTACTTCCATCAGTCATGTATTAGACAAACCGACGACAACCACGAATCTTTGTGAAGTATCGACGATGAGGAACACAAACATAACGTAACAACACACCCTAAGTAGTTGTAAATAGATCTCACGCCTTTATTATCAAGAAAGCTGGGACTGTATAAAAACCACACTTCACCTGATGTGTTTAGGTTGATAGAGAGTGAGCCCATCGCCATCCACCTGGCACAAAACCGTGCTGCCATTAAGAATTTACTGACGAAAAAAGCCGACACTTTAACACTTTTGTCCGACCTTGGAATCGAACCCGGCATCTCGCAGTGAGAGATCGTATTCGCTTATCAACAGACCAACGAGGCAAAGACTAGTTTGAAACTAACCTACTTAAGACATCCAAACATGCTCACGGTAAACCGAGCTCATAAATGTACTTAGCTCTGAAACTCTTGGAGCTGTTTACATACACCTACTCAACAACATTTAACTTGTACTCAGTTTGAAACAACACTAAATATTATTCTTGCTAACATAACTATTTAAAATTCCACCTAGTTTGGAATTATGATAAGACTAGCTTGTATGTACAGCTTCGCATGGAGATGTGATGGCGTAAGAAGCAAAAAAAAATATTGTATGAATTATTTGAAAAGATGGTGCACATAAGTTTCTCACCAGCTCTTCTCATGATGCAATACCCATCGGAGCTAGTACTTGCATTTATTTTAATTCAAATTTCTAAGTTAAATTAAAGTCAATCCAAGCGCCAGTGTCAAATCATTTTATTGCAATAAGTATTATAATTAAAGCGGCCGTGGCGCAATGGATAAGGCATCGGTCTTACGATCGAGAGGTCGTGGGTTCGAATCCTGGCCACCACGGACGTGAACTTTCTCCTTACACAAGCGAATTAAGCTTAGCTGGAGGGGGTTAACAAGAATACTAGTAATTTATATTTGCAAATTACTCTGTTGAAATATTAAATATGAAATAATGTTTAGTAATATTAATATTTATTAAAACAAAACTATGTACAACCAAATCTAACAATCTCCATGACAGAACAGATACACTTTTTTTAATAACTTACTATGGCAACCATAATTATGATATTACCACAAAGTATTACTTTGAAGTAGTTTCAACTTCCAACACCTTATCTTAAAAAAAAATAGTTAGTTTATTTTTTTTATTTTAATGTTTGTTTTGACGTGTTCAAGCGCCCCTTGGGTTGGGGCCCATGGAAATTCATGATTTGATTTGATTTGACACTTTTGACACGTCGACTATGACGTAGATTATCATAGAAACATTAAAAGACCACGCATCAAGAGTGACACACCGTGCTAAGAGGCTGATAGTTTGCATAATAATATGTGCCTATTTACCTTGAGGTCTTGGGTTAATTTCTAGATCGGGCAGAAGAGTTATGTAGGATTTATTCATATATAAATCTCAGAAGACGGTCGGAGTCAGGTATTGTGTTGGAAAGATCGTGAAAGTCGTGAGTGAGTGTGAACTCACATTAGATAACTCGGCAATTTTGGAGTAATACATCTGCACTAGCCCTCCGTGTAATGCAGCGTAATGTTATGTTAAGTAATTTGATTTAATTTACCGTATAGTCCATGTATAGTTTTCTTAAGACTGACCGAGAGCTCTCGTGCTGAGAATAGAAGGTAGATGTTCAAATATTCAAGGAATTGCACATCGCACTCCCTCTACGTAGATATTATTTATTCATTATATTATTTTTATTGCTGTCGATTCATACTCCAGTCAAAATAGACATTTCAGCTTGCATTAATTCCCAACAAGCTGGATTTTTGTGCAGGCCTTGAATACGTCATTACAAATGATATGCGCACAAGCGGGATCGATGGGGACTTTTGACATATCATTTGTAATGACGTATCCAAGGCTTGCACAAAAATCCAGCTTGTTGGGAATTAATGCAAGCTGGAATCATAATTCAGTCTATTTTGACTGGATAATTAAATGTCTGTGTATGTAACATAACATAACGTCATGTCTATATTATCCAGAAGGGTGTGCTAGAGATGTATAACACCCATATTTCATTTATTATGCCTAGGTCCAATGTGATAGGGGGTGAGCCTATCTCAATCTACCGGGCTCTAGACCAACGAGGCAGTCTGTATATTGAGTAACTCGTAATATGTGTAAATACTCTTGGTAATTTACCGCAATGTACTCATTGATTGAATTGCAAATCAAATCAAATCAAATCATTTATTTCCATGGGCCCCAAGGGGCGCTTGAACACGTCAAAACAAACATCAAAATACAAAAAATATAAAATTAAAATAAAACTTATCTAACTAAATTATAATACTTATTGTAATAAAATGATTTGCCTGCATAATCTATTCAAACACTATAGCTAGTATCCATTAGATGGCTATCCGCCTAACCGAGAGCTCTCGTACTAAGAATAGGAGACGGATGTTCAAATATTTAAGGAATTGCACTCCCTACACGTAGATATTTCTGTCTTTGCAAGTCTCTGTGTATGTGAAACTCCAAGCTCCCTGGATGCATACAAGATAAACTGTAGCGAAGATGTGTGTTGGCTAGGGTGGACATACAAACATTATAACTCTGTCTATAAACAGCTTACGGCTGCTTCCATCGGGCCATACAAATATGATACAATCTCCATTCAATAGTTTTTTCTGAAGCTGAGTGAAGACAAAATGTGTAAATAATATAATAATAGCAGCCCTGTATCTAATACATGTCCCACTGCTAGGCTCGGGCTTCTTCTTATGATGAGAGAGGGGGAGGAGAAGGGTAAGCCCATAGTCCACCACGCTGGCCAAGTGCGGATTGGTAGATTTCACATACCTTCCAGCACTTTTTAGGCACTCTCAGGCAAGTAGGTTTCATCACGATGTTTTCCTTCACCGTTAGCGAGCGATAACTTATATGATAAATACACACATATCTTCGAAAAGACGAATCGACGATTTATTGACAGAGGTGTTAGCCGTGTTGCCGTGGGGTTAGAACCCGAGACCTTTGCCTTCGCAGTCCTACGGTCTCCCATTCGGCTATCGCTGCTCTTCAAAATGTGTAAATAACAAGATTCTATTCTTCAAAACACATCTCACAATCCATTCCGCTCATCTTGCCTCCATTTTGGTAGCGCCTGGTTCTTTAGAAGGCTATCCGTCTGATTGAGAGCTCTCAGGCTTAGAATAGAAGGCAGATGTTCAAATATTCAAGGCATTGCACATCAGACTCCTTCCACGTAGATATATCTGCTGTTTCATTACTACTAACATTTATATTAATCTCTGTTCTTAAACATTTATGCTTAGACTTACTTTATTTATTTGGTTTAAAAATAGTTCGTATATGTTTTTAAGTTATTTACACTATGTCATTTTTAAAAGGCTATTTCTAAGTTGATTTGATAATCGTGATAAAAAATACGCAGATGACATGAGCATTGCCTTGCAAAACTTTTTTTCTAGATTATAATAAAAATAAAAAACAAGATAATTAAAAAATAATTAAAATATAAATTGAATTGAAAACTTTTAGATTATTACATAGTAATATTAAATTTTTGAATGCCTTATGGTCTAGTGGTTAGCGTTAACGCCTCTCGCCGTGAGGACTCGTGTTCGATGCCCGGGTCGGGCAAAGATAGCGATAGACTGGCTTATGTTTAGGTCACCATGGGACCTAAACATAACAGGTGAAGTGTGGGTGTTGTGCATCTGCCACGCCCTTCTGGTTAATATAGGCGTGATGTTATGTTATGTAATATGAAATTCCTCAAATTCGTTTACAAAAGCGCAACCACGACGAGACACATATATAAAACTTTCCAATATTACATGAAAAAATACCACAGTATTTCATCTAAATCGTTAATGAGCATGAAAGAGTTCAACGCACGCATGCGCATAATATCGAGGAAATAATAATATACGACTTTCCTATTCCTCTTACATCTTACAAAACCGATTGATAACACATAATAACACAGCATAATAACTGGTGGTAGAGCTCTTGTGACTGAGCTCGAGGGCCGCAGCACCACCGTCTCACCTTGAACCTGCCGCCAAATAGTAGTGCTTCCATTACTGTGTTCCGGTTTGGCGGTTAGATCAGGCCCTGAAATTACTGGCACATGAGGCATAACACTGTAGTCCTCAGCTGCAGCTACGCATTTAAAATCTGTTTTTGTAGATTTTTTGATGTCCATGGGCTGTACTTCACTTACCATCAGGTGGACTACACGTTCGTACGCTGTGGGCGTAGTAAAAAAAAAAACGGAAAAATACAGTTTTTCTACGAGTGAGCTCGACTTTGTTATAGCGAACGTAGGTAAGTGTCAAGGACAACCGGATGGCGAAGTGAGTAGTGTATCTGCTTGCGACGCGTAGGTCGCGGGTTCGATTTCCTTAGAAGACAAATCTTTGTGTGCATGAACATGGAGGTTTGTCTTGGTCTGGGTGCTTTTATGTATAATAAGTATGTATTTACAAAAGAAAAGTACATATGTGTTAGTATCAATTATTCTAGAACCCATAGTACAACTTCTGCTTAGTTTGGGACTAGATGGCTTTTTGTGTATGTTGTGTGTGATATTTAACTACAAAATAAAGAAAACAAATGTACGTAAAACCTAATTTATTTACAATGCAATTTACACGGTGAAATTAAAAATCAAATTAATATCGCGACATTCATTATATTAACAATTTTACATGTAGATAAATACATAATTTATGCATGCTTTATAATTTCATGCAACTAGTATCATAATGTAACATTACATAACATAACATCACGCCTATATTACCCAGAAGGGTGTGGCAGAGGTGTACAACACCCACACTTCACCCGTTATGTTTAGGTACCATGGGATAAGGGATGAGTCTATCGCCATCCACCGGGTGCAATTCTAACTCTGTGCTGCTATTGTAAATTTCCTGATGGAAGGTTCACAAATAACACTTTGCCAGAATCGGGAATCGAACCCGAAACCTAGCGGTGAAAAGCGCAAACGCTAACCACTAGATAATCGAGGCAGTAATGTAATTTAGGCGTACATTATATTTCTATAGGCAGCCAGTAATCCGCAACACATTGTGTAAACATAATATTTAGTTAAAGGCGAATAGTATAATATTTGATCGCGTTTATAAAAACTCTTTCACCATTACTACATATTTTTTTTAACAAAGACCGTAATTTTGCTTTTTTTCCGCTAAAATCACGCCATATTCATTGATTAATCGCACAATGAATCGAGTTTATGAATCGGTGTCCCAGTTCCGACTCAACTTCAAGTTGTCGCGTCGCTCGTCTAGCTAAATGCGGTAATAGAAGTCCATACAAAAGCCTTATTCCGCCTCTCTTTCTTTTGTTCGACTAGAGAAAGAGCGCGACGATCGCTGTCTCGTGACAGTAAAAGGGGCTTTGTACTGAATGATCACAAATTTTAGTTTGCTTTGCAATATCTTGCTTTTGTTTACATTACCTACACTTAAGTAATTTTAACTATTTTTCTGTAGGTGTAAGTAAATATTTGCATAGTCTTACCCATTATTCCACTTTAGAATAATATTTTAAGCATATAAGCAAAAAAGTAATGGATATAAGACCACGTGCTAAGACAAAAATTTAAAGGCACCACGTCAATTGAACCGACCAATTAAAAAAAAAAAATTAACAACGCTTTAACAGTTTCCACATGCAATGCCACAAAAAGGTTGTTGTCAAAAACAACAAGCAGTCGCTTAGTAATATTTTTACGTCGCATGGAACAATATTTCAAACGGCAAAGATTTTATATTAATGATTGGTAAACACAAAAAACTGTGTGGCAAAAACAAAAACTGTTGATATAACTTCAAAACAAACGCTGTCATTATTCAGATAAATGCGCTTAGTTTTTCGCTTCGTAAAACAAAAATCACTGTTATACTTTCCAATGACACAACTTTCATAAATCTTGGAGGTAAGAGATGAGCTAATATTAACGACGAAAAACGTAAACGCTGTAACCCTCAAAACAAGAAATGTTCACCGCAAAAAAAAACTTTTTAAAATTAGAAACAAAAAACTTAATTATCTCAAAATCTAAACATCGACACATTATTTCGAAATGTTTTTTTTATAGTGTTATTTATTAGCTATAAAGTTGTTTTGTTTAAGTCAATTATTACCAGAGTTTAGTGGCCAGTTTTCTTCGCAGACCTTTAAAATGCTGTAACCGTAGCATTTATCTATGGCAACAAACATTTTTAATTAAGTTTATTCCTTTAAAATGCTGTAATTAACGACATATTTGTTGATTTTTGTTGTCCACTAAATTTTCGTAAGCTACAGTAGCCTTTAAAACACAGGTTTTTGGAATACCTGAGATTTTTTCAAAATGCGTATGGCGGAACTGTAATTTTTTTTTACGAAGAAATTCTAATCCCAGACCAATCGACGCAGTATTTTTTTCTGCTAAACATGATTTAAAAAAAACGTGTATTGGGTTTTTGAGGCTTACAGCGTTTACGTATTTAATCGTCGATATGTTTATGCAATGGTACACGTAAATGGTATAATTAAGCGTTCGAACGTGAGCTACAAACTAAAATGTAAGTTGTAAGTTTGCTTTAGTTCCGTTAAGCGTGAGTAGGTGTCGCTTAGCGTGGCTGAAACAGCTGACGTCATCACGAGGCCATATTTCACCAGACCTATACAAATTGCTCACGACATGTTATACTTAGAAGTGCTTACACTCGTGGTAAAGTGTTTAAAGTTTTGACAGGGATAATATGCATTTAGATTATAAATTGCAATGTTTACCTATGGAATATTATTATGCTTAGATTTTTGTTGGTGTAAATGTAACTGTCTGCAGAATTTGATCAGACATTTCTTTAATTTATTATCTGAAAATCGTAGAATAATAGTTATTGCACACGTTTATTACCCCTAATATAACATCACGCCTATACCACCCCGAAGGGTATGGCAGAGGTGTACAGCAACCACATTTCACCTGTTTTGTTTAGGTCCCATGGGGTAAAAGGTGAGCCTATCGCCATCCACCGGGTACAATTCTGACGGAAAGTTCACAAATAAGTATAATAAGTATTCCTTTTATGTGATTTAATTAATGAAGGTGTCTGGCACCATGGAAATACCTACGCACCGTAACAAAGGCATTTCGAGGATAAATTTGTTTATCTTAAACTGTTAGTGAATGGTAGACAGTCAGCTTTTTTTTACATTAAATTTGTTCTCAAAATTATTTTTCCCACAATAGTTTCAGTCATCATTATTACCTAAGTACCTATTTAACAGATAAATATACCTGGTCTACTCAATTTTAAAAGTGTATTTGTCACAAGGCCAGTTACAGAGCTTGGTCCGCCCGCTTTTTAATAACTAAAGCCAAATAAGTAACATGTTGATCTTTATCAACACCCAGTTGAATTCCGTTGTTTATACACAGAAACTCCCAAAGCATCGTTGACATTTAACTTATAGTCCATTTTAAATAATAGCTCCCAATTACACTGAAAAAGCGAAGAGAATAAAGTAGAAGTACATTATTCCAATCAACCGCGTGAAACGTGACAAACTGGTTGCCTTTGCTGTCGGTACATGTAGGCTCTCGAATTCCACGCCGCCATCTTGAATACCGAAGTGACGTCACTTGGCTGGGCGCGGGCGACTCTGCGCCCGCGCACCGTCTGCGCCTGACATTTGAGTCGCGCTCGCTCCCCAACGAGGCGATGCCTCCGAACAACCAAAATGCATTTTCGCCGCGTATTGTTTAGTGCTGAATTGTAAAGAAATACAACACCGTGCCTCTCTGATCTTTGCGTTTCGCCACAAGAACAGTTGAGCTCTACGATTACATTGCCA
The DNA here is from genome assembly GCA_905147285.1 of Hypena proboscidalis. Classification (NCBI taxonomy): domain Eukaryota; kingdom Metazoa; phylum Arthropoda; class Insecta; order Lepidoptera; family Erebidae; genus Hypena; species Hypena proboscidalis. Next base: position 10,965,894 of record LR990128.1, on the reverse strand, counting down.
AGTGTAGTGAATGTTCTATAAAAGTGTTATTGTTGTGATTTCTTTTCCTCTGGTCAGTGCAGTGCCCTAGTTAGCAGTCGCAGGGGACGTGAGTTTGTCTCTGGAGGTCACACGCCCTCGATAAGTGAGTGTATTTGCATACCTATCAAGTATTCCTACATCCGTATTGTATGAGTGTGGGCGCGACACGTCACTACCAATACAGCCTTTTGAACATAATTACTCTTTTTTGTAGAAAACTTATATAGTAAAATCGTGTTGTGATTTCATTTCTTGTTCCGTAGCTACGACCAAACCGTGAGAACAAGTTTCAAGTGCCATTACCCCAATTAAGTTATAATTAAGTAAGTACCTATAGACATACCAGAACGGCAACATTTATTTAAGAAATACAGAACATAGCTATGATATTTATTGTCCCAGATGTTTTAATGCTGTCGATAAAAACAAGTACTATTGGCATGTTCAAGCAAGCTATAAAACAACATTGACAGTTAAGTACACCATATCCAGTATCCGAGTGTGTCCGTTCTGGATCTAGGCTACGATTCGCGCGACTGGGTACATACAATGCTCGTCAACGTGCGTTGAACTCTTTTATAAGGGCCGCTTCTCACGCACACCCCTTGCGTAGCCCATAGTGGCGTAGCGCTCACCGCAACCTAATACCCGCTCTAAAACGATGTAGGTTAGTGATTAATATCACATGAAGTTGTTCGCAATAGTCAGATAACGGATGTAAGGTTTTTATGGGCAGCACTCATCAGTGGCGATGGCTCGCTCGCCGGGCCGATGTAGCGTGACTGCTGGCAGCTGGGCAGCAAAAACTACCCGCGGTAATCCGATATAATCGCCTACTAACTCATACATTGAATCAGACAGCTTCAGTAATAAAGACTTGTTTACATGAACTTAGTACTTACTTGTCACTATCCACTTATGTATTTCGTGTAAGTAACTTAGTTTAGTATTAGTGTTCTATAATAGTGAAAGTACAGACATTTTCTATAAAAAAATGTTTGTACGAGATCAGTGCTAATGCTTAGTAATTGCCACTATTTACTAATGCCTTCCGTGTTACCATTAGTAGCAGAGATGTGCCAACTAGTCGAGTATTTTTCGGGCTTACTATAAATGCCAATAATATAGTTTAAGAATTGCTACTTAACTTGTGCCGCGTTGGAAATACTGCAACGAACAACACAAAATAAAACGGTATTTAAATGCATTGTTATTGATTTAAAAATAATGATCGTCCTGGCCACTTTTGTAGCTTCCGAATAGTCAGCGCTCGGACGGTTGGCCAACTAGTCGACCAAACCCAGTTCTAATTAGTGAATAGGATCACGTCAATACGTGATCCTATTCACTAAGAAAGACTTTTTTATTTAAATCAACTACAGTCGAGTCTATGATAATAATTCTACGATAAATTATGATTATGAATATTTTTTTCGTAACTTCTCATTGTCAAGTACGAAGTGACAAGTATACTTAACATTAGTATTACGCTCGTAAAAAGTGTAAACCAATCCTTACTCGAATCAACTTAATCGCGAGAAAACAACAAGGTTACCTTTGCGTAATTCCTTTCAAGATTATGAATGTAATAAATTTTTATTCGCCATTTTGAAGTTTCGTATTTCTGTAGGTGTTCATTCGTTAAACTGCGGCTAATCGGTTAATGGTTACATGAATAACTTAGTAATAACTGTCGACATACAATTAACATTCCAAACAGTGAATTACATTATTGCTAGCAATGTCTTGGAGTGAATTAATGATTCATTTTGGCACACCATGGGTTTGGAAGGGGAAAGTAACCAAATGTAGACTACCATTTTGTAACCAAGCACAGTTAAAAATGGATTAGAAATATTTGCATACTTTTTTAGTGTAACATTTGTCAGGCATAATTATTATATTTTTTACGAGATTTTTTACTTCTATTTTTAAATTAATTTATCCAAATAGAGACTTATACATATTTAAAATATATTCCCCTAAATATGGGCTAACTTATTTCTTAATAATGATACCGTTATCAACGAGAGGGGTAAGTACGATGTTTAGGTTTGGCTTGACGAATATAATCTAAGGTAGTCGTTTTACACGGCATTGGTTTTCTAGAAATATCAGAAGCCCGAGTAAAACAGTACTCCAGATTCGGCTCCTTTCCTCTTCGCGGTTATGTTTGACCTGTTAAGAAAAGAGTAGTGAAAGCTAAAACATCGTTATGCTATTTACTCGCACAAGCTAAATATTCAAACATTACATGTATGTGTACTATCGCTTTCTTCTTATGTAATTGTGTTCAGAACTCGGAACTGACGCTGATGACGCTGACTGACGGAATATTAGACTTTTCTTACGACAAAGTAATATTTGAGTGGTAGTACTGGTAGTAGAGTTTCATGAGTAAACAGCCGTTACATCATGAATTAGTACTTGCTAGAGATGTGTCGACTAGCTGGCACATCAGTTGTATACAGATTTGTGGTGAGATCAGGGTCCTGAAATTACAGGGACATACGTCATAACATCGTAGCAACGTATTTTCGAGCAGTATTATGGCAGTTCATGGGTTGTCGATGCCTCTAAAGTTACGAATTGTTAGATTTCTCGCCATCTCGTCTGTCGTGTAAAAACAGTCTTAGAGCCAATCAGACACGAACACGAAGGGTGCCGTTTCATTTTTTAAAAGATGGCAAACACATCACGTTTATTGTATGGGAGCCCTCCTTAAATATAAATTTTATTTATAATAATAATAATTGCAGCCCTGTTTCTAATACATGTACCACTGCTGGGCTCGGGCCTCTCTTGAGGATGAAAAGGGTAGGACCATTGTCTACCACGCTGGCCAAGTGCAGATTGGTGCACTTCACACACCCGCGAGCACTTTTAAGCCACTCTCAGGCATGCTGGTTTCATCACGATGTTATCAAGCGATAATTTATTAATTGGTTTTTAGTATTTCTTGTTATAGCGGCAGCAGTTTTACAAAATTTTATCGGTCTAGATATAATGGCTCATGAGATACATCCGTGTGACAGACTGAGAGCGAAGTCCGTTTGTTTTTACCCTTTGTATACGGAACCCTAGAAAAAACACTCTTGTAGTAAACTTTTCTAATTCTGAAATATAAACAGGCATATTGGCGTAGCATAAAAAATATAATAAAATGAATATACTACTAGATCTCATGAATTAAACAACATATTATAACTTGTTAAAGACAGGTCCTAGAATGTGTGTAGGACTAAATTCATAAATATTTCAATAAATTAAAACTTTTAGTATTTTTTATACATATTACAATTATCATATAAATTATACATATAGAAAGACGACAAAAAATCCTAACATATTATATAATGTAGAAATAATCTTGGTAATCAAACCTTTAGGTAGGCATAAAATGATAATTAATTTAGAAAAAAGACGGATATTATAAAAACATAAATAACTCAAGCTAAAAATAGATATTATGTGTTATATGGAGAAGAAGAAGAAGAAGAATGGCAATAAATTATAATAAGAAATAAACAAGTAATTTATTAAGACAGCAATTTATTAAATTACAATGATATTTTTCACTTCAGTCACAAAATAATAGATTCAAATGCATACACCTTCTTAGTTGTAAATTATATTAAAAATTATTAAGTTATTACATTTTTAATAAACAATAGTATTAAAAAACCTAATGTTTTTATTATAAAATTATACTATTTTTTAACCCTTACTTATAAACAAAATCTGCCAAAGTAATCATTAAAAAAAAGCGGCCACAGTTGTTTTCAAATACGATCAAAAACCTATAACAGTGAAGCTTACTATACAGCAGGTCTGTAATAATAATAGAGACTGCGAAACTTACGGCCCCATTGTACCCAAAGGTAAATTAAACAATTGCAAACCCACTTAATTAAAAGCATGTTAAATATTTATTTTCATGCAAAGTAATATTATGCATGCCTATTCCGAGATAACCACGTACTATAATTATGCCGTATATAATATAATATAATAGTGGCAGTGGCATAACTGAAACTCATTCGCATAAATATATTTAGAACATTATTTAATTTAACTAAACCACACAACACGTTACTGTGTCGTGTATGAATTTAAAGCTTTTTGGTATTAATAAAAGCCAGTGATTATTATTTAATCGAGTGTAGTTATTAAAATAGACAATAGAATTTAATCTGCAAATTTATTCTTTGTTCTCGATTTTCAAGGTAATTAGATACGAATTTAAATACATTCTAATATTTTTAGTTGCAATGTAATGTAAAAGTTTAATTTGTATTCGTATTGATTAGTTGACGTTGTATGTCTGGTATTTACCAAAGTCTTAACTTAAATTTTAAATTTCTAGAAATTCTTTAGAATTACCACTTAAATTATAATAATCACTAATAGTTAAGTTATAATTAGATTATTTCCTAATCTAGTAGCACAATGTCTAGTAGAGTAGAGTCTAACTAAAGAACTATTATTTGGCGGCAGGCTAAAGGTGATATATGGTGATTTTTCATAACTAAAACTTTTTTTATGAACGAGTTTCAGAGAGTAGGTAGCACCGTGTCACTCTCCCGTACATTCACTCAAGTAATGGTCAGAGAATAAGTTCTAGAGAGAGCAATCCTTGAACCTTTATGAATAACTGCATTTTTACCTTTACATATTAAACTTTAAAATTCAATGACTGTGTCTGTGTCAGGTTGCATTCGATGCAGGCATCGGCATCACGATTACACCTCCCTACTTCCATTTCAGCGAACCGGATTTACTCTTTAGCTTTATTTTTGTTCTCACTGACGTGCTTCCTGTGTTAAATACAAGAAATCTACCGCAAAAAAGAAAAATAAAGGGTTAATATCTCTAATCAATAATAAATACTTAGGTAGTCTATGACAGGTCTTGCATTATCAATACGAACAATAAACCAAATTTCAGAAGGCTTTAGCTATTTAGTATACATTTCTGCAGCGTACAGTAACAAAGCAGTCATATTTAACGCAGGTTAAAATAGTGGGGAGAAGCTACGTAAAAAATATGAAGCAGGTATTTTTATAACAATCCCCTGGTACTTAAAGTACAATGTGACGTTTATAGGCGGCATTGTGTCCGTGTTAGGTTGCATTTGATGCAGGCTGCGGCATCAGGTTGCAATGCACCTCACTGCTCCCGTTGCAGGCAACAAAGTTTACTCTTATTTTTTTTTCTGACGGGCTTCCGTGCGTCGTTATGGCAAGAAGTGATTTAACGTTAACTGCTAATAGAGCTTCAGCAAAAAAAGTATTTATTACGGTAAATGGTCAAATCTTTTAGCAATAAGCCTAACGAAGGTATCTGAATGTATATAATGTAATCATTTACTAAAGATGCCTTAAATTAATTACCGAATAAATAAAGATTTATCTACAAACGATAAACTTTAATAAAATAGTTGTATGTTTAAAGTAAGCAATCGACTTTTAAATATCATGTCAATTTAATCACTACTTCTTATCCCAATTTATAAATTTAAAAAATGTAAGATGAACGCTGTTGTGATGCCGTAAAAGTACCGTTTACCTACAAAAAATGCGATATAAAATTAATCAAGTTTCAGGTTAATCGACAAAAATCGATGGATATCTATAACTAGATCTTTTTAATTCTCCAAATTGTCAAAACTTATCTATCACTGTTGCCAGCAACAACCTGTTTTCTATCCACTATTTATTTATTACTACATCGTTATAAAATATCCGTATAAACACCCATAACATTATATTTATATCTACTCAATGAACCATAAGATTAATCGAAAAAATCCTGTTTTATCGGCTAATTTACTATAACTAATATTCAATTGATGTGAGAATGGGAATTATTATCTACCTATACCATGAAATCGCCATGTCGTTATAAATTACCGATCTCTATCAGGATTTAAGTAAGCAATAACTACAGGAAATGATTAGGCAAAATACGAATAAATATTGGAGTCAACAGCAGACCTAATAAGGCGCGTTACAAATAGCACTAGATGCAAACCAAGATTGGTTTTTCCTGTACTTTAAGGAACAGTTTTACTTAAAACGTACGAAGCCAACATGCTACCTGTCTAGAACAGGTTAAAAACTGCATTACGTCGCTTTCGAAACTACGCAACTTCGGAAAAAAACACGTTTCCTAACGAACATAATTCCCACCTCTTTTTTAAATCGACTCCATCCAAAATGAGAATCACAACTAAAAACTGAATAACGGTTTCGGAATTTTATAGACTGTACCGTTCATTTTTGTTTTTTTTTCTGTGCATTAATATCTTAAGTGGTACGACAAGCCGATTGCACTAGCTATCATAGACGGTTTATTGCATATAAAATGACACTTTAAATAAGCCGTGTTATGACGATCAAGCATTACGAATTCCAATGCAAATATTGGTTAAAATATTGATGATTTGTTTGTGCAAGAATTTCCATAATAAACAAGTCAGTCTGCATAGCTGGCATAAACTGACGGACAGATACTTACAATAACGTTTCGCAATATTTGGTTTGGCGGATGCCATGGTTCCGTGAAATTGAAGGGGTCCCTAAAAGGTAGACAGGGGGACTTATCTGAGGTTGAATGGAGGCCGACTGGACGAGTCGCGTTCGGAGGACAACAGGCCCGCATTAGCTGTCATACCTTTCTACTTGACGATTGTCCCACGATATGATACTCGCGTAGCGCTCGATTGACTGAACATTTGAACTATCTACCCTTTGTTTATTCGATTAGGTGAGCGAATTGTTTCTTGAATCAGTTAATTCGTAATACGCTGTTTGTAACGTTTCTGAGCCATTGAACGTTCAATGTTATTATATTATGAACGTTTACCGTTTATGTCACTAAATCTAGATAAGACGATAGGAGAAGAAGTAAAAACCTTTAACTTGAATTAAACGCCAAAATACAGTCAAGAGTGTATTTTTGCACCTTTTCTATCTGCGTAGAACGTTATTGATCCACTTTTATGCGTTTTATTGCAGCGTAATATTAAATATTTTGTAATCTGTTATACATTACTAAATTATCAAATGCAAAGAGAATTATTATCCTAACGCAACTTAACAGAGATTACGATAAGCACTTTTAATAAATTATTAAATTTTATTATATTAATAAAGTTAACGAAACCTTTACTATATTTTGAATAAATAACTCATGAAAAGATAAAGAACATCGCACCTTTTAAGACATTAACCAAATAAATGCCTCCAAATAACAGTTCTTCCTAAATTCCAGCGGAGTAATTGCCTATTTAAGTTTCTTGGAAACTCGTAAATATTTTATGGCAAGCACCTAGATTTAGTTCGCAGTTTCTAAGGTTGTGTGGGTCATACAACATACGAATAGAGTTGGTAAATGATTGTGCAAAGTGGGCTTAGCTGGTAAGGAGGTCAGACGCGCCAGACGGACAGACAGGGCGCGGACGAGACAATACAAAACGCATACAATACAACGCGAGTTTCAAATCAATGTAACCAGGTAAAGAGGCGCACCTATCACTATTCAATAGGTGATTAAATTCTAATACATGATGCACACATTAACGTGACACTCCTAACGAATTCAGACTAATTAGGAGACTAAATTTACGGTTATGCGTATTTAGATCGTTTGAGATACTAGAATTGACTAATGACTTCGATTATCACTGCGACCGTATTTTCTTAATTGCAATTTATACTTATCAAAGATATACTTATAGGTATTGAAATAATCTCATATTATATCCTAATTAGTTACAGTTAACAGCAAGTTCTCACGATGTGTTTCTGCACCGTTAGCGAATATATATGACAAAAGACTGAATTATATTTTTGGGTGGCAACGATAATTGCCACTGCTTATCGTTGCCACTCTGTACATTTGATCAACAACATCGAGACCAGCAACAAGGCAATCCTACGACCTCCCACTAGCCTATTAGTGCGTCATATCTAATACAAGTTATTGCATTATAATATTTAAATTAGAGCAACATTGAGCACGTTAAAACAAAGTAATTTTGTCACACTGTATTCTCTATAAGCCAATGCAACAGTCTGATAGTGGAGTCTAGTAGCTTCCCAACTGAAATCAACTTCAAAACTTTGGCTACCAAAGTTGACCCGAGGTTAGATCTACACGTGGATAGGATAGTTTTATATCTCTGAGTGATGCTACTATTACAAATTGATCATGGAATGAGTTTTCTATACAGGTAGGTATTATACATATTTAAGAAACTTTTGTGTACCCAAAAGCAGGTTTAAAAGTAATTATTATTTTTTTTATTTTTTTTTGTTGTAAATATATATTTTATTAAATTGATGCTGGTTTATTGGTGCTGACCTCAGTTTTTTCAATTCGTTTTTAATAATAATTCTTTTTTAATTTCTAGTTCTCCTAGTACACCTTGTGTCTTGTATCTGTATCTAGGAATTTTCATTGATTTTTAATTTTTAGTTTATTTTTCTTGTATTGTTTTGTTTGGTTGTAGTGTTACTTTGTTTATTATATTCTTGTGAGCGTTGATTTACTGTGTTGTTTTTTCTGGCAGGGACTAGCTAAAAATCAGTGCTGTGCATTGCGCGCAGCAAATACTGAGCTAGATCCCTTGCCGCACATTTTCTGTGTACTATTTTATATTTCGTGTAAACTGATTTTTTTTTAATGTAAGATAATGTGTGGCGAATAAATGGTTTAAATGGTTTAACATGCCCTTCTTATAAGAGAGTGCTCATTACTTTTAGAGGGTTGAAAACGTACGCCCCTTGTGTGAGGCTATGGTTCTTTATAACGTGTCAATGGATTGTTTAATACTGTATTAGAACAGTTGGTGGCGACTCCAATCCATTTTTTCTTGCCATACGGACTTCGCGGTTGCAAATTGAGGGGAATTAAAGGCGAAACAACAGATGGGTAATTTTATGGGTAGAGACAAATACGCAAAGAACTAATGTTGGATGAATTGGGGCTAAATTGTCTGTGCATAGGCTGCGGTAACTGCTTATTATTATGCCTGTTCGCCAGCTCACAAGAGTATTCATATTACACAAATAGTAAAATCTCCTATTCGTATTCGTAAATGTAATTCAGTGGTATCACTAAAGAAAATATTCATTACAAATATGAAAAGCACTGCAGTCCAGCGCATCTGTGACACTGTTGGGACTTCGAGACTTTCCCAGTCACACCCCAGATACTTCTTTCATACAACATTCAGGTCAAACACTGTATAACAACATACACTAACTTGGAGACTTAGTTTGTTTAAACCCGCTAATGGATGAAATTACGAATGGGATTTAGATTATTTAATACATTTTGATAATTATTTTCTTTGGGAAGCCTAAGTAAGAGAACCTTTCAAATAAAACATCAATAACGTTGGAAAACCTTTAGTGTCAAAAGCTTTACTATTGTTTAAAGAAAAAGCTATTGACGCAGTTTTACTCAGTAGATTATGTTCTTTTGATAAAAGTTTTAGTTTCTATATCTCTTATAGTTACGGAATATTAAAAAAAACACATTTAACTATAACACCCGTATGTATGAGTCTCTAATAACGTTTCAAAATTGGGAATTTATTTTGTGGAAGTCAATAAATCTAGGTGCACTGCTCACTTTCATGTCAATATAACACGACCAATTGAAATCTCGTGCAACTGTTGGTGTTTTGAAACACGAGCGTGTCTGATGGCTGCGGTCGCTTCCTCTTTCCTAATGGCAGCACGGCCGGATGTCACGCGTCCACTATTGTTCCACCATCAACGATTGCCGTTTGCCATACGAGAGGACAGCCGATGTAAAAGCTTTCGAGCTATTTGTAATTGGTTACTTGATTGTTCTTTGAGGTTGGTCTTTGGCGATTAGCGTATGCAACCGCTTATTAGGAGGGTTCGATTTTTGAGTTTGGAAAAAGTTTAATTAGACTTTTTAGGGTTCCGTAGCCGAATGGCAAAAAACGGAACCCTTATAGATTCGTCATGTCTGTCCGTCCGTATGTCACAGCCACTTCTTTCCGTAACTGGAAACTTGGTAAGTAGATGTATTCGGTGAACCGCATTAAGACATTCATACAAAAATAGAAAAAAAAACAATATATTTTTGGGGTTCCCCATACTTAGAACTGAAACTCATTTTCTTTTTCATCAAACCCATACGTGTATATCCATGTATAGGTCTTCGAAAATTATATTGAGGTTTTTAATATATTTTTTTTCTAAACTGAATAGATTGCGCGAGAGACACTTCCAAAGTTTGCCCCCCCGCCCCCTCCCCGTAACTTTTAAAATAAGGGAATGATAAATGTAAAAATAATACTCAAATAAAATAAAGAATTAAGAAAAACATTATTTTGATGAAATGAAATGAAATGAAATGAAATGAAAATATTTGTATGTATAATGGTACGGAACCCTACGTGCGCAAGTCCGGCTCGCACTTGGCCGGTTCTTTCTATTAGGAAATGCTAGAAGTTTGGCACTGGATCCTATAGATGGCGATAGCTCACACTTTCACACTATCACATGGAATCTTAACTCGACTGGACATATCCTTCTGCGAAATAAAAGCGTAATGTTATTCTGAGTATTTTTGTCTCTATGAAGGTTTTACATAAAGATCTTTATACTTTATAGGTTTCAACAACGTTTCGAGACCCTTGGTTTCTATACTAAATGCGGCACTGATAGATTCAGATAGTTTGAATGAGAATCGCGTAAGTAGTAAGTAGACTAAGTAGGTTAGCACTTAGCACTAAAATGTGGAAGACACGCACAGCTCTCTACATACAACCGCCTTGCGAGACTGTCTAATTAGTTTGTCCTACAACTGGTCTTTGTACGGAAAACCAGTCAAACAAAACCAGATAAACACCATCTTTAAATACTATAGTATTATAACCGCCTTCGGACACAAGTTGGTCGCTGCAGGGAGAACCTAGCCAAATGGGGAAGCACAAACACCAATGACACCTCGTGCAATTGTGGTTTCCCTATTCAAAACATGGCTCACCTGCTTTCGTGCCCGTTGTCTCCTTCTACATGTACCCGTGAAGACCTAATGCAAGCCACAAGCGAGGGAGTAGAAGTTGCTACCTACTGGGCAAAAACAATATAAATAAAAAATGAGAAATCTTAATGCCATTGATACTTAAGAAGAAGATAACTTATTGATTATTATTATAGTTAATGCTATACTTAGCAAATCATACTAAGAAACAGTTAAAAAAATATTGGCACTGGCAGGATTTGAACCTGCGACAGATAGGAACATATGATGACGTCATGTAATGACGTAACACACAGTTAATAAATTTAGTGTCCTGGCAAGAGGCGACCGTGGCTTGGTGGCTAAAGCGGCTGCCCAGTACGCAGAGATCGCAGGTTCAAATCCTGCTGGTCTCATAATTATTTCAACCGTTTCTTAGTATGTTATTATAGTATTATTATAGTTACACGTACCACATATTACACAGTATTAATATGTATGAAGTTATTACCATAATGAGAAAACATTAATCTATAATGCAACACCTTATGCTAGCAAGTACACTTGCGTAATTTGCGTAACTTATTATAAAAGATGCAATATTTCCTGGGTACACCTATTATAGTAGAACTTTTTAAGTAATAATTTTATATTGCATTACAACTAATAGCATAAACCTCTTTTCGCAGAATATCGTTTGTCATAAACTCATTTAGCATACATTGGAACCCATAATTCTGTAAGTCAGAATCATCTGTACGCATAATTTTGATATCCATAATAATCACAATGTATAATCATCACATCGCAGAAAGTTCAAAACCAGATTCATCTTTTGGCATATATTTCTTATCCATAACTATTTAAAAGTAGAACCATCATTTCGCATAATGCTTACAGCAAGAATCATCAGTCGGACTACACAGAAGTTGGGTACCTTAAAGCAATAGGAGCTAATATAAGATTAGTTTAATTTTGTTTTCTGATTAATTTAATTGTTTTTTTTTTAGTAATTGTAATAAATAAAAGTTGATTTAATGATAATTATTTGGTTTTTATATCCTTGCCCATGAGAGCATGTTCATTTCATAAGAGGTCACAGTTCTAACCTAACCTAACCTACGCATTTTTAAAGAAGAAAGTAACCCAATCTATATTATTCTAATTGAAATTCTATGATCTTCATAGTATGCCTAGTCAAATTATGCCAAATAATCTGTACTCTAAATGAACGTTATGCTAAATGAAATTATACAAAATTTTACCTATGCCAAAGGTAAATATGCCAATAAAAATTCTACTATCCTAAATGTATGCCATTCTAAATTCGGTCATAAGCACATTATGCCTAAAAATATTTATGTCAAATATTTTTTATGCCTAATAAATGATCGACTAAAGAAGTTTCTGCGAAGTCAGTTATCCCAAATAGGTTTCGGAGTATCAAGTTTCTACCAAATAGACCGCACCCATATTTCCTAGCTAGAAAATAGTCGAACTCTTACGTTTCTATTTTATTTCCTCACTATGTTTTTCTTTATCGATAGAAAAATAAAATTATCTGATTATACTATAGTTAAAACTATTATAATTTTTTTTTTTTAAATATTGCTAAAAACGAACCTCACGTACTGACATCGTTTAAATTTCGGGATCGATCTTTGACTTGACAATACCACAAACAATAATCCGTATACTTCATTAAATGAATCATCGCCTTTCTTTGTAATCGATAACAAACGATAATACATCATGCGAAAAGTATAATCTACTTAACATTTTTGAATTCACAAATGAACTGTTACTTTCAACATGCCTGCTGTTAAAAATCCTTGCCGGATACGTATATCGAATAAGAAACCTGCCTGCCAACAGGTTTGTAGTAGAGTTGCCGCGAATACTCGCTATTATTCGGTATTCGGCATTACTCGTCATTTTTTTGATATTCGTCGAATACCGAATAATAGCTAGTATTATTCAGCATTCGGGAATAGTCGTCGAAAATAAACTTTTAACGAACAAAAGAACTAATGAGTTAAAAATAATCATTTTTTTAATTATTTTCCTTAATAAAACAATACACAATATCTATTATTATCTGTAATATTATGTGCCTGTGCCTATCATATTCATGAAGTTAAATTAGTAAGGTAACTAATATTTAAAATCCAACAGAGCAGATTGTGGTGCAAAAAATCATTTTTTTCTGCACGTTCTGGAGCAAGTCGGTTTCGTGTTTCCTCGTAACGTGTGCAGTTTGTTGAATCAGCGCATCTTTCATTAGGTATCTGATTAATGAAACAGTGCTAGGTATCACATCTGATATAGGTGACTAGGAACTCGTGATGTTTGTTATAAATTAGAAATATTTTTAATGTGTTTAATGTTTGTTTTTATGTCGAATAATAATGTCGAGTTATTCGACTATTCGCCAAAGTGAATAGCGATTAATCGGTATTCGACTATTCGCTATAAACACTATTTCGCGGCAACTCTAGTTTGTAGGCTACATAAGTATTTCCGGCACTGACCACCAGACATCTGAACCGAGTGAAATTTCCTGTTCTCACTTTACATTCATTATAGACTTGTATTGCCAAAATTAATCGAATATATCAAAAGTATCTAAAGCACCGCCTCATTATTCACGAATTAAAATGAAAGCCGATTTAATTTGGTCTTTTCAGAGATATGAAAGCTTTAAAGGTGAACAACCTAGACAAAAATATTTTATATAATTGTATCTTGGATAATATGTACCACAAGTTCGGTATGCAGGGCACATTAATGTTATGTTCCTTTATGAGAGACTGGAAATCTGTACCTACTAGGGAAAACCCTGTGTGACCAGATCACCAGAAATTGACGAGCGTTAATCAAAACATTTTATATACATGGATTAGAGCTGTTTGTGTGAAATATTATTATACTATAGCTGACGTTTGTATGTGTGTGTGTGTTGCATTTTGGAAATGATTTGTTTATAAGAATAGATAAAAACTTAATAATACTAAAGTTAAACCCATATTACGTTAGTATGAAAACACGGCGCTCGGGAGTCTACCTTTAAGAAAACTAGTTAAAGTGAGAAAGTTTATTTTCGTAGTAACTCATAAGTCTAATGACTCATGAGTATGTTATAGGTTTTTAAATACTTCGTCTAGTTTTCCTCTTTATTCTTTGGTCTAGTGGAAAGTAACACTATTTTATTTGCATACTCATTGTTGGATACACAAACAGATACATCTGTTAGTCGTAAAACAATTAATTTCAACCTACATTTCAATAGTAGAGCATTGAACCTAATAATTAAACAGGTACATTTTGACCTCCTATTCTTAATTAAAATACGTTTTATAATTACTATAGTACCTTTAAAGTAGAACTGAAAATTTATTAAAGTTTCTCTTGATTTAGGGTGTTTTCCAACAGAGCTGTACTATGCAGCTAAGTTACGAGGATATGAAACTATGTGTCCGTTTTTATTAATACTATTTGGCAGAGTGACTGAGAGTGTAGTAAGCTATTATAAGAATCATAGCTCAGTATAATCTATATCCACCATAGATTAACTACCATCATTTAGCTAATCTTAGTCCATTGCTGTACATAGACCTGTCACAGTTTGCGCTACAGCACCCGGTCTTCCCCCTTCCGCAGTGCTTAGCTATTTGCCACCAATAAACATGATTGGCGAATATCAAATCCATCCACAGCAATGTAGCATAGCACATCTTTAGTGGAAAAGCACTTTTACAATATGAACTTCGCGTGACGTTTCAATAAGTTGTTTCAGAGTTAAGGTTCTTTGTTAAACTTGTGTTGAATAAGTTGTTATTTTAAATATTTCCTTTGGGAGTGTTTCGAAGCGTGGGAGTTATGTTAAATAGTTAAATAAGTTAGCTTCATTGTTGTACATAATGTACACTATTCATTATTATTAAGACAGAATTCTGCCTACGCCAGTTAATTAATGGAATCTGGTGTTTTATCTATTGTTTTTAGGGGTTATGGTACCTACCTATTAATTAGAGTTCTTCTTGAGTAGATTGTGAAGCGACTATAAGTAGTAACATATCAAATTACAGTAGCGCAATTGGTAGCGTGTTGGAACGGTATTCGAAAGGTTGTGGGTTCGAGCCTCTAAAAAAATATCAACTGTTTCTGAAAGTAATATCTAAACGATTTTTAACCGACTTCCAAAAAGGAAGAGGTTTTCAATTTGATTGCGTTTTTTTATGGTAGTTCGGCGATAACTCGAAGACGCCTGAACCGATTAGAGAAATAATTCTTTTTTAAGAAAGGATATAGTTACTTGTCATGTGGTGTCATGGTCGTCCAGTCAGTATCTGATAATAGAATCCTACAGAAATCGAGGGTAACCCTCAAATTTTAAAGGATTTATACGATCACATTGTGTTTTAAAGTAGTGTATATTGATTAACATGTAACTATGTTAAAATAAAAGTATCTACATAACATCAAAGTTAGCAATAAACTACTGTTATTAAGATACATCTATTGTCTTCCTCAATACAATTAATGGCTCCGACCTGTTCACCTTGAAACTGAGCAGTAATTCATTGTGATTACCCTAAGTACCTACCTCCGCGATTATATCACCTTTGAGAACTTTGCCTTTGAACATCGTTAAGTACCAGTATGTGCCTAGGGTTGTTACCTTTAAGTAATTCAATAACAATTTAGCATTTTATAGTTGCCCAAGTATGTCCCCGGCAAAGTTTTAAGCCTTAAGCAAAGATATATTTTACTTTGAGAAAAATATCTATTAGTTTTTAGTTTAAAATACAATGCTGCCAAGATTGACACTTTGCTATATAAACTTTTTGAACACATTTATGGCAACCGTAATTAGGGCGTAGGACGCCCTTCTGCCAGGTGGACTGACGACCTGAAGAAGGTCGCTGGAGGGGACTGGTTGCGGAAGGCACAGGATCGGATGTTGTGCCGCAAATTGGGAGAGACCTATGTCCAGCAGTTGACTACGAGCGGCTGAATGATGAACACATTTAAAACAACACGTTTAATCGATTAGGTCTAAATTAAATGTCTAATTTAATCCAAGCAAATTTATATACAAAGATGTGTGTCAAGGCTAAAATATTTAAATCACAATAAAAATGTCTGTTGCCAAGCAACTTTTGAAGCATAATTAAGTTATTTGATTAAGTAATACCAAATGTTACATTATCATACTTTTGTATCTTAATTCGATAAAAATACTTGGTGCGATATCGAAAGTTAATAAATCAATAATTTTATAAAAAAATACTTAGATTTAGTTTGCTTTTCGACTTGCGTTTTGGAAATAAATATTTATTCAAAATCATACTTTGTATTTGGACTTCTCTTTTTAATACAATAAAAAAATCAAAAATGATGAACAAACAACAAGTAACATACCAATAAGTTGCAATCCTGGTCCGTAGTTTCAGCATAACTATTTTCTTAAATACGGTGTGCTACAGCCCTAAACAGCACAGCACAGGTATTGTAATTAAAATCTAGATAATATCTATGTATACATGTGTATGTATGTATGTAGGTATGTATTATGTGTATGAAAGAGAACTCATATCCTGTCTCGAATTGTGTTGCAATTTTACATTATGTTTCAAATTTGAATTGCAAATTGTTTACACCACAGTGCAAAAAAAAAATAAGAATAGATTAAAGTTTATTTACTGTTTTAGTTTTTAGTTTGAAAGAACCACAACAGTAGTTTTTCTGCGACACGTGTAGATTTGCTTGGCTTGCAAACGGGTTGGTCGTACGCCTAATAGAATATAGAGGCCCATAAACATAGATTTCTTTGTAACCTTTCTTCGTTCTTCTTTCTTCTTTGTAACCATCTAAAGGTAACAAAAAAGTATTATATAATATTATGTACTTATAAATACGTCTATAATCTAATTTGCAAAAGAAGAAAACATATTTTGTTTAATTAATTGTAACATTGAGCGCCAATTTCACAGGTATTAGATAAACCTTATTGGCAGGATATGAATATAACACACATAAATGAAAGTGTTTTTTTTTTCAAGTGTAATTTGTGTCAGTTTTAAATTCGGTAATGCAATATTTTATGGGTCGAATAAGATCTATCCCACAGCTCTAAAACTGGGCATTAGTTACAAAATAAACGTCGCAATTCTTAAGAAATCGATTGATTAATAATATTTCCTTATGTTAAAGCTAAGTACATAATAAAGGTTTACTTATATTCGATTATATGTTTTAAATTTAACGTCTTCGTAAATTATTCCTTATTTTTTACGAAATTTTCAGTATAGAATTTAGTTAGTTGTCTGATATCAGTCGGTTCACCATACAAATTGATAAATTAAAAATCTGCTATTTTCATAAGGAAATTAATCCCTTTTTTAAATCAGATACAAATGTCAAAAATCTAAATAAATATCGATCATAGTTAACGATATCAAGCTATCGCCACACTTAGAATGGATAATATAACTATCTATTAATTATGTAACGTTATCGAATTAAGATATAATAAGCGTACAACTTACAATCGGGCTATAACATTGAGACCGTTGTGCTAGCTCCCTCGAGCGTTAAGATTCGCGATACGATGTTTCTTACTATCAAATAACTTTCCATTAAATAACTTTCGTAACTATAAAACACGTCACACATGATGACGATAAGATAATATTTCATCTGAAGATATTTTAAATTATTATCGCTTGACTACAATGTGGAGAACATAAGGCCTCCCAGCAGTCACACAGGATCCGGAATAAATCTTATCCAGACGGGATACTACGAGTATAATATGTCTAGTTATTATGAACTGTATACTTTTTTATTGCTTTTACGGCATATTTGCCATATTTTTATACGTTTAGAAGGGGTTTGTCGTCTATATTTCAACGCCCTATTGAAATGTTTATAATATCTCATTTTATTTATTAGATAATCTCTTAAGATATCAATGATCTTCAGATAAAACATGATCGCATCTTTAACGTCTGTGACGCGTTTAAAGGCGTGATAAACTTTCGTCACTCCGCTTAAGATAGCTTCAAGTTTTTAGCCCGCATCGCTTCTGCCACGTACCTGAAGAACTTATAAATAAACGATAATTTTGTTATGAATGAAGATGATAGGAAAATTATCTTACGCGAAGCTCAAAGTTTGTTTGTATGAACGCTCTGTTCACTGAAACTACGACTTAGATTTAGATATTGTTCTTACATTGGTATTCCAATTTAAGATGAAGGCTATTCAACATTTGATTTTACTACAAATTCTGATGTCTGGACCTTTATTAACCGCCACTTGGTCCCGCAATGACCTTAAGCGGGCCATCAAAGAAGGGGTTGAAGTCGCCACCTACTGGTCTAAGACAGTACAATTGAACAAGCCATTGACACAATAAGAAGAAGACTACAAATTACCAATTACCAACAGCTGATATTCCTATACTGATCTAAGTTTATACATTAAGTCGTTAATAAAACTAAAACGTATCTCTGCTTACACCATTTATGACGCAAACACATTATTAATATGCACGTTATTCATAACGGAAATCGTGAGAGTCGTCACAGACATTCTTACAGTATAAATATTAGAAAAATGGTGTCGTTTGAATACCTGTCTTTCCCCTGAGCAATGATGTTTATCATATTTTCTCCAAGGCCTGGTTTAAACGGGCTTAGTTCTTGTCGCTTAGTGATACCATAATGTTCCTCAGCGAACGGATGCAAATTTAAATGCCATTTAAATATTTATGATTAAAATCTTGAAAAACTGACTAACTTATATTTATATTTCTAATTAATTCTAGTCGGCTTTATCGGTGACTAAATCAATATTTCGAGGACTGAAAGGAAAAACGCATCAAATGACATTTGACCTACATAATACCTACACAAATAAATAAAAAATAGTTATCTCACAATGACTCTATGAAGTCTCCATACAAATTAAAGATATCGATCGTCCTGAGGCTTAGACTATGTAGAATGAAAGTGTACGTTTTTCCGAAGCTAGCAACTGTCTCCGTATTAATTGCCATCTCGTTCGCTTCAGAGGTTTGCTATGAAATCATTGTACATCGGGTCACTAAAGAAAGTATTTTTATATAACTTAATTTAAAACTTATACGATGAACGATGTTTGCGATAAGTGAATGTTTAAATATCGTTATGACGCTGACGGTTTGTAAACATTGATTCGGTTTCTACTTGTAGCCCTTTTCAGTTGCAATCTTTTTAATAAACAAGTACGAAATAGTTAAAATTATAAAAGCTTGCTTAAATTGTTTAACAATTTAGCTATTCATCCTGTTTTTAATTGTATTAAAATTTTATTTAAAAATAATGCCTAAATAATAATTATTTATTTATTTTATTTATTTAAAAACTTCACATACAAAATTTGTATACAAGGCGGACAATTTGTATAAATAATAATTATGTTAGTAGGTGGAATGTTAAACCGTTGTTTTTTTCGAAATATTTGATTAAACAAATTCAAGGGAACGTGACCAACATGATTCTGTTAAAGACGATAAAATAGTACCGTTAGTATGATTCATATTATGTAGTAATTTATTCAATTCATAGGCGTGGACACACCTATTATGAATTGCTTAATAAGTTTAATAACAGACATCATCTACGAATGTTTAACTTATTTTCTTTAGCTTTTGAACTTTCATTTCAATTAGCGAATGCAATACGTTTTCTATTAATCTCTCGACTCGGCATTCATTGATTTAACTTTTTAGGCCTATTCAAGTTATTTAATGAATTATTGATTACTGGTATTACGTTGTTACCAAGCAATGTTTGATAGCATGACATGATTCTCAGTTACTGAGTCAATAAGGCTGCCTCTATCTAGGCAAACCTGATTAACAATCATCCACCGTACTTCTAAACCAGTCCAAAATGCTGACATATAAAAACGAATACTTACCTACTTTACGGCACTTTACTGTACGTCATCCAAAAGCTCTTCTTTTGTATGGTAACTCTTAAAACTGGATACCGTTTGCGTGGCGAAATAAGTCAAAGTACTTAGTAATAATAAGTCGATGCAGAAGACATAGTAAAAATAGATTATTATTATTATTTTTACTATGACTATTTTTACTATGCAGTTGAGGTAGGACCGCGGAATTGACGTACCTCGTCTATTTATCTGTCTACTAATATATCTGTCTCGTTAAAATTGCATGTCGATTCTGAGACAGATATAAGACCATATAGCGACTACAGCGCTAGAGGGGGAAAGCATAGACTGCGAAGACTTTAAATTTAAAACCCAATACTTCTCATGACAGTTGGCGTTGACTTAGAATACTCAAGAATACCAACGGATCTTAAGTTTAGTTATTCTGCTAATGTAATATTTTTAAGGCTAAAACGGAAAAATATATGATATTTATACTTTAAGTTTGATTATCTTCTAATAAAAGTGACTTGTAGTCTTATTTGAGAATAAATGTCTATAAACCTAAATGATATTTCAGTCATCCATCTACATAGATGTTTCACCTCGTTGCTGTTGCTACAATGCTAAATTCGTGGCTCGTACTTTTGCAGCATTTATTTTATTCAGAAAGCTATCTACAATACTTTCTTTGCTCTTTTGAGTTTCAAGCTATAGGTGTCATTCTATTCATCCCATTTCAAATACCGTTATTTTCTAAGATTTTAGGTCATGTGTCAAAAATGACTTACGATATTGATATGGGTAACACAATACTCATGCCTGAGAAACACATAGTCATCCAAAAATTAAATTTAACTTTATAAGAAATCTCAATGTCATGCAAGTGAAATTAATAAGACAATACTAAGAGAGGTTTAAGATATTTTGAGGCATGTGTGCGCCATCAAACCTCTTCAATACTTGCTATCTGTACGGTCATGGTCAAACGGTATAAAAAAGATTAATTCGCAATCGATGACACACACACCCCATTTTTTTTAAATAACTTAACTAACCAAATATATATATAAGCATTTTTATTTGTAAACGACGCCCACCATCGGCTTAACTGCTGTGTCACGGGGGTTAGTTCACAATCAGGCATATCACACATACAAAGCACACCCAGAGTCAGTACAAATCTGTGCGGAACGCACGCACAATGATTTGTCCCGTGTTGGGATTGAACCACAGATATAGATCTACATAGATAACGCAAGTATCACGATTTGTATTGAAACCAAGCGTGCCAACTTTTTAATACCTTTTGTGACGTCACAGCCGAAATTTAGTGACGGGAAATCCAAACCGATTCAAAGACACCGATGCCGCCGATGCCAATCCGCCCAGTACGTTCAACTAGAGCCATCCGCTATGATTTTCTCTGACAAAAGACGCGCGTGGACTGAAGTTAGAGGCGACCAACCTCGACGCTTGGTCGGGGTTGAGACACGCGAAGTACATGCATCTGCGTTATCTATGAAGATCTATATCTGTGGATTGAACCCACTGCAGTGCAGTTAAACCGCTTTAGTCACTACGCCAACCATGCACTCAAATAAAATATGCAATCCTAAAACTAATTGACTTAAATACTCATATCCGTTTTCTTAACTAAATACTCCACCAGGGCAATTTGGCCCTATTTTTGCTTGCATTATAAAACATTTTAATTTCGACATATTTGAAGATATAATTTTGTTTGTAAACTATATAGAGAATACTGGATTTCAGCATATACATTTGTGTTAAACAAAGCAGACTAAGGCTCAAGTTCACCAAGAAGGAGTTAAACAGTGTTTACGGAACGGGCTGTCAAATATTTAACAGACGTTTAAACGAGGAGCGTTTATTTCATGTTCACCATCTTCGGTTTGCATTCGGTTACGAAACCGAGCGATTGTGAATGATTGAATGAAGACAAAGACAATAATGTCAAAATTGTCATGTTTTAATTTTTTCATCGACAAAACTTCTATAATTACTGAAATAAATAAACATTGACATTGGCGGTCTTGTCATTTCGTTGTATTTTATCTAGTTTTGCGTGCGTAAAATGTAAATAAAAAATGGATAAAGGGGATAAGAAAAGGCGAGCCGCGAATTTCAGTTACAATGAAAAGTCCATTTTATCGAAACTTATACTAAAAAAATAAATAATAGTTTAAAAAAACTAAAAAACACGCTTTTTTAAAGTACTTCTAACTAAAAAGTGAAAAATAATTCCTAATATAAGCTGAAAAAAGCGTGGGTTGCTCGATAGACGAAAAATATGGCACAGAGCGCCCCACGCTTTTTTCAGCTTATATTAGGAATTATTTTTCACTTTTTAGTTAGAAGTACTTTAAAAGCGTGTTTTTTAGTTTTTTTAAACTATTATTTATTTTCTACTTTTTAGTTTGGTTTATTTATAAGAGCGTTTTTTTTTTTTTTTTTTTTTTTTATATATTTTTAATTTTTTTTATCGAATTATTGCATTGTCATCGATCTTTGACAGGTGTGCAAAATTTGAATGAAATCTGTCCGTTTAAAGTGGGTCAAAATCGAGTCCAAAGGAGTCGGTTACATACAAACAAACAAACAAACATACAGGTGAAGCTAATATAAGCGTGTTAAAAAGATATCCACTCCACGTGGTTCAAATACTCCAGCATGTTTATGTAATAATCTTCTTCCACGAAATTCGATGCAGACATCATTAATTCATTTTACACTAAATTTTAAAAGAAGCTTGTCACTGGGGAAAACTACAATAACGTCAAAAAACTCCTGTCAGAGCATTAACCCAGAGTTAACCAAGCTCCAGAGGGTCGGTTAATTTAATCGCTCGTTTTACGCCTCTAATCGCCGATTAGTGAGTGGTGAACACGAAATTTGACGCAAACAGCTGATTAGTCATTTAAACAGTTGATTATGTGTCGGTGAACAGGGCCCTAAGTGTACATGTTTCACAGATCTGCCTAACCCAAAATATAGGAGAAATATATGTGCTGAAACCAGTGGAAGTATTATTCAAGTATGTTGAAATCAAATTGCTTTATAATACAATGCATGAAGCATCTATCTACCAGTACGCGATGGCTACAATCACCGATCGATGGTAATTTATTTGTCGTATATGGGAACCCAAGGCTGACCACATACCATTCGTATGTAGATGTCGAATTATGAATACTTAACATTCTATACCTATACATTCCAATGTAATTTAATCCTCACTAATATTATAAATGCAAAAGTTTGTCTGTTTGTTTCCCTTTCACAGCAAAATTAATCATCCGATTTCGATAAATTGCGCTAGGAAAATTAAAAATCTGTAAACGAATGTTAGTACATTATAGGAATATAGATAGTACCATGGGCACTATAAATTTTGTTTTAATTCATGTTTTTTATTTATTTTCCTTATCAAAAAAGAATAATATTCATATTTGAAATGGATTATATCAATGAGAACCCGTTACTTTACTATTTAAATTTTAGTCTATATTTTACCTTGGATTTAAATCATTGAATTAAAAAGGAGGTTAAAATGAAATCCATTTTATAGTTTATTTGCAACGGTACTCTAGTTCAAATATTGACTATGTGACTGTGTTAATCCATCAATTTACATGATAACTTTATTCCAATGCCTGTTAGTATCTTCTGTTTATTATACAGCGATTTGTCTAGTTATACATTTAATTTAATTGAAATAAACCAAAATATGGCCACTCTTTGTGTTGTTAAAGAGATTTGATCCGTATGATTGATCTTACATTATTGATATAAAAGGTCATTATGCCGTGAACATTATTATTTGCAGAGTTCCTATTTCCTATTGCATAAAAATCATCTTATAACGAGTATTGCATAAAAACTAGAAAGTTGTCCAAATTAATTACATGGCTAATTTAGAGACAGTCACGTAATTGTTTTCAAATATAATTACTAAACAGTCCGATATCCTTCAAAGTTAAAATTAGAGAGACAAAAATAGTTATTTGTGAATTTGAGATTATGGAGCTCGATTGTTGTCTCTCTGATTTTGGTACAGAGAATAGTTTGTTCCAGATCTCATAAAGGGGTGTAGGTCAGGGCCGTAGCGCAAAGGAAATAATGTCAAACTATGGTGGTCGTTGTTTTTGATATTTCCGGGAATAATCTCTGAAATAATTGACACAAAAGCATAATAATTAATAGTTAAGAAACAGTTGAAAAAGATATGGGACCGGCAGGATTTGAACCTGCGAACTTACTGCACACCGGGCAGCCGCTTTAGCCTTTACCGGAGCCCTAAATTTCTCATCTGTATGATACGTCATTTCGTGACGTCACGTTCATCCATTTGTTCCTATCTTAAGTAGGATGCAAATCGACCGTAGCTGGATGGCTAAAGCGGCTGCCCGGCGTGCAGTAAGGTCGCAGGTTCAAATCCTGCCGGTCCCATATCTTTTTCAACTGTTTCTTAGTATAATTTGCTAAGCATAGCTAAATGCTATAAAAATAATCAATTAGAAGTTAATTAATAGTTGTCAGTTAATTTTCATTTATAACGCGTTATGCATCTATAGATATAGATATTCTAAGGCCGTAACAATTTACTATTATCCACAGGATTCTTAAAAATCTTTCTTTAAAGCAAACGACAAGCATTTCCTGTTAAACAACGGGTCACCATTACTTTACACCTGCAATAACATCGATGTGATTGAATTCTGAGTCATTTGCCATTATTTACGGCATTCACCGTCACGGGCCAGCCGTGCTCGACTGTCCGTAGATAATACACTATACACCCGAGACTGTTCACCAAACAAATACACTCTATTACACACAGACCACTTGTAAATCATACAAATGTATTTAATAATGGACCTCGCTTTATCTCAGAGAAAATCTTGAAAGAAATGAACAATTCTACTCGTGAATCTGTAGGGCTAGCATGTGACATATATACCTTACTTACAAACTCTCTATTTTTTTTTTATGGTTGATAGGCTCGCGTTTTACCACGATCTCACCTGATGGTAAGTGATGATGCGGTCTACGGTGGAGCACGCTTACCTATTGATACCTAATTTATGGAGGCTATTGGCTATTAACTCCCTTATATCCACCACTTCGACGGACAGTCTTTGGTTCTAACTCACCGATTCCCAGGCTATGCCGGCTGACGAATGATTGTAGCGACCTAGTCGATATTTACGCTGACTCACCTGGCAGGTTTCGTTCAGTGTTACTTAAATATTATTTAGACAAACATTCAAAGTACCAGTAATAACAATATGCCTGTTTTTATATTTTTTACACCTTTTTTGAATTTGTTCCACTACAATTGTTTATTTTATTAAATACTAGCGACCCGCCCCGGCTTCGCACGGGTACAATGCTGATACTAAATACACTACAGAAAAACTGTGAACGTTGTATATAAAAACAAAGCGGCCCGCTCCGGATTCGCACGGGTATATAATATATAGCCTATGTCACTCACTGAAAAAATGATTAAAATCGATCCAGTAGTTTGATTTATTCATTACTGCCCGTGGCCCACTGGAGTAAAACAATTCCCCCTTTCTATGCATGTATCCTTGCTAATATTATAAAGGCGAAAGTTTGTATGTATGGATGTATGGATGGATGTTTGTTACTCTTTCACGCCAAAACTACCGGGTCGATTTCGATGAAATTTTGCACACATGTAGCTTATAGTCTGGATTAACATATAGGCTACTTTTAATTGACATACCACGCGGGCGGAGCCGCGGGCGGAAGCTAGTTATACATAAAAACCTTCCTCTTGAATCACTCTATCTATTGGAAAAAACCGCATCAAAATCCGTTGCGTAGTTTTAAAGATTTAAGCGCACATAGGGACAGAAAAGACTTTGTTTTATACTATGTAGTGATGTTTAGCTAAGTACTAACACTTGCAATTAATATTTTCAAGTTAAATTTTGTCAAAACTATGCAGGCAATGACACATGCTGTATTTGCCAATAACTGTTTGTTACACTAACGCTATTAGATATAAGATGTATACCTCAAAATATGTAACAGTGTAATCAAATGTTGGGGAATCTTAATAAATAAATAAATATTGAGGCTACAATCACAATAGACCCACTGAGGTCGATGTGAACACCTAAAGCCTCGTCCCATCAATAATAATACTTACAAACTCGTGTTTATTTATCATTCTTCGAGCCTTTTCTTAATTATTTTGAGGTTAACTTCATATCATTAATGTCCATAGATGATCGCTGCTACCCAAGGTCTCACTTGTGTTAAATGTTACAGCTCCACTCCCTTGAGTCATGGCCGGTAACCTTTAGACTAACTTAAGATTTATTAAAACCGAACTCGTAGACTCGAATGAAGATAAGCGCACTTAAAATAAATGCAAGATAATTTATTAATTTTATTTTAATGCTTATCTTCCACCCGCGACTTCACTCGCTTGACATTTAAATAAAAAATAGATAACAACAGTGATTTGCCAATTCAGCTTTGGATTCGTATGCTGCTGGACTCGAAATTTCTCAACTCTTTGTGCCAGCGTCGTAGGTATATACCTTAGCTAGACGAACCATTACTTGGTTTGAATTGGCAAAGCACTTGGGGCGTATACCCAGGGGGTACAGGTTCGAGTCCTGCTGGATTCTTAATTTTTCAACTTTAATATTATAAAATAAATGCATAGCAAAGCTAAAATTTGCTATAAATATCACAAACAACAGTGATATCTGATAATAGGGAAGAATCATCCTGCTATCGGTGGGTTGAAATCTCTTAAAACCAAATTTCGAGTCTTGTCACGCGTCCGTGCTAGACGGCCATTCGTGTTTGTTACGATGTTGATGAGCATCCCGCTTATAAAATAAAGGACTCCTTCAATTTAATCACTCACTTAAACTCAAAAATCTTTTGTATTTTATTTCGGTTTCTGTAACAACGAGCCTGGAAAATGGCAACGAGGAAATAATGTTTGCTTCGCTATCTATTTAGGTGTCCATTGAAGCGCAGAGCTAAAATTGTTTAACAGGTTTTAAAATTTGCTGTCATTGAAATGTATGTAGGTACTGAAACAAATATATATGAACATATAAGTGTACTATGTTCAGAGTTATTTCATCAATTTAATCTTCACAAATTTATTTCGACAATCTAACATCATTAAATTATTCGCAGATTAAGGGCCTAAATCCCTGGTACGGTAGCCATTTTGAAACCTTTTTGCCTGCAGATGAACTGCCTTTGTATAATATTTTGTAGTATTAGCATCACTTCAAATCCTTTTTAGGAACTGGTAAAATTGGGCCTTAATATGTTTAAAAGCTTAAAGCTTCAGCCCTTTTTTTAGCAGCTTCTTTAAGCTTTTAAAAACGAGAGTTATATGATGTTTGATGATTTTATGTTTTATTTTAATTATAGTTACGAACCGGTTACTCAGTTAAAATCGTTTTATTAAGTAAACTTCCCCTTGCAAACTGTTTACCGTTCATAATATTATTATATTACTCTAATATATAAATCATTAGTGTCATTAAACATTTTATTGGCAATAAATTAGAAATAATTAAATGCAAAGACCATAATCATTTAATTACATCATTTACCGTTAGTATTCGCATGACCAAACAAGAAAACTAATTGTAATAAAGTGGTCGTAGCGGTTCATTGCGAAGCCGGCCGTGGCTCCCGCCTCAGACAGGTCTGGTGTGCACCGAACATTCATGGGCTCGCTATAGTTACAACACTCGACCTACAGCGGCCCTGTAGTATTGTACGGTATTTTGTAAAACAAGAAATGTTAAGAATGTAGACATAAAAACCGAGATGAGTAGCAATTCTTTTGATACTTGCAGCGTAGCGTAGTTTTGCTTTTTAACTCAACATTTATCATAACCCTCTCTTGCTTTGATTTCCTCAATTCTGAGGGTCTTGACCTCTTTACTGGATCATCAAACATGTGATGGTCCGCCACCTGTGCTTGTCTTGGGTTGTTTGTAGTGCGGTGTGATCCGTGGTGTCAAGGGTAGTGTGGACTTGGGCAGACCAGCGTATCGGGCTA
Organism: Hypena proboscidalis; assembly: GCA_905147285.1. Taxonomy (NCBI): domain Eukaryota; kingdom Metazoa; phylum Arthropoda; class Insecta; order Lepidoptera; family Erebidae; genus Hypena; species Hypena proboscidalis. The sequence continues at coordinate 10,937,816 of LR990128.1, read as the reverse complement.
CGGCCTCTGGGTCTCTTACCTTCGATCTGTCGAGTGTCTGTCTCTTCTCGTTTCGTGGCCAAAGTACTCGAAGACTCTGCGGAGGCACAGGGATGAAAGGCGGTCACCCATTACATTAATTTCAAATCACACGTCGCATATTAGACCGCCATACTAAAAAGCAAGATTTAAAGAAAGGCAAATCAAAACAAAACCTTTTCACGCATGAAAAATTACTTTACTACTATACACCGTAATATATCAATAGTTATAATTGCAACGTATTTATATAACTTTGCCAAACAGTTAGCTTACTCATAGTAACAGTGAATGAACTTGAATTTGATGGATTTCACTCATTTCTGGCTGTCATACAAGCTCATTTAGCTCATTAAAATAAAACATTTTTAACATGACAAATAGCTCTAGTGGTTATACAAATTATGAGCCAATCATATTTTATCCATGCCCTTTAAAATATTGATTACATTTTTTCATCGTTCATTAAAATTGTTTCCAGATATTTCAAAGGAAAAACTTACAAACTTTTTTACAAAAACATAAACCGGCCAAGTGCGTGTCGGGCCACGCGCAGTAGGCTTCCGTAGCTAGTCGTAACAACATATTTCGACTTAAAAGGGATTTACTATCTGTATTAAACAAGTAACATCTTCATACAAGTCATTACTTTCAAAGGTTTTTGTAATTTGCACGAATAAGTAACTGCATTTTACACTTTGGACCCCAATTACTCTAGAACTAATTAAGTTAAAGTAACCAGATAAATAGCGTCCTTCAGATAGGAAATGTTTGTAGTACACGAAACCAGCTAGCACGTATGACGAGATGTATGAATGTTAAGGAAGCGAAAGAAGTATGTAAGGAGCGAAGCACATGACGTTCCATCGTCTCTGCCTACCCCCGTGGGATAAAGGCGTGATTTTATATATGTATTATGTATGTTTATTTATGTTTCAAGAATTTTGAACGAAATATTCTGAGTAACTGCATCTGACATTTCGGACCCCTATTCTTCTTGAACTAATGAAGTGAACTTATACGCTATAGTTTTCCTTTAAAGTTCATTACATGTACTACCGACACAATTTTTTTCAGATTTTAGGATCCAGTAGTTTAGCTTTTAGAGGGGGGGGACGCCCTACTCGAACAAAAATTTGCTCTTTAAAGTTAATTATCTCGCAAACGGATCCCTAAATCAAAAAACTGTCTTAGCAACCCCTAAACGTTTTTAAAAGTCCTATCTAACAATACCCCACACTATGGGGTAGGCGACAAAAAAAAAACATCCCTACTTTACATGTAGGGGAGCTACCTGAAAAAAAAATATTTTTCCAAATTTTACTCTACGACTTTCTTTGTTTAGTTAACATACATGTTTATGCAAAATTTCAGTTTTCTAGCACCAACGGTTTCGTCGCTATGCCGTGGACAGACAGACGGACATGGCGAAACTATAAGGGTTCCTTGTAGGTACTACGGAACCCTAAAAAAAGATACTAGTAGCTATTTGCCATCTTAACCTCACCAGTAAGTCAAGGTTATCTAATGTTAGGAGAAGGTCCATCGGTATTGATTGTCCAGAATTGGAAAACGTTGGTCCACCCACATTCTCCGTGGTCCTACCGGTGGAACCAATGTTCAAAAGTTCATGACCCAAACCCGTTAACCGTATAATCGCAAGCGTGACGGCTAATGAATTTTCTAATGTCCAACAAAAAGTGTTCAACACCATTCATAATAAAAAATCAATCTTTAGTCCTTTACAAAGTATAAAGAGATATTTTAAATTTTACAGTGCTATTAAACTTCGCAAGAGCCGCTTTTCCACAGTATTCATTCAGCTCCAGTCGATAATGGCTCGCTTAATTAAAAACATAAAGTTACAAAGAAAAATTCAGTGTTCTTTTATTAGCGCTTTGTTCCGCATCCGCATTGAACTGAATATGTATAATACATGTAGTATTATAGATATTCAGTTCATAGTATGAAGTAAAAGAAAACGTTGTATGGTATAATGTATGCAGCGTTCTTTTGTATTGAATTGTCAAGAATATACAAATAGGGTAGGTATAGTCAAATGTTATAATATCATAACAACTTTGAAAGAAAGAAGAAAGAAAGAAACGTTTATTCTGGAAAATCTTAAGCTTAGTGATACACTTTTAAAACTACTTATAATAATAATTATATTGATGTACCAGAAAAGGTACAAACCTCAGCACTTCACACTTTATCATCTAGAATGCTATAAATGAGTGTATTCCATCCACACATTGTCATGTCTCCAGTTACGATGGATGCCATTTGATAGGAGGTAAATCGCCGCCTATAGCCCATTTAACATAGCTGGTCCCCCCTGACATTTCAATATAAGTATAACACAGTTATCAAGATAAAAACGTCAATTTATTTTGTCACAATAGTTTAATCGAAATGTTAAAGTCATAAGCCGAGCTAAAGGGGCTGGACACGGTAATATGAAAGTAATAAAACCTATGTACAGATAATGCCAATAAAAAAATGTTTTGTTACAATCTTAATTTAGATCCATAATTCCTTTAACATATAATCTATTAACATAATTTTAAAACACTACTACACAATGAATTAAAGTGAAAATCAGGCTTCTATTCATCCAAGAAGGGGTACAGATAACTTGAACTTGTTTATTTACCCACAGGCTTCGTAATTAATGGTAGTTCGATAAACTCATCTAAAATACAACAATAACATAACTAAGTTGAGGCCATTGTTCATCTTCCTACACGACTTAGAACGAAGGCCAACGAGAGACTTATATGGAGGGTTATGTCAGATTAAAGGTATGCCATCCAAGAAGCTTTATATAGATTTAGGATTCTTTTATTTTGAAGGTAGTCTTAGAACTTTTGGAAAAAGCTCAAGGTTTAACGCTGCGCTTCTACCGCTAAACAGTACCTTTTTATTGCTTTATTGATCGTCGTGTGAGTCTACTCAACATATTTGGTTTTATCAGATCGTCTATTGTAGAGCACTTAAGGGTAGACTCCCGAGTGCCGTTGCATACTAACGTAATATGAGTTTAACTTTAATATAATTAAGATTTTATCTTTTATAGACAAAATAATAATTTTGCAAAAATGGGCGCCAACAAACTAATTAGCATCAACCGACGAATTATGTACTAGCTTCTGCGCGCGTGGTAGGAATGCCGATAAAATGTGACCTTTGTCCTTCCTCAGATCATAAACTATCTCCATAACAATTTTCGTTTTTCACCGCAAAGAAGACGATGAGAGGCAACTGGTCGCTGGTTTCTGTGAACTCAATAATCGTTTCTCGATTAACTAAAATCTAACGGAAATTACCGCGATCATGCAATATTAACCTTGGATTTACGTTTCGGCATAACACACTGGCCGTGATCGCCAGCATAAACGTTAAGCCTCAAAGGTAAATATTGCATAATGACATTAATACCCGTTAGATTTTATTTACCCAAGAATCTTTATCACTTTCGATTATTATTTGTCGTAGTCGAGTTTAAAACTTTGTAGTATAAACATAATAATAATAACAGCCTTGTGTCTAATATATGTCCCACTGCGGGAGACGGGCCTCTTCTTATGTTGAAAAGGGTTAGGCCATAATCCACCACGCTCTGGCCAAGTGTGGATTTGTAGACTTCACACACCCTTGAACACTTTTTAGGCACTCTTAGGCATGCAGATTTCCTCGCGGTGTTTTCCTTCTCCGTTAACAAACGATAATTTGTATGATAAATACATATCTTCGAAAAGACGAACCTTAACAACTTTGACTTCGCAGTTTTACGGTCTCTTATTGCTACTTGTAGTACTTTGCACTGTACTCATCTGATCACTGTAGACATATCTAAGAACTGTGCATCAAACAAAACATTTCTCAATCCATGTGATAGTAACAGGACTAACAGGTTATTGAATAGAATGAACTAATCAACCTCACCTTGTCCGAATTCGTTCCACCATTCAGACCTTCTAACTTCGCAAGCTTTTTGTTCGGTGTATTGTTTTAGCAAGACTTTCTACCAAACTAGTAATTAGAGATACTAAAGAAATAGGTAATAACTAATAGAATTGCTTTTCATTTAACTTTGTGGATAAGCTGCCTCGATAGTCTAGTGGTTAGCGTATGTGCCTCTCACTGCAAGGTCTCGAGCTCGATTCCCGGATCAGGCAAAGTGTTAATTGTGAACTTTCAGTCAGGAAATTAATAATCAAAATAGCAGCAGCAAAATAGGAGTTGAAATGGAGTCCGGTGCATGGCGAAGACTTTCTATGCCATGCGAAATATCATCGCATCTTTGCATTCCAGTATGCACCAAGACAACATAATATTATAATTATTCAAAACCTAATACTTATAATTTCATTTTTCTTTCTGATCCAATAACATAAATGTGTTCAATTTGAAAAAAAATGTTTAAACTGAAAGGCAATCCTTAATATGTTCTTAAGAAAGCGGTGTGGAATATTGTGTTCGTTATGTCGATCACCGCTTAAAACAACTACGTACATATATCATAGTTTCTAAAGGCAACGTTCTAGTGACGTCATCGTCCGCTATCTTTACGGCCGCTTAATTTCAAAAGAAACCCGAGTCAATAACGTTGTCAAGAAATAAAAATTATTATCTAATTCCAAATATCACCAACCTTCTTGATCTGCGGTTTAACTGAACCCTTATTTGCATCTCTCCCTCTTATTCAATAAATGTAAGAGAGAGAGAGCGATCAAAAGCTGTAGTATAGCGTCATACTTAAGCCTAACACGTTGGTGAAATCGGCAATACTAAAGTTTAATTTCCAAAGCACTAAAATTTTAGTATTTAACGATCCAGCTTGTGTATTAGAGAACTGCATCAAATATTTAATTTCTTCAATGCATGCCTCAAATGCTTTAAGTGATTTAATGCGTCGGCGTTGGCAACATCTTACGAACTACATTTGTTCACTACACGTCATTATGGGAATGGTACTTATCTACATAACACACTATTCTGATATATTGGTCTAGCTTAAATACTTTAACGTTAACAATAATAAAACTATAACATGTACCGATAATAGTAAATAATTATTTATTATTATGCTCCCTAACATAGCAATCGACAGCGTGAACTATTGCCTACCGTAACAAAAAGCACCAATCGACAATCGCGTTCTGTTTTTTTAGCGGCCAAAAAATTGTAGATCCTCGCCTCTTATAAATGCTGCAAAAACATTTGCCTGCAAAAAGCAAGACTGAAATATTCAGAGCCTATAAAAGCCAATATGAAAAACTGATCCATAATGACGACTATTACCATCGAACAGTGCCATCGTTTATCATGCCGTGTGCCATTATATCTGAGCTACGAAAATGTCCATCTACCCACATTCACCGCTATCAGTTTTGTAATCAATATTAGGAAAACGGTTCACTGGTATTTGGATACGGGTTAAGTTTCATGTACCTATTGTAATAACTGTTTCTATTTTAGTATTGTTCTCTATTATTTGATAGGCAAAATAACTTCTAAATATTGTGGTAGTAACTAGTAACTAGCTATATAAGCGGCTGTGGAGCAACGGATAAGGCATCAAGGTCTTATGGTTGAGAGGTTGATCCTGGCCATTACACCACAAACGTAAACTTCCTAACAGAATACTACTACTAAGAATACTAGATATTTGTATTTGCAAATTAGCTTTTAAAAAAACACGCGGTGACCCCTCACCAATGAATGACATCAATCGACCGACGTCGTTCTTTTGGTGAAATAGCACTCTCTACTTACCATTTACTTAAACTTAGCACTTTTAAACGTAGCTTTTTTTAAAGTACTTAATTATTGTTTCTTTTGTCTTCAGGATCTCCGTGGAAGGTCGAGGTGATGGCAGGGCCGGCGGCAGGCGGCGGGGGCGAGCCCACTCGGCTGATCCCCGCGAGGGTGCCGGCCGTCTTCGAGATCTCCACCTCACCTGGAACAGCTACATTCAGTAAGAATGAGGTAAGAATTACAGTACAGGACCTTCTAGTCTTTCTCTATTGATCAGCGTCAAAAGCATAGCCATCGTGACTGTAACACCGAAGATCAGATCAATTCTGATTCGCTGGTTTGTCCTGGCCAGTTTTATTGCCGACCTGTTTGCTAAAGCAGGTGCTTGATGAAAGTTTTTGGCCGCAGGGTGTTGTTTTCTGTCGCTTCCGCGGAACTATACCCCAGGAACACACAAAGACGTAGTGCAAGTAAAGTGTGCAAATATAATTATGTATTTTAGGTTAAGGTTTTTATTTATCTATAGGCCTATGCAGCCTGAAATAAATTATTTATTTATTTATCATTTAAGTAGACAAATTTTTATCCAGCTTGTAACTATCACTCTTGTGAACAAATAATAAGTTTAAGTTACATATATGTATGCTTATGGGGGCTAGCGGGGGGTTCCAACGAGCCATGCCAGGTGAGAGATGCCAGTCCGACCCTGAGGTAAAACCTATGGAGGGCAGCAAGGGAAGAGCTACCACATTTCTTTTGTTTCGGATCTGTACGTTTCATTTAAGCCCTGTAGATCCTGGCTCATTTATATTCTCCTCAGCGTTTCGAGCGCGGATACATAAAACCGATTTATTAATAAAATTATTGGAACAAATGTATTCAAATTATACCCATTACTTATTATTTAGTAAGACAGGCATACACGAGTGTTAACATATTAAAGTAACTTTAGTTGAAGGTATTATGTGGTTATAAATTTAAAGATTAAGCAATTTAAATGTTTAGTATTGGTTATAATAATATTCATATTTAAAGTTCCTAAGTCAACTTAATTTTAATCAGGCTTTATCTAGGAAAGTTAGATCAAATTAAATAGTTTGTCTAAATATAGTTTCGTATAAGTATCAGTTTATAATATTGAATAAAGAATGAACTGTTTAGAAATAAGACTGTTTTCGAGTGAAACAGGTTTATTTTTATTTTTTATTTAAAAACTTCTTACACAAAGTTGTGACAAAGGCAGACTTAATGCCGAAGGCTTTTTTACCAACATATACAAGAAAGGCTGCAGATAAAAAAGAAAATGATACTAACCCGAAATACCCACGACTTCTATTTGACAATTTTTAAGAAACAGTTGAGAAATTTGAGGTTGCTAGTAAGATGAGACCGTAGCTTAGCTGGTTAAAGCGGTGGAACGGTAATCTGGGGTTGCAGGTTGAAGTCCAGACCGTCCCAATTTTTCTCAACTGTTTCTTTCTGTATAATTTAACTACTTACAAGATTAATTTCCATGGAACATCCTCTAACAGTAGAATCGATGTACTGCCTTCACGAAGTCGATACGCGGCGCACTCATTCGTATCAATTTGTATCAATTAATCTCCTTACCAAAGCATCGCAGTGTAAAGCAGTCGGCGGAAAAGCTCCGTAATTTAATTATCGATATTTTCTACCTTAACTTGCCCCGAAGCAACACTACTCGGATGAAAATTAAATTTTAAAGGTGCGATAAATGATAAAATGTTTTGTAAAAACCGGTTCTGAACAGGTCGCGCGGGAATTATATGTTTGCTGAAAAAAATGGTAATTCAAATGGAAAATTCGGTTATTATTTATGTGAACGTGTACAGTAATTAATCGATGTTATATATATTGTCTACATCAACGTAAAAAGATCATTACCGTGGTATAGGGAGATGGTGTTTTAATGCTGTCGCAATTTTGGGTCTCAATATGGGCTGATTACTGGCAATACTGTCTATTTCATGGCTTCAAAAAAAATCTACGGCACGACGCGCGGATGGCCTGGACGCGACCAAAATTGTCCTAATTGGATAAGTGTCAAACATGCCAATTATAACTCTGAACTGCATTGATATTATACTTTCATAGATATAATAGTTAGGTACAAGTAGGTTTCCAAACGAGTACATCTCGCATAATCCTTTATTGCGCCCTGGGAAATGATAGCACGATGCATTCTGAGACAAAACCACACCGATATGCCTATGACAAAATAATTAGATCATTCGAATTCATTTTCTATTTTACCCTCTAATATATATCTCATCTTGAATTATATATAATTCGCTGCACCCCTGCGCTCAGCCACGGGCAAAAAGTAGTCCATGTTGTACTACCCTATGTAGTACAACATGGACTACTTTTTGCCCGTGGCTGAGCGCAGGGGTGCAGGGCAAAAAGTAGTCCATGTTGTACTACCCTATGTAGTACAACATGGACTACTTTTTGCCCGTGGCTGAGCGCAGGGGTGCAGCGAATTATATATAATTCAAGATGAGGTATATATTATGGTCGCAGTTACTTCAATCAATACCAAATTTCATCATAATTTGTCGAGCCGTTTGGGCGTGAAAGCGTAGCAGGCAGACAAAGTTACTTTCGGCTGTATAATATTAGTTAAGATAATAATTGTGGGTGTTGTACACTTTTGCCATACCCTTCTGAATAATATAGGCGTGATGTTATGTTAAAAAGGGAGTTATTTAATCGGCGTTCTCTTTTTTCAGGTTGGGGTAACAGTGACAGCTCCGTCGCGGAGGCCCGTAACCGCTCGGGTGCTGGACGTGGCTGAAAGACCTGGTGTCTACCGCATCGAGTTCACCCCCGAGGAAGTCGGCACTCACTTGATTGATGTAAGCTATGTGCTGAAATATGTATGAACCTATCTACAAGCTTGAAATTTATACACAAAAAACTAAATGTTAATAGACTAACTTTGCAATACCTTACCAAATGAGATTTCCAAGCTTCCAAACTTCATGCGATATGTGATAGAACGTATTGAAGACACTCGAATAGATTTACCGAAGCAGAGGCCGAACATTGTCAGAAATTTCCTGGTACCGGAAGGCACAACCAATGTACCGGGGTTCACTTACAAAATTTATGCGCTTGGCATATTTACTTGGGCCTTTTAAGACTCGAAATCCCTTGTGTGGCGATGTAGCAGTGTATTGTTTATAACAACAGCTTTATCTGGTCACTGTAACTTATATTTAAGATAATCTTAAATACATCTTTATTTACAGGAAAATATTCATGTAGAATCCTTAATTAAACTAGACTAATAACCTCGTCTATACTTAATGAGCCACTGTCAGAAGGCCTCGTACCCAAAATGCTGCCAGCATTACTGCGATATCCAGATGATGTTTAAATATAGAAATGTTGATATAATCGATGTAGCTTGTTTTCCAGAAAAAAAATATATTTGTGTATTATTACCTATATAAATACACATACCTATTCTTTCCGTCGTAATTCTAGCGGCAAATGCCAAAGAAATAAATCTTTATTTTCGAGATTGGATAATTTGCTGATTATAAAAAAAAGTGCGACAATGTTTTTTTACACTTCGTATTCGACGAACGGGCGTCCACCTCATGAAAACTACAGTCTATGAACACCCACAATTATTTTAAAGATTGCAAATTCGTCGCTATATCTAGAGACCGATATCGCTGATTCTCATTTCGATGTTTTTGTCAGGAGATGATTCTTATAAAACTAAAACACTATTAAATTTGCGCGGAAAATTAAAAAAATTAAGAATACTTAAACACCATATTAAAGGTGTTAATTATTTGCTAATGAAGCCTTTTTTAATGTAACCTGATGGGGTTTGATATGGGTCATTCTCAGCCGGCTCAAATTAGCGTGTCCGGCTTGAAAACCAGTACAAAATAGGTAGCTAACAACTTGCATTTTTTTTCTATAATAGGTACGGCCTTATGTGAGGTGAAGCAAGTGTTATTTTTTTAATAAGTAAAATAGAAGTTAGTTAAAAAAATTCAAAACCTTGAAAATATTGACCTCGGTGCCGCGTCCGGTCCCCAGATTAAGGCGGAAATATATTTTTATCTTTTTTTCTTCAATACATAGCACTAAATGCATGCGTTCACTAACAACTAGATAGTTATTAACTCAATTTATAATATTTCCACCCCATTATGGGTGTCAGTACACAAGTTACAACTAGTTGTCTTCATGTCCGACGTTTAGACTTGATATCAGTGGCGCGCACCCATTCGTTCATAAATCCTGTGTTTTCGTAAGTTCGAGAACATTTGTTCAAGAAATACAAACTGTCAGGCACGCCGCATCGGTGGTAAGGATAAGAAGTCTGTGCGTCTCTATGCGGCTCTTATATTAAGGTAAGTAATCGTTTTCGGTGGCTTGGTATACCCTTACAATTGATTTCGGTGAATTCATTATATCCACTACTAATTGAATTAATATTCTTAAAATATAATACAATTATGTCTTATGTGTATAACAATACAATAAAAGAGATAAATATTAAAAATTCGGGTTACTTTTTGAAATTTCTAAGTTTTCACTAATTATTTTGATTCCAGTGGCAATAATTTCGGTGTTTTCGGTGGAAATATGTGCACTGAAATCAATTTTTAAATCACCGAAATCAATCAATAGTTATTTATTTACATTTAACGATCTTTTATTTCACCTTCTCGTCACCTGTTTCAGTATTGTGACTATGGCAGATTCAAAAGAAGATCGGTTGGCAAAAAAAGATTGGTTGAACAAAATCGGAAAGCTTGCATCAAGAGCTTTACGCGCTTAGTGCTTAAAGAGAAAGATAGGCAATTGTATTATAAAAGGAAGAATGAAGGTAAGATAAAGTCTGAGCATAGACTATGGTCTGAGTGTATTAGGTCCTCGCCAACAACGAATTTCTAGGGAGAGAAGAAGAATATCTTCCAACAAACACAAGTTGAAAAAAAAGGCGCAAAGAGGCAAAGTGTCTTGAAGAGGATTGAATAATAGCACCAGAAGTACGTGACAAAACTGACGATCCTTTGTTGACTCCACGATCACAACCAAAACAATCAGGACTACTTCAAACTGAAGCTTGTTCCTATTTTGATTTACTACCATCAAGTTCATCGGTCAGTTCATCTCCTTTACATCAGCGTGTTCCATCTTATCGAGACTTGACAGCACCATTAAGCCCATCTAGTGACACAAGTATAATGTAGAAACCATGTACCAGATCATCAGTTCGCGTGATTGAACAGGAGTTTCCTCCGACTCTAAAGGTTAACAAGAAACTAAATACCAAAGTTATTATACGTAGACTTAAATCCGCATGTACAAAATGTATCAATTACAGAAAAAGAAGATTTATGAATTGAAGATAATCAACGAACGACAAAGAAAACAGTTATATAGATTAAGATACCAAAATGCTGAATAAAGAAAATATGAACCTACAATTAAAACTCATAATATAGATATTATGAAACAACAAAGTGAATCTAACGCTATAAAAACAACAAAAAGTAATGTGGAAGAGGACATTTAAACTTTTCTTGAAGAAGATGAAAACAGTCGTATGTGTTCTGATAAGAAGGAGTTCATTATCAAGAAAAATGATAAAACAAAGACGCTACTTAAATGATTCTCTATAAGACTTATATACTAAGTTTAAGCAAACAAATCCCCAAAATAATATTAGTTATGCCAGTTTTTGCAAAAAAATACCGTTTTGGATACTTACCTACTGTAAATATAAGAGAAACTTGTCTTTGTAAAAATATGTAGTTAATGGTAACTGCGATAAGAAAAAACAACTTAATTCAAGAAAAATCCACCAAAGATAATATATTGTGATCACTGTGTTGTAACTCTACGAATGTTCTATGTTTAACAAGATTTTTTTTTCTTTTAACTATCTTATGTTCGTCTCCTGGCTCTAAGCTACCTCACCAATTTTCAACCAAATCGGTACAGCCGTTCTTGAGTTATAAATAGTGTAACTAACACGACTTTCTTTTATATAATATAGATTTGATTTCGGTGATAAGAATATTGACTTCGGTGAACACCATTTTTTAACCGACTTCTAAAAAAGGAGGAGGTTCTCAATTCGATTCGTATATATGTTACTTTTTTTTTTTTTTTTATGTTTGTTTACGGATATCTCCGTCGTTTATGAACTGATTTTAATGATTCTTTTTTTGTTGGACAGGAGATGATTCCAAAGGGGTACCATAGTCAGCATGTCGTGATCTGATGATGGAATCTCAGAGAAATCGAGGGCAACCCTCGAATTTTATAGGCACATGTAATGTTTTTAGTGTGTTTTTCAAAGCTACACTAGTATTTACGTATTTTTATGTGGATGAGCTGATGATGGAAGGTCAACTCCTCAATGGTTAGGAGTTAAAGGATAATTCTTTCACTACTGTACACATATTCAGACTGCTAGTTATGATTTCAAGTGAGCTGTTGGAACGGAGATATTTCAAAGGTGGTCCCATTGTCAGCATGTCATGATCTGATGATGGGACCCCAGAGAAATCGGGGACAACCCTCATATTTTATTAATCGAGGCCAAGATTTACGCTTGGTCGCAACAATTTTATGTGGTTGAGCTGATGATGGAAGGTCAACTCCTCAATAGTTAGGAGTTAAAGGATAATTCTTTCACTACTGTACGCATATTCCTGCTGCTAGTTATTGTGTAAAATGAGCTGATGATGGAAGGTCGTGACCCTCAATAGTCAGGAGAAAGGATTTAATTCTTGTTTATTATAAATAAGTTTTCCGTCTCAAGTAACCATCGTCTCCTCATTCGAGAAACATTCTTGCTCAGTGTACCCATCACTTAAAATCGTAAAATAAAATAATTTTTAACAAAAAAAAAACCGACTTCAAAAAGTAGGTTAACTAAAAAGCAAAAAATAAATTTACTTCGCACAAAATAATACGTTTTTTCATATAATTAAATAGAAATTATTAAATAATTATTTTATAATTCTGAAGTCGGTGCCAAGTAAACAATTAATAACTCTGTATAGATAATATCAATCGTTCTAACAACATTTTTCTAACTGAATATTAGTTATATTTCTGTGGTAAGTACCAATACTGGGCGACCGCGCACTAGAACAACTACGCCTCCCTTTATGTGTGAACTGTAATTTGATATTGTAGAAAGGTTGTTTTTACTTGGCACCGACTTCAGAATTATAAAATAATTATTTAATAATTTCTATTTAATTATATGAAAAAACGTATTATTTTGTGCGAAGTAAATTTATTTTTTGCTTTTTAGTTAACCTACTTTTTGAAGTCGGTTTTTTTTTTGTTAAAAATTATAAAAAATTGAATTCCTTTGTATCCTTTCGGTCTTTATGGTTCCGTCTACTACTAATATGTTTTAAATTAACTCTAAATTTGATATGTTATGTAAGTATTGCTTATATACCCAAGAAAAAAATGGCCACCGAAGTCAACCAAATAATGAGTTTCCTGATAATGACCCATATACCATAATCAGAATGCGTGTTGCAAAATATTGTCAAATAGGATGTAGGTATTTATAGTTTAAATCTTGAAATTCGCCGAACCAAAATAAACAAATTTACCATAACTAATTGTGGTAGTTCCCTATAACTTCACCGCCTTGCGAACTCATAACTAGTCATGACTGAATGGACAAACTACACAACAGCCAGTCCCACTATGTTGACTATTGTTGACCGAACTTCCGAACCACAAGTTTGGATAACAAATCCAAGTATTTTGATTTTAGAGTAACAATGTAGTTACAATATTTGTAGTTTCAATCAAAATTGCTGTTTATTGGACGATGTTTTCATTAATTTACACATATCACAGTCACGACTCAAAGACTCATAACATGGGCAAATGTTTGCATCAACTTTGACCCAAAACTGACTACTACTACTACACCGAGGCGAATCGGATCAATTTTTGTTTGAGAAGTCAAAATTCATACTAAAATGTAATACCTATAAATAACTTTTATTGATACAATGGTAATCAGTAACAATCCAGCTACACAGTAAACATTTTATAACTTAAATCGTGCTTAAATTCTTCGAAATAATAAAAGAAAACATAAAAGGCAGAAATATCCGATTCGCCCCAATTCTCGGGGCGAATGGGATCATCCATTAAATAACTTAAATAAAGTTTTCTTAAGACTTATAATCTTTGGAATCATTAATAAAATTTAAATAATATGTAATATGATCAATCTTAATTACTAGCACATAAATCACACATATATAAGGACCTTTTTTCCCTCCCGTATCAGCACATATTTCGTGGTACCATTCCTCACGGGCATGGCACTGAATCCAATCCTCTGGTGGTGGATGAATGAACTGTTCTGAGCAGTAAATACAATGCCAATCTCTCTGTTTTGCAGACAAACCTTTGGCTTTTTTTCCAGGCGTTCTCTTATTTTTTTCTTTACATTTTCTTTATCTTTAGTCTTCTTCTTTTTTTCCAATTTTTTTTTGTTTGTCATAAGTTCATTCTTAGCATCTTTCTCTAGAAGATTAATCTTACTCTGAGGTGATGTCAAAGTCTTAAGGACACCTCTGGAAAAAGAAACTCTTCTTTGTAAACTCATGTATGGTAAATCATAAATCTCAGCAACTCGACGTAAGGTTAACTCTTTTACCAGGACTTTATTTGCAGCTTTCCTCGTTTTTTCTTGAGACCATTCTCCTGCATTTGTCTTTTTTTTGTACGTGCGAACCATCTATGAAGAAATAAAATGCATAATTATTAACATTAAATATAAAATAAAATTTTATGAAAAAGTGATCCGATTCACCCTCGATGACCCGATCCGAATAACACCATGTTAAAGACTTTTGAAATAAATATTTTCTACATTAACCTATAACATTGTGCTTTAAAAATAAAATGTTTTCTAAAATAATCCCCCTCTCAAACAATATAAAGCAAATAATTCAACATTTTGACACAAATCCTTTGAATTACATAAATAAATAATAAGTACGTACCTTAGATGAGCGCCACAATTCTACCACACACAAAAACTAACTCACTGGTGAGACGCGCCAGCACTGATGTACTAGTCGAAACAAAACATTGCCATTGGCGGGAGGTGCGGGAAGGGTGCGGGTCCTAAGACCCCAGACACATTCGTTCCTTTTTATTGCGTTATTTAAAATATTTACAAATCTCTTATTTTGATCCGATTCACCCATTGATCCGATTCGCCTCGGTGTACCCTACTTCTTTATTGCGAAACATCGTTTAAAAAGGACTTATTCATTCTAAATTGCAATTAAGTGGTAGATTCACAATGGGAGGGGATTTCATTTTGAGTATTTTATAGCCGCTGTCATTTATCCAATCACTTATCGAACCGACCGATCATTAAAATTACCATCTTCTGCACAAATGGCTCCTCTTAGCATTTTTTATAATGATTATAATAGGTATAGGTATTGTTTGTAATATTTTATTTCGATATTTTCACAGGTATCAATCGCCGACGACAAGCTTGCAGCAGGGCCCCTGGTAGCCAAAGTATACGACTCCAGCCTCATCAAAGTCACAGACGTGGGCAACGCGGTGGTTGGACAACAATGCCAATTCAGAGGTACCATAATAACACTATTCTGATATAATGAGAGTTGTAGAGGAACGGGGTGTGATGTGCCTCCACCACAAAGGGAGGATCCTCCGACCAGGCTCGGTGGTATTGCCTGGCGGGCAGCTGTCCAACGGTAGCGTTTCGGAAGTGGTATATATGTACAATTGCTGTGAACATTTCGCTATCGCGATTCAGCGCTCTTTGTCAGTTGTGACGAGTGTGTCACTTCTTGACGTTGTCAATGTCAACCGTCATTTATTATGTGCGGAGACCGCCACAAGATCATTACTGGTATTCACAGATCCGAAAATGTGACAACTATAGGCTGACCGTTTAACTGAGTCCTCGCCTGCGCGGTACAGGGGCGGGGGGGTATGACGACAAAGGGGACTGAAACAGGTGCGGGTGGTGGGGGCACTTAATGAAATACACAGGAGATGAAATGCACCAAGATATTTCCTAAGATATGTGACATCATAGGAAAAAAGAAATAGTGATTTATCAAATAAAAAATAGTTAAGAAGATACAAAATTATAATGAACTTATTATGTACGTAAATAAAATAATTGGGAATAAACTATTATACTATTTGTTATCTAAACATATAATTAAATCGTAAGAAAGTCAAAACTTTTTTTGGGTCCAGTTTCTTTTTTCTAAAATATTCGTATACCATTTGATTGTTTACTTTATGTCCGAAGATTTTCGATTCATCTTGAGATAGTTTACATGTGTACCTCTCACAATATAGAATAGAATAGAATAGAATAACCTTTTATTACTTGTTTTAAGCCTAATTTACAAAATATTAATTATTATTACGACACTGTTTGTATTATTTTCCATGAGAACATTAAAAAAAGTTGCTTTGCTGAAAATGAGTTTTTCTAGTTGATTTCATCCTATGCCATTTTTATCATCACAATCAGGCATAGGATGTATTGCCTGGAAGAGGCCGCTCGGGCTTTCCCGTTAAACGTGTGGATTAGTAAGAGTATGTAACTTAGTAGCTAGGAGTTAGTGTGTTAAGGAGGGTATTTACAATAGTCGATGTCTGGGAGGCATTGTACGTATGTTGAGCGGCTTTGCCCTCTCTTTTTTATTTACAAAAGGGATATTATCGCCGAGTCGAATATCGTACATCAATGGGTTGTACTGGCCATGTGTTGTATATTGTGTCTGATTTTCAATGTCCAAGTCTTTTATCTTAAGTTCTTTTAGCTTGTCTATCATGTCGCGTTGCAGATCCAGTGATCGCAAATGCCACGGGTCGATTTGTTTAATTTCCCACAGAGCGTCGGTGTCTAGGCGACGGTCAAGACCCCCCGCCGATTTTAACGCCATGCGATATTGTCTCTCGATTGTTAGTCTATTTGTTTTGGAGTATCTCGGTAGCAGCGGTATCACTCCGTAATCCAAGATTGGTAGTAGGCAAGCTTGGATAATGTCATGTTTAATAGTTTCGGAGACCTTTGAGTAGTATCCAATAATGCTACTTAGCGATCCCCGTACACTCTTGGCTTTGTTGACCACGTGGTTTGTATGCTTGGCCATCGTCATAGTCCTGTCGAAGTAGACTCCGAGGTATTTTATTTCTTTTTTTACGGGAATTTTTTCGCCGTGGATTGTGATCTCCTTGGGTAATTTTTTGTTTGAAGCAGCGAACATTGCGCACTCTGTTTTATTCACGTTACACTTCAGGCCCCATTTGTGATAGTAGTTGATGGTTTTTTCAGCTTCTTCTTGAACACATCTCGCCGCATGTATTGGATTGTCTCGAGCATTCAGTACGCACAGATCATCGGCGTATTGTGCTCTTAGTTCTCTAGGATGGTGGCTCGGTGGAATATCAGCCACGTACATGTTAAATATCATCGGACCAAGGATGGAACCTTGAGGCACCCCATGTGGTACGATTTTTTTATTGCCTTTCGTTGTTCTAAATTGTCCCTGCGTTGAACGTCCTCCAAGGTAGTTCTCAATAAGTTTGACAAGGCTGGGATCAATCGCAGCGTCGTTAAGTTTTTTCACCAAAGCGGCGTGGTTAATCGAATCGAACGCCTTTGAGAGATCCGTCGATAGTAAGGCTACGCATTTTCCTTGGTCTAGTGCTTTAGTGATGTAGGCACCTGTTCTCAGTATTTGCGTTGCCGTGCCTCTTTTTTTGACAAAGCCGTGCTGGTAATGTGGGACAATTTTGCTATATGAGTATTCTAGCCGATTTTGCATGATTCTTTCAGCCCACTTGCCCATGATGTTAAGTAGGCTAATGGGTCGATAGGATTCTGGTTTATTGTAGTCTTTGCCTTGTTTGTGCAAAAATATACAGGTACTTTCTTTCCATCTTCGTGGAAAATATCCTGATGTCAGTATGTATTTGACTATTCTTTCGAACATCGCAAGTATGACTTCTCCCCCAAGTTTAAGCATATCTGCACTGATTCCATCCGGTCCCGGTGCTTTCTTGTTCTTAAATTTGTACAGCGCTCTTCTGATTTCAGCTCTTGTGACCGGTTCGAGAGGTTCAAACTGTTGTTGTTGCATTGTTGCTTTGTATTCATCATCCACAGGTGAGTCACTCACTATTGCCGTATCGACGAGCTTGTCAATTATTTCTTTTTCTGTTTGGGCATCGTCAAATGCCGGCAGCCGCTGCGGTGGTTTTTTCAATGAACGCTGGATTGCCCACGTACGTGATGTGGGATTACGTACGGATTTTATTATGTCCAGCCATTGTTCTTCGCGATGTTTCATAAGCATATTTTTTACTTCATGTTTAATGGCGTTGTATTCATGCTTTGCAGCTCGCTTTCTATCAGGATCTCTCCGTAGTCGCCATGCCCGTTGTCTCTTGTGATATCGTTCTGTGATTTGAGATTTTATTTTTGGGGGTAATTCCTCCCTTGAGGCGATTATTCTTTCCGGTGCAAGTTCGTCGAGCGTGCCCTTTATGGCTTTTTCAATCTTGTTGATGAAAAGGTCGCATTGATCGTCGTTGTTGATTTCTTTAACGTAATCAACTCGTCTGGCGATGCCGGCCATGTATTCGTCACGAAGTTCTCTGCTTGCTACAATCTTTCTGAGATTTCTTGATGTTTTTTGTTCGTACTCTCCCTCCATAGCTATTTTTATCAACCATGGCATGTGGTCGGAGCCAATATCTGTGATTTGAATGCACGATTTTACTTCGTAGTCACGATGATCATGTGTTGTGGTTGCAATATCGAGTATCGCGTTTCCATGGCTTGTAGGTCTTGACGGTAGTCCTGTGTGTATTAGATTACACTCTTCTTCACTAATTAGTGCGTTCAGTGTAAGTCCGAGATACCTATTATATTTGTGATCGAGCTTTGTCGATTTGATGTTCATGTCTCCGACGCATAATGCACCCTCCCCATGTATTATCGTCTCGAATTCATCTGACATTGTGGCTTGACCTATTATAGGTACGTAAATACCTTTAATTATGATTGAGTCGTTGGTTTGGAAGTTATTAAAGACCTTTATGGCAACGCCTTCAATTTGCCTATCCTCGTCTTCATATCCCCTCGCTAATGGAACCTGTACCCATCTGATCCCTTTTCGTATATACATTACTGTACCGAGGTGATCTGCTTTTTTTTTCGAATATTTTATCATATTCGAGGATGTTGTATCTTTGTACGATTAGATTCAATCTGATTTCGTTAAATATTGCTATGTCTGGTTTGTACACATTAACAATGTTTTTTATTTCGGTGAATTTATTTCTCATGCTCTGAACATTACAGTGCATTATTTTTATATGTCTTCGCGTTTTAACCTTTGAGGAGGCCATTGTTAATTAGCGCATTCATGATTATATTCAGAGTGCCTGACATTACTTTGATATTTTCCATTAGCAGTGTTATTTCGTTCGTTTGACAGTTCTGTGTTAATTGTACATTGTTGTTATTATTTGTGAGGGCGTCTCTGTATGATGTCTTGGGGGTTTTGTTGTCTTGTTTCGTTTCCGTATTGTCCGTTCGGATTTCTGGAGTGGGTGTTGTGTGGTAAATGTCTTGGTTCTTTGTAATTTGTCGACCCGTTCTTTGTTCCAGCCTCCTCTTCTCCGCGCGTTCTCTTTCCCGTTTAAATACTGGGCAGTTTCTGTTTGTGGCTGTGTGCCCCATTGGATCACTTAGTTTACAGTTTGAGCAGACTGTGTGATTGTTTCCTTTGTCGTCCTTCACAATTATGGTTGGTGATCTGGCAGGTGCTAAGCAGGAGGTTTTCAGGTGTCCAAAACCGTAGCAATTCTTGCATTGTGACACTCTGTCAATACTTGGTTTATACTTTTCCACTGTAACTTTCCTGTTAACGAAGAAAGGTTCCGTTGAGCTGGTAATCCTCTCGGCGATTTCTTCGTATGCGATACTGGCCTCAAATATGCCTAGATGCACATCTCTCGACCATTCGGTGATATTTATTGGACGAATGCCGATAAAACTTTCCATTTCATCAAGTCGTTCTGTTTTTGTAGTGTATTCTGGTATGAATGCATTTTTCATCACTATTTTTGTTGAGTGTATTTGTTTGCCTTCTTTGTTCGTACGTATCGCTTGGATCGACGGGTAATATTGTTTCATAACGTTTATACAGGCTTCGCAGTCTTGTTGTGTTTTAAATGCGAAGTGTATTCTTTTGTTTCTTTTTTAGCGGTAAGCTGTTGGTTTATATTGCGTAAATAGTTTTGACAAGTCCGAGAATAATTTGTCTGATTTATTTTTTCTCTCCTTTCCGTCTGGTGTTTTACGGGAATACGTATATTGTCTATCCGTAATGCAGAAGCCGGGAAGCTTTTGCGTTTGCTTTAGAAATTGCTTATGTTCTTCATTTTCGTTGCTTTCATTGCGATGATGTGTTGTGGCGTTGTTTCTTTTTGTAGGAGGGAGTGCATTGGGGCTGGTGGATCCCTCTTCACGTGTTCTTTTTCGCGAGTCGTCTCGTTTCGGGACGCCGGCGTTAGTAGCAAACTGGCTGGCATTTGTAGCTACGCGTGACTTACGTGGCTTATGCGGATCGGTAATGATCTGTTTCGTCTCGTTGCTAGGTAGATATTTATCAGTAGCCGTGGAAGTGGAGACTTCTGTGAGCGCATTGAACCTGATTGCTGTGGTGGGGATGGCTTCAGCTCGTTGCGTTACTTGTTTGCTACGTTGTTGGCTACGGGCTTTAGTCCCATTTTTTGAGCTTTCTGTGTTCCGTGAAGGGTTCCACTCACCTCGATTTTGGTTCAGCACTCTTGTGTTTTCGGCGATGAGATTCACATTGTGTCCACATTTACAGATGTTTCTCTCAATTGTAATGAAGTTATTTTGGGGTATTATCTGAAATCTGTGAAGGTTTCCACAGGTATCACACGTTTTATCCAGTAATTTGCATTTTGTGATGTTACAAATTACAACATGTATTTTACTGTTTATTTCGAAATTGTATTTTTGTTCCTCATCGGGGTATAGGCTAACTGTGTTCACGAGAAATAACTTTGCACAATATTTCCTCGTACATTCACTACATTTACTTGTTATCAACTTCGATTGATTATTTTCAATGTCCGTTGAGTCTTTGAAGGTTATTTCTGTTTTCTTGCATTTGCACTTTATCGTGATAGGTTTTTTCTCTCCGTTGTTAATGCTCAAGAATATAATTTCTTCATGCGTAACACTCGCGTTATTGCTCGTTGCGGCTTGCCGCGATTCACTTAAGTCCACCTCCATTTCTGGAGATTCGCTTCTAAATTCACTAATAAATTGTCTTAAATTGTTCACATGTTCACAAAGGTTCACATTTTCACGATAAGAAATGTTATTCAATTTTCGTAAACAATGACACAGTACTTTTTACACAGTGGAATATTCCAATAGTCGCTAGCGGCGCGTGACCTTGGCGCGATCCAACGCAGCAGCGGAGCGCTTGATAAACACGTCCGAGCCGCACGGCGGCCGTCCGTCCGTACTGATTTTCGACTTTATGTCCGAAGATTTTCGATTCATCTTGAGATAGTTTACATGTGTACCTCTCACAAGGTGTCTGCAACAGTCAACACATGCGATCGCTACCCATGTAGCGAACGAAATGAACAATTACAAAAATTTGCCCACCGCCCTCACCTGTTTCAGTCCCCTTTGTCGTCATACCCCCGCGCCCCTGTACCGCGTAGGCGAGGACTCAGTTAAACGTTAAACGGTCAGCCTATAGTCTAACGAAGAGTATCGAAAAATCGTATATTTGGCTGAAAGCCAACGCAGAGGTAATTGAAATAAGATCGATGATGTTTATAATGTAAGAAGTACACCTACCTATTAATAAATATTAGTAACTTTCGTCTACTTACTGCCTCAATGGTTTAGTGATTTGCGTATGCGCCTCTCACCGTTAGGTCTTGGGTTCTATTCCCGGGTCGGGAAAAGTGTTATTTGTGAACTTACTGTCAGAAAATTCACACTAGGAGTTAGAATTATATTTTATATTTTATTTATTTTTTATATTAGGTACTATAATAGGCGTGATGTTATGTTAGTAACTTTGCGTACATTTCCATACAATATTTTCCTCAGCTACCTACTTCCTCAATTTGTTCCACTTTAAATTAGACGTAATACATTTTATTAATTGCTCTAAGCTATTTTAACGTTCATTTATCAGACCAACCTTAACTATGTAGATACCTATCTACCTATAATATTAACAAATAGATAGTATAGGCTTTTCCTTTGCAGGAATTAGCTAACAGAAAAAAATTATAAATATTGGATATATTTTATGACAGATGTCAAGTTAACATTTTTTAACTTGAAGAATTATTATTATTATCAGCGCTTTCGTTTCCGTAGCAAATTAACACACCATTAAAAAAATATATATTGGCAAATGATTGGCAAGGCAATCTACCTAGTCCACTAGATAAAATATTGTTGATTGAAGTTTTCTTAAAAAAAAACATCGTCTTCTAATAGGCTATTACACCCTCTTACAAAAAGTGTTTAGGAGGAGTCTAAAAGTGATAAATGACGCTGACGTAATATCCTCTTCAAAACAAACGATTATTTATATATTTTTACTTTTAATTAGAGGAAGTAAATAATTGGGCGACGTAAAAAACGTGATTGTTTTGTTTCAGTTGACGCGAGCGCGGCAGGTGAGGGGCAGTTGGAAATCTCAATAAACGAGGGTGAAGTCCCCAATCACGTGCAGGTAACTTACGTCATTCATCTTTTAAACTTTGTAACTTTTAATAAGACCTCTGCATTACCTTATCTGCATTTTATTTATTAAAGAAGTATTATTGGTATCTGTCAAGCTCCCGTCCAAATTTGACATTATGCGTAAAGAGTCGATCCATGAAGGTACCTACATAGTTTTTAACAAAAGTAGAATTTTATGCATACTTCAGGGTCTAATTTATTGTTGTTGTTATTTATGAGTCGATGGTTAATTGAAACACATGAAGTTATTTAATAATATAATAATAAATAATAATAAATCATTTATTTCAGGCTGCATAGGCCCATAGATATATACCTTAACCTAAAATACATAATTATAAATTCACTTCCTTTGCACTAAGTTTTTGTGCGTTCCTGGGGTATAGTTCCGCGGATTTAATTCACTATATATTGTATGCGCAACTTAAAAGTAATACAGTGCCGAGAACTTATTATAAATATAGGAAACGACCTAATTCAATGGGCGCGATATGTCGACTGCTGAAACTAGCGAGTCGTGTTTAAGTGCGCTTGAAGATAAAGACGCATTGTGTCGATACATATACCATTCGAAAAAAATCATTCAAATACTCACCTTATTAATGTTTGGTACCGCATAACTTTCAACTGGGCAAAGCGATTTTAATGATTCTTTTTTTATTTGAAAGCTGTTGCTTTCCGTGAGGTCCAGTTCTGACAATGGCACCCATGAGAAAACCATAAGTATAAAATTATTGTAATTGAAGACGGTATTTTTTTTGGAAAATTATGATTATCTTAGCTTAGCACCGCTCTCGTAGCTCTCGTTGTATAGCATAATGTTCCTAGTTGCACGGAGGCGTATCACGGCCATATTAAAAAAATAGCATCCGACTTTTTTCTGATAGTACCTACAATTTTTTTAGGTAATTAGTTCGCATGGGGTGCGTGTCAGATTCCTCCCCGCGTGCCCTGAGACTGCTGGTCTCTTATAGATACGTCCGAGGAGAACGGCAGTGGAAGGGACGGTGCACCCTGGGGCTGGACATGGTGTTCTCTCGGTATTATCACTGCAGTTATGCGGCGGTTTTCTCGAGGGAAAACCATGGCCGGTAGCAAATTCTGGCAAGGCGGCCTACCACGTGACCCTCTGTTCAGCAGAGGGCACAGTGGTGGGCGAGGTTGTAGTTTGGTAGGTTGCGGGCTATTAGGAGCCCCCTACCGGTTAGGTGAGAGAAGATTTCTCTTCACTACGGGACGGTTAGTGCTGGGATGCCGAGGCTATGTCCCAACACGTCCATCATCGTACAAGATCGATGGTGGATAAATTAATAGCCTCCTGCGTGTTTGTGCCGTGCGCGGGGACCCGTAAGGAGGGATGATGGAATCCTGGTGGTTGAGCTGGCGAGGGGAATTTTCTTCTCGATCAAGGCAACACGCTGCTTTGGCCCAAAGTTCTTCTGACACGGGTGGTTGAGAATTAGCCACTCTCAATCAATCGGCTGTGGCAGACGATTAGACGTATGTCGGCGAGAGTTCTGGGGTGAGAAGGTCTGCAGGGAAGGGTGATCACAGTGTATCCTTTGTTTGGAGGTACTCTGATTAATTACGCTGGAACTGTGGGCAGTCCATCTTGGAGCTCTATATTTGGGTAATAGCCCTGGTGCTCTAGCTAGAGCATCCCCATTTGCGGGCTCCGTGGAGGGTGGGGAGTTACCCGAATGAAATTTGATGGAAAACACGCATGGAGATTTCAACAACAAACATTGAAAAAAATAGAAACATTGAAAATAGCGAGGGGAGCGCAACAAACCCCGACACGTTGGGTCCCCCTACGGGGATTCCGACAAGTGTTGCAAAACATCGCCGGTCCCAAAAGGCAAGGCATTCTGGCTCTGAATCGGTGTCAGACACCGAAAAGTCTGATTGCTCCGTTACGGCCAAGGGCGGTCTATTAGGACAGCGTAAACGCGGCCGCCCAAAGGGAACGGCTGGCTCAGGGTCGGAAGGCATGTCAGATAGTGCGCCAACCGCCCCAAAAGTTTCTTCCGCCCGAAGGGGTGGCAAGGGAGCTTCTGGCGGCGACATGAGGAAAGCAAAGCGTGTGGAAGGTGATCTCAGCGCTGGGGAGGTCGTCGAAGAGATGGTTAATAAGATCCGGTCGGTAACAGGGGAAGATAGTACCCCCTGCATGGCTGTCGATTTCAAGGGCAGGGCGTTGGATTGTGTGGCCATAGTTTCTAAGGTAGCCACGGAATCCAAAAATCTGAAGGGCACCTTTGCGCGTGCCTTGAAGGAGGCTGCCACTGCGCTCTCGGAGGTGGTAGAAGATTTTTATGGATACTCTACCACTGAAGAAACGCGGCGGTTGGAGGCGTCTAACTTACAGCTTCAGGCTGAAGTGGTATCGCTCCGCAAGGAGCTAGACAGTCTCCGAGCCGAGATACACCCGGCACCGGCCCGCGTGGTTGAAGCACCTGCGGTATCCGCCATCCAACTACCTCCGGTGATACTGCAAGAGATCATGGATTCTGTGGGCTCCATGATAGATGCCCGTCTTCGAGTCTTGGAGGCCAGACTGCTGCCGCCGGCGGCTGCTGTGGTGAGTCCGGCGATTCCAACGGGCTCTTATTCCCGTTTGGCGGGAACGCCTTCTGCACCCACTTACACTCAAGTGGCTAGTGCCGGCGCAGGTGGAAAGTCCAAGCGGTCAAAACCGGCTGCTAAAGCTCAATCTCAAAGGGACACTCCGTCTGGGGTGGCAGGTGTGACACCTTTGCGGCACAGTGCCGGAACTACAGCCACCGCTAGCGCGCCCGCGTCAGTCTCCAAACCTGCTTCTTCAACTGAAGGCTGGCAGTTGGTCGGAGGGAACAAACGCGCAAAGCGGAGGAAGAGGGCTGCGGCGAAGGCAACTGCGGCCCCGGCGGCTCCCATTCAAAAAGGTGGTACAAAAAGGGTGACAACGAAGCTTGAGTCACCTAAATCGGCAGCAGTAGTGCTTACGCTGCTGCCGGAGGCGGTCGAGCGCGGCCTCACCTATCAGGCTGTTTTAATGAAGGTTCGGCAAAGCGTTGGAATCTCTGACCTCAAAGCCGGAGGCCGATTCCGCCTTGCACGTACAGGGGCGGCGATGTTCGAGTTCCCTGGAGCCGAGGGCATCAAGACGGCTGACGTGGTGGCCGAAAGATTACGGACTCTGTTTGGAGCTGAGGACGGTGTCAAAGTGACCAGACCCACGAAATGTGCAGAGCTGCGCCTTTCGGGCCTTGACCCTACTATTACTGATGGCGATATTCGGGAGGCTATTGCCTCGAAAACCGGATGCGCCTCGGTTGACGTCAGGGTGGGGACCATCCGAACTGGTCCAGGAGGAGTGGGTGCTGCCTGGGTGCAGTGCCCTGTTGCTGCGGCCAAATCACTGGTTGATGCCGGTCGCCTTCTCGTAGGCCTCAGTTCGGTTAAGATCAATGTTCTGGCACCTAGGCCTGCGAGGTGCTACAAGTGCCTGGGTCAGGGTCACACCCGTCCGACCTGCAACAGTTGCATCGATTGCAGTGGCGTCTGTTACCGCTGTGGTCAGCCGGGACATGTGCAGGCAAATTGCTCTAGTGACCCTCACTGCCCTTCATGTGCGGCGAGCAACTTGCCTGCCAATCACATGGTGGGGCAAGAAGGGTGCAAATCATCGACGCCTTCAAAAGAGAGGGGTAGCCAATCGATCCAGACTGCCTCTAGTGTTGTACGACCATCGTCGCGAGAGGAGGCTGCAATGGAATCCTAACAATGGATCTACGTTGTTCACACCTTCTTCAGGCGAACCTTAACCACTGTGCGCGTGCTCAAGATCTAATCTTGCAATCCATGGCGCAGTGGTCGATCAGTGTGGCTGTAGTCGCGGAGCCCTATTACGTTCCTCCCCGCCCCAATTGGTTGGGTGACCGGGACGGCTCCGTGGCAATCATAAGCTCCGTCTTGACAGGGTTCCCACCCTTGAAACTCATAGACAGGGGTCAGGGATACGTCGCTGCCGATTGGGGAGGGATTATTCTCTACGGAGTCTATTTCTCTCCCAACCGGAGTCTGGTCGAATTCGGAGATTGGCTTGACAATTTAGAGGCCTCAATACGGCGGATGGCACCCAGGCATGTCTTAGTTCTTGGCGACTTCAACGCCAAATCCATGGCGTGGGGGTCCCCCAGAACTGACGCTCGCGGCAATGCGGTTGAGGAGTGGCAGCTGTCGGTGGGACTCTGTCTTCTAAACAGAGGTTCTGCCAACACGTGCGTGCGACAACAGGGTGGATCAATAGTGGATCTCTCATTCGCTACGCCTGCGGTTGCGAGCCGTGTAAGGAACTGGCGTGTCCTGGAGGACGAGGAGACCTTATCGGACCACTTGTATATCCGATTTGAGGTCTCCCGTTCACAGAACCCCAGAAGGCGTGACTTGGCGGATAGAACTACCCACTTTCCACGGTGGTCGTTTGGATAGGGATTTGCTTATGGAGGCAGCCATTGCACAAGCGTGGCTGTCTTCGTCGCCTCTGATTGAGGATGTCAACGTTGAGGCAAGCCGTTTTCGCGATACGATGACACAGATATGTGACGTGGCCATGCCCCGTGCTCGGCGTCGGCCTCCTAGAAAGGGGGTACATTGGTGGTCCCAGGAGATGGTGAGCCTTCGTGCGGCCTGCATTAGTGCCCGAAGGTTATACACCCGCTGTCGTGGGCGTCGCCCTCGCGACGAGGAGATGGAGGGCCAGCTGTACGAGTCATACCGTGCATCACGCGAGACACTCAAGCTGGCCATCAGTAGTGCCAAAGAGCAGGGGAGAACTGAGATGCTAGAGGGTCTTGATCGGGATCCCTGGGGTCGTCCGTATCTCATGGTGCGAAACAAACTCCGTGTGCAGAGCCTCCCACTTGCCGAGACCCTCGAGCCCGCCTTCCTCGCGGAAGTCGTTGAAGGTCTTTTCCCACAACGAGCGGAGCACAGGCCCCCGGAAATGCCTCCTCTAGGTAATAA
Organism: Hypena proboscidalis; assembly: GCA_905147285.1. Lineage (NCBI taxonomy): Eukaryota > Metazoa > Arthropoda > Insecta > Lepidoptera > Erebidae > Hypena > Hypena proboscidalis. The sequence continues at coordinate 10,910,146 of LR990128.1, read as the reverse complement.
CCGAGAAGCTGATGAGAGTGTGCCGCCCATCAGAGAAGCGGAGCTGGGAGCGGCAGTTCTTCGGATACGCTCCAAGAAAACTGCTCCTGGTCCTGACGGAATTCCTGCCCGAGTGTTAGCGCTGGCCCTTGACCCACTCGAAGATCGCCTCAGGGGACTGTTTGACGCCTGTCTTGAGTCAGGACGGTTCCCTGATACCTGGAAGACGGGGAAGCTCGTGCTCCTACCAAAGCCGGGGCGACTGGCTGACTCGGTTGCGGCCTACAGGCCAATCGTGCTGCTGGATGAGGCGGGTAAGTTGCTGGAGAGAATTGTGGCTGCTCGCATAATCCAACATTTATACGAGGTTGGTCCGGACTTGTCGGACGCCCAGTACGGGTTTCGCGTTGGGCGTTCAACGGTCGATGCTGTGTTGTGCCTGAGAGCTGCTGCTCATCGGGCTGTCGCCGGTGGTGGTGTTATGCTGGCGGTATCTTTAGATATAGCAAACGCCTTCAATAGTTTGCCATTCAGCTGCATCAGGATGGCGCTCCAATATCATGGGGTTCCTGAATATCTGAGGCGGCTAGTGGCGGACTACCTACAGGGACGTCATGTCCTAATTGAGGGTCGAGACGGCAACGTGCTGCGTAGAATCACGTCCTGCGGTGTTCCACAGGGGTCGGTCCTCGGGCCACTTCTGTGGAACATTGGCTACGACTGGGTTTTGCGTGGAGATTACCCGCTTGGGCTGGGCATAATCTGTTATGCTGATGACACTTTGGTCACGGCCTGGGGGGACACCTTTGAAGAAGCGGCCCGCCTGGCCACAACGGGAGTCTCCCAAGTAGTTGAGCCTATTGAGGCGCTAGGGCTTAAGGTGGCGCTGGAAAAAACGGAAGCCCTGCTCTTCCATGGCCCCCGTCGCGGTCCACCTGCTGGCGCCTCAATAGTTGTCGGTACGACCCACGTGCCTGTCCGGGCCCACATGAAATATCTGGGCTTGGTACTGGACGGACGCTGGAAGTTTGACGCGCACTTCGGTCAACTGGTCCCGAAGCTACTAGGTACGGCATCTGCCCTCGGGCGGCTATTGCCGAATCTGGGTGGACCAAATACTGCGTGCCGGCGGCTCTACACGGGGGTGGTGCGATCTATGGCGCTTTATGGTGCACCAGTGTGGTCGGACTGTCTGACCGCCAAGGGTAAAGCTCTTTTGAGGCAACCGCAGAGGGTCATGGCGGTCAGAATCATACGTGCATATCGCACGATATCGGCTGACGCGGCTTGCGCATTAGCGGGAACCCCCCCCTGGGATTTGGAGGCAGAAGTGCTCGCCGAAATGTATCAGCGGGTAGAAAGAATGCGTGTCGAGAGAGGTTTTGGCCCATTGCCCGTGGAAATCCGAGCATGGCGTCGGGAGGCTCGTAACACCATTATGGTGCAGTGGGCAGCACGGCTTGAGACGCCACGTGCCGGTCGCGAGACCGTGCGGGCTATTCAGCCCGTATTAGAGGAGTGGGTGGATCGGCGTCATGGGACCCTTTCCTTCCGGCTAGTGCAGGTGATGTCGGGGCATGGTTGCTTCGGCAAATACCTGCACTCGTCTGCTAGGAGGGAATTGAACCCCGCCTGTCATCACTGTGACTGTGCCGAAGACTCGGCAAGGCATACGCTTGAGTTCTGCCCCGCTTGGGCGGAGCAGCGGCAGGAGCTCGCTGCAATAGTTGGGGCTGACCTCTCGCTACCAGCCGTGGTACAGTCCATGGTTCGTGGTGAGAGGTGTTGGGACGCGGTCGCATCCTTCTGCGAGGACGTAATCTCGCGGAAGGAGGCGGCGGAGCGGATGAGGGAGAACGATGTTCTCGCTGATCCGATTCGTCGCCGGCGAGCCGGGCGGCGCAGACGCGCTTACGCGCGACTTATGCCGCCATAGTGTAAAGAGGCGGATGGAAGAACCGGGGTTAAGTTCTTTCATCCGCGTCTTCCGCGACGAGAGTGACGTTCTTTGGTCGCGCCGGGACGTCACCCCAATACAGAGACGGTGCCCCCACGGCAAACGCTGAACGGTTCACTGATGTATGTCATAGTTCCGGTGACCCGTTCATAAGGCAAGTGTAGGCGCACGGTGGTGTTTTAGTGGGTGAGGGCCCCACATAACCGCACCGTCCCCCCGAACGGTGCGGTATGCGGTCAGGTACATTTCACCACCTATAAAAAAAAAAAAAAAAAAAAAAAAAAAAAGGTAATTAGTTCGCATAACGAATTTTATTTATTGTTTTCTATACTACACATTAACCTATTAAACTAAATGATAGTACCTAATAGCCAACACTCATAGATTCGTCAACAATTCGTCACATAGACAACTCTGGAAACAAACGGCAGAATCCGATTATTTCGGTGACTGGCCTCTTTGAACATACAATCAGAAGCTAGCCGTGCTCTTCCATTGCGTTTGGTACTAATTGTTTGTAGCATTCATCACGTACCTATTGTATGTAGGTACCGTTGTGTGCTTCGGGCTTATTCGCATTAGCCATAGAGTCTGACTAAGTTGTAATTACTAGTAACTTCTAAATGCTGATTGAGTGAGAACCCGTGGGCGACCGGTTTACATCATCGTTGCTTCGAACAAACATGCATATTAGTGTTTTAAATATGATTTGTCTATAAAAATAAAAAATAAACATCATAATATTAAGGTTAAACCCATATTACATTTATATGAAAACATTGCGCTCGAGATTCTTCCCTGAATACGAATTATTTTATACAGTACGAATATAATTTATTTCGTATCAACAAGTAATATTTGAAGCAATAAAACTTCTTTAGTAGTCGACTGCCGCCCGTAGCTTAGGGCAGGTTCTAGGTAAAAAGGTGTGACCCTACCTTATATTGACATTTTTTATGTTGCGGGTCGCGGTCCTCCGGGACAGAGACTACAAAACATTTAAATTGGTGCTTTTACAGCCTTCGAATAGCCAAATATACGACCTCAAAAACTACAAATAGCTCCTACATTTGTTCTCTCCTAAAATATTCACGATCAACGGTCATACTATTGTCTGGAGTAGAATTATAGACTTTCCTTAGCCACTGAATTTAAAATGGACTAGCTAATAATACCCAGGTTTTATAGCCTTTGAATTGTTAAACTTTAGCCTGAGTTTTATGAGTTACGTGTGTAGCTACTATCTTCCTATTTTATGAACCAATTTCTGAGCTTCCGGATAGATCTTATCCTACCATAAAATATAACCTGACCGACTTTAAAAGTGACACAGGTTACACTTAAAAAAAAATCACCACTGTCACTTTAATTTATGTGTTATATGCTTATCCTGCAAGTAATGTTTATCTAACTTCTGTGAAATTGGGGCTTAGTAGCCATATGTTAAAGTCCGAATCGCTAACAATATTACGAATGCAATGTATTTATTTAAATAAGCGCGCTAAGTCATTCGAAACTAGGCTAGGGCCTTTGTCTATTATCGCTTACAGTGTTCACAAAATCTGATTCTAATTAGCGTTTCGAACCCTTGGGTAAATGTTAATGTAGGTAAAAAGTAATGTCATGTAATTTTTATTGTAGGGATATTTTTTTTCATACTCGACACTTTTCCTGACCTGTCCCAAATTTGTGAACGAAATAAATCATTGGTTGATTGACTCATATTGAATTATAAAATAGCTGAAGTTAATTATGTCTACATTAACCTATTAAAACAATGAAAATAATACTTAGCTTAACAATCACTTTCCGAACACATCGACCATTTCGGCAATATTAATGACGTCACTTTCTTTCCAGGTGGTCGGTGGTGGCCGATGTCTTGTATTCTGGCGGCCAGAAGCGGCCACGCCTCACAGGGTAGACATAAAGTTCAATGGAGAACCAGTGCCATCATCACCGTTTATATTTCACGTAGCGCCTGCACAAAGAGTCACCATTGATACGTCACAAGTCGGTTAGTATCTACAGCTACAATATTTTTGACCAAATACTAAACTTTTGCAGGGAAATATCACTAGAAATTTATGTGCGAAAAGTTCGCCCGAAAGGTGTAAATTTTTTCGATTTTTTAATTGCCATAATTTTTTAAATATGGATCTTGAATTTTTTAATATTTTTCTGCTAACTGCCATAATATCATAGTACTAACACCATACTCAATTTCAAATTGGACACCGAAACTAGAACCTGTATAATAATATAATAAAATTAAAAAGTAATGTTACTGGCATAATTTCTTCAATAACATTAACCCGTAGCCATATAAATATGTAAAAAGAAAAATTTTTTTTTTAATGGCATCTCTGGATTTTTTGTGCAATGGTGGCCAGTAATTTTTTTTTTAAATTGTTTATTAATGTATTTCAAAGATGTTAAATAAACACAATTGTAGGTGTATCACGAAACTTTCTACTGCCTTCCTGTTAATATTGAGCAAGGAAATGTATGAGTGAAAAATAAACAAAATAATTATCTCAAAAATGTTAGTAACCATGCCATAAAAATGTACACGATCTTTTATCTGTCAATAGTGTAAAGTTTCAACGTAAATGTCTAACGCATTAAAAAAAAAAAATTAAAAAAAAAAAAAAAATGTCTAACGTCAAAATATAAAATGTAAACAAAACATGTCAAGACCACGAAGTCCGCGAATCGTGAATTCGTTAATAAATTTGACGAGGACCTACAAAGTGAATTTAAATTTACCAACACCGACAACTTTTTCTGCTTATCCACAGAACTGATACCAGTCGGAGAAGTAGCATCATGTTCAGTTCGCGTAGAAGGTTCAGCGGGCGGCGAACTCACAGTTACCGTGCGAGGTCCGAGGGGAGATGTCCCTGTGCGACTCACTGGAGATGCCGTCACAGGATTAGTCGCTAGCTTTACATCGAAGAACGTGGGACCACATACACTCACAGCACAGTACAATAACCAAATAGTACCAGTATGTTGAATTTTTTCGATTGTTCTGATACTTGTAGTTCACTCAAACTGTTCACATATTGAGACAAATCACTTTAGTTTAAATTATGTACCACATTGGATTTTGATACTGCAGATACTAAGAAAATAACTTGAAACTGTCACCAGAATATGAAGTAATAATCCAAAAATTTTAATTTTGACAATATATTTATATTCATTTTATTGTACATCATACTTATTTGACATTGTCAGTACTGAGGCCATTAGAAAAATCTCGGTACTAAATGTTCACAGAACCATAACATTTAATTTCATCCAAATAAAATATTTCAGGGCACACCATTTGTCTGCAAAGCCTATGACAGCAAGCTAGTCAGTGTGAACGGAGGCACTTCTGCCCGCTGCGGAGTACCAGTGCAACTGGCTGTTGATGCCGCTCAGGCAGGGGAAGGCAATCTGGAGATCACGGTTGCTGCAAGAGGACTAAATATTCCAACTCAAGTTCACCCACAAGTAAGTAAAGACAACCATCTTACTTATAGGAATAGCTCTGATCTTAAGAGAGTCTCCTAGAACTGAACATGTACTGTATTTGTAATATTTTAAAGCAAATTATAGTTTTGCTATGCCTGTTTTTGTATTTTATATAATAAACTCAAACATACTGTATGTGACTAAGTGACTTATCCTTATCACTCATTGCACATGTGATGCTAAAACCAAGTAATGTTTGTCTAGATAAAAAAGAGTTGAGAAATTTCGAGTCTAGCAGCATACAAATCCATGGCTGAATTGGCAAAGCACTTGTGTGACTACCCAGGTAGTGCAGCGTCTCAATTTTTCAACTTAAATATTGTATAAAATGTAATGTATTCTTATCTTTTTCAGGGAAATGCTCGCTTTATGGTGTCCTTTACTCCAACAGAAGCCTGTGACCATGTGGTCAATGTTTCTTTTAATAAAGTAAGTAGTCGAAACTATTCAATTAACTAGTTTCAATTCCATCACTCCATATTTCTGGTCCAAACAATAGTTCAGCAGCTACCTGAATTCAAATCAAATCAAGTTAAATGATCTTCATTAGTTAGTTATTAGTAGTTGCCTGCACATAATTTGAACTTTGTAATTTTTTACTGAAGTTATGTCTGAACATCTCTGCCTCATTTATTATTGACTAGCTGACCCGGCGAACTTCGTACCGCCTTAGCGTAAATTTGATGCACTACTTTATTTTGTATAGCTAACCTATCTTATGTATGCGTACCTATTCAATTTGAACTGGAATCTATAATATCCCCCATATAAAATGAATTCTTTTTTTTTTCTTTTTTTTTTTTGCCGTAACAACCTTGTACAGAGTATTAGAAAACTACAAAAAAAAATATCAGCCAAATCGGTCAAGCCGTTTTCATGCCAAGTCGTGACAACGGAAAACGGGTTTCATTTTTATATATAGATTATGTTCTTATACCTACAATAGCTGTTATTTAGTTTGTAGTGTTGAAATCTTGCAAAGCATTTTTGACCACTTCTAGTCGCCCAATGGAGCTGAATATTGGCAAACTTATGTAATGCCAGCGACAATACTATATTATGACAGATATTGTCTGATGATGCAGCCAGGTGTATCTGATCACAAGAGATCTCCCCAATGCCTTAACCATAGATATGGTCTGATGCTGCAGCCAGCTGTGTCTTCTCATGAGAAAACTCCTGGACGCTTAGGATCATGGATACCAGATATCTTTGCATAGTATTCAATTGTTCTGGCAATACAGTCCTTTTGATCAAAATAATTTATATTCCAGATGCGAGTGCCAGGCTGTCCGCTAATAATCGAAGTATCAGAGGGCGGCGGTGGGGGCGCCCGCGTCACCGTCCCGGGGCCTGCTCCCTTGCACCAGCCCGCCGCTCTCACGTTACACCATCCAACCGCCACACTTGATCAGATAGAAGTTAACGTTGAGGGTAAGTAATAAGTATGGTATTGCTGTTGTGCTAGTACTGTGTTATAAAACTGGGTAATTCTTTGCTGTCCTTAAGAGGTACATACATTTTCAAGGATAAAATGCTGATAATAGATATAGCCGACAGGCCATTGGATCTTCATTGCAAAATATTTCTAAAATATAGTGCCAAATAAATTGAATTTAAGAAAAAAAACAGCAAATATACATAATAGCTTTGTGTGTGTTAGAAGCTAACAATAAGATAATCAAAACAAAGTTAGGTATGAATACCTTAACAATGTACCTTATGTACCCATTAACTAGAAACAGATACATTGCAGTACACATATATATGTGGTGGTAGGTAGTAGACATGGTACTTTAGTTTTAAACTGTATGTTGATAGTAATCCTGTAACATACCCATTGCTGATTGCTTCCTAAGCTTAGAGATATATCATAACATTCGGTTCTTTTTCAGGAAGGTATAGATGAGAAAATACCAAGTGTTTTGGCAATCTGAAAAAAAAAAGGATAGAATGTTCGAGAATAGGGGAGGGGTTTAGTCAAAGGAGTTACCGAGTTAATATGAAAGATAAATATAGTCTAATAATATAAAAGTAATATATAATCATGACAGCTTCGCTGCACTAACTCATTTTCACCTAATTTAGCTTTAGTTACTAACAATTATAACAGAATAGGGTTATCACTAAACAGTAATGATAAGTTCATTTTGTATTGAGAAACATAATGAGATTTCAGTTGCAGATACTGAAATAACCCGACGTTGTAACATTCATTTAAACACCTTTTATAATAAACTGAAATAATTCAAAGAATCGATTTTACAAGATTTCTCATAAAAAAATATTTGAACAATTTCGACCACGGTTTCGCCCGTTTCTGAAAAACATCATCAGGACAAAACTTAAAACATGATTCCTGAATTACTCCGGTTGGTTATGAAAGGTGTTATGTTAGGTCATCCGCTTCGCCCTAACTCCTAACATGACAGACGTGAGGGGGTAGGGAGGTTAGGGCGGGGCGGAGAGTCACGGTGCGTGTGCCGCAGGGCCGAACGGCGCGTCCGTGCCAGCGGCCGTGGCGGCGGCGGGGCAGGGCGTGTTCCGTGCCGAGTTCGTGCCGCGCGCTGTGGGCGAACACCGCCTTAACGTGCTGGTGGATTCCGCGCCTATACCTGCTAGCCCGTTTCATTTGAAAGTGAGTACATTTTTTCTATATTTGTAACATTTTGTTTTTGACACCATGGTGTGTCGATTAAATATTGGAATTGAATTATGCTGATGATGGAAAAGATTAGCAATGTTTTAATAGAAGTATTAGATATCACGGGATATATACCATGTGTTTTGATGTAGCGAGTTTTCGATATTTTGCAGCTGTTGCAAGCCGCTCGTTGACGATAAAAAAGTTTTATCGTATACAAGCGGCCATGTTTAGAAAAAATGTTTGCTCGAAAAAAAATTTTTTCAGGACTGTTTTAATTTCAGGTCTACGACGTAACTGCTATTAGAGTAAAAGATGTCACACATGGCACCGTTGGAAAACCGGTCACATTCTTAGGTAAGACATTTCACTGATGTTGCTGAAGCTTCAAAGAAAAAAAAACATGGACAATTAAACAACACAATGTTTGTGTTACTTCTTTGTTGATCTGACCGGATGGTGAAGTGGGTACTTAAGCTACCTGCGACGCCGAAGTCGTGGGTTCGATGCCCGCTCAAGACAAATCTATGTGTGCTTGAACATGGAGGTTTGTCTTGGTCTGGTGTTACTATGTATTATAAGTATATATTACAAAGAAAAGTATATATTTATTAGTATCAGTTATTCTAGTACCCATAGTACAAGCTCTGCTTAGTTTGGGACTAGATGGCGTTGTATGTCTGTTGTGTAATTTTTAACAAAAATGTTAGGTAATTCTGAAATTTAATCCATCTCTATTTTGTAGTGGAGACAATGGCAGCGGGACCTGGTAACTTGGAAGTAACAGTGAACGGCGGGCGCGTACCCACCGCAGCGGCTGCTCAAGGGGCGCATACGTACGCTATCAGCTTTACACCCAGGGATCCTAGACCTCACACTGTGGAGCTACGGTTCAACGGAGATCATGTCCCTGGTGAGTGACGAAACGTCAACGACCGCTTATGGACAAAATTAAACATCTAGTTCTAGATGGTAGTGAAGTTGGCCAGAAATGAATTGACAGTGTTGAGTACGGTGCTCGTCGATTGGTCGAATGGCCACGAACTTTGATTTTATCTAAACATGTATGGATCATTATATTACCTACCATCTAGGAACCAAAATTTAATTTGAAGTAGTTATAATCATAATAATAGCAGCCCTGTATCTAATACATGTCCCACTGCTGGGTCCGGGCCTCTTCTCATGATGAAAAGGGTTAGGCCATATAGTCAACCACGCTGGCCAAGTGCGGATAGGTAGACTTCACACACCCTCGATCACTTTTTAGGCACTCTCGTTTCCTCAGGATCTTATCCTTCACCGTTAGCGAGCGATAATTTATATGATTAACTAGCTGACCCGGCGAACTTCGTACCGCCTTAGCGTAAATTTGATGCACTACTTTATTTTGTATAGCTGACCTATCTTATGTATGCGTACCTATTCAATTTGAACTGGAATCTATAATATCCTCCATATAAAAATGAATACCTATTTCCCTGGTCTCGTCATACCTGAGAAGGACTTTACTAATTTTAATAAATAAAAAACAAAATATATATTTTCATAATAGTGTTTATTCCGTAGGGTTCAATAATTTCACTTATATTTTTACAGAAAATTTATTAATATAAATATTTTTTTTTTTTTTTTTTTTTTTAGAACCTTGTACAGAGTATTAGAAAACTAAAAAAAAAATCAGCCAAATCGGTCAAGCCGTTTTCATGCTATGTCGTGACAACGGAAAATGGGTTTCATTCTTATATATATATAGATACACACATCTTTGAAAAGACGAATCTTAACGATTTATTGTCAGAGGTGTCTGCCGTGGTATCGAACCCGAGAAATAATTACCTATAAATTTTCGTTAATTCTGTTTTCCAGGTAGTCCCTTCGTGTGCCACGTGTCGGCCCCGGCGCGTGTGATCGGCGCGGGCTCGGGCGAGTCCCCGGACAAGGTGTCTGTGGGAGAAGCTTACACGTTCAGTGTGGACTCGCCCACGTCACCGCATGTGGAAGTACTGGGGCCTGCTAGGAGACCTGTTTCTGTACAGGTAACTCATTTATGTAATTGAATCATATTGCTCGTTGGTCTGATGTTTAGCGTGTGTGACCTTTCACCGCGAGGTTTCGGGTTCGATTCCTGGTAAGTGTTATTAGGGTTTATTAGATATAGATAAATAACGTTTATTTTGGCAAATCTTAAGCTTAGTATCACTTTAAAAACTACTTATAATAAAAAATAAATTGATGTGCCAGAAAAGGTACGCACCTCAGCATACTACTGCAGCACATCAGCACTACAGCGCTGGTATTCTGGTGCGCCCTGATTACGAGTAATTATTAGGGTTTATTCCGTCAGAAAATTCTCATTAGCAGTGTTAGAATTGTCCGTGGTGATAGGCTTATTCCCTAACATATTGGACCTAAATATAACAGGTGAAATGTGGGTGTTATACACCTCTGCCTCACTCTTCTGCGTAATATAGGCGTTATGTTACGTTATTTTATTGCTGGGAGTGTTCTGGTAAATAATTTACAAAGAGAAGTCACCATCTTCTTACATATAAACTGCCGCCTAGCAAAATTAGGGCCAGTTTCTGAAGTACCGGACTCTAATCCGACCCATAAAATATAACCTGACCGAATATAAAAGTGACACAAGTTACACTTGAAAAAAGAACACAGCTGTCACTTTCATTAATGTGTGTTAGATGCTTATCCTGCCAATAAGGTTTATGTATGTTGCATTAAAATACGTTTTCCCCCAGGTATCAGCTGAAGAAACCATCGGAGAGAATGAGCCCAGCAAACGTTACACCATCTCTTTCGTTCCCGTCGACGTTGGAGATCATAGCATTGAGGTAAGTACTTATTAGAGGTGTGCCGACAAGTCGGCCACTTTAATAGACGCCGACTAGTCGGCTTAACTGTAAATGCCTATAATCTGGTATAAGAAGTGCTACATAACATGGGCCGTTTTGAAACATATATGTGATAGTGCAACGAACAATCAACACAAATGAATAAAATTGTAGTGTCTGTATATAGTGTCAAAAATAACAATGTTTTTTTAAGCTGGTATAGTTATTTGCAAGATATACCTTTGCCTAAAGTACAGTTTACAATTTTTTGTCTCTGTCTGATTGTGTATTAGCAAATCTTCTAAACGGCTGGAATGATTTAAAAAAATATATATATATGCAGATAACTGACTACAAGGCGCGTAACATAGGCCACTTTGTGATCATGTACCTACCACGCAGACAAAACCGCGGGAGAAAGTTAGTTTGTTTGTTTGATAGCGCTAATCTTGAGAATTACTGGTTGAATTTGTTAATTATTTCTGTGTTTGATAGTCACACTTTCAATAAAGGTTTTTAGATATTCAACATTACTCTAAACTTCTAGGGAGCGGAGCAGTAAGTTTGAGCACGGATCAGCGGGAGCAACTACTACTTAATATAACGAATTCCACGGGTACGAAGTCGCGGGAAATGGTAGTTACTAATGTTTGTATTGTCATGTTTGATTAGGTGCGTGCGGGAGCGATGGGCGGCCACGTGGCAGAATACAGATTTTAATTTATTTGTCTGTCTGTCAGTCTGTCTGTCTGTTCGTTTGTCTGTCTGTCTGTTGGTATCGGCTAATCTTCTAAACGGCTGGATTTTAATAATATTTAGATGCAGATAAACTGACTACACGGCGCTCAACATAGGCTACTTTTAATAGATGTACCTACCACGCAGATGATACCGCGGGCGAAACTTGCTTTGTTTGTTTGATAGCGCTAATCTCGAGAACTTCTGGTTGAATTTGTTAATTATTTCTGTTTTTGATAGTCTAACTTTCAATAAAGGTTTTTAGATATATAACATTACACTAAACTTCTAGGGAGCGGAGCAGTAGGATTAAACACGGGTCATATCGCGGGTCAGCTACTACTAAAATCATGATTTCAAGGCTAAAGCTAGTTACTAATATTTGTATTGTCTTGTTTATTTAGGTGCGTGCCGGAGCGATGGGCGGCCATGTTGAAGGCAGCCCGTTCCTCGTGAAAGCGTACAGCGCAGCTAGAGTCAACGTTACGGATATCTCGCCGGGAGTGGTCGGCAGACCGGTTTCTTTCACAATCAACGCTTCACATGCTGGTTAGTTAGCCAGCATGAGGTTCCGGATAGATCTTACCCGACCTATAAAATGTAACTTGTGGTAGTGGTTTAAGCGGTCGCCTCGCCACTCTCTAATATACTGGTGTTGTGGGTTCGATCCCCACATGAGACAATTCTTTGTGTGATTCGCAAAGATTTGTTCTGAGACTGGGTGTGCCTGTGTGGGTGAATGTGTGTATTTGGCCTTGTCATTGGGACCATTGGATAGTGTAATTGCTTCTGGCGTTCTATCTAATGTAAAAAAGAATTAAAACTTGACTGCATTTACAAGTGACACAAGTTACATTTGAAAAAAGAACACAGTTGTCACTTGCATTTACGTTTAGTCATAATAATATGTTGTTATACATGTTTATCCTGACAATAAGGTTTATCTAACACCTGTGAAATTTGGGCTAAATATCAATATTTTGTTCACCAATCTATTTGTGCATTCAAATATGATCATTTGTTTTAGGTGCCGGTAACTTGGAAATAATAGTGGCTGTGAATGGAAGAAATGTGCCCAATTACGTACAAAGTGAAGGAAATGCACGATTTAAGGTAAAATCCATACGTTCTAAAATTAAATTATTGTACATACCAACAATAATAAATACAATTCGTACATAATTATCGTCACCTCTATGAAAAAAATACGAATCTGCAGTTTTAGAGAATCGATGTTGTGATGAAAAACTGTACATAATGTGAAAACAATACGTTGTGGCAAATTTACTTAGTTCTAATTCTAAAGTTTATACTATTATGATTGTCCGAATCTGAATTTTATATTCTCACACGCATAGGAAACTTACCTAATTGATATCGGAACTTTAGGAAAAAAGAGATATTTTTTTTTGCAGATTCGTTAGCTTGCCGTGGTGGTGACGATATATTCGTGCCTCATTGCAATGAATGACGAACGCTAAGTTTCTTAAATTTCGCTTTTCAACTTTGTACAGGTCTTTCCATTGCGGATAAGTCTCAAGCTTTTTATCTTGTCAACAGCCATCTATGTAGGAAGAGCTATATACATGACCGCTATATATTTAATATTATTTCCTTAGGTGAACTTCAAACCTGTAGAAGCAGCCCCTCACACCCTCTCAGTGCGTTTCAACGGTCAGGCCGTCCCCGGCTCGCCATTCACTTGCGCCGTGACTGCGCCCGCGCCGGCCGGCGACGCCAGGGCGGCCGGGCCTGGACTCGTGTCAGCACCCAGGGCTGAACCTGCTGATATCCACCTTACTGGCTTCCTTTGTAAGTAATCATATTGTATTAACGGTTCTCTATTTTTTCGCATAGTGTCATTTGGCATAAATCAGATGTCTATGCTTGTTTATTATTTCAATAACGTGCACATGCACTAATAAGTCAGTAATACTAATGACTTCGAAGAGTACACATCAAATACCTACACCGCCACTGTTTTTGTGGAATGTCAGGCGGGCACTGATTCGGATAATAGTCTACCTTTAAATAGATATAAAATTAATCTGTCATAAAAGTTTTACTAAAAAGTCATTAGTTCACCATTTTGACTCCGATTTTTTTTGTCAAAAATCTGGTCGGACAGTTTTAACGTTTTTGTGCACGTGTATCAAATGTTCATGTACGTCACTTTGTACAAATTTGCCTCTAGACTGAAGATTGGATGTAGAAAGAGTGTTGTGTTGGACCAAAGTATGTGTTGTATAAGGTAGGGCTTTTGTGACTAATGAAATTACCCTGCCAACGGAAGAAAAAAAACCTTAGTGTACCTCGAAATTTCAACCAATTTTTTTCTATGATCATTACCGTCTCTCGAGCCTTGTCCCAATTACATTGGAATCGGCTTCTAGTCTTTAATTATTTAATTCTTTATTGTATAAATGAAAAAATAATACAATAATATTAGGTACAATTTTAAATTAATGTACAAAGGCGAGCTTAACCACTAAAATGGGTTTTCTTCCAGCAACTCTAAGAGTGCTACAGGAAAAAGATACTTTTTGATGGTAAATGGAAATGTACAATATATTGATAATTATAAATAAATAAATAATAAATAAATATTCCACAACTCACACACAACGCCATCTAGTCCCAAACTAAGCAGAGCTTGTACTATGGGTACTAGAATAACTGATACTAATACATATTATACTTTTCTTTTGTAAATACATACTTATTATACATAGAAACACCCAGACTAAGACAAACCCTCATGTTCATGCACACAAAGATTTGTCTTAAGTGGGAATCGAACCCACGACCTCGGCGTCGCAGGCAGATACACTACCCACTCCGCCATCCGATCGTCTAAGTCGTTATAGAGAAGAAAATAAACTACCTAATAATGGTTTAGGCTGAGTATCAGTATTTTACGTGGAGCGTCTGCTATCAGACCTCCACAACCCAGTACGAGGTAATGCGGTACTCTTTGTTAGACTATTAGTCAGACTTTCTGGCCTCTGATTACCCGTAACAACTGCCATAGATGTTCAAATGGCAACCGGGACCGAGAACTTAACGTGCTCTCCGCCGAGGTGTCTCATTTAAAAACCGGTATACCACGAGTGTTTTATTGATAAATTGGTTAAAACTTAATATAGATAAGCCCATTTTTTTCGTCGGCTACTGCCTATCTCACGGAACCCCAAACTGTTAATGGGCTGTTACGTTGTCGACTCGATAAAATATCTTTAAGAAATAGTTTTCCGCATCCGCGTTACCATTTAATCGTGGGAGGTATATTTAGACCGTACTGCATTTTTGAGACATGTTATTTTGGTCAGACAGGCAACTATAAATGACTAAGCGGTGATAGGTAATGTGTGAAGTACCTTACCGTTAGTAGTTTACCTTAGCGCCGCACACTAGCATCAAATTAAAAAAAAGTACTTTAGATTTTTATTTTTGCTAATTTTTGAATATGGAAATAAATATAGGTATAACTAAAGTAGTCTTAGCAAAATACTGATATACAATAATGATTACTGATTCCTCGGGTGTTGATTCGGTACACAAACTCAACACCCAAGAAGTCCGCTGCAAACTATAAAATATCTCAATAAACCATATGGCATAAAGTATGAATCAGTATATTTTTGTTGTAGTATGATTACTTCACCATCCGTTCGGTGTTCCTGACAATTATCATCTCGAACCGATGACTCACATGCCGTCATGATATCGGGAATGCCTGAAACTATACTCGTATTTATTTCTTGTCAGTTGAAAATTTAAACTGTATACACATGTTATAGTCAGTGTCGTGACAGATGGACTTACAAGAGAAACGCAGTAAGAATTGGCTCTTTATCATGTGTTGCCTTCCTTGTAAGTTTGCAATAAATAGTTATTTGTGCAACAAGAGAGCAAAGTTCGTATTTTCTACGAGTGCTAATTTTGAGTTCCGGATAAGCGAAAGATGCTATAGAATCTTGTGCGTAGTGAGGGACTCAAAAGCACGAGATGTCAATAACTTTGATCTCGTGTCACACATACAACTTTTCACCTCAGCCGCTCGAAATAGTACCCATAGTACAAGTTCTGCTTAGTTTTGGACTAGATGAAGTGGTATGAAAGTAGTCTGACAGTAAAAAAAAGCGAGTAGTGAGCTAATATCAACTTTGCTTCGAGTGAGAGGAAAACCCGAAGCAAAATCGAGTTTTACTCACTAAAATGTCTAGAAGCAAAATCACTGTTTTCATACAACTTTTCGAGCTGCTGAGGTATATAAAATTTACATTGTTCTTTTTACTATTAATAACGAACGATCCGATCGCATATAATCCCGTCCACATAGACGATCACGAGACACGTCGCCGATACGAATACCAGTATATAAATCGCCATCATCGATCTCTATCAAATGATACATAGATATCTAATCTCAAAATAAAGTGTTTGATCATCTTAAACCTAACTAATTTAGTTAAAATCAAGTTCAATATCATTAAACGAGCCTTTTTCCACAGCGGGTGAGCCAACAGTATACGTCGCAGGACCGGGGGGCTCAAATGTTCGCTCCCGAGTCTCCCCTACTGGCGAAGGGCGGTACACAGCCACATATACACCAGAGGCGGTTGGCCGCCATACTGTGCAGGTTACCTGCGCCGGACGTCATGTACCTGGATCTCCGTTTACCTGCAACGTGTATGATGTGAAGAGAGTTAGAGTCACTGGATTGGGGCCTGGAGGTATGTATCTATATCTTTATTGACTTATCTGTCAGTTTATCTCTGGTCTCTCGTACTGGCGAAGGGCAACACCCAGCCACATATACGCCAGTGGCGGTCGGCCACAATATTGTGCAGGTTACCTGTGCCGAACGCCCTGTACCTGGATATCCGTTTACTTGTAACGTGTATGATGTGAAGAGAGTTAGGGCCACTGGATTGGGGCCTGGAGGAATATATCTATATCTTTGTTGACATATCTGTCAGTTTATCTCTCGTCTCTCGTACTGCCAAAGATCTTACACAGCCACTTATACACCAGAGGCGGTCGGCTGCCATATAGTGCAGGTAATCTGTGCCGAAGGCCCTGTACCTGGATTTCCATTTACTTGTAACGTGTATCATGTAAAGAAAGTTAGAGTTACTGGATTAGGCCCTGCGGATGTATGTAGCTTTATTTGTATTAACGTTTTAAAGTGTTGATCAGGATAGTTATGCAACGACTTAGACTAGGGGCGTGGTAATTATAAGTTTTTCACCACACCAGCACGAAAAAGATCGTTTGCTTGCGAGAATTCAGTGAGTAATAACGCTTATTACTCACTAGTGAGGCAAAGTGATTTAAATTTCGAATCACTAAATCCTTCCAATGAATAGGCGCTAAAAAAAAAGAAACCAGCCACCATGTAGGTTAGTAATAAACATTGACATCAATTTTATTTAAAAACTACAAACGATACGTTTTAATTATTTTAAATTATATAAATACGCGCTTATTTAGTATTTTAATGGTTGTATATTCGTGATTGACCATTAAATTAATTAAAATCAGGTACTTAATATTAGACTAGATAAATGTTACGGAACGAATTTCCGAACGCCAGATTTAAAAAAAAAGTCTGTGTCTGTGTCAGTCATCGCGGGCAACTATAAATTCTTTTCAGTTTATATTTAATTGTTTACTGGAACTTTTTAACAAAAAAATTGTGAATCCAGTGATGAAGAACTTTGTGGAACTCCAAAAGTGTTACGACAACTTGCTTCTAACACAGAAGTTTGCTTTTTTACTAGAAAAATCACGTGAAAAGTTTTTGAAAGCGTACGACATATATATTTAATTAGTGGCGACTTACAAAAGGCCCTAAAAGGCATTCTGAATTGGTATTACTGTCGTATTTCATGGAATTATTTCAGGTTAAGCAATCGATTACGAGTTAATTTAAATCTTAATATTTTCTCACTGGAAGAGGTGAAAAGTTTTGTATGCAACGCGTAAGAAAAATTTAATTTCCAGTTCGTGACCTCTTAAAATCTTTCGTTTGCGAAGTAGTCTTTATTAGAATCACTCGCTACGCTCGTGATTCTATTTAAGGCTACTTTGCAAGCTCAAGATTTAAAATTGGCACTCACAACAGAAATATAAACTTTTTCTCACTTGTACCATAAATAACTATTGTTTGTTTATTCACTCGTTACAACAAGGAATTTTCTCATGAATTAGAATATTGTATAATATGAACAAAACTGCTAGTTTAATAATTTGAGAAAACTAAATAAAATCTACTAAAGACTTGTCGGTGGGTACCTTTTTAATATTAACTAGTAGTTTGATTAACTAAACTTCTCCTGTTATTGTCCACAGAACTAGAAGGTACATTAGAAGGCTTGAGTTTAGACGAAGGCGTGGACGAAGAACGAGGCGTTGAAGTAGGCAAGCCCGTCACCTTCAGCGTGGACGCGGCGGGCGCCGGCGAGGGCACGCTGGAACTCGTCGTGTCTACGCCTTCCACCACTGTCAAGGCTGAGGTAAGGCACTTGTCATAGAGCTACAATGTGATTTTATTATACCATTTTAAAGTTCTTATCGTAACATAAAATTCCTAGAGGTTTTAGAAGAAAGATCACCTATATATGAACCTATAATCACGTCTACGCTAATACGAAACACTCACAAGTCATAGCTATTGTGGTTATTTTTTATAAATCATTTCAAAAGGGGCCCTCTTTTGAGATGATTTATAAAAAATAACCACAATAGCTTACGCTTATTGCCCAGCAGTGGGGCACACCCGTAGGCGAGTAAAAATATATATATTTGCGCGTATAAGTTATATGTCTGATGAATCTACAGAATACCACTTTAGGCTCATTTATGAAGTTATAACCACTTATAATTAAAACTTATTTGTTTCTAACTTTCCAGGTGGTAGCAGTAGCCCGTGGACTGTATGACGTCACCTTCGTGCCAGTATCGCGAGAACCCCACCGTGTATCCGTCACTTTCAACGAACAAGCCGTGCCCGGTAGCCCCTTTGTGTGCCGAGTCAGTGAGCCGCACACTTATGTACAGATTGGTGAGTTTACTCTGCATTAGG
Organism: Hypena proboscidalis; assembly: GCA_905147285.1. Classification (NCBI taxonomy): domain Eukaryota; kingdom Metazoa; phylum Arthropoda; class Insecta; order Lepidoptera; family Erebidae; genus Hypena; species Hypena proboscidalis. Next base: position 10,891,364 of record LR990128.1, on the reverse strand, counting down.
TGTGGTAAAATTTAGGATTATTAAAAGGTCAGCCACTAGTTGTCGACCAGATGAGTCGAAATGTATAGAATTGAGCAACTTAATCTATAAGTAAATATTACACTACATACACATAACGCCTTCTAGTCCCAAACTAAGCAGAGCTTGTACTATGGGTACTAGAATTACTGATACTAATAAATATATACATTTTTTTTTAAATACCAACTTTATAAACACACACACCTAGACTAAGACAAATTTCTCTTGAGCGGAAACCATTTGTCTGAAAACTCCTCCATTTCTTTGGCCTGAGTTTAACAATGAACCGGCTTTCTGATCTCTCTGTTCCGTACATACGTAATGAATGAGAAAGAGCAATCGACAACGGGTATAGCGTTGAATTGCGGTGTTGAAATTGGCCCTTAGAGTAAGAACTTGATTCGATATCAAAAGACGTCAGATCAGTTCACACAGTGTATAACGTCGACGCAAAACTGCTGCTTCCTCATTGTAGATAGATAGAGAATTCTTTATTGTACACAAAGAAGAAGTACATAATTGTGATACACAGTCTAATTGAAACATGCACAATGGGCGGCCTTATCACTATAAAGTGATCTCTTCCAGGCAACCTTTGGATGAACAGGAAAAAGTAAATAGACATGGTCCGTGGTGTAGTGTAGTAAATTAAGAAAGTACTTACTTAACTAAAAATAATGTGTATACATGTATGTATAACACATACATAAAGGCCGACATAAAATATATATTAAATATCTTTATATAAGTATATATATACAATATATACATATAATATATAGATAAATATATACATACATAATTCGGTATGTTAAGTTTTTTTTTGTGATTTTTTTTTTATTTTTAATTTGTAGAGACAGTTATTTTAAACAACTAATTTGAATATTTTATTTTTTTATGCATTGGTTATTTTTTTATGATTTTTTAAAGTTTTTGATCTGATGACGTCATAAAGTAGCCTGAATAATTTAGATCCTTGACACATTTCAAGTATATTTAAAAAAAATAAGGAACTTCACCGGGACTTCAAATTTGACAGTGACACTTGACATAATATATTATGACACGGATGAATGATGCTCAAGCTCACTATTTTTTCTTCATTCTTGCTTTGACTTTGGCTAATTACTTGTTTTGCCGTGATTTTCACTGTTAAAAGTGATATAAAAAGATAATAACCATTTATAATGAATCGAGCAAAGACTCTTAGTGCGAAATGCTTCATCCTGTCTTGTAAAAACACTACTACTAATAGCCGGCACTAAGTTTTTATGTTGGTAAAAGAAACTCCGAAAAAGAAGTGTTGCGAGGAAGTGAATGTGGAATACGTGTCTGGGCGGCGTTTGTATTGTTGTGAAGATCATGTAAACCCAGTAATCGAAACCAGAATCCCTTTTTATGCAATCACACTTTTCCGACCACTCGACCAACGAGGCAGCAAATGTATAAATGTAAATAAATAAACAAGTGTGGTTTAAATATTTTTTATATTTAATGTTTTTGCACTATTAATAATTTTTCTGTAAATATAAGTTTTCCAAAAAAAATCAGCTTGTTTTATTAAATCCCTGGTGTATTTGAGCATCATAATTTAACCAATGCAAGGTTATCTGTTTATTTTGTTCAAATTTAGGATCAGCAATGTAAAATACAGCTTTACTTTTATTTGCAGCATGCATTTGAGCAACATATCTGTCTTGCACAATACCATTATTAACATAGCTACATAATGTTTTATTTGAAGCAGAGCATTTAACTTCTATAATAAAATCTTCTGCAACTCCATCAGGTGAAGCACTCATTATTCCATTAATGAGAATAAAGCCTGATTTTCTTATTTGTTTTTTAAGTATCTTTTCTGCTTCTACAATAATACTTTGTTCTATTTTTTCCTCTCTTTATAAATTAAGTTTCTGGCACTTTGTATCCTCCTAAAATTTGTCGCACTAATGTACCATCTGTCTTGCACCTTGAGGTGTCAAATATCTTAGAAGCTGTTATCCTCCCTTGCCTTAAATTATGCCACAGCTTTGAATGCACTTGCATACTAGTTTTACTGCTGAAGTTTGGAAAAATTACACCTCTGGTGTAATTTTATTATTTAGGAATGCCATGTATTTTTGTCATAATCATCATTTTCACTCTCTAAGTAGTCTATTGCCAAGTCAAATATATTATAACTTTGCTTCTTATTAGTAAAGCATGTTGCTAGTGACTCAGTGACATTTTCTTTCTTAGATTCTTTAAGAAATTTACTTAAAACACTAGGATCTTTTGGAGCCAACTTAACTTTTTTTTATTTTGGATCAAATACCAGATAGGCTTAGGCTTTAGGCTTTTTCCAATAACATTCTATGGAAGTTGATGCAGGTTCATAGCTTCTTTTATCGAGCCAAAATAAAAACACAAGTGAATGCTTGCAACCACCAGCAGAAGCAGCACATCTATCACAAGTTGTATGTAGTAATACATCGTCTTTTTCATTGATTGTTACAGTTTAGCCGACACTCGATGCTCTGGTACAACTTTAGCTCTTACAATGCATTCGACTTGGTTTCTTTTAACCTCCACATACACATACTCGACAGCGGTGTCAACGTAAGATTCACAAAATGACCTGTAACAATAATTATAAGAAGTCGGTTATTATCGCTTTAATGGTGATATAAGCAACTTGAAACTTGATTACGATAGTTTGTGTATCAATATTATCACTTACATCAAAGCCTGGGCCCCGCGGATTTCAGCAATGTTATGGTTATCATTACTATTCATGAACTCCAGAATCATAACATTGTCCAATTTGCAAGTTGGTAGAGTTGGCGCGTACAAACTGGTCCATATTTGAAACAAAATCCAAACGGTGGGCAAGCAGTTCCTTCAATCGAGCAGTGGTCAATGTAGTAGGCGATATCAAAGTCCAAAAGAGAGCAGGGTTGGTCAAGAGAAAAGCACAAGGAACAAGCACGATTAGAGCAACGAAAAACAAACCAGAAAAGCTACGAACATAACAATCATTGACAGTTAACAGTTCACTGACAGTTGAATATTTTTTGTAATGCACTGACAATCGTCAATTCAGCCTACTTTGTGACGTCATTTCTAAATGACGTCACAAACTTTCATTTGACCTCTAGGTCAAATGAAAGTCATCTGATTTTACATATTTTTGTTAAAATAAACGCAATCATACAATTTTAGGAGCTAAAATTACGAAAATACGACTCGGGAACCTGAAATCTCGAAATGGTTTTGGAATTGGCATAGGTTGATTTTTACTTAACATACCGAATTCAGAATACATTTTAAAGCGATGATTAATTTGTTGTAATTGTACATACAAGGTTACACTGCCCATTAAATCAAGTTTGAATAAGTAATACTGCACGTGTGGTGTATTGTTAAGCGGTCGCCTCGCCGCTCTCCACTGCACTGGTGTTGTGGGTTCGATCTCCACATGGGACAAATCTTTGTGCGATGCGCATAGATTTGTTTTGAGACTGGGTGTGCTTGAGTGAGTGAATGTGTGTATTTGGCCTTGTCATGGGGACCATTTGATAGTGTAATTGCTTCTGGCGTTCTATCTAATGTAAAAAATCCAATATTTAAACACTCTTTTTGTTACACAGGTGGCATTGCAACAGTGGAAATAGACGAAAACCTATCCGACGTAGAAGTATTCTCTCCTTCGGGCACTCGCGTGGCCGAAGCTCATATCGAAGATTCAGGGTTGCTAACATTCCCTGCTAGCCGTGTGGGACGATATGTGGTGCGAAGTCCTAGGGGTCCGGTCGCTGATGTGGAAGCCCTCGATGCTTCTGCGGTGAAAGTACTGTCGATTGGAGACGCTGTGGCGCATCGACCGGCTGTGCTCACTGGTAAGATGTTATATATTTCTTTTATATACACACCTTTATATAATTTATTTCTTGAATGTTTTTTTGCTTTTTTGAACGATCTAACTTCTAATATGTATTATTAAAACCGACGTAAGAAGAAAACATTATTGTTGAGCATACGGGTTATTCATGTTATTTTAGCCGGAGATATGCCGACTAGTTTCGAATCTATTATGTAGATTCATCCACTTGGCGAATAAAATTTCTGAATACATAGGCTCTCCGCCTTCCTCAATAAATATGCTATCCAACAAAACAAAAAACGTTTCGGATAAAAAACAAAGAAACTCTACAGCCTTATAATATAAGTATAGATGTCTGCCGTTTTTAAGTTAGTACGGTGCCCGTTATAGCGAGTGAATTGTTTTTCAAATTGCACAAATTAATGTCCTCGATTATGTTACTGTTTCCTTATTCTTACACAACTTATATATGATTTTATTAAATTTGACGTGAGTTTGTAACATTACTCAAATTATGAAATACGGATGTTACTCACGTAATGTTGGTCTATTTAGTCGACCGCGGTTTCACCTATACATTTAGGCATTTTCAAGAGAGTGTGACACGTTGCGCCTGAGTTGCAGAGCCAGCCTTTCAGTGCAAGACTGGCTCTGAATTTGAATAACTTATATATGTTTTTATATTATTATTATTTTATAAGTATTATTAGTAGCAGTGGCGGCTGTACCTTAAGTGCGCTCGTGCGCTGAACCACCAATTTCAAAGATTTAAAAATTACATAATAATTCTTCATCTTTTTGTTTAAAATTACCATTTTAATATTTTTTCTTAAACATACATACCTACTAAAACATAATATAACAAAAGAAAAATCCGATTATAACGATTGACGAAAAAATAAAAGCGCCTTGCTTATCTAAATAAGCTCGTGCGCTACGGCGAGCGCACGAGGAAGGACTGCTAATACAACTTGTATGAACTGTGAGCTAATACGCTCGACGCGTGAAATAAAAGATAGTTCATAGAAAAGTACCGAGTAATAAGTCGGTTTTCGAGCGCCGCACGAGCGAACCGAAGATTGCCGAGAGCCCCCGAGGATCGCCGAAAACCGTCGGCGGGAAACGACGAACGATGACATTATTTTCATATTTTGATTTGACACTCTCTCGCGTTATCATTAATTTCTCTGTATCTGTGACGCGGTAAATGTTTTTTGTTTTTGTTCTATTCTGTACTGTGAATACAGTGTGTGTTGTGATGAAAATGAGTTTAAACATTGATTATATTAACAAAACTTTTCAAAATAAAGTCGACATAAAGTTACAAGAGTGCAAATCGAAAAATAAAGCATTTACGCGAAGTTTTAAAAGTGAAATGTATAATAGAAAGAAATGGCTGTGTGGATGTGAGCGTCTCAATGCATTCTTTTGTTTTCCTTGCATTATTTTTGGCGGAGAATCGATTTGGACAGAAACTGCAATTAAGGATTTGACGCATTTGAGTGAAAAAATAAAAAAACATGATTCTTCGCAAGTACACCTACAAAATGTGATGAGTTTGTCTGTGTTAGGCACGGTCAACATTCGTAATCAGCTAGATTATGTTTAAAGAAGCAATATCCAAAGCATTTCCTAATCCTAATACTAAGTGAGCAAGTAAAGTGAACCACCAGTTCGATTACCTACCAGCCGCCACTGATTAGTAGTATAAGATCGTCAATTTATTTCAATAATTTTACTTATTTTTGTACACTTGACTTTGCCTTTTTATGCATAACTCACTCCTTCCTTTATTGCCGTAAGGTATGCTGGAAGAGAACTCAAAATTGAGTAAAGCTCGCCTTTATTCTATATTGTGTTTTTCTGTTAAAGTTGTGTACAATAAGAAGTGTTAAACGAAACAAATTGACAAAATGTTGTTTTTTTCCTAACGTATAACTCGTCCCCTCATGCAGTGAGCACGCAGGGCGCCGGCAACGGGCGGCTGTCGGGGCGCGTGACGTGCGGCGGCGCGGGCGTGCCGCACTCGGTGCGGCGGCGCGGCGGGCGCCAGGAGCTGCTGTGGCACCCCGCGCGCGCCGCGCCGCACCGCCTCACGCTGCTGTGGAGCGGCGCGCCCGTGGACCAGCAGCCGCTCATCGTGGACGTGCTGCCGGCCCATCACTCGCAGGAGGTAAAGGGCTTGATTCATATAATACCCTGAGTTAGAGATGTATCGACTAGTCGGCTATTTGTGTGGACACCGACTTGACGTCGAGTACGCCGATTAGTCAGCTTTACTATAAATGCAAACAATCTTGTATAAATATACTGCACGTGGTGATGTAGCGAAAAAAAAATATAATAATGGTTTTAAATATATTTTCACCACACCAGCACGAAAAAGATTGTTTTCTTGCTAGAATTCAGTGAGTAAAAACCGTTTTTACTGACTAGTGAGGCAAAGTGATTCAAATTTCGAAACACAAAATCCTTTCAATGAATAGGCGCTGAAAAAAAACAAACAGCCACCATGTAGGTTAGTAATAAACATTGACATCAATTTTATTAAATAACTACATACGATACGTTTTAATTATTTTAAATTATATAAATACGCGCTTATTTAGTATTTTAATGGTTTTATATTCGTAATTGACCATTAAATTAATTAAAATCAGGTACTTAATATTAGACTCTATAAATAAATATTACGGAACGAATTTCCGAACGCACTATTTTAAAAAAAAGTCTGTGTCTGTGTCAGTCATCGCGGGTTCTTTTCAGTTTAATTGTTTACTGGAACTTTTTAACAAAAAAAATTGTGAATTCAGTGATGAAGAACTTTGTGGAACTCCAAAAGAGTTGCGACAACTTGCTTCTAACACAGAAGTTTGCTTTTTTACCAGAAAATCACGTTAAAAGTATTTGAAAGCGTACGACATATTTAATTAGTGGCGACTTACAAAAGGCCCTAAAACGCTTTCTGTATTGGTATTACTGTCGTATTTCATGGAATTATTCCAGGTAAAGCAATCGAGTACGAGTTTATTAATTATCTTAATATTTTCTCACTGGAAGAGGTGAAAAGTTTTGTATGTAACACGTCAGAAAAAAATAATTTAATGGTACAAGTGAGAAAAAGTTTATATTTCTGTTGTGAGTACCAATTTTTAATCTTTCGCTTGCGAAGTAGTCTTTATTAGAATCTCTCGCTACGCTCGTGATTCAATTTAAGACTACTTCGCAAGCTCAAGATTTAAAATTGGTACTCACAACAGAAATATAAACTTTTTCTCACTTGTACCATAAATAACTATTAAATTTAACCAAATCTATTGGTCTCTCACTACGCTAAAGATTCTATAGAAGAATCACTCGCTACGCTCGTACCAATATTGAATCTTTCACTTGTTCGGGATTTAAAATTAGTACTCCAAGCAAATACGACCTTTGCTCCCTAAATTAAAAATATATACTTTACATTTATATATATTTCAGTTATCAGCAATCAGTCGTAAGACTATTAGCTGGTTTATTGAAGAGCTTAGGTATTGGAGGGAGAGTGCCACATCTTCCCACTTAGATACTTATTTAATTATATAAACTACATAAAACATACCAATTTTATTTACTTCCTCCAGGTGGCTGCCTCCGGTCTCGGTCTATACCAAGCTCAAACCAACCGCGTAGCATCATTCAGCATCGACACACTCGGACGTCCGGCGAGGGAGTTCGACGTAGTTGTATCAGGTCCCGGCTCAAGAGCGTTACCTGTACGGTGTTACCAGACCAAATCGGGAATGTTGCAAGCTGAATACACTATTACTGAAGTCGGACAAAGTACGATAGGTAAGGAAAATGTAGTTATCTTTATTTAAAGTACACATAAGAGAACATAATGAGCGTGAGATATATTTAGTCGCATTTTTTTCATGTTTCTGGGTTTACTGTTTGCCCTTTCACCTACTACCTATATTATTCAAGTTATACTACAATGTTTAGAATTCGATTACATTCATATAATAAGTGACTTTTCACTTGTCTTGGCTATCAAAGCAGCCATAGGCAACTCGGAGACCGTACGACTGCTAAGTCAAAGGTCTTGGGTTCGAACCCACGGCACACACCTCTGTCAATAACTCGTTAAGATTCGTCTTTTCCAAGATATGTATGTATTTGTCATATAAATTATCGTTTGCTAACGGTAGAGGAAAACATCGTGAGGAAACCTGCTTGCCTGAAAGTGCCCTAAAAAGTGCTTGAAGGTAATGTGAAGTCTACAAATCCGCACTTGGCCAGCGTGGTACACTATGGCCTAACCTTTCTCATCATGAGAAGAGACCCAAACCCATCAGTGAGACTTGTATTAGATACAGGGCTGCTATAATTTTAATATTAAGTGACTTTTATGGATATTTTTTTTTTTTTTTTTTTTCTAACCCATGATGTCCCACTGCTGAGCAAAGGTCTCCCCCATACCCGACCACAATTCTCTGTTTTGGGCTCTGTCTGTCCAATCCCTCCAAAACGAATTTTATGGATATTAACAATTTCAATTTGTTTACAGAGGTGCTACATTTATCGAAGCCGGTGTCAGGCAGTCCATTCACATGTGAGTCGTTCGATCCGAACAGAGTCATGATAGCAGGACTTCCTACAGGCAACATCACCGTACAAACACCTATCAACTTCACCGGTGAGTGGAATAACACTGGTAGTAGTTGCATTATTTTAGAAAATTACACGATATAACATATCATCACGCCTATATTACCCAGAAGGGTGTGGCAGAGGTGTACAACACCCATACTTTTCACCTGTTATGTTTAGCTCCTATGGTCATGGGATGAGCCTATCGCCATCCACCGGGCACAATTCCAACGCCGTGCTGTTATTGTGAATTTCCTGACGGAAGGTTTATAAATAACACTTTACCCGACCCGGGAATCGAACCCGAAACCTCACGGTGAAAAGCGCTTACGCTAACCACTAAGCCGTGATAACACGATGTATTGCGCATTTTTTTCGTCTCGTTTTTCACTATGTGATATTTCAATTTCAATTTCATTTAGTCACACACATTAGCTTACAGTTAATAACCAAGTCGCTTACATGCAAGTCATAATAGTAAAAGAAAGAAAAAAAATAAAGCCATATAAAAACAAACATCAACGTCATCTTGTATTCTTTGCGGTTACGTGGGCGTAGCCAGAGAGGGGTTTTGTAGGTTCAGACACCCTCCATCCCCATCCTGCAATTTTTCAGATTACTCAAGTGAGAGTTTCATGCACATTCTCCTCGTCCCGAGACGGAAAAGGCCCCGCAATGAGATATATACTAGCTACGCCTGTGTCTAGTTTTGTAGTTTTCTGTTCTATATGTGTCATCGTTGACATATAAAAAGTATAATGGAAAAACGGGATAGAAAAAAAATAACTAGAAATAAATCACTAGAAATCGAGCAAAATAGTTTTCCGTCAGAAAATTTCCAATAGCAGCGCGGAGCTGGAATTGCGATAATCTCATCCTCTATCAGTTGAGTTTGAGTTTTAAAATTTCTTTATTCGCATCAATAACATTAAATTAGTAACTGTTGTTACACTAAGTACATACAATTATACACTGTGTTTTTACCAGGCTAAAAAACGCCTCTCAAAAACTTGGCACTGATTAATATAATTTTAGTTTAGTTAAAATAAAAATAAAATAATTCGGTACATACGGTAGGTAGTAGGAAAAAAATTACATGCACTATTGTTTATAGATAGCATTTGATACACTTATAACTGTACAACAAAAACTTTGGCGCTAATAAAAGCAACATAAATATTTCTTATATCCTCTATCAGATGGGGCCTTATCAGGTGAATTGTGGGTGTTCTACCTCCTTCCTACCCACCCCTACCTTACCTTTCTGAGTTAATATAGGTATGATGCTTTGTTATTGCAAGATGTATGTCTGTAACAAATGAATGGTGTATGTCTATTGAACAATAATATGTAACATGAGATGTTGTTGGTCAGTGGACACGAAGGACGCGGGCACAGCCGAGCTGGAGGTGGTGTGCGAGGCGGCGGGCGAGCGCCGCGTGCGCCTGCCCGCCGACATCCGCGAGGACGGCGCCTCCTACCGCGTGCGCCTGCGCCCCACAGTGCCTGCCCACTACCGGATATATATCACTTATGGAGGTACATAAATTATTTCTCAAATTTAATTAATTTAGTCGATAATGTCATATCGCGGGACAAGTATTGATTGCGCTATGCAACGCAATCGAAACAGACGATGGATGCTTTTTTTGAAGGTGTTCATCGCTTGTTTTGTATGAAAACGGGAAACGGGTAAGTAGAAATGGCCATGTGCGATTATGCGATTATGCCGATAATGGGAAAGTTTACTAAAAGCTCAGCTACCCAATATCGTACCGCCATATGTATTGGTGGACGCAAAAGATCAAATTATGAACGATGTATTATTATTATGGTTGGTAGTATCTACTACCAACCGCTTAAGGCAATCTTGCCTTAAGCGCTCTGTCTAAAGAACTATGTGACTGTAATCTTCTTTACTTCTTGATTTATACTAATATTATGATGTAAAAATATATATTTTTTTTTATGTGTCTAAAATTTTTCAAATCTTTTGTACCGATTGTTATGAAAATTGGTTTAGAGATAGTTCAAGACCACGTACCACACGAGTGGAGCTGCTTGCGAATGCATTTGACAGTAAAAAGCTTTTTAATTGTGCTATTTTGTACATTGCACTGTCGTATAGTTATTACAAAGCTGTTATATTTTATATTTGCATGGTACCACTACTGCGTATATACTGATTGTCTTTAGCTCTTATATTTGTATGCCGATCACACCTCATATTAATCTTTAAGGGTGTTACACCCGTAAATTCTTTTAAATTGTATTATAGAAAAAGTATGACAGTTATTACGTTATTGTTCCAGGCGCGAACGTGCCGGGCAGCCCCGTGTCGCTGGGCGTGCTGAGCGGCCGCGGCGGTGCGGCGCGCTGTGCCGGCTCGGGGCTGGCGCAGGCGCACGTGGGCAAGGAGGCCGCCTTCACCATTCACTGCGCCGACGACTCGCCGCCCACTGTACAGGTACAAGTCACTGCATTGTCAAAAGGGGTATGACCAATCGACTATGGGATTGATTATCGCTGCTGTGCTATCTATTCCGTGGCTTTATCAAGATAAAAACTGCTGTTTTATATGTAGAATAATATAAAAGTTAAATTTTAAGCTGGATACTTTTATAGTAAGCTAGGATGTCATGAAAACAGTTAGTAAACAAGTGCAACAAATGTGATAATTCTATCAAAGCAAATTAGACTCTAGTTCATCCTTCATGTTTAAATAGAAAATCTCTTTTGTTTAATAAATCCCGCTTAAGTTATGTCTCTTATTACTAGATAATCGTCATACACAAAACTATAAATTATTTACTATCTTATATTCGTGACACAAGGGTTTTCGACGATACAGTTTTTGGGCATTGCCTTTTGTAAAGTCGCATCTACAATCTGCTTTTGCGGATGAAAACTGTTTATGGACTAGGTATATGTGCCTCCTTACATCAGATGGATACCACGTCTGTTCACTTCATAATGAGGGCTATCGCGTCACGATTAGGTCTCCAAAATGTCAAATGTACGGGTTGGCTATGCGATTTTTGAGTTTATAAGTGTCTATAGAGGCACAGTTCGTTAGGGCGTTCTGAAGACAAACTTTTTACGAACAATAAATAACGCACTTGTACATAAGGCACGTATGAAAGAGAGACGATTTTTGACGATTAGACGTTCCAAGAGATTAGAACAAAATATCCGTGCTTCTTAATAATTCTTGTTCTGAAATGTTTGACTGCAAAAGGTCCTAAAGAACTGTGCCTCTATAATACGTATAAACTCATTGACTGCATATTTAACCTGCGATTGACATTTTGGAGACCTCACGCCACAAAAGCGAATTCATACGCTCATCATGAAACATGTGAATAAATTGCGGTCTGTCAACTAACTTTTAATTACTCTACAGTGGCGCCACCTGGTGAGACAAAAACGATAGCCCTAATTGCGATGTTTTATGATTAATATTATTTTTATTATAATTTAGCTAAATAGGCAATTTCTTATTATAGTTTCACAAAAAAATAAGTTTATTTGTATGTTTCCCAGGTTGAAAGACTAACAACAGACGATAAAGACGACGATCAAGACTCTGGTCTCCTAGAATGTCGAGTAGTAGCAGGCGCGGCGAGAGAGTGGCTGTGTGCTTACATACCGCTGGTGGTGGGGCTCTACGAAGTCAGGATATTTACCAGCAGTGGACCCTTGGCTGGCAGCCCCTTCTCCGTGAAGGTTCGTATCTATAATAATAATAGCAGCCCTGTATCTAATACATGTCCCACTGCTGGGCTCGGGCCTTTTCTCATGATGAGAAGGGTTAGGCCATAGTCCACCACGCTGGCTTAATGCGGATTGGTAGACTTCACACACCCTCGAGCACTTTTAGGGACTCTCAGGCGTGCAGGTTTGTTCACGATATTTACTTCACCGTAAGCGAGCGATAATTTATATGACAAATACACACATATCTTTAAAAAGACGAATTTCTTATCTATATCTACTGATAAAATAAATGTGAAGTTTGTTCGTATGTTTGTACTCGCTAATCTTTGGAACTACTGGTAGGATTTGGCTTATTCTTTTTACATTAGATAGTCTTATTCTAAGGAAAAGCTGTTAGCTATTTGTGTTAATAATACACTAGCCACTAGCGCTAGACGAGTGGGAGACCGTAGGAATGCGAAGTCAAGGGTCTTGTGACACACATGGCTTACATTTTACATATCTGTTATATTCCAGGTGATAGACACATCAGCGATAGTACCCGTAGGTGGGTGGGGCGCGGACAGCTCCGGCCGGGTGCGGGCCCCCTCCAAGCTTGTGTTAGACACCAGCAACGCCGGGCCTGGCACACTCGAGTGCTTGCTGGCTGCCAGACATCAACGTAAGTCACACTATGTTTTTCGAAAGTTTACTCTCTTAAACATCAGCTATCTGTCACTTATAGTCCTGGTAAACTTCGTTTCATTGAAGAGATTACGTAAAACATATAAACATTCATACAGCTTGGTAAAAGAGTCTAGGAACGGAAAGTAATTTAGGTCTGCTGGCAATATAATGACAAAAGTGGTAAAGTAATAACGTGATCATGAAAACTCAGAACTCAATTGGTTTACCATTTCGCAGATATTTTGTTTGGTTATGCTGATTGATTGATATGAAACTGAGTAGTATCAAATGGTTCCACACAAACATTCTCCATACATGTTGGCTTATCACCTGAGCGACATCTGGTGGTTGAGTTATATTAACCTCCTTATTGGGTTGCTATACGACACGAACAGCGGCGGTCCCATTTATCTCCGCTCTTTTTAATCAAGCTGTATAAAAAGGAAGCTATTACTTAGATATTCCTTGGATCTAAATTTTCAATGGAACATAACATAACATAACATCATACCTATATTACTCAGAAGGGTGTGGCAGAGGTGTACAACACCCACATTTCATACGTTATGTTTAAGTCTCATGGGATATGGGCTGAGCCTATCGCTATCCACCGGGCACAATTCCAACTCCGTGCTGTTATTGTCAATTTCCTGACGAAAAATTCACATGTAACACTTTACCCGAACCCGAGACCTCGCGGTGAGAGACGCATACACTAACCACTAGACAATCGAAGCAGCCAGGAAAATGAAAGGAACCTAAATTTTTATTTCTTTTTTGTAGGTGTGGAAACAGTATCAGGTCGCGCAGTAGTAACCCTCTCCGGTGAATCGAGCAACGGCTCCGGCGGCGAGCAGGAGCTGGAGCTGACGTACAACGGCGCGCTGGTGGCGGGGGCGCCGCGCCGCGCGCTGCTGGCCCCGCCCGCGTCCGCCGACCGCGTCACGCTGGCCGGCCGCGGCCTGGCGCACGCCGCGCCCATCACGCCTGCTGTGTTTACTATTGGTATTTATTCTCTATTCTGAACAAGAGAGTTAACTCTGATTATTTTTATAGCATTTAGATAAGCTTAGCAAATTATACTAAGAAACAGTTGAAAAAGATATGGACCGGCAGGATTTGAACCTTAGGGTGCCGGTAAGAGGCGACCGTAGCTGGATGGCTAAGAGCGGCTGCCCGGTGTGCAGTAAGGTCGCAGGTTCAAATCCTGCCGGTCCATCTCTTTTCAACTGTTTCTTAGTATAAGAGTTAACTGGTTAAGAACTATGCCTTATATGAAGTTCTATGTCAACTTTTTTTAAACTAATATGGTTAACAAACGAAGAGTCGAGTTACGATCGAAAGGTTGTGGGTTCGGATCCTAGCCATAACATAACGGACGTGAACTTCCTCTTAACACGAGCGAATTAAAATAAGCTGGAGGGGATTAAAAATAATACTAGTAGTTTGTATTTGCAAATTACGAGTAAGATTTTTTAAAAAGAAAAAAAACTATAGATCTATAGAACATCATTATAATATTAGTATAGACGATTCCTTCAGTAATCCATTCAACGTGAGTACCTTAACAATTAATTCACAACTATCTACTGCATAACACAAAACAACACAACATAAAACAGTCTATATTATATTACTTCCTTATTGCCTCAGATCTAACTTCTTCTTCGTCGTGTCGATGGCTGAGTCAAATTTTATTTTGACTTGCCATCGTGGTGAAAGGATTAGCCAATTCGCTTTGGAGAACTCGTTTATTGCCCAGGGTGCGCCGGACGTAGGGAATTGTTGTGTACGTCACTCGGGGAGGCTCACTGTACGACGCTGCTTCTATATATTAAAAAACTAGTCTGAAGATACAACTATTCATCAGATGGAAAACAAACCAAGTGTTTAAACCTACGACCTCTGCACACCGGACAGCCGCATTAACCATTAAGCTACGGTCGCCTCTAGCCAGGACCCTAAATTTCTCAACTGTATGTTACGTCGTTACGTGACGTCACGTGCATTCATTTGTACCTATCTTAAGTAGGATACAAACTAACATTATGAAGTTACATTCAGCACTAATGTTGTAAAGAATGAACGCATACCTTATTTCCACTTATTTTTCAATTGTGTCTTAGTATAATTTGCTAAGCATAGCTAAATGCTATAAAAATAATCAATAAGTAATCAAGTGTTGTACAAAACATAACCAATAATGTGTTTACAGATGGTAGCGCAGCCGGCCCTGGGGCCCCAGAGGCGTCCCTGATGGCCCCCGACGGCGACAACGTGCCGGTAGCGTTGGCAGCGGCGGGCCCCGGCCTGTGGCGGGCTACCTACACGACTCGACGCCCGGGAGACCATCAACTCAGGGTTCTATGGGCCGGACGACTTGTTAAAGGTGAACTATTTCATAAGATTCTAGACATATCTAATTCGCATAAATATTTTAAAGACATAAATACCTTTTTTGCTCAATTGTTATATTTACGCAATTAAGTCACGTCTCTACAATATATAATTATGTGTATAAATCGCAATAGTTTGAAATCATTTATGTCGTAACTGTTTTTGGATGCAACAAAGCGACAGGTCACTAAAGAGAGGTAAAAAAAAGGTTAGAATCCAATTTCACCAGTTTCTGAAAAGGTTTGGATAGTTAAATCAGAGAATAAATATCGACCAGTACTCTAACTCGATCCTTTGCCTTAAAATAATAAAAGGCAATCACGCGATACCCGGTAGGGCTGCCTACCTACTGAATTCTAATTTCATGTACCTGACTTGAGCAGTGTGAAATTCTATAAATAATAATAATAATGAATAATTTGGCTATTTTTTTTATTGAAACAAGAGTAACACTATAGAACGATCCATCCATTCCAGGTTGCCCGCTAACAGTGAACGTATCAGCGGGTTCAGAAAGCGGCGACGCGTCCCGAGTGGTTTGTTCCGGCTCAGGACTATCCGGCGGAGTGCTGGGCAGAGATATACGAGCGTGGCTGGACACGAGACGAGCGGGGCCTGGGGAACTCACTGCGCACTGCACTGGACCTAATAAGGTATAAACACCTCCATATTTTTTAGACAACCAGTGCTGCTCAATAAAAATAGTAAGAAATGTTTAGTAAATCAATCTAGTCAATCTGTTGGCAAGGAGTAACTTATGCCTAAAAATATTGCAAAAGCGTAGAAGGGTGTAACAATTATTGACAGTTATTTAAATAACTAATTTAAACTGGCTGACTTCGCAGTCCTACGATATGATATACTCGGGTTCGAACCCTCGGCACATACCTCTCAATAGATCGTTAAGATTCGTCTTTTCGAAGATATGTGTGTATTTATTATGTAAATTATTGCTCACTAACGGTGAAGGAAAACATCGTAAGGAAATCTTCAGGCATGCAGATTTCCTTATTTCCACATTTCCTCTAAAAAGTGCTCGAGATTTTTGAGCAACATTCAAATTACTCAAATAAGATGGACCAGTTTATTTTATTGGTGTGTCTATTTACTATAGATCTTTTTATTAATTGTTGCCTAGCCTTTTATCTACAACAACAAGTCACTCAACTACAGTGTTTTTTGTGTTTCTCTTAGCATTTCTGTTATAGACCTGTTCGTGTACTCATTTCTCTTGTTTATAATAATAATAATATAGAACTGAAAACGCAATGGAAGGCAAATATAGTCCACATAGTTCCAATTGTTCTATCATCAACTGGTGTGATACCTAAATCTCTCACCCAGAGCCTAAGAACTTCATCTTATGTAAAAAGCCACCATATTAAACACTTGTCGGATCACTCGCAAATTCCTCACATCATCATCAATTTCATCAACCTACTCTATATAGCGTGTTATGCTTGGTCGAGGCCCGCATAGCATGTAATTTACTCCTCTTAAAAAGGAAGATAAAAATCTATAAAAATAATAATAATAATTCTTTATTTCAGATTTAACATCCATATTTTGATAGTAACACTTTATCTTAAAATCTATGTTAGTAGGATATTAAAGCTAGTTTATTCTCCAGGTGGCGTACTGTGAGCTATACGAGCACGGCGACGGTACCTTCACGCTGAACGTGAAGCCTGCGGAGGCAGGCAGACACATGCTTAGCATACAATTCGCGGGGGAGCATGTGCCAGGGTCACCCTTCGTGCTCAAAGTGGCTGGTGCACCGGATCCCTCCAAGGTATGACAACTATTACGGTTTCGAAGAAGATAACATAACGCTTATGTTAGTGTTATGGCAGAAGTGTATGGCACCCACACTTCACCTGTTATAATGAGGACACGTTTAGAAAATCCTTAACAACACTACTCTGACATCTCAGTGTACAGAATGCTCCAACCTTGTAGCCACATGTTTTATGTCTGAACTTCACTACAATTCTCACACTGTGACTCATTGTTTGTTTATTTGTCTCAAAAAGATAATTATTATTATTGCGAGTCTATAGTGTCCCACTGCAGGGCAAAGGCCTACCCTCTTTTTAAACACTTATCTCTGTCTGCGGTTTTTATGCCAAATTAATTATAATTTGGTATGAATCTAATTTTTCTCGCCATCTACATCTGGCACTGCCACGTTGTCGTTTATTATTGTTTGGGACCCATTGTGTTGTGGTTTTGGCCCATTATCATCAAAAAGATATATAGAAATAAAAAATAACACAATTACTATTTTGTTTTGTGCCAGGTCCGCGTATACGGTCCAGGCGTGGAGCCCGGCGTGCTGGCGACGTTTCAGTCACGCTTCCTGTGCGACACGCGGGGCGCCGGCGCCGGACAACTCACGGTGCGAGTCAGAGGGCCTAAGGGGGCCTTCAGGGTGGAAATGCAGAGGGAAAACCAGAAAGACAGGACTATACTTTGTAAAGTAAGTATTGTGCTATTTTCTTTTTTCTACGACCCTCTCATACCATGACACCTTTATTATTATACTATATGACAATTATTATTATAATAATTTCTGCAAGATTTTATCAATTTTGGCGTAAAAACAAGCTGAATAGATTATTTTTAATGATTGTTTATAATTAAATCAAATTGTTCCTTCTTGTAAATTATGTTACCAATCATGTTTTAATGATTTATAAAGACTATTGTCTGTAAAAATCTATTAATGTTATATCTTGTGCAATGTATTTTTATATTATTGTCATGTATTTATTTGATGCTAATAAAGAACTTTCAAAACAAACAACATACCATGACACCATGTATGTATGTCACTTAATAGTGATAAGGCCGCCTATTGTGCATACTTAGATAAGACTCTTATAAATTGTATTTAATCTGTGTGTACAATAAAGAATTTTCTATCTACCTATTTCTCAAAAGAGTTAAGCGGTAGTTACCGATATTTTGCAAAGGACCCACTTGATGGGGTGTGAGCATATCGCCACTAGGCGGCCATTATCTAGAACTCGCGACGTCCGTGTCTGCATATCGATACCAAAATGGCTAAATCCTTATTGAGGTTTATTACTTTCTCCATAGATTATTATTATACTTTAGTAACACGAAAAAATGCAGATATTCTTTTTACATATATTTTAATAATTATCCATTTCAGAACTATGTTTACGAAATAATCTTGAAATCAAGGCATAAATCTTGAAATAGTTGATTAGATAAATATGGATAAAACTAATTAATTGTTAAAGATTAGTATTAATGATAAAGATATTATGTGTTATCGATACATATTTATTAGGATAATTTTATACACACACAGATTGCATGTTAGATAGCGATATTCATTGAAACCAGTTTCTTGACATGGACAGTGTTCATTTCCATAGACTAAGTATTTGACAGAATAAAATACTTTATGTTCGAACAAATTTAACATTGAGAATGTTGAGATTATTCAATTTGTTATCTGCAAATACATAACATAACATCACTTCTATTTTACCCAGAAGGGTGTGGCAGAGGTGTACAACACCCACACTTCACCTGTTATGTTAGAGGGTGCCCTATCCCATAGGACCTAGCCTATTGTCATCCACCGGGCACAATTCCAACTCTGTGCTGCTATTGTGAATATCCTGATGGAAAATACACAAAGAACATTTTGACCGAACCGGGCATCGAACCCGAGATTTCACGGTGAGAAACGCATATGCTAACCTATGATTACGAAGCTTGGTAAAGTCGGGCCTTAGTTTATACGATTACTCGTCTAGAGGAAAACCTTATTCAGTCGCTTGAAACAGTAAAATGAACATTCTTCTTCTTGTCGTGTCAATGACTATAGTCATTCTGTTTAATTATTTATATTTCTATAGTTTGAGACCAATAGGATGCGACTAAGACGCGTTTGTGGTTGGCTTGCATAAGATCTTTTAGGGGGTAGGAAGTTATGGGCAGGACATCAAATGGACCATATTTTGGGTGGGCGATCCACATTCGCAACTAGTGTTGGATGTGTTTGTGAAACCCCACTTGGCCAGGTTGTGTTTGTAGCGATTGGGTACGGAGACGGTTTAGGGACTTCCAGATCGGCCACAATAATTCATTTCCAGGTGGCAGATGATCGGCCGGTTTCAGAAAATCGGGAAAATGAACATTGAATATGTTTTGTCCTCAGTTTTCTCCGACGGAGCCGGGCGACTACCGCGTGGAGGTGCGATGGGCGGGGCGCCACGTGCCGGGCTCTCCCTTCCCCGTCATGATCTTCGACACGCAGGAGGAGCTGCGGCGGTACATGCAAGCCAGCGCTGCTTGAGCACCAAACACCAAACAACTACATGAAACATCGGTACCCTTTGAATCTCAATGTTAATAACAGTACCCTGATTTCCTCTAAACAATATAAATGTTATTACACCAACCGATGGTAAAGTGGCAGAAGAGTCGACTACATTCGATTGTTTTTGTATTTAAAAACTGTCAACATTAGTTATATTACACCAATCGATAAGCAGCGATGGCCGAGTGGTAGACCTTAGGACTGCTAAGTCTAAGGTCTCTGGTTCGAACCCACGGCACACACCTCTGTCAATAAATCGTTAAGATTCGTCTTTACTAAGATATGTGTGTATTTGTCATATAAATTATTGCTTACTTACGGTAAAGGAAAACATCGTTTTGTGGCTAAAAGTGCTCGAGGGTGTGTGAAGTCTACCAATCCGCACTTGACCTGCGTTGTGGACTTTGACCTAACCCTTCTCATCATGAGAAGAGGCCCGAACCCAGCAGTGGGACATGTATTAGATATAGGTCTGCTATTATTAATCGAACGATGGTACCTGGATATCGGTCGACTTCCGTATATTTGGTGTAATAAGTACTAAGGCATATCGCTTACAGGAGACTCAAGTTTTGTATGGGATTTAGTTGTGACGTCATTGACTCTGTCTCAACTCTCCTGTTAGCCATTCTAATTAAATGATTGTGAGAAAGAGTTTTTTTTTTACTCACGGTTAAGCACTGGTGGTGGCAAAAAACCAATGCATACAAAATTAATTTTATTACATTGAAAATTATACACATTAATAGTTGATAGTCATTTATTATTAGTACTGATTGCGGTCAAAGTTGTGTTTGTGGTGGCACTCAATTGTATCTGTCACACATTGTCTTTCAAAGGGTTATTTAACATTTGTACAAACTGATCTAATAATACATTCAGTCTCTCTTTCTTTTATTTCCAAAAAAATCTACAGAAAATTGCGGTCAATCTATTATTTTACTAATCACAAAGACGCTACACCATAGATAGTAGATGCGCTACAATCTTTGTGATTAGTGCTCTAAGACTGCATTGCCTCTCATACTTGTTTATAAAAGACAAACTCTGAAGGTAGCTATTTGAACGAACAAATATAAAATGTCTACAATAAAATGTATTGTAATCCGTCCATGTTACTTTAGGCTAGTGTAGAAATGCATTATATAATAACTGCAGTAGTACGATTTCTATGGAAAACGACGCCATTAAATTATGAATTAGGAGAATCTGTATTTTCTATAAGTACACGCAATTTAATGCAAATTGTATAGTCCAAGCTCCGAAGTAAAATCTTCCTTTATACATCTCTAAACGGTGACGTTTACTTCGCATCTTAGACTATAGTATATTATAAGAAATGCATAATATGTTTGTTAATATTTATTAATAACGACAGTAGGTTTACAATCATTTAACTTGTAACTAACGAGGTATTGTTTATTGTTATTGCGTGTGCAGGCTAACTACACCGATGCGAGCTTGTGCGCGCAAGCTGCTGATATATTCAGTTACTAATTGTTAATAAATTGAACGATAAAATGTTTGTGGTTTTATTTTAATGTCTATATATATCAATATACACAAAAAAGTACAGAAGGTTCCAATTTTCTTTTCCGCCTACGGAATATGAAGACAAAATATGGTTTCCCTAATACCTCCATCATTCGTGCGAGCCCGCTATAGGCTGGCTACCTGGAAAGTTTTCCAGGAGTTTTAAAAATGAATTAGGGCAACAACCGTCAAACTTTTATGGGAGATTGTGGCATCCTTTTTTTCATCGTTTACCTTAGATATTCAACCGCCTAAGGTTAACGGATTCCGTAAAATATTTTTTTTTTTGTGTTTTTCTAAAACATTAAAATCTATAAAACAATTAATTTTTAAAACTGGGTAACTTTCCAGGTAAAATTCCCAAATGATCGTAGGTACTAAAAGTTGTGGAGACTGGGAACAACGAAATTAGCTATTATGAATGTGAGAATGTAGGCAAGGATAAATTGACAAGTTTATTCAAGCATAAGAACAAAGTAAACTTATAGCCTTATTAAAAAAAAAACTTACATATTTTAGTTACAAATGTTTTATGAATTTCTTTCGGTTTATGAGTCGGTGAGATGAAAAACAAATGAAAAATTGGCACAGAATGTGTGCACCATCTCGATACAAGATTTACTCGATTGAGTAAACCAGATGTCAGTATGGAGATGTGTTATTTATGGGTCGATACTACCCCAGCTTGATTTTGAACAGGTGTGACAAGCATTAGATTAGATTTATTTTTTATGTTATATCGTCCGTCCTCTCTCTGGCGCCATCTGAAAATCAGCGCTGCAGGGCTTTGTTGCTCTGCAGCATATGGCTGAGATGGTGTCCACTTCTGGCAATAATCTGTTTAGTTTTGTAAGTTTTATTAATTTTGCGATTCATTTTTTGTCAGAATAAATATGTTTTCTTTCTTTCTTTCTTTAGATATTTTTATTGTCAAGCAGTTTCAATCAATAATTTGAGACTTAAAACTAAGGTCGTAATTCTTTGGTTAATGAGTACCGATCAACTTAATCATTACCAGTATGAAAAAAAAAACAATAACAATCGTGTATTACAATCATTGATAATTATTTTTTATTAATTGTCTCCATATAGGCTGAAAAAGCCTGTGGTAGAAGACTCCGTATAAGCTAGTCTCGTCTTGCAGAGGAAGTAGGTAATATGTACCGTAGTATTTAATTCAGTTAATATGTGCACATAAATTAGAGCGATCATGTGCAACCATTGGTTACGCTTAATCGTTATAATTTGATTAATACGTCGCTAATTTTGATGATCTACTATGATCTTAGCAGCGATAGCCGAGTAAGAGACCGTAGGACTGCGAAGTTAAAGGTCTCGGGTTCGTACCCACGGCACACACCTCTCGTCTTTTCGAAGATATGTGTGTATTTATCATATAAATTATCGCTCGCTAACGGAGAAGGAAAACATCGTGAGGAAAGCTACATGCCTGAGAGTGCCTAATAAGTGCTCGAGGGTGTGTGAAGTCCACCAATCCGCACTTGGCCTCTCGCAGTTGAAAAATTATGATTTCATTGAGGCTCGAACTCACACCTCTGGGTTTTACGTATCCAGTGCCCTATCCACTCTGGCCATGAAATCGAGTTCCAGTGCAAACGAATATTTCAACCTATTGCCAACTTTAATATTGGGCCTCGCCTTACTGGCTGAGCGCTCTCTATTGAGAATTTTCTAAGACATTTTCTCGTAACAGCAGGCTAGGTTAATTCATGCTTAGCTAAGCTAAAATTTGCTTTTATATTACAAGTACTTATGTCATGTTTAGAGTTGAGTAGGTGACTTAGATCTAAATAGCAGTTATCATAAACTAGTCTAATGAAATGTGTAGGTTATGCTTAAGAGCGTGTATTCCTTTTCAAAATGTAACTGTCAATTTTTGTAGTGTTTTGGGAATATTTCGTAAAAACTGAATGAAAGTATGATTTTATTCAACTAACTTTTTAGAATGCAAGTTTTGAAAGGTAAATATAACAATTTCATTCGTAAATACAGCATAATTTTGTAATTTATCAACTTAACAGTTAATACTCTTTCAACTGATAAAATAGAAAAGTATGCTTTAGTTATTAAATGTAATTGTCATATTTACCTTTTAAAGCCCACATTCTAAAAAGATAGTTGAATAAAATCATACTTTCATTCAGTTTTTACGAAATATTCCCAAAACACTACAAAAATTGACAGTTACATTTTGAAAAGGAATACACGCTCTTAATCTAAACTGAAGGTGAGATGATAACAAAACATTGCATTACACTTCGGCACCTAGTTCGGGACGCTATCTATAATTATAATTATTTGATTTAACTCTACTAAATTAATTGTACAGGACGCTATCTACATAATTATTTAAACACACTGGGTGATATGGATTTCTCGTTTAAAGAGCCAACAAGAGTTTACACTTGCGCTGTTCGACCATCGATCGACAACAATCGATTTTAGTGTAGTAACACACAGTTTTTTCACTAATTTCCGACGACCCAACGACGACGACGATGAACAAATTGGATGATTGTAATGTTCAATTTGTTCGGCAAAAGTGTTTTTTATTGCCTATATAAAAATCGGTAAAAATCAATACAGACCATGTAAAAAACCTGTATCTACTTTTAATAAATTTCGCTTTGTTGCATCCGCCTTTATAACATATTAAGTATATTTATGGGACAAAACAGTTGGTTTTGCTGACCGATTTAATATCGAACAAATAAAGTACCGAACTTATGAGCAATCGCTGTAAGACTTTTCGCTTTAGAAATTTTCGAACAAACGTTACGCGCCAATAAAGGCATTTACAGAATAAAACATCGTACAATCTAACTTCCGAATCTGTTTCTAAAAGTAAACTGCCAAGTGCACGTTGACTAATCTGTCATTTTTATTATCAGATACCTAACTTCCGAATAGGCCGTCGACTTTATCAGGAACTAGTGAAACTGACCTTTATTTCATTAGTAGGTTGATGATAGGTTGTTAAACTAAGTTCGGTTGATATCTGAATGAAATAGTACGTCTACTGGGATAAGTCATCTTCGGGGCGGCGACACTGCTGCCGGACCCCCCACCGCCAAGCTGTGAGCGCAGAGCGTCCAGGCTCTGCCATAACTGCTGCATTTGCCCAAAGATTATTACTTCTAGCCGCTGGATTGAAGAGTGGAGCTCTCCTGGAAAGCAAAAACAAAATTAAGTATTGTTTTCGTGCTATCTAATTAACTGATTGCGAAGAAACTTTGGTAAGTTCTAGTACATGTTTCTGGAATGGTCTAACTAAGGTTATATAGCTATAACAAATTAAGGAAGCCCTCTTTAAACTGCAGAAGAACTGCAGCTGCCTACAACCTGCCCTAATATGAAAAGATAAAATGTAAAGAAAGGCAGAAGTGACTTCGCCATGTAATCTTCTAGTAATACATAGGTATATTACGTAGCGTTAGTCGTGTCGTCCATTACCTGCGCTCTAATAAATAAATAAATATATATTTCACAAATTACACAATAACGCCATTTAGTACCAAACTAAGCAGAGCTTGTACTGTGGGCACTGGTATAGCTGATACGAATACATATATGCTTTTCTTTTGTAAATAGGTACATACTTATTATACATAGAAACACCCAGGCTAAGACAAACCCCATGTTCATGCACACAAAGATTTGTCTTAAGCGGGAATCGAACCCGAGACCGCGTCGCAGGCAGGTACACTACCCACCCGCCATTCGGTCGTCATAAAGTACATAGTATGCATTTCCTCCTAAGGAAGATTGCTACCGGGAGATGCGCAGCGCAGACGCGGCGTGGGCGAGGCGAGGCGAGCTTTTATACGGAGTTGAGAGTCGTGACGTCATCGGTATCCGTTAACTATGTAGGTACTAAAGTGTGCCGAGCCTCTCCCAATTAGGAATACGTACCGATTTCACCAAACTTCTATAATCTACGGTTTTATTAAAACACGTATTTGCTTTTCTATCTTTCCCATTCAAACTTTGTACGGGACAGAGTAGAGAAAAGTAGAAGCAAATAATAACGGCTTAGTTATTTTTTTTATTTGCAACGTCTAACCCAGACATATGAATACAAAATTTATGTATGCATATTTGACTTATAAAGGCGCTTTTTGACATTAACAGGTGAATTTTGACATATAAAGGTGCAAAAATTAGACTACGTTTTGTGATATTATTATGCCTCTCTAGTTGTAAAATAGTTATTTATGGTACAAGTGAGAAAAAGTTTATATTTCTGTTGTGAGTGCCAATTTTAAATCTTGAGCTTGCGAAGTAGTCTTGAATTAAATCACGAGCGTAGCGAGTGATTCTAATAAAGACTACTTCGCAAGTGAGAGATTTAAGAGGTCACGAACTGGAAATTAAATTTTCCTTACGCGTTACATACAAAACTTTTCACCTCTTCCAGTGAGAAAATATTAAGATTTAAATAAACTCGTACTCGATTGCTTAACTTTGGATAATTCTATGTAATACGACAGTAGAGAATACCGATTCAGAATGCGTTTTAGCGCCTTCTGAAAGTCGCCACTTATTAAATATGTCGTATGCTTTCAAAAACTTCTCCCGTGATTTTTCTGGTAAAAAGCAAACTTCTGTGTACTAGCTTCTAACTTGCTTCTACTAGCAAGTTGTTTCAACTATTCTGAAGTTCCACAAAGTTCTTTATCACTTGATTCACTTTTTTTTTGTTAAAAATTGTAGTCAACAATTAAACATAAACTGAAAAGAATTTAAAGTTCCCTGCAATGAATGACACTGACACAGACACAATTTTTTTTTAAGAATGCGTTTGGAAGTTTGTTCCTTATCATTTATGTATGGAGTCTAATATTAAATACTTAATTTTTATTAAATTTAATGGTTAATCACGAATATAAAAACGAAAAATTTTCTGAGAACGTTGGGAGTTGGAAAGTCGCGCAGCGACTCTGTTCCTAAAGACATAGACATCGATTTACTAAACAAACATTTCTCAACTTCGTCCAATTTTGATGGGACTATTAAAAATAATACGCTGAACTATCTTTCATCTCTTCCAACTCCTACATATTCATCGTTTGTCATTAATGAATTCACTGCTTGTGATGTTAAGAAGAGCATTTTGTCTATATCGTCCAATGCAGTTGGGAATGATTCTATAAGTAGAAACATGATCCTCCCCATCCTTGATCAAATTATGCCCATCCTCTGTCACATCTTCAACTTTTCTATCTCCTCTGGCACTTTCCCATCTACTTGGAAAGATGCCCAGGTAATTCCTTTGCCCAAAAAATCTAAGTCTGCAACATTTTCCGATTTCCGCCCCATATCTATTCTGCCTTTTCTATCTAAAGCCCTCGAACGTCTCATCCACACCCAACTCTCTTCTTTCCTTTGTAAAAACAACTTACTGAACCCTTTTCAATCAGGCTTCCGTTCCGGACACAGTACCACAACTGCATTGGTCAATATAACAGATGACATTAGACTCGGCATGGATAGTGGGAATCTTACAGTCTTATCTCTCCTCGATTTTAGTAATGCTTTTAATACTGTAGATTTCCATGTCCTGCTGAGTATATTGCGCTCTATTAACATATCTCCAACGGTGGTTGATTGGTTTCACAGTTACCTGTTTGGTCGCCGACAGCGTATACGCACGGAAGATACGTTGTCATCATGGTGCAATACTACAGCTGGCGTACCGCAGGGTGGCGTTTTATCACCTCTACTTTT
Organism: Hypena proboscidalis; assembly: GCA_905147285.1. Lineage (NCBI taxonomy): Eukaryota > Metazoa > Arthropoda > Insecta > Lepidoptera > Erebidae > Hypena > Hypena proboscidalis. Next base: position 10,864,428 of record LR990128.1, on the reverse strand, counting down.
CGCAATTTTTATAAATTCACTCTCAGACCAGCTACTTTCATCCTACCACCTTTATGCAGATGATTTGCAGATTTATACACAGGCTCCACTAGACAGGCTACCGGAAGCCATAAATACTATTAACACTGATCTGGTGCGTATCGGTGACTGGAGTACAAAGCATGGGTTAGTGCTGAATCCCACAAAAACTCAAGTCATTGTAATAGGCAGCTCCAGGATGATCTCCAAACTTGATTGGTCACAGCTTCCACTAGTCCAATTTAATGGGTCTACTTTACCAATCAACACTAAGGTCAAGAATTTAGGTATCTACTTTGACAGTACTTTATCCTGGAGCCCTCAGTTGCAGGAAGTCAGTCGCAAAATGTTCGCCTCAGCTGGCTCCTTGCGCCGATTACGAAACTTTCTTCCGACTGCCACTAAGATTGTGCTTGCGCAGACCCTTCTTCTTCCTATTCTCGACTATGCCGATGTCAGCTATCTAAATCTCACTGAAGCCCAACTTGATAAACTTGAGCGACTTCAAAATTTTAGTATACGATTTATATTTGGACTAAGGAAATATGATCATATCTCTGAATTTCGTAAAAAGCTCAAGTGGCTTCCAATTCGTCTTCGCCGGAATACTCATGTCCTTACGCTTCTCTATAGCGTTTTGTTTAATCCTACGACCCCAACTTATCTCAAAGACCGTTTCAAATACGTACATGACACACATTCCAAATTCTTAAGGTCATCCGAAAATTTGAGACTTGAGATGCCAATGCATTCCACAAATTTTTACGATCAGTCGTTTACGGTTGAAGCCGTTCGGTTGTGGAATGCATTACCTCTAAGTATCAGACGAGCACAATCCTTGAATATTTTCAAAAAATTGTTAAATGAGCATTATTTGTCATTATAATACTTTATTTTGTAGTGTATATTAAGTGTGTATAATTTATGATTTAATGTATGTTTTTTATTATTTTATGTCATGTTATTTTATTTTATCTATTGTATATAGTATGTATTTATGTATTGTATGTATTTTTATATTGCATAGTGTGTATTTAAGTGCCTATGCACCCAATATTTCATGTACTATTTAGTATTTTTAATTATTTATTTATTTTTATTTTAGTCTTTAATTTGACAAGCCTTGAGCAAAATAAAAAAGAAAAAGTAACAACAAATCCAATTCAATAAACTACCGCAAATATCCATTCTATTATGTCCATCCTAAGGTTGCCTGGAAGAGATCGTGTCAAGCGATAAGGCCGCCCTTTGTACATTTTAGTTTTAAGTACCTATTTCTTTGTATGTTTTTTTTTACAAATTTGATGTGCAAATAAAGTTTTCTCTATCTATCTATCTATAAAAACATTAAAATACTAAATTCTAATTTCTATTTATATTCTTTCAAATAAGCGTGTATTAATATAATTTAAAATAATTAAAACATATCGTTTGTAGTTTTTAAATAAAATTGATGTCAAACAACAAAACAGCCACCAGGTAGGTTATAACCTACATGGTGGCTGTTTTGTTTTTATTTGCGCCTATTCATTGGAAGGATTTAGTGTTTCGAAATTTAAATCACTTTGCCTCACTAGTGAGTAATAAGCGTTATTACTCACTGAATTCTCGCAAGCAAACGATCTTTTTCGTGCTGGTGTGGTGAAAAAGTAATTTACAACTTCTTTGGTTAAGCTTGAGTAAATCTTGGTAAACTTACACGTTGTAAAATCAAAATTTAAACACTGGTAATAAAAAAACTAAGCTGAAGACCGAAAGATGTTGGAGCAAACGAGGTGGACTGACGTCCTGAAGAAGGTCGCTGGAGGGAAGGATGCGGAAGGCGCAGGACCGGGTGTTGTGGCGCAAATTGGGAGAGGCCTTTGTCCAGCAGTGGACTACGAGCGGCTGAATGATAAATAAAAAAAAAACTTACGAGAAGTAACAACGCCATGCAATCTCCTTGTTATCGTAGCATTGGCCGTGGCGTTCACCTCCTGCGTTCTGACGGAGCACATGGCTCTTGCTTCTTCTCGAGGCCCGCTGCCGTGGTATGTGGAGTTCTTCACCTCCAGGTACGGCTGCTTGTGGAGCTCTGGTGCGTTGGTTATGGTGTATGATGGGCCTCGAGCTGCTTAAGGAATGAATGGTGTGAGCAAATATGTATATAAAAAAACTATACCTATACATATAATTAAATTGAAAATTATCTATGAAAATTTAAGGTATTTAATAAATATTTATTTGAGGGGTAAAAGCCAAAACATACATTTCCATTTTCGTCTGTCTGTCTGTCTGACATATACAAAAAAAAATGGAGAAGCTGCTTAGAACGTTTTCGATAACTAACACTGACACGAGATTTTAATATATTAGAAGATTAAGATTAGGTATGAGCTAAAATATTATTAATTCTATCTTTAGCTGTAATCAGTGATCTAGGTTATAGCGAAGATTACTTGGTACCTTAGAAGATAAAAAAAAATTAAAAGAGGTTGCGCTTAATTCTGTTAAAATTGTTGAATGCATAAAACAGCAAAACAATAATTAAATAATAAGATTATAATGTATGTTAGTCTAAGGTATGGGGTCCATGAAAGGAGCCTCCCCGAGTGACGTACACAACGATCCCCTACGGTGCACCCTGGGCAATTCTCTAGTTCTGCAAAGCGAATTGGCTAATCCTTTAACCACGATGGCAAGTCAAAAAAAAATTTGACTCAGCCATCGACACGACGAAGAAGAAGAAGTCTAAGGTATTTATGTGTATGGGCCTTGATGCCTACAATAAAAATGTTTTGATAACAATTAATGAATTTGTGAATCGTTTCGACAAAAATATATCGAGATCAAGACGTTCTTATAATACACCCGGGCACACTCACCTATTAACAAAAAGTTCGTTATTTGCGAAGAATCCATAACCAAATAAAAAAAGTAGGTCAATCAATTAACAAGCATCTGTAAATTGGTCCTGAATTCGGCTCGGATAAGTCCAATAGACTTATTTGTTCCGCTCTTGAACATGGAGTCAAGAACGGTGATCTTTCATCGTGTTATTAAATAACCATTTATCATTATCTTAAATGTTTAGGCTTGTCTTTGCAGAGCAGGAAGTATGGCTCTTTAACAAGGATGGTCGATTAATCTGTTGAGGGCGATAAGTCGTTGATAAGGTATCTACAATCTATTTAAACATTCAGCAACGTATCTTCTTTAGAGGCTTTCAGTTATAGCACGCCCACTGCGAGAAAAAACATGTAATCCCATAGGGACCTCTTTTTAACCCCCGACGTCTGTTTGTCGATCTGTCTGTCTGTCTATCACTGTGTGTGTATTATGATGTGATGGACCGATTTGGATGCGGTTTTTCTTTTGAGAGTCAGTTTCCTTGTCACTTAGCTATGTTTGGTTTAAATCGGTTCAGCCATTTACAAAAAACGAGGGTAAAAGAGAGGTTATAGAATAAAATATCTTCAAACATACCCAAGTGGGGTATCAAATAAAATGTGTACATTACAAAACAATTTGCCTTAAAAATCTTTTTGAATAAAATAGAATAGAAAAACTTTATTTGCATACATACCATTATCACAAAAAATATACAAAGAGAACAACAATATGCAAAGGGCGGCCTTATCTTTTCCAGGCAACCGGATGGACTGATAGAAAAGAGAAAGTATGGTAGTTAAGTTTTTCTTTTCTGCCTTTTACAAGAAATAGGGTTTTAAGTGGGATAAACCATCGAAAATATTCAAATATAGATACTAGAGTGGGATATCAAATTTTAGTTCAAAAAGTGTTGATTACAAAACTGTTCACAATCGTTAACAAGACTACTCAGAATAAAGAGATTCAAATAAAATTAAAATAAAAAAAACCCCTATGCAAAAAAATCTAAAGCAAATATTTAAATAGAATCGACCTCCTAAGTAGATGGCTAGATGGATAGCTGAAAAATATTAGTAACTAACGAAGTAAAAATAATTAATAACTTACGGAAGGAATAATTAAGCCGTCATTTACCTGCCTTCTCTTGTTTCAGCAATGTTTGCTGAATATCAAAGTGGTGATTTCGACAAAAAATTGGTAACTTTAATAACACATTGTTTTTATTCGAACGTAAATAGTACATTGGATGAAAGTAGTCATTTTATTGAGGATGTAGTTTGTACTTAATACTAAAAACAACAAATAAACAACAACAAATATATTTTCGGTAAAAACTATTTTACTTACTGTGATGGTAATGCATCGGAGCTGTAGTAACAAGAGTAACTACCGTATACAACAAAACTGAAAGTAGTAAAACAGTTCGCCACATGTCTTCGACTCAACTTAAATATCCACTAGAATTTTGAGAACAGAACCACTTCTCACTGGCCGAAAATTGTGCAAATCATTTTGTTTTTAAAAAGTATTTACTATTTTATTTTTTTAACAAAGGAGGTTTTACGCGATTTTTTAACTGAGCGAACATCAGCCTATGCCTCTATGGTGTAGCGACAGGTCAACTAATACTGAACAACATGAAGTCTGCGAGCCGCGAATAAATACTATTCAATGCATTGACGAAATAATTATTGTCCAAAAGCGCCGGCACTCGTTGTAATAGACGAGATTAATTTATTTATGACTCTTTACAGACCTACCTATGTGCATTTGATAGTGTACATAAACATAATTATATTGCATTTCGGGAGAATTGGCCCAGTTTTTATTGAAGAGTATAATAGAGCATTGCTTTAGAACGTTTTAGCAATTGAATAAATTGGATTGTATTGATCAATTGTGCTTTTTACTTTATTTTTATTGCACATATCACGTGCATCGACCGCAAATTAGGTTAGTGATAAAGCTCAAACTAGCTATTTTAATACCTTATTGTGATTAATTCTAATAAACTACCTAGTTTAATGTAGTACGTATCTGAAATGCTTATTTGCGAGTTAGCTAAATAAGGATAAGGAATATAGTGCGTAAGCGCAACTGCAGTGGCAGTTGTTTAGCTTTTTATTTCGTAGCATCCCAGCATAATTTAAATATTGAATATGCGTACATTGTGGTATCATGCATGCAGTATACATTTTTGTACCAATTGTGTAGGTACGGCCACCATCACGCGAGCATTTTATTCAAATTAATTAGATATTTAGAATAACTATAAAACCGTTAAGCCACATTTTTATTTCAGATTTCGGAATTCCGCCTGCCGATTAATAATTTAAATTAATTGGTTCAGAACAGATTAAAAAACATAAGCACATTTTTGAATATCTCGACAACTTTGAGAATTTTATGAACGATAAGAATTAACTGAGATCAGAAGATTTTTTGTTAAAATTGAAAATATGTAATTCCTTTGAGGCGCCTTGGCTTCTAGTTAAAGGACGTCTGCCGGGTTCCCATAGTTTCTACAAGTACTACGGCGTAGTACCTCTACAAGTACCTTTAGGGCGAGGTATGACCTCGACCAGAATAGATCTGACAGACATTGGGTAACTACGGAAAACATCAGATGAATTTATGGATGCTGTACACGCTACAAATCAATCTATACATTTCCAATATAAGATTGTTTCGCATTGTAAATTAAATTAAAAAAATAAAAATAAAATAAAAATATATTTTTTTTAAATTTTCCTTATGCCTCCCGTGCAATACGAGAATGGATATACGTGCAATATGAGAAGCCGTGTGTACCTGAGTTTTATTTTTAACTGGGCGTAAATGAGGTGTTTAAAAAAATTGTTAAGACAGATTTAACTGTTACTACCCACGGAAATAAACTGGCGTGTTTAGTATGTTAATCTATGAGGTAAGTAAAAGAGTAGACACAGAAAGCTTCGTCTTGTCTATTAAATTGTTTTTTTTTAAATGTTATCTAATACTGGCAAATTTTCGGTAATTCTGCATCAATATGTATTTAGATTAAAGAAAAATGCTTAAAAAACTAATGATATCAATTTTCGATCCACGCTCCACGTTTCGAAATGACTTGCATCAGCATAGGTTTTTATTTACCTTTATAATAATTACGCGATTTAGACCCATTGTAAATTGTTTTAAAAATGGTATCATTAGTTTTTTATAAATTATTTGCCAGTATTAGACAACATTCAAAAAGAAAATCTGTTTAACAGATAACAAGAACCTTTGTGTCCTTGCTTGTACTGCTTTGTGGTTATGAATGTTATGGTTGACGTTTGTAGAGTATTCATGTATTCATGAACAATAGCCTCTGAGAGTATAGTCCTCACACTACTGCCAGGTTCGGACTGTCCAAATATCCAGGGTGAAGATCGCAAGCCGTCTCGGGCCTGGTTTGCGGGGTTTGCATAGGTAAAACTCAGCCGCCTGCCTAGCACAAAGTCTTTGTAGTATGCCAGCATACGGGTCTGACTACTGCTACTGTGTCGCGGCTTGATGGTGGGATCAGAGACAAAGATAGCTGTCATCTGACATGCATGACATGACATGGGCTATATATACGATATCGATTCTATCAAGAACTTGTTTTTTACATTTACATAACATAACAAAACATCACGCCTATACTACCCACACTTCACCTGTTATGTTTAGGTCCCATGGGATAGAGGGTGAGCCTATCGCCATCCACCGGACACAATTTCAACTCCGTGCTGCTATTGTGTTTTTCCCGGGAATCGAACCCGAGACCTCGCGGTTAGAGGTGCATACGCCAACCACTAGACCATCGAGGCAGTTTGTTACATTTCCTAACCGAAATTGATGAAATTTGGTATGGCGATAGTTCAAGACTATTACATAAACCTACTTTTTCTAGAAGTACCACGCGTGTGGAGTCTCGGATGAAAGTGTAATATAAACTTCTTATGAAACAGTAGAAAAAAATATAGGACCGGCAGAATTTGAACCTGCGACCACTGCACATCGGGCAGCCGCTTTATCCACTAAGCTACGGCCGCCTCTAGCCAGGACCCTAAGGGTCGACACACACCAGAAGAGCGGCGAAGGGCAGCGACCCGCTCGGTAGAGAAGGCGCGCGGATTCCCGCGACTGCTCGAGAAGTCGCTGGAATGCTCGAGAAGTCGCGGGACTCCGCGCGCCTTCTTGGGCCTGCCCGCGATGTATTTACGGGTCGCTCTCCTATGCGCAGTTCACTTTCAACAAAACTCGAGTAAACTTGTGTATAAGCAGTGAAAAGCAGTGAAAATGGGTATTTTGGATTTATTTATTATTGCACATATAATTGAAGAAGAAGAGGAAGCGGCCGAAGAGATAAAGAGGAAAAGATTTATTTTTAACCGACTTCAAAAAAAGGAGGAGGTTCTCAATTCGGTTGTATTTTTTTTTTTTTTTTGGTTTTTTATGTTTGTTCACCGATTACTAGAAGACGCCTGGACCGATTTGAGAAATTGGTATTTGATTTTGAGATTTTTTCAACAATTTTATTATTTCGGTAAATACGGTTTTAATTGTTATTTGATTTTATGATTTTTCAACAATTAATTCGGTAAATACGGTTTTAATTGGTATTTGATTTTGTAATTTGGCGCCGACTTCAAAAAAATATAATTAATTGGTATTACATAATTATTTGGGTTTATTGTTTTAAACAAATTAATATAAAGGTAAGCAAAGTTTAGCGAATATTTTATTTTTTACTTTTGAGTTTTTGAAGGCGGTTCCTTTTTCTTTGAAAAAAATTAGTACATAATTATAATATTTAGAATACGCTCGAGTTAAGAATATTCTTTTTTTTAATTAGTTTTTTTTATTTTATTTTTTTTTATTTTTTCAAGTCACGTTCTGATGATGGGATCTTAGAGAAATCGAGGGCAACCCTCAAATTTAAAAGGCTTCTATATTGTTTTTTGTATATTATCTAAAACTACTTGGATATTTGCATCTAGTAATCAGCATTTTATGTTGCTGAGCTGATGCTGGAAGGTACAACTCCTCAACGGTTAGGAGTACGGGGATAATTCTTTAAATATAGGCTCCTTGGGGCCGTTTACTGTATTCTTTCAAGTTAGACACAGATGAGGCGAGACGTTGAATATTACTTATGTATATTCATAATATGAGGTCAAGATTAGATGATGGGATCCTAGAGAAATCATGAGTAAGCCTCAAATTTCAAAGGCTTCTATATTGTTTTTCGTATATTTCCTAAAACTACTTGGATATTTGCATTTTAAGTTGCTGAACTGATGCTGGAAGGTACAACTCCTCAACGGTTAGGGGTATAGGGAATTTTTATTAATAAGTTTTCCGTCTCAAGTAACCGTCGTCTCCTCATTCGAGAAACATTCTTGCTCAGTCTACCCATCACTTAAAATTGTAAAATAAAATAATTTTTAACAAAAAAAAAAACCGACTTCAAAAAGTAGGTAAACTAAAAATAAAAAAAATAAATTTACTTCGCACAAAATAATACGTTTTTTCATTTAGTTAAATAGAAGTTATTAAATAATTATTTTATAATTCTGAAGTCGGTGTCAAGTAAACAATAACTCTGTATATATAACAACTATTTTCTGACTGAATCTTAGTTCTTAATTATCCGATTTACTTGGCACCGACTTCAGAATTATAAAATAATTATTTAATAATTTCTATTTAACTAAATGAAAAAACGTATTATTTTGTGCGAAGTAAATTTATTTTTTGCTTTTTAGTTTACCTACTTTTTGAAGTCGGTTATTTTTTTTTGTTAAAAATTATTTTCATCCATTTCCATCACTTCTGTATTCGTTGCACTGCAAGGAGTGAATACGAGTGCTCACGCGCAACAGACGCGCGCGGGGAGCGGGGCGAGGGGCGGGATATTGCCAGCGGCCGCTTGCGACTGCTCGAGCATTCTCGGGAATGCCCGCGACTTCTCGCGCAGTCGCACGGCTCCGTTTATGGAATTCGCCCTAATTCCCGCGGCGCACGGTGGGCTGAAAATCGGCTTTCATAGACTTAGGGATTTCAATTTGCAAGTGTCGTTTTTTTTGCCGGATATCGCTTCTATTAGTTATTAATATATTCAAAAATGACACCTGAGTTAATTCTGCACAAAAACGAAGGAATTATAATTTTTTTACGAAAATTTTGTATGAAGTTAGTATGAAAAAGTGAATTATCTCGTAAACAGCAAGGAAAACCGTAATATCCTTACAGATGGTTATAGTACTAATTATTTATGATTTTTTGACATATGTCATATAACGGTTATCGCTGCTAATTTATTTTAAAAAATCGTCAAAATATTTTTATTTATTTTTACATAATAAACGGTTCCTTTTAGGGACTAAGTTAAGTACATTGTTAATTATGAAGAATTTTATTAACCCAAATATTAAGAAAACATAAAACAAGAAAAGTATTTAAAAAAAAGAAAAATTAAATCAAATATTAAACATTTTCCTTATCTCCTTCGTTGTCGGACTCCAATTCTGAGTCAGAATCCAGATTGGTTATATCTAAAAACTCGAACTCACTTTCCTGAAACTGAATTAAGTCGAGAGTTTCAGCAAAAAAGCTCTGCTTTCTCTTGGCATCTAACTTAGGCCTTTGCGCACTTAGGAAAGGATCGGAAGAAACAACAAGCATATTTAGGATATCTTGATTAGAATCTTGCCTACTTCTTTTCCGCGAATGATGTTCCCGGAACCTCCTAAAATCTTTGTTTCGAGACTCTGAGGCTTCTTCCGAGAGAGTCCCAATCGGCACAATATCATTTTTCTCGATTATGTCAGCCCCGTGTATTAATAATTTATGTACGGTTGACGACATGTAGTACCAGTCATACAACTCCACGTACTTTTCTGCTGTTTTGCGGGCAAATTCTTTAAATTTTAATACGTCGATCTTCTCGCCAGATGTTATCGCTTGCAAAATTACAGCAAATCTTCTAATGAGATCTTCGTCCAACCCGGTTATAGCTGCAGTTTTATTGGGAAACTCGAAAAACTTTCTTGCGGTATTCCTATCATTGGTAGTTCCTGATCCTTGTTTCACAATATCAATCAATAGATTGAGCTGATCTTTGAATTTATTTTGAATATTTTTTTTTCTGTTCTGCAACATTTCTTTGTCCTCATTACTTCTCGCTGCCCACCGTTTGAAGTCGAGCCTGTACGCAATATGTAACAGACATTCCATACAATTTATACGTGCGTGTAGGGATGACAAGCCAAATTTGTATATTTCCGCACAAACAGTCTTTGACGTTGCAACATCTAAGTGGTTCATTTCCGTAGGTTTTGCTAAGCACAAGTAGCACGATGCATTTGATCTGGCCTCAGAAAGGTACGTGCAGACTTTGGCGTCGATTATTGTCATCATTAGTTGATGAGTTACTATGTTATTATTACTGCACTCTGTGGGGATTAGGGCATGAATTTCATCATCCATCTGTTTCTTGAGACCAATGACAACTGCTTCGCTCTCCTTTACAAAAATAAACTGAACTGGACGACAATATAAAGTTGAGCATGGTTTTGGGTTCGTCCATACAGTATTATCTCCATCTGTCAGTTTTAGTGGCACCAAGGAGGTCATGAAAATGCTTGCATCATTTTGCTCACCGTCCATTTTCTGCTTGTATCGGCTTTGGTTGGAAGCACCATCAAATCCCCACTTGGATATCAGCTTTAGCTGCTTATTTTGCACATCGGCATAGTCAGAAAGACTTTGAAGGATCCTCGTCACCGTGATGTCAAGTAAAGCTTGAAGTGTAATACTAGCCGAGGAATCCGTAACTGACACTGATTGCTTCAGAGGGTAGCAATCAAGCTTAGTTTGCTGCACTTTATAGTAGGATGGATATATATCCTTAGCACCTTCCCGAATGGCAGCCTCTCGCAAAGTAATATATTGCCACTTTGACAGTTTTAGTGAAAGAAGCAATCCAAGCGCTTTCTCTGGTGTAAATTTGACTGTTTTCACTGTTTTTTTAAGCGTTTCTTTAATTTTAGCTGCTTCAGGATTTTTCATCATGTACTCGATAACAGATGCGATATCCTCATGCCCTTCTTCTTTTAAACGCGCTGCAGCTGCATATGCCAATTCACTGGAATCATCGCCTGTATGATCATCAGATCTTCTCTTTTTCTGCTTAGTTCCCAAATCTTCGAATGGTTTTCGGGACCTTTTTGTCATTGTTCCAACGGACGATGATGATGTTGATGGCAAAGACGGTTCTTGAGAGTCTGATTGTGCTCTTGTTATCTTATCAACAATTGGTTTTCATTAACTAAAGTTTGCACACAACTTGGCCAATCAATATTTGTTTGCAGCCAATTTCCGTACAGTTTTCTGAAGTGATCAAGGAATCGGTTGGATTTCTGCCACCTCTGTAAAGCAGCTCGCGTGAATTTCCGACAAAATTCTTTGAGAGTTACTCGATCTTCGGCAGAAAGGCAATCGCCTATGCGGGATACAACTGCACCAAACAATACTTCATGATTAAATAAAGTACTCTCACTTTTTAGAAGAACAAACAAGTCTAAATTGGTGATTAAACTTTCCATTTTAAGATTTTATAGTCGCAGAGCAAAAACTCAGTGTTAGCAGTTACACAGTTGTGAACAATTTAAGTTATAAGGGAAAATTTTAGCGCTTATATTGCAAAACGTCGATAATTTGTTAACTACCCTAATTAAAGTTTTAAAAGATGCACTAATTTAAATTTCTAATCATCAAAACCTTTTCTTAGAACTCATAACACAACTAATCAACAAATTAGCTTACTTATCAGAAATCATTGAATCACTGATTCAGATTTATTAGAAGACTAAATCATTGTAATTACTTAATCACTTATTTTCAGACTCACTAGAAGACAAAACAATTTGTCATTTGGTATTTTGGTTGTATGTAAAGCTTTAAAACTCATTTTGAATTGATAAATATCTAGCTTAAACATAGTTGTCTAAGTGTAGATGAACTATAAACCTCTGACTACTCCTTCGGGAATATAAGGGTGATGCTATTTTATGTTACACGTTGTTAAAAGTCTGTGTTCCTCAACTTTAACACTAAAAGGAAATGATTAATATGTAAAAATAAATAAAAATATTTTGACGATTTTTTAAAAAAAATTAGCAGCGATAACCGTTATATGACATATGTCAAAAAATCATAAATAATTAGTACTATAACCATCTGTAAGGATATTACGGTTTTCCTTGCTGTTTACGAGATAATTCACTTTTTCATACTAACTTCATACAAAATTTTCGTAAAAAAATTATAATTCCTTCGTTTTTGTGCAGAATTAACTCAGGTGTCATTTTTGAATATATTAATAACTAATAGAAGCGATATCCGGCAAAAAAAACGACACTTGCAAATTGAAATCCCTAAGTCTATGAAAGCCGATTTTCAGCCCACCGTGCGGCGCCGCGGGCATCCGCGCGAATCGTTTGAGTTTCTCATGCGATAATAAGTATTATAGTAATGAAAATAAAGTTAAAATTCATATTATTATGACACTGAAACTGCGCTTCGATTCGCTGCCCTTCGCCGCTCTTTTGGTGTGTGTCGACCCTAAATTTCTCAACTGTATGTTAGGTACGTGACGTCACGTTCATCCATTTGTACCTACCTATCTTAAGTAGGATACAAACCAACATGGCGAAATGAACGCGTACCTTATATCGTAGCTGAGTTGTTAATGCGGCTGCCCGGTATGCAGAGGTCACAGGCATCATCATAATTTTTTCTACTGTTTCTTAGTATAAGTCTTATATATAAAATTCTCGTGTCACAATGTTAGTTACCTTACTCCTCCGAAACGGCTTTACTGATTTTTACCAAATTTTATATGCATATTCATTAAGTCTGAAAATCGGCTACTATCTATTTTTCATACCCCTAAGTGATAAGGGTTGTTCACCCTTAACATTTTTTTTTAATTTTTGGACATTTTTTTTGTTTTTATTTTTCTATATAATGTGGCATTAAAAAATACATACCCTTAATTTTTACTATTTTATCACCAACCCCTATTTTTTAATAGCCATTTTAGTAATTCAATCATTTTTCATCCCGCTCGATAACTGATCAATTATCGTCATTTTGTAAATGTTTTCACTCTATTAACTAGAAATAATTTATATGGCAAAACAACGTTTGCCGGGTCAGCTAGTTTTATATAAATTAATTAAGATCTATTATAGTAATATAGCAAAATCGAGTACAAAATCTACTTATCATGTTTTATTGTTTACAGACGTTAATTAAATATAATTAATAACATTGACCAAGGGCATAAATGCGATTCTAACAATAAAATATCTCAATATATAGCGAACACTTCCCGTTACGCCCCACTTTTTCTATTCCGTGACCCAATTCTAGAGCAGCTCTCTAACCGATCACAACCACTGAATTCTCCATAAAACATAACTTTATCATCAAATTGTCAAGTGCTAATTGATTTACGAGTTCAATAAAATTGTACTCTCTGTCAGTGTCAGTCATACTTTCATATTAAAACTAGGTTTTGCCCGCGACTTCATCCGCGTGGCTTTCGTTGAATTGAGTAGTAGCTAAGTAAGTTCTTGAGTGGCGGCCACGAACCGGCAGGCGTAGCGTGGGTCGCCCCCCAGCCAGATGGACGGATCCCTTGCATCTGCTAATCTTCTAAAGAGCTAAATAACATATTAGATGCAGGTAACTAACTGTAAGACGCGTAACATAGGCTACTTTCTATTGATGTACCTACTACCCAGACGAAACCGCAGGTGAAAGTTAGTAGTGGTTTTTATGTTTGTTAGCGCTAATCTAAGGAACTATATATTAATTATTTTTGTGTTTGATAGTCTAACTATCAATAAATGTTTTTAAATATTTGGAGCAACTACTACTTAGGTAATATAATGAATTCCACGCGAACGAATTCGCGGGCATAAGCTAGTTAGGACTAAATTCAAAGCGTCTAGTGAAATTGGTCATATCATCGAAATGACATATCTGATTTCAAGTTTGTCAACAGTCGGCCGTGATGGCGTATTGACATCTGGCTGCGTATGGTGCGTATGCGCAGGGCATTCATTCGTAACACCCATAATACAAGCCATAAATTTGTGCAGTAATCGATGAAGCAATCCTTTTGACGTTTGAATAGATATGCATATTTATACAATCGCTTCAAAAGACATGTGCATCCGTTGACACATACCTCCGTGTCCTCATTATTGGATTTAATTTCTCTCAAGTACACAATACCATACTTCAAAGTAGATAGTAGTACCTACAAGAGTCATATTTTTTTATTCATAGGACCTGGCTCTGTCAGGGCGGAGACTGGCCGAATAATTAGGGTGATTGTTAGCCAGGCCCTCTCTCTGTGTGGGTCGTTGCGGGCTTCCTTCAGTCTACTAAGGAGGTTTTGTCGGTAGACCAAAAAACCCCCTCAATCCCGGGCCCTTCTTGGACCAGCCTAGTCCGTTGAACAAATCTAAATAGGGAACAGGCTCATGAAAATCTACAAAGGATGGCCGATAGGTCCCCACATAATTTTGAAGGTACAATATTAATTGACTTGGTGGTAAAAGACTGTGTGACATAAGACATATAGTACCCACTATTCAACCTCCGAAGATGGTGCTTGTTTCCTGTTACAACGACCACCAGCGGAAACAACTATTTATTATAGACTATAATTCAAAGGAGGAATATTTGACTACTTGATCACCGAGGTTGCTACACTGATTTTTAAATGGCGACAATTAAAAACATGTGTGCCTATTAATTAACCCGTGCAAATATTTGTGTCAAGGGAAAATTACCTAAAACCGTTTTGTCTTTTCTTAATATCTCACACCATAGACTCTTTTTGGCAGTACGAGTTGTAACTACAGGTCATAAAATATATAATATACACAAATTATTGCAAATGTTTCACTTTACTGCTGGACTAAAATATAAAGTCTCTTATTGCAATGTGTGCTAGAACTCGAGTGATAAAGTAGCACATTAGTACTCCGATTTGGTAAAGTAAACATAATAGACCTGAACTGTAGCGACGTATCTACAATCTGGTGGTATTCATCCACTTTACTTGTAAGTGACAAGTAAAGTGGATGAATACCACCATCAGGTGCACTAAACGCCAATTTGCTTCATACGTCTCTCATCTTCAGGACTCATCGTTAGCCGCAAGATTTTATTAAATATGACTGAATATAACATTTTGATCCTCAAAATAACAGACAAGTTAAACCTTACTGGTTTTAAGTCTTTTAGGAACCGTGTCTAATATTATGATTGGATGCTATAAAACATCTTTATAGGTCGTCCAGGTCAACCATCCGAACATTAATGTCTATCGTAATCTTGGCGTCATGATTCATCAATTGTAGTACCATAAATCTTAGTTCTTTTCTTGGATAACAATGTGTTATCTCTCTAGTGTACATGGACAGATTATTAAAACGGATTTTATGCTCAGATGACTAAATGGCAGTAGATTAGTATCTCAGTGGCAACTTCATGCAATGAACATCTGCCAAAAAAATATGATGTTAGAAAGAGCAAGAAGAAGGTAAGCTATATCCAAAGACTACGATAATAATATGGTAATACAGTAGCTTCAAAACCTATCTATATATATGGGCATATCAGGGCATAATTTCTGACATCAAAATTGAAGCGTAGAATCCATTATCTACCAACTAGTGGCAGGCAAGATAAGACTGTGGAGCTTTCCCCTTGAGCTCGTTAACAGAGGCTATCCCATCTTAAAATCATGTATCCGTAGCTTGAAGAGGTCGTTCGTGACGTCATGAGTCATACATGACTCATGACTGCTTTTAACTGTCCTATCCACACTCCTCCATGTATGGCAACCCTTTAGCAACCTCCTGCTTCACAATGCTCTAATAAAATCCTAGTCTCACCAAGAAGGTGCGCCGGCGGCCGATCACTCATAGATATGCATTTAAATCGTTTAGCTCTCAAACCGTGTCAAGGACCAACACACGAATGATACCATTGTGTAGATATCGTTACTAGGTTTGTAACGAATACCACTTTTACGAATATGCGGAACTATTCGTACAGTAAGTATTCGTATTTGCCGTAAAGTAAATCTAATCATATTATTAGTGAAATTAATTACGATGTAAAATAAGTGTCTGTTAAAGACTAAAAGCGTCGAATATAAATTATCTAGTATCGCCGCGTATAAAGTCCTTTGAGCATAACTCAGCATTTTAGTAACGGGGGATAAAGTAGACAACAAGCGAAATATATTATGACAATGTGTATGTTAAAAAATCGTGTTGTTATTATTAATAAAAATAACATTATTATCATTTAGGTACTATTTGACTAAAATTTTAATACACCCTATTTGTCTATTTAAAAGCGCGGCCCGTTGCATTGCACTGTATGGTTGGAACTTTGCTATTTGCCGAGTATGAGTAAGTATGCATATTATGCCCATCACTGGTATATACCATAATATCGTCCTCTAGTCACCATGGGAAAATTAAATCAATTACAATACAAACGTTTATACACAATTGTTATTCTAAGGAGGCCTTTGCCAATGACCGTGAAAAACATTGAGCCCTCCAACAATTAGAGCTATTTGATCCATCATTTGTGGATGAGCAGTTTCCAGACTATTCATGTGACAGATTTATCTCATTTTATTATCTATTTAAGTTTTTATACTCATTCATAAATGCACATGCATTTGGGTTCAATTAGATTAGACTGCACCTATCCAACTGGCACTGACTGACTAATCTACTTGGTGATTTATACGATTGCTGATCAAGGATCTTAGTTTCGACTCGCACAACAAAAAAACAAAAAAAAAATTGCAATCGTGATGCGAGAATATAAAATATTAATTTATCTACGAGCACCAAAACATACTTTTCCACATTTCCAACTCAATAGCAGTAAATAAATATTCAAATAAATAAATAAACGCATAATTTTTGCAACACTTTTTGTTGTTGTTTAATTTGATCATTAAAATAAAAAAACTTGAGAGGTGTCAAGGGATACCCGGATGGAACGAAGTTCACAATAATAGCCACTATGTTTACTTTGTTAGTTCAAGAGAAAAAGGGGCGCATAATGTAAATATGCAGTTACTTGGAGTAGTTCGTACATAATACCTTTGAAAATAATGACTTGAAAGAAAATGTTACATTGGCATTTTAACTCTTAAACAAAACGTCTCTCGCCCTAAGAATAACTCCTGTATCGCGGGGGTTTTCACAAACATGCATTCTACACACACAAAACTTGGCTGATTGTAATATTTATTTAGTTGCGTTAAAATATTAAATCGGAACGGAGAAAAATAATTCACCACTTTTTCGGTGTGTTTCGATTAATGCTAGTTTGCAAATATTATATAATCAACTCATTTCCGTTTATTAATCAAAATAGATATTAAAAACAACATTTTAATTAATGTTTTCAGTCGTGTTTACGTAAGAATAGGTCAACGAAATCGTAGCGCGATTTATTAATTTAGAATTTAAACTTATAATATTGTAGTACCGCTTCTACCAATAGATGGCGTTGGCGTTTCCTTCCATTCCCTTCGCGTTATTACTGGGCAGTGGATCGCTATCTAGAGCATCCCCTTCATTGGGGTACCAGGTAAGAGGTATCAGGTACCTGAAGGTGGAACCGGAGGAAGTCGGGAGCAGCAGGCGGTGCAACGTCGCTGATGAGCAGGCAATTCCAGAGGGACGCAGCAGTTCGGGGACAAGCAGGCAGAAGGCACCACTGGTGTGGTATAAGGCAACACGACGTGACGTCATCAGTGTCAGTGAGTGCAAACTGTCGTTACAACTGTTGGTCTTAATATGTCTTGATAGTATATCTCTCTCCCTCTCTCTCTTTATAACATATACGTTCTCTCTCGTTCTCTTTATAACATATAAGTTGACAATCTGGAGATGGTGCAACGTAAATTCCTGAAATCAATGCACTTTAGATGTACTAAAAGTAACGCAACTTATGAGGACCTACTTAAAAACTCTAATGTCATGTGCTTAAAATCCAGACGTTTGTTCCTAGAAATGATGCTTCTTTATGATATTTGTGGTAATAGGTATAACTGCACTGAGTTAACTAGTAGTTTAAGCTACATTGTTCCTAGAACTGTTATAAGGCGACAAGTGCGCACACGTCCATTGTTTGCTGTACCACCCTGCAGAACTAATGCTGGAGTTTGAGCACCCTTGCGACGCTTGTGTCAAAATTATAACGATAATTTTACAGATTTAGATATATTTGCCATGCGCGCTAACGTATTTAGAACTACATTAATACAAAATATCAAGCAAATTAAGGAATAACTGGAGGTGTTCGCATTCTTTGCCTATTGTTTGCATTTCTTTTCTTCATATTATTTAATTTTAAGTTGCAAATATGTCACCAATTTTTTTACTTATATTTTGTGGATAACGTTGTGAGTGCACATTTAATCACTGTTTCATTTGTTAAATTTTTGAATTTACTCGTAATGTTGTAACTGTTTGTTTATCCCTAATAAATAAAATAAAATAAAAAAAATAGTAACACCCCCTGCCATTGATTTTTTTGATATTTTCAATGTACAGAATTTTTACTTCTACAGATTTATTATAAGTATAGATAATTAAGGCAATATTCTAACAAAACACTGCATATAACTAATCTAACAACAAAAAATAACAACAAATTAGTCAATTACATTGAAATTTATCAGATAAATAGATCCGTATTTCGACACCAGCATTGATGATAAGGATAACGTTCTATTACAGAGCTGTGTTAATATTACTGTATTTGTTTTAGTTAGTAAGTAATAATTATTACCTTCTGGCAGAACAGTACATTTTGATTGCTTGTTATAAAAATGAAATTATTTGTTATAACTATACTTTTGACTTTGCTTTATGAACGCGCAAAATGTTCAGGTAAGCGGCCAATTATTATTTTTCTTTAGTTCTAAATGTATATTATTATTTTTTCTTTACCTGAATGCCGAAGTAGTTGGTAAAGAATTAGTAACAGAATCCATTCCACTAGTTTTAAGGCAAAAATACGAAAAGCGAGTCATGTTTTTTGAAAAAAATAACAATCAAATCTGTTTTTATTTTGACCTTTTCGTAAAATGCACTGGAAGTTTATGTTACTTATTCTGAACATACTTCTTTCAGGACAACAGAAAAGAATACACAGGCTGAATTCTTTACATTTGCGTGACAGGATTTCAAATCAGCGAACAAAAATATTTTTCTAAAAAGAAAACCGACTTCAGTTACAATAATTTTGGATTTATATGGTTTTCTCATGGTTGCCATTGTCAGAACTGGACCAAATTGAAATGGGATAACACAGAAAGCACCAGCATTCAAATGAAAAAAAAATCATTAAAATCGCTTCGCACAGTCGAAAGTTAAAAAAAGGTAACAAATATAAAAAAAAACATAAACAGACGAATTGAGAACCCTTTTTTGAAGTCGGTTAAAAAATAGTAATCAATAAATTATATGGTGGAAACATTTTCACATTGAAGAATAGGTTGCTAAAATCGTCCGAACGAAAGATTACTTGTTCTATTTAGTATTTAGTTATCAAATTTGCTGTACCATCATTCATTTTATTCCTCCATAAAATTGCATCATTCCGCAGACCTGAAAGACGAGTATATTTAACGCTTTGTTTACACCAGTCCAACATAAAACGGAGATTACAATCTATAAATATATTTAAATAAACAGTCATTAATTTAACTCGTCTCGTTGGTCTTCTAGCGGTAAGCGTATCCGGCCTTTTACTGCGAGTCCTCGGGACTGACCCCCGGGTTGGGGAAAAAGAAATTTGAACCATTCACCACAAATTATCTTACAATTAGAGAAAATAAAAAAGATCACTGTAAATATAAATAGTCCACAGAAAATGTGCGGCAAGGGATCTAGCTCAGTATTTGTCGCGCGCAATGCACAGCACTGATTTTCAGCTAGTCCCTGCCAGAAAGAACAACACAGTAGTAATATTTGAGATTTTCCATTGTCAGGCAATTTCGGCTATAAAATGGGACCTTGACATTATAGGTGAAGTATGGGTGTTACACGTCTGCCACACCCTTTGGGTAAAGTAATTTTATGTTGTATTTCAGCTATCAATCCCATTGATTACAGCGCGCAGAAGATACACCAGCTGAATGAATTCATATCAAAAGACAAGACCAGAGACGTGGAACTTCCTTTTCCAATAGATATTGAGGATTCATTTGAATTTGACATACTTCATGTCAATTTGCCTGGAGATATATTTAGGTAAGTGGGTAGACGATAAATTTCCAAATATTTCTTTTTTTTTTAATATTATTATTTCTATGAAAAAGGTTGTTATGATACGACAATGAGCAATCGGGATATTTGTCCATCCTATCGGATATCATACAATAAAACACACTACTTACCCGTACGCGAAAAGTTGAGGAGCTCAGCTTTGACTAAAGGCTTCCTGCTCTGTCTGCACCAGCTCTGACCTTATGTTCAGCGCTACAGACTAAATTATAATACTGAGAATTCAGCGCGCAGAACTCAACTTTTCGCGTGTTGTATGATATCCCGATTAGGTAAGATGGACACATAGTCATAGATAGATAGATAGATAAAACTTTATTTGCACATCAAATTTGTAACAAACATACAAAGAAATAGGTACTTAAAACTATAACGTACAAAAGGCGGCCTTATCGCTTGACGCGATCTCTTCCAGGCAACCTTAGGATGGACATAATAGAGTGGATATTTGCGGTAGTTTAATGCATTGGATTTGCACCACGTTATAATGAGTAAGCAAATAAGATTACGTCATCTATCAAATTTGCACACGTCTCGCTTACCTTAAAACTTATTAGCACATTTAGCGACAGGTCTTAGATGTTATGTCCTATCCCGATTACTTCTGAGTCTTCTAATAAATATTTTATGTGGATTATTAAATTATTTATTTTTAGGGTTCCGTAGTGCCTACAAGAAACCCTTATAGTTTCACCATGTCAGTCTGTCCGTCTGTCCGAGGCATAGCTTCGAACTGTTAGTGCTAAAATGCTCAAATTTGACATGAATAATAATGAATATGTAAATTAACTATGCTAAGTGACAAATAAAATCATAAAAATATTTTTTTCCGTGTAGATACTTAACTTTAATGTCAAATGGGCATGATTATTTTTTAGGCGCGACACATGTAGGGAAAGGGCATGCAGACAGCTGCATTCCCTTTCCCTACCTGTGACGGCAAGTCGCACGTAAGCATCCACAATCAATCCATGAAAGATTAAACTTTGCTATACTCGATACATTTTAAAACTACGATTGTAGACCTCATTAACCAGCTCAGCCTTATCAGCTTAGCTTCTTGAGCTAATAAGCTAAGCTAATAAGTGTTATAATCATAAGATTCTTAAGAGAAAATGAGCAACACAAGATCGTGGCCAAGTCCGACCCGTGACATTTTTTTTGCAGCCGCCAAAGTTTTCAAAGCCACAAGATCTATGTCTTTTTTTCCTTTTTTCAGCATAAACGCGAATGTATCGAAAGGAAGCGTTTCCGGTCTAAGCAGTGTTCGTTTTCTTGACCTGAGCATTTCTCCTACTGAGCCCATAATAGGGTTTGATGTTCTGTTCCCATTGCTGACATTTCATTCAGGTAACATTTGTATTAAATTACTCACAAAAACTTACCAACATGCACCATTATCTTATAAATTTATATATTGACGAAGAGACTAAGCACCATCTAATGCCACGTCAACTGCATTTTTAAACAGTAGTTTTATACTACGATAATATCATTCGATTTTACATAAACAAGTAAAATCGCAAACAATCCAAAAAAATTGTATTGCAATTTTATTTTCGCGCGCTCCGACAGAGATTATATTCTTTCTTTCTTTCTATCTATCTCACGCACAGGAAAAAAGACATATACATACAGCCAACCAAGCTGAAGAATATTAGAGACACACGTAATGTTAATAATTTGATATTACTAAGTGTACATACTACACTATCTTACTTAGAAATATAAAATAATTATTTATAATTTCTTTAAATATATTTGTTTAATTTTCTTATAAAATTATGACAGTAACATTACTTTTAAACGTAATTTTACATTGATTTGGCCTACTTGCTAGTTTTTTTTAAATGATTTACGTTTAAGAATTTTAATATCTTTTATTATTGCCAAATTAGGGTTTGATGGCCTATTTTTTCCTGTTTTATAATAATTATACAATAATTTTCTTTTGTAGAAAACATTTGAATGCTTAATAATGTTACACGTACATGTGCGGTACGTACGATAGATACCGTGTGTAAACGGGCATAATTACATACTATATTAATAAACGTTATTTTGTTTAATCTTTCCTGAGTAAGTCATACACATACTATGCGAATTAAATAAAAACCGGTTTTCTTGTCTATGATTTCGGCCATTTTGAATGTGTTCCTCTTGCGTTACTGTAAACGTAATTTTTCGAAAGGAACAGAACTATAATCGAGAATCTCGTTCATATTCAGGCGAATGGAAAACGTTAAAAAAAATCTGTTCTCATATAATTCGAATAGAGTACGTTTAGAGGAAATAGATATATATAATCAAAGAGAGTACGTACTATTTTTGTATTATGTTTAATAAATGAACAAAATCTATAACAAAATTAATTATCAATACTTAATTTGGAGTTAGCTGCAAAACTAGACTGTCTTAGTTACATACTATTAGGTACCTACTCGTTTAGGAATCACGTATTACTGAGCCGCCCAAGAAGTTTGCCGTCAACTATAACATTATTTAACTATTATATCCTGTGAACCTTAATGCTTTTCAGATCATTATGAGTTGGAGGGAAATATTTACTATGCTGTACCACTCAAGGGAGAAGGCGTAGCTCAGTGAGTATTATATCTTCTACCATACTGTGGAAATATGGCTTTAATTTGGATATTTTTAATTAGACTAGATATGTTTAGTACTGTAGATTAAAGGGTTAGTATGGAAAATTAAATAATACAAATATCTAAACAAAATAGTAATAAGTAGAAATAAAAATATATATATATTGTTTTCTAAAGTTATAACATTATGATAATTATTGTTGACAGCTTCTTAAATAATATACATTTGTTTCAGCTTAGAGATTCACAACTTAGAACTGTCTGGAACGTTATACTTGGGTCAATCGGAAAATGGCAATTCAATTATTATTGACAAGCTTGAAAATGCTGATTTTAATGTCGAACGGATTGTGGTAAGAAAACGACATTTAATCAATGTTACCTTATATTTATTTTCACTTTTTCTCAAGTAAATTTCAAATTCGAAATTTGAATTGCAAACCTCACACAGACGACGAGTAAACCTTGTTTTTTATTGCGCATTTACTTTTAAAGATATAGATTAAATAGGAAGGTGATATATTTATAGATTATTAAATTATTATAGACATTAGTTTGTTTTTCAGCATAATTTACTGTACATAGCATACATTTCTATTTGTAAAGCGCCTAAACATTTTAATATCGCAATCCTGCAACATGCAATAAAAGAGTTAATTTAAATTTGTTATTTTTACAGTCTAGCACGGAGTTTGACCAAAACATAGACTCCATAATCAGCGCCATGGTTGAAGACCTGCTGGCTGACTACCTGAACCGCTTCAGCAAATACATATGCGACACCTACATCGATACCCTCATCCAGTATATCAATGAAATAGTGCAGATTATGGAATCGCAACAAAATGTACTTTAATTATAAGAGTTAAGATTTATTTTGTGTTTTCTTATAGCCTTTGTTTCTCCTCAGCCTGTTAAATAAAATAATACCTCGAGGTAAAATCTAATAAAGAATAGGTAAAACCTTTGATTAAATGTACTCTGAGAGGTAAAACGTAATGTTACGCTAGAATTATATTATTATTCAACTTTTATTTTAAGCCAAATTTGAATAGTTAATAACATTTAATAAACAATAGACGTTCACGAAATTATGTATACGTACTTAGTTCAAAAACACATAAATATGACTTTGAGGCAAGAAAATTTGTCGTCTATATTGAGAATGCAGAATTTCACTGTCATACGGTTCTATAGACAAACATACTCATTCCCATATATTTTAGCCAGAGATAATAGATGTTAAGATGAAACATGAAGAAAATTTACGGTTATACTTTGCAACAAATGGACTGTCAAATTTCATAGAAAATTTTCCCCGGGCTTGGTAAAAGCTGTCAAAACCCATACATTTCTAAACTTTGGCGTGAATTTTATCTCTAACGTGCAGCTCTGCTCGCGCAGTAAGGATACTGTCATAATTATAATACTTTCGTACGTTGTCTCTAGTTAAATGCATGCTCTCTGGTTTTCCATTTAATCATTTTTTTTTCTGTGGCATTAATAAACATTTTCTACGTTTTATTTATCACGATCATAAACTTCTAATATCAAGCACGTGATAGGTTTGTCGTTTTAATATATTTCCTACTAAATACCTTGCATATAAAATAAGTTGTCTCATTAGTCTAAAGATATTCAACCAGTATAAAAGATGTTTATTTTATTGCCTTATGCGATATTTTGCAAGTCATAAAAGTATAGGTAAATGTGTTGTTAATTAATTTTAAGATACAAAAAAATGATTGCATACAATAAAAATAGATTAGAGCTTTGGCTTGCTCTTGCGTACAGTTTTTAATTTCCTGGATATCGAATATGAATAAAAAGTGTAGGTACGACTGCAAGTTCTCATTCTTGCTTCCTTAGTCTGCCAATTGAAACGATAGAGATATTAATTAGTACGAAGAACTTAATTTATTCTTAGAATCCAAGATTTTACTGAAAAAAATATACCACGCCTTCAACTCTTGGCCTGACCTCTATCCTCGACCTTGCACGATCAGCTGTCAATCTTGCGCCCAGTCGACTGGCAAGGTATTATTATACGCACAACTACTATCAAAAACAAAGAATCAAGTTTTGCAACAATAACGTCAATCAATTATATTATCATTAAATGAATGCGGAGGCACGCGGAGGCAGGGCAATGACTATAGCTATCAAATAACTATTACGTAGGTACCTAGGACAAATTTCACCGATCCGAGTTTAGCGATAAACGAACGTTTTCGACGACGAGTGGTCGAAAACGTTCGTTTATCGCTAATTGTCCCATTTTATCATTGAATGAGAGAACACAGAGCTGACGACCAGATGGCGGAGTGGTTAGTGTAGTTCGATTCCCGCTTAAAACAAATCTTTGTGTGCATGAACATGGGGGTTTGTCTTAGTCTGGGTGTTTCTAAGTATAATAAGTATGTAATTACAAAAGAAAAGTATATCTGTAATAAGTACCTATCAGTTATTTTAGTACCCATAGTACAAGCTCTGCTTGGTTTGGGACTAGTGTAAGTTGTGAGGTATTATTTATTTATTTAGATAAATTGAAATCCGGGATCAGCGTTGAACTCGGGCGGTGAAATCGCTACTTAGTCACCAATATCATTAAGTTAATTTAAGGTTAATTTATAATATAATAATGAAAGTATACATTACGTATTCGACCAGTTAAAACAGTTGTTATACTGATTTCCTGCTAGTAAGTGCTTCCTAGAATAAATAGCAAAAAATGATCATATGTGTGCTGTTTATGTGCTTCATGATTACACGTGTGTGTGCTTACAGTGTAAACAATGCAGAAATAGACGATGTACTGGACATAATACATGGAAAGACAACTACTATGAGACCAGAATGGACGCAAGAGTATCAACCAGAATGGTCGCAAGGAAGTCGATCAGACTGGCCACAACAGAGCCAAGAGTTCCAACCATTTAACTTTGCCGGTTTTCCTTCACAACGTCCAATGAATAACTTATTCGGTCCATACTGGAATCCTATGTCACAAATGATGGGAAATCCTAATTTATTTGCACCTCACGTTTTTCCATTCCAGTTTGGCATGCGAAATTTTGGTCCAAATGCGTATGATCGACCTTTTGACGTGTTCGCCGATGCCGACACACGACCTCAAACACCGCACCAAGGTAAGCCGAGTGTCCACGGTGGAACGAGTTTGTCGAGTCAAATGAATTACATTACTACAGAAAAGCTAGACGTCGGATCGACGTACTCAAATCACGCAACAACACATCGAAGTGACGCCAACGAGGAAAATGATTCTAAAAATAATCAAGATTCTAATGAGGATTATCACTTAGATGTGCGCAAAGATGACAAATAATTGAACCCGTA
This sequence comes from Hypena proboscidalis, assembly GCA_905147285.1. Classification (NCBI taxonomy): domain Eukaryota; kingdom Metazoa; phylum Arthropoda; class Insecta; order Lepidoptera; family Erebidae; genus Hypena; species Hypena proboscidalis. The sequence continues at coordinate 10,838,153 of LR990128.1, read as the reverse complement.
AAAAATATTGCTTTACTTTTTTTCCTTTACTAGATTATACGATTACCCTCAAATTGATGTGAAAGAATCGAACGGGCAAAACAATATGAATAATAACGTAAACCACGACCTAACTGCGCACCGTGTTTCGTAGAACAGTGAAAACAGGTGTCGAGAGGGGATGTAAATAATATTTAGCATATTTAAGTCGGTTTTTTACCACGTAAATGAGTCAAAACTGGTTTATAGAGATATAATCACTCGTATTGTGAAGATGACTCCTTAGTCTGTGCACTCGCAAGCGTACGTCGCACTCGGACACACAACATAGCGGACGATCGTTAGTTTTTTTTATTACTGGTTTTATAATGGAGACTCAGTTAATTGTTTTAGTGTTAACGATAGTGACTGTTAATGGTGGATTGTTAGAAGGTATTTTGAATGGAGCACATAATGCAGCTGAATCCTTTTTGGGTGGTTTGGCTCAAGGAGGAGTGAATATTGGATTTAATGCTCAAGCACATGGCAATCATCGCCGTCCAACGCACACGGGACAACAAAAACCAGGGGAACCGGAGGAGACGATCATAGTCGTTGTTGAAGAACAACCAAATAGTGAACGACCAGGGAACGGCGGTGATGGACAACATCATCACAACGGATACAAGCCTCATCACCATCACAAGCCAGGACATAACCACAATCACTACGGTTATGGAAACGGAAACGGTTACGGCAACCAGAATCCCAACTGGCCAAATCAAGGAAATGGATATTATGGTAATCCAAGCAATCCAAACTGGCGACCAAATAATCAGAATCCCTACCAAGTAAATCCAAATGGGCAGTATGGTAACGGGAACAACTACGGGAAGCCGAACTACGGCAATCCGAATTACGGGAACCCGAACAATGGAAACCCGAACTATGGGAACCCAAACAACAATGGGAATCCCAACAGCTACGGGAATCCCAACAATTATGGAAATTCCGGCGGCCAAAACGGAAATGGAAACCCAAACAGCAATGGCAATCAAAATCCACCTTCATATTCTACTGAAAACCCTAAACAAGACAAACCTGAGCAAAAACCAATTGAAGAAGTGACGAAACCACCTGGCGGTACTAATTATGGACTCAGTACGCAAAAACCGGTTGATGACGCACAGAATCAAAATGGTGTTTATGACGATAAAGTAGAAAGTACTACGAAAGGCACTGGTGCTAAAGACCGTCCTCTGTACGTGCCTCTCAATCCTAACCAATACATCTATGGAGGTGACAAAATAGAAGTCAATGCTCCCAAGCGAGAGACTGATAACAGTAAACCAAAGCCAGCGGATGATGACGACGAAGAATTTCCTATCGACATAAGGATCGGAGACGAATAAATCCTGAAACCTAAGTACCACATAGATTTTATGATTATTGATTTCGATTTAATGTAATTTATGTGATGATTAAATACCATAGTTTTATAAATGTGGTACGTTTCAATGACAAACCGTTTACTCACCTATGCCTTGCCTATATATAACTCTTTTACTGAATAAATTATAACTGAGGTTCCGCTACGTTTGTAAGTTGATTCAACATAAAAATAAAAATGTTAAGCCTTATTAAGGTCAATCTCAGTCGAATATCGACTAGGAAATAAATTTAACATTGCATATTGTGAACGATGATGCAAGACAATGGTTTTTTTAAACACTACTTTGCCTTCAAAGTACTTATTATAAAGACAATCGGCAGTTTGTATCTCCTCTATAAATTATGCTTAGATCCTTAAGGCGAATACGTAATTTGGACAGCAAATTTTAATAACCTGAAATTTTCATGTTCTGTTACTTAATTAATATAGACCTTTTATAAAGTAATGAGGTTAATATTAATAGCATTTATCTTTTGTATAATGAATATCTGTTTGGAATACCTTCATCTTATTTTCCTTGTTTATCCACAGCTGCGGTGACGATATAAATAACTTTGTACAATAATAATATGTCTATGATATGGTAATTTAATTATTGAGGCACTAGTTTATTCACATTTTAATACTGAATAACATATCAATAAACTATAATTGACAGAAAGTTTTGATTCAAGTTAATAATTAGATGTATGTTTATGACGCAAATCCCATATTCATTTGGTTTGGTCGCAAGCATTTGCGTCATAAGTGTCATAAATATTGCAAATACCTGAAATACTAGTAACGAAAGAACTCTTAAAAGGAGGGAGGCATCTCCGAGACCACATCATATTGTTTTATTTTCAAAGCTCGGCGTATCATCATTATAATAAAACCAAGGATTTATATCAAACCCACTTGGGTAAAGCCTGTCTTTACGTTATGTTTTATTTATAATCGTTGATTTAAATGAAATCATCATAAATTATTTACAACAATATAACGTGCGTAGATAACGCTGATGGAGTCACTAAGCGATGATTTTCCACTGCTGCCCGCACGAAACCATAATTAACTTAATGTCTTGGCCTTAAGTGCAAAAAGCGTGAAGTCAAATGAACAACAAACAGACTCCTTATTACGTCTCCAGCAGTTTCCCAATAAACACAGTCTTATCTGTTACTATTTTAAGACACGTATTAATTAGTAGTGTAATCCCGCAACTGTGGTTATTAATAGTCCTGTCATGAGTGTGCTAGTTATTATTCTCGTTTTACTAGCAGTAGGAAAAATCCACGGACAGGAGGCAGTCGCGCCACAAGTAATATACCTGCGAAATATACCCGCATATCGCAGACCGGTTTTACACAGCGAACTGGAGAGATATCAAACGCCGGCTCCCATGTTAAGGCTGTATACCAACGCGTTTCGACCAGCTGATCCAGAGCGGCCAGAGAATTCGCAACCAGCGCATGTACTGCAGCCTCCAGCCAGAGTTAGCCTTAACCTTACATCGACCGTGAAGTCCGAGCCGAACCGCAAACTGTACATATCAACAAAGATATCAACCATGAGTCAACCTTTGAACAGTTCTACGAATAACAGTATCCAAACCAGTGAAGTGCACAAGGATGTCAAATCTGAGAAGCAAACTTTAGCGCCGTCTGATGACAGCACAAATTTTGTTGTACCGGCGAACTTTATTTCAAATGATAACGTGACTACTGTGAAACCTAAGAATAGTACAGGTGGTGTTCCTGATGTTGATGAACGGTCGTCTTTTAGTGCTGAAGTATGTGCTCCTGGGTATACTAGGATTAAAGGGGAATGTGTCAAAGAAGACTAGTGATTCTGTGTTATTCTAGTGAAAATCGTGAAATGGAATCGTTGGTAAGATACAGTGCTATGAGATTTGGATATGAAGATTATGTAATAAGTATGTGTACCAGTGGAATATCACTGGGTAGATAATAAATAAAATTGAGATTACTAGACGACTATGAAACTAATTTAATTTAAAGTTATTAAAATACTGATGTATTGAGTCATGTTTTGTTTTATTATAACCTGCCGTATTTTTTACTCTTTTAAAGTTAAACGAGTTTTAATGAGTTACATGTTTTTTGCTCCCATCGTTTATTTATAGATGATGGTAGATATTTAAAGCAAAGGTTCCATATATAAAGTCAACATCCTTTTTTTTATTTATAAGTGATGTACAGGAAAGAATTTAGGTAGGCAGGTTTGATCAAACATAAAAGTTGCTTAAAAACTGCATCTCACATTACTACTACCTGTAAATTTCTTTGCTTTGACTTTCTCTTTTGCCAATCAATAGATACTAACTTGAAAGTTGTATTGCCGCGAACAAAGCATACAAAAAAACTAGAAATGTTTTAAGTAAGTAAGTCATGATTCGTTTTTCAGACAGTCCAGTACTAGAAGAATAGTCTTTTATTTTATTTATTTATTTTAAAACGTATTGCTCCACAATGTACAGAGGCGGACTTAATGCCAAAGGCCTACCAGTCAACCTTAGGGTAAAGCAGAGATGTGTTGTGTGTGCAGTAGGTACTAAATAGTAATATATCGATACTACAATAAATAATACAACTATTATGATACATTTGAAGTACATAATAATGATTCATCTTCTATATATATATATAAAAATGAAACCCGATTTTCGTTGTCACGACATAGTATGAAAACGGCTTGACCGATTTGGCTGATTTTTTTTTGTAGTTTTCTAATACTCTGTACAAGGATCTTACGGAAAAAAAAAATAAAAAAAGTATTCATTTTTATATGGAGGATGTTATAATAGATTCCGGTTCAAATAGAATAGGTACGCATACATAAGATAGGTCAGTTAGACAAAATAAAGTAGTGCATCAAATTTACGCTAAGGCGGTACGAAGTTCGCCGGGTCAGCTTGTACATAATAAAAATTAAGCTATACTCTAGTGATGAAACAATTCCGCCAACTCATCAAAAAGTATCGAACGTACCTTTATCTTAAACGCGAATCGCATATAATAGTGGCCATTCTGGTTATGAGAGGAAGCATATTCCACATAACAGATTGAACAAAGAAGGAAATATTCATAAGGCTAGAGGAAAGAAAAGGACAGAGTAGAAGAAGATTATTAGAAGATCGACGGTTTCTCTCATGTTTAGAACATATGTATTGAAAATAGGAGAGTAAATTGGTTGAAGAGTTAAGGATAGAAAATAAGGTAGTGAGAGAATAGATAGCCATAACAGATCAGAACGGTCAGTAGACACACGGTAATACTTACGAAGATTATAAATGAATCGAATGCGGTTATTAAGAAGGCGCACACATCACCATAGTCGATAATTGGCAAAATTAAGATCTGCACAAGCATTACTTTAGTCTCGCGAGTCTCGCGAGGCAGAAAGTTTTTCAGACGGTAAAAGGTGCGAAGGGATCCAGTGACTTTCTGACTAACATTAGTCACCTTAGTAAACCAGCTGAGGGTTGATTCTGAATTGACGCAAGTCCTAACTTAAATGCTAAAAGAGATGACGGATCCATTGAACTTGAGGTAAAATTTGTAATTCTTATCTGCTCAGCATACGCAAACTTCCTATTGTCTGGCATTTGTTAGTATAGACCGATTTAAAAGGATATTAAGATATAAATCTTTTATGTGCCTCATAACGATATTTTTAAATTAGTGGTCACTCTGATGTTTATGAACATTCATAGCATAATATTACAGTTGAAGGACAACGATATTGTGCATCCTGTGCTAGTTCATAATTTCAAGGTCTAATCACGCCACCCAGCTGTAATTTTACATAAATATGTATGTTTACTATATAAAGAAAGCGAAAAATATCTTATTTTTTTTCTTTTCCAGGTAAGTACTTCCTTTACATGTAGAGTGGGGATTATTATTTTTTGTCGCCAACTCCATAGTCTGTTATAGTATAGTTAGGTTTTTTCAAAACGTTGAGGGGTTATTTATATTTTTTTTAATTTAAGATTCTTTTGCGAGATTCTTCTCCTCTAAACTGGTTCCAAAAATCTGAAAAAAACGTGGTGATAGTACATTACTGAACTATAACTATAGTGAAGAGGTCAACTTTTTTTGTTCAAGAGTATCTATTACTCTTCAACTAAAAAGAGTAAAACACGAAGAAACCCAAAGTGTAAAATACAGAGTTACTTGAAATATTTCGTACAAACCGAAAATAATGACTTATATGAAGTTGTTAATGTTCAATACTGTGATTAACCTTTTTTTTAACGGCTGAATACGGTACCCTATTGCGCGTGGCCAGACACGCACTTGGCCGGCTTTTTTTTAATATTTTGTCATATTTATCGGGGATATTCAGGTGGTAGGTATCAAATAAAATAACACCTACGTAATAAGTAGATTAATGAAACGCAACGCGCGTCATATAAAATTTATCTTTCATACCGGTTGTTATTAATATATACACAGCTTAATAACATCGGTTTTTACTAAGATTTAGATATTTAGATTTATTAAAAAATCTAGACAATGACTTATACTTACAACGAAGGAACTCGTCCATGGAAAACGATGACGATTTTATTTTTATATGCTTACACGTATTATTATTATTATTTTTATATACAACATCAAGCCAACTATCCACAATGACATTTCCCTCCGTGGTATCTATTCGGCTTGGTGGACTAGTACGTTTGAATTAAGTATATCGTTATCATAGATAAATTAAAAAGATTTTCTAGCCAATGGTTTAGCTTTTAGAGAGAGGGGGCGGGGCCCAACTCGAACAAAAATTGGCTCTTTTAAGTTAAAATAAAATAAATAAAACTAAGTAATATAAATTTGCCCTTCAAACAGCATCAACATAATTATATAAATAACACAACATTTGTATATCTGTCAAAGAAATGCCGAAATTGCCGAACGTATTTATATGGGGGTAGGTATGCACTAAAATTTCGACCGTTTCCTTTACAGCGGCGGTCGGCAACCTGCGGCCTGCGGGTATTATCCTCCGCGCTCCTTTGGTGTCGTATCTAATATTTTGAAAGAAAATAAGTACAAAAGTCAGCGCCTTCGGCGCTTCCTTACTCAGTGTGGCATAGATACTTCAGAGCCACTTTTTTTCTTTTTATTGAAAATGCGTGTTAAAGTCTGCAATTTCAGCGCTTACTTAGGCGTGGCGGCAAAGGTAATTCGCTGAAATACCTTTGTAGTAACTTCAATGCCGTTTCTTTTAAGGTAATCACACCCATGTGGATAATATAGGCGTGATGTTATGTTAGATCATTTGCCGGCTACACGCTCAATCTTACTTGCACAAACTATTTGGTGCAAGCAATATTGGACGTGCAGCCGGTGGTACCTTATAATGCGTGTCTGATCTACATTAGTTGGTAGAATGAATTGAACAATATAATTTTGCATCTCGGTGTGAATGTTGCTTCGTCCGCGTAGAATTCGTTACGAAAATTAAAAAAACTGTATTTTAGGCATTGGTATCGCGCAAATAACTACTTATATTAACTGAAAAAAACATTGTTATTTTTCATTAAAAAAAGACTCTCAATTTTATTATTTGAACCAAAATGTTAGAACCAAAAAATAAGCAGAGCTCCCAGTATCATCATCATCCGGAGCTCTGAGCCTCCTCCTAACTACATTAGGTACGTCTTCTAGTCGTCAAGATTCGTCTGAATATCAGTATTTTACAAGGAGCAACTGCAATCAGACCTCCTCAACCCAGTACGAAGTGTTATTAGTATTCTTATTCTTTGGAGAATAATAGATGGATAGATAGATAAAAACTTTATTTGTGCATAAGACATAGGAAATACATTTGTACGAAAGTTTCAATAACAATATTATGCACAAAGGGCGGCCTTATCGCTTAACGCGATTTCTTCCAGGCAACCTTTTTTGCTATCTACCAATAATGTTCATTGTTAAACTAGTTGACAGACTTTCAGGCATCGGCTACCCGTAACCGTAACGACTGCCTTAGATCTTTGAATGACAACCGGGTCCGTCGTGATGTGAACCATCGCTCACACAGCACACGCTCTACAAGGCACGGAGGAAAACTCGGTGTGTGAAAATGGTCATCCATCCCACGACCGACCGTGGTAATCAGTCCAGGCAGCTTTTACAGACACCAACTCCATTTTAAATGCCCTCTCTTGGAATAGACGAAACAAACGGTCAAAGATCAGACTCAACCTGTGTCAAGACTAAAAATAAACAATTGAACAAAATAAAAAACACGTTTTTTTGCTATCTCGACAAGAAATCACAATCCTTAGCTCGACCAGGGTAAAGATATATGTACAGAGTAGTGTATCTTCATAAGAACGGTCGCATTGCGTCACGTCCTCATACCTACGTCTAGCCGAGAATAACGCAATAAGGGTATAACAAAAGATGGGGATACGCCGCTGTGACGAACGAATTCAAAAATAAGCTCAAGACAGATACAGACGGCGACACATTAAGCTTAACATTTCCAGTATAGAATGGTCTAGCGTTGTATAGGCTTACCGAGCAATGCAAACAAGCTTATGCTGGAAATGTATAGGTTGATCGGTAGTCGTGTGTACATGATATTAAAATACAGTAAGTGGGCAGCCCTATCGTGTACCGCGTGCATTTCTTTTGTTATTTCAAGGAATTTGATCAAGTCAGAGTACTGGGTAATATTTATACTGTGTTTTGACCAAGTACATTCATAAGTAGGTACACACTTAATCTGACGATAGTAGCTCTAAGATTGCGATCTAGTCAGATTTGTTATTATAACCAATTAATACTTTATTAATTAATCCTACCGCAAAATATACATTATGCGTATGTAAAACAAAATATACTAATATTATAAAGTTAAAGACTTTGTTTGTTTGGTTGAACGCGATAATCTCAGGAACTGCCGGACCGAATTGAAAATTCTTATTGTGTTGGATAGTCCATTTATTGAAGAAGGCTATAACAATATAACATCACGCTACGATTCATAGGAGCGGAGCAGCATTAAAATATACTGCAAATCGAGGGAAATTTATTCCACTTAACGCGACATGAGTGGAGTGAACCCGTAGGTAAAGTATAACGCGAGTAAAACGGTGGTCAATATTATGAATTCCTTGCAGACAATGTCGCGGGTAACAGTTAGTTTATGATAAACAATATTAGCGTGATAATCCGACACTGATTCGCACTTATCAAGCTATTTAAAATGATTGATGAACAAAATCAGTGCTGCTGAGGTATTCTATACGAATTATATACGGAAGCCGTACAGTTTTACTTGGATTCTGGTGTTAAAAACAACCAGGTAAGTATTACCCATCATTTCACAACAAATTTCATTAAAGCATACCTTCCAGAATCTGATCACTTAAATCTGAATTAAACTAATCTCTTTATGTGCGCGAGCAGAATAAATATCTGGGGACAAGGGAAAAAGTCTATAACAGCCATCTGCATCTTACTTAACGCCTAGAAGTTTTTTTTATCAATCAGCCGTACTAGCCGTACAAGCATACGAGTGTGAGATAGTTTTAGTCACGTTTTTGACATATTTTTTTATTAGGCAACTTGACAAAAACGCAACTAAATCTATTTACGGTATGTCGTCGGTTGTCGTATGGTAGCTAATAGATAAACTCAAACATCTAGGCGGTTGTTCAGTTGGATGCAGATGGCTGTGATGCACTTTGCACTCGCGAATCGACCAATGGACTGGCTCTGCGATCGAAGGTGGCCAATCAGAGCAACGCGTGACCCGTACCATTTCATTAACATCTAACTTTCCACCTGCCAGGATATTTGATTAAATCTATACCTTGACGGAATTCCTTTACACGGAATATACTTGGTTTAAGCAACTCGGACAAAGGTTTATCCGACAACATTGCTGTTGGATGGTTGTACTTTTAAAACAAACAAGTTGAATCGAACTTGGAGCTTTGTCCTTTCAAATCCCCATATACCTATGTTCTAAGTTGAATTTTTAGAGGACCTTAGGCTTCATACAAAGTCTTGTCACTAAAGAGAAACTTGTCCACTTCGCAGTTATGGTATAAAGTACAAAGCTAAGGAACATCCTGTTTTCAGAGATACAAGGGAAAAGTGTCACAAGATTTTCACATAATACATTTCTATCCGTCTAAAATTCCTTGGCTTTTTTCTAGTTAAATACCTTCTAACAGTATAATAATTTTACAAAATTCAATTGCTAATTTCTCAAATCGGTCCAGGCGCCATCAAGTAATTGATGAACAAACATAAAAAAAATATTCGATTTTCTCTTTGTGAACCTCCTCCTTTTTCTTGAAGTCGGTTAAATAGGAAAGTTTGTAAGAGCATGAGTGTGTTCTAGTAGGTATGTTTGATACATTCTTAACGCTCAAACCGGTAGACCGATTTTGATGAAATTTGGCTTAAAGGGAGCTTGAAATAACTTATAGGTACCTACGCATTTTTTAAAGGTACCATGTGTGGCGGTGTCGCCCTCTGTAGCTAGTACTAGGTACTATAGCTTTTTCAATCATCAAAATTTAATTATGATTAACTTTGGCAGATACAACCGCAAATCGACAAAATCATTTAAAAACATAATTTAGGAGCCGATTACCAGGCAACAATTAGTTTAAATCCCCGAATACTAGCTCTGCAATTTAAACTGTATAAGAGATATATAGATATCAAAATGTAATTATGAAAAACCTTGATTAAACAAATGAACTGCCACTAAATTGCCGCATTTAGTGACAGCTTAAAAGTAAGTCGGTGCCTAGAGCTCGTTCAAAAATGCCCAGTTGGGTTAAAATTGATTTGAGCCCCGGGAATTCAATTCATAATTATATTGCAAAACTATGTATTGTCAAATAGTATATACTGCCTCGCTGGTCTAGTGGTTAGCGTATGCGTAGCGCACCGCGAGGTCTCGGTTTTGATTCCCGTCGATTCCCGGGTCGGACAAAGTTTCAGTTGTAAACTTTCCGTCAGGAAATTCAAAATAGCAGCACGGAGTTGGAATTGCGACCGGAGGATGGCGATAGGCATGGGACCTAAGCATAGCAGTTGAAATGTGGGTGTTTTACACCTCTGCCAAACCCTTCTGGATAATATATAGTGATGTTATGTTAAGTTAGTTTTATTGCATTTTAATATTCTTATCTGTAAAGTTATGACGTGTTCAAGCGTCCACTGGGGCCTATAAAATAAATGATTTTAATCTTTGAATCGTAGAGATCACGATAAATCAAGTTTTAAAAAAAACTAAAAGTCTCGGGTACGTTTCCCGGGTCGAGCAAAAGTGATTTTTAGATTTTTCCATATATACAATACTCTCAAAACGGCTCACTCCCTATCACATGGAGTCTAAACATAAATAAATAGTGTGGGTTTTAACCACCTTTTGCCATAACCTTCTGCCATAAAGGCGTAATTTAATTATTATGACTATTTTGTTTACCTCGAAAACAATATCAGTTCCAAACCAATCATAATTTTATTAGATTAGAATCGAATATATACTTAAATTGAAGATAAGCCAGGCCTAGTTAATTTAAATCCAACTATCAACAGAACGATTCAAATGATTCACTTAACGATTGTTAGACACAATGGAGATAGATATTTCCTCTTCTATTTTTCTCTGTTTAGATGTAAACATCGACTTCCAGTCAAAAAATTTTGAACTTATTAATTACAAATAAAAATATTATTACATAAAAGTAAAAAAATATATTTAAAACAAATTAATTCGACATTTAAATGTGTGACAGATAAATATTATGCTTAACTCCTTTTACCTTGTTACCTTTAGTCTTAAATGAGTATTATTGTTAGCGTTATTAAATAGTTATTAATATTTAGTTCTAATAGATATTATCCTTCTGTAATGATTTTCCAATACCTACCAAGTAATACCTACCCAATCCAGTTAGGAAAAACTATATTTGAAAAAACAACACATATTCATTTTATTTTTATTTTAACTTTCTGCAGGTACATTGCACAATATGTGCTTAATGCCAAAGGCATTATCTACCAGCAAACCCTTATATGATGCAGAGATATCATGTCTGTGGTAGAGAGACGTAAAAAAGAAAAAAAAATATGTCTACTAACAATAGTTTAATTTAGCTAAAGTTAGCACTAATTAGAATGGTGGGAGGGTAGAGATTATGTGAAGGAATACGAATACGAAAAAATATGTGAAATTGATTACGATCTGAGGGAATGCACCACCTTCTCACTTTAAAGAGAAGACTCCCGAGCGCCGTGTTTTCATATAACGTAATATGGGTTGAACTTTTATATTATTAAGTTAAATAATATCTAAAACACTAATATGTATGTTTGTTCGTGGCCATTTCATTGCATATTGGCCGTGGCCAATGAGTTACATACAAACAACAAATTAAAAAAAAATGGACGCCAACAAACATGCATTTAAGTGTTTTAGATATGATTTGTCTAATAATAATAGATTAAAACTTAATAATATTAAAGTTAAACCCATATTACTTTTGTATGGAAAACAGACAAACAATAAAATTGTTCCCCTCATGTCGCGAAAATAATAGTATTTAATTTTGTAGTTCTGTATTCCGGTTGCGGGATGGTATATAGGCCATTCTTCTTCGTCGTGTCGATGGCTGAGTCAAATTTTATTGGCTCAATAAGTGGTCACTGTTATGGCACTCTCTTCGGCGTTCATGAGCGCCTCTCTTGTGCAGGTGAAAGGGCATTTTGGAGAGTCAGTAAGGTAGTCAAAGTTTTGACTTGCCATCGTGGTGAAAGGATTAGCCAATTCGCTTTTAAGAACTCGCGAATTGCCCAGGGTGCGCCGGACGTAGGGAGTTGTTGTGTACGTCACTCGGGGAGGCTCCTTTCATGCACCCCTAAGCCATAAGGCCATGATTACTGACAAATCATGCTCAATACCGTAGTCAAATGAAATACCGATGCATTTGCAATTTGCCAACCTATTATTTTGTTTCAACAAGTTTTCTTATGTGACAATCTTTAATAGTATTTTTATTTTTTGCATGTTCTAAAGTGAAAAAGTACAACATAGTAAAATGAAAAATTATGTAACTATAGTAATCACAAATTTGTAATTAGCCAACCTATTACTTTGTTTCAACAAATTTTTTTTTGTGCCAATCTTTAATAATATTTTTTGTTTTTGCATGTTCTAAAATGAAAAAGTACAACATAAAACTATTGTAAAACCGATATGCCTACTGTAATAAAATGGGAGCAAATTCTGCCCACAAACTGTGCTGCAGTTTGGCAGAAGATATTGTATGTGTAAAATATGTAAAAAAACTGAATAAACACTTTTTCATTTTTTTTTTTCATTTTTCATTCATTATTATAAAAACTGCTTTTATGGATTGTGCATGTTTATAGGTGGTAGTTGCCTCCTAAAATCGAGAAAACCACAGATATTTTTATTTTTTTTACTAATATTATAAATTGGAGTGATTAATAGAATTAAAGCGGCCTTGGCGCAATTGATATGGCATCGGTCTAACGATCGATAGGTCGTGGGTTCTATTACAGCCGGAGATGGTTAACAAGAATACCAGTACATAATTTATATTTGCAAATTATTAGTAAGCATTTAAAAGAAAAAAATATTCTGTCTGCCTGTCTATCTGTTGGCTACCTTTCATGGCTAACCTACTGAACCGATTTTGAAGCATATTAGTATGGAGGTAGGTTAAGACCTAATAAACTACATATTAAGCTACTTTTTATCGAAATATCACGCTAGCGGACCCGCGGCTTGTAAATATATTATATTTAACTAAGTTTTGTATCAAGGGTCTTCCTACGTCATTTTAAACATATAGCCAACGGATAAAGCCTTGTCCTATTATTTGGCAATCAAACAAAGAATCGAATATTTATGCTAATGTTGTCGGTTCATGATTCAAAATCAATTTCGTCCGACCATAAATAAATAAATATCACACAACATACACACAACGCCATCTAGTCCCAAACTAAGCAGAACTTGTACTATATATAAAAAGTGATACTAATACGTGAATACATACTTAGTGTACATAAAAAAGCCAGACAAAAACAAAACTCCATGTTCATGCGCACAAAGATTTGTCTTTTGCGGGAATCGAACCCGCGACCACAGCGTCGCAGGCAGGTTCACTGCCCACTCCGCCATCCGGTCGTCTAAAGCTAGACTGCTCATAATTCATGTACCGATAGCATCATCATTACATGGTAATTCACAATAATTATAATGACATCAATTACTCCCGCCATTTTGTACTGAAACGTGATATTTATTTCAGAATGAAACTAATTCTTGTATTGATGTTTTGTGCCCTGGCGGCGGCGACCAACGTCGAAAAGGCTAACCACCTTGATTTTAGTAAGTATGAGTTTTTTAACCTACTAGGTACAGTGGGCCAACGAGTTGGATATGTAGGGCAAAAATTTCTAAATGATACTAAAGTCTTACTACACCAGTTATGAGTAGTGAGTTACATATATCTAAATAGTGGGTATATTACACTTATAAAATATGTTATTCGCATATGCATATTATATGCATATTGCAGTCAGTTTTCAGTATGGCGTAGAAGTTTTTGCCCTGCCTAATTGCTTAATTAACAATGTTAAAATATACATATAGATACAGTATCTATATGTATGATTTTAACATTGTTAACTAAACTTGGCGCTCGCGTCAGTGTGTGCGTGTGCTAGTAAATACAGCTTTAAGTTGTGCATTTGTATTTGTGAGAAATTTAAGAAAAATAGTGATCCCCATAAATTAAATCTAAGGAACAAAAACAAACTGGCTGTGCCCACTACTAGCATAGTAAAATAAATAAGTAAGTTATCTTCGAACAAAGGTACATCGCGCCGTTTGTATGTACGTGTAGCGCTTGCCACGCCCCGTGTTCATGTACGTACGCACGCACACTACGCCGCTCGGCCCAAACTCGGTCAGCGGTAGTGCGGGCCGTGTCATTACTGTGAGCGGTCGGTGTTTGTTTAAAAAATTAGGTACGGTTACGCGCTGCACTGCAAAATGTCTTCGCGAGTCAAAAGATATTATTGTGAAGTTTATGGTTTTTCAAACGACACTATTTCAATTTTATTAATATAATATTGGTCTATTTTACAAAGAATTTAATTTCATAGTATTATTCTCACCATAACCATTTCTAGTCATTGTATTTTGGTTGGTATAACTTACACATAACAATTATTGTCAATAAACAAACAAAATTGTATGAATTATTTGAAAAGATGGTGATCATGAGTTTCTCACCAGCTCTTCTCATGATGCAATACCCATCGGAGCTGGTACTTGGATTGATTTTAATTCAAACCTCAAAGTTGAATTGAAATCAATCTAAGCTCCGGTGATTCAAATCATTTTGTTGCAATTAATATTATAATTTAATTAGCTTAAGTTTTATTTTATTTTTATTTATTTGAACGTTGATGTTTGTTTTGACGTGTTAAAGCACCTTTTAGGGCCTATGGAAATAAATGATTTGACTTTGACTTGACATAAATAAATGCTTTGTTTTGTAAATAAAACGTTTTTTTATAATTAAAAAAAATATTTCTGTACAGGTAATTTAAAATATCAATCTGACAAGTGACAACCCTACGCCTCGAGTAAGTTTAGGTATCGTGCGCTCCTAAACCTTACTCTGTGCCTAAACGCCGGGAGTTGGCCTACTTATCTATTTTACTATGCTACTAGGCTCCATAAAATCTCTAACTCGTTTCCAGGTCAATGTATGTATACGCTTCTACAATAAACTTCAATTACAATCAATCTTAGCTCCGGTATCAAATCATTTTCTAATAATTCATACAATATTTTTTTGTTTTTTGACAATAATTCTGTGTAAGTTATAGCAACCAAAACAACATTATGGCTAAAGATGGTTATGGAGAGAAAAATACTGTAATATATCTAAACAAGCTCGTGCAATCTTTAGGTATATGACGTCACATTTACTTCTATAGGTATTATTATTAGTTTTATATATCTGAAACGTGTATCTACATGTGGTAGATAATTGTTACTTATGTTAAAACTTCTTCTTTACATAGGTAGTATAAAATCTGTCGCTAATTCTGTTTGTTTGCTGTATTTTTTAAAATATCCAGCTGATATGAATGCGTTTTTCACTAGATACCTATGCGCCAAAAATTTTTTAGGAATTCGGTGTTCGGCATATTCGGCAACAGAACCAAATATTTGTATTCGGCCGAGTGCTTGGTTACTTGCATATGTGACCAGTTTCATTTGCACCAAGATGATGGTTCAACTCTCCCGGACGTACGTATTTTTAGAATGCCGTCATTATCTCAATCAGCAAAAGTTTCCGTAACGTCATTATATAAATATGTAATAGGTACGTATCTAATGTTTGCTGGATTGAATATTGAGATAGATTAACTCCGGATTTGACTTGCAAATTACGCAAAATCCCAACTGGTCTTCATAACTTTAAAGTAAAATAAATTTTAAAGTACCATTATCAAGTACTACCTAAAAACCGGATGCCTACTAAACGCTATAGGTAAGTAACTTTCTTTTAGAATACATTAGTACATAGGTGTTGTTTGACACACCCGAAAGAAATCGATCTATCTCCATAGTACTTCACTTACAAATAATAAAAGCTACCAAAAATAACATAATCTACCAAAAATTACAGAAACTACCAAATATCAAAAAAAATACCGAAAGAATCATAAAGTGAACGAAAAAGACATCGCCTTCGTAGCAGTGGGAGTTTTATCTACTTTTCGTCCCTCTACACAGCGCAGTGGACGGAAAAGTAGAAAATTCCTAGCACTCACGCTGCAGCTGAGCTGTAGTATGATGTCTCCAATACAATGCACCGCATCCTGTAAAAGACATCGAGGCGCACGCGTGATTCGTTGTTTACATGGACTAGTATAAACGAGTGCGAGACAGATGTCACGTTTTTGTCATATTTATGTATGGGAAATCATGACAAAACGCGATTAAATCTATCTCGCGCTCGTTATGCTAGCTCGGCCGGAGTCAGAAGCAAACACATTCATGACCTAAGGGGACGTTAATACACAAACGGATTTTTGTACAAACGACAAGTTCAACTGACGTAGATTATACTAACCGAACGAAGGTCATTAAATAAGTAAGTATAGATAGACTAGATCCCTTGACCGCGGCAAAGAAAGGTAGTTATAAGCCATAAAATACTATTTGGTACTCACCCTCTATTCTCTTTATCAGATTCCCCTGATACCCAAAACTGGGTGGTGGAGCAGGCTGTGAACACGCTCATCCGTCAGCTGTGGGCCTTCGTCCGCAAACTCATCATCAATGGTTCCGAGAACTTCGGCATCCCCCCATTGGACCCGCTGATGCTCCCAGACGCCCATCTTATTGTCCCTGCTGGACTTATCAAGTAAGACAGCTTGTTATAAAATTACTGACACTCAGGGTCGGCTTCCTCAGGCCATTTCCCTCATCCTCCGCGTCATTAAAGCTGGTTCATCGTTTAAATTGTCTTTCATTTTCTTTTGGCTGTCTTTTATGTGTTTGTTTGATCGACATAATCTCTGGAAGTACTAAACAAATTAGATTAACTCTTTTGCATTTGATAGCCTGTATCTTAGCAAAGGTTTTGTAGCTGTTAACATTACGCTACAGGCCACGGGAGCAGACCTTAACGTTGTTGGGCATAGCTGGTTTATCAGATTATGCCACATGCCTTTGCCTAATTTTCACTTCTCCAATTTCACCTCTAGTAAACCCCTTCTGGCTGTTTTGACCACGCCCTTGCTGACATGTTACAACTGGTGAGGTATAGAGAAGCGGGACGGGAACATTTGGGCATCCTGTAGCAAACGGGTAGTGTTGCCCAGCAAGAGTCTTGCAAGTCTTGCAATTACCTATAAGGCTATTGCTATTTATTAAAGTTTACTTTAGATCTTAGAAAAATGTGTTAAAATAGGAACATTTTAAGCTTGAATTAACATAGTCATAGTAAAAACCAACCTGATTAATAAATGTCTGAAGATTTAATGAGAAATTCGAAAAATCAACTGCCACATGGTTCTCATCTGAGCTATATATGCCGTTTCCCACGGGAGTAACTGTTTCTTAATAAACATTAACGTAATCAGTATAATGTATTCGTTTCCATTCTAAGCATTCTGAAACATATTTTATTCTTTAAATGGAACACCTGTACTCTGAAATTCGAAAATCGAAGTTCGTGTGTTCGTGTTCGTGGCTTGCAAGACTTGCAAGACTCTTGCTGGGCAACACTAAGTGTTACGTATCTTCACAATGTATTCTTCTGTTTCCAGCCTCGACCTGAACCTGAAGGACGTGTACGCCGATGGAATCGGTGGCTTTGAAGTGCACAAGGGTCACCTCAACATAGCTGAGCTGAGCTTCGATTTGGATATCTCTTTGCCTTCCTTTTATGCCTCCGCTGGTAAGACTTTTAACCTTATAATCTGCATCAGTTAACTATAAAGTTGTCTGTGTTATTAATCGTGATCTCCAAAAATATACAGGAATAGTTTTTTTTTTTTATTAGGTACTATCGACAAAGCCAGGGCAGGTACTATGTAGTACTATAATAAATGCATGATTTATACATAAAAACTTTGGTTATAGACTATTCTGTTTATCAAAAATAACTGCATTAAAGTCCGTTGCGTAGTTTTAAAGACCTGAGCATGGGACAGACAGACTTAATCCTATACACACTTAGTTCGGATATTTATGGAATTACTAGTTTTATTTTGAAGGATCTCCCCAGGGGCAAATCAATATTTTTGTAGCCCCTAAATTATCTGAAAACCCCGAAAACTACAACAATCAAAATCACATAAGCATTAATGATTTAGAAATTATTTATTAAATTATAAAAGAGGCTCAGGGTCACCAGATTATTAGTATTAGTGATGTAACGAATGATCGATTTCCTTCATTCGCGATTGCGAGTGCGTATATTTATATCTAAATGAGTTGTTAATTTGCATCGGCAAATCAATTGCATTCTTATTACACATGAGATTACATATTTTAGAATTGATACCAAAGTTATGAGATATGCCTACATCCGTCGTCCAAAATATGCATCGTCAGTCTTCGGATGGTATAATCCTACGACCAATCCTTAATAGAGTATATGCATTTACGAATCTTGTTTCAGGCCATTACGACCTCGTCGGAAATCTCTTCACAGCCATCCCTATTTATGGAAAGGGAAGCGCCAAGTAAGTTCAGAACAATTTTATCATAATACAGTTTAAGGTCGCGGCTCTTCCCGCGTCGATCGTAGATACTTTATCGACGATCTATTCTCAGACCTACCAAAAAAAACATTCGGTAGGTAGGTACAGCTGTTACGAAGGAGTTTTGGGAAATGAGATTTTATATAATTAAACAAGCTGTTCCCTGCGGCCATAGGTATAAAAATTTGCTGTGTAATATACAGGTATATTATATAATATTACACAGCATTTTTTTGTCTACACAAAAAAGACCGTGCGATTTTTTTTAGAATAGAGATCGAAGCCGGGCTTAGCGTCAAACCAGAACTAAGAAAGTGTATGAAATTGGGGCTTACTTAGTTTGTTTCTTTGACCAAGAACTAACTTACTACCCACTCTTCACCCAAAGGGCAGATGTTATCCACTTTACCTAATATTTATTTCATTATAATTAACTACGGAAATGTATCTTCACCCCGATTTTTTTAATTTCAGGTTCACTGCTGATCGTTTCCGTTTCCAAGCCAAGCTGTTCTTATGTAAATCAGCGGACGGACAATCCGTGCTGCTCGACAGAATTGAAAACGCTGCGTTCCAATTGCCAAACCTTAAGGTCAGTAATTTGAAAAAAAAAAACAATTGATAATCCTTCGCAAAGTGATTTTAGATAGGTATTTTTAGTCTTATCTTGGCCTAATTGCAACAAAATCTATCACACGCTGGTGAATACGACCCGGTGTTAACTACCTACCAGCATATAAGAAAGTCTGTTTGATTCCCCGGTTCTGACAACAGAAGCTACCTATTGTTTCTATAGAAGCAGCACGTATTCTGGAATTGCATCAAGAAGATGGGATTATCCTATGGGACGTAAACTAATCTGAAACATGGATTTGTTTTTTTTTTTATTGGTTCGCAAAACTGGATACATTCTTGGCTATACTAATTTATGATATATATGTAGATGTATATAAATCTAAGAAGTATCCTACTAGTTGCAAACACAGCATGCGTGGTAATGTTGAATGCATTGTAGTGACATAAAAAATAAATATTAAAAAACTCAAAATAACAACGAATTAAAAACAAAAAAAAACTAAAAAAAAAACATTTAAACATTACAAAAACGCTATGAAATTATGAGAAATTAGTTATTGTAACTGTTTTAGTTGCCCTTTCATTGAGGCCAAAGAACTTGTTCTGAATAAGATGGATGATGGATGTTATTAAGCCTCTGCTACAAGTGGGTAATACATTTCTCTTTTACAGTCCGAATTGACAGGCGCTATCGGCGGCGGAGACATCGACGCCATCGTGAACGCGGTGATCGACGACGTGATCGTAGACTACGTGAACAGGTTCCAGGGTGTCATCGCGAAGATGGTGGTCACGCATCTGCCGACTGTACTGAACCCAGCCTTGGAACAGCTTGACTCCTGGAAGTACCTCTCCTCTGTCCCCGGAATACCTCGATAATTTCTAAACCAATTCTTTGATATTGCTAAAGTTCGCTTATTGATTCACTACTGACAGCTGCCTGCTACTATTTATAAGTGGCGATTACATCTTGCAGATTCAAGTAGAATGAAATCACTTTAAAAAAATCAAATTACTTACCCAGGCGATATAATAGGTAATTAAATGCAAAAAATATGAGATTTTCTTTATAGAGCGCCTCAATTTTTACGCATATTGATCTTTATTCTTGTCACATAAAATTATTTTTTGTAACAAAATTATTAAGTTTTATTTTATTGCCTATTTATTTTCCAACTGGAGCTTTAATTTCTAGCTTATTGCTGGTAGCTGACCCGCAAAAAAGTAGCTAGAGAACCACACTTAGTTTTTAGCTATTTTTATGTAAAACATACAGACTGGTACTTAGCAAATAAGAAATATTTACCTACCTACATAAAGGTCAAAAAATATCAATACACAATCATTAACATAAGTTAAGTTTTATTGACACAAGATAAGTAAAACGAGCTGTTTAAAAACTATCAATTTTCTTCGGGTTCAAAATCCCACTCCTCGAACCACACTTCACGGCAAACTCTGGATACATCCAACTGGTATCCTTCGGGACACTTTTCTTCAAAAACAGGGGAATCTTCAAGGGCTCCTCTCAGCTCCATACTTAAAGGCACGATAATCTTTTCTTGTACAGCTAATTGCCTTCCAGACACAATGCTCACGACGAATATTAAAAGATATACAGTGTAACGGTTCATGGTTAGTGAATCTATACTCTCGAGATGACCCAGTGGACTGAGGATTTGGCAATTTATCACAGTACGTTTAGATTGTCAACATCCTTCGCCCACGCTTTCTGTCTGGTCGGAATAGCGTTGCAGATATTGACGCTCGAGTAATAAAACACGGTAAGTGCAAAGTAGGTACGAGTAACGTTTTTTGGTTGGTTATATGGTTAAAGCTATACAATACATAATATATAGTAGGGTATTAGTTAGTTCATTAATATTTCTAAAAAGATCTCACGCAAAGACTTTAGAGCGTCTGCACACAATTAAGGCGCTAGTTCTTGGGTTGCGTCAATCGCAAGCCGTTTGCGATTTCATACATATAAACTGTGCGCGCAATCGCCGCATATCTTATTTGTATAAAAAAAATAGTGACAAGCCAAAGCCTTACTAATGGATACCGTAATCTTTATGGTATCCACGCACACTGACCGTTCGACTGCCACGCTGTGCTGTTTCTGCCTCAACTCTCCTATTAGAGACATACCTTAGCTTCCCTCGATGAGTTCAATCTCAACGTTTATTGGAACGAAGTTCCTTATCGCGCGTTGCGAAAGGGGGCTAGACGGAAAAAATTGGGACGAAAAGTTGTAACGACACATTTCGTAGCAATTCTCGTAGCGGCGTAGTAATTACATGCTCCGTTACAGCTACGGTGCTACATCATCAGACTAAAAATCGAAAGGAACTTCGTTCCATCCGGGTGTCCCTTGACACCTCAGAAGTTTTTTTTTTTTCTACAAAGCTTTAAGAGATTCCTAAATAATCCCAATATCTTCTAACAGGAGCTTACTTCGTGCAAGTATCATATTTTTCTGGATATCGTTACAAAATATGATACCTTTTGCAGTTATTAGGTTATACCATTGCGTCCAGAACGGTTGGGTAGGTATATTGCGAAGTACCTATGTCTATTTTATTAGCGATTGAGATCAATTCTGTTAAAGTAATAAAATTTCACTTACTGCTGTCGCCCTAGATCTAGCTGCGTTGACTGGACGTAACATCTATCCTGTATATTATAAACAAATAATTCTTTATAATGTCGCAAATGAAAGGTTTCACTTAATCTGAACATTTCGATAACCTCAAAAAGGCTGTCTCGTCTGCTAGGTAGAACCATCGGCTTCAGATTGCACCCTGAAATCCAAACATTTGTAACCGTGGTTATTATTTGTGTGCTTGTCTTTGCTTACAGGGAGTCTTATATTCGGCATATTCCTCTTTAGAATCGAGAAGTCATCCGCCTCAGACAGAACACCTTCCCTATGCTATCAGAATCAATGCATTAATTTTTTCTTTGTGGCCCTAATAAATTGGGGTTATCAGCAAAAAATATACGATTATAACGAATGTACTGTATGTACTTTTTCGCCGTTTTATTTAAATCATAAGTTTACATAAGAGGTAACGTAGATTACCTCAATTAATATTTAAAAGAATACTTTATTTTTTATTATCATTGCCACATAGAAATATATACTATAGGTAGAGATGGCAATAACGACTCAATTCGAGTAATCAATGCCGCGTAATATTATTACTGAATATTCATTACTGAAAACAGCTGTTCGTTTTCCGTTATTGAAATCTGTAGACTGCAAAACAACAGTTTTTAGTAATGAATGTCACAATGAGAACTAGACAAAAATGAGAAATATTATAATAATGTGTAACATTTACGAAACAAGTAGCAATAATCAATAAACTTCCCTTCATACTTTGTTACAGGCTTAGGACTGTCAGAATAAGAATGAATATTATAATAAAAAAACCTTTCTTTGACTGGTAAAAATAACCAAATATAAAATATTGTCACAAGTTAAAATACCTAAACTATTATTTTTACAACAATATTTTTTACAGTTTTATTACAATAAGGACACTATACAAGTTAAAACACAAAAATACTCTATTATTTACACGTAAATAAACACCGCAAAATTGCATTCGCGATCGCGATAATGACCGTGCCGCTAGGAAACAACCCAAAACTGCAATGAAATGCAAAAATTATAGTAAATAATGTTACCGAAATTTTCGAAATTTCGGTAACATTATTCCAAAACAACTGTTGTCGATCGGTACTGTTTTTATAAAACTCCACTCTAAAATTAACATTATTTCACGCTTGTTAAAGACCAAAATCGTAATCAACATTACTGACGTACTTGACCACACCCACAGCGCTCTATCTCTTTCTTATACTTATTGGTTGGTATAAAGCTGTCTTCTTCACACGCATCGCGAGTCCTGCTGCCGTGCCGGGAAGACCGAGCTCGAGAATCGCTTACGCGACTAAATCGCGGAGGTAAAAAACGAATAATCTATCAATAATGAATAATGAAACAGTCAAATAATGATATCTTGGACAATGAATTATCCATTACGTTTTTATATTTCATTGCGTAATTTGCTGTTGCGATAATGACCATCTCTATATAGAAGTGGCTTGTCCGAACACATTGCCCTTCAAATTTGACATTATGAATAGCAGGATCAGTAACGCCATCTGCATTGAACTACCATGTAAATGACTTTGCATTCACGCGATGTGAACCTTGTAAGGGCGTGATGAAATTTCGTTAGCATTTTTTTTGCCGAAGGTACAATAAAATTGTGATTCTTTCAATAGTGTAAAATATTTATTATACCAAAATTAAAAATACTCCTATTATAGTTATATTATTAAAAGAACAGTACATCACGGGAATTCTAAAAGTAGGTCATATTTTGTTTAAGGAATAAAATAAAATGTTTGTTTCGAGAAATATTTTTTTACTAGCTTCTGGTCGTAGCTCCGCCCACGTGGTATGTTTATAAATGACTAGCTGACCCGGCGAACTTCGTACCGCCTTAGCGTAAATTTGATGCACTACTTTATTTTGTATAAAAAGTAGCCTGTTAATCCAAGCTATAAGCTACATGTGTGCAAAATTTAATCAAAATCGATCCGGTAGTTTTTGCGTGAAAGAGTAACAAACATCCATACATCCATTCTTACAAACTTTCACATTTATAATATTAGTAAGGATTTAAGTACAAACTACTAAATGTAATTTGTACTTAAATCATTTGGTGAACATTTTCTATAATCCGTGAAAGGCCAAAAGATCATTGAACTTTTGTTACAAGCTTTTATTTAGTTTTTTCAATTCATCAACTTTAACAAAATTATAGACTATTCTTGACTATTAAAATTAGGTACTTACTTAAAAAAATTAAGTGTTTAGCTACTTTTGTTGCTGACTGTACATATATTATCTCTAGCGTTATAACAAGTTTACGCAATAACAGTACATTGCACAATGATATGACAATTTATAACAAATACTTTTTTAAATTACCAAATATATTCTCTTGAACGCCCGCGGCATAGTTCAACTAAGCGCAGTTGCGCAGTTCCAAAGTCATGTCACGCGTATATTCACGATTAAGGAATATGGCGTCGGAACGAAAAATTATAGCAAATAAAATTGATAAAATAATGTAAAGAGGTGGATATAATATGATATTTGTGACTTACCGGTGATATGTAATACCATAATCTTTTTTGTTGTGTCTAATTTGGTAGTTCGTACAACTTTTCAGTGCACAATTAGGCATTTTGTCGTGTTTGACCGCTCACGGAGGCAGCCAACCACAGTCAATTTCACTACGCGCTTTTTGTAGTCTCATTGACTCCAAAAAGGTTCAGTTCATTTATCGCGCGTTAGCCGTGTCCTTACTTTATACGTCAATGCATTGCCACAACTCCTGCCAGTACCTACTATCGCAAATGTTTCGCGATTATGTTATTTTATCAAAATCACTACAATATCGCGATAAAGTGTGGCCTCACCATTAAATATAAAAAAGTAATAACTTACTATGTTTAATACGGGTGTGTAACGGTTGATATAATAACAAAAAATCTAACGGTCACTTGACATAATATCACTTAATATAATTTTATTTAATATAACGATCAGTTGTCATATTGATCTGTTGATATAATTTCATTTTATCTAATTTCTTTTGATATAATGAACACTTTTTATAATGCACATTTGACATAACATTCGTTTAGTATATTATTTATTTACTATAATATTCATAATCTCTAAGTAACTTTTAATATAATTTAGAATATTCGATATGATTTTAAACGCCTATGATGTGTTAAGATTATATAACTAATATAGCTATTGTATTAAGTTTTTGTTCTTCCCTTTATACCCTATACATCACCCAACTATTGTTACCAGGAGGATCTGGATGCAATCTGGACTTTAGGGCACCCCGACTCGGATAGGTTAGGTTAGAAGGGGATGGCGGGGTCTACGACCCCGCCATCCCCTTCGTGGTTTTTTTTTTTAACCAACCAGAAGTAGGAGCCCCGCGAAGCGGGGCTCCGTCGACCAAGTCCGACCTCGACCAGGAAATTAGGTCAAAAGAACATTAGGTTAAATGAAAGTTATATTAAAAGAATATTATGCATTTAGAAAATTATATCATATGAACTTTATACAAAATGTTATTATATCAAAGGAAGATTATATCATATAAAACATTATATCATATGAAATTAGGTTATTTGATAATAAAGCATATGAAAATTATAACATATGAACGTTATTTCAAGTAAAATTAGAGCATTTGTTATTATATCAAACATTACACACCCGTTTAATACATACCATACAAGAATTTGAAAACGTAAACATAGTTCTGTAACACAATTAAACCTAAAAACCTGTACTGTCTAGGATTGCCTTCGCAAATTAACACTATAATCTTAAAATTCGCGACCAAATGCAAAATAGTTTATTTTCCAACTAAAGGTTGTAGGAATGTAGGAATGTAAATTTGTGGTAGAAAATACAGTAACTTTTATTTCATCAGTATGCAAACAATAATCCTGATACAAATAAGTTTTTATCACTAGGTACAATATACAGCAAACATTTGGTACAGATAACATTTCTATAATATAATATTGTAATAAAACAGTAGTGTAAGCTTAATATTAGCATTTTAATTAGGTTGCCCTTGCCTCAAAAATAAGCTTATTACTTAAAAAGTTAGCTGGCATAAACTATGAATATAAAAACAATTATAATCCTCCCATTCTCTTTACACTAACATTTTATTTTTGTTTTGGAATTTGTATAATTTATGTTAGGTATCAAAAATATATTGTCATCGAAAATATTCTTAACACATACTTATTTATGACAGCTCAAACAGAATTTAACCAAATTGTTTAATTAAAAGTGTGGCAGTGGCAATGGGCGTCAAAATATTATAATACAGCTATTGCTTATCAACTCCATGACCCAAAGATGTGATAACAACCATTTAATTTTACATGATTAACTGACTTTATTTTATAATTAACAACTAATAAAGTTATTAATCACAACAAAAATGGTTTAGAAAATGTCTTTAGGTTGCGGTGGCATTTGTCGTTCCCGCGGCGGTGGCGGAGGCTGTCTTTCCCGAGGTGGCGGAGGAGGCTGTCTCTCTCGCGGTGGCGGCGGTGCATGCCGCTCCCGGGGTTGAGGAGCAGTCTGCGCGGTCGCTTTGCGGGGCGGGGGCGGCGCTTGCCGTTGCCGTGGACCAGGCGGGGCTTGGCGCTCACGAGGTTTCGGGACCATATCAGCATCCATACTTACTGAAACAAAGCTCTTGTTCACACTATGATAGGTGGAGTAGAGATTAAATTAATTGAATATAAATAAATAAAATAAATAAATAAATAATAAAAATTTATCTCACCTAATAAAATTTATCCGTGTATGGTGAATATAAATACCTCTATAGTTTTAAGTTACCTTTGCTTTGCCTATTCATCGCTAAGTGAAGTATAGCAACAAAATTATGAAATTAAAAAGTGTAATTAGTGCAACCTAACCTTAATTTTGTTTTGACAGCAATCAGAAATATATTTCACCTGTCATAATGACGTCGGTGACATACCCATGATCCGAATCGTTTATTTCAGCGGTGTGAGCGATTATAGCACGTTAAAAGTCGGTTCGAAACGCTATGAGTTCATCCACGATATTTATTTATTTATTTATTTATTTAAAAACTTCTTGCACAAAATTTGTGACAAAGGCGGACTTAATGCCGAAGGCATTTTCTACCAGTCGACCCTTAGGGTGGTGCAGAGATAATTGGTAGGTGCATAATATAAAAGTAGGAGTAATTACTTTATTGTATAATAAATCTAAACAATACACATACTATACTAATACTCGAATACTATATAATACACAAATACAATAACATACCTACATTACATAACATATAACATAACATACTATTCTTAAAATAACATACATACATAACATAATAACAAAGAACACTACTGAGAAGATTCCGCCAAATAGCTCAAGTATAATTGTTTTACTTTAAATTTAAAGACATCACGACTAGATGCCATCCTGATTTCCTGAGGTAGCGCATTCCACAAGAGAACAGATCGTATTGTGAAGGAAGAATGTACAAGACCAGAGGTGTGAGAGGGACAGGAAAGAAGAAGATTATTAGAAGATCTTAAGTTTAGATCATTAGTAGAAGAGAGAAATTTGAAATTAGATGTCAAGTATGCAGGAGCAAAGGGAGAATGCAAAAGAGTGAAAAGAAGTGTCAACGCACGCAGACTACGGCGCTGACGTATAGGCAGCCAGTTTAACTGACTGCGATGTGCTGATACATGATCATATTTACGGAGGTTAAAGACGAATCGAATGCAATTGTTGAGAAGTCGGTCAAGTTTATTGAGTAGATCTGCATTCAGGTCGAAAATGCAAACGTCACCATAGTCGATTATGGGAAAGATTAAAGTGTACACAAGCATCGTCTTGGTCGTAACTGGAAGAAAATTTCTTAAGCGATACAGCGATCGGAGAGTACCTGTTACTCGTTGACTTATATTCAACACATGGGTTCGGCCATCAAGAGTGGAGTCAAGATACAACCCCAAGTTCTTAACATTAGAGCTGAAAGGAATGGTTGTGCCGCTGAAAGTAATAGGCAGTAGGGATGACTTATCGATTCTACTCATCATACGTGAACTCCCAATTATGATGGCTTGTGTTCGATGTGGCGACATCATATGATCATCATATTGATCTCGAGCGTGAGCCCTGTAAGGGTAATGTCAAACTGACGTTTTTAAAGGTCAAAATCTTTTAATAATTTTTAATAGATTATGTTTGCTTTGTAAAATTCAGTACACCAAAATATTAAAAAAAACTGGCCGAAATAGTTCAAATCAGAGAGGACCAATGTTAATTAATAATAGTGACTTCTGGGATGACAGTTGAAATTCTGAAAGCTGGTCCGAAATCGTCAGCGCCCTAACTACGATCGTTAGTGACTTAAATAAATGGGTAAATTAAAAAAAAATGTACATACACACTTGAAAAGCACATTTTTTTAAATATTGATTTTAATGTTGTGTTTTGTATATAAACGAAGTATAAATTTAATTTTTTATGTATCATTTAAAATTAAGGCATTAAAATGAATTTAATGCTAAATAATATTAAAACAAAATGGATAGGAGGACTCACACCATAGAGCGTTGTGTGTTGTCGCAGAGTTTGTCGAATTACACAGCCTACCCATGCGCCCTTATATAAAATTTTTATACCATCTAGCGGACTTTGATGCCATAAACAAAGAAATTACTGAGGTGAACTGGAACGCTGAATTGAGTTGCAGACATTTGGAAGACGCAGTAACATACTTTTATAATATATTAAATAAACTACGTAATATGTTTATTCCAAACAAAACAATTACTACTCAAACCAAGTATCCCCCTTGGTACAAAAGCCCGTTGATCAAAATTCTTAAAGAAAAATCGAAATATCATACAAAATTTAAAAAATACAGCAATCTTTCAGACCATCAGTCCTTCACTTTGCTTCGCCAGCGGGCCAAAGAATTAGAATCTAAACTATTTAATGAATACATTTCCCAAATTGAGTCCGATATATGTAAAAACCCTCGAGCTTTTTGGACTTACGTCAAGTCAAAAAGGTTAACTGCCTCTTATCCTTCCGCTTTTCAGTATGGTCAGACCACTTCTAACAACGGCGAGGACATATGTAATATGTTTCGCGACTTCTTCTACTCCAATTTTTTGGCAGACTTGAACAGTGATTCGTCATCAGATATATTTCAAAATGAGTGCGTTAATATGTATCACCAGACGTCGGATATAGCCTCTGTTTCGATCTGCAGGGAGGAGGTCTGTAAATTGCTTAAACAAGTGGACATAGTGAAATCAGCGGGCCCAGACAATATACCGACAGTCTTTGTATTAAATTGCGCTACGAGTCTCAGCACACCTCTCACAATATTGTTTGAGCGGTCTGTCAATGAAGGCGTAATGCCTGCTGTCTGGAAGTCGGCATATATAACACCGATACACAAAAAGGGTGCAAAGGGATCTGTAGAAAATTATCGTCCAATTTCAAAGTTGTGCGTGTTTGCCAAAGTTCTAGAGAAAATTATTCACAAACAAGTATACTCAGCTCTGAAATCTAGCTTTGGTGATCAGCAGCACGGATTTTTGAAAGGCCGATCTACAACCTCAAACCTTATAGTATTCAGTGACTACATATCTGACTGCATGTCTCAAAGAACCCAAGTCGATGTTATATATACCGACTACAGTAAATGTTTCGATAGAAGCCACCATCGAACGTTGATGCGGAAGCTTTTACTCATGGGAATAAGGGGAAATCTTTACAGATGGTTCAAGTCGTACATTGAGAACAGATGTCAAACTGTGGTACTCAATGGCTACTCATCTAGGACGGTTTACATCCCTTCAGGAGTTCCTCAGGGATCCTTATTAGGACCATTGTTATTCAACATTTTTATTAATGACATTGGCTCCTGTTTCTTGTATACTAAAATTGTTTTATATGCCGATGACATGAAAATCATGAAACAGATAACCACTCCCTCGGACACTATCTTGCTGCAGGAGGACCTGGAGCGTTTC
Source organism: Hypena proboscidalis (assembly GCA_905147285.1). Lineage (NCBI taxonomy): Eukaryota > Metazoa > Arthropoda > Insecta > Lepidoptera > Erebidae > Hypena > Hypena proboscidalis. The sequence continues at coordinate 10,808,183 of LR990128.1, read as the reverse complement.
CAAGACTATTGCGTTCTCAACAAGCTTGACTTAAATGTGTCAAAGTGTTTCACCTGTTCTTTTACTCGCAAACCCAATCCAATAGAGTTCTGTTATAGGCTTCATGACACTCCTATAACTCGGGTCAATACCATCAGGGATCTTGGTGTTACCTTTGACTCAAAGCTCCTATTTGATGTTCATGTCAATGAAGTCATCGGTAAGGCGTCGAAAGCGCTGGGTTTTGTCCTCCACGTCTCGGCAGATTTTAATAGCATTAAGACTGTCAAAATCCTTTACTGTGCATTTGTTCGAAGTCATCTGGAATACGCGTCACAAGTCTGGAATCCGAACTACAACACCTATGTGAATAGACTGGAAGGTATTCAGAGAAAATTTTTAAGGCATATCCAATTCCGAGCTAATATACGTTTACCTAACTATTATACCCGCTGTAAAAAATTTCACCTTCTTCCGTTGTCCGAACGCAGAAATATTGCTGATTTGTCCTTTTTATTTAAAACGATGACCGGATCGACCGAATTACCCGAGCTAGTGGGCAAAGTGGGTCTTCGAGTGCCGTCTGCGTTTGTCCGTAGATTCCACCTTCTTTACACCCCAATGGCAACAACCACCTATCGAGAAAACTCTTACCTGGTTAGAGCAACGCGATCGTATAATGCAGCGTGCCGGAGTGTCGACATCGATATTTTCCATTCTAGTACTAATGTGCTCAAGAAAATTATGTGCAATGCATTTTTTGGCGAGATTTAAGTAAATTTATTTTTGCTTACATTGTAATTTCTGTGTTTTGTTTTTGTTTGTTTTTTTTTTTTTTTGCGTGTATCTCATTGTTATAATTATTTTTTTCATTTAATCTTTTATTTTTATTCTTTTGCTGTTCGTTTTTAATTCATCTTTTATTGTGCTGTACTGTTTGTTGTTTTTTTTGTTATTATTTTTTTGCTATATATATGCTATGTTTATATGCGGAAACTTTTAATTGGCCTTAATAATGTTATGTTTGTTTTTCTAGTCTTAAGTTAGCTGTAAGTTTCCCTATCAAATAAAAATAAAATAAAATAAAATAAGATAGTATCAGAAATTTCTTTCAGTTGTGTGACTGTATTCAATGGTTGAAAAGATAATAACAAACTAAAATAAGTCAGAAATTGTTTATTAAATTTGAAGCAAATAATCACTTTAATAAAAAAAAAATACAAATTACCACAAATTTTGCTTGTTATGGTCAATTAGAACAAATCAGTTGTGTGACTTCGGGTTCTCTATTCTTACTAACATTGACATTGTTAATTTGTACAATATTTTAACAAGAAACACTGTACATCAATAACAAGTATTGTATTTCGTAAATTCCGAAAAACTATTTTAAATTTAATATAAAATTACTGATTTAGGATAAAAACACTTTTTCGTTTAAAGTTTTTAAGGGACGGTCACACAACCGAACTATTAGGGTGCGCTTACATGGCGTATGAAAATAATAATATGACCTTCATATTATTATTTCTAGTAAAATAAGTAGGTACTTGAATATCTCTTAGTTTATTCAGCTATGATTTTTATCATAATTACGTGAACATCGGCTTTGAACTTTCCAAAAAAGATCTTAGGACATTTGTCTAGTCATAAAGTAACAAAAATAATATTCGCTAATAATGGCGACGACGGAGCAATATAAACTTCCTTTATGTGTTCAGGCATGCTGTGACTTTTTGTTCCGTTTATATGTGACCGTTCAAAGAGTCACACAACGGAAGTCACATATATAGGTATCCTCTGTTAAGTAAAAAATTATTTAAATATAACCTCTACACTTATTGCTTTATTTTTTGTGTTAACTTATAACTAATAAAATAACCAATCTTATTTATTAAATACAGCGACGTAAATAAGCAAGAAAAACTTCAAAATACGGTTACATACCTTAACAAAAAACACGTTCTCAAGTCTCCTCGCCAAAAACACCCTTCTTTTTAGAGCAATTATTTGACACTGACGTAATTAAAGTAACTCACTAAAAGTATCGAGTATGGCGTTGCCAGCATAGAATAAAAAAATCTGCGGTAGTAATTTTTTTGTAGAGTAAATTGGTCACACAACTGAATGTTCAGGAAGGTCCTATAATTTAGATTTTTAATTTTACCTTAATTTTGAAACAAATTGATTTTGGCGATATATAAATTACAAATACTAAATAAAAGAATTGACTGTAATACATAGATCTAAATAAAAAACTAGAAGCTTTTTATATATTTTCTTAGAATTTTTGTTAATTGTTGATAGGATCGGGGAGGGAACCACATTAAAATACCCTTTTCTTGATATTTAAAATAGGTTTTACATGTTATTAGATAAATAATATTAAACTACTCATTTTTAACTGCAAAAATAATATTTATAGAATTACTTTACATTCAATAAACTGATTATACACATAATAATATAACGAAAACGAGTGTGAATACATTTTTTTGAATTTACTCAAATAAGCGATTGGGACCGCAGCAATATTCAAGACATTAATTTTCGAAAATATTGAATACGAGGCTTTTAGACGCGATCAATAAAATTAGTTCCGTATATTATCTGTATTTGCTCGTTAGTGCCATCTATTGATGACTAGTAGAAGCAAAAGCGGAAGTGAACTTATGATAAAGCAGTGCTCGTCTAAAATTACAAATGTATGTTGCCAGCTGTTGCCAAGCTCCCAAAATATAGGGTGTCATTAGAAACAAACTGAAATCAAGAAATCTGATTGTCTTCTCTTTTTTATTATTATTGTAGATTGCCTTAGGTTAACACAGTAAAACTATATATATTATAATTAAAAACGCTTGCACACGGTTAACTTAACATAAATTAATTGATAGTTTGCGGATAATATTACAAGGTGTATTTTTAGATTTAGGTAGGACAGCATTGATCGAATGAGTGGGAGTGAGTGAACGAGATAGATGCTAAATAATCAGTGAAGAACAAAAACTACGAATGAAAAGTGATTTCGGAGAGAAAAATTGAAGTCTTTTCATGTGATTTTGTGAATTTGTGTTTGTGCAAAATTCATTGTAGACTGTGTTTGTTTGATATTTTTGGAAAAAAGTTAAGAGCCAAAAAAACGTACCGCTTGGTAGTAATATGAGTAATGTTACCAACCAAAATGGAACAGGTCTAGAGCAGCAGGTTTGTACCTCATGTACTCCATGCATTTTGTATTGATTTTAATGAAATGAATGGAAATTTACCTGTAGATTTTCCTTTGAAAAGCTATACAGTACGGTATTATAACATTTCTAATTCATGAATTATCTTAATTTCTTCTAAATTGATCTGTCTATAATACCGCAATGCTTTACGTGTCTCAGAGTAACCAACATGGCGCCTCTGTTCTTCCACTTCTATGGTATCTATTTCATTGATTTTGCCTACGATTCCAGGCGTATGCACCTCGTTAGGCACTTTGATATTACGGTAGTTTTCCAAAGGCACTTACGAGTGAGGTCATTGTCATGCTATATTTGCGTGTCATGGCGGGAGGAAATAAAATATTTCGCAATTAGTATGTACCTTCATCGGAACACGATAACGAAGTATTATCCAAAAGAACAATAGTAATTTGACCATTCATATCTCTTTAGAAAAAAAGGAGTGTTGTTTTAAGGTATTAATCTAGCAGTATTTTGTAATGCTTCTGTACTCATGTTAGCATGCCTAATTTGTTATAGTCGAATGGTTATCCGTTATAGTAATAACTAACTGCATATTATAAGCTGCTTTACCAATCAATTGTATATTATCCTATCCTTGAGTATTATTTCTACCTCATGGAAAGTTTTAGTAAGCTCAGTAGAAGAGTAATAGTTATCTCTATACAAGGTTATTTGATGAGTAATCTATGAATGTGATTTGGATTCCTAATACATGGATTCAATACAATCCCAATATGTTTTATATCACAATAAATAACAAAATCATTTGATCGATTTATCTATAAGTTGTACTCATATTCAAAATAAAAATAAATGGAGGTTATGTTAGACAAAGAAAGACATGTCAATAATTACTGCACTGATGATTACTTGATCAGCTGGTAATAGACGTCGCACCAGCACTCATCCTGTCAGCTATAGCTGAAACTATAAGTAAATAACCAATAGGTCGAGGAATAGACAACATATAGCTTATTCTATTGGTCACTTGTCGAACCACTATTTTCATTATGTATGGTTATATCAACAGCTTGCTGGTCTGGACTTGGAGCCTCAGGCTAACAAGAGTGCTGGCCGTTACATCCCCCCGCACCTGCGCAGGCAGTTGCAGGCCAACACTTCACAAGGTAATGTACCTTTGTTATTCTTATGCCATGTCTATTTTCGCCATCTTATCTCTGACTAAACCCACACCTTCGCTATTATGGTCAATATTTTGAACATTAACTGGTTTTTGTGATATTTTTTTGGATGATATTGACAATCATAATTTGTAGGTGTGTGGGTTGGTAGAACTACTTACAAAGATAATTTTTTTATCATGGGGACCCAACTTTACACCTGTGTTCACTGTAACTGAATCAAAATAAACATTGGAAGCAATCATTTTGAAATTGTCTAGATATAATAAGCTAAGAGTACTTTCACTCAGATTTAATCTTTCAATTAATATTGTTAGGTTAGTAACTAGTTATTTGATACTTCTTGAAATATTGTTAGTTTAAAAGATATTGGACAGGTTACAACAAACATCTTGATTTTATTTGTTTACGTATTTAGCCAGCTTCTGTCATCGTATCTTTTTTAATATGATAGTAATATTTCACAATGAATCAATATATACTTACAATATTTACTAAGTCAGCATTTGTCTACATAATGTGTTTGATTTAGAAGACCTTTAAATAATAATAATAATTTAAATTATGGAGTAAATTTTTTGGTCATTGACTAACTGTTTATTATAGTTACCCGAAAAATAATAATAAGACAGTTGTGCTGGCAGCTGGACTCATATTAATTATTAGATACATTCATTCAGTGATTAAATAATGATGATGAAGAGAGCAACATAAAAGTAATTTGGTAAGGTACAGTCAGCAACAAAAGTTACTGAACACAAAATTAAACTCTCATACAACTACAATATACCTAATTACGATTTTGTAAAATAAGCTATTTTGAAAATTTGTTTATGTCTAGCTAATTTCGTTGCTGACTGTACATAATTTAGTATAATATTGTGATATTTTTGTCTGGTTACAACTTCAAAGCAAAATCTTAATTATGGGTAAGATATAGCCCCTTACACCTGTATTGGCATCTCTCTCTCATTCATGCGCCAAACTTGAGTTATACATGCTAGTGAAATCAGCACTTAAAAGTAGAAACCCATTGTTCAAATCATTCACTTTTCACTCAATACAAGTCACAACAATTACACTACAGTTCTCAATTATAACATCATAATAAAATGTAGGTTAAAAGATTTACATTTACATAGACATTAGGAATATGCAAATTACACTATGTTTTGATTCTTACTTGTTGCCCAAACATATAAAATTACAGGCACATGAGTCAGAATATCATAGTACTTAGTATGGTTCCAATTGATAATTATCGTTTATATTTATCACAATGTTTACTATAGAAAAAAACCTTGATAATTATAAAATTCTAAGCTATTTGACGCTTTCGCGCATTACCGAATGAATTAAGTGTTACATTTCGTTTTCTCTTTGTGTTTCTCGACAATACTCGAAATTGTCTGGTTTAAATGCAATAAATATCAAAATTACTAAAAATATATTTCATTGCTAATATACTTTGTTTTTTTAAAATAGTTTTTTGTCTCGCCCGAAAAGTTTGTCAGATAGCAATTATTGGGGATCACATCCTAGAGTGACTATATGTATTTTGGCATAATTAGTGTGCACGAAAACAACAAAACAGCGGTTTATGGGTGGAATGTAGGAAAATAATTAGACCAAGTAATTAATCATGATGGATAGCCGATAATTATCGAAGAAAATGATTATCTTGATTATTTCGAACCCTGGTACTTAGCTGTGCAAACATATTTTTTTGTGGATTGTTAATATAATTATACCATGCGCTAGTACTATTAATGGAGTAAAAATCTGTAAAACAAATAAAAGTTTAGTGGTATTGGTCTTAAAATCAAGATGTGATTTTTGATCATTTATGATGATTATGTCAGTTCTGAAGTGACACATAAGTGACTGTATGATGACTGATTGAATAACCTTGACTTGATGTTAAATACACAAGTATTGTTACTTCTATTCCTTCGGTACTGGCTGCACATTCCATCTTACTTGCCCAAATAGGTGCAAATAGGTTATTGCCCGTTCCACTCTCAATCTTGTGCAAATTTAAATGTTCATACATGTGATAAAGAAAGATGGAGTGTGATATTTGTGTATATAAGATGGAGCAACTACCTTAAAGAGCACTTTCAATATGGAGAGGAAATAAAACCAAATATTGATGCAAATAAGTCTGCCATAACTTGTGCTCCACGCATCTATGATTATACAACTAGGATTATATGACGTGCGAGAGCGCCGTTCGCCCACATTTGGCAGTGAGGGACGCCTGACAATGACTAGTCCTTTTGGTTTTATTGTCTCAGGGCCTTAAATGATATCAAATAATTCAAAAATGATCATAAATCACATAGTCAAAAATTTTGTGTCAATATTTGAAACAATGTGGAAATATATCAATCCATAGTTGCTTAGTACAAGATTATAAAGCATTGTTCTCATACAGAGGTCAGTGTTAATTTGATATTCAGTTCCTGTTCTCTATGAATCATCCCGCTAGTTACATTTCATACAGTACAGACGGCTACCAATCAACCTTCACATATCCAGTATAAAGCTGGTCTCACATTGCACAGGAAGCCTCTACAACACAAGACCATCCTAAACTGGAAATGTACAGTTTGAATGGTAGCTATGCTTACATTGAAGCAATTCAATCTCAATGTAATACGTGGTTGTTTTTTTTTTGGAAGTAGAGCAGTTATGATAAAGAAATAAAGGGCATTGGCATATTATCTATATGCTTGCTATGTATGTCTGTTAATTTTGTTGGGTATATTATATTTCAATTGTAAGGGGATTGATAAACAACTTGACACATTTAGTTTGTTACAGAAAGTCCCCCGTAGGTAAGTTCCATATTAGGTTCGGCGGTAGTTCCCCGCTAAATCACTATTGCAGCAAGTTGTTTTTTTTATATTATAGCAACCCTGTATCAAATACATGTCCCACTGCTGGGCTTGGGCCTCTTCTCATGATGAGAAGGGTTAGGCCATAGTCCACCACGCTGGCCAAGTGCGGATTGGTAGACTTCACACATCCTCAAGCACTTTTTAGGCACTCTCAGTTTCCTCACGTTTCCTGTTTTCCTTCACCGTAAGCGAGCGATAATTTATATGATAAATACACACATATCTTCGAAAAGACGAATCTTAACGATTTATTGACAGAGGTGTGTGCCGTGGGTTCGAACACGAGACCTTTGACTTCGCAGTCCTATGGTCTCCCACTCGGCTATCGCTGCTTCTCAGTTTTTTTAACTGTCTTATAAAAAAGGAGGAGGTTCTCAATTCAATTGTATTTAATAAAATAGAGAGCAATTCTCAAATTTTAAAGCCTTTTACATATATTGTTTTTCGTATATTACCTAAAGCTATTCGGATATTCGCATCTAGCAGTCAGCATTTCATGTTGCTGAGCTGATGCTGGAAGGTACAACTCCTCAACGTTTAGGAGTTAATAATTCTTTAAATATAGGCCTTGAGTGTATTATTTCAAGTTATACACAGATGAGGCGAGTCATTGAATATTACTTAACATTTTACTTTTTAGTGCATTTTTTGTAATTAAAGTCGTTTTTTTTAATAATTGTAAGTTAGACAAACATTTTATGACGGCATAAATATTAATTAACTAGACTGTACTTTCACAATTCGCTTATGACTAAGTTAAGTATTAATACTGATTCATAATATTTTACATTTGTGGGTTTCTTCCTTGTATCGACACACTTACACTGTATGCATGCAAATTATAGAGTTTTTGTTAGTTGTTGAATCAGATATTAAGAAAAATACTTTGTTATGCCCTCGGCTTTGCCCGCGTGTATGCACTACCGTGTTTAAGGGGTATTCTTGATATAAAAATACATTTTCAATATAGTTTGTGGATTATTAATGTTAATTGGCTGTGGTAATCAGTAACCACCAGGACGAATACTTGCTCGTTCGCTGCGTACTTTGATTGAAAACAAAAAAAACGTAGTACCTACCACTTTAAAAAGTACCCTTTTTGTTTTTTTTAAATCTATTCTGTAATATTTTTTTGAAACAGTAACCAACATCCAATCTTCACAAACAACGTTTTGATGATGATGAAGATTACAAAATGTTATAACATGCATAGGTTTTGTCAGTAAACAATACTTCTTTTTTTTCCCGGTGGGTGACCCATTTTAATAAAGCGTTTTATCCAAGTAAACGTTTTCTAAAAAATAGGCAAAAAAAATAAAATTAGTTAATTGAAATATATTTTACTGCCAAAACCAATGCGTGTTATAAGTTATAACATAACATTTAGGCATCTTGATAAATAGCTCCAATTTTTGAGAAAACTCGCTAGCTCAATTTACTAATATTGTTTTTCGTGCAGTTTGTCAAAATCAGGTGATAGAATATTTGTTTTCTTTTTTTTTTTAGAGTTTGATTGTTTGTGATACTGAAACAGGCATAAGCATAGGCAAAAACACATTAGGTTTAGTCAAGTCCCGAAAATTCTAACTCAAGGTGGTATATTTTTAGATTTTCACTGAAGTAAATGCAAAAAAAAATGGCGGTATATAGATATTTTTCAATAAATTTTAGAGCTCCTCATGACTAGGTCTTTCGCTAGTTTCCAGATTATCGTTGAGTTTTGGGACATCCCGTAAATAATTAGGAACTTATATGTATTTCCTCATGCGCTTATAATCTTGTCTCACAATAATGTTATCTTGATTCAATTACTGAATGTCACAGTATAAATACAAAATGTTATGATTGCTATAAATAGTGCTGCAAAACTCGCGTCGTTCATATTTAACTGTAAGCAATTAAAATCTTATCACATTATCATGGTTAAGGTCGACTGTACAATCACTCAAATATACAGAAGGCTAAACAACAAGCATCTATATTCTGCTTGTTTAAGTATCATCGACTGAAAATATTATTATAATTGTCTGATTTTGTTTGTATTTGCACAATTCTACATAAAACATTCCTACAGTCAATAGACTGTTTACATAAAAACAATTGACTGTTTCCATTGAAACAATTCTGGCGAGCCATGTGTTTTTGCGACTTAAAGTAGTTTGCTACGGCACTTCGTGTAATGAAACTGAATTTGTAAGCCCCACACTCCTACGATAACAACTGCCTCTATACCAATACCATTTTTTTTAAGATTTAAATAAAAGGTAAAGAAGCACCGCCGCCGGTCTTGCCACGACTTGAATAATAATAATAGCAGCCCTGTACCTAATACTTGTCCCACTGCTGGGCTCGGGCCTCTTCTCATGATTAGAAGGGTTAGGCCATAGTCCACCACGGCCATGTGCGGATTTGGTTCAGTGATTTAAGTATTAAAGTACTTTTTTTAACTAATCAATCAATTCATTAACTTCGACTTGTACTAGTTTAGTCTTAAAACGTTTATAAGTACAAGTTTAATTTGAATCCGATCAGGTGTTTTTTTTGGTGAAAGACAGACAGAAAAAGAACTCATAAATTTTAGGCAACCCACATCCACATCCCTTATTATTTCTGTATGAATTATATTTTATAATTTCCATTTTTATTATCATGACGTTTCATTTTACTTTATTTTATTTTTTCTTTAATTAACGCACCAACAACTGCCCATAACTTTGCTCATTACTTACTTGTCCATCTTAAGGTTGCCTGTAAGAAATTGCTTATACCGATAGGCCGCCCATTGTGTAACATAATTTTTAAGTGCATTTGTTTACAAAATAACCTTTGTTATTATTGGTGTACATAAAGATTACTCTATCTATCTATCTATTTTAAACAGATTCGAGTCTGAGGTTGGCGAGTTTTCCATAATGTTTTTTTTGTTTGTACAGGGGAAGAACCTAAGCGTCCAAGCTTAGATGTCCGTTCAGACGACCAGCGGGACGGGCGTTCATCATTCGGAGGTAATAGATCGTACGACCGTGGCGGTCGGCGCGACGACCGCGACCGCGACAGAGACAACGATCGCGGCCAAGATCGATTCCCGCGCAGGGACCGCGGTATGTTCACACATTTCTCATCATACTAGCGAAAGGACGATGCTCATTTTTGTATGAAACCTGGCCGGCTTACCAATAGATTCCAGTGACTGTTAGCTAATTATTTATAACCTATTGTTACTGAAACGAAATATTTTATGTTATGTATCAACCGGAAATGTACTAACAGTCGGGACATAAAATGTTGTATTATTTCACAAGCTTCCGACCGCGTGGTACGTCGATAAAAAATTGTATATGACTTTTTCTCAAACGTAAACACGAGATTTTTGGATGGAAATCTTTCACGAAGGAACTACATATTACATACCAGAGTGGCTAAAGTCCATAGACGGGTTCTGTGATGTCACTGTTTTCTCCGGTAGTTTACCGTTTAATAAAAGTTGAAGCTTATGATGTAAGATTTCATTTTATGGCCATGTGGATTTTATTGGATATGCCGGCCATCCCACATCGTCCTTTCTCAGGAATGTCGTGTTTAAAGTTGCCTTGAGTAGACTGCCTCGAGCTGCAGTCGCCTAAGCGTATACCATACAGTGTGGCCTCAATTTGAGTGGTTGATGTGCGGCCATCGTCTCTTGTTGCTCGACCCAACGTTGCTAAATTAATCAGGCAGTTATAAATAATATTCTTGTATCATTCAAGAGGCAACCTATCATAATACCTTTAAAATGTATTGCATTTTTCTGAGAGGATGTCCTCCGGTCGCGGAGTTTATTATAACGAGGAATTTCATTTTAGATATGTAAACATAGCTCACAGATGTGTGTGATTTACCTAAGAACATCTATGTTGAGCATGTTTTCATTCAAGTAAATTAACAGCACACTTTGTGATGCTTTTCGCTATACTATCGTTTGGACGTTTGATCCCTTCAATCATAACGATTATGCATTTAGGGCGTGACTCAGGCTACCATAATGGTGAATCAGAGCGCTGGGCGGAGTCGTCGGAAAACAGCCGCTGGTCTGACCGCGGTCGCGGCGCTAGCGGCGGGGGCGGCGGCGCGAGCGGCGGCGCTGGCGGCGGCGGCGGGCGCGCGGAGTCGCGAGACATCCGCCGCGACGAGGACTTCAACAACGAGCCGCCGGCGCCGCGCAACGACCGCTGGAAGGAGCCGGAGCCTCGCAGCGACGATCGGGGCAACCAGCGCTGGGCCTCCGATGACGTGCGTCGCACGAGTTCCCGCAGGGACGAGGTATGGGACACTCCGATTATTATTCACCCTAAGTATATTTTGTTTAATCCTTGAGAATTATCTTACCTTGACATAATCTAGTCCTAATTTTACTCAAAACACTTAATTGACTTAATGACATAATTATTTGCCATTACCTTCCTTGTCCCCTGAGCAATCGCGATTTCGGGAAAATATTTTTAAATAGCAGATACCCAAAATCTAATTAACAACCTCAAACCGAAGTATAAATTATAATTAAATGTCTCATTATTATCTTTCGCTCATGTAAAATCTTTTCACAAAAAATCAAATTGTGTGCCATTTATACATAGACATGTTAATACAAATACAATTGGTATGTTAATTATAGCAGAATGATTGGACGGTCCCGCTACCTCGCGACGAGCGGCAGGAGTTGGACCTGTTTGGCACTGGCAACACAGGCATCAACTTCTCCAAATACGAGGATATACCTGTTGAGGCCAGCGGGGACCGCGTGCCAGATTTCATCACCAGTGTAAGTACAAGCACATTACATTGCTAAACATATCTTATGGTCTATTCTATTGCAACGATCATCTCCAAGTTACAGTTGACTGTCTAGAACAGACAGAGGTTTCTACTTCAATAGTTTTACTGTTGCTGGTGGACCCCTTTTTGCTAATGTAATACTATATTTCAATTTATCTTTTCACGTATTTATTGTATTCGTAAACCAAAAGAAATGGCAATGTCGCTAAGAAAATGAAAGTGCCCAAGGTGTCGCACTATTTACGTAGGTATTTTATTAAAAAAAAAAAGAAGCTGTGACATTGTTTCTTCGCCGCCAAAAGTAAGAAAGTACCAGATACACTAATTTTTTTTTAGTTTTTTGCTAAAGAAAACAAAAATAGCAGTATTGAAATGTCTTTGCTGTCAATAGCAAGGAAGCGACTCTTTTACGTATTTGCTTCAAACAACAAGTAAATGGTATTGAAGTATCTTTAACGTGAAGAGAAAGAAAGTGTTTCCACCATTTGAAAGTCAAAGCTAAATCATTGCTTATCATAAACCCCAAGTGGCGCTTGAAAACGTCAACAAACATTATAGTTTAAAAGTGGCATATTACAGAAACTACTACTTGCTACATAACTCAGTATTTTTTTGCATAAGTCAGTAGTAACCCTACTAAACCTATAACATTGGTATCTGCTTGCGAGACGACAAGCAAATTTGAAGTCGTATGTTATGTCAGATCATCGTCGTTAATGATTTTCTAGACACCCTTTCCCATGAAACTTAAAACATAACAGGTGAAATGTGGGTGTTGTACACCTCTGCCACACCCTTCTGGGTAATATAGGCGTGATATTCAGTAGGACTCCAGTGATCGAAGTCAGTAACAATTTTCAAGCTAGATAAACTTACATTGAGCCACGTTATTGGCTGTATGGTATAGTAACTGGTCTGCCAATTGGTATGTACCTATTTACCTACCAAATATGTTTTTAAACAAAACACGCAAACGCATGCGGTGCGCGGTGTCGCGCGACCGGGGCATTATGCGTTGCGCTGTTACCACTACGACCGGCAGTAGCTGTTTTTGCCAATATAACATTGCCCACGACTTCATCCGCGTGGATTTCCTTATTATGTACTTACCATGGTTATATAACTATAGGGTTTTAGGGTTTATCATAATAATGTGTTGACATATCACTAGAAAGAAGAAGAACGAAAACAAAAACATAAAACAGATTTATTTTTTATTTTTTTACGTTTGATATCATCGCGACAAATGAGGGTACGTGAAACTTTTTGGTATACTACTACTACTACTTATAGAAATCTAAAAATGTCACAAAACGTCCATACTACACTTTCCTTTGTAAAATAACAGGAAGTCGAGATAAATCGAAAAAAACAATTTTAACTTCTGTTTACAAGATAGCGGCGAAAGCTGATAGAAAATCGAGGTCGAAAATTTCAGAGCATACTTTTTTAAGCTTTCTCTACAACATATAAAAAAATCTGGTTTTTAGGTTCCTTTGCATTTGGTGCAAATAGTTTAAATGGAAACTGGAAAAAGCTTCAATCTAAAAATTTGATTGCCTATTTAATAGAAAAAGATTTGTATTATATTCTAGAGTAGGTATTCTTCTAAAAAAAAAAAGGTTCTCTATTTTAGGATTTTGAAACCTTGATTAAAATGCGCTAACTTTTAATAGTTTTCAGCTCAATTTAGTACTTTATTTAGTAGGTTGAGACAAAGTCAGGTTCCAGAAAATTAGAAATTTATTTTACTTTGATATTCGCTATTTTTTTTACTTCCAAAGACTTAAGGTTTTTTGAGTTTATGGTAGGTAAACAATTGTAGAAAACAACATTATTTGAACTTTTGTCGTCATATTTAACGTTAACGCATTAATATCCACGTTAACATTAACGCAGGTAAATGTATTTTCTTTCTTTCTTTCTTTTCTTCTTTCAGGTGGAGCAGTATCATTACACTTTGGTGAAATACGACATAACATTAATATTGTTTTATCTATGTATTGCAAAAATGATTCACGGGCCCAAATTATTACCACTTATCACCCAGCTAATTATTTGTGTATAAACCATTGTCATTTGAGCGCTGTGTTGTTTGTTTACAGTTTGAGGATGTTAACCTGACGGAAATAATGCGGTCGAACATTGCGCATGCTCGCTATGACAAGCCGACGCCGGTACAGAAGTACGCGATCCCCATAGTGCTGGCGCACAGGGACGTCATGGCGTGCGCGCAGACGGGCTCCGGCAAGACCGCAGCCTTCCTCGTGCCCATCCTCAATCAGATCTACGAAGCTGGGCCCATCAAGCAGATGGGGTAAGTCCACATCAAAACAGATGCTCTCACTTCTCTTAGGTATTCTCTTTAATGGTATGCTCGTGATTAAGTACAGTGGGGTATGTCTGCCTGAAAAACTATCGGTCGTAGTGTCTATTATGGGTGACAAATTGCGCGCGTACTATAGCTAGCTGTTGATAAAAGTAAATATTCTTTTCTTCCTAAATATATGGACTATCTCACTACACATTTTTATCAAGGTTTGTGTTATAGTGTTCGCGTTGAGCTTGGCACGTAATACAGAAATGCACGACTCTACTACATACGGAAAGCACTGCTCATAGAATTTTTTTTTTTTTTATGGTGGATAAGCACGCGTTTGACTACGATCTCACCTGATGGTAAGTGATGGTCTACGGTGGAGCACGCTTACCCATGAGATACCTATTAAGGGCATTCGCTGCGTTAAGCGGGTGTCCGTCGCGGATGCCCGCCGCGGACGTCCGCGCCGTGCGCCCGCTTGCTCTGTCGCGGGCGCCCGCGACGGTCACCCGTCTATCGCAGCGCCGCCAGTATAATTTCGATCGCGTAGGTATACTCCTTACAAATTCCAAGCCATGCAGCTTGACGTGCATCCCTATTTTTGTATAAGTCATTAGACATATCCCATAAAACGGGACGACATTGTACTTCCAAAATAACACGTTCTGTATCAATAACACTCATTGTGACTGTACAAGCACGGCGCGTGCGATACGGATAACGTAGCGGCGTTGATTGATTTAGTAGAAACAGCTCCGCTCGCGTGCTCCGTCGCGCATGCGTCCCGTCAGCAGCCCCGCGTGCGACGGCTACCCGCCTCACGCAGCGCTGCTACATCAAATGACATGAAACAAGCACGCAAAGCGGCCGCACGCGCCGTGCGTCCGCTTAACGCAGCGAATGCCCTAACTCTCTATTCATAGACGGCACGTTTCGCCGAAAACTTAATTGATAGAATAGGTTGGTAGATATCTAGGTCCATAGAAAGCATTTATTACTTTGCCTATAAAATGTGAGCAATAAAGTAATAATTAATAATAACAACATGTTTTAGGGCAGGCGTCAGTTTTACCTACCATAAACCAGAATGTAGTCCATTAGCACCTCAACACAATAGCTCTTATCATTAGGTCTCCATTTTCTGCAATTTCGGATTGAGCAAGACCTATTATAGGGCTGCTCAATCCGGGGCTTGCCCTTGGGTGCATTTTTATAATGTGAGCAGGGATAATCGCCGGTTTGTGCCTCATTACATTAAGAGTAAAGTGTTTATCGGGCCTCTGTGCTGTTGGCTTCGGACCCACACATGCCTACCAAAGTTCCGGGACTCTGTAGTCCCGAGATATGGGAACATAAACTACAAATAATAATAATATTTAGCAAGCAAGCAACGAAGCAAAATAAGAAGTGCTTTCTATGAACAGATATAATATATCTATGAACAATGTTTTCAATCAATGAAGTTTTCAGCGAAACATACTGTCTACATATAGATTTCTATAAGCAGTTGTTTCTGTGTGTAATGGAGTTATGTAATTGTGTATTAGGTTGATATTACATCTACATCTATCGACGAAAGACACCGCGTTACTGCGCATGCGTGGTGCGTTCTAATTGGCTCCTTAAACTTGAAATGCATCGATCGACAGTCAATGTAGATGTAATTACAGCCCCACGTTCCAAGGTCGGTGTCTGTGTTAGTGTTACTTTCGCATTTTATAAGGATTATATACTAGCTTATATATACAAATGTAAATGATCATCATTGATAAGTTGCGCTGCTGCAAAGTCAATAAGAAATAGTGTTTCGGTTACACACAAAGATGATGTGTATTAATATGAATTGCAATTTTAGATAATGAATCATGATGATGAATCATTTATTTTCATAAACCCCAGGGGGCGCATAAACACGTCAACAAATATTATAGTTACAGATAAAATAATCTAACAAATTAAATAAATTTAAATTTTACTTATTAGAATAATATGATCTGAATTACGTATATTATCTTCGTATATTCGTCTTCATCAAATTTTGATAAGACAACTAAAGACAACACGTTAAAATATCTTTCATCCCTTAAAGCTCCTGACTGTCCTCAATTTGTTTTTAGTCAATTTTCTGATTGTGATGTCAAGAGAAGCATATTATCTATTTCGTCTAACGCGCCAGGCAGTGACTGTGTCAACCGTAGTATGATCATCCCTATCCTTGATGAAATCCTTCCCATCATTTCCCATATTCTCAATCATTCTATCCTAAGTGGCTGCTTTCCAACTGCTTGGAAAGAAGCCCAAATAACCCCTATTCCTAAAAAATGTAATCCCTCATCTTTTGCCGAATACCGTCCCATCTCAATCCTACCTTTCCTCTCCAAAGTGCTGGAACGCCTTATCCATACCCAACTTAGCCGATTCCTTTCCCAAAACCAACTCTTAAATCCTTTCCAATCTGGTTTCCGTCCTGGTCATAGCACTACCACAACCCTGATCCATATTACGGATGATATTAGGACTGGCATGGAGGAGGGCAAGCTGACAGTTCTAGCACTGCTTGACTTCAGTAATGCCTTCAACACTGTCGACTTTGACATCTTACTGGCTACTTTGCGTTCTCTTAACATATCTCCAACGGCAATTGACTGGTTTCATAGTTACCTGTCTGGACGCCGCCAACGTATCTGCATTGAAGAAAACTTTTCTTTGTGGTGTAATACAACGGCAGGCGTACCGCAGGGCGGCGTTCTATCTCCATTACTTTTCAGCATTTTTATTAATTCAATCTCGGATCAACTTCTTTCTTCCTACCACCTGTATGCTGATGACCTTCAGATCTATTCCCAGGCAACACTCGATCACTTCACGGAAGCTGTCTCTAAAGTAAACACTGATCTGAGCACTATTTGTGATTGGAGTAAGGCCCATGGATTACAAATAAATCCAACGAAAACGCAAGTCATTGCTGTGGGTAGTCCCAGGATGATACCAAAAGTGAATTGGCAACAAATCCCGCTCGTGTCATGTAATGGTGTCGACATCCCGTATAGCGAAACAGTGAAAGATCTAGGGATCTTCATTGACAAAACTCTCACCTGGGGCCCCCAGCACAAGGAGCTGAGTCGAAAACTATTTGCCGCTGTCGGGTCTTTGCGTAGACTGCGTAACCTCTTGCCTATTTCTACGAAAACTGCGTTATCTCAATCACTCCTTCTCCCCATCCTTGATTATGCCGATGCCAGCTATCTCGATCTCAATGAAGACCAACTCGACAAACTTGAGCGCCTCCAAAATGTCTGTATAAGGTTTATATTTGGTCTACGCAAATATGACCATGTTTCTATATTTCGCACTAAACTCAAGTGGTTACCCATTCGGCTTCGCCGGAATGCACATATTCTATCGCTACTTTACAACATTCTTTTTAATCCTTCGACTCCTTCATATCTAAAACAACGCTTCCTTTCTCTAAATGACACGCACACGAGATTCCTGCGCTCTTCAGGGAATTTGAGATTAAAAATGCCGGAACATACCACTAGGTTTACAGACAAATCATTTACGGTGCAAGCTGTAAGGCCCCCCCCACATTTGGCGTGCGCGATCCTCGGGCGTGCGAGCTGCAAGGGCGCAGCGTGCGCGCGGCGCGCTCGCGACGCTCTTTTATGTACGTGCAGCTCGCACGCCCGAGGATCGCGCACGCCATATGTGGGGGACGCCTAAGACTCTGGAATGAGTTACCGGTGTCAATAAGAAGTGCCAAAACGCTAACAACTTTTAAGTCTTTGGTGAAGGAACACTATCTTACTTTCTAATTTTTCATACCTGTTCTGCTGCTCTCATCTCATTCCTAAATCAATCATTATTAATATACCGTTTTCTGTCCTTAAACATAATATTGTAGGTATTTATGTATATTTATATATGTATATATATATTTTATATATGTATGCCCTTTTATTGTATTTATGTATTTATATGTAGCCCTTGCATGTATTTGTATATATTTTATAGTACCTATGCTTAGGTACACAATTATTTATTTGTTAGAAGTAGTTATTTAATGTATTTATTCATTCTTTTCTTCATTTAAACTTCATGCTAGTACACCTTTTACTTCCCTTTCGTGTCTCTTTCATACTTTTCCATCCAATGGTTGTCTGTAAGAGATTGCCTTTGCAGCGATAAGACCGCCATTTGTACTTTTGTTATCTACATATTCTTCTGTATTATTTTTCCTTGGTGTGCAATAAAGTTTATTATTATTATTATTATTATTATTACCGAAGCTTAGATCAATTCTAGGGTCGGCAGACTAAAGCACATAAGTCCAAAATCGTAACTTTACAGGAACTAAAAAAAACTGTTTATAAAATCATAGATTTAGAAATTATTAAATGTTTTTATTAACTGTTAAAGTGAATAGCAATGCCTTACTATTAAAATACAACAATTTGGTGGGAACGTAATAGTTTAATATTTAGATGACTTAAGTTATGAGAAACACTTTGGTAGTATGACTTATGTGTAAAAGTTCATTAATTAAAATATAAATAAAAGTAAAAAAAATAATAATAAACAATCAAAAAACAAAAACTTATTGACTAGTTGGTGTCACTTAAAATTCTTGATCTTTTTCGGATTCTATAATATCTGGCTCAGTATTTTGTACAGTTTCCAAAGTAGGTAAACTTATATAAAATTGATGGAAAATATCTCGAATTAAGGACAGCATCAAAATTAAATCTTTTTTTTTTCTCTATAGATATAGGCAATGGCTGAATACATATTATGGGAATATTATCAGGAACATTAGAACCTCTTCTTTCTGTCTAAAATCCATCAAATTGTAATGACTAGTTCCATATGGAGATAATTTATTTACAACCAACGAAAACACAACCAAAAAAAAAACCGAAATTAACTAACCTAAAATAAACTACTTAAAAACTAGTGATAAAAGACTACCTAACCTCATCTAACAAATCGCAGCCAGTGGGCAACGTTCCCAAAATGCTAGCAGCATTGCCACGCTGGATGCCAATGCTAATTCGCTGTCCAAAATAAAAACCAGCATTTCGGCAACGTGTCGTATCAACCAATCGGGGTGCATGAAAGGAGCCGCCCCGGGTGACGTACACAACAATCCCCTACGTCCGGCGCACCCTGGGCAATTCACGAGTTCTCCAAATCGAATTGGCTAATCCTTTCAGCACGATGGCAAGTCAAAATAAAATTTGACTCAGCCATCGACACGACGAAGAAGAAGAACCAGTCGCGTTGATATTTCTTTAAATAAAGAATGGGCACCTCTTCTTTTGTAGTTAAAGACGAAAAAGGTAAATCTGTATCTAACGTATCTTTATAGGAAAGAATTCCAAATTCTTGTTCATATCGTAGCCACCTTTTATCCAGTCATTTAAACTGCCGTCCGTCAGAATCTTTATTTCTTAAATCTAAAGCACTTTTCAGCATGGATGAAAAGTCATACAAATCTGTGCTTTTCATTTCTACAACCTTGAACTTTTTACTGCTAGATCGAATCAACTGGATCCAATCATGGGGGTGAAATATCTGTAATTCAGTTTTCTTCTTCTTCTTTTCTATAATGCCATGATTGATTTGTATCAACTTCTAAGTGGCTGCGGCCAGGAATCATAAACTTATGGTCTATTATTTTAATTGATCGATGTTTTTGCAATGCCCAGCTAAACATACAACTGACATGAGAATTTCTATTCTGGCAGAAGAAGAAGATGGAATTCTTGGTACTACAAATGATGGATCTTGCACGGAATCATCACTACTGACATGCCCTGTTGAGGTCGACGGCGTAGGATCGTCTACTATGTTGTCTGTATTCGCAATCGATGGTTGTTGCACTTTTTCTAAAAAAAGGATAAAACAATACGTAATTCATTTATAATGTCTGTGGTATACATAATTTGCATTTCGAGATTTAATAATATATGAAAATATCCCTGCATCGCGTTCTTGGTGAGCTGATAACGCCATTTCAACCAACTTCTTGCTTCTCTGAGTATTCATTTCAACAAATTAAATATACAAACTGCCTGTTCAACAAAACGGTAACAATTGATGCCATTGGTAGCTTAACATACCGTTCCAATTTTTGTGTACATCATAAATAATGTTTTAGTACCCACAATCTATAAACAAATGTCACATTTGATGTTCTTCATAACATAAGTCAGACCACTTAGCTCAAAAAACTTCTCACTTAAGAGTGTTCCTTATAACATAAGTCAAGTTATGTTTTTTTGTGCGTCGACCTATATTTGAATTGGGTAAGGTTGATACGGTCCGCCACTTGAATACGCCATGAACGAGTTCAGATAGACTTATGTGCTTTAGTCAGACTGCGTGTTGAATAAAATGAACACCGATGATGTAATAAAAAATAAACCGAAAATTTTGACTTATGTGCTTTAGTCCGCCGACCCTAGAATTTTAATCGATCTGTTTAGGTCCAAATCAGATAAATCTTAGTATCAGCTCCTATGGGTATTGCATCATTGAGAAGAGCTGATGAGAAACTCATATGCATCATCTCTTATTCATTACTGCGAAAAAAAACCGCAACATGGACCATTCTTTATTTAAACGGGTTAACAGAAAACCAAGCTTGTTAAAAACAGAATTATAAATAGTGTCTTCAATAATATGAACGAAAATGTGTAATTACAAAAACAGTAGGAGAAATTGGTATTACTATGCCAACTTTTTTATAAATATATATACACTTGCTTGATTCGGATTCCTTTCTTTTTGTATTGATTTTGATCACGTTGTAGGCCGGGCAGTCGACAGAACCGCAAGCATGTATTGATTTTGTTCACGTTGTAGGCCGGGCAGTCGACAGAACCGCAAGCATGTATTGATTTTGTTCACGTTGTAGGCCGGGCAGTCGACAGAACCGCAAGCATGTATTGATTTTGTTCACGTTGTAGGCCGGGCAGTCGACAGAACCGCAAGCATGTATTGATTTTGTTCACGTTGTAGGCCGGGCAGTCGACAGAACCGCAAGCATGTATTGATTTTGTTCACGTTGTAGGCCGGGCAGTCGACAGAACCGCAAGCATGTATTGATTTTGTTCACGTTGTAGGCCGGGCAGTCGACAGAACCGCAAGCATGTATTGATTTTGATCACGTTGTAGGCCGGGCAGTCGACAGAACCGCAAGCATGTATTGATTTTGTTCACGTTGTAGGCCGGGCAGTCGACAGAACCGCAAGCATGTATTGATTTTGTTCACGTTGTAGGCCGGGCAGTCGACAGAACCGCAAGCAGTACCCGCTGGGGCTAGTCCTGGCGCCCACTCGAGAGCTCGCCACGCAGATTTACGACGAGGCCCGGAAGTTCGCCTATCGCTCCCGCGTTCGTCCCTGTGTCGTGTGAGTATGCTGAATCTGTAATATGTCCTATGAAATAGAAGCCATATTGAAGCAAATTATTGTTGAACTTTGGAATGGTTAAAGAGTTTTTATAAAGCCAGCCACTCTCGTAGCGATGTGCTTGCGTAGAATAGACTTGCAGAAGCAATGTTTTGTAAGATATAGGTAGGTACCCCACGCATGCTACTTGTGTATATTGTGTCAGTTGGAGTTTGCGCAAATTCAACATTTTCAAAGTCATTTATTGCTTAAAATCGGTATGATTTCATACATTTGATGAATTAAAACTTAGAGTTTTTTGATTGATAATATGTGGAACAATTCTTTAAAGTGATATTTTACTGTGAAAAATGGGAGTGGTATAGGATTCAGGTAATTTAGACGTGTTCTATGATTTACGTTGCTCGCGCGCAGGTACGGCGGCTCGCCCATCCACGAGCAGCTGCGCGAGCTGGAGAAGGGCTGCCACCTGCTCGTGGCCACGCCTGGGCGCCTGGTGGACATGCTGGCGCGCTACCGCGTGGCGCTGGACCACTGCCGGCACCTGGTGCTGGACGAGGCCGACCGCATGCTGGACATGGGTTTCGAGCCGCAGATCCGCAAGATCGTGGAGTGCCACACCATGCCCAAGACGGGCGAGCGCCAGACGCTCATGTTCTCCGCCACCTTCCCCAAACAGATCCAAGTGTTGGCGCAGGACTTCTTGCACAACTACGTGTTCCTCGCGGTCGGACGCGTGGGCTCCACGTCTGAGAACATCACCCAGAAGGTAATTTTATTCAAATCTTAATATTGTATCATTTGTGCTAAAACCACCTTTTGGTATAAATATACTCTCAAAAAGAGAGACTTATAACTAACTAATTTTTGGACTCCTCTCTTTGACAAAGAATCTGCATTGTGAGTTGAAACATTGTTCATGGTAATTATTTCAGGTGGTGTGGGTAGAGGAAATGGATAAGCGTTCATTCTTGCTGGACTTGCTGAACGCGTCCAATTTACTGCAGCACGTGCATTCCGAAGACGATCAACTTGTTTTAGTTTTCGTCGAAACCAAAAAGGGTAAGTTTCACTTTTATTACCCTTACCGACGTAGTTTTACGACTGTATAGCATTTTTTAACAATTTGGAAAAACATTTTAATGATTTTTGACAATATTTAGCACATTGACTAGTTTTTGTGATTATTTTTTTATACTACACCTACATAGAAAGTACCTCTTTGCAGTTTCTAATACGAAGAATATCTATCAAAGAAAGTTAGTCTTTTCAGACGAGTTCTGAAAAGCAACATGTAATGTATGTTAGAGGTCTGAAATATTACTCCTAAATTCATTACTCCCATGGGAGTTATAAACTTTTTTTAAATTTCTTTTTTTTTCATTTTGTTTTCTGTACTTTTTGGTAAACCGTAAATAAAAAAGAATATTAAAAGAATAAAATAACTACTTTTATAAAATAAATAAATTAATGTAACTTAATTATATAATAACTCCCATAAATAAACTAAAATCACTATTATTACCTGTTATAAAATAATTACAAACGTTTTTTTCACAAATCAACTTCATAAAGTGTAGCTGGCTGCATGCGATTGTTACCCGTGTCTCTATGCGCGTATGAAAGAAGAAATTGTGAAAATTTTTGCATTTCGCTCCAAATTCCTCATCATTTTAAAACTTTTGAATAAACAATTTGTTGCAAGAACTTATTATGTCGAGTGATAGTGATACTGACGATTTATTGACTCCGGAGGAATTGAAAGTAACTGCTCAAGCAGTGATTGAGGACCTCTTACCACAAAAGTCAAGGATCAGATATAATAAAGCGTATGCAGATTTTCTGCAATGGAGAAGTGAGAAAAATGCACAATCTTTTTATTTTCCTTGTAGGTGTAGTATAAAGCACTATGTATAACTCGGGCGAAAGTTTGATTTCTTTCGGGTGTATTAAGGCCCTAAGCTACGCTTCGGGCCTCAAACTACACCCTCAATGAAATCAACTACTTTCATTCCTTGGTGTACAATGTACTATTGTGGGCAGGTAAACATAGGGCATGTTATTGAATGTAGGGAGTGAGGGAATAAATGTTAACATTGTGTGCCTGTGTTTACTCACCCACTTGACCACATGTATATCTTTCGAAATGATGGTTCGCTTGTCACGATCCACCAACTTGTCTAGGATTGTGTAGCACAGCAATGTTGCATGTTGTAGGTGCCGACCAGCTGGAGGAGTACCTGTACGGCATGGGCTACCCGGTGACGTCCATCCACGGCGACCGCACGCAGCGCGAGCGCGAGGACGCGCTGCGACGCTTCCGCACCGGCACCACGCCCATCCTCGTGGCCACGGCCGTCGCTGCCAGGGGTAACCACTGCCTTACAACCATCTCCATATTATTTAAAATCAATCATTGAGCTAGTGGAATAACAACTTTACGGATATTATTTAATTTAAGGCAGTTCTAGTTTTGCCTTTTCATTTTTAATTAAATCAAATGAAATCATTTTCCATGGGCCCAAGGGGCGCTTGAACACGTCGAAACAAACATCAAAATACAAAATATATAAAATTATAATAAAACTTAGCTAATTAAATTATAATACTTATTGCAGTAAAATGATTTGATGTCGGAAGCTTAGATTGACTTTAATTCAACTTAGAAATTTGAATTTAAATTAATCCAAGTACCAGCTCCGATGGGTATTGCATCATGAGAAGAGCTGGTGAGAAACTCATATGCACCATCTTTTCAAATAATTCATACAATATTTGTTTGTTTTTTTGACACTAGCAATCAGCACCATTAAGTACGCCATGGTGGCATAATAAGCCATAGTGTTCAATCAAAGTGCCAGTGGCAGAGCGGACGATGCGTCACTTTCACAGCTGAATCAGAACCCACGAGTTTTTGACTCCCAGAGGCGGAATTTCACCACACTTAGGTTTCTTATATTTTACTTAACCTGTATACTAAAATAATATTACTTGCAGGTTTGGACATCCCTCACGTGCGTCACGTGATTAACTTTGACTTACCGTCGGATGTGGAGGAGTACGTGCACCGCATCGGGCGTACGGGGCGAATGGGAAACCTCGGAGTCGCCACCTCCTTCTTCAACGACGCCAACCGCGGCCTCGCAAGGGAACTGGTGCAGCTGCTGGTCGAGGCCAAGCAGGATGTGCCCAAGTGAGTGGATAACCTGTCATATACAGCGTGGACATTTAGTTGATTAGTTTGTGTATGGCAACTGGAAGATATCATAAACTAATTTATTGTCAAATAAGACAATAAACATTTTGCTTTACGAAGGAGATGCGGGCGGGCAAAAATGTTATTTGGGATTTGCCTTTATGTAATTGTGAGTGGCATAATAGAGTCTGGATTGTGCCCGATAGATGGCGATATGTCGCAAGGAACTGTGGTTGTTAAATACCTCTGCTCACCTTTATATATCTTAGCTCTAAATGATCTTGTAACAAAAAAACAAAACAAAAACTATAATACATTGATATTGCAGTTGGTTGACGAGCACGGCAGCAGACGGGCGCCTGGGCGGC
Organism: Hypena proboscidalis; assembly: GCA_905147285.1. Lineage (NCBI taxonomy): Eukaryota > Metazoa > Arthropoda > Insecta > Lepidoptera > Erebidae > Hypena > Hypena proboscidalis. The sequence goes on along the minus strand of LR990128.1, from coordinate 10,782,818 downwards.
GGCGGGCGTCGCACGGGCGGCAGTCGCTCGGGCGGCGGCAGTCGCTTCGCCACCGCAAGCAGCTTCGGCGCCAGAGATTTCCGTACGCAGTCGAGGCAGACCCCGCGCTCTGCTGGACCCTCCACTATTGGTTCTGGTATGTTTATCTTACTTATACTACTATTATTAAATTAAATGATGATTAATTGAACATTTTGTAAAGTCCTTTGGTTTGTCACTCATTGACACAAGATCCATGGAACGGATTTAGACAAGATTAGACTTACTTCAGTTTCGTTGTGTCATTCAGCCCATAAATAGGCCAGTCTCACTCTCACAAAATGAGAAAATTTACAGTTTCATACATTATTTTATAATTTCACTGGGTCGCAATTATTCTATACCACGCGGACGGACGGAAGCAATTTTTCTTTCAACCAAATTCAATCTTTATTTGGTGACTCTGCTGCGAGCATCCCTGCTGGTACACACTTGGCTTCCAAGTTATAGATTTTAATAAAATTAATTGCAATTACAATGTTTTTACCTTCTATCCGTAGGATTTGGATACGGCGGCGGGTCGTATGGAGGCAACTATGGCGGCTCGTTCGGAGGCGGCGGCGGCGGCGCCAGCTCGGGAGGCCCCGACTGGTGGGACTCCTAAGTATCCCCCGCCCTTCGCCCTCGCACCGCCGCGCCTCCGTACTCGACCCCCTCATTCGTAACTTAAGCGATGTGAAACGTTCTAGATTAATATATTTTATTTTAATTCGTAAAATAATAGTTGGACTGAAATTGACCTGTGACTATTTAATACGATAATGTTTGTACAATAGAGAGAGAGCGGTGCGACAGACTGCGGGCATGAGCGCTGAATCTCACGCGCGCTCGCACCCGAGCGTTTCTTATGCGTCATTCGTCATGCGTCATGTCGCGCGTCACTACGTCACAACATGCTAAATGTCTGTGAAACATGCCGCGGCCATGGTAGTTCGCGATTATAACTAATCGATACATTAAATTTCGATCACAAGTTTGGTTGGCGTCGCGTCACGCGCGCCGTGATTCGCACGCGTTAATCCTTGGTAACGATTATGTGAAAGTAGTGTATTAATATAGAAATATTTTTGATGTCCGATCTGTATCGTGAATTCGTTAGTGTACAATGTAATTGTGTATTTTCGATTTTCTATCTCCTGACAGTCTCATTGCCTCACTCATGACACTGGAATTTTGAAGCATTTACGCACCCTAAATCGATGTAGCTATTAAAGCAGTAGATTTAGAAATTGAAAAAGTACCGATACAGTATCATAGCAAATAATTACTAAATTTTGTCTGTAGAAATCCCATAAATGTAATATCTGTCTTCGACGTGATCTATAATTTGAATGTGAATTTACCAATAAAAACTAAGAAACAGGATAAATTGTGTTCTTCATTTTCTTTTAGTTTAACTTTATTCATAGCTGTAAAAAATACTAATACGTCACGTTATTGCGCCTTTTTGAGTAATGTTGTGTAATTTGATTTCAACCCATCGATGCATTATAACATTTACGTACGCAGATAAAGTTTATCAGTGTTGCTATCGTGAATCCCACGCGAGAGCCTACACGTGGATGTTATCAGAATGCTGTTATCTATAACCGTCTGCAGTAATTTGCCAAATAGATAAATGTTTATCATAATCATACCGTCTGATATAACTTCCGTCACATACCTCTATTAATTTAAGTTTGTCGTGTTAAATCGTACAGTTATACTCCAGTGGAGTTAAGCGCAATGTTAAATGTCTTAAAAACTATAATTTAGTATTTAATCTATTCAAAGCGGCAGCGATCAGTACTGCACTACTGCCCAAGATTAGCTAGATTAAACTTACTTTTGCCCCTGTGATAGGTCTGTACTACTCTGTACATAGATAAGAAAGATACACGTGTAAATAACCATCATAATCAGCTTGAAAAAAACTCTAAAATATTGTTATTTTCATAGTACACATAGATACTTAAATTTTATTTATTTGTATTAATGGGTGCTAAATGAACTAATTTATGACTGACGAAGTAAGCACACGGTATTTTTGTTAACTAATGATTTTGTCAACTCTCTAATAGATGGCGGCAGGGGCACGCTACAGTAATGTGGTTTCGGGTTCTATACCCGGGTCGGACAAGCTCAAAACAAAAAGATCAAATCATTTATTTACTTAACTCCAAAGGCCGCTTGAACATGTCAACAAGCATTATAATAACAGAGCTAATAATCTAAGGAGTTAAATACATTAAAATGATAGTAATCAAGAGTATAACCAAAGTTTGATATATTTCCATGTTGACATGGGAACTAAAAATAACAGGTGAAATGAATGTGTTATACAGGCTGAATGCGTAATAATGGCAATTTATAAAAAAAAACAGATTATACACGTGGTGAGTGTTAACCTCCAAACAATTTGTTTAATTGGTCGTCGTTATTTAAGTAAAAACTAATATAAATCACATATAATAAATTTAAAAATAAACCGCCACACCGTAAGGCAACTTACAACATTTTGTAATTATAGTAAAATTATATTTGATTGGCGTGCTGTTTCCACAACTCGACAAGAGTTCAGTTCCGCAAGCAATTGAAACCTTTATTTTGTAAAGAATACGGTTGATATTTTAATTCTTTGATTTATATTTAGCGCTATTCAGCCAGTGATGTAGCTTAATGAAATTTAAATTACATTAGCGATATCGATAGATATCTGATTTTTTACCCGACTGCGTCAGAAGGAGGGTTATGTTTTTATTTGATTTGAGTTAATGAGATTTGATTGTGAATGATGAGTTTAGTATAATATAGTTACTTACTATATTTTTCTTAACTCAACACTCGCGCAATGCTAGCAGTAGCTACCAATATAAGTATGGCTAAGATGATATATTATCGCATCATTGGAAATCCTGAAAACAATGCAAATCACTTTCTGAAATTCACTCACCACGACGCAACTTACATAATTATAATAAAATACTAGTTTTATCCCAAACTTTTACCCGTGTGGTACATAGTACTTAATTACTGCTGATTATAAAAAATAACCTCTGGCCGTCCTCAGGGTACTAGCTAATTCTATGTCAAAATTCAGATCAGCTCAAATTTTAATATAAAAGGGTAACAAACAGACAGACAGAATAACTATCGAATTGTAATATTATATTGTGATTACTTTTCTTTCTCAGTACGTCACTAACCGATTAGCGTAGAATAATGCTGAATGTTCGAGATGTTTTAGGTTTTTATGTAAGTAAAGAAACATGATTATTAATAAAAAATCGTACTTACCGAATGTATAAAACACCTCCGTTCCGTTATATTTTTTTCTTCTTCTATCATTTTGCACTCCAATATAAAGCAATACGGCATAGTTAAAGAAATAATTATATCAATGAATAAGCGTAATCACGCTTAATTGTGGCATGTGAACCACGCCTACCTACTTCATATTTTCCACTTGTTCTTTTTTCTAATGGTACGATTTATTGGATGGAAGAAAACCTTTGGACCTAAAAAATCTCATATTCTATGTCGTACTCGCAGGGAATAAGTTTAATGGTTTTGCTGTGAAATTATTACTATCCTATATTATACCTACGTGACGATACTAGATATTAGCATTTTTTCTCTGAAATGTTTGTTTCTAGCGGGCATTTTTTTATGACAGTCATATTTTCTGTCTGAAAAATAATAGATTTGTCACATTATATATTTTATCAGCAAAATCATATAACTTCAGCAAAATAGTAGATTTGAAGCAATTACGGACAAATTCTTATTATTTTCTGACAGATAAAATAACACCCTTTTTAATTTAGTTTAATAATAGTTTAATATGAACATTAATAGATAATTTTTAACAAAAAAAAAAAACCGACTTCAAAAAGTAGGTAAACTAAAAAGCAAAAAATAAATTTACTTCGCACAAAATAATACGTTTTTTCATATAATTAAATAGAAATTATTAAATAATTATTTTATAATTCTGAAGTCGGTGCCAAGTAAAAACAACCTTTCTACAATATCAAATTACGGTTCACACAAAAAGGGAGGCGTAGTTGTTCTAGTGCGCGGTCGCCCAGTATTGGTACTTACCACAGAAATATAACTAATATTCAGTTAGAAAAATGTTGTTAGAACGATTGATATTATCTATACAGTTTTATTAATTGTTTACTTGGCACCGACTTCAGAATTATAAAATAATTATTTAATAATTTCTATTTAATTATATGAAAAAACGTATTATTTTGTGCGAAGTAAATTTATTTTTTGCTTTTTAGTTTACCTACTTTTTGAAGTCGGTTTTTTTTTTGTTAAAAATTATTTTATTTTACGATTTTAAGTGATGGGTACACCGAGCAAGAATGTTTCTCGAATGAGGAGACGATGCGCATGGTTACTTGAGACGGAAAACTTATTTATAATAAACAAGAATTAAATCCTTTCTCCTGACTATTGAGGGTCACGACCTTCCATCATCAGCTCATTTTACACAATAACTAGCAGTAGGAATATGCGTACAGTAGTGAAAGAATTATCCTTTAACTCCTAACTATTGAGGAGTTGACCTTCCATCATCAGCTCAACCATATAAAATTATTGCGACCAAGCGTAAATCCTGGCCTCGATTAATAAAATATGAGGGTTGCCCCCGATTTCTCTGGGGTCCCATCATCAGATCATGATATGCTGACAATGGGACCACCTTTGAAATATCTCCGTTCCAACAGCTCACTTAAAATCATAACTAGCAGTCTGAATATGTGTACAGTAGTGAAAGAATTATCCTTTAACTCCTAACCATTGAGGAGTTGACCTTCCATCATCAGCTCATCCACATAAAAATACGTAAATACTGGTGTAGCTTTGAAAAACACACTAAAAACATTACATGTGCCTATAAAATTCGAGGGTTGCCCTCGATTTCTCTGAGATTCCATCATCAGATCACGACATGCTGACTATGGTACCCCTTTGGAATCATCTCCTGTCCAACAAAAAAAGAATCATCAAAATCAGTTCATAAACGACGGAGATATCCGTGAACAAACATAAAAAAAAAAGCAACATATATACGAATCGAATTGAGAACCTCCTTTTTTAGAAGTCGGTTAAAAATACGCCTGTGGCAGTAGATACTAGTGGATACTGCTTAAAGTAAAGTAACCAACTTTTTATGGAATGTTGTATGCAGTTCGAAATAAATTACACTAAATATTTTTTTTACAAAATGAAAAATCGCGTTCCTTCTACGATTTAACGGTGGATAATATTTTTACAAAAAAAGTAATATACCTAAGGCAAAGATAATGTAATACTACGTAGACCTAAGGCGAGTACAGTGTGCTGAAACTATGGCTAGGAAAACCTACTACCTTTCATTCATTCACTCATTAAATTAGGCAAACGATGTGCCAAACACTTAGTATATTTCAGAGGAAGAAGGTTAAAATCGCAAGTCTAAATCGAAAGAAGCGCTAAAAGAAACACACAATCGTATGACTGCATGTATTTTTAACAATTCAAATAAGGGAAAAATAAAATGCGACGTTTATTTGATATCTTTATCATCTTTCCCATCAAGGCGCCTGAGCAGGAGTTAGCCCGTATCTTTAATCGTTATCAACGTTAATTTTGACCTCGACAGCGTTCAAAGATGTTAGATCTTTCTTTATCACCGAAGACAAGATTCTTATTATTTCTTATCTCCTTTTTACACTTATACAATTTTAATTTTGCTGTTAAAAGTAGAGATGTTTGTCAAAATTCTTATCAAATACGCTCCAGAATTACACTCGTTTTGTGTAACAAATATTGTTAGCAGTATTGTTTGTCTGTTTCACCAAAAATACTGGCCCAATAATTATATTCTTTTGAAGCTTATCATATAACAGTGGCGGATTTACCAACAGGCTGAGTAGGCTGGAGCCTAGGGCGGCAGATTTTTTGGGCGGCAAATTTGCATTTTGCTGCATAGAATTTGCTCATAGAAATCAAAAAGATTTCTGCATTATTCACGTTTAATTTTTGGATCGTAAAAATAATCTAAGACTTGACAATTGTAGAGGCAAGGGCGGCAAAAACTTCCTAGCCTATACCTTAAAAAATTGTAAATCCGCCACTGTCTTATACTGAAGCCTAGTTTTACATTTAACTAACTCGTCGATAAAACGTAGCATATGGCCTGCGTAGGCTACGCTCTCCATACCAATTTTCTTCGAAATAAGCTATAAGGTTAAGACGTGAACAGACTTTCGAATAATGAGTTAGGGTAGTAGATCGGCAAAAAATATTTTCATACTCGGATAAATAAAACAATGGCAATGATGATGTAGACAGGAACAAATTGCTGTAAAACCGACTCCACGCAGTCACAGTATAAATATGTACAAACAGTACGGAAACTGCCTACAAACGTTCGAAACGGCACGCACACATAAACATGCACACCGACGAGATCCCTAAGCGATTGTCGCGGTGCTCTCAGTAGCGAGTGCCGTGGAAGCGAGTGGTCACGTTTAAAATTTCGCCGACCACCAGATGATTTTGTTCAATATATCCAGAAAATGGATGAAATTTTTCGTTATTGCTTTAAAAAACAACACATAAACTGCAAAGTAGCTGAATTCATTTACAGAGAATTAGACAAAATCACTTTTATAGTACCCTGTCCTTGTTTATTTAAAAAAGCTGTTTATAAGAATGAGATTTTGTTACACAATTAAATTTAATAATAAAGAATTTCATATCTAACTTAATTAAGTAAATAATTTGTAATTTGTAAATTTGTAATGTTATTTTAAATAACATTTTGTACGCCGCGTGCTGTAATATTTAGATAAATATCTACAAAACAAAAACAAAGATCTACTAGTTGTTATGTGTCAATATTAAACTGTGTATCGTATTTTGTTGAGATTAACCGATGCTCTGAGATTACCTATTTAAATTTTATTTGTTAACTAGTATATTCCAATACGATTGAATAATCACTAAAAAACACTTTTCTTTTCATAAAAAGTCAATATCAAAAAGTTTGAAAGTGTCAACCCTATAGCTTCAATAGAGCGTAGGTAATTATTTTATGAAATAGGCTTAGTTTCCATACTGTTACATATTTATACTGTGACACAGTCTTGTCTGCCCCACCCCTAGTCGAGGCAGCAAGCTGAGGAGCAAACTCACCACCGCAGTTTGACTTGCTTGTAATTAGAAAGTTACAGATGCAGAGATGCGGATTAGCTAATATTTTTTTAAACTCTATTATAACGAGTAACTACTGATATTGAAAAGTTAACTCAGGTGTTTGCCTTTCACAGTAGTACATACGAGTACATTAAACTATTTTCTAGTTAGTTTTACTATAAAAAGTTTTGTAAACTTCAATTTATGTTTACCTAGATATCATTAATTTAATAAGGGCCCATCTATATTTAGTTTTTAAGCGATTGTACCGTATCCCCAGGATGTGCAGGTTACAGACTTTTTCATCGGTGTGAATAATAAATTAATCACAAATAAATGGGCTTCCAAGTAATAATTCATTAAGTTTTTGCACGCAGCTCCGTGTATAGCCTCTGTTCCAACATTCAGCGAGCGTGCTTACGTCGCCGCGTCGTCCAAGACTCCACAGATTTTATTATTACTAATTTATCTCATCGATTACGTCCGGTAATGGCCAACGGCTTATTGAATACGTCTTTTTGTGGCGCCTTTTTATTTGGAGATCGCGTCTAGAGCAGTGGGGTCCCCGCCGCGAAGGCACGCCAGGAATGCCTAAAAGGTGACTCGTGGATAAATTACGGGCATTTCTTCCATTTTAACGATTCCCTTTATTATTTAATTTATTTTTATCGTATGTTACACATTTGGCTTATAACAATGTTTGTTTTTGGGCTTCATTAGCATAAAGCTCATGCTGGGGATGAAAAAAAAAGTTGTGTTGCGGCCATCTTGGTTTTCCGATAGGATCTATTTTATCTTATGACGGCTGTTATAGGTTAAACGTCCACGTGTCCAATAATGTAGATAGCGGGATGTCTCAATTCCGTGGTAATTTGTCGGGTTTTTGTCGCGTCTCGGATGTGACGTAATAAAACAATTAATTTATTATCGTAGGAGAAGATTTCGATCAGTTTATCGACGAGGCCTGGCGCCCTGCTGGACGTTAACTGTTTAACGGAACGAGTCATTTTATTAATTGTCCTTTGATGGATCTTGACTGATGTTGAGAGGGAAGTCTATCAAATATTATTTTCATGCGGGTTAATCTAATAAATATAATCGTCTGTTTAATTTCATGTTTTTGAAGAAAAAATCCTTATTGCGCTAAATCTTTGCCGAGTGAGTTGAAACGGGACGGGGTAATTCGACCGTATATGTCCCATCTATGTCACAGTATAATATTTATACTGTGTCTATGTGATGGGACATATACGGTCGAATTACCTCTTAAAAATTTGCTATTAACTAGCACACACAATATGGTTAGGTTCAGTCATCAACATAATGTTGATTACTGAACCTAACCATATTGACAACATTGTATATTTTTTCTAAAGAATCTGCCACGAAGGATTGACTGCATATTAGTGTACAGCAGCTTTAAACAATATCATTTTTTTACATTCCACAATTCCAAGTAACGCATCTAAATTGAAAAGCTAGTAAAACAATGTCGGTTCGTAAATGTGAGATGTCACAAAAAAGCGTCAATTGTTTTCACACAATAATAACTTGTAAATCAGCCGTCCCTTGCGCAAACTGTAATTATTATAATTTATTGATGTTATTTGTACTCTTGTGTGCACCATACTGATTGTTTAACTAAACTAACTTGATTTATTACTGAATTACTATGTTGTTTATATTATTTAAAATATTTTGGATAGGAAGGTTCGACAAAAATAAATGTTTACCGGAGTCATTAGAATACATTTTAATGTTGAGCTATTTATCTATTTCAAAACGGTATAATGTTATTGTATTGTTTTATAGCATAAGAGCCAGTGGCAGCCCGACTCACGTTATTTTACAAAAGCTGAAAGGTGTCTGTGCCTCCAATAGAGGAAGAAAAACTTTTAAACTTTAAGGGTGTCAGTCAGTCAGTCATTGGCAGACACTTAACTTGGTTCCACAAGTTAAATGTCTGCCAATGGTAGAAGATGATCACCAATATCAACATTTAAAAAAAACCATTTATAGTATGACCTAGTAAATTTACCTACACCATTTTTTAAATATCCACAATAATCATAATTACATATTTTGTGATCGTTTTAACCTTTTAGAGGCACAAACAAGTAAACTTATACTATTTTTAAAAATTGTGTAATTCGGGCAGCTACTAGCTCTTAGGCTAATAATTTTGCAGTATGATACATAGGTATTAATGTAGGTATATTCTAGATTATCTTGGAGAAGTAGGTACTATGAATAAGCGGGATGACAAAGAAGAGATGATATGGAAACATTTATGAGAATACGACATGATAAGAAGGAAAGCGGTGAAAGGTTTTTTTTTATTAAGCGCCATTTTACGAATATTATAAATTATTTAATAATCTGTTGTACCAAGGCACAATAAATAAAAAAAAATACAATGCCGCTTAAACCGAATGTCGTTCGATCGATTTTTGGAATAAATGGATAAAAATACAAAACTACAAATTTTATAAAGAAAAATATAATTCAATAAAACTTAATAATAACATTATAATATTATTAAATCTATTTATCACATAACATGGTTAAGTTTTATTAATAGTGTTACACTGCAGTGCATAAACAAATGCTATTGTAGGTTTTTAAATGCGCATCGTGTCAAATTTTAACTTAATAAAATGTATCTAGCTAATTATAAGTGGTCATTTTCACAATACTATTATATTATCATTTTTATTTTAATATGACAATATTAATAGATATTGTATACATATTTTTATACAAAGCTTATTAAATTATAGCTCTAATGTTTTGCATATAATGCAAGAAAAATAATAATAATTTGTTATTGCAATTTATTTTGAGTTTCAAATTGTTGTATGTATTTCTAGTGATACAGTTTAGGCGCCAATATGTGACGAAGAGAAGGCACTGAATTCATAAAGGGGGTCATACAGGCTATTGAAAAAACATACGAATCATTTCAAATTATAACCCGCTAACTTTGGGATTACTTACCTACGGAGATAATTTCATTTCACTTTTAAATTAGGTTTGTAGTAATTAGTAATACTAGAATTTTTTTTTTCCCATAAATATATGATACAGTTCTCGTTTACATTTGTTTGTAACTATAGCTTGGTGAAATAGGCTATTATTTAGCTATAACATAACAAAGTTCACGATTAGTTCACTATTTCGTAGACTTTTTAAATTGGGTAGGTCTAATTCGTACTTATAGGGTTGTGATACGGCACAGATGCAACTATGTAGACCCTTATTTAGTTCAATTTAATTACTTGATAAAAAAAATGATATTGAAAAGTATATGTCGAAGACTTGAAAAATAATAAGGGTTTTGGACCACATAAAGCCTCGTATTTGGTATTTTTTTTAAGTCTATCTATAGATACGGTCAAGCGTATCCCCTCCTATTGAGGTTGTAGTACAGCCCCTTAAGTTCTATGAGCTGTGAGTGCGTGCCCATCTCCGCGACCGCGCCCTCGTGCACCACGCAGATGAGGTCGGCGTCTCGCACCGTGCTGAGGCGGTGAGCGATCATCACGCATGTGCGACCGGCCTTAGCCGCGTCTAAAGCTTCTTGGACCACCTTAAAAAAACGACCATTTTCAGTCGCGCAGTCTATCTACTTATACATGGTGGATGTGACATAGCGTTCATTTAGTAGTTCCTATTAGTTTTTGTTTGTTTTCAAGCTTATTGTACAATTAAACAATTTATAAAACAATTAATAACACAAAATACAATAAAGGCGAGCTTAATTCAAATTTGAGTTCTCTTCCAGCTAACCTTAGAGTAATAGAGGAGAAGAGGATGCAAGAAGAGGGCAAAAACTAGTGTACAACTCAAAGGAAAAACGTAGTTACCATTATTATGGTAAAAAAAAAGTAACTAAAGTGTTCATTTCCACTGGATATTTATTTAGCAAATAGATTAAGCCCCAATTTCACAGGTGTTAGATAAACCTTAACGGCAGGATAAGCATTATAACACACCTAAATGTAAGTGTTCTTTTTTCATGAGTAACTTGTGTCACTTTTAAATTCGGTCAGGCTATAATTTAAGACCCGGATAAGATTTACCCGGAAGCTCAGAAACTGGCACTTAATGTCGCATCCACCATATATAATTCAGTCAATAATTATGAAAAAGACACACATAATTATCAAATAGCCAGAAAAAAATATTTATACTTAAAGTTCCATCCTGCAAAAATACTGACAAAAGTTTTTCAGCGCTGATTTTCTGAAGTAGTTAGTACTCAACTTTGCACTGATGTAGGAATCTACAGTTATTTAAGGAATCCGTCCTAGCTTTTTATTAAAGGTAAAAAGCCTTTGCATCTCGACCAATCACGGGCGTCTGTCGTCGGCGCTATACATTTCTATACTTTGACAGTCACGCGCGACAGACGCGGGCGGCTTTTAAAGTATGAATAAAATTATATGACGAGCACGTGTGGTGTAGTGGTTTAAGCGGTCGCCTCGCCGCTCTCCACTACACTGGTGTTGTGGGTTCGATCCCCACATGGGACAAATCTTTGTGTGATTCGCAAAGATTTGTTCTGAGACTGGGTGTGCTTGTGTGTATTTGGCCTTGTCATTGGGACCATTGGATAGTGTAATTGCTTCTGGCGTGCTATCTAATGTAAAATATCCAAATTCATCTTTATCTTTATGACAGTCGCGCGCGGCCGCAATCAATCACGATATACAGACTGGTTGGTAGATTGATCGGTAGATCCACAACTCATGCAACATAAATAAAATTACCTTTTCACTCTCCGTGTCTAGAGCACTGGTGGCTTCGTCCAACAACAACATCTTTGGTCTGCGAATGAGAGCTCTGGCGATCGCCACCCTTTGCTTCTGACCACCGGACAGCTGCGTGCCTTTGGATCCGATGTTTGTTTCATATCCCTAAAACGTAATCATACGTCAATAACATAACATTACCCCTATATTACTTACAAGGGTGTGTAGGCACCTACATCTCACCTCGCATAATCATAACCGGGCATAATTCCAACTCCGTGCTGCGCTAAATTCACAGTTTCCAGCTGGAATAAAGGAATAATCCCGAATAACACTTTGGTCGACCCGGGCATCGAACTCGAGATCGCTGTGAGAGGTTGCATACGCTTACCACTTGACCAAACGAGGCAGTCAAATCTCGTTAAACGTAAACATGGCAGGATGGGTCTCCATCGAAACATAAGGTTTCCTTTATGCTTTGAAGAACATATGCGTTGTCCTGTTGTCATATAAAGATAGACGTTACGGGTACAAAAGATGCCAGAAATTCTGACAACTAATCTAACGAAAAGTTTCATATTTTTGTTTTTCTTAATTCAGATGGTAAACTAGAAGCAGACACAGGAAAACGTTAGGAGGAAGATGATCCATCAATATATCAAACTATATCTTTTCTTACCAGCGGCAGCGATGTAATAAAGTTATGTATGTTGGCCTGCTTGGCGGCTTCGATGATGTCATTATTGGTGGGTTTGTGCACGCTGCCGTACGCGATGTTCTCCCCGATGGTGCGGTCGAAGAGGATGGGCTCCTGCTGCACGAAGCCGATGGCGCGACGAGCGTCTACCAGGCGAAGCTTCGGGAGGGGCACGCCGTCTTGTGCCTGTGGGAATTGGCACCAGTAGGTGAGTATCATCTTCCAGGAATGTTTGTTGGACTAAGATCTGATTTCACTTAGCTTCTAATTTGTCGTTTTCTAAAACCCTTATATCTCTAGTAGCTCTCTTGCTCACTCAAAGTTTGTAGGGACTTTAGCTTGGCGTTCACAAGACGTTGGTGAAATATTCACTAAACAATCTTACATAGAAATAGAGACCAAAAGCATAACAAAGATTCATTCTGTAACTATCATCTGCATTGCCTTATTTTCCAGCAATTAATTACTGACATTGACCCCACCCTAATAAGTATGTTCCTATGACCAATGTACGCTATTTAAAAAAAAAACTTAGTCTAGTAGTGGACGAAGACTCACCACAACTCCATCATCAGGGTCGTAGTACCTTTCCAGCAGTTGGATGACAGTACTCTTGCCGCATCCACTGGCTCCCACCAGAGCGACCGTCTTCCCCCTTTCGATCTCCAGGTTGAAGTCCTTCAGGACTTGAACGTTGGGACGTGTCGGGTATTTGAACATCACGTTCTGTAGGCTGGCTTCCCCGGTTCCGTTCTTTTAAATGAGATATTTTTGTTAAGAGATGTATATACAAACCTATCTATGTCGAAACTAAAACAAGCACCGTGTTTTCGGCCAATATCATTGCAGAAAAAAAATCTTTAAGAAGCATTTTCAGAAGTTTCTTTGATACAATATGATTTGCGTTTACCTATTCGTATTCAAAGTGGCAAAATTCAGAAGTCCTGTGTGTTTACTGATTAAAATTGTTAGACTGAAAACATTATTTTAACTAAAACTACTCATGAGATATCTATAGTTCTGTATATATATAGACTATTCTAGACTTTTCCATCACAAAGTACTTAAGTAAAATTTAACTTTGAACACACTGGCTATGATGAAAAGGGTTCCGTCGACACAAAATTTTAGTACATTAAATATAATACATACAAAGTTATTGACAGCTGGTTGTACAGGATCCGTGATCTTGGACTGTCTGTTGAGCAGCATGATGACTCGCCCCGCGGCCTTGATTCCCTTCTGGAAGTTTGGTGCAAACGCGAACGCCTGCGCCGCTGACGAAGCGCCCATCAGCAACGCTTGCGCTGATCTGTGCGGGCATTTCGTGTTAGATTTTAGCAGATGGATGGAATAGCCGGTAATTTATAGTAATTTGAAGTAGCGAAATATTATTCAAATTATGAATAATATTTCACTACTTCAAAGTGTACTTACGTGAGTAACCTTCACGTAATGATGGTCTATTTAGTCGACCGCGGTTTCGCCTCTCGACGTGTCGCACTCTCATGAAAATGCCTAAAGGTATAGGCGAAACCGCACAAACATTACGTGACTAACACCCGTATTTCATAATTTGAATAATGTTACAAACGCACGTCAGTTTTAATAAAAATAGTGAAATATTTTAAATTAAATCAGGTCATCAAGTTTTAAAAGATAAATTAATCTTGAAACTCAAGGCCGTGATTATTTTAAAATTATTTTTGAAGTCAAGTCTCTCAAATTTGATTTATTTTTATTTAATATTATAAATGAGAAAGTATAACTTTGTCTGTCTGTCTGTTAAGCTTTCATGGCTAAACTATTGTACCGATCTTGAAGTTCGGGCAAATGTTACTTATCATCGACATATCTACGAGGTGGATGGACCTGCGCGTAGAAGCTAGTTCGTAAATAAAGCTAGTAAAACGATTTCTAAAGCAAAATCTTACTTGAAGACCACAGAGTAATCAATTCCCTCATTGACAATAAGCGTGCCTCCGTAGTAAAGCGCTGCGGCGAATACGAAGTTGAAGAGTCCCCTCGAGAGACCAAAGACGAGGCCCCGCCAGTGCGAAGATTTCTTGGCAAGGTTCAATGCTGGGAGGAGCTTTACTCCGTAGTCCTTGCGGAAGGTCTCCTCGCGCCCCAGGGATGCCACTGTCCGAACGTTGGCTACAGCTTCCACGGCGATCTTCGTGATGAAATAGTGGACAATTAGTTACTACGGTGATTAAAATTGATTCATATTTTATAATTCTCTTTTGTCTCGCAAGTCTCACAACACACTTATTAGAAAAACTTAACTGTAATAAATAACGCTAAAAGTCGTTTAAATAGAACCGACTGCCAGGAAATCACAAAATATTATTGCAGACTTACCTTGGAACTAGACTCCATAGTTTTAGCAGTTCCAGCAGATTCAGCATAAGTCATTCTCCCTTGCTTGTACAGCACAAACACGATAATAGGGACGAAGGTCAAAGCCACCAGCCCTACTCGCCACTCGTAGATCAACGACAGGACCAACGCCAGACCAAATGTGCCCACTGCCTGTAGTACTGTGCCGATTCTTTGACCTGTAGCCTGGAATGACCATTGGTGGGTTAGATATTAGATATGTGAATTAAGAAAAAAAAATCGTTACTCCGCAATACTTTTTTACCTAAGCTTTTCTGGAGCAAATTTGTGTAAAACATTTATTGCGACGCATTTTTTTAAATAATAGAATCTTTGGACGCCTTTCATCCCTTTCATCCCTGTGCCTCCGCAGAATCCTTAAGTACTTTGGCCACATAGCGAGAAATGAAGACGACCACCTCGAAAGACTGCTGGTCACTGGGAAGATCGAAGGAAAGACCAAGTCCTCAACACCACGGTCCACACCGCCTAAGACAGGCACAGATGGCGGACCATCACACGGGATATGATAATCTAGAAAAGAGGTCACGACCTTCAGAAATGAGGAAATCGAAGCAAGGAGGAGGAAATGGACAACCCTGTCTAAGTGCAGTGCAAATAAGAAGCCTCACCCCTTGCACAGCGGCTGCTTCACCCGACAGTCTCGCGCAGAGAGCTCCTGTGGAATGGTTCTTGTCATCGTAAAATGCCACCTCTTGCTCCAGCAGCTTGCCGAACATCAACCAACGCAGTCGCTCTGTCAGGTACTCACCAGCTATTGCGTAGAAGAAAACCTAGAAGAAAAATTTTATTGATTAGTTTTGAATATCGTAAAAAACATGTGTAAATAAACTTTTGCGTTGTTGTTAGTGATAGCGTTTTTTAGCGGTAGCGTATGCAGTCTTGTACGATCTGAGAGAAATCTGGCGCTGACCCAACGGCTTTAGAGACCGGCACGCTCCATCCTAAGTAAGATGGAGCCGGTCTCTTAAGATTTCATACGTATGACAATTCTAATGTGTATTAGATTGAGTTAAGTGTAGGCAGCAAAATCGACCTGTTTGCACAAACTGTTTGCGCATGTAAGATATTTACCTAAGAATTGCTTAGTACATACACGCATACTTTCTAATTCCAAATAGCTATCTTGATAGAAAAACCCTTTAGATATAATTATATGTAAAATATCTATGGCCGACCCAACATCCAAACTTTAGGACGCACATACAAATTGGCAACCGGACAGCTGAGCGCATTGCGCCTGACTACATCTATATTACTTAAATATTAAAATATCTATATTAAAATACCTAAAGGTCCTTTTAACTACCACGAAACCAACGAGTCGAATAACTTTTTTTAAATTCAGCAAGAACATACACTTATGAAGTTAGTGATGCCAGAGAAGACGCCAATTCCGACAAAGATAACTGCGTATTGCCGCACTGCTGCTAAAACTGCAGCTTCATCGGGATTGGACAGGTCCTGAAAACAATACTGGTTTTTATATTGAAGAAGTAAGAAGCTCAAAACATTACATAAAAGACACGATAGTTATAATATGAACATAAATCATAAAGCAAGAATTTATGGTCATGAAACATTCTGGTAAAATTACTTAATTTTAGCGGAAATGTTTAATAGGCTGTCGAATTTGATTCACGACTTCATTATCGCATTCTGCCTAAGGGCGGTATCGAAACAATCGATTGAAGACATCGATTGACATCTAAAGACGTCTAACTGTCTGTAAAGAAAGGTCGAAAAGAAAATTTGAAATAAAATCTTAATCCAACGTACCCCAATAAAGTCTCCGAATATAACAGCAATGAGGGGCATGGAGAAGCCACTCATCAGAGAGCACACACTGGCCACCGTCACGGACTTCCATTCAGGCTTGTTCAGCTTCAGAACCCTCCAGAATGACACGTCAGGAGACGTCTCGGCGTCTTCATTGACATCCTGCAATCAATTATTTCAAGGCTCGAAGGTAAAAGAAATAAAATCAAATACGCAAAAATTAAAATTTTAAACATGTCAAAAAACAAAATTAAGTATCCGAGTATATACTCACACTAGATTTTAATTCAAGTTGTTCATCTTCATCTTGGTCACTCCTTACCGACACTTCACGAGTGAGAGCCTTAGATGCCTCTGAAAATTGCATTATAATTTTAATATCCTCCTGAAATTCTTTAAGCGGTTTATTACGCAGAAGACCATTATATGGACAGATTTGAGTAAAAATAATTTGTTAAGAACAAGAAAATTACAAATAAAAGTGCCCTTGGCCAACGTCACGGGTGCAAACCCCAAGCTCAGCCTGAAATAAGTCCTAAGAAAAAAACCCAGAAAATAAGATAACAACCAAGAAACCAATTCATATTGAGGAAATATTAAGAGTACTGAGTCAGTTCTCACAAATAGACGGAGAATTTATGCTACACGCCACATAGCACCCGCAAGATTTTTTTCTCACCGTACGTAGATTCAACTATTCTCTCAGCTCTAAATGAAGACTGAATCCGCCAATCAACTGAGAAAAACAAAAGTGAGTGTCTCTCAGAATTATACAAGGTGTAAATGATATCGCGACGAAGCCGCTTACCAGAGATTCAGTACATAATTCTGAAACCCTCCCTGGCTCAGCATGACCATAATATATTATAAAATTGTTGTCCCTTTTTCTTTAAGTTTATGAGGTTGCTAAAGGTCTCGTTCTTCATGTCCTCACTACTCTTGAACAAGTAAACGAAAATAATAATAAATATATCAATCGCACCGTTGTTTTCGTCAGCTCCCAGGGTTTGAAGCATGACCATGTCGTAGTAATGTCCTTTCTTCTTCATCAGCTCTTCATGATTACCCTTTTCTGCCACTTCTCCGCTCTTGAACACGTATATTACATCCACGTTTCTTATAGTGGACAGTCTGTGCGCTACCACGATAGTGGTGCGACCTTCTTGAGCCTGGAGACAGAAGGAATTATTAGGTAGTTCTATTCTTTAGTCTAATCCTGCCATACGCTGCCTTTTTTACCGATATGGTTAAGGAGACGCGGCTCGAGAGACGGCCTGACGTAAATTGATGAATTAATATTGAATAGTGTCTCGTATAGTTGATTAACCTCAATCAAAAGGAGTAACTCATTCTTTATTCATGTTGAAGCAACTTTGTAACAGAGCGTTTTATTAAATTTGAATTCCCGGTACACCAGGCCTTCATTGACCCATGGAAAGAGGTTGTATTAAACGTTTTAATATCATTTTCACCACACCAGCACGAAAAAGATCGTTTGCTTGTGAGAATTCAGTGAGTAAAAACGCTTTTTACTCACTAGTGAGGCAAAGTGATTCAAATTTCGAAACACTAAATCCTTCCAATGAATAGGCGCAAAAAAAAAACTAAACAGCTACCATGTTCGTTACTAATAAACATTGACATCAATTTTATTTAAAAACTACAAACGATACGTTTTAATTATTTTAAATTATATAAATACACGCTTATTTAGTATTTTCATGGTTTTATATTCGTGATGATTAACCATTAAATTATTACAACAAAAATATTATGTACATTTAAATATTCTAATAACTTAATCAAAAAAAAACCAAAATTGAATACCTAACTATGTATTAAATTAATTTATATAATTATATAAAAAAAATATACCATTAAATTAATTTAAATCGGGTACTTAATATTAGACTCTATAAATAAATGTTACGGATCGAATTTCCGAACGCACGATTTGAAAAAAAAAAGTCTGTGTCTGTGTCAGTCATCGCGATCGCGGGCAACAATTAATTCTTTTCAGTTTATGTTAAATTGTTTACTGCAACATTTTATCAAAAAAATAGTGAATTCAGTGATGAAGAACATTGTGGAACTCCAAAAGAGTTGTGACAACTAGCTTCTAACACAGAAGTTTGCTTTTTTACCAGAAAATTCACGTGAAAAGTATTTGAAAGTGTATGACATATTTAATTAGTGGCGACTTTCAAAAGGCAATAAAACGCATTATGGATCGGTATTACTGTCGTATTTCATGAAATTATTTCAGGTTAAGCAATCGAGTACGAGTTTATTTAAATCTTAATATTTTCTCACTGGAAGAGGTGAAAAGTTTTGTATTGTATCAAGTGAGAAAAATTTAATTTCCAGTTCGTGACCTCTTAAAATCTTTCGCTTGCGAAGTAGTCTTTATTAGAATCACTCGCTATGCTTGTGATTCAATTTAAGACTACTTCGCAAGCTCAAGATTTAAAATTGGCACTCACAACAGAAATATAAACTTTTTCTTACTTGTACCATAAATAACTATTAATGGCAGCCATAGCTTTCAATTCGATACTAAACATAGTCATTTTGGTTCTATAATTTGTACTCACATTATCCAAAGCTTTCTGTACTTTGTATTCAGACGAGGTATCTAATGCACTAGTAGCTTCATCTAGCAGCAAAATACTGGGGTTCCGTACAAGAGCTCGTGCTATGGCAATACGCTGTTTCTGCCCACCAGACAAAGATGCGCCCCGCTCTCCGACTAGTGTGTCATAGCCCTTCAAACAGAAATGTCATATTTTATAAGTGCTGTAAAAGTTGAAAGCCAAATTTTTCACAAATTTCATGGTCACATATATAATTTTTATACATTAAAAGTCGCGCGCCTCTGTCGCGTGCGACTATCAAAGGGCGCCGATCAAATCGATTGATCGCAATGCATGGACGTCTAAATTAACAACGCTTTTTTTAGATAGTTTTTTTTATTTTTATTGATGGCCAACTATAATACCAGTGTTAGTAAACATTTCTAAAAGCATCTAGAAATGTCTACTAAAACTTTGACTCTACAGCAACCAAAACTCTTTGTTTGTAATTATTAAGATTTATGAGCAATTCCGTTACGTTGCTACTATCTTTCAGTAATAAGACATATTTCCTATAATAATAAAAACACTTTTAAAATTTTGTTGAAGTAGAAGAAGAATGTGTCTAAATTAGATACATTCTTTTTCGATGTCAGATAATTAAATAAAATGTTATTAGATTTATTTACGACAATATCCAAAAGCGAAAAATATCCAAAATATCCACATACCTGTGGCAGCTTCATAATAAACTGATGTGCGTTGGCTTGTCTCGCGCAGGCTTCGATTTCTTCATTTGTAGCGTTTTCCCTGCCATAGCGAATGTTGTCCCTCACCGTTGTGTTGAACAGCACTGGTTCTTGACCCACCAGACCGATTTGTTCTCGTAACCAGCGTACTGAGAGGTCTCGAACGTCGTTGCCATCGACCTTGACCTAAGGATGGCAGATAGATTAGGGATTTCACCAAACTTAATCAGCGGTTTTATTAAACTCGTATTTGTATCTCGCTCTCGCAGTTAATGTTTGTACGGGACAAAGAGATTGAAAGGTGTAGCTTAGCGTTTAATTTGAGTTTAAAACGTTGGTGAATCGGCATTTAATAGTAAGTATTTAAGTGAAAAGCATGAATGAAGATGGATGAACAAAAATGGCATCGTCGCGTCGTCTCCTCTATTGTTTTAGGTTTGCTGAACTTATTCACTGAGTTAAGCTCGCCTTATCTTTTTAACCGACTTCAAAAAAAGGAGGAGGTTCTCAATTCGGTTGTATTTTTTTTTTTTTTTTTTTTTTTTTTATGTTTGTTCACCGATTACTCGAAGACGCCTGGACCGATTTAAAAAATTCTTTTTTTGTTTGATAGGATATACTTGTCATGTGGTCCCATTCCAGTCACGTTCTGATGATAGGATCCTAGAGAAATCGAGGGCAACCCTCAAATTTAAAAGGCTTCTATATTGTTTTTTGTATATTATCTAAAGCTACTTGGATATTTGCATATAGTAGCCAGCATTTTATGTTGCTGAGCTAATGCTGGAAGGTACAACTCCTCAACGGTTAGGATTACGGGGATAATTCTTTAAATATAGGCTCCTTGAGGCCGTTTACTGTATTCTTTCAAGTTATACACAGATGAGGCGAGACGTTGAATATTACTTATGTATATTCATAATATGAGGTCATGATTTAATGATGGGATCCTAGAGAAATCATGGGTCAATCAAGCTTCTATATTGTGTTTCGTATATTACCTAAAACTACTTGGTATTTGCATTTTAAGTTGCAGAGCTGATGCTGGAAGGTACAACTCCTCAACGGTTAGGAGTACGGGGATTATTATTAATAAGTTTTCCGTCTCAAGTAACCGTCGTCTCCTCATTCGAGAAACATTCTTGCTCGGTCTACCCATCACTTAAAATCGTAAAATAAAATAATTTTTAACAAAAAAAAAAAACTGACTTCAAAAAGTAGGTAAACTAAAAAGCATAAAATAAATTTACTTCGCACAAATAATACGTTTTTTCATTTAGTTAAATAGAAATTATTAAATAATTATTTTATAATTCTGAAGTCGGTGCCAAGTAACCAATAACTAGATAATAAGTATAAATCTTTCTAACAACTATTTTCTGACTCAATATTAGTTCCTAATTATCCGATTTACTTGGCACCGACTTCAAAATTATAAAATAATTATTTAATAATTTCTATTTAACTAAATGAAAAAACGTATTATTTGTGCGAAGTAAATTTATTTTATGCTTTTTAGTTTACCTACTTTTTGAAGTCGGTTTTTTTTTTTGTTAAAAATTATTTTATGTGTACAATAAAGTATTAAATAAATAAAAACAAATAAGAATAGACAAACGGTAGAACATAAATGAATTTCGTGAAAGATGACATGGAAGAGAAAGTAGTTAACGATATCGAGATTGCTGACAGAGAAAAATGAAGGAAAAAGTCCTTAGATCCTAAATAAAATGGAATAAACGCATGCAGAAGAAGAGGAACGAGCCACTGTCTCTAACGCATGCTCACCAAGGTTTACAGTTTTATACAAATTGTTTATTAACACAATTCTAATCCTATGCAAGCCGTTATCAATCTGAAATCCGTAGTTTGGAGATCTTAGGAAAACCTGCCTGTTTAACATTTGAACTTATTTTGGGCATATGTGATGAAAGGAAGCATCATAAAATTGCATTGTATACAATTTTAGGACTTCTAGTTTAATTTGTTTTATTGACCCAATATGATATTACCAATATCTATATACCTAAAGATATAGTTAATCTTTATAAAATATTAATGACTTGCAAATTTTTTTCAAGTACCCATTCTAATAAACTGTGTTATCTAATCTCTCTTCACTGCTGATATATAATTCTAATGACCTAAAATGTTATTATTAGATAAGCCCATTAAAGTTTTTTCAAGCTGTCAGCTTCTGGAACCCCGTCCCAGTACAAATACACGTTTGTGAAATGATGTACTGTCGAAATTTGCTTAGAAGGTTGTTTAAAAAAAACATCACTGGGCTTAGGGGGCGTTCAAGTATTACGTTACCGGTTTTTTTCGATTTTAAGCGCTCGCTCTTTCCCCTTGCCAGCAAATATGTTCCGGTTTCCATACCTCACTTCTTCTAAAATAAGCACAGCACAGACGTAACATTCGACTGATCCTATCCCATTGACTAACGACGTATTAGCTAAGTCGTATACTTGTTTACCAACTCAACATATAAAATATACTTACAGAGCCATCGATGACGTCATAGAATCGGGAGAGGAGCTGAATGATGGTAGACTTGCCACATCCGGAGTGCCCCACGAGGGCTACTGACTGACCACGCTGTACGGTTAGGTTAATGCCTTTTAGTACCTGTTGACAAAATTACAGTTTTCAAGCACTTAGCCATCATAGCCATCTAGTAATAATCATAATACACATACATGCCAAATAATATAGTCGTTATCTATAATATCTGTTCTAATATAATAAAGAGGAAAGATTTGTTGTTTGTTAGTTTGTTTATACCGAATAAGCGCCAAAACTATTGAATCAATCTTGATGAAAATTTGTCTGAAGATAGCTCAAGACCCCATGAAAAACAAGCAACTTTTCAAAGACGAACCACACGGTACTAGACCGAGCGATCGGCCTAGGCGTATCGTCGAATGTCAGCTTTTGGCTATCGGCCTAATTCAAAGATCGTCATATATACATAATAATATAATGGTTAACCACAAAGTTGTTGACGAGTTGATTAGGAAATACTTCAACATAAGACGGAGATTATTGAAGTTTGTTATACTTATCATACACTAGAATTGTACCGATAAAAGAACTAAAAGGATTTATGACTGACATCTAGAATTTCAGTATAGGCACAGAAAGTATTAATAAAAATGTGTATGTGAAATAAAATAATACTTAAGCGATTATATTTAACTACGCACATAATTAATGTCAGTTGCAGATAAAATACATATTCAAAGCATATCATCGAATTATTGCATGACACATCTCACACGTGTGTAGTTCTTGTCTGATACGTAATATTAATAATCTGTGGTCCTTGGTGTATAAGTAATAAAATCACGATGTCGATCACCAATAATCACGATACGGACATTCTATCGCTGTTCCTTTTATTATCTCATTAATGGGTGAATTGCACAAGCATAAAAAATACACGGCAAACGTGAGAACGGTAGTGCAATGTGCTGATTTTTTATTTAATATATTTTTTCTCAAAAAAGTAAGTGCTTCTCTACCTTGGCAAAAAAAATCATTGATTTCTACCCAATAATATACCAAAAAAAAAAATACAAAGTGTCATTTTATCATCACAGTGGCCTGTCCCGGACCCAATTCCACTCATAAAATACCTTCCCCTGCAAATATATTCATAATATGGATTTGAATAGGTAGTTTTATCATTAAATTATACTATATTTGATCAAATAAAACCATTTTTGTTTGTTTATCTTCTTTCTCATGGATTTGACAGGCAGTCAACTTTTGTCCGGAAAAAAGTTATCATTTCAGAGGACAGTAAGTTTTGATAGAATAGCCACGTCATCATTGCGTTGTTATGTCTTTCTCACCTTTCCTCACTTCGGATCAGGCCAGCTCAAGCTCTAGGCGCGATCGCACCAGTCCCAACGTCTTGCGGTTTCCCGCCATAAAAGTAAGTTTATCATTTCAGTGATGTGGGGACAAAAGTAGGATCATTTCGGTGGCTGTTAAAACTCGAGCTAGATTTCTTTAATTTGTTTCAAAATTGTGTATTTAATTTCGCCGTAAGTACTGATTTGCTTGAGTAGTGTCCATATTGTTTTAAATTTTTTATCACACAGTAAGAAACGTTGCACAGTTTATCATTTCAGTGGTTATTTTTTATCATTTCGGTAGACACTTTTCATTTCAGTGGACTCTAAAAAATTCATTCTATAATATTTCTGTAAGTTTTGATGTTATTTGATGTCCACTCACACACAATGTTATAAATAGACTAAAGTTTCATTTTTCACTTAAAATATATAGATAGCATTGAAATTAAAAAAGTCCGCCGAAATGACAAAAAATAATCGCTTGTTGAAATTGACCCTAATACACATTTAACTTTTTTAATTTGATGACAATATTTATATTGGAGTGGGCTGTGTACCTGCCTGCGACGTCGAGGTCGATGGTTCTATTACCGCTTAAGTCAAATCTTTGTGTGCATCTACATGGGGGTTTGTCTTAGTCTGAGTGATTTATATATAATAGTATGTATTGACAAAAGAAAAATATATATGTATTATCAGTTATTCTAGTACCCATAGTGCAAGCACTGCTTAGTTTGGGACTCATTTCATTCATTTTCAAATATCTTTATTTAATAACTAGTACATTAAACAAATACACTTACCAAAGTTACAATTTGAGGCAGGTAGTTTGGGACTAGATGGCGTTGTATGTATGTTGTGAGATATTAAAAAAATATTAATATAACGGTATATCTGTCATGGCCAATTAGTCAATTGACTTACTTCGGTGGTTGCATATATCATGAGCTGTTTCACTGTTTATTGGCCACAACATTGAATCGTTAAGATACAAAGTCGGTAAAAATAAAAATAAAATAACTTTTTTAAAAACAAGCTTTTATTTTGATTCTACTTCAACCGAAAGCTAATTATAAAAAAGTTTTTTTTTTCATTTATATTTTATGAATACACAAGTAAAAAACTGTCATACCTTAGCATACCTATATAGGTCCTAAAAATTTAATATTCAGTAAAATCCATAAGACTTGAAGTCGACCACGATGCGATAGGGAGAACCTGCTTAAGAGAGGCGCTCATGAACGCCGATGAGAGCGCCATAACAGTGGCCACTTATTGGGCCAATAAAATTTGACTCAGCCATCGACACGACGAATGAAGAAGAATGTGAAAGGGAAAAGGCTCGATAGATTTAAAATAAATATTTTAACTTACCGGCACATCCGGCCTCGAGGGGTAATGGAATTTGACGTCCTTCAGTTCAATGTTCCCCTCGATATGTCGGGGGATGGTTCCTCGGTTGAGCAAGGGGTTGATGATAGGCACGTTGTCGATCATGTTGAAGATCTGCGCCCCCGCCCCTTTAGCTACACCGAACACCTCCATCAGCGTTGAGGATATGCCGAAGTTGGCTGATCCCGTCATCACCCCGAAGAAAACCTACGACAATGCGATGTAATGCGATTATTTTAGTTGTGTGAGTCAAAGCCAAGCCAATAAATTTTAACAAATACAAATAATTTTAATAAATTTTAAAAAATCAAACAGAGTTCGTCTAAAATTAGATGAACCCTGGTATCTCTAACAAAATTTAATTTTTAATTTTTATTGGCTATTATTAAACTAGCAAAAGTAAAGAAAGCAATGGTAAAACTTACAGCGATCATAGTAGATACATCGTAGGTATCTGGTTCGTCCATCATCAGCTTGTAGCCGAACCAGAAAGAGAGAGCGTAGGCGCAGAATATGCAGAAGAATAGCAGACCCATCGCCAGCCCGTTGAACAAGCCTGGAAGAGAAGTATGATCGTATACAATAACGGAAAGTTGAAGAGAGTTGATCTTTTTTAACAAACTTAGCTATATTTGCGAAGGTGAATTTCTGACGAAAAAGGTGGAATACCGAACAATTATGAGAGCATTTAGCATCATAAATAATACATAATTGTAAATTGTAATTGAGATTTGATCATAAATTTTGGAAATTACTGGCACAGAAGGAACAAACTTAGGCCTTCGATGTAACGACGCTCCTGAATATTTGATAATAATCAAGAGGTAAGCTTTTGCACTGGAACACATTTCACATGGATAATTTCATAAGAATAACTACTACAAAAGTCATTTGATCGGAGAATACTATATAATATTATCATATACCTGCATAGAGCAGTTTAGTTCGTCTTATAACAACCGACGTGACCCAAGATATATACAAAAAATTAGAGAAAGACATACAGGGAAAATTAATAAGCTGGAGGTAAACAAAAACCTGTATTACCTTTCTTGATATTGACCTTTCTGGCTTCTCGAAGGTGCACTTCGTATCTGTCCATCTCTTTCTGCTGTCCACAAAACGCGTACACAGTTCTGATTGACGATATCACTTCTTCTGCAATGGTGCCCGCCTTGCCTGATGCCACTGCTTCTTTCTTGGACAGCCTTGAAGCTACCTACCGTTTTATTTACTTATCAATCAATTACATAAAATAGTTTGGGTATAATCCCTGGGTCGAGCTAAATTGTTATTTTGTGTTTTCCATCAGCAAATTCTAGGTACTGACCGTCCGCGAATTCCGAGGAAAAAGGGGAAAAAGTGAATTTTCAAAAGGTGAATGTCCTGCCCTAAGGCACATGCTTAAGGTCCCAATACCTATCTACCTCCTATACCAAATTCCATTAAAACTGGTCCAGCCATTTAGGTGTTAAAGCATTATAGATAGACAGGCAGAATTTCTTTCAGATTTATAAGTAGATTAAATGCTACAGTCCACGGCACATTAAAACCGCGGTGGCAGCTAGTCATCATCTATAAATAAATAAAATTAAAGGGTCTGTTTTAATTTCAAAATAACGATGTTTTTTTAAGATCGATAGTAGTTTGCTTTATACCTTTGCCTAAAGTGGAGATTTTAAAATTTTTGTCTGTCCGTCTGTTTATTTGTATAGGCTAATCTTCTAAGCAGCTGGACCAATTTTAATAACATTTTAGATGCAGATAACTGACTACAAGGCCTAACATAAGGCTACTTTTTATCGATGTACCTTCCACGCAGACAAAACCGCGGGAGAATGTTTGTTTGTTTGATAGTGCTAATCTCAAGAACTATTGGTCGAATTTTACTATTCTTTTTGTGTTTAACAGTCTAACTTTCAATAAAAGTTTTAAGATATTTAACATTATGCTAAACTCCACGGGAGCGGATCAGTAAGGTTTAACGCGGGTCAAAGCGCGGGAGCTACTTAATATAACGAATTCCACGCGGATGAAATCGCGGGCAAAAACTAGTGTAACAATAAGATAGATGTAAGATAATCAAGAAGCTTACCAGTCCAGCAACGCCCACCAGCAGCATAGTAACAGGGAAAGAAATGAGGCACAGGAGCGCCAACTTCCATCCCTTGATAAGAGCCATGATCACTGAACTAAAGAACGAAGCCTGGTAGAAAATAAATGTCGTCAGCTTCTCGCCTATCCCTTCTTCTAGCTTCACCACATCACTGAAAAGAAAACAATAAAAACTGCTTATTTCTAAAATATAAAATTACGTAAATAAAATAATTGTGTCCAGTTGATGGCGATAAGCTCACCCCCTATTTCATGGGACGTTAACCATAGCAGGTGATGTGTGGGTTGTTACACTCCACATTCATTACCCTTCTGTGTAATTAGGCGTGATTTGATGTGTTGAAAATATGAGTTTCAAAGTTTATATAATTATATCTTCCGACTCGAACAGTTTGGGTGAGACTTTTTAAATATCATCTTGCCAATCAAATCAACGCGATAATAAGAAGTTGATTTCGAAAGTTTTTATTATTTTAATTTATTCATTTGTTACAGCAAAACAATCCACGTTTTTCACATTTTTTTAAAATAAATTCGAATAAATGTGGAGGGATTTTTAAATTTGGAATGTTTATTTATTTAGCAGCATGATCGTCGATTCTTTTTTTTAACGAGACCAAGGAGTTTATAGCTTTCCTAATAGTATTAAACTTTTTATGACTAATAAGAAAAGAGTTTGTATTAAACTTTTTTGCGAGATACCTACTTATTAATTTTAATTATAAATTTAAATAACAAAAATATTTAAACCGAGGTCGTACCTAGGATATTTTTTGTATCAAAAATAACATGTTTTACGAAATTAGCATATATATCTGAAAATCATAATTACCTGTTTACTTTAGAAGCTATATCACCACTTTTATGCACATCGAAGTATTCAAAATCTTGATTAAGCGTGGCTTTTAAATATTCTTGTCTTATTCTGTAAACCTGAGACATGAAAATAAGTTAATTTAATGACATATTTTTTTTAAGCGTCGAAATTGATCGATGATTTTTTTTCAGTCACATTTTTTTTAGTAGCATGGAGTTGGAATTGTGCCCGGTTGATGGCGAGCCTGTCCATCTTTCAAATGGGAGCTAATTTTAAAAAAACACAACAGGTTCAGTGAAGGCGTTATGCCCCTCTGCCGCACCCTTTTGGATAATGCAGGCGTGATGCTTTGTTATGTGTATTACAACGACAAGTACCTGATTATACGCTGAAATATTCATCAAAGTAGTTGCAGCGTAACTAAGTAGAATCAGCAGGGCTCCAACTATACTGTTCCATATGGCGAACCACTGCAAGGCATTCATAAATGATTCCGTATCAGGGTTCCCCTCAAATACGGACTTCCCTAGGTCTACCATAGCCTGAAGAAGGAAAGCTATCAACAGGGTGTTGATAGGAGTTGAGATCGCGGCTGCTACGGAGAAAAGAATCGCCATGACGATGTAGAATAAGTCCAGGTTGGAGGCGAATCGGAACTGTGAAAGAACATTACGGTTAAGCATTGTTCAGTAATTTAAATTCAATTTAGATGGTTGTAGAGCTTTGGCAAGTTCGAGAGATATATTATAAGGATGCGGTTATGTTGATTTCGACGACAAAACAATTGAGATACAAAGAGGTCCTACGTTCTAAGTAGAGATGTGCTAGTCGGGCACTTTTGCGACTGCTTACTAATCTACTAGACTGGTATAAATGTAATAATCTAGTAGAAGAAGTGCTACATAACTTGTGCGGTTTTTAGAAGTGCTACATGCTACATACTGCATCGGCAACGAACAATACAAAATATAAAGGTTCTAAACGCATTTAAATTAAACCGAAACTAATGATCAGTCTCGCTGACTATTCGACTGAACTTATAGTAGTTCTAAGACCAAATAAGCAAGGGTGTTGAGGTTCGATAGATCTGCTCGAAATATTGTGATGATTAATTAGCGGTTGAAAATTAGACACCCGTGGTAGCGCGCTGTAACCTGCACTACCAGGTGGGGATAATATGTTAAATAAATAAAATTAAAAGTGGAGCGTATAGAAATATATAAGTATAGTCTGGTGGTATTTGGAATCTACTCACCAGCAACAGCTCGAAAGCGCCTTCCAAGGGCAGAATCCTTATCTGGCCCCTTCTCGCTGGGCGGAAAGATAGTCACGTATGGTATGGTAAAAGTTTATCCACAACACGATAGTCATTAACGCTAATACACAAATAGTTAATTCACAACACAAGAGAAAGGTATTTTAAATAAATTGAGCGGCACAAATAGTTATTATTTACAAAGGAGCGGTTTAAAAGTATATATTTTCAGCGGAGACATATTAGCGAAGAAAAAAGTTGACACGAAGTGACATAATGTCATTTATTGTTCTTTTCGTTATTTTTGATTGATCTATGGCCCGGCTGCCAGGAAACTGCACCTCTTTCAGCAACATTCAAGCTATGTACCTAAGAGCAGAAATCCAAGCCACCAGACTAAAATACAATAAATAATATTTTAAATGAAATAATAAAATATAATAGATATAATATTATGACATATGAAGAGCGGCCTTACCATTGCTCCCCCCTTTGCCAAAGGCTGTAGACCTTGCAAAACAAGAGTGAGAACATAATGGGTTTATAAATTAGCAGTGTAACTCAAAAGGTTCGTATCATAGTTTATTAACATGAACGAAAATCAAGATGATACCTTAAGAAAGTTATTTAAGTATTATATTCAAAACAAAAAAATATTAAATTCAATTGCAATTAAATATAATTAAATTAATTAAAGAGTATAATAAATAGAATCATTCTGTAGACAATAGGTAGAATATAATTTGACTACGGGACGTTCAAATTTACCGAACCTAGTCTTCACTATCGCGACACGATTCATATTGTCAAAACTTGGACCAGTCTCCGTTATGACACTTATTGGCCAATTAATGGAGAAGAGTTGTCTGGTCCAGCAAGAACAAATTTATCTACTTGGAACCAGATTATCGCGTGTAGACAATTCTTATCTCAATTTTGTTTGCACAACAGTTTTAGCATCTAATATCCAATAACGTTGACGCAAAATTGATACAAAAAATGAGCATTATAGAAGCGGAAAAAATATTCTGTTTATGTTCAGGCATCAAATAGCCTTCATTAGATAAGAAAGATTATATTAAGCGGGCATAAACACAGTAGACGAAATGTACTATTTTTGACATTAAAAAAGCGGTGCACAAATTAAGTTGCGCTAGAGTCATTACTTTAGTTGAGGAAACTTTATATTTCAAAGATAAAGGTCGAAGTATTCCAACAGACGCGTCAGTAATGTGTAAATATATCACAAAACCACAACTGTTTATAATCGCGACTGCATAAGTTACATGCAATCGTTTGACACACTATATATCCCAGTATCTTAATATAAGTAAGCAAAGACAATTCATGCGTGAGAGTGGTAAATCGATGAACGACACTCTCAGGTAAAGTAAAAGAAGGTAACCAAAGTTCATTAAATAACAACTAGGCAAACAAAAATTACAGAAGCGGGTAGACTTAAAACGTCAAATAAATAAGATAGCAAGGACAATATATTCCTCTTTGTACGCTTGCCCTTAACTCGGGACGCGTCAAAAAATAGAACATACTTTCCAGGGTCCCATGAAAATCCTAAGAATTTCAATATAACCGCACTCCCCTGAGTGAAATCTTCAGAACAACTATATAAAACGCGTAAACTTTGCATCAAGTTAGTACAATTATTGTTCGACCATTTTACAAAATCAGAAGCACCGGCCTGGAACAAAGAGATCAATTCTCGAGCCAGATGGGTGACTGATCCTGTATGAGGGAGTGAATGGACGAAATTGTCCAAATCGTCGTTGCAAATTTAAAACCTTCTATGTGTAAAATTCAGTTTTTGGAGAAAAACGATAAAAACTGCATGCTGAAAAAAAATCTTAGAAAACATTTTTAATCCTTTATATATAATAAAATATAAAGGAATTGTAATGTATTGGCATAGAATTTGTATTATCTCGATGTGTCAATTAGAAAATATATATAAATTTAATTATTTTTCTGCACATAGGAGATTTTCATTGCAACTTTTTGACACATAAGAGGTTTTAAATGTTATAAGCACAAATAAAAAATATAGTATTTTTCTTTCATATTCATTCAAAAATTTATAATAAGACATTTTTTTTGTTATTATTCAATTATTAATATTATTATTAAAATATTGGAAACTGAAACAAACAAATAAGTAAAATATTTAATATTTTAAGTGCCAGGATTAAATGTGATGTAATCAAAAAATGGATGATAATCTTTATCAATTACGCTTTTCAACTCTTGCAAATGTTTATATTTGTTTTCTGTGACTTTAAGCAGTGTTTGACACAGTGGTCTTGGTTGTAAACGTTCACGACTAGTTCTTCGCTGAGGTAATATGGACAAATTATCATTATGACGCAATCAATATGACACCGTTCCATTTGGCAAATATTTAAGCCCTCGTATGTCAACTACAACTGGATCCCCTTTTTCTTACCAGGTCTTACGGACTTAAAGTTCGACTCAAGTTCTTCATAATTAAGAAAGAAGTCGTTGTGTATAGACTTAACATTTCTTGACTTGACTTGGATTTCTAGGCCGAGCTTGCTGCATACTTGCAACTTAGTCACTGCGTGCATAAATTAGAGGCTTAATGTATTGTTCAATTGTTGAGTGGACACTGTCCACTTCCATCATGGTATGGCCTTTTTCTAAGTACAACTGCTTGATATGAAGAGACTTGCTTCATCCATCAGAAATTATGAT
This sequence comes from Hypena proboscidalis, assembly GCA_905147285.1. Taxonomy (NCBI): domain Eukaryota; kingdom Metazoa; phylum Arthropoda; class Insecta; order Lepidoptera; family Erebidae; genus Hypena; species Hypena proboscidalis. The sequence continues at coordinate 10,750,476 of LR990128.1, read as the reverse complement.
TACTCGTTTGGTATCCGCCGCCATGTTTGATAAGTAATCGATTAAGCAAGAGTTAAATTCATTAGCAGATACCCTACCATCAACTTCATGCCAAAAATAAATGGTTACTTTCTTCGTCCTGCAGTCAAAAACTGTAAAATTGTGACAATGTAACTTAAGTTTATAATATAAAGAACTGGCCAAAAGCTTAGGTGCAAGTAATACGCCCTGAACATCAACTGTAATCCCTACAACCTTCTCGTTTGCCGATTCTATGGCATCTTTTTTAGCTTGACGAGCTTCATTCTTCTTAAGTATTTGATGATCATTTTATTCTTTTTGTGTAATATTACCAGCTTGATAACTGCAACCAGTATCCAGATAAAACCTGATCATTATGGTGACGTCTTTGAATACCTCTATGAACAGCAGCAGCTTTTACAAACGCTTTCTTTTCAGCCCACGTATTAAGACTCCAGAAATAACGATGGATGGCTTCACGATCTTCTTCGGTAATGCATGCACACAAGTAAGAGTTTTTATGTTTTGAGTCTGGGTTTACTTTTGAATGAGAGCAACGTGATTTTATTTCTCTTTTAGGCTTATGAACAGAAGGCTTATCTTTGTCATCATCGATTCTCTTAAATCCCAGACAAGACTTGCCAAAAATTCTAGCCTATTTATTTAATTGGACAACATTTTCTTTCGGATACAGCTAAAGGTAATAGATGTTCAATATCCTCATTTGTAGGTAGCATATTTTCTGGGCTCATTAGTCTGTAATGACAGCAAGGGAACATCATCTTCACTGTCAGATGGCAACTGCGGTCTTTTTTTAGTGGGTGGAGTCCAGGGTGGGTCTTGCACAAATATCATCAGCTTTCATATCTCAGAATTGCATCTAAGTCTGAACACGGTAGTCTTGCAGGTTTTTATTGTGATGCAACGACGACATGGCTCAAATCATGGTGGCCTGCGCTATGGGTTACTTCACTAGCTTCCAAATTGCAATGTATGATAGCCTGAGTAGATATCACTGACGGCGGCGGCGACTCTTCTTCGTCACTATCGAACAAGACTGGCTCAATATTTGCAGGGATTGACGGTAGGAGCAACGAAAAAGGTGATTTCAATATCCTGGTTTTAAGTTCCGCATTAAATCCTAAATCTTCTGGCATAATTAATGAATTGACGGTATCTGCAGGTTCCATCGATGCGGCGACAGAGGCACGAGTAATATCGGTGGAATTTTCATCGATATGGTCGTCAATAATCGCCGATTGGAGTACTAAACTTATTATACGATCACCCCGAGTATTGTTTTATAATTTTTAGACATAATTATTAGTAACACAAGCCCAAATAACAAGAATTAACTGTATATAATTGACTACTGTTTACGCGTGCTTACGCGCGACAAGTTGCATCCTGCACTAAAACACTGATCTAGACCTAGTCACTAGCCACGTAATATAATTATATTTCACTCCAATGCATTTGTTCCGTAATATTGCGGTCACTTTCTAGCAAAAATTAGGCGCGAAACTATCCGCCGTACACAATTAGTGACACATAGGATATTTTAATTTTCAAATATTTTGTAATGTAATTAATACTAAAATCTCTTATGTGACACATCGGGCACATAGGAGATTTTGATGGGCAATAAAATGTACAGAGTCACATAGGATTTTTTAAATTTTGCGAATATCTCAACGGAATATTATGATTTCCACATAGGAGATTTTGCAATGTATAGGTATTGAAAATCGCTTTAAAAATATATGCATAACTCATTTTTGACAAAATTGTCACATAGGAGATTTTAAATTTGCAACGACGAAATACAGTTTAATTGCAGCAATATTAACTGTCTTAAGAAAATGCCGAGGAATGTCTGCTGCCAGTTGTCGCTCAATGCGCATTATAACTAGCAGGCTTGACTTTAACTAAAACGGAAAACGTTTGAACTGCAAAGATCTCAAAAAATCATTTCCAGAAAAATTAAACAATATTCGCAAATCCCATTGTTGGTCATTAATAACACCAATCTGTAAGTACATTTGCCTAATATCAGCCGCAATGGCTACAGGAAATATTTTAAAGACAAATAAAAGTAAAAATACATCGGCCAGTAAATTATTTATATAAGGCCTTATATACAAAAAATCATTGTCATTATGAATTTTAGCGCTCACACCCAGTACAATATATGACATGAGCTTGAACGTGCGTATGGAGGCGGGATGCGGTATATAAAATACAACAACAGTGATTTCAGATTTAAACACTTTAGAGAAACTACCTATTATTGAAAAATAGCCTTTTGTAATGGCATTATAATTCTCCTTTAAGCTAAACACTCTTTTAAATTTATCTCTATCTCTTATAAGTCGACGGAGAGCGTTAAATCGAGAATTGCTTAACTCATTGGGTTCTTGATAAAAGAGTAAGGTCACAGAATATCGACTGTATTCATCTTGAGTCATAGAAGAAGAAGAATGATTATTAAACTTCGTTTCTTCTAGACTTGAGTATCGTGTAAGAGTTATTTCCTCTAACCCCCAAAATGTCTGGATTATGTCATTGAGAGCTAAAGTCGAGAAAGAAGTAGAAATAATTTGTGTGCGACCACAATTGCCCGTCAGCACATTATCAATGGCGGTCAGCGAAGCGGTAGATGCACGAGTGCCCGACTCAATCCTATTCCCAAAATAATACGGAAATAGGTGAGCACCCAACACTAGATCAGTGTTACCTGGGATATTCAAAGTCAGATCAGCTAAAATTATGCTGTCCACGTATCCCATGTTACACTTTTCAATAAAGTGTGTAAACATTCGATCAGTGGGACAATCAACCAGTGCCTGAATATTATGTTGATCACATAAGTGAACGCGGGATTGAATTTGAGTATTCACACAACCATGTATAGGACGTGATCTCAAACTCACACCATTAATGTAAGAATCGAATAAAGTATGAAATATAGTGAGGTTGCGTAACTTACAACACTCCACAGTTGACATTAAATTAAAATGATAAGTAATATTATTTATCAAATAAGGAGAAATTATTTTACGGTTATCTTTATTATTGTTAGTATTTGCGTATAATTGTGTTACAGGATGTAAAATGTGAAAATTACGAGGCTTGTTAATGCTCAAAGAAATTACAGCATTATTAGCAGGCGGAGTATTTTTACCCGAATCATACACGGGAACCAAAGAGGAAGAATACAAAAGAGGCGGCGCGACGTCAAATTGCGTATCTGCGTCGCAACTAACATATTCGTTAATATTATGACTAAGCACATGCTGAGGTTCATTAGCAAGTATTTGAGTTGCATGTGTTTGCGCATTATTATCATTATTTACAAAATGCAAGATTGTATGATGCCGTTTCTCACATAACTCGCAAAGAGACGACGATTCACAACCAGCAACTGTATGAGAAGTATCCAAGCAGTTCACGCACCCGTGTTTTAATTTTATAAACTCGAATCTTTTACGTGAATCGCATTGATCTTTAAATTGAATACACTTACTCAGTTGCGTGTGATCAGTTCCGCGGCAGTAAGTACAAAAATTAGAAACAGCAGTTGATATATTTGTATGATCACTTTGTACTACAAACGCCTTTAAGGTAGAGTTCGTCTGAGACAATGAATCCGAAGTGGTCAGCTGTTTATTCACAATACGGTCATCAAAACTAAGTGAATTTATGGGCGGTAGTTTAATATGAATTTTACTCTGACGCGACGGTGAAGAAGTATCCTTCGCGACATTCTCTAAAATTCGATTGCGAGTTCTTTTAATACGCGCGTACAAATCATCAAATTCCATTAATGCAGAAAAGTTTGGAGTTGATTCAGGGTTTTGGGTCAAAACTAAATAATTGATTCGATCGATTATAATCTCAAACTTGGTATATAATTCGCGAATTGTTTCAGATTCGATCATAAATCGCTCATTCGATTCTGACTCAAAAGAAGAAATATTTAAAGCCACATTAAACAAATGACTAACTGTCTCAAAGATAGCATCTCTTTCACCATACAATATGGACAGTTGACGCTCAATTTCAATTTGGTCAACAACAAAGGCCATCTTGGAAAACTTAATATTAGTAGGTTCAATACCCATAAAGGCGTAGGTTCAATACCCATAAAATGTACGTAGGTTCAATACCTATTGTACATAGGTACAATACCTATAAGAGCGTAGGTTATATACCCATTAAATGTACGTAGGTTTAATACCTATTGTACGTAAGTGCAATACCCAATTAAAGAACGTAGTTGCAATACTTATTAAATGGTGGTAGGTGCAGTACCTATTTAATATAACATACTTATAATAAATATATAAATATGTGAATATATGAAATTACATGAAAATATTTTAAGTGCTGGAAACAATTTATCCGGCTGCTCGAAGGACCAAAATATGGTAGCGCGCTGTAACCTGCACTACCAGGTGGGGATAATTTGTTAAATAAATAAAATTAAAAGTGGAGCGTATAGAAATATATAAGTATAGTCTGGTGGTATTTGGAATCTACTCACCAGCAACAGCTCGAAAGCGCCTTCCAAGGGCAGAATCCTTATCTGGCCTCTTCTCGCTGGGCGGAAAGATAGTCACGTATGGTATGGTAAAAGTTTATCCACAACACGATAGTCATTAACGCTAATACACAAATAGTTAATTCACAACACAAGAGAAAGGTATTTTAAATAAATTGAGCGGCACAAATAGTTATTATTTACAAAGGAGCGGTTTAAAAGTATATATTTTCAGCGGAGACATATTAGCGAAGAAAAAAGTTGACACGAAGTGACATAATGTCATTTATTGTTCTTTTCGTTATTTTTGATTGATCTATGGCCCGGCTGCCAGGAAACTGCACCTCTTTCAGCAACATTCAAGCTATGTACCTAAGAGCAGAAATCCAAGCCACCAGACTAAAATACAATAAATAATATTTTAAATGAAATAATAAAATATAATAGATATAATATTATGACATATGAAGAGCGGCCTTACCAACCCGTATCATGTAGGTGCATACATATATATACATACATTATTCTAGAGGGGACTATTATTTTATTTATTTATATTTACAACATACAGTGTTTTTACAGGTTGCAACCCAATACAACATTGTAGTACAGTACTTATCATTAATTTTCCTTATAACTAACTTGAAAGAGACACTAGGGTTACCCTTTCGAATTCCGCCAATGTGCACATAAAAATGTCAATCTTTTGCGAAACGCTATTTAAGATATCTATTGCTCTGACTAATGGGGAATACTTCAATAAGTTTGTGCGTGATACAGGAACGTCAAATGTTCTCCCTCTTGGCGCCTGCCGTAGTCTCGTGTTGGGAACAAGCAGTCCTAATGCTTCTAGGATCTGTGGATTATTTAATTTACCCCGGAAAACTAAAAACACATACTTAGCGAGAGCCAAACCGCGCCTAGCTTCCAGCTTATAGTATCCAACCATCCCTATGACAAAGAGAGTTGGATACATAAGTGGATAGAAGGGATATACGCCATATTCTTTTAAGTAGAGATAACGGGTGAATTTATTTTGGACTTTTTCCACCATCGAACAATATTTAATTTCATTGTGGTTCCAAATGATAGCACTCGTCTCTAACCTGCTTCTCACTAGAGCGTTATATAAGGACCTTACAGCCGCTGTGTTCTGAAAAGCTTTTGTTTCACGTATAACAAACCCCAAATTCTTGAAGGCTCTTGTGCAGATATTGACAATATGATGCCGAAACGAGAAATCCGCCGAAAACAATACTCCAAGGTCTTTTACGGTATTGGCTCGCGGAATAATCTCACCCTGCATATGATACGTATAAAGCATTGGCTCCACTGAGCGTGTGTAGGACATAACATTGCACTTAGAGATATTAAAGGCCAATTTATTTCTAATGCTCCATTCCACCACTCTGTCTATGTCCTGCTGAAGTTGTTCACAGCTATGACCGTCCCCTACCTGCGCGAACAACTTCAGGTCGTCTGCAAAAAGTAGGCACTGTGCATGTTTGACCACCTCTGGTAAGTCATTTATCATGATGATAAATTCCAGGGGCCCCAAGTTGCTGCCCTGGCTCACGCCTGTAAGCGTACGATACGTACTCGAGACATGCCCACCATATTCCACGTACTGTTCCCGGTTCCTCAAATAGTCCGCAAAAAAATACAACAAGTCAGGAGCAAATCCAGCCATTGCAAATTTCATTAGTAAGACATCATTGTCAACACTATCGAAGGCCTTCTTGAAGTCAAAGTAAGCAACATCCAGCTGAGCGCCCGCCTCGGAGTCGAGGATCGGTACTGCGTGATTCATGAAGCACATGAGGTTTGAATTAGTGCCTCGACCCGCTCGAAAACCGTGTTGAGAATCACTGATTTGCACACCTACTTGGGCACTTATTATGGTGCTTAAAGCCGTTTCAAAGATGGCGATGAGATTATGGCGTATTAGTGCTTTCTATGTCAGTAAACGAACGTGGTGATGTCTAACATGCATTAGCTTTTAGCCGATAAACTATGAGGGGTACTACGTAATTATACGTTTCGTTATCGCCAGCTATTTTACTTGGCATGGTTTTCTGTTAATACTATGTTCAAGTAATTTGTTGTTAACAAACCTGGATATAATAATATGAGGGGAAATCCACTTACGAGACATTTTTTAATAACATTCTTATATCTTCTAAATAAGACAGTGTTTTATAAAAAACTAACTCCGTACCCGTAGCTTAGCCGGCATCGTAGTTCTATTATAAACCTATGTCCTTTCCCAAGCCTTCGGCTATCGTCGTACCAAATTATATCAAGATCGGTTCAAAGGTTACGATGTAAAAGGGTTAGAGACAGGCGTATTACATTTCCAATATTATTATAAGGTTGTGGCAGTGCGAATAGCTTTTAATCGAAATCTTCTAACTTATAACCACGTTTATCCACCCAAGGGCTGACAATATTAGTAGTCTCACGTTATAGATTGAGAGCCCGCAGCCGCCTGCGGGCTCTCAATCCTTCAAACCTTCTTACGTCATTTTATTAGAGCTAAAAGTTGCCCTGTGTTTCAAGTTGTGAAAAAGTAACGTCATTGTATAGAGTGTTACATTTTCAGCTTTTATAGAATAGAATGACGTATCTCCTGCTCACGGGCTCCTGGGTGGGTCATCAAGATAAGTCAGAATTAGATCTATGAAAACAATTGTTTTCTTAGTTGTTAATCAGATAATAAAGAAGTACATATGTACTAAACAGATAGGAACTGCGTCAGTTTAAAAACAATCTGATAAAGATTACTGTACTCATCGTAGGAAAAGTATGTTGATTAGATTTATGCAGTGAGTGCCGAATTATGAAATCTTGTGTTATTTTTACTTCTTTTTTGCAAGATGATGACGATTGTGAGATTTTTTTTATTTGACGATGGATATTATCAGTTGAGGGCGCGGCGTGGCGGAAAGTAGACTCGCTTTTGCACCATCATAGAGTTTTTTTAGGGTTCCGTAGTACCTACAAGGAACCCTTATAGCTTCGCCATGTCCGTCTGTCCGTCCGTCTGTCCGAGGCATAGCGACGAAACCGTTGGTGCTAGAAAACTGAAATTTTGCATAAACATGTATGTTAACTATACAAAGAAAGTCGTAGAATAAAATTTTGAAAAATATTTTTTTTTCGGGTAGCTCCCCTACATGTAAAGTAGGGATGTTATTTTTTTTTGTCGCCTACCCCATAGTGTGGGGTATTGTTAGATAGGCCTTTTAAAAACGTTTAGGGGTTGCTAAGACAGTTTTTTGATTTAGATATCCATTTGCGAGATAATTAACTTTAAAGAGCAAATTTTTGTTCGAGTAGAGCGTCCCCCCCCCCCCTCTAAAAGCTAAACTACTGGATCCCAAAAACTGAAAAAAATTGTGTCGGTAGTACATGTAATGAACTTTAAAGGAAAACTATAGCGGATAAGTTCACTTCATTAGTTCAAGAGGAATAGGGGTCCGAAATGTCAGATGCAGTTACTCAGAATATTTCGTTCAAAATTCTTGAAACATAAAAAATCCCTTTTAAGTCGAAATATTATTATGTTGTTACGACTAGCTACGGAACCCTACTGCGCGTGGCCCGACACGCACTTGGCCGGTTTTTTATATTCCCCAAAGCCACCGCGATCTAAATTCGACATTTGATGATAGTAGTCACACAGGGAAACATTTGGCTTTTATAAAATGACGTAAGGATCCCACAGGCTCCTGGGCCGTCGTCGACAGGCACACAGGCAACAGGCTTGCCGGCCTTGTTTCCTTAGTTTTCTTCCCTAGTTATCATTAAAAATACATAAAGGAATCCCAAGGCATTCCTAAAATTGTACAGTATGTAAGTCGTATTGTATAAAAGTCGTTGAACACTTTAAAATATTCAAAGTCAAAGGAACAATTTGGCCTCATCGAAGTGAAAGAGTAGTGGAATGTAACACTCACCAGTGTACTAAATGGTATGCTCGGCACTTCATCTTTATTATCCTTTTCTGGTTCCGATTCACTGCAACAATTTAACAAAACACGTTTCTAGTTTTTATCATTCATTTATTAAAGGTGATGCAGTCAATGGTAATGACAATAGTGTAAGTCGATATTCTGAGACACATATAGTAGACTAGGCCGACTTCAGCACTACAGAGTGAAAACTTTCAATTTCTATCAAATTTTAAAGAAAGACAAACCCAAGAAAAATTTAACCATAAATGGAATAGCACGAAATTTGAATTTCGGTCAATCAAATATCGACAGTATTTATATGCTGATAAGGATGCACAAAATTTTTCATCTGAATTCGTTAGACTAAAAGTCGACCCCAAGGCAAGGTATAATGATGAGGTGGGCACATAATAAAGGCACATTTAGACTATAAAAAACATACTATACGAGTTGCGATGTTGAGCTTGCTTTGTTTATCGCAATTAAAAAGACAGAGACGGCAAGAAAACTCGTATCGTCTAAATGGGCCTTAATTCTGGCTGTTACGTCCTTTTGGCATACCTTTTCATAGTTCATGGGCTTACACCGATAGTGATTGAACCATTCGTGGCGGCTAGACTTCATTCATTTTCATTCATTACAACTGAATGAATGAATTTCAATTGCCACACACAACAAAACACCGGCAATTTGATTCTAATTTTAAGCGAAAACTGTGTTTAGAAAGAATAAAGACTTATTTACGTGATGCAAGTTTTGCAAGGCAATTGTAATGTTAACTTTGTTTATCGCGATAAAAAGACAGAGATGGCAAATTTCTTACGAAACTTGCGTCGTGTAAATGGGTCTTAACATGGTAGGGTTTTGACCTAGCCTATTTCGTTATTTAAGATAAATATTTGGGCAAAATAATTTTAATAATACACTGTAGCGAATGTTTTAATCAACCCGACACAATCACTAATAAATGCACTAACAATTGTATTTATTTATTAATATTTAGTAATTCAATAAAAGAGATGATCAAATCACTAAAAGGAAATCTACTTTTGACTATATTATCGATATAAACGTAAAATATAAAAGGACACTCAATCATGTTGTGACATTTAGTTTCCATGGTGGCTGAATCGATTTAAGGACTGTGCGTGTTATGTTTTTCTTAAACTAGAATATCTCGGGCAACATGTGTTGTTGTTTATTCGATACCTTACGCGAATGCTGCAGAAATTCCTGATAAGTGAAATATAACAACAAAAAACTACTAGAACTATTTCAATAAATCCTTAACCTATTTAAAAGCAATTAATAGCAAGTAACTTGGCAAAAAAATCAAATTTCACGTTTCAAGTTTCGCATGAATGAAGAAAATTTGACACAGTTTAATCTATGGGTGGGATGTATCGGTACACTGCACCCATAGTGTATCTCCATGAACATAATAGTATGTGCAACCCGGTCAATCCATGCTTAGTATGTTAATTTTCTTAATGATGCAATATATAATGTAGTAATATCATTTTCATGATATTAGATGTTTGTCACCATCCTATGTCCATCTTCATTTGCGAGCCTAAAGATTTTATTGTTAAGATCAATATATACGTTATATTAATGATGAGTCCTTTTCAGCCTATTACTAGTTTTATGGTGGTTATCGCTATAGAATATGTAGTTATTTTTGAGTTCATTATAAAGCACCTATCAGTAAGATATTAGATCGAACTAGTAGACATGTTTCATTTGATCTTGGAAATACTAGAGCATGACACAAATATCATTGATATTTAAGATCCTCTGCTAAAAGCAAATCTAACAGCGACTTCCTAAATAATTCAAATAATTAATTATTTCGTTGTGTTTATTAAATATTGAACGATTCTTTCCTCATTTGTTCAAAGTATTTAGCTGATAACTCTCATAAATAAAAACGTTTAATTATTACCCGAATAAAATGTGTTGAATTTTATTGTTTTAGTACGTTTGTAACCATAAACATCAGGATTGTCCATTGACGAATACATTTTCGATAACAGTGACGATATTTTATCAATTGTGACATTCAAAGTCCACACAAAAATTCTAACACATTATACTATGAAAAAAAAAAGTGGTATTGAATTTTACTAAGCGTAACAGACGGCATGCGTCTATCAGTGTGTGGGAATAGAAGTTTTATTTATAACTTCATGGTTAAGGTGCTCAAACACATGTAGACGAGTCGATCAGCAAAATAGTAGTATAGTCGTTTCAGAGTCCAATTCGCAAAAAAATACTGGGACAAAATACTATTAGAGAATTAAATGGTTTGATTAAATACTCGTATGTGTCGTGGCGTGCTGTGTTTTATACACTTAATACAAAACGCAGATAGTTACAGTGTTGTCTCGTCATTATGAACAAATTGTTCATCAATTGAAAACAATTTGTGTTCAGTGTCACCCGTCTTCAGGGTTCCGTTTCAGCTACAAGAACCGATTCTAATACGTGTTAGATTTAACAAAAAAAAAGGAAACTTACGTGTCTGAAGATTTATTTTTCGTAAATTCCACCTTCGATAAATCTGTCGGTTTGCTGTCCTTATCGTCCGGGTTCCGATTCCATCCATTTTCGGGTTCCTTCATGACAAATGATTAATTAGAACAAATACTTATGGACCAGAATATATTATATAAATTTTGTAATTAAATATAGAGGTGTTAGAGTAACGCGGGTGATTCGATCGCAACTGACATAGCCGCGATATGTTATCAATTTATCAGTATTGATAACCGAGGTATAGAGAGTAGTAAGATTCGTTTTTGCGTTCGCGATTGTTTATTACAGTCCACGTACGGGAATGAACGTACAACGTACGCGCGTACGTATAGATTGTATACGCAGATGTTTACGGTACATAGGAGTATTTCGGTAACTCAGAAACCGAGCTTTGGTATGACTTTTGTTGTTCACGGTCTAGTGTTGTGGTTATAATAAGACGCTTTGGATTATCTAACCCCTGGTTGATATATCGTTTATCGATTTACCAGGTTGTCAGTTTATGAAGTGTATAGATAGATGGATATAGATAGGTGGCTAGCTATCAAGGTCACATATACAGGACAATTGGTATATCATTGTGGAATTAACTAAAATGTCCTTCGGTATTGTTTTAGCACATTTCACCTCACCAGTTTTTTTTTTGTTTTTTTTCTTAGGTTTTTTCAGAAAATACTCCATGTGTGTAGGTAATTTCAGTGATTTAGTTATTTAATTCAATGTTTTTTAAGACAAGTTGCATACCGTTAAAAAGATAGACTAGGGAATTTTAAAACAAAATGGAAGATAGTCTTTTACTTTTTTTTAAATAGCGGTATAAAGTTCACCCTTAATTTGCTTTTTTATGGTTTCAAAAGTATGATCGTAATCGAAATCGAGATAAACTATGTGTTATTTACAAGTAATTCATAATTTTATTGAAAAACACAATAGTAAACATATAAACTAGAAGAAAATTTCAAGGCAATATGCTTTTTTTTAAAATTTCGATTTATAAGCACGATATGTTTTTTTTTTTGCAAAATCTTAATATGTGATTATAATAATAAAACTACTTCAGGAAAACCTTTTAGCCAATTGAATTTGCCAAACGATGCAAACAACTGTTAGTATATTCTATTAATCTAAATAAAATTTAGGTACAAGTTCAGAAACAGTTAAGATTTTTCTGAATCTGAGTGTGTTTGTGTGTGTGAATGTGTGTACTTCATAGCTCAATTCGATTCGATTTTACCAAACGTAAATTATTTACAAACATTCATATGCGTAATATCCAATTGTGAATGAAATCGTCAAAAGGCACGTCAAGGTTACATTTAATTACAATATTTTATTGTTTTGGTTTAGTTAAGATTGTGAATTTTATTTATGTTACTAATTGTTACCTACTATATTTATGTATTCAAATCTCTACAAAATTTTTGAAAAACATTATTATGATTATTGCCAGCTTGATTTTGCACTATGTTTATAATTCGCAAATATTTGTTCTGAGACTGGGTGTGCTTGTGTATTAAGTGAATGTGTGTATTTGGCCTTGTCATTGGGACTATTGGCATTCTATCTAATGTAAAAAATCCAAATTTATCTTTATCTTTCAGTACCCGACGTTAGTGTGTGTCTGTAATTCTGAAATAATATAATTGTGATCCAATATACGAAGTGTAATCGTTAAGTGTGCCCAGGCGATTATGCCGTAACTATGGGGTGCATGAAAGGAGCCTCCCCGAGTGACGTACACAACGATTCCCTACGTCCGGCGCACCCTGGGCAATTCGTGAGTTCTTCAAAACGAATTTGCTAATCCTTTCACCACGATGGCAAGTCAAAATAAAATTTGACTCAGCCATCGACACGACGAAGAAGAAGAAGCCGTAACTATTAGAGATAGCAAAAAGGGTAGACTTTCAAGGGTAGACGCCCGAGTTCCGTGTTTTCATACCAACGTAATATTATTATGGGTTTAACTTTAATATTATTAATAATATAATAAGTCTTTATCTATTTTTATAGACAAATCATATATAAAACAGCCGGCGACAAACAATAAACTGATTAATTGTCTATATTTTTTGCAAATACACAGAAAAGAAGAAGTCTTTATTAATCAGTTTATTGTTTGGCACCGACTCAAAATTAGTGAATAAAATATTTTATAATTTTTGTTTTTTACTTCAATAAAAATGTTCATTTATTTTTTATTATTTAATTTTTTGTCTTGAAATAGCTCTTATAATCATCGTATCATAAATACACAACTGACGGTCTAAAGGTGAAATATTCACAGAACATTTAGTATTATATTTAATTTAAAAATGATTAATAAAATAAAATAAAAGACATTATATTTTTGCCGTTTTTATGGATAGAGGTACGGAACCCTTCCTGCGCGAGTCCGAATCGCTCTTGGCCCGTTTTTTAAAAATATGCGAAACAATGTTATGCGTAAAAAGGGATCCAGGGGAACAAAAATGAAACATTATATTTATGGTCAGTCAGTTTGTTCGGCAATATGAAAATAATTTTTCGTATTTTTTATTATAACTCAGTGAAAATGAACACTGATCACGTGTTGATTCTGTGTACGTCGCATCCACCCTATATATGTAGCTGCGGAACCATGTAAGTAATTAAACACTTGGAGAGTATTACTGGACGGTGGCAGATTTAAAAACTTTGCTTCGATCAGATTTTATCAAATAGAAGCAAGGCCTTATATTCTCCAGAATAGGGGTCAAAGCTGCCGACATATTAATTAACTCGATTGTTCAGTCACGAACTTTTATTTGGGAACTACTAAGGCTGAAGATAATGTTGTTTTAATTTAATTAAAAAATTGGCAATTGCTTAGTTACACTTGTTTCCAGCATCACCCCAAGTACTTAGTCACAATATAACACTTAAACTTCTAAAACCACGGTTTGATTAAATTCGTATTTTGACCTCGCTCTCTAAAAAAAGTAGGCTATATACCAGATTTGGAGTCAGTCTTTGTTTGATACTAGCTGATCTGACAGCTAAATGTTGTTTACCTGAATATGAACGAAATTATCAAACAAATATTTGTTCCTTGTTGAAAAATTTTGTTAATAGATAATAAAGCGAATGGAACACATTCTTGTCGGTAGATTTCACCTATTTTAATACATAGGTACAATACCTCAAAATATGTGAAATCAAACGACAAAAACATTTCTAGATCCAATCATGATAAATATTAATTAAGTTTAATTAGGTATTAATTACGCTTTAAAAGAAAAAAAATAATTTTAATATAATAAAAAAAAATACTGAATTCGTAATTGTTATAATTTCTAATTCTGAAAACGTATAACAATATCCTGTCTCGTTGATCAATACGGAAAGTGATTTGCATCTTTTGCTTACAAAAATACAAAATATAGACATTAGCAAAAAAAACTGCATTCATTATAATAACATTTCTTATTCTGCCGACTTCTGGGGAAATCGTGTAAAAACGAATAACTGACCAAGAAACAGAGCATTATTATGGTGATTTATGGTGTGTCTTTATGGCATAGGGCCGTCACGGTGGGCCACAGAATTCATAGACAATTATTTCCTATAGATTGTCCGTCAATATTTCGTAAACAAGACGTTTGGTGACCATCACCAGTACCACAATGACCACTTTTTGTCACTTCCAAGCATTTCAATGTTACATTTAGTTGGGCGTGAATAATGCTTCATATATTACGTTTCCAGCTCTCGTTTTGTTGTCCCAAACATTTGTTTTAAGAACTTAATTTATGATACTGAGCATTCGAGTTATTTGTTTTGGTCGCTATCATTTAACGGGTCATGAAAAGTGACATAATAATAAACATGAAAGTAATTATTTCGTAATGAATAGTGATAAAAACGTACCTTGTCGGGCGCTAAATGTTTTTCTCTTTCCAACAAATTGGCTCGCTCTTCTGGCGTGGACATTTCCCCAGTTTTGGACTTGGGTACCTCCGTGAAGGTGAGCATCACTCGCGGTTGGAACATGGTGGAATACTGTATCACTTCACGTTTCACTGGTCAGCCGCTCCTTGATGATTAAGCCGACTGACAATACAATCGCGAAACGATTGTATAGTACACAAATACCATCAAATAAGGCTCGTCATGGCGTGACGTGAGTCTGTATGAGATTCTAGTGCTCGTCTGCGAGAACAAACTAAATTGAATGAACTATGTACTGAATATTATGTATTGTTTGAGGTTATGTTGCCGGAACGTGGGTATTACGTTTTTTTGTTGACGGTTCGACGTACCTACAGATTTAGCGTCTTCGCGATAAGATGAATAAACCAGTTATGTTACGTGTAATGTTTACTTATTATTCCATTGTTAGTCATGTACGGATGTTAAAATTCGTGCCTAAGAGACTATTTATTTGTTTTTCTGAACAAATGATCATTTGTTTTTTGTTTTGAATTAATAACTGTTTCTGCAAAATTTATTCTTGCGTCATCACCTGTTTGACAAATATAATTATCTTAATTCCAAACAATACTTTTGTCTGACTCGGCTATCAATTCCGTCACCTCAACCGCATACGCAAACCACTAGCAAGACCAAGACAGTCAATAATGTTAAGGGTGTATACCCTATAATCGCACACATTATGAAGGTATGGATGTCTCTATCGGCCTATGATATAAATGTGTGTGTAAAAATACGTGTTGATGTTCAGTTGTTACTTAACAGTGCATTTACTCGGATCCGCTGTTTGATAAATCCGACGATGATCAACAAAATTTCGTTGCTATGGTAACAGTGGCAGTTTGTATGTGGAACGGAGATGTGTACTGTTCCGCAGTCAGCTGTTTGCACTAGTCGACCAACAAGTCGACTACATAACTACTACATAAATATATTCTATATCTTTAGGCAATTGATATCGATTGTTCCTCCTTAATATCTAGCAATAAGTGGCAATAACATTTACTGAGGCGAGAACGGCAGCTGTTGTCGCGAATATTGCATATAAGTACAGACTACTCATCAACCTATACATCTCCAGTTTAAGATGGTCTCGCGATCCACGGGAAGCTTATATAACGACAGCCCATCTTATTCTGGAAATTAATCGCTTGTTGGGTAGCACATGGTGCAGATTCTGAAGCATCCTTGTTGGCCCGTGACCACGCTGCGGTGGTCGCGACCACATATCGGGGAAGCCACGACCGCGCATAAAGGCAGGCACGACCGCCTGTGGTCGCACGCGCCCCACTTGACAACACCCCCAATGAGCATTTATGGAAAACTGTGAATGCAAAGTGCAAATTCTATGGTAAATGATGTTGTTGAGTCGTGACGCTTCAGTGACTGAATCCATTGATGGATTTGATGGCGTGTGTGGTCTGAGTATTGATATCTCTATTTATTTTGTTAGGCGTACAATCTGCCTAGTTGGTTTATTGAATTCTAGTAGTTAGCATATGTAACTTCTAACTGCGAGATCTCGGGTTCGATTCCCCAAATTGTTATTTACGTATTCCGTCAGGGAATTCTCAATTACAGCACGGAGTTGGAATTGTGCGCGTAGGATGGCGATAAGCTCATGCGACCTAAAACTAACGGGTGAAATGTGGGTGTTAAACACCTTTGATTGACATATCCTCTGGGTAATATTGACGTAATGTTACGTATTAGTACTGGAGATAGAATAGAAGCGAATTGGCTAATCCTTTCACCACGATGGCAAGTCAAAACCTTGACCACCTTACTGTCCAAAATGCCCTACCACCTGCATAAGAGAGGCGCTCATGAACGCCGACAAGAGCGCCATAACAGTGGCCACATAGGACCAATAAAATTTGACTCAGCCATCGACACGACGAAGAAGAGAAGACTGGAGATAGACGGGCGAAAATAAGTCAATATATATTATATGAAAGCTATGGTTCTTTAATATATCATTCCCTATGCCATGCTCCTCTGAACAGCCTACTGGACATCTGGCATCTGGCAGACGTTGCGTTATTTACTGTGCACCACATTTTTCAGGAAAAAATCCAGAATTACTTATAAGTAATTTTATGACGGTTAATTTTGCTTCCCATCCAAAAATCATTATGAAGAATGCACACTTTTCTTGCCAGGAACTTTGGTCGTTGCTAACTAACTGCCAGATGCGATCGAAAATCAAGATCTTTTTTTTAATACGTTATTTTATGACGTCTGGAATTAAAATTATAAAATAGTTAAAATACCGTAAAATATAATATTAAATTTGCCAGACGTTTATCTGGTTGCGTTATCAAGATATAGACCGATTTAGCGTGATATTGTTGATTCAGTACCTACTTGGGTTTTTCACTCAAATGGAGTGATGGATGGATCGATGTTGCAAAGTACTATGGGTTTTATAAGAAGATGTTTGATTTAAAAAAGGTACTGACTTGCTGCGTCTTTCACCGCAAAGAAGTTTCATAATAGTGTCGTGATGTATGGTAAGCTTTCTTAAAATTTCTAATTCTACCTTTAAATTGAACTCTGTTGCCAGTTACTTAAGTTAGTCCTTACAAAAACCAGTTAAAAGTTATGCGTATAAAATATATCTTGCTATAAGAACTAGGTTTTATAAAGTAATATACTTATGTCAAACGTGGCTAGCTCCCTAACTATATGTCACGTAGGTATGTAGCAAATCACCTAATGATACGTACAACTATAGCCCATGAACAATGTCTACAAAAGATGCTTATGCATTGCTGCATTCTTCTATGCACTAGGATGTTATGCTTCTTATGCCTAGAATTTTATATTTGGCGGTAGGTTAAAAGTGAGAGGTTTGGTACAAGGTAAACAAGGTAATACGGTGGTGTTTCTTCTCTCGAGTTCGTTCCTAGCCAAGTTCGTTCTAGTGACCTTGGGTTGGAATCGAACCCAATACCTTACGTTCGCAAGTCTGTTCGTATACATCTACATACATCTGATCGCACATTGTAAGTTGAAACCTTATTTTTATATTTATCAGACATAACAGACTAATGATAACAGTAGATAATTCTTACAGAATATGGTGAATTTATTGAAAACACAGTTTTAAGGCGTCGTGGTGGTTGTTCATTTTCAACGGTTAAATCATACCACTCAGGAATGGTATGCATGCAAAGGTACTCTGTATGTTAACCCTTCACTGCTAAACCACGGAATTGATGCCCTTTGGTATGGAGATATCTGTAAACCTAGAAATGGATATAGGGTACTTTTTGTCAAACTACTAGGTGTACTTACGTGAATAAGTCTCGGACGAATTTTGAAAGCAAAAAAACTGAAATTAAGGGAATATTATCACATAATATATAATATTATTACGGTACAGTGAACCGTATTTCTTTTAAAACGTCATAATGGCATGAGGGTCCATTTATACAACATATAAGTATGTATAGAGCCCATTAGGCCCACGCCGGATAATTGCGAACCTGTTTGGTGGGTGTGTGAGACAGGAGGGGCTTCGTCCAACCACGCCCAACGCCCTGCCCACTTATCAACCTATATGTATAACTGTGGAATACATAAAGAGCTTATATACTGAAATATTATATGTCACATAAACTGTTAACTTGAATTCTGAGCCAATAAACTGGATTGCAACTGAAGTGGCGCACTGCGGCATGACAACGCAGTAAGTATCTAAGTTTTACAAAGTTAAATAAGTAAATAGGCAATAAAGAATAACTTAATGCAAATGGTGTTCTTGTAACTTCAAATATTCATTATATTCTACACCTACAATAAACCTGCGGCTGTTAATGGTACCTAAAGAAGATAAGTACCACGCACTGAAATTTTCTGCAGACACTATTTTTGGTTCTATTACCTCTATTTACCTACCCCCTTACCAGAGTCAGGCCTTACCACTGGGGTTTACAAGTATTAATTCTAAGTGATACATAAAAGGATATCTAATTTCGATAAAGGATTTCGTCCTATCGCTTTCCCATCTGAGCTATCTAAGCCACATTCCTAAACCACGAAACTTTTGACTGTAAGATACAAGGTTTAGAAAAAATATAATATTAATTTAAAAATATGTAATAGGTACGTGAGGTGAAGACATTATTGTGAGAATATTGATGAGAATACGGGTTACTCACTCATGAGTGCTAGACGTCGCGCGGAGGCGACGACACGCGAATAACAGCCCAGTTGATGAATCTACGTACTAGATTCGAAACTAGTCGGCATATCCCGGCTAAAGTAACGTGAGTAACCCGTATTCTCAATAATAATAATAGGTACGTGTTCACACACACAAATACTAGTCTATACATTTTTCAATCTTTTAAAAGTTAAACAATGTGGGACTTAAACCCATATCCCGAGAATAAATATTCATTCCCAGAGCGCTACCAGTTTTTCACTCAAGTCACACTGGATTTAAAAATTTAATCCTATATTAGACTTAACCTTTCATCGATCATGAAATTAATTTCCTCCCGTATCCTTATAAAACAACCAGATGATAATATTCCCACAGATTTCTAAAACAATCTCTCCAGCAGCCACCACGGCTAAATAAATAATATCTAAGTGAAAATAGGGTACCGACAGGCTGTCTAATAGATGGGCCCTCGGAGGTAACAAATGGCCCGGGTGGAATATTTATGATTGCAATTATAGGCCTTTATGCTTCGCTACATAAAAGAAGTAAATAGGTGGGTTCTATGGGCGTTTGGTTTTCGTGAGAGGTTTTATGTTGTGTTAGAAGAGGGATAGGATATATGGCTATGTTGATGTACATCTGTGAAGAAATAGCAAGACAGAATTGTTGCGGATAGCTAGAACCCCCTCTATGGGCTTTGACATAAATCCAGAAGAGCTTGGGTGCATATCTGAAGCCATATTTTGCTCAGTATTTTGAGTAAATCGATCAAAGCAGGCCTCTTCCACCCTACGTTGGCGGTCACGGAGGAGGACAAATTCGTCATAGTCCCTGGGATTTTTGAAAGAAAGAAAGAAGAAAGAAAAACATTTATTTCACAGACACACTCTGGACAACACAGTTGAAAACAAAAACAAACAAACAATCAAAGAAAAAAAAATAAAAATAAAAAATAAAAAAGAACATAACAAAAAATAGTACCTAGTATCTATCTTTTTGAACTTTATCCATTTCCTATGTATTTTGAATTTTTCTTTTATGATTTTTATTAGAGCCTGGCTGTACCAAATCGGATATGAACAATTTTTTTTGGTAAGTGGTATATACAGAGCAAAACATTCATAAAGTATGTGGTAGAAATTATTTAGTGAGTCATCAATATTATTTGCCGATAGAGCATCATCCCAGTTCACTTGTTTTAGATATGTATTAATAGATAAGCTTGTAATCGCCCTTACGAAAGTTATAACGAGGCTCAGACTTTTCAATAGATGGTTTGATATGTAAATCAGATATATCTATTTCAAATGGTGGATGAAATGTGTCTTCTTTGGTCAAGGGTGGCGATTTCATTATATTTAAGTGGAGATTACAAAAACATAAGTCCCACACTTCACACACATGGGATAAAGGATGAGCCTATGTCCACTCTCCGGGCACAATTTCAACTCCATGCTGTTATTGTGAATTTCTTGTCAGAAAGTTCACAAATATCACTTTGCTCGACCCGGGGATCGAGCCCGAGACCTCGGGATTAAAGGCGCATACGTTAACCACTAGAAAATCGAGGCAGTTACAACCAAAAAAGATAATAATTAACGTGTTATATTTTTATTGGTTCAACAAAGTTTTTCTAATTTTCAATAGGCCCATAATTTTGTTTAAGCATTTTTTGTTTCAAATTAAAATCCGGTTTTATAAAATTTTATTTCTAATATTGCATTTCAATAAATTTTATACAAAACAACTGTTGAAAGATGTTATAGAGACTAGGATTGAGCGGGATAGTCCCAACAGCCTCCTAAGCTGGAGAGGGTAGACTGTCCAGTTGTGCATCACTTGAATAGCAGACATGTTGACGGTAAAATAATAATATTTAATGTAGGATAATATTGGAAACAATACATATTATAATAAAATGAAAAATAATTACTAACATAGATCATAAGACAATTTTTACTTACAAGCTATGTTAAATCTGAAATAAAATAAAATAAAAAAATGAGAGAGGAATGGTAAGATGATTTGATAATTTGGAAAGAATGGATTCAAGTAGATTAGTAAAAGAGTGCACAACGCAGATGTGGCTAGCAGTACAGGAAGAGGTCGTCCTTGACATACAGGGGCCAGATAAATTAAGTCCTTCAGAACGGATAAGTACCTACGTTTTTTACGCGCCGTATGTAGCGAACGGATGTATGGTCTACCTGATGGTTAATGGAGTACAGCCCATGGACATCAACAATCCACAAAAGCAGATTATAGATGCGTCGCTGCAGCTGAGGACTACGGTGTTATGCCTCATATGCCAGTAACTTCAGGACCTGATCTCACCACCACACCGGAACACAGTAATGCAAGCAGTACTATTTGGCGACAGGTTAAAGGTGAGACGCTGGTGCTGCTGCTATCGAGCTCGTTCACAAGAGCTTTACCACCAGTTCGTCGCTGCAGCTGATGACTACTAACCTACATTTTTTTACGACGTATGTAGCGAACGGGCGTATAGTCCACCTAAGTAGAGTACAACCCATGGACATTAACAATCTACAAAAGCAGGTTGTAGATGCGTCGCTTCATCTGAGAACTATGATATTATTCCTCATGTGCCAGTAATTTCTGGACCTAATCTCACCCCCACACCAGAACACAGTAAAACAAGCACTTCTATTTGGGGGCAGGTTAAAGGTGAAACGCTGGTGATGCCGCCCTCGAGTTCATTTACAAGAGCAACAAACTAAGGTGACTTGGCCTAAGGAGAAATGGCCGCTAATCGTTAATCTATATTCTGAAAGTTGCAGGCCCATATTCCCTTAAGTCCCGATTTCGTACTACAACATTAACGAGAGGACATCAGGTTTCATGCCAAAGTTAAGCAGAAAGGAAATGGGGAAATAACGATACCTGATTGTTTATTCCAACACTAATCCTCTGGTGGAAACCGTGTCTTATGAATTATCTATCTATCTATTATTTTCATAATATAAAAATGAATCGCAAAATGTGTTGGTAAGCGCATAACTCAACAACCCCTGGACCAATTTGGCCAAATCTTTTTTTTTAATGTTCGTTGAAGTTCAAAGATAGTTTTTACGGCGAGAAAAATGCGAATAATTACCGGCAAAACCCTAAAATCAGCCCTTTTCTTTTTCCCATACAAAAGTTTTCTCATAATATAAAAATGAATCGCAAAATGTGTTGGTAAGCGCATAACTCAACAACCCCTGGACCAATTTGGCCAAATCTTTTTTTTTAATGTTCCTTGAAGTTCAAAGATAGTTTTTACGGCGAGAAAATGCGAATAATTTTCCCATACAAAAGTTTTCTAACTAAAACGTAGAGTCAATTTGAGCTTTATTGCTATTGTAAAAAGTTCAAATTAAATTACAAGCACTCACTGTTCAAATCTAAAATTATAAAAAAAAAACAGAAAATATGTATAGCTGTTATCCCCATGTATGTTTTAACGATATACACAAACCATTACAAAGACATTACACAAGGAATATGCCTCGCCGATAAGGCGATGGCAGCAACAATAAACGTTGATTAATTGAGCTATTTGTTTCAAAGACGATGCTAACTGCGGAAACTTACCATTAAGGCAAATCATAAATTACTTAAGGGCATATAAGGTTGGATGGATAATGTGAACAAAAAACATCTTTTGGATTTAGGTATCTTTTTTTATAATAGGTAATCCCAAGGCTTCAATCATGACATTTATTATTAAGTGGTGGTTGAAGCCATTAGCACAAAAATGGCCTAACCCTCAATAAAAATAGCCTGAACGAAGTCTTCTTTTGCATTATAAAGCAGAGAAAAATATTATAAAAATAACTTTTGAAGCATTATGAAAGAATGTAATATGACGTAAAATGTGTAAATTAGATCCGTTATCGGCTCAGACATCGATATTGGATTTGGAATTCATCTGTAAAGATGAATAAATTAATTTAAGTAAATAACACATACGTATTCAAATGTATTCTTGGATATTTGTAGTATTTATGCAAGGGGTCTGTGCCGTAGCACCGGCGCGGGCGCCCCGCTGGCCGTGCGACGTGCGCGCGCGCATTCGTCCACTTTTATACCACTGTAAAAACTAAAATAATATACAGCAACATGGTGATATAGTTAGACAATCGTATTACAAATTAATATTCAAATGCATTGTATAGACAGCTATGAATATTACCTAGTGATAAAGAGGTTTTAACTTTTTTTGTGATGTTTTTAAACAATTAGATACTTCATAAAGATAACAATCTAGTCTAGATATAAAATTAGAGACTAATGAGTAATTTGTATTAGATTTAAGCTTCTAAATTAATTTATGCTAAGAATCTGTCCATATATTACAGAGCTGAGTCAAGTTTATTTTATGTTAGCTATTTTTGAGAATGGGTAGTCAACTTTTTTAGTAAATTACTAGATAACTTTGCTTTGCCCGCTCGGTAGATCGATAGAAAGTCGCATATATTCTTTGCCAGACTCGTCAAAATTTTCTTACCAATTTTCATCATGATCGGTCTAACAGTTTCAAGCTTGCAGTTGGAAGCAAGCGACAGCGTAAACGCCCAGCGTATGTTATCATATTTACATATAAAAAAGTTTTTTGTATGAAAATCGGTACGGTACGCTCCGCTCCCTGTCAGCTGCAACCCTAAATGTGAAACGTAATATTTAGACCTTAGTCAAAGTCTGAAATGGGCTCCAGATTCTGCTGACTTGTCTTAACTGCTTCTTCTAGCTCTGTTAAAATAGTTTAAATGTTCATGTTATCGTTCATCTTCACGCGTAAGATTTGTGCGTAAATTTCAAATATTTATATTGACGAAAATTAAAACCATAATTTCAATTTGTATGGTGTATTTAAGACGAAGTATGTTAAGTGTAGGTACCCATTTCTGCCTAGATATCGGATTGTCTTAAATATAATCAAACAAATTACTTGTGGAGCTACTCAGGTGAAAAGGTGTCATAACAGAAGCTCACAAATCATGAACATTTACCAAAAACAGTTGAAAAATATGAATCCGAGATCATAACAGTATACCCAGCGACATGATTCGTGCTGTGCCCAGTGAGCACGGCGCAGTGGTGACGACACGTCCGCTAATTCGTTCCAACCGCCGCCGACAACCATCCGACATTTTTGTTTAATTGACCAATAACTGATGAAAATACTTTTTATTTTACTGTTTCCGTTAGTCAGGGAAAGGTTTTTGACTTATGGTTCTTGAGGAAAACATTGAGACAATCGTGAGCAGATTGCTATTTTTCAGATTCTGATGCAGAGCCACTACAAGAATTTAAAAATTAACGATAAGTAATACAATGTGTGTGACTGAAACGGCGGCGGCGCAATGGATTTAATAAGGCATCGGTCTTACGGTCGAAAGGTCGTGGGTTCGAATCCTGACTATTACCATTACGCCACGAACGTACCTAGTAGTTTGTATCTGCAAATTCCTAGTAAGCTTATCCTTAAAAAAACAAAGATGTAGAAGGCAAGAAAATTCTTTCATCAGTATGAGCAACTAAGGGTGGTAATACGCATTTCGATATAAGATCGTTTTTTTTTTGCTATTGCCAAATCTCGAGCACTGAATTAATGTTGGAGGAAATATCGATACAAAAATGTCGATCGATAAATTTTGCAGTACTTCGTGATTAAATACAATACCAACATTTTACGGTACATTGTCGAGGCCGCGCATAATGGCTGCGATCAAAGGGCAAGACTCCATTCTCTGCTGACAAATTTAACAGCGCATTTGGTGACTCCGGAATTAACATCAGAGTTGGTCTTTAGCAGAACCCTGCGGGGAAAATGGCGGGGTTCCGCGGACTCCCGCGAGGTCCAAACAATGGTAGCAAGCCGATGTAATACAGGCCTACTGCCACCCATTCACTCTATACAAATCAAACAAATTATATTTGTAAAAAACGTCTACGGCCCTGGTTAAACCTCCCGTGGACACGCTTGTTTAATATCTGTATTCTGTATATTCAGATTGAAAAGAATTATGTTGTCAATGTGTCGCAAGCTGGCAGATGCAGAACTTTTGTAGTTCTAAATACTGATGCAAATACAGCACGCATTGCAGAATAATGTTCCTGGTTGCACAGATACGCTTTAGCGCCATCCGGACATTTTGTATGTTTATTATATTTTTAGTTTAGTTAGATCAGATATCTAGTTTATAATTTGTTTTAGGTTTGCTATATTTTTTATTTTGTTATCTTTTCTTTTCTCTTGCTGTCTTTGTAACTAATTTGTAACCATATATAAAATTGTAATTTTCTATGCATGTATTTTTAACCTAATTTATGTTTCATTATTAATTATAATATATTATTCCCTCGTGTATGTAATGTACCTATTATTTTTTGTGTTATTTAATTTTAGCTTAATTTAATTAAAGCTTAATTTAATTTTATGTCACTGTCATCTTAATATGTTGCTGTACTTACTTGTTTTCTGTTTGTGCCGTCAACCGTGGTGGTTGCTGAAAATCAGCGCTGTGGAAGTTTTGCAGAAATACAAGACTTCACAGCATTAAAGCTGAGCAACCACCACTGTTTTCTTACATATTTATTACATATTTTGTATAATAATTACCTCCTTTTGCATATGTAAGAAAATAAAAATAATTTTCTTTCTCTTCTTTCTTTCTTTCTTTACGGAAATATTTTAATAAGTGAGCATGCTGATACTTTTCTGATGGTACACTTATTGCACACTTAATGTTATGAAATGCCCTATATTAAAACAGCTGGATAAACCTGCTGCCCACTATTTACACCAAAGAGATTGCAATTGGTTTTACATACACCATTAACACTTTTGCGAATGTGTTAACTAAACAAGTTCATGTAAATGATATCCTTCGCTTGGACGCACTTCTAATCTTTATGACAGTTAGACATCCTGTAATGGAGTGTGAATACTTATGACTTTATGATACAGTAGCATAGAAAGTAATATAAACTTTATTTTTATCCGCAGCTGCTTATTTAAGGACTTTGTAGGTACGAGTTAATCAAATTGAAAATTTAATTGTTGATCTCTATTTAATTTAAATTTAAGATGTCTAATGTTTAGACTTTTATTATATACTTGCAAGAGTAAAATTCTCACCAACACACCATTGTAATAAAATCCTTACTATTACATGGCAAATAGCTTCGATATTTACCGATTTACTTAGGTATTTACCAACTACTCGTTGAACAAGAACTCATTTCCATGTATAATAAGTATTTATTTACAAAAGAAAAGTATATAAGTATTAGTATTAGTTATTCTAGTACAAGCGCTGCTTAATTTGGGATTAGGGATGTAGTGTTATATTTATTTATTTATTTCGTAGAGTCATGGACGAAAGCAAAAAGTCAAAATTTTTGTGTTTTTAGATTTTTCCATAACATTTTGTAGCACTAACGGCCATAGCGAAAACAATACTTTTTAATAAGTCGCTAAAACGCGCGATTCCCATGCCACGATCGAACTGTTTCAATGGAAACAGCCAATTGTTTTGATGGTTATAGTCGCCAAATCGCCGATCGCCGATGTCAAAAGTAGCGTGAGTGCTATGGACTTAAAAGTTATTTTTTATCGAAAACTACAGTAACCAGTTACCAATCTAACTATGACTGAAACCATTCATCTAACACCCACTTCAGCTTGATCCACGTGTTCCGAACAACAGAAGCCCTTGACAAGAGCCCTCAAATATTAGAGTTCTAACCGACTGAAGCGAGCTATTACGTAAAACGCCACGGACTCTCTACGGGCACGTGTTGTACTTCAAGTGTAGGGGAGTAAGTACTTGCTAAACGTACGTACTTGACGACATATGGAGTGAAGCACTTGACTTTAAGCACCTCTAATCGACTACACCGATGATTGGGGTATTATTGTACCGGTAAATCTGCCATGATGTGTGATAATTTTAAGGAAATGACATTTCATTGTGATAAGATTAAATTGGTTACACTTTTTTTTGTTTGACAATGCGATTATTAACATTTCTAGACGACGATTGCAAGATATGAATGCGGAACATGATCACGATTTCACGATATTAAAATGCTTATGTACAAAATGTGCGTATTTTTATACTTAGTAAGTAGCTAAAGTACAAAGTGCACACTGGCCTATTAACTACTTTCAGTTGAGATTCATTTTCTTTCTTTATATTTAAATCCTAATAGTCCTCAAAGAGAACTGAATCGTGAGAACATTCAACCGTCTTCCATTGAGTTTGCTCAATACGTTCCAAGTCAAAAGTCAGGGGAAAATGAACATAGCATATTCTTTGATTTTATGCGTAACAATAAAAGAATGCGCGGATAATTATACGCTTGAACAATGAGCGTCGCAGAGTTGACTTCAATGCGTCGCCGATAACAAAAATGCTATTGGCCATTAGCCCTCTTTAGTTGAACAGTTTTAAGAGAGCGCGAGCGCAAGAAAATCGCCTCATCCCGGGGGTCCGCGCACTTCCGTTCGGTTTCGAATTTCGAACAGCGCCATTGTTTTGCGCGTCAAGGGTGGTGCGCGTGCGCAGCTCAATCGCCGCGTCTCCGTGTCGCCGTCGACATAGTGTCACGCCACCTTTATTTGTGGTCAGAGCCTAGTTTTTACTCGAACAAGTGTCCGGGAAATATGACAGGCATGAATGAGAGAAAATGCTCACAAAACACTTGTTTATCAATGTCTTGGTATCTGAAACATTGTTTTTATTTGACTCATTCACTAGAAGTCATTGATGAAGCATAAGATATGTTGTATGCGGCATGTAGACATGTATGTACAGTTGACAACTAAAGTCAAAGTAAAGAGTAATGTTAATATATTATTTGTTTGCCATTTTAACCAATACTATGAAAATATTATTTAATTAATATTTTAAACTTCAATTCTTCTTATACTTTTAACATTAAACTCAAGACCAGACACCTGGATTAAACGATACCTAGCAAAAAAACAGGAAATAACTATTCAATCAACTTGCTCTTTGATAATAATTTCTCTCGTAACAGAAATAAGATTTTATCCATATCAGCAATACGGTGCTATTATTCAGCCCCTTTATTGCTCAGCCATTGTAGTGCCGTAATAACAGTGATTTGGTGAATAATCGCCATTCTTTTAAAGCGGGGTCTTGAAGCCATTGTTTAATACGATACCTGTGAGAAAACACGTTGACACTTCACCTTTTGTTTCTCCAATATTTTCGGTACTAGGGTAGTAGACACCACCAATAGTGAGGTTTCCTGAAATGACACTCACTACGCGGCAACACTGAGGTCTTGAAACCTGTCCATAGTGTCAGATCGCCTATATTTTGATATAGACTAATTTCAAAAGAGTTCAGGTTGTCCCGCGGAATTTTCGAGGTATATAGTATACTAATATCTGTGTCACAATAATGTCATTGTTCTGTCTGAGCGTAGACAGAGAATAGGTTCTGAGACATTTATAGAACCATAGATCATAGATAAAGCATCACTCGCTCCGCTATAGATAGCGACTACAGCACTAGAGGAGGACAACCTAAATGTTTTTGACATAAGCATGCAGCATAAAGTCTTAATATATATTTAACGCAGCCTCAGAGTAAGTATTAGGTAGAGATGACATGAGCATTTAAGTTGCGTACACCCGTAAAGGACGGCAAGAAAGTAAATACATTTCATGGGGTTACCAGTGGTACTCAATTTTCCCCGAAATAATATTGTTATGCTAGACCTTTTCCATTTGTCAATGTACTAGGCAAAGAAGTTATATTTTGCAGTACTAAAGCGGCTAAAATTACTGGCACATGAGGCATAACACCGTAGTCCTCAGCTGCAGCGACGCAACTATAATCTGCTTTTGTGGATTGTTGATGTTCATGGGCTGTACTCCACTTACCATCAGGTGGACTACACGTTCGTTCGCTGTGTTTTTTTTCGCTTTCTCAACATTCATACATGAATAAAAAATAAGGTACTTGCAAAAGAACAAATATAATAAAAAATATATTAAATAAGACCAATAGACGTTGGAACCAGCGTTTAATTGTGAAGTCAAATGATGAAGAAGTGGGTTAAATAAAACTCAAAATTAAATATGATTTGTATTACTATCCCTTAAACAAAATCAACTTAGTATAAAAATTTCTAATTTTTACTTGCTTGTCTTGGATTTTTTTTGTCCAATAATGAATGCGTACATTCAGATACTTTTTATAATATCAATGATAAATTATCACTTCGAACTCTGATCTACACATCATTTTCTACTTTAAGTTATAACATTGAAACTGACAAGATTAATAAGCTTATTAATATGTCCTACTGAGTATATAATATTGACAAGAAATGCGAGTATATCTTGACAATGTAATAATTTTACTAATACTTACATTGAATGATCGGCAACTATTTCCAGCAGAAGGAAGAACAGGTGTAACATTTACTTCAGTATTCAGAACCTAAGATTTTTTTTATGATCAATTAAACAGTTAATATCCACCGTCCCTACTGCAATTCCCGACTTGGGTTAGTAATAGAAGTAGTCAAAGCTTCATCAGCCATTGGACAGATTTGCACAATAGATAAGAAACTAAAACAAATTATACAGTAAAAATACATAATTAATTTGTATGCAATTTGTTTGTATCGACACATACATTATGTGAGGTCGATTCTTTGGTACCGGCTGTTGTAGATAGTAAACCTACTGATGTAGAAGGTATATCTATTGTTGGTGGGTTCTGTAAATTATAATGCCCTACTGTAAGTAAATCTAACACGAAAAAAAATACGCACAACTAGTAAGAAGCATACTTACATTACATTATGTAAAGTGTCGGTACTGAAAATTCATAAAGATAGGTAGGTCATTCGTTGGGTCTTTCTAAAACATCTATTTTCAAAATGTCTTGAACATATTTTAGAGTGATTAGTTGGTTCCCAATCTTGTCGTCCTGTAGATATTATCCACATAATATGTCGTACGTGGGCTTCTTTGGGAAATCTAAAAAAAGATTTACAATCAATTATAAAACTATATAAAAATTAAATTATTTAATTATTTTAGTCTTTATTGATATCTTGAATAATATTATTTATCACAATGAAAAAAATTATACACGAATTAAACTTTCTATTCATTTCCAAATGCCCAAATTCCAGGGAAAATTTCCACTTTTGGGCAGGTATCCCTAGAGAATATATAACCCAGCCAAAAAGAAAAGTAACTATACCAATGGCAAATTCACATGTTTTTATGATTACAATAAGTTTATGGTAAATATTTCACAGTTTTATCGAATTCTTAGGTGTGAAGTTGTATGTTGAAAGTAAAAATGGAGTAAATAATACGACATTATTCTAACGATAAAATTTTTCAACTGTCACAACGGCATACTACATTTGGTAGTGTTATACAACAAAACGTGATTTTTTATAAAACCTATATTACTGAAATTAACTGTTTATTTGTATTGATTTGAGAATTGTCGGGCAAACAGATTCTAAGAGGATGCATTACTAACTGAAAACAAGCTATCCTTAGGTTTGAGGTGATACTTACTTGTGAAAGTTTATATTTTCCTGTTTACACTCACTGCGGCTTTTGCAGCCAATTATACAACACTGCACCATGGTTATTGTTCACTACAGTCACTACGGTATGTTTAAGGCACGGAATATGGCTATGTAATTAGTTTAAACTAGGAAAAAACTACTTCTTTCCACTACCGACACGATGTTCGCTGGGCAAAATCAAAATTGGCCAGACAATAAAAAGCTGTACGGTGACAGAGACAAAAAGATAATATTGCTTTCTCTGTCGTTTCTACTGATATTGTATATGGCCATCTCTTTTTAAAGTACTATGGTTACTATGGTTACGAGCCATGCCAAATCCAGTACTATCCTTCATCCAAGAACGCAGCCCGCTGGTCTTTGATTATTAATCTGAGCCGCTGGTATTATTGGTGAATGGTTTTTTTTAAACGACTTCCAAAAAAGGAAAAGGTTCTAAATTTGATTGTTTATTGTTTCATTTTTTATTAATCGATTAATGGACGTTAATTAAGATGCCTGGACCAATCTGATTTTTTTTTTGCCTGTAAGAGAATACTTGTCATTTGGTCCCATTTTCATCAAGTCACGATCTGATGACGGGATCCTAGAGAAATAGTCATCGTCAATCATAATAATTAATTATTTACAGTTTATGGAAATGCCGAATATTGCACCTATTTAACGTGTGAATGAAAATCCAATTTTACACAATAAAAATAAACTAAAGGTAAATTGATTTATAGAACATAATCAAAATAAACTAAAGAGAAATTGATTTAAAGAAATAATGGTGTCTAAGAATTATTTGTAGATGGTGTTAACTACCCTATTGTAAATCATTTGTTTACAATGAAGCTGTAAATTTTGTGTTTACAGGTAGCCAGTGGTATACGGGCTCTTAATGTTTGTTTATGTTGTAAACTTGAAAAGAACTATTGTAAATGAATGTTATTTGTTTTACTTTTAGTGCTGTCCCCTCTATTGTTAAATGATTTGTGTGCTCTTCAGAAATTATTACCGTGAAATACAATTCTGCGGATTCTGTACATTTGTGTTTTTAATGGGAGACAAGGTAAATATTCTATTGTTTTATATTTCGGGATGAAAAATCAGATGTAATAAATTTTAGAGTATGGTTTAAAATTAACGTGGAATTTAACAATTTCAATTAAGAGAAAGGCAAGTATGTATACAAAAGACAATAAGAAAGCAAAGTTGATAATTTCCACGAGTGATCATTTTGAGTCCCGAATAAGCGAAAGATACTATAATAGTTTAAAATCTTGAGCGGAGTGAGGGACTCAAAAGCAGGAGATGTAAATTTTTACTCGAATCTTTGATCACGTTTCGTACAAACAACTTTTCACCTCAGCAGCTCCAAAATGGTAAGCAAAGCTCGATTTTGCTTCGATATTGGGGAAGAATTTCTGGCAAAATCGAGTTTTGATCACTGTTTTCATACAACAATAAACGTTTTTTAAGATGTAAGGTGAAAAATAATTTCACTTTGTGTTCAATCTAATTACATGAGAGTGCCGCTCTAAATTCTCATGGGATAAAGCCAGTAGTTTGTGAAGTATATTTCCAGTAACCAGCAAATATATTATAATATTAAAGTTGAAAAATTAAGAATCCAGCAGGACTCGAACCTGCACCCCCTGGGTATACGCCCCAAGTGCTTTGCCAATTCAGCTATGGATTCGTATTTATTTATTTTTTTTTTTTTATTCCTCTGAGGTGGCAAACAAGCATACGGCCCGCCTGATGGTAAGCAGTTACCGTAGCCTATAGACACTTGCAACGCCAGGGGCATCACTCGTGCGTTGCCGACCCTTTAGAAACCTATTTGCACTCTTTTTAAAGAACCCCTTGCTGTATTCTATTGGAAAAACCTTGGCAGGGAGCTCATTCCACAACTTTATCGTGCGTGGGAGAAAATTCCTCGCGAACCGCACTGTGCGCGACGATATTTGTGTAAGTGTGTTTAGGATGAGCTCGCTGTCGATGGCGAGAGGTACGGTGGTAGAACGTAGCCGTAGGTACCATATCAAACAGTTCTTCAGAACACAGCCCATTGTACAGGCGGTAGAACACACAAAGGGAGGCTAGGTCTCTCCTCAGACTGAGAGGCTCGATACCGTCTGTGAGCTTGGGATCGTCGACTATCCTGATAGCTCGTCTTTGAACCGAGTCAAAAGGCCCAAGCTGGTACTCAGGTGCTCCAGCCCATAGGTGGCAGCAGTACTCCATGTGGGGCCTGACTTGTGCTTTATAAAGCATGAGTCTTTGCCCCGAGGTGAAGTACCACTTGGCTCTATTGAGTACACCCAGCTTTTTAGGAGCCAGCTTATGCTGCTGGACTCGAAATTTCTCAACTCTTTTGTGCCAGCCATAGCTAGACGAACCTTACTTGGTTTTAGCGCCATCTATGCGAAGTGATAAGTCACTTATGTGAATAAGTGACTGAGTTTTTTTTTTCCGTAAGAACCTTGTACAGAGTATTAGAAAACTAAAAAAAAAAATCAGCCAAATCGGTCAAGCCGTTTTCATGCTATGTCGTGACAACGGAAAATGGGTTTCATTTTTATATATAATAATATATAGATTCATAAAAAACATATGATACCTTAAAATGTAATAGTCGGAAACATCATACCTACTTATTTCAAAGCCTTCGAAAAACATAAATATAAAGGGCTATTCTAGGTGTACCTTTAATAATTTTTTTTAATATTTTACTCTTTAACCAGTTTTTGTTTTGTTTTTTTTCTAGTCAAAGCGGACAATATTGCCAGCATTCGGGGCCCCAATAGGCATGATGATTGCGTACCAAAACATCAGGATCATGCCCAAAAACAGCAAACAGCCTTCACAAACGATATATTTATATCGGAACACCTTTCTTCAGACAATCCGGTGAGTTTTATTAAATTACCGCTTTCACAAATTACTTAGAGATAATAATTGGGTAGCGGGGTGAGGTGGTGCGGGGCGGTGTAAGGACCTCGGAGGCGCCGCCGCGGGGGGCTGCTCTTTTAATTAAACCCTAAATTATTGTTCACCTTCATTAATTCTTGCTCCCGGTCGGCAATACTAATGAGTTGTACTTTTTGTTAGCTCCAGCTGTATGTCTGATGGTCCTGAATCGGACTAGGAAATCGACGGGATGGAATTATCCGATCGATTTTATATTAGTATTCATTCTTTTATACAAAGTCATTAAGTTACTATCGACAGGGTGTGTAGTAATGCACTGCTAATAAGTGTCAATGATAACTTTATTCTCATCTGCCTCGTTGGTCTTGTAGTTTGTGTATGCGGCTTCTCAACGCGAAGTCTCGAGTTTGATTCCCAAATCGGGCAAAAGAGTAGTTTGGGGTTTTTCTGTTAGGAAATTCTCCGTCCGTAGGAGTTTTCTGAAAGGACAATTACAAAAAGACAGAGTTAAGTTCTCATTTATATTTTTTTGAAATAAATAAATGAAATATTTAGAAAAACAAGCCCAACAAATCAATAACTTATCAATCAAATGATAGCCCAGAAAATGTTCTCGGCAATCAACAGTTGTGTAGTACATAAAATCTTTCATAAAAAATACAATTTCATAGTTATCATACAAGATTGGATTTTTTACTATTGAAGAACATACAGTTAGAATGCGTAAATGGGCACGCGCAGGCATATTTTAACGTATTAGAACGGCCTTTTTTACGATTCAAGCAAAACCATTTCCATCAATTTGTTTCACGCCACGCATACCGATTGTAGTCATTGAAAACTTATGAATTATGTTTTGCCCAACTACACACACAGTTTTTACTGCACTGTCCACTTACACAAACTAAATTTGCGCATTTATAACTAAGCGTGAGGACGAAAAACTATAGCTTGCGCATTTTGGGATGTTCCAACGTCATAACTGCACATTCTGCACAAGCGTGGACCACATGACAGATGAAGTGCACAGAATATGTGCAGTTCATCTGTCAGGTAGCGTGTAGCCGTTATAGTTATTGTTAGTTATCTGCTCCCCGAGATTTTACTCGCAGTAAAAGTAACTACGTACTACCTTTTACCTTAAAGTGCAAAAAATTACATATCTAAATTCGTTCTACATCCAGATATTAGCGCGTTGGATCATATCTGTTCTTTGCTTAGTACTCACATAAGGGTTAACTCGATAATTTTATTTAAGGTACTCTAAAATTCAAATAAATAAAATAAAAAAAAGCATTTCACCACAATATCTTAAGAACACAAATAATGATGACCGTACCTATTTTGACAGTTATATTGTGGGGAGACTAGTGCCTAAGCTAGGTGTGAAACCTGTATCTCAGGTCACCTGGCCTGAAAATGAGTCAACCACGAGGCTTGATGGAAAACAAAGGAATAGAATAGAATAGAATAGAATATTTACTGTCTTAAAGCGTGGTACATTAAAAATTCCTTTACACTGAATGTTTGGACGATTTCGACGGTAATCGAGTAAAACCGTGTGAACACGGAGCTTAATACCTAGATATTAAATTATCTAATTAGGAACCTCAAGAGCGACGTATTTTTTATTATCATCATCATCAACCCAGTCAAACTGGAGCCTTCGCAGGGGCCACGCCTTGTTTTATCAAAAATTGCTTATTAAAAGCAAATTAAAGTATATTTTTTTTTAATTTAATAAAACTTGAATAAACAAAATCTATAAAATAACCTGTATTAATATTTGTAATAAGACGGATACACATTTTTAAAAATCATCGATTAAAATGTCTAAAACTCTATGGGCCGATAGCACAATATTTCTTAATCTACAATGTTATTAAACCCGTATTTGCATATTTCTCTTTCATTGAATGTTTTTACGTAATATAGGAATCAAAAGCTGAAGTTTTGTTTTTAACTTGGGTTTAAAACGTTAGTGAAAATCACACTAAACATATTATTATCTTAAAGACCGTCAAAGCTTCAAAATAATCTTACTTAGTTTCCTGTTTTCCATACCTTATTTGCTGTTTTATGTTACTATTTGAATAAATACATAGAAGTAAAAGCATTTTCGCAGTGGGATCACAATAATATAGCAAGTTAATATCAATATTCAAACATAAAAGTATTTATGGAGGAAACGAATGGGCGATGACTGACTTGACTCTTTAAGATCAAGTTCAAAGCCATATAAATGTCATATAGTTGTGAATAAATGTTTAAAACTTGTGTTTGTATTTTTAAGGTTTAGTTATCACAATAAATCATTAGAAATTCGCTTAATTTTGGTTTAAATCGCGACTATCGGATGTAAGTGGGACGGGCAATGGTAGTCATTTAGGATTTTAATTCGATAGATAGTCATAACATAAAGTGTATTTACCACATAATTTTCCAAAAAAAAAGTTCAATTACCAAAAAAATCTTGAGAAGTAAGAAATACTTAAGTAATATTTAACATCTCGCCTCATCTGTGTATAACCTAAAAGAATACACAAGCACACAGAATACAGTTCCTAATTTAAAAAAAATATCCCCGTACTCCTAACCGGTGAGGAGTTCCACCATCAACTCAGCAACATGACATGCTGTCTGCTAGATGCTTAAATATCCTTGTAGATTAAAATACTAAATAATAATAAACGGTAATATACAAAAAACCGGCCAAGTGCGTGTCGGGCCACGCGCAGTAGGGTTCCATAGAAAAATACTTTTTAACTAAATGGCGTCCTTCAGAAAGGAAATGTTTGTAGTACACGAAACCAGCTAGCACGTATGACGAGATGTATGAATGTTGAGGAAGCGAAAGAAGTATGTAAGGAGCGAAGCACATGGCGTTCCATCGTCTCTGCCTACCTCCGTGGGATAAAGGCGTGATTTTATATATGTATTATGTATGTTTATTTATGTTTCAAGAATTTTGAACGAAATATTCTGAGTAACTGCATCTGACATTTCGGACCCCTATTCCTCTTGAACTAATGAAGTGAACTTATCCGCTATAGTTTTCCTTTAAAGTTCATGACATGTACTACCGACACAATTTTTTTCAGATTTTAGGATCCAGTAGTTTAGCTTTTAGAGGGGGGGGACGCCCTACTCGAACAAAAATTTGCTCTTTAAAGTTAATTATCTCGCAAACGGATCCCTAAATCAAAAAAACTGTCTTAGCAACCCCTAAACGTTTTTAAAAGTCCTATCTAATAATACCCCACACTATGGGGTAGGCGACAAAAAAAAAACATCCCTACTTTACATGTAGGGGAGCTACCTGAAAAAAAAATATTTTTCCAAATTTTACTCTACGACTTTCTTTGTATAGTTAACATACATGTTTATGCAAAATTTTAGTTTTCTAGCACCAACGGTTTTGTCGCTATGCCGTGGACAGACGGACAGACGGACATGGCGAAACTATAAGGGTTCCTTGTAGGTACTACGGAACCCTAAAAACGATAAATAGAAGAATCCTTTAAAATTTAACGGTTGCCCACGATTTTTAGGATATCCCATCATCTGATCGTGTCTTGATGAGAATGCGACCACAAGTATACTTAAACGTATTAAAAAAATGTTGAAAGAATTACTCGTAACTGATAGCTCAGATAAATATATAAAGCTACTTTTTATCGATGTGCCACGGGGG
Organism: Hypena proboscidalis; assembly: GCA_905147285.1. Lineage (NCBI taxonomy): Eukaryota > Metazoa > Arthropoda > Insecta > Lepidoptera > Erebidae > Hypena > Hypena proboscidalis. Next base: position 10,713,094 of record LR990128.1, on the reverse strand, counting down.
CGGTGCCTAGTCCTGTCGTAAATGGCCATTGAACGTGCTTTTTACAAAAAATATGTCGTGCTTAACAGTTTTAGTGCTTATATCTTGACAATCTAGGCATAACCAAAAACGTTTAGGTCAAGACCCGAATCGTGAAACCACTAGGCTTGCAGTCATTCGTCACGCCTAGCCACAATTTATTCCAGATATCTCTGTAATACTAGAGCGTATAAAAATGTTAGGTATCATCAATACAAATTGCAAATCGTGAGCGAATTTCTTCAGCTCAATTCAGTTTTTCACTTTGATGAGCCGATGACAAGGATAAATGCTGTTCCGGGTCGTGAGGTTATGTTTCCGCGAGCAATGATCTTCCAGGAAAATAGCTAACTATTTGTATTACTAGCCTTAACGTCCAATTAGCAATAGGTCTAAATAGTATAACATCATTGTAGCAAGACATCTAAATACGACGCGACGTCCAACTAATGTGATACCGTCCGTCCTCACTGGCGCAATCAGAAAATTTGCGCTGCAGGGCTTTGTTGCTCTACAGCATATGGCTGAGATGGTGTCCATTTCTGTAAATTATTTTGTTTAGTATTATAAGTTTTATTATTAATTTTGTCAGAATAAATATGTTTCTTTAACTATTGAACCATCTATGACTTAAATCTGTTGATTTAAAGACCACAGAATCAACGCATTTTTACAGCGTGATTCAAACTAAGATTTCACATCTTAGTTTGTACCACACTGAAGATACTTTAAGAGTTAAATTTTTCTGGTTTTTGACTGCTCGACTGATTGCCACGACATCGAATCTTTGTGTAGGCATTTCATAGTTACATGGGTAACCATCCACCAACCACCTATCACCGTAATTATAACTTGAGCCATGGAAATGGTCAACACGTCCAGCTAAAACTAATAAAACATATAATTTATTATTATTGTTAAATTAATAAACATAAATATAAGTAATATATCACTTTATCGAACACAACGATGAAACGAGTATCATCACAGAGCAGGAACTTGCCGATTGGATTTTATTCAAAAGTTTCTAAGTTTTTTATTATTATTTTGTTATTATTATATAATTATCACGTTATTGCTTGCATTGTAAAACCAAACGCAACAAAATGTAAAAACGTTAAAACATTTTAAACTTAAATACAATTCGACGACCGGATGGCGGAGTGGGTAGTGTACCTTTTTTTTTTTTTTTTTTTTTTTTTTGGGGAAATGCATTTACGCATACCACCCCACCCCGGGGAAGGGCAGAGTGGTTATGTGGGACTCGCCCGTGCCAAAGATGGTAAACGGCACGGGAATACCCACTAAAACCCCACGGTGCTCCCGCACTCGCCTTGATGGGAGGGTCATGGGAATCTGGCGCAGCCTTTACGTCCACGACCCTCCCGGCGATGCCCGCCGAAGCGGGCCCCTCATGGCCCCCAAAGAGGGGGCTGGCGCAAGCCACCGACCAGCGCGAGGACCGCGTGCAAAGCCATCGGACATTCCCCATGTCCGACGGCCTGGTCCTATCGCGGCGAGACAGGTGGTCGGTCCCGCCGCCCACCACGCCGCAGTTTAACGGCTGCGGCCCCGCCGGGACCGCGGAAGGTAGGGAAAGTGGCAACGACACACCAACAGTCCTCTCCCGCCGCGGCCCCGTAAACCACCGGGCCACAGTGCCAGCTTGCGCCAACACCGCAGCCCGGCCTTGCCCGCCGAGGCAGGCCCCTCATGGCCCCCAAAATGTGGGGGGACCGGCACCGAGGGCCGCGTGCAAAGCCGTCAGACACTTTCGTATCTGACGGCCTGGCCCTCCGCGGTGAGACAGATGTTCGTCCCACCGCCCACCACGCCGCAGTACTGACGGCTGCGGCCCCGCCGGGACCGCGGAAGGCAGGGAAAGCGGCAACGGAACACCGACAGTCCTCTCCCGCCGCGGCCCCGCAACTCCTCGGCCGCAGTGCCGACTCACGCCGACACCGCAGGCCCTCCTGTTGCAGAGCCCCCCCATAAGGACCCTGCAACATGGGCTGCTCCACAAGGGCTTCGCTACCCAAAGCCCGAGGAGCAGCCCCCCTCTAGGGTCCTCTTGGCTTCACCGTGGCAATGCTGCACCACGGTTACTGAGCCCCACCGCGACTACAACGCGAGACCCTGTTGGTGGGGTGGGTAGTGTACCTGCCTGCGACGCTGAGGTCGTGGGTTAGATTCCCACTTAAGACAAATCTTTGTTTGCATGAACATGGGGGTTTGTCTTAGTCTGGGTGTTTCATGTATAATAAGTATGTATTTACAAAAGAAAAAGTATATATGTATTAGTATCAGTTATTCTAGTACCCATAGTACAAGCTCTGCTTAGTTTGGGACTAGATGGAGTTGTGTGTGAGTTGTGGAATATTTATTTATTCATAATATGTATTAATATTCAATAGGAGCTCGTGGTTAAGTCGGAGCCGCTCAGACTGATCGATCTTGCAGGATAAGCAATACTAACCGCGATCGGCCGTGGATGGGTAACCATCTTGAACGTACTGAGTTTTCCTCCGTAGTGTCCATCATAGTAGTATGCCACTATGTACTAGGTACTAGGTTAAACATAGTACAGTCGGCCAACGAGTTAGGTACGCAGGGCAAAAACTTCTAAGTCATAGTAAAGACTTACGACACCAGTTATGGATAAGTGAGTTACATATCTTAATATACCCATATTACGCTTATTAAATATGAAATACAAACTTGCATATCTATTGCAGTCAGTTTGCACTATGGCGTAGAAGTTTTTGCCCTGCATACCTAACTCATTGGCTCACTTACTATGTTTAACCTTTCTTTCAGTAGGTAAGCAGAAGCCGATTCTTCTCCTTCGTCGTGTCGATGGCTGAATCAATTTTTATTTTGACTTGTCATCGTGGTGAATTAGCCATTTCGCTTTGGAGAACTCGCGAATTGCCCAGGGTGCGCTGGACGTAGGGAATCGTTGTGTAAGTCACTTGGGGATTCTCCTTTAATGCACCCCGAGAAGCCGATTAATATAGAACTTACTATAGACATCACCTCGCGAAAGGAAAATCAATTACTATCGGAGGTATTATTTATAAAGTTCATATAAGAAAACTATTTTGGGGATATTGAGGCAATTTTTCACGAGTTGAGAGAAGAGCAAGTGCGTCGCAGCACGCGCGGTTGTATATCATTGAATTTTCCTCGGTTATTTATTTATTTATTAAAGGGTCGCGCAATAAATTGCGTTAAGTGGGGGCGGAGGAGCCCCGTGGAGCCCCGCGGGGGCCCCATAACTCCGGGAAAAACGCGCCGGGCCCATAAGTGCCTTTCTACAACACTAGCAAGGCTATATTGCCTCGGAATAAGGGTTGCGGTGCTGTTCACGGTAAATTAATAACTAACCAAATATAAAAGACCGTGTTTTCACAAAAATAATGAGGATTTTACGTTAAGAGCGAGGGTATCATGTTTATAGATGAATTATATCATTAGGCAGGCATATTGCGACCAGTCTGGTCAATGTTACCTGCCTACTGTCCGCGCGCGAGCTCCGAGGAATCGGCGCGGCGATTTGGGAAATAGGTGGCTCCAGATAGCATTGGTTGTTTAATAAACCACTTCATAGCAGAAAGAGTATATTAAAAATACGTTTAACAAAACTAAAAGGAAAGAAAACAATACTTTAATTATGCGCCACCACGGATAGAATATGTTTATTATTACAAAACAATTATATTATAATTGTTGGGGCTATCTCGTCGTTGACTGTAACCCCGCTATCCCGATTGTATGTAAGTTGTTGTTGTGAGAAGGTAGCTTGTAGTAACACCAAAATCACTTCAGGTTTAATAGTTTATTGTAAATAGTAAAGTTATAGTTAAGTTCTAATGTTAATTGTTGTTACGTTTAGTAGTTGTGAGTCACTTTTATAAACAATATCTGTTCACCAAACACGCGTTTATTCGTTCCACTTATTTGGTAGCGACTAACGTAAACGACTGTTTATTGTTTACAGTATAATTCGCTGTACGAGCAGTATTGGCTCGTACATGCTCCCGAGGGAAGACTAAACGAGCCCAAATTACCAAACGTAACTAAATACAAATGTTTGTAAAATGTATAAAATGTAAAAAGTATAAAGAGAAATAAAGAAGTTAGTGTATACAAAAATTCTTAAATAAATCAAATTATAAAGTAAACTTCGACGAGTCTATAGCTGCTTCTGGTTGAGTAATATAATTAACAAACGGATATAATGAAATCCGTATATCAATAATGCATGCAAGATTGTAAAGCTCAAGTACAAAATATCATCAGCTACAGGAATACAGCTACATATTTGTCCTCAAGCTCTGCTCAACATACAAGTTGGTAGGTAAGTAAATACAAACAAATTTAATCCATAATACGTAAGTAAAAAGACCTTGACTTCTCAAGGCCTCAATAATCATTTCCAAACGCTTTCTTACCAAAATAAATACCTTAAAAGGTTTCCCAAAACATCAATAATACTTAATTCTCCTTGATTTGTATAAAAGAAATAATACCGTGTGTTATGGGCGTGTGGGGGCGGACTAAGGCGTGTTCAGCTACCCTATTACTTTCCACGCTTATCAATATCACATTTTTCTTCATAAAAACCAACAAATGTAATTAGGGACTCGATTGCCTGTTATTAAATATCAAAAATGTTTGATGAGTCATTTGGGAGTTTATTGTTTAACGTAGAATTGGTGTAACTATTTTTATTATTTTTATTGCTCTACCCTCATACGAGTTGTGTTTTGGGTGTGTTTTTTACATTGGTATTTTAAATATATAAAATAAAACACAAAAGAAGCATCTGTACTGCATTAATTTAGGTTTTTTTTTGTCATTACAAAAACAAAGCTTGTGAATTTTCACGTCATATCTTCACCTATTGTTACATAATGTATTATGACGTAAATGAGTGCACGGTTGGCGTAGTGGTTAAGGCGGTCGCTTCACTGCTTTCAACTGCGCTGGTGTTGTGGGTTCGATTCCCACACGGGACAAATCTTTGTGTGATCCGCAAATAATTGTTCTGACTCTGGGTGTGCTTTGTGTGTGTAACATGCATGTTTGTGAACACCCCCGCGACACAGATGATATTTCAATTGCGGGAGTCGTTAAAAAAACTATTAAAGAAAAGGTATAACAATAAAGACTTAGTTATTGTAAAATGAATAATTTCATGATTAACGTTTACTTTCGCAAATAACTATTAGTGATTCAATGCGGTAATCAAATAGAAGATTATCATTCTCATCAGCAATTTAACGTTGAATGTTGCAAAACAAGTAAACACAATCAGTGACCTAATCTCACCAACGATCACGTCATATGCCCTGAACTTTATTGTGTTTCATCCTCCTAAAACAGTTTTATATTAACACTCTTACTATTATCCCCAAATGATTTAAACAATTACCTTGGGGTTTATTCACATTTGTGAATAGCACTGATTGAGAAAATCTTGATAAGCGCCCCTGCAAATGATTGCAATTTCTCTTATTCCATTCATTCACCTTGGTGACTGATCACCCTCTTGTTCGTCTGTCGACGATTCCATCAATTTGCCAATTAGGTGTATTTTTCTGCAATTTCTACGAATACTGTTTTTATTAATCGCAATCGGAGTGTATGAGAATTTTGCCGAGGATTATGCGATTATTGAAACTTATATTACGGAATCTTGAAAAAACTTGATGGAAGGTGGTATTTCCATCACTAATTGATCAATTGCCTCGCTGCCGATCACCGCGTGGTTGTGGGATCGATGCCCGGGTCGGGCAAAGTGTTATTTGTGAACTTACCGTTAGGAAATTCTGAGTGATATAGGCGTGATGTTATGTTATGTTAATTGATCAATTGTTAAATCCTTAACTTAATATATGAATTCCACAATTCACGACTATGTTCTACATTAATAATTTGCAGTAAATACTTAATTGGAATAAGGTAATATTTACCAAACAAGCTAAATATGTATATTATATAGAACTGGCATTTAAAGAAACTACATTCTAAATATACCTTATATTATTTATATTTTTCATGCTAGGAAATGCTTGCCCAGTGTCTTCCTTCTACAAGACCTTGCCGGAGTGCCAGATAGCGCTAGCGCATAGACGCTGACACCCACGACTCACAGCCGCCGTGCAACATGGCGACTCGTCATTTTTGAGGGCCTAACCCTCCTCCTTCATGAAAGGCGCGCGGAACGCATCACGCCACCTTCTCGGGCCTGCTTCCGTTCAGGCGACAGACTGCCCTAGAACTGTCTAAATATACCTACCTACTCAATTTTGCCTATAGATGGCTCATAAAAGTCGCAGACCGATTACAGTTTGACAGAGCCTTACAGCCGCAGTAAACCAAATCAAGTAGGTACCTCGACTATTACTAAAACGTTCAATTAGTCGTGGTAGAGTTTCTCGTGCAGAGCTAGGTTTTTTCAAGCGATTGGTCTATCTGAGAATAGAAGTAATTTGTCGCATTTGATCGTGTGGCGCGGCGCCTTTGAGCTTTTTTGTGGGCGGCGAGCCGACCGCGATTGGCCCCGGACCACTCGAGCACTCGATCGAATCGACTATAAGATGATTTTCCGATATCTGATACCGTCATCGAAGCCTTTAGTATGTGATAAAGGCTAAATAGAAGGTGTGTTGTTCATGTAAGTATCTGTGACGACTGTGATTCAAAATTTCACTACAAACATAGATTATTGATATTTAATTACTAAGCAAATATTTTAATACCTACCGACAAGAGTCAGCATGGTGGTGCCTGAGTTTACACCTTACTAACAAACGAACATTATCTCTCCTTTAAGTGTAGATTCTACTTCTCTTAATATAGAAGTAAACTTTTAATCTATTTATAGGCAGTTGTCTCAAAAACCACTGTCTTGATTTAAAATAACTTCTTTTTTATGTCGTTAAAAAACCTTTCACTAATTAAACTAGACTCTTTTCGGCGACATACTTAGGTTACTTATTCCAAAATGTTACACAAAAAAGCCGCAGGCTGAACTAAGCTCCTATATTTATTAAACAATTATATCTTACTCATCACCGCATGATTAATAAAACAATAAATAAAAGTTTACCATATTCAAGAATCACTTACATACATTAAAACTTCCGTAGTTGGTCTTCGGACGAAAAACTCCTCACTTGAAATGTCCTACTACCATAAATTTTATTTGGCATGTTTATTCGATTTCCCATTTACAACTCGCAAACATTGTCATCACAAATAGTGATGTGAACAGTACGTATATTTACAGACAATTTATATTTACTGGATACTACTGAATAGCAAAATGTGGACTATATATCGTGAATACTTAAATTGAAATTGATGGCAACATAATCATGTTTGAAAAAGTTCTGAACCTTTTTACATTGCAATATTCTGGCAAAAGATACAATAATATCCATAGATTTTTTTTAATTCGTATATTACGCGTTGGTATTGCTTTATCCAAGCTATTAGTAAAAGTGCTATTCTTAGCATCACTACCGCAAACGTCACAATAAATACTTTTGATCAGAAAGCAAAAAGGGCCAGTTGTATTCGAGTCCGTTTCGAATCAGATCGATTTCATTCGGTTTTTGCTCTCAAGAGGTTTCGGCTCTTTCGATCTCTTATTATTAATTACCTTCTTTTATATCGGCGCGTAACAATTGATCGGCTTGATTAAAATATCTAAATAATGAAGAGCGGTAATGAGTGATAGAGTACTGAGTCAGCATCAATTTGTATGAAATTTGAAGGTATCACCGCTATTGTGTGATGCTCGATGCGCACGTGGTTCATGTTTCTATCTATTAAACCGTGCCGCACGCGTTTTGTGTTGTCTGATTCTGTCGGTATATTTTGTTCTTTTAGGGTGCTTTTACACTGCCCTGTTGGTTTAGAGATTGTCTCGTTGGTCAAGCGGTATGAAATGAAATGAAATGAAAATGAAAATGAAAATGAAATGAAATGAAAATATATTTATTCAGGGAACAAAAACATGCTTAACAAATATTAATCTTCTGCCAAACTGCATAGCAGTTTGTTGGCAGATGTACTTCCGTTGTTTACAAACTGTTTCTTATCACTACACTTACACTTATCACTAGTTTAATCAAATAAAGATTTAATACTATAACGATATCTATATCATACTCCATCAATTACAATATTGGCCAATAGGAATTTCTTTACCTTATTTTTATACATTCGTTTTGTGCAATCTGTGTTATTTAATGCTACTGGAAATTTGTTTAACAATTTAGGCACTAAGCATTTTCTCTGTCTTTCACCATAATAGTTGTTACAAGTGGGAATTTCATAAACATCTTTTACCCTGCTAGACTTCGTGCGTATTCTTTCAATCTTAAATTCCTTACTACAGTACTGTTCAACTGCCAACAATAGCTGAACCTTCATTATAATATTGTGTATCACTCACCGCGAGGTCTCGGGTTCAATTCCCGGTCAGAAATTCTCAAGAGCAGCACGGAGTTGGTATTGCGGCCGGGTGGAATGCGAACAGATTAGTTGATAGTTTTTCTTTGCTAATATAGTCGAATGATGTGACGTCATCTGACCTTAAATCCGCTGGTGTGATAGTTGACTTATTTTTTTTTTATTAGTGCTTTAATATTTGCTAGATAAGCGCATGCGCATCAACATGTTGAAACGTTCTTCTAAGCAAATCTACAAAAACCCCAGCATGTTAATCAAGTACTTACAAGCTAATAGTAATAATCATAATCTCTTGCAAACCCCCCGGTGGCAAGCGTATGGAAGTAGCAGAACATCCCATACACGATATGCGATATAATTTAATATGCCCTTTGCAGCACCAAATTGAGCAATTTATTCATGTCAGCGCAGGCGCAGCCTTGCGTGCGCGCAATGTAATATATTCTTATTACTACGTACTGAGTACTGAAGCAATTAACATTAACTCGTCCTCTTATTGATTTCCTTACTTATGAAGTATTTTGATGAATGATTTTATTCATTTTGTATTGATATTGCCTCTGGTGTTTGATAGGCGTTGAAAGATTTATTTTATTTTCTATAATCTCGCTTCCGTATCAATATAATTATCAAATGGATAAAATAATTGATTTACATACATATAGCATTTTAGTTAGCAATCTATTTCTAAGAACTATCAAAAAAAATTGTTAACATTATTGTATAAAATATGTCAGTTTGCTATACTTTCAGAAACAGGCGCTTTTTCAGTTTCATGCATTTTTATTCGACACGTAATTTTTGTAGTTACGGTAATCTTGCACTCAAGTACTCACCTTTTCTAGTAGACATTTTATAACAACGCAACAAATCAGTATATTGTAACAAAAGTAGATTCAATTTAGAAACTTTACATATCAAATCCTATCTAGGTTATCCGACAAAGTGCATTTACCTGTTGGCTGCAATTGATTGTAAGTGGTACCATCAAGTAATCAACTAACCTGTATACTAGTTCATTTACGACACAAAACAACCCTGTGCAACCGTAAATAGCTTCACACATCACACAAAGCACGCATTCGTACATACAAATGCTCGAATCCGAATCTAATTCCATTTGAATGGGTGAGCAAAAAAGTCGATCGATTGCGATGGCGGCATGCACACAAGATATCAAACGTCATTGGCGTGGTGCTGACTCGACACACAAATAATTACTGTTGCAGTTAGGGTAAAGGTGAGCAGGTGCTTTTTTGTACTTTTGTGTCTGATTATTAATGGTTTGTCATTGGTTTTAGCCAGAGAGATTAAAATTACTGGCACACTGTAGTCTATAGATGAAGCGTCGGATCTGCAATCTGCTTTTGTGGATTGTTGTTGTCCATGGGCTGTAGTTACCACCTAGCATCAGGTGGACTACATGTCCGTTTGCAACATACTTTGTCATATTAAGAGATTGATCTTATCTTTCTCGTTTCTCTGTGTGTAATAAAGTATTAAACAAAATTTTGCGTAACTGAAAATGAAAAGGTATGTTATTCTAAGAAACCACAAGAAAGACCAGCAGATCTTGAATCTATGACCTCTGCATACCGGGTAGCCACTTTAAACCACTAAGCTACGGTCACTTCCTGCCAGGATCCTAAATTTCTCAACTGTATGTTTCATAATTACGTCGCAGGTTCAAAACCTGCCGTTCCCATATATTTTTTAACTGTTTTTAGTATAATTTGAAAATAATTTGGTATGTTATTTTCGCAACTTTAGCTTCTTACAGTAAAACAGATGTCAGTAAGAGTTTTTGTGCAATTAACTATTCATTGGTGTAATTAATTACGAAACAACACCACCGCCTATGAAAGTAATACGCCTGTAAGGCACATATATCTAGAAATATACTAAAGATGAATAATAAAGATGAGTATACCGTAACTAATTGCTAAGATACCGATATCTATATCAAAAATCGTGGAAATTAAGAGATTTGGTGAGTTATCCGAGATCTACGCCGGAAGCGTCCAAGCATTCAGATTAGATTCAGTTATCGGATAAATTGTTACCGAGAAAGTCAGTTATGATGTTGGTGGTTGAGCTCTTGTGAATGAGCTCGAGGGCGGCAGCACCACCGTCTCACCTTTAACCTGCCGCCAAATAGTAGTGCTTGCATTACTGTGTTCCGGTTTGGTGGTGAGATCGGGCCCTGAAATTACAGGCACATGAGCCATAACACCGTAGTCCTCAGCTACAGCGACGCATCTAAAATCTGCTTTTGTGGATTGTTGATGTCCATATGCTGTACTTTACTTACCATCAGGTGGACTACACGTTCGTTCGCTGTGGGAGTAGTATAAAAAAAATGAACGGGTGGATAGAGATCAAATTTCTACAAAATAAACTATATGAATTATTTGATACTTTTATGAAGTCTATAAAAAAAATATAAGGGCAAAATATATCAGATCGAGGATACAAATACAAATAATAAATTAGATAAAAGCAAATTACAGAGAAACTGGGATAACTGGGATCATCAAGGGACCTAAGCATTTGTGTCACTTATAGCGGTATTCCACTTAGCGTAGTGGCTACGCGCGTACATTAGACATCAACGCGCGACGATCGTATCGCATAATACGAATGACACAGCATAACATTGTCACATCTTCATATATTTTGAATATTCCAGTATCTCAGGCTCTGCATAATGTAAACATATCAGTCTTGGGCTTTTAGGAAAATTTCTTTTGTTACTTATCCTAGAAAATAACAGATTCGTTGAGTTGGCGAAACTACGCGCGTAGCGACCTATAGCGCCTGAATAAGACACCAACGCGCCACGATCATATGGGGTTGATTACATCCTCGTCATTTTATTGCAGTAAGTATTATAATTTAATTAGTTAAGTTTTATTTTAAATTTATATTTTTTGTCCCTTGGGGCCCATGGAAATGAGTGATTGATTTCTTAGGGTTGATTGAAATGACTTGCCAACCTTTTGATAATAATATTTTTTTTAATCATAATAAAAAAAAAATAGTAAGGTTCTTGTAATATTTTAAAGCAAATTTTAGCTTTTCTATGCCTTTTTGTATTTTATAAAATATTAAAGTTGAAAAATTAAGAATCCAGCAGGACTCGAACCTGCACCCCCTGGGTATACGCCCCAAGTGCTTTGCCAATTCAGCTATGGACTCGTATGCTGCCGGACTCGAAATTTCTCAACTCTTTTGTGCCAGCCTTAGCTAGACGAACCTTATTTGGTTTACCCAGGGGGTGCAGGTTCGAGTCCTGCTGGATTCTTAATTTTTCAACTTTAATATTTTATAAAATAGTAAGGTTCTTTGACAAACATAACCCTTTTTATTTATATTTATACACTTTTTTAAAATCTTACAATTTTTTTTTTCATTTCTCAGTTATTTATTTATTATTCCACTTATTTACATTTGTATGTTAAATAACGGATTACTCGCTTGACAGCTGGCTGATTAGGAAAAGAAATATTTCTTGTCGAATTTTCCTTTAGAAAATAAATAATAATGATGATGGATAATGATCGCATTAATGTCGCAACAATATAATAATCCAATATAACGTTATTGGCTAAAATAAATCAAGGAAAAATTATGAATAAATACAAAATACTGACGTGAAATCTGTAAATTTCTAAGTGGAGCGGAACCACTAACTTCCATAGATATGATGTTTCGATTCTTTACTTATTACTTTTTGGTTCAAAGTAATCAACTTTTTTTGCTTAACTAGAAATAGAATTCTCATTTGGGAACTTTGAAAGTTACACATTTTCCTGTATCTTTTGAGTAAATTAGTTTTATTTTATTTTGCTATAGGGAACCAACAGCAACATATAATATAAATAGTTTAATAAAAAAAGAGAGCTAACGTCCATTACAAGCTTCCACATATAGTATACTATATGTGGAAGCTAAAAAAAAGAGTTTAGAATAACACTTAGAGAGAATATTCTGCGAACAAAAAATTGCAGAGATAAATATTTTACTTTAAACTAATTATTTCCTAATTTGCGCCATAAAACCATAAAATTTAATTAAATTTAATGTTTTGCAGTATAAGAGATTATGAGAATGAATTTTTTAATATTGTTTGTAGGACCATGGCCGCTAGAGCCGGGGTGCTCGCGCCATCTGGTGAGCTACATTTAATAATAGCGGTGTCCCGCCGAGGCATTGTCCGCGGTAATTTGTAGCTTACATCACTGCCGAAAAACACCCAAATAAATAATAACGTTATTTATTTTAATGAAATATCTGCCCTCCAAGGTACGGAGGGAGCCGGGCGCCATTGTACAAGTACCTGGACTCCCGTCGCGATATCGTGTTATTGCACTCATTTAAAATCACGTAATCATTACTTTACAGTTCCAGTATTTCTATTGTGATATTCTAAATAGGTAATTTCCCGTGACAAATACGAGTACTAACACTTAGCCCCAGTTTCACCGACATTAACCGCTGACTCCTGTTCGATCGCTCTGTCCAATTCAAACATTGAATGCGAGAGAGAGCGGTCGAAATACGGCTTTAAGAAAATCGCGGTTTATGAAATTTAATGAATTCGGGGCTAAGCCTTGCGAAAAGCCCCATTTACAAAACTCTACAATGCTTAAACGTATTACTAAACAGCAATGTAAAAAAACTAATCGACGCAAATTAAATAGCTTGTCACCAAGCGGATGTCATTAAGCAGTTTTTCTTATAAGAACCACGCAGCACTAATAGGAAGAATGTTGTACCAACTATAAAGTACTGATTTCATTCTAACGAAGTGAATAAATCGAAGGAGCTCATGCGCAAAAACGTTTTGTGGCGTATCGATACAGGTAAACGTTGCAAAAACCGAATCGCGTGAGAAAAGTTCGTCGATAAAAATATATTAAATTAATCACGAGAGTTCGTGCAGCGGATGAAAATAAATGTTTATAAAAATAAAAGTGAGAGGAGGTTCGGTTCGGCCAATGGCGGGCGCGCCAATGGCCGCGGAGTGCGCCCGCGCCGCCTCCGACAACGGCGCCACGCCACCACGCCGTTCGCGATGGGACCGGCGCGGCGCGCCGACGACGCCGGACAAACTACTCCACACCACTTTTTACCCAAATAATAAAGGGGGCATCCCGTAACCGCGTTCTATACAAACGCATTTTGTTTGTATGTTTAACATTCATACAAAACAATTATAACATATCAAATCTAATAAATGAGTAACATGTAGCGAACGGGCCCATTGTCCACCAGATGGTAAGTGGCAAATACTGCTCATAAGATGTTTACAACCCACAAAAGCAGGTTGTAGATGCTTCGCTACATCTGAGGAGCTCCATGAAAATGTATCGTCCTAATTAAATTTTAATTAAATGGGACATCATAAACATTAAAATTAGTCTTATAGATTTGATTTGTGTAGCTTTGATAATATTAAACATGCAACGAAATTACGTTTGTATGGAGCGCTTTACGGGAATTCCCCCTTAACTGTACAACGTATGGGTGGAATGTCAAATTAATTAAGCTAATTACATGTGCGTCGTTCCGTTCCGCTACATTTAGATTCTTAATTAGAGATGGCTCCGTGTATCTGTGAATGAAAGCTATATAACATTACTTTTATAGTGTCAAACAATATACTATTTCCCAAGTAGTGATAAAAGAATCATAGAGTTATATCATTCATTTTAAAAAAAAAAGTCTACATACATCTTAAAGAAAATTTAATTAAACATTACTTTTACTGCGGCCAACAATATTCTATTGCCTAGGTAGTCATAAAAGTCTCACGGGGTAACATTTCTAGAATAAAAATAAAATCTTTAGTTAAAATTTCCGACAGTTTACTCATTGAAATCACGGTATTTAAATAAATAACATATTCGTATTCATTTTTATTATTTTTACAACAAAATATCTTTAAATTGCATAACGATCAAAATCCGTTGTCCTTAAATTATGCCATACATTACACATTACTTTTATAAAACCCTTTACTTAACATTAACATATATAAGTGAAATAAAATGCTTCGAAAAACCCAAAGTACTCGGTCCGCACGACACGACACGACAACGCAGCGTGACGCGTATTAAATTAAAAGCGACGACATGTGTTTTCCTTCCCACAGGAAAATACATTAGCCGAAACATTTCCCGGCTGACGCCTGTCCTGCTCGCACCCACGCATTACGAGATAACTCGGACAAGGAGCTCCGATGTGGCGCCCTCAAAAGCTAACAGCGAGCTTTCAACGTAAATCTGATAAAACGAACACATTACGACACTAACACAAAGAAAATTTCTTCGTTAGACCATCGTTATGAGATCGACGAGAGTCATGTCTCCTTCCAACGATGTTGTGAAGCGAGGGTTAGAGCAGGACGGCGGTATGTCGTCGGCTATTGCTTCGGAGCAGGCACTATTGGGTGAAAAAGCGCTTGGCGTCCCGCCCTTCTCTCGGCGTGCAGGGCTGCGTTCGCGCCTCGGGGTCCGGTCCGCACAAAATATTTTCTAAGAAGCAGTATGTCGGCTGTGTCGAGGGGCGGCGTCGCGGGAGCCCGCAGTCATGCTGAGAGCCTCAGCGGAGTCAGTGGACACACGTCGCGAAGCCTTTCAACGATACGAGAAAAAATCGTTGCGTGACAATTTGTCCAAAAAACTTATGTTACCGAGGAAAGCCGGCATCGCGAACCGCGCCTGTCACGACACTACAATGTTATAACGATGCGCCAACACCTGTGATACTAATTACTCTAGTTACATGAGGATACTGATTTATTTTAGATACATACCTATATGTTCAGTGAAGTGTTTTGATATTTTCTTGTGCTAATATAAAACTAACAGTGATTGTCTATGCGTTCATCGATACTGAAGACTGGATTTCATCAAATTGCAAGTAAGCTTACGATTTTCCAGTTCCCAACTCTATAGTCATGTCGTATAGTTATCGTTCGCGTAAAAACGGACTGTTCTCTATTTATCTAGAGCCTTGAGCTCTTTTTCTAATATTTTCTCATAGTATCTAATTACACATCGCTTACATAAGATTATAAACATCGTCATTAATTATCAGAACGACAAACCATTTATTAGAGAAAGTTCTTATGAAAATCGTGTCGCACGCGTGACGCAAAATTATGCATATCATAGATTTATGGGATATAATAGGTGATGTATTTTGTTTAGTTAATAAACAATCACAAGTGCGATAACATTAAATTGATTAAACGATAGTATTTTTAACAATCGATAACATTTAAAACATTTGTTATCAACGATGTTTACCTAGCTTTGTTGTGTCTGAATGTCATGTTTCTTTGCTAGTCTCTTAACTTATACAACGTGTTACAAAAAAGCCGTAACTATACAATAAATTAAATGCAGGAAAAATATTGTCAATCCTATTAAACTGTCCGGGCATATTATAGAAAAATGTACAACCAAAAATGTACAACCATTCTGTGTTTACCCTTTAATTGACTAACCTTTACCTACTACATTGAACAATTTCATGTTTTTTTTGCGCTAGATTCGTCATAATTGTGATATTATTGTTATTATAGCATTTTAACTCCTTAATTTCAAATAACAACTCATTTCATTAAATCAGATAAATATTCTTACAATTCATAGCTTAAATGCATAGTTCATTTCTAATTATAAGAATTAATATAATAATCACATTTTTTATTAAATAATTTGACACTCGATTAAAATTAAGTACTCAATTAATATAATAGGTAATATCTAACATTACAACTATAATGAATATTAAGATATTATTGTGATATTATAATCTGCAAATATGGCAAATAAACTCTTTATTCCATTTGACTCCCTTTAACCTTATCGTTTATTAACAACCTTTTTACAAAAAAAGCAAATTTGGATTAATTTTAGTGCAATGACAATATTGACATCAGGAGAACTGCAATTTGCAAATTGAACCGTATACTAGAGACTGCTGCCGCTACGGAAGCTTGTTCATGTTCACATTGCAATATTTGCAATACGCTAATAACTGCCTTCGCAACTGAATTATTCATAAACACAAATGAGTTTTCATTACATAATTACATAACAACAATATAATTTGTATTTTTATATTATGATAAAAGTAAGACTTTAATAAAGGTTATTTAATAATTTTCGTAAATTGTAGTTTAGAATACTTGAAAATTTAAAATAATGTATTCTTTTAGTAAAATTCTCTATCTTCCATATTTAAGATACTTCGCCTTCATGTGGCATGTCCGTGGACACTCTGTTAATATTTTTATTTACTTTGTTGTTACCTGGGAGATATACCTAGCAAAGGAAATTATTATTATTTCAGAAATAAGTATTTGTTGTGTCGGCTAACCAAATGTTACATTTTATCAAAACCTAATTCTCTGGTTTAAACAACTCAATCACCGATCTATTTGACGCTCGTAGATAAAAACTTGGCCACCAAAGCTTATTTCATTCCATTTAAGTTACTTAAATTTTGAACATTTGATATAACTTTGATTTCACAATAGAATTATGATTATGCAGTAAATGAAGCGGACAATAACATTAAAACACTGTTCTAAAACGATAATAAATTTTATTGTAACTTCATAAATAGAGTTTCGACAACTGAGTTTGGTAAAGAGGTTCTATAGGTATATTAAAAGGAGTACAATATACTGCATCCATATCCCATATAAATCGATAATGACTTGGCAAACATTTAAGTTCAATGCAATTGTGCTGGTTTTATATCTGAAATTACTGACTATTGGCTTCTACCTATACAATGGCTTTCTAGAGGATTTAAGCAAAAACTGTCTTTAACTGATCTGATCATGAATTAAATTTACCTCTTACCATTTATTAAACTCATTTCGCGACGAACTTTTTTTACGTCTCCAGCACTAGGAATAACTCCTGTGTCGTGTTTACAAACATACATAGCACATACATTTCACACACACAGAGCACACCCAAAGTCAGAACAAATCTTTGCGGATTACACAACGATTTTATAGTGAGAATTACCGAAACACTGGGTATTAAACGGCTAAGACACAAGTAGAAACTTGTGTAGGTGTACATGTATTACAAAACAAAAATCTAAAAATAGAAAACGTTTTTTGAAAAAAAAAAACAATTTTTAATGAGTGCTAAATAGTCCTTTCTCCTTTGCTCTAAAATACTAATTGCTTAAAATAATATTAGCTAAAAGATTGTGCGAACTAAATGGATATTATTCTTATTTTTTCAAGACATTCAAATTAAACTCATCAAGATTTACAATATTTACTTGTGACATAAAGCTATTAAACTCATTCATAATTTTAAACTTTTTGCCGAGTGTCTTCATAAATTAATCTAGTTTTGGCATTATAAATGTGTTATAAATGCAAATTATAAATGTATTGAAAATATAAAAATAACATTAAATTAAATAAGGACATCATTATGTTATTTGAATTTAGAATTTCTGTAGATTGTTGGAGATTAAATATTGGATAGAGGTTTTGTTAATGAATTCGACGGCATTCATACGAACTTTTTTCGGTTGCAGAGTTCATTTATTCCAGACCATTTTGTCAATGTTTAATAGTGAAATTACAAGTAGTAACAACCATATTATTATCTACAATATACGGATTTAGTTTATACAACAAATGCAATATTTAGGCGCTTATTTATTTTGAATATTCATAAAAAATATATATTATTATAAAAAATATACGTTCTTATATTAGCGGACTTAATGCAAAATTGTTTGAATACTATAAACCAGAAGACAATATTAGACGTTTTATTGTATTGTAAATTACTTCATAAACGTCATTCGAAAAAGATTTACAAACTTCACCAAAGTTTCTAACATTATTTTACTCTATGGAACTGAAAACAACCGATATCTAAATTACTAACGATAGATAAATGATGTACTTATTTACCACTGCGTAACTCAACATGCCATTTGCAAGAAAATTCAAGTTACAAAGTGTATTTTTCCGTGGCCGGTTCTTCAATTACTGGATGCCAAGAGATAGCGTCTCTGACAATTTGCCATTTATGGATTGCTTAATAGATAATTAGACTAATTACTTCATTCTTGTATTTCTTTTAGATTCCGCTTTTATTATTTGTCATCCTACAAGATGGCTAATGTTGTTCGACGGTTTTTTATATGTCAGACTGTTTTTAATCCATATTAATTACCTGATCTAACCACTAGACTGCCTCGATTGTTTAGTGGTTAGCGTATGCAACTCTTACCACGAGGTCTCGGGTTCGATTCCCGGGTCGCGCAAAATGTTATTTGTGAACTTTCCGTGAGGAAATTTACTATAGCAGTACGGAGTTGTAATTGTGAATGGCGATAGGCTGACCCCCTATCCCATGAGACCTAAACATAACAGGTGAAATGTGGGTATTGTACACCTCTGCCACAATAACACATCTATAATATTTTATACCGAATCACTGTACGGATTTTAAGATAGTCAAAATCAAATTGCTTTTTTGATACTGGTAATAAATTAAAAAGGTATTAACTTGATTAAAAACTGCTACATAAACAATGTTAAAATAATAAAAAGTAATTTCCTTTTTAAATGCTATCCCAATACGAGGTCAATAAAATGTTATGCTTGTTACATTCAATAAATTAACATAATCGTTACCAAAAGTAACGTAGCTGTAAAATGAATTTATTTTAATAAATCTTTAAATGCTAAGACAGTTTTAAAATCATAATAATTTGACGCTTTCAAATTACTTTTTGGTACTTTAATGGATCATTTTAATGGAACATTGGATAGAATGAAGTAGAAAATGTAACTTCCTCTGTTATATATCCGCCTCATAAATGAAAAAAAAATGGTTTTATATATTTTTTTAAGTATTTCGGGCAGTTAAGTTTTATCGATGTGGGTTATTAAGTGTGTGATAATGTGTGAAGTTAAATTTAATATTAGAGTTCACGATGAAACGGCCTAATTATCGTAATATTTAATCTACTAGATCAGTTTTTTTTAATCACAAGTTGACACAATTTTATTTGTATTTACGATTTACTTATACTTATAGTATGATTTATTTGTAGATTGTCCATGTCATTTAAAATAAAAACGCTATTGAAAATATAACGAAATAACTGCCATAATTTACTCTGTTCGCTATCAAAGTTTCCTTTGGAACTTTTCCTTATTTTCACATGACTATTTATGTTGCATGTACAGCAGCATAGCTAGAAGTTGTTAGTTAGGTGCCGATAGTTATAGAACAGAAAAAATACAATAAAGTGCTTAGTACGATATAATTTGTTATTATTATAGCATTTTGATAGCTAAAAAACTTAGCAAATTATACTAAAAAACAGTTGAAAAAGATATGGGACCGGCAGGATTTGAACTTGCGACCTTACTGCACACCGGGCAGCCGCTTTGGCCATCCAGCTACGGTCGCCTCTTACCCGTACCCTAAATTGCTCAACTGTATGATACGTCATTTCGTGACGTCACGTTTATCCATTTGTTCCTATCTTAAGTAGGATACATATACATAATTACCTACGATATAATTTGGTGTGATTTTTTGCACAATGTTCTTGATACTCCATATAAATTGCAGTGTTTTTTTTAATCTGTAATGATACCATTCGGCATATTATTGAAATTTTATTCGATTAAATGTTTCATTACAAGCGCTTGTCGTCCTGGCAGCACCTTTAAAATGTGTTAACGCATTGTGATTTCTGATTGAATTCACTGTCACAAGAATACAAAAATGTCAGATCCTGTAACTTACTCTTTATTTATTTTCATACAACTAAATCCGATAAACTTACAGCGGCAGTGCCTAATGAGATTATGACTAATTCCCTAAAACTGTGGAAAATGCGCCTGAGACAGCTGCAAATTGTTCCCAGCGTAAGTTTACCGTTCCAGAACCGTTATATCAGCTTTTAATGTTAGAGGATTAAGATGCAAAATGCTTTGACAGACTTAATTGATATAAACGGGTTATTTTTGTAATCCTATTGGCCCATGAGCGTCTGTTGAGATCTGTCAACCCGTTGCTTTGTGGCGACGCGACCCCGCCGCGGGGGACCACAGATAATGCAAGATTAGATGGAGATCTGAAAGGTACCTCATTGTTTAAACCTCAGGTAGAGGCCGCCTCAAGTGTGTTAAACAATACATAAACAACATTATTTTGAAATAATGCGATTACGGAGACGCCCACAAAAAATTTACAGTTGTGCTGATTGACAGCTCAACTCCTTGGTAATCTTGGGAGTGATGCGGGGATTACCGAATTCTATTTAACTGTTTTTGCATCCTGCATCGTCGCATCGATACTACATAACCTACTTATGTATCAATAAATGGACATGCACCTATATGTAGGAGATAGAAATTCTACCCTTTATCTATAGTGCTATTTTATACGTATGTAGTTAATAGGTTAAAAACGCGCCTTATAAATGGGTAAATACAACAGAGATATATAAATCTCAGAGCTTGAACTAAAAACTACACGGTAAGCTAATGAATTGCAACCATTGATATTGAAAGATTGTTAGATGTGACCATGATGTCACAAACAACTTCGTAGATGCCTTGACTACAACATCAACCGCCTAAACCATCCAGTGTACAATCAACACAACAATCAATTTTACCTCGTTTATATTGGTTTATTACGCTTGTCTTCAATATATCCTTAAGGATTCTATCTCAATTTCTAAACAATTCTACACTCTATACAGCCTTGTGGAGTTGGCGATAAAATGGCCGCGTCTACCACCGAACAGGTTTTATCATTCATAAAACTATTTTAATAAATTATCGATGCTAAACCTTCACCATAAAAGAGATTGGAGCCAGCCTAACAAATAAACTAAAATTAAATATACACGAACACAATCGAAATTTTTGTCTCAGGCGTATAAAAGTGTCCTATAAATTTACCCACAGTTTAATTTAATGTCCAAAAGTACCTGCTTCACATTTTTTATTATAAATAAATGCTCGTCGCCGGTTATGGCCGAGCGAGTGTATGTTATTATTTTGAGAAATGGTTTTGAATTTGTCTCGGAAGGTACGATACTCTGAGATTTGGTCCTTTTTTAATTCGTCTCGGCAGATTGGAAATAATAATATTATAGTAGCCGTTTTTAAAATGCCATTATCATCTTCAACAGGATTTGGAATTGTCAACAACGTTGGAACAAGGACTGTCATCACAGTGATCGGCTAAAGCCGGATACCCTCGAGGGATCCCGTTTAGCGTCGGAGACGACGCGTTTCGCACGAAGGTGATCAGCGGGGCTCTCCCGCCGCGTGGATGGTGGCGGGCGAATGGGGCTATGCGCCGACGCCGGCGACCCCCGCCATGAACGCCTTGTTCGAGACCAACCACGCGCACCTCGCCTCCTATGGCCTCAAGATGTCCCCGCAGCCGGGGTGTGGCGTGGGCGCCCAGCATCGTGCCGCCGCGCCCCACCCGCCGCCGCCTCACCACCCACCGCACTACCAGCCATACCCGCTACACTCCTACCAGCCAGGGTACCTTCGGGAGTACAGTGGCTGCGGCGAGCTGTTCCCGCAGCAGCCGCTGGAGCAGAGCTGGGAGTGGCGCGGTGACGTGCACTACCAGGGTGGTGCTCCACCCCTCGTGCCCCATGCACACACGCACGCTCCTCACGCCTTCCTTCGCTACGTGCGCGCACCACCGCGACGGGACATGCGCTGTCAGTGGCTCGACCCCGAGCAACCACCTCCGAGGAAACTCTGTAACAAACTGTTCTCCAGCATGCATGAAATCGTCACGCATCTAACCGTAGAGCACGTCGGAGGACCTGAGTGTACAACGCATGCCTGCTTCTGGCAAGGTTGCGCGAGAAACGGAAGGCCATTCAAAGCGAAATACAAGCTGGTGAACCACATCCGAGTGCACACCGGCGAGAAACCCTTCCCCTGCCCTTTTCCCGGATGCGGCAAGGTGTTCGCGAGATCAGAAAACCTCAAGATACACAAGAGAACACATACTGGTAAGTGCTTATTTAATTATTTATATTTTCTTACTAACCAACATACTCATTGACCGTTGATTTATCAATTACGTCAAAATACGTCTTGCATGTATTTCTGGTAAAAAATAATTGGTATCCTACCAATTATTACGTATAAAGTGCCAAGTCTCAGCTACGAAATGAATTCGTCACGTAGAAAAATAATGTCTCACGTCCGGTTTAGTAGTAAGATGTCAAACTTATTGAAGCAGACGAGCGTTGATCTGGCGAAACATTTCGATTCTCATTAATTCATAATGAACCGCCCCCCGCAGTCAGCGGGCACGCCTGTGGCGGACTGATGGCCACTGTTGCGATATATCCGAGCACGCCTCGACAATTCCGAACCGACACAATGACAACAAACTATCAAAGAACATCCTTGTAACACGACACCCAGCACAAACAACAGACAACGGGCGTCCTATAAATGTCCACGTCGACTTGTGAAGTCTATTTCTCAGTAGGCAAGGACAAAAAGCCGTTTAAGTCCAAACTCCATTTTTCAATTCATTACAGAAGTCGAAAGATTCATCTGAACTGTACGTTAGATAAAAAAACGGATCGTAAATTAAAATGTCCAGTTGGTTTCGGGCTCAGGCTCGCGTCTTGTCTCCGTCGCTCGCTGGACCATTGTTATTGGTAAAGTATTGGTACTTAACTTTAAATATCGATTTTTAAGGGAACGGACCAGGAATTTGTAAAGCGGGCGTCGGGGACAGACAGCTGGTTTTATATTTTTTTCGTGGAACATCACTGTTTAGTGTTGCATCCAGACTTTTGTCCTGTGCCCCCGTCACCTATTATCTCATACGGGCCTTTGAATAGACGAGACCTTTTTGTGGGTAACTTTGAAGAATTGTTTTATGGTGGCAATAAATTACGCCCAAGGCTGTATCGCCATAGAGAAACGGGGTCCAGATCATTATGGGTTTAATTAGCCCAGTGCAAATATCAGGGCGATGGGCTCATGGTCAAGACACCATAAAATAGGTTAATTATATATTTACGACACGGAGGCCCACCCAAAGTTAATGACTATTTAACAACTTTAGAAATACACACCTTTACTGCGCAATCCTTATCATAAGAATGTTGTTTTGTTAATCTAGTTTTCAGTAATTAAAACGTTTAATAAAATTTGACACCTGGTGAATAATATATGACTTTAATTTAGGTAACGATATCCAATATCTTATACCTAATATGAATATCATTTTTTCATGGTAGATAGTTGCTACAATTCTGGAATGTAAGCTTTCATTCTAATATCAATTTTAAGGCAATAGCCATAAAACACATTATTGTACGCCGATAATGAAGGTATTATAGATAATGTCTACGATTGCTACGAATGGGCCTTTAGCCCATTGTCCGAGTAAGACGATACTTACTGCGGTAGCACTGGGCTCAGGCCAAAAATTATACAAGAAAAGATTTACTGGTGGTAGAGCTCTTGTGAACGAGCTTAAGGGCGGCAACACCACCGTCTCTTACACAACAACAATAACCACTTTTTTACCCTCCGCCAAAAAGTAATACCGTGTCTCGGTTTGGTGGTGAGATCAGGCCCTCAAATTACTGGTATATGAGGAATAACACCGTAGTCCTCAGCTGCAGCGACGCATCTATAATGTGCTTTTGTGGATGTTTGATGTCCATGGACTGTACTCCACTTACCATTAGGTGGACTACACGTTCGTTCGCTACAGGCCTAGTATAATAAAATTTTATGAGCACTAAACAATCACAAATGTAACTTTATATTCTGGAAAATAAACACTGGTAGTTATTAAAATCGAAGATTTGTCGCACTATAAAAATAATACTTTTATAGACATTCCGCAACCGTATTGGTAGCTTATTTAACAGTCAATTCAAGCATATAAATCTGTAACTGTCAGAAATCTAATCCAAACAACCGTAAAATGCTTGATTCAAACCTTTAGAGCCGATTTCATCAACGCGTTAAACTTTAGATTAACGCTAATCTAAAGCTTTCGATCTCCCTGTCCCGTACAAAGTAAATAACGCCAATATATAATCAAGCAGTAATGGTCTAGACTAGAGGTATCGATGTCATCCAATAAACACCATCCGCTCTACGATTAACTGTATAAAATCATTTGCAAACTACTAAAGCCAGCATGCTTATTTGCATAGGCCGCTAATCGCACAGCCGCGAGCGACGAAAACCAGTAGCAAACGCCTTTTCAGTGTGAATTGATCTTAATAATATCCTTTCGTATTGATAACATACTGCGTTGAGAAAATTGTTACAATTTTAGGTTTATAATCGCTTTTTTATTTTTAAAAAATAGCTTACTAATGATTTGCAAGTAAGAATTACTATATTAGCCTTCCAGATAAGCTTAATTCGCTTATGTTTGGAAAGTTCACGTCCCTGGTGTAATAATAATAAATAATAATAATAATTTGGATTTTTTACATTAGATAGAATGCCAGAAGCAATTACACTGCCCAATGGTCCCAATGACAAGGCCAAATACACACATTCACTGACTCAAGCACACCCAGTCTCAGAACAAATCTTTGCTAATCACACGAAGATTTGTCCCATGTGGGGATCGAACCCACAACACCAGTGCAGTGGAGAGCGGCGAGGCGACCGCTTAAACCACTACACCACACGTGCAGACAATAATGTAATGGCCAGGATTCGAACCCACGACCTCTCGATCGTAAGACTGATGCAATCAATCCCGTTTTACCCAGATGGGTCTGACAGCGGTATATTGCAACTACACTTCACCTGTTATGTTTAGGTATCATGTGATAGGGGGTGAGCGTATCGCCATCCACCGGGCATAAATCCAACTCCGTGCTGCTATTGAGAATTTTCAGTCCGAAAATCTCAAATTAACACTTTTTAGACCCGGGAAATAAAGCCGAAACTTCGCGATGACAGACCGCATACGCTAACTACTAGAGTAATACAATACAACTTAAAATTCGAAGTAAAAATAATGGAATACAAAATTCAAGAATTATACCAACCATTTATCAAACAGGTTATTAAATGCATATGTAAATATTATTGCAAAACGAAAGTTCAAGTCCAAAATTGTATCTATAATGCCAGCTATACCTAGCAGGCTTAAATTCTAATGAATAGCACCTGGTCAGCATACCTAAGAATACTTAGATACTAGTATTAAAATACCAAGCAGCAATTTAGCTCCAGCGGTATGTCAACGTCAATAAAACGGCAAAAACGAACGGAATGATTTCTTAGAATGAATATTGCATACAACAATAATGTTGATCTAAGACAGACAAAAACAAGTGCTTTTTTACTTGATGGGACTTGTTTTTAGCAAAAGAATGACAGGCGACCAATCCTGGCAATCCTAGGCGATGCAATGCGTTAACTGCTCCAAACCACTTATACCAACTTTACTTGTTGCAGTCTTATAAGGCGGTTCTCGTGATCCTATGTGTATACAGGATGTTTGAAACGAGGGACGTATAGAAGGAGGTTATTTAGCACGTACTGTTGGTGATACTTGTCCCAAATATCATAATAAGCGTATGGTTTTATTTTTTAGTTGGTGTGGTTATTGACTATGTGAAATCCAACTATAATGTCGTAAGAACTATTAATTTGTGCTGTAAATACATTATACTTATATTATATAGCCTGATGTACAATAAGTGAAATAGTAGGTTTATAAATATCAATAGTAAACTATACAATTGTATACAAAATGTTTGAAAGACATTTTTATCTTATGGGTATTTTTATTGATATTCATTAATTAATGTTTATTAATTTCATTGCATCTTTGATTTAACATGTAATGTCCCTATTTGAAGTAAAATATTGCTGTTCAAATGATGAAAGGTCAGCTTCAGCTCAAATACCCTGGAGCTCTTAACACGCGTCGCGTCAGATCGCCGCCGGCCGTCCGCGTCCGCCCACGAGACATTCTTTTATTTCATCTAAATTTTAACACCTGTGATTAACCTGCCTACGTATATTTTCTTACTTTTATCATCTTTAGTATAAAAATGTCGACAAACCGATCACGCTGTATAATCCCCCATATTTGGGAGTGAAATATCGCTGTTTACTAGATGAAAGCTCAGCCGAGTGCTAAAATACCCTAAAGCACTTAATACGCGTCGCGTCAGATTGCCGCCGGCCGTCCGCGTCCACCCACAAGTCTTCATTTTATCTCATCTAAAGTTAAACACCTGTGAATAATGTGCAAACCTTTATTGTTTTTATTAGTTTCTTCTTTGATTCCAATACGTCCCTACTCAAACCGATCAACTAGTATGATCCCCTATATTGAGGAGTAAAATATCGATGTTTACAAGACGAAAGTTCAGCCTCAGCACAAATGCCCTGGAGCACTTAACACGCGTCGCGTCAGATCGCCGCCGGCCGTCCGCGTCCGCCCACAAGACATCATTTTATTTCATCTAAATTTAAACACCTGCGAACCTCCAGTTTTACAAGATCAATTAATGCCAATAAATGTAGGTGGTGCTCATTTTGTATATTAATGAGATCGTGTAGAGTTAGCTGTGCTAAATGCTGCAATATGCCTCTATTACTGACAAGTTTTAGTTTTGTCAGAACTATCGACGGTAATGTAAATAATTGATTACATTTTGCATTTAATGTGATATTCATAAACTTATAACAAAAATTTGAGTGACGAATGTTTACAAGTTCGAAATATTTTTAAATAGTTCACACTATTTAAAAATATTTCGAACTTGTAAGAAATCCAAAACCCTAATTTTATTGCGTTATTAAATTAGTCTGCTCAAAATACTTATTATAATATCTTTTAATATTTCTAGTAACTTACCAAGCATGGTAAGCAATTTCTCGTCCTTAATGTTTATAAACTTCCTTAGCTTAATTACCAAATATATTAAATACTCTACAACTAACATTTCAACCTGCAACAACGAAAAATTCAGTACGAATTTTTCTATCAGACAAAACGCGCAACAAAACTTGCGTATTGACGAGTGCACAACCTATAATAATGCACTAAGTGCTGTTCTCGACAGCTTTTATCAACAATGCCAGTCACAAAGCTCCACATCTACCTATACATGACCAGTATAAGAACTCGCGTTGTTTACACTGCCCATGCAAATCGAGACCAGCTTACACTGGAAAAGTATAGCCGCGAGTACAACAGACCAACCGAAGGGTTCTGTATTGTTTGCAAAATATTATGAAAGCGTCATTTTATACGCCGTATTAGGTGTGCACTGCGCTTGATGGTAGGGGACGTCTTCACCAGTGAAATCATATCGTCATTAACCTATTGTGTATGGTCACCCCTCAGTGGGGTATGAACCCATCTTATGTTGGTGAAGTGGTCATAGAGATTGTGTTGAATTTTAATTTAGTGGTTGTGGATTTTAGTGCAATAGATAGAGAGAGGTTCGAATCTTTGTCAGTTCTGTAGCGTACTGTGTGACTTTGTATGTTTTTAAACTTTCACGATTTGAGAAATTTTTCAAAAATTAGACAACGGGTCTAAATCGCGTAATTATTATAAAGGTTAATAAATACCTACGCTCGACGTTTCGAAATGACTTGAATTAACCTGTGTATAATAGCATCCCTGTATCTAATACATGTCCCACTACTGCATGATGAGTAGGGTTATGCCATAGCCCACCACGCTGGCCAAGTGCGGATTGGTAGACTTCACACACCTTCAAGCGCTTTTTAGGAACACTCAGGCATGCAGGTTTCTTCACCGTTCCCGAGCAATAATTTTTTCTAGGGTTCAGCTAAACATTATGGAGGATATGGCATCATTTTTATAGTACGTTTCACAATATTCTAAATCTGTATGTGTTGTTTGTCCTATCGTCATTTGGAACTTTAGAATATTTGACCATTTTATAATATTATTAATTTACATAAGGCCTAATTATACTACGAAACTATGATTATTTATCACAAACGAAAACGTGTAATAGTCGATGAAATTCAAATCGATGCATTACTTTCATGCCACTACTTTCGTATTGTAAATTCAGCGTTAAGCTTTAGTTTCACTTGCATTCTCCATACATAAAACGTAAAATTTTAATGGCCGCCATTTTCCCTATGATAATGTAACCCTATAATGGCTGGTTGGATTTCAAAGGTGTTTATATGATCGCGGCCATCTGCCCGGATTGATAAATTGTATAAAAAACGGACAAAGCGTTGTCTGTGTGTGTCTGTAACAAGGGGATTTTATATTCAACAGTTTTAGAGACTGTGTCAACGGGACTGAGATTAAAATATGTTTATTAATAAAAAAGGCGATTATAACTAGCGCCCGAAAAAAACTGTCGAAAGATTTAATACGTACCAAATACAAAATGAAGTTAAAATAATTGTTTCAATTGAGGACGGATAGTCGAAGGCTCAGAGCGTATTTCTAAGACTTTCAGGATTATTTTACTGTTTCAATAGCGACGAAGTCAATACAAAATGCGAAATATGTCCATTCTATGACCACCCCAAGACAGGCAAATAACGGCCTTAGTTTAAAAATCAGTTAATTAAATTCCAAACCGTGTTAAAATAAACAATTATTTGATGGGCGTGGCCGGCCCTTGTCGGTAGCAATTTATCAACCCTCCACCCACACATGCAAACATAATACACACACGTGCACAAATCCCTGTATTGACACACTTGTACCCCACACAACTGTATTGTCGTAGACAATGCGAATGTTAAGCTTTTTTATTTTTTGTCACATATCCCCTCTTTGCATTGACGCGATGTTGAAGTGACTACAGCATGCAAGCTACATACTACACTGTGATATAAGTACACCTTATTTACAATGGAAATTATTCCCATTTCTGGAACAACATCGATCTAAAAGCGTCAATGAACGAGCACCCGACTTTGATAAACAGGTATTTTTCTTTACATTGATTATAAAAACTTCAGATCAGGCGATACGATTTCCGAACCGAAGATTCCAGTAAAAATAGTTTTTATTCGGTGAAGAATCTCGCGGACATTAAAGAGCTAGTGCGAACATCGCGCTGGAGTCCACACAAAAACAATTATGCAGCAACAACATACATGAGTCGACTCGAACACGATTCCATACCAAATTCTATTGAATGAGATCGAATACCTTCCGATATTTATCTCGGCGCGATAAAAATCGAACAATTAGTTAATCGCATAGACAAAAACGATTTACAAGGTGCCTTTGTGACAGCCGAATTTGACTTATTTCGGAGATAAAAAGCTGAAAGTATTTCACAAAGCAGCAATTACCTGAAAATTGGAGTGGACTTTCTACTCTGGCCACAAATTCAATAAAGATGAGATAGTTATTTGTAAAACAAGAAAACAAAGTTGTATTTTCCTTGAGTGCTAATTTTGAGTCCTTAATAAGCAAAATATTCTATAGTAGGATTACGAGTGTAGCAAGTCTTTCACACCACGTCATCTAGTCCCAAAATAAGCAGAGCTTGTTCTATTTTGAGCTGCTGAAAAGATAATTGCATGAAAATCATAATATATCGGTATCTAAACATTTTAGAGTTATGCACACATAATTTCCATCGTAAATGTTGAACCATTTAAAAGCACTCCAACCACTTTTAATCACATTTATATACCATTTTGGTAATGAAATTATATCTCGAACTCGATCACGAGGCTGTTTTGTTCAGACAAGATAAAATCACGAGCCGACGATCAATCAAACTGTTCGAATGTTTCACCTGGCCCACAAGTAATATGGATCACTAGATGTTGCCTGCAGTTTCATTCGTATCAAACGTTACTGCTCTGCTCTCCAAAGTTACAGCGTTATGTTTAATAATAAAGAACCTTTACTATGAATTAGGCAATCAAATACTAAAATGAACATTTTAATTTGTCAAGCGGTTTTAGAGGTTAACGCATTCAAACATACAAGCAAACTTTCCTTCTCTGTTCTATTATACCCAATATGTGGAACGTCCCAACTATTACCATTATTATAATATCCGTTCGCCACGCCCAACAACAATCATTTAGTCACGGAACATCGATGGCTTATTGACATTGTAATTATTGGAAATGATTTTATTTACATGGGTTTGGGATATTAAATGATCATTATAGTGGCCTATCTATATATTAAACATATTATTATTACATGGTTCGAATCCGGGCCATTACACCACGGACGTGAACTTCCTCTTAACACAAGCAAATTATTCTTAGTTGGAGAGGGTTAACAAGAATACTTTTAATTTGTACCTGCAAATTATATAAGAAAAACACGGAAATAACGTGATTTATAGTGTTATAATAGGTAAGTAATTTAAGTTAACAAAACACGTCGGAAACTGCAATAGAGAAAATTATCTAATTCGATAGCATCGACATTGATGTTTTAAATACTTAAGTTGTTTAGCACGATTGTTTACAGATTTTTTAGCAAACCAAAAATCAGAAATGTTCTGGCTAGAATATTCCTAACTAATTGTATAAATCCTAAAGTAACACTGTATGTCTCTTACGCTTTCACGCCTAATCTGCCGGACCAAATTTAATGAAATTTAGTATCGGGATAGTTTAAAACATGGGTACAGCCGCGGACAAAGCTAGTTAGGATGGCCATACTTAGCAAAAACAGTATATTAAATGACATTTTAAATAAACGATTTCTTTCCTACAAGCTCATCAGAAGTTACGACGCGTACCGTGGCAGTAACTTAAATGTACGAAGTTTATTCATTACTGATTCTCATTGATTACCTTCTATGGTATGACGGAACATGCATCAAAATCTTAAAGAAATACATACAGCTTTGTAACATACTTGTGTAGCATGTAGCATCTATTAGAGATACAGCAAATACCAGCATAACGAATACGAATTTTATATTCAGCGAATACGAATACCAATACGAATAGTGTAGACTAAGCATGGCTTTTTCATGGATTTTAATACATTTAATATTATATATGTTCTTAATAAGCGTTTATACTTGTGTACTTTAAATAGATACAATTTTAACCATAACTGTCTAGTGAGACTTATTTGCGTAGCAATCGCAATAGTTTTCAATACTTGCAGTGACTGAAAAGTTACTTACATACTCAAAAAACACTTTTAAATCGCATTTCAATTAACTCTAATTTTAATGCAACATGATATTTTATTTATATTTAAAATACTTCACATAATTGTGCCGAAATATAGATGAACCATATCTGCACCAATAATTTATTTTTACTATTGAGAGAATAATAATATGAATATTTCGTATTCGTTGCTACACTAATCCCAGTATTTTATGAGCAAGTTGTAGTCCCAGGTACCAGGGCAGCATAAATTGTGCGCGGATGCTATGTAACAATAGGTTGTGACTGTTGGAAGCCGCGGGATGTACTAGTGTTAGTCTGCCAGGATCTGCCTACGCCACGACCGTCCTACCCTATCTTATTGCAATCGTTCCTTCGGACACTTTACTATCAGAATCTGTGCAAACATTTCATACTACCAAATAGAATTGTGTTTTATGAAGTTCTAATTTTGTTAAGTTGAAGCACTGCCTCGTGGGTATAGCGGTTAAGGTATAGATGTTGCAAACTCAAGTTCAATTCTTGGTTTTTTTTATTTTTTCACACCTCTGTCAATAAATCGTTAAGATTCGTCTTTTCGAAGATATGTGTGTATTTATCATATAAATTATCGCTCGCTAACGGTGAAGGGAACATCGTGAGGAAACCTGCATGCCTGAGAGTACCTAAAAAGTATTTGAGGTCGTGTGAAGTCTACCAATCCGCACTTGGCCAGCGTGGTGGACTAAGGCCTAACACTTCTCATCATGAGAATAGGCCTGAGCCCAGCAGTGGGACATGTATTAGATACTGGGGCTGCTATTATTTAAAGGCAGTCATTGAGTTTTAGTACTGTCATAGGAATATTCTTAGGATCGTAACTAAGAGTTAATGGAGTTCATTGACGACCGGATGACCGGACCCACGCTGAGGTCGCGGGTTCGATTACCGCTCAAGACAAATCTTTGTGTGCATGAACATGGAGGTTTGTCTTGGTCTCTATGTATAATTAGCATATATTTACAGAAAAGTACTAGTACTAGTAAGTACAAGCCCTGCTTAGTTTGGGACTAAGCGTGTGTATGTTTTGTGATATTTAGTTATTTATAAAGTTGACTGATGAGCATTGAAAATTAAAAGTTAAGGTGCTTAAAAGTAATTACACTAAATCGATTGGTATAATAGATTAGTTGTCTTTTCCAGAGCATGAAAATAAAATTGTTTAAGGTTATGGTAGGTAGATGGCTCACTCCCATTCACAGAGGAAATAAACATGACAGGTGAAGTATGAGTGTCATACACCTCCATCACAACCTTCTAAGTAATATATACCTTAAGGAATTAAAGATGATTGATTTAAGAGCATTTCCTGTTGGATAAATTCCTTAACATGAAATAAGAAATACCTCTTTTG
The DNA here is from genome assembly GCA_905147285.1 of Hypena proboscidalis. NCBI lineage: Eukaryota > Metazoa > Arthropoda > Insecta > Lepidoptera > Erebidae > Hypena > Hypena proboscidalis. Next base: position 10,680,002 of record LR990128.1, on the reverse strand, counting down.
TTAGTCATGGAATTGGACTAGTTTTAGTTAAGTTTATCGGTCATATTTTATTCTAAATTATGAGTCGTGCTAAATGTGTTACAATAAGTTTAACATAGTGGCTGTCTAAAGTTCAGAATTTATTAAATACTTATTGGCACTGCAAATTGGGACCAATGCTGTTGAGCATTGAATATTTGGAGTTCAAACACTTCTAACATTTATATGACAACTTGGAATCTAAGGCTTATTTCCAAACTTTAGGCTAATCTTTACATCAATAATTAATTTATGCAATACCAACAGTTATTACAATGTTAAGCAGTGGCCTACTTGTAATGTTCGCGTTTTGACTTTTGAATAATTATATTAGCAACAAAACAGTCAGTTATTTGACATGGTTGTCTAAATAGTGTTGTGCTTTTTGCGTGGATTCGAATAGGTGGCTCATTAAATTAAATGAGCTATCAGCCGTTTTCAATGCCTCGAGAAAAACATTTTGCGCTTTGAGGTTCCTAAGTGTGCGAAATTCTTTCGTCTTGTAGGGCAACGGCGGAGGTCTCGCTGCATCATTCATGCGTTTTTTCGTCGACACCTCACTCGTATCAATATGTATGGAAGTGTGTGATATCGCCGACAACACCGGCTTCACGTCACCAGCCCTGATTTTATTTTCACACATTTCTGCTTACAACACTAATCGTTTTTTCTACAACACTATACGCGTGGGTTGGCTACAGTTTCTGAATAGTCAGTTCTCGTTATTGTCAAATAAATAAAGCTGCAAACTGTCTCGATAAACAAGCCAATATTAAGTTTAATATCGGTTACCATACCGTAGTTCCATTAACAGCACCTGTGTTTGATAAAAACTTTCTGAATAAACTATGTTGGTTTCGACAGCCTTTAGGATTCCTTGCATTTAACACCGCCCGCGAAAAAATGTCTATAGACGATCGCGATCAGACAACAATCGAAATGTTAACACAGTGATAAAAACTTGTATTCCGTGATTTCGGATCACTTGTGTGTTTTGTCACATGTTTAGCTTACAAATAGAAGTCTTTGGGCTCCTGTAAATATTTGTCAGGTGCAGTGAGTTGTACTCAACGTTAGCTTAATTGTAATAAGTGACAGATCCGTCAAAAACTTGGTCTATTTATTATTTATTAATATTGGGACCATGCTTTGGGTGTTCACGTCAACCTCCGTGGGTCTATTGTGATTGTAGCCTCATTATAGACTCTCCTTTAGGCCAATAGCCTCCATAAATTGAAGCAGTAGCCGATCAGGAGTGACTTGACATCATCCGGATCCAAGATATGGCGTCCCAGAATGATGCTTCGTCTGTGGATCAGTAGCTCGCAGTCGCAAAAGAGGTTCAGCGGTGTTTCCGACTACTGCAAAAAACTTGGTCTAAGAAAAGGTATCAAACAAATAACATACGTATTATAAGAACACTAAACTTTCAATGAATTTAGACTACTTCAACAAACACTTATATAATGCTTATAAACCGTAACAATAATAGCCCAAAACAGTCATCAAATGACACGCAAATAAGAATTAATTCCTAAAGAATGTCCGGCACGCGTAGAATTTGGGCGCGTCTCAGAACAAAAATTAAACAAGTTACAAATAAAAAAAACAAAACAAGCGATTAATATTCGTTAGAAATATTGGTTTGTCCCAAAAATGTGCCCGGGGGCTGAAACACGATCCCGCGTGGGCGAGCAGTGGACATGCCGCACAAATACTTATATATTGCTATAATAGTGGTGGCCCACAACTTTGATCTCATTTACCATTATATACCATATATATTTGTATTAAGTGTTATTTCAATTTGAATTTAATTGCTGTTTTTTTTGTGTCTTAGATATAAGTAATTGTTAAATATAAGAAGATAACAGTTTGTAACTTTTTCTTACTTTAACATTATATTTGCATGCTGTTAAATGGCTGAATATGCTAGAGTTATTATACCATTGTACCATCTCAATGTATGTACCATATTCTTGGCAAATAAATATTTAATTTCTTTTAAAAAAATATTTGGCAAATAACTCTTTTTAACACGCTTATATTAGCTTCACCTGTATGTTTGTTTGTTTGTTTGTTTGTTTGTATGTAACCGACTCCTTTGGACTCGATTTTGACCCACTTTAAACGGACAGATTTCATTCAAATTTTGCACACCTGTCAAAGATCGATGACAATGCAATAATTCGATAAAAAAAATTAAAAATATATAAAAAAAAAAAAAAAAACGCTCTTATAAATAAACCAAACTAAAAAGTAGAAAATAAATAATAGTTTAAAAAAACTAAAAAACACGCTTTTAAAGTACTTCTAACTAAAAAGTGAAAAATAATTCCTAATATAAGCTGAAAAAAGCGTGGGGCGCTCTGTGCCATATTTTTCGTCTATTGAGCAACCCACGCTTTTTTCAGCTTATATTAGGAATTATTTTTCACTTTTTAGTTAGAAGTACTTTAAAAGCGTGTTTTTTAGTTTTTTAAACTATTATTTTTTATGCTAAAATTGAAGCGGTCTAAGTTATTGAGTAACATCTTCTCTAGCGTAATTTATGTCAGTGATAGTTTCGTTAAAATCGGACTAATTCTTGCGGAGATTACATGGCAACAAACAAACTAACAGAAACATTGATAAACTAGTTCACACAATTGCATTTTTCTGCGTCAGTGCCATGTTAACATTAGGTAAAAAGCTTTTACTTATTATTAGGTACAAACAGACCTTTCATACTTATGTATTTGTATAGATGCTATAAAATACTAACCTAACCGATTTATTATAGAGCACGACAAACGCGAAATTATAATATTTATGATTTAATCGCATTAATATTCATGCGAATGCAATGCCGACTGCAATGCAACTTGGCTAAATTCATTAGCTGTATCACAGATTTCGCTTCAATAAAGTTAGATATCTCATTTACAATTAATTATTAAACTAGTTTGGTTCTAATGTTCGATGGAGAGCTTTATGCAGGTATTATGAAGACATAAGCTACTTCAGCTACTTCAGACCTTCTTTGCAATACCCTAAGGTAGACTGGTAGAAAATGCCTCAGACATTAAATACGCCTATATGTATCAAGAGTATGTATAAAGTTTAAATAAATTAATAAGCACATTTTTATAAAAAAAAAACTATAATTATGTAATAATGAAAGGATAACTTCTTTAGCTATCTTTGTTACTGGCATTTGTATTCCATAAATGAAATCCCACGAAATTTAAATTTCTGTTAATCAAAAATCGATTGTATTCATATGATTATAAGGATGCACCAAAGTTTCAAAACCGACCGTTTCCCTTACAGAATTACGCTTCAATTCAATGAAGTTTATTGAATTTACTGTACGTTTCAAAAATCTTGAATTTAAATAGGAATGATAAACAGACAAGTTTTTAAAAGTTCTTCATGTAACTTAATAATTTATATCTGAAGTGGTCACTTACTCATTTTAAAAGGCATATCCATACTTAGTCCGGTATGCCCGCACCGGTATCGCACACCGAACAAGAAGGCTCGTGTAGAAGGCAGTACCGGGAAACGATACCAACCATCAACATGCTTGAATCCTCGCATCTTCATTCTATAATATAACATATTAAAGAATATTAACTTGAATTTATCAAGGTGAAATTTATTTTATTTATTTATTTATTTATTTAAACTTTGCACAAATTTACGTACAGAGGCAGACTTAATGCCTAGTGGCATTCTCTAACAGTCAACCTTGGGTGGTGCAGAGAAAAGCAAGGGTATTAATTGAGTTTATTATTTATTTGCATTCGATTTTTAAGTCAGAGAGAGATCAAACTCTGGGTTCAAATTTGAACATATGTTGGTAAAATTGGCACAGAAACTTAATCAGTCGATAAGTAGAGAGTCAGTAAAAGAAAGTTGTAGAGGCATAGCTCTATAGGTAGATATGGCGGTAGAATTCGTAAAGACTGGCATCTTAACGAATTAAGTCTTTAAAAGCGGCCGCGGCGCAATGGAATTGGCTTCAGACTTGCGATCGAGTAGTAGTTGAAAATTTGAAATCCTGGTTATTACACAACTGACGTGAACTTCCTCCTAACACATGCGAATTAAGCTTAACATGAGAGGGTTAACAATAACACTAGTAATTTGTATTTGCCAATGAGCTTTGAAAAAAAACAAACTATGTCCGTTTTGTTACTAATTCTGAGCAAACCGCTTTAGTTTACGAAACCACTTAAATTTCAGCTAGTATAAGTAACTAGATTAAATATCATTTGAATATATTGCTCTACAGCAAATTACTAAACGGTTTGTCTTCTTTGAAATGTCAAGTCGTGATTGGCTGTTTTATGATTCAAGCGTGTAGTAGTTAAGTTCTGGTTATATTAATTCATTCTATAATTTAAGATTACATCGTATTTCCACGTTTTGAAATAATGCCGGCATTTTAAAATAAATTTGTATTTCTTTGAGTGTGATTGATATCAAGCAATAAAATTTCAATTTTCAAATTTTAAGTATATACTTCTAAAAATCAACGCCTTCACTGCCTCGATGGTCGAGTGGTAAGCGTATGTGCCTCTTACCGCGAGGTCTCAGGTTTGATGCCCGGGTCTAAGTCTAGGCAAAGTTTTATTTATGAAATTTCCGACATGGAATTGTGCCCGATGGATGGCGATAAGCTCATCCCTTTGACGACCGCATGGCGGAGTGGGTAGTGTACTTGCCTGCGACGCCGAGGTCGTGGGTTCGATGCCCACTTAAGACAAATCTTTGTGTGCATGAACATGGGGGCTTAGTCTGGGTGTTTCTTTGTATAATATGTAGATATGTATTTACAAAAGAAAAGTATATAATATGTATTAGTATCAGTTATTCTAGTACCCATATTACAAGCTCTGCTTAGTTTGGGACTAGATGGCGTTGTGTGTGAGTTGTGAAATATTTATTTATTTATTTTATTTATATATCCCATGGGACCTAAACATAGCAGGTGAAATGTGGGTGCTGTACACCTCTGCCACACCCTTCTGGGTAATATAGGCGTGATGTTATATTATGTGTTATCAACGCCTACCTCATGCAACATAACTTCAATACATCTTAGTCGTCTTGGAACTCCTTTTCTCTCAGGATATTAAATTTAGGTGCATGTTATGGCTCGCGTGCTTGCCTGTCCATCTCCTTAGATTTTAACGTTCGATAGCTTATCGCGCATCTCGTGACACGGCGCGCCCCGCGACCGCTGACGGCGCCTGCCTTAAATCCTTCAACTAAAGCTACAAGACATTTATTTTTACTTTATAAAGTAATCTTCAAACAATTTATGACCTCAGACGCCATATTTTTATAATTTAATTCAACCACGGCCGTAAATTTAAAAAAATGGTACAGACTTTTGCCGTAAACTAGGACGATTTCCGATGTTTTGTTTAGACAAATTAATCGTTTAACACGTTTTAAATGCTTTTAATGATCGCAGGTATAATACGGATTTATACCTACACGGGAAATCTGAATTAGTTTTTTACATCCGCCTAAATTTTTGAGAAGTCAAGTTTCTGATATTATTTCTTGTATTTTTTTATTCGGAGGAGCGATGATGCCGGTTAGAGCTGTCAAAACGCTTGACGTACGGATTGACGAGCGTGCCCTGGCTGCTTACTTTTGTACCTTTTTTCTCTCCAACCTTGTACAATATTGTTTATCTACAAAATCGTCTGGGAACAATATCATCAAAGATTTAATGAGAAATTCAAATACGATACCCGCTTGTTATGTTTATGGTCCATGAAGGAAAATATCATGGAAGTAATTTGAAAACAGATCGAGCTCAAAAGAAAATAAATAAAAACACGTCGTAAGTGTATTCTATACAAGTTTGTGTCCAAATGCATATAAAAGTGTAAAATACAACCCATAAAGAACAGAGCGGATCTTTATTTGACAACTTTTACACTTTTCCCTAAAACCGGTGCTATTTCTCTAGTCCTTGCTCCCTCAGCAGATGCGTATCTGAGAAAGACGGACGATGCTTTCACAGCTCCGCACCTAGCATTGCAGACACTTTAATTCTTCTGTGCCCAGGCAGGGAAACGTATCATTATTTTATCTAAACCCAGAAACGGAATAAAAATGTCAAGGTATAATACATAAGTCACAAGAAACAGTACATTAATTACGCTTACATACTTACTATTTATAGCAGTAATTACCTGCTTCACCTACTACTATTTCTATTCTGGCAAAAACCACGTTCCGTAATGAATTCTTATACAGTTTTTGCACGAGTTATGATGACAGTAAATGACTTGTCTGACACTTATGGCAATACAGGGATCAATTAAAATGGTTGTATTATACAGTTCTTATTTTTTAATTGGTGCACGATAGCAAATAATGTTTAATGGGGTCCAATGAGTGAATTATTGTAATAGGTAATGAAAGCGGCCAGTCTCACGGCCCTTTCGTGAATCACTGCAATGGTGCAATGCTGCAATGGAGGTACAGTGCGACAAAAAAGGCCTCATCCAACGACTCGATGACTGCACAGTACATGTTCGATTTTCCACGAGCACTCCTCCGCCAACCTGCGCGTGCGCATTTGAATGTTGTATCAATTTTAATTTGTTTTCGTTCACATCCATTCGCCGTCCCTCTTCCTCTCGAGCCGTACGTTTTCATTTTAATTTATATTTATCAGCAAGGTATGACTATGCAGTTTGTGGCCCGTGTTGTTGCTACATTTACTATTATATTTTTATTGGGATGCTTTTGTATGAGTTGGCAGATATTTATCGGGTATCGGAACATTATTCGGTCTGCTCATAATCGTCCGCATAAAGCACCTTGTCACACGGTCGTTGGGCGCCGAATGCGCCCGCCGACCCCGACTATTCTTTTTGTGCTCCTCGGACGAGGGCCTTATTCTCTGAGAAGTGGAAAAAATGAAGATATTAATATATCTTTCTAATTCGAAATACGTTTCGGATAAAAGGTACATCATAAATCATTATGCACGGTGTACGAAACTGCTTTTAAATATGGGAGAGAAAACGGTTTTCGGAGAAGTGTCGCCATTCGCCGATGTCGTCAATCAGACCTTATTGAAGTATATTGAGTCAGCTGAAGAGGATTGTCACGGTATTGTGAGTTGTCTGCTGAGTATTGATTTTATCAAAGATATTTTGCAACTAGACAGGCTAGAAAAGAAAAATGTATAACCATTAGTTATTAATTAAATTATTTTGTACATTAATAAATGATTTTATAGATATTTTAAAGTCTTTCATCGTATAAAAACACAAAATATCTGTTTTCCTTTCTGTATATTTATAGGACGACATTGGCGTCCATACAAAATTGACAAAATATCAACCACAATCATCTCTTTTCTATGTTTTTAATTGAATATGGTCGGAGTATTGTAGATAGTTGGATTAGTATTGTGGGTCAGAACATGGCGCGTGGTCATGTCTGTCGGCACAATCGACCAGTCATTCGCCGGTTATTAGCCGATCTCCATCGAGATTGAATTAGCTCCGATATGTAACGTTTAATAAAGATTGAAACAATGCTTGTTAGGTGCGCTTCAAATGATGAACTTTCTTAATTATGGAACATATTACGAACTACATCAAGATCAATTTGAATAAAGAAAGAGTTTTGTTCAGAAATAAATACTCTATGGCTTCGTTCGATTCCTTTCATTTGATAAAGAGAAAATTCATGATATGAGTCATCGCAATGTATGTATCAAAACGCAATGACATTCACGAATGCTTCGTATGATTTGACGCCTTCATCGATGATCGCGTCTCTAGCATGAGAGAGCAGAGTATTCTTCCAATGATGTAATACTTTGGTTGATCCATCAGCAAACTTGTTCTTCACAGTCACGCAGCTAAACATTAAACGTTTTATCTTAATTATTTAATGTGACGGTGATCAAAGATAATTCCGTATTAATATCTAATGAAAACGTTGTGTGAGCAACAGGTGCACGGATATCGAGTGTCGTCCAATTATTATTCAAGGTGATGACAAGCCCGCGGCCAGAAGTCGTCCAGCCACTTCAATCAAGAATCATGACAAATCCTAATAAATAGTTGTCCGCATTTTTGTTCCGCAACCTGATATCCGGTGTTGCGATTGTTTTTTCTCCAAACTCACCTAAAGCCATTTACGCAATTTGGGAGCAAAGGCCGCGTGTATCAAGTTTCACGTCTCCCGTGCTATTTCTAAAAAGCTTGTTTTCTCAGCGGAGCGCACTTAAGTAGCGATTTGTAACTTGATGCCGACGAGTAATTCGGGCTAGGCGATGTGCCAACTGTTGATTTATTCATGCTCATTCTACCCACCGCTTAATGCGGTTTAATCGACTTGGAGATAACTTCGTTTTAGCACAGCGTTTTGGTATAATTGCATTCGGTTTCACAAGCGTGCAAACGTTTATTCGTGTATTGAATCCGTCAAATACCCTTTCGGGTCTAAAAAAAGAGGATAAGGTTTCACATCGATAATAACGTTACAAAAAAGTGTCTCTGGTGGGTGATACAGGCGTTTAAGATAAACATCTGACCCTAGCCGGTGTCCCGGCGAGGCACGCAACGAATTCACGAAGTGCATTCCCGGCTGCTGGTCCATTTGCTTTTGTTGTGACACTAAATGTTTAAAGAAACCATTTGAACAAGATTTTTGGTTGTAGCTATTAATAAACGTGAGTTTATTGGGACATCTTTGGGCAATTTGAATGCCGATCTAAATCTTTGGTTAATTAAGTTTTTCATGGTAATAAGAAGCCTAAACGAGTTATGCAAACAGAACTATCTCTGATTCACATTTAGAAACGTTATTGGTATGTGTATCTAGAGAAGCTTGTACAATTGGTTTAGATTTATTGACCTGTAACTTCTATCCCCAAGATATTTCTATTTTTGGTTGAAAATCAGCACTAAGTCCTTATCACAAAATCAAAACTGAGTGGTAAAATCTCTAAATGTGACTCCATTTATAAGTGTCGCGTAGTGTCACCGGCGCGTGCTGAAGCCTGCCATCAAATTGTAATAGAATTTGTGTGTTCGTTTTTTGTGTCGTCACCATCGCCATCGTCAGATCGGAGATGAGACGCCCGATTACTAATTAGACGGGGCGACACATGTTTTGGACTCTTTTATCTTGTCTTTGCCTCATTAGTGATCGAACCCGAACATTTTTATCGTGTCCACATAATTATACCAAGATTTTTATTTCTATATTTTCTTTTTCTTCAACCTTCGTGATTTTCTTCGATTATGTTGCGTTGTTGGGTGGTTCCGTGTTCTCTTTATATTTATGGTTATTTGACATGACATAGACATTCGGCATAATAGCTTGCTAACAATGACCTTTCCATCAGTATTACAGTGTCTATTTTTCTTTTCAAGTTTGATACGTTAAATATTGTTGCCTTACATGCCTCATAGGAATGCATTATAAGAATTTTTCATCATAATACCAAAAATGGAACATTACATTGTGATAAACTTGGTATGTATAGTAAGTACGATTCCATTGAGAGTTCTCCTCATTGAGTACACAAAACTTGCGGTAAGGGAACTTGTAAAAAGCCCTATTATTGTGATGTTAACAGACACTTGAGATTAGCATCTGTGGCTCCTCAACGCGATATTCGTGTTTCAAACCTTCACAATACAACGGATTACCACCGAGAGGTTTATTTGTAAACACCACAATAATACATTGTAATACCGAACCTTCTGCCTACTTGTAATGTATTTTATTGAATATCATCTCACACGATTCGGTAAACTTCTTAAGAGTCGATAGTTACAATTTTGACGAAAAAATCGTGGCAAAAAATAGGGTCACTATAGAATCACACGTGGAATTTGTGACGGATCTTTAACATTGGAAACGTCCTCGGCATTACACCTTCTGTGTGCAAAACTGTGGCCCATAAAGCATTATAGTGCACGGTTGTTAGATATGCTTGGTGAAATACGGACTCATAAATTTCAAAAGTGGGTATAATCTTTTTGATATTCAAACTTGTCTTTCTTTGACTTAAACCTTCTTTCTCTGATCGATAGTTATTAGATCTAATCAAATCAAATCAAATCATTTATTTCCATGGGCCCCAAGGGACGCTTGAACACGTCAAAACAAACATCAAAATACAAAAAATATAAAATTAAAATAAAACTTAACTAATTAAATTATTATATTTATTGCAATAAAATGATTTGACACCGGAGCTTAGATTGACTTTAATTCAACCTAGAATTTTTAATTAAAATCAATCCAAGTACCAGCTCCGATGGGTATTGCATCATGAGAAGAGCTGGTGAGAAACTCATGTGCACCATCTTTTCAAATAATTTATACAATAGTGATAGATAGATATTCTATTTTCGCGGTCTGTTCGTGCATGTAGTTATTGTTCCATATATAAGATTGCGATAAGAGTAACGGATCTTTTTAGCTCAGCCTTTATAGTTTTTTTTACGTTTAGTTATCCTATTTATGTATTGTATTTAGTGTCAGTACTATGTACAGGTTTCGTCTAAGTAATCCGCACAACTATATTATCTTGACCGTCTGCATTTTCTGTTTTTATCAAGTTGACGTCATTTATTTAAATGTAGATAGTTGCAAAAAACTTCGAACTACAGTCTTATTCGATTGTAGATACATGCCCGCGACTTCGTCCGCCTGGAATTTGATATTTTCATGCTATTTCCTACAAAATTAAGGGACTTCCCTCATACACTTTAAACCCCAAATTTACCCGCATAGCGAGAGGATTTTTTTAAAAAATTGTGTTAATTTACGACACGTCATAAACTTTTTCATGCAATTTTCCTTTAAAATTAACGAAACTTCTATATAAACTTACACCCCCTAATTTACCCCTTAGGGATAAAATACAGCAATAAATCATATACCAGTTTTTAAGTTAGTCTTTCAGCAATACAAGTGTGAAAATCGCATCTAATTATATGCAGTAGTTTTGGCGTCATGTGCGTACGAACATACAGAATACAGATAGAAATAAACTAAAAAAATACATTTTGACTTCTACTGCTTCTGTTCTATATATATCCCTCTTATTGAATTTACTTAACTATATGCAATCAACAGACAAGGAAAATTGCATTTTTATTACATAATTATATATATATAGATACCTACTTAGTAAATAAAACCTATTACCATTTCAACTATTAACAAAAGCAAGCAGATAAATCTTGAACCAACCAGGTAAAGGCAAGTTAAATAAGATGACACCAGTGTGATAACACCTTTCAAGAAGATTATCGCATTGTTCGTATAATCATCAACTTATCACACTAGACGAGACGAGCTTTACAAACGTGTCAGTACAAAAAACTATCATTTCTCAACAACGTAAGGTCTAATTTCCTTTGGCTAAAGTTCGGAAGGCTTTAGTTACGTGAATGTGACAAAGTCGACTTATAAATATGATTTATGTGTGTGTTAAGTATCGAGTGCAATTGTTGTGAATATTTATTTGTGCTCGTAACTATAAACAACGGCAAATCGGGTTATTTATGGCGTGATTGGACATTCGCGTACTGGATTCTGTGTTGGGGAAGTTTCGTGCTGGAACCGATATAATTGCTCCTGTTTCGGTTTGGAATTGTTCGTTTTTCGTCCTCGACCTTACTGATTTTTTTATAGGGTCATCATTTGATTATGCTGTTATTTCATAATTATAGTCTTTTAATACTAGCAATTTGTAACCGAAAACTGCTTTTATTTTACCACAGCCCCCAGACGTTTAATGAAGTAGTAAAAGCCCCGCCACCTTATAATTAGATAGTTGTTTAAAATTGCATAACCGCTAGTATCCACTAAAATATGTTTTTTTATCTTTTCAACAGGAGAAAAGCCGTTCAAATGCGAGTACGCGGGCTGCGACCGAAGGTTCGCAAACTCTTCAGATAGGAAGAAGCACTCGCACGTGCACACGTCTGACAAACCTTACAACTGTCGCGTTCACGGCTGCGACAAGTCATACACGCATCCATCCTCATTACGCAAACATATGAAGGTGCATGGGGCAGCGGGTGACGCGTCGCCAAGGTACGACAGCGATGGTGACGATTCCTCCTCAGCTGGTAGCGTCAGCGTGACAGCCGGCGCAGCCAGCCCCGTTGCACCCCTCCCTCCACCCCCCGCACCTACGCAACATCACCCACACCATCACCCATCCATCACGGATAAGCTCGAAAGCCTCAACGACAAATACCTCAACCCTCACGACCAAAAGCCGTACGAAAGACCACCAGCACCGCCTCATCATAACCAACCTCACTTAACCAACATCGGTGGTAATGGGGTCATGGACAACAAAATAGGCTTTGGAGGTCACTGGAGTCAGTTCCAACAGCCTGCTCCAACGATGCCTCATGGGGTCCCTGAGTGGTGGTGTCCTTCGCAGGAGACGTACCACCACCACCATCTGATGCACCACTCGGGAGCCGCCGCTGCATACTGACCGCACCGCGCTTAGCGAACTCTTCATTCGACGGTTACCTGATATGAGACCAATTATTGCTTAGTTAAGGGCGTGCTGACCACTGGTCAAATATTGTTGTCCAAAGTGGTACCATCAGAATGCTTGTAGGAGAAACAATGATTCAAATTCATCCGTGTCTCTAAACGGCGGCATTGTAACTTGATTTGTTTGAAAGAAAATGTCTTTACTTAACGCGCCCCTAAGGACTATTGATCCAGTCAAAACACGAGTAGAATATGTACACAACACTCTAAGGGTGTAATTGGACAAATTATTTGACAAGTGGGGCACCACCCTTTAACACATTTGCTAGTGTAATTTAAATAACCGTTACAATCAGATTGGTATTCTTCTTCAAAATATCGACGTGGAATGAAAAGTTCACTAACGCGCTGCGGAACAGTACTGTAACAAAGTTGTACGCTTATTATAAATCTAACTAATTAGTCCATAGTAAATCCGACCATTTCGAAAATTCATCGCCAAACGTCAGCCGTCCGACAGATATTTAATATTGGATGTAACTTAAGCAAAGAGTTATTATTTGAGAGAATTTCAACAGTGACAATGTGAACTGTTTACAAAAGAACTTCAACGTCACGAACCTCTTTTGTTTACAGTAAACAAGTGATTGTAAACAATAACCACCGGTTGAATGGTTTACAACGTGTCGTATATTTCCTGTAAACAATCCACTGCGATGAAAAGTGTCTTATTATTTTTGGAACACAATTTCTTTATTGTATAAGTATTGTGAAGCGTTTGTGATGTCCGGGGACATTACACTATTCGACAAAGAATTTTGTCAACTTACTGCAATTGTTGACAGTGATTTATCACAGCCTTTGTATTATAAAACATGCGTACAAACAGATGTATTGATAAATGGTTTTAAGAAACGAATAATTAAGTATTCACACATTTTCAGCTTTACGTAATATAGAAAGATATTTATACAGCGAATTCCATTTAAGTAAATACAAAATGGCTGCTTTAAATTCACTCATTAACAAGCTTAAATAACAGGTTACATTGTCAGCAACATTTACTAATAAACGATACTTGTAACTTTAAATTTACAATGATCAGCATGGCCAAAGCACCGAAGTCTTAATAAATCTACGATTTTATAGGTTGTAAAATGTATGTATATTTGTATAATGCTAAGTTAGAGTAAAAATGTATAGAATATTTTTAAGGAAATGCCCAGTGATAGTAGACATAAGGGATTGATTCGATTTATATTGCAACGAGTGCGATAATCTCACTTCATTGTGCTATGGACTCCTGAACTATATTATGTATATTTATATTGAACATAGTGCTATTTTTTCACGGACCGACATTTTAGATAGTGAAAGAGGTTAAACTGTACCTATTATTATTATCTATCTATTTGACTGAGAAAACATTACGTATTTTAAGTTATTTTAAGATGAAATTGTTGTCTTTTCTACAGCCCTGTATATAGCAAGAAATAAAATAAACAAATATTTCGATTTCATGTCGCTAATTTTCAAATCAGTGTTTATTTTTTGTTACCCGAACGTAAATCATTTTAAATTAACATAATTATAAACAGCCGATGTTTAGTACCAGCCAATATATTCGCCAACTATATTTTTTTACAAAATTATTATCCTTACAATAAACTCATTGCTATTAATTTATATGTAAAATGTTGCAAATTCAATTAACACAAACATTTTAACCGAGTAATAAAGTGTCAGTTTTATCACTGGCATATAAAACATACTATAGCATTACTTTAGGTATGTACAATCAGCTTTAAAAGTATCTGACTAAATACAAGGATACTACTGATATCCAAATTGCCTAAAAACATGTATACCAAACGTCAAACTTCTTGGCGGCTCGCAAGACCGAGAGCAAGATAACATAAAGCGTGAAGCCTACACGAGTGACTGAGACAGTGCATTTTATGACCCACAAAGATCTTTGATTTTACCTATACACCACTTAAGCTATTCAGCGATTTTGATAATAAATTTTGCCTTTCTGTTATCTTCATTTTACAATTGATTACAAGTTATGAATGATTCAAGCATTAATAAGCAATTTGTGTATGCTACAGAGTAGTATATGAGTTTGGAAATTGATATAGTCAGCTACTTTTAAGCCTGACTATACCTAGACTACCTATTAGAAGTCTGGCTAGACTGGATGTGTCACAAACATGGCTTGTTCCCGCTGTAGGCAGCCTCCCCCTGATCAATATCATTGTGTGTAGGTATTCTGTGGTGTAGGTTTGTGTGTGAGGGGAACGTCTAGTTGTGATAATAAATAACTGAAAATATGAAGAGAAATAAGGTACAACAATATTGTAATACTTGTGTGTTACTATAGATAGATAGAGAAAACTTTATTTGCACATCAAATTTGTAACAAACATACAAAGAAATAGGTACTTAAAACTATAATGTACAAAGGGCGGCCTTATCGCTTGACGCAATCTCTTCCAGGCAACCTTAGTTACTATACTATATCCAAATTGATAGTTGTACCACCCTGCTTTTATAGTAGAGCGACGTGTTTTCATACTAACGTAATATGGCTTTAACTTTGATATCATTAACTTAACTTTGAATCTATTTTTATAAACAAATCATATCTTGAACACTAAAATGCATGCTTGTTCGTGACCATTTTGTCACAATGCTTTAATCATTACTTGAGTTAAATACAAACTGAAAACTTTAAATAATAATTTTAAAAAAGTGGGCGCCATCAAACATGCATTTAAGTGTTTTAAATATGATTTGTCTATAATAATAAATAAAAACTTAATAATATTCAAGTTAAAGCCATATTACTTTTGTATAAAACAGCCAAACAATGGTTCTCCTTTATATGATACGTAATCCTATGGATTAAACACAAAACAAATCATTAGATGTAACTTGGTAAAAAAATGGAGATACATTAGTGCTTTAGTATTTCTTGTTCATTTAACTGTAGTCATCTATCAGAAAATACAAAGACGAATTAATTAATTTAAATGCCGAATCTGAACATGAGCTTAATTTGTTAATTTTTTCACAAAGCTAATCGTAAACATGTCTGTATTCCAAATACGAAATCAGAAGATTGATCGCTCGGGTCACCAATCTAAAATGGAAATCCAATTCTCGCGATCATTTCGATCGAATTCCGATCAAAAAACCTAACTCCGTGACGGTACCACAATAAAACACAACACAATAACAAAACGAGGAACAATCATATTCCAAAAGAGAATTGAATTTATCATTGAGAAGGAACGAGAGAAAGAAATGATAAATGATCTAAAGGGCATAAGAGCTTTCGAGTGCGAGTGAGAGGTGGATACTATTCGATTCGACTTTACTGTCCGAGGGGATGATTTATCGTTTCTCAACAGGGATTGGCCGATCGAGTACTTAAAAGATTTATAGATCCGTATGGTGCATGCGCGGTAGGAGCGTTTTCTTATTATAAATCTCACTCCTGCGCATGAACTCGCGATTGCCTCTTTAGCTGTCCGGTGGAGAAATTAAAAAATATGTTAACATATTGCATTGGAGGAGGAATGAACCGTGGTGGAGTGCACCAAGGCAAGAACACACGAGTAATTGGCTGAAAGTTAATGTGCGCGCGCACGGACGCTCGGCGCACGGAGGATCCGCTCGAAGACTTCGTGCGTGCATCCTACACTATACATACAAATAATTGATTATGACATTAATACCCATTGTAAACCATGCTTTATTTTGTATCCAATTTATGAGAATTATAATAAGTAGTATTTTATAATAAATAACTTTACGAGTGTACTTCAAAATGAATGACAAATTTACTTCTACATGAAGACTTTGCATTTGGTTGGCTTGCTGGTTTGCATTTGAAATCGTATTAAATCATGAAACGACATTTGATAGCATAAATCACTTATACACCATACATGATTGTGTGGCTATTAGTAAGAACTTTGCAATAAAATCTACAAGGTTGTTGTTTTGTTGTGTCTAAGTACCTTGAACTAATTACTAAGATTACTTAATTTAATAAGCAGCTGATCAAGTATAAAACCGTGCTCCATTTCCAATGGAGATAACAAGCCAATGGATTTTTTGCCAAAGGAGGCATAACATTCTAGTGGACGTAGATAGATGTAACGATGCTTTCAAATAAATATTTTACTCCACTCCACTATCAAGTGGACAATACACTACGCAACGCGTTGTCCTACGTGAGCGACGTTTCATGACAAGTGCAACGCTATGCTACGCCATTCATATAAAACAAGCGATGAAAATCAAGTGAACGCTGTCAAAACGAAACGTCCAACGCTTGTACTGTATGAATCTTGTCGCATAGTGTAGCGTCGCGTAACGACGCTAACGTAGGACAAGGAATAAATTAAATACGTTGTAAAAAAAGCTTGATCGACCCGTAGCTCTACTCAATAAAGAAATTAAAAACACCCAAGGGTAGTTCACAATCACACAGAACGGACTAAAGCGTAGTACGGGCGGTGTGTGCATCCCTCTACAAGATAAGATCTGCAGCCTGCTCCTGACACCTGGCCCCGCCCCCCTGCAAAGGGGGCCCTTTTTGTTTACCGAGGGGACCCATGTATGACATAACTGAGGTACCCGCGACCATGAATGCTGAAATAGCATTTGAAACGTCGGGAAATCAAAGTAAGTGAAATTTAAGTGAAATATCGCGATAAAATCCGAAAATTGAAGTGTTAGTCATGTATAACATTCGCGTAAACCTTAGAAAATATTATATAACTGAGGTAGATAATTATCCAGCGGCGATGGGCGAGAAATTAAGTGTTTTGGTTCATAATGTTTGTGCAGTTGGCAAATAAAAGATTTGTGGTGTTGACAGGAATTTGATAGTGTCTTGGTTTTTGAGAGGTAAGTATTTTTATTTTTAAGCAAAGGCTTAACTTAATGGTAAAAGGGAAATGTTTGATAATTGAACACAGAATTTATACATTTATAAAAATGTAAATTTGCCATTGGAGATATTTGCGATTTTTTTTACGAGGAGTCTTTATAGCAGCAGTAGTAGACAAATCATTTTTTTTTTGTATATTCGTACGGGCACCACCCAAAAACAACTGCATAGAATTGAATGCGGTTTTCACAGTAGTGTAGCTGAATGTCTAACTTAAGAACTGGTGTATGTTTTATTTTTGTATTCTAAGGGGTAAATTAGAATGGTCTACGTTTTGAAGGAAGGTTTGTCAATTTTAAAGGAAAATACATAAAATCTGCACATAGGTTACTTACATGACGTAAATGAACTGTAAGATAGATTTTTTGAAAATATTGCTCTTCAAAGGGTGAATTAAGGATTGTACTTTATAGGTGAAGTTAGTCAGTTTTGTAGGAAATCGCTTGGAAATATCGATTCCCACGCGGATGAAGTCACGGGCAAAAGCCAGATAATAATAAACCAATAACCTGTAACTCTTAGATTTCGCTATTATTAAAGCTGAAAATTTCTCAACACATGCTGCCACGGTTAGAATCCGATCAGTGGATTTTTACAATTTTATTTACAAACAACATACATATAGTTTATTTAAAAATATTTGTTGCAGTCAACAATAATAGTTGCTAAACACGCATCTACGAAATAATAATTATTTTGAGATATGTGATTTCGAAAAATTGTTGATGTGTTGTGTACTTATGTTGCTGACTGTACCTATTTAGGTAGACAAGATCACCTGATGAACAAAGGTACAAAACTAACAAACATCCTTCGATAAACTACCCGCGTAGGCGTACACCTCTATCTCTCCTTGGTAAATCATCAGAGCGCTGTGAACACTATTTATAGACACGCGTACCACCTAAAAAGGCAGCCTGTACTGGTATGGGCTCGCGAACAAAATATGTACAAACCTGGGTAAATATATTAGATTACTGAACTGTTATGAAATATATTTTAGTGGTGGTAGAGCTCTTGTGAATGAGCTCGAGGGCGGCAGCACCACCGTCTCACCTTTAACCTGCCGCCAAATAGTAGTGCTTCCATTACTGTGTTCCGGTTTAGTGGTGAGATCAGGCCCTGAAATTACTGGCACATGAGGCATAACACCGTAGTCCTCAGTTGCAGCGTCGTACCTATAATCTGCATTTGTGCATTGTATATGTCCATGGGCTGTACTCCACTTACCATCATTCGCTGTGAGCGTAGTATAAAAAAAAAATCTTAGCTAGATATACATATCCCTATGAACTATCTAGACCAGACGATTATAAGATAACATTTCTTATTTATTTATTTACCACATGGAAAACTTACAGCTAGTATAACTTCAATAACAGTATGGGGAAACCGTACACCATAAGCATTGTCAGCATTTACATGCGTCGGGCAGTGGGCATGTGTCTTTTTATACCTAAGCATTTATACGTCAGTTCGAAATTGCCGCAAAGGCTAAAGAGACGGCTCCACCAAACCGCGCGTGTATCCTTCTTTTGCCATTACACGATAAAAAAAAATACAATTCATTTATTTCGAGTAACAAGACCCATATGAAGCAACATCAAAAACAAAACAAAACAGTTTCACACAGATTATTACAGTTATAAAACAATAAGGTACATTAATTTAACTCATTTGAATATAAAAACATAAAATTAATTAATTAAATTGAGATTTTAAAATTTAAATATTAATTCCAAATTAAAATTAAACAAGAATAAAAATAAAAATAAAATGTCATTAGTTTTAAAATAAAATTACACTAAATACAATTCATAGTCATTTATCTTTAAAATAAAAAAATATTTAAAATTTAAGTACAAATTTACGTCTTTCATTTCGTTAGGCTCTACAATAACAAATAACAATAGTTTAGGTACCATGAAGGCAATTACAAGATTTTCTAGTGGCGTCATAACAATTTAGTGCGAACAAAACTAAGGGTTACATCGCTTGCTCATAAGGTTAAAAAATAAAAATATACATAATAACATAATATAAAGAAAGAAATATGATTATCTGCTTATTCAAAGAACTAGAACTTCTAAGCTATAGTATTCAGGTTTCAGGCTTTAACTACATGTATCGCTTCACAAATCAATCGAACGTTACACTTCAACATTCCTTTTCCGAACTGCCAAAGAATGAAACGCGTAAGTACAATCTGCGTGTCTTCAAATTAAGAGTAAATCGGTAAGAATCTTTTAGGTAAACGTGCTCCACCGTAGACCGCATTAACACTTACCTTTAGGTGAGATCGTGGACATCGTGGTCAAACGCGGCACGCCATCCAACAAAAACAAAAGCCCATCAATATACACTATCTTCATATTTCTCAGATGCGTCGCTACATCTGAAAAATGCTTGAGTACAACTTGGATCTCTTCAAAAAAGTCAATAGGTATCTCATAGGTAAGCGTGCTCCACCGTAGACCGCATCATCACTTACCATCAGGTAAGATCGTGGTCAAACGCGTGCCTACCCACCATAAAAAAGAAAAATACAAAATTATGACGATTGTAAATGCCAGTTATAAATTGAGAGCAGCAAAGCCTAATCACATTATTCAACTGGACCTATTTTTTTTTCTTTTTAATAAGAACGTTGCCCGTACTTGGAATAACTCCTGTGTCGCGGGGGTGTTCACAAACATACATTTTACACACACAAAGTACACCCAGAGTCAGAACAAATCTATGCGGATCAAACACAGATTTGTCCCGTGTGGGGATCGAACCCACAACCAGCGCAGTTGAAAGCAGCGAGGCGACCGCAACCACTACGCCAACTGTGCACATTTAGGAGGGCAAGTAAAAGGCTATATAGGTATACATATACAGTGATGCTTCCTCGCACGAGCTCGTTCACCAAAACTCTACCAGCATAGTATTTTTACAGTCCATAATAATTTCATAATAACAGGCAGTGTCACTTTCCATATCGATTGCATGTTAAAACATTGAATGTGCAACTCCTGGCACTTATGTCATTGATCTATATTCTAACTATTTTACTTCTTGCTTATTCCTTCCTTGGCTAAAGAAAGACAACCAATACTCCAGAAGGTCCAAACCGACGACGCGCGCGCACCTAGAAAATAAGAAACAATCAACACAAAAACAGTTCAGATAATATAATCGAAATGAAATTGCAAATGTATTCTCTGGAGGTGCAAAAAAGAATGTATGGTAAAAATGGTAAAATACAATAGATTGAGAATTCTAATTCATGCAACCCGGGCGGTCGTTTTTCGAGCAGTTTTGTAAGGACTGAAATCTTTATTTATTAGAATCGGTAAATTATAAAAGTCCTGTGTTTTATGTCGGACGCATTGTTATTGATGTCACACAAAAAGTGCCCGTAGATTATTATAATTGGCCTCGAAATTAAGCTATGATACAAATTCTTTCGTATCAAATCTGTAAGATAATTATTAGTAGGTATTCCTCGCATTTATCTAGACTGATGATTACTTCATAAAGTATCTGATTAGATGGATTTATATTTAAATTTACAGAAGTTATATACGATAACTGCCTAATGCATCAGGCGGACTGAACACTAGATCATTACGTACTGCATTGTTTTTTTACCGTTATTATGTATCTTTTTTACTTAATGCAAAAAACAAAAGAGGTCTTATCTTATCTGCAAGCGATTTGTTTAAAAAGTAAAACATCTTAATTCGTGTTCTGAATTCAAATGCGTTCGGCCGTAGCCACGCGGTGGGAACCACATTGTTTTATATCGGTAGGCACAGGCATAAACTATACAGCCAGCGAAATACAACGAAAATACATTTGGTTACAACTTATATTTGCATAGATAAAAAATAACATCGTTTTGAACACGAATATCGATACAATGTAAGTTGATAATGAAAATAACGATGACAAACTGAGAAATTTCATAATAAACTATCAATTACGTGTTGTCAATTAAGATGTCATTGCGTTCGTAAGAATTACACTACAATTTAATTCCTCTTCTTCCTAAAAAAAGAAGTTATAGTGTACATAGTTATTTATTAATTATTTACTGCCTTTGTTGGATCAACAAGAACAAAACTACAATAATCATTATTAGAACTGGATTTCTTAGTGGTATTGACAAGTATCAATCAGGCCGTAAATCTTGAGCTCAAAGGTAAATTTGATTTCCTTTCAGTTAAATTAAATAATTGTTTTTTTTCCAGCTTAATATCGATTCACAGACATCACAACACTACGCATATTTTTAAATAGGACTGCGTCGCATCGACATCTTAGATCAAAACGACTAATTCCCCATTCATTAGATCGAGCAAAACTACCGCAGTCTGCAGAATTTAAAAATCTTATAAGCCCAATAAGAATTCTATTAATATTCTCGACAAACAAAACCGTTTTAAAAATTCGGCACCGAAACTGAGTAACATTTTTTATGTCTTCCCCTTTGACTCGCGGAGGGTATTATTCACCGAAATCTTTATATTTCTTTGTTGGATGTGAGGGCGAACGCTGGCACCCTGTGGCGTGCTGATGATGAGTTACTGGCACGGAGCTCCGGAACACGGAAGTCACCCCTCCGCCTGCGTCATCCCGCCCTTACTTCCGATACCAATCGACGGGCCAGCTTTAGCTAACGCTCTACCGTATTTCATAATTTATTGACAATTTCGCAAGTTTGCGTTTGTCGGAGATATGGATCAAAATCTAGGGAAGAGAGATTCTAGAGATTGTACATATATGTACCGATGTATACCTACATTACCCAACTTTGTCCATTTTTTCTCAGTAGCCATGACCACGTTGAGACTCGCCGTACGTAACTCATTTTTCAATACTATTCTGTAGTGTAGTGACCATATCTCTTCTAAATTTCTAGTTACCTGACATGAACTGCTTTTGTAATTGAGAAATTAAATAATCATAATAAATCTTACTCCATCAATGGCATCAATACCAGCGTAGTGTCCACTTGACTCCCTTGTCGATTGAAAAGTAACAGGGATTACACCACACTGCCGAAATGCAGATTACCAATCCAATAATCATAGACAGTAAACATCAATCATAGTCGATGGCCACGTGTCACCGATCCTCTCAAGCACAAAACAATATTCATAAATAACGGTAACAATATGGCGGGCGGTCACGTGGCGGCGCGTGCGCGGGCTTTTGACGACGCCATACGTAATTATTTGCGCGTACCCACATAAATGTAAGAGATGGTTTTAATAACTGACGTGTTTTATAGAGCTGAAACAGATGCAAGTGTGTTAGACAGTCGAGGGGTGACCAAGAAATCTCAATCAATGGTTGAGAAAAACAAACGGAATAACCATTTATGATTATAAATAAAATCTTTACTGAACTGACGTAAAATAAAGAAGAGCGGTAATTTTAAAGCCACATGTTTTAAGTTTCTGGTGAGTAAAAGCCTTAAACTCATGGCCATCTTTAAGAATGGTGAGGAATTTGAGGAATGATGGGCAGTAGCAGTACTGAATCTTTTAATAAAAGTAGGTTTGCTGATGAGGGATTTTACAGTGATTTTAAGTATCTTGCTGATGAGATCATTATTTTGGTTTACTGAAATTATGAAGCCATGAAGTCTGAAACTGTGGCCAATGGCGATCCTCTTCCTTTCACATGGGACCTAACGATAACTGGTGTAATAGGACTGTTAAATATTTCTGGCATACCCTTCTAAGTGATGTAACGTTATGTAAATCTATGTTTGCGTATCTACAGCCGCCGCGGGCTATGGGTCCCCTCACCAGTGAGACAAGATAACCCATAGCTGACGACGTTAAGCATACGCAAACAGGATTTAACTGCAGTGTGTGAAAGAAAAGTTATTTCATTAAAATTATTTAAGAATCCAATATTTTTTTTCAATTTCAAAAGATCTTTATTAATAAAATGACATATTACAATTTTATTTTTTGTACAATACTAGTGTTAGTTTAAATCCTAGAAATACAAACATCGTAGTGTAGGTTATTCTTCAAGCCCAAAAAGACTCATATAGATATTTTATAGTGTAGTTAATCGGTTGAGAATAATATAAAAGCATGATAATTGATCGAAACAAAGAAAAACATGTGGATACTAAAGGTAAGTTATGCAAGTTTTAGAGTAACAGTACATTTATAAAATTTATACGTTAATAATATATTGTTGGTTACAAACAAAAAGAAATATAATGAACATAATTATTATTATAGGCGGTAGTTTATAAAAACAATGGTCGGGGCTTCGACGATCCGCAAGAAGCAACAGGAACGTATACATATATAGGTGGGTACACCAAATAAGCGGCCAGAACGCATAGATCTCGTGGCCATTAAAATTATTTAAGAATCCAATAGACCTATCTACAATTTCTTTGCGTCAAGTAATGCATATAAGGGTTTTTAAAATTTATACTTGAATAAGATAATATAATATATCTTTATACTTGGCGCGGTGGCATGGATTTTAAGCGGTGTAGGTCCATTCCGTACATAGATTTGAGTCCTCAAGATCCGTGCTAGCAACTGTTTTATAATTTATGTTAGTAGTCTAGTGGTTAGGTTATGCGCCTCTCACCGCGAGGCCTCTGGTTGCCTCTAGCCAAATCGTTATTTGTGAACTTTCCGCAAGGAATTTCACAGTAACAGTTGAAATTGTGCCCAGTGGATGGCGATTGGCTATCCCATGGCACCTTAATATATAACAGGTGAAGTGTGGGTTTTGTACACGTCTGCTACACCCTTCCAGGTAATATAGGCGTGATGCTATATACATTTGTCTATTAAAATAAAAATTTGTTTATGAATTCCTGTATTAATTATGATTATACTAAGAAACAGTTGAAAAGATATGGAACCGGCAGGATTTGACCCTGCGACTGCCTCAAATCCTGCTGGTCCCATATCTTTTTCAACTGATGACGACCGGATGGCGGAGTGGGTAGTGTACATGCCTACGACGCCGAGGTCGTGGGTTCGATTCCCACATAAGACAAATCTTTATGTGCATGAACATGAGGGTTCGTCTTAATCTGGGTGTTTCTATGTATAATAATATATATTATGTATTAGTTTCAGTTATTCTAGTACCCATAGTACAAGCTCTGCTTAGTTTGGGACTAGATGGCGTTGTGTTTGAGTAGTGAAATATTTATATTTATTTATTAAACTGTTTCTTAGTATAATTTAATAAGCATAGCTGTATGCCATAGAAATAAATAAGAATAAACAAATTATTATGTTTTAAATTACATTATAAACATACTTCTTTTTTTACATACTCAAAAAACGCTATCAAATACCATAACCTACATTATACGAGACCCCTTACCATAACCAGTGGGGCATAACCCATAGCTCCCGGCGATGAGCATACACAAACATGAGACAATTCGAGTGTAATGGAAACTTATATCATGGAAAATTATTTATGGCACGGCGATAGGGTGGTTTTAAATAAGTAATTCTGAACCTTTAAAGCGGCAGTTTAAGTTGGTAATTAATTTAAAAAAATGCCTATATGTAATGACGAGATGAATGAATGTTGTGAAAGCGAAAGAAGTATGTAAGGAGCGAAGCACATGGCGTTTTATCGTCTCTGCATACACCCTGGAATAAAAGCGTGAATATGTTTGTATACAACTTTTGATTTGCAAAGGTAAGGCTAGCGGCGTCACGGAAAACAGCTAGTCATATTAAAATTATTTTAAATAATTTGATGATAAGAAGATAAACTGGTAATTATATTAAAATATTTTGATTAAAAAAAAAAAAAAAACAAAATTCCTACTAACATAAATAAATGACTAAATCAAATCTATGTACAAACCTAGTCTAAAGAGTAAAATTGATGTTTAAATTTGACGACGCAAAAAAAATAACATTGTGCAAAACATAATGACAAACATTTATTACAATTAAATATTAACAATATTTTATTCCCTATTACAGAACATTCGCTGAATATCAAACCGTGAACAAAAAGATCCGACGAGGATGGGATTCGAACCCACGCGTGCAGAGCACATTGGATTAGCAGTCCAACGCCTTAACCACTCGGCCACCTCGTCATGTCTGTGGCTGGCCAAATTACGCAACTAATCAAGAAGAGGTACCGGTTTGGGACTACTATAGTAATTTGATGAGTGAAAGACGACTATGAGCTGTGACGTCATTCACCTTTATCGAACGTTGACCTCACGCATTTGTTGTTTGTGTAGTATCGACATAGTTTTAATAGCTTGTTATGTACGGTATGTTTTGTAACGGTTTTGAATAATTTATTACCTCTGGGGAGAGGGGGGCAGGGAGGGGGCGAACAGGATAAATTAAGTTAATTATTCCCTCTTTTAAAATGTAAAAAAAAATATTTATAACAATATTGATTATTTTTATTGCAACACGTTCTCGAAATGCTGGCTATATTTCGGTCAGCGACTTAGTATCACACAATACAACGCGGTAATGCTGCAAGCATTTTGGGAACGATGCCTTCTGACAGTGAATTATTATGTTTAGACTAATTTAATTCATGATCCTATTTGTATATTTTTCTGTAAATAAAGATCATTATTTAAAAAAAAACAATATTGATTAATTTATTATTAACTAATAATTTTATCGTTCAACACATTTAACGTCTGATTTCGCATATTTATTAGTGCTCCGTAACGCCATCTAGTGGTTAACAATAATATTAATTAAAATGTAAGCTAGGTCTAAAAAAAAAAATTAATATACACGTTGACTTACTTCATTTATTTCGTCGGTTGAAAGGTTAAGCACTGCCAGTGATAATAATAAAGAATATTACAAAACGGTCTACATAGGACTCGCTTAGATATCACGCATCATGTTATTAAGATCCTACCATTTCTTTAGTAAAAAAATCAAATATTCAAAAGTGTTGATCACTGGTAGTAGAGCTCTTGTGAATGAGCTCGAGGGCGGCAGCACCACCGTCTCACCTTTAACCTGCCGCCAAATAGTAGTGCTTCCATTACTGTGTTCCGGTTTGGTGGTGAGATCAGGCCCTGAAATTACTGGCACATGAGGCATAACACCGTAGTTCTTAGCTGCTGCGACTCATCTATAATCTGCTTTTGTTTGTTGATGTCCATGGGCTGTACTCCATTTAGCATCAGTTGGACTACACGTTCGTTCGCTGTCGCCGTAGTATATAAAAAAAATCTTTTGTGATCGAATTATAATAAAATAATAATAGTAAAAATATTTATTTCCTCTTTCACAAATTGGTAAAAAAAATACATTAGAATGTTGTACAAGCAGAGACTGGTGTCTGATTTAGGAGAACCTGTGGTTCAGATCACCAGGAGTATTAGGTACCTACTACCAGATTTGTCTTAGTGCTAGTTTTAAAGTATTAAGTATAAAAAGTATTATTTGACAAAAAGGTTTCTTAAACAAATAAGAAAATGTAATTGAAAGTAAGAGATAGCCATTTAAACAGTATAGATGATAAGCATTGCTTATCACATAAAATCATTTGAATTTGAATAAGGATATTATTATAACTATTTTAGTATTTTATTAAATCATATTTCGTTACAAAATTTAAGACGGCACAAGAGCCACCGTAGTTGTCTAGACCCAAAAATCTCTTTAAAGATGTTCATGGGAGGAGAGATGTAGTACCTACAGTCATCACTTACTTATACGTATTACAGTACAGCAGGTCAAATTACAGCATAATCTAGAAGAAAACATATTGTAACTGTAACTGCGAGTTTGGTTGTATGTCCTTGTTATCTACAACCGATCTTAAAGTGTACCTTATTATGTAAAAGGAGATTTTACAGGGATATAATCCCACCCACACGCCTACCACTGTGACTCCTGTGACGCCAGGATCTACAGCGGTAACCAACTGAAAGGCACCGTGCATGACACACGGGCAATCCCAGCTGGCTTAGCATACGAGCGTGAGATGGGTTTTGTCGCGGTTTTATCATGTATCTCTCATAACATGAAAGAGATAGCATGATACCCGCGTTTATCACTACATTGTGCTTAATGTGGTCTAGCTATGATGTATAAATGTATATTTGAATCTCTATACATTTCATTACATCTTTACGTAGAAGTTTACAGCTAAAATGTATATGTTTAATCTTCGTATTTTGACATACATTAATATGCATTATAGCTGCCGTGTGAGAAGCACTAATTGCGATATTGTTAGCGATTTGGACCTTAGCAGAATATTATTTTGCCAACCGGTACGGTTATCGGTATCGTTCAAAAGTATAATTTTCACATGTTGTTACGAATAACATAAAATGTCAACCTTTTTGACTTAAAATGATAAAATAATTCAAAAGTACTGTAGCATGTTTTTACTCCTGTTTCAAAAATGAAACTGTATTTGCGCACGATATATTTTTATCCGTCATATCATAATTCAAATGATGGTTTACGCCAATTTATTAGGAAAAGTAACACTAACCATTAAATAATTTAAAACATAAAAGAAAATAATATTCAAATTTTATAGGCATGTGACAACAAATTACATTACTTAGAAAAAACTTATATTTAACGGTAAATTCACTCATTTTATCTCATTAAATGTTGACGTTTTGAAAACAAAATTATAAATGCAGGCGGTCGTTGTAAGATTTACTGATTTGAGATACTTCATTTAAATGAAATTTTCTTGTATTTTTTCATACATATACGTGATACGTGTTCAACTTTCGGCTCATTTTACGTTCTTATTAGTTATTGTTTTGTAGAGGTGTACGGGCCAGTAACAATGAAACGAAGTACTTAATACAACTGTCTATTGCGATTTAAATAAAATACAATAGTAATATTACGATAATTGTAACAGCTGATTAGAGCGCAACAAGTAAAGCGACGCGAGGGTGCTCGGCACGGTGGCGAACAATAGACTGCCGTCCTGTGCGCAGGAAAATCGAACGTCGCCGAAGCTAGCCGATAATTTACGAACGTGGTACTCGCGCGACAGGCTCACTGCGCCCAAAGAGAATATAATCACTACGTTTAACTGCGCCCGCGACCGCGCGCCGCGCCGCGCCGCCACAGTTTATTTAATGAAAAGTACGTTACAAGCTAAAATCAATTATATAGAAATCATTTTAAAGCATTCATTTTAAAAAAAATACAGTGCAAGTTATATTTAAATCTAATATAAATTCTCTATTGAGATAACGGGCTCGGCCCGGATGTGCGTAAACACATTATGCATGCATAGGCAAGACTAGTATTTATTTATTTACTATCAACGCCTCGCAGAAAGGTTTGCACTACGAACGCCAACAACATACGGGTTCGCTCCGTCCACTGTGGCAATAACACACTTAAGATGACGAAAATACTTATTTTATTTTATATTTAATGATCATGATTTATTTTCATAATTCACTATAATAAAATAAAACTTTTACTTTCGTATTTTTTTAATTTACATTGTTAGCAAGTAGCAAGTTAGATTGAGCGTGTAGCAGGCAAAATTGTGAATATACCGCCCAAACATGCTTGAAGTCAACATAATAAATAATATTTTAGGACAAAGTGATTGAATAATTAAGATTGAGCGTGCTGTGGGCGTGTTATTCATGTCGATTAGAATAAGTTCAATAACCTATTATCCTTTAACGCTGAACGAACGTTTTTTGATCGCACAATTTACAGAATAATTGTTTTACATCGCTTTAAATAAAATATTAACTTTGATAATTATCTCATATCATCTCGTCGCACAATAGTGACGACGAGTAATATCTCATATTAACTCGATATTATTTGTCAAAATTCGGTAAATGGATTCGATGAAGGTCGGAGTGCACTTGTTGTCTCTACTTTTGACGTTATAACAAGTGAGATAGAAAACGTGACGGTCGTTGTGCGCATGAGTTAAACGTGAGATAAAAACTCTCAGTCATCTCTCATCCATGACTTATGTCATGTTCGTATGCTAAGCCAGCAGGGAGAGTTAAAATTGTCTTGGAACCCGCAACGAATTTAATCAGAAGTATATAGTTGGAGTTGGAAAGTATGTATCTTTACTTCCCTCCAAAGCAAAGCGGGAGACTGAGTAATGCCAAATATAGACAAAGTATCTATATGGAAAGAGTGTAGACACCACAGACAATGACAAAACTATGGGGCCTAAATTTGATTGCTAGTATGGCAGAAACGGCTAAATGCACGGAAAATTGATTCTGTTCGATACAAGTTCCTAATAGTATACCACTCCAGATGTCAATTATAGGCTATTTAACATAACATTACGTTCGTTGTGCAAAAGACTACACTCCCATGTTATGATATGGTGGGCGATTTGTGCGTGCTCAGATGTAGAACATGTACAGAACATGTAAAAGGAGATTACCGCAAGTTTCAGGCATAACTCCTATGTTACGGTGGTGTTCACAATCATAAATTTTTCACACACAAAGCACAGCCAGAGTCAGGACAAATCTCTGAGGATCACACAAAGATTTCTCATGTGTGGGAACCGAACCCACAACACCATTGCAGTGGACAGCGGCGAGGCGACCGCTTAAACCACTACACCACACGTGCAGACAATGTTATGTACCTTTTGGACTGCGGACACAAACCCACTATATTCACAGGTGCTTAGAATTGTCATATTTTACAAAACTCGAAAGTTATTTATATCTTACCAACATTTAATCTGTCTAAACATAAACCAACTATAGGCTTACAAATGTTTCAAATGTACCCAATATTTGTTTAAAATATTCACAATACATTAACCATTAGAATAATATATTAATAGGTAATGTATTAGCTCAAGCGCCGGAGATGACTAATGATCTACAATATGTATTATAATGATCTACAGGAGTCATTTATATTCCCTACTACGGCGAGGAGCATGGCAGGCCTATTTGAAAAACGTTAGGAATTTAAATGATATGAAAAAAGGTGCAGGCGAAATTGATCTTAAAATGTCAATAATTTGACAAATTCTACGTCGATTAAGTTGTCTAAATGATAGGGCCAGATAGATAGATACTTGATAAGACCTTAATAAGCCAATTTTTTAGGGTTATGTAGTACAAGGAACCGCTATAGTTTCACCATGTCTGTCTGTCTGCCTATCCGAGGCCTAGCGTCGAGACTGGTAAGATCTAGAATGCTTAAATTTGTCATGAATATGTAAAATAATTAAGCTAAGAAAGTGGTAGAATAAAACCTTAAAAAATATGTGAGTATCTACCCTACATATAAAGTGGGCTGCATTTTTGTTTTGACGTCTACCCCATAGTGTTGGTTATAATTAGATAGGTCTTTCAAAACATTGAAGGGTTGCTAAGACTGTTTAATTCAGAGATGTTTTCGCGAGGTTATTAACTTGAAAGAACAAATTTTGGTTACTCGGACATAATACAAAAATCTTCGAAAATAAGTACTTAGTACCAAGTCTTTTTCCCTTTTAAGTCTTGCCTTTAACCAGTCGCCAAGTAGTAGTGAAATGCGTAAACTATGTTCTGTTTTGGAAGTTTCTTGTGCTAGTAATATGTACCGCAATCTTTTGCGTACTAAGAGTTCAAGTTTTTTATGGGCTAGTTGCCATTTTGCTATTTTATCATAAAATGGAATTAACATCAGTTCTTATTGTCACATGTTCACAACTCATAACTTATTTGTTATTCTTATTTTACAAGTTCCAAACAGTATGTTTCTAATTGGAAAATTGTTTCAATACATCCCAGTTGGAATACATTTAAGGAATTGAGGACATCGATTCCAATAAGTGCCTTTAACATAAAATTACAGTTTATGCTTGAAATAAAACTCATTCATAAATAAACATGGAACGACTAAAGAACGGCCATAGCATTCCACGGTCGTATCAATCCCATTGCTTTTACAAATACGACATCCCATAACGTTTCGCTATCGAAAAGGGTAATGTCCCAACAAATTGTCCTCCGTCAGTCTGTCCGTTGACAATATTTTACCAATAAATGGTGTTTGGAGGCGCCACAGCGCCAGTCACGAGAGCCTCCACTGAATATGACAAATAACATTAAAAATGAAACTACACGAATACCAACATAAAATAAAAATGTCAAAAATTTAAATTAAGGATTAAAATATTTAAATTTAGTGCGGGCGCGTCGGGATGCGCCCGCGCCGGAGCCCGGCCGGACAGTGCCGGACTGCTGCGGACGGTACGGATCCCGAAGCTTGCATAGAGTGGAAAAGGACTTTTAATAAAGTTGAGCTTTTGCAAGTTTTGTGTGTTGTGTTGTTTTGAATTAGAGAAGCCACTCACTGTTGTTTTTACTAGTTTAGGTTCAGAAGCGTATCTATTTTTCAATATTTATTAATGTTATTATAATCAAAATACCATACAAATCCCAAGTAGCACGTAAGTGTCGTCAGAATCAATTATACAGCCAATATAGAACTTAAAGTGTTATAAGAGACGTATAAGAGAGTCAGGAAAGGTAATAAGCGTTATAAGAGTGTTACAATCCGCTATTATACAGCTCAGCTGTATATAGGCTTTATTATGGTATCTGCGTACACTTAAGGTGTTATATCGGAATATTACAACTCTACTATACAGCTTTAATAATTGTGTAACACTCCAAGCTTATTTCTACGGCTAAAGCTGTATAAAGGCTGTATTATAGTGTTACTTGACACTTGTTGCTGTACAAAGGCATATGCTAACTCCATTATAACACTAGTTTTTATGGTGTAATTTAACACTCTTATAAGTATTAAAGCTGTAATAGTTACTTTTATGAGAGTATTATAGAACTAAAAAGATAAATGACAGCTATAGTACAGCTTTAGTCTGTATTATTGACGGAGACGTCAAATTAATGTCGCAGTCAGGAGATGGATTGAGAAGGAATATTTGAATATAAGGAATTACAACTTAAATAACAGTAATGATAGTGAACCAATATTGACTGAAAGAAAAAACCATTCAACCACACCGACAATCCATAGCTCCAATGAGGGTTCCGTACGAAAAAAAAAAAAGAAAAAAAAAGGAGATAAAAATAACATTATTAATTGCTTCCTTCGCCATCATAACACCCCTTTTGATTCCCAGGAACTTGGCACAATGCAAAGTTTTTTTGGCATTTTTCTTCAGTTTCTATTATCTTGAACGACATATTATTCTGAAAAATAAAGAAAATACCTTAATAAATAATCGTCAAAATGGTTCTAGAGATTTTAATTCTTTATACGTATCTCTAAAGAGGTTATTAGTTATTATTTCATTTCATTTCATTTCATTTATTTGCATAAAATGTGGTATTAAAAGGTGACAAATAATATAAATAATGTACAGTGACACATTTCGCCATTTGGAAGTAGCATGCAAAAACTTAATAAAAACATATTATGAGATATATACTACAACATAGATAATAACAATTGTATCAGCTGTTAACATCTTATCAAAACAATACAAAGAATGAATACTACATATTTAGCAATTATTAATGAACGCCATATCAAATATATAATGAACAGAACAAAAAATACTATTATTGTAATATTAATAACATTTATAACACTTGACATTAAATTAGTCAATAATTTTTATTACAGTGCATTCCTAAAATGATATGAACGACATGAAGATTTTTTAAGAAAATCTTTAACTGAGTAAAAAGATTCTGTCACTAACCATTTGTGCAGCTGATTACAAAACTTATTGTACGGTAGTTCAATAATCCACTCGGGCAATGAATTAAAAATAAGTGGAGCCATGTAAAGACAACTATGTCTAAATAATTCTAGTTTAGGTACTGGTAATTCTAGGTATGTGTGAGCAGCTTTTCGTTTGTTTGTGTTATCTTTTATTTTGAAAAGGGATGGATTACCTTTGACTAGTTTAGCTATTTCGTAAATGTAAATACATGGTGCTGATAAAAGATTTTGTGATTTAAAAACCGGTCTACACGATTCAGTCCATTCCATACCAAATATAGCCCGAATGCACTTTTTTTGTGCTACAAAAACTCTATTAAGTTCCGAGGAGTTTCCCCAGATTACGATACCATAACGGATAATGGAACACACATATGCATGATATACTGTTATGGCAGCTTGTTTCGAAACCTCAGTTTTAATCTTTTTTATTGCAAATACAAACCTATTTATTTTTACACAGATTTTGTCAATATGTTCCCTCCACGTAAGGAATTCATCTATTGTGATTCCAAGAAAGCTCGTTTTGTTTGTTTGCTGAATTCTTTGATTGTTACAAGTTACATTTAATTCTAAGGCCTTGCATTTTCTTGTTTTAAAATGTACTATATTAGTCTTATTTATATTAATTTTTAAACCATTGTCATCTAACCATCTCATTATATCTTGCATTGTTTTTGTTATC
Source organism: Hypena proboscidalis (assembly GCA_905147285.1). NCBI lineage: Eukaryota > Metazoa > Arthropoda > Insecta > Lepidoptera > Erebidae > Hypena > Hypena proboscidalis. The sequence goes on along the minus strand of LR990128.1, from coordinate 10,646,080 downwards.
TCCGACTCAAATGTAGCATTATTTTCACAACCTATGATGATAGTTGTATCATCTGCGAACAGAACAGAGTCATGTTGAACTGCTTTTGGAAGGTCATTTATAAATATTAAGAAAAGAAGAGGGCCTAGTATGCTACCCTGTGGAACACCTAGATAATTGAATTGCGGTTCAGATTCATACGTTTCAACTGTTTTTGTAATTTCGTTGAATTTTGTGATTTTAGTAACTTGTTATTATCTAAATGAAGAGCATAATACAGCCTATTGAATAAAAATATTCTAAAATTACTCTAATTAGAAGTTAAAAGCTGTACAATACACTTCATTTATTCCATAGTACAGCTACTGGCGCTATATTGCTCTTCAAATAGTGTTAGGGCTGTTTAAAATTGACGCCATTTTCTAATAAACAAAAACATATTAGATGATTCTAAAAACAAAAAGAATTGACATTATTTTGCATTATCTTTAGCCGTATCATGTTTACTAGCTTATATAACGTTAACTTGGCCTTTTCCTTATTACTTGAAATTAAAATGTTGTTATTCTAACCTTAAAAAACAAAAACTTACTTACCGATATTCAGTATTTCTTTTGTTTTTCTTGATTTTTATGCTGGCGCGCGAATATTTTACCGAAAACCATATACAGGTTTACAATAAATATAGGTTTGCACGTTATTTTCACCAAACCAATAAGTTTAAAATCATTTATATGTTTTTCTTAGCAAGTAATTTGCCATTATAATAATATGCATAATGTAGATAAAAAATATGATGTACATTAAAATATCTATACTTTTGTAATTCTTTTATAACACTATTGTAGAACTTTAATTCTTACAAGCTACTTCTAGGATACCATCTGGAGAGTTGTAGTTTCTTTGTACACCAAATAACAGCTCTAATACAGCCTTTTTACAGCTACTATACAGCTCTTATAACACCAAACGCTGTATAATTTGTGCCCATTTTACACTTATAAGGGCTGTATAAGCGCTTATGCAGCCTTTATACAGCTATTATACAGCTTTAAGTATAAAATTACGCTCTAGTACAGCTTTTATACAGCTTGTAATGCTACTTGGGATATTCTTCATCATCATCATTATCATTTAGCCTCTCGTAGTCCACTGCTGGACATAGGCCTCTCTCAATGTGCGCCACAACACCCAGTCCTGCGCCTTCCGCATCCAGTCCCCTCCAGCGACCTATGAAATATTCTTACAGGATGCTAATTAGTACGTTAACTTCTTAGTAATTAAGAAGATTAATTGTCATCCTGTTAATATTGTTTCATTACATACATTTACAGGTGCAAATAAAACAAACCGTTGCAGTACAGGGATTTATTGTTACTCTTAGATAATGTCGTAAGTTCGTAAAGTTTCTGATTGGATAACAGGCTCTCGTCAAAAGTAACTATTAAATTATGTTATGTAGAACATAGCTACATAACTACTTACCTATTCTCTCAATCGACTCAGGCAAACAATTAATTCCCGCGCTTTTAAGTATCTTCCAAGCACGATAAATTAAGCATTTAAAACGAACTTAACTTATTTCCAACCAAAAAGTATCCAATAATCCCATAAAAGTCAAAATGAAAATAAAAGCCTCCTCCACACTAACCACGTGTTCGAAAACTATAAATTAATGGACATACAGTGCCAGAGAATTTTAAATATTTGAAAGCACGTTTAGAAAAAATCAAAATCTCGAATAATATATTACGTAAAATAAATAATACAATCATGAAGTAGTTATAAATGTAGTGTTTATAAAACGTAATCGTAGTTTTATGGACCATATATTTGGAGGGATGTTTCGTGGAGTCTCCGAGGGCCGCCATTTGTATTAATTAGTTGTCACGGACCAGACACGGCTGGCGACAGCTGGAATATTGTTTTTTTTAGACACGAACGATACGCATAGCTTTAAGGGGTAGGTATAGTCGTCTTCTACTTCGTCGTGTCGATGGCTGAGTCAAATTTTATTTTGACTTGCCATCGTGGTGAAAGGATTAGCCAATTAGCTTTGGAGTACTTGCGAATTGCCCAGGGTGCGCCGGACGTAGAGAATCGTTGTGTACGTCACTCGGGGAGGCTCCTTTCATGCACCCCAGGTAGGAATAGTGACTGAGGATTATCTAATCATGTACAAAGGATTTAATTACTCCAGCTTTAAAAAAAAATTGTACCTGATGTCCCGTGAGTCGCATGCGGATAGATTCACACTATATTCGCAGAACACTACCTAGTCCCAAACTTAGCAGAGCTTGTCTTATGGTTATTGTTGTTGGTTGTATGTAGATTGTCACATAATTCATTCATTATATATTATATAAGCAAATTGATCCAATCATTATTTCCCTACATAATGATCGGATCAATTCGCTTATATTTAGGCTTGTTTTCCTGTTGAATATTTGTATAGATACAATTTTGAAGAGAGGCAAAGTTTCACAAAGCAGTGCAATTTCATTTGAATAAAAGAAATAAGAGTATTAATTAATTTTTGGGTCGACTTAATATCACTGTTAAGGGTTTTATATCTCATCTCATAAGGGAAAAACTAAACCCTACCTCGATGGTCCAGTGGTTAGCGTATGCGCCTCTCACCGTGAGGTCTCGGGTTCGATTCCCGGGTCGAGCAAAGAACATTCCGTTAGGAAATTCACAATAGCAGCACGGAGTTGGAATTGTGCTGATTGGAATTAAATTGGAATACTTAAAATAAATTTGTGATATTCGAGAAAATCGATTTTATAACGATTTTAAATTTGTATAGAAATTATTGAATTTTATTTTTTAAACGACGTTCACACTAGGTTGACATGTTGCGGGGGTGTTTACCAACATACATTATACACACGCAGAGTACACCGTTTATCTTATTATATTTATCTCAACGGACAAAAGTATTGGGTCATCTGGTCCAAGTCTGGTCAGTTCTGAATGCTCAGATGGACCGCGGCAAGCAATTTTTATCTCAATGATGTGTCGTGTATGAATATATAGGTACACGAAAAAAATACAATTACATATCGTCATTATAAATATCTAACTGTAAACATTCAAATTAGCGTCAGGTACACACACAGGGGGATGTTTGTGACGGCTCATAATTCTCCCCTCGCTACCCCCTGTACCCGACAGGGACCTTTGTGCATTAATAGTAGAGCTCATTGTAGGACTGTGTCGAAGTAACCTGTCTCCTACACTCCAAACTACAAGGGAAACTCAATTTCTTTTTGACAGCGACATTAAAAGACCTGATGAATTTGAATCCTTGTTGGATTTTAATCGACTGGTTTGATGAGGTCTTAAATTGTATACAGGGTGTAAACGAAAAGTGACAAAGCCGCTTACCTACCTACCTACTTAGTTAAAAAATATCAACGGAAAAGTCATGAGTTTTTCCGGGGAAAATAAACATTTTTGGTGATTTATCCGACTTATTACGGAAGTGTAACGTTATCCTAGACTCTCCCAATACATATGAAAATTTCCAGTAACTTTGGGATTTTCCATTGAAAATTTGCCCCATTTATGATTTTGCAGTAAATTTTTGCACTTAATGCTTCTAAATCATGTCTTTTATCACTGAAAAGTGTTTCTCAAAAATTTGCGATTTTCATATGACGTAAACAATTTTTCGAAGACCGACTTTTTGATTTGTGGAAATTTCCGATGATTTTGTTTTTTGATCTTAGAATCATATTATATACTGAATCACTGGTTAGCAGCTTCGTCACCAAGTCATTTACACTCTGTATCGTAATAGAATCATTTTGTAAGATTGTATAAAATTGCAATGCTTATATTGGAAAAAAGCGTGCCAACATGGCAACAACAATAACATAACAATTTGGGTCTAAACTTAAACTTTGACAATATTGTGGGTCTCTGTTAGTCTCCATTATTTTTTATAGAAATCTGAATCTGAATTCAGAGTTTGCTTATTTGAGCAAAGGAACCTGGGTTTCTGATAAGGCTGTATTTTACCCAGTGCGACAGCAACTGACACTGGTTAAGGTTTGTGACTGAATTTAATACTTCTTTTAAAAATCGAGTTCTTAAGATAGTATGGTTGCAAACTTTTTCTATGGTGTAATTAATTTAATAATATATTTAATAATGTACCTGCCTGTGACGCTGAGGTCGCGGGTTTGATTCCCGATCAAGATAAATATTTGTGTGCATGGAGGTTTATCTGGTCTAGTTCGGATTATTAAAATATCGCATTCTTTATGTTTCTACCCAAACCCATCTCTGTTATTTCCTATCCCTGGCCAATCGTTCTGAAATGCATCCAAGTCGTCCCGCCATCTCCGTTTAGGCCTTCCTCGTCGCCGTTGACCGTCACGTGGTACCCAGTTGGTCGCTTTTTGGGCCCACCTCTGGACTCATACGGCAAACGTGGCTAGCCCAATCCCAGTTTAGCCTAGCAGACTTAGCCCTACATCCGTGACACCGGTTTTAATGCGCAATTCTGTGTTTCTGATATGGTCTATTCTCCTCACCCAAGTTAAATAAATAAAAAAAATTTAAAAAATCTACAGTAATTTTATTGCTAATATACATATCGTTGTTCTCTGCTTATTGTGGGAGACAGGTGCCTAAGCTAAGTCCGCCTAGCTTAGGCACCTGTCTCCCTCCTTCTGTCTTCCTCCTGATTGAATTTCAGGTCACCAGTTCACCCGCAGTTTACAATAATAATATGTCAAGTGCGATATTAAACTGCGTTTTGATTGAACCAAAAAATACCAATACAGGAAGCATTATATTGTAGTTATTCGATGTTATTTATTATGTAAATGAATAAATGTAACAAATGCTCGCGGTCAATGGTAAAAAAAACAACACTACTGTACAATTTTTTTTAAAGTATTGGTTGAAGTTAAGATCTTGCGTTATACATTGGATGTTTACTTAAACTCACCATTCCAAATCGAACGTTACTACAAACACTACCATTCGCCAACAGGTCAAAAGTAAAACGAAAGTAAATATCCCTCACAGCTCATTCACACTCGCTCTACACACTGTAATCACACCACAATTTTAAAAATAAATACTTATCTCTTATCACGGCACCTTGCCCAGCTTCTCCAAAACATCCCCAGGATCTGAAGCTCCGCAAGTCTTGAAGATGACTGGTAGCCTTCGCGAGGGTATTGATTGCCACGCCCACCCGTGGCGCGTTGCTAGGCAACCGACCGCCCTGCGACCCAGCCGACACGCCGACGGAAAACTTCTTGTACACTTTCCCTGCTTACGGATAGCTTTTTTAAAGGCAGTTTTTCAGTTGCTTATCAAGCGTAGACTCCCGAGCACCGTGTTTTTATACTAACGTAATTTGGGTTGAACTTAAATATCATTATTTTTATAGACAAATCATATCATAAACACTAAAATGCATGTTAGTTTGTGGCCATTTTGTCGAAATTGTTTAACTTATTAACTGAGTTACATACTAACTGAAAAATTTAAATAATAATATTGATTTTGAAAAAGTGGATGGTGGAACTTAATAAAACAAACATGAATTATAATCTTCTATATAAATAAAAATGAATTGTTGTTCGTTAGTCTGATTAAAACTCGAGAACGGCTGGGCCGATTGAGCTGATTTTGGTTTTAAAATGTTTGTCGTAGTCCAGGGTAGGTCTAAACGGTGAGCAAATAAGGAAAAATTGCGAGTAAGATAGAGTAAGACGACAATTCCATTTTCCCATATAAAAGTTGACCACTTACTTTCTGTCAAACATTTGACGGTATTTGTACTCTCAGTTCCACTCGAATTGAAGAACGCATTAAAACAAGACTTTTGAATCGACAACATAATATCAACTTTGCTCATAACATCGTGTATTTAAATTTCAAAATATAAAAATAATTGTGTTGACATGTTTGATGGGTGCCAACCTTACAGTGTTACCAACTCTCAAAAATATTTTTATTATAATAATAAGTGTATCCGAACGTTCCATTGTTTTGTCCATAGATTTAGAGACTTTTTGCTGCGCTCCTACTTTAACATCCTTGGTTTTGTCATCTCATGTTAAAAAAAAGAAACATTTAATTGGAGAAATACTGAAATTAATTAATAATTTAATACAACCTGGACAGTTATTATTTTTGTTCTGCCGTTCCATCCACTTTTTACAAAAGGGACAATGCATTTTAAGGAGTTGAGGGATATATAGCTTCACTATAACTTCTGAAAAATAGTTTTAAAATATCAACAATTTAAATATTATAGTTGTATGAATTCTTTCTCTAAGCATTATTCTTATAGCCGTGAAAATAATTCTTAATTATTTTAAAATTTATAATAAAAATTAAAGGTAAATAAAACATGTCACACGTAAACGTAACTTACATATTGGTGGCGTGACTATGAAATATTTAAAGTAATATAATTACGGACACGAAATGAAACTATTTTCATTGTTTCAGTCACAATACAAAACAACATGAAGCATGTTTGTTTTATAAATATCCTAGGACGGGGATAAAGTACGCCAATGGAGGCAATGGAATGTGTAACTAAATTGAATTTAGTCACGTCATCGAAAAATTTGGCTTTCCCGCTTTCGTTTTAGGGTTTTTAGAGTTCCGTACCCAATGGATAAAAACGGAACCCTATTACTGAGACTTCGCTGTACGTCGGTCACCAGGCTGTATCTCATGATCCGTGATAGCTAGATAGTAGAAATTTTAACAGATGATGTTAAACTGTTGCCTCTATAACAACAAATACTAAAAACAGAATAATATAAACATTTTGGGGAGAGAGTTCCTATACAACAAACGTGATTTTTTGCTCGTTTCAGCTCGATATTGATAACGGTAACAGAACGCTTGAAATGTTTACAAAATATGTAGTAATATATTTACTTTAAAAGTAAATAATTAAAGTAAAATAAATGAAAATTTTAGGAGGTCTCCAATACTGCTCGTGCGTGAATCCGACTCGCACTTAGCCGGTTTTTATTATCTAGGTACATGAAATTAAATTGTTATCGTGCAACTATTTGCATTCTTCAGAATCTTTCTTTGAACCTTAATTTACCTTGTTACTTTTTTTTTATAACTTCTGCTATTTATAATTTCAAACACAGGTGGTGTTTGAAATTATAAATAAAAACTTAAAAAGATAATTAAGGTTTTAAGAAATCTTATTAATCAGAGCTTAATGCCATAGACAATCTTTAACAGCCAACCTTTACTATGCAGATTATATTTAAATTTCTTTAATACGACGGCAAAGAATACGAACGAACGTCTTTCGGTATCTACATCTCATATACATAAAACAAAAATAGATCTGCTAACTTCTTGTTTTCTACTAATTTCAGGGTCTAATGGTACTAGCAAACCAAACCGGCTGAGGCTGAGTTACGATTTTCGATTTCTTAGTCCCGTCCAAAATGGAATAACAAAAGAGATCGAAAGTCGGGCTTGACGATAACCGCAGTTTTAGAAGTTTTTAAATTAAGAATAAAATAATATTATATTTTTTTATTTCTCCCATCACAAAGGTTCACAAACAAGGCAATTACTTAAGAGATAACGTGATATCATGCTAGCGACTTTAATGTTATGTTCCTTTATGAGAGATTGGACCATACTATATAGTCTATACTAGGGAAAACCCTGTGTGACGGATCACCCGGAATTGACGAACGTTCGTTGAAAAATTATTGAAGGTAGGGTAGATAGCTATGAGTAGCAATTCAGTGCAAGACTGCCTAAGAAAAGGTTCTTGTCGATCATATAATTATAGAAATGATTTGTAACATCTAAAAATATAATTAAGTGATATGTTATTTCAAAGCCTTGATTACTGATATTTTATTATTAAAGATGGTACATGTTTAAGTTAAATAATTCATAAGATTAGATTTTTGATACGTGTAATGCCAATTTTAATGATTTTTCTTTTGTATTAAGTAAATATTATATTATAAAATTTTTGCTTGTCATTGCTAGATGGCGAAATGTGTTCTGCGCAATTATCACATTTTATGCAAATAAATAAATCAATAAATAAATGAATATTAATTGAACTACACTGTCTATACCAGGTACTAAAGAGGAGCAAAGGGGCGTAATTCAATACAGATTGTCTGAAACTTTATTGGGCATAACGGAACATTACGTTTTTATTGTTTTTTTTCACAATAAAGTAAGATGTGTAGTAAAAATGTTGCTTTATTGGCTGTGTTTAGGTACTTATGGGATAAAAACATGATATAAAAGTCATCTATGAACAGTATTACACAGAATAATACTTATTATTTTAAAATTCAGACAACATTTGTTTCGGCGGCGATTTTAGGTTTGTAGAATAAATTTCTGACTTGCGTCCGCGGCTACGGCATGCTATTTGTGGGGTCTTAACTACTTCTGTCGGCGACAGGTCGAGATGGCAATCGGGGTCTACAAAGACATTTTGTGTCAAATATAGTTAGCAACAATTTACGTCATTATGATTTATAGGTAATAACCTACCTACGTATGAAATAAATATTTCATAAAAATATCATTGACGCGTATCTGAAAAATAGCAATAGCGTTTAACTAAATTGCCATCTCCGCCTGTCGCTTACAGTATGTTCATTGCGTTTCAAATAATTTATTTTATCTACATAACATAACATCACGCCCATATTACCCAGAAGGGTGTGGCAGCGGTGTACAACACTCACATTTCACCTGTTATGCCACCGGGCACGATTCCAACTCCGTGCTTCTATTGTGAATTTTCAGACGGGAAGTTCACAAATAACACTATGCCCAACCCGGGAATCGAACACAAGACCTCGCGGTGAGAGACGCATACGCTAACCAGGTAGACCATCGAGGCAGTATTAAATATTTTTATTTACATCCACTAGTAAACAAAGTAAACACAGCAAAAACAATTTCATTTAAACCCCGAATAGCTTGATCACAAACAACCATGTAAGTTTTCTGGAACTAGTATTAAAATTTAATCGGATAGACCTCATGGGGCATGCACACTAATAAATAACAATAAATCTCATTACACGTTTAAAATTAAATCAGCGAACAAAAACAAGCCATAAAATGTAAAGTGAGCGGGTGCGAAACTTAATTTAGTTGGATCTAATGAATTCTAAGCAAGATTTAATAAAGGGCTCGCTCCCTCGTCATCGGCACTACCGCAATTTTGTTAAACACTTTTTGTATGGGAGTTGTTTTAGAAAAGTAACGGTATATTATTGTCTGTAAACTTTGTCCCCCTTGCTTATTTATTTAATTTCTTCTACTAGTATTTTTAGTAGCAACATGTGTCTGAAATTATTCCAAGATGTAGGTATCACAATTACTATACAAACGTATTTAAAGTCGCACTTGAGTCCTAAGGAAGATTTAATAAAGCGCTCCCCAACATGTGTCTGAAATTATTCCAAGATAGTAGGTATCACAATTACTATACAAAAGTATTTATATACGCAGAATCTAATGAGTCCTACGGAAGATTTAAGAAAGGGTTCTATCCCTTGTCATCACCATTACCGTAATTCTGTTTTACACTTTGTATGGGAGTTGTTTTTTAAATTGTAAGAGTACATTTCTATGTAAAATTTCTCTATTGCTTAGTTCTTTGAGTTTCTCCACCAGTATATTTTCAATAGCAACATGTATTTGAAATTGTGCTCTGTCAATGACATACGACCTAAACATAAGAGTTTAAACTAAAAGGAGCCTTTACCAGCTTCTTGGCATTTTATCATTGGTGATTTTAATGCTAAGCAACTTTAATCTCTTAATATTTGAGACTTGTGAACACTGAATAATTAATCTTCAGCAAAACATTGAAAACACTTATCTGTGCTTATAAATATTGATAAACTATACCCAAGCACAGGTAAATTCAGGTAATATAAACACAGCCTCCATTTATCATACCAATTCTGAAGAAAAGAAATATAATTATAATACACATTTATTGACAAATGACGGCAGCTTATAGTCGAATCGTCCTGGAAAACATAAAAACAATATAAAACTATGGTGTTATTTATAGTCCCTTTATCTGCAAGGAGGATCTTTGACGTTTGTCTTTTGTCGTTGCCGCGTTTTTTTATCTGTGCCTGAGCGCGCCAAAAAACACAGTCGTTAAATCGGATCGACCAATTGCGATGGTCGTTTAAACCGTAATCTGTGCCGATTTCTTTGTAGATTTCATCTTTACAGCTTGTCTATAACCTGATACCTGTTCGATAAGCTTTTGTTTAATGCCGCACTGTTAAAAAATAATATTAATAGGCAGTAGTCTTATTGAAATCGGTTGCCCGTCGAATTTATTTGCTGCTGGCAGTCTTTGGTGGAGCGAAAGAGAGCAGGTACTTACACTGTAATTGCGACAAAGGTACAGACAATATAATTATGTAAAAGAAAAGCTAGGTTTGTTATTATTGCGTTATTCGAATACCCTGTTTTCTGAAATTTATGTCGACGGGTAATATGAAAATTGAAGTGTCGAGTGAGAAGCAGATAGCGATTACTCGGGTGAAATGTTGCAAATGTAGTAACCTTAATAAAATATAATAATATGCGGTAAAGCTACTTAATAAAAAAAATGGTTTTTTTTAATTAAGTTTTTCAAGGCGACGAAAGCTTAAATAACTTCAAAATATGTTTATGATTAATGTTAACAATTACCGCAAGAACACAAACTGAATAACAATTAGGTAACTTTTATTTCCAAGATTTATACTTAATCAATATTTATGAGAACATTAGGTTACGAAAACCTTTAATGCAGCTTGTGGATACATCGTAAAAACCATATGTTACATAAAAACTCGAATATCTTACTCATTAACTGCATAACGTAATTTATACAAATAAAAAGGGACGATTTAATATAAAACGGCTTAGATTCAAATAAAATAAATACTATTATAAGATAAAATCTCTTCAAAACATTCCTTGAAGAAATATATTACACACCTATCATATTAAAATTATAACCTATAATTTAATTTTCAAAATGGTGTACATAAAAACTAACGTTGGGTGTTGTCAGGTGAAAAAAAACCGGTCGCATATTCGTTTGTTTTTTTTTCGTGTTAACCCTCAAAGCAGTTTGGTATGGAATAGAAAAATGAGGTGTGTTCTAAGAAGAAGTATCATAACTCAACAAAGGCTGGCCAGCTAATGTCTCGAACTAATTATGATGAATATGTTTATCTATGGTGGATATCAAAAGAAAAGCAAATAAACGGTGATGTTATTGGTCTATATTTTTTTTCAAGAGAGAGTTTTATAAAGTCACAGTTATAGCATCCCGTGGATTGTTTTAAAGGTTGATAAATACATAAATAAATGCAGCCAATCAAACCTTTTCTGATTTAGATTTTAATTCTAATTTTTGAAATAAGTACACGCAGCGTATTTTACAATACGCCGGTCCTTAAACTCAAAGATAAATGCCTCAGTTTCCTAGAGCCTAAGTGCGTCGTTGAACAGGGGAAAAAGCTAAGGCATTTGACATGCTGTTAACCCGACTGTTAATCACGTAGTTAGGCCATAATTAAGGATGTTTGATATGTGTGTTATTCTACATCATGCAAGTGCCTTAGTCAACTAAACATTTAATGGCACATCTAATTGTGGTAAATTTTGCCTAAATACCGATAGGCTGTACTAAATAATTTAGACTTTAATTTATTAACTCTTTCGTCTATTATGTGTTATACGCGTGCACAATATAAATGCTACACGCTAGTGGTATATTGAAGGAATTAATAAAATTATCTATTATTTTAAAAACGACGCCCGCACTTGGAATAACGCCTGTGTCGCGGGGGTGTTCACAAACATACATTTCACACACAATTATTTACCCAATGATGCGCTGAATTAACACTACAAGGCTTTTACAAAAAAAAACATGCATAAACATAAACAGTTTTCACGTTGCACCGTTTTCCCACGCATGTCTGTCAAAAGCCGTGCCTGCGCTGGGATCGATGCGATCGCCGTGACGGATAGCTCCACGACAGGACACGTTATCCGTCATTATCGGCGATTGATTGTTGGCGGGCTGCAGGTAAGATAACCGTCCTATTTCTCTTACATTTTGCTATAATAGCAACTTAATTTCACTCAATAAACCTAATGTTTATAGTAAGTTCCTCACTACCAGACAAACGGCACTGCGGCATCGATTCACAGTAGATATTCCACAAGTACGCACCAAGCGTTTTGCTTTAGCATTCCTTATGTGAACTGCCAAAGAATGGAACGCCTTGCCCGAGACAGTGTTTCCGCATTGTAGTTAATAGGTATCACATAGGTAAGCGTGCTCCACCGTAGACGGCATCATCATTTACCATCAGATGAGATCGTGGTCAGAAGCGAGACTACCCACAAAAAAAAAATACTTACTCTAGTCTAAATTAAAACGCAATAATTTAACACATTACTATTATAATTTTTTTTTTTTTAAACGACGCCCGCACTAGGAATATCTCCTGTGTCGCGGGAGTGTTCACAAACATACATTTCACACACACAAAGCACACCCAGAGTCAGGACAAAATATTTGCGGATGACACAAAGAGTTGTCCTATGTGGGGATCGAAACCACAACACCAACGTAGTTGAAAGCGGCGAGGCGACCGCTTTAACCACTACGGCAACGATATAACGGGATATTTACCATGTATATTTGTATATAAATTGCAGTAGCTAGACTATTATTAATTACTTTTATATAACATTATTTAGTAACCAGTCGTGCATGTCCAACTGGTTTAAAAAAAATGTTTTTGTTGTTTTATGATTTCTTAAGTGGAACCTAATAAACGCACGTTGCCCTTTAACGTAACGAAACCATAGCGTGATTCAGGAAATAGGCACAACGCCATCTATCGAAGACTAGAGTAAAATATTCATGCCAGATAGTATTTTAAGTTAGTTAGTACTTCTAAGTAACTACAGATAACATTCAGGCTGCTTCTTGGTCTAGTGGTCGGCGTATGCGGCCTCTCTTCGTGAGGTCCCGTTTCGATGCCCGGGTCGGGCAAACGTGTTTTTTATTTTTCTATCAGGATATTCTCACTAACCTTACCCAGAGAGATGTATAATACGTAGTATACTTAGGTCCTATGCCATAGGGGGTGAGGGTGACCCTAATGCTGGCGTGCTGCTACTGGAAAATTCCTAACAGATATATCACAAATAATACTTTTGCTTACCCGAGGATAAGACCCAAGACCTCACGGTGAGCGGTCGCTAATTATACTGCTAGACTTAAAGGCAGATAAATTAAATTAATTATTAATTAATTACAATACTAAACTAAATAAATAAATAAATATTCCACAACTCACACACAACGCCTTCTAGTCCCAAACTAAGCAGAGCTCATACTATGGGTACTAGAATAACTGATACTAATACATATATACTTTAATTTTGTAAATACATACTTATAAGACAAACCTCCATGTTCATGCACACAAAGATTTGTCTTAAGTGGGAATCGAACCCACGACCTCGGCGTCGCAGGCAGGTACACTACCCACTCCGCCATCCGGTCGTCAAACGACACAAAAAGATTAAAATTTCCGATAGAGTTAATACTGAACATTCAAGAAATTAACTTGTCGCCAAAGATGGTTATCTATTCATCATACGCAACCAACTTTATTATTAATTGATATACCTCTGTATAATGTAATTATTTTATAGCGTACGTGTATCGTAAATATCAATTAGTAGATATAGATATAATATAGTATAGGTAGAATGTAATTATATGGAATAAATAATTGATTGTGAACATGACGGCTGAAGCATTGATGTCACAAACATAATGCCAACCGCCCAAGTTATTAACTGTTGAATAACATAATCTATTTTAAATTTAGTTCGATTCAAAGGCATCAGACCGTTAGAGGGCACAGGTGGCGCAATACATGCTTTTTTGAAAAGCACAAAAGTCCATCGGCAACAATGGCCTCCGCGGACCTACAAGCCGCCACGACAGATGCAACAATACAACATCCAATGATTAATCGTACATCTACTAACGTTTTATATGCACAAATAAAAAAAATAAAAAAAGTGAAACAAAACTTTTTGCCTTTTGTTTATTGCGACGACGCCAACATGTCTGCACCAGAGCGATTCGAATTTCGAAGGACCATCATTAATTATATTTTGTCTTACTCACGCATTCCATTTTCAAAGTCGATATGATCTATAGATCAGATCTAAGAGTCTATCGATCACGCGCATTGGAATCTAAATTTATTCATTTAGTGGCATCTTTTTTGCAGATGATGTTTGACGTATGGTGTATTTGATGAATCGTTTATGTTTAAGCTTAAATCATAGTTTCAATCACCATGACTAATGTTAATTATATGAGTAGGTTATTGTTTACCTGCCAGTGATCTCATTCGTGACGTTGTCGAGCTAAAAGATAATATCCGTTCATTAGAAAAAGTGTTACACACAAAAAGTAGGTGAGTATTTTATTGTACTGTTCATCCATTTTACTGCAAAGACTATTAAAAGCTATGTAAGGCCTATCTAATTACTATGCGAATCAAATAAGAACAGATTAATCGGCCATATGAATGTGTTTCATTCGCCTTAATATGAACAAAACATTCAATCACATGCCTGTTTCTTTTAAAAATAATGGTTTACAATGCAACACATTCAATAGGGCTAAAAAATCTGTTTTTATTTTTTCGCATAGTAGGAGTCAGTAAAAATCAACGAGTATTATCGTAGATAAGTTGCACCAAAATGTCTTCATTATATAAATCTAAATGTTCTAGCTGGCATAATTTATTTATTCATTCCTATGAACTCAAATCCGATAAGTGATAGCCAATATAACAACATATTAATTAATTAAATAATGATCTACATACTTGTGTTATCTGTCTTATTTACAAATTTTATATGTAGCTTTTTATTATGCAACCCTTTAATCAATGTCACTCTACACTTTATTAATCAATTTGTAGGCTTCAAAAGACTATTACAACTTGCAACCCGAACTCATTTGACAAACCCACAAGACACCCACACACTTCAATAGAAAAGACTTTATCAGCGTATAACTAATTAACTCAAAACAATATTTCATCTCGGAGATTGCACGACAAAAAACAAAAGGTCGGCCGGGATGACCGCGCCAAAACCGAAACGTTGTCCAATAAACAAAATAAACAAATAGAACAAAACTTTAAACAAAAAGCTGGCTGGTTAATAAGCTGGATGACATTTTGGAATTCGAAAAATTCATTCCAAACATTATTAATAGCGCTCTTGAAGTGGGTCCACTTAATAATTATTAAAATGAGATGGCCGCAAAACAAATGGATTCTAAAAGGGGTTTAAGAATCAACTCTGAAGATACATGCCGCGGCCAGGATCTTTCTAAATCCTCTTCTTAGGTTACGTGTTTATCTTTAGTACAGTTCTTCTGCATTCTTTAATTAGGAATAAATAGGAGCGATTATTTTAATAGGATCGGGGTGTTGTTGAATTTGACATTTGCTCTATAAATGTGATGTAATAAAATTATTACCTGGGGGGCTAGCGTTCCAAACTCAAGATAGATTTTGTCGCGATTTTGTATATATTTTTGTTTAAGGAAATATGACAAAACATCGTCAAATTTTGAATCGCGTTCGGTATGCTAGCTCGACTTATAAAACTAGTATGAGTTCGACTTTTCTATTCCGTACCCTCGAAGCAGTCGTACCCAAACGTTGTTTGCATTGCGGATGACGTTCTGAAAAAGTAAAAGCGCCGCATAAAAACTGTCTACAGACATAATTGTCTTATTGCACTGCCTCTTGCAAACGTACTCGACTTGTTTCATTTTATACATTGCTTCTTTTAACAAGTCTCGGATGGCGTGATAGCAAATAATTTTATAAGACCCCTTAACAATATGTCAAGTGTTTGTTTTTTTCTTACTTTCAATAAATAATACGTTCACTCATAAGTTTACATTGTTCGGTCTCGTCGGCGCGCCCGGGCTGCTTGCGACGATATTTCTCGAATGGGATACGGTTATGCATAATGCAGTCAAGTAGTGTTTTTTGCAATATGGAATCCTGTTTTTGATTGCATAAGAGAAAATGTCAATAAGACAAAATCTTGTCAAATATAGATTATATATAGATAAGATGGTGTCTAAAAACCGATCGTTAGGTTGCAATTTAAATTGACGTGTATCTGGTTATCCACCATATAAGTTTTTAGTGTTTCTTCTTCATATCAACAGTTTCATCGTACAATGACATAATGGTATTTAAAGTAAGTAAATTATTTATTGTATGGTTATAAGAATAACATAGGCAGTAATACAATTATTTCTAGTGAACCAAAGAAAACTACCTATTTATAATTTCTTAAGCTCTATTGTCCATCCAAAGGTTTCCTGTAAGAAATTCCTTTTATAGAGATAAGGCCGCCCATTACTACATACTATCTCTTTCAAACTTGTGTACAATAAAGAGTTATCTATCTTTAGTATAATATAACTTTGTTTGTAGTCATACCACTCATGCCTCCAAATGTGCAAATATCTCAACAAACGGGACTCATCCCGTGGCCGTACGCTGCATAACACCATCCTTGGTATTTGTAAAAAGTTCCAAAGCGGTTTCTTTATGCATTTGGGTCCGGCATTTGTTATTATGGGAGAATGATAATGTGATTATTGTTTTGCAAGTTTTCGATGATTGATCGCCGATTGTCACGGGTAATGAAGTGCTTCGAAATATTCAATTTTGTGCCTTATTTATTAACAATATCGATGGGATCGCTGTGTGGTATTGGGATTTAACATAGGTATTTCTTGTTTTTGTGTCTGTTAGAATATGTATCAGCGTATTAGGAGCGATGTTTTACAGACATTCTTACTTTATATTGCCGATTTAACGAAAAAAAGCACAACATGTAACCTGGGTCTGCGTTATACAGTACGGTATTATTTATTTAAAAAATAATTGTTACTCAACTTATACTCAATATTTAAAATTTAGTAAACAGCGTACATTATACCTTTTTATACGATTAAAAAATCCTAATCACCGTGACCCAATTTAAGTTTTCCCTTCATTTGCACTAAAAAGTAATATTTTATTTGTATATAGGTAAATACATGTTTAAGGTGAGCTTTTTTTTTTCGCACTAATGTTGATTAGAATCTGAAACGTAACAGCGATAAAAATAATCTTAAAATACTTTTGTGAGTCATATCATACCTAACAATTTAATTAAATTATCCATAAAATCAGGTACAAACGATTCTAACAGTTCATTAGTAATTAAAAAAAATAGCAAAATGTTCTATGAATTCTATATGGCACAAATGATACAATCATCCTTTTATACCACACAATGGTGTTGAAGTTTTGACAATGACGCACAAATTAAAAATTTACGCTTATTATACTATTAGATAGTGATGCAATGAATATGAATACGAATAAGTATTCGTATTCACTCAATACAATAATTATATAATTCTTACAACAATTTTTAGTAGTTACAATGGACCACATTTTTTAATATTTAGTTGAACTTTGTGGAAGCGAGAAACTACGAATAACATTAATTATTTGAAAAAATTGTCACGCATTATTGACATCTACGATATTATTAAAATAAATTAGCTGCCTCTTGGATTTGGTTTTTTTTTCAAAAAATATTTTAATTTTAGAACTCATTGTTCAACTTTTCTTATTCGTATTTGCCGAAAAGTGAAACCTGTATTCGTAACTAGCTATTACAAAGTTACATCACTACTATTAGATGTAATTTTAATTTAGTTTGTGGTTGGTTGATGTTTTTTTTTATAGAATTTATTGTTGAGGTCGTGTTGATCGTTGATTAGGTCAATCAAGAAAACATCGATATTGTTCAATTGAATATTTTTGTGATGCTTAGTTAGATCACTATTGCACCTAGGTGCTTTGTTGACGCAATTGGGTCACGGTGTAAGAAAGATTTGGAATGCATCTTAGGACACTCACCAACCATTGCTGGATCTAAATAATTTAAGCTTTTGGATTTAAGCCCCGCTCTTCCCCAAGACACTGAGGACCCACAGCTCTAGGTGAAAACAAAGAAAGGGTACTCGTTAGAGTCCCCAAGTAGTGTTTTTCCTGGGTATACACTTCTTGGAGGCCAACCTTAGGGCTTTATCAGGCATTAACCAAGTTCGCGGTCCGCCCCTTGTGTTTCCAACTACTGATACTGAACTGTCTTAAAAGTATACAATTTGGGACACCTGTGTAGATGCAGTATCTAACGCGTGCACATATTTAACGAGAATATCGACTGGAGGTATCTTATAAAGAAATTTAATAGATCCCTGACCTCTGACACCGCACTATACGCTTGCCAAATCTATTGTGACAGAATTGTATTGTTGTGACATTACGATTGAAAAGAAATATCTGGTAACAGTTAAAATGTTATAAGTGAATTAAAATTTGAATGTCAGATGTGGTGTTTTGACTCGTGGCTTAGACGAAGCCGCGTGGACCGACCGATCTCGCAGGTTATGCAACACTAACCGCGTTCGGCCGTGGATGGGTGATCATCTTTAACGTAACGAGTTATCCTCCGTGCCTCATACATTTCACACACACATACATTTCACACACACAAAGCACAACCAGTCTCAGAACAAATCTTTGCGAACCACACAAAGATTTGTCCCATGTGGGGATCGAACCCACAACACCAGTGCAGTGGAGAGCGGCGAGGCGACCGCTTAAATCACTAGACCACACGTGCAGACAAAAAATTTAAAGATCTGGTAGATCCGGCTGATCTTACGGGTAGTCAGAGGTTAAAAAGTCTGTATTAATAGGTTGATGGTCTTTAGGCAGTGCTCCACGTAAAATACTGATATTCTGCTAAATCCGTTAGACTAGAAGCCGACTCCAATATCATTGTGAAAGGGCTTGGATGATATAATTATATGTGTTTTGACTTTGTGAGAATAACTGACTAGAAATAAGTTCATAATCAGCTTTTTAAAGTTCTTTTAGATATCTACAAATGATGACCTAAACATAACAGATGAAGTGTGGGTGTTGTACACCTCTGCCACACCCTCCTGGGTAATATAGGCGTGATGTTATGTTATTTATCAAACCATCTGGTAATTGATGACTTGACAACAAATCCTTTGTACAAAATCTGCCTACCACGTCAGTAAGACTTGTTCACAAAAGCTCTCAAAACTTTATAATAGCTTATATCTTATTAGCATTATTTACAGTTTACAAGTAATGGAAGACATAAATCATGTCCCTTTACAACTTCGAGCCTAGAATCAAGATATTTAAAAAATAAGCGCAACCAAATTACCATTTTCTTTTAATATTTTAGCGGACCCTGAGAATATGTTCAATTATCGTATTATTTGATTTAGAGAGTGTATTTTTTTTGTTTTTTTTTTGTCAGATGGTTGTAAAATAAAAGGTATCTCATGTCAGGGGCGGGGCTGCCCCGCCCGGGGACCGAACCTGCTTATTACCCACTTAGGAACATCACTTCTGTGCCAAATAACTCATGTTGACTTATGGAAATGGAATTTAAGGCAGTTCTTTGTGCTTCATTGTTCTAGTTCTTGGTAGATAAATAAATAAATAATAATTAAAAACGGTAACTAGACTAGAAATTAGATAAAGAAATATACGACGCAGATGTGCTGAATTATCCCCGTACTCCTTACTGCTGAGGAGTTGTACCTTCCAGCATCAGCTCAGCAACATGAAATGCTGACTGCTATATGCAAATATCCGAGTAGCTTTAGGTAATATACGAAAAACAATATACTGTGAAACCTGATTGAGACATCAAGGGACCTGCAATGTCGTTTCACTTTTAGAGGTATTCCACTTACCCAGTGTCTCAGATATCCAGGTATAAATAAATATCTGTCTCATTTACAGAGGGTCACTATACAGTACAGTCATTGCACAGGCTCAATATTACATAAGTAGCTAACGTAGCTACGTGTGGCATTTGTGGGTGAAATAAGAATGAGTAAACAAACAAAACAATGTTATCTCAGTTACAGAACATATAAAATTTACTCGTTGTCTCGGTTATAGGGGTAACTATGATGATAAATAGAAAGAAAAAATCCTAGATATAGAGGCTTACCTCGTCCCACTAACAGGGGTAACTCAGTGGCAAAGTTTTGGGACCTCAGCATGAGTTCCAGTTATGGAAGTTTCTCATTTATCCAGGTTCCACTTAACCAAGTTTCAAAATTCAGTAAAAAAAAAATAATAAAAAAAAAAAAAAATTGACGGTTGCCATCGGTTTCTTTAGGATCACATCATCAGATCGTGGCCTGATGATAATGAGACCACATGACAAGTATAATCTTTTAGACAAAAAAGATTTTTCAAATCGGTCCAGGCGTCTTCGAAAAAAAAGATATGAAAAAAAAAAATTGTATTGAGAACCTCCTTTCTTTCTTTTGAAGTCGGTTAAAAAGGATATATATAGTTTTCTCCCCAACACAATACTAACCAAACATTGCCGACAATCGAATCACGCTCATCCCTTTATTTCTGAAAGGGGTAGGTAAATCAAATCACCCCCCGAGAAGAGACGAGCTACCAGTGCTATTAGAACCCTATCATAGTAAATTGTCCTTGGGGAGAGATCTACATTGGAGGAATGGAATTCCTCTCTTGGGAAATGTTTTTCTGTGGGAAAACATGGTACAAGTTGTAATATCATTAGTTGATTAATAAAGGAACATTTATTTATTAATGACAGTAAACTGTCTTCTAATATTTAATAAGGTTTTTGAAGGCACCTCAGTATAGAGGTGAGGTGATCGATTTAAGTAAGTATAGAATAACTTCCTAATCCTTTCACCACGATGGCAATTCAAAACCTTGACCACCTTACTGACTGTCTAAAATGCCCTACCACCTGCACAAGAGAGGCGCTCATGAACGCCGACGAGAGTGCCATAACCGTGGCCACTTATTGGGCCAATAAAATTTGACTCAGCCATCGACACGACGAAGAAGAAGAAGACGAAGAACTTGGACGAGCCAAATGTGACTTACTTTCGGTATTTTATTATTAAGCAATATCAAAGAACACTCTCTACGCCTAGAATCGGTGTTTCCGATGTCGCTTACACCAAATTTACCTAAATAAGCTTTTAAAAATCGTGATATGATTTATTGATATGAATTAAACGCGATTAATTATATTTACCTTTTGGTGCTTGACGTTTCGACCATGTTGCACTTTGTCATGGTCACAGGCAGACTGATGCAGCAGCGTTAAAAGTTAAAAGCTATTTTATAAAAATACGTAGTACTAAGTACGAAATAAAATGCAAAAATTTTTTATGATTTAGAAATACACGAACTTAACTTTTGTTTCACCAACCCTAATTTCACAAAACGTTAATAAAAACTAACCTCTTTGCCCCCAAAATCTTGGACCTAATAAAGTAGACTTATTCCCCCTTGCAGTAATCAATGTCTAATAACGCATTCGCAGCTTACAATAATGATTAACGAGACGCATTATTAATTCGATCTAGCAGGATTAGAGGTAGAAAGGGCGGAGGGAAAAAACAAACGGATTTGGCGAAGGGATAGATCAACGATCCCTTTATGTGACACGAGTGTGTAGGGCTGGCAAACATCAGTAGTAAGTATTTTTATTTTTTGCTCCTAAATTTGAAATTTCAAGGTAGTATTTTCAATATCCATGTTTAAATTATTTATTGTCGACGCCTGAAAAAATATCATATTAATGAATTGGTGTATAACTTAGTAAAACGTGATTGCTATTTAGTAATTATCACATTTTCACTCAAAATAATCAATAAAAATGCATAAGCGAGTCTGACGGTAATACACTTAAACCAATGAATGTGTAGATATAATTGAACCAAGAATTATCATTTACAATAAAATGGCTTATTAATAACGTTCCTAACCCACAACAATATAAATTATACAGTCGAATTGAGAACTCCATTTTTGCACTCGTTAAATAAGTTTATGATTACTACTACTAGCGCCATCTCTGGGTTCTTTTAAACACATACTATCGACGACGCGTGAAACGCTTTTTTTTTAAATTGTTTTAAAATTATAAAACGATGTGTTTTGTGTTATGCCACATTTATTTATCACCTCAAGCACTATGAGTAGTCTTGTATGGGACATTGGCGCCTTTCGCTTCCTTGTAAAATGCCAAAAATATTTATTTTGGATCGTATCAGCGATATTTCATTTTAATATGTCAAAAGTTGTACTTACTAGGAGCGACGAATTTTTGAATTTTTAGTTAAATTTTGAATAATTTCGGATCATTTTTCCACACAATATTTATTGTTGCATAAAGGCTAAAAAACTCGTAACGTTTGATTTCTAGCTGCGAGAAAATATTAATATGACGCCAAAATTACCCAGTGTATTTTCGGTGACATCTACATTTTGCGTGCAGGAAGCATGGCAAAAGATATAGAAAATAGTATAGACTGTCCAAGGTTCAATCCAAAGATAAAATAGAACTGTAATAGGCCACGTTATCGTGTAATCATATTTAATTTATGGCAATATTTTGATGAATGGCGTGACATCGTACAACACATCACGCTATGGATTTTCAGTATGAGATGATCTCGCATTGTACAGACTTCCCGTGGAAGGCAAGAACAGCTTATACTGGAACTGTATATCTTGATGTGTGGCCGTGTGTACGATGTCACGCCATTCATCAAATATTGCCATAAATACGAACATAATTACATGATACAACCTACCTAACTCCTGTGATATGTTTGTAAGATAATAATTATAGATTATAATCTATCTTATCTTGTATTTTACAAGTATTGTTGTAGATACGCCTAAGCCCTAATTCACCAAACTTCTTGAACAACAGGTAACACTAATCCCGACTTTCAATCTCTCTCTCATTCGATGTTTAAACGGAACAGAAAGATAGAAAACCGTATCTCAATTTTGACCTCAGTTAGTGAATTTGGACCTGAATCCATTGATCCGAAACACGATAATGTTTTGTCAAGTAATACCATTTTATTGTGTCCAATTGTTCGATGTTCTTATTCCGGCTTAACTCCTATATCAAAAGAATTAATTGCCCATGTAATATGAGCAATAGCAATACATTAAACATACATACACGTAAAGTCACGTCTTTATCTCATGGTGAGCGCGATGTGCTACTATATTTTACTATTTTATTATTTATACTTCCTCAACATTCATACTAATGTCGTCTCATTATTTTACATGCTCGCCGGTTTCGTGTGCTACTTACTAGCCCTTTTTGGACGACACCTGAAGTTAACATTTTATTTATAATAAGAATTAAACAATATTTACGGAATGATCTAACCTAACATCACGCCTGTATTTCCCAGAAGGTGTGGCTGTATTTGTTTGATAACGTTTTGCAGTACGTAACAACCCTATAAGTAAAATCTGTATGTCAACACGCGAGGGCTGGTACGCGGTACGCCATGCCATGCCATGCCCGAAGGGATGTGTTTGTTTTTATTAACTTTTTATTCTGCAATTATGCGAACTACTGTATCTTTGTGAAAACAAATGTCTAATAATAGCTCGGTATATGGCTTCTGGTATTAAATTCATACAATATTGAGTCATACTGCAGGACTGAACGCTGACTCCCAAAATACAAGCAATAGCTTAGCTTGGGAATCAGTAACACTTTTCGTTTCAAACATGTACCAGTGTCATATCATACGCAAACGTGATTATTTTGTGTCTTTAAATGATCTTTATTTTTTTATTACATGAAACCAATATTAATGATGCACAATTCTTGATCTATCTACTTCAATCTGCTATCACTCTCAAAATACCTTATTATCCACATTTTATACAATCATAATTATCACTAAACCATCTTGTTTTGAAGCAATTTACATACTAATAAATAAAGTTAAAATCTTATCGCACATTATCTTGA
This sequence comes from Hypena proboscidalis, assembly GCA_905147285.1. Lineage (NCBI taxonomy): Eukaryota > Metazoa > Arthropoda > Insecta > Lepidoptera > Erebidae > Hypena > Hypena proboscidalis. The sequence goes on along the minus strand of LR990128.1, from coordinate 10,622,029 downwards.
AGCATTAATTTCTCAGCGAGCAATCACAAGTCGAAACATTGTTTTATTAGTGTCGGTAATAGTCCGTCCGTGTAAGCACTTGTGGATACTATGTGAGTATTACTTGTTACATTTTATAACGTGTTTTATTTTTAGAGAACTTATCGAAAACTATCTGATCAGATAACACTATCTGCTAAGTAGATAAGACAGTTTTTTACCTAAACTCTCCACAACAATGTGAGTAACTGCTACTGAGTACCACGTAAACATTTGTCTAAAAATACTTTATTTTTTGAAGGAAAATGAACAGAACAAAACGCACTGGAGCTGGAATACTGATAGGACTGATCACTCTCGGAGGACTTAGCGCTGTCATAGCGTTGGCTATTATCCGGGACAACAGCAAAGCTATTGACTATGATAAAGCCTTCTGCCAGCCGCTCGTGATCGCCCACCGCGGTGCCAGCGGCTATGTCCCAGAGCACACCCTCGGAGCATATTCCGTCGCGGCCACTATGGGCGCTGACTATCTAGAACCTGATGTCGTCATGACTAAAGACAGCCACATCATTGCCAGACACGACAATGAACTCGGACAAACAACAGACGTCGCCCAACGTCCCGAATTCGCCTCTCGCCGTCGTACGCAATACGTCGATGGAAGGGAATTAACCGGATGGTTCACAGAAGATTTTACCCTAGCAGAGATCAAAACTCTGCGGGCAATCGAACGCATTCCAAATATAAGACCCGGCAATGCTAGAATGGACACTGCGTTTGATATCCCCACCATGCAAGAAATCATCGATCTAACCAAGGGTCTGGAAATCAGCTTGCATCGGCCTATTGGTATCTATCCTGAAATCAAACATGCCACTCATTTTCAACGCCTAGGACTGGCTATGGAGAAACCTCTGGTAGACTTGCTGCATAATAACGGTTACCGTGGACCTGAAGCTCCAATATACATCCAGTCTTTTGAGGTAAACAATTTGAAAGAACTGAAAACTATGACTGAACTTCGTTTAATACAACTATTTGGAGCGAGAGCGAATCAGCCGTTCGATCAGAATCAGCTTGAGACTGGTCTCACGTACGCTCAAATGGCTACTGCTGAAGGTCTTCGGGAGATCGCAACCTACGCTTATGCTGTGGGGCCTGAAAAGGCGTATATAATACCTCGAGATGCCAACAACAATCTTGGAGAAGTGACTAACTTTGTTCGTGACGCCCACGCAGCAGGCCTAAAGGTTCATCCGTACACATTCCGGTCAGAAAACGTGTTTTTGCCGGTGGAATACCAGAGTGGTGACAACTCTTCTGACAGTATTGGTGATGGTGAGGGTGAAATTAGAACTTTCCTCGCTACGGGAATTGATGGACTCTTCGCAGATCAGCCTGATGATATGGTACACGTTCGGGGAACTTGTAATTAACAATGAGAATGTGAATAGTGTATATATTGTGTTAATTCTCGTCAGAATAAGTGTCTACTTCACGTGATAGAAATAGAGAGAGAGTATGCAGAACTATGAAAAATGGATTTTTGAATCGTGTCACCTTTTAGTGTGTTAGTCTAGCTAGGCTATAGTGAAAAGTTCTATTTGACATAACTTATAATTTTTAAGAAATATAGTATCCGATAAATATGGTTGTTCATTCTTACCATAAGAAAAAAAAAACTAAAATTATTGTCTATTTTACTTTAATCAAGACAGGTGTTTTATTTCTTCTATTTACTTTCATGCTTCGTCGCTCGCTCTCGCTAAGCTTGCAAGAAGAAAATGTTGTAGAATTACAAATTAGCAACGTGTTAAAATAATAGATAGATTTCTACTACGATGTAGGTACATAATAATATCATTAATTTATATTATCAAATTAGCATGTAAATAAGGTATTAATTTGATAATGTATTAAATGGATTTAACTGATACCCTATCTCACAAAACAATGAAATATTTATGGACAAACATAGTAAGACATCTTATTTTACTAAGGAGCAGTTGAAAAAAATATTTAATTATTTATACAACAAAATATGGGACCGGCAGCCTTGAACCTACGACCTCGGAATACCGTTCCGCCGCTTTAACCAACTAAGTACGTTATTTTTATAGCATTTAGCTGTGCTTAGCAAATTATTATACTAAGAAACAGTTGAAAAAGATATGGGACCGGCAGGATTTGAACCTGCGACCTTACAGCACACCGGGCAGCCGCTTTAGCCATCCAGCTACGGTCGCCTCTTACCAGAACCGCGGCTGCCCGGTGTGCAGTAAGGTCGCAGGTTCAAATCCTGTCGGTCCCATATCTTTTCAACGGTTTCTAAGTACGGTCTCAATTTGCCAGGACCCCTTATTTCTCAACATATTTTTTTGAACTGTTTCTTAGTATAATTTACTGAGCATAACTAGATGCTATCAAAACAATACATCTTATTTTTCCAACCAATAGCAGGTATAATAAATATTTATTGATGCCACGGTCTTCAGAATACTAAATATAGTTAGGCTCTACGTAGGTATTTTTTCATAACAAATATGTTCCACCTGCGTCAATGGTCAAGTGGTTAGCGTATGCGCCTCTCACCGCTAGGTCTCGGGTTCGATCCCCGCGTTGGGCAAAGTGTTATTTGTGAACTTGCCGTGAGAAAATTCAAAATAGGAGCACGGAGTTCGAATCGTGCCCGGTGGATGGCGACAGGCTCACCCCCTATCCCATGGGACCTAAACATGAACTGTGAAGTGTGGGTGTTATACACCTCTACCACACCCTTCTGGGTAATATAGGCGTGATGTTATGTTATACATATTACCTATTTTTCACAGCAACGCATATTGCAGGGAAAGCTATCTATCAGGGGAATCTATATATATTATATCTTATTGATTTTAAAAACAATTAAACTGCATTCAAAGTTAAAAGTTGCTTCATTTAGTTATTCGGGCACAGCATAAACCTCTCGATATTTTTAACAGTTATCCATATTTCCTTATATCTAGTTAATTACTTTAGCTTTTAAGTCATTTATTTTAGGTTAGTGAAAACATTGATTTTTTTCGTTTCTTGGTTAATTAAATAAATAGTAATTTAATTAATTTAATTTGAGTCAACCCGTTCCCGAAGTGCTGGCATTTTCTTCGGTCAACGAAAAGCATTGCCATACAGCGTGGAAATGCTGCCAGCATTTCGGGAACGATGCCCACTGGTTGCGGTTGACTTGATTAGTGTATATAGTTTTAGTAATTTTAGTTATTTTTATTTTTGTAATTAACAGAAATGTATTTTGTTGTGAAATAAATATTTAATTATATTTTACTTTAATTTTTATCCACTTAACGGGTATAACAACATTTTACCTATACTCTGTTCCAAAATCAGAGGGACAAAAATCAAGCTGGAAAATGTAAAATTCACAAATAGTTATTTAGTATAGACCTGCACTAGAGCCCATCATCACTTACGACAAGTTCATGGTCTTAATTGTGATCCAAAATGCGAAATACAATTTAAAAAATAATGAAGAAATATGACTTAAAAGGTGAAAAATAAATATATTTTCAGGATCTAGTATTCTCGCTAGATTTTGTAATTGTATTTCTAGTTTTCTGAAATTCAGGAGAAAGGTATTTTATCTTAGATTAGTGCTTCTTTTAAGTAAATAATAACTGGATTTATCACGATATTTTATCACATAATTACATTTCAATCACTGCCTATCAGTGACATGTAAGGAGATAATTGCACACCTCCAGGATGCTATATAGATAATGCTGCTTTTCGAACCTCTAACAAAATTACTGTATTTTGGCTGTAAGACTTATCGATTGTGATTGAATAGGTATATTTTTTGTGAACATTATACTAGCTATTGTCCGCGACTTCATCCGCTCGGCATTCGTTGTACCTATTAAGCAGTTGCTGCCCCCGCGCTTTGACTTGCGTTAAAACTCACTGTTCTGCTCCCGTGTCAGAATATCAAACACAAAAATAATTATTAATATCCGATCAGCGGTTCCCGAGATTGGCGCAAACAAACAAAGTAACTTTTCTCCGCGGTTTCGTCTGTGTCGTAGGTACATTAATAAAAAGTAAGAAAGAAAGAAAACATTTATTCTGACAAAAAATAAATAGGAGAATAAAACAATAGAACTTAACTAAACAAACTTTTTGTCAGAAGTGGACACCATCTCAGCCATATGCTGCAGAGCAACAAAGCCCTGCAGCGCTGATTTTCTGATAGCGCCAGAGAGGGGACGGACGATATCACATAAAAAATAATAATAATATTAAAAACTTAAGTATGTACATATAAACATCAAGAAATAACAAAGGTAAGATCTAAAATTAAATATTAAAAATAAAAATAAAAAAAACAAACTAGAATACAAACAAACAAACTAAAAAGTAGCCTATGTTACGCGCCTTGTAACTACAAGACTAATCTTGATAAAATTTAATAGCTCTATTTTAGGTAGTATCGTGCATATAACTATACCAGCCAAAAACAATATTATAATAATTTCACATTAAAAACAAACACTTCAATTTTATTTGTTATTATTATATATTATCATTACTATCTCGATTATCTGCCCTCTGCGACCAGTTACGACCAGAGATACGAAATCTAGTGTCCTCTTTTGAGATATGGAAATACGGATATAGTAAAACCATAGGTTGAGAATTTTGGTTAAATTGGGGCTAACATGAAGAGGAATAACGTTCTGTCTGGCTGTATAAAGTATGAATGCTTGCCCATCCAGGGATCGACACGGCTGCAACTGCAAATTAACCTTACTGTTTCATACTAAGAACAGTCGATTCTTTTTTTTGTACCTATCTGTCCCCAGATCCAGTAAATTTGGTACAATAGCGGTAATATAATTTATACTTGTAAGGGTATTTATGCATTGATTGATTGATAACCTATAGATATAATGTAGATCCTGAGCACATGTAGCGACCTCTGGTGGCTGATAGCGTAAATATAGTTCGCCATCGCCAAAGATATAAAATTATAGCGCCCCATTCAAGTTAAAGTTTTGATAAATATCGATAATATAATACAAAATAAAAAAAATGTGATACATTTTTTTTCTGTTTTTTTTGTATATTTTTTTTGTTAACTCATATCGATGCACGTTATATATAGTGTTTGCGCAATTTGGTTTATTATACGCATACTATTTTACTCTACCTACTATTAAAATTTTAAACAAATGGTCAAACTCACCGATAACAGAGATAACCTGTCAAAGACGTGTAGCGCCCTCTAGTGGACGATAGGAGCAGCGTGTTACAATAACATCACATTACACGACGCATCACACCAGAGAAGTGCCTCTGATGATAGAATGATAAAGTAATAGTAGTGACACCTGATTAAGTGATATTGTAGGACAAAGATTTTTAAAAACAACATCAAAATCAGTTGCCTAAAAAGATCTAAAGTTTCTAATGTAACTTAATTTAATATTTTTTTTAGAAAAGCTTACTTGTTTACCCTCTCCACCTAAGCTTTATTCGCTTGTGTTAGGAGGAAGTTCACGTCCCCACGGACGTGAACTGTGTCCACCATTGCATCGCCTCTGCAACTGCGGGGCATTGATCCATAAACAGCGCATTCTCCTGGAGCGTCATATATTGAATCCGGAGGTCTCTCCCGGTCAACCGTATCCTCCAATTTAAGAAGACTATTGGCCAGAAGGCGATCTACTAAAGGCTACAATTACAATAGACCCCTGGAAATCGACCTGAATACCTATACTTTCGTGCCAATAATAACCAAACTGTGTCCTAGTTTCCAACCTCGAAAGACTGTTGGTCACTGGCCATAGCCCGATACGCTGGTCTGACCAAGTCCGCACTAACCTTAACACCACGGTCCACACCGCCTAGGATAGGCACAGATGGCGGACCATCACACGGGATATGATGTTCCAAAAAAGAGGTCAGAAATGAGAAAATCGAAGCAAGGAGGAGGAGTCCTAGTTTAGTTAAGAGTTTAGGCCTTGAAACTAAAGGACAGGTTTTTTTTAAACTTTCTTTTTTTCTAAGTGTTGTATTGGCCAGGATTCGATCCACGTTCTCTCGATGGTAAGACCGATGCAGTGGCGTAACTATAGGGTGGCAGGGGTGGCCAAATGCCACGGGCCCCCGGCCCGAGGAGGCCTCCAGGCCCCCGGCCCGAGGAGGCCTCCGGGCCCAATATGCCACAACTTTGAAAGTAACTAAAAGCAATTTTAAAAAAAATATTTAAACGACAATGATTAAACGATTGGAATAGACAAGGTAACATAGAAAATCGCAAAAACATTTTTTTTTTTAATCTGGAATTCTAAGGTGAATAATGATTATATTCCGGTTCTGAATCTCTGGTAAGCGGCTTCAACGTAACAATTTTTACTAGGACCCCATTCAAAATTTCTGCCACGGGCCCCCGATGGTATAGTTACGCCACTGGACCGATGCCTTATCCATTGTGCCACGGCCGCTTCAGCGAAAGGCAGCGAATACAGCGACACATCGGCAACTTCTTGTGAACGATCATGGACTGTAGCTACCACATACCATCCTATACTATATCAAAATCTGTTGCGTAGTTTACGAGAAGATGTAAGCGTAGATAGACGAAGGAGGAAAGCCAATATTTTTGCACTGCCTCGTTGGAAGAATTGGATAAAAAATAGTTATTTTTTTAAGTAACAAAACATTTTGTTTTATTTTATAAACTAAAAAAAACATATGTAGTAACATAATTATGTAGGTGTGCAGTAGGTCACAGGTTTCAATCCTGCCGCGCCGGTCCCATATCTTTTTCAGCTGTTTCTTAGTATAAAAAAACATATTTTTAATAAATGCTTCATTACTGTTTAGATAAACCTTGATTTAAACTATTTTAAACATGTTTAAATGGGGAAAAAGTATTATTTAATATTTTTACGTTAGGAAATTCTCAAAAGCAGGTTGTTATACATCTCTGCTACAACTTTCTTGATAATTAAGGCGTGATGTTATGTAGGTAAGTATTGTACTAAGGTTTAGTGCGGTCAATGAACTTCATAGTTCCACGAGGCCCATTAAACGTATTTCTTTTATCGTTAGGACTATTTCCAATAAATACCCGTTGTTAAGTATTCTGTTTTGTAAGATATGTAAATAAATAACATAATTAATGACATTCGAACTCCGATTAAAAATACACAAATCGCTGCCATTTAATTAAACGTAACTATTCAAGGGCCGATTCCACCAGTTTCTGATAAAGTTTAAGAAAGTGAATTACCTGATAACTTTATACAACTTTGACATTAAGTCCCAGTTTCAGAGGTTTTAGATAAACCTCATTAGCAGGATAGATGTAACTTGACAGTTTACAGAAACGAGAAAGATATAAGTTAAGAACTTTTTTTTGACATATTTAGGGCCAGTTTCATGAGTCCCGGGTAGATCTTATCCGCTTCATATATCTCTCTCTATATTTAGAGCTTAGAAATTATTTTATTGTAATTATTTCTAGGCTCTCTTTATGTACTTCAAACCACTCAATGATGGTCACATTATTCCAATCTCACTCGAAATGATAAGTGTACTAACTTTTATCTCAACTTTTATCTCAATTGTTTGTACACTGGCGAACAAAATACATATTGTCATAAAGGTTTCATCACACTACTCCATCAACAGTTTATCAGGTGACCTTATCCTTATTTCACCAAACGAACGAGTAAAACATTGAACGAACGTTTTCGATCCCTGCCCCGTTCAAACATTGAATAATGTTATATTTTTATTTTATTTCACGTACGTAGTACATAGTTAGGGATCTCAATAATAAGTTTCGTCTGTAAGAAGTTTAATAAGAAGTTTAAAAATCACAAATATATCTAGGTATATACAAATACTTAAAATAAATCTGTAGAAATAAAATTTCTGTACATTGAAAATATCAAAAAAATAAATGGCAGGGGGTGTTACTAGACAGACACCGAACCCCAAAATGTGATAAAAAAATGTTTTGTCTGTCTGTCTGTTTGTTCAGGCATCACGCAAAAACTACCGGTTCGATAACGATAAAACTTGGTACAATTATTCTTTAATATCCTGGGCACCACACTGGGTACTTTTTATCCTGAAAAAGTACCCAGTAAGTATACAATAAAAAACAAACTTAATTTTGCAGTTCCGGATCAAACCGCAAATAATAAGTTTGTCGTAATTTATTTAGGTTTATTTTTATAAGTCGTAACTACTGTATAGATTTTAATTTAAAAAGTATATGTAGTATATTTGATATTGTACGTAGTGACCGTAGGTTATATTATAATACTGTTAGGTAGGATTAGACATTCATATTATAGATATTAGTTTATAGGGATTTTGCTTATTTATTGAGTTTAGATTAGTTATCATCAGAAATAGGTTTATTTAGGTAGGTAGGTATTTTATTTCTGTAATTGAGTTTTTTTATTGATGTACCGACCTCGCAGATGAAATCGCGGGAGATAGTTTGTTTGTTTGTTTGAAAGCGCTAAGTTCAAAAACTACTGGGCGAATTTTGATAATTACTTCTGAGTTTGATAGTCTAAGTCTCAATAAACGTTTTAAGATATTTAACATTACGCTAAACTCTACGGAAGCGGAGCAGTAAGTTTGAACGCGGGACAAACGCGGGAGCAGCTACTATACTTAATACAACGAATTCCACGCGGACGAAGTCGCGGGCAAAAGCTCGTTGTAAATAAATTAAAGCGGCCGTGGCGCAATGGATAAGGCATCGGTCTTACGATCGAGAGGTCGTGGGTTCGAATCCTGGCCATTAGGTACACCACGGACGTGAACTTCCTCCTAACACAAGCGAATTACACTTAGCTGGAGGGGGTTAACAAGAATACTAGTAATTTGTATTTGCAAATTACTAGTAAGCTTTTCAAAAAAAATATATTAAATGTTATTTGAATAGAAGAGATCTCGAATCCGCGTTCATCGTAAACCTTTGTTAAAGAAGTTTGGTCAAATTGGGTCTTAGTTTACGTGATACACATAATATTATTCTATGGTAAGCACAACTAGGTAGGTCAAGAAAAGGGCTCATGGTCCATAATATATCATTCCATTAAATGACTTGTTGAAATATATTTTTTAACTTTAATATTAGCTGTTAGTGATGTGACCAATACCAGTTTTATGAACAAGAATACTTATCATTATCATCACATTTTTTAAATAATTGTTGCTTAATTACAATTTTGTATCATTTATTAGGTCTATAATTAAATTAATTTGTGTTTCTTCTGATAGCACTGTGAGATAATGAGTGCAACGCCATGGACGACATTGTAAAATATTTAAAATTTGTATTACAGCTGAATGCTACTGCTCATGGCACAATTTCTAATCTCGCTCCAACCAATTTCTAACCTCGGGTTATTCTCTATTTATATTTATATATGTATTCTATTTCCTCACTGTAGGCGCCAAGGTCATTTTAGAGCTTAGGTCATTTTAAAGAAAATATTTTAAATAGTCGGCGCCTTCGGCGATCTCTAACTGCTGACAGCAAAGGACTATCAGCGCTCCGTCAACTCAAGTTAACAAAAAAAAGTTGCAAAAATCGGTGTATTCGGCTTTGTCTGATTTGCTGCATTGCTTTGACCATTTTAATGAAAATATTTACCGCTGCAATCAAAATGAAGAGGCATTCATACAAATATGCGGTTGGTCATATTGGTGTGATTTTTTTGGTTATTAAGATAAGTACGTAGGTGTACATGAATTCTTTTGTCATTCAGATTTCATTGTTGTGCTCGCAAACTTGTATAAATAAGATAATACTGCTTGTAGCGTACAGAATTAATTTAGCTCACCTTAGCCGTCAAAAGTTCAATATACACATTTACGTAAATATAAATCTGTCTACATTAGAAAAATACTTGCAACTACAGCAATTTTCTATACAAAATGTCATAGTTTCTGCTTTATAAGTAACACTGAGAAAATGTTTAATAACTGAAATAACTACACTGTCGTAATACAACTTAATTGCTTGTAACATTATAAACCAATTTACTTCCTTATAAATAGTTCAGTCAATCCATTCACAATTCAGATAGCTCATAAATCGCGTGTATCATTATAATGATTGTCTTGTCTCCTTCGTCGCATCACTAGCATTATGTTCAATAGGTTTTCCTTTCATACAAGAAGTATCATAAAATAGGTACTTATGTTTTCCTGGTGGTCGTGGTGATGGCCCTAATCAGTTAAGCATAAATTTATTTAACGCTTTAGTGATTGACTGTACTCTTGTGTCGTTTCGCGTCTCGACAGTTCGTGTCTTGCATCCAACAATATTGTCATACGGCCTGACTTAAAATAATGTAAGTAGCTTCAATAAACAATTAAAAAAAAATATCATTAGATATCAATAAATTTTATAGTGCATAGTGGGTAATGTTTACTAGTTTAATTTTTTTTTTAATTTTATCTTTAAAGAAATTAAGACAGTTGAATTCGTTTTAAATATGTCTACTAATACGTGATAGTGATAAGTAAAACTACAAAAAATGCAACAATTAAGTTAACAGTGCTAGAACGTGAGGTCGCACGTATTATGACAATATACAGTATAAATATTAATAACAAGATAATTTATTAAGTAAGTTCCTATAGTTACTTATCTTCCTACGTGTTACAGGAAAATGAAGTTGAATAAACGTGTATGGACCGTTTTCCTTACCATCGTGGGGATCGCGTGCTCTCTTCCTACTGAATCTAATGAATTGACTGATACAACCACGGAAGTGCCAGAACACGTACCAGATTCTGAATTCTGTCATCCTCTCGTGATAGGCCACCGCGGCGCCAGCGGATATGTCCCTGAGCACACCCTCGGATCCTACTCACTCGCCATCTTGATGGGCGCCGACTACATCGAACCAGACCTCGTCATCACCAGTGACCATCAGCTAGTTGCCCGACATGACAACGAGCTGGGGCTAACCACAAACGTTGCCAGCCATCCCGAATTCGCCTGCCGCCGAAAAAACAAAACGGTCGACGGCCAGCAGCATGACGGTTGGTTCACAGAAGACTTAACTCTGGCAGAGCTCAAAACCTTGCGCGCTATCGAACGCATCCCAGGCATAAGACCTGGAAACGCACGACTGGACGGCGCATTCTTCATTCCCACCTTCCAAGAGATCATCGACTTGGCCAAAGGTCTCCAAGTCAGTCAAAACAGAGTCATCGGACTCTATCCAGAGATCAAACACAGCACTTATTTCAAAACACTTGGGTTACCCATAGAGCAACTTTTAGTCGACATTTTACACAAGAACGGCTATGAGGGGTCTAGTGCACCAGTTTACATACAATCTTTTGAAGTGAATAATTTAAAGGAGCTGAAAGATCTTACAGACATCCGTCTATTGCAACTGTTCGAGAGTGATAAGTCTCTTCAACCTTACGACCAATATCTGTCCAGTTCTAATCTGACTTACGGAGACATGTCCACAGCTGAAGGTCTTCTTGAAGTAGCAACTTACGCTTACGCAGTGGGTCCTGATAAAAGCTACATAATTCCTCGCGATGAGAACAACCACCTGCTCAATGCTACCAGTTTTGTAGAAGATGCCCATACGGCTGGTCTGAAAGTTCATCCATATACCTTCCGGGCTGAAAATATCTTCTTGCCTGCTGAGTTTTTCAGTGATGATCGATCACCGACCTCTATAGGCAACCTTAGAGGTGAAATACAGGCGTATTTCGACGCTGGGATAGATGGGCTTTTCTGTGATCAAGCTGATATTCCAGTGCGTCTTCGACCAACGTGCTCTAGATAGAGACTGATAGTTATCCTTATCGTACAGTGATTGTACAGTTTGGATAAATAGTTACTACTTACTTGAGATAACATTTGCTATAGTTTATTTTAACGAGAATATCTCGTACGACCTGGAAGTTATATACTTACTTCAAGAAATCATTTAACCCTCTAACTAGAGATCTAAGATGAAAAAAAACATGTACTTAACTCATATAAGTATTATATCACATAATATTTAATTAATAGAGATGCAGTGGAGATCAATTATTTATTTTATGTCCTTTATTTTATAAATAGAGATAAGTGTAATTACGATAAAATGTAAAAATAAAGTAGACGTATAAATAAATAAATAATATACTATTTGGTGAAAAACGATAAACGAAAATCTTAAATTGTGTTTTATTTCGCACCTACTTGGGTTGTTTAAGATAATATCCGGCAACTCGAAGATAACAAATATTATTACAAGTAAAAATATAGCTTTAAGTTTGCATGTTATCTATAAACTTTGTAACATGAATTATATAGATACCTATCTGTTTTAATTTGTATGTTACGGTAAATGAGATAAATAAAAAAAATATTAATTATTCCCGGTGATTGTTAATAATTACCTACTACATGATTTGCTAAATGTGATTATAATATTGAAATCTTTACTTTTGCCGGTAGTTTATTCTTTCAATCTAGTCCTTGGCAAGCATTTCAATTCTATTGGTCACATTAAAATCTAACCTTACCTACTTATAGGACCAAAACTTAAAAACCTCTAACTTTTCTCTATTGCTCGATTGATCAACAAGATGCTAAGCTTACGCTATTTTTGAAAATGTATTTTTTTATCGGTACCCGTTATGGTTAAATTATTAATAATCACACTAATCACCGATAAATGCACAATAAATGTAATCCATTAATTTTTTTTTCACTACAATTTTTGCTAATTATTATCTAATAATATTCAATAATTTTCAATTTATCACAATCACTGTAACATATATTATATACTACGTGACTATTCGTTTTTATTGTACGTATAGGTTTCTAATTTAGCATTTATTTTATGGTCTCACACAAGTGATATAAGTAGTTTCTATTGTTATCTTGTTTTCCTTGTATGTAGGCAATCATATTTTATTTTGTTGTTTTGTTATTGTATATTTACAACCTACTTTGCATTTGTATGTCTGTATTTCAGCGAGGTCCTATGGAAAACTCAGATATAGAATGGGACCCTGTTACAAGACTTATCTCTGGGCAAACACATACTGACTGACATACCTATATATTTTTTATTATTTCAATCACATGTTTATTTTATTACTTTTCACTGCAATATTCTTTACCCAACTGTCGTTTGATCAAATTGCTTTCTATAATAGTTATGTTTGTTCGGCAGCATTGTCACATATAATAATAGCAATGCTTATTTCAACAGGCGCTATGCGTTTATGTCTTTAAATAGGAACCGGCCTCTCTTTAATCTAAATTTTTAATTTAACTAACTTTGTATATTAGTGGGTACTCCTATTTGTATTTAACTTAATTGTGAAACTGGAAGGTGCTGGTACTTATAGCACAGGATTTCCTATTTTAAGTACCAGCAGAACATTATATTTTGATTTCTTTTGTACCTATGTTATGTGTCCTACTATGTACCTACTGTATTTTTTTGTGTGCCAAATAAATTATTATTATTATTTAATAACGTTTCGAAACACATTGTACACCCAAAACTATAGCTGAGATAATATTATAATTACGTCACCCGCTGCCCAATATGGAAGAGCGCCACTCTTGCACGTTGGTAAGTTATCATCTTTTCATAATGCACGAAACAATAATATATGATGAAAATATGTTTTTAAAATCATGTTTCTACGATGTTTACATTTTGAGTTATGATTTATTTTTCTAATTAATTTCAGAAAAGTTTTTGGCTCTGGTGAACTTTTCGAGTTGATGATGATACTCTACACGAGTTATTCACGATACAAACATGAAAGAAAAACAAATTGTATCAAAATCAATTTATTCTAGAAAAATTACATAGTTCTACTCTGTTAAAAATATTATTTCAGTTTATTATACTGATCTTAGCCTTAAAAGACTGTTTTATTTTTGTTCAAAACTGCAAACGTTGGCAGCACTACCAATCTGTCGAATCTGACAGTCAGCTGAAAGTGACACTGTCAGTTAGGACTTGGGATGTGACATTTCCCATTATTATTATTTCATTATTTCGCTGCAACTCCACGTACATACACAAAAAATTGTTATTTAAAATTAGAAATGTGATCAGTAACAAAATAAAACCAAATTGCGAAATGATAAGACAATCTCTGAAATTCAGAAAGACACTAACAGTCTTGGCCATAGCGACTTTATGTAAGTACATTGTTTATGAGTTTAACACAAATGCTTGCCGCATATTTATGTTGTTTTCAAAGCAATCGGCCTATAATCTCATCGCAGTTTACTCTTTTTGTAAATACTTGAGTATCACCGGCTTTTATTGCTTTTACTGTTAGTTTTTTCAATATCAAACAAAGTAGTTGAGTTAGTGTGTCGCGAAAGAAATAATGATAATCAGAATTTAAAATACGTTGACAAATAAAAAAAGTGTTCGCCTGACATACTTTCCAAAAATTACAATAATTAATATTCTATGATACTTATTATGTTGCAGTGATTCTACTATTTTTAATTCTTTCTAAAGATGATGAAAGGACTGGGTTCCACCAAAAGGAGGTTGATGTTCAGGAATTGAATTTCAGAGGTTTTAATCAATTACCAAAGAAAGAAAAAGATATTGACTTTGAAGATATGGAGAAACATTTTGAATCTATTAGTAAGGAAGATAGTACAAAACAAGAATTGCTAGAAGCTAAACAAAGACTGGAGCAGTTAGAAAAAAAAATTGCTATACTAGAAGGAAGAGTCCCACAGAAGTATCCTGATGTAAAGTTTCTGGGTTACAAGGAAAGAAAAAGAATATTGGTGAGTTTGTATTCTATTTATAAATTACCTACTAGCCTTGGCTGGCATGTTATGTTGACCCTTATCACTTAGGACCTAGATGATAAGGATCCTATGACCAAAGGGTATAAAAAAGAGACCATAACCTATTCTCAGACCTACCAAACATACATAAATAATCATAAAAATTGTTTAGGAGGAGTTGGTCTACAAACACTACTTAGGAGGCAGATGAGTTTTATATATGATTTGATAGATTTTAGATTCTCTATTAATCTGTGTAGATTAGAAGCTAATTGGAAAAGTTGTAACTCTAGTTAAGTTATACAAAAAAAAACTTGAAACACTTTACCAAACAGTGTTTAATGTGTTTTTCCATTCTACCCTTGATATATCAGCTGAACCAGAAAACTTTATTCTGCCTTAGAACTAAAATGTATTGTGTATTTTGGTGGTTCTTAGGTAATGATTTTTATAATATTTTTTTTAGTTATTTTATTAGTTATTCTGCTTTAGACTAGAAGCTGACCCTAATGTAATTGGGATAAGGCTCGGAAGATAGGATATTAATTATTCTGCTGTTCAGTGCTAAGAGGAATCCAGCAAAGCATAAATCATTAGAATAGGGTCTCTCGTTCTCTTCTCCAGCACGGTAAAAATAATCATACCATTTCCTTCAATATTCTACTTCACTAGTGTTTAATATTATTATTATATTACAAGACAATCCATAGACAAACATCATTCTTGGACGCCATATCTTGGATCTGGATGATGTCAAGTCTCACCCGATCAGCCAACTGCTTCAATTTATGGAGGCTATTGGCCTAAAGGAGAGTCTGAGGCTACAATCACAATAAACCCATGGAGGTCGATGTGAACACCTCTTTGGGTGTTCACATCAACCTCCTCATCCCAACAATAATAATATTACTATCTTTACAAAGTAATTCAGTTAATTACAGTAAAATTGTTACAACTTTATGTAGTTAAAAACATAAAGTAAGTATTGTTATCTTTCCAATGATAATGCTTACAAGCCATTGCTTTAATCTCACTATTACCGAACAAGTAAAATACTGTTATCACTATATAAGTAGCACTTGTCACATTACTGTTTGGATAGCATTTCTAAATAGTTGTATACTGTTTACTTAGACTAAGAAACCAATATGGACATGATATGATTGTCAATATCTATGCAAATAAGTCTGCCGAAACAAACAGGTGCAGGGAATAAATTGTTTGCGCATTTGTTTTAGTTGCTATAACTTACACATATAATTATTGTCAAAAAACAAATTAATAATGTATGAATTATTAGAAACGATGGTGCACATGAGTTTCTCACAAGCTCTTCTCATGATGCAATACCCATCGGAGCTGGTTATCGGATTGATTTTAATTCAAATTTCTAAGTTGAATTAAAGTCAATTTAAGCTCCGGTGTCAAATCATTTTATTGCAATAGTCATTTTTTTATTTTAATTTTTTTTATGTTTTTAATGTTTGTTTGAACATGCTCAAGCGCCGCTTGGGCCCATGGAAATAAATGATTTGATTCCTGATTTCATCTATGATGACATCAGAACCAATGATGACAACAAGATTTAAATTAAACACTCTTCCACATTTAGCAATTACTCCTCCAGTTGGCTTATTGCTCTGAGACTGTTTACAATATGATATCAATTAAGGATAATATGTTAATGTCTTATTTGGTTATAGAAAATAGTATTTAAACAAACACTAATTTCCAAAAAAAAATTAAGAATGATGTTTTACCAATAATACTATGAAGAGGAAAAATTAGATTTTCATTTGTTTTTTACGATCTACATCACAAACAACTTGACCAATTTCAAAAATATCTTCATCAATCGAATCATATATTATTTCTGAGTAACAATTCGATGCTTGAGAGGCAAACATAATTATATAAGCGACAAAAAATCACAAAAAGAGATAGCAATATTTTATCGAAGTACCACGCCGGGTGAAGCCGCGCGGGGATACATGTCATCTAATAGGTTTATGCCAAAGTCGGGTAACAGAGTATGTTATTATGACACATAACAAATAAATAAAAAAAAAACATGTTAAATACTTATTTAAAAAGTTATAGACTCAGGGTGTGCTTCGTGTGTGTGAAAAGTATGTTTGTAAAAACCTTCGCGACACAGCATTTAAAAGCTAGTGCGTTAGTCGTTTTAAAAAAAGTTACAGTGGTCCCACATAACTACATCAACTTCCCTAACCATATGAAGTCAGGACGTTTCACCATCCAAAAAAAGAGGTAAATTAGTGCATAAAGTAATACCACACACTTTTTTACCCAATTTTCGCCTTTCAAGGTTTCTCCGTAAATTTAATTGGCAACCTGGTAGGTTTTGAGCGTATAGCCGGTGAAACTATCGGTTTGCGCAAACTGTTTGTGCAAGTGAGATGAAGCATGCAGCCTGTTTTCGGTACCATAAGTATATTGGTATACACGGCAACACATCAATGCACATTTCTAGTGTATTACCTAAGATAGTCTTGCATGGTATACCATGCAATGCTCGGGAAATCTTATCATCAATGGTAACATTAGACATCAGCTTTGCCTAACTGCATGAATAAGGTTGAAGTGTGGCTGATGGGATGTATTGAATAATAATAGCAGCCCTGTAACTAATATATGTCCCACTGCTGGGCTCGGGCCTCTTCTCATGATAAGAAGGGTTAGGCCTTAGTCAACCACGCTGGCCAAGTGCAGATTGGTAAACAATAGACATCACACCACCTCGAGTACTTTCTTGGCACTCTCAGACATGCAGGTTTCCTCACGATGTTTTTCCTTCTCCGTTAGCGAGCGATAATTTATATGATAAATACACACATATCATCGAAAAGACGAATCTTAACGATTTATTGCGATTGCGGGACCAGCTTTTACTGGTACACATATTTTAACGAGTGCATCTATTTCAGGTTACAGGCGGCGCAGGGTTTGTAGGATCACACCTGGTAGATGTACTTATGACCCAAGGCCATGAAGTCATTGTGGTGGACAATTTCTTCACGGGCCGCAAGAGAAATGTGGAACATTGGTTCGGCCACCGCAACTTTGAGATGATCCATCACGACATAGTAAACCCGCTTTATGTAGAAGTAGGTACCTACTTTGTTTTATCGGTTATTAAGGGCCCTCGCGCACGACGAACTTTTGTAGCGATGCAGTAGTTATGCTGTCGTGCGTCCGCATTGATACAATAGCGAAGCGGTCGTTATCTGTGTGTCCTTCGTCCACGGGCCCAAATTTAGTCGCGATGCAAACGCTGCTCTGATGCTCGGTTCTCCACTCACGCGCCACCCGCCCTCCGTTCTCTCCCCGATGTCGTCCGGCTGGTCGCGCGTTTGCATCGATACAGTCGCGATGCAGTAGCGCGTTGCAAATGCGACTAACATGCTGTCGCGCATTCACTAAACGCGCGACAGCATCGCTACAAATAGTCGCCGTGGGTAAGAGCCCTAAATCGACATTCTTTAATGCTTCGGTGTACTACTAAAACCTATGAATCGACGTCGACTAATCTATTCTGTCATGGATCCTTCACCGTTAGCAAGCGACAATTTATATGATAAATACACACATATCTTTGAAAAGACGAATCTTAACGATTTATTGACAGAGGTGTGTGTCGTGGGTTCGAACCCAGACCATTGACATCGCAGTCCTACGGTCTCCTACTCAGCTATCGCTGCTGCTATGTATGTATTGAATAACAAGGGTATATTTTGTGTTCCAGGCAGATGAAATATATCACTTAGCTAGTCCAGCTAGTCCACCTCACTATATGCAAAATCCTGTTAAGACAATTAAGACTAATACTTTAGGAACTATTAATATGTTAGGTGAGTATTTTTATATATATATATAACTGCCTCGTTAGTCTAGTTGTTAGCGTATGCGCCTCTCACCGCGAGGTCTCGGGTTCGATGCCCGGGTCGGGCAAAGTGTTATTTGTGAAGTTGCCGTCAGGTAATTCTCAATAGCAACAAGGAGTTGGAATTGTGCTCGGTGGATGGCGATAGGCTCACCACCTATCCCGTAACAGGTGAAATGTGGGTGATATATACCTCTGCCACACCCTTCTTGGTAATATAGGCGTGATGTTAGGTCATTTAATATAACTGGCATCGCTGAATTCTCTGAGTATCACTCGCGAAAGAGTCTAGCTTTCTATTACTAAAGATTTTTTAGAATCAGATCCGTGGATACAGAGATATAAACCTCTACCAGAAAACACGCAATTTTTCTTATAAATAATATTTAATTCTCATACTAAACTAATATAAATCATTAAGAAATTCTAATAATAGCAGTGTAAGTTCTAATTAAATAACTTATTAGCCCCTCAACCCAAATTGTAATAGTTATGGTGACCTACCTATGCGCCAGGATTATCAAACATTAAAAAAATCGAGTTATCAGTTTTTTTGAAAAACCTTTTTATGAAAGACCAACAAGATCATAGATATTTTTTATTTCAATATGTTTAAAAGCAGTTGTGATATTACAGGTTTAGCACGTCGAGTAGGAGCTAAGATACTGATAGCAAGTACTTCAGAAGTGTACGGAGATCCCATGGTGCACCCTCAACCTGAATCTTATTGGGGTCACGTTAATCCAATCGGTGAGTTTCGTCCGCGTAATAGGTCAACGAAAAATAGTCTATATTTTAAGCATTATAGAAACGTAAAACAAAAAAAAAATCGTTTTAAAATCTCTTTAATACTAAAGGTGCGATTGCCCTATATATATTTTTTTAAACATGTGAACGCTATTCCCAATCATATGACACCTTCTTTGTATTTTTCTGGGGCTGTTAAATTTTTTACAAAACACTTGTTGCCTACACTATAACCAATGATATTATATAAAAACAAAAGCAGATATGTTATAAGCGCTCGCGCTGTGAATACTCAAATACGTCCCAATTGGGACGTCTTGTGTTTAGTTTGCGTGTGGCCTGCGTCGAGCGCAGTCACGTGCCAGACGCCATGCGCCATGTTCAAGTTAAGAAAGAGAAAGCGATATTGTTTTGACGTTAGAGCGATAACGATGCGTGCGCTGCGGACATTTGTCAATGTGTGCAATTTGGAATAGCTCGGAACGGATTTAAATCGTAATTTCTATGAACGTAACATATCTATAGTTCTATAATATCATTGACTATAACCCTTTATTTCTTCTTGTCTTTTGTATCTTTTGTGATCGGCTAACTCAGAGTAAGGTAACTCTAGCATAAGAATAAGCACGCCACACGTCTTAGCTTTCAACCTTAGACACAGACGATATATTGTTGCTCTAATTTTAATGCAGAAAGTAGCAAATAGTATTTCTGAAACTAACAAGATAATAAAATAACATTTTTATTTGACTTTAAAAATCGAATGCTAGTGCCATGTCTTATACAGGGTGGATGCGACATAGCGACATTTATTGAAACCACAGCTTCTATACATGGCCAGTATGCATTTCCACCGGATAAAAAATTCTCTGGCGAAAAAAAAATCCACGTCTTCCGAACAAATTGCACGATCGCAATGTTCAAATTGTTCGGAGAACGTGATTTTTTTTTTTTCGCCAGAGAATTTTTATCCGGTGGAAATTGATACTTACCATGTATAGAAGCTGTGGTTTCAATAAATGTCGCTATGTCGCATCCACCCCGTATAGTCAAGTTCTATTTTTAAAAAATACTGTTATTTTCTCCTACAATGCTTGTATTTTTCAGTTACTGAGAGTCACCTCTAGAGCGATATATTCATTGTCAGTTTCTAAATATAATACAATAGTAAAACCGTTTCAAGTAGACGTCTGGAAATTTGACCTTTGTCAACAATATGTTTTACATAACATTGCAATACAAATAGCATAATTATTGTAGTCATATTTTTATTGTCTAATATGTTGCATGTAATTTGCCTGACTGGCTTCATTTAAATCTTACTTAACTTTGTAACTGATTCAATTCTGTATTCAAAAGTTTATTTTACTAGCTTTTACACGCGGCTCTGTTGGCGTGGTATATCGATAAAAAACCTATGTCCTTCCACAGGCCTTGAACTATCTCCATACAAATTTCCATCAAGATCGGTTCATTAGTTAAGCCGTGTAAGCGTTACAGACTGAAATATAAGTAAGAATAAGGATTATGGCCGTGAATATAGTTTCACGATATGTCTCTTTTAACCCACTAATAATGTATAAGGCCATATAACACTATCTCATTGGTCTTATGGTGAGGGTATACGAATGCTTACTTTATTAATAGCAGCCCTGTATCTAATACAGTCATGTCCCACTGCTGGCCTCGGGCCTCTTCTTAAAGCCAAGTGCGGATTGGTAGACTACACACTCCCTCGAGCAATTTTTAGGCACTCTCAGGCATGCAGGTTTCCTCACGATGTTTTTCCTTCACCGTTAGCAAGCGACAATTTATATGATAAATACACACATATCTTCGAAAAGACGAATCTTAACGATTTATTGACAGAGGTATGCCGTGGGTACCTTTGACTTTGCAGTCCTACGGTCTCGCACTCGGCTATCGCTGCTTTACCTTGTGATAAAAATATTATTAGGTATTTACATGATTCATAAAATTACTATGAATAGCCGATTCTCTTCGCACTCTCAAATGATCATTTTCTGTCTAGGTCCCCGCGCGTGCTACGATGAAGGCAAGCGCGTAGCCGAAACGCTGGCGTATTCGTACGCTAAGCAGGAAAAGGTGTCGGTACGGGTGGCGAGGATATTCAATACGTACGGGCCCAGGATGCATGTGTCTGATGGCCGCGTCGTGTCCAACTTCATTATGCAAGCGCTGCAAAATCTGACTATTACTGTAAGATATCTTTACTTTTTAACCGACTTCAAAAAAGAGGAGGAGATTCTCAATTCAACAGTTTTTTTTTTATTTACTCAAAGACGCTTGGACGGATTTTGAAAAAAATTTTTTTGACTGAAGGGGTGTACCTACTTGACATGTGGTCCCATTTTAATCAGGTCACGTCTACCTTTTTTATGTTGCTGAGCTGATGCTGGAAGGCACAACTCCTCAAATTTTAGGAGTATGGGCATAATTCTTTAAATATAGGCACCTTAATGCCGTTTACTGTAATTTATATTTTAAGCCACAAAAGTACCGAATACAATGACAAAAATCCCGAGTGCTCAGGCAATCTCGGGTTCGATTCCCTGATTGATTTCGTTATGAAATGCCCAGAAGCTCATGAGGTCTGGAAATGTTAAGTAAATAACAATATAGGTCCTAGGTATATAAGAAAAATATTAATAATCATGACGAAATCCCTTTCTTCAAGTTGGTTCAAATCAAATCAATACTTAAGGACATATGGGACCTAAACATAACAGTTGTGGTAACAGTATGTGGGGGGGGGGGTGGACACCTCTGCTACACCCTTATGGGTAGTATAGGCGTGATGCTATGTAAGTGTTTAATATAACACGGAATCCAATTTAATGGCCGTTTAAGGTGAATTAGGTGGTAAGAAATTCACAAAACCTATATCTTACGTAGGTATGCTTTCTTGTTAATGCTTTCTCTGGTACAGATCCAACTAATAACTTGTCCAAAACTGGTTTTCTACCGATTTCCATCCATGAAAATATTTAGCCAGAGTAATAAAATCTGTAGCAACAGCATACATTACAATAATGTGCCAAACTTTAGTAGCGTTAATTAACCTCGACAACATTACAATTCGTAAACCGCGTAAAACGAGCTCACTAAATGACATAACCTGTGAAAATGCATCTTTATTTGATACAACAATGTTTAGTCTTCGAGACTCACATCACATCAGCCAATCGGTTTTAGAATTGCAAGAAAAATTTGACTAAATGTCAAATAACCTTGAAAGTGCTCATGCTGAAATAGAAAATTCAGAAAATTTATTTTGAAAGCAGACCTACAAAAAAGCAGAAATATAATAGAAGCGAACAAAAATATAAATTCAACAGATATTTTAACTACAACTCCACTCTCCGGCCGAAAAAGGAAAACTTAATCTTTTAACCAGAATCTAGCGCCTAGAAAATTACTTAAATTTGTTACTAACTGCATATCACGGAGTAGTTGGCTCCATATTAAGATATGGAATAATTTTCTGGGGCAATTCAACAGATAAATATTTAATATTAGCTCCAAAAACGATGCATTCGTGCTATGTTTGGACTAAAAGTTACTGACAGTTGTCAACCATATTTTCATGATCATGCCATCTAAACCCTTCCATCGTTATATATCCTAGAAATATGTCTCTTTGTAAAAAACAATCCAACACTATTTCCAAAATTGTCTAATACTGTACAACGTGTTATGCATGCACAGCGCCAGAACTGCTCATTTGGAGAATAGTATAATCTGTATGGCGCCTAAAACTTACAATAAGTTACCAAAACAATTAAAATCCTTGAATTTTAATAGGTTCAAAAGTAAAGTTAAAGAAATGTTGATAAAGAAATGCTATTACAATATTAATGACTACCTTAATGATAATTATATTTAAATTATGTAATCTACTAAGACATTACTATTCTAATTACCTAACCGCCTAAAATTTACAATAAGTTACCAAAACAATTTAAATCCTTGAATTTTAATATGTTCAAAAGTAAAGTTAAAGAAATGCTATTACAATATTAAAGACTACCTTAATGATAATTATATTTAAATTATGTAATCTACTAAGTACATTACTATTCTATTATACAATTTATTATTACTATACAATTCCTAATATTATTCTGACATATTTTGACATTTCTATAATTTTACTTTATTACTAAATAATACTGATGCATGCTTAATATTGACAATGTGTAATTTTAATTAATATCAATTTTATATTTGTACGCCTTGCATGGCAAAACACGTTGTTACATAAAGAAGAGAAGAATACCACCAAAAAACTGTTATAGAAAGTAATTTTCTGTAAACCACACATGTTTAAAGCAAATAAATATATCTTTATCTTTATCGACACAGACATATCATGTTGAGATGTCAGCTGCCCGATGTCAATTACTTTGTTGTGCTAATGGAGTTTGTGTTACTTGTTGTATATCATAATCGTTTGTGCTAATAGTCTTGCAAATTGGACTGGAGGGACATCTTCTTATATAAAATTCTCGTGTCACAATGTTAGTTACCTTACTCCTCCGAAACGGATTTACTGATTTTTACCAAATTTTATATGCATATTCAGAAGATCTGAGAATCGGCTACTATCTATTTTTCATACCCCAAAGTGATAAGGGTTGTTCACACTTAACATTTTTTTTTATTTTTTGGACAAAAAATTTTGTTTTTATTTTTCTACTATGTGGTATTAAAAATACATACAACCCTAAATTTTTACCCTTTTATCACCGCTCACCCTCTATCCCATGGGACCTAAACATAACAGGTGAAGTGTGGGTGTTGTACACCTCTGCTACACCCCTCTGGGTTATATAGGAGTGATATTATGTTATGTTACTCCGGTACTGTTTATATTACATCACTAGGTTTCTTAGTATAATTTGCTAAGTGCAAATGCAATAAAAATAATCAATAAGGAGTTGAAATAAGGTACGCGTATATTCTCTACAGCATTAGTGCTGAATGCAACTTCGCCATGTTGGTTTGTATCCTACTTAAGATAGGAACAAATGTATGAAATGACTTAACAAACAGTTGAAGAATTTAGGGTCCTGGCAAGAGGCGACCGTAGCGGGTTGGTCAAAGCGACTGCCCGGTATGCAGAAGGTCGCAGGTTCAAATCCTACCAGTCCCATAATTTTTTAACTGTTTCTTAGTATCAATTGCTAAGCATAGCAAGAAATACCCTTGAATGTAGCAATATGATAGTGAAGTTACCTAAAGTGGTCCGGAGAAATGGTAGTCTATTGCCTCTTATTTATGTCTGCCTAATACAAGATGTCGTCAAAAATGCAATAATATCAGTAAAATGAATGAATACTTTAATATTTTAAAGCAAATTTTTGCTTTGCTATGCCTTTTTGTATTTTATATAATATTAAAGTTGAAAAATTAAGAATCCAGCAGGACTCGAACCTGCACCCCCTGGGTATACGCCCCAAGTGCTTTGCCAATTCAGCTATGGATTCGTATGCTGCTAGACTCGAAATTTCTCAACTCTTTTGTGCCAGCGTCGTAGGTATATATATATACCTTAGCTAGACGAACCTTACTTGGTTTAAGCGCCACCTATGCGATGAGTGATTAGTCACTTAGTCACATACAGTAAGTTTGAATTAAGATCAACACAATACTGTCGAGAGATGACGCATTTTTATCAAATACTTGTAATATTTAAAAGCAAATTTTAGCTTTGCTATGCCTTTTTGTATTTTATATAATATTGAGCACTTGGGGCGTATACTCAGGGGGTGCAGGTTCGAGTCCTGCTGGATTCTTGATTTTTCAACTTTAATATTATATAAAATGAAAGAAATTTATTATAGCAGCAGATCTCTTAAAACTTGTGCAATAAATGAATTTAGTTTAACATGTGAATTCACTAACCAGACTTTAATATCTTTACAGTTGTACGGTAACGGGCAGCAGACTCGGTCATTCTGCTACATATCAGATCTCGTGGACGGTCTGCTAGCGCTCATGGCGTCCAGCTACACACTCCCTGTGAATCTTGGCAACCCCGTAGAACATACTATTGAAGGTAAGCAGTATTAAAATACAATGCAGTACGAGTTCTATCTTATAGAATCACCTGACTACAACCTGATGTAGTGTTTTTTTAAATCTTATCTCATCTTATCATTGTCGAGGCCGTCCTTCGGACCCTATTGGATCCTTTGTGCTGACTCCTGTGTTTACAACTCATTACTTGTCGATCACAGGCATACAATCTAGAATACACTGTAAGGGGATGAGTTTGTATTATTCTTTGGCCAATACTTTTTTTTTTACTGGGAAATGCCTGACGCATACCACTGATCCGGAGAGAGTCAGTGGTTATGTCTGAGTTGCACGGATTAAAACCTAGTGTGTTCCGTATACAAGGCTTTGCTTTGAAGACTTTGCTTCGGTCGCGCATTGACGCTGATACCCACGAGTCACAACCGCCGTGCAACATGGCGGTGGTTTGGCCAACCCTAGATGACTCATTCTCCTTGCAGCCAGTGTAGGGATCGCAAAAAAGGTAATGCATTGTGTCGTTGTGCTATCCGCAAGGTATGCAAGTTGGGCTATTCAATAGCCTATTTTAAAGAACTGTGCATTCGCTGGGTAGTAACCTATGAATGGGCTGGCAACTCTTCAGAGTTGCCTCTATAATTTGTTTGTCCAGCTGTTGTCCATGGATCTTATTAACAACGTAGCGTGTCTTTGTTCTTATGTGACTTACCAGTGTGTGCTATGTTGTATGACTACTGCCTTCCTATACCTATCACCACAGATATAGATCTACATAGATAACGCAGATGCATGTACTTCGCGTGTCTCAACCC
This sequence comes from Hypena proboscidalis, assembly GCA_905147285.1. Classification (NCBI taxonomy): domain Eukaryota; kingdom Metazoa; phylum Arthropoda; class Insecta; order Lepidoptera; family Erebidae; genus Hypena; species Hypena proboscidalis. The sequence goes on along the minus strand of LR990128.1, from coordinate 10,595,685 downwards.
CGACCAAGCGTCGAGGTTGGTCGGGGTTGAGACACGCGAAGTACATGCATCTGCGTCGAGGTTGGTCGCCTCTAACTTCAGTCCACGCGCGTCTTTTGTCAGAGAAAATCATAGCGGACGGTTCCAGTTGAACGTACTGGGCGGATTGGCATCGGCGGCATCGGTGTCTTTGAATCGGTTTGGATTTCCCGTCACTAAATTTCGGCTGTGACGTCACAAAAGGTATTAAAAAGTCGGCACGCTTGGTTTCAATACAAATCGTGATACTTGCGTTATCTATGTAGATCTATATCTGTGCCTATCACTAATCAGCACTGCAGGAATCCTCGTAAACGGATCAGGTCCGTTTGCTTTTAAACAGTTCTTATATTATAAATTTAAGCAACTTCGTGTTTCAGAATTCGCGATGATCATAAAGAATCTAGTCCCGGGGTGTCGTAGCACGCTATCGACTGGCGCAGCCGTGGAGGATGACCCTCAACGAAGGAGGCCTGACATCACCGTTGCACAGGAAAACCTCCATTGGCAACCCAAAGTGAGTACCCCGAAGATTATATATAATGGGAGAAGAAGAAGAAGAAGAATTGTAATTAGTATAATTTAGTATTATTTATGATTTATTTTTATATCATTTTTGTCATGTTTTGACGTGTTCAAGCGCCTCCTGGGGCCTATGAAAATAAATGATTTGAATTTGAATTTGAATTAGGGTTACCAGATGGCTAGGATTTCCAGGATTGCCCAGGATTTATTAGACTTTGTTGTCAAAACCCTTAACTTTTATCAAAATATACTATGTATTGATTAAAGAAAACACAACGGCTAGCCTGACTGCTTGGTGCCTATTCACTCCACCTTCAGAACCTTTCTCCTCATCGCTACCACACAAATTAATATTTTATGTTTTTTTTTTGCAGGTACCATTAAAAGATGGTTTACAACGATCCATCGATTACTTCAAGGAAGAGCTGTCAAGAACAACGTTTTACAACAATCAAACATACATGGATATGAAAAGCCATCACTAATAGTTTATAATGAATCTTTTTAAGTATGTGATATTCGGGTGCCAGAGGAAGGAATTCGTGAATGACAAAAATAAATTGTTGTACCCATGGCTACACAAAAGGCTATACATTTCCAGTGTGAGCTGCACAGATATAGATCTACATAGATAACGCAAGTATCACGATTTGTATTGAAACCAAGCGTGCCGACTTTTTAATACCTATTGTGACGTCACAGCCGAAATTTAGTGACGGGAAATCCAAACTGATATAAAGACACCGATGCCGCCGATGCCCATCCGCCCAGTACGATTCAAACGGCCGTCCGCCATGATTTTCTCTAACAAAAGACGCGCGTGGACTGAAGTTAGCGGCGACCAACCTTGACGCTTGGTCGGGGTTGAGACACGCGAAGTACATGCATTTGCGTTATCTATGTAGATCTATATCTGTGGTTGTACCCATGGCTACACAAAAGGCTATACATTTCCAGTGTGAGCTGGTTTCGCATTGGAAGTATATTCAATGGGACCATCTTATACTGGAATAAGTATAAACTGAAGTGTAGCCTGTGTACCCATTGTTAAATACAAAATAATTAGGCGATCCAATTATTTCCACCTATTGCAATGATACCAGTTTAATATATTTTTCAATTCAAGAGGGCAAAATATTGTGTTCTTTTGTTTTAAATATGGACGTTTACTGATAACTCAACCACCAGATGTCGCTCAGATGATGAGTTAAAATGGGCTGCTCTGATTGGTCGAGAACTACTAATGTCAGTCTCCCACTAGATGTCGCTATGATAATGAGCTCCACGCTCCCATACAATGACCAATGAAATAAAATGCATCTTCGGTGTTTCATGCATGCATGCATGCGTGATAGCGATACGTTGCTGTATTTATAATGCCCTGGCTTCTCTCCGGGTACTATGTAGTTATAATAATGTTTTATACAAAAACATGATCGTTACCAATCATTCTATCTAAAAACCGCATTAAAATTAAAGATCTAAGGCTGACCCCACATTAAGCGTGCGCGTTCCTCGGGCGTGCGCGCTGCGTGAACGTCGCGGTTAGCTGGCGTGCGGCGTGTGCAGCGAGCACGCGGCGATCACGCGACGCTCGGCTTGACTTTAATGTGGGGGACGCCTTAGTATACATCGGGACAGACAGCCGGGAAACGACTTTGTTTTAAACTATGTACTGATAGAGATTTATAACTATGTAATGTTTTTTTAAAATATTATTTTTTGTTATTCACGACGATATCATGGTTACCCTTAAATGACAAATGTGTTGTATATTATTTTATTTATATTTGTTTGTTTACAATAAAACCGCACATTGCACAATGTTTATAAATTTGGTTTTATTTACTTTAATATATATATATAGGTAGATGTACAAAATGGCTAGATTTCACTTAGATAAAGAGATAGCACTACATTACAAAACTATCTATAATACATATTTTGCTCCCTGACGAGCATCTGCCTGTAATATAACATTATTAACTGACTAGAAAAAAAAGGAGGTTCTGAATTCGATATTTTTTTTCTTTTTCGTCTGAAAGAATATACTTGTCACGTGGTCCCATTTTTATCAAGTCACGATCTGATGGGATCCTAGAGAAATCGAGGGTAACCCTAAAATTTAAAACTAAAATTTTTCTCTATTGTTTTTCATACATTAGCTGAAGCTATTTGGATATTTGTATCTAGCAGTCAGCATTTCATGATTCTGAGCTAATGCTGAAAGGTACAACTCCTCAACGGTTAAATTCATAAAACAATAATGTGGCAAATAAACACATGACATGAGTGGAAGTAAACATTTTTTACAATATTCACAATGCATAGTTTGCACGATCAAAAACATAAAATAAGTCAAAAAAAATATCAAAAATGAAATCCGAATATATCAGTTCACATGGCCAGAATGATACTCATACATTTTATTTAGTAAACAGTTACCCCTTTACTCTAATATATTTATAAATGATAATTATAATATCAAATTAATACAAAGAATGTACCCAAGGAATCCAGAACAATCCTTAAAAAGTCCAACAAACAAAGGACAAATATTAAACATTTTCATTCCGAAATATCTAGTAATCTATGAAAGGCTAGAAATCTACCAAACTTACTTGTAGTAGGGGAGCCCATGATGCTAAATGTGGATTTACTCGAGCGTCCTGTGGACCTATTGCGTTTTGTACACAGATAATAGGAATGATAATTCGGAATAATGATATATGTTATTAGGGTTCTTTGGTTTTCATATTAGAGTGAGTCCGAAATGGGATATTGAAAAGTTTTGTTTTTCAAATTGATGACCAACTTCCTTCCAACTGGCTCAGATCATATGATTTTTCATATTCATATTTTTGGGCTAGAAAATAACCTATTATGCCTAAATCTGACGATCCCGAGTATTTATGTCAAACATTTTACTTTAACTCTGCTGTGTATTTAAATAGAAAGGGCGGACATGATGGAAGTGCTCAATAGAATGTAAGCCTTAATCTGACGCGCTCGAGCAATTCCAAAAAGTCCATTCTAGGGCTCCCCTACTATTATTCTATTCTACTATCATTGGGATTTAAAAAATGTCGCTTCAATTATGTAGTGATGCGAAAACAGACTGATGATTGATGTGGTTGATATGCCTATTGCAATTTAAATTGAGCATTTCAAACAAAGACTAGGAAATCTACATTGGTTAAACATTTTGGCATAAACAGAGCCACAAACAAGAGCAAATATTGCTTTGGAAAAACGAAGTTAATTCATAACTGAATGCAACCCAAAATTACAATTTATAAAAAGTAGTTTTTCATACCCTCCATCAAAAATTAATTTGCAAGAAACCATCTTGTTTCCACAAAATTAAAACAATTCAAGGCAAGTTTTGACTGTCGTTCTTACAACACATACTAGGTAAAACATTCCACTTATACCTATAAGAATGTCTTGGCATATCTTCAGTCTTACAAAGTTTTTCTCCGTGTGTATCCAGCAATGTCTTGAACATTTGGAACATGTCTGTAGGCTGTTGTTTATGTCTGACCATCATGTGCGTGGAACAGCCTCTGGTCTTCCATTCTGTGTCGAATCTGATGTCGTGGACCCTGTTGATACCGTCCAAAGCGGCAGTCCACACGCCCATGGAGACATCTTCGGAATTGTAAACTCTGCAACAAATTTTTGTATACTTAACTGTGCTGGGATTATCCATAGCGCGGCGTCAATGCACGGCAAGGAGCCGTCTACTTTATTTAAGACCAGCTTCCATTCGCTGCTCCACCCGCGTGGTAGGTCGATAAAAATAAGCCTATATTATTTTTGGGGCCTTAAACTATCCCACAGCAATTTTCGTTAAAATCAGTCCAGTACATTGGAAGATTTTTGGGGACAAACACAACAATCTTTCTTTTTTATAATTTGTAGAGTAAAAACCTGTATCGATGAGCAGTTAGTAATATACCAACTTCCGCACTAGACGCTTGTTTGCATTTGTCTCCAGACCATCTATCGAATATATATCAGTGGCGACGAGATCGGATTATTTTCACTTCGCGCATAGTAAAAATAGATAAGTATGTTATCTTCGAACAAAGGTACATCGCGCCGTTTGTATGTACGCGTAGCGCTTGCCACGCTCCGGGTTCATGTACGTACGCACGCACACTACGCCGCTCGGCCACTCACTCGGTCACCGGTAGTGCGGGCCGTGTCATTACTGTGAGCGGTCGGTGTTTGTTTAAAAAATTAGGTACGGTTACGCGCTGCACTGCAAAATGTCTTCGCGAGTCAAAAGATATTATTGTGAAGTTTATGGTTGTTCAAACGACACTATTTCAAACCCAGAATTAACGTTATTAAAGGTTTTAACCACAGATATAGATCTACATAGATAACGCAAATGCATGTACTTCGCGTGTCCGAACCCCGACCAAGCGTCAAGGTTGGTCGCCGCTAACTTCAGTCCACGCGCGTCTTTTGTTAGAGAAAATCATAGCGGACGGCTCCAGTTGAATCGTTTGAATCGTACTGCATCGGCGGCATCAGTGTCTTTGAATCGGTTTGGATTTCCCGTCACTAAATTTCGGCTGTGACGTCACAATAGGTATTAAAAAGTCGGCACGCTTGGTTTCAATACAAATCATGATACTTGCGTTATCTATGTAGATCTATATCTGTGGTTTTAACGTTATTTTGGTTGCTATAACTTACACATAACAATTGACAACATTTCAAAATTTGAAAGTGTCTAAAACAAAAATACCGTTTCTTTATTATCCTATCCGGAGTACAAAAACATTTTTTTAAATTTTTTTGGATCAGTAGTTTTGGAGAAAAAAAATAAAAACGAAAAAATTCGTCGTGACGTCACATATACGGCTTAATAAAGTATTACCTTTGCCCATGCTACGACAGAATGAAGAGTTATCGAAAATGACAGTTGTATTGTCAGTTGCCTGTCAACTAACGATAAACACATATTTTGCAATAATGAAAATATAAGCAATATTTATTGATTGCAACTATTATTCTTCCTAAATCGAACTGAATCCAAGTGAGGAATATGCACCTACGATGGATTTAAAATATTGTTTTGTACGAACATGTAAAAACAAATCTAAAGACGCCAACTCAAACACGAAAGATTAGTGTAATGCATTGGATGTAGTTTGTTCGAAACGAGTTCTATACGTGTGTGAAGAAGCAATAGACTACATAACATTACACTACAACTCAAAGGAACGCAGCAGTAATGAAATAAGTAGCAAAAACTGGGAATATTTCAGAAACGGTACTGGAAAAGTAAAACCTTGGGGATCATTTAGTTTAATGATTATAATGTTATTAAAAAAATTAATTTACTTTTATGTTCTCATCAGTAATGTTTAGATGTGGACAAGACCTGGGCCATGTGAAAATAAATTATTTAAAATATTGTACAAGTATCTTTTTATTTATGATTGCTGTTTCATATTTTGTTTATAAAAACTAACATACATGTAATATAACATAACATCAACCCTATATCACCCAAAAACAAGTATTAATAAAAGTATTTATTTGTTTTTAACATGAGAGAAAAAGTTATGACATGTGTGAGCGAAGCAGTTACATAGCTACACATACACTGTATAACTAAAATACAATTGTATACATTGAAGAACACAAAAATAAACATAAATAAATAATCAAAATTTATTTAGCACTTTCTAAAATATTTTCAAATATAAATTGCTTCCAAAAATGTTTAGCTTCTTGCACAATCTTTGCTGTTTAATCTTGATCATACTCAACCTAGTATTTGTGGATTAGCTTGTTCTTCTCATAATCTGGATCAGCAATACAAAATAAGACCATAGGTTTGTTTGCAGCATGCATTTGTACCATTATTTGAGCTTAAATTTTTCTTTAAGTTTGCCATCCTTGATGTAATTTTTGATAGTGTTTTTGCTAATAGGGTACTATATTTCTTTAACAAAGTCTGCACAAAGCCCATCTGGTGAAACACCAATAATAGGGGGTATAAGAATAAGACCTGTGCTTTCAATAACTCCAAAATCTTTTTCTAAAATATTAATGATGTTTTTTTAAAGTTTTACTCCGTCTTATGGCTTTTGTTTAAGGCACCTTGCAACCACCTAAAATGCTTTGCACTAATACATCTTGTTCTGTTTCGCAAGGGACAGCTTCATGAATTCTAGACCCTGTCTGTCACTCAACCTTGACGCATTGAATGCCATAGTTTGGAATCCACTTGATTTGTTGTAGCTTTAGCAACACTGTTAAATACTTCTTCACTGAGCTTTTCCTGGCAGAATCATATAAAATTATGTAAGTATTGTCTTGTTGGATGTGTACAAACTGCAGCATTAAGTTCAAAGTAGGTTGACGGTTACCACAGTACTTCATTTCCTGTCCTCATCTTCTGCCTTTTAACTGTCAACTTATATTAACATTTCCATTGTCAGGGGTAATTTTCCTTTTGCCTATATTTTTGCTAAAATAAACTTCTGATCACCAGCACTAGCTTGTCTTGGTTTACCCCAATAACACGCAGTAGATGTGACAGAAGGTTCATCTGACAGTTTTATCAGCCACATGGCAAAGCAGATAGCGTGTTTGCACCCTCCTGAAGACGCAGTATAATCATGACACTGAACAGAAATGATATTTTCCTTAGACTCGTCAATTTCAGCAGTTACCATGTACAACTTGGCTCTTACTTTAAGTTCAGGTGTCACCCTACATTTAATGGTGCACGAGTTGGTATCACGCTTTACTTCCACACATATCCTACAGCTGTGTCTACGTAAACATCCCTGGAAGCTAATAATGCTTTGGCACTACGCGTTTCGGCGGCATTGTAGCAGTCGTTTTTCTACCATATATTCCAAAAGCATAACGTAGTTAACTTTTGGCAAATTCCTTGCTGTCAGCAGCTTGAAATCCATCTGATACCTTCATGGTTGATGAATGAGGAGCAGAATAGAGAGAATAATACGATTTTTATGCAAGAAAATAAAGGTAAACAAACAAAGTTGTAAACAAGTATGACAATTATGACATATGTCACATCAACAAAAAAAATAATAAGCAAAGGCATATCATTATTCCACCGTATATGTGACGTCATTTGGCGCTTACGTCTATTTAGAATGCACTAACTTTCAAAAAGGAAATAATGAATGAAAATAATAAAATTTCGCAAAAAGAAAAAATACGGGTCCGTTTATTTTACATCTAGTTTCAATTAAAATAATAATTTATATATGTTAAAAAAATGAAATGTTGTCAATTATTGTCAATAAACAAACAAAATTGTATGAATTATTTGAAAAGATGGTGAACATGAGTTTCTCACCAGCTCTTCTCATGATGCAATACCCATCGGAGCTGGTACTTGGATTGATTTTAATTCAAACCTCAAAGTTGAATTGAAATCAATCTAAGCTCCGGTGATTCAAATCATTTTGTTGCAATTAATATTATAATTTAATAAGCTTAAGTTTTATTTTAATTTTATTTATTTGTTGATGTTTGTTTTGACGTGTTCAAGCGCCCTTTGGGGCCCATGGAAATAAATGATTTGACTTTGACTTGACATAAATAAATGCTTTGTTTTGTAAAAAAAACGTTTTTTATAATTAAAAAAATAATTTCAGTACAGGTAATTTAAATAAATAAAATATATTTAAATAAATTTGTTATATCGTGCAAAACTGGAGGACACAGAGAGGACGTTGGGAGCAGTAGGCGTTCCAAAAGACCTGGAGGCGCTCATGGGAGTATGCGTGATGAGCGTTCAACTACGAGCGGGCGTGATAAAAATGTTGAAGAGTTCCGTTTGCGGTTTGAAAAATCACAATAAGGACAAATGTCGTTACAAAAACTATCAAGTGTCAAAAGTGCGGTAAAAAGGGGAAGAAAGAAGAATTTGAAGAAAGTGTGTGACCGCGTTTACGTGAATAATATTGGCAACGAAAACAGCGAGACAGACTCGGAAAATGGCTGCGTTGAGTGTAATAATTTTACACTCAACGTTATTACACTATGTAGGTATTAAGGTATTTAACATAAGGTATGTGACTAATCGACCATTAATTTTAAAAATAAATGTTGAGGACAAAACCGTCACCATGGAATTAGATTCGGGCTCGGGTGCTACCGTTATTTCAAAAAAGATGTATGTGGAGAAATTTTCCTTGTATGCATTAAATAATTGCAATTTAAAAATGTGTTTATATAACGGACATAAGATTTCACCTTTGGGATATTTTGAAGCGCCAGTGAAATATAATAATCAAACAAATGTTATAAGATTTTTTGTTGTAGATACACCTGCTGGGTCGTGATTTTATGTCCACCTTTGGTTTAGTGTTAACAAGTTTATTTAAAATTAGTCATGACGATGATGTTAATACATTATTGGAACAGTATTCGAAATTATGGCGAGATGAATTAGGTTGTTTCAATAAATTTAAAGTCCATTTACAGTTGAAGGAAAATGCAGTGCCTAAATTTTTTAAAGCTCGTTCTATTCCGTTTGCCCTCAAGAAAAAAGTCGAATTAGAACTAGAAAGATTAATGGGTTTAGGTATACTCGTCCCAGTTAGTAATTCTCGCTATGCAACGCCGATAGTTCCGGTTTTGAAAGATAACGGCGCGGCTAAGATTGCGGGCGATTTATATCATTATTGATAAGTATCCGCTGCCTAGGATCGAAGAAGTGTTCGCAAAGCTTGGCGGAGGTGAACATTTAAAAATTTAAAAAATGCATATAATCAATTTATTCTTTCGGGCGATTCTCAGGAGCTCACAACAATAAATACACCAAAAGGTTTATTCAAATATACTCGACTTGTTTACGGTCTGGCGAATGCGCCGGCAATATTTCAGAAAGCAGTATTGCTCGCAGATATCGAGGGAGTCAGTATATGGTTAGACGACATATGTTTGACAGCTCCATCAAAAAACTGCATCTAATTAGGCTTAGTCAGGTTTTGAATAGACTCGATGAAGCTGGCTTGCGGTTGCAGATAGATAAATGCGAGTTTTTTCGAGATAATGTAACCTGTAACTTACGTCTTAGGCTATGTTATTGATAAAAACGGGTTACGCACTAGTAGGGATAAGGTGAGAGCGATTTTAAACGGTCCGGAGCCGAAAAACGTAATCGAAGTAAAAAGGTTTTTAGGAATGGTAAACAATTACAGAAATTTTATTCCAAACGCGTCAAGCATTATGAACCCGCTCCACGAGTTGCTGCGCGCCGACGCACGTTGGGAGTGGGGGGCGAGACAGAGCGCCGCGCTGTGCGCCGCGTTTGTGCCGAGCTCGCCTCTGAACGAGTGTTGGCACATTTTGATCCGGATGCGCAGCCAGTGTTAGCTGTGGACGCGGGACCAGAAGGCCTGGGTCCTGTCTTATCAACGAGAGATAACGACGGCCGAGAACGTCCTTTAGCTTTTAGTTCTCGCTCGCTCTCGGCGAGTGAACGCAATTACAGTCAAATTCATAAAGAGGCTACTGTCATTATTTTTGGAGTTAAGTACTTCCATCAATACTTGTACGGCAGGAGTGAACCGTTTCTCCTTAAGACGGATCATTGTCCTTTAGTTTCGATATTTAATAGCAAAACAGGGATATCGATAACTACAGCTTTGCGTCTGCAGAGATACGAAATTATATTATCAGCATACAATTATACTGTCCAATACGTCTCGAGTGAAAATAACTTAGTGGCGGACTATTTTTCGCGTGCTCCTGTACCTGATCAGGTGTGCGAGACAGACAGCAGATATGACGCATACTGCTCATTGAATTTTTTAGATGCGAACTCGTCGGCCGTGACAAGACATTACAAACGGTAATTAAGTATATGAATGTAGGTTGGCCTGGCAAAATAAACTGAAAATTGATAAGACCAAGTTTACTTGAGGAAAAACTATTAGACTATCTCTTCGATTATAGAAATACTGTGCATTGTACTACGGGACAGTCACCCGCTAAATTAATGTTTGGAAGGAATCTGAGAACGCGTTTAGATTTGATTATGCCTAATCACGAAAAATCCAGTACTACGCCGTCATGTGATACTGGAAAATGCTCAAGAATATTTAAAATAGGTGACAGGGTGTGGGTACGGTGGTACAGTGCTAGGAAACCAGCGTGGAAATTAGGTGTGGTAAATGAGGTGATAAGAAGAAGAATGTTTAAGGTGTTTATTGAAGATCAAAAGGCTACGTGTATTAGGCATGTTGACCAGATCATACGTTGTAACAATAATACTGTAAGGATATCAGATCCTGAGGAAACAGTTCCACCCGTTTCACGATCTTTTCCAACCGATTTGAACGAACTGCTTTCACCAGTTTCATTAGATTCGCCGATTCAGCAAAATGATTCAATGGCCATTAGTTCACCTACAACTGTTCTGGTGGAAGAGATGAATAATGACGTAAGTTCCGCTACCACGGTTGATACTGGTGTGGAAAATATTGTTAGTCAAAGATCTGATACAGAACGTCAGGAAACTGCACGACTGACATCCAATGAGGAGTTTGGAAGCCAGTTTCCTCAGGCTACCGTATCTGAAACCACCGCTTCCACGGCATTGTCGCGTGCACGTTCGCTACGTTCTAGAAATAAAGTTGATTATGCAGTATATTTTAAGTAAATAAGATAAGGATTATTGTATTAGTTTGTAAAACGTTGTTTTAATTTATTATTAACAGGTTTCAAAATTAGTGTGGAGGAATGATGTTATACCTAGTAGTCTACTCGATAAGTTGAAAATGGTACAAAATAGAGATACTGGTCTTAAAATTATGTGCGATAGCTCATTGGATTCGGAATGACGTCTCGAAAAATGTGCCAAAATCATGTATTAGCACATAAAAAATTGCAAAAGTTATAAACAATTTGCCAATATTTCATAAACTAATAATATTTAAGAAATTTCAAAATAAGATTCTGAAAGAAGAGGAAATTTCCAATAAAAAACTCCTAACTCCCGGAACTCTATCTCCATTTTTTATAATTTTAATTTAACGCTGAAAATAGGTCTGCGCGCGACATTTTTAGGTTGCACGCGTGGCGTCAAAAGCGAGTACGGCACAATTGTTTAACTTGTTGAAAAATTAACTTAAGTAAAATTTCCAACGGGAATAAATTATTAATTTATAGTGTTCAGAACACACCATATTTTTTTCAAATTTATAAAAAAAAATTCAATACCTCAAATTAATTAATTAATGTGCCGTAGTCGGTTTTGACGCCACGCGTGCACGTGCAACCTAAAAATGTCGCGCGCAGACCTATTTTCAGCGTTAAATTAAAATTATAAACAATGGAAATAGAGTTCCGGGAGTTAGGAGTTTTTTATTGGAAATTTCCTCCTCTTCCAGAATCTTATTTTGAAACTTCTTAAATATGAATAGTTTATGAAACATTGTTTATCTTTAATTGTTTATAACTTTTGCAATTTTTTATGTGCTAATTAGAGTTGCCGCGAATAGTGTTTATAGCGAATAGTCGAATACCGATTAATCGCTATTCACTTTGGCGAATATTAATATTTAATAAAAAACATTAAACACATTAAAAATATTTATAATTTATAACAAAAATCACGAGTTCCTAGTCACCTATATCAGATGTGATACCTAGCACTGTTTCATTAATCAGATACCTAATGAAAGATGCGCTGATTCAACAAACTGCACACGTTACGAGGAAAAACAAAACCGACTTGCTCCAGAACGTGCAGAAAAAAATGATTTTTTGCACCACAATCTGCCTCTGCTGGACTTTAAATATTAATTACCTTACTAATTTAATTTCATGAATATGATAGGCACAGGCACATAATATTACAGATAATAATAGATATTGTGTATTGTTTTATTAAGGAAAATAATTACAAAAATGATTATTTTTAACTCATTAGTTATTTTGTTATTTAAAAGTTTATTTTCGACGACTATTCGCCGAATGCCGAATATTACTAGCTATTATTCGGTATTCGACGAATATCAAAAAAATGACGAGTAATGCTCGATACCGAATAATAGCGAGTATTCGCGGCAACTCTAGTGCTAATACATGATTTTGGCACATTTTTCTAGGCGTCATTCCGAATCTAATGAGCTATCGCACATAGTTTTAAGGCCAGTATCTCTATTTTGTACTATTTTCAACTTATCGAGTAGACTATAGCTATAGAAATGCTAGGGTAAGAACCTGTATCGATGAGCAGTTAGTAATAAACCAACTTCCACACTAGATGCTTGTTTGCATTTGTCTCTAGACCTACCATCTATCGAATATATATCACCTACACACAAATATATAAATCCATTCCAGTCCATTTAATTGCCTTCATCACAATATTGCAAATCCTTAGTGATGGAACTTCTGATAATCCTAATGATGTGCCATTAGCTAGCACACATCATTACATATCACATGCATACACCCTAAGTGAGTATATTACAAGAAACAATAGTGATAGCAATAAATCCTTGGAAACAATAGTATTATATTGGGTAACTTACGACAAAATATCAGCATTCTTTCCAACATACTGCACTATGTTTTGTGAAATCACGTAGCCACCACCTAGTGCATATGGTAAGTATTTGTCGCACAGGAACCAGTGCTTCTCTGCCCATTTCCCATTCAGGTAGACATGGGCTCGGCCATCAAAATAGCCCCAGTATAGTCCTTTATATGATGGAAGATCTTCCTGAAAAAATACAATCATACTGATTAAAAAGATGTTTTTCTAAAAGTGCCTACAGACCATGAGCATTACCTGTAATGTAATGATGCAGGTAGGTTTGTGAGCAGTACATACATTATATTATTATGTGTCTGCCTCCCTGACTGACAAGAATTTGCCTGAAGTGTAATATTTTTTTATATACTGACTAATTTTTGAATCTGTGACATTACATATCAAGTGAATGCTCACGGTATGGCACGGCACCTTAATTAGAGCATCTTCCATGGCAAGAGCTGTCTCAGGTTTGATTCAAGGATTTGGCAGGTGTTGATATTTTTCCTTATGATTTTTATGGTTTATCTGGAACTTTGTCCAGTAATAGCAAGACTCTATATCCCATTTGGAATACTAAGAAACAGTTGAAAAATTATGGGACCGGCAGACTTTGAACCTGCAACCTACTGCACACTGGCAGTTTGTATCCTACTTAGGATAGGTACAAATGGATGAATGTGATGTCACAAAATGACATAACATACAGTTGAGAAATTTGGGGTTCTGGCAAGAGGCGACTGTAGCTGGTTGGTTAAAGCGGCTGCCTGGTGTGCATAAAGGTTGCAGGTGCAAATCCTGCCCGTCCCATAATTTTGCAACTGTTTCTAAGTATAATTAGCTAAGCATAGCTAAATGCTCTAAATAATCAATAAAATTATCAAAAAAAAACTAACAATATTAACAAATTAGTGAGAATTAATATCTTCTTGGCTATATAATTTTTCATTACAATAATTACCTTGTAAGTGACATATTCAATCAATGAATGATCATTCATTTCAGGTGCAAATGCTTCAAGATTTTTTATTATCAGATCAATTCGAACAAATGAATCATCATCACACTTTATTAAATACTTCAGCTTCTTCAAATTATTGCTAAACCATTTTAAAGAATGTAATAATTTATTTGTTAGATTATTGTAGCTGTCCTCAAACCCATCTAATAGTAGGAGATCTTTACTTCGATTATTTTCAGCTTGAAGGCTTTTAACTTTAGCTTCACTGAGGCCTTGTAAACCAATAACAAAGAAGAATTTAATGAAATTTTGTGGCACATATTTTTCTATTCTAGTATGATTCCACTTGTACAGCTTCTCTCCGTTTTCCACAAATATATTATTGGCTAATTTGATCCAGGTTACTCTGATAGCATTTCGTTTCTCCTCATAGTCAGGCCCACTTACGATAAGCACAGCATATTCTACTTCATTTAGTGAATTTTCTGTAACACTCAGTTTTTCTGCACCCAGGGCATCAGCACATTCAAGTCGGAGAAAACTCAATGTAATGCCACAACCAACATAAAAAAAGAAAATACTGGCAAGTATCATACTTCTGTATCTCCTCAAAAAGGAGACGAACATTTTAAAAAACAATAGTAAACCTAAATCATGAGATAGTTATTAACTGTGTTTTACAGATCTTCACTGTGTTTTACACTTCTTGCACTTTAGAAATTTAATTTAGAAAACAATAATTGACTGCCACTACTTCAATAAAATACTGTTTAATTTATAAATAATGTAAACTATAGTTTTATTATTATCTTGTTCCGATCTTCAGTCATAAATATCTATTTTCTCAATCTGCTGCCGAGTTATCACTGTTACTGTCTGATCTGATCTATTAGATACATTTTACAGCACGTTATGCGTATATTTTACATTTAAGCTGCTATATTTATGAAATTCAAGGGAAAGCAATCGGCAGAATCGAAGAAAATAGAAATTTAACCAACAGCTGAGCTGACAACTGCTGTCAGCCAAAGATAATGTAATACTACCGTAGAAGATGCGGAACGAAACGAATAGAACATTAAGAACATTTTCCTTAGATTATTTTTTATACCAACATAACAATATAATTTAAAAAAAAAAGAATTTTATTATGATGGTATGAAACTGTCATACAAGATGTCATTGTCAAATTTGCTAGTATAGGCAAGTGTCGACAAGGACTTTGGCGGTGGCGGCGTGGGTGAGTGCACGTTGACAGCGCGTGTTCGCCTGCGCCGCCATCGTCAGAGTCCGAGTATATCGCACGCCATTTTGGACGCTTCTCTGATGAAGGAATACTATGGATATGCTGTAAAAAAATGTTAAATGAAAAGTCTAAATCTGAGCTAATAAGGATAGTGTCATCTTTGTCTAGCATATGTTATTAAAGAGATATAACTATATGATTATCTGTTCTTCTTAGTTGCATTTTCGTCTGTCATTTTATTTGCGTGGTCGATCCGCCATTTTAGTCTGCCGTCGTTGACTGCTATAATTGGACAATTGGTTTGAATGTAGTGTTGTAATCAAACATCTTATCGATGTTTTTTATAATACTCTTATAAGTGTATTTTGTTGTACACAGATTATCTGAAAACGAAAATAGAAAAAGAATTTGGTTGGAAGCCATAGGACAAGAAAATTTAAGAACAAATGTTTTAGAGAAGATATTGGTTTAGACATTTTAATGAAAGTGCATTTAACAAAACTCTTGAAATCGTAAGACTTAGAGATGATACAGTGCCATATCTGTTTCAAATAGTAAGTACCTATCTAGTATATTTTGTAATTCAAAACAAATACATAATGCTTAACAATCCACGCAGCATTACCCTATCATTATCAAGTCATCCGAGAGCTAATACACAAGGCATTGGGTCCCATTCAACAGATATTTATTGCTTACATCCAGTTAAGTTTTTAATAATGCTTCGAAAAGAATGCCGTAAGATACTTCAATAGAAATTTTAACCATACTATGCGATTCAAATAAGAATTGATTGCTGATGAACGATCTTTGTTATTGCGTTGATGTGGTGGAGTAATTGCCCGCTACCTGTTGGGTAAACCATAGTTGCGTACTTGCACCCACACTGTTCGCGCTTTATTTTGCATTTGCTATCTAGGAAGTTTTACAAGCGGTAGCGGTAGTGTAACAACGCCGGTAGATTTTTTCAATTTATCACGATGTTATCTGGATACCGAGATCTATAGTAAGATTGGGGCTGCGGCTGAGGCGTTTAGGAAACTGGATAATAAGGTGTTTTAAAGTCAAACGAACTAAAATTAAAAACAAAAGTAGGCATTACATTAAATTTGGATTTTTTTACATAAGATAGAACGCCAGAAGCAATTACACTATCCAATGGTCCCAATGACAAGGCCAAATACACACATTCACTCACACAAGCACACCTAGTCTCAGAACAAATCTTTGCAAATCACTCAAAGATTTGTCCCATGTGGGGATCGAACCCACAACACCAGTGCAGTGGAGAGCGGCGAGGTGACCGCTTAAACCACTGCACTACACGTGCAGACAAGAGACATGGACCATGGACCGCTTGCCACCGTCATATTAGACAGATCTATCAAAACTATCTTAAAAAATATTTAACATCCGTTCGCAATTCCATCGAGCCAAAGTAAGTGGTATTAAAGCTTGCCTGATACGGCGACAACATCGTTAGTGCTGAATAAGGTTGGCTGCACAAGCCCCATGGGAGCACATAAACGCAGGCTCAGGGATCAGGTGTTGAAGAGGTCGCCGTGGCCAAAATCGATCATGGAGCTATAAACAGGGTCACCCAAAGACATGCCATGGCGGGGAAGTAGCTTAAATATTTTATAAATAGATGATTTAACTGAAAGAAGGCTATAATATTATTTTTAAAAACAATTTTAACTACATTCAAAGATTTTTGATAATTACCATGTCTCTGTATTGGTCGGACAACTGACATTTCAATCCTGAGATATTGATTAGATGAGATGAGACCCATTACATTACATTTGCAAAAGGTTATCGGGCGTCTGCTTTTTGGCTTCTGCCCCACGCATGCCTTCCAAAGGTCCAGGACTCCATAGTCCCAAGATACGGAACCGCAACCAACGAATAATGATAATTAATTCCGGGACGCTATTGGTCTGAGATATATTATGTAAACTACATGACAAATAATGAGAGAACGGTTAGCGTAGCGGTTAAAGTGGTGCCGTGGCTTCGATCGCCACACGGGACAAATCTTTGTGTGATCTGCGTAAGATTTGTTTTGACTCTTGGTGTGTTTTGTATGTTTGTGAACACTCCAAAGACAAAAAAAAACCATGGTTGCGTACTTGCACCCACACTGTTCGCGCTTTAACATAATAATTATCATTAGTCAATGTTTCGTCATAATTATAATTTCAGGAACAATCTTCAGATCAGCACCAACCTTCATCGTCAAATAATGCTGAATATTCCTCAGGCAAACAGCATAGTTTGGTATGTGATGTTTCCAATTAATTCAAATATTGCAAGAATATAAAATAATGCTCACAGAATTGATTAAACATAATATGGTTGATATTATTGTTTTAGGGCTATGTACTCAAAGTAGTCCCTATGTTACAAGAAAAGTTTCAAGCCAGAAGAAAAAAATAAATGCCTCAATGAATCTGTCTGTCGACAAAAAATAAAAATGGCAACACTTCAAGAAATCACTAAAGACCTTAAGATAGCAAACAGTTTTCATGTGTAACCATTACACATGAAAACTGTATAGCATTGGAACAATGCAGGTATCTAAAAACAAAGGCTTATCTTTAGAAAGGCAATACAGTGAGGAAGCCATAAATAAGTATTTGTTAATGTTAATGAAAAGTATTGTGCAAACTTATATGACTTTACATTTCAAATATGTTGTAAAAAAAATACAGAGAAATTGTCTTTTCGTAATTACAACAACGTTATTTTATTCCGCAAGGAATGAAAAAATTACAGGCTGTACATGAATATAATTATAATAAAATAAAGACGTTTCCTCTATCTTATTTGGTTTTATTTATAAAATCCTGCATTCCCCCCAAACATCCAGATATCCTAGTAAACGAGCAATTCTTATGCAGGACGACTTATTTATATAGGTCAGTACTGGAAATGTAATTATGAATCATGATCTCTAAAATACCGTTTTGTGGTTTAAATACCGACTGCCCCATACATATCGATTTAAAAGACCCACCCTGTATATGCCCGGACGATCTGGAAAACGGCTCAACGATTTTGATGTAGGTTCCAGAAAATAGACATTTTGGACCAAAAATAAGAGTATCCATTTTGACATTATTTCCAGCTTTGACTGTAAAAGCATCAGTATAACCCAGACAATCCGCTGAATATCGTCAATAATTTATTTAGGTTATTGCGTGTATAGTCTAAGAAACGAGTGGCGTCACGCCTACGCAATACGCATGCGCCGCCGTCCTTGTTCATTTGTCATATCGACAATCGAGGGGTAAAATATACTGTGGTACAACACTAGTCAGCCATTTTAGTTGCCGTAGGTATCCACGTTTTTTTTGTAGGTAAGGCAGTTCCATGACGCTTACAATAATTTTAATAATATTTCACACTTGACACTGGCAGAAATGGTCACCGCAAGGAGACCCAGTTGCCATTAAATAAAAGAAGAAGAAGAAGTGTCGACAAATCCATCGATATCGATTTAAATGGAAAATATGTCCACATATTTTTTTTTTAAAGGGACATCCACGGGCAATAAAATAATAAAAAAAAAACAATAATTAATTTCATTTATTCTCATTGGATCATTGGTAAATATAAGCATGCATTATATAAATAGAAGAAAAAAAACATTTTACTTATTGCGTACAGCTTTTCATTATTAGAATTTATGTAGTCAATGTATTAGAACCGAAATTTTATTACAAAATATTGCAACCTAAAGACAAAGAGATAAAAAGATAACAGTTACATTACAATATTTCCATATTACATGTTTTTGAAGCAAAATTTACATAGTTCCAAAATGTATATTAATATTGATAAGAATACAACAGTTGTACAAGACAAGAGTTAGTCACATATGTATGTACATATATATACAGTCAGACCAGTAGTTCCTGAGATTAAGGCGCTCCGCTCCACCCACTGAAGATGCGTCCCGCCGCGGTCCGCGGAACGACGAATAACACGCACGCGTGTTATCCGTCGCTCCGCTTGTTATACTTAGCGGTGTAATCTGCTCCCCCGCGCTGTGATGCAGATTACGACGGCCCCGCGCTAAATAAACTCATATTATGTTATGTTCACTGTGTTGTCGATCGTCGTCGTGGAGAATGGACAAACATTCAATCTCAAGATGTTGCAGATATATTGGCATATTGGTTTTTATTTACAAGAATTAAAAGACACTGCAGTCCATAGAAGATTTTATTTAATCTTAAGAGTATCCAATCACGCGCGTGACTGCGGTGCCGGTGTGTCATACCCCACGGCACGCTCCGCGCTCACGCGCAGATTAGCAGAAACTGCGCGCAGAGCCTTCCCGCGCATTGCCGCGTCGGCAGTGTGTTGTGCTAGGCGTGATTTATATACAAATTGAGATACTTGCATGCAATAATAAAATCTGCCATCCCGCGCTACGTGACGGGGCGCGGTGCAGTGGGTGGAGCGCCTTACACATTCAACCAACCAAAAAAACGAACAAACCCAAAAGCTTTATAATATTTTTAAAGATTTATAGATAAGTAATTCCTGACATACACGGAACATTTCAATAGACTAAAATGAGAGTTATCTATTCTTGTGTAGAAACAGTGAATTGGCGGCCCCGTAAGGGGCGCTCGAGTACATGAAGGCACGCGTATGGTGTGTAATTATTTCCAGTCTACGTGGGCATTAATGGATTTACGTGATTTATTTTTATCAATCAATTCCTTTGTTTAAAAGATGAAACGTATGACGAATTCAGTGGTAATTAGATTTTCATATTATATTCGGCCATTTCAACGGGACTCAACCTGAAAAAATACAAACAATTAATGAATTAATATTAACAAGAACAGGACACTAACAAACAAATTGTTATTTAATGGGTGTGATTAAAACGATCCTTTATTCCGGCCTACTTTAATGGCACCACTGCACTGTTAGTGTCAATGACACAACTGACACCTACTGATAATGATTTTCATATTGATTCGTATACTTTTGTGAGTATATCTAGATGGTTTCGTCATGATTTAAATCATGTTTGGAAGATTATTTTAAGATGATTTTGTTATACTTTAGTATTGATTTCAAAATGCAAATATGATGCAATGTTTTATTATAATTATACTCACAGTCGTCTTTTTTTGGCCACACTTAAAAGATTCGTTGACCTAGACGTCTCGACGGAGCCATCACCCTAATTATTACTATACTCTATGGAGCCATCGCTTTCTTGAAATCTTATCATCATGTCAGCAACTCAGCACAGCTCTCCCATCAGCTTAGCAGGATCTAATGGAATGTAGAGGCTGAGCACTTCGATTTCCCTAAAAAAAAGAAAGATTCGCTACAGTAATTGAAGACGTAAATAGTATAATGAATAACAAATCATACTATCCTTTATCAATGTGATGCTTCACATTGCTCAGAAAAAAAAACTGTGCGAATATGTAGATGAAGTACTTGAGAACTCGTGTAAGGCAAAAATAAAACCATATTATTATCAGAATAAATATAAATTAAATAATAATTAATTCAAAATACATATTTATGAACTGAAAACGGCGATAACGAAGCCATATTTAAATGGCTCCGGTATCGCTGTCGATTTTCCTGCTCTTGTGGCTCCTATACTATCTTTGGCTCCAGAATCTCCTAGGCTCCCCGCGTCCTGCACATCGCTGTTGGCTCCCCGCGTCCTGCATATCGCTGTTGTCCCTAAAAGATTCACAATTCAGATACTTCGAATGGAACATTTTTTTTCGTTTCAGAAATGATAAATTAGCTATTACAATCTTAAAGTAAGATTAGCTTAAATATATACCTTATTTGAGTATCCTTATTATTTCTTCAATGAACCACGTTGTTCTACTCTTTTATTCGTATCTTTCACATTTTGTTCTTGCTCTCTATATTTCTGGTTCACTCTATTAGCACTGCGGACGAATTAATAAGCGAGCTAAGCGGTTAAAAATGACATCCAAAATAAATTTATGTTCTTCGCATGTGAACCAAGTGGTATCGCAAATCATAGTGAATAATGTGACACAGAAGGCGCAGATGTTTCTTTCATGCATCTTTAAAATAACATCATTCTGGAAAGCATTAACTGCTGTTTCCACCATTCGACATAATGCTAAAGATGGATAAGTAAGCGATTTCTTAAGATGCCACCATTCCCGAAGTTGTATGTAGTTATAATATAGGATCGACACTTCAGCTGTTAATATTTTTTTGCATTCATTGTGACTTTTCAATGTATATGCTATGTAACCGCTTAAGTATACAATAGGTTGGTTCTCAACTTCAGTGAGGTCTGTTTCCATTTTATCATCAAATTCTTCAAGTCTAGGCAATTCTGGGCAATCAGGTTCCACTATGCTGTCAGTCAGTCATTGTCAATTCTTAATCTCTGTCAACTTTTTTTTTGGCATGCAGTTGACTGTGTCGCTTGGATGAAGGATAGTACTGGATAAGGGAATGGCGTGGTCAACAGCGAGACAGAGAATCTCGGCACAGTGTGGCGACAGTGCAAATTAAATTACCCTAGTTTTTGGATAAATTTGCCAAAATATTAAGATATATTATTTACTAATTCCAAAATGAAAAATGTATTTATTTTATGAAAATAAAACAGATATAAAGAACAATTGTTCGGTTTATTGAACATATTGCGTGATGTACTGTTATGTTAATACTGCATAGGTAATGACTGAATTTAAGTCGATCAACCAATGTTGGAAGTTTCACATCTGGCGTTTCAGCTGCGTGTTTTTGAACAGTCACTGCTGGCATCATAGTATTGAGTTTAGTAGACACATACTCTTGGCTACTCGTTGACGGCATTACTATGCTATCTCATCCACTGCTTCTTTTGCCTGAAACTGTAAAATTTTTAATAGTAACTTTACGCAAAAGTTTAAATAGATGGCGTTTAACATACTTTCTAACTCACGCACGGGGACGGGCAGTTACGGCTGCCACAGGTAAAAACGTGAGGATCAACGAATCCCACAAAGCAAAAGTCACGGACCATAGCTAGTTTTATTAAAACGAAATCAAATATTCAAGTCTATATTGCACGTGAAATCCTTAGGACCGTAAAAAACGTAGATTTCCTTTCAGTGTTGCGCATCAATTCAAAGTATCTCAACTTGACTATACCCAAATATTGTAATATATATAAATAAATAGCCCCCTATAATACTCAACTGAAAATACTCAAATAATAATTAATATTATATATACACGCTGTATATAATGTATCCTACAGGTTAAATATTAATTTACCTGTGTGGCACAGCATTCATTAACAAAAGAGTTACTCTCTTTTTTTAATAATTCATGTCGTCCAAAATGTCTGCTACAAACTTAAGAGAATTTACTCGGAGCCCAATTTGTTCGTCCTGTAGCTTCAATCCACTTCGGATTTAAATCAATATTTTCCGGGAAACTGTTATGCAATTAAGATATTGAAACTGACTAAAATACTACATGATATATTTATCATAAGAAATGCAACATAAAATTTTACCCACAATTTTGGGGAAAAAAATATGGAAGTCTTGACAACATCTAACAATATTTTAAAGTGGGTTATGAATACTAAAATTTCATATTTTAGATGATTTTGTCGATCAAATTATAAACAAACATAGTTCACACAAGATAAAATCATTGAAAATACAACCTGGCATATGATTCAAAGGCCAAAATGTGTTATACTTACGAGTGGAACGATAATTCAGGCAGTTTTCTTCTACTATCACTTTTACATCCTAAAACACTACACCGCACCATATTTCCTACAATAATGCTTAATAAAGACACTATTGTTAAAAAATTGCTAATATTTTTCAGGTTTCACGTAACTTTTATAGCTTTAAACTAACTAAAATTTAAAAATACCAAATTATTTTGCCAGCGTTGTCAAATATGTCAAGTTTGATTGATAAAGTTTTGAGCAAACCTCAAGGTTTGCTCAAAAACCCGACACGCATGGCGAAACAAAAAATCTTATCACCTGTCTTGTTTTTTTACACAAAATTGGCGTAAGTTTATCTTTGTCTTGTGTGAGGGAGATCGAAGCTATCAGTCGTCTATACTATTCTCTGTCTACGCTGTGTCGGTTGCGTAGACAGAGAAACCAATAGACCAAATCACACACACCGTCTCTTTCCCTCATACATGAAAAGGCGCTATGAAAATCTTTCAAGTTAGAAAGAGAAATACGATGATATAAACGACGATGATAAACATTAAAGTATTTTGGCATTTTTTGGGTTGCCATACTCAGCAAAACTGATACCACCTAATTGCTAACAAAAATTAAGTAGTTCTACAATTTATTCAGAAAAAAGAACGACATCAACAGAAGATAAATTATCTAAGGGTGTTATTACATTTAATTTCATCTAATATTCTTGTCAAATTTATTTAATTGAACGTAAAAATCACGATTTTGTTTGTGATTATTTGATAAAACCGTCTAATTTCTTTGAACAGCATATTACAGCATATAGAAAGAATTTTGATAAATTAATGCAGTACCACCTTTAATGTTCTGAGAACATTTTATTTAATGGAAACTTAATTTATGATCAAAAAACTAAAATTGGCATTAGCTATTATTCCGAATTAATAGCATCCTGTATGGTTATGACATTTATCCGTAGCATCAATCTTATGGATCAAATCTCTGTAATAATTTTACTCTACACGTTTTAATGCAAAGAATTCCTTGCCATAGTTAAATATATATATATTTTTAAATTAATGAGGCAAATCTTTCAATATGCCAAATAATTCAATTTGGCTTAAAAGTCTTGTAACCAAGTCATACAAACTAAAAAAAAAACAATTTTTAATAATATTTTTAAATTTTTAATATTCACTATTACTTTTACACTTAAACATTCTGGCTTAAATAATTTTACACGTCTTCATATTATAATATATTTTACATAAATATTATATATACAGGTTTCCGTCTAATAGGGAGCATTCAAAATTATGGGTACAAGCAAGTGGTAGAAATGATTGGTCGCCAACCAAAAATCTACATTTGATTTCAGGCTATAGACTTTTCTGCCGCGCCCCAGTTGTTTGAAGTCAATAAAGACACCAAAAAGCGCCGATGCGTTCAAGACTATGTTAAGTGATGTAGACAGAAAGCGGAAAAACATAAATGAAGTTACCCAAGGAAGCGAAAACTACGAAAAATATCAGCTGATCGCTTAAGAAAATAATTGCAAGCAGTGCGTCAAGCTAAACGGCGGCTTACAAAGAGAAATGCAGAACTTAATAATATTATTACGGAGTTAAGATCTAAGTCGTTATTGTCCTACGAAGATGCTGAATTGCTCAATGGTATAGATACCACTAATAAGCTGACGTAGGCTCAAAATTTTGTACTTGTTTTATGTTTACGGTAGTATTTCTCAATAAAATTGAGAATTACTTTCAAATTACACATACTCGCCTTTTATTTAACTATATCTTTTTATTTTCTATAACTATATATCTACTTTTAAGCCAATTCAATTTGGCAAACAATGTACCAAACAACCTGTATATTTATATTATGAGGAACTAGTGACACAATTATGCACTGCCTTTTTGCCAACTTTTTAGGGAAATCTGATTACCCTGCCAACACTGTAGTAAAAAATTGCTATCTCACACCCCGTTACACGGTACTTTAGTCTTTGTTTTCATGCGTCCCTCCAGAGATAGTAGATGTCAAGATGTTACATGTAGAAAATTGATGGTTATACTTTTGCAACAATTGAACTGTAAAATCTCATAGAAATTTGTTTCCGGGCTGGGTAAAAGCTGTCAAAACCCATACATCTCTAAACTTTGAAGTGAATTTAATTACTGAGTACGTGAGTTTTACTTTATATAGTATAACTCAATTTTCGTGTTTCATCTTGACATCTTTTGACTATGAGCCGGGTCCACACCGCTCAAGCAAGGCTGCCATCAGTATTTTCCAAATGTAATCTGGTCACACCAATTTAAAATGTCATCAATTGTCAACTTCAAAACTTTTGAAATGTCAAGTTAAAATTTGTGTGTCACAGACGTATTTTCCTACTACCGTACGTAATTATTTTAACCAGTGAGAAATTGCCGTGGGGCCGGAATGCATGTGATATTCATAATGAACTGGGATACTAAACGCGCGTGCCGTTGGCAAAAGTGAATTACTAAATTTGCTTTAGTTACTCCATTTTCTGTTGAAACTGTGAAGTTTCTTCCAGTCAATTAAAATCGAAATTCGCCGACTGGTTCTTTAAAATTTAAGTGCGGGGGGTGTGAAATTAATATCAAGTAGTTAGTGCACATTGTCAACTCGCTGTGTGATTCGTACCGGAGTGGGATTGTGTTTCGGTAAATGCAGGTCGTGCAAGCGGTCGTCCTTTAGGTTACCATACCATACCGTCCGGCTAAGACTGCTATAGTAAGTATTTATAGCTTCCCATGAACTTTTGCAAAGGCAAGCTGAAGAGTACCGTTAGTATAACCTACTAAATATTTTTATTACCAAACTTTTAACAGATTGAAGGGAGGAAGGATTTTTTTACGAACTCTCGACCTTCTTTCTTAAATCATGGAGTCAACAAAGAAAAAAGGCCGCCCGCCGCATCCCAGGTCCAAAGCAAACCCTCTTTCGGCGTTAACTTTTACGTAAGTGGATAAAGTGTATATTTTACATATTTTTTTATGTGTGCTAACATACAAACATAGGTATTAGAACTAACAAGAGTTAAAAGTTAAACTGAAGGAGATTCATACAAAAAATATCATAATGATATGGCTAGGTTCATTCATATTTCAAACCAAAGTCAGATTCTTGTACATTAGTCAGGTAAAGTCAGGTTTTTCGAATATTAAGTTTTGTTTTATTTTTAAGTTGGTTGATTAGGCAGAAACCTAGGTGCTAATAAAGACATTAAAATTATGTGATAATGGTCTTCTCAAAGATAACACTGGTAGTTATTTTCATTTTTGAAAAATAGTACAGTATAGTTTCAATACCATATTATTCCATATCAAACTAGTAAGTACAAGTTGTTTGTTTGTATATTGGATCATTCCTTATCCCATTACTCTTAAGCTAACAAAGCTAATTTAACTGCTAGTATTTCTTCAAAGTTGATCACATTAACTATCACTATAACTTTTCAGTTTTTTGTAACCACTTTTCAAAATGATATTATAATTCAATCAATTTGTAGATACAGTAACAAAACAGGGTTTTTCACCCTAACTGATAAACATTTAAATCAAAACTGGTGTTAAAAAATGTGTAAGACCTATTTTCTTTAATGAAAGCTTCATCATAAATTTATTTATAAAGGTTTTAGATTAATATTTGTTTTGATATAATATTTTTTTCATGAAATACCTTTTAAGAAAAGTATAATGTTATTATCATCATCATGCCAGTATTAATTTGTCTATTCCCTTGTTATTTTTAGGATAGTAAAAATATAAAATAAAAGCAATCACAAGTTGTTAAAAACTCTTTTGTAACTTATTGATAACTGCAATCAAACTAGGCATTTCAGCATAAGGGTGCATATCATCGGGGGCTGCTATCTGGTGTAGGATGTTATAACACCAAACTGATTACCACACTTTTGTTAAGTATTATTTGTCATTAGGCCAAAAGTGTGATTGCAATGTCTCATACTCTAGACTGCTCTCCAATCTCCTTAAATCAAAATAAGTAATAATATATGTGGTGTGATTAAATTGAACATTTTCGTTTTAGATGGACACTCCCTATTTTTTGGAGTGGTATAAAAAAAGAGATGGATGAACAAGATCTCTATGAACCACTTGAAGAACATTCGTCAGGTCTGTACCTTTTATTTTTATTTTTTTAAACTTTTAGCGTAATTAGTCTTAAAACAGTTTTTTATTGGTAACACCAGAGTCCAGGACTTCCTGAACTGTGATTGGCAAAGCGGCGAAGCCTAGGAACGCTGTAGATGTAGCATATTGATATGTTTTGTGTTAGACAAGTAAAGCCTTGTATCGTGTGACTCTGAGAGTATAGATATGGTTCAAAGTCCAAGTTCCTTAACAAGGCGCAATTAATTGTTTGATTCATGCAAGTGCTCACATCAATAGTCAATTATCGCCGTTTTCATAGACCACGACTTAGAGACATCAATTGCTAATTAATCTGGACTGAATTAGACTTACGGCATTGTATATAGAAGTTAAAAAAAAATGTTGTGTAAAGGGCTTCACACACAGCAGCTATAATGTATATTAATGTACATTACATCCCGGGATGTATAGCTTTAAATTATCTTAATGTATCACACACACAACAGGTAATGTAATGTATCTTTCCCTTTATTTCATTGGCATACGTCCCGATTGACACACTCTCCAGCTGCTAAAGTGTTATAAAGGGTGTTCTTATTTTTAATGTTATAATACTATGGACCCGTCGAGTTACTTACTATTAGATCTATAAGATTTTTGAACACCCTTTTCGAAGAGAGATATACGGAAATGTATTGAGATGTATTAAGATGTATCGAAATATAAATGTATATTTTCGTATCGCTCTGTATTTTAAGATTCGAAGATGTAAAAATATACATTATAGCTGTCGTGTGTGGTCTCCTGACGATTTCTATGGAAAGATGTAATGAGATGTATCGTGCTATAATGTACATCTTTACATTATAGCTGCTGTGTGTGAAGCCCTTAAGAAAATATCAAAACACTTTCTTACATAACTAAATATGTTTTTATGGTGGGGTGATCCGAAACGACCGCTTTTAATGTGCTGCACGCCGGAAAAGCCATGTATGAAATATGCGTTCCTATGGACGCGTAAACGCGACTTGTCAACTCACCACGCAATCATAATCCAGTCAAGCTTGCAATTGGAAGCAAGCGTCAGCGTCATCGCCCGACATAATTATGTTAACATATTATATTCATACAAAAAATATGCGCTGTCGCTATAGTTTACCTTTAAAGTTTATCACATAATATACTTGTTTATTCATTTTCATGGCAACTGTTTAACTTTTTATTTCTCGCGTACGGGACAGTATATCAAAAAAACGTCTTTGCAACCCCTCAATGTTCTTAAAATACCTATCTAATGATACTCAACACTATTGGGTAAGCAACAGAAAAAAACCCGACTTTACATGTACAGTAGGTAGGTACACGAAAAAAATATTTTTCTTAATTTTTATTCTACCACTTTCTTGGCATAGTTAACATAACATACATAACATATCTATGCAAAAATTAACTTCTTATTCTCACGATTAGTGTATTTTTTGATAACCTAGCTCGGTAATTGAAAAAAATACAAATATTAAGATTACATTAATTCGCGAACAGTTATTCAACATTTAACACGAACTAGGTTAAACAATAAACTGTTGTGTTTTCTTTATAATCTGCTATTATGCTATTAGGTCAAATCGCCATTTGACCACGACTAATTATTCTGAATCATCATCATTTGTTCGTTTGCAAAACAATATATTTACAAAAACTAATACCGTAAGTCTGTTTGGATGCGGTTTTCACTAAATATCTGGGGGGAAATTGTTAAATCATTTAAAACCCCAAAACTCTCTGGCTTCTGACCTCGGTTACGTGTAGGTAAACGGAAAACTCAAAGAACCTACCTAGGTAGTACCTACCTAGGTAGTACCTACGGACCTTCTTCTGTCTACCCTCTTATTCCTGCCCTTATCTAATTTTATTTGGGGTAACGTGACGGGTGACGAAACACGTTTTGCGCCCAAACGTATTTTACCTCAATTATGCTCTGTAGTTGTCGTTTTCACTCAATCCCTTCTCTTTCATATCTTCTTTTACGCAATCCATTCATCTTTTCTTTGTCTGTATCTTCCTGGTCATCCATCGACATTTAATCTTATCACTCTTTAATCAAATAACTTTCACCCCTACTTATCATATTCTCAAACCAGGATAAACGATTCCTTTTCAGTTTTTCTATCACTAGTAAAACTTTCAGGCTCACTCTAACTTACTTAATATAATGTTATTACATAGATTTAACACTATATATTTTGCATATTGCGATTATCCGGTGAAAAATGTCGTGTCCTCTTATTTAATTGTACCATCTTTTTCGCAAATTAACGTTTCTTTCTTTCTTTCTACTCATTCTCAATTTTGTCCTGTCTTGTCACGTCACAACTGCACATATCCATCCAAGATCCCGTGTGCCCGAATGACAAAAACTGCAAGTAAATAAAAAACAAAATGCTCCGAATGCGATCGGAAAACAGGTTCCATCTCTGCCAAGCGATTTTGTTTTCTACATCGTAAACTCTGTTTACGATGTAGAAAACAAAATCCATATCCATATCCATCCATATCAAATTGTCTGTCCAGTCCATTCAGGTTCATTGTCCAAATGATTGCATCCCAATAACAAACTCGTAATCGTATTTAGATATAACATTTAGGGCCAATTTCAGAGGAGGTACCGGATAGCTCTTATCTGTCCCATAAAATATAACCGACTAAATATAATAATAAAAAATCTTTATTGACACAAATAATACAGGAAGGTTCACAAGATGAGTTAAAATGTAACATGTAAATTTATTTGTACTTTAGATAATGATACTGTCTCCCAAACTAAGCGAAAGCTTGTATTTTGGGTAACATAATAGTGACACAAGTAACACTCGAATAAATAACAGCTGTAATTTTCATTTGTGTGTACTTGGCTTATCCTGCCTATAAGGTTTATCTCATCATTTCATTATTTAGCCTTTCGTAGTCCACTGCTGGACATAGGCCTCTCTCAATTTGCGCCACAACACCCGGTCCTGCGCCTTCCGCATCCAGTCCCCTCCAGCGACCTTTTCAGGTCGTCAGTCCACCTGGCAGGGGGGCGTCCTACCTTACAGTTGCCGAGTCGCGGTCTCGTTTGCTCCAACGGCTGTCGGTCCTTCGGCAGACGTGACCAGCCCACTGCCACTTCAGCGAGCTTATTTTGCGAGCTATGTCTCTCTCTCTCTCTAACTTGTAAAAAAGAAGTGTAATTGTAGGCAAGAAGTGTAATTGTAGAAGAAACTATCACCAGTCACACTTATATTAACGAGTAGGGTGTGCCAGAGGAGTACAGCTCCGACACTTCAGCTGTTGTGTTTAGGGTATGTGATTGTATAGGAAGTAAGCCTTTCGGCATCAACCGTACACAAGTCCAGACGTGCTGTCACTGAGAATATCCTAACAGAACAAACCCAAAATAAAAATAAAAATCAAATAACTTAAAATAAATGTGAACAAATAAAAAATAAGACATCAACTTTACATAAATGATCCATAAAAATTACAAAATAAATATAATAATATTAAGTTATAGAAAGTAGTGACATTCCTATTAAATAATTAAACAATTATTAATAATTAAAATATGTTATTATACCACGAATTAGGCCTAAAATAGCCACAGCTCAACATAGTGTTGCAACCTGAGGTGACTTATGGCGTTATTACATCTAAATCGATTGATGTCGATCGATGCATTTGACATTCGCAGGGCCAAGCACTCTTGCGCTGTATTGCATTAATCGATACATATCACCCTAATGGGGCTTAGTAATTAAAGAAATAATTTTGCTTTTGCTTGATCCGATTTGCTTGAGCTATCGCAAATTAGACCACGTCGAGGCGATCTAATAAGTAGAAGATAATCAATATAAATAAATATGCCGCATTCACAATCAAATTATATAAGGCTGTCACTGTCTAAGTTTTCTTGGTAATTACCCTATAAAAACCATAACAATACCAGCGCGGCAGCGGTTAAAATCCCACGATCACGATGACTGGTATAAAAATAAGTCTTGGTAAAAAAGTTCGTACTTCTAAATTTATGGTATGTACTTCGGTCGTTCGTCCAGAGGTCAAAAGTTCGACCGTCATTTTAACAAAGTGCGAACTTCCTAAAGAATGAAAAAAATGGACTTTCGACTTAAAAAACTAAAGGCCCATTTACACGATACAGAGAAGACAGAGACGGGTGGAGAATTGCTTAACAGAAGTAACATCGTGTTAATGGACGTTTTCTGTTGGGCTAAAGCCACGTACATATCAAAAAGCATGTAGATATACTTACATAGATACTCTTACTAAATAGCCTATAACATGAAACAAGATGTATATAGCAGTATACCATCACTTAAGTAGATTGGATTAAAAGCTTAGTGAAAGCAATTACTATACACAGTGTATACTTAATGAACGGAAAACTTGTCACTTACTCCTCCGTACAATCACACTTTAACGTCTAATACGATAAAGACATGAGCTGACCTGCTACCTAGAAATGAACTACACTGGTTGATTTGGGATTTTCTGAACCGTCTTCGGACTTAGGTTGGTCGTTTCAAAGATAACCTGGCGAATGCATTTTCGCGAATGTGGATGCCCTACCCAAAATGTCTGTTGTCTTGTCACACTTTGTGCCCTGGACTAGAAGACATTGTGCAGTAACAAAACCGGTCTAAAACCATATAAATAGAAGAAGAAAAAGACAATACAAAATCATAGAGCTACATATGTTTTTTGGTGGTAAAAGAGCAAATAGAAAATTGAATATCTAAGTGAGAGGATAGAGTAGTCACGCGTGGCCGTCAGATGGTCACACAAAGTTACCAACATATCATAAGGCAGAACCTATATGCCTATGGAAAACTTGATAATTATCATGAAGGGACCAGTACAATCTGCTCGTAACTTATCAAAACATAACTTGGGTTTAAAGACTGCATACTTTTATATAAAACCTAGGTAAATAAGATTCAGATTACTCTTAATAATGCTCGTGTTGTTTAGTTGTCAGATCTATTAGATAACCTACAGTAATTGTCGTAACCTGCCGTACGAATGCTCGCAGTTTTACTGAGAACATAGCAGCCTACTGCTATGTTCTCAGTAAAACGTTGAATGAATACACTTTCATGAATATTCACGATGTTATTCAACTATTTTTCAAATCTATTTAAATATATGTTTACCGTAGGACCCCTGGGTGACAAATTCGCTCGACTATGGGAAGAAGAGGTGGAGCGAGCTGGTGGCAAGAGGAAACCCAGTCTGCTGCGGGTCATAGTGAAGGCATACGCGGCCAAGTGTATGCTCTATGGGTTCGTACTGCTGGTCATGGAGTGTGGGATCAGGTGAGCACATATTGAACATTTATTATTTTTTATGTATTCTGTGAATGAAAATAAATAGATAATTACCTGTTAAAATATTCACGAAGAAGATACAACGCTTTTCTGATATTCTGCCAACGAACGATCGAAGTCGACCAATCCATTCTCTTATCAATCGATTAGTGTTATAACACTTAAAATATTGTAATCATTAACATCCACGGGTATAGGGAGGATCGATGGAACGCCATGTGCTTCGCTCCTTACATACTTCTATCGCTGCCTAAACATTTATACATTACTTGTCATTTCTGAAGAACGCCACTTATCTGGTACCTGTATGTCTGCCGCGTACCTATAATCGTTTATAATAACTAAATGCCCCGCGCGGTTTCACCCGCGTCAAACGTTATTCTGGCCGGTGCCCGCAAGTTAAAAATATTCACAACGCCATCTATTGAATTTTTGCGTCAACTCACTTTTATCTGAAAATTTAGAAAAACCCCGGTACAGAAATTCATTTGTTTTTATTCAAGTTTAACTATACAAAATTTCATGCATGAGAACTATACGAAATGACGGATTTCCATACAACCGTTCATCCCTCATTTTACCTCCTTCAAAATGGAATTGCCCAAAATCCCTTCTTAGTGCGCCCCTTCGTCATCTAAGGAACCTTCATATAAATTTTCAAGTTTCTAGCCCTAGTGATTTAGGCTCTGCGTTGATGAATCAGTCAGTCGGGCAAACAAATTATATAAGTATAAATAGAAGATAGATTGATAGATAAATAAGAATAGGTATGGCACAATCGAATGTCATATAAATAGTAGCGATTGTCTTTAAAGTAACAGATAATATATATAACTACCCACTTTATTTTATAGAATTCGAATGAATAGTGCTACGTACATGCAAAACTTTTGATAACATTTTTGAGATAGCAGAAAAAAGTATCATTGCAGTTGTTAGTAACTTCTTTTTTTTTCAAATCAAATCAAATCAAATCAGTTTTATTTTGCATACAAACACAGTTACAATTTTTGGTGTTAGGGTTTGTGATAAGTTCTGGTGTTTTTTACCGTTTAAGGCATGCAAAAATGTATACAAAAATAAATCTTAATTAGGTAAGGAAACAGAAAATAGATCAAAATTAAATATAGATTAATTTAAAATACAATAACATTAAGTCCAATTGAAATTAAAATTAGATTTGCATGTCAGAATATGAAATATAAAATTAAATTAAATAATTATCCTGTATAGTCATAAAATTATCAAAGCACATTAAATTATATATATACTAGCGACCCGCCCCGGCTTCGCACGGGTACAATGCTGATACTAAATACACTACAGAAAAACTGTTGTCACTCACTGAAAAAATGATTAAAATCGATCCAGTAGTTTGATTTATTCATTACTGCCCGTGGCCCGCACGCGTTAAATTTGGAGTAAAACAATTCCCCCTTTCTATGCATGTATTATACATAAAAACCTTCCTCTTGAATCACTCTATCTATTGGAAAAAACCGCATCAAAATCCGTTGCGTAGTTTTAAAGATTTAAGCGCACATAGGGACAGAAAAGGCGACTTTGTTTTATACTATGTAGTGATTATAGATATAATAAAAATTATCTTTATTTTATCATACAGTCATCAACTACAAAAAAAGACATGTCGGTACTGTGCTAGTTTTAAAATTACTTTTATTTGTGTGGCCAACCGCTTATGTTATGAATTAACGAAATTTTAATCATTGATATTCATTGAGATTTTGCCGTAGAACTGTGCGAAAATAGACGTAGCAATGAGTAGTAAGTGACAACAATGTTTTTTTTTACAATGGCGAGTAATAGAAGTCGTCATAGGGCTGCCACGCTACATTGAACTCGCCTACTCAACTCGCGTAATTTATCAAATTATTTTGGTACTCTTACACGGCCCTTATTGCACAATATTGCGAAACAGCTGTTATAATACTAGCTGGTAATGGTAGGGTTTAATGTACCTACTCTAAAACATGAAGTTTCATCATAAAACGCAATAAAATTATTTGTTTACATTCCTAGGTATTCGACCTTAGGAATTTGCGTAATTTAAATAATAAGATAAATAAGGTTGCAATGTTAAAAGGGCTCTGACACTTAATTATTGCAGTTGACTGGAGCTCTAACTATGAAAATAAAACCGTCAGAAATCATTATGTCCTCAAAACAAAATTACGTCAGTCAGCTCATTGGCTTTTTTTTATAATGCCACTAAGAATACCACTTTAACGAATAAGAATGTATAATGTTGTCTGCACATGTGGTGTAGTGATTTAAGCGGTCGCCTCGCCGCTCTCCACTGCACTGGTGTTGTGGGTTCGATCCCCACACGGGACAAATCTTTGTGTGATTCGCAAAAATTTGTTCTTAGACTGTGTGAGTGAATTTGTGTATTTGGCCTTATCATTGGGATCATTGGATAGTGTAATTGCTTCAGGCGTTCTATCTAATGTAAAAAAAAAAAAAATAATATAATATATCACCTCACATATATTACTCAGAAATTGTGGTACAGGTGTTTAAAACTACACTTCTCCTGATATGTTTAGGTCGGTTTAATAGGCCTTATAGCTCTCTATAAGTCTATATTATGGAGAGCTAATATGACTCGCGTCTATTTTGGGATAAGTAATATGAGATGACAGAATGACACGGTTGTAAGTGTTCGTACTGTTCGTAGTCAGTGACGTAAAACAATTGTCTGTTCAAGTTGGCTCGTCAAAATCTAGTACGTAGCTGGTTGTTAGACAATAGAACCTATAAACTAGGTACTTTGGTATAATATACCTTTGTATTTGTACAAGACCTTAATAACAAGGTATTATCACTACATACTAAGCTATTATCAAACTGCGTCGATGGTCTAATGTTTAGCGTTTGCGCGAAGTCTCGGGTTCTATTCCTGTGTCAAGAAAAGTGTTATTTGTGAACTTTCCGCCAGGAAATTCACAATAGCACGGAGTTGAAATTGTGTCCGGTGGAGTGATAGACTCACCCACTATCCCATGGGACCTAAACATAACAGGTGAAATGTTGGTGTTATACACCTCTGCCACACACTTCTGGGTAATATAGGCGTGATGTTATGTACACTATTATTGTGATATTATCATAGTATCATAGGATATTTTTTTTTCAAATGTTTGTGGATATTTCTGACCAGAACAAATAAGGAAAAAAAAAAAGAACCAACAGAAAGAAAAGGCGCCGAACAGCACACACCCCATCTGCTTATAGTCTGAATTACTGATTGCAGAAAAGAAGAGAAAAAAAATGTTTGTATACATCTACGACCATCAATAACCAAACTTTTGTACAAGACTAACATCCAAACAAATCATCAGATTTTACCTATCTTCAATCAAATTTACCGATTTCGTTTATTTTTGGTTGCAATCGTCTCGCCTTCATTCAAAAAGAACAATTCCATGTCCGGTTTTTCCGACCCACGGATTGGATCTATGCAGAATAATGACGTGGAGTGACGTGGACTTGGTACTGACTACTGTTACTAACTGTTTGTTTTGTCAAATACTAACGCGTATTGTCAACATACGTCTTACATGAATACATATGTTTACTCATCAAGCTATACATTTCTAACTAGCTTTTTCGGCTTGAATGAACCGCCTATACAATTCGAAACCATCTTACATTGGAAATGTATAGGTCGGGTATTATTCTGCACCCAAATACGCTCAATAAATAGGTTTTTTTTTAATGTTTGTGTACATCTGCGACCATCTTTAACCAAACTTTTGTACACTTACATCCAAACAACTTATCTGATTTTACTTACGTAAAATTTTACCGATTTCGTTTATTTTTGGTTGCAATCGTCTCGCCTTCATACAAAAAGAAAAATTTCACGTCCGGTTTTTCCGACCCAGCAGTAGTCTCGCTTTCGTTTAAAAATATATATTCCACGTCCGGTTTTTCCGACTCACGGATTGGATGTATGCAGAATAATGACGTGGACTGTCTTGGTACTGACTACTGTTACTTACTGTTTGTTTTGTCAAATACTAACGCGTATTGTCAACATACGTCTCACATGAATACATAATATGACTACACGTCAAGCTATACATTTCTAACTAGCTTTTTCGGCTTGTATGAACCGCCTATACAATGCCATCTTATATTGGAAATGTATAGGTTAGTGTGTAGCCGTGTACATGACGTGAGCATTCGTGTTACGTGGAATCTTTCAAGGATGTTAAATATTGTGCCAAATTGTCTGAACCAGTAAATAAATGGAGATAAAAGTGAATAGTCATTTCTATATTTAGCCTGGTCTAATCTGATGGCAGCTAGTATCAAATTTAGAAAAAAAATCTTGTATTGGTGCTACTAAATAGGTATTAAAAAACACTGAATGAAAAAATTCAGCAGTAAAGGGAAGTTAATGATAAATTAAATCCCTATTTACAGATTTCAAAAAATATAGGTTCAATTAGTATCTAATATCGAAGGTCTGTGGTTAGCGTATGCGCCTCTCATCGCGAGGTCTCGGGTTGGATTCCCGGGTTGGACAGTGTTATTTGTGAACTTTCCGTCAGAAAATTCACAAACATGGAGTTGGAATTTTGCTCGGTGGATACCGATAGGCTCACCCCCTATCCCGTGGTATCTAAACATAACTTTTGGGTAATTTAGGCGTGATGTTATCTTATATTTTGTATAATTTATGAAACGAGGCCCTGATTAGAATACTAAAAACTTCGGACAATGTAAAAAAAAGGGCTGTAGTTTATTATAAAATATTGTCCAAAATGAAAAATGTCAATCGATCCTTTTTCCACTGACGGAAGCCTTCAGCCTTGAATGAAATATTCGTGTCGACCTGTTTACAGGTTGGGTATTGTAAGGAAAATTGTCAATTAACTGCTTGTCTTTATAGAGTAACAGGTAAAACTCATTTGTAGTGATTTCTTCCTTCAGCCACGTGCAGAATTGCAAGCGATTCCCTGGCGCTTCCTAGAAAATGCTTGCACTTTCCTGTTTGTTCCACTTCATTGCATAATACATGTAATAGTCAGGAAATATCGTTTATTTGTTAAGTTTACTTTTATTTTAATTACCTTTATAATATGTTTTAATTTCAATTTTAGTTGTAAAATAGATGTTATGGATTAAAATGTTTTTTGGTGTTAAGGTTAAAAATACTTTACTAATTGCTCTTACCGTGTCTTGTATTACCATAAATTGACAGAGGCTCGCACGGGTAAGAAAAGTAACGAAATCATTACTTTGTGAATGATGGTAATATAGTCTAAATATACCAACAGAGGGAGGGACATTTAAAATAAGAACGGACTACTTGGGAAGAAAATTTTAGGCCTGCAAATATGTTGTTCTAATTTAGACGATTTAGGAATTGATATAGCCGCGAAAGTCACTCGTAAAAGTCATAGACAAACTTTGCAATAACCCTTTCCTCCTCGCTTTCTTACTCTTTGGTGCTAGTGACCACTTATACGTATTATTTTTGATTTAAGTATAGAAGAATGAGCCACCTGGGCCTAAAACTATAACACGGTAGCTTTTATTTTACACCAATGCTATCCCTTAGCATCCCGGAGCCCGCGCCCAGAGAAAATGAAGATTTTCAATCTCCTTTACTGACACTGGAGAGATCATATTTTTTTAATTACTACTACTACTAGTCCTTTCCGAGTTGGACTGTAACAAGATATTGTTCATTTGTCTCTCAATTAAATTGTGTTGTCATCATTCTATTGCGTTAATTTGTGTTTATAATAACATCATGAATACGTATGATCTCATCATTTTTTACTATGGGTTACGGGGTAATGAATATTTTCGACAACTCATTGAGTACTTATAATATTTTAAAGACTCATTGAGTACCACCAAGACCCCATTAGGTATATTATACCCAATGTCAGAATAAAGACCGAGTAGTTTATCTTCATAACAAACGGTCGAATCGCTTCACGTGCCTACACCTCGGCATAAGAACGCAGGATCATCAAAAGACGGGGATGCGACGCTGTGACGAATGAATTCAAATAAAGAATGATGGTCATTTGTTTTTTCAATGAATAGTATCGAGGCACTATGCTGGGTTATATTTATACTGTGTCATTGGTGTCCATCATGTTTGTTTAGTTTTAAAGGTATCAGAAACTTATCGTAGCTGTGTGTGCTTTGCTTTAATACATTAAATAATAAGCTTATTTTATTGAGCGCAAGCCCATAGTTGTTCATAGAAAAGAGAGATACAGTGATTCACTTTTATCAACTATGTTATCTTGAAAGTTCTGTCTATCAAGTTGGCTGGCAGGGCTCACCGCTTTGACCTATATTCCGATATTCATCCTTATTATTCTCCGAGCCTTTTTCCCAATTATATTGGTGCCAGCGACGTCTATCTTGTCTTACTAAGTTAAACTAGACCTAATCGATATGCCGGTATTACGGGCATTAAATCCATTTCGACTAAATAGAGTGCGTAAAATTCCAATACTAAATAAATAAAAAAAATAACTCCTTTTCCAGGTCAAGATGAGAGATCTTGATATTCAGTCGACATGACTGGTAATTACCACTCCACCAAGCCAACTAGGTACTCAGTTCACCACATTTTCTACCCGTCGAGCTTCCTATAGTGGGTTTGGTAGAATAGCAACCCCCCCACCTACCTATATGGTTGAAACGGTAACCTTGTACTACAAATTGTCCTTATTCTATACGCATACGGGAAAACTGTTACATGATTAAACAAGCCATGTGTCGTCAAGTTCGGCCTTCGCGTCACCGATGTTTGCTCGTGACCTCGCCGCCTGATTCTGTATCACGGTATTATCTAACGTTACGACTGTCCGTGAAACGAAACGTGCCAAGCAGGTCAATATACCCTCGACCGCTACCTCGAAATAATTGCCAGACATTTCTACGATAAATCATAATAATATGCAATTTCTAGTGATGTGTTTTGACTATCAAGCCAATGAACTGTTGTTATTATAAAATTGGTAAATTGCGTTTTATTTTGTGCAATAATAAATTAATAATAATAAGTTGTTTATGCTCTCTTCACTAAAGGTCTTATAATTAGGTTAGTTTGTAGACATCTGTGTATTTTTACCTAATGTGAGAGACTGGTGCTTGATGTAGGTTTTGAGTAAAAACCTGTGTTACAGTGTGCCTACCCTCGGCTATAAATTAAGCAGTTTTCAGAAAAAAAAAATAACTATAACTAAAAATCTTTTGCAATTGCAATAACAGGCGGTAGTATACTTGTTACGCTCGTTGATAGCGATGTTTTTTTTAAACACTCGTTTGTTTTTAGGGTTCTATATCCAAAAGGTAAAAACGGAACCCTATTACTAAGACTACACTGTTCGTCTGTCTGTTTGTCTGTCAGTCACAAGGATGTATCTCATGAAGCGTGATGGCTAGACAGTTGAAATTTTCACAGAAGATGTATTTTTTAAGATCTCTTTGTCGTCATATAAACAATGTCATTATATCGTGTGAAATTAACGTTTTACTATGTTGCTGTCTCACGGCAAACATTCATCAAGTTCGCTTTAATGTTTGCATATGCAATCGGCGAAAACATACAAAAGTTCCATTGGCTCTTAACAGTATGCATACTATAGCCCTGCAACAGTTTTTATTATTTATCATTAAAGCTTATAACCACGTTATGTAATGTAAATAGAATGGTGCTATAAATAATCGCAGATTTCCGTTTCGACGTACCTAGCGCGTCTACGTCTGTTGCCAATTGTTTATTGATTGCTGACGCCTCTCTTACGAAAGAAATCTTATAGACTATCAATCAAGTAGTAATGCAATAAATAGAGACCGAACTTAAGAGATATTAGGGGTATCCAATTTTTAATCTGAACTTGGCTCTTGTGGTTCTAATCGGAACTCCAAAAGATTGCGCGTAGTAGTAGTGGTGGTAGAGCTCTTGTGAATGAGCTCAAGGGCGGCAGCACCACCGTCTCACCTTTAACCTGCCGCCAAATAGTAGTGCTTTCATTACTGTGTTCAGTGTGTTCCGGTTTGGTGGTGAGATCAGGCCCTGAAATTACTGTCACATGAGGCATAACACCGTAGTCCTTAGCTGCAGCGACGCATCTATAAACTGCTTTTATAGATTGTTGATGTCCATGGGCTGTACTCCACTGACCATAAGGTGGACTACACGTTCGTTCGCTATATATATAAAAAAAAAGTATGGCAATAAAAAGCGTGATAAGATAATATTTAAACACTGTAAATGCCGTCGTTGGTGTAGTGGTAAGCGAATGCGCCTCTTGCCGGGCTCGGTTCCCGGGTCGAGCAAAGTTTTATCCGTGAACTTTCCGTCAGGAAATTCTTAATAGCAGCATCTTCTTCTTCTTCTTCTTCTTCGTCGTGTCGATGGCTGATTCAAATTTTATTTTGACTTGCCATCGTGGTGAAAGGATTAGCCAATTCGCTTTGTAGAACTCGCGAATTGCCCAGGGTGCGCCGGACCTAGGGAATCGTTGTGTACGAATAGCAGGATGGTGGATGGCGATAGCGTCACCCTCTATCCCATGGGACCTAAACATAACAGGTGAAGTGTGGGTGTTGTACACCTCTGCCACACCCTTCTGGGTAATATAGGCGTGATGTTAAGTTTTATAAAACACATAGTTAGTTTATGAGTAAAAGGGAAAAAAGGTTATAAATCTACACAAACGTTCACATAATTAAAGGATAAATAAGGACACATGCGTGTTATAAAGCTATCTTCCTCACACATGAAAACCCGTTGGAATTCCACTCACTCAAACTCATTAACACTCTTCCTGTCGTACTTTTTACCAGGTACAGTAGTATTGTTGTCATCTATCTATATATCTATCTTCTATATATGTGCCTTCTGCATTTACAAGAAGAACCGATCTTCTTAACATAACGTTAGCCAAAACTACTTATCGGCAGAATTCATTTATTGTAAGAGTTTGTCGAACTTTTAACGGCGAGTGTCGTATGGTTGAACTTGACTTATTTAATACTAATATCGCTAAGTTAAAAAACGCTATTAGTAACATATTTTTTGATTCATAACTAAATTAGGCATTTCTTGTAGGTATGTATTATCTTCTTTAAGTTTAGAATAATTTATATCCAGTTGCGTGTGTGTGAGCATACTTATCTATCGGTCACCGATGTGAAACTATTTCAAAATGTTATTCATTTACTAACAGTGGAAACTTGTAATTGGCCATCTTTTATATTATGTATTATCACAATATCTTGTACTAGCTGTAAGTTTTCTTAAAATATTAAAATAAATAAATATAAAAATGAAATGCTGTCTCGCTAAAACTTGAGACCGGCTGGACTGATTTGGCTAATTTTGGTCATGAATTATTTGTGAAAGGTTTAAAAGGTGAATAAAATTATAGTTGTAAACAAACCGAGCATTTTTTTTATTAATTACAGATTCTTTTTGTTTGTTTTATATTTATTTAATACAAAAGTTAAAGTCTTTTATTTATCGATTCAGGCAGTACAAAGTCAGTCTAGTATTGTAATAATTATAGTGACTAATTCCTCGGAACGCGAAGCTTCTATGGCATGTGCGGTTGCGGTTTTCCTGTATATTTGCCACTCATTGTTTATTTCATGGATCAGAAATATAACAAGCATGAATATGTAAAATTATCTGTACCGTAATGTAATTGGTTATGGTTTGATTATTAATTCTATTTATTTTAATTATTATTACATAAAATTACATAAAATATAATATTTGCATGCTATCTGAATGGCCAAACATGTCGGACTGTAAATACGTTATTTAAGTACATAATAGTAAATTAAGTAATAAGCTTTATGTAAGCACGTTTAAGAGCAAATAAATTATATTCTATTCTATTCTAAAAATATTTGATTTATAAATAAGTTGGAAATGACATTCTTTTGCTAGGCTTGCTGGTCCTTTAGTGAGGGCAATCAATATTTCAATGTAAAGTCTCGTGTCTAACAATACTGACATGGGCGCCGAGGGGGAGGTGCAAGGGGGTACACTTACACCGCCCTACGAATTTAAAAACGTCATCTTTATTTGTAACCTGACGGAAGTAGGTACCCCTGAAATTGGTAGCACCTCCCCTGAAAATAATTCTTTCGGCGATCAAGAATACTGAAAATATTATAAGTCCTAACTGAATGACTCGTACACATAATTAATTAGGTTGATGCAATTGGTCTTATAAGAGACCTAAGCTAGTTTAAAACTTGTTTATTTTTTTTATATCTCACAACTTCACAACGCCATCTAGTCCCAAACTAAGCAGAGCTGGTACTCTGGTACTAGCTCTTCTTTTTTTCTCACAATTTTTTTTGTGAAAAATTGTGCAAAAAATACTGTCGGTTTTCGATTTTGCTTGATAGCCTGTAAAATTTAGTACCCATAGGTACTAGAATAGCTAATATTAATACTTATATTATATACTTTTCCTTTGTAAATACATACTTATTATACATGGAAACACCAGACTAAGACAAACCCCCATTTTAAAGAAGAAGAATAGGCCCCAGGAGGCGCTTGAACACGTCAAAATATTTCGTTATTAATCTAAACTGATACCACATAATACGATATGCGCTCACCACAAATGAATTCAGGTACATTTCGATGGTACTGCCATGCTATACTCTTGGTACAGAATATAACACAGATCAAATCGTATGGGGAAGTAGATAGACCGGTTTGTATGTTCGTAAAAATTGCTAATTACCGTGGTCATTCGCAAGCGATCTGACAAAAATTTCGGCAACCTAAAAATTTAAATAAACGTTTTCGTATTATATTATGTTTTTAAGGATAAATAAAAACAATATTTCAATATGGTCTTCCCCAATAGATACGGATTTATCCATATTTCGTACTTATAAAATTAACTTTCCATTTCGATATTTTGCCTGGAATTACCCAAATAAATAATATAATTATTTTATGTTTCAATATTTTCCTATTCTTGTCATTCTACAGCCAGGAATTTTAGTAATAAATAGCATTGATTTGTTAGCCTATGGTTAAGTAATTACAACAATTAGTAGAGACCAATAAATCTTATGTTTAAAGAATATAATTATGTTTCTTATATTTAAGTTTCTTGTAATACATTATTTGAGGCTTCATTTTCTGAGGCTCGAATCACTTCGCATAAAGGAAGCCTAATTATAGTTTTGCAAAGTAACAAATATTGTTTAAAAAAAAGTCACAACAATGGAACAAAATGTGGCGGACGACGATCTGTTATTGACGCATAGTAGTTCTTAACACAAAAGAGATATCATTGCTAAAATAATGATGGAATTTACCATGGACCAAAAACCGACAGTATTTCTTTGCACAATTTTTTACAAACAAAAATGGGTAAAAAAAAAATAATGAAAACTAAGGTAGAGATTTTTTTAAAAGTGTGTAGTGAGTAGGAAATTTGGTATTACTAGATTAAGGGTAATTAGAAAAAAAATCGCGCCGCTAGTTGGCGTCACTTTGGCTAGAGTTCTCATCACGAACGTCCAAAACTAATAACGCACGCTCTGATACTTTTGAAAGTACAGTGCTGTGTGGGCCTCATTTCAAAAAACCTTTATTGACTAAATTTAGAATTCTA
Organism: Hypena proboscidalis; assembly: GCA_905147285.1. Taxonomy (NCBI): domain Eukaryota; kingdom Metazoa; phylum Arthropoda; class Insecta; order Lepidoptera; family Erebidae; genus Hypena; species Hypena proboscidalis. The sequence continues at coordinate 10,551,476 of LR990128.1, read as the reverse complement.
GATGATGACTTATGGGAAGTTTGACAATCTTTTACAGACACAAAGCATAATATTATAGTTTTCGAACGTAGCTCCGCATCTATTTTTATTACAGACCTACCACAATAATAACCAAGAGGAATCTACTGAGAATAGTTCATGAATATAACGCTTTATCTCAGTTATCAGCAATCTCGATGTTATTGCCAATTAAACAGTAAATAACCATCTTATCTTTAGTATTGTCTGTCTTATTTGATAAGATAACACCTTGTATTTAATATCAGCTCAACAAATCACTAACTAAACAATCTAAAGATAAGCACTAAATTGTCCTACTGTTATATCAGTCAAGTACCTCTTAACCGAGAGTTTCCGCAAGCATATTTTTCAACAAAACACTACTATATGCATATAACTATAGACATGTAAAAACCAAGGGTATGACAACTATATTTAGAAACATACCGTTCCACAAATCTCATACAAAAAGCATGAGTAAGAAGTTAGAACTGGTAAAATATAGTGTTTAATCGCACACAACAGGTTGAAACGCATTGAGCGATTTGTCACGACGATTATGACCATAGTCAATACTCACTTTATTATTCAACTAAGAATCTCCGCGTAACTTCACTCCTGTGGCAGGCATGTCGATAAAAAATAGTCTATAAATAATTATTTACTAAATAATGTCAGCTAACTTTTTGATGGTTGGCGGCGTAGTGGTTATAGCGGTCGCCTCGCCGCTATCAACTGCGCTGGTGTTGTGGGCTCGATCGACACGGGTCAAATCTTAGTGTAATCCGCAAAGATTTGTTCTGACTTTGGGTGTGCGTTGTGTGTGTAATGTATATGTGACACCACCGCGACACAGGCGTTATGACTAGTGCGGACGTCGTTCCCAAAAATATATATTAATAATGGGTTCACAAACATTTCCTAAATACCTTCCTTCTAATCCCTTACCTTCCTTTTTCCTCTAGAGTTCAACAGCCCCGAATGCTGGGCTTGTTCATCAAGTACATGGCCCAAGATGATCGTCAGCGCATGTACGAAAGATTGTTGCAACTACGCCGACAACTGGTTGCGTCTGAGAATACCACCAAACCGTGAGACGATTTCAGACTCCGTATTTTAAATATGGGTAGATTTTATATTTGAAATCTAAAGTTTTACAGTAGCTTGTTTGTTTATCCATGACGACCGCTAGTTGTAGTACGAGAGAGGCTGCAACTCTCTCGCCGAGAATACCTCCAACGACCGACGTCATACTACGTATTTTGAATATCGATAGTTTTTCTTTTAATTATCTGTCGTAGCTCGTAGCATGTTTATTCATGGCGATCGTTAGCTAATGTATGAAAGACTGTATTACTGTGCAGTCGTTCTTTTTAAAAGTTTGCAGGACATCTTTCATCTCAAGACTATTTCACTGCTAATTTTAATATGTAGTTTTATATTCGCATGTCTTTCATATAATTATGGACTGTATTACATTATATTAGCAAAGCTAAAGTAGTGTTACAGAAAAATATTCCTTTAAATTAAGAAAAGAAGTATGTATCGCTATCATTGTAGTGTAAGAACTATACATTTACAAACTGTTTATAGAATAACCCCTATATCGATTATTTTATTACACATGTAGGAATTGTATAACACGATATTAAAATGTAATGTTATATCTATGTAGAATTATGATGATAGGAAGTAAAAGAAAAGTAGAACTAGATTTCCTCTTGACATTAACAAACATTTGCATTGTATACATTATATTTATAAACGTGAATGTTGATTATTTGATAACATACTTTTTTATTTGTGCAATAGATAACGCAGATAAATAAATTTGAAGTTAGTGTTATGATTCAGTTTTTTGAATATTGGATTGTATTTTCTGGTATTATTTATTGATATCAGGTCGCGGTCGTTCATATTAGAAAAAGTACTATTTTTCGTCTATGGTTAAAATACCATTTGAAAATCCTTTCTCATGACAGCAGCGATAGCCGAGTGGGAGACCGTAGGAACAGCAGCGATAGCTAGGTGGGAGAGCGTAGGACTGCCAAGTCAAAGGTCTCGGGATCGAACCCACGGCACACACCTTAGGCAATAAATCGTTATGATTCGCCTTTTCGAATGTGTATTTTTCATATAAATTATCGCTCGCTAACGGTGAAGGAAAAACATTGTGAGGAAATCTGCATGCCTGAGAGTGTCTAAAAAATACTTGAGGTCGTGTGAGGTCTACCAATCCGCTCTTGGCGAGCGGGGTGGACTATGGTCTAACCCTTCTCATAATGAGAAGAGGCCCGAGCCCAGCAGTGGGACAGGTAGTAGATACAGGGCTGCTATTATTTTATTCTACATGAGCTAACGAGAATAAAATACTACAATAAAGTGCAATAAATAAACGTCTAATCGTCCACATGCTGAACTGACAATGACTCCCAATATGGCACTTCAAAACTCAACTTATGGGTTCCCAAGGGGTTTGTAGCAGGGATGTAAGAAGGCTCTGTAACCGTAACCGAAACTATCGGATATCCGATATAAAGAAATATCCGTAACCGAATCCGAAATAAAAGGGTCGAATAATATCGGATAGGGACAGAGCCTAATTTAGATACGTTATTACAAGCTGTTTTGATCGGCCGGCCGTAATTCGTACCAATTGGTGACATATAAATAAAACCTTTTATTTGCTATATGTATTTCACTGTTAAAAATCCGTAGGAATCTGACTTCCGTAACCGAAATTATCCGAAACTAACGGATAATCCGAAATAAATTAATATCCGCATCCGAATCCGTATCCGGTATAATAATCAATCTTATATCCGTAACGTAGATTTTCTATTCTGACGTCGTTTTCATGTCATACGTGTAAAATGCGTAGACTCCTATTTCCATTCGAACAAATTCAAGTCATGGCCTTGCTGGTTTTTATCTTTTTTAAAGCATGGCCTTTCATACAGTTTATCCAATCCATTTGTCCTCTTTACCTAGTTTCTATGTTGACTAGAATTAAAGTAGCTTAATAGGTATTCTCTGCATGACTTTTTTATTAGATTTAAATAATCTCGTTGATATTTTGAATGTTTCTCGTGTAGTTGTTTATCTTTTACATGATATTGATAAGTTTATTATCTTTGTTCCCACGGTAGTAAAGAATATGTTTTATTGATACTTAGACGGTTATGAGCATGATAAACTACTAGTAAGTTAGCAATATAATAAAATCTTTTTAAATGTAGTTTTATACTATTATTATTGTTGGGAAGAGGCTTTGGGTGTTCACGTCGACCTCCGTGGGTCTATTGTGATTGTAGCCTCATTATAGACTCTCCTTTAGGCCAATAGCCTCCATAAACTGGAGCAGTCGGCCGATCGGGAGTTACTTGACATCATCCGGATCCAAGATATGGCGTCCCAGAATGATGCTTCGTCTATGGATCAGTGGCTCGCAGTCGCAAAAGAGGTGCAGCGGTGCTTCCGGTTCCTCTTTACAGAATCTGCAGTATTCATCGTCCGCATAGCCCAAACGGGATAATTGCCTATTTAGTTTCATACTAAGAAACAGTTGAAATATTATGGGAACGGCAGGATTCCAACCTGCGACCTCTGCACACCGGGCAGCCGCTTTAACCACTCAGCTACGGTCGCCTCTAGCCAGGACCCTAAATTTCTCAACTGTACGTCACGTCATTACGTGACGTCACGTTCATCCATTTGTACCCATCTTAAGTAGGATACAAATAGTGTCGCAGTTGTGTAGTGGTCGCAGGTTGGAATCCTGCCGGTCCCATAATTTTTAACTGTTTCTTAATATAATTTTCTAAGCATAGCTATATGCTATAAAATAATCAATAAGGGGGCGTCCATAAATTACGTGAGGTGTTCTATATATATTATCATCTAATCTTACGTTGGAGAGAGGGGGGGTCTCGGCAAATATCACGCAATTTTTTTTCTGATTGAAACAAAAAAAACTCAGCAATATTGATTACTAGTCTTAACTAGTCGTAAATAAAAGCACGAAGCAAATTTGTTTTTTTTCTTTTTACAAAAACAATCCAACGCGTATACGTAAGAAACTCACATTTTGAAAAATCTTACGTGAGTTTGGGGGATGGGGGAGGGGGTTGAATAAAATCTCACGACATCTCTCCAGGAGGGGAGAGAGGGGCAGAAAATTAAAAAAAAACACCTCACGTAATTTATGGACGCCCCCTAAGGAATGCAGTTTTATGTACCCTGCCATTTTTATTACACCTCGAGTTGGTCAATTCTGGCCGCACAACTTATCCATGCCTCTCTTCTTAAAGAACTCTTGTGACTGCTTGACCTTGAAATTAGGCCATCTTGAAGCAAACGTGTTAAAAATTTGTCTAATCTTCTCCATTTGTTCTACAGAATAGCACAGCCAGTGTTCCTGGGCAAACTGGTAGAATTCTACACGCCAGGGCACTCAATGCTTCAAGAAGAGGCGTACCTATACGCCGGTCTCGTGGTGCTATGCTCAGCTCTCAACGTGTTCGTGGTACACCCGTACATGATGGCCATTCTGCATATGGGCATGAAGTTCCGGGTCGCGTGTTGCTCGCTCATTTATAGAAAGGTACGTGTATCTAACTCAATGAAATAAATAAATAAATATCTCTCAACATACACACAACGCCATCTAGACCCAAACTAGGCAGAGCTTGGGCAGCAAGCTATTATGGGTATTAGAATAACTGATACTAATACATAAATATATACTTTTCTTTTGTAAATAAATACTTATTAAATATGAAACACCCAGAGTAAGATAATCCTCCATGTTCATGCTCAGCGTCGCAGGCAGGTGAACTACCCACTCCGCCATCCGGTCGTCCCCACGCCGCCATATCCAAATTATATCAATAAACAAACACATCTTCCGACCACGGCTCCACTCGCGTGTATCTTGACAAAAAGTAGCGTATTTGTTAATCTATACTATAATCTATCTGTGTACCAAATATCATCAATATACGTCCATTCGTTTTTGCGTGAAAGAGGAATAAATTCAACGGCAATTCTGCATTAGGGCATGAAGTTCAGGGTCGCCCGCTTGCTCATTTATAGCAAGGTATGTGAAGCTGATGTGTGATTGATATGAGGAAGGAATGAAGGATATCGAAGCCATATAAAGATAAAGATAAATTTGGATTTTTTACACGCCAGAAGCAATTACACTATCCAATGGTCCCAATGACAAGGCCATATACACACTCACTCACTCAAGCACACCCAGTCTCAGAACAAATATTTGCGAATTACACAAAGATTTGACCCATGTGAGGATCGAGCCCACAACACCAGTGCAGTGGAGAGTGGCGATACGACCGCTTAAACCACTACACTACAGGTGCAGACATATATGAGGAATGTCACTTTGATTGGCAGAAAAGGGAAAATGTGAAGTGGTGTTCTAACCTCTTACTCCCTATTACATTCGACCTAAACAAAACAAGTGAAGTGTGGGTGTTGTACTCTTACACACAAAACCCTTCTGTGGTGATGTAATGAAATAAAACGTTTACAACTACAATAGTATCTAATCTACGCTCTTCTAACAATCTTCTCCTCTTGTGTCCTTCTCATTCTTCAAGCTTAGTCCATTCTTCCATCTTTATTCAGTCTATACTTCTGTGGAACGCACTCCCTCTCGAGATCAGGATGTCCACTACCCGGGATGCCTTCAAAGCCCGGGTTCGTCAACTCTTACTAACTGAATCTTCTGCAGAGTCATTAAAAAATTGATCTGTCATTATTGATCTATTTATTGAATTTTATGATTTGATATTATATTATGTTTATATATAGGGTATTTATTATTGTATGTATTGTATGGTTTTAGTATTCGTTTTTCTCTTTACATTAGAACATTTTTACTGCACCTACCTTTGTAATCTCTGCACCACCTTACGGTTGACTGGTAGAGAATGCCTATGGCATTAAGTCCGCCTTTGTACACTTATTATGTGCAAGAAGTTTTAAATAAATGAATAGTAGCTGCTTCGTTAGTCTTGTGGTTAGGTTAGGTTAGCAAGAAATTGACGGTAGCAGCACGGAGTTGGAATATTGCTCGGTGGATAGCGATAGGCTCATCCCTTAGCACATGGAACCTAAACATAACAGGCGAAATGTGGGTGTTATACATCTCTGTCTCACCCTTCTGGGTAATATGCGTGATATTATGTTGTAAGAGTGTTTATTCCCAAATAATCTCGATGATTCTATTAAGGTCAAATCCGTATCTAACCAGTATAACTTTATTGCTTAACGTTTCCGATCGATCAGCGATAACAATGTAAATAGCAGCTGATTCAAGTACTGTGCTATCTACATTGTAGTATATCGATTTTTTGTATGTAGCCGAAAATGGTTCGATGTAGGTAACCGTTTGCCCGCTCACTATGTGTTAAACAAATTGTATTTGATTTGGTTGCATTCAACATGTGGTACTAAATATTAGATACAACGGGATATTTACCATGTATATTTGTTGTTGCGAGTTATTTCGATATTTCAGGGATGTTGTAATCTCTCCGTTCACGATAAAAAGATTTGTACAGTCGACTCTCGTTAATTCGAAACTTGAGGGACTCTTAAAATATTACGAATTATCGAATGTTTGAAATATCAAATGGTTCGAAATTTGTGAGAGAAAATAAATAAAACCTCGAATTACTAAGTATTGATCAATAATTATTTATTAACTGCTATTCTATAACAATGAAAAAAGTTTAGAGTGTACATACATACATACATAAACCTATTCATAATGTAAATTACATAATGTTTCGAAAGAACTGTTATATACTGGTTTGCTTCAAAACACATTGCTGAAGCTCAGACCGCTCAATAACTTTTTTTAAGAGAAAAAGTGCCTGAAATGGTTTTTCATCACTTTCGTTTTGTAGACAGTAGCGTTGTAAGGTATCGAATGAGGATCGTGCTTCCTTAAATGACACCTCTGTTAAAGGTTCTGGTGTATCGTCCTCATCTTCATCGTTGCTTTGGCTCGTGTATGTTGATACAAGTTTGAACTTGTCGCAACAAGTACTTACTTTACAATCATTCGACCTCTTTCTCTCTGCAACTTTGAATTGTCGAGTGTTGGACGCCGATGAGTTCGAATTAACGCGTCGGTTTATTATATAGCAATGATTTTTTCGTTCGAATTACCAAGTGCATAAAAATGTATTGATTTAGTTCGAAATATAAAGAGATTTTGTAGGAACCTCTCTATAATTCAAAGTTATCACACTTTGAATTATAGAGAGGTTCGAATTATCGCAGGTTGGAATTAACGAGAGTCGATTGTATTTATAAATATACATAATAAATTTCCCGTTATATCTAATATTTAGTTAGAAAATCACCATGTTTAGTATCAAAACTTATATAACATTGTGGTTTAGGTTTTATGTATCACTGGGCTTATATACCCCACTTCGGAGTTATACAGGCGTGTTCCCTACTGCCCTGGCCGAACGCAACTGGTGAGCGGCGGGCCAGGGCAGTAAGGAACACGCCTGTAAAATAGTATTAGGTTATTGTATAATATACTTCGTTGAGTGAATACCATCTTTGATTATCTGACCCTGAACTTACCTGTGACGAGACATCGAAGAGACAGTAAGTAGTACATAACTCCGAAGTGAGGTATATAAGCCCAGTGATACATAAAACCTAAAGTGGTGACCCCGACGTGACAGCAACCTTTGTCAATCACATCACCATGGAGAACCCCCTACAATGGTATTAATTATATTCGTGGTTGCTATATTTGTTACTAGCTGTTGCCTGCGACTTAAGCCTCGTGGAATTCCTTATTTGTATCCACGGATTTACTCAATATTACGTTACCAGCTCCTGTCGTCCGGGAGTAAGGAGGTGAAATAACATCTTTAGATCTCAAGTCAACCTGACCTGCCCGTGGTGCACCTGTCGTCCATTTTTGTAACATATTTCACTTCAGCTCCGGTCTTATTAGCTGTAACCTGATGTCAATAAATAGGAACTATTGTCCGAAATGAAAAAATATATTGTTATATTTATGTTTATACATAGAATCACTCATAAGTATGTATTTACAATAAAAAAAGGAATAGATGTATTAGTATCAGTTATTCTAGTACCCATATTTCAAGCTCTGCTTAGTTTGGGACTAGATGGCGTTAAATACATTCAGGATCAGCTCACAAAAAGTTTGGATTACAAATTTTCTCAAAGACTACAAACTTTGTCAATACTCTGGTACCTGTCTCATCTGCTGCCGATTGTTAAGAGAGCCGTATTTTTCACATAGCAACTGGGTCCAACAGCCCAATGTATTATCTCGGATAGTGTCATAAATCATTAAAGTGATATTTAATGAATGATCACCTATTCAAGTCATGTCCTTTACTTACCTGTAAAGTCTACTCGTGATTAAAATGTGACAATGCATTAACCTTGGTGTTAAATTAGACATCCATCTCATATTTTGTTACGCATCAGGTTTGTACCTATACCGTTTCGTATCGTATTACTACGATAATATGCTTATTGCCACTTACTATGTATCATGTTATAATATATATTGCCACGAATAGTACAGATCAGTCAATGTTACGCCTAATCTTCTATACCTACTTATGTTATTGTTCGCCTGACTTACCGTAGCGCGATTCTGTAAAGGCAACAGTAAGTTGCGCCAATTTAGGGCATCCTTACTTCTATATAAATAGGGTCGATATTCGATTGACAGAAATTCAAATATTGTGTGATTCCATTGCCGCTTGGGCTAGAAACTTGAAATTTTGGAAATTCATCCTGAAGGGGGTAAAAAGGGTTGAACTATATGGAATTCCAATTTGAAGTCAGAAGCTCGAAATATCGTATAGTTAAACTTGAATAAAAAATCCGAACAGGATAAATTTAGAGGTTTAAGCTAACAGTTGGTTTATGCAAAAAACTAACGGTTGTGTGAGCTCAAATACCATACTTCTCGTATACGTATTAGATAAAATATAGGACTATACATAGGAGATCTAAGTTGCCTGTGTCTAAAAGTTTTGTACGTGTCGACCACTTTGTGTCGACACTATGTGACTTCGTCGCTAAAAGACACAATCTCCATTCCCAGAGTCCTTTCCTAATCACAATGTAGTAATTAATTCATTTCTTTCTTTACAGTCCCTTCGACTATCAAAGACAGCACTAGGAGAAACGACAGTGGGTCAAGTGGTTAATCTGTTATCAAATGACGTGAACAGATTTGACGTGGCCATCATATTCCTTCACTACCTGTGGATCGGGCCTCTCGCTACCGTCATTATCACGTACTTCATGTGGCTGGAGATCAGCTGGGCGGCTGTCGTTGGAGTTGGGTTCATGCTGCTCTTCATTCCCTTACAAGGTATGTTATAATCAGCTTTCTAGTCTTTTTACGCGACTACCAAAGAATGGGAGTCTGCCTGAGTTTTTTTCCTAAGGGAAGAAAAAGGTAATGCAGATTCTAGGTGGACTCCATTACAATGTTTCAACACAAAACGAGAGGTATCCTCATTCAATTATGTTTCATTTCATTTTCAAATATCTTTATTTAATAAGTAATACATTAAACAAATGCACTTACCAAAGTTACAATTTATAGCAGGTAGGTATCTAACACTTTATTAGGCTAACAATTCGCCTTTCAAAGCTTTTATATAAATCACATATTAATTATTAACAATGTAAACAGATAAATAACACATCACAATATTAAGTTTATTAATGCAAATGCCTTAGTTATGAAATTTGCTTATTAATTTGAGAAATTAAGTGATTTTTAACTATTCGCACGGTAGAAGATAGCTAAATTATTAGTTAGACATAACTTGTTTATGTATGTTGTCATTCAATTATGTAAATGCTATCGAACATGTATTTTACTGGAAGTACTATACTGTAAAAGCAGCGATAGCCGAGTGGGAGACCGTAGGACTGCGACACCAAAGGTCTCGGGTTAGAACCCATGGTACACACCTCTATCAATAAATCGTTAAGCTTCGTCTTTTCGAAGATATGTTTGCATTTATCATATAAATTATCGCTCACTAACGGTGAAGACAAACATCGTGAGGAAACCTACATAACTAAGAGTGTCTAAAAAGTGCTTGAAGGTTCGTGAAGTCTACCATTCCGCACTTAGCCAGCGTGGTTGACTATGGCCTTCTCATCTTAAGAAGAGGCCCGAGCCTAGTGGGACATGTGTTAGATGCAGGGCTGCTATTATGAATACACTGTGCTTTTATTTGACGATAGCCAATTTATTAATATTCACATTGTAGTCATTAATAGTCCTTGACAAATTGTGGGTTGACGCTAGTTTGAAAGGTCATCCATACTACACCCGTTCTCTGATCGAAGTAATTTGATCTGGAGCCTGTCCGATACGCCTTTAGCAGAGTTCTCCTATTTCATCAGTAGGGTTGACAGTTTGCAATCCTAGATCCATCAGAAAATCAGTGCTGCAGGGCTTTGTTGCTCTGCAGCATATGGCAAAGATTGTGTCCATTTCTGACAAAAAAAATGTTTAGTATTGTAAGTTTTATTTTTATTTTGTATTAGTATTATTATTATTTTTGTGACAGAATAAATATGTTTCTTTCTTTCTTTCATCCCAATGAACTAGATTTGAGATAGGGATAGACGTGACCTTTTTTGCCCGTAATCAACACCTTAAGTTTTCTTAAACACTGAAATTTCGTTTCAGCCAGCCAGTTTCAGTCAATCGACGTATTGATTTTGTTGCTTTAGAAACCTTGACAGTGTCCAGGGTACCCAAAACCAGTTAGTTAGACGATTGGCAACCCTGCTTTTTTTTGTCATTACGATATTTTTGCTGCATAACTAATGAATCAGTGCCGCCGTGAGTTTTAGGTTCATACTAGCATTAATTCTTTATGAAGTTTAATTATTTTGGTATCTTGTTCGGTAGATCATATTTCTGTAATATTAATTTTTAAATTGATGCTTCTAAATAGCTGTTGACATACCAGTCCAGTAACTTATTCGCTGTTAGATCGACTTGATTGACGTAGCCAGAAGTTGCAATTTATGTGGTTGCATCGCTCAAATGCTTTTCGGTATTTATTAAAATAGAAAACTATTTAGTTTATGTCTTCTAAATTCAATCTTGATTAGTATTTTTTTTTAATAAATATAGGTTTTTATTCGATTGATATTTACACTTGAATATCTACGGCCTTAACCCGTCATATTTAAATAGAACAAGAAGCTTATTCCAGCTGTGCATACACTTGCGTGAATCTACAGAAATAGGTCAAAATAAACAAATTACACCGCATTTGTTTATTTACTCTTATACCACGCAAATACTTCGTATTTGACTCCATATCTCAGTATTAAGCATAAAAGAGATGATAATTTAGTGTACTGAACTGTATTTAAGTTATTTAGTAGCAGCGATAGCCGAGTTGGAGGTCGTAGGACTGCGAAGTCAAAGGTCTCGGGTACGAACCCACGGCACACACCTCTGTCAATAAATAGTTTAGATTCTCTTTTAGAAGATATGTGTGTATTTATCTTATATATTATCGCTCGCTAACAGTGAAGGAAAATATCGTGAGGAAACCTGCATGCCTGAGTGCCTAAAAAAGTACTCGAGGCCGTGTGAAGTCCACCAATTGGCACTTGGCCAGCGTGGTAGACTAAGTCCTAACCCTTCTCATCATGAGAAGAGGCTCGAGCCCAGCATTGGGACATGTATTAGATACAGGGCTGCTATTATTATGTTTTAAAAAATTTACTGCTTAAAATGTATCCATTGCAAAGGAACAGATATTATGCTCATCGATAATGAGCTTTAATCTTAATTGAAATAAAGCGTTTAAAACCAATCTGGTTACAATTGCTCGCCTTACAGCCTATTAATTATTTTATTTTTGTTTTTTTTTAGCATACCTGGGCAAGCGTACATCAGTGCTTCGGCTAAAAACGGCTCTGAGGACGGACGAGCGCGTACGCCTCATGAACGAAATTCTGTCGGGAATACAAGTCATCAAAATGTATACTTGGGAGAAGCCGTTCGCAGACCTTGTTGTTAAGGCTAGACAGTAAGTTTTATATTTCACTAGCTGACCCGGCAAACTTCGTACCGCCTTAGCGTAAATTTGATGCACTACTTTATTTTGTATAGCTGACCTATCTTATGTATGCGTACCTATTCAATTTGAACTGGAATCTATAATATCCCCCATATAAAATGAATACTTTTTTTTTTTTTTGCCGTAACAACCTTGTACAGAGTATTAGAAAACTACAAAAAAAAATATCAGCCAAATCGGTCAAGCCGTTTTCATGCCAAGTCGTGACAACGGAAAACGGGTTTCATTTTTATAATATAGATTTGTATAATGGACGAGTGCGTAGGTCTCATTAATGAAATACTGTCGGGAATACAAGTCACGTCAAGTCATCAAGATGTACACCTGGGAGTTCACAGACCACGTTGTTTAGGCTAGAAAGTAAGTTTTTTTTATCACTTCTTTGAGGACGAGCGCGTTCGTACCAAAAAATCTTGACAGGAATACAAGTTATCAAAATGAACACTTGGTAAAGCCACAGTAAAGCTATATTTGGTAACATTTGTTATAATCACGAATATCATGATGCATAATGGTTATACTTTGAATTTTGTACATAACACTGTTTGCTTCTACGCTTAAAGCGGTTTTCAGTGGTTTCATATGTATTTGTAAAGTAAATAAAACTTATCGGGTAAACCACAAGGCCCCTTGAATTTCGAGTATTCAGAAAATTCCGATGACTAAATGTCAGTAGCATTTTTCCTTATATCCTTACTTGAATTGTTTACGTAATTTACACATTCGATTTTTGGCTGGACAGTACCGAAGAATAAGCGCAGTTGGGGAATAGATTGACTTACGCACTTACTAACTTAATAATTCTCAGATAAGGAAAAGCTTAAAATTACATTAAAATTCCAATTTTCTTGTCATGATATCCTTTATCCTTTTCTTACTTTGACAAACATTGATAAATATTTTAAAAATACCGATGAAATAAAAGGAAAAATATGAGTCATTTGTTTGTCGTTTAGCATAATTTGATTTTACTAAATAAGCGTGAGGTGACGAGTGTCTGTGGTAAAGAGTGACGGAATTCGCTAACAATTCTATGACAAATTAATTACTAAATAGGAAACTGGTGTAACAGCTAAATAGGATCGACTACCTACCCCTCGCGAACCAACACGGGAAGTAATACTATTGATACATATGAAAGCAGTAATATGTATTTGTATTATGTATTATGTCTTTTCACACTAGATATAATTTTTATTGATTAATTCATGAAATTAAAGTCAGTCGTTTAATACCTAAGTATATGAAGGCAGTAAAAAAAATGCTATAGTCGGCTTAATAAATATGTTGGCTGTTATAAGCCTTATAACAGAGAAAACAAGATTAAAAACTGCAAAAATGTTGAAAAATTTTTAATCGTTTTTGTTTTCTACAGGCGTGAAATCAAACAAATCCGTGCGACATCGTACATCCGGGGCGTGCTGACCTCGTTTATAATGTTCACCACGCGGATCTGCCTGTTCTTCTCCATCCTGGCGTACGTGCTCGTGTATGACGTCATCAGCGCCAAGCAAGTCTTCGTCGTCACCAGCTTCTATAATATACTGAGGCAGACAATGACTGTGTTCTTCCCGCAAGGTGAGTGGAACGTTATGTATTTATAGCCTATAGCTTTCTAAGAGAACTTTGTATGTTATTGAAACACCCTTTCGATATTAGAACATCATTAAAATTAAAATTGTTTGTGTCTTGTACCTTTTGTTTATAAGTTGAGAGCCTGAAATTATTGACACATAGGTCGTCATTACGTAAATAACAAGTAATATATTATGAACTTGCCTCCGCGCGCTCTTCCGCCCGCGTGGTACGTTGATAAAAAGCCCATGTCCTCCCTGGGGCTTGAAGCATCACTAAACAAATTTTCGTCAAGATCGGTTCAGTTGTTAGGCCGCAAAAGCTTAATAGACACTTAGGATCGCAGTTGGAAGCAAGCGTCAGCGTCATAGCCCGACAAAAAAGATTTTTTTATGAAAATATGTTAACATATCAGTTTAAAAGATTACCTATTGTCAATATTTAAGAATTAAAAAAATATCTTTAGTTAAATTATTAAATGATATGTCGTGGTTGACTGTAAATGTCACAACACTAAATCCATTAATGCCTAATAATTTTCTTTGTTAATTTAAGGTGTTAGTAATGTAGACAATCCTTAATAAATAAATAAACATATGTCGTGCGCTGACGCTTGCTTTCGACCGCAAGCTTTAGGGTTTCATACGCATTTTTAATACTAGTAAGATATGAAGTAAGAGTTTATAGAGTTATTTGAACAAACTTAAATATTCATTCTCTTCCCAGGTATTGCTCAAGTAGCAGAAGCAACAATATCAATAAAGCGTCTCCAGAACTTCATGCTATACGAAGACACGAGCAAGCCGGTGCCAGGCCTGGCTGAAATACAAACGTCTACCAAACCTAAAGAAGGAAAGAAAGACCTGGAAGTGGAGAAAGAGAAGGAGGAACCAAAGTTCTCCGATGTTGGTACTGCGGAGCAGGTGGTAGATGAGAAACATGAAGGCGAACCCTTGGTCAAAGGGAATGGTAAGTTTCTTAACATGTACTGCTTTTTTTTTATTTGCTGGTGAGATGTATATAAAAAATATTCTAAAATATAAATCGGGGCAAACATCTTGAGCAAACGACCTTGAATGCGCAGAAACGAATTTTGGGTCTCTTTGGTTACGAGGCTGAGGCGCAGGGGGCGTACCTGCGCGTGATTGGTTGATCAGTCGACCCTTGCCCCGCGCACCGCGTCTTCGTTCCGCTCTCTCCCGAATACACGTGCGTGCACTGAAGTGCTCACTTTTGTGCTCTGTTATAAATCGTTAGTTGTTGTTGTTATTTGTTGAGTTAAAAGCGGATTTTATCACTGAATATTGTCGGTGATTTTGCCAATATTAAAAACCGAGTTAACTATTGTTTTAAATCGTAAGAAGTTCAACAAAACATGCCGACAAGCATTGTTTTCGATTTAACTATTGTTTAAGTTATGAGAAATTTGACAAAACAATGCACGACATACAAAATGTTGCACATGTCGGCTATTGTTTATATTTTGGCTATTGCCTGCCACTGCACTCACACAAATACAATTGTCTATACATAATACAATATCCCGAAATAAACAGTAATTGTAATAAATAAAATAGGTAATTCTAAAAACTCGACGTAACTAATCATATTTATAGCAATATTTTGCACGTAAGTGTACGATGCGCAAACTTTCCACCACCACGTCACCTAATGCTCAAGAAGTTTGCCCATAATTGTACCTTAAATACACTTGGTCTCGATCACTGAATGTGACATAAGTCAATACCGGCCGATGCGATAGACGAGAGATTTTCGGATTATTTTTATTAAATATATTTCCATTACGTGCGTGGATGGTCAGATGGTCGCTTTGCCTCTTTCCACTACGCTGATGTTGTGGGTTCGATTACCACATGGGCGTGCTTTGTTGGTCTGGTTTGGTTGTCATACAACATGTATGTTTGTGAAAAACCTCCACGACACAGGAACTATTCTTAGTGTGGGGCAACGATATTTTTCTAAATTTTGAATGAGAATGTAAAACAAAAGTAAAAACCGCCATTCTACAAAGAAAATCAAGAAAAGTCT
Organism: Hypena proboscidalis; assembly: GCA_905147285.1. Classification (NCBI taxonomy): domain Eukaryota; kingdom Metazoa; phylum Arthropoda; class Insecta; order Lepidoptera; family Erebidae; genus Hypena; species Hypena proboscidalis. The sequence goes on along the minus strand of LR990128.1, from coordinate 10,535,679 downwards.
CTCATGTCACTCTGCCCAAGCACTCACGTCCGCTCCATTCTCTTGCACCTGAATAAATAAATAGTAGAATATTAACCGTATTTTTATTCCAAGGTAACGCTAACACAAACACAAACCTGGCACCTCTAGAATCTGGTGAGGAAGAAGACCACGAACTAGCAGCGAGGGTCGAGGAGGACGCCCGAGGAGTGCGCCTGAAGCATGCCACCGCTAAGTGGATCGAGTCGCACCATGAAAACACGCTGACTGATCTCTCGCTCACCATCAAGCCTGGCAAGTGAGTTGTGCTATGTAGCTTTGGAGGGTCTATTAATTACGTAAATCTAAAAATCTAGATTTGTTTTATAGTCTTAAAAAGTTATTTTTAAATTGGGTTTTTAAACAAAACCAACATGTTTATATGTTTTTTTTAATATCTTACATGTTAATGGATGAAGGAAAGGGAAAAAATAATTCTCACGACAGCTGTACCACAGGCTTGAAAATACCTGACGTAATTAATGGACTCCCCTTTAGTATACGCTTTGAATGCGCTTGCGTGTGCCCGCCGCACGAATTCGTTGCAGTAGCATTCGTTTCAAACGCATGGAAACACAATTGTGGGTGTCTTGAGCGCCGGTTGAACGGAGCAAGAAATATATTTAAAAATGAATTTGTTCCGTCGAAAATCGCTCATTAGTCCCCATGTATTTGTAAACTTCACCTGTAGTAGATTTAAGATTAAGAGTCTAATAAAGGTTTTGTTCAAAATATTTTCACATATAGCCTCTACTCTTTAATATTACCCCTTCTCTCGCTTGAAGTGTAAGATCTTGCAGCCCGTACAAACTTGATTATTTAATATTGTTTTCATTTGACAAATAATGTTTATTGCTTCGAAACATGTAATATTATTTTGATTATTATTTGCCTTTACATAAAGATTTGGTGTCGCAAAAAACAAACAAAATCGTATGATTTATTATTTAAACCTAAACAGTTCCATTAAAATTGATCTGAGCTTCGGTATTGAAATCATATTATTTTGATAAGTAAATTTTTTATTACTTCTTTAGATTATTTTTATTTGCTCTGTAATTTTAATGTTTGTTGACATGTTCAAGCGCCCCTTGGGATTTATAAAAATGAATGATTTGACTTTGATTATTACTATTAAATTTGTAATACCGGCTGCGGTGAAAAAAACAGTAATATATCTCGAAATCATTATTCGATTAAAGTATACTTTTACATATTTCAGAATAATAGCAGTTATAGGACCAGTTGGTGCTGGAAAATCGTCGCTATTACACGTGCTACTGCGAGAATTACCGCTTATATCTGGTTCAGTGCACGTTGGAGGAACTGTCTCGTACGCCAGTCAAGAACCTTGGCTATTCGCTGGTAAGACTATTTTAAATATGGAACAATGATTTAAAATTTAAATAGTTCAGTGCAGTAAAACTATTATTCTTTAATTATTTTTGAAATTGTCTTTTCGAAGATATATGTGTATTTACCATATAAATTGTCGCTTGCTAAGGTGAAGAAAACATCGTGAGGAAACCTGTATGCCTGAGTATCTAAAAAGTGCTCGAGGTCGTGAGAAGTCTACCAATCCGCACTTGGCTAGCGTGGTGGACTATGGCCTAACCCTTCTCATCATGAGAAGAGGCCGAGCCCAGCAGTGGGTCATGTAAAAGATACAGGGCTGCTATTATTATTATATATATTTTTGAAATTAAGCTTATTTGTATGGAACAGTAGGTATAATTATCAACTTGTAATTTGACAAATTACTTCTAAAAGGCCACCCGTAAATTACGCCACTCAATTTTATTGACTTTACTTGGTCACGGATTTACTCAAGTATTAAAAATATAACCCTTCTTTCTCTTAAATTTTTTCGACACTTTGTTGACACATTTCATCGATACCCCCCGCATTATGTGACATGTAATTTATGGATGACTCCTACACTTTTTCAGAAATATATATTCATAAACATTAGATAATCCTATATATTATAAAAGTTGAAAAATTAAGAATCCAGCAGGATTCGAACCTGCACCCCCTGGTCATACGAGTATTTTATTATATAAAATACAAAAAGGCATAGCAAAGTTATAATTTGCTTTGAAATATTACAAGTATTAGAGAATCCCTTCCCTAGGTATACTATGGCGAAGCTAATATAATTATTTAGTACATTGTTATGTCATTCACAGGTAGCGTACGACAGAACATTCTGTTCGGTCAAGCGATGGACCGTCCGCGGTACAACACGGTGGTGCGGCGCTGTGCGCTGGACCGGGACTTCCAGCTGTTCCCGCACGGGGACAAGACCGTCGTCGGGGAGAGGGGCGTCAGTCTTAGTGGAGGTAATTCATTGAAGCGTGTACTCAATATAAAAAGGCAAATGGAATGAAAATGTTTAAAAACGGTATGACACATCGGTAATGTACAGTCAGTAACAGAAGTAGCTACACGCAAGCCACTTAACTTGTCATAACATCACGCCTATATTGCCCAGAAAGGTGTGACAGAGGTGTGTGACCCACACTTCACCTATTATGTTGGGCGATGAGCATGGGGTAGGGGGTGAGTCTATCGCTATTCCCCGGACAATTCCAACTCCGTACTGCTATTGTTAAATTTCCAGAAATGATACTAAGAAACAGTTGAAAAAGATATGGGACCAGCAGGAATTGAACCTGCGACCTTACTGCACACCGGGCAGCCGCTTTAACCATCCAGCTTTAGCTCCTACTTAAGATAGGAACAAATGGATGAACGTGACGTCACGAAATGACGTAACATACCTTTGAGAAATTTAGGGTTCTGGTAAGAGGCGACCGTAGCTGGATTGGTAAAGCGGCTGCCCGGTGTGCAGTAAGGTCGCAGGTTCAAATCCTGCCGGTCCCATATCTTTTTCAACTGTTTCTTAGTATAATTTGCTAAGCATAGCTAAATGCTATAAAAATAATCAATTAGAAGTTCCAGAAATGATCTGGAAATCGAACCCTAGATCTATGGGTATGGAATTGATGAATTAAAACTTATAGTAATCGAAAAATAAGTGTATTATTTTCTATTAGGGATATTTTTAATGTGAAACATGTGATCGGTATGGAAGTTTAAAATATTCAAGTGTTCAGCTACTTTTGTTGATGACTGTACCTAACAATTTGCTTTGATGTTGTTTTCATACTTCGCTTCCTTGCAATGACATTGTCGATGTATCATGCGGGACGACATATCGGTAATGTACAATCCCATTTTACAGCTTAATTTGTTAGTAGAAGTGGGATTGTACTTGCCTGTTTTTCCTAAGCTAACCCAAAGTAGAATTAGTAAACACATTATGTGATATCTAAGAAAAGGTACTTGTAGATCATATCATTTTAGAAATGCTTTGTAATTATTCTATAAATATAATCTAGTAATATGCTATTTCAAAGCCTTAATTACTATTATAAAAAATATTATGATATTTTATTTTTTTAAGATGGTACAGTGGGCCAACGAGTTAGCTATGCAGGGCAAAAACTTCTACGCCATAGTGAAAACTGACTGCAATAGATATGCATGTGTGAATTACATGTTTAATAAGTGTAGTATACCTACTATTTAGATATGTAACTCACTTATCCATGACTGGTGTAGTAAGTCTTTACTATGACTTCGAAGTTTTTGCCTTGCATAGCTAACTCGTTGGCCCACTGTACATGTTTATGTTGAATAATTTGTAAGATTTCTGATAGTATTATGTGTAATTCCAATTTTATTTTTTTATGGATGTATTAAACTAATTATTTATATTAAATTTTTGCATTTGATTTAAACGTTAACATAAATACGTAATTCGCCAGGTCAGCGAGCCCGTATTTCCCTGGCCCGCGCGGTGTACAAGCGAGCCGACATCTACCTGCTGGACGACCCGCTGTCGGCCGTGGACGCACACGTGGGCAGGCATCTGTTTGAGTCGTGCTTGGTGGGATATCTGAGGAACACCACGAGGATACTGGTCACGCATCAGCTGCAGTTCCTCAGGGATGTTGACCAGGTAACGATATTTGAGCTAGATTTGTGATAAGAATTCGGGTCGTACTAAAATCTTGCAGGGATTAACGCGATCATGCTTATTGCTTAAATATTGCATGATCGCGTTAATTCCCTCAGTTTTTAGTTAATCATGCAACGCTAAAATTCAAAGTAATAACTGGGATCGGGCGTTCGAATCGGTAATTAGTGATTCAAATGAAAGCTATTTAATATTTTTCTCAAATATTTCTTTTAAAATTAAATCCTGGGTCCTCGTACCGTGACTTCTTTTAACAACTCTATCTTGATATGAAATTTCGTTATACAAATAACAAAGAAACGATCAAGTTTTATACATCACATTTTAGTAATAAAGAGTTGATAGGGGATAGAGCCCAATGCCCGAACGATTTTTCTACACCTTCTCAGTAATCTTTTGTTTTACGAAATTTATTTATTTATTTATATATTTTTTTCATTTTAAAAAACGACGGCCGCACTAGGAATAACTCCTGTGTCGCGGGGGTGTTCACAAACATACATTTCACAGACACAGAGCACACCCAGAGTCAGGACAAATCTTTGCGAATCACACAAAGATTTGTCCCATGTGGGGATCGAACCCACAACACCAGCGCAGTTGAAAGCGGCGAGGCGACTGCTTTAACCACCACGCCAACCGTGCAATCAATATATTTAATGTACAGTTCAGATCTGGATCGTAACATAATACATATTTATGTGCACACAGCAAAATCATTATTTAAGATCAAAAAGCTAAAAATAATAAGGAACGCCGTTTCAATAGATGCATTAACAATTAAACTCAGGTATCTCAGGTGCTCCTACAGGAGGGACTGACGCACCCAAACTAATACTTACATGGATGATGTCTTTTAAATTATGTATAAACTTATTAAAGTGTTGTTCGAAAATATCTAAAAGTAGCACTTAGATTAATAAATAATCTCTCTTTGACAGATAATAATCCTAAAGAACGGTTCGATAGCCGCGGCGGGTAACTTCGACACTCTGAGCGCGTCAGGTCTGGACTTCGCCAAACTATTGGCCAGAGAAGAAGAGGAAGAGAAACCGGCGGTAGACCCCAATGCCACTGCGGATACGGATACCGAGTCCATGCTGCACGGCAGCTTTAGAAAACGACAGATGAGTATTCACTCGGTGAGTATACAATATGGTTGGTATATACGAGGTAGCCTCGAGTTAGATTCTCGGGCAAGGTGTTATTTGATTATTTTTCGTTAGGAAATTTGTCGATTGCCCTATATAATTATATTATTGACATTTCCAGTTCCTTAGTTCCTTATCGCGCGTTGCGAAAGGGGGCTAGACGGAAAAAATTGGGACGAAAAGTTGTAACGACACATTTCGTAGCAATTCTCGTAGTGGCGTTGTAATAACATGCTACGTTACAGCTACGGTGCTACGTTACATCATCAGACTAAAAATCGAAAGGAACTTCGTTCCATCCGGGTGTCCCTTGACACCTCAGTAGCTTTTTTTTTTTATTTTGATTTTTTATTTATTAATTTAGTTATTTAATTCTTTGACATTTTTATTTTTATATTACTTTAGCCTGTTTGACATTCTGCATGTTCAATAAGACTCCAAATAATGATGTACACCACTATGGTAGGTCATAGCGCACACCAGGGTATTAGGTATTCTATAAGACCTTTATGTTGCCTATGATCCACAAATAAATGAATTTGAATTTGATTTTTAGAAATTCACGCTGGAGCCTGGCAAGAGGCGACTGTATCTTAGTGGTTTTATCGGCTGCCCGGTATGCAGAGGTCACAGGTTTAAATCCTGCCGGTCCATATCTTATCAAATGTTTCTTAGTATAATTATTATTTTTAATATTTTTTCCAGGTGAGTTCCGTGGACAATCTAACAAGCACAGCACCCCCTGAGAGTTCCCGCGTAGAATCGGAGCAGCGGACCGCGGGGGCGGTGGGCGGCGCGGTGTACGGCGCGTACCTGCGCGCGGCCGGCCACCCCGTGCTGGTGGCGCTGATGCTGCTGGTGGCCACCACTGCACAGCTGCTCGGCTCCGCCTCTGATTGGTGGACTAGCTACTGGTGAGTCTAGGATTGCTTCTCTGGACGGGTCAATCATGTATGTTAGTTCACACATCATCTCCCCTAACGGTGTGGTATGCGGTCAGGAACATTTCATCACAAAGAAGAGCTCCATGTTCCTTTAAAAATATTCAATATTTTGAACAAGCAAAATGAGAACTAGTTAAAGAATATTGATAAATGTAATAAGACCTAGATTGTTATCGTGAATCTAACGAGGTTTTACCCTTTACGTTAAAACATGATCATTGAAAAAGGAAACGACTCAGGACTCGCACGACAATAGCTATTTGTGCAACAAGAGAGTTAAGTTCATATTTTCTCATTTTACGTCTCGAATAAGCGAAATATTGTCTACTAGAACCACGAGCGTAGCGAGTGATTCTTGTTTAAAATCTTGAGCGTAGTGAGGGACTCAAAAGCACGAGATGTAAATAACTTTGATCATTTACCTCAGCAGGTCAAATAGGTTAAAACAGTAAGCGAAACTTGATTTTGCTTCGAGTCAAGTTTCGCTCACTGTTTTCACACAACACAAACAATTTTCATTCAAATATTAGCTTTACGTCCTGCACTGTCAGTATTTTATGCATTAGACACATATTTACATTAGTTAACGCCACGTATACCGACATTTTACGTTTAAATTACGCGGTCATTGTTGGAATCCGCAATAGGCCTAAGTGCCTTATCATACTAGCGGATTGCGAGCGGATTCAAAGCGGAGCGGGCGCGCAGCGAATGCGTCGCGAACACGCAGCGGCTGCGCAGCGGAGACGTCGCGGACGCGTGGCGAATACGCTGCGTTTTCGTCGCGTGTTTGTAGCGAATTTACGACGTCGTCGGAATCAATTTTGTGACTGAGTGTATTGTATACACTCAGTCACAAAATTGATTCCGAGGAAACACTGCTGTTGGCTTTGTTACTTCGGAAACGCCGGCGACGAAAACGAAAGCATCGACGAATTTGGGAAGATCCATTATCAATTAATCGAATGGAAGAGAGCGACTAATTTGTGTTGTTTTGCAAACGATTAAAAATAATCCTAATTCATTTCGTTCCTACCTACCATAAAGCAAACATAAAATATTTAAGCAAGATAAAATCCCACAAGAATCCGTTATGATGCAAAATGATTTGACATTTGAAAAAAATATTTTATTAAGTTGGTTGGCTGGCGTTTGTACGAGACAGTACAAAATGGCGTCCACGCCGCGCGTCCGCAACGAATTCGCTGCGAATGCGCGGCGTGTTCGTTGCGCGCCCGCAACGAATCCGTTGCGCGCCCGCTCCGCTTTGAATCCGCTCGTAATCCGCTAGTATGATAAGGCCCTTAGTCTCCATATTTTGCTTTCAGGGTTAACTTAGAAGAAGACAACCGTATGAAGTTCTTAAGCAGAAACGAGACTGCCGAGAACATGACTTTTAGCGGCAATATCACGGCGTTTCAAGAAACAGAGCCGGGCAGATACACCTGCATCTATATTTATACTGGTAAGAGCACTTTTCATTTGAATAGGAAATAAATAAATAATATTAGAAGAAATTAACTTGTGCGAAGAATTCCATATATTTTTCGATAAAAACTATTTATTGAATATTCAATTAAAGCCATAAAATTGCTATAATTTAATTTGGAAATGCTTCAGAGGTTAATTTTATTCAGACTAGATAAAATTTGAAACTAGTACAGAAACATGAATATTTATCAATTAATTTATTCAGAAAACGTGACTTTTTTGACTCTGTATTTTATCTGGATGGCTTACCGAACTAGGCTGAGGTCTTGGGGCTTACGGTATATGAGCACTGCAGTATAATTATTTTGACTTACTACTTAATGGTGGTAGAGCTCTTGTGAATGAGCTCGAAGGCGGCAGCACCACCGTCTCACCTTTAACCTGCCGCCAAATAGTAGTGCTTCCATTACTGTGTTCCGGTTTGGTGGTGAGATCAGGCCCTGAAATTACTGGCACATGAGGCATAACACCGTAGTCCTCAACTGCTGCGACGCATCTATAATCTGCTTTTGTGGGTTGTTGATGTCCATGGGCTGTACTCCACTTACCATCAGGTGGACTACACGTTCGTTCGCTGTGGGCGTAGAATAAAAAAAAACAAACATTTTCCTCACAGGCATGGTGATAGCCCTGGTAGTGGTATCCCTCCTCCGATCCTTCATGTTCTTCACGATGGCGATGCGCGCGTCCACGCGCCTCCACAACAAGATGTTTGCGAGCATCACCCGCGCCCCCATGCGGTTCTTCCACACCAACCCTTCCGGACGGATCCTCAACCGATTCTCCAAGGATATGGGAGCCGTGGATGAAGTGCTTCCCTCGGCCTTGCTGGATGTCCTACAGGTTAGTAATATAACAATTATCCAAAATCGTATAGCAGAGATGTACAATACAAATGTTTCATTAATTATAATTAGGTGCAATATGAGTGGGGTGAGACATCATCTATTGGTCAGGATATCCTCAGTATCAGCATGTGGTCTTAGAAGTTTTCAGATTCCGTGCTGCTAGTGAAAATTTCCTGACAGATAATACGGAATCACTCAGAAAATCTTGTTTTTTTGGACACGGTTGAAACATCCATGCTCTATTTTAACTAGAGATTTCGATATTAAGCGGCCGTGGCGCAATGGATAAGTCATCGGTCGTCTAACGATCGATAGGTGGGGGTTCGAATCCTGGCCATTACACCACGGACGTGATCTACACTATCGAATTAAGCTTAACTGGAGGGGGTTAACAAGAATACTAGTAATTTGATTTTGCAAATTACATTGATACATGTTACCGGACCGGCTTACCGCCGTCCCCCCCATGTCTCCTTCCGTGCGTCGGTGAGGCGATGATAGTCGGGATTTGCGCCGACACTAACGGTCCATTCACACAAAGCAAGTTGTTCAAGGCAATTATTTTGCCATCTCCGTCTTTTTAAGCGCGATAAACAGAGCCAGAATTAGAATTCCTTACAAACCGTATATAGGCTTTAATAAGCGGCAAATTAAAAAAATGACAAGCTGTCTCTAGCCCGTTCGGAAAAGCTCTTCTTGTGTTGTAAATGATGAATTCCTTAATGCTTGTTACAGATCGGTCTATCCCTGATCGGTATCGTAGTGGTGGTGGGGATAGTGAACTACTGGCTGCTGTTGCCGACTGTGGCCATCGGCTTCGTGTTCTACGGACTGCGCATCATCTACATCAACTCCTCGCGGAGCATCAAGCGCCTCGAGGGAGTGAGTGAGTGAGATATCACCCACAAGGGAATTTTCTAATTAACATAACATAACGCCCATATTACCGAGAAGGGTATGGCAGAGGTGTACAACACCCACATTTCACCTGTTATGTTTAGGTTCCATGAGATGGGGGTGAGCCTATCGCCATCTACCGGTCATAATTCCAACTCATTGCTGCTATTGTAAATTTCCTGACGGAAAGTTTACTAATAACACTTTGCCCGACCCGGGAATCGAACCCGAGAACCCTCGTGGTGAGAGGCGCTCATCAAGGAACTCTAGACCATCGAGACAGTTTTTTTACGTGCCTTAAAATAATTCAATGAACAAAGTAGATTTATTATCCATCACAATAATATTTTGTGTATACATTTAAAAACACTAAAGTCTTAATTCGCTTATTCTGTCAACAAATGTCAACCTTATGGAATTTGACAATTCCAAAGGATATATTTGTCATGAATCAATTTTGCTGATTGTACAAAGTTTTATGTGTCACCGATAAAATTAATATTAGTAGGAAGGACCTATTTTTATCAGGACTACTTTTACTAGTGTCTTTACCTACCTAGAACGACGTGGCATAGATGTATCACCGCACTAAAATTTTACCTGTTTAGGCTCCCATGTTATATGGGTGAAATTCCTAACAAAAAATCCTAAATTGCACTGTCACGCAACTCGAGATTCAAACCCGTCATATGGCCAGACCACGAGGCAGATCATTTATCGCCTCAAGGTATATAATGTATGTCTAACAGTTTATTGTTCCCCAGCTCGCAGTCCGGTATTCTCTCACTTGAACGCATCGTTGCAAGGCATCACCACGATCCGAGCCTTCGGCGCGCAGGAGGCCCTCATCCGGGAATTCGACAACCATCAGGATCTGCACAGCTCTGCTTGGTGAGACTCATACCTCATAAACAACATAGACAGACAGACAGACAGACAGACAGACAGATGAACGGACCGATCGACCGACCGATCGAACGAACGAACGACTGACCGACTCACGTACTAACGGACGGACGGACCGACCGACCAACCGACCGGCCGATCGAGCGGTCGCTCGATCGGCCGGTCGGTTGATCTGCGGTCGGTCTGATCGACGGACTGCCAGACAGACTATGTTACTTTCTCATTTATAATATATTAGTAAGAATAAATCACAGTGCTGCATTTAGAAAAAAAAATGTATAATCGTTATCTTTATGAATAAAATAGTAACCTTTTTTTTAGGTACTTGTTCATCGCGAGTTCTCGTGCGTTTGGTTTTTGGCTGGATCTGGTGTGCGTCGTCTACATAGCAGTTGTAACGCTTAGCTTCATTGTTTTTGGACAACGTGAGTACTTACAGCCATCAATATCTATCAACCATGTTGATGTACACAATAAAACAAACTATAAAACAAATTGATGCTTTTATTCAGATTTTCAATGATTTGATTGACGGGTGACAAAAACATTTTCAAAAATCATTAAATACAGTTTTGTTTGTTTTACAAAATAAAATGAATTTTCTTTGAGTAAAAGGCAATGGCCAAAAACTGTATCGTCAACCTTGTGTCACGAATATAAGATAGGAAATAATTTCTAGTTTTATGTACGAGTATGACGTTTATCTAATAATAAGAGTCATAACTATAGGCTGACCGTTTAACTGAGTCCTCGCCTGCGCGGTACAGGGGCGCGGGGGTATGACGACAAAGGGGACTGAAACAGGCGCGGGTGGTGGGGGCACTTAATGAAATATACAGGAGATGAAATGCACCAAGATATTTCCTAAGATATGTGACATCATAGGAAAAAAGAAATAGTGATTTATCAAATGAAAAATAGTTAAGAAGATACAAAATTTTAATGAACTTATGTACGTAAATAAAATATTTGAGAATAAACTATTATACTTTTTGTTATCTAAACATATAATTAAATCGTAAGAAAGTCAAAACTTTTTTTGGGTCCAGTTTCTTTTTTCTAAAATATAAGTATACGTTAAAAGCCATTTGCTTGCACTGACTGTTTATTTTATGTCCGAAGATTTTTCGATTCATCTTGAGTTTGTTATTACATGTGTACCTCTCACAAGGTGTCTGCAACAGTCAACACATGCGATCGCTACCCATGTAGCGAACGAAATGAACAATTACAAAAATTTGCCCACCGCCCGCACCCGTTTCAGTCCCCTTTGTCGTCATACCCCGCGCCCCTGTACCGCGCAGGCGAGGACTCAGTTAAACGGTCAGCCTATAAAGCGTGATTTTATTAACAATCGTGATTTTCTTTTTGAACCTGAATGATGAACTGGGTGCCGAATTTTTTTTTATAGAATAATGACGTGTTTTTACATTTGTTAATAATCTTTTTCATTAAACTATTTAAATATCCGACTCAGCAGCGATAAACAATTCCATAGTGAATTGGTCATATCCCTTTGTACTCTCCAGTATTCAGAGTACTTAAATTAAGTAGTGTAGTTATACCAAAAGTAGAATATTATTGTTTTTCTTCTGCAGGTTTTGTTGTTTTTTTTTTAACTATACGGCTCTTGGTGTTTCAGATGAGTACGGCGGTAACGTGGGTCTGGCCATCACTCAAGCGATGGGACTCACGGGAATGTTCCAGTGGGGGATGAGGCAATCCACCGAGCTGGAGAATCAAATGACTAGTGTTGAAAGGTATGTACTCTGCATTCTGCATTCACTGTTGTAACATTGAATATTTTACACTCTGAAGCAGTATGATACAGGGCGCTCAAGAAATATACATATCGTCGGCAGGAAGCGAAATGAAAAAGACTTTTTGATAAACAATTGATCTGAAAAAAGCCGTAATGAATGTTCTATGTATGTCTGTCTAGCATTTTCAGTTCTATGTATAATATGTATTTATTTACAAAAGAAAAGTATATATATGTATTAGTATCAGTTATTCTAGTACCCATATTACAGCTTAGCTTAGTTTGGGACTAGATGGCGTTGTGTGTAAGTTGTAAAATTATTATTATTATTAATTGTGCAACAAGAGTGCTCTCTTGTTGCTCAAATAATAATAATAATAATTTAGAGTCATATAGAATTTTCTTCGAGTGCTTATTTTGAGGCCCGAAATAAGCGAAAGATACGCAATCTTGAGTGTAGTGAGGAACTCAAATCACGAGATGTAAATTGATAAACATTGATCTCGTGTCGCACATACAACTTCTCACCTCAGCAGCTCGAAAGTTCTACTTAGTTTGGAACATTTTTAAATAGTTTTTCCATATGATATTGAATCAATTTTGGTTAATAGAATTTTCGAAATCGGAAAATCTATTTCAGAATATATTGATATACTTTTTATTTATATATTATTTTTTTTATAACATATAGATATTTGGAGACACAGCACTTCTTTTTTCTGTTGATATTTAATCGGTTATAATTAAAATTAACCTAAGAACTTTAAAATAAAGAGCTTGTTTTAGATTTCATGGTAAAACACCTGACCGAGTACCGATTGCTTGTGTAAGATATAATAGCAGTTTTCGTTTACAATTTTTTTTAAAAAGTAGTTTACATTGCGTTGACGACGCAATTATCCTTGCTTCACCCACTATTCGTATAAATATTATATTTCCTCTGTCATACACATACATAATATCCAATTGTTATTCACCAGAATCCAAGAATACACAACCATCGAATCAGAACCTCCCCTCCAATCGGAGCCGGAGAAGAAGCCGCCCCCCTCGTGGCCGGAGGCAGGTCTGGTGGAGTTCCGGCACGTGTACCTTTACTACGCGGTGTCGGAGCCGCCCGTGCTCAACGACCTGTCGTTCCTGGTGAAGCCCAAAGAAAAGGTGGGCATCGTGGGCAGGACCGGCGCTGGGAAATCATCGCTTATTAATGCATTGTTCAGGTAACTATAGGTAGTAGCTTTATCACTAAGGATCCAAGCGGAGGTAGTTTAATCAGAAATCAGAAATAAAATCATTTATTTCCATCGGCCTCAAAGGGCGCTTGAACACGTCAAAATTCAAAATATATAAAATAAAAATAAAACTTAACAAATTAAATTATAATATGTATTGTATTAAAATGATTTTTATTACCGAAGCTATACATTAATCTATATTAATGTCGACAGAACCCTAGCAACAGTAGCGAGGCCCATAGCGGGTGTGATCTTTCTAGGTTCCTGTACCCTGTACAAGCGTACCCTTAAGAAACTACGAGTCACTTGACTACCTGCTTTCTTGCCTACTTTTTTTAGGTATAACAGGCCTACGAGAAATATGAGAAGTCCCCCCCTTTTTTCCTACCTCGTGGCGAGTTCTTTTCAATATAAGTAACAATGTTTTGGACATATATTTTTTGTTGCTGCCAGAGTTACAAATTGCTTATGATCTATTCCCAGATGTATCAAAAAAGACAAAAAAGAAAAACACAAAATAGTCATATATTGTTATTTAATAATATTTTTTTATCATCAGGTTAGCCACAATTGAGGGTGACATAATAATCGACGGGCGGGAGACTTCACAGCTAGGTTTGCACGAGCTCCGCAGTCAGATCTCCATCATCCCCCAGGAGCCCGTGCTGTTCTCTGGCACCATGAGACACAACCTCGACCCCTTCGATGAGTACCCAGACCAGGTGCTGTGGAGAGCATTGGAGGAGGTAAATACTTGCTTCGTCTTATTAATTAACGGTGTCTATGACAGTTGTTATGCTATATAGTCAAAAGCCTGAAATTCTGCTAACAGTATTAAAAGTCAACAAAACGATGAAAATGTATGTAATTACAAAACACACTAATATAAATTCTATGCTTATGTATTTAAGATTGAATTTTTATTAGTGAAACGTTTTTAAATGTCATATGACAATCTCATTTAAAATAGAAATTTAGTTTATTATAATTAACCTGTGAATTGGGTTTATATTTATGTAAATCACAAAAAATGTTGTCTTTGACCGAAGTATATTTTATCAATATTGTATCACTTACTGGGTAAATATTAAGCTTCTTCTTTTTTTTCGTCGTGTCGATGGCTGAGTCAAATTTTATTTTTACTTGCCATCGTGGTGAAAGGATTAGCCAATTCGCTTTGGAGAACTTGCGAATTGTCCAGGGTGCGCCGGACGTAGGGAATCTTTGTGTACGTCACTTGGGGAGGCTCCTTTCATGCACCCCCACCCCAAATATTCAGCTTAATTTATTATATTTAAATAAAATTAACCTTAAACAGATAGATTTTTATAACTTTATTGCATTCTCAGGTGGAGCTAAAAGAAGCAGTACAAGAGTTGCCGGCCGGCTTGTCGTCCCGCATATCGGAAGGCGGCGGTAACTTCAGCGTGGGCCAGAGACAGCTCGTGTGCCTGGCGCGGGCCATCGTGCGGAGGAACAGGGTGCTCGTGCTCGATGAGGCTACGGCTAACGTTGATCCTCAGTATGTATTTGTTATTTAACCTCATTGTCTGTAGTCACAAGATCGCCCACATATCAGAGCAAAGGAATGTTCATTTGGTTTCCATCCAACTCGCGGTCCACATATTAAGATTTACTCAACTTGAAGTTAAACTGTATGTGAGGAAGGACAATTACTCATATATGACGACCGGATGGCGGAGTGGGTAGTGTACCTGCCGGCGACGCCGAGGTCGTGGGTTCGATGCCCACTTAGGACAAATCTTTGAGTGCATGAACATGGGGGTTTGTCTTAGTCTGTGTGATTCTATGTATAATATGTATGTATTTACAAAAAGAAAAGTATATATGACTTGGTATTAATTATTCTAGTACCCATAGTACAAGCTCTGCTTAGTTTGGGACTAGATGGCGTTGTGTGTAAGTTGTAAAATATTTATTTATTTATGTTTTCATCAAGACTAGTATAACTGTAAGCTATAAAGAAAGCTCGGGAAATGAATTTTAACTCAAATAAACGCAAATTAACTAAACCACTATAACATACAGTTGAGAAATTTAGGATCCTGGAAAGAGGCGACCGTTGCTGGTTGGTTATAGCGGCTGCCCGGTGTGCAGAAGTTCGCAGGTTCAAATCTGTTCAAACGGTTACTTATTATAATTTATTAAGCATAGCTAAATTCTATAAAATACTCATATTCTTTTTCTATTATACAAAATCTTATTTAATCCTTCCACTCCCTCTTATTTAAAGGAACGTTTTAAGTTCCTAAACGATATGCATTCAAGGTCCTTGAGATCATCGGAGGACTTGAGACTGGAGATGCCAATGCATTCCACTAGATTTTATGACAAGTCATTCGTAGTTCAGGCAACACGATTGTGGAATGCTTTGCCCGTATGCATTAGACAAGCTCAATCTTTGCCTATATTTAAAAAAATGGTCAATGAGCATTTCATGTCACTTTAGGAAATTATTGTTGATATTTAGTAATATTGTGTCCTGAATATTAGATAATATTTATATTATTATGTATATATGTAGTATATATTTTATATATTTAGGTATATATAAGTGGATAATATATTTAATATTATATAATATATATTTAATAAGGTATATTAGTATATTATATATAATTTTAGGTTTAAGATACTATACATAGTTTAATTTCTGTATTATTTATATTTAAAATCTCCATTGTCATTATCATGACGTTTCTTTTTACTGTATTTTTCTTTTCTTTTTTCTTTAATTAACGCACCAACGACTGCCCATAACTTTGCTCATTACTTACTTGTCCATCTTAAGGTTGCCTGTAAGAAATTGCTAATAGCGATAAGGCCGCCCATTGTGCAACATAATTTTTAAGTGCATTTATTTACAGCATAAATTTCTTTGTTAATATTGGTGTACAATAAAGATTACTCTATCTCTATCCAGTGCTTACTTCTTATATTTTTCTAATGGTACATTGTGTTGTTGCAGGACTGATGCTTTAATTCAATTGACAATAAGAAACAAATTCGCGGAGTGCACAGTGCTCACCATTGCTCATCGGTTGCACACTGTCATGGACTCGGATAAGGTGAGCTTAAAAAGACAAGGGGAACAATACTTCGAAGATAGTTTTTAATTAAAAAAATTAAAACAGTAGAGTTTGATTATGCTATTTTGCATAATTAAAATCACTTCTTTTGAAGCACAAATTGTTTTTAACATCACGCCTATATTACCCAGAAGGGTATGGCAGAGGTTTACAACACCCATCGTCATTGAAGTATTGAATGACGATGGGTGTTGTAAACTTCTTCTAAAAAAAAAAACGCGCTAAGTACACTACCTCATAGGTGGCGAGGAAACGTGTGCATATTACGACGATTACAACTTTTACAACTTTTTGTAGATAATTTTATGATCTACGATTTTTGTTTGAAATATTTTATGATAAAACTTACAGTTTGACCTTGAATATTTTTTTTCCTACAGGGGCAAGATGGGGAACTTTCAAATTTTGTTTTTAATGATATTTTAAACAATCTTACCGATTTTCAGCTTGGTGGGAATTTAGGTAACTTCGAATGTCTAAATTGACCGGACTAATACTTCAAATTTACTTGTAAAAAGTTTCAAAATTATTTTTGTTTTTAAAAAACGACGCCTGCACTAGGAATAACTCCTTTGTCCCGGTGTGTTCACAAAGCGGCGAGCCGGCCGCTTTAACCACTACGCCAACCGTGCACCCAAAACAATAAAATTAAACGTTGTTTTTGGGCGAATGAACCAATAATCTGAGATAAAAAATGGCGTGTGCCATTGACCATCAAAGCAAACTTACTAGAAAAAAATAAATAAAGTAATATTTATGGTTATAGGTTCTAGTAATGGACGCGGGTCGCATGGTGGAGTTCGACCACCCGCACATGTTGCTGCAGAACCACGAGGGAATACTCCGAGGCATGGTGGACCAGACCGGCAGAGCCATGGCCGAAACACTCAGCAGGGTGGCGTTGCAGGTAACATACTTATATCAATAACACTGCAAGTCACTTTTAAATTTATTATTTTATCATAATAATTATTTAACTCACTTAGGGCCAGTTTCAGGGCCATAAAATATAACCTGACCGAATTTCAAAATGACACAAGTTACACTTGAAAAAAGAACACAGCTAGATTATCCTGCCTACAAGGTTTATCTAACACTTGTAAAATTGGGACTTAACATATAACTGCATACCCAGCTTATTTGTCTAAGAGAGAGTAATCAGCTTTTAAGTATTAAGCCAGTTTCAATATGTTGAATGAGTTCACACTTTTTATTGTTGAAGGTAGTCTATTATAAAGTTGTGCTCCTTGGTAACAACATTTTTGACCATAATTCGTTTTTATTTTACGTAATACGAGAAAACCAGCACTACTTTTATACAATAACGTTGAATATGAATCGTAGATAATAATAACTGCTTACTATCAATCAATATAGAATATAGTGTGCCTAACTGCCCTGAATACATAAAATCCTTTTTTGAACGAACCACGCTAGGAAAATTTTGTTTAATGTTATTTATATTCTAAGTGATTCAATGCAGGCCTTTTTTATTAATGTATATTTTTTTATTTCTAGGCGTACGAGCAAAGACAACAGCAGTCTGCGGGCGTCACCGAATGATAAATAGATATAATTTTAGGCTATGTGTAAATTGTTCCTACGGACGAGAACTAATGATCTGCAAAATGGAATATTCGCGGGTTAGAGATCTTTATTACCGCTTTTAAGTGGAGCGGTTATTTATATTTAGTTAAATATCAACACTTCTGTGAACAACAATAATAAATCTACACCTACATCCTATGCATAACTCGCTAACTGTATATCGCCTACTTTACATAAGAACTGATTCAAAGTTATAACCGCTATAGCATTATTCTGATATACCACGGGCGTAGATCAGAAAAATGACACAGTCGTATAACTTTCAATTGTCAGTTACGTAGTTATGAATATGACGTAGGGTATACAAAGAGGTTCATTAGCACACGAATTATCTCACACGTATTTCGTGGCAGTGCGCATTCGCACCGCTCTTTACTTTTTATACGTAATTCCTGAACGAGTTTATTTAAAAACGCTTCTCAGTATCGCTACGTTTACTGTAATTAGTAACGTTTTTTTGCGCTGGTCACTCCAACCTCTCGTGAATTATAGCTTAATTGCACGCGGACTCATTTCAGATTAAAATGTTAATGATTACTCGAAGTACTTACTTATACCTCCAATTACGATTTTCTTATAATCATGTCGTGAGCAGAAGTGTTGCTAAAACGTCACGAGAAGCAGGTGTTTTTACAAATGGATATATTTTAAGAATATGTTTTACTGATTGACTTAGCTGGTACAAATTTGATAAACGACAAGTGAGATTTACATTATTTTAGTTGGTTAATTTTGTTCAATGTTGTGGGAGTTTTAATTTAATTTATCGACATTCGATTTCTATGCCAAATACAATCTCGAATTACAAGGCTCAATTTTTCAATCATCAGATCATAAAAAATTGCATGGTTAAGTTCCTTTTTACTGTTTGAGGAAATAAAATATTCTAATATGTTCAACTTACCGTATATATAAAATAATATGATGGTCCAATAATGGAGCTTTAATATATAATAGTCGGTGCTAGCGTCAGCAATCTGTACTATGTACTTATGCAAATGTATTGTGAAATCTACAATACGACAGCGCTTTTAAATTATGTACTTATTTAAAAAATAGTGAATTAATTTCGATTATTCGATACTTTGAGTATCAACCAATGTGCTTAATTTTGTGAAACATTTTATGTACTTATAACAAATGCCTATATTACAATTATAATTTTATATTACTCTTATTTTGAATGTGATGAATTTAGTGAAAATGAATGTAATGTACAGTTATCTATTAAATAGAATGTTATACGAGTAAGAACTTGTTACCAGTTGGATTATTGCAACAAAATAAAACAGTTTTTACGTATTGATAACAATTGTTTTTTTTTCGAAACTTGGTGCTGCCGGCGTGATACAAATTACGATACCCTTTTTATCTTTTTAAATAAGCTTACGCGTAATTTGTAGATATAAATTACTAGGACATATTCTTGTTAACTATATACCTTTCTCATGACTCAGAGTGAGTCATGAGAAAGGATAAAACCACATAATAATCCGTTCAGTAGTTTGAGTTCATCGCGAACTGACTGCCGCAGCGGAGAACCTCGTTTTCTTATAATAACTTTTTGTTCAAAAGTAGATCATGTTGTGTTTTGCCTTGACCTAACAGAAAAAATTACAAAATAAAAAATGGGGTGGCCGATTTTCTTATGTGTGTGCACACCAGTATGAAGAAAATATTGGTTTGGGGGACCTTTGGATGTATTGATATAATTGTCCTCTTTAGGCGTTCCTAAATTGTGGATATATTGTCTGTGACTTAATTTTTTTTTTTTTTTCATTTTATTTTATTTGGTTCACCAACAATTGTTTACACAAGCTACATCTATACATAAAATAAATCTGTAGAAGTAAAATTTCTGTACATTGAAAATATCAAAAAAATAAATAGCAGGGCGTGTTACTACACCGACACCGAACCCAAAAATGTAATTAACTTTTTTTTTGTCTGTCTGTCTGTCTGTCTGTCTGTTTGTTCAGGCATCACGCAAAAACTACCGGTTCAATTACGATGAAACTTGGAATAATTATTCTTTAGTATCCTGGGCACCACACTGGGTACTTTTTATCCCGGAAAAGTACCCAGTATATTATATACAATAAAATACAAACTTAACTTTGCGGTTTGCTCCCGAACCGCAAAGTAAAGTTTGTCGTAGGTTATAAATGACCTATGACAAACTTAACTTTGCGGTTCGACTTATGAAGATAAACCGAAAGGTTTATTTTTAATAAGTCGTACTGTATAGATTTTAATTTTAAAGTTTATGTAGTAAATTTGATATTGTACGTAGTGACCGTAGGTTATTTTATAATACTGTTAGGTAGGATAAGTACGAATCCGTATAGATATTAGTTTATAGGGATTTTGCTTATTTATTGCATATATATTTATTCTAATGTATTTATTACAGTAATGTATGTATTATTTACAATTATTATGGTTATTATATTTCAAATGAATTGCCAAGTTAGACATTGTTTTATCTTATTTATAATTATGATTGATTATGGTTATTTTGACATATTATATTCTATATTGAGATTGACATAATTTATTTTTGACATCATATTATTGACTTAAGTTTCGCCTTCTGACATTATAATGAATATCAATTGATACATTATTTTTATTATTTAATATGATGATTAATGAAAATTAATTCATAATTATATAGTTTCTTTATTAAGTCATTAAATTTGATTTGTATAACCTCATTTCATGTTATTTTAAATATTGTTAAGTAAAGGCAATCTCCCTCCGGCCGTGATGGCAACTGAGTTTGGCAACCAGTTGCTTAAAAATATTGGATATTCTTTTTACTCAAGCAGTTGCCAAAGACGAATGTCGATTCTTGATACGCACCTAGTTGCCAACTAAGATTTTCTCAAAAGGTGTGGTTACTTAAGAAGAATTACCACTCTCAGTTCGTAACGAACATCAGTTGTGGAAATCAAAATAAGGACTAAGGTCTGTATTATATTAAATTAGGATGTTTTCAATCAGATGCATATAAAATTTGGTTTCTATTGAATTTGTTTGATTAAATTTCTTAAGAGTTGCGTCATCGAAAGGGAACAAGGGTAGGTACATTATGTTTCAAATAATAATATCGTGAAAACAACATAATATAGGTGTCTATGCCTTTATTCCATGTAATTACCTAACTACAGCTTAAAGTTACTGAAAATTAACAACTAGGTTCCCCATTTGCAACAAAATTGAAATTATAAGTACACTTCGAATTTAGTAGGTAGTTAATATGTCTTTAGAATGGGATAACAAATGGACTGATAATTTCGAGACAGTGTCCGACACTAATTTTGTTTTCATTTAAAGTTTTTATCGCTAACCCAATTTCCTCATCGATCTCCTCGTACTCCTTCTTTTTTTTAGGTGTAATTTTTTTCAAATCATAGTATGTCGCTTCAGATTCTAAAACATCGAGTAGATGTGCCAACGTTGGATTTTTCTTACCAATAAAACTGTTGATCTTTCTATGCCATCCCTCTATATTGTTATTAGTTCTAAATTTTTCAGTTTCACAACAACAAGATTCAGCAAAAAAATCTTTATTAACCCACTGCTTTTGGAAATATTTATTAAACATATTGATTTCCTCACAAACAGGTCTTTTTGCCATTACATAATCATATCCTTCTCTTAAGTATTTTTTTGGTAACCGTGCAATTCCAATACATCTCGCCACATGCCTTTTTTTTACTCTAGTTTTTATTTGTAAGGCCTTCGCCTTTTTCCATAACGCATGGTTGAAGTGATAGTAACATCCCTTAAAAAGTATACCAGGAAATATGTCTTTAAATGCATTAATTGCTGCAATTTCGAAATCCAATGTAATTTTTTTTGGATTCCAGGTAGGAATTTGAGATTTAATTATACTGAACAAAATTTTATATGTGTTATTTTTTTTATCGGGAAGAAGTGCGAAAAATAATGGAGTTATGATATTGTTAATTTCATCATAGCCATGAATGGTATACAACTGTTTAAAGGCTTTTGGGCAACTTCTGAAAGTGCCATCAGCAAAGAAATGATTGAAATTACTCATTTTTGTTGTCACATCACGAATACAAAATACAATGATTCTAAAATCTCCATCTTCATATTCACAAAGATAAAAATGTTGGTACTTCATGGGTATTTCAACGTCCGTAGCATTTGAGAAACGCATTTTTGTGGTACCAACTACTTTGTTTCGCCCATTGTAAAGGTCACTTTTCACACTGCTGAACTTTGGTATATCGCCGACGAAATTATATCCATCGTTTTTTAAATCACGAACCATATTGTCGTATTGTTTGGGGATTGATTCAAAATTGCAACTACTCACTCTCTTGAGATCATCCAATTTTTTCAAAAATGTGGTTTTCGCAAAATTACGTCTGCAATCGGTTTCGTGTGCTCTTTGCATTATTATCTCATTACGAGTATTTAAAGTAATATTACCTCTGCATCCTTTTGTAAGGCTACATTTCCAAAATGAGTTTTTATTTACATATATTTTTTTACGGCTGTAACGCCTACCATCGTACAACGCAGAAACACCTCCTCTTCTTGAACTAATGAATTCAATGTTAGATGTATTTGGGTATACATTTAAAGTAGACATGTTGATGTCTCCGGAACAGACTATTATACTGGTCTTAAATCGTACACATACTCGTGCAGTAAATACAGTAATCTAATGTGTATTACACATATATTGCAATTAATCGATAACCTCAAGAGGCAAATAAAATGATAGATGTCAACTACGTCAGTAACAAAAGAAAATATATTCTGAACATCTGAAAAAAGTTTGAATTCTTAGCAGATTTGGTTGAGTAACAAGAAAGTTTTTACTCCTTCGGCAACTGGTTGCGAAACTGCAAAGGTAAAATATTATAGGTGCGTATCAAGAATCGACATTCGTCTTTGGCAACTGCTTGAGTAAAAAGAATATCCAATATTTTTAAGCAACTGGTTGCCAAACTCAGTTGCCATCACGGCCGGAGGGGGCAATCTGTGTGTACATTTATTATTTTTTTATATTTTAGGAGTATAAATAGTTTTTGTTATTAGAATCTATATATTTTTTTTGTCTGTTCTGTTTTTACTCCTTTATTTTCTGCTTGAAGTGTAAGATATTGCAACATTATATACTATGGATTTATTAACAAGTAATAATTTAATTCCATTTCTATATTTAAGTTTATTTTCTCTTTAGCTATAATGTTGTTTTGGTTGCTATAACTTACACATAGAATTATTGTCAAAGAACAAACAAAAATTGTATGAATTATTTGAAAAGATGGTGCACATGAGTTTCTCACCAGCTCTTCTCATGATGCAATACCCATCGGAGCTGGTACTTGGATTGATTTTAATTCAAATCTCTAAGTTGAATTATAGTCAATCTAAGCTCCGGTGTCAAATCATTTTATTACAATAAGTATTATAATTTAGTTAGCTAAGTTTTATTTTAATTTTATATTTTTTGTGTTTTGATGTTTGTTTTGACGTGTTCATGCGCCCCTTGGTGCCCATGGAAATACATGATTTGATTTGATTTCATTTATTGAGTTTAGATTAGTTATTATCAGAAATAGGTTTATTTAGGTAGATAGGTATTTTATTTTCTCTTATTGAGTTTTTTTATTGATGTACCTACCAGACAGATGAAATCGCAGGAGATAGTTTGTTTGAAAGCGCTAAGTTTAAGAACAACTGGGTAAATTTTGATATTTGACATTACGCTAAACTCTACGGGCTGTCATGGACGCACGTGTCGCAATGTCTTATTTCAAAATTTGAATTAGTTTCGAATTAGGTACATGAGTTGTAGCTATTTATCTGTTTTGATTTGTTTGAATATTATTTTCCTTGAGTTTTTGTCGTATATTTCTTTTGGTCGGTTTGGTAATAGATAGGTAAGTAAGTACATGAGTTGTACCTACTATTGTTATATTGACATTGTTACCTTTAGCATTCTTTGTTCATAAAACGACATCCACGCGGACGAAGTCGCGGGTAACAGCTAGTGTTTAAATAAATCAACAACCAATACAGTGCAATAACAGTCTAACAATCACTTAAAGGTAAACTCAGCATGCATAGAATAAAGTAACGTTTAACAATGGTAAGTTAAATATAAAGAGCCTTACTCTACAAGCAATTTTAGGAAAAATATTTTAAAGTGCATTATTGGATTTTCCAATTTTCTTTAAGAACGTGACTATTCTATACCAGTGCTGCAAAATGAAGACCATTATTATTGTTTCAGGGGGTGTAACCTAAAGGAAGGTTCAAAATTTTCATTATTTTTGCAAAAGCAATAACCGTTTCCAATAAAACAAGCAATTCTGTTAATTCAAATTTAAACTTAAATGTTTTGCGTTTCTTTATGGACATGAAAAATGAAGAAATTTTTTGAACTTTCCAGTTGGTTTCATCAAAATAAAACAGTTATTACGTATTGGTAGCATTTGTTTTATTTATGTACAAAATTGAAAACAATAAGAAATACATTCTTATTTAAGTAGTTTATTACGTTTTTAAACCTCTCACAGTTGGTTTTGAACAAGACATGGATATTCCTCGGAATGTAATGAATAAACTATAATACTTAGAGTTTACATTATTTTATCTCGCTAAGCTTGGATATAACTAAACACATTATGTAAAAATACTCTTGTTTATAATAATATTTACATCAAGTACTTACAATTACACACTTCTTTCATAAATGTAAAAAATTAGATCATAAAGAGTTGGCGGGGAACAAAACACCAAACTTATCGAATAATAATCGTGTTTTAAGATAACAGTGATTTGGTTTGTCTATGGGATTTGCATCCGCCGACTCTCATAACAACACACTTCGATATCACAGAACCCTGAATCGTCATTCCACAACTCCACACTCCGCTGTTTACAAACAACATAAATTACTACAAACAAACATAAATTACATTTTGGTTCTAAACTAAACGTCGCCACAGGGCGCAACTAAACGCAGACTCTATCCGCTTCAGAAATGAAAGATACACATAAATAAAGAAAAAAAAGATAAATAAAATAAATAGGCGAGTACGACCAAACTTAAAACAAATTGTCATGATAGATTTTCCCTTTGGCACAAGAGAAATGATGAAATGAAACGTTTATAGTAACGAGAAAGACAAAGATACTGAGATCTTAGAAAACTGTATACAGGTTTCAAATGGGCTTACGCTAGTTACAGTAATGTGATATTTCATTATTACAAATAGCTACAACTACTCACAGTCTTCAAACAAGTTGGCAGCGTTCGTACTGGCTCGTGTCACACACTAACTGTCACAGTCACGTCACGCCGCGTCACGCTCACGTCATGCCGCTTCACGGTCACGTCACGCCGTGTCACGGTCACGTCACGCCGCGTCACGGTCACGTCACGCCGCGTCACGGTCACGTCATGCCGCGACATGGTGACGTCACGTGGCATAGCTGCCGCGGGGACTTATACGAGCGCAGTCAGACTCCCCGAGCGGGAATACTTGTTTTCCTCTATGTCGCATGAGTTTGGTTTCGACTGCAAAACAAAAATAAATATAAACAAATGATAATTTAAAGCAATGTGGTTTGATTATTTCAGGAAAGGGAAAAGAAAATGAGGTGAGGATGATTTGCACACAAAGTTAATTTATGTTGTTTTACATGAAATGTTCTATAACTTAAACCATTAACATTTAAAACGATTATTAGTTCACAAACAGGGGTTATTCATCAACTTCACAGTATCAGAGGTGAAGTGTAGATGCTCACGAGTTACATGTGCTCACTAACATCTAGTCCGGCGGCGGCGGCGGCGGCGGCGGGCAGCGCGGGCGGCGGCAGCGGCAGCGCCAGGCGCAGCGACGTCCAGAAGGCGCGCTCGTGCACGTGCCGCCACGCCACGAGGCGCGTGCCTCGCAGCGTGGACACCAGGCTCTCGCCGCCTTCCTTCGCTTCTCGCTTTAGCTTTGGCAGGTCCTGGAGTAAATAACAAGTGAAAAGCTGTTTAAACAATTTATTCAAAAAAGTACAAGCTGTTGTAAGGTCTGGGTTCATTTCATGTTTCATCCATAAAAGGCACAAGGTTAAGCTACAAACAGAATTGAAACCAATTCATCTTAATGTCTTTAATCACAGTTATCGGACTAAAACGTCGTCTCATCATCTACAGGTTTCTGTAGTATTAACTAGAGATAATCGATGTAAGATGTAACATGAAGAAAATTTACGGTTGTACTTTTGAACAATTTGACTGTCAAATTTCATAGACAATCCCCGGGCCGGGTAAATGCTATCAAAATTCATACGTTTCTAAACTTGGACGTGAATTTTATTTAGAACGCGCAATGGGAATAATGTCATTTAACACATATAATTATATCTAGTTAAATGCATGCTCTCTGGTATTAACCATAAATAATAAAATCAATTCAGACGTCAAATTATAATATTAAGATTCACAGCAATCACAGCATAATATATTTTTTTCAAAAAATATCTTTCGCCTGCTATAATCGTAAGTCGATTGGGCAAAGAGTCTAAAAATTACACCCTATAATCATTTAATAATATTAACATATTATGTAAGTATAAACGGGATAATCCAAATATTGGCCTTGATAAAGGGAAATACCCCTTTATTATCAATTGACTAGCTGCCCCGCGCGGCTTCACCCTCGATAAAATTTTGTCCCTCGAAAATATTTTAAAAGTATCCTATGTCCTTCTCCCGGTTCTAAGCTACCTCCCCACCAATTTTCAGCCAAATCGGTTCAGCCGTTCTTGAGTTATAAATGGTGTAACTAACACGACTTTCTTTTATATATATAGATTACCTTACATTGCGGTTTTAGTTTTTATAATATCTTGTTTACAATTTAATTTAAATAAATTGATTACCCAGCTCATTCATCTTGATCGAATGCAATCGATTATATTCGCAACGGGAAGTGTACGATTATATTGTGATATATTGATATAGATATAAAATTATCAAAATTATTGAACCATTTTATTATAAAATATTATCTCACAATGACGTCATGTTATTTCAACTCATGTTATTTGACATCGTTATATGTTAAGAAGGGGGAATGTAGAAATGATAAATCGTTCTTTCTTTGCATTTAACAATAAACAAACAATATTTTTTTATTAAATATTTTATGTGCCGTAGCAGAGCCGCAAACCTAATGTAGATATTCTAAGTACATCAATAACATAACATGAAATCACGCATATGCAACACCCACATTTCATCTGTTATGTTTAGGTGCCATGGGATAGGGGGTGAGCCTATCGCCATCCACCAGGCACAATTCCAACTCCGCGCTGCTATACACCCTGAGAGCATTTTATACTGGAAATGTATAGGCGGATGTGTCCGTACATACCTGTAGTAATACGACGACGGGCGGCAGGGGCAATGCCCGCAGCTGCCGCAGCGCCGTGAGCAGCGCGGGCGCTCCCAGCGCGGCCGGCGACAGCACGGCCACCAGCGAGCGGCAGCGGGGCGCCGCCGCCACCAACTCACTGTACCCTGCAAAACAACAACACAATTATTCTATATTTCTTATTCATTATTTTTATAGCATTTAGCTATGCTTAGCAAATTATACTAAGAAACAGTTGACAAAGATATGGGACCGGCAGAATGAACGTGACTTCACGAAATGACGTAATATACTGTTGAGAAATTTAGGGTCCTGGCAAGAGGCGACCGTAGCTGGTTGGTAGCTGCCCGGTGTGCAGAAGGTCGCAGGTACAAATCCTACCGGTCCCATATCTTTTTCAAGTGTTTCTTAGTATAAATAAATATTGTTCGGCGTTTGGGCACGACTTTTAATCTAACAGATTCAGTTGGATATCGATGTTTCCAGCATAGAGTCAGCAATTAGATCTGTACAATGGCGAACGGGCCTATATATACAATACATATATACTTTGTTAGACTAGTTGTCAGATTTTCTAGTCTCTGATTACACGCAACGACTGCCATAGATTCATTTGATGACCATCAATCTCGGTTTGAACGAATATAAAAAAATATATTCGTTGATGCCGTCCATTCTTAGCCGAGCGGCAAACAATGTTTAACTTAAAGATCAATCGAGCTGCTCAGTCTAGATTTAGGTTAACTTTAACATAAAATAGATAATATAACTTACAAGTATCAGGTTGCGTAGACAGCAGCACGGCGTGAACCCTGTACCTGTACTTCAATGCCAGCGTGGGGATGAGCGCCCCTCGCACCAGCTCCCCGTCCACCGGCGTCCAACACACTAGCACGTCGAACTCCTTCTCCAGCACTGAAAGTGAGAAATGTACATACATCAAGTCACGCCTTTATACGAAAGATAAATAAAAAAAAAGAAAATTAAGACGAAGTCGTCGATAGTACAGCAGCTGGAACTACTACATGTACTACTAGCCACAACACAAGTGTAAAGCACATGTTAAGTATTGTTGTATTTTAAAAATAGATAAGTTAATGTCAGTATATTGACGAAGCACATCGATAGGTTCACCCTTATCACATGACATAGCACCTAAATATAACAGGTGAAATTTTGGTGTTTTACACTTCCGCTCTATCTATTCTTCTTGCTAGTATACGCGTGACGTATGCTGACAAATTCAAATGACAGAAATACGCCTGTATGTAGAGAAAACTCACCTCCTTTAAGTGCTTCTTTGCACTTCAAAGGTTTTTAAGGAAAGGAGTTACTCTGCAGCTGACTATACCTTCTTAAAGAATATAATTTAGTTAAGACAGATAAAAAGTGATTCAAAACACAAGTCTGGCTCGAAGGACCAATACTTGTGCGTGAAGTCGCCGCTCCTATCGCAACAAACTGAATAGGACATCAGTTTAATATAAATGATTAAGTTTACCAACCTCTGGCTCTAGCAGCGGGTGCCTGCGCCCTCGCCCTGGCATGTCTCGCCGCGAGTATCAGCCTTGGAGTGCACCGTCGATGCAGAGCTAGCACGGACACGAGCGCCAGCGCGCCCGCGCCGGCGCCGAGAGCCAGCGCCCGCCACGGCACCGCTCCGCTGCCGCACCACGACGAACTGGATGCACCGTCGCTGCCACCGTCTAGAGAAAAGAACGAAGGTTTAGCTATTATTACTTACATTATTTAAATGGAATATTAAAACAATGATATTAATACGGCGATAAAACTTCTATGCCTATTAGAATATTTCTTCACATATTAAAAAAAAATAAAGCTCATCATAAAGCTTCTAGCCAGGCGTTGTATTCGTATTCTAGTAAATAAAAACTGCCCAAGTGCGAGTCGGACTCGCGCGCGAAGGGTTCCGTACCATTATCTATAAAAAACGGCACAAAAACCATGTCTATTGTATAGGAGCCCCCCTTAAATATTCATTTTATTTTAATATCATTTATTTTTAAAATAAATATATTAATAAATATTTTGTGAATATTGCAAACGTCTTATAGTGATCAATATCGAGCTGGAACGAGCAAAAAAACACTTTTTTTAGGGGACACTTATTATTTTGTTATATTATTATTTTTATCAGTTTTACAACATCTGTAAAAAAATCAAACTGTCTAACTATATTCATTAGTTACAGCCCGGTGACAGACGGACAGCGAAGTCTCAGTTATAAGCCGTTTTAAATCTTTGAATATTGAACCCTAAAATCATAACCTTCCTTTGCAAAGTCAGATAAAAAGTAGCCTTGGAGTTTCTAGTCACTGAGCTGAACTCGGAACCGGCAGTCCAGATAAGATTAACACACACATATCCTCATAAGTTTAGTTAACTTATGTAATCTTATCTAAACTGCCAGCACCGCCGCAAGGTTGCCAGCCTATCAGTCTTTTATAGGATACATTTCGGAGAGTGTGCCGAGGAACTACACAACCTTATCCCTCCGTCCCCGTTTTACCATCGGACTACCAGACAAACGGCACACAGGCACCGCTTCACGGTAGATATTGCACTAATACGCGCTAAGCGTTTCGCCTCTACATTTCTTATGCGAACTACCAAAGAATGGAACGCCTTGCCCGAGTCTGTGTTTCCGCATGAGTACAATCTGGATCTCTTCAAAGCAAGAGTTAATAGGTATCTCATAGGTAAGCGTGCTCTGCCGTAGACCACCGCATCATCACTTACCATCAGGTGAGATCGTGGTCAAACGCGTGCCCATCCACAATAAAAAATAATCTCTCCCAACTTTATGGTTAGTATGTGAAATGCAACTAAAATAATAAGGAATCAAAGAAATATAGGTACTTTCTCATATTAAATACGTAAAATGCATCCTGAAACCGTCTAGTTTAATACCATCAATAAAATGTCTGACGACGGATATATATATATATATCCATAGTCCATACATATATATATATACATATATATGGATATGTCTGCACGTGTGTTGTAGTGGTTTAAGCGGTCGCCTCGCCGCTCTCCACTGCACTGGTGTTGTGGGTTCGATCCCCACTTGGTACATATCTTTGTGTGATTCGCAAAGATTTGTTCTGAGACTGGGTGTGCTTTTGTGTATTTGGCCTTGTCATTGGGACCATTGGATAGTGTAATTGCTTCTGGCGTTCTATCTAATGTAAAAATCCAAATTCATCTTTATAAAAATAAATATAAATGCAATCCACTTTGAATCGATTGCGGGTGTGATAAACAATAAATTATGATAAGTAGACCACGTGCTACTTTCGCGCCGCGGCGCCGCAGTCTGTAATGTAAACAACTTGCAAGAAATTTGATAAGCCTTTCGTTAAAATAAGGATAATGGATGCTAAAATAGCATTTGCTTCAAGATATTTCGAAGTACTGTTCGATACAGTGTTAATATAGTTTTTGTTGTTATGTTATCAGACAAAATACAGTCGATTTCATAAATATGTTGGCTGTTTTGAACTTAGTTGTCTCTGTTACAGGGTTCAAAACTCCCAAAATATTAATGATCTCGATCGTACCAACCTACTTATTAAATATCTATAAATCATACAAACAAGTGTTGGGTAAACGGGTTTTAGACAGCATAACATCCCGCCTATATTATTCAGAAGGGAGTGGCAGTGGAGTATAACACCCACATTAAACCTGTTATGTTTAGGTCTATAGGGGTGAGCCTATCGCCATCCACCGGCGCAATTCTAATTTCGTGCTGTTATTGAGAATTTATACTTTTACCCGAGCGATACACAAATAATACCGCTAGACCAACAACGTAGTTATTAAATTTAGACAGCTACAAACGATATAATTTTTCAAAACCTTTATGTTAATTCATCAATTTCATATTTATTTTTTAACCAACTGCGCCAGAAGTAGGTTGTTTTCAAACATTAATGTTCAGTTGTTAAATCAGACTTCATTAATAATACCTCGAAATGGCAAGAATCTTGCAGCTCTCCAATTTCTGAGAACGCATTACCGATCGACGCTATCACGGAGACTGACTTTTCAATTATCGACTAAGTAAAATTAAGCATAGTCAGTATAAATCTTGTAATAATATTGATTTTAGAGTCGTTTTACACTTGTATGCGAAAAATATCTTCTGACATGTATTGTATGAAGTATGAATGTTGTAATATCATATGTATTTTTTTATATATTATATATACTTAAAAGGTTTATTTGTGTTATATTTCTATATTTATAATATATATATTAATTACTATTAAAACATATGTTTATATGTAATTATGTTATACTCATAAGTATTTATGAAAGGGGTGCATGAAAGGAGCCTCCCCGAGTGACGTACACAACAATTCCCTACGTCCGGCGCACCCTGGGCAATTCGCGAGTTCTTCAAAGCGAATTGGCTAATCCTTTCACCACGATGGCAAGTCAAAATAAAATATGACTCAGCCATCGACACGACGAAGAAGTATTTATGGACCGTATACATAATACGTATGTATACTTATTTAGGTAATGAGGTTGAATTAAGGTAGAAATAGGTATAAATTTTCATCATTTATTTTCTCTACGTTGTACACTTGACTTGACCTTTTCCATCATTATTTCCTCTACGTCTCAAAGGTTTGCTGTTAGTAAATTCATGTTGAATTAAGCTCGCCTTTGTATATGAACTTTATTTATAATATATACTAAGAAACAGTTGAAAAAGATATGGGACTGGCAGGATTTGAAACTGCGACTTTACTGCACACCGGGCAGCCGCTTTAGCCATCCAGCTACGGTCCTAAATTTCTCAACTGTATGATACGTCATTTTGTGACGTCACGTTCATCCATTTGTTCCTATCCTAAGTAGGATACAAACCAACATGGCGAAATTACATTCAGCACAAATGTTGTAAAGAATGAACGCGTGTAGTACGTTATTTCAACTTCTAATTGATTATTTTTATAGCATTTAGCTATGCTTAGCAAATTATACTAAGAAACATTATCATTATCATTATTCATAATGTTGTAATCTGTAATTTTGTGTGTACAATAAAGAATTTGAAAGAAATGTTGAGGACGCTAATAAGGATCGAGGCTCTAAAAAGCGCAAGACAGTTTTTGTCGCGTTTTTATCATAATTTTGTATGGGGAAACATGACACAAGCGATAAAATCTATTCTACCTTCCTTTTACTAGCTAACCGTGGCTTAGTTTAAAATTTGTAGTCTTCCCAACCAATCAAAGCCACGTATTTCGACCCATCATCCATCTGAGCGACTTGTGGCTAAGCTTTTAGTAATTACGTCAAATGTTCTCTACCTTTTTTCGTCATCGTTTTAAGAAGAAAAGAATGGAAATCGGTTTTTATTTGCCATACAACAAAAAAAAGAAACAAGAATTAAAAAATAGGTGTAAGGACGTCAGTGGTGGTTGCTTAGCTTGGATGCTGTGGAGTCTTACATTGCTGCAAGAGAGTTTTTGTTTTTCCACAGCGCTGGTTTTCAGCAACCACCACGGTTAACGACAGGAACAGGAGAACAGCGACATTAAAAATATTACAAAAAGACAAGAGTAGAAGAAACACAAAAACTTCTGTAAATATATAATTATTTTTGTGTATGGCAGAGCTTCCATTTGCTTCGGCATCGATCACGACGTGTTTCATCATCAGCAATCATGTCCGTACTTGCCACGAATGACGCAATCAGTATTTTTTAAATATGTACCTTTGTAGGTAAGTAGATTATCGTACTGTATGTAATGTGTGTCATGTAAGTAAAGCTAGGTGTTGAAGTGATTTTGTATAAAGTGACTAATAGTGCGATTACAAAGGTTTGTTATTGTAGAATTTTGTTATCATCGATTGTTATGTCTGCAGCGTTTAACAAAATATATTATAACTTGTAAGGGTGTTAGAAGGAGGCTGCTTTCCTTCTGGACCAATATAGGCTGGCTGGAGTACCTAAACGGGAAACCTCTCACGTACAACGGTCCCATAGGAGGACTATGTGCGGATACCGCCCAGGAAAACTAAACTAAAGGGTGTTAAAAAGAAAGAAACATTTTTTTTATATTTCTTTCTTTTTTTGAGTATTGTTTTATATTATACCAATCACGTCGTGAGCCCATTCTTATGTAGCCTATCCCTTCATGTCACCAATTTGA
The DNA here is from genome assembly GCA_905147285.1 of Hypena proboscidalis. NCBI lineage: Eukaryota > Metazoa > Arthropoda > Insecta > Lepidoptera > Erebidae > Hypena > Hypena proboscidalis. The sequence continues at coordinate 10,502,039 of LR990128.1, read as the reverse complement.
CCGAAAAATCACTAATTGCGGCACGGCTAGCGTTCTTTTGACGACCGGATAGCGGAGTGGGTAATGTACCTGACTGCGTCACCGAGGTCGCGGGTTCGATTCCCGCTCAAGACAAATCTTTGTGCGCATGAACATGGGGGTGTGTATTAGGCTGGGTGTTTTAATGTAAAATAAGTATGTATTTACAAAAGAAAAGTATATATGTCTTGGTATCAGTTATTCTAGTACCTATAATACAAGCTCTGCTTAGTTTGGGACTAGATGGCGTTGTGTGTAAGTTGTGAGATATTTATTATTATTATTATTTATTTTTGTACGATACAAAGGGGGGTAAGAGTAGAGCTGTGGGAAGGAGTAAAGAAGAAGAACTGTATCATACAATGAATACATACATCTGTAGTGCACAGTAACGTAGTTCTTGGACACGTAGTCGTTGCTTTGCACGATGCACACGTACATGCCGTAGTCCAGCGCCGACACCTGCTCCACAGTCAAGTACGAGCCGATGATGTCTGATACATCCTCCCTGGAAATAAAATTAACATTAATCCTGAATATTGGTATAAAATAAGTAAGATAAATGTAACGGCACTGCATGCGTCAGCAACATGAGGAACATGTAACCAGTAGGTCCGCGTTCCTTGTTACGACAGGTCGTGTACTTAGATTCATATTAGAATTAAGGTTATGTAAGTGAATGTTAGTAATAAGCAGAGGTCGGAATTAGGTAGAGTTATTCATGTACTTACACTGATTTCATACAGCGAAAGAATAAAGTGGATATGCCTCAAATCCCGAGATTAATTTTAAAGAGCAGAAAAAAATCCCGTGATTTTTAAATAAAAAGTTATTTACTTTCACACAATTTAAACTACTGCACGCGCGACGTTGCCTAAATTACATCAATGACATCGGATGTCCGAAGTTGCAAAATTCCAATACTCGCGATGTTGCCACATTTGTAGTTCGCACAACATACTCATAGCTTGTGAGAACAAAAGAATACAATAGCGGAAATGCGGAGCACTCCCCGCTTAACGGAATGTACTAAATTTAATATTGTTCGCCACACGGGATTGTCCATTAGAAATCCCGGGAAGGTCTACATTAATATCAACATTTCGATGCAAGTACATAAATAACTCTACCTAATTCCGACCTCTGGTAATAAGGAACATTTGTAGAAAGTGTAATAAACAGTCAGTGCAAATATATTATATCTTTAATTCCCAAGTAGAGTATAATAAGGACCTCTACAGCGGTGACCCCGAACACGTGTCTTCAATGGACTGATTTCCTGTTACACTGATGTCGTCGCTGACGTCGGTCGGGCGTACGCTCGACTGACATCAGCGTTAGAAGTAATAAGAATTAACAGATATTTTTTATATATCCGACGTAGCGAACAGGCTTATAGTCCATCTGGTAGTGAGTGGCAATCATAATTAGGGATTGCAATTTGGATTTGCAATCCCTAATTATTTTTGGATTTGCAGGATTTGCAAGATTTAGGGATGATCCCTAAATCTACACAAAAGCTGTTCACGAAAGCAATACTACCATTAACTTAATTTTTTGGATGGATATAATTTTGATGGATTCATTGACGGATTAAAATTTTCATTACACAACATATTCATTAATATGCAGCATCAAGATTATCGCATATTCGGTCCGCATCGAATCGAATTTCCGAAGCCATCCTCTGTCAATTATGATTAATAATATAACTCAATATTCCCTTCATGCATTGAATCCTCTTATCCATTCAAGAATAGTTCGCAATCCACTTCCTTATTGCACAGGATACTATCTAAATATGGTCACCACCGCGTCCGTTATAAGTCCTGCAAGCTATATTCATTTATATGACGTATATACTCCAGTAAGTAATAATAAATTACGTAATCAATTCTACGTATTTGAGGAAAGTATTTTCAAGAACTGTGAGGACAAATAAATGACATGAAATGTATAGCTGTAATTTTCTAAAGGGAAAGTTATGGAATTTGTGCGATTATTTAATTTCATGTTGGATCAAAATTTGAACGAGCACGAGGGTGGGCGGTGGGAGCATCTGCCCTTATCATAGAATAGAGAGGAATCCGAACTTAATAGCTTTGCAGCATGCTTTCACTTCTGTGTTACTGTTAATTAGGATATAGCAGGGCCTAATGGTGACATTAGGCCCTGCTATATCCTATATTTAAGCGGCCGTGGTGTGATGGATGGCAACGGTCTTACGATCGAGAGGTCGTGGGTTCAAATCCTGGCCATTACACAACGGACGTGAACTTCTTCTTAACACAAGCGAATTAAGATTAGCTGGAAAGGGTTAACAAGAATACTAGTAATTAGTATATATAACTGGCACGTGAAAGTCAATACTACACTAGTCCTTAATAATTGTACTGAGGTTTAATCAATGGGGACGTTGAGTTATTATGAAGTAATCGTCTCTCCTTATTTGAGGAAAAATGATTTCAAGAATTCTAAGGTCAGGTCAGGTGACGTTATTGAAAAATTTAAATGTAAAATTAAAAGAGAATAGTTATAAAATGATTGCTCTGTTATTAAACTTCTGAATACCATAAAAAAAGAAGTAACATTAAAAGTAACTGAACGACTAGCAAGAAAGCGTAATCGATTATTGGAGGAAAAGTATTTTCAAGAACTCTAAGGTCAAATAACGTTATTGAACACAGCAGTAATTTCGTATAGACAATATAATAAAACAATAGCGCGTTTATTTAATTAGCTATTGATACGAACATTGTATTATGAATTTTTATCGTATATGATTTGTCTCACCGGGTGGTCTGGATTTCAGTCTGGCTTGGCAACAAGTCCCCCTCGGTGTTGTTCGGCCAGACTTTTCGCCACCGCAAGTCGCGCTTCGCGTCCGCCAAATAAGGTTGTCCTGCGCAAAAATGAATGTTTTAGCATAATAGAACAAACAGAAAGTTAAAACTGATATAGAGGTTATCGTTTTTTGTCTCAGCAAATGACGCCACTGTAGAGTAGGTCAAAGTTAGACATTGATTTATCCAAACCATCTAGTTTGTACGTTTAAATAGAAGCACAGTTCTTTAGCGCGTTTTGAAGACGAATATTTTGAAACAAAAAATATCAAGCACGGTTTTTTTTGTATCAACTTCAAGTGGGACATTAATACGTCCGTCTCTCTTGACTTCATACGTGCTTAAAACTCTTCTCCGTGACTTTGGCGTGAAATTCGCTAGACTAGAATAAAGCCTGAGTTTCTCGCTGCTTATAATACAGCTTTCCAAAAGCGAAATTATTTTACAATCTTTTGAGCCTATAAAAAGAAACTAACCTTTCTACATTAGTAATACAGTATTGAAAACAGAGTTTTTTTGTCTCTTATTAAGTAAAAAATCAAATCGAATATTCAAGACATCGTTACGAGAATTTCTGTACATATTAAAAGCGTGTGTGTGTTGTACTCACCGATGAGAGCCTCGCAGTACAGACGCAAGCCTCCGCCTTCCTCCACCCACTGATCTTTGGAAATGAACATCGTTCGAGGCGCATCCGTCGCTTTTTCTGTGAAACAAAGCAGTAAATAAAACATTTTGCCTCATTGTACTCTTTAAAATGAAATGCTGCCTTTATTTTTGAAATCACTAGATGGTAAAAAAGCGTATGGCCTCTTTGGCGGTAAACAGACACTAACTTTTGGACGGTACTCACTGGTAAGGTCTGTAGGACTAGAATACCAGCGTCGGATTCAGTAGTGATTTTGTCATGTCGCACAATATATGACAATAACAAATAGACGTCATAACAAGCATAGGCATATAACCTTCGGATAATCAAACGCGAATTTTAGTACAATAAAATAACCTATGTATATTTCTAAAGGCAGAAATTGCGTCAAGCGATAAGGCCGCCCTTTGCATATTGTTATTATCTTTCAATAGTTGTCTTTAGTTTGTAAGGAAATGGTATGCAAATAAAGTTTTATCTATCTATCTATTTCTTCCAGCACTTTAAGATTATTTTAGCACTTTTCTTGAACGACTATGCCATTTATTGGCAACACCTCGGCACCTCTGGTTCCAAGGTAAGAAGAATAGCCCTCTGTCTATATTGGCTTAAGTAAATAAAAGGTAAGCTAACCACATAAAAAAGCCTTAAGTACCCATATTAGGAAACAGTTATTGTGTTCGGAACGACCAGCATAACAGTTAATGTTATGTGCAAGTCGTTGCTTCAACCCAGACACATTTGCACATGGAAATTTGTTTTCGCTTAGAGAATGTATTAGGTGGATGTTATTATTATGTCTAGGTATTAGGCAAATGGTATTATAGCTACTTAATAAATGATAAATGAATAGGGTAATTTTGCGAATATTAATAATATCTTATGGCACTCCCAAACTGCTCAGTGTTACAATCATTCTTTACACAATATCATAAGGTGTTTAGAGCATAACTATATTTACATTTATTTCAGTTTCATAGAGTCACTTTAATCACTGTCAGTTTTTCTATTCCCTACTATAAAATATCTTTAGATCCTGATGTTTGTAAACATTTTAGCAACATAGAAACTAAAGTTATATGAAAATAATATTCGCCTCTTGAAATATACGTTGTACCATACCATATTAATTACTAAGTCAGCCACCTAAAACCCTAACCTCACCCGTGGCTGACTTAGTAATTTTGGTGGTGATGTATAAAGATTGCGGATTCACTTATTATTTATCTTTTTAAAATAACTCTATTATGTAGGTGTAAGTCCTACATGCATTTATGATTGCAAAATAAGAGCTAGACCTCCCACATTGATGGGTTGGCGAACTTTCTCAACTCAATAACATATAAATTGCAATTTATGTTTTTGTTTGAAGAACAGTACTATTACGAGTTTTATAACGATTGAGAGGCACTTGCATTATGTTACGGTAGCAGTTTTTATTAAATGATAAGAAAAATAAGAATACCTGTACCTATAGGTATTCTTATTTTTCTACATTTTTTGTTTGTCTGTTAAGGGTAATCCTCAAAACAGCTAGGCTGACCACGGCTGGACTTTTAACGCCATGAAATCGTGGGAAAATAATAACTTGTAAACTGTCGTGTTGATATTTATTTATTGATATAAATTTACGGGAATTAACGCTTTCATATTTAAATTTTTCAGTGCTTGACGTTTCGATAAGGTGTACAAGGTTGCACTTGACAAGTGCATTGTCATGTACAACCTTGTAAGTGTGCAGGTTCCTGTAAAATCATATCAATAAATGGTGAGCAAAATCCGATACCATGGAAAGTTTTTAGTGTAAATGCAGGCAGTTGTTACCTAAAATGGTAAGTTTGACGGTGTGCGTTTCTGCGTGCGTTTCGTTGCTGAGCCTACAGGTGTAATTGCCCGAATCGGCCCTCGACGCCCGCCGGGTGTACAACGTCTGGTTCGCCGCCTCCGGGAACAGGATCAAGTTGGACACGCCCGCGGACCAAGGATACGCCACGCCATCTTTAAACCTAAAAACAAAATAACCAGTCAATACTAGAAGAAAATATGCTATCAGTTTCCTACGATTCATGTTAGAAAGTCTCCGACTTCACTCAGGAAATACATGTGAGATACAGCTAGTATGCACGCAAGAAAATAATCACTATAACTACGTAATGGCAAGATACTCGTACATGTTAGACTTCGGATGCTTAGATCTCCATGCCTGGATTTTCACTATTGGCGGGCTACGTAATGGAAAAACCGCATTCCATAGTTTTTACCATGTAACGATACGATTAACAAGGAAATAATGTGATTCTGTGAAATGATCGTTTTGTGAGATACACGTTAATGCAGTGCTATTGTCATAGCGAGATCACCGTGTCTATGTGCAGGAAATAATTCCCAGTACACACTAATGGAGTGCCGCGCCGGCGGACTGGCTGCTGGCGTAATGCAACTGCCAATGACAGCAAAGTGATTCTGCGAAGCATAGCTGCATGCCATCCATTCGTCCGTGAACAGCCATTCTCTAAATTGCGTAAGCTCATATCTAGTGTCATACAAATCCATGTTATTAATCTTTAGTGGAAACGGTAATCCGAAATCAAACAGCTGTAGTTTGTTCAACGAATTTGGCTTACGCAAACAAAACGTCGCGTCGATTCCCGTGAACAGTAAAAATTTGCGGGAGCGCTTTTGAATCGTTTGAAAGGAAAACAAACATTTGAGCGATGTTTCATCGCAAGGCCGCGCCGTGGAATTGTTTCCCAGAAGCGGTAACGTGTAATCTGGTGAATATCCTATGCGAGTGTACACGGCCACGGCGCGGTACTCGCGGTACGAACCGTACTTCTGCATAATGATTACTTTAATTTTCTTGTTCAAACGGTGTTTTCCTCACATGCGCAAAACAAACATTACGAGCTGGTACAAAGATCTGCACAGACGTGTCGTACATAGCTATTATTTGCACTAGCCGTGACAATTTCCAAGAAAACATATCAACAGCGCATGTTTACAATCTTCATTCCACTTTCCAGTGTCCCTGGGAGAACGATGCGAATATTTTTAACTTTTTTCGTAGTAATGATTCACGCAACGCGCATTAAGTACATCCAAATGAGTTGGATTTAGTGTTCAATGGTTATAATTCAAGTAGAGGCGGCATGTTTTAAAAATAATATGCGCCATTTATTGTTTTAATTTTCTTTGTATTAGTAGGTAAGTTTAACAAGCGTGTAGTAAGAATCATTACAAACATGTTGTCATAATGAACGTCATCTAGGCAAAGATACACGATTATAAGAATTTTAGAAATAAAGATTTAATGTTTATTATTTTATCTGGAAACATAAGTGTGGTTAGCGGCGGATGGCGATACGTTTTTTTTATGTGGAAGTTTGCAGGTGACGTAAGTCTGTGTCATTCATCTCGTTTTAACTTCACGAGATTTAATATTATGGGCTGTTTACAAAAACGCTCTAAAACTATAATTGATCAAATGAAATCTAATAAACTTTTATAAATTTTACATTTTATTTAATTGAATTGTGCATTTTCCTATTTATGTAAATGTTAAAATTTGCAAATATACATATGTTCACATAAATAGGGAAATGATTTTATTGACACATGCAAAATTCAATTGGAATAAAAAGTTGTAGACAACAGATACGACAAATTTTAAAGAACCCCTCTATCCCCTATACAAGTATGTCCATCATTGCATCGAACACCCTGTATGATTTAAAATTTGATGTAACTATGTACTTTTTACTGATATATTTACATTTTTGCTCATCGGTATTTGTAATTTATCGATCGAACAATTAACTGGTAGCAAACAGATGTACAGAAACCAACTCGTTGCATTTCTTGCACCGCAATAACTAGAGCCTGACTGTACATATGCAATTAATTATATTCGATAAAACAACAAATCAAGTGTAATGATACTCATTATGACATTGCTCGCGATGCTGACAGAGATCATTTAATTTAATTAATGACATATGTTTACAAAAACACCCTGTCTTTTATTTAATTACATTTATAGAGATGGACCGTGGACGAAATGTCATGGGTAAAGTGGACAAGACAAGAAAGGTGAAATAGCATTACGGACAAGCTAACGGATTTTGCGCGATCATCGAGAGTAATCGAGTATATCGGCAGTATCGAGAAGCTCTGGGTATTTGGATGGGTATAATTTATTGATATCCGACAGTGTGGTATCTGGTATCCGTTACATCGGGTATCGTCTGTCGTGTTCGTGAGCAGGAAAACGGCTTGTAAGGTCCGAGCAAAAAGAAATCCCCGATGAGGTCATCCTCCCGACGTCGACGGCCCTCCTGTAAAAAGCGGCGAATATTTCCGAAATAAGAACCGGTCTTTGACCGTGTGTCGGCCTCTCGGCTCACCACAATTCACTCGCGTGCAGCCTCCTTCGAACACAGGTTACAATACCTATACTTATCTAACTATAGGTATACAATACACACCCTTGTGGGATGACGCGCCAACCAAATGTTGCACGATGCACGAACATTCAAACACTTATTGCCGCATGAAAAGCTTTTAAAAAACGATTCGTTGAACCGAGAGACAATTTCAATCTGCTAAAACGCGGATAGTCGATATTTCATTTGAATCGGTGATATTTCATTTAAGCGCAGTACGTAACGGAACTATAAAAGGTACCAGACAACTTTTTAACTAAGACTTTTTGCAGTAAAATATGTATGAAGTGCGAGTGTTTGTGAACTGCAGTTTAATTAAACTTCTAACGTCAATTGCAGCATAACTTGGCTAACATAACATAACAGCACGCCTATATTACCAAGAAGGTTGTGGCAGAAGTGTACAACACCCACATTTCACCTGATATGTTGAATTCAATACTGCTAATGTGAGTTTCCTGACGAAAAGTTCACAAATAACACTTTGCTCGACACAGGAATCGAACCAGAGACCTCGCGATGAGAGGCGCATACATAACCACTAGACCATCGAGACAAACTTGGATAATATTTATAACAATTTGTTTGTTTAAAGGAACTTAAAACTGTGAATCAAACCTATTAGAGAGTTTTTGGTGTTCAAAACTGAAATATGCTTTTTTTATTATGATGAAATGGCGAGCATGGTTAAACAAACTACACAATTGATCTCAAAACTTCATCGCTAGGACCTACATTAAGGAGATTACACTTCCCGTGCTCTTTTGTGTTTGTTAGAGGTAAAGACGAGACAAGGAAAAAGGTCTGTAAGCACCGTTATTTTCTTTGATATCCGACACAAAAGACAGTCTGGAAAAATATCTGAAACGCTTTAAACAAAATTTACCTTGAGTATCCATTATTTCTTCTTAATTCAGTGTTGAGATGAATGATTTTACCGTAGTGGCCGTACCATTAAAGCTGTACTGGTTTCTTTATAACTATAATTATAATAAGACAACTCTGTATGCCATGTACAATCTACTTTTGGAAATAAAAAATATTATAAATTATTATTATACCAATGAGACAGAACAAAATATACTATTTATAGAACAAAATGCTTATCTAGCCAATAATGTACAATTTAGCCCTAATTTCACAGGTGTTAGATAAACCGTATTGGCAGGATAAGCATATAACAAACACAAATGAAAGTGACAGCTGTGTTCTTTTTATAAGTGTAAATTGTGTCACTTTTGAATTTGGTCAGGTTATATTTCAAGGTCCGGATAAGATCTCATAACTCATAAACTTATTTATTGGTAATAATACACGTCATTACAGTAAGTAGCATTAGAAAAATTAAAACAATTAAATTACAAAACAATAATAATAAGATAGAAATAAAAAATAAAATATCAAAAAGTGCATAGAGTCATTGTTATTAAAAAGAATAAATCAAATAAATGTCAAGTCAAAATTATTATTTAGTTCTTAAAAAACTCTTGAACAGAATATAGCGCTTGTTCGGCGAGCCATCGCTTCAGTCGACTTTTAAAGCCGGCATCCGTTGAGGCGAGTCTTATAGAGGATGGTAACTTATTATACACTGCCGGACCCATGACATACGTAGTTTTCGATGTTTTTGTTAACGTGTGGGACACGGCAGAAAGCTTGTCCCGATCTATCCGGAACCTGAAAAAATTGCCCATAGCCTTTTTAATATTACTTAGTACTTATTTTGTTGCCGACTATAAGATTAGATAGACAACACGAACAAAAAAAGGTACTTATATGTTCTGTTTTACCTTTTCGGGACTGTCCGGTGAGCCTAAAAATAGGTAACGAAATACGTCAGAGGTCGTCATGATAATAGAAAGAGACCTTTCATGTCCAATGACATTTATATCAAAGATAAACGTGGGCGAACAAATTATTAGCAAATAAAGCTACGACAAAGAAATCTTTCTCGGAACAAATAAAAGTCGTCGAAGGTAGGTTTTTCCTAACAAAGGTAAATAAGAATGTATCTTGCCTTTGAAAATAAAATCTAATATAATTTATTGCTGTAATATTATCTTATTAAATATCTTATTAAGCGTAGTAAGGCCGCAAATCCAATCTAGATATTCTAGGTACATTAATAACATAACATAACATCACGCCTATATTACCCAGAAGGGTGTGCCAGAGGTGTTTGTACACCTCACCACACTTCACCTGTTATGTTTAGGTGCCATGGGATAGAGGGTGAGCCTATTGCCATCTACTGGTTCACACATAGCCCCCACCCACAAATAACACTTTGCCCGACCCGAGAATTGAACCCAAAACCTCGCGGTGACAGGCACATTCGCTAACCAAAAGACCATCGGGGCAGCAAGATACATAATATTAAGAAGACATTATTTTCTTAGTATATACTATGTCTACGTTATTTATGAAAACTACGCTTGTGGGTGGAAGGATAAAGGATATGATTCTAGTGAAAAAATCCTAAGACTTCGAGACCATCATTACTTCCAGTTTCAAGAAATAAAGAATCCTACTGATATTACAAATATGAGTTTGTGAGTATGTTAATTACTACTGAATCTCTCAATTTTATTCATCTTTGAAATCACAGACAAACTCAAAGAGTAGAAAAAGGTTTATTTTACAATTTACGGCGTAAACATACACATAAAAGTATTTTGTGACAATAAAGGAAATGTTGTAATGATTAGGTATTTTGTACATTAGTCCTATTTTCCATACATATTTATAAACACGACACAGGCAAAACAAACATCAACTAGCATATTAATATTTGTCATAATCCGTATCAATATTAAGCCTGGTTCAGGTATTTCCATGAAATAACCAGCAGATTAATTAGGTATGTCCACAGAATACGCAGGCAGCGATTGTCATTTGGCCACTGATGCGGTAATGAACGTGGCACTAATAAACAGTGGCTCTACTATCGGTTTTTCTGAGCTCCTTAACTTTGTCGTTAATATAAATTCAAATTCAAATCATTTATTTTCATAGGCCTCAGGAGGCGCTTGAACACGTCAAAATATTACAAACAATGATATCAAAATAAATTATAAGTCAAACTTAATTTAATTACAATTATTTGAATAACCGGGGCTTAGATTAATTTTATTCCAACTGTTTACAATCAGATTAAAATCAATCTAAGTAATATGTACAGATAAGATGATAGCACTAGCATAATTATAATCTATATTTTCGTTGTAAGCCGTAATTTGGGAATAACAAGCGAGACCAGGTCTGCAAAGTCCTAGGATTAATATTTGATAGGTAAACTGTTACCAATATTGTCTGCACGTGTGCTGTTGTGGTTTAAGTGGTCGCCTCGCCGCTCCCCACTGCACTGGTGTTGTAGGTTCGATCCCCACATGGGACAATTTTTTGTGTGATTCGCAAAGATATGTTTTAAGACTGGGTGTACTTGTGAGTGAATGTGTGTATTTGGTCTTGTCATTGGGACCATTGGATAGTGTAATTACTTCTGGCTTTCTATCTAATGTAAATAAAAAATATATTAAGGGCCAGTTTTAGAGGATCCAGATAGATCTTATTTATTTATAAAACTTCATATACAGCAGTGTATATAGGCGGACTTAATGCCTAGGGCATTATCTACCAGTCTACCTTCAGGTGGTGCAGAGATAACAAAGTAGGCGAAGTCAAGTACTCGATAGTTCAATGAGAGTAAAACAATAAATATAATTAAAAACATAAAATATAAATACTGACCATTAACAGATATAATGCGATAAATATACACATAAACATACATAAATACTTAAAACATACAAATTATACTACAGTCTGTCCAACACATTAAATATAACCTGACCTAATTTAAAAGTGACACAAGCTACACTTAAAAAACGTACACAGCTGTCACTTTCATTTATGTGAGTTATATGCTTATCCTGCGAATAGGGTTTATCTAACACCTGTGAAATGTAGGCTGAATCTGTTTTCGTGTGCCAAATCGTACGGAGGTATGTACATACTATTTCTATGAATTGCGCCTGTAATGCATTGAGCTGATTAATTTAGCTTGTTTGCTGAATTAGCGAGGAGTGATTGTCATTTGGCCTTTGTATCAACAGTATTGACGTTTAATATAGGTAGGTACTAATTGGCTCTACTATTGGTGTCCATTCGTTACAAGAACTAAGAATCTAGAATTAATCCGTCTGCGTGGTTAGTACCCATAGAGACCTTAGAAAATATCCAAAAATATGGTTTATACAACTTATATCTTTTTTTTAATATACAATATACTGCCTCGGTGGTCTAGTGGTTACCGTATGCGCCTCTCATCGCGAGTTCTCAGGTTTGATTTTAGGATCGGACAAAGTGTTATTTGTGAACTTTTCGTCAGGACATTCACATTAACAGCACGGATTTAGAATTTAACCGGTTGATGGCGATAGGCTGACACCCTATCCCATGGGAACTAAACATAACAGGTGAAGTGTAGGTGTTGTACACCTCTGCCATACGCTTCTGAGTAATATAGTTGTCATGTTATGTATGTAGCGAACGGAGTTACAGTAAGTGGTAAAACTATAGCCCCATAAAAATTAATACAACTATACATATACCTACAACTACCTCAATGAGAAAGGGCAAACGATGACATAGTCTAGGTCTAGAGCAAAAATACCTTGTCAATCAACAATTAATTAAATATTAATGAAGGTATTCATTATTGTGGTAATATAATAATAGCAGCCCTGTATCTAATACATGTTCCACTGCTGGGCTCAGGCCTCTTCTTATCAGGGGCGTATTTAAAAATTCTGCGCCCTGGGCCAGCAGGGTTCGGCGCCCCTACCTTAGACTTGAAAAAAAATAAAAAAAAATAAGCAGGGAATTGTGATTGATTGATTGTTGATTCTGGATGATAACGAATAAAGGAATTAAAAGCTTTAATTATAACAAATAAACAACATTTATTATAAACAACATTTAGTTAACCTCAAAAGCCTAGTTGGAGATCGTAGGTTGACAAAGTCGAAGGTCTTGAGCACCCGAGACCATCAACTTTGAAAACAGAACCATCAGGTGAGATCGTGGTCAAACGCGAGCCTATCCACCATAAAAAAAAAAAAAAAAAAAAAAAAAAAAAAAAAAAGTTCATACCTCTGTCAATAAATATGTATTTATCATGTAAATTATCGCTAGCTAACGGAGAAGGTAAACATCGTGAGGAAACCTGTATACATGAGCGTTTAAGAGTATATGAAGCAGAGGGAGAGTGTCACGAATCCGTTCATCGAAAAAAATTTAATGAAAATTTACATTTTTTTTCGATGGACAGATTGGTTCACAAATTCGTCAATGACACTATCATAATCGACAGATTTTGTCAATTCCGCTTCTATATTTAAAATAGCCAAGCTATTTCCACGTTCTTCACTTAAACGAGAACGAAGATAATTTTTTATTCGTTTTAGTGCGGAGAATGAGCGCTCCGCACTGCAATTCGTCACCGCCGTACACAAAAAAATGCGTAACGCAATTGCAATGTATGGAAAAGCGTCCTCTAAGTTTTTGTCCTTAAAAAATGAGTAAAGTTGCCTTAGGCTCATTTTGTTTATATTTGAATGCAAAATTTTTTTTAAGAGCACGCATTCATCTAAAAGATCTTCTGCTCGATCGATTGGGTACGCATCTAGTAGTTTTGAAGTACTAATTCTGATTTCCGCTTCAGTTATAATGCTTAATTGCCCAAAAAATGCAAAGTAGGCGGTTATACTATCATAGGCAGTTTTACGTCTCCTTAACTCGCCTAATAATTGGTCGCAAATTGGATAGAAGGTATTGACCCTGAAATGGTCGCGACCATGTAATACCACTTCTCCCTCGCGGCACTCGTCGTCTCGCTTTTTACGCTTTAGTAATCTCTTCTCACGGTAGTCCTGGGAGCATTTTTTTTTGCAGACTCTTCAAAAATGTTAAAAGATTGCCTTTGTTTTTCGACGAAAAGAATTAGTGACTCATAAAGTTGAGAAACGACCTCTGCGTCTGAGTCTACTCCTTGAAGAGTTTTGGAAACTATGATATTGTTTTAATAATAATCCCCAAAATTCAGACAATATGGCCGTTTTAAAACTATTTATTTGGGTTAATAGGCCTGCAGCCTCATTTTTGACTAAGGCCTTTTGGTGGCCAGCGTGCCTTTTAACTGCTTCAAGAGCTGCTAAAATTTCAGTCCAATTCCTATTGAGGCTGGTACAAGCATCGTCCCTTGCTGACCACCGGGTCAGTGACAAAGATTTTACTGTGACATTATCAGCCTTAACCAAAAATGAGTGCAGAATTTTTGCACGCTCTGTTGATGCAGTAAAAAATACGTATATATTTTGGAGAAGCCCAAAAGACTTTGTGGCCTCTAGGCAACATTCAGCAACTGATGAACCGATCAAATTCAGAGAATGTGCAGCGCAAGGTACGAATGTTGCATACGGACATTTCTGTTTAATTTTTGCTTGTAGGCCATTATACTGACCAGACATATTACTAGCATTGTCATAGGATTGACCTCTACAATTTTTATGTCAATATTATGTGATTCAAAGGTCTCCATGATGGCTAGTAACATGTCTTCTGCTTTGTGGCCAGTGTTAGGCAAAAAGCAAAGAAATCTCTCCACTGGTTCTGCATTATCTCGAACATATCTTAAAGTTCTTGTATTATCGTTGATGTAACTTTTGCTGCCATAATTTTAATGATTTTTTCGTAGGTTTCAAAAGACAAATATGAGGTATTGCCTTTCCCAGGATTACCGAAATTTTGTATGTGTTTTGCCAAAAACGGATCAAACTCAGAAATTGCTTCTAATAGCATCATAAAATTTCCGTTATTTGTGGATCCAAATGTATCTGTCTTGCCACGAAACGAAAGCCCACGCGTAGCTAGGGATTTTACAGCCACAACTACTCGTAGCATCACATTACGCCAGTATTTTTTCTCATCTTCTAACTGCTCATACAATTTGGAATCAATTCTGGCTTCAACTTGTCCGCGGTTTTTCATTTTCAAAACGCAATTTTTGTGGCTCAAACTAGCTTCATGTTTATGAAATCTATCATGTGCATGTTTCCAATCACTGAAGCCTTGTGCCGAAGCAAGTGGACTTTTTCCGCTATCAAAAAGACGACATGGTCCACAAAATACAGATCCTAGGGACTTCGAGTAAAATAATAGTAAAAAATTAGCGGTATGGACGCGCGCGTGTTCACGAAATCACGACGACTGATACTGTTTGTACGTACCTAATACAACTGCTCCGCGTTTTAATGTCTAACAAACTTAAAACCAAATGAGTTGTCATTTTTGTTAAATGGGTAGGATTTTTTAATTTCTTCACCTAGGTAATAAAAAAAAACTTAGCAAAAAAAATCGTGGAGCGCCTCGCGGCGCCCCTCGATGCCTGGCGCCCTGGGCCATGGCCCACTTGGCCTTAGGGTAAATACGCCCCTGCTTCTTATGAGAGGCTTAGGCCATAGTCCATCACGCTGGCCAAGTGCGAATTGGTAGACTTCACACGACCTCGAGTACTTTTTGGCACTCTCAGGCATGCAGGTTTCCTCACGATGTTTACTTTCACCGTTATAATATAATAAGCAGGGTAATTCTTTTTAGTACGTGATTGTACATGTAATTATATTGTAATAGTAATATTTACAGGATGCAAATATGACAACGCAATGTATGACGGTAATAGTTCTTTCGTGTTCGTCACCATGCACAGTGTGTCATTTTGCGGGAGATGTTTGTCTAACAAAAGCTTTTAGTTTTTAATAACACGTGTGCCGAGAAATTTGTTGTGGCAATAATAATGGTAAGTTATTCTATCGGTATAAAATATAAACACACAGTACCGTCAAAGTCAGACCACAAAGGCTTGCTTTATCCTATGGCTTATACGGAACTGCATAAGGCTGCATAGCTCAATGTTTAGTGAACGTGACTAAAATAGGAGCGCTTTGTTTCTCATACATTTTTCTTAATAAAATCGCAAGTCTGAATTCGTTTCTCATAATATTTTTCTTTATAATTATCGTTTAACATACTCACTTTTAATCATAATAATCGGTAGTCAAACTCATCGGCATCGAGTCTAAAAAGGGATATTTATATTATTTGAGCATAAAGGTAACTAAAACTTGAAATAACTAATTTGTATACCATACCGTAACCTTTCATACTATAATATAGAAATATGCTACGCCAGTTTATTTTATACACGAAAAGTATTTCAATAAATCTTAGTAACTACATTATAAATGAATATAAATTGTAGGTATGTCAAATGAAAGTTAGAAAGTTTATGAAGGAAAAAAATTAACAATTCTTGGTAACGACTTTATGACTAAAGAAAGTATGACAAACGAGTGTTATGACTGCCGAGCATATAAATAAAAAAGTATAAAAACAGAACTTTAATTATGAATAAAAAAATGGTATGAACAAAAAAATATATATAGAATTGTATGAATTGCAATATGGACCCGACTAGATTGTTCCCAATCTCATACCTTTAATAAAAATTGTACAATCTATATAAAAACAAATAAAACAATAAAGAAATGTATGTTAGCGCATCATTTCAGAACGGCTAAATTACATCAATCTGGTTGATTTTTCAGTTGATCAAACTGGTGAGTAGGTATGAGGTAGAACTTAAGGTCATAGGGCATAGGGCAACTTCGCAACGGGTCAACTTGTACTTCGCAGGTTGGCATAAAGTTTAGATTTGAAACATCTAGATCTCTGTTTTTTACCACAGTGATCCTGTACATCGAGAAGCAATTTAAATTAAGCTTAGAAAACTTTATACCAGCTGTTGCTCGCAATGTTAAACCTTTTAAGAAAATATTCCTTAGCAATAATAAACGATAACTTATTGTATTGTAGCCCACACTGGCTTCAAGCACAAAGGCTTGCTCTTTATTCTTTGACAGCTTTCAGTGAACGTCTACAATACTTGCGATTTTATACTATTAGTTATAGATTCTTTTGAACAAATAAATAATGTTACATGTAAGGCCGCCTTTCCCGACCAGAGATTAAGCCATTAAAATTATATATTTTTTTAATGAGCTATGACTAATGAATAAGAAATTAATTTTGATTTGGTTAAACAAAAAATAACATATTTATTTATTTTATTTTTTTAATTATAGGAAGATCAACAGCATGTAACAATTTGAATAGCTTAACGTAAATAAGTGACAGAGAGCCAATAACAGATCTTCACGAATAAAATTAATATTAAGATAACGTCATATTTGCCGTACGTAAAGAACATTCAATTGAATATTTTTTGGTAATATGCATATATTTAAGACACCTAGATACACCCGACACGCACACAAACAAAATCTGATGTGTACGTACGAGTCCTATTAAGCCAAAACGGCTTAACAAAGTGGCTTAAATTTTTATGCGTGTTTTCGGTTTCTCGGTGTAACATTTCTATGGTAATATGTAGTACTATGTTAGCCAGCGTTGTTAGGTATGTCGATAGAAAGTGACCGATGTTTCTTAGGTCTTCACCAATTGGCATCTAGATCGGATCAATAGTTTAACGTAAACGTAACAGACAGACAAACAAAAAAGATAAGGTAATTTTTCATTTATAAGTTTATAACATTAGGGAAGATATAAAAACGTCTTGTATAAAATTTATAGTTTTTAATAACCTTTGTCAATTGAACACTTTCCAAGCTTTACCAGGGTTTTCTAAGCTTACTGTCCAACAGGAAAAAGTTAGTAAAACAACTGTTTGGTAGTTTAACGGTTTTTTAATACCTGTAAGTTGATAGGGAAATCCCAACAGCGTCGAATCGGACCGACCGCGTTGTGACGTCACACCTTCTTCTAATGATACCTCTTAAAGAGATAATGCTCATTGTTATTTATAACATGCAACGTATCCGGCTTTTTGTGGGAACGATCGCGTCATAATGATATTCAGGTTTTACTTCGAAAGGTAAAATTCTTTACTATGCTAGGAGGCTAATTAGATATGCAAATAAAAGTTAATCGTTAGAGAATGTTAGTTAGTCAAACCCAAAAACTAACCAATAATTCAATATTTGTCATGTATTAGACAAATTTTGAAAAATTCAGTCGCTGATGGATGAGGCATTGCACAGCAGAGGTAAATTTGGCAATTTGTATTTATATTCGAATATAATAATTGAAATCTGCCTTAATGGTCTAGTGGTTAGCGTATGCGCTTCTCAGCACGATGTCTCGGGTTCGATTCCGGGGTCGGGCAAAGTGTTATTTGTGAACTTTCCGTCAGGAAAGCAGCACCGAGTTGGAGTTGTGCCTGGTGGATGGCGATAAGCTCACCCGCTATCCCATGGGACCCAGGTGAAATATGGCTGTATACCTCTGCCACACCCTTCTGGATAATGGGTATGTAATAGATGAAATTTTCATTGAATGAAAAATTGGTAATGATCTTCGGAAAATTGAAAATATTGCCAAAATATAAGTTCATTTTCCCATGAGTTTTATCCAGAAACTCGCGAAATACGAGCAAAAAAATATCGATTAAATCACTCGATATAACATTATTATAAAACCATCTTCAAATCCCTATGAAAGTATAATACCTCGTTAGTAGTAAATTGAATTGATAAGACTGACGTATGACGGATCGTTGATTATATTGGATGTTTAAAAAAAAGGATACACTATAATATCGTTAGCTAATTGTTTATGTTAGGGTGAACGACCCACTCGTTATTTTTACAAGCAGATATCGAGGATTCCACTCGTATTAATTCGATGTTTCGAAGATTGCGGCGGCTTCATTAAAACATAGTAATTTTGAGTTGTAAAATGTTAGTACCGGAATTGGGGCCGCGGTAAAAAGTGAATGCTTTTTGGTAGTAAATTCTTTTTGTTTCTAGGACACCATTAATCGCTTTTTGTACTATAGGAATAGACATATTAAACAGGCGTTTCGAATGCAAGACGTTTGTACAAAAGATAATTGAATTTTTTTGCCTTTTATAAAAGTTTTCACATCATGTTGGAACCTTCATAATGGAACAAAGAGTTTATCAATTCTTATCAATCTATCTATATAATTTCTGAACTGCCGTAGATAGTCATACAAAATATTAAAGTCAAACCATCTATGGCACAATGCAATCAGAGTGTACTATAATCTGTTATAATACAATTTCTGAAAAAGCTCTACTGCATCTAAACAACTGCCTCGATGGTCTAGTGGTTAGCGTCTGTGCCTCTGACCGCGAGGCATCGGGTTCGATTCCCGGGTCGGGCAAAGTGTTATTTGTGGGTGTGGGCAATGTGTATTTGTTTTACAATAACAGCACGGATTTGAAATTGTGCCCGGTGGACGACGATCGGCTCACCTCCAATCCCATGGGACCGAAACAACATGTGAAATGTGAGTGTTGCACACCTCTGCCACACCCTTTTAGGTAATATTGGCGTGATGTTATGTTACATGACTTTATCTATATAATTTCTGATTCATAGTCATGCACAATGATGACAGTCCTTTAATGTGTTTTAATCCATTATTTGAAAAAGCTCTACGACACCTAAACATTATTTTACCGAAGACGGTAGGAGACAAAAGCAGATGTGTTTTGAATAACTAATCAAGTTTCGTTATTTTATACTTCACCTCTCGTTTCTTCTTTGCTTTGTCTCACCATAGAGCCATATAAGAATCCGCAAACAATCATAATTGATTGTAATGAAGGTATCAAAAAGTAATTAGTTTCACGTCAAGTACTCGTAGTTTGTAGTGAATGGAAGCCGAAGGAATGTGAGCGCATGAATGATGCATTAGTAAACATTGTATGGGCATAGTGCTCATACCTACATAATGATATAGAGCTTTACGAGAGAATTTACGAGATGCTTATTTTATAAAAGAAGCGGCCGTGGCGCAATGGATAAGGCATCGGTCTTACGATCGGGAGGTCGTGGGTTCGAATCCTGGTCGTTATACCACGGACGTGAACTTCCTCCTAACACAAGCGAATTAAGCTTAGCTGGAGGGGGTTAACAAAAATATTAGTAATTTGTATTTGCAAATTACTAGTAAGCTTTTTAAAAAAAAAAAAGGTATATTGATTGTGTAGAGTTGTAGAGGCACCTGAATATTGAAAGACATTTTATAAGAATTTGTATGAGTCTTGTTTGATATGAAATCATGTTTAAACCAGTAAACAGGGTTGGTGGTGGTGATTCTAAAATTAAAAATAAGAAGCTTTAAATTAAACTTAAATATAAGTTATTTTCTGAAACTCTTGGCAGTGGAACAGTACATAAACTCATTAAAGTAAATTCGGCGGAAAATACTAACATTGGATGGTAATAATTAATTTCGAGGGGATTTTCATCACACGTCCGTAGCTTGAACTTCAACTGCAAAATCCACGTATAATTTTACTCCATTTAGAGAACAGGTAAAACGGTAAAATCACGGGAGAAGAGTAGCCGCAACAGTTCCATGAAGTTTATATTACATTACAAATTTTCAACACGAATTCACAGGAATTCAACTGAAAACTTTAACACTGTTTCGTTTATTTCCGCTCATCAGAAACGGAAATGTGGTTAAAAAATCACATTTGCAATAAGTAAAGGCATGTTATTCTACGACAGAAAATGTAGCTTTGTACCGTCGGAATCATTGAAAGGACAAATTAATATCCTTTGAGGCCGTCATAGCTGAAAGATGATACGATTACTGAGTTAGAGATGATTACAGGACAAAGAGCAACTAATGACAGGGGCACGTTGCACCAGTTCTAAGAAATAATTAGGGATACAAGTAGCTGGTGACTGGCAGTGCAGAGGACTGCCGTGATACATTACGAGCGCGAAATAGATTAAGTCGTGATTATGTCACGTTTTTTCAAACAATAATATGACATCACGCGACAAAATCTATCTCACGCGTTATTCTAGCCCCTTTTGGTGTCGAATATACGAATAAGCTTTAAACCTGATTGTTACAACCCATGAGCATCCGCATATCTGGTAAATAAAAAAGACATACGAGGTCCTTTAAAAGGACTAACTATAATATCCTTTGGGGCCGTCATAGCTGAAAGATGATACGATTACCGAGTTAGAGGAGACAAAGAGTAACTAATGATAGGGGCGCGTTGCACCAGTTCTTGGAATTAATTAGAAATACAAGCGCCAAGTACTTACGCAGCAAGAGTTTGTTATTTGAATTTTTGAATCATTTATCTGTCTGATGACAAGAACAGCCTAAGAACATCAGCAAATGGTTAGGAGCGAAGACAAAATATAGTAAATACGAAGTTCATTCAGGACTTAATAATTGCCTTTGGACTGACACAGCTGGCTAATGCATGCATCATGCATTACATGTATTACCGAGTTAGAGATGAGCAGCTAATGAGAGCATGTTACATCAGTTCGTAGAAGTAATAATTAGGGAAATACAGCTTGTCAAAAGAGTGGAAAATAAATGGGGGCGACACTGTGCCGTTCGAATGACAACAAAATATAAATCTACCCAATTCAAATCTTTGAAATCGTGGTACCAACCAAAGAAACGTCAGTACTTTGACAGTGTTGTCACCAAACAAAAAGTAGTATTCCTATCTAGACTATCTAGACAAGCTGTACACGACATATTAACATCACAGTCCCCACTGTGATGTTAATATGTCGTGTATCCTTTTTTATACGTATGTATGGCTATTTATGTATAAATTGAATTAGCATTGTGAACACCTGATAGTTAGAGTTCCCTGCAGCCTTACGCAGCAAGTTCAAGGTTTATAGGTACTTGTAGTCCACCTGAACGAGTAACTACAGCCCATAAATATCTTTGCATTGCACATTCTTCGCCATACGATATCTTCTATACCAGTAATATAATAGCAGCCCTGTATCGTATACATGTCCCACTGCTGGGTTCAGGCCTCTTTTATGATGAGAATGGTTAGCCCTAGTACACCAAGCTGGCCAAGTGCGGATTGGTAGACTTTACACGACCTCGAGTACTTTTTAGGCCCCCCCCACATTTGGCGTGCGCGATCCTCGGGCGTGCGAGCTGCAAGGGCGCAGCGTGCGCGCGGCGCGCTCGCGACGCTCTTTTATGTCCGTGCAGCTCGCACGCCCGAGGATCGCGCACGCCATATGTGGGGGGGACGCCTTAGGCATGCAGGTTGCCTCACAACGTTTTTTCTTCAACGTTAGCGATCGATAATTTATATGATTAATACACACATATCTTCGAAATGAATGTGCCGTGGTATCGATCCGGAGACCTTTGGCTTCGCAGTCTTACGGTCTCCTACTCGGCTATCACTGCTGTACCAGTAATGTTGTGTTGAAATCTCACTACACGTCTAGGCAGCAACTACGGTGAGACGGTGATGCCTTCTAGCTCGAGCATGTAAGAGCTCTACTATCTTAGAAAGCACTATTTATCCTCTAACGAGGGAGGCACGTCGCTCTTCTTGGAAGTAATCAAGGCTAGTAGTGGTGCCGCCAAATTGACATCGCTCCCCTAGCTCGAGGCATAGGTTCTAAACGTAGTTAAGGCGAGGTACAGGCATTGGTTGATTTATAATAACAATTTAAAATTAAAAAAATATTCCTAGAACTACAAGTTTATTTTTTATTTGAATACGTTTATTTCAAATCTGATAGTTACAAAGGATAGTATAATTTTGCAATTACAAAATTTAAATGCATTTTGAAGTTTAACTATTGGCTACTATGTAACTAGGTTATGTTGGAACCATTTAACATCAAGTTCACTATGATCGTTTTTTCTTAATATCTTCACAAAAAAGGCATCGAAAACTCGCCTTATCCCTTTGTTGGTAGAGGCACCGAAGTACCTCACCACCGCATGATCGTTTCTGTGAAACAACCGCAATTATACTTCTCTTGCGAACAGTTGACACACACATACACACACGCACACGTAATGACGTCTCTCCCTTGCATTACGGAGTAATCGCACCGGCCGTCACGCACCGATGACAATAATAATAATATCCACATTGTGGGAAATGAAAACTAACATTCCAACACTTTTTATATAATTTGTAAACATATTGCTTTGCTAGTTTTACAAGTCTACTCGCTACTCTACTTTTTATACGAGAGATATAGCGATTGAGTCTGTAAGTCCAACTTAACTTATTTACGTAATGACGTATACATTTAGGTACCATTAATGTTTTGCTTCGTCAAAGCCACAAATCAATAAATGAAGAAGTCTTTCAAAGTAAACTTTTTAAGGTAAGGGTTGAGAAGAAAGGAAAATCTGATTACTTAATGAAGAAAAAGTTTGACCTAAATTCTGTAGCCAAATTAGGCTTCCTGTAACAGTCCAATTTAACTTTACTTAACAATTCTGCCGGGGTAGCATAACGAAGCTGGGAAAGATTTTGTCGCATTTTTGTCATGTTTCACCATACAAAAAACGCGACTAAAATCTGTCTCGCACTTGTTATGCTAGCCACTCTGGGTTGCTATTAAAAAAACTTGTATTCTACTATAATGGCACACCAAAATGGTTACTCGCGACACGTCTACAAGAAAATCGTACGTACAACATACTCCAATTTTCCACGAATCGCTTTGAATATCGTTAAGTAGACATTGAGATCAATACAAAGGTTGTTTATGCATACTCTCAGTCATAATACTTATGATGGCTGATAAATAGCTATGATAAATTCTGCCATTACGGTAATGCGGATCTTTTTTGTTTACATTTAAATAATAGGTGCGAGGTAAAATATGATAATGGTGCCACAGATCATACTGAAACAATATTTCATCCATCGTGTAAATATCAGAAGATGTTTTAGGTCACATGCAAAAGGATGCCGCAAGTGTTTTTTCAGGGTTTTTTAAATTCAGAACCCAATAACAATGGCTGTCACTAGACGTGGCAAACTGAAACTAACGAGCAGTAAATTGTTAACAAAGCATATACCCCGGATAACATACACCCACTATACGGATCTAAACACGCCCCATTCCAGGAACTCGCCATAAATCCTCTTACATAACAATTTCCAATGAAATCGATGCACTTTTCGAATATGACTTAAGCAATAAATCCAAACACACCATACATTTATTCAGAGAGCCCACAGCTGTGCAAAAGTACCAAGAATAAGCGCAGCCGTCTGTTTTTGCGGCACACGTAATAATTATACATACATGTATAAATACACGTTTGCGCCTCAGCTCCTATGCATTAATGACAGTGTTGCGGCAATATCACGGAACATCGCCAACTAACGTTCCTGCAACAAGTGTAGCAATTTCAAACAGTTATCGCGGTTTAGGGATGCGCCTTGGGAATGGTTGGTCGCCATTAGAAAAACCGCAAACTGCCGGGTGCGCAGCAAAAAGTTGATTCCATAACAGGTGACCGCAACCGCTGAGGCATCTCCCGGCCGGCGACAGCTCTTTCCGAGTACCGGCGACAACTGTTATGTATCCAGTCACCAACACGCCACACCTACACAATATATAGCATAGCCACTGCTGACAGGATAACTTATCAGTCTCGAAGCCGCTCCTTACGATGTAGGTCTCCACGATAAGGAGGCGTGTCAGCAACAAAAACGCACGACTCAGGCCCACGTGATGCTGTTTATTAGAAAATGATTCAGACAGTCTCGGCACTGGCACAAAGGGTGCGTCATAGCCTGACCGTAACCTAAATAACAGCACTGCGATTCAAACTGCTTCCTGGAAACTGTTTACAATGCAGCTGCTGGTGATTTTTCGTAATTTTAATGATAATACCATTCAATTTTGATTATACAGTCTTTGTTTTCCACGAATAGCTGAGATTCATTCGATCGCATTTGCATAGTTCTAGGGACCGAATCATTTTAAAAGAATAATTTTCGTAAATGACCAGTTCGAAGTGATTCCTTTGAAACGGTCCTAAACAGTTCAGGTTTTTTTTTTTTTTTTTTTTTTTGTGTTTGGCGAACGCTTGTGCGTTCACCGCGGGCTTTTCCCCTGACTTAATCAGAGTCCTTGTGCATCTGGGTTTATTTGTTGTTCTAGTTGTTGTTGTTTTTGTTAATTAACCTATTGCTATTATTCTCTTTAGATCTTGTTTTTATTTTATCTTTTTATTTGCATGTTCTTAATTCTATCTGTAATTTTTTATTTTTCCTATGTTTGTTATTTACGTTTTCTTTTATCCATTTTACGTTGTTTGTATTTTTAATCCTGTTTTTGTTATCTTTTAGTTTTGCATGTTCTTAATTTTATCTTTAATTTTATTTTTCCTATATTTGTTATTTACTTTTTCTTTTCCGTTTTGCATGCTTTAAATAAAATGTATATTATAAATAGAATCTATATTTGATGTTGTATTTATACCCAGTGATTGTTTTTTCCTTAAGTCCCGTTTTTTATTTCATTTATTTTCTTTGGTTTAATTGCTTTTTGTATTTTATTGTATATTTTTCTTACTTTTGTTCATTTGTTTGTTTATAATGTTTCCTTTTCCTTCGTGCCTTGTGTTTTTCCGGGTTTGTGGCGGGTATTTTAAGGTGCAGTTCTGGTTCGTCCCAGTCAGAATCGCAAATGCATTCGGGATTGAATCCAAGTTTTTATTTGATTCACCTTCAATTTTATCAAAAATTGACTGCTTGCTGTCGACGGCGAAGGGTGAAATGAGTCGGAGTCCCGCGGGATCGACCGCTGTCCTGTTATCTAACGATACCAGGCGAAGCTTCGTCCCGCGAAACTCCGCCTCACTCCACCAGAGGAACATTGCAGCCCCTACTTTTCTTTTCATCCGGGTTTCATCTGTAAAGATTGAAGTGCCGAGGATGTTTGATTCTTGAGTTTGGGGCTGCATGTCCTTTAGGCAAGAGAATCTGCAACCTACGCCTGTTGTGAACCCCGTGACCACCTTAGCAGTACGCCACGGCTGATCGGGCGAGCGCGTCCCATTTCCGGCGGACAGGGCACTCCCTATCGAACGCGTTATGTTCCGTTTTTGGGAGTTTAGCGGCGGTGCAATTGATGCAGGCAGGAGGCGCTTTGGCCTGGTTGGAAGGGCAGTCGGCTTTCAGATGCGGGCCGCCGCAGTGGGAACAACTATCCGCCTCCTCTGAGCACAGTCTACGTCCGTGCCCAAAGTGCAAGCACCTCGAGCACTGGACGACGGGAGACTGGTCGAGGAGGCGTACCCTCTGCAAGTCGATGTGCAAACGACCCGCATCTGTCAGCCGCTTCCATACCTGAGGAGAGACCTGAAGGACGACGTGGTTTTCGAGGGGGTTCCGGGCTTTCCGCCGGTATTTGACCGCCACTCTGATCTCGTCCTCCCTCAGGCCACCCAACAGGTGGCTGTTTTGCGACCTCACTGCCTGCTGGATGTCCTCGTCGGTGTTATATACGAGGACATCCATTGCTATGACCAGGGGGTCCTTGCTGACTGCGTGGTCGACGGTAAGCCTGATCTGCGCTTCGCGCAGTTTTTCGGCCAAGAGGCCGATTTGCTCTTTGTCGTGGCAGCCAACAATTACCCTCTGGTCACGCGCCTTCCGTACCCTGTCCACCCTGAAACCGGTCGTTTTCGCGTCCAACGCCGACCGGATTTTGTCCAGAATGGTCGCGCTCGTATCCTTCACATCCTCCGAGGCGATGATAACGGAGTGAAGTGGTGGATTCGGAGCATTGGGCTTTGCGACCGCCTCAGCGTACGTGATCTTTTGAGCCAGCCGCGCACGAGCTGGTGACGGTGCTCGCGACTTCCGCTGGCAAGAGCTTGAGGCGGCCGTTTAGCTCCTGAGTGTGCTCCTTACACTCATCCACCGACTTCTTGTGCTCGCGCATACTCTGCATGAGCTCCGTCATCATCGCCTCCGAGGGCGAGGGTGTGTCCGGGATCGGTGTTACCGGGCGTACTGCTGTGGCTGATGGTGTGGCACTGGCCATGATATCACCCTTTATTTTGGCTCTTTCCTGTTCGGCCTCCTTCACCAGCCGGTAGAGACCGTCGATGGCCTGGATGACGCCCTCTTTGATGTCAGTTTTGAGGTTGCGGCTGGCTTTCAAAGCAATCTTGGCCTTCGTCACCCAGTTCTTGGCCTGCTGGAGTCTACCGGCTGTTGAGGTTTTCGGGCTGCCCGTCGCTTCTGTAACCTTGGAGGGTTTCCTCGGCTTAACAGGGGCGGCGGGTGCCGAACAGGGTAAGAGGTTTTGGCTTGCCTCCCATTCCCCGACACTCCTCCTAACATTCGTCTGCGCTTGCTGAGCCGGGCTCGCGGTGGTTTTAGTTGGCGTAGACGGGCTCACGCTAAATGTCCTGTTCGGAGGAGTAGTCTGGGAAGGAGACGCCATTTTCTTGGCCGGGGTGCGGAACATTTTTTAAAATAGGGGTCCAAACAAGTGAGTACACCCCGCGGTGTAAAGGGCCGGGTGGTGTACTGTAACCTATATCCTAACCAAACCTATGTCAACAGAATCAATTTTGATCAAAAGATCTAATAATTTGTGTATAAATGATTTAATAATTGCGAGTTAAAAATTTTTTGTACGATAAAATTATTAAAATACACCAATGGGCCAAAAGGCCGGACGTCACAAATTAAATATAATTAGAATTATTGTAAATAAAATAAAAGGTCAGTGTAAAAGTCAATAATTCTTAGATCTAATTGCCAATAGGGCTGTCAGTATAGTCAACTTAATTCTAGTAACGTCGATCAATAGGATCGAGTGTCTAAAGTACGGTCAAAAGACCTCTGTCTTCAGGACAGGACAACACAAACACGTAAATAAAACTGTCAATAATAGGTTGTCTATGAGGAGTCAATAGGACTCTCGTTTGTCAAAAACAAAACACAATTAAAAACAAAATATTTCTTGTCCCAAAAAGTTTTTGCCAATTTTTTGTGCGGACCCTACCTAATTCGATATACCCAAGCGAATAAAGGGTGGGTGGGCGGGCGATTTTTTGACGTTTTATGCTACGGATTTAAATAAATGGGGTGTAGGGGGAAAGGTCTCGACGAGCCCTATCCAGAGAAATAAAAATTTTGAAAATCAGATGTAGGGTTGCCAAATTAAAAATAAAAATGTAAAAATTTTGTACTAAAACGTCACTTTTTCTTCTTTCTTTCAGGTGGTATGCTCCAACGGTTCGTCGGAGGGTGCGGATGCAGTGGCTGGACCTCGGGGGTGGATCGACGCACAGGTGGTAAGTATCTCAGCGCTCACAATGTCTTGGAAAAGTTCAAAAATGCCTCACAGAGGTCGTTACTACAGCGATTTCACAGAATATTACGAGTTAAATGAAAAATTTCGAAAAATTATGCTTCACAACCCCTGTTAAGGGGTGGCGTCGCGTAGGGGGCGGTAATGCCAAGTTTTTAAAACCAAAAAATCTAGAATCCTTTAATAAATAACAAAGTTGAGGGTGATTTAGTCAGACTTAAACGAAATCACGTGGAAATTTGTAAGTCAATAGGGGTGACTGCTAAGGGTTGGTGCCAAAGGGTGTGTTAAAAACACTAAGGGGTGCTGTAGGGATGTTATTGTAACGATTAGAAAGTTATCCCAAGTCAAAGTTCGGACAAAAATATTTGAAACAGTTCAGGTTTACATAGCATAACTACAGTTCAAAGAAGCGGTGTGTAAGTTTATTTCTTATCTAATGGCAATAATGAGTAAATGTATAAAGGTAAAACTGCTTTCAAGTAGACGGGTCGTCGAGTACAAGAAATGTAATCAGAGTTTAATAATTATATCGCGAGAGCGTTTGTCATACCTGTCATGTACAAGTGTCGTAAGGAAAAAGTTTGGAGAGGAAGGTGGTAGTTTGTATTTGCGTTCCTGGTGTGGAGGGAATGTAGTCTCTCGGCGGATAATGACACGTCCGGGAACAGCCAGGTGGTGCGGCAGCTGTGTATGGGCAAGGAATGCCGGTGCAGCCACGGCTCATGGGAACCGAGCATGCTCAACACCGCCGCCGATGCGCCTGAGCCAAGGACTTGTCGGTACTTGGGATAGTACGTGATAACTGCTCTTTCTAACATGATACTTACCATGAAATTGTACCAAGATTGGTTGAAGTTGAGTGCACAAATTGTAGCTTTTCCCTTACGTGTTTCCAAGCATAATTACGTATGTTACGTTCTATCTATAGATCCCTTAATTTTATCTTAACATGTGTGTGTATTTGAAGTTTAGTTTATTTGTAAACATTGCAGAGTTTCCTTTTGTGGTCGGGAAGTTTAGCATTAAAATTTATGCAAACACATTAGGATAATCCCATCATTATGCGATCACAATTCTCCTGTAAGGTCAGAGCAGGATAAATTAATAAACAATCCTTTGATTACTTTGGCATAGGCTAATTGCATTTTTGCTCCTTTTTTATACCGCCATATCCACCACCATATATACCATATCAGTAATCTGTCGAGGTCTAAGTATTTGACATCGAGAGATTATGGTTTTTTTTTTCAAATATTCAGTTTGTTTGGTCGCATCGTCTTTTAAATCAATGCTGTCACTGCATGAATCTGGGCGCAATCGAGATTAATCTTCAAGTACTTGTAAAAATCGCAGTCTAAGTGCAGTCGGGGTATAATAATGTCGCCCTTATTAACCATCGATGGTAGGTTTATTGACTACCATGGGTGTCAAAGATAATGAAGAACTTATACTCATACCCCTAATACACTCAGATCAAATGCGTACCAACCGTATATTACCTTACATAAATACACTTGTAGTGACCTAATATCACTAGCCTTTGAATAACAAGAAGTCAAAATTCGGTGTTAGCTTGTGAATGTATTTATGATGTGGTTAATAAGCCGAATACGAGCAGAATACATAAGGTGCAACACGAATTTCAATAGCGGCGTGAAATATGGACGAGCACGGAATACATCACAGTTTTGAACTAGTGATGGCAATATTGACAACGAATATATATTTTATGAATACGCTACAGTAGGAATCTACTATTTGTCGAATACGAATATAGAGTCAATACTATGATCAGAATAAAACATTTTTCTATGTAAATAAGTGCTTAAAGTGTAGTGCCCGATATGAAAAACAAAGCAGACTTTAATTACCGAAGAGTCGAAGACTCACAAGGAGATAAATTATGCAAACAACAAAAGTTAATTTTGCAATATTGCGATAAACCAAATTCTCAATTTATGTGGCCTTAAGACTATAACTCAGCACCTAATCTAAGTTTTACTATGATTTGTCGTGACAAAATATTTTTGTCCGAATATCGTTTTGTTATTAGGTGAATACGAATGTTGGTATTCGTTGCATAATAGCAGCACTAGTTTGTGCGAGTTCTGGCTAGTGGATACTAGTCAATTTTGGGTGTCCGCGCTACCGGTATCGACCTTTTGTATTCAAATGAAGGGACATCGGAAACAGGAACTAGACTCCAATTATGGGAATCTAAAATAATATTTCTGGCAACAACGGCACTGTTGTCATGTTACTGTTAAGACATCTTACTTCGTAGTCTTGGAAGGTTCTCGATATTCGATACCTCTTGTACCTACTTTTTAGGGTTGACATAATATTTGGGGAATGACTATGTATTTGTTAAAGAAGGGTATTTGTTTCTTGAAAATCTGAGAGCTAGATAAAATAACAACTTAGTATGGCATTTCAAAACTTTCTAACATCTTTTACCGGGATCCTCCTGAGTTAAGATGCCAGGAAATTATGTCAGAAAGTTGAAATATGAAAATGGCAGAATTCCTGCCAGTTCCATTTCATTCTTGTAGTATCTAAAGATAAAAAGTACATACCAATGTGAGTATGACTAGCACTTAGCCAGTTTTACATAGATACCGCGTACTACATTTTCCAGCGATGTTTAGCATACTTTTAACCTGCGCATTTAGAAATGAAAATACCGCCATTTATCATTTTCCTCGAACCGGCAGATAGGTATTTGTTCGAACAATACCCATTTTAGCATTCGGTAGCTGATCGCGGTTTCTTGGCACTCCGTGAAACTGCAAGTGCACAAGAATTTATTATTGCTATATGTCACGCGACGCATACTAACAAGGGTGGTGATGGTAGCATGGTAGCGAGGTAGTGTCGTCCGTGCGTGCTCAACGGCCACTCGATTGTGCGAAATATTAAATATTCAATTCTGCGAAACGGCCGGAAATGACTATTTCATTATGCGCGCCGGGTGCGTAAAATGATCGATTTGGATGGCACCGCCGGCCACCGGCCAGTCGACGCTCCTCTCCTCTCCTCAGATTCCCACAATTCCTGATAAAGATCGTTCTAAGAGCGGACGTGTAACGTTTGAGATGTATTTAACAAAGGTTAGTCGGCCGAACGATTCTAAGTAAACACTGAATCATCCTCATTATTTTATTTTGTTGCCATTTTCTTGCAACTCTGTATAATCTTAATATTGTCGTAATAAATACTTAAATGGCATGTAATTGCGGTCAAGCTACAGTTGCTGCGTTTTTTATTTATGGTGTATGGTGTATGATACTATTATGTACAAGGCTAACAATCAAGAGGAGATTATTCTGAAATAAAATAAAAACTATAAATTATATAATATTACATTGAACTTGGAGATAATTTTTAAATAAAATAAAAACTTTAAATAATATCATGGTATATATTATATTGGAAAGTGCTACAAGCTGCTAAAAAAGCCTATATTAAGTCCATGTAACATAATAACAATGACATAAGTGGCGTAGAAACTTTGTGATAGATGTCTGTAATAAACGTTGACCAACTCCACTAGTGCAGTCTCTATTGAAGGACAAAAGTAGACAGTATAATAAACGCTAAAGTCAAGATGCCAAATAAGCCTATATTTATATGTAAATGTAATAGAATAATGGCATAAGTAGAGTATTTGTAATATACGTTGGCCACCAGCGGCCAAGCACTGTCTCGACTGACGGACGCGCGACATACGATGACAGCATAATAAGTGCGTTTAGTCGCTGCCAAGATGCACGTGCGATTAAACTTATTAACTATATTATTATTTTCATTGAACATAAGTTTCGGAGGAAGTAGATTTAGGAATGTTAAAGATTGTAGAACTTTTGAATGAACTCGATGGAGAAAGCACCACCGCCTCACTCGATGCCACCCACTTCAACCAAGTTAAAAGTATAATAAACATTATGCTTTCATGTTGACACAGGATAAGGCTTCGAGCCTACGACCTTTCAAATACATGTGCAATGCATTATTAATACGGCATCTGGATCATAAAATTACTAGCTCAGAAGATATGTCACAACATCGCAGTCACCCATATAGCATGCAATCTGATCAAATGTACATGAGCATCATTCGGATTACAACCGCATGCATGTGCAACATAGTTAGTATATCGTGTTACATTTTTCCACATCTCGGAGCCAGAAAGCTCATGTACGTGATTGCGTGTGCCGCAGACCCCCGCAGGGCCGCCCGGACGGTCGGCAGATCTGAAGACACGCGAGCATCTTCTTGCTAATCGCTCCATATATCGACAGACGTATGCAATTAGTCTTCTCGGTAGCAAGACCTATTAATCTAGGACTAACTATCAGTACGATTGAGAATGGATGGCTTTAGAGTTTAATCATGACGGTAAACGTAAGGTAGGCTGATTTACACTGTCATCTAGCGATGTATCACTCATGGTCGGTGAGTAAATTGTCATGCCATAGACAGGTCTTGCCCCAAATATTCTTTTTTGGGCGTGTCTACAGTCCTTTTAGCACGGCTTGCCATTCTTAACATTAAGATTCGACTATGACGTAGTTATTAACATAAAAGAAGTCATAACGTCAGAAGACAAAATAAATTGACGTTTCTATGTTAATAACTACGTCATAGTCGAATCTTGATGTCAAGAGAGCTGGGTAAAATATTTGTCTGTAAGTTTGATAACCAATCAAATCGCTTGATTCGAGCATGTCGTTCTATGTTAAGTTATTTTTGGTCGCAACGCAGGTGACCTGACTTTAGACGAAATGATAGCTTCTTCAGTAAACTTATCATTATTCGGCATACTCGCAATGTGTTAGTTAGTTTGTTTTTACTGCGCTTGAGAAAGCATGAAGCCGGCTCAATCTCAGCACTGGTCAGTCGTCGTGAGTCGTGGACGTTTTTTTCTGACCAAAGACTATACAAGACACGATCTGTTGGCAGGCAGCATTGTTAAGTGAAACATTATTGACTAATAATAAGCAAGGATTGCATGCACCGCGCAACCTTGAATTAGGATAATTCTGCCGTAGAACAGGCTCGAGTTACATAGACATTATAATGAACAATTACTCGAGCAAAAAGCTTATGTAAATTGCGAGCATGACATTGTAAGTGATATTAAATAAGCAAGCAATTAAGTGAGATACCAAGAAGTGGGCACCTACGCGACATTTACAACTATTTATGTATTTAGTAGTTGACACGGCATTTATTAAAATTACATGCAAGTAAAAAACGTCGTTTTCCGCTACAGATTTATTTTATTTAATATTAAAATGCAGTGCGACGGCAAAGAATTCTGCCCACAAACGTATTCTGATTAGCATTTTCTCGGATCTGTTATTAATTACGAAACGTCTAACGTTTCCAATCAAGAGAACCCTTAATTTAAATTGAAAAGTGAATAACTGTACAACTTTCTAGAAAGTTAAATAACAATTTTATTTTGTAAATAATTGACTTCGCTGAGAAACATTTATACTTTTACTACTTTTAAGCAATTTGTGTAGTTTCCATGAAACAAACGGCATAAACGATTCGAAAAATGTGTTCTTTATTTGAAGTCAAAAGAATATGTTTATATGTCTTCATGTTAGTAATTTCTGGCGTATCTCATAATCTCAACACCAATCCAGATTAGCGCAACAATTAAAATTTACCGTGACCTTCCTTACGTCGTTTAAAGTTTACCACCTAAAAAATCTGTCCTTGTCAGGTTAAAATGATGTCGGCGTTCTTTCTATACTTATATATATAGTAAGTAAATGAATTACTGCTACTAACTGCCCATTTACCGCTTGAACTACCTCCTTCGGCAAACCTTCGTCGGTGAACATAACGTGTGATGACATAATGAAGTTATGACATAAAAGTGACATAAACATGACAGAGTTATTAGTGTTCCTTGGAAGTCGTAAAAACCAACCTGGCGCCAAGGAGCGTCGATAGCAAACAACATTAATTGCCAGTAGTTATTAGTACATGCTAATTGTGTACGAATTAGGGCTCATTTCACCAACTAGTTAGTAAGGTTAATCATAGTATTAAAATACAAAACAAAAAGTGAATTGAGAGTTGTGTTTGATTTTATATTTCAATTGTTTCACATTAAATTCAGTCATAGAGTCGACGAGTTTGGTTGTCCCCTCCTCTAGCGTTTGATTTGCCTCATAGTTCAATATCTGTCTCAGAATATCGACGTACAATTTGTAATTTTTGTGAGACAATACCTATATTAGTACCTTGGGGTGCATGAAAGGAGCCTCCCCGAGTGACGTACACAACGATTTCCTACGTCCGGCGCACCCTGGGCAATTCGCGAGTTCTCCAAAGCGAATTGGCTAATCCTTTCACCACGATGGCAAGCCAACATAAAATTTGACTTAGCCCTCGACACGACGAAGAAGAAGTACCTTGGCAATTCTGCGAGCCTACCTGGACTGCGTCGACTCAAACAGTAATTTGATTGAGTTGTATTAAAATTACTCAATGATTAATGCTACTTACTTGTCAATGATGAAATAGTCTCCATCTTAAATTTACCGTCGTAAAATGCAAGTGATTATGAAACATCAAAGACTTACATTGTGTTGTGTATTGATTGTGTGATTATGCAGTCATATAGGTAGTTTTATTTAAGTTCGGCTCAATCCAATGACAAAACAGATGCATCGTAATTCGCAATTCTATTAATAAATGATGTAACATTTTAATTGCGCTGACGACTAAATAAATCAACGAAGCGTGACGCAGGCAAAGCTTTTGGTCATTTGGAATAACTCGGATAGCAAACTCGTTTGTGCAAAACGTCTATAATTAGACACATTTGAACAGCACCACGTGAACGTGACTCATTCGGAGACAATCTTATTCGGACACTCCTCGGTTTACTGTTATTACTGTACTAAAATTTCTATTTTATACGGCATGTCTAGCGAATAATTTGATAGTCTATCAGAAAGTATGAACACTTTAGACCATGGACATCGAAAAGATTGTAGGTGCTACATCTGAGGACTTCTACGTTATGCCTCCTGTGTCAGTAAATTCAGGGGCTCGAAACCGGTACACAGTAGAGCAAACCCGACTACTTTGCGACATGTTAAAGTTGAGACGGTAGTGCTTTTTCGTCATAGCAAGTTCCTCAAATCTCTACCACTGGTGACTCAGTAAAAAGTTTTCCTCAAAAACCTGTCTTCATCATAAAATGCGTCCATTAATAAATATGCAACTCGATTGCTTATGTTATGATACTAATATCCGGTGTTTATAGCAAATGTTTCCTAGAAATAGAGCATTAGATTCTAACACGTAAGACGATCCCGGGTTAGTGAGTAAGCACTAGATCGATTGATTCGCTTCAACGATCATATACCAAGAGGCATCTAATATCATGTTTACTTGTCAGCTTTAGTTATTAGTAAAGAGTGGATATGTGCAGTGCATGGTTGGCATAGTGGTCAAAGCGGTCGCCTCGCCGCTTTCAACTGCGCTGTTTTTGTGGATTCGATCCGCACCCGGGACAAATCTTTGTGTGATCCGCAAAAATTTGTTCTGACTCTGGCTGTGCTTTATAAGTGTGAAATGTATGTTTGTGAACACCGCCGCGATATAGGAGTTATTCCTAGTGCGGGCTTCGTTTTTTTTTATAAACAAACGGGTTAAGCCGCGTAAAGTTCCCGATGTCGCTACAAAGATAGGTGACCATTTTTTCCGTACCAAGAAACTTCCGTACAACAGAAAGCATATTATTATGAGTCATTAGGTTCTGTTGACATTTAAATATCTTTAGCAGTCGATACAGGTTGACAAAGGCCAGGCCAGTTTCGACAGTTGGAATTAATAAGACCAACATCAGACATCGCAGGTCATCATCATCATTAATAATCGCAACTGACTTAAGCAGAAAGCGACGCATTCATCTATGTTTCTATCATAAAAAAATGCACAGGATAAAAAATAAGTTCCAGTTATCTACATGACACATTTGATATATATAGTTAATGATTTCGCAAAGGCAACCGCACGATTCTGGCAACTGGTTTAACCTCAAATCTCTAACAGCCTCACTGGAGTTGCAAAGGTTAAATGACTGTTCTTCGTGTGAATTAAACATTGTGACAAAAAAACCCCAAAGAAATGAGTTGGTATACAGTGAGAATGGTAATATAAGAGGCGTGGTGTTCCAATCAGTTTGCTTAGGGACGGTAACTGTATATAACCATGAATGAATTCTCATTAAAAGTCAGAAAAAATGCAGAGGTGTGTGCCGAGTCTCGAGGAGGCGACACCTCAGCGGAGGTCTCGTTGTGACGATTCAATATTTGTTCTTGGAGGCGGCGCGGTAGCGAGGCGCGATTTCCACAGTGTGCGTACGCCCAGCGAAATGTTGTTGAATTTAAAGATTTTAAGTATGCAGATATTTAGTGTATGACGTCGTGTAATTGTGTATGGTAAAAAAAATTTATGCATGCAGCCATTGTGGAGAAATTCACCAAAAACTGATTCCGCTGGGCGAACGTTGTCCTGGCGGAACTTTTCTTAATCCATCGACTTTAGAAGAAAAGAGATGGGTCCAAAAATTAGTGTGTATTTGTGTGTAATTGTGTATGTATAAATAAAATTAGTGCATGCATAAACTTCGGAGAAATTCAAGTTTCCGCTGCGCGAACGTTTGGCCATTAGCTAGTTTTCATATAAAGCGCTTACATAGAGAGCTGTAGATTTTTACATACGTTGTTTTGAATTTGTTTATATTTGTTTAAAAAACAGATTTAGAAAAAAAATTATGGTTTTATAGATAAAAATATAAACGTAAAATACTCTTATTAGGTCTTAGTTCTTAAAGTATGCACTTTGGGGTCTAGATTTTCACGTTTATACAAACCTTGTAAGTGTTTGCAACATGTTGCCAAGTATCAATGATGTTCCGTTAGTAATTAAAGAGTTGTAGGGCAATTTACCATGAATAGTTGTGGTTGTTGTTGTGTTTACAAAGCAGTCAAATATCACGACGTTCTAAAGGAATTGCATGGTAAAATGTATGCCAATAATTAGTGTATTCATTCAACTATGCACATGCAAAATTTCATGTCATTAAATTCAGTAATTAAAGAAAAACAATTAAAATACTGACGAAGCATCAAAAACCTACATAACCCGACCAAGTTCGAATGGCTACAAAAAAGCGGCCGTGCAGTATATTTAGGTAACATCCCAAAATTTACAGTATAATACTGGTATTGAACCCGGTATAGGTGATAACACAATTGTTTCGATATAATTTATAGGTCATTTATTTGTGTACACCTAAATCTATTTGACTATGACAGAAAGTAGGTACTATTAACGTAGGTACTTTATTTAAGTATGCGCTTGACACTTGAGATATAATCTAAATATTATTATATTATTTAAGACAAATAAAATTCATACAGTTAATTTCTATTGAAGATTTCACGGATCAGGATTCTAACTATAGACCCCATAGAAAAATTAAATAATTACCACATGTAAGTACTACTTTTTAGGTAAATATTTATCATATTGTATTATCTTATTACACTATTTAACCAATGGACTAGGCATGCACGAGCGTTCCCTTTTGCAACTTTAGTGGATCAAACAATCTAATAACATAAAAAAAATACTTCTAGACTCGATTTTTAATTGATGTTTACCGTTGTACTGGTAGTAACTTATGTATGTGAGCGTGTTCCACCGCACCCCACCAAAATATGCAGAATTATTTTGTTTGAACGCTTAAGGTTAGTCCTCTGGTTAAATAGTCTAAGTATTGTAGTTATAAAATGATAAATGATAGTGTGAAAAAATGGACATAAAATAGATACGATTCCTAACGCTTGTGTACGCAACTGTACCATATTAATAAATACTATATTGGAAGATTAAGAACGTTTCTTATATATATGGTACGGCCGCTTTTTTGTAGCCATCCGTACTTGGTCGGGTTATGTAGGTTTTCGATGCTTCGTCAGTATTTTAATTGTTTTTCTTTAATTACTGAATTTAAGGACATGAAATTTTGCATGTGCATAGTTGAATGAATACACTAATTATTGGCATACATTTTACCATGCAATTCCTTTAGAACGTCGTGATATTTGACTGCTTTGTAAACACAACAACAACCACAACTATTCATGGTAAATTGCCCTACAACTCTTTAATTACTAACGGAACATCATTGATACTTGGCAACATGTTGCAGACACTTACAAGGTTTGTATAAACGTGAAAATCTAGACCCCAAAGTGCATACTTTAAGAACTAAGACCTAATAAGAGTATTTTACGTTTATATTTTTATCTATAAAACCATTAATTTTTTTCTAAATCTGTTTTTTAAACAAATATAAACAAATTCAAAACAACGTATGTAAAAATCTACAGCTCTCTATGTAAGCGCTTTATATGAAAACTAGCTAATGGCCAAACGTTCGCGCAGCGGAAACTTGAATTTCTCCGAAGTTTATGCATGCACTAATTTTATTTATACATACACAATTACACACAAATACACACTAATTTTTGGACCCATCTCTTTTCTTCTAAAGTCGATGGATTAAAAAAAGTTTCGCCAGGACAACGTTCGCCCAGCGGAATCAGTTTTTGGTGAATTTCTCCACAATGGCTGCATGCACAATTTTTTTTTTACCATACACAATTACACGACGTCATACACTAAATATCTGCATACTTAAAATCTTTAAATTCAACAACATTTCGCTGGGCGTACGCACACATTTCCACATGCTCGCCGAATGATAATTTCCACCATGGCGATGAAGCCATTTGTCGGACGTGCATCGCCGGCATAACGAGCTCCCACATTTCTCGAAACCCAAACGATTCTTCGACTCTGCAATGACTATTGTTGCATGAATTATGCGAGCGAGAATTAGTGTTCCGACGCCACGTACCATACACAGAGCTTTGACTCTTCTGATCGATTCAGATATTCAGTCTGCGTATCGAGTATCGATGCAAAAAACTCACATTCTTTACATTTAATATTCTCGGGCTCGACGAGTTAATATGTGACATTCATTTTTATTATGACACCGTGCTCACAATATAACATTTAATAAGTATTCTCCCTGTCCCGTGCACCCGACGGACGGTGTCGGGTTTCTCATGCGACATTCCTCGCTAATGTCCGACACGGTGGTCCTACAGAATCATTACTGACTTTTTTAGCTTTAATATTATAATCATATTGAGATTTTAATCCTAGAGGAAAGCGATTAATTCATTTGATTTGCCGTGTGTTTATAGTAATAATTTCTATGTTGCAGAGAGATTATTTACAGCTATACAAGTAATTGCGAACACAAGAAAACTATTTTTATGCAACAAGCCACTAAATCAGATTGTATAGATGCGTCGCCGCTCCATTTGAGGACTATGGAGTTATGCTTTATGTGTACACAGAAATGCAAGCACTACTATTGTAGAGTGTGGTGGTGCAGCCGCCTTCGAAATCGTTCACAAGAGCTCTACCACTAAAAATTCCTGAACAATTATCTGTGTGCACCACAAAAGCTTTCGAAACGAGAGAATTTCACTGCCAATTGTCAACAGTGGCGCCGATTATCGTGTTTATATTAACCGAGCCAATATTAACCGAGGCATGTAATTAAAGTATCCATAAATGATTAACCCGATGGATTGCAGAACGGGATTGCATTACACGCTTATTAATACCTGAATGGGGACAAAAACAGAATGGGAGACTTGCTCAGCGATCCGTGTCATGTCAATATTGGTTATTCGACTAGAAATGTGTATTTGTGTAGAAAAAACACTAGCGTGTGAACGGGTTGTGGTCCGTGGTGGCCAGCCGGACCATCGGATCTCAGCAAACTGACATTTCCGTTGGTATCATTACCGTTCGCCAGCTTTCCAAAGAATGAAGTGGTTTATATTACGACTGGTGAAGTCACGCGTTTCTGTTTTACACGTCGCGTCGTCGATGAACTCGTCGACTATTTGTTCCGAGAAAATAGACGCAATGGTTAAATATGGACGTCGTCGCATTGATCATATTACAAATTGTAATTTAACGAATTGCATTAGGTTGTAAAATGAAGTTACGTATGCTGAGGCTTAAATAGACTGTGGGCCAGTGACGAAAAACTAGACAAGTGCTAGTCGTCCTTTAGTAATCTGTGTTCCGTATGGACTGAACTACTGGACTTTGTCTGTAGGTGAAATAATAATCTCTAGCGTGACTTTTACATTTCACATCGCAACGATTTCTAATATTTCTTGATAAATTTGTTAATGAAAAACTACTTGACTTATACATTTCTGTAATTCTGGTTATATTAATAGAGGTTATATCTTTCGAGCAGCTAGCATATGATTTTGGAGAAGTTTCATGGGAACCAAATCAAGAAATGGTGGTTTTTTTCTTCTTTAAAACGACGCCTGCACTAGTAATGACTCCTGTGTCGCGGAGGTGTTGCCAGACATACTTTTACAAAGCACACAAAACATAATTATCTTTCATTGAACTCAACTAAACAATTATATCTTTGATACAACAAACAGTTAAATTGACATTAACATCAGTGGTTTCATATCTACAAATCATAGCGCCTATCTCTAAAGCATCAAGTCATCAAGTGGGTTGTCACTTGTCACAACAGACGATGAGACACGCCTAATGATCGTGAGCGTGAGACACAGGTCCAGGTAGCCACATCCTATTTGTAAGGAATCCGACTGCGATCGTCTTGGACAGAAACTATTGCCCTAAGGCTTCTCTTTAATTACATCTAGCTCATCTATAATATCCTTATTTATGATGATAGCAAGACAACCATGGTTAACTCGTTTAGAGTAATAATTTGTTTGTGTTCTTTAAATTGGATAAGATGAGATTTTTCATTACAAACGCAAGCTATCAGTCTATACCTATAATGTATATATTATATACTGTACAATAACGATAATATCCGGGTTTTACGTGGCACAAAACAAAGTTTTTCTATTCATTTACAAAAGTACATTCGAAGAACAGTAATAACATGTGACAAAAAATTGAACAGCTACGCTGGAGGACTAGGATACGCTGCTTATGCATGTCATAGGTGCATTGACTAGGATATTATTTATTTATTTATTTATTCAGGAAACTCAACAGCTATAATACATGTTACATGCTTTTAAGATGCAATCAGCCTCAGCTGGTTACATTTACAAGAAGTGACTTAAGCCAATTAGAGAGTTCCACGGCAGTGCACGGAAATGCGGTATTTAATTTATTAACAAAATATTATTAATTTTAAATTTTACTTAATTAAATTATTATTATTTAAAGTAACATCGAGTACACGCTATGATATAATCGAGAAGGCTTTATTATAAGTAAGTGTAAGAAATTCAATTATTAATTTTAAATATTACTTAATTATTATTTAAAGTAACATCGAGTACCTACACACTATGATATAATCGAGAACGCTTTAATATACAATCGAATACACATTCACAATAAAAATTCTAAAGGGAAAACTATTTATGCATGTAATAGGTACATTTCAGGATCTATCTCCAGCATCATACGCATCTACAACCGAAATAAATCATCATCATTTTCATGAGTTCGTTGCAGTCTACTACTGAACATAGGACTCTCCTTCGATGTGCTAGACTATAGATTCTAGGTTCAGGCGCAAGCATACGAGAGTTAGACAGATTTTGTCGCGTTTATGTCATGTTTCCCCATATAAAAATACGTCAAAAACGTGACTAAATTTATCTCGCGCTCGTATGCTTGCTCCCTAGATGCGTTGTATCTTTAAAATTTACGGTGCTTTGTAACCTCTCGGAATTCTGTAAGCTCTTCAAATCTGTTCATAAAAAGGAATTATCACCAATTCTGCAGCTGAACACGTCGATTACTATCAAGTGGCAAATAAAAGGGCGTCACAAAGTTGCACAAACACCTTTTACACACTATAGAAGCTCCATTTTATGGACAATACAATATAATTGAGGGCTCTATTCATAAGGAACACCTCCTTGTCTGCCTAACAACCACGGTGAAATATGTGAACAAAAAATGACAAAGGAATTGTTACCTAGTTCGAAATGGAAAGAACGGAGATCAATATTGTAGATAAATAAAACGGGCCATTGTAAGGCTGCCGTGCGTCGAATCCGTGAGATGAGCACCCTCGAAATATGGACGACCTCTCGCCCTGTGTGGTGCGACAGTGCGGTCTAGTGGCAGAGCTTTTTTGGAATTCAGAGGGGATTACAGGATCATCACATTATACAATGCTTCCTATAATTATCATGTATTCAATTACCGAATATAGATAATATAGATAGACAGAAGGCAATTAGAGCGTAGACGATTTTTTATTAGATTCAAGTTGTAACAGTTCTTTTAACTTTTGAAGGTGGATTATTTTTTATGTCACGCGTTTACTAAATATACTTTCCCAGCCGGTTTCTTTTATACATGTGTTGCAGTATTTTTAGTAGTCTATATCAAATAATACCGTATGTGTCAGTAAGTTTAGGTCCTAATCTCACCACATAATCGGAGCATTGCTTCATAGGAAGGAAGGAATCAAAGGTGTTTTGGTTCATAAAAGCTCTACCACCATGAAACAAAAGATAAACCGCGTACGAATACACCCGCGCGCCGTCTGATTCATCAACACACGTCATTTGCAACAGTCTGGGAATTCAAAATTCAGAATTCGGATCCAGATAGATTGTAGGTAGATATCTAACCGTTTGCCCGAGGAATTCTGACCCTTGTTCATTAATTTACTTTTTTTTTCGTGTTTTTATTAAAGCGGTGGAGTACAAAATAAAAAGTAAGATACGGGTTAGTATGTATGTTGAGAAATCAGTTATGTCCGTCCAAGAAATTGTCAGCTTTCATGTTGATGTTGATTGGTTTCCGTTCTAACGCATTACTTGTATAATTGTATACGTATTACTACTTACTACCTATACATATACAGTAAGTAAGCAAACATTGCATGTTTTCCATCTCCTGCCCCACAGCTTCTGCCTGTGTGTGTATGCGTGTGTGAGATATTTTGTGTATTACTAACCACCTAAAATGAATACGATGCAAATTTTCATATTTAAGCTCCTAAGCGTTAAAGAGTTCCCTCATGAGAAGATACACTTGGGTGCTTTAGTAATATTCTTAATCAATCTGGCGAGCCTATTACACAATTACATTGGGGTCGGCTTCTATTCAAACGGATTAAGCTGAATATCAGTGTTTTACGTGGAGCGACTGCCATCAGACCTCCACAACCCGGTACGAGATAATACGATACTCTTTGTTAGACTAGTTGTCAGACTCTTTGGCCCCCGACTGTAATAGTAATTATCTGAATAACAACGCGAAGTTTTAAAGTCCTTGGTTCAGAGCAATTGGTTCAAATAACACATAAAAGATTTGTCACCGCAGTAACCAATTACATAACAAGGCAAATTAAATAAAAGCTTGTACAAAGCGATATAAATACCGCATAAAACAGCTTTGTTTCGTTTTTTACGGCACAGACCTTTTTATACTTATATACACATCCTTTATATTTATAACTACCTTATTTGACCTACTGTAACATTTAAGTCGGATCGGACCTAAACTAAAACAGATAAAAACACAATTGCATTAATTTATACGAAATAAAAATTCAATTCAAATAGATATAATATAAACCTTGTTAACAATGTCAAGATAACACAATCGAACCGAATTTGTAAAACAAAATGATCTTACTACCTGAAGATCAAGTTAAATAACATCGGTTGAACAAATCGAGTTAGGACGTGTTCTAACATGCTTGTTTTTTAACACAGTGGGTCGTCCGTGGTCATTTTGTGTTTATTGTCACTTCATTAGGAGGATCGGAAACTGTTTTTGAATGTTATTGACACATCAATTGGAAAGGTGTGAATAATTTTGTGTACTTTTACTGCTATTGAATGCTGCAAATGCGATTTTGGCAATGCTTTTTTTGAAATAGTTACAACAAAATCATGTTTAGATAATATGCATTATTCGTTACGGAGAGGAAAAGGAGCATTTGAAATTGCGGTTAAGCTCTAAAGCCAGGACGAAATAATTTGTATTTTTTTATTTTCACAGTCAGATCAGATTTAGTCTCTGCTAATAAAAAACGGGCCAAGTGCGTGTTTAGCTACCCGCAATAGGGTTCCGTAGTTAGTTATAACTAAAAACATATTAAAAGATTTTATGCCATCCCTTTCTTGGCATAGTTATCATACATATTCATGCAAAATTTCAGCTTTCTAGCACGAACGTGTTCGACGCTATTCTTTGGATAGACAGACATGGACTATTGGACTACGGAACCCTAAAAAG
This sequence comes from Hypena proboscidalis, assembly GCA_905147285.1. Lineage (NCBI taxonomy): Eukaryota > Metazoa > Arthropoda > Insecta > Lepidoptera > Erebidae > Hypena > Hypena proboscidalis. The sequence continues at coordinate 10,457,388 of LR990128.1, read as the reverse complement.
ACAAATAGTATTTGAGCTTGAATTCATGAAATACTTGCAAACTATACGTAGTTAATAATGGTCATGTGGAGCAGCCACTAATTGGACAAAAGTAAATAAAAATGTCCAAGACAACCTGTTTTTATAGTAACAAAAAACGGGAGAGTTCTCAATTAGGAATGGTATAATTACTATAATTGAACAACAAAACATGATCATAAAGTGAATAACGGATAACAAGATAAATAAGCAAGAAGTAGCAATTGGACCTTATCAAACTTTTGCATTATTTATTTGTAGCAATCTTCATATGCGGTAGAAAGTGTAAAAACTGTTGTTAGCCTACGGTGTTTTCTTTTGTATTAAAGGCGTCAGATAAACTGTAAAGTGAACGGTTCGTTGACTTGAAGAGATAACCATTTGTACAAAAAGTCGCCTTTTTATCAGGCGAATAACTTTTCAGAGCGGCACATGTGGGTAATCGGATTTGCAGTAATCTTAGTCGGTAAACAAGAGTGTATGAGTTATATATATAATTTGAGTCTGTCGCCTTTGGAAGGGTTAGATAGGAGCGTATGGGAATTATCAAAGATTTTGGCAATTCTAGATAAGATAAAATGCCATGAGAAACTAAATAGAGGCAGGTTAGTAAACCCTATAGGGCATAAGTTCCAGACTCAGTGCAGCTGAAAACGAAAGAATAAGACCTACCTAAGACCATCCAGAATTGCCATTTAGACTACAACAGACTAGACCATAACTCATTCAAACTTAATGAGATAAATAACCGGCGCTTGTGTTGAAGATGCAAGATGTAGGTAAAGCAGTTGAGAGTTGTTCCCACCGAAGCAGCAATGCAGGCAGGCGATGCACGGGGGGTGGCAGGCTCGGGAGGGAGGTGTCGGCGCGCAACAAAGAGCCTTCCGGGAACCGGCACAATACAGGTTTGCGGCGACGTGCGATACCTTCGCAGATACCGCGACCGGCCAGGTACAAGACAAGGCAATTGTCAACTAAATAAGAATGAGGACCCAACGGTACACTGCACTTTCATTCAGTGTTATTTTATTTGATAGTGGACGAGCTCAAGGAGAAAGCATCTATGACCAACCGTCGACCTAAAATAGTAAGGTTTGGTCCAAGTTTATACAAAGTCCAAGTAATATGGAGTAAGTAAACAATTACTAATAAGCAGCGAAAGCCGAGTGGGATACCGTAGGACTACGAAGTCAAAGGTATCGGGTACGAACCCACGGCACACACCTCTGTCAATAAATCGTAAAGATTCGTCCTTCAAAGATATGTGGGTATTTATCATATAAATTATCGCTCACTATTGGTGAAAGAAAACATTATGAAAAAACCTACCTGCCTGAGTGCCAAAAAAAGTACACGAGGGTGTGTGAAATCTACAAATCCGCACTTGGCCTTTATTGTTATTATTATTAAAGAATTGGTAGCATAATAAAACTAGGTTAAACCCTAAATTACAGGAGACAAGTATCGTAGTCGATTTATGAAGAACATATAATACAATTGTAATTTATATGAGGTATGGACGTATAAATGGACCGGTGCTTGTAGTTCGCCTGATGAGACCTGGTAACTACTAACTAAGGCTCATACTATACAGCCACAACGTGTTACTCCTTCAGTCCAGTCTACGCTGGTAAGTTCCTGTGCCAATAAAATCAAAGCTTTAAACAAAGAAGGTAGGTATTATCAGCGACAAACACCCGACATTATATAGCTGTATCGAAAAAAAGTTAAAAGATTATGTTCTTGCTAATCATTATCTGTCTGATAACAATGAGACGTGACAAAAAATCGCCATATTGACTTAGCAGGCAGTACCAGGAATCAGTGTATATGACACGAATATTGATAAGACATACACTAGTCTAAACATGTACAATATTATGAGTGCATTCCAATTATTTTGCATACTTCGGCATTTATTGTGTTTCAACAATTTAGATACCGACCACAACTCTTAAACAACAATTTTGTCCAGATAAATGCAAAAACTTTCTATTGCACCCCCCAAATTCAGTTTGTAGCCGTAAATATTAAATTATTTTAGCTATCTTATACCAAAACAGTTCAAGATAAATACAAAAAAAAAACTGTTCTTGGAATATTGAAATTTGATTTTCTTAAAAAGCTTTATACAATTAACTGGGGATTAGGCACAATACCTAACATAACACCAAAGACAGAACAAAAATGCACAATTTCAATAGGTATAGTGTTGATAAAGTTAAATGTTCAGTATTTCTACCGCAAGCAAATAATTCGATCGAAAAACAAATACATTGTAAAAGGGTTAAACCTATCATTATAAAGAGGTTAAGTATAAAATAAAAGTAAGAGTGGGTAATAAAATAAAGATCTCAGGTGGTGCGGAACCCGTTCCAGCACCGTTGTAGAGGATTTATTACATTACAGTGACATGGCCGTGTCACTCTCGCTACAAGGAACACAATTTTATAGCAGAAAAGGCTTTAAAAAGAAAATTGTACTCAAGTGTTGAAGGCAATAAAACTTAAGAGGTGTTAAACGCTTAGTTACAGGATTGCTTGACGTGTTTATCAAACAAGCTTGGACTCTCAAGTGATGTTAGCGATAATTTAAAAAAAAACGTCGACAAATGTCGCCTTTATAACTTGATTCCGACGGATAACAATATTGTATTCGGCATCAGTAGTTAGATCATCCTAACGATCAAATATGGCGTAATTAATAGTGATACAGTAACACATTAGCACGTATTATTGACCAGTAGTAATTATTCTGTCATTCACAAAAGCTGAGGTGTTGACAGCTAAGAGAACGTTCAACAGGACAGTAAATACATGATAGACGTAATAGCTAATTTCACTAACTAGCAAATTATCCTGTCAAAGACCGGGCACCAATTTGTGATCATGAATTAACGCGCATCTGTCACGTCACGCGATTGCGCCAACTGCAGCACTATATGTACATTCAATGCTATATTATATGGGGTGCATGAAAGGAGCCTCCCGGAGTGACAAACACAACGATTCCCTACGTCCGGCGCATCCTGGACAATTCGCGAGTTCTACAAAGCGAATTGGCTAATCCTTTCACCACGATGGCAAGTCAAAATAAAATTTGACTCAACCATCGACACGACGTAGATTCAATGCTATAACGAGGAGTACGACAATATAATCAGTATTTTTTTAACTTTACCGATATAAAAAAAGAAATGTTTTGTGGTACTATATAATATATACTATCAAATAAATGCTCGTTTACAGTGCTTTCTATGTACCTACTGGTAAGAAGTAAGGTAGAAGTAATGCTTACTTTCCCAAACAAGTTTAATCGACACTAGACTGTTTTTTTAGGAAGGTGTTTTATTAAATTGCTCTAAGTCCCGACAGTAGGTAATAGACGTTAAAAGTAAGTTAAACGATTGAACGAACGAATGATAGCTTATAGAAAGATTTCAATTCTGCTAATTATACCGCTAATTTCACTGAGTATGAAGATTCTTCAAGCAGTGTTTATTGATACATGACGTTCGAAAGGTAACTGACAAGACGACATGTCTGCTAATTTCACTAACCAGCAAAATAACTATCCTGTCAAGCTAACACTTTGTATGAATAAAAGGTGCAGTTAACATGCCACAGTGTCTGCCGTTCGAGTTGTCGTATCTCGTTTCATTTATTGTTTTCATCAGCAATGACAAAGCTGTCTACAAGACATTTCATATGTAGTGTTGAGTGGCGCCAATCATGCGGTACAGGTAACTGTCAAGACAACAAGTCTGCGAATTTCATTAACTAGAAAATAGCTATCCTGTCAAAACCACTAACACTGGATTATGTGCAGCTGTCACGCCACAATGTCTGCCGTTCGTGCTATCGTATCTCGTTTCATTTGATGTTTTCATCAGCAATAACATAATTGTCTATAGGACATACCTATTAGGTAGACAATTGTAATAGTGTATTGGTAGGCACCAATCAAACTGTATATTACGCTCTATAGATAATTGACAGGACAATTCCGCGAATTTCACTAACTAGCAAATAGCTATCCTGTCGGAAACATCAAATTGACACTGAATGAATATAACTTGCAACTGTCACGCCAAGACGTCTGCCATTCATATTATTGTATTAATTTAATTTGTTGTTTTTATCAGCAGTACGGACTTAATATGTATTGGTAGCAATGCTGGATCAAACATTACTGTTAGTTAATTGTTTTTTTTAATAAAAGTAGTATAAAAAGCCAGACTTGGTATACGACTCAGGTTCGATCGATACTTTAGTTATGATATTGGATTTGACAATTCTCAGTAACAGCTCGATATAAAACAGTGGCCGTGGGCGGCTATATCATTATCGGCGGCAGCTATTATCTAGGCCCTAGATTCTAGTACCTAAATATAATCGTGCAACCTAGAATACTTGATGTACAAGTGTCCAAGCTATGCTTACTTTAGAAGAAATTGGGGATGAAAATCAGACCTAATTTGCCGACAAGGGGTAGGGGTCTGATATTGCAAAAATTTTGCTTGGGTGTTGAACGGGTCCATACAGGTTTTATGATGATGGGTTTTGGGTTTTAGGAACAGCTTCCTTTTCCAGTACTCCCCTTACCTGCAGTTCAGTGCCCTCATAAGACCATATATCTTGCCGATAATAACAACTACGCCCAAAGCCATCTGTGTCACATAAATACCTTATTATGAATCGTCTTGTTGCAGGAAGATATAAATTAAAAAAGAAGCAGGTGTCAGTGTCGGCAATGGTGCCCGTTCATACACCTGCTTTACAACCCTTTGTAAAATCTTAAGGCCAATTGAACTGGGTGAAGCAATAATACGTATTGAGCTTGAGTTTTAGCGTTCCTTTTTTTTTGCTAGCTTAATAGTATCCAGAATGGCCCTTTTGACCGAATGCATATTTAATCTATCTGAAAATATGACCATTTTCTAACGGAACGAAACACAACTGCCTTTCTGTTAAAACAAAGACATGGGTTTGCAAAATAGTTTTCTGTAAAAGTCAAAAGCATGAACAAGATTAGGCAACTGCAAAAATAGTACTAGTACGATATGTATAAGTTATAGAATGTATGCAACTACGCAGTCTGGATAACGTTATGAAACAATTTACAATTTACCTAGCGAGTTCTCGGAATTGTCTACACTGTGACCACGTGCCGGGCCGTCGCTATTATTGTGGCGAAATAACAATCACGTTGGCTAAACTAACTGAATTGCACACTTTACACACGTACAGTCATAGTAGACATGTGTCTGAAATTAAATTTGGACGTAACTAACGTATATTAAATCTGTTCGCATAAATTTTATAATTCTTTGTTTGAGAACTTGAAACATAAAAATATCGGTTCGAACAAGGATACGAAGTTCCTAATGTTTTTATATTCATGCAAATTCTAAAATTGAGATAAGAGTCTACCTCAAATGAAGACATTATAAAATAGAAACACAAGAAGAGGTAAAAGGGTTTTGAATTTTATTACAATCGCAGACTTTCTAGGCGTTTTTTTCAGGACTTTGCACAGGGGGCCGGACATTAGTCAAAGTGTTCAAAATACGTGTAAACTAGTGGTCGGCTTACGAACCATTCACAATTCAGTACTTCCTGCCTGCTCCTGTCCATGTTGGACAGGAGCAGGCTCGTGGCTAAATAGAAGCCGCGCAGACCAATCGATCTTGCAGGTTAAACAATGCTAAGCGCGGTCTTCCGGGGATGGGCGACATCGTTTTTTTTTTTTTGGCGACATCTTAACAACGAGTTTATCTCCATGCCTTGGAGAGCAAGTTTAACGGTCGGGCCCGGGCCGACCCCAATGAAATTGGGAAAAGGCTTGAAAGATGATGACAAAACAGGCATGTTTGAGTTGAGGTTACCTTCTGGTGGAACTATTACTAGTTTTTGTTAAAGTAAGTTTAGTCGAGGGAAGAATTATAATTATTTTATGTATATATTTATGTATATATATATATATATATATATATTATTTATTGTTATGTATGTATGATTTATTTAGTATAATATATAATATAGTATGTATGCGTGTATAACCTATCCTTTTGTTTATTTCTATCACACATTTTATTTCTTTTTTTTTCATAGATATTACGATCTCCTCTCGCGGGTCTGCTGGAAGAAATTTCTTTAAGAAATAAGCAGTGCCTTTGTACTCTTGTTGTTGTTTATATTGTGTTTGTCCTTTTAACCATTCTTGTGTGTGTACATAAATTGTTAAATAAATAAAAAAAAATAAAGAATCACATCCATTTTTAACCTGCCGCCAAATAGGCACTACTGTGTTCTGTGGTACTAATTTGGTGATGAGATTAAGTCCTGACATTACTGGCACAAGATGTATAGCATCGTAGTCCTGTAGTGCAATAATGCAATAGGTTTTTTATTTTACATTAAAATTTTACGTTTTTTATATCAAATAATATAAAATACTTAATATTTTTAGCCGATAACGATACTTAATCCTCTTTTGAAATTTCCGTATTGAAATATAAACGGATCCCGACAAAGTAAAGCGTCTGCGGCTTAGAGGTAACAAAATTATTCCAGAAATATCTTGTTGATTAAGTACGTAACTTATTTATGAACTTCTGATTTTACTTAGAATTTTATTTTAGATATCGCGTACTTTGATGTCTATTTCATGGTTACTAGGCGATACAGCCTTCGCGCTCTGTAGCGTATAGCGTATACAGGGTAGCTCATTTAAATCGGTCAGTATGGGAAAGTCTGTAATTTTAAGGTATACACAAATCTGTTCTTAAGAACCATGATTTAGAGAAAGAAAGAAAGAAAGAAATATATTTATTCTGACAAACACAAAAACACAAATAAAAATAAAAAATAAAACATTATACATGAATTTTGCCAGAAAAGGACACCATCTCAGCCATATGCAGCAGAGCTACAAAGCCCTGCAGCGCTGATATTCTGATGGCGCCAGAGAGAGGTAGGACGGTATCATATTAAAATAAACAAATAACTAAAACTTAAGTACATCAATAAAATTTAAAATTAAAATTAATATTACAAAACTAAAAATAAACAAACGCATAAAACTAACAACATACAACGTAGAGCATACTTAGATTTAAAAATACTTGTACTCAGCTCGGATATCGAGACCAGTCGAATTTAAAAGAAAAATTAATCATTATTTCTATTTGGATATCGATTGTCTAGATATCTTGCTATGAAACATGATATCTAAAATGAATAAAATGCATTCTAAGAGGCTGCAGGCTGTCAAGTACCCTTACCTGAAATATACAGGAAATTGTTGGAGAGGGAAGTTTTCAGCCGAGAAATATTGAAAAGCCGTACTAAAGGTATATAGACTACTCATTTGCCATGCTATAGTTTATTGGTTGGTTAAATACAATTTTATTTGTAAAATCTATACTTATTTAGACTATTACTTAAAATATAACTAGAAAAAGCATATCAAATGCAAATAAAAGAATAAGAACATTGTGATAATCTTTTTGGCTTTAATTGGCGCCAAACGATGATATATACAATGCTAATCACAATATAATTTATATCATTATAATGATAAATACGTGATTCATCAGATATTGATAAACTGTCGAAGATAATTTCGATAGTCATGTCTACAAAGTTGCATCATTATGGCATAATGATGAGGCAATCTACATAGAATCATGTGTAAAATTTGCATAAAAAGATATAGTCAAATGAGATAATTATAAGAAAAAAAACATTTCATTCTTTTGCTTAGGCGATTTGAATAATTAGCAACTGCTAAGAGTCTCACCAATTAAGACGAATTTGATGAAAGGGCGACATTTTTAAATATAAAAACAAAAAAATTGCACGGCACACGCATTTGTCAATAAATTGCCAACATTGTATTTATTATTTTTAAATGAATATTCCCTTCCTAACGGTTAAGGAAACCTGGATACCTGTGAGTCGCCAAAAATAGTTTGAGGCTATAATGAGGTCCAGCTAACGTGGTTGATAGTCTAACCCTTCTTATGATTTGAAGAGGCCCAAACCCAGCAGTAGGACGTACACTAAATAGAGCGCTAATTTAATAAAACAAATCTCACATTGATCGTGCAATATAATAATGCAATATTATCACAAAAGGGATGCAAGGTTTTCGCTTTAATTTTATTTATACTTGCAGTCAATTTAGAAGGTTTATTCATAGAACGAAGATTGCACGGTGCGTGAGGGCTGTCGGCAATTTATCAAGTCGCTACAAGTGGATAATGACATAATCCAGTGACCGGCCTAGAATTGATATCACAACATCCTGAGTCACGCAAATCAATTTAGAATGGATATCGTTAAGATTGTAGCTATATATATTATATTTCTTTCTGTGAGTCTGCCTCCATAGCATGGTTAGCGAATTTTGATTCGACTATGACGTTTTTATCAATAAAGTAACATCTAAAGATAAATAATCACAGTTATTCATAGAAATCATAAGTAAAGAGGAAGTTTACAAAAGCATACCCGAAACTTTTTCCAGGATTGCGGCGAAAGCTCAAAGAAAATCAAGCTCGAAAAATTCAGGGCATGCACTTTTAAGCGTCCTCTACAACATATCCAACATGCATTTATTCGCCTACAATTGACTTGTGCTAAAAATAAATTTGGCGAATAAGTTACAATCGAATCTAAATGTCAAGAGTGGAAGACTGTTGCAAAGAAGTTTGAGGTGGTCGAAATGTTTGCGTCAGCAAGGTTCTTGGAAAAAAAAGGTCGATTGTTTGATCATAATAAATAAATCAATTATTAGACCTAGCCGGAGGAGGTTATCAAGAATATTAGTAATTCGTATTTGAGAATACTAGTAAAATTAAATAAAAATTGTAAATACATTGGTCATTATAGGTGTGGTGTCGAGTATAGACTTTGGACTACTACACTGCCACTTGTAGTACCTACTTTTGTATAATTGAGAAGGCTCTTGGTATTTCTATTTCACATCTTGAATCGCCATCGTTAGTATCGACGCATAAACGTGTGCAAACGATTAAATATTGACATGCTACGATATGACGTCATAGATGTTTTTTTCGCTCACATCATACAGATACAAATCAAAGATGGTTTCGAGCTGATGGTGGCGGTTGACGGGCGAGACGGGCGGACGAGAGGCAATCACTATTTCTCGGAACTCCACTTGTATTAGCACAGGTGCACTGAGCTATACATATCAATAAACACCAACGATTTATGTTCACTAAAATTATTTAAACACGCAAGTGCGAATTGACATAGAAATCTGACAGCCGTTTACTCCCAAATCTAAAATATGGCTGTCTTATCCGTAACGAGTTTTTAAGTGCTTTAAAACATCCGGGTAGGATCTTAGTGTCGATTACCATGTGAATTTATAGGTGATTATATCTTCTGTAATCGAGTAACAAATAAAATATTAATATACTCGATAGTTTCGATACGCTATAAAAATAATCGATTTTCCTATCGTGTGAAGCTACCATCAAATTACGGAGGATTTACAAAATTGGGCTGGAGCAAGGAAAATAATTTGCATTTAAGGCCCGCCAAGTACGCCATACTTGAGTGTATAATGCACCTAACAGTTACTTTAAAGAACCACAAGCGTTTTATAAACGGGATTCGATGAAATCGCACTTTAAATTGGTTTTTTGCAAACCTTCAGGAAAGTGCTGTAAGTGGAATAACAAATTGTTCATCAAAGGACCTAATTGTTAATGTCTTTACCGAGAACCGCAGATGCCTTTTTTTTCCATAAATGTGAATAATTGCTTGTATTTCATCAAGTTATCATTATTAAGTTTTTCTGTTATTCGTGAAAATACAGCGTTAAGGACAACATGTATTTTTGCCCGAAGTTGTTGTTAATATTTTATTATTAACCTTTTAAACTTCTTACTCTGAGAGATGAAACATGGTCCTTCGAGCCGGATTATTTTGTTAGCACATATCTAAAAACCCTTTTCTATGATGAAATCTTAATAATTATTGCAAAAATACTGGTGTGGTGTGAAAAGTGAGTAAGTGCTGCCGAAACTATAGCTACCTTTTAGCCAATTCAATTTGGCAAACAATGTACCAAACATTTTGTATATACAGCGCCGTATGTAACGTGTAATTCAATACAAGTATCGCATACAATATTCCCCGAGTTATAAAGTACTCTGCACGCTTCAGAGAGCAGACAATAGGATCAACTCTTGTGAAAGGTACGTCCTTTCACCGAGCTTAAAGCTATATAATTCTATCGCCACATCTCTTAGTGGTCACATATTGGAAATCCAAGCGACCTGCGTCCACATTTTGCAACGTTACGTTCTATATAAAGTATTTAGTTGTATAAACTCGCAAGCATTGTCCTCTATAACAAACAATACAGTGTCAACCTTAAAATAATTCTATTTGGTTTCCAAGGAACTTCATTGACGTCACTCGCTGTTATGACTTATTCCGAGTACCTACGTCTATAAACTTATTCTGTGAGTGAGTAGGCATGTACTACAAGTGTTTTCTCACGGCTGTCATTAATATTTTGTGAACGATATAGCGCCGCCATCGCATGTAAGTACGCACGGTGCGCTTCGGCGAGGGGGCAATGCCCATTGTCACACCAGACGATTATCAATTATTTTCGCGCACACAATGGACATTATTTCCTAGAAGCTTTATGCTTATCGCCATCGGTAGCACACCTGTCCCTCATCTCAAAACGACCATTAATAATGTTCACCATTATGTACTGTGGATTATTAACTCAAAAGCTTATAACATTCAATTTATAATCTCCGTGTCTCGTACTTAATTGGACGGCTTAAGAATTGGTGTATCAAATTTGCCGGACTCGTAAAGATAATAAAATATGTGTGCTGCCATTTGACAGGTTTCCGGTGAATAAAATTCTAGGTCGCCTACCTAAATATTACCTTTTACATGTTTCACATCTGAAATTTGATCGTTTTCGTAAAATATTATGAGTGCACGGCTTTTAGCAAAGGGTAAATGGTACGAAGATATCATACCAAGTGTGCACATTTGCCGCATATCGAAGTTTTAACGAGTGTCGTAAAGGCGAGTCCGTCCTTTACTCCAGAACCAGAATTAGCGGCGAAGCGGTGTGATTAAAACAAACTTGGTAAGTATGCTATTATATTGCTCAAGGTTCTGTAAAAACGGAGCAAAGTTTTTAAAGTATCGAACGACCGGTTTGCAAACTGTGACAATTTGCGATCTTGATTTCTAAGTTAACTGGAAATTGGAAAGAAGATTGCGCAGTCGGAGCTTTTTATTTACACTTAAATTAACCATTAGCAAATACGCAAAAAAGGACTCACCATTCAATGCTCCTGTATCCTTTGACGCAGCAGTGGATACTCTTGAACTTGTCTTCGAACCCGTACTCTGAAGGCACTGGTTCTTTCGTGAACTGCATCCATGTGGAGTTTGTAGTGAAGGTATTCACTGAACAGTAGCTGGCTCCCTGTGTCCGGGCAATGCTGGTCAGAGCCAGTAACACGACTAGCCCACTCCACAGGCACATTTTGACTTATTGTTTCATCCTAGAAGAAAATAACACAACACTGTTATTTATGCACTTGGTGGAAACCTTGCTCGAAGATAAGCAGATGACGGTGTATAGGGAAATCCCAGTATTAAATGAAAACGCAGTAATCGGCCATGATTCATCAACAAACAATCTTAAGCAATCAAATAATATAAGTATTGCGTATTGAAGTAAAAGTAATAATGTTTCTCATAAACTGTTGACAAGCGGCCTTAGTGTTTTCTTGAAATCTTGAATACCAAATGAATGTAGGACCTAATTTCAAATCAACAAGTCTAATCTTATCAAGTAGGTGACACGACAATGACTAATAAATAATACAAAAGAATGTTATGTAAATTATATCACCTAATACTTGTTAAGACATGTCAATATTAGTAGTAACAAATAACTCTAGATGCTAGTTGCTTAAAAATGTATTTTAAATCAGTCCTCCTTCCTTAGAATTTGCCTCCTGCCCAGAAGCCATAAAGTGTCTCAATGTTACTTCCTCAATTTAAGAGAAGTCTGTAATTGTTTTTAATTAATACCTACGTGTTTTTATAGAATGGAAGATTCTTTTTTTGATTGATGTATTTCTATTTTATTTTATTTATATAAAAATGTTCATTGTCTTTTCAAAGTGTATATTCTTATAATATTAAGCCTAAAAAAATTGCATGCTGTAATTTACAGTGAAACATGTTCGACAATTTACTATGTAAGGTCATTATGTAACCATGTTTTCGCTAATATGTTTTCGCTAATTAATATATTGATTGATTGATAAGATCCAAATAGGTAGATTGGTATGTTTAAAAATAATCTAACACAAATAAATATTTCGTTACTGATTAATACGTGTCAATTTGCTAAGCATTTTTGTCTTAGGTTGATTCAACACTAAAGAACTTCTAATAGGGTCTCTCAAATATTACGACTAATTTAAGTTAAGGTATATGGTTTAACCATATGAAAGTATAAAACGTATTTATTACCCCTGACACAAAAATGGCAAATAAATATGTAGAACTGAGATTAAATTAAGAGTGAAATAAAAATACACTCACGTACTTTATGTATATTATAGGCTTTCGGTAGTTTCCGTAATGTGTGAGAATGAGAACAGAGTCGGGAAAGAGGGGTGTGAAAAAACTGATAATTGTTATCAGTTTTGTAACATTCACTAATTACACGAAAAAAATTTATCTTGGCTTCCAAAATATATGAATGAAAACTTAAACTAATTCTAATGCTATTTGATAATCCCAAACTAGACAATGTTCAAAACCAATACAGATATAAATGTTTACAATACAGAACAAATATGATGAATATCTGACATTTACGCTGTAAAAAACCGTGTAATTCAATTCTCTTAAACTTTGATTCACGTAGATATTTATAATGTTATATCAACAAATACCAAGATTTATACTGTCTTAATGTAAATAACACAGTAGTATTTAATAAATACGCTTGAATCACAAATTATTGCGACATTCCGTTTGTATGGGAAAATCAAACGCCGCCTGACTTAAGGTCAGTTGGCGTATGATTTTCCAGAGATTGATTGATGAATTTTCCATGAGTCCAGAGAAAAAATATATTATAAATAGCCTGCACTACAGAGATCTGATTTAGTGGTGAGATTACGACGCAAAAATAAATTACTTGCACATGGGGCATGGGGTTGAAGAAGAGATGGTTCGGTTGCGTCAAAGATGGCATGGCTGGCAAGGGTGCAGTAAGTGTTGATATGACGTCTCATAGGAAGATATCGAAGGAAAAAACATATTGGCACCGACCCTTAGTAATTGAGATTAGGGCGGATGATAATGAGGCATAGTTTTTGTCCTCAGATTCCAAAAGAGATGGTTTTATTTTTTTTATGGATTCTTGTGGCCTTATGAACATTTAATTGGATGTTCATGAAGTTAGCTCTCACCATCAGGTGTGCCGTTTTTTGCTGTTATTACCACTTATTAAACATCGAGGAAAAGACTGCAAAATGTGTTTTATTCCTATAACTTGACCTTTTATACAATAATATGGCTTCGCCGTGTAATTGTGAATAAGATATAGTTACACATAACTGCGGTGACCACTGCATTCCTTGAAAGGGAGCTGGGTGGAAAAAGCGTTCAGGAAAAATTCTGATTCTAAGAATATCGGTATTTCGATGAAATATTTTTACGTTTTAATTTAATTGACCGACCGCATGGCGGAGTGGGTAGTGTACCTGCCTGCGACGCCGAGGCCGCGGGTTTGATTAGTCCGCTTAAGAGAAATCTTTGTGTGCATGAACATGGGGCTTTGTCTTAGTCTGGGTATTTCTATGTATGATAAGTATGTATTTACAAAATAAAAGTATATAATTATGTATTAGTATCAGTTATTCTAGTACCCATAGTACAAGCTCTGCTTAGTATGGGATAAGATGGCGTTATAAGTTGTGAGATATTTATTTATTTAATTGCCTATCATTCATTATTATTTTAAAATGTGAGGGAAAATTAGTAATTTACTAGTAAATAGAACTGGCCACAGACAGAGCAGTCGTTCGACGTTTCATATCCGAAATTCTTTATAAAGGCGTAACTCATACGATAGAAAAAACCTATTCAATAATAATAATATAGTTCTAGTTTTTATTCTAGTCAAACGGTTGAGTGGCGGCTCTACTATAATTTGTTTGTAATGGTAGACCAAACGCGTTTAAGGGAGATAGGCTATTTTTAACACGCTTATATTAGCTTCACCTGTATGTTTGTTTGTTTGTTTGTTTGTTTGTATGTAACCGACTCCTTTGGACTCGATTTTGACCCACTTTAAACGGACAGATTTAATTCAAACTTTCTACACTAGTAAAGAATCAGCGACAATATAATAATTTCATAAATTTATCTCATTATCCTGATTAGGATCGCCAGGATTAAAAAAAAACTAAAAAACACGCTTTTAAATAACATCAAACTAAAAAGTGAATAATAAATATAGTTTAAAAAAACTAAAAAAACACGCTTTTAAAGCACATCAAACTAAAAAGTGAAAAATAATTCTTATTATAACCTGAAAATAATAATAAACGAAAAATACTAGTACTATTGTGAAAAAAAGCGTGGGGCGCTCTGTGCCATATTTTTCGTCTATCGAGCGACCCACGCTTTTTTAAAAGCGTGTTTTTTTAGTTTTTTTAAACTATATTTATTGTTTGGAATCTGATATGATAAATCGTTAGATAACTATTTTTGATCTTTAGACCGTCTCAGTTGTATTATTTATGTTATATTTAGATGAAACGATGATTGAGTAAGGTTACTTCACTAAAAATAATTGAAAACTTGGGTATTGAAAGTAGTAAGATAAACTATAAAATATTATATTTACTAATTTTAAGTCGGTGCTAAACAAAAACTAAAATCACTATTGAATCGTCATACACAAAACTAGAAATTAATAACTATCTTATATCCGTGACACAAAGTTGGTGGCGATACAGTTTTTGGGCATTGCCTTTTCATAAGTGACAAAAAATATTCCGCATGCGTATTCCTTAAATGGAATCACACGAAAATAGTAATTCTGACAATTAAATATCGGCCGTATTTGTATGAACATAAGGACAAAAATTGCAATGCACAAAATTTTCAAAACAGATCCTTACAGAAACATGCCACCGATCTGCAGTGTTACAATCATATACCAAATTTAATTAGTAATATTGATAGGATCTCGTACCATCGCGTGCAAAAGGACTCTAATGTGTTACAATGTTTTTGTCTATCGGTTCGTGTCACAATTAAATTTCCCCGTATTTCAATTAATTCATCATTGTATGCATTTTTTGTTAGGTAACTTCGAATTAGACCGAAGAAAGCTTTGTTCACGTATCATGTATTATAAGTAGCGGGTATTATGAATAATGTATAGGTTATTCATTGTCAAGTTTCTACGATTGATTACGTATCAAATGGAAAATTGTTTTCCTGAAAACGGTGGAAGCGTGCAGTCGTTGTTTCAGGGAACTGTACTTCGTAGGAAAAGCTAATTAATTGCTAGCCTAAGGCGTGTAAACTTGACAAATAAAGCCTTCGTGAGAATTTAATCTAAGGTGTCATACAAAAAAAAGAATCGACGTATAAAATGTACTAGCCTTAGCCCGCGGTTCTGTCCATGATAGGTGTGTATATCGATGGTAAGTAAAGTATGCGTGCCATCCTTACTAATATTATAAAGGCGAATGTTTGTATGTATGGATGTATGGATGGATGTTTGTTACTCTTTCACGCCAAAACTACCGGGTCGATTTCGATGAAATTTTGCACACATGTAGCTTATAGTCTGGATTAACATATAGGCTACTTTTAATTGACATACCACGCGGGCGGAGCCGCGGGCGGAAGCTTGTGTTGCATAAAAACCAATTCGTGTTAGTTTACCTCCAAAAATCCCTTTCTCGCTACGGCTATGTTTAACCTACAGTGCCATACCCTGAGCAGAATAACCTAATATTTAAATAGAATTAGGTATCGATGAAAATAATATCATCGGAGATACAAGTATAAGCATAGATATATGACATCTATATATATATAAAAGAAAGTCGTGTTAGTTACACCATTTATAACTCAAGAACGGCTGAACCGATTTGTCTGAAAATTGGTGGGGAGGTAGCTTAGAACCGGGAGAAGGACATAGGATACTTTTAAAATATTTTCGAGGGCAAAATTTTATCGAGGGCGAAGCCGCGCGGGGCAGCTAGTTAGACATAATTTGAATACGCTACATAGAAATTTCTTGGAATAGATTAAGTAATTTAAACTGCAAATACGTTAGTAGGTTTTCTGCGTATCAAATATTTACGTATTCAAATAATGAAGCAATCTATAATATGCATAGTAAAGATGAAAAGTTCGTTTGTTTGAACGCGCTAAACTCTGAAACTACTAGTCAGATTCGAATAACTTATTTTTGCATTTGAAAGGCCAATTCTTGGGTAAAGCTATAGACATTAAACATCGCGCTGCTCGCACGGAAACGGAGCAGTAGAGGTTATAGCAAGGAGCAACTACCAATAGATATAAAATAGATATCTCTCCGTAAAGTCAGTCAATTACACGAATAGCTAAATATACGTAATACAGGAATACCTAATAAAACGAGCGAATCTAAGGCGCGTAAAAACCTTATGTAAATTCTCAGAATATAAAACTAACACTCGCATAAATGTAAGCCATAACGGCCTAGATGTTTATAAAGTATTTCTCGAAACATTAGCGCATAAACAAATAAATGCAATAGTAGATATGAGAGCATCGAACCTGCAATATGGTGACTATTGAGTAATAGTACACCGTGATTAACGTATGCTAAATCTAAGAAATTAGATCTTCATAACATATTATTTAAGTGCAATAGAAAAAAATACACACCACACATTTTACAATTAGCTAAATTCACGATTCAGTTCGCTAGATTATCCGCATCTTCTTATTTGCGTGTCAATGGAAAAACACATGGAAATACATGATATTTAAATTTTGTTTGACCAAAGCTTTGCCACAAGAACGGCATTATCGGTGGCGCTCCACAGGTCGTCTATGGTACAGGTGGTGGTGTTATCCGCTAAGGAAAACATATTCAATGGAATAAATAACATTGTTCTAAAAATGTAACCTACATGTATGTTAGAGGACTTTAAATTTAAGTCTCCTGTGATCACAGCAATACCGAAAAAACCAAGGATTAAAAAACAAAGTCTAGGTTAAAATATTTCACAAATTACGTAGCACCAGTCCTTATCACTCAAAAGTAGCACTCCTTCTTTTGTCCTACGTTAATACCGTAAGCTTTAACCTGGGTTCTTATAACCATTTAAAACTCTTTTACTCTTGTCCTATAAGTTAATACCGTAAGCTTAAGCCTACTTAAAAATAAAACAATTGGCGGGATGGGCAAAGACAAAAACAGAAAAGCTAACGGATTAGCGCCGACACGAGCGAAGAAAGCTATTAAATCCGGGAGCCAAAGCGCAATAAAATCTATATTGTCTACAGCGATTCTTTACTGTCTACCTGTGTGTTATGTAAAATACCGCTACTACAAGTATATTATTATTGAAGTAAATACTGAGATACTATCATAAGTATCATCATAACAGTAAACTCAAAACTATTATATAATTGAGTTCACGGTTCGCGTGTTGTGTGATCTGCAAAGATTTGTTTTGACTCTACCCAGTGCTGTGTGTGTGTGAAATGCATGTTTGTGAACCCCCCCGCGACACAGGACCAATTGCGAGTCGTTAAAAAAAAATTTAAATACCTATGTTTTCAAAACTTGTGTGCATGAATGCTTTTTTGCGGGTTTTATAAACTAGACCGGTAAAACGGTAAACGTTGATTACATTGTCCTTATAAAATAACATTCAAAAAGATGGCGAACAGATTTGAATAAAAAAAATTTAAAAAACATAGATTCCTTATTCCAATACACAAAAGTTCGTCATATTGAAAGTTAATCTGTTTCTATTTAATAACGAAATCCATCGAATGAATTACAAAATAAAAGCTATAAGTTATTCCACGAATTGGCAGCGCGAGCCTGGCCCTAGCCTAGCCGTTCTTAGAAAAGCAATATTTAATGGTAAATAAATGGCAATGCAGGCACTAGTTTTTTGGTACATGATTGCGATGAATATCTAACTATTAGACTAGATATTAACGTGTACTAGTGATGCTATGAATATTAGTATTCACGGAATAGTAAAGTAAATATTACAAATCTATTTTAGCGGGATTGACGTGATGAAATAAATATAAAATTTGTTTATAAAACTTAGATGGGCGGCTAAATTTATTTTTAAAGCTTACAAGTAATTTACAACTAGCTTAATTCGCTTGTGTAAGGAGAAAGTTCACGTCCGTCGTAAGACCGATGCCTAATCCTTTGCACCACGGCCTAGGGTTGCCAACCGTACTCTAAAATAGAGAATTGTACTCTATATCATGTAAGCGTACTCTATAATCTATAACACTAATAGAGTACGCTAAAATACTCTTTTTTACACATTTTTACTTGTCATATACCTAATCGTATGCAAAAACCCATAATCAAAACCAAAAAATCAATTATTTACTACGGACGTTCGTGAACGCAGCCACTAATTTCATTACGTCAAAAATTTCAAAATACACATGGACAACTTATATTCAGAAGTTATAATTTTAAAAGATCTCCAAGCTGAATTGTTAACTAACTCAGATTTTATGCAAAAATCCACTGCAGAAAAATGCCATTTTCTTTTTAAAAAGTTTCCTGAAGATATTGATTGTTTAAAAAAAATTATTGGCTATAAATACTCTCTGTTCCCACCACTTCAGCATTTACTGAAAGAGCCTTTTCGGCCATGAATGTGAAGTGGCGAGAAGAGAGAATCAGAGCTTCATTGAAATTG
This sequence comes from Hypena proboscidalis, assembly GCA_905147285.1. NCBI lineage: Eukaryota > Metazoa > Arthropoda > Insecta > Lepidoptera > Erebidae > Hypena > Hypena proboscidalis. Next base: position 10,438,343 of record LR990128.1, on the reverse strand, counting down.
ATTAAAAATGAGCTCTTGATCTATATAAATTTAGAGTTAGAATGTTTGAACTCATACAATTCTTTTAAGAATAATGAAAAATTATTATGTGCTGCAAAAAGTACAAAAAATACCTTTGTATAAATTTAAAATAAATGATACTCTTTTTTTTAAGTCCATCCTCTTTTTTACCTCCTTTGAAATCAGATATACTCTTTTTCTTCTGAAAAAAGTTGGCAACCCTACCACGGCCGCCAAATTATGAATATTATGATCTTAATTTATCGCAACTATATTGAACTATTTGAAAAACCATCTGAGCTAAATATTTTGAAATAATGCTTGGAGCTTTATAGAAACACTCTTGCACGAGCGATTTTAGTGTGAAACTAACTCTCTCGTCAACTTTGTTACCATTGAAAACGGATTTTATTATTTTTCGTTGCTCATAAAGTATTCAACTATCCATCGAATATTAAAATGTGGCAATCGTTGCCTCACTAACATCTACCTATTCGACAAGATACAACCGTGTACCAATGAAATGCCGTCATCGTTCAGCTTAATTACATTTTTTCTTTAGTACATCCGCAATTGAAGTTGGAAAGACAATCAATCAGATTGGTAGCCTTGGATTAAACTACTTTCAGGGTGTGCCGAAGTCACGATGCAGAACTGGGTTAGCTAGCATTTGTCTGTGCTGTACATAACACTAGTATTTTCGAGAAAAGTATATTTTGTTTGTTGCTTGATTTCGCATGAAAAATACCTTGATATGAAAATTCCAGGAAATTTTCCATTTCCATTAAGATGAATAATTAGCACTACTGCATCATCTGACAAATATTTTTTGCCAACATCAAGTCGATTGATATCTGCTAACTTTCGTTTGAATTGACTGATATTGTTGAATGATGATTTGTAGTTTACTTTATAACTTTAATTTTTTGAGTTATCATCTGCAGAGCCTTTTCCCAATTAGAATTGGGGTCGTCTTCTAGTCTAATGGATTTAGCTGAATATCAGTACTTTACGTAGAGCGAAGGCCACCAGACCTCCACAACCCATAAGATGTAATACGATACCCTTTGTTAGACTAGTGGTCAGACTTTCTGGCCTCTTACCACCCATAACGACTGCCATGGATGTTCAAATTGCAACCGGGACCAAGGCTTAACGTGCTCGCCGAGGCACGGAGGAAAACTCGTTATGTTAAAAATGACCCATCCACGGCCGACCGCTGTTAGCATTACTTAACCTGTAAGAATGATCGGTCCGCGCGTTGTGTATGGCACCTAATATTATTAAATCAATAGTAAATATGTACACACGTAGCCTGACGCAGATCAATTTGCAAACCTGATATCCATGTTCGATATTTCTTCTTCGTCAAGATTTACGTTAGCATGCAAATAGGTAGGTACTAGCATTCAATATTACATTTTGCGGAATGAAAATTGCACATAGATCCCAACTTTATTATAAAATTCCGTAGGGGCGCCGACGCGAGTGGCTTTTCAATTTTATTTTTATTTGCATCTTCGCATTGAATTGATTCGTATTCGTCGACTCCCCTTCAACTAGAAAGCACTCGAATGCTTCTTATTGAGTTGAAGAAGCTCAACTTATTCATGTATGTGAATAGAACTATATAATTGTTTATATTGGTAGGTTTACGTGCAGCCGCGATCGAAAGAAGGCGTATAGATTGAATTTCTTATAGATATTTTAACGATGGGAGAATCGCGTTGAGATTAGACAATAGGTAAGCTATCTCTTGATAAGAAATTAACGGTATTTTTACAACTTTCTGTCGAGTCTTTTTTCTGTAGAGACATGAATCAATATCAAAATTAACTAACCGCCGTGGATGAACCTACTAAGAATAGAAAAATAGTCATTACACGATGTATTAAAAAAATGTGGATTTGATATCGTACGCCAATTAGAAGTTCACAACGAACAGTAAGTAACAACACACATTTTACCGATATAAAGAGGAAATACCTGAACTTTTCCTGATCAAGAACGCTCACAATATCGTGGATATCTGAAATCTACTTTTTATTTAAATGTATGTAATACATACGTGCAATTTAACTTGCTGTTTCCTATCAGTATGTATTCATATACCTTTCAATTTATATCGAGATTACCGAGAAAAGGTTTGCCGAAAGTGGCAACGATAACACGGCTAGCATTAATCATAGCTTAATTAGCTATCGCTTTTAATTCATGTTGTTGTTTCCTATCAAAATGCATAAATCGGCAGTAATGCAGGTGCAAAACAACTTGTGCGTAATCAAATATCTAGGTAGGTATCATATTGTACTCGTATTAGCATACTAAACAGCCATAACAGTGGCCACTTATTGGGAAAATTAAATTTGACTCAGCCATCGACACGACAAAGAAGAAGAAGAAGCATACTAAAATAATAAAGGGGAAAAGGTTGTTAGTTTGTACGAGCTAATATCAGGAAAGTAGGATGGATAAATGAAAAGTATTTTAAAATTTTTCAGTATAATTCTTTGGGGAAGGCTTTAGAGAGGCAGAACCATTTAACGCGGATTTAGCCGCAGAGAACTGCTAGACGTAAGTATAAAGTAGAGATAGGCCGACTAGTCGGCAGGCGCTTACTAGTTGGCACATCTCTGCTACTAAGTATGTTTCTTCCTAAAGTTTGTGGTAAATGAAAAAATCACCTTGGGTGACGAACTTAACGAACTAAATTATAACTACGTAACATGTTAAAGGTCTTTCAGTTGTAGATGCGATTAGGATCTCTAGGATTCATTCCTGATTCGAGGGGGTGTTCACAAAACTTACATTTCACACACAAAAAGCACACCCAGTCACCCAGTCGGAACAAATCTTTGCGGATCACACAAAGATTTGTTCCGACTGGATCGAAGCCACAACACCATCCTTTAACACAATTATATTATAAATCGGGGCAAACATCTTGAGCAAACGACCTTGAATGCGCAGAAACGAATTTTGGGTCTCTTTGGTTACGAGGCTGAGGCGCAGGGGGCGTACCTGCGCGTGATTGGTTGATCAGTCGACACTTGCCCCGCGCACCGCGTCTTTGTTCCGCTCTCTCCTGAATACACGTGCGTGCAGTGAAGTGCTCACTTTTGTGCTCTGTTATAAATCGTTAGTTGTTGTTGTTATTTGTTGAGTTAAAAGCGGATTTTATCACTGAATATTGTCGGCGATTTTGCCAATATTAAAAACCGAGTTAACTATTGTTTTAAATCGTAAGAAGTTCAACAAAACATGGCGACAAGCATTGTTTTCCATTTAACTATTGTTTACGTTATGAGAAATTTGACAAAACAATGCACGACATAATGACGACATACAAAATGTTGCACATGTCGGCTATTGTTTACATTTTGGCTATTGCCTGCCACTGCACTCACACAAATACAATTGTCTATACATAATACAATATCCCGAAATAAACAGTAATTATAATAAATAAAATAGGTAATTCTAAAAACTCGACGTAACTAATCATATTTATAGCAATATTTTGCTCGTAAGTGTACGATGCGCAAACTTTCCCCTACCACGTCACCTAATGCTCAAGAAGTTTGCCCATAATTGTACCTATATTGCAAATACTTCTATCTATCCAATTAACGTAGATTTTGAGCCGTTTTAGGAACGTTATACAATGCTTTATAGCAATTGTGCACCTACTATTATAGCATTTTCTTTTTTTTTTCTTTAAAAAAACGACGCCCGCACTAGGAATAACTCCTGTGTCGCGGGGGTGTTCACAAAGCACACCCAGAGTCAGAACAAATCTTTGCGAATCACACAAAGATTTGTCCCATGTGGGGATCGAATCGAACCCACGACACCAGCGCAGTTGAAAGCAGTGAGGCGACCGCTTTAACCACCACGCCAACCGTGCACTCCCTGTATCTGATACATGGCCCACTGCTGGGCTTGGGCTCCTTCTCATGATGAGAAGGATTAGGCCATAGTCCACCACGCTGGCCAAGTGCGGATTGGTATACTTCACATTCCCTCGAGATCTTTTAAGGCACTCTCAGGCATGCAGTCCTCACGATGTTTTCCTTCACCGTTAGCAAGCGATAATTTATATGATAAATACACACATATCTTCGAAAAGACGAATCTTGAAAGGTGTGTGCCGTGGGTTCGAACCGGAGAATGTTGACTTCGCAGTCCGATGGTTTCCCAATCGGCTATCACTGAGCATCTATACTGGTATGAATGCGCACTTTGTACATTCATACCAGTATAGAAGCTCAATTGCTGTTATTTTACCTATGATGTACATAATATAGCTAGCAATTAAAACGCTCACGTAATCCGCTATATCCAAAAGCATTATTCATCGGAGTTTTCACACAGAATGAGACTGAACAGCTACATTATGAGAGTAGATGAAGGGATACATGTATTTAGACGTGCAGTAGCACACGACTGGTACTTGTATTACAAGGACTGCCAGGTCGGACAGGGTTACCAGTTCAAAAGATTAAAAGTCCGGCAAAATAGCCTTAATATTTTTGGAAACATTCTGGTTATCTCTCGTAATTTCAGATTATTTGAACAATTCTGCCGTGGTCATCGAGTAGTTTTATAATAATTATGAATACACATTTTCAGTACATATTTTTTTTACATTTAAATTTATTTATGCACCTAAGTTTGTTCTCTTGCATCACCTTAAGGTTGACTGGCAAAAAATGTCTATGGCATTAAGTCCACCGTTGTACTATATTTGAAGTGAAAGAAGTTGTAAAATAAAAATAAAAAATAATAGTATGATAATCATTTAAAAAAATGTTCTACGCAGATCTCAAATTCTCGATTCTCGGGATCATGTTCACGCCCTGACGCGAGTAGCAGCGGAAATGTTTAACCCAATTTTATAGAAAATTCTGAGACTTACAAAATCCGTAAATATTTACAAAGGCCGTAACTTGGCGGAAAATCCTGAGATATGGTAACCCTAAGCCCAGCTCGCGAGTGATTTTTGCAATTACGGCCGGGCGGCACACATATCTGCCGGCAATTTGCCGCTCCTCTCGCAAGCTCCGGTGATCGCCTTCTCGGAAACGCACTTGCATCTGTGTGCCCGGTTAGTGCGATTAACGCACTAATTACTTCGAGCCGAACCGCCTGCGATACTACATGATAAATGTGGAGTCAGAAGTCGCACTTCCAAGCTACAAACTTGTATAATTATATTAATATCTTCTTCTTCTTGTTCTTGTCGTGTCTATGACTATAGTAAAAATGTTTTTTCTTCTATCTATATGGTTTTAGACCAATAGGATGCGACTAGGATGCCTTTTATATTAATATCGCTAATAGACTTCTGTAAACTAATATAATATGTTATTGAGAGATTAAGTAACCGAATTATTGATGTAATCGGCGCAGTGTACATCTAGATTTTATTTGATCGCAAATCAGCCATTAAAACTAAACAGACAAATAAAACATCCTCAAAAATAAAATAATTATTATATCACAAAAGCAGTTGATGTAACATTTAGGCGTTGTAAATATACCAAATAAATATAAGACCTATTTAGTTTTTAACAAAAAAAATACCATAATGAAGTGCCACAATGCCACAAGAAATACTTATTTTGATGAAGTCATTACTTTAAGCCAGGTGGCATGCAGTGTACCTACTGTCCTTTAGGTGCTATGTGACATGTCCGCCATCATACACCACCCTGATGACATTTGTAGTGTTGAGCAAAAACATCATGTACTTATAATTGCCATGTCTGTAATTCTTCAGCTGAAGTTCAGGTTTTAACTTTTTAATTACATTTTACTGTTGGTAATAATGTCCTGGTGCTTGGGAAACACCTTTTTGTTTGATGAAGTGATTACAAGTAGTAATTATGAAGTGTAATTGCTGTAAATCTACCAGTAGGCATTTTGCTAACTTGGGAAAATAGTAATAAATATTATTGCTGTAAAACAATGATTACTAACATGTTATTGGTTCTTTGTACCCTCTGAGAACGACTGCTAGCTATTAGGGCACTAGTCATACACCGTGGTTTTACTAACATAATTAAATTTTACTAAGTGCTTAAAGTGTAATAAGACGGCTTAAAGCCTTCCCAAAAATTTGAGTAACAAATACAAAAGGAATTATCTTAATCTGATCAGTTGTGACATTAGTGTGTTTAACCAATCTAATTCTTTAGCTTTATAATATTAGTAGTTAGTATTTTTTTTCTTCTTATTATGCACTCAGTCTTTCAGACTATAAGCAGATGTGATGTGTGCTGTTTGGCGTGCAAGGGACTGCTCCCAGCGGAGAAAGCCTTTTCTTTCCATTGCTTCTTTTTTCCCTATTTGTACTGGTCAAAAATTTTACATGTTTATAAAGTCATATTTTTTAAGTACATTTTACTATTATTTGTTTTTATTTACGTAAATAAATAAAAAAACATAATATTCATGTATTCATGGGTACAGTAAATGCTTTGTTTACCACTAATTGATGCAAGAAGTCAATCAACCATTAAAATAGTTACCCAGATAGGCAGGTAGTTTTTACTTGTAAATTTCTGTTACAGCTTTAGTATTGTTTTTTATTAAATTATTACAAATGGTATTGTTTATAATGATATTTGAATAAAAATAACAACATTGATTACTGATACTAATACATTCTTTTTCATTTGAAATTTAATGTTTTTATGTAAATTAGTAAACAGAACAATTTAGGAATATGAATGAGTATAACTTTAAATAGGTATTTTGTTGTTTATAAAAAAAATATCTTTGATGGTATTCTAAATTATTTTGTTAGCATGAGAATGCAACTTATTTATTTGTGTAATATTTTGTTTGTTTTTCTTAGTTCATAAGAAGTTAATATTATTATTACATAATTAACTATTGTTAGTGCCATTGTGCCATAAGAAACAATTATTCAAATTTTATTAAAAATAGAAAACACATGGTTTCTAAATAAGAAGTTAGTATTCCTGAAAATTGAGATAAATAACTAGTTTTGCTAGGTATTATTTTAGCAGGTAAACCACAAAAATAACACTTTTGATTTAAATCATACATACCTACATTAATGTTAAAATTAAAAATATAATTTTCAAAGACAGAACAGTATTTCACTGTATTATATTGGTTAATAACCAGAGAGTATAAAAGATATAGTGAAAATAAACGTCACGAATAGTACAAAACAATTGTTAGTGAAAGTCATAGCTTACGAGGAAAGTTCTATCACAAGTCACGATCGCTGAAACTCTTTAATTATAAAGGCGATAACAATAACAACAATATAAAACTCATCAGCTTTTACACGGTCATGTGCCATTTAATTTCCTCACAAGGCTTGTAATCTAAAGCCTTCGCAAATAAAAAAATAAAGCATTACTCACCGAATCTGCTCGATGACAGTCCCAACTTTCCAAGAATTGAAAATACCGCAAACTCAGTGTCGATCGTTTTTAACACAGTTCAGCTCGTTTCATCACACTTTTGCAACTGTCCGACTATTAAACCTGTTAATTCATTCACTTAATACTAAATTCGACATCGGTAACTTATTTTTTCTAAATTTTAAATCGCGAATATTGCCGTGCATAACGGCAAATCGCGTGCTGCACGACTGTCACCTGCGACAACAACTGAAACTGACGGATGGCGCTACCAGTGTTGTCAGCGTTCAGTTCTAGATTCCCCAGCTTATTTAAATGATTGTGTTTAAAATATCAAATTATTACATTTGTAGGTATGGACAATATTATTAAGATTTATAATATTTTTAAAATTGTATTTAGGTATTTCTTTGATTAATTTAATTAGAAAATCAGTTTTTTACATTTTTTTTAGAAATAATTAATATTAATCAAAATGTTTACGTAATGTATAGTAAGAAATGCTTAAATAATTAAAAAAAAAGGTTCGGTATAAAATACATTTTTTGTAAATTTTGAGCCTACAAAACCTTTACTCCATAAAAATTGAATTAAAAACAAATTCTAATGTAGCTTATATTAGTATTTGTTTTGATGTAATCATTTATTTTATCCCGTTTTCTCTTACTCCATGAGCTTTTAAGATAGAAACAGATGAGATACGGTACAATTTGCAGTATTTTGTTTGATCATTTAAAAATAAAAATTCTTAGCGGGCAGATTGAATCATAAATGTTGAATTAAAACTTTTTGAACATAATTAGACATTTTTTTAAATAACTTTACTTATTTAGACTTTTTTGATGTATGTAATTTTTACAATTTGATTTTTAAGTGTTAATAGTTATTTAAGCAACTGTTCTATAATGACGGATATTAAAACACGAGTGTGGGTTTATCACACGAGGCGAAGCCGAGTGTGATAATAGTATCACATGAGTGTTTTAATACCTAATTATAACAGTTGCAAACAAGACTTTATCTACACCCATGATATGAATCCTCTATAAATGTTCTGAAACCATAGGGTATTGTACAGTGTTGTAAGAACTCTATGTAGCGGGATACGACGTCAATTCAAAAATTCGAATAAGTTTTTATTTAAATTACGGCGCTATGGTAGTGAAACGCGCGTGCATGACATGTTCTTTTTTTGAAATTCATAAAGATGCCATGAGAATGTGGCTGTTCGATAAGTAAAAAAGGAGTTGCATAATGAATTTTAGTACAACATTAGTTTACCCGTTTGGGTGTTTTATTGGTTATTATGACACTGGCTGTTTTAATGTTGGCAATAAGCTAACTGTTTCAAGAACGTTTATAGAGGATTTATAGCATGGGTGTAGATAAACTAATTTATTAAACACAATCTAAAGGTAACTAATGAAGAATCCTCTTAACGAAAAAAATACCAATTTATTTTAAGAACGAAGCTCAAAGTTTTCTTTTATAGTGGAACATGGGTTATTTAGCAATATTTATCGCTTTTGATAAACTTTAGTTATCGAAGAATACAATTCTCCACTCATTAGGGATTTATTTCTCCACTAGCAATACTAAACTACGGATTGCTTCTTAACTGTCAAAGTGAACGTTTTGTTTCATTATAAGCATTTGTAATTTCATATAAATGTTTCATAAAATTATGAATAAATAATAAAATAATGAACTTTATTACGCTTAAATTTTATATTTTTTACGACCTCGTATTTAAATGTGAACTTTTTAACACAGTCATAATCTTACCGTATGTCAAAGCTTGACAGGTCGATGGCAGATAAAGTTTGACGTACGGCTTAGTGTTACCATTTAAAAACTATTTTAACTGGTGTCATACTAAACTACAATTTGAACAAATCGGGATTATGGATTTAAACAAAATAGCTTTTCATTGGTATACGATGTTTGTCTAGTTCAAACTTTAATAAATATTTATCTCGAAAGTGACATCGCAGTTTAAATGATTGGTAGGAAGTAATGTACTGTTTTGATGGATCTGCAAATTTGTTATGACCGCAATAATAGGTAATTTATTAAAAGCCTAAATGAGAATTACATGATAAAAATGACGACTTTACTTAAATTGTTATTATTATACTGCGGATAACTTATTTCTTTTTCCCTTTAGATAGTGATTTCTTGCTCTTGAGGTATTTGAACTGCCCCAGAGCTTTTCGCACCATGACGCCGCGCCACCACGCTTGGATACGAACAGCTGACATCCGCAAATGTTCCTCTCGGGCTAGACGCGCTGCTCGCTCACTTTTGAACGTTAACCAGCCACGCATCTCACCTTCATGTAGATCGTACTGGAAAGAAGACAAATTGTAACGTGAATAATTAAGCTCTGGATTCGAGCATTAGAGCGGCATAATGTAAACCGGGTACCGCGCATAGTGTCCAACCAGTATTCGAACCTAAAATATCATAAGGCTACCATTCAGAATATATTAGTCAAAATGTTTACGTTTATTATTGTCTATAGATAAAATCATAGATCTTGGCGGTTTTGAAGTTGGCCGCAAATAAAATGTCTAAAACCTAGATTTTACGTCAAAACCAACCTTCAAAACATGATAGCATAATTTTGTTGAGCTTAAAAGTACTTACCTATCCGATTATATATCACGTGTAGCTATTGGAGGGTGGGACTAAAAAGGTATTTGTCCTTTAACACATTTAGCTCATGATCTCCTAGATCAACATACAGGCTGCTAATTATCGATGCTGTACCGGAATAGAGCGGAAGTTAGTAATTAGTTAAGCTACCCCACTAGGCTTGTTACAGATTTTCCCGTAAGATGTTTCGTTCCGATAAGTACGTCATTGCTTTTCCTCAAAGTCTTTTGCGTGCGCAGTCAGTCGATCACGGAACTGGTCGTCAATCAGCATAGTTGAAAAATAACTATTTTCTTAAGGAAATATGTAAAGTAACCAACGGATGTATAGACTCTTTTTTACTTACAAATACTTGTGGAAGTGCGTAATAATTTTCCTGCAGGTTTACCAAGAATTGCATCAACTCGAGCGCATATGTTGCATCACTCTGACTGCACTATTATAGTCATTAGATTTTATTATGTATGTCTTCGGTAACCGTCTTACAAACTTTATGTAGTGCTATCATTGATTTACGGTGTTTTTCGCGACGTCCAATGATGTTGAATAGAGTCTTTTTGATCCGTCTTTATTGGGACACAGCGGTATGTTTTCCTGCCCTGATATAAGTGCATTTTACAATAGAAAGTAACCCTTCGGAGTAGTGGTTGGATTGACGGTGGCAAAACCAAGGATTCAGAGTGTTAACTCCATTTATAAAAGTGTTGATCAGTTTGTTTATCCCCTTTTTTACATCTTTTATGAGTTTTCTTTACCGCTTCTGCACACCTTTTGACAGACATTTCAGTTTAGTTGGTAGTAATGACTTTGTCATCGTTACTTGCAAAAGTCAAAACTACCAATTATTATCGATGAGCGCTGATAGGTTGACAGCTGACCAATAGAATGACGAATATTTGTCTATTCCATAAATTAAAAATATTTCAAGATGTAACATGAAGAAAATTTACAGTTATACTTTTGCAACATTAGGACGGTCGAATTGTATAGAAAGATTTAAGTTTAGGTAAAAACCCATACATTTCTAAACTTCTGGAACGCGCAGTGGGAATAATGTAATTTGCGGTTTTGACTTTATATGCGCATTGTGGGGGTTTCTGTATTGTTGTTGTTAATAGAATTGGTATGTTGAATTGATTGAAACCATGGTCCCTATACTAAATGCTTATATTTACTGGTACCAGGATACATAGTGTATATTAAACTTATTGGCTACATTATTCTAACTTAACTACGACCTATCTCTAGCGATACCGGGCGACTAAACTTAAGCATCCACTTAAATACATATGCGCCAGTTTGTCCCTACACGCATTATTGAATGCTGTAAAATTTTCGCTTTCTGCCTTCTTGGTCTATAGTGCCCATTAGTAACCGCGGATTCAGATAGTTTGGGTTCGATTCTCCAAGTGCAAAAAGATATTGTATGTATTTTGAGAATCCCCAGAGACAGGTATTTCATTTGGCAGCTAATAACATTTAGCTATCGGGAATAAATTCACGTCATAGATGCTATGCATTATTGTACCTATAAAATCTATATAACATGTATTAGATGCAAATGTCACATGAAGCCTTGCAGTAAACCTTCTATTGAGTTCCAAGAATTGAATAACTGGTTTCGTACACGTTGGTTTAAAAAGCAAATGGAATTATTAGGATTACATAACATAACATCACGCCTATAATACGCAGAAGGGATTGGCAGAGGTGTATAACACCCAAATTTTAACTGTTAACGTTTAGGTCCCATCTGATAAGGGGTTAGCCTATCGCCATCCACCAGGCCCAATTCCAACTTCATGCTGCTATTGAGAATTTCCTGACGGAACAATCCCAAATTACATTATTTCCCGACCCGGAAATCGAACGTTCGAGGTGAGAGGTCGCATATACTAACCACTACTACACCAACGAGGTACTAATTTAATTCCGCATGCAGCTTCACCAACTTTACCTTTTCCAGTAAGGTCTCTAATTTGATTCCGGGGAGCGTATATCGAAAAGCTACTTCAGTGCATGTCCACCGAACTGATTTAACATAATTTTCTAACGATAGACACGCGTAATACTGCTCTAATACGTGTCAGACAGAGAAATGTAGAAGTAGATAGGACGGCATAGTTTTCTATTGTATATGAAACATCGTAAACGTCAGCGTATATCGGGCGTACATATATGTATACTTACACATAAATACAAAAAATATTTTTTACCTTTCATAGGTGCATTTTTGACATAAATAGGTGAATTTTGATATTCATAGGCGCAATGACTACGCTTTCTTAATATTTATATATGCCTCTCTCGTTGTAAAAAAAGTTATTTACAACCTCTTTGATCTCAGGCGGTGATGTACAAACTTAACTGACGAATTGTGGGTGTTGTGTTATATTATTCTGGGTGGATACGACATAGCGGCATTTATTGAAACCACATAATTAGTCTAAACATAGTCATTGATCGATTATTTTTCTGCATTTAGCTATGCTTAGCAAATTATATTAAAAAACAGTTGAAAAATTTATGGACCGAAGGTCGTAGGATTTGAATCTGCGACCTTCTCTACACCGGGCAGTCGCTTTAACCAACCAGCTACGGTCAGGACCCTTCATTTCTCAACTGTATGTTATGACACGGATAATTTATTACATAAAAAAACCTTCACGTTTTCCGTAAAAGATTCTTACGAAGAAAAAGTAAAATTTGTTCGTTAAAAGTAAAATAATAGTTTTTACAAATTTTAACCGTTACAAAGATACACTAACATTTTTTAGAATTTGTTGTTTCAATATATATGTCGCTCGCTATGTCGTATCCACCATGTTATTATAATTATACCAAAATATATTATAATATATACCAATTTCTGTAGTTCGATGCGTTTATCCGTCGCGGCGCGTAGCTGGTCGCATTTGGATTGGACTCTGGTACTTATATCGGCTGCATCGACATCATAACGTTTGCGCCAGTACTCCAAAGATTCTTCTCTTTCCTGGAAAAGTAATTTAGTTGGTGTAATGAAAATGCAGGTTTTTCTGAGCTAGATCAAAGTAGTATATACTATTAGTTATTTATGCAACTGTTCTATAATGAGGGGTATTAAAACACGAGTGTGGGTTTAGCACCTGAGGCGAGGGATGAGTGTTTTAATACCTAATTATAACAGTTGCATACAAGACTTTATCTACACCCATGATATGAATCCTCTATAAATGTTCTGAAACCATAGGGTATTGTACAGTGTTGTAAGAACTCTATGTAAATTCATGGAAAGTTTAATTAGTGAGTATCTAATACAAACAAACTATGTATAGGTAATAATATAATTATTTATTGTAATAATTATTTTTCAATACTATGCACAAAAATGGCGGGATACGACATCAATTTAAAAATTCGAATAAGTTTTTATTTAAATTACGGCCCTGTGGTAGTGAAACGCGCGTGCATGACAATGTTCTTTTTTTGAAATTCATAAAGATGCCATGAGAATGTGGCTGTTCGATGAGTAAAAAAAAAGGAGTTGCATAATGAATTTCAGTACAACATTAGTACACCCGTTTGGGTGTTATAATGGTTATTATGACACTGGCTGTTTTAATGTTGGCAATAAGCGCCTTCATCCAAGCAATAAGCTAACTGTTTCAAGAACGTTTATAAAGGATTTATAGCATGGGTGTCATTGACGTATAAAATAAGGACACGGCTAACGCGCGATAAATGAACTGAACCTTTTTGGAGTCAATCAGACTACAAAAAGCGCGTAGTGAAATTGTCTGTGGTTGGCTGCCTCCGTGAGCGGTCAAACACGACAAAATGCCTAATTGTGCACTGAAAAGTTGTACGAACTACCAAATTAAACATAACAAAAAAGATTATGGTATTACATATCACCGGTAAGTCACAAATATCTTATTATATCCACCTCTTTACATTATTTTATCAATTTTATTTGCTAAAATTTTTCGTTCCGACGCCATATTCCTCAATCGTGAATATCCGCGTGACATTGGAACTGCGCAACTTCAATGCAGATGGCGTTACTGATCCTGCTATTCATAATGTCAAATTTGAAGGGCAATTTGTTCGGACAAGCCATTTCTATAGTATATATTTCTATGATGGGTGTAGATAAAAATATTTTAGAGATGATTGATGAAACGTTTTTGTGTTAAAAGGTTTTATAAGCTGGGTAAATTTTGCTAAACAAACATAACATACTATACTATAGTTTTTTTTGCTATAGGTATATATTTTTTTTCTTGCTAAGCCTCTCCAGCTAAGCTAAATTCACTTGTGTTAATAGGAAGTTCACGTCTGTGGTGTAATGGCTAGGATTCAAACAGACGACCTCTCGATCGTAAGACCGAAGCCTTATTATCTGTTGTGCTACGGCCGCTTCTATTGCCTATGTACATAATTGTCCTTTATAACGGTTGCAGCAATCAAATTGGCACTAGCAGATAGGACATAAATTTCAGTAAAAAGAGTTAAAAAAGTACTTTCCCCATAAAATGCTCGCTCACCGCAAGGTTTCGGGTTTGATCCCCATGTCGAACAAAAGTGTTATTTGGGATTTTTTTCCGGTAAGAATTTCTTAGTAGAAGCATGGAGTCCGGTATTGTGCTGGTAGATTGCGATAGGCAAACTCCCTATCACATGGGACCTAAACATAACAGGAGAAATGTGGGTGTTATACAACTCTACCACACCCTTCTGGGTAATATAGGCGTGATGTTAGGTAAGTATGATTTACTTGAATCTGCAATTGAAAAGCGTGCAGCAGTTCTGTATGCACTCTTTCCTCGTGGTCGGTGCGTGGTTTGGGAGCTCGAGGCTTGTCGTAATGCAGCTCCTGGGACTCGAACCGGGAGAACAACCACTTCTCTGCGTAGCTTAAACGCATGCTTGCGTTTTGGAGGTCATCCTGGAATACACATCATAATTATAACATAATATAATTAGGTCGAAAGAGAGGGGATGGCGTCTAAGTTTACAAAAAAAACCGACCTCAATTACAAAAACCGGCCAAGTGCGTGTCGGGCCACGCGCAGTAGGCTTCCGTAGCTAGTCGTAACAACATATTTCGACTTAAAAGGGATTTACTATCTGTATTAAACAAGTAACATCTTCATACAAGTCATTACTTTCAAAGGTTTTTGTAATTTGCACGAATTATTCTAAGTAACTGCATTTTACACTTTGGACCCCAATTACTCTAGAACTAATTAAGTTAAAGTAACCGCTATAGTTTTCATGAAAAGTTTATTACATATACTACCACCGTGATTTTTTTCAGATTTTTTAAGCTATCGGTTTAGCTTTTAGAGGGGGTGGGACGCCCTACTCGTACAAAAATTTGCTCTTTAAAGTTAATTATCTCGCAAACGGACCCCTAAATCAAAAAACTGTATTAGCAACCCCATTATGTTTATAAAGACCTATCTAACGATACCCCACACTATGGGGTAGGCGACAGAAATGACGAGATGTATGAATGTTGAGGAAGCGAAAGAAGTATGTAAGGAGCGAAGCACATGGCGTTCCATCGTCTTTGCCTACCCCCGTGGGATAAAGGCGTGATTTTATATATGTATTATGTATGTTTATTTATGTTTCAAGAATTTTGAACGAAATATTCTGAGTAACTGCATCTGACATTTCGGACCCCTATTCCTCTTGAACTAATGAAGTGAACTTATCCGCTATAGTTTTCCTTTAAAGTTCATTACATGTACTACCGACACAATTTTTTTCAGATTTTGGGATCCAGTAGTTTAGCTTTTAGAGGGGGGGGGACGCCCTACTCGAACAAAAATTTGCTCTTTAAAGTTAATTATCTCGCAAATGGATCTATAACTCAAAAAACTGTCTTAGCAACCCCTAAACGTTTTTAAAAGTCCTATCTAACAATACCCCACACTATGGGGTAGGCGACAAAAAAAAAAACATCCCTACTTTACATGTAGGGGACCTACCTAAAAAAAAAATATTTTTCCAAATTTTATTCTATGACTTTTTTTGTTTAGTTAACATACATGTTCATGCAAAATTTCAGTTTTCTAGCACCAACGGTTTCGTCGCTATGCCTTGGACAGACGGACAGACGGACATGGCGAAACTATAAGGGTTCCTTGTAGGTACTACGGAACCCTAAAAATGCACTAAAAAGTAAAAAATAAAAAAAGTATATACAATTGAATTGAGAATCTACCATAATATCACCATGCATCGCCTAGTCAAGCTATGGCTTGACTCCAAATGCCCGGTTAGCGAACACTAATGAACACCGTGGAACGTGAGGTCGTTCTGTCGATGCCAACCCTGAGATTTTCTCTTTATCGTTTCACCCAAAGCCTGAACATAAAACAAACTGAGTACACCAGAGCACCTGTTACTAGTCTACGATGGTCTAGTCACTAGACTAGACCATCGTACCAGAGACTAGACTCTAGTGGTTACTGTAAGCGCCTACGCACCGCGAGGACTCGAGTTTGGTTCCCGAATTGTGAAGTTTCTGTCAGGAAATTCACTATAGCAGCACGGAGTTAGAATTCTGCCCGGTGGATGGAGGTAGGCTCACTCCCTATCACCTCTGCCACACCCTTCATGGTAATAAAGGATTGATGTTATGTAGATATCTATGTTTTATTGTATTCTTTCCAGGGATTTTTCAAACATATTCAACGAGACTGGCTTCCGTGAAAACATTCAAAGCCCGCTCATTTCCTAGTTATTTACAACTTGTACTATGTACTAACTGTACTAAGTGTAGAAAGATATATTTTCTTATTTAAAACGGTGTCTGTATAGTTGCGAAAACTATGACTATGCAAAATGTGTAATAATATATACTTACTACAAACAATTAGTTGATACAAATGTATAAACCTTCCTGGTCCAGTACCGTAGGGCTTAGCGTGATGTTAAATAGTCCGCTTTCCTCAAGAAAGAAATACAAACAAATATCCAAATTCTTTAAGTTAATCTAGCTAGAGTCAGAGCGCATTCAAACAGACAAATAAACAAATATTTTCAGTTCTATTATTTTGTCAAATCATCCGCCAGCATATACACATACATGATTGTATGTTTCCACACGAAGCCACAATAAACTAGCTTTTCTAGTTAAGTTACTCCCTAGTTACAGTTTCCCACACAAATGGATTTTGGGAAATCGACTTGTTACATTTTCCTATAATCTGTTTACTGTTTTTGTTTAGCGTTACGCTTCACTGGTATCGTAATAGCAGAGTAGAAGCCGTACTGTTTACTGAGAAGTTGCAAATCTGCATGTTTAGTATGCTATTCAGTTCTGATAATTAAAACCTGTGTTTAAAGAACTGCAAGCTGTTTAACGGCTGCGGTTAAGACATGATTGCTACGGTTAGATCGATTATGGGTGACCATTCGTAACATATCGAGGGCTACTTCTTACCTGCCGGCTCATCGATTAATCAGTGTTGTTATGGTTCATGGAAGCTATCAAATGGATGAAAGGGTTTACCAAAAAAACGTCTACCGTGGTCTCTCTAGGAAGATCAGTCAGATTTATCAGATAAATATAAAATAGTAGTACTAACAAACTATGCAAATATGTAGTCATTCATATATTTAATACAAAAATTGGACCGGCTAGACGGATACTCAGTCAGGGCTTCTTTTCCAAATATTTATAGCGATCTTTGATGTGTTTTTTAGTTTTAAGCGCTTACTTTTGTACTTTTGTTCTGATGTTCACAAAATTTGTATTTAGATTCAAAAGTTTATTCGTAAAGATCTATTATTGGCTCTCTGTCAATTATTTACGTTAAGCTATTCAAATTGTTACATGCTGTTGATCTTCCTATAAATAAATAATTAATAAATAGTTTATAAATTGATGATATTCAGACGCATCTAAAGCGACTAGTTGAACGATCGATTTAGATGAGAAAAAGGTAGAACGAAAGATAACGTACATTCTTTTTGTCTCGGAGAACAGCTACTTTACGGTCAGCATCTCGCAGATCCTTTGCCCATTGGTTTCTTTTTATGACTAGCTCATTTATGAGAGCTACCCGGCATCTGCAATGTTAATTTCGTAAAATTTAGGCAAGGTACGTAATACGAAATAGTGGGTGCTATATGGAATTTTAAAAGTGTGACGAATCGACAATGTGGCAAATTTACAACAACCCAAAAGTATAATTTTTAGTCAAGTCATTCCTATCGAGTTAACGATACAGGGTACACATAATTATGTCTTTTTAAAATCAACTTGCCATTTATATTTATATTTTTCTAGTATTTCAGTTATAATGTCCGTGTTCTAAAACAATGATTCATTAATTTCCTCTTTGGGTACAATTACGGTCATTCAAATACACTCACTGTCTAAGTTCCTCGTGAGCCAGCCTCAGTGCAGTGACATCCTGGTCCTTCTGCTTCAGCTTGTCAATCTGTTCCTTCACAGTGTTCCAATCGCCGTTGTCTACCACTTCTAGGAGAGTCTTCCTGATTACTTCCTTTACCATGTCACTGAAAACATTTTCATTCGACGTTAGGTCTGTAGCAAACGTGTATCTAGACGTCCAAATGGTGGCAACCATAGCCAAAGAACACATACATCATCATCAATATACACATGCCCTAATCCTAACACAAATAATCTAATAAAAGGGGAATATGCAATGTCATTTACTCCAACTTGCTTTGGTCACATGGAAGTAAGGTGAATTTATAAACAGTTAATTACTTTTCAATTATTATGTTTCTTGTAGTACAAAAATGGCCAAGTCTCATATTTCGATCCATGTGTAAGAGCTGGCAAAACTAGGCGGTGTGTGGAGCTTGGCTCTGAAAGAGATCATATTAACTTTTATTTATTTATAATTTAACTTTTTGCACAAAACATGGTACATAGGCGGACTTAATGGCTAGTGGCATTCTCTAACAGTCAACCTAGGGTGGTTTCCACAGTACTATTAGTACATATACAGTGATTTGAAATCTATCGAATACATATTAATACATATTATTATAAAAATGTTTTGGTGGACTATGAATATTCTGAGTGGTGTAAACGACGAAATTAAAAATCTCAAAAGCGGAAGGGGCGCTATCTGGTGTAAACAGCTGACAACTCACCGGCTTTCCACAACCTTGGTGTACTGCAAAGTTTCTATCTTGTTGGTCGGTCGCCAGCCGCGGAGCCGTAGCGCACTGCTGCCCTCTGTAAAGTTACGTTAGAGATCGAGAGATGGCGCTATAAAAAACTTTTTCTTCTATTGATGTGATGCGGTACATAACCTTCTTTTTTGAAGTCGGTTTAAATATAGAAGTTGTTAAAGTAAGCGATACGTTTAGGCAAACCAACAATTAAACTTGAATTCATATTACTTATTATCTAAACTAATTCGAATATTGTTTGTTTGAATGGGCTCATCTCTGGAAATACTGGTCAGATTTCATCACTATTGTAATATTTTAGATTATTTTGGGGAACTATTAAATAATAGTTGACAAAAAAAAGGTAAAAATATATAAGTATATATTTTCGTGATCGTCGTTACGTTACGTTGATCGACGCCAGATTGATCGGTGTTATAGAAAATATCGGTCGTAACTGTATAACAACAACTTACTTTATAAGAAAAAAATGTTTTCTAAAGGCGAAGTTTAGCCTGTAAAGAGCACCTACATGTCTGTTTTGCATAATTTTGTATGTTCTTTTAAATATTATGTGTGACTAATTGTTGTTAATAATTAAAGATAAAGATATTTTAAAATCAAAAAATCAATCAATCAATCTGGCGTCGATCGAAGTCAATCGATGGCATCAATCGATGCTGGAATGGATTATTCGATATTACAACGTATTAAGTGATCCAGATATATAATGATGGTTATGTTATTAAAGTTTTTTTACCTTAGAAACCAAGCTTTGCTTCTAACAACATTTAATTCTATTGGTATTAACTTTGGGTGTTATTACATCTACATCGATCGACGTTGATCGACGCGATCGTCGCAAATCAGCACACTGCGCATGCGTGGAGCGCTCTAATTGGCTCCTTAAACGTCAAATGAATTGATCGACGGTTGATGGATGAAGATGTAACACCCTTGGAAGCGGAACGTTTACCACGACTTAAATATACGGGAAGCAACCTTTAATAAAAAAAAAAATTGGATATACTATAGCTGAAAAACTGAAGGATTTTTTTGTTTTATTACTTTTAACGTGACAAAAACAGTACTACTTTTATGCGAGAGGCATAAATTTGATTAATCTATTGCTGAAAAGACCGAAAGTACTGAAACATTTTAAGCTTTTAAAATATATATATCCTATAATCAAAGTATGTATATATCATATTCATACCATGTGCCAAAAATTAACCTTTTAATTAAACTTTTTTTTTCAGAAAAGTTTAACTTCATTAACACTGAAATACATTACTTACCCGGATTTACAATTTTTGTATTAAATAAAGGTTCTTGTTTTTTGTAAAGTACTTTTTGTAAACTAGTTTGGAAATCCTCCTAAAATATATGTAAATGTCAGTGCCAGGTATATATTACATTCATAGGTACGTATTGAATAAATAACATCCTTCTTTCTTTGAAGTCGGTTACAAATAGTAGATAATAAGTAAGTACATATGTACAACTCACCAAGAATCCTCATTTGCAGTAACGCCACCTCAAACGACAGCGCAAACAACAGACCGTCCATTTTGCTAATCCCTCTGAAATTAAAATCATTCAAATATATTCGCAGTGTTCCACATTTAAATTCCAATCCTCTCTCTTTAATCTATTTATTACTAGATTTTTCCCGCGAATTCGTCCGCGCGGAATTCTTTGTATTTAATAGTAGTTGTTTTCGCGCTTTGACCCTTACTGCACCGCTACCGTGAAATTTAGCGTAATGTTATACATCATGACCTTTGTATAGAGTTAGACTATCAAACACAAAAATAATTTTAAATAATATTAAAGTTGAAAAATTAAGAATCCAGCAGGATTCGAACCTGCACCCCCTGGGTATACGCCCCAAGTATTTTGCCAATTCAGCTATGGATTTGTATGCTGGGGTGCGGGTTCGAGTCCAGCTGGATTCTTAAATTTTTCAACTTTAATATTATATAAAATACAAAAATTTGCTTTAAAATATTACAATAATAATTATCAACACAGTAGACACATTCACAAACTATTAATACCTAAGCAGAGGGTTAATGTCTTCAGCAAAAATGTATACTGCATGGCGATACATGTTTATATTAAGTTACCTAATATTTTTAAGGAAATTGAAAGTATCTTTATTTTTAAGCAAAAGTTATTTAGTTTATTATTAGAAAAACGTTACTATAGTGTTAAGGATTTTTTAGATGATAAGAAACTATGACAGCATGTACATAACCATTAAATTATAAATTAAAAATTTGTACGCCAATTAATGGTAGAATATGGCTCGCACGCATAATGTAAACATGATCTCTGTATACCCATATTCGGACAAATAAACGTATTTCATTTCATTTCATTTCATTTCAAAATTCGACCAGTAGTCAGTTATCTGCATCTAAAATTTTATTAAAATCAGTCTAGCCGCTTAGAAGATTAGCCGATACAAACAGACAAAAAAACTGTATTTTAGGCATAGGTAGGTATCGTGCAAACAACTATACAACCTTAAAAAAACATTGCTATTTCGAGATTAAACACAGACACTTCAATTTTATTTATTTGTATTGATGATTAGAATCCGGGAAGAAGATATTGTGTTTAACTTCTAATGTATAAACCATCGCATTTTTTTACCGAACTGTTAGTGGTAAAGAAGTTAATTCTTTTTCGATCGAGCAAATAACTCTGCCTGTATGTCTGTACGTCAGCAGTTATGAATGGCAATTGGCACGGAGATATGTCATATCAGGAATCTAGTTGGTTGTCACGGAAATGATATAATAATAATAATAAATATCTCACAACTTACACACAACGTCACCTAGTCTCAAACTAAGCAGAGCTTGTACTATAGGTACTAGAATAACTGATACTAATACATATATACTTTTATTTTGTAAATACATACTTATTATACATAGAAACACCAAGACTAAGACGAAACCTCATGTTCATGCAGACAAAGATTTGTCTTAAGCGGGAATCGAACCCCGTGACTTCGGGGTCGCAGGCAGATATACTACCCACTCCGCCATCCGGTCGTCGTATTAAGCTTTTGCATAACCTACAACGCGATGACATTAGTGGAAAATAATAAAATGTGGCATAGGATTGTACGTACCATTTTGTATGGTTATATTTTTGTATTTTGCATTGAAACTCTTTCTTTGAAAAACTTCGCGTAAAAGTTTCTCTTACGTAAACTTCATGAAATAGTTTTTAACTAGAAAGGTATTGTCTCAAGCTTTTACTTGTCTCAGGCTGTCTAGACTACCTACGATGTATTGACGACAATTATCAAATGAGAAATACTAAAATAACGTTCAATAATATCATTCAATTCAATTA
This sequence comes from Hypena proboscidalis, assembly GCA_905147285.1. Taxonomy (NCBI): domain Eukaryota; kingdom Metazoa; phylum Arthropoda; class Insecta; order Lepidoptera; family Erebidae; genus Hypena; species Hypena proboscidalis. Next base: position 10,415,754 of record LR990128.1, on the reverse strand, counting down.
ATATCATATCATTATGCTTTCCTTTGAAATTGTTCAGTTCATTGTTGTCAATAATATAATGTTACACACAAAATCATTAATATTGAAGACTTTGATTCGGCAATAGTTATATAATTGTGTATTAAAATTATGTTAATGATATTAAAGGCCGGTCAATAGGTATTTATATATTATTATTAGACCTATAAATAAATATCGGATATATCAATATACAAGATGTAATAGACCTAACCTGCGACCAAAGCAGCGATAGCCGAGTGGGAGACCGTAGGACTGCGAAGTTAAAGGTCTCGGGTTCGAACCCACGGCACACACCTCTCGTCTTTTCGAAAATATGTGTGTATTTATCATATAAATTATCGCTCGCTAACGGTGAAGGAAAACATCGTGAGGAAACCTACATGCCTGAGAGTGCCTAATAAGTGCTCGACGGTGTGTGAAGTCTACCAATCCGCACTTGGCCAGCGTGGTGGACAATGGTCTAACCCTTCTCATAATGAGAAGAGGCCCGTGCCCAGCAGTGGGACATGTATTAGATACAGGGCTGCTATTATTGCTATTAATAGACGTAACCTAGAAAATGCAACATTTTGTCAGATTAAAGTATGAGAGAGACTGCCTTGATGGTCTAGTGGTTAGCGTATGCGCCTCTCACCGCGAGGTCATGGGTTCGATTGCCGGGTCGGGCAAAGTGTTATGTGTGAACTTTACGTCAGGAAATCCATAATAGCAGCACGGAGTTGGAATTGTGCCCGGCGGATGGCGATAGGCTCAGCTGGATCACAATACCTATTTGGCGACAGTTTAATGTTGAGACGGTAGAGCTGGTTCACAGAAATTCTAGCACCCGATGAGTAAAAAATACTATATTGATCTTTAGTCCCAATTTCACCGAGCTTCTTTAACAGCAGTTTTCTTAATCCCATATTTTGATCTCACTCACATATTTAATATTTGACCGAGATAGACAGATCTGAAGCCGTACATCAGCGTTTAATGTCGGTAACGTTGGTGAAATTGTGGCCTAAATTAAAAATGATAATCTTTCGCTAATTAGTTATTGTCGGCAAGGTACTCTTGTCAAACGGAAGGTAGGTAAGTCTGATTAACGAGCGAGCACACGTGGGCATCTTCTTATTGTATGGCACACTTTGCGACCTTGAATAATAGATGTATGTATGCTTAGGACCAAGTCTAAGTAAGTATAAGTATATACTTTTTACTATATACTAAAAGAAAATAAGTTTCCTTTCGTTTTATTGGCATTGAATAAAAAGGAAAGATAAGCGACCTTCTTTATTTGACGATGTATTAATTACGGACAACAAAAGGATGCATTTACTTATCTATATTTCTGGTAAAGGTAACAGAATGTTTCATTAGGAAATATTCGCGAAATGATACGTAAGTAGGTAGATATGAAAGTTTAAGCATAGGTGCCTACTTAAATTTGCAGTCGCTCAAAGTTACATAATAATATATCGACGACGGAAAACGTAAACGCTGTATACGTAAAATTAAAGATCATCATCATCATCATAAAAGCGGGTCGTAAAATGAACTGTCTCAGTCACTCGTGTAGTATTCACGCTTTACGTATATCTCCCTCTCGCTTTCCCGAGCCGCCAAGGAGTTTGACATTTGGTATAACGCTGAAAACACAAGAAGTTTACGAAAACCAAAAAACTTCTCTGAAATTAGAAAAAAGAAATATTCAGAATTTAAACATCTTAGAAAAACGTATTTTTTTAAGTTTAAATTTATGTTAAAGTTAAGTTATACAAAATGCGTATGGCATAACCGACTTTTATTATCGTAAAAATATGGTACCAATCGATGCAGTATATTTTATCAGCAAAATATACTGCATCGATTGGTCTGGGACCAATCGATGCAGTATATTTTGCTGATAAAATTATGTAAAAACGTATTTTTTGTGGCTTTATTCGTTTACGTCTTTAATCGTCGATAAGTACCTATTACTTTGTTTTTATTCTCAAAAGCAGCAGGATGTTGGAATTGTGCCCGATGAATGATGAATGGCGATTGGCTCAGTTCATTCATAAACAACAGGTGAAATGAGGGTGTCTTACACCTCTGCTATACCATTCTGAGAAATAAAGGCGTGTTGTTATGTTATGAAACTTTGCTTGCATAAATCATTTCGTTTTAAATGAAAGTTCATTTAAAAGAAGTTACATTCAGTAAAGCTAATCAGTGAGTTTTAATAAAGACATCGCAAACAATCGCAGCATCCGCTACAATACTGTCGTCGATTCCTGGCGACAATGGAATGGAATAATGAGTGCCCACGGCTACCGATCAACCCATACATTTCCAGTATATAAGCTGGTCTGACAATGCTCGGGATTTCTATTCAACGCGAGACCATCTTATACGGGAATTGTACAGGTTGATTGTGTGGGTACAAGCTTATGACGGATACCATCTTATAGTTAAAGAAGCTTCCAGGTATAGTCAGTAACAGACGTAGCTGCACACGAACATTATTTCAAAGGCACTCATTTCTTAAAATCGTAATTATTTAATGATTTGGTGTATTAAAACTTAAAGTAATCGATAAATAAGTAAATAACTGTATAATTTTATATTAGGGATGCTTTTAATGGAAAAAATGTGATTGTATGGCAGTTCGAAAATTGACAAGTGTTCAGCTACTTTTTTGGGGTGCGGTCTATTTGGTAGAAACTTGATACTCCGAAACCTATTTGGGATAACTGACTTCGCAGAAACTTCTTTAGTCGATCATTTATTAGGCATAAAAAATATTTGACATAAATATTTTTAGGCATAATGTGCTTACGACCGAATTTAGAATGGCATACATTTAAGATAGTAGAATTTTTATTGGCATATTTACCTTTGGCATAGGTAAAATTTTGTATAATTTCATTTAGCATAACGTTCATTTAGAGTACAGATTATTTGGCATAATTTGACTAGGCATACTATGAAGATCATAGAATTTCAATTAGAATAATATAGATTGGGTTACTTTCTTCTTTAAAAATGCGTAGGTTAGGTTAGGTTAGAACTGTGACCCCACCAACGGGTGTCCCGCGTTGTCGTCGCGGTGGGGCTTAGTACCCGTGGCGCCCCCGAGCCACGGCGAAGCCAAGTGGACCCCAGAGGGGGGCTGCTCTTCGGGCTTTGGCTGGAAGTCCATGTGGGAGCAGCCCATGTTGCAGGGCCCTTATGGGGGGGCTCTGCAACAGGAGGGCCTGCAGTGCTGGCGTGAGGAAGTCGGCACTGCGGTCGAGGAGTTGCGGGGCCGCGGCGGGAGAGGACTACCGGTGTTTCGTTGCCGCTTTCCCTACCTTCCGCGGTCCCGGCGGGGCCGCAGCCGTTAGTACTGCGGCGTGGTGGGCGGTGGGACGAACATCTGTCTCACCGCGGAGGGCCAGGCCGTCAGATACGAAAGTGTCCGCGGTCCTCGGTGCCGGTCCCCCCACATTTTGGGGGCCATGAGGGGCCTGCCTAGGCGGGCGAGAGCCGGGCTGCGGTGTCGGCGCAAGCTGGCACTGTGGCCCGGTGGTTTACGGGGCCGCGGCGGGAGAGGACTGTTGGTGTTTCGTTGCCACTTTCCCTGCCTTCCGCGGTCCCGGCGGGGCCGCAGCCGTTGAACTGCGGCGTGGTGGGCGGCGGGACCGACCACCTGTCTCGCCGCGAGAGGACCAGGCCGTCGGACATGGGGAATGTCCGATGGCTCTGCACGCGGTCCTCGGCGCCGGTCCCTCCACATTTTGGGGGCCATGAGGGGCCCGCCTCGGCGGGCATCGCCGGGAGGGTCGTGGACGTAAAGGCTGCGCCAGATTCCCATGACCCTCCCATCAAGGCGAGTGCGGGAGCACCGTGGGGTTTTAGTGGGTATTCCCGTGCCGTTTACCATCTTTGGCAGCGGCCGGCGAGTGCCAGAAATGAACATGCTCTCATGGGCAATGATATAAAAACCAAATAATTATCATTAAATCAACTTTTATTTATTACAATTACTAAAAAAAAAACAATTAAATTAATCAGAAAACAAAATTAAACTAATCTTATATTAGCTCCTATTGCTTTAAGGTACCCAACTTCTGTGTAGTCCGACTGATTATGCTGTAAGCATTATGCGAAATGATGGTTCTACTTTTAAATAGTTATGGATAAGAAATATATGCCAAAAGATGAATCTGGTTTTGAACTTTCTGCGATGTGATGATTATACATTGTGATTATTATGGATATCAAAATTATGCGTACAGATGATTCTGACTTACAGAATTATGGGTTCCAATGTATGCTAAATGAGTTTATGACAAACGATATTCTGCGAAAAGAGGTTTATGCTATTAGTTGTAATGCAATATAAAATTATTACTTAAAAAGTTCTACTATAATAGGTGTACCCACTTTTTTGATGTTCAATAAATAGCAGAGAAAGGAAGAAAATATTAATTTACAATCTCTTTGATAAACTGTTGATTAGTATTTTCTTTTATAATATCATAATAGCAGCCCTGTATTTAATACATGTCCCACTGCTGGGCTCGGGCCTTTTCTCATGTAGAGAAGGGTTAGGCCATAGTCCAACACGCTGGCCAAGTGCGGATTGGTAGACTTCACACACCCTCGAGCACTTTTTAGGCACTCTCAGGCATGTAGGTTGCCTCACGATGTTTTCCTTCACCGTTAGCGAGCGATAATTAATATGATAAATACACACATATCTTCAAAAAGACAAGAGGTGTGTGCCGTGGGTTCGAACCCGAGACCTTTTACTTCGCAGTCCTACGGTCTCACATTCGGCTATCGCTGCTTTTTGGTTTTATAATATCATGTGTGTGCCAAATTTGATCAAAATCCATATAGTAGTTCATGAGTTTACTGGGAACAAAAAAACATGTCGACGTAGCGGACATAAATGTTAGTTAAAAATTAGAAAACGATAATCGATATCAATAGACATGTTTTAGTGAAAACTTCGATATTGTAGTTAATCGTTAGCATTCTATAGAACAATGATTTTCAACTAAATATAACGGGATATTTACCATGTTTATTTGTTTTATCGATATCCCCGTCGCGTAGTAAAAGAGTGCGGAAGAGGGTAGATCGGTTCGTCTGCCAATATATAACTGTTTTCACATTACCCGCAATGACTATAGTGTTTAAGTTTTAGTTTTATCGTTTTATATTGCAACATCTCTGAAATATCGAAATAACTCGCTACAACAAATATCCCGTTTTATCTAATATTCAGTAAGAAAATAACCATGTTTAGTTTCTAAACTTATAAAGATTTTTTAATTCATTTGATTAACTTAAACAATTTCGATGTCCCTAAGAAATGATAACCAACAATGTAAATGTATAGATGAAATTGTTATCTGCATGATTTATTTAAAATAATTCATTAATTGATATTTTTTGTTCTTTTTGGGCTATAAAAGGCTTTTTAATTTTATTTTTTTAATTTAGTTAATTTAGAACATCAAGGGCCTTCTAAGTTGTGACTGTGACAGGCTAATGAGGAACAACTAATGAGCTAAAAGCTTGCTAACGAAGTATTAAATGTATTAATAGTCTGAAGTTGTTAAAATTAGTTTACAAAATAATAGATATGTAGGTATACCTAATGCGTTTGTTTTATTTTTAACTTACAAAAAGGAGAAGGTTCTCAATTCGACTGTATCCTTTTTACCCGACTGCGTCAGAAGAAGGGTTATGTTTTTGAGCGTATGTATGTATGTATGTACAATTTATGGTGCTGCAGGCGGGGATAAACGTAGTTATTAAGTTATACAAAGAATTGTTTGTCCTCGCCTGGAACACCATAAATTGTTTTACTTGTTATGATCATTTAAGTTTTTTTTTAACTATTTGAGTATTTTGTTTTTATAATTTATGTTTGTTGGGGGATTACTCGAAGACGCCTTGACCGATTTCAGAAGTTATTTTTATATGAAAGGGTATAGTATAGTATATAAAGTTAAAAGTAACAAAATCTACATAGGATAAGTAGTTTTTCTTGACCATCTTTTTAACTGCTGGACAAGCAGTCTTAAACGATAATGATTCATGAGAGATTAATAAAATAAAAAAAAATCTTTCGTAGTGTGTAATATTAAAAGTAAATAAAGCATTTCTTAAAAAATAATAATTAACTACACGTTGAATTACCCACATTTCCAAATCTTCGTTATTAAAAAGTACAATTTACCTTTCAGTTTGGTCCATGTCAGTAATAAATCCAGGCACAATACACAATAAATACGTCTGGTTTCTACAGAATTCTTTAATTAATAACTGATACAAAGCATCATATTTTATCCTCGGCGAAACCATTGATCAATATCGTTTTTCATCTCCTAGCAACCTGACGTTATATTGCGTGATCAATGATGGAAAACTGGATAATGTGAGTAGAGCAATATTGTGATAGAGGCATTGATAAAAAAGCTAAATTTCAGTTTAAGGGAACAGTTGCTTGACTGTTTGCCAATCAAAATAATATGGGCTTTATAATTATTAAGTTTTTATATAATATTATATCTTCTTTGTCGTTTCGCTCTTGGCAGAGCGATCGTGGTCACGTTGAGGCGTCCACATCGGAGGCAGTAGTGGACACAGCTTTCCGCACGATTTTTCGCCATCTCTCCCTGTTGGCAGTCTTTCTGGTGCAGTTAGATATGCGGTTTCCTACTGCAGATTTTATTTGGTCAGTCCAGCGCATAGGTGACCTGCCGCGCGCTCTGGATCCCTCCACTTTTCCCTGAATAACCATAATATTATAATAATATACAAATTATAATAATATGAGATATTACACACACGGCTACCGATCAACCTATACATTTCCAAAATATACACACACATATACACACACACACAAACACACATACACGCATACTCACAAACAACGCAAATGTTTTACTATATGTTTTAAATAATAACTTTACGAGTTTTATGTCTAGTTTATAAATATGCTAGCGACCCGCCCCGGCTTCGCACGGGTACAATGCTGATACTAAATACACTACAGAAAAAACTGTGAACGTTGTATATAAAAACACAGCGGCCCGCTCCGGATTCGCACGGGTATATAATGTCACTCACTGAAAAAATGATTAAAATCGATCCAGTAGTTTGATTTATTCATTACTGCCCGTGGCCCGCACCTATTAAATATGGAGTAAAACAATTCCCCCTTTCTATGCATGTATTATACATAAAAACCTTCCTCTTGAATCACTCTATTTATTGGAAAAAACCGCATCAAAATCCGTTGCGTAGTTTTAAAGATTTAAGCGCACATAGGGACAGAAAAGGCGACTTTGTTTTATACTATGTAGTGATTGTTACTTTAGTTTAAATTTTTAAGTCCAATTTCTGTAAAGACGCTATTAATAACCACGATACAGGCTTTGCCTAGTGTGGTTATTACTGTTATATCTTTTTATGTACTTGTGGGCTGTAATAAAGATTATTCTTATTCTTATTTATTTATTCTAAAATTAGATGGTCTTGCTTTGTATAGGCTTCTCATGCAATGCGGCGACCAGCTTATACTGGAAATGTATAGGTCAATGGGTACCGGTACTTGTAGACATCATAAATGCCTTACACGTGTATCAATTAGTCACCAGCAATACTTGTGAATAGAGTTGGTAATCAGCTTTGCAGGGCGAATACCTCGCGTGCATGTCATGTCAGTGCATTTGATTGAATGTAGCTTTGAGACGTGTGATATATTATTTTATCACTACCGCGGTTTCACTTGCGGACAAAAAGTAGCATATGTCCTACCCCAAAGTCCCATCTATCTCCATAACATTTCATAAATATTGAGCCAGCCAATTAAGCGAGCAACTTAATTTTTAGTAGATAGCTTTTTATCTAGCCTAATGTCTTATTACAATTTATTGTTCCCATATTATGTGCAGCAATAACAGCACATGTATATAACATGTGTCAGTACAATGAGGGCTATCGTGTGACTTTGCCGCTAAGGGTGGTTGTCTAGCGTGAGGTCTCCAAGATGTCAATATGCGGTAATTGAGTTTATATGAGTCTAAAGAGGCACAGTTCTTTTGGGCGATCTGAAGACAAACTTTTTATCAGTGGGAGAGAACGCATTTGTGCATGACGTACGTATAAGAGCAAAAGAGACGGACGTATTAATGTAATGACTTGGGAATGTAACAAAAAATCCGATTTTCTTAACATTTTTTATTTCAAAATATTTGTCTTCATTACGCGCTAAAGAACTATGCCTCTATAAAAACGTGTAAACTCAAAGGTTGGAATAAATCAATGTCTGTAATAAAACTTAGACGTTTACGCTGTAAAGATACGTGCAATCAATTCTCTCTTAAACATAGATTTATGTAAATGTTTTTTTTTAACAAATAGGTACCAAGATTAGTACTGTCTAAATGTAAATAACACAATTATATTCAGTAAATACGCTGGAATCACAAATTATTGCAGCATTCCGATTGTTTGTGAAAATTATAATCCGCCTGACCCATAAGATCAACCAAATTTAAACATAAACCATTTTCCTTTTTATGGTGCTATTTACCAGAAAAAGGAATGTAAGTCTCAAAGCCGATTACGTTATTTTCAGGATTACCTCTCTGATATAAATTCTTCTTCTTTATTGAAGCGTGGTGTTTACTTGTGAAATTTCTACGGCAAGATAGGTCTGAAAATTCACGTTCTTATGACATCATTCTGGTGTCTTGTGAAAGGTGTGTGTTATCTTCGCTCAAGTAACATTTAGCTATAATGTTTTATATGAACACTTCTTTGGCAATTTATAGTTGCAGTTCCAATTTGTGGCTAACGGTGTTTTTACAACATTATACCAATCGATTGAGCGTCGATCGACAACCACCAAAGAGTCGACGTCATTCGATCGTTATCGCGAAGGATTTTTTAAACTAAACTGTTTCACCCACCGATCGATGAATCGGTCGGGGACGATCGATTTCGGTATAATAACACCCCCAGGCGGTACAAAAGGCACATCAACGCGTTCGGCTGCGGATGGGTGATCATCTTAAACATAACAAACACTAGTTTTCCTTCATGCCTCGAAGAGCACTTTTAGCTATCAGTCACGATTTCCATTTGAACCTCACTGGCAGCCGTTGCGGGTAGTCAGAGGTCACAAAGAATTTTTTTTTTTTATACTACGCCCACAGCGAACGAACTTGTAGTCCACCTGATAGTAAGTGGAGTACAGCCCATGGACATCAACAATCCACAAAAGCAGATTATAGATGCGTCGCTGCAGCTGAGGACTACGGTGTTATGCCTCATGTGCCAGTAATTTCAGGGCCTGATCTCACAACCAAACCGGAACACAGTAATGGAAGCACTACTATTTTGCGGCAGGTTAAAGGTGAGACGGTGGTGCTGCCGCCCTCGAGCTCTTTCACAAGAGCTCTACCACCAGTCTGACGACTAGTCTTACAAATAGTATCGTATTACCTCGTTCTAGGTTGTGGACGTCTGATGGTAGTTGCTCCACGTAAAATACAGATATTCAGCTAAATCCGTTAGACTAGAAGCCGACTCCAATTTACTTGGCAAAAGGCTCGGCAGATAGAAGATTATACTACCTACTAAAATAGTCGTTTTAAGTTAAGTTCTATATTCATACCTTTATAAATGTCTAAGGACATGACGCATCTCTGCCTCAGCTATATTAAAAGCTAAATAAACAAACAGAAATAGAATTCAAAAAGTATTCTCTGTACATGATAAAATTAAACTTCACTTCTAGGCTACTTTTTGGGTTGGTAAATATTCGTGTGGTGTATTGGACTATGGTGACCATGTTTGCCTGCTCACGTACACGTTTATTCGTTACAACATTTGTGCTGAATGTAACTTCGCCATGTTGGTTTGTATCCTACCTAAGATAGGAACAAATGGATGAACGTGACGTCACGAAATGACGTATCATACAGTTGAGAAATTTAGGGTGCCGGTAAGAGGCGACCGTAGCTGGATGGCTAAGAGCGACTGCCCGGTGTGCAGTAAGGTCGCAGGTTCAAATCCTGCCGGTCCCATATCTTTTTCAACTGTTTCTTAGTATAATTTGCTAAGCATAGCTAAATGCTATAAAAATAATCAACAAGTGCGTGTCGGGCCACGCGCAGTAGGCTTCCGTAGCTAGTCGTAACAACATATTTCGATTTAAAAGGGATTTACTATCTGTATTAAACAAGTAACATCTTCATACAAGTCATTACTTTCAAAGGTTTTTGTAATTTGCACGAATTATTCTAAGTAACTCTAAGCATTTTACACTTTGGACCCCAATTACTCTAGAACTAATTAAGTTAAAGTAACCAGATAAATGGCGTCCTTCAGAAAGGAAATGTTTGTAGTACACGAAGCCAGCTAGTATGAATGTTGAGGAAGCGAAAGAAGTATGTAAGGAGCGAAGCACATGGCGTTCCATCGTCTCTGCCTACCCCCGTGGGATAAAGGCGTGATTTTATATATGTATTATGTATGTTTATTTATGTTTCAAGAATTTTGAACGAAATATTCTGAGTAACTGCTTCTGACATTTCGGACCCCTATTCCTCTTGAACTAATGAAGTGAACTTATCCGCTATAGTTTTCCTTTAAAGTTCATTACATGTACTACCGACACAATTTTTTTCAGATTTTAGGATCCAGTAGTTTAGCTTTTAGAGGGGGGGGGACGCCCTACTCGAACAAAAATTTGCTCTTTAAAGTTAATTATCTCGCAAACGGATCCCTAAATCAAAAAACTGTCTTAGCAACCCCTAAACGTTTTTAAAAGTCCTATCTAACAATACCCCACACTATGGGGTAGGCGACAAAAAAAAAAAACATCCCTACTTTACATGTAGGGGAGCTACCTGAAAAAAAAATATTTTTCCAAATTTTACTCTACGACTTTCTTTGTTTAGTTAACATACATGTTTATGCAAAATTTCAGTTTTCTAGCACCAACGGTTTCGTCGCTATGCCGTGGACAGACAGACGGACATGGCGAAACTATAAGGGTTCCTTGTAGGTACTACGGAACCCTAAAAACCAGCTTTATTATGGTGATACTCGTTTTAATAATCCCTGCATGTTCTCTAAATACATTTAGTCATAGCAAGTTACTCAAACTACGTAAAGTATCTTTTTAAAGTTTTTAATCTTGTTCAAGAGTTAACTAAGATTAAGTACAATGTCTCGAAATGTAGAAACTTTATCTAAAAGTTGAGGCCAATTATAAAAACTGTACATTACTGTCAGCTGGCAGGTATTTCTATAGTCATTATTTGTCTGTTATTCTCATACCATACTGTAGATACTGTTCTATTATCTTATATACCTACCAATAAAATTCTCGTGTCACAATGTTAGTTTGTTTTCCTCCGAAACAGCTTTACTGATTTTTACCATATTTTATATACATATTTAGTAGGTCTGAGAATCGGCTACTATCTATTTTTCATAGCCCTAAGTGATAAGGGTTGTTCACCCTTAACTTCTTTTTTAATTTTTGTTCAAAATTTTTCAATAATGTGGTATTAAAAAATACATACAAATTTTTACTCTTTTATCACGAACCCCTATTTTTTAATAGCCATTTTAGTAACCTTAGCGCTTTTGACAATATGAACTTTTTGAATGTACCTTTATGGGGTTCAACATAACATTGACATAATGCGTGCTGCAAATATCGTCGAATGTATGCATAGTTAAAACGGGACAATGTCTGTCGGGTTAGCTTGTTGATTATATTATTATAATTTTGCCTAAAAAGTAATAACAATGTCAAGATTGTGGAATTTAAAGCTTTTTTCATGTATAGCATTCGTTATATAAACCAATTTATCTTATGACAATGCTCTACATTTGAATTAACCAAAACATAATGGTACGTATCTATATTTTTTTTTAAGTGGTTAGAAAAGGTTAAAAGGACATTGATCCAACCCCTCATACAATGTTTATATTTTGTAAGATTTCCTTATCGTTTTCGTCAGGAACGAGTCTCTCACGGTGCCGAAAATGTGTTGAAGAGTAATATAATCACGTGGCTCTCGGGGCGCTGAAATTAAATCACGGTAATTACCAGACACGCCCGGGGCTCAAGCCTCTCTTGCAGGTTCTAGTCAGTATCTACAGGGTGTAAATGACATCGTGACGCAGCCACAGTGACTCAGTCCATGATTTTGAGACCATGTGCAAAAGATTACACCGTAGAAATCATGATTTTGCCGGTTTTATCAAGTTTTGTTAAAACCGGCAAAATCATCGTTTTTTGGAGTGATTATGAAAACGTAACGTTATCCTAGACTTTTACAATACATTGACAACTTTGCTACATCCCAGGCAACTTTAGAATTTTCAGATGTTTCTTTCCATTCATAGAATTTTACGAACAAAAATATTCGCACCTAGAGCTTCAAAATCGTGTTCTTTATCAATGACAAGTGTTTTGACATTTGCGATTTTCTTATATATATTATACTAGCTGACCCGGCGAACTTCGTACCGCCTTAGCGTAAATTTGATGCACTACTTTATTTTGTATAGCTGGCCTATCTTATGTATGCGTACCTATTCAATTTGAACTGGAATCTATAATATCCTCCATATAAAAATGAATACTTATTTTTATTTTTATTTTTTTTTCCGTAAGATCCTTGTACAGAGTATTAGAAAACTACAAAAAAAAATCAGCCAAATCGGTCAAGCCGTTTTCATGCTATGTCGTGACAACGAAAAACGGGTTTCATTTTTATATATATGGATAATATATCCAAGACTGTTTTTCGTTACGACGTTATTTACACCCTGTATAGTCTATCATATTATTATCATATAATAATAAGGTATGCTTGTGTGTGACGTCAAAATATGCGGTTCGTACCATCGAAAAGTTACTTATACGTTATGTTGCAGTATATTTTGGTTTTACACCCACGATGTGTTAGAGATGTCATTGGACTAATAAATGCATTAGATGCAAGCGTGATGCTAATGTTTTTGTCAGCTATGTTTAGAATAAAACAGAGAGCAGAAAAAGAGATATTCATTTAAAATAATTTTATTTAAAAATTAGAAGCAATTCCTTCACAACAAATGATACGTGTAGTTTGTAATTTGTTATTATAATGGTAATTTAATTTTAATCAGTTGTAGACGATTTAAATGCAAAACATTAACTAAACATTAAAATGTAAAAAGTTTACCTAACGAGACAGCACGTCGCGTCGTCAAGTTTAATTTTTAAAACATTGCTTAAGTTTGCAGATGTGATAATATATATAAAATTGCAAAATACTTTAAGCATTTTATTTATTTAAACAAAATCTTTATGTGTGGTACACATACATTTTATCCTAACTCCCTATTGTATCTCAATCGTCCTACCTTAATCAGAAGTTGCAATCCCATCCTTCCTCTTAAGAGGGAACTCCCGATATGGAATTCTCATACAAAATGAGTCTGGTTGTATCTTTTACATTTTTCATCACAATGTTATAATTTTTGCTCAGTCAATTTAAAACATGATTATCTATGTTCCTTCGATTTCAAATTATCTTTAGTCTGTCTATTTTAAAAATTATAGGCATCCAAACATCCGTAGTTTTGAACGGCCTGACAAATGCGACTTTTTTAGTATTATACAACAGATTATTACAAGTTTTCGAAACCAAGGACCCTCGTAAATATACTGTACTTTCTATTTTATCAATAATTATCATCAAAGTACCTCATTTTCATTCATCAAATACCATATTACAAATTAAAGAAAATTACAATATCTATCTCAACTCATTGAAGGGGGGTGAGGCAGCCATTCGTTAGCTACTCGGAAGTGAAGGAGGGGTGCCAGTGAGATACCGAACCAAGCCGAGATATGACATACCATAGTCTACCGACCAGAGAGTATGCAATGAACTGCATTGAACCTTTTTTGACATTCACGACTGCAACAAGTTATAGTCAGAGATCTGGCTGCAGAATATTTACGTTTTAAACCTATTTTTTATGTGAATATTTAGATGTTTATGTTTAATTAATTTCCTCCTACCACCTTTACGCTGATGACCTTCAAATCTACACACAAGCTCCTGTAGAAAAATTGCCGGAAGCATTGAACAAAATCAATACAGATCTGTCAATAATTTGTGATTGGAGCAAGACTTTCGGACTTCTGGTGAACCCAACAAAAACACAATTTATGATAGTAGGCAGCTCCAGAATAAGATTGACTGGTCACAACTCCCAACGGTTTCTTTTGATGGAACCATGCTACCTGTTACAAAAACTGTAAAGAACTTAGGGATTCACATAGACAGTATTATGTCGTGGGGACACCAGTTGCAAGAAACCAGTCGCAGGATTTTTGCCTCTGCTGGTTCCTTAAGAAGGCTTAGCAATTTTCTGCCAACAGCCACTAAAATTACGCTTGCTCAGTCCATCCTTCTACCAATCTTGGACTATTCCGATGTCAGCTATCTTGACCTTACTGAGGAGCAACTTAATAAGCTTGAGCGACTCCAAAATTTCTGCATACGATTTATATTTGGCTTACGCAAATATGATCATGTCTCTGATTTCAGAAACAGACTCAAGTGGCTTCCAATTCGCCTTCGCCGGGATACTCACATTCTTTTCATGTTATACATATAACATACTATTTAGTCCGACTAGTCCAACTTACCTCAAAAAACGTTTTACGTTTCTTTATGACACACATATGAGGTCCTTAAGGTCATCTGAAGATCTAAGACTGAAAATACCAGAACATTCAACAAGTTTCTTTGATAAATCTTTCTCTGTAAGAGCTGTGCGCTTGTGGAATGATTTGCCGGTTGATATCAAGCGTTCACAGACATTAGCTGTGTTTAAGAATAGATGTGTTTAGAATAGAACATTATCATAATAAAGCCACCAAAAATTTATCATCGCTTTAAAATGTATTCTGAATTATGTATGTATATATTTATCTATAATATATATTATATGTCGGCCTGTATGTATTTATTTAAGTATGTATGTAATGTGTATACATGTATGTATACACATTATTTTAGTTAAGTAAGTGCTTTCTTAATTTACTACACTACACCACTGACCATGTCTATTTACTTATTCCTGTCCATTTAAAGGTTGCCTGGAAGAGATCACTTTATAGTGATAAGGCCGCCCATTGTGCATGTTTCAATTTAGACTGTGTATCACAATTATGTACTTCTTCTTTGTGTACAATAAAGAATTCTCTATCTATCTATCTATCTATCTTTAATGTATTTTTTAGCTATCATAATCATATCATATCAAAACTTTGCAAATATCAAAAAATAAGTATACGTATAATCAAAATATTGATTTGCTATGCATTTAAGCAATAATAAACGAATAATGTTATTTGTATTAACTTAACTCGTAGTGGTGACGATTATAGATCTTGTGAATTAGAAGCCCATTTGCAGTGTTCCGAAAAGTGTTTTTTTTTATTTAAGACATCCCAATAACTGATTTAAGGATGGAAAAAGATAAAGCGAGATAGAGAAAAATGAAAGAATTTGGAGGAAGCCTATGTCAAAGGACAGCCTGGTTTACCGATGTTTGAGTAATAAAACGAAATTTAATGTAAATAATATTGTAAAGTCAGATAAATAAAGGCGTCTAACTATTTTTTTTAATAATGAGTGATTTAAATGAAACAACTGTTTAATGAATAAACATGTGCCGCGAATATAATGTGCGATTTTTTGTCCGTCTATCTGTCTATCTGTATGTGTGTACGAGTATCACGCATGGAATTCGATGCGATTTTTACAGCTGTGTAGCTGAAGGTCTAACTTAAAAACTGGTTTGTGTTTTATCTTTGTATTAGGTCTTTAAGGGTGTGAATAAGGGGTCGTAAGATTTTTTGTAAAGTTAGCCAATTTTAAAGCTTTATGAAATTCTGCACGTCCTACCTTACGGTTGCCGAGTCACGGTCTCCATTCTAGGACTCGTTTGCTCCAACGGCTGTCTGTCCTTTGGCAAACGTGACCAGCCCATTGCCACTTCAGCGAGCTTATTTTGCGAGCTATTTCGGTTACTTTGGTTCTTTGTCGGATGGCCTCATTACGAATTTCCGTCAAAAAAACTCCGAGCATAGCTCGCTCCATAGCCCGCTGCGCGACTATAAATTTATGGACTAGTGCAACCCTTAATGTCCATGTCTCGGAACCGTAGGTCATAACAGGTAGGACGTACTGGTTGTACTGAATTTCGTCTTCAGGCATTACGGTAAAGGCGAAGAGAAGACTTGACGAAGTTTGCTAAATGCTGCCCAACCCAACTGGATCCTTCTATCGACTTCTCGCTCGAAGTTGTTTCTACCAAGCTTAATGACCTGCCCTAGGTAAATATATTCATGAACAACTTCAAGCATCGATCCGTCGATAAATATTGTTCTCGGCATGACATGCTCATTGAGCATGATTTTGGTTTTATTCAAATTATCCCGAGACCAACACGTAAGGTAGGATGCCCCCCTGCCAGGTGGACTGACGACCTGAAGAAGGTCGCTGGAGGGGACTGGATGCGGAAGGCGCAAGGCCGGGTGTTGTGGCGCAAATTGGGAGAGATCTATGTCTGAGCAGTGGACTACGAGCGCCTGAATGATGTTGATGATGATGAAATTCTGCACATTATGACGGGTAGGGCAGCCCACACCCGACCTCAAAATTACCTACCCACCAGACATAAACAAGCAGAATTTATTATTTTATAAATTAACAATACTATAGATATTGAAAGAAATTCTACTTACAACAGGGTAATTTTGGGGTCGAAAGTGTATAGAGAATTGTCTCAATTTTTTAGGAAATTACATGAAAATATTGAAATCCACACGGACGAAGTCGCGCGCAGCAGCTAGAATATATCAATATTTATATCATTCATAGCTCTTGGACTAAGTGACCAATGTCATTCATTGGCATCCGCCTATTTATGTCATGCTTGTATCACGGTGTAATAATAATAGGTTCTTTATAGTTTGAATACTTTATTTGGACTGAAATATGGGTACACAATCAATTATGTATTATTAGTTTGGTACCTAGAAAAATATATCATAATATCTACGCAATCATCAATTGTAATGTCATTAAGTCATGAGCACTTTCATAAGTACAATCTTAAACAAAACTGTTTTAATATAATTTAGAAAACCATATTTTCCAACGAATATTTATTTTTATAACGCTATAGCATAGTTTCATCAGAGTTTAAATTTTGTAATTTGTTGTTTATCAAAATGATTATTGATATGAACGTAAAATTTATTTTAAGTATCTATTCTGTTTATTTTTAGCAAATCGCAAAAGTGGAAAAAGAAGACTTTGGGCATCTGTCATTAGGCGAAAAGCCGGTTGCATTATAAAAGGGTAAATTTTAAAGAACAACTATTAAAAAGATTGTAACAAAACATAATTAAATACCTACCTCATTTTTAAATTTAATACACACAAAAACTCCAAAATACATATCACTACTGCTTATTAAGTTACTATAAATAAATAGATAATGTTATTTATTTTCAGTGATTCAAGAAATGAAATTACGAAAAATAATCATAAAATCACAACAAATGCAGAGAAGCCTAAAGAATATGTTGACGAGCTAGTGGGTAGAAGGATCGTTGATATTAAATTTTTCACACAAAGTTTTGTAAATTTTCCTCATGCCAGTGATTCTTGCAATTCTAAATATTTATGCTTTGTGGAAGAAACAAATTCAGGACTAATAAGTAAATTCCTCTACAAATGTGAGAAGTGCAATAAAGAAGAATATATATTTTCAGAAGATCCAGCTTGTTCTATTAACGTAAACACTGCCATTGTCGAAGGTGTGATTTGCACCGGTAACGGACAAAGTCAATTGGCGGAAATATGTGCCTGTCTAAACATGCCCAGTATGTGTTGCAACAAATTTCAAAAAATACAAAAAGATTTGTTTGGTCAAATAGAAGATTTAGCTTATGAAGAAATGTTAGAGGCAGGCAAAGAGGAAAAACGTTTAGCTATTCTAGAAAATAATATAGATAGCGATGGAATCCCTTACATACAAGTTGTAGCAGATGGATCTTGGGCCAAAAGGTCATATAAAGGGAATCATTCATCACTTTCCGGTACTGCTGTCATAATAGGATATCGAACAAAAAAAGTTTTATTTCTCGGTGTACGAAACAGTTACTGCTGTATTTGTCACCGAGCCGTAAATAAGGCGAAACAAAAAAATGAAACACCATATGTCCCAGAACATCACTGTTATAAAAATTGGACGGGTAATGCTTCAGGAATGGAAACAGATATTATAATCGAGGGATTTATGAACAGTATCGAAATGCATGGGGTACGGTACAAATCCTTGATAGGTGATGGTGATAGTAGCGTCACCAAAAAACTTGCTATGTGTCGCCCTTATGGCAACGACCACAATATAAAAAAAATTGAATGTAAAAATCATCTATTACGAAATTTTTCTAACAAACTCCGGAGCTTGGGTAAAAAAACTCATAACTTAAAAGGTAAGGTACCTGTAGCTATTCGAAAACAAATTGAAAATAGTGAACCAAGATTTCGAACGGCTATAAAAGGGGCCGTGGAATATAGAAAAAGCCAAGAAGGCAAGAACAATACCGAAAAACTATGTTTACTGCGCATTGATTTAGACAATATCCCTAATCATATATTTGGCAACCACAATAGCTGTGCAACTTATTTTTGTAAAAGAAAATATTTAAAAGAACCAAACATTACACAAGACTTACAGAATTGCGGCATTTGGGACGACATTATATCTTTTATCAAAATTTTAGTTGAAAAAGCAGATAGTTTAATTATGGATGTTACTAATAACAGCGCGGAACAATTTAACGCTTTAGTCTCAAAATTTATCGGTGGAAAACGAGTAAACCTAATATCGCGGGGTTCTTACCAAGCCAGATGTTTTGGGTCTGTAGCAGCCCACAATTCTCAATTTATTCATAGTAAATTGCAACATAAACTATCCGGCCAGATACCTGGGAAATATGTTTCAACTTATGAAACGAAGGCATCCAAAAGAAGGGCATATATAAGGAAAAGAAAGAGTGAAGTAAACTCGCAGGCGCCGAAAGCTCTGAAGAAACGTAAAGTTACAACATCCGAAGTAGATTATGGTGTTTTAGAAGTAGAAGAAGATTTAGATCATGAAATTTTGGAACAGCAAAGTAAAGATTTTTTAACCTTATTAAATAAAAATGAAGATGAGAGAAATGAACTACAACTAGCAACAAAAGAACAATGCAATTGCGACCTTTGGATTACTGAACGGCGTAAAAGGATAACTGCGTCAGTTTTCGGCAAGATTTGTAAGATGAGACCAACCACATCAGCAACTTCTACTATTAAAGAATTGCTATATACCGCATTTCAAGGCAATAAAGCAACCATGTACGGCAAACAAAATGAAGAACGTGCTATTTTTGATTTAGAACGGATTCTCAAAATTAAAATTAAACGCTGTGGCTTATTTGTAGACCCAGAGGATAGTTATTTAGCAGCCAGTCCAGATGGCCTTCTTCATTCTGATGGCCTTATTGAAATTAAATGTCCCTACTCAGCAGCACAATTATCCCCTCAAGATGCAATTAAACAGAAAGTTTTAAATTTTTGCAATGACACTGTCACTGGTCACTTATCCCTTAAAACAAATCATAATTATTACTACCAAGTTCAGGGTCAACTACACGTCACTCGAAGGCAGTACTGCTATTTTGTTTTGTGGACACCATACGGCCTCATGTATGAAAAAATATTAAGATCGGACACATTCTGGGCTGAGAAGATGCACAATCCCCTTAAAGATTTTTATATGAAATGTATTTTGCCTGAATTAATTGACCCCCGAATTCCAAGAAATTTACCAGTAAGAGAACGACAAAATAAGTCATAAGATTTTTTTTTATTTATACAATCTTTGACAAGAATAGACGTGTAGTCCACCTGATGGTAAGTGGTACTATCCATAGCCCATACACTTCAATAATCCACAAAAGCAAATTTCAGGTACATTGCTTCATCTGAGGACTAAAGTGTTATGCCTCGTGTGCTCGTAATTTCAGGCCCCGATATCACTACCAAACCAGAACACAGTAATGCAAGCACTACTATTTCACGGTGGTGCATCCGCCCCGAGCTCGTTTACAACAGCATTACCACCACTGATATATTTAATATCGAATTTGTTGATTCGGTCTTTTAAGCTGTCAAAATTAAGTTTGTGTAAGTAAGCGCATCAGAGCAATAAAAAAAAAACTAAATGATCACAAATGTATGCCATTAAACTAACTACTTTTAGTGACCATAAATCTATCTTCAATGATTGGTTTCACATTTGAAACAGTAAAATTGAATAAAATATTATGCCAGGCTTTATTCCAGGAATGCCGGTTTTTTTTAACCTATTGATGGTTCAACCCCTGTTACTGTTTTTAATAGGTAATTACTGTCGATATAAGCATTATCTATACATACCAAAAATATTTAAACATAGTTTTTTTATGTAAAGATTTCAATGGCACCTAAATATTTAGATTTAATATTTCCATTTAATGCACATTTAGTTCATATCCTTATATTTACTACTACGTTATTAATATACATACTACATACATATATACATACCTTATATTTATAACTACGTTATCCTCTTTTTTATTTTAATTACTAATAAATTAAGAATTACTTTCAAATAACACTTATCCTCTCTTTCTTTACAGAATTAAATTAAGGATCAATTATTTAGTTTTATTTTATTTTATTTTACCAGAAATGGGACAACCTGTACATATTAATAGTCTGAAATATAGTATTTTCTGTTATAAACCTTCGTTTTATTATATAAATAGGGCGAGCACTTGAACATTACTATTTTTATTATTATTTGTGGTTTATGTTACCATATCTCGGGACTACAGAGTCCCGAACCTTTGGTAGGCATTTGTGAGGCCGAAGATAAATACTTTATTCTTAATGTACCCAAGGAGAATACCCGGTTTGAGCAATCCTATTGCAGAAAAATGGAGACTGAAAGATTAGGGATATTATTATGCGGTGCTAGTGGACTGGATAAACTTAACTATTTTTATAATTATTGTTCTATATTTTAAAGGCGAAAGTTTGTTACACTAACAAAATAATAAAACATAATATAGCCTGGATTAATATAGACTGGCTCGATGGTCTAGTGGTTAGTATATGCGCCGCTCACCGTGAGATCTCGGGTTCGATTCCCGAGTCGGCCAAAGTGTCATTTTTGAACTTTCCGTCAAAAATTCACAATAGCAGCACGGAGTTAGTGTTGTGACCGGTGGAGGGTGATAGGCTCATCCTCTTTTCCATGGGACATAATCAAAACAGGTGAATTGTGCGTTGTACACCTCTGCCACACCCTTCTGGGTAATATAGGCGTGATATTATGTTTTTTGCTTTTATATATAGGCTAATATTTTATCGACATTTTACGCGGGCGTAACCGCAGCTGAAGATAGTATAATAAGAATTCGAAAGTGACTTTGTATGGCTGTCGGTCTGCTACTGCTTAGTGATTAACCCGCTGAACTGATCTTGATGAGCATAGATGTTTTTAGTTGACGAAAGCCATTTAATTAATATCGTCTTATATTTGTCTAGGTCTTTACTCGCAAGAGTTCGAAATCCATATTTGGCGTCTATATATCAATTCAAAATTCATATCTATGAAATCTTCTAGTATTACGATAATACACTTTCGATTTTGAAATCAAATCAATGAGAAATCAAATAACGCAAATCAATACTCCTACGCAATACGCGTAGGAGTATCATACAAATTGTTCTACGATTACTTTGGATTGGACTTGAACCGAATCCGGATTGGTCGTGGTGCAAAAGCGCTCTAAGCAAAGAATAATAATACTCTAGTTGTGAGCCTCAAGGCGATTTTAAATGCGACTGTACATCATCGTCCAAATCAAACTGAATACGGATGCGGATGTCAAAATTTAATCATGTTACAGAATAGGGACGTGCTATATTCTTAGGCTCAACTCACGTCGCTTCGGCTCGCTGGGAAAAAAATATCAGTAATCTGTTACATCGGCACTAACATAATCTTTACCATTTTTACTCTGCTAACAGAAGCGGCGTAGCGTCATATCCAGTTTTTGATGGCACATGTAGCCCAACCTACCGTATGTGAATATCAAGAGAAAAAAATATACAAAAAAAAATAAACGGTTTTTTTCAGGGTATGTTTTTAAGGTCCTTTGACAACAAAGCCAAAAATCAGCTATCTAGGTTCATTTGAACTGTTTTAATTTTCTTGGCTAATCTATATTATTTCTCCACAAGGCGCAAGTGTAAGTAGAATAGAAGCTCGCGGCTCGACTCGTGTCTCGTCTCGTGGCTCGTGACGGGCAAAAACCATCTTTATTCTATGGAAAAAAACAGAGATTCGTTGAACACAGCGAGCTCGAAAATAGAGATGAATCTTCAAATAACCATAAACCATAACGCGATGCCTTACAACGCTTCAATTTTCAGAATGCAAACATGTATAAATATGAATAGTATTGTTATTATGTAAAAGATGCGTAGGCGTAAAACGCGTCGTGACATCTGTATTCTCTATTAGTTGCCAGTCCGTAAGGGAAAACAGCGCCGTGAGTTCTTAGCCTGCATTGAGCCTAAAGATATAGAATATCTCCTTTTAGTAATTTTTTAGTCAACTAGTTGGTCGACTAGTGCATAATGCATCTGACTGTTGAACAATACACATCCCTGTTCCACATACAAATCTCGCCATTGTTACCATAGCAACAAAATTTTGTTGAAAATCGGCAGACTTATCAAACAACAAATCCTAGGTATTGAACCGTTGAGTAACAACTGAACATCAACATGTATTTTCACTCACACATCTATATATTAGACCGATAGAGACAGCAATACCTTTATATGTGTGCAGAGTCTACCCTTAAGATGCGAGAAGTTTGGTATATTTGCTGTGTTACTGGTGGTAGAGCTCTTGTGAACAAGCTCGAGGGCGGCCGCACCAACCTTTAACCTGTTCGGTTTGGTAGTGAGATTGGCATTGAAATTACTGGTATATGAGGCATATCACCGTAGTCCTAGTAGTCCACTTAACATCAGGTGAACTACACGTTCGTTCGCTGCAAGCGGAGAATAAAAAAAAAAGGTTGCCATGCAATTTTGTTCGACTGATAATCATAAGTCACTCAGTTTTGATGCTTGGTTTTTCTTTTGGAATTACTTCGTAAAGAAACTCTCAGTAGCAGAAGGATACCGGTATTGTAAGCTGAAATTTTAAACAGAATACATTAGTTTCTACTATTCGTCGAACGCTGCCGCCTCTACTTTAAACAACACAGGTTTATATTTTTTGAAAAGACGACATGGCTATATAGCCCAGTGCCGTTAATTTTTAAGACCAAAAAAATTAATAGTAGGATGAAACCCATTAGAAAAGGAGGAGAATATTATAAAAAATAAAGGAAAAATAATTTACGGGCGATCTGAGGTCGGGAATAAGGGGGAGGGGGGGGGTTTTAAGGGTAAAAAAACGGATTTTCTCGATTTCCGGCAAAACTAAAAGTCCTATGGAAAAAAGTTGAATGGCAAAGTTGTTGGTAATAAAAAGATCTAAAACTTTTGTATTTACACTTTTTTCATATAACCTCAAAATTTATGTGAAAAATTCAAAAAACCAAGTTTTTGGTTTTTTATTTTTATCTTTTACAAACAATAATTTTTTTCACGAAATTTGGTGAAAACTTACCTTTTTATGTCCCAAATACGCTGTAATTTATTTGATTGGAAATATTTATTTTTTCACCTTATTTTGAATTAATATCGATTTTTCACCCTTATTTTCGATCAAAAATTCACCCGTCAAAATATCAGCTTTTTTAATAAAGTTGGTATGTTTTTTGTTTGTTGAAATCTTTTCTTTCTGATGGTGCAAAAAAAATATATATGTTACTATAGTAAATCTTTACAGAAAATGCAAAACAAAGATCGAAAAAAACTATTAATATATAATGAATATATACAATTTTGAGTTATTTATTAAAATTTACACTTTAATTACTCGAAAAACGTAAGATTACATGTTACATTGATAAAATATTAATTTTATTAACTTATTTGTTTGTAAATAGCTCAAAATTGTATATAGTGTATTTATATTAATTATATATTAATAGTTTTTTACGATTTTGTTTTGCATTTTCTGTGAAGATTTACTATAGTAACATATATATTATTTTTGCACCATCAGAAAGAAGAGATTTCAACGAACAAAAAACATACCAACTTTTTTAAAAAGCTGATATTTTGACGGGTGAATTTTTGATCGAAAATAAGGGTGAAAAATCGATATTAATTCAAAATAAGGTGAAAAAATAAATATTTCCAATCAAATAAATTACAGCGTATTTGGGACATAAAAAGGTAAGTTTTCACCAAATTTCGTGAAAAAAATTATTGTTTGTAAAAGATAAAAATAAAAAACCAAAAACTTGGTTTTTTGAATTTTTCACATAAATTTTGAGGTTATATGAAAAAAGTGTAAATACAAAAGTTTTAGATCTTTTTATTACCAACAACTTTGCCATTCAACTTTTTTCCATAGGACTTTTAGTTTTGCCGGAAATCGAGAAAATCCGTTTTTTACCCTTAAAACCCCCCCCTCCCCCTCTTCCCGACCTCAGATCGCCCGTAAATTATTTTTCCTTTATTTTTTATAATATTCTCCTCCTTTTCTAATGGGTTTCATCCTACTATTATTTTTTTGACTTTTTATCATTTTTTAAGGCATCTACCCTGGGCTAATATAGCTATTATTGTAATTAAAATTAAAGTTTTAGCAATATCATCGTGGTGAGTTTTTTACTTACGTGATTACAAACTCCACTCATTAGTTCTGAAATAAATGACACCTACAATGGATCCTTTAGCGTTGAACAATTTAACTTGAATATAATGGGACACAGATATTATATTATTTTTAATAGGTCCTACCAACTTTTGCAAAACTGTGATTAGAAGCTTTCTGCTTTCAAAGAATATTTCGTTAGTTTTTAAAATACTTTTAAGAGCAAAAGCTATTTAAAATTCCGAACAACTTCTGTTCTACGGCTTTACAACATATATGAATATTTTTATTGTATTGCTGGTTGGTAGACATTTCTCAATTTCCACAAAATTGTGAATAAAAAAGTAATTAATGCCAGTCAAAGGGTGGCGGCGGCCGGTCCCATCGGCGGCGGCGCGGCAGTTGATTGAGGTTTATATTTCAAGAGAGGTGAATTCTCAACGACCAAGTTTTAGTCTCGAAGTATTCAGTAATATTGCTCATATTACTGAAACTTCAAGACTAAAACTAAGACTACTATCTTATATTTTAAAAATCATATTGACTTGTGATAAAGACGTAAGCCGAATTTTCAATAGATTTGGAATTATTTTATTGCATTATATTTTTAACAGTGAGCAGCGATGGCCGAGTGTGCGATAGCCGAGTGGAAGACCGTAGGACTGTGAAACCAAAGGTCACGGGTTCGAACGCACGGCACACACATATGTCAATAAATCTTTAAGATTCGTCTTTTCGAAGATATGTGTGTATTTATCATATAAATTATCGCGTGC
Source organism: Hypena proboscidalis (assembly GCA_905147285.1). Taxonomy (NCBI): domain Eukaryota; kingdom Metazoa; phylum Arthropoda; class Insecta; order Lepidoptera; family Erebidae; genus Hypena; species Hypena proboscidalis. The sequence continues at coordinate 10,389,994 of LR990128.1, read as the reverse complement.
TAACGGTGAAGGACAACATCGTGAGGAAACCTGCATGCTTGAGAGTGCCAAAATAAGTGCTCAAGGGTATGTGAAGTCTACCAATCCGCACTTGGCCAGCGTGGTGGACAATGACCCACCTTCTAATCATGAGAAGAAGCTATTTTTATAATATTTTATTTTTATTTTCAATATTATGTATCTCTATTACGTATTTTATAAAATTTGTACTTCTTCTATTTACATAACAATAATTATTCATCTGTCTTATCTGCACCTACCTATGCTTATCTCTGCACCACCTTAGGTTGACCGTTAGACAATGCCATGAGGCATTAAGTCCGCCTATACTATTTTTATGTGCAAAAAGTTAAATAAATAAATAAGAGGCCCGAGCCCAGCAGTGAGACGTGTATTAGAAGCAGGGTCGCTATTTTCATTTTATTTTATTATATTTTTAAAAAGATACTATTAAAATTCATGATTACGCGCGCCTGGTGTCTGCTCTTTAGATCCCTTGGCTATTCATTTACACTGGTCGGTAAATCGTACTTAAGCCCATTTTATCACTAAGCTCTCTATTATTCGTGCAAAAATGATATAATAATTGCTTGTACACCAGAAATTCCCTTTAATACGTAGCCTCTTTGGCTCTGTACACGAATTTAATTATATACCTTCGGCGTTGGAACGCAGATATTATATCAAAGACAATATGTGACGCCATTTTCCAAAATAGGAACATCCATGGAATTTCAATCAAGTGAACAGGAAAATTACTACATACATTTACATATTATATAGATTATGGCAAGCGGGACGTCCACTCTTGTATACACCCTGTATACAAGAGTGGACGTCCCGTAAGAAATGGTATCACAAAAGGTTAGCGTTTTAATAACTGTTTAAGCGACTTCCAAAAAAGGAGGACGTTCTAAATTCGATTGTATATACCTATATTTATACTAATTTAATCAATTTAATTGACTAATGACATTGACAATTTAATTAACTACTCATTGTTTGAAAGAGTATACTTGTCATATATAGTCACCTGGTCATTTGGTCACGATCTGATGATGGAATCCTAGGGAAAACGAGGGCAACCCTACAATTTTATAGTTTCTATATTGTTTTTTGTATGTTACCTAAATATATATACCTAATAGGATATTTGCGTCTAGAGATCAGTATCTCATGCTGCTGAGCTGATGCTGGAAGATGCAACTCCTGAACGGTAAGTACTAGGACAAAAGCTCATGTTAAAGATACTTCACTTAGAAGAGATAAATAAAAAGTTTTTTTTCAAATAAAACTGACTTTAAAATACCTTGGAAAAGCATTTAATAACGCAAAAGTTCGAATAAATAGTTCTTTAAGTTTGTTTAAGTGCTTATAAATTGTTATTGTAAGAAAAAATCAACACTTCACGAACTATTTATTCGACTTTTTGCATTATTAAATGTTTTTAGGGTTCCGTAGTCCCTACAAAGAAACCTTATAGTTTTGTCATGTTCGACTGTCTGTCTATCTGTATATCCGAGGCATAGTATCGAAACCATTAGTGTTAAAAAGCTGAAATTTTGAATGAATATGTATATAAACTATGCCGAAAAAGTGGTATAATGAAATAGTGAAAAATATATTTTTTTTGGGTTCCTCCCCTCCATGTAAAGTAGGTATATTTTTTTTTGTCCACCCCATAGTGTAAAGTATCGTTAGATAGTTTTATTTAAAACATTGAGGAGTTGCTAACACAGTTTTTTGTTCTAGACATTTTTTTGTAAGACAATTATCTTTAAAACTTTTTTGTTGTTTGAGTAGGTCGTCCTTCCTCTCTGAAAACGGGCGGCTATGTCAACTTTAACTAAACTTTATTCAAGAATAATAAGGGCCGAAATTATAAAGTACAGTTACTTGGAATAGTTTGTACGTTATACGTAAACCTTTGAAAATTATGACTTATACGAAGTTGTTTTGACCCCTTTTTTAAGTCCAAGATGTTGAAGCTACTAACTACGGACCCCTATTGCGGGTAACCTTTTCTTTATTCTTCTAGTAATAATGATATCTATAGTTGGAACAAAACGATTTTATGTAAGCGAAGTAATAAATACATTAAATTAGATAAGGATCGCATTTATGTCAATTTCATGCTTTAAACAAACTTAATTCCATTTGAATTTTAATTTAGGAGTATTAAAAAATAAATGATTTTTACGTTCCTACTTTGTTTAATATTTTTGTAAAATCGATTTGTTTACATTTAAAAAAATAAAACAAAAGAAAAAATATTGTATATTATTTAGTAAAATATCGTTGAGTTATTTATTAACGGGACAGCCTGTTGTTGTTGTGCTATAGTAAAACGCAAATTAATAAGTTAACGTTTTTATTGAACGTAATTTATAATGTATGAACTATTAAATTTTTCCTACCATTTATATGCTATAAGAGATCGATTTATAACATAAAATACAATACATATTACGTAAACTACTCTGTACATATAAATTACTTTGAAAGTAATAGCGAACGTCTAATACGCTCACATAACAAGTATGACGAAAATAATTAATAAATGGCGATGAACATTCGTTCGTATACTATTTATATTACGATAGATTCTATTTATTCATATTTGGCACAAAAAAAAGAATGTAACATAAATTCTATGAAGTAACACGATCTGCGTCGTATGTAACATTCTATGTAACAACGATTAACAAGCGTAGAAAAATACTATAATGGAAATAGAGTAGAGAATTAGGACCGCTGTTTTCACCACATTACAAGATTTACGACAACTGTACTATATGTCGAGCTGGTTGACATATAGTACTGATTGAGGAATTATTAATTATATTACATATACATTATACATACAACACAAACGTAGCATGAGGACATGACATACTTAATTAAACTAAGTAAGATCAACTTTATCGTAATATTTTCGTTCTTTGTTCGGAACATAGAAGTTTGAGTATATAGCCTAATTTGTTACAAGATGAAAATAAAATTTATTTTTATACAGGTATAATAACTTTTATATTATGTTCAAATTAATCATGAAAACATTTAAAATAACAATAGAAGATTTTAAAATATAATATCAGACTTTTTATTTGTAGGATATCTTTTTACATTCTAAAATTTCTGTAACACAAAATACTACAAAAATGTATCTTAAAATAAATTACATTTAAAAATCCGCTCTTATAAAGTCTAATTACGATACAAAGTCGATTGAAAAAGGATTGTAGTGTTGATTATGCAGTGTTAATAGACTTTGTATTGTTGTTAATAATTGTTGTATTGTTAATAACTTTGTATCGTTGATAAGGGTTGTCGTAACATCTTGGATCCAGCCAGGCAGTGGCGACAGCTAGCAGGAAACAGAAAATAGTCAGTCGCTGGAGTCTCTAGTTGTCGTAGCGGTTTGCAGCAGCGTTGGCCCAGAATCCTGAAAAAAAAGATGATACATAATAGCTATTAAGTGCGACAACTGGTGTCGAATAGATTACTCTCATACACCTGCCGCAGGGGCAATCGTAGTAGGTAAGTAGCCCATCGTATATTTATAAATGGACACGTAGATAGTGACATACAGATACCGCGGTATCTGAAGGAAAATAACTAGAACTAATTTTGCATGACTGATAGTTTTAGCTTCACAATAATTTTTCAGACTTAATTTTATCTTGAGATCAGGGGGACAGATGTTTTAGGTCACTTTTTATTTTAATAATATACTTTTAGGGTGATCTGCTAACATTAGAATAACCTTTAAAACTTAAATTTAAGTCCTAGTCCCTAAGCAAGATTTAGAGAAAAATAACTATATATATATATATATATACAGGGTGTATTTTTGAAACGGGGCAGTAAGGGCAAGTACCTTAACCGTTGCAGTTACAGCAAAACGTTCTTAAAAGACCTTCCCTAACTTTTTGGGACATTTTGAACTGCATTCACAGATTTTGTAAAAAACTTACAGTTAGCAAAAAAAATGCAAAAAGTTCAAAATTTTTTTTTTTATGCCAATCGATTCTATTTCATGTGGGGATCAAAAAACTCTATGGGACCATTTTAGCTTTCAGTACTAGAAAAGACAGAAATCGCCAAAAACGTTTCCCATACATTTCGGCAACAGAAACGAATTTCTACGATGGTCTAACTTTTTGTTATGGCCTGGAAGTGGGTAGAATTGACTGTAAAGTAAATAAAAAGAATTTTTACCCTCAAATTTCGAATTTGATTCAAAAATCTGTGTGTTATACTTAGTTTCAGCTGAGAAACTTCGTATGAGTTATTAATTAAGGATTTTCGCTAAAATGTCTTCTAATCGTGAAAAAATTGACTTATTAGAAGCGTATTTTGTCAATAATCGAAATGCGGGAGCTGCATTAGTGTGGTACCGCAATAAGTATCCGTTGCGGCATGTGCCAACAAGAAAGGTTATTACAAATCTTTTGAAAAACCTGGAATTGCAGGGTTCTTTTAAAATACGCTTCTAATAAGTCAATTTTTTCACGATTAGAAGACATTTTAGAGAAAATCCTTAATTAATAACTCATACGAAGTTTCTCAGCTAAAACTAAGTATAACACACAGATTTTCGAATCAAATTCGAAATTTGAGGGTAAAAATTCTTTTTATTTACTTTACAGTCAATTCTACCCACTTCCAGGCCATAACAAAAAGTTAGACCATCGTAGAAATTCGTTTCTGTTGCCGAAATGTATGGGAAACGTTTTTGGCGATTTCTGTCTTTTCTAGTACTGAAAGCTAAAATGGTCCCATAGAGTTTTTTGATCCCCACATGAAATAGAATCGATTGGCATAAAAAAAAAATTTTTGAACTTTTTGCATTTTTTTTGCTAACTGTAAGTTTTTTACAAAATCTGTGAATGCAGTTCAAAATGTCTAAAAAAGTTAGGGAAGGTCTTTTAAGAACGTTTTGCTGTAACTGCAACAGTTAAGGTACTTGCCCTTACTGCCCCGTTTCAAAAATACACCCTGTATATATATATATATATATATATATATATATATATATATATATATATATATATATATTGACGGTTTTCTAAGAATATAACTATAACATTGAGTAACGCATACAAAGTCCTTATTTCTCGCAATGGTCAACTGTCATGTGATTCTTATAACAAGGCCTTTTAAACAGCACAAAAAAAATAAAAAAAATAAGATCTGTCTGTGTGCAGAGATTTACCCCAATACCTTACAAAAAATAAATCACCTTTGTCGTATACCATCCTAGGTCCTAGAGCCCTGTACGTCCCTGCCCATAACGAGAAATACTACTACATTTTTAAAGCCCTGTTAGTTAAAATAATTATGATTTTATATTCTTTACATTCCAAGGACGAACCAATGTTTTCGAATCCCAATTTCATGCGATTGACTACATAACGACATAACGCTAAAGTTTCTGTTAGCAAACCAAAAGTAAGATTATTATTATTAAGTAAGATTGAATATTAGACATTTTGTTCAAGTTTCAGAACTGAAGAAAAACATAGTACTGTCTAAAACACACAAATATTGCCTACTTATTATTCAGAAGTTGTTTTAGTTAAGTTGTTCGAAGCAGACGGATTACGCTGGTCTAAGATGTCTCGGTATGTTAAGTTTTTTTTTGTGATTTTTTTTTTATTTTTAATTTGTAGAGACAGTTATTTTAAACAACTAATTTGAATATTTTATTTTTTTATGCATTGGTTATTTTTTTATGATTTTTTAAAGTTTTTGATCTGATGACGTCACAAAGTAGCCTGAATAATTTAGATCCTTGACACATTTCAAGTATATTTAAAAAAAATAAGGAACTTCACCGGGACTTCAAATTTGACAGTGACACTTGACATATGACACGGATGAATGATGCTCAAGCTCACTATTTTTTCTTCATTCTTGCTTTGACTTTGGCTAATTACTTGTTTTGTCGTGATTTTCGCTGTTAAAAGTGATATAAAAAGATAATAACCATTTATAATGAATCGAGCAAAGACTCTTAGTGCGAAATGCTTCATCCTGTCTTGTAAAAACACTACTACTAATAGCCGGCACTAAGTTTTTGTGTTGGTAAAAGAAACTCTGAAAAAGAAGTGGTGCGAGGAAGTGAATGTGGAATACGTGCCTGGGCGGCGTTTGTATTGTTGTGAAGATCATGTAAACCCAGTAATCGAAACCAGAAGCCCTTTTTATGCAATCACACTTTTCCGACCACTCGACCAACGAGGCAGCAAATGTATAAATGTAAATAAATAAACAAGTGTGGTTTAAATATTTTTTATATTTAGTGTTTTTGCACTATCAATAATTTTTCTGTAAATATAAGTTTTCAAAAAAAAATCTGCTTGTTTTATTAAATCCCTGGTGTATTTGAGCATCATAATTTAACCAATGCAAAGTTTTCTGTTTATTTTCTTCAAATTTAGGATCAGCAATACAAAATACAGCTTTACTTTTATTTGCAGCATGCATTTGAGCAACATATCTGTCTTGCACAATACCATTATTAACATAGCTACATAATGTTTTATTTGAAGCAGAGCATTTAACTTCTATAATAAAATCTTCTGCAACTCCATCAGCTATCACAAGTTGTATGTAGTAATACATCGCCTTTTTCATTGATTTTACAGTTTAGCCGACACTCGATGCTCTGGTACAACTTTAGCTCTTACAATGCATTCGACTTGGTTTCTTTTAACCTCCACATACACATACTCGACAGCGGTGTCAACGTAAGATTCACAAAATGACCTGTAACAATAATTATAAGAAGTCGGTTATTATCGCTTTAATGGTGATATAAGCAATTTGAAACTTGATTACGATAATTTGTGTATCAATATTATTACTTACAGCAAAGCCTAGGCCCCGCGGATTTCAGCAATGTTATGGTTATCATTATTATTCATGTACTCCAAAATCATAACATTGTCCAATTTGGGCAAGTTGGTAGAGTTGGCGCGTACAAACTGGTCCATATTTCAAACAAAATCTAAACGGTGGGCAAGCAGTTCCTTCAATCGAGCAGTGGTCAATGTAGTAGGCGATATCAAAGTCCAAAAGAGAGCAGGGTTGGTCAAGAGAAAAGCACAAGGAACAAGCACGATTAGAGCAACGAAAAACAAACCAGAAAAGCTACGAACATAACAATCATTGACAGTTAACAGTTCACTGTCAGTTGAATATTTTTTGTAATGCACTGACAATTCGTCAATTCAGCCTACTTTGTGACGTCATTTAGAGGTCAAATGAAAGTCATCTGATTTTACATATTTTTGTTAAAATAAACGCAATCTTACAATTTTAGGAGCTAAAATTACGAAAATACGACTCTGGAACCTGAAATCTCGAAATGGTTTTGGAATTGGCATAGGTTGATTTTTACTTAACATACCGAATTGGTGACTTATGCAGTTTTGTAAACTTAACACGTCTACGCTACAACTTTGAGCTAGGTTTTGAGCAGAACAAGATCACTTTAACCCTAAACCGATTGTGAATTAGGATGATGATGTTTATGAATTCATTTGAATTAAAAGAGGGCTATCGCGTATGATTTTTTTTTTTAGTACGCTTACAGCGAACGAGCTTGTAGTCCACCTGATGGTAAGTGGAGTACAGCCCATGGACATCAACAATCCACAAAAGCAGATTATAGATGCGTCGCTTATGTAACGTGAAGTCTTTCTATTCTCGGGCTGGCTATGCGGTTATTGAGTTTATAAGTGTCTATAGAGGCACATTTATTTAGGTTCTTCTGAAGACAAACTTTTTACGAGTGACAGAGAACGTACTTGTGCATAAGGCACGTGTTAGAGAGAGAAGAAAGACGGACGTATTAATGACCCCACTTGAGATTCAAGCAAAAAGCCGTACTTCTTAATACAGTTCATTCGCGGCATTTAGCAACTAAAACTAACGTGTGTGGTATGTCCTTCAGTAAAGACACAAAAAAAAGTTTATGAAATGTAGTCTAGTACCTCGTTTGCCAACATTTTGCAGGAAGAGTCGGTTGGCGACGGCCTGCCGTTGGTTAGCTTCGCGCATCTGCTTGCGGGCCACTTCCAGTAGGAGCCGTTGCCGGAGCACCTCCATGGGGTTGTTGATGGACAGCGACGGCATCTTGCGCTTCGGCCGAGCTCGACTTTCATGACCCTCGGACAGCCTCTGTAGCATCAGAGAAATACTTCATGGTTGGAACTTATTAGGTATATACTGGCTGTATAGACTCAATGAGGCCTCAAAAGCAGTGGTTTGGTTGAGCATGCGTTATCAAATGGGGGACCGTAGCAAGACGTCTTATAACATCAAAACTAGATAATTTCTATATTTTTCGCTAGGGTCTTACGGCCAAAATTAAAAATATTTTTATACAAATTTCTGCAAATTTGTGAATGTCAATTATAAAAATTTATTATTTTAATTTTGTTTGTCACCGGGTACTATTGAGCCATGGCACACAGAGCAAAGACATAGCAGGCTTCTAGGCACCTACTTTTCGAATACAATATGAAGGAATAATATACAGAATGTTTGCCAAATTGAATTGGCTATAAGTAGTCCTTAGCTAGAGTTTTAGCACAAAAAGCTGACCTCCTCTAAATTTTGTATTGGTTTTAATGTTTACGGTTGTATTACTCAATTAAATTGAGAGTTAATCGCAAATAACACATACTCTACTTTTTATTTACGGACGAACTTTTTAAAACATTATAAAATAAATTCAAGGTCAATTTTATAACGCGATTTAAAAAAGTAAAAAGATCGCTATCTTCCATTATAAATATTAGCTTTTTAACGGTATGCAACATGCCTTTAAAAACAATTCTACCTCTAAACTACCTTGTTGCTAATTCAATTTGGCAAACGATGCACCAAACACCCTGCATATAATGTAATAAACATATTTTGCACGTCTTATAGCGCTTCCAAAGCCCCTTTACCAGTTCTTCATAAAAGTAATTGAAAGCACTATAATACATAATTATGTGGTTACAAAAGTTCATTTTTCCGAAAAGCCATATATATATATATTTCTCAGCTTATAAGGCTAATATAAAACAAAACAAACCCTTTCCAATCCATTAACGATATTCAAAATACTTCTTCTTGAGGAAATATGGAAACTTTTACAGCATGAAACTAGGATAAAAGTGTCAACTATACCAATCGGGCAAATAAATTGTATTTACTTCAAGAGGAATCAATGTTATAGACTTACGATAATATTCATAAAAATATAAATAACCTATTTTAGTTTCAAGGTCAATTCACTAAAAAGGCTGCATTATTATAATATGCAAATTAAGACATTTTGCAAAACGTAGGTTACACATAATTATTTTATGAATAAGATGTAGATTATTTTCTACTGAAATACTATTAAGGATCTACTGTTATGGAAAAGCTAATTTTATAATATCCTGGAAAAGTTATATTTGGCTAATTAACTAAACTGTAATGAAAATTATATGGCTAATTAACAAAATGATGTAACTTCGCGTAGAGGGTATTGAATATACCTTATTAACCGTTGCCATGGCGTAAAAAGGTCCCATTATTTTTTTTTATTCATGAACATGGTTTATTTCGCCATATGAATAAAAATTCAAATAGCTAATTAAAGGAATATTGCGGAGTTGGCGATAAGAATTTTTTATTTTTTTATTATTTATTATATTTAGATAAATCTGCTAATAGATGCTCCTAAACCTAGATGCAATTATGGATGTTTGTTTGTTACTCTTTCACACAAAAACAAGCGAGTGGATTTTGATAAAATTTTATACACATGAATAATGCCCTCGATTAACTTACAGGCGACCTTTTATTCAAAATGCTAGGCGAACAGAGCCGCGGGGGCAAGCTTGTCTCTAATAGCCAAACTAAGTATAGAAAGAGCAGATGGGTACCGATTTTCAGTGACCAAAATAAAAGAAAAAAAAAATCTGAATCGCAAACGGATATAATGTTTATTGAATTATTTTCTTATCTCTCAGTCCATGGAACGAGAGTGGTTCGTTTGCCAATGATAGGGTGATAAGGGGTGAAATGCTTGTATGTACTGACGGCTACCGATTAACCAATACATTTCCAGTATAAACTGGCCTCTTATTGTACGGAAAGCCTATACAACTCGAGGTCATCTTATATTGGTTATATATATAGGTTGATTGCTAGCCGTGTGTACTTAAGCACAGTATAAATATGTACAAACAGTACGGAAACTGCCTACAAACGTGCGAAACGGCACGCACACATAAACATGCACACCGACGAGACCCCTAAGCGGCACTCGCTACTGAGAGCACCGCGACAATCGCTTAGGGGTCTCGTCGGTGTGTATGTTTATGTGTGCGTGCCGTTTCGCACGTTTGTAGGTAGTTTCCGTACTGTTTGTACATATTTATACTGTGACTTAAGGGTGGGCAGGTGCAGGGCGCAGACACTCAGCATTGTTTGAGTTCCGCTGTTTGACTTTTGGTTAACGTACAGTCAGCAACAAAAGAAACTTGAAAATTTTCAAACAAACTAAATGAAATAATGCACTTATTATCGTTTTAATTCTTAAAATCATTAATGTATTACGATTTTGATAAAAAGTGGATTTGCTTTTTCTTTGTGTCTAGCTTGCTAGTTCTGTTGCTGACTGTATTTCCTTTGTGTCGGATTTCATCTTGTAATTCTATTCATCTATACTGTTTTGTTTCTTCTAAATATATAATGTAAACTATTTCAGTAATATATTTTAAAGTATGAAAAGTATGAATATTTCTTTCATGTTTTTCTACGTAATTTAATTATTTTAATGTCTTACTTATACTGTTACAAGTATAGAAGCGTCTAAAAATAAATTCTATTGAAAAACTTCCTCACTCAATAAAAAAATAATATCCTTTTTTATTTTAGTGAAAATTAAGCTTTGTCACTCTTTTAAAATAAGTTTAAAAAAAGAAGACAACAGTTTTTAAATAAAATGGGTTGTAACTGCTTTTGTAAATTAAAAACATATTTTCTAAAAGAGGGCGTTACATAAAGGTGAATAAATAAAACAACTAATTAATCTAAAAGACTTTTATTGCATATTTTAGTAGCTATAGATAGTAAATACTCTATGGGTACAGGTACAGAGATGATGGTGAGGACGATAAGCTGAACTACGCTTTTTTATACGATACATAGATATTTATTTACCATAGTTTAATTATAAATACTGAGTAAAACGTGATGAATAGGATACATTTACATATTTTTACATTAAATATCAATAATGCAACTAAAATTACGTCCGAATATTTCAGCGAATGCTTTGCGATATAATTCGTTTTCATCTCAAAGTAGGTATACTATGCGTTCACTTAGAGTTGGCCAAATTTTCCCGTTCGACCTCTTATGAACCTCTTTAGTTTTCTGAAGAGGTGAGCTGAGCAATAGAGAACGGATGGGAAAAGTTGGCCATCTTGAAGCAAATGGGCGATGTACTGGCTAAAAATATAGTGATAACTCAGTTTTCTGTGTAGAGTGCGGATCTACCAGTAAAATTATTTCAATTCCAAGATTAAAATAATATCTCTATACATCCCGTTTTATGTTTTTCGAAGTTGTTAATTAAGTTCACGTTCCTATATACTACGGTATCTACAGAGTATAATTTAGATATTAATTATTTTGTACTTCGCCTACAATAACATGCAATGAACGGACAGAAGTTTCGCAAAAGTACATTCCAATATTCGATATTCCAATTTTCAAATATCAGGAAGATATTAAAATGGCTACGTAACAATTTAATTTACTACATGTATGGGCATACTGTGTATGAAAATGTTGCTATTTTTATAAGGGAAATACGATACGGGTATACATAAGTAGGCAGGCATTTCTTGGCGGTGATAATAAGCATTTAGAAGTATCGGACTTGTTGCACGGACGGAGTCCACTGGAAACCTGCAATGAAAAAATAATCATTTTTATTTATTCAACACACGCTCATTTTTATAGATGAGCAACAGAAATAGGATATTAATGCGAGTTTTCAATCTGCAAAGTGCTAGCGATGAAAAACACGATGATTATAAAGAACTAGGTTATATTTATTTGCAAGTAGAATGTTTGCTGTTAGTGTGCGAGTAAATTTTAAAATTGTAATGGGAAATACACAAACTATACACACCGTCAAATAGCTATTTAATCACAGTATTTATTTTAAAAAGTGATATAGGTATGTTATTATTCACCCGCTCTAGGTACAGCTTTTAATAAGGCCATAAGGGTCTTACTACAGTCGTATGTCCACATTTATCTATTACTTTTTCATAAAAAAGATGAAACTTCATTAGTCAAATTATGTTTAGTCACATTTTTCGACTTCGAAAACGCAATGCATTTTAAATGATATATAAAAACAAATTTAAACAAAAAAGGTTTTATATTTTATGAACAGGATTTAGTCTGTCTAAAATGCTTAGCTATAGCTATAGCCACGGTTATTATTACTACGTTATTTACACATGCTGTAAATAAAGTAGTAATAATAACCGTGGCTGGGCCCTAATTATAATTCCCGTATCTTGTGTGAGCTCAGCTCTGAAATTATATGAAAAGGGCACATTACGCACGTAGGCATAATCCTCCGAGTTGTGAAAATATAAATCTCCAAAAGGCAAATGTAAAAAAAAACATATAGCTTAAAGGTTAAGCCATAGGGACGGTTTTTAGGTCAATAACACCAGAAGGGCGTATAGAGTTATCATCTTCTGCGACAAAAACTTGTCAAACATATTTGTAATTTTTTGACAGCCAATCAAATCCATTCAATAGTTTTGATCGAAGAAGGTGCGGATGGGAAGGTACATATTGTGGTGTGGCACAGTCAGACAGAATTTTTATGAATGCAGTTGTACGCGAAACCCTTAATTATTTTCAACGAGTTTTTTTTTTTAGCACGCAGTTACAACATGCAATCTCTTGTTTCTCACGTTCATATAAAATTCTGTCCGACCAAAGAGTAACTAATAAAACCAACCTCGTTTGCCGATATCGTTGAGGAAGTTCCTGTTGGCGACGGCGCGGAGTGCCTGCGCCTTCCTCTCCTTCTCTAGGCTGAGCTTGGCACGCAGCACGGACATGGGCTGGTCGATGGACAGGCTCGTCATCCGTCGCTTTACTCGCCCGGCACTCTTCACGTACCACGTACACGCACATTAGAACTTCCAATAACTAGTCAGTCCACACGACTAGACAGCCACACGATCAATCAGGATCGCGCAATCACCAGTCAAAATGTTCGTCAAAGCTCTTGCATTTGATTGGTGATTGTAAGACCTTTTTTTCTGGTTGAACGAGTAGCTGTAGCAATAGACTTTGCCATGCAATGTGTGTAAGTTATGCAAACTTAAAGGTTGGTTAAATTTTAAAACTTGACCGTCAACTTCGACATGTGTGCAAATGTATAAGATATAAGGATGTTTTTCTATTGCTTATTTTACATAGTCCAACAAAAGCAACGAAAAGCAAGACATTAACTTATTTTGTTTTTGTACGAAATTAAACCTAATAGACTTTTGTTTGCGTAACAAACTACAATTTTACATATGCAAGTCTGTGTCGTGTGGACCCCGTTTTCTCAATTGTGATCAACTCTGGATCGTTAAATCTAGATTCAACTGGGTTTCAACATTTATCTATTACTTGAAACTCATAATACATTTACAACCAGGTATTTAGGACAGTTGTCCGCTATTTACAAGTACCGAAGTAGGTCAGAAACATTGATTATCAATGTTCGCATTTAATTTTCGTATAATTTCATGGCTCATTGGCAAAGTGCTGAATCAAATGTATGCTCTACCAAACGTGAAATATTTAAAAACAAAATATTAAATCTGTTGGAAATATTGGATCATTGCAATTTCACCATGAGTAAGTAATAAAATAGAAAAGGATATCAATACGTATTTAATTTTTATTGGATTTTGTTTCTAAAAACACAATTCGGTAAATTAATTTTAAAATAATGACGAAATTAGTAATAGATCAATTCTAATTTTCGACCTGCAATGAATTAATTTGTACTAGGTTTTAACGAAAATTATATCAATTACACTGACATACTAATTTCGCCGGTAGATAGGTAAATAAACTAAAGGACAAAAGAATAAAAACTACGTTTTCTAAAAAAGGTTAAATTTATTTAGCCCACAATAGTGTTTATACAGGTTTTGAGTTAACAAGAGTAAAGTTTGTACAAATCTATATTAGAAGCGCATTTATTAAAAATTTAGTTACGATCCGATCACAAGGCGGTCTAAGACAGATGATGGTCTTCAATTCTGACGACTCCAGGCACCTAAAAACAGAAAAATATATTACAAATCTTAATAAACAAGTCTCATGCATAGTTTTGTACAAACAGTGATGTTTTTGTCATCGTATCGCTCGCATGCCTTTTGATACTAACTACGTAAAATTAATAAAGTATTTCGTCTTTCTACATAATCAGATCGTGCATATTTCATGTTCAAATGTACCATTTAACGAAGAATGTATCTGACCTCGTTTTCCGACGCTGTCTAAGAATTTCCTGTTCTTCTGAGCGATTTCCTCCATGTAGTTGTTGTAGGCCCCTCGCTGGAGGACATCGACCGCTGGGTTCACCGAGAAAGACCGGCGTTGGCGCATGTCCACCTCGCTACTTGCCACCTTCGTTATACACTTAATCTTTTATACCTCCCAAATAAAAATTAGTACTTTAAATCATCGGTTGTATACAATTAACCCAGTCCCGGTGTTCCTACTGCTACAGTGACAGTTGTTTTTTGGCACCAGGAATGGGTAAGTTATGACAGAGACCATCTTCTATTAGATAAGCTAAGATTTTAAAGTATCATAAAGTAGTAAAATAAAGGCTCAAATCTCGATTATGACTCAAATTATGACAAAATCCTGACCGATTGTAGTATTTTTTTTTAATTCTTACTAGAGAGAATTGGATTGTGTCATCGTTTTGGCTTTTACCTTCAACCTGATCAGAATAAACAGATAGGTATATGCTGAATAATAGTGTTCAATAACGCCCGGGCCATTTCTTGTTAGTGTTAAAATGTATATACCACACATGTCAAATTAAATACACGAAATTTTCCGCTCGGTTCAGAGGGATTTTATCATAATTACAGCGCGGCGGTTGACCATTAGCAATTTCGGATTAATTCATTTATTTAAAATCATTTAATTTAATTGACTATGAATAAATCACCCTTAAATTGCTCTATTGCGATAACATGAATTTTACCGCACTGATGATCTATCGATATTTTTAATACATAAAGCGACTAATGGTCATATTATAGGTTTCATTAAATAATAAGATTTACCTACTGCAGAAATTATAAATCTGATATTTAAAATATATATTTATTATTAATAATGTGGCAATGTGTAGGCGTGCCCATATGAAGCAATATGATTGATTATTAGGTTGACTAATAACCCACAATAATGAAGAAACTGGTATTTACATAAATTTATCACATTGCGATAACATTGATTGTGATATCGCACTACCACTTTGTAGAATAAACCTCAATGTAAAACTTAGTACAGACGTGACATGTGATTGAAAACTTCTACTAAACCTAATTTGGGACTAAGTATAATTAAGTTCTCCTAAGTTGTAGACATGGCGTTGTATTAGACACTTGGTTGAGAAACTGCGGTCAATGTAAATGAGTAAACTTATTGTGATCGAGTGTCATAATGTAAAGTTCTGTATTAGTTGAATTTTAATTATCGACATATTTTTTGCTATGTTCATAGAAATAAAATGATTTATGTACTATAGCAAAAACGTCTGAGATTTATTTTTCTGATTTTTTAAAATACATAATTTCTTTATTAGTTGTAATGGCTTATTTCTAGGACATAATACTGCTGATGACGATAGATGTAGCGTCATAGATATTCAAATAACGTACAAATATCACTTTTTACATAATTCTACCGGATGTAGGTCATTATAATAATTTAACATTTAATATCAGTCGGGCATTCACAATTTCACAATAATATTCCTTTCAACCGACCACCATTGAAATGAAATATTGTGTGCAATATTATGTAACAGTTATCTTTTGTTCTACAATATGCACTAACAAGCGACTTAATCCAACGATATGTTCGAACATTTGTGGTGTATATCTGGGGCATGGCGTTAAAGTACTATAAAAGTTAATACACGTATTAAAAAGTATGTATCATTTAACTTTACGATCATTGCAAAGTATTGAACTAGTGATGCAATGGATACGAATACCTGTGAATATTTGTATTTACTGAATTTCAGCTATTCCACCATCAGTCATTAACAATATGACATATTCGCCAAATATTAGTTAAACAAAAAAGGTATAATGAAGAGCTAAATGACTAAATTGCAATAACATATTAGTTTTTTTACCGTAACAAGATTACACTGACTTTTAAGAAAATAAAATAATAGTCAATTCACGTCAAGTATATTAGTTTTACTTGTAAAAATATTTTACTTGGTGTTTATTTATCTCTAGCAAAATTTTAGGAGTTAATTTGTTGTGTTGTTTCGTATTCCAGGTACAAATATCTATTTAGATCGAAGAATATGCTTATCAGAATATGCATTTTACCAATGTTCGTATTCGCAAAAAAATATATTCTTTACATCACTACTGAGAAGTAAACAGTCTGGTAAAGGAGCCATATTTATGTACTCTATGCAAAGTTTGTCCGCAAAATAGTTAATGCCTTTGTAGTCCCGTTGCAACTATAACTATAATTTGTATAAAGTAAATAATATATTACTCCATTGTTGTCGTTTAGCCACGTCTTTGTTTTAATCTGTGGAGTGCTGTTGTTTAACTTTTGTTCGAGAATAATCTTCAAATAGCTTTTAAGATTTAAAGTATTTTTACTGCACATACCAAAATATTTAAACAGAATGAAACGTATATTGTATGTAACAATTATGACGGATGACATTAACAACATCAAGAAGTGACACACTCGTCAGAAAAAGAGCGCTGAATCGCGACAACGAAGTTTTTGCAGCAATTGTTTATTTGTACTACTAACAGCTGTCCGCCAAGCAATACCACCGAGCCTGGTTGGAAAAGCCTACCTATGTGGTGGAGGCACATCACAACCCAATCCTTGAAAACGTTTTAAATATAATATTTTACATAAACAAAAACTAAGGTACCTGATATATTAAATATACAAAATCCGTAAAACCGTAAACAAGTTCGTTTTACTTATGTTACTTGGCTTCATACTATATATTTTCAGTTATGAAAATCTGGGCAAATATGACAATTGAACCCAAAAATAGCCACTAATCTATTCAGCTCTGTTTGATTACTCGAATCCCATGGACCTCTTGAATGGTTGTACAACAAGAGACTTACGCTGACATAATACGTGCTTAAGGTTCATTAACACCTATATTAAAGCCGTAAAGAGCAAGAAAAGTATTGTTCTTAAACATTGTTTATCCCACAGTCCCTTCTCGGGCAAATCCCAGTGACACCTTTAACGAATATCGATCGCAATTGGACACGGCAGCTTTAATTGACGAAGTAATTTGTTTTACTAATTACAAGGCAACTTTTTACAAAAGAACTTGTAACGAAAAGTAATGGAAGTGACAAAGATATTTCATCAATTTACGGGGAATAAAGTGCTATTAAGTTGTTTTTTGTCGGTAACGTTCCTTTTTTATAGGCGTTTGCTTGTTAATAATTTAAAGGAAACTTTTTTATGGGGACTTTCTTTGGCGTCACCCACATTAGACGTGCGCGGTCGTCAGGCGTGTGGGCGCTGCTGTAACACGGTGTCGCGTGTTGCTGCCGTGTGACGTGAGTGTTTCTAATAAACGCATAATGTGGTGTCAGCCTTAATGTAATATCATATATTTTTAAAAGTATTGGCTTAACGGTATTTTTATTTTGAATACCTATAATAAAAATTATTGTTTGGTATTCAAGTTTATCGACACGCCAAAAATGAACAAAACAAAGGACACAGACAAGAACAAAACAAGGTATTTTAATGAACATTTTTGGTAAATAATATAATCTATATTAATTGCAAAAACTACAGAAATCGCACGGTATGGTAAACTATCATTTACCTAGACACAATGATAGACCAGTTATAATTTCAATGAATTATTATATAACTAGTGCCGTCCTTTGAGCTCTATGGCATGCACGCTAAATATTGTAAATTTCTCCTTTTAACGTGCTTTGCAAAAAATAATTGAACTAATTACTTGAACATCATCGCAAAGTTTCTGCCACTCACGATAATTCTAATATTTGATCTGCCCTGTAAGTTACCCTGCACGTGTCTGGCTATTGTTGGCATGGAATAGATTGGCACTCTATCAATATCGGTCGATGCTATTGTTTCATACATTTTGGACCTTCTCTATTGTCAATTATAATTGCTGGCAACCCTATGTAGGGTTTTAATTGATTTGAGACTCTATATAGCTTGTTTCTTCCTTGTTGTCAAAATTGAACTCTAGCCTTTTCGAAGATCATGATAGAAAAAATATTTGTTGCCTTCAACAATTTTTCAACTGTATGGGTAATAACTAATTCAATTTCTAATTGATTTTTATATAGCATTTAGCCATGCTTAGCAATCTACTACTAAGAAATAGTGCAAACATTGTTTCGTCTGTTTCTTAGTTATAACTCATTGATTCATTCATTGTTTTGCCGGCATATTTGCCTACTGGTCGGCGACTTCAAAAAATGCCTGGATAAGCCTTTTGATGGTGACATGTCAGTACATCTCTAATACCAATAACAATAAAGGTTTGTTTACCTGTGAGTCGCGGGGTACTTCAGCAAGCAGGTACAGCCAGGGAGCGCCCCCTGCGTAGCGCACACCCATCGGGGACATGTAGCCGAGGCTTTCCTATAACAAAAGAAGCGCAAGTTAGCTTTTATTGAAACAGAACTGTGCCGACTCTATTAATTGGACAAGGTTTTTAGTAATATTAATATTACCAAAAACCTTGATCAATTAATAGAGTCGGCAATAATATTCCATTATATTTGTTATTATTTAATTTATCTATTTCAATTATATTTTTATTTATTATTATTTGGTAAATGGATATTAAACGTGTAATTTAATGTCAAAATGAAAATGAAAGGAAATTAATTTGGTTTTAATGATTTAGGTTAAGTTTGTGTTTGTAATATTAGTTAATAAATGGCATGAAGTTACTGAATGTTTGTTTTGTGTTTTTAATTATGATTATTATTATTTATGTTTTTTCGGTGTATAGATAATTATGAACCTATGTTGTCTTAATAAATAAAAAAATATTATTATTAGTAGCATTTGGTGATAACTTTTTTTCTTTATTTGAACGGACGTAAGTTGTAACTACAGCCCGTAGACATCTACTATTTGCAGATTTCATAATAATATGCGACACTTGATCTGAACACTACGGTCTTACGCCGCATGTTATTGACTTATCTTTTTCAAGACCTGACGTATTATCTGTGGCTTTTTGTTATGACACACGGTATTCACTAAAAAGTGAAGCCCGTCAATAAAGTACGCCATTATTGTAGAATATTATTCCGAAGAAAAAATTGGTAATACAAAGACGTGAGCTGTAAAAAAGAAAATAAACGGATAGACAAGGCATAGAATAGGTACAGTTATTAAATCGACGGCAAATCTAGCACACGTAGATTGTAAATAACAAAGTTAGTAATTACTCTTTACTTTGTTCAAATCGATTTAGAGAGGAATTTTTTGTAAGATAAATGAGATACGTGATATGATAGGAATCTACATTAATACCTACGTTAGGATGCTATCTTGATCTAGTGGTTAGTGTCGTAGGGAGTCTCGGGTGCGATTCTCGGGATAAGTAAAAGTGATGTTTGGGTCTTTCCGTAAAAAAAAAACTCAGTTATAGCACAGAATAAAGAAGGTAATAACACGGCATCTCCTCCTCTAATGATCTCTATCACATTGGACTTAAACAAATCTGGTGAAATGTAGGTAAACATACTTGTCAGCCAAACCCTTCTGTATATTGGGAGTGATGTAAATGTTCGCTTATTTATAGTATCGTAGTGTCCCAATAAACGTCAACGCTTTGTACTAGAAACAGTGGACGATGTAGTCCAGCGTTGTGCCGTGTTACTTTGTTTATATTTGGCATCATATAGGTGACCCGGTGCCCGAACAGATTTCCCGAAGTCACAATAGAATAAAATTCACATCGCAACGTAAATCCTGTCCAATAATTGGGTCAAATATTTGGATCAGTAAGCCGGATTCGATAGAACTTTGTATTGTTGAGCACTTCGAATCTCTATCAAGTACATTTCTAGTAATACTGTTGATTGACTGCTATCTTTCGTAGTCAGAGGCTGTTCTGACAACTGGTATAACAAAAAAATATCGTATCACCTCGTACGTACGTAAAATACTGATATTCAACTGAATCCATTTGACTAGAAGCCTTCCCGAATTTCGTCGAAATTTAACAGGTTATTTAGAATACGACAACTCAAAGCAGTTACTGTAAAAATCAAAGAAATTTGACATAAAGCCTAGAAAACACATACAATCTGTCAAATTGTTACCCAATTGAAATTGAAAGCACTTGTACGTCAAAATGTACTGATTCCGTGTGACGTACAAGCACTTTTCATATAATCTATCTATGTACACTGACATTTGCATTGACATCGAGAAATAAATGTTTATCTCTTTTTCTCCAAAGTAAAAATACCATAAGAGAGAATGAATAAGATATATGTCTATTTGTTATGTTCCAATTAGGTACTAGGTCCTTCATCTGAGGTAAAAACTAAGCAGAATCTAAAATCAGAATCAAATTAAGTATAAAACAAACCGAAGCTTTTCTGCATCGTTGTTTGTTGTATTGCGTTTACTTGGACATATTCTAATGTTGGTTCGATGAGCGGGCGAAAGCGCTATTTGCACGATAAAACTATTGACTTTACTAGTTTTGCAAGCAATCAGTTTTTCGTTGTTATCAAAATTTTTTTGCTCATTGTAAGCGTTGTAGTCCTATAAGCGTGTGTTTACCAGAGTAAGTGGTAGTAATATCATAATATAAGTAATATCATAGCATAATATAAATTAAAATGGATAGGTACTCCAAGACCACGCCAGCATTTTGAACTTTTCTTTAACTTTGGAACTGAGTGATTTGTTTGCAAGGGCCTATCTTTATTAAGTAAATCAATGGTTTGTGACTATCCGAAGAAATACTTATTGTTTACAAAAATAAATCACCTTTTAGTACCTACTAAGAGTACTAAAACCTATTTCGTAAAGCAAACTTTTAGCATTACTCTAACCTTTATTTACAAAAAGTTACACATGTCATGCTGTTTTCTAATATTCTAATATATATCAAAACAAGCGTTGTACAGCTGTAGAATAAAATTATTGTTGATATAATGGGTGACGGCTACACATCAAACAATGCATTTCCAGATCATTTCGCATTCGCGAGACCAGCTTATACTGTGTATAGCTTGATATAGTTTGTATTTCTTGAGTACATATTATTACAGTGTAGCCTAGATGTTTTCTTTGTATGCACGGTTCAATCCCAGTGGATTTACCAATTTTTCACTTCGCGAGCACAGCACACACGAATTTATAAAAAAATAGAAATCTCCTTGTTTGCCCGCGGCTCACGCAAAATACCTGTGTGTTTTATCAAAAACATATGAAATATCAATGTTAGAGGTAGCGTAAAATTTGTACGTGATTCTTCTTAAAATATAAAGTTTTTTTTTAACTGTGTTGTCGACTTGAGTGTAGTAAACCTCGCTCGCTGCCTCGATAGTGTAGTGGTTAGCAATGCGCCTCTCACCGCGAGGTCTAGGGTTCGATTTTCGGGTTGGGTATAGTGTTATTTGTGAACTTTCCTGCAGGAAATTCACAATAGCAGCAAGGAGTTGGAATTGTGCCCGCTGGATGGCGATAGGCGCAGCCCATATCCCATGGGACCTAAACATAGCAGGTGAAGTGTTGCTGTTGTTCACCCCTACCATACCATTCTGGTTAATATTGGCTTGATGTTATGTTACGTAATCTAAAAAAGTTGAAAATTTGTAGCTACGCGCGGATTACAGAGATTTTTATTCTGACGATTGGATGACGGAGTGGGTAGTGTACCTGCCTGCGACGCCGAGGTCGTGGGTTCGATTTCCACTTAAGAGAAATCTTTGTGTGCATGAACATGGAGGTTTGTCTTAGTCTGGAAGTTTCTATGTATAATAAGTATGTATTTACAAAACAAAAGTATATAAGTATTAGTATCAGTTATTCTAGTACTCATAGTACAAGCTCTGCTTAGTTTGGGACTAGATGGCGTTGTGTGTGAGTTGTGGAATATTTATTTATTTATTATTCTGCTTAAAACAAGCAGGTAGTTCACAGCGTAAGAGTTACTATAACCATGCCACGCCTACAAAATATTGCGTATCAGTATTGACACCGAATGTCTTTTTATATTGAACTTACCGTGTCAATAGGCCAACTTCGAACCTTCTTTGTGAAAGGGAATATATCATATTGTTCCCATGAATTCACAAAGGATCTATATTCTTCAAAAAAGGAGAAATTGCAAAAGTTTGGACAAGTTTAACAGTTGACAAATGCGTGGTTTCGTCACAAAACTAATAGAGTACCCGCTTCTCTCGTCACAACACAGCTATTTGTTTTCTACTGTACATTTATTGCTTTAAAGTGTGAAGAGAACTCTATTTCAGTGTAGCCAGGAATGCCGGTGACACTTTGTTTGCAATGTGCGATGTGTGAGCTATACTCAATTTTCAATAGCAGTCAAGAAGCTTCGCTTTATGGTTATGTTTAACATTTGACAGCGAGTTTCTTGACTTTAACTTTGTAATACATTAGATTTGTTTTAAACTTGTTAAAGATTGTAAAATTTTATTCTGGATTGCATCAAATATATCAAGATACCATCTCATCCTTTCTGCTATCCTACAAAAATACAATTATAGTACTTAAGCTTTCACATTAACATATTTGTTAGTCTTTTTCACACATAAAATTATTTACATTTTTTGATGTAATTTACCATACACTTAGTTGGCTTAACATTTCTGTCACTATTTACTGGCGTACTTATCATGGGGATAGAGCGTACATACCGCGTGGAAGCTGATGCCCAGTAGTTTTTATGTATTTTGTTTCATGAAAATTACAAAATTCTTAAAAGCAATATTGACAACAAATATTGTTAGTAGAATTGCTTTTTAAGAACCAACGTATTGTTTCGCTTCAATGATGACATGATTTAAACGATGAAGTAAGCGGAATATGACCTATCGGTGCTGAGGTCAATATTATAGGGAATATGAAATACAGGGTGGCTCTTTTATATCGGTCAGTATGAAGAAGTCTTGAAGAAGTACGCAAATCTTGGCATCTGTCTTTTTGACATAATATGTCATTTTGACATATGACATTTTGACGTTTGTCATTTTGACGTCTGTCATTTTGACGACTGTCATTTTGACGTCTGCATTTTGACATTTATCATTTTGACATCTGTCATTTTGACGTCTGTCATTTTGACGTCTGGCATTTTGACATTTATCATTTTGACATCTGTCATTTTGACGTCTGTCATTTTGACATTTATAATTTAGTACAGTACTTATAACAGTAATTTTTGTTTTAGTAAAAACAAAAACTACATACTTATTTAGATTTAAAAAAAATCTTGTACTCAGCTCGGGTATCGAACCCAGTCGAATTAAAAAATAAAACCTTCATTATTATTATTTTGATATCGATTGTATAGGATGACCTATACTATACTATACCTATAAGATAATCGATATCAAAAAAGTATCTATGGCGTATTTTTAGATACCTTTTTGTGAAAAGAATAATTTGACTGATTGTTTGATACCAGAGGCAGAAGTTTGCATTTTCATAGTTTTTAATGTAATGCTACTTACATCATCGGGCGCAGAGTCCATCTGTACCATGTCGAGGGGGGAGAGGGCGTCGGGGGCGGGTGCCGCGGCCGCGCCGCAGCCTCCAGCCACCACCATAGCGCACCAGAGAGCCCACCACATCTGAAACAAAAGATACATGAATTAAGATATCGTCTATAATCTTACTACTTCGTTGGTCTAGTGGTAAGCGTATGCCTGTCACTGCAAGGTCTCGGATTCGAAGCCCGGTTCTGGCAAAATGTCATTTGTGATTATTCCCACTGAAAATTCTCAAATAGCTGTGTGTTGGAATTGTGCTCGGTAAATGGCTCACCTTCTATTAAGGACATATCGGTGGAAAGCGGGTATAATACACCTCTGGGACACCCTAATGTAGTATAGGTATGAAGTTATTTGTGTTATAATATAATTGTTGTACCTATGCGCAACGTATACTTTAACTGGTAAATAATTGTGGCACAACAGAGAAAGGATATGATGGCATATATAAAGATGTTTAAATTGAGATAGTCTGATATTATTTTGTTATGTAGTCAGTTATTAGGCCCATAAGTGAGCCAATAGGCCTCAAACTAGCCCTTTAATGAAATCGACTACTTTCATCCCTTGGTGTACAATGTACTATTACAATAATTTCTTGTAATCCACTTCTTGATCTCTTTCAAAGACTGATCTGATTAATCAGTCCCTCCTTCGTAGCACTTACTACGAAACTCAGTGCTACAAAACACACGTAGCAAGGGCACGTTTCATGTAAATATTAGACATGCATTTGCCCTAAATCCTTAGGTAAAAGTTAATAAACTAATTGGGTCAGTTGCCTTAGGTCCCTTTCATTAATTGGAATACCTTTTATCATTTAGAGGGGACTGTTTCAGCTTCTAGAAAGGATTTTCTAACAGAAAACCCAACATTTGCGAGCGTTGTACTAATGACGCAGCCATACATATTCATTTGGAAATAACCGTTATGATAATCTGAAAGTGCCTCGTTGGTTAGTAGTTAGCGTAAGGGCCTCTCACTGCTAGGTCTCTGGTTCGATTCCCGGGTCAGGTAATAGTGTTGTTTGGGCTTTTTCTGTAAGAAGATTCTCAATAGTAGTATGAAGTTGGAATTATGCCCGGTGGATGGCGATAGGTTCATCCATTATCCCATGGGACCTAAACATAACAGGTAAAATGTGGGTGTAGTACACCTCTGCCACACCCTTATGGTATAATATATATTATATAGTATATGTTATGTTATGATAATTTGAATTGTGGATAAATCGAAAACCTATTTTAATAAAAAATACTTGGGGTGCATGCAAGAAGCCTCCCCGAGTGACGTACACAACAATTCCCTACGTTCGGCGCACCCTGGGCATTTCGCGAGTTCTTAAAAGCGAATTGGCTAATCCTTTCACCACGATGGCAAGTCAAAACCTTGACCACCTTACTTACTGTCCAACATGCCTTACCACCTGCACAAGAGAGACGCTCATGAACGCCGACGAGAGCGCCATAACAGAGGCCACTTATTGGACCAATAAAATTTGACTCAGCCATCGACACGACGAAGAAGAAGAATAAACAGTTTTCTTTTTGTTCTGAATTAAATAGCATACAGCATACATAACAGACAGTCCATCTGGTGATAATTAGAGACTATCGGATTGTATGCTTCACGTGTCAGATATATCTATCTCACTAAATCAGAAAGTAGTTCGTATAGTCATAGTCCAATACTACAATTTAGCGACAAGTTTAAGATGAAACGATGGTGTTTCGTTCCTAAACCAACAAAATCTCCCTTTACAGTGTTAACTATCGAACTCCTCCAAGACGG
Organism: Hypena proboscidalis; assembly: GCA_905147285.1. Classification (NCBI taxonomy): domain Eukaryota; kingdom Metazoa; phylum Arthropoda; class Insecta; order Lepidoptera; family Erebidae; genus Hypena; species Hypena proboscidalis. Next base: position 10,364,090 of record LR990128.1, on the reverse strand, counting down.
CTTGACCAATTCTTAAGAAAATTTTGTATGTATACTCAGTAGGTCTCAGTATACGAGGTAAGCTATTTTTTATACCGCTAGGTGAAAGTCGACATACCACGCGGGCGAAGCCGCGGGCAGCAGCTAGTATGATACATGCTGATCAAATATTTTACATGACACGGCTTCCATGCCATGCATTCCGAAACTACATTGGTATCTGCGATGTCTGGCGGTACGCGCGGCGCATCACTGGCCTAGTTGAATTCATATTAATTTGTATTATTTAAAACGAATAGCATAGTCATCCAAAATCGTACCGTGACTGGCATCTTTTTCACTCATCATAATGCTAGAGTTAGCTAATCAACGCAGCCACTCATTGCCCAAGGCAATCTTCGTCGTGTCGATGGTGACAGGTCAAGGTTTTGACTTGCCATCGTGGTGAAAGGATTAGCCAATACGCTTTGGAGAACTCGCGAATTACCCAGGGTGCGCCGGACGTAGAGAATCGTTGTGTACATCGCTCGGGGAGGCTCCTTTCATGCACCCCGGCAATAGCTGCAACTAACGACGAAGTGGACGAAACGGATGAATATTTTGTCTATTCCATTGGTCATTTACGTTTAGATCCGACTAATGCCGTCGGCAATGAGTGGCGGCGTGGACTATATCAAGTTTTGACAGCTCATTATACAAAAAAAGTTCCAATTTTAAATCGCGTCAGTGTCATAATGATGATGGTATACGTCTTGAGATCGCCACAATTTTTTACTGCGTAAATGGGTCAACAGCTCGCAGAAAATTTTCTCCAGTCAAGCTTTTCGTGTGTGCTAAATATTAATATTTAAACGAAGCCTCAGCGATCGGTTCACTTTGATTACAGCGGCGGCGCTCTCGTGTGCATTTTTGGAAGGCTCTATAAATATGCAAGAGCTTGCCTTTATTCCAGCCACGATCTCGGTAAAACCGCTCCGTTTTTAAAGTAACTGATGATCTTAGCGTTTAAGTAATTGCTAGAGGTTATTTACATTTTAGTCTGTTTTAAATATTCTGTGAAGGTTGTTTGCAATTAACGTAAAGGTAGAAAGTACAAAAGTATCACTTTCTAGTTAATTTTACAAATAAGTCTACAATATTTATTGTAGACTTATTTGTAAAATTACATTACTTTGGTGATCTCTGTTCATGTTTAAATGATTTCCATGTATGTTTTGTGGTTAAAGGTATATTTATTTCTCATAAGAATTAATTCACTTACATTAGAAGAACAGTAGGTACAGTGGGCCAAAGAGTTAGTTATGCAGGGCAAAAATTCTGCGCCATAGTGAAGACTGACTGCAATAGATATGCATGTGTAAATTATGTATTTAAGAAGTGTAATATCACAACTTTTTAGATATGCAACTCACTTATTCATAACTGGTATAGTAAGTCTTTACTATGACTAAGAAGTTTTTGCTCTGCATACCTAACTCTTTGGCCCACTGTACATGCAAATATTAGTCGAGGCGGCTACAGTCTAACACTTTCAACATACATTTTACATCAACACAAATTATTACAATACCTATACAACATTAATCAATTATGAACAATATCACAGGATTCAATCGTTCAGTTTATGAATTTTGGTGGTAGTCTTGCTTTAAACGCTGCGTTGTATTATGCCGCGTCCACACCTAGCAAACAAAGGCCAAGGAACGGGTTCGTTAGTCCCTATTTGAAGTAGTTTGGACGAGCGAAAGCCATCGATCGTCCGTTGACGTTTGCCGGCAATTCCAAAGCGTGACGGTAACAACAAAGTATTCGTTTGCTTCCGCTCCATCCATCCGTTCGTTGGCATTCGTTGATTCAACTCAATATTTTTATTGTTGCTACATAATAGTAAAGTCCATATTACCCTAAGGCATACGAAGGATCAGTCGAATGAAAAAATACCTTTGAGAGCTGTCCTTACAGCTTCATGCGCTCTTATTGGCTCCTACACTGTCATAAACGTCATCCAAGATGTATTTTTAAAAAGTCGTATTCCATTTGTTATTTAATTATGTGGGAATTAATGTCCAAGATATAGAATATATCAAAGACAATGAGTATTGTCTTATAATTTGCTCATAATTTCATTGAAAAAGATCTTACCGCTGCATAATAAGAAAGATTTCAACTCACAACCGATTTCGTTTGAAACACCTTATTTATGAGAGAATTAATATATAATAGCAAACTTTGGACGCAGGAACACTTTGGTGAAATTCCTCTCATTTATTTGAGGAAGAGAAATGATAATAATATTTAATACAGAAGTGATTTTGGAACAATACATAACTTTTCGACTCATTGTTGATATTGTAATAAAGTTTAACTGGCTTTGTTTTTTCCATCAAGAAATACTCAGTTACAGCATAGAGTCTAGATATGCTCACTGTATACTTTTACTTTATTAAGTTAGTAACAATAAATATTACATAAAAAATTATAGCAACTGAGTATAACATAAACCAGTTAAGATTTTTCCATACACCAATTCGTCGACGGTATATGCAAAAAACATTTATCGATCTACACACAGCGCAGCGCGCGCGCTCTCGATCAATAAATTTTATCTATTTACTTTCAAATCAAAATGATTTCATTTATACAGCGATTAAATTTAATTTTTATTTAAGATTAATGTTCTTTTCCGAATAAAAATATAAAATTCTATGTATAAATTGCTATCCAGTTTTATAAAAGCGCTAATCTACCTCAAGCAAAACTAAATCATAGAGCAAATAGTTATTTAAAATGAAAAGTAAAGGTGGTGATTCCAGCATCTGTGTTGGCGACCGTCGCAGGGTGGTGACTTATCGGCTTACTACGCGTCGTATATTTGTCGTCCAAGAGATTTAACCTCATCCGCCAAGTCTTATTAAAACCTCCATTTATCCAACTAAATCAAATCTAAAAAAAAACAAAATTCTTTTGAGATCGAGCAGCATAAGCGAGATAAAATAATTATAAAGTACTAGCTGTTACCCGCGACTTCGTCCGCGTGGATGTCGTTTTATGAACAAAAAATGCTAAAGGTAACAATGTCAATATAACAATAGTAGGTACAATTCATGCACTTAAGGTGGGGTTATGCAGACTCCGCCGATTGTGAATGCGGTGTCAGTCCCCAAACGATGGGTCACCTTCTTACATGCCCCTTAAGTCCCACCACCTGTACCATAGACGACCTGTGGAGCGCCACCGATAATGCCGTTCTTGTAGCAAAGTTTTGGTCAAACAAAATTTAAATATTGAGCATTTCCATGTGTTTTCCATTGACACGCAAAGAAGAAGAAGAACCTATCTATTACCAAACCGACCAAAACAAATATTCGAAAAAAACTCAAGGAAAATAATATTCAAACAAATCAAAACAGACAAATAGGAACAACTCATGTAGGTACCTACTTCGAAACTACTTCAAATTTCGAAATAATAGAAATTGCGACACGTGCGTCCGAGACAGCCCGTAGAGTTTAGCGTAATGTTAAATATCAAAATTCACCCAGTTGTTTTTAAACTTAGCGCTTTCAAACAAACAAACTATCTCCCACGATTTCATCTGTGTGGTAGGTACATCAATAAAAAAACTCAATAACAGAAAATAAAATTCCTACCTACCTAAATAAACCTATTTCTGATAATAATTAATCTAAACTCAATAAATAAGCAAAATCCCTATAAACTAATATCTATACGAATGTCATAGCCTACCTAACAGTTTTATAAAATAACCTACGGTCACTACGTACAATATCAAATATAGGTACTACCTATACCAATACTTTAAAATTAAAATCTATACAGTACGACTTATATAAAAAGAAACCTTTCGGTTTATCTTTATAAGTCGAACCACAAATATAAGTTTGTCATAGGTCATTTATAACCTACGACAAACTTAACTTTGCGGTTCGGGAGCAAACCGCAAAGTTAAGTTTGTATTTTATTGTATATTATTACCTACTACGACCTATTAGATTAAAAATACCCTATTAGGGAAAAAAGGAAATAAAAGCAAATCGGATTTTTTTAAAGTAAAGGAAACTATCTAACCTACTTATAACTATAAACTAAAAGAAATATCAAGTATGAACAAAATGAATAAAATAAATTTACAGGACCTAATTAATAAAAAACACTTAAAAAGTTATACGAAACAATAAAATAATTTTACTGGATCGAAAAATGTAATTCTCTATAGCGCAAATTTGTCTAATCGCATGCGTCCGACAACGATCCCTGCCGCAGATGCCGCCACACTTCGGCGAATGTACGCGACTACGACCGACGGCAGCGGTGGCGATGCAGAGCATTCGTCAAAAGGAATTTAAACTTCAAAAGCGAATGATTTCTTATCAAGTACTTAAATATAAAGTTTCATGGTTTTATCTTTTAAAATTAAGAAATCCCATACAAACTTTCAACCTCTATTTCAACCCCTTCATCCCTTTTTTTTTAAAAAAAAAGTAGCCTATGTTCTGTCTCAGGGTCTAAAGATTGTCTGTACCAAATTTCATCAAAATCGGTCGCGAGGTTTAAGCAGGAAAGCGTAACAGACAGACAGACAGACAGACAGACAGACAGACAGACAGAGTTACTTTCGCATTTATAATATTAGTTAGGATTAAAAGAAGATAAATTAAGAAATAAATGATTTGACTTTGACTTTGATTGTTTTTGGGCATCGTAAGACATTGCAGTTATCGAATATGATCACGATGCCACCTGATTTCATGTGTCGTTTCGATCTCTCTTAAAAAACTATCATGTTCACACACAATAATGCAATAATTATCTTTAAAAAAAATCTCTATAAAAGTCACAAAACGAAAGTATTAAAACCCCGCCACTTCACAGTCTACCGTGCAAATGACAGCGGCTTTTGAGCGAACGCTAAACAAAACAAAGACGTTTAAAAACCCCCGCTTCCATTTAACTTTGAATCTCAAATGATCTTTAAGATTTTGTTGGAGAATATTTAAGTCGTAAATGAGATTAGGAAGCGTTGCAAGTCATTTAGTGGTTGTCTGCGTTAATCGTGACGGGAATCAAAACGAGTGCCCCAGTTCTTATTTAGTGTCTGGGCGTCTATTCTTATGGAATAGAGATCATCTCACCAAACGGCTTAATCTACGGTGGTTTTGTAAAACCCGTATTTGCATCTCTCTTTCGTTTTTAATGTTTGTACGGGACGGAGAGATTGAAAGTTTCGGTTTAGCGTTAAACTTAAGCTTAAAACGTTGGTGAAATCGGCACCAAATTTTAATTATCTCAGCCGGCATTAGTTTGTTTCAACAAGCAGACAGTCTTGAGTATTTTTGTGGGTCACAAGAGAAACGTGCTAAATTAACTTTATTTTCTATTGTCATTTTAATGTCCATCATTTATTTTAAAAACTTAGCGTGGCAATAAGTGAGAATTCTTTACTTTCCAACCTAAGCGTAAGTTAAGTTTGCCACTGACCTTTTGTCTAGCTGAGCTTCCTAACGAGTCGCGATTCAAACAAAACAAGTGATAAACTACTTATTTTCTATTTGATAGCTGATCTCTATGACTTACATTTTTTTTTCAGAATAATATTCTACAGTAATGCCGTAGTTTATTGACGGGCACGATTTTTAAGAGGTGACCGAGTGGCCTAACAAAAACCACAGACTATAAATCGGGTCTTAAAACAGAATACATCGATCATATTATTTTGAAAACGAAAACCTGTAGGAAAAAATATTTATGTATAAGAATGTGCCTTAAAATTTAATTATAAAAGAAAATAAAAATAGTATCATGACTCCATAAAAAATATTTGCGAGAAATTAAGTCTTAATCTTGTCATTTCAAATTAAACAAGTCAAATGATTTATTACAATGAATCACCAGACTCTTGTTTAAAAAAAACTTATAAACGAATATTTCATATTAAACATTTGCATTTCAATCTATATAAAGTTTTTCTCGCATAAAATAGATTATTATTTGAAATTGATCGGTATCAATCAAATCGGTAACCTGTGAAGGCATCACTAGTGCTTAAATGTCAAAAGAAAATAAACGGTTGGACAAGGCGTAATTTGTCATTGGGTGTGTTGTCATGATTTAGACAAGCCTCGAACTAAGAGACGTGCTATTTACATAGGATCTCTCAACTCCTCCAACTCCATTGTTAATTGGAGCACCTGCCGGGGTGAGATAAACAGGGGAGGAAAACAACAAGACGATATAATTAGTATTTAATTTGCACAAAGCAAATTGTAATTATGCGTTATCATCGTTGTAGTACCAGAAAGTAAGTTGTTCATAATGATTAAGCCCTAATTTCACCAACCTGGTATTTGGGTTGATTTTAATTCCAATTTTTTATTTGAATTTAATTGAATCTATCACGTCTCTTAGTTCTTAGTGATTCAAATCATTTTAATGTAATAAGTATTACAATTTAATTAGTTAAGTTTTATTTTAATATTGTATATTTGATGTATATTTTGAAGTGTTCAAGCGCTCTTTGGGGCCCATGGAAGTAAATGATTCGACTTTTAATTTCTGATTTCTGAACGGGTTAAACCGACGGTTAACATAAAAGTTTTCGATCTCTCCTATTCACGGATAAATAGGAAAAGTCAAGTGTGAATATTTGAATAAGCGCCCTTTCAGAAGGCAACATAGTATTATAAAACGTGTAATAACTCTTAAGTCAAAGGTTAAGCGGTGGAAAGTTTCCACAATCCGTGAAGTACTGCATTCAAACAATTTTCAAATTATTTCTTTTATCTCTCGTCTCGAAGTCCGAAAACATTGCCTTTACTAGAGTAAAGGCCATTTAAAAGCCTAGGCTTAGGGTGAAAGCTCGTAACACATTTAGGAGATATTGCGTATTTACACGGTATTTACTGGAACCCGTGCGTTAATTTTAAACAACAACTATTAAAAACCAGATTTATGAAATAAAAAGTACTAACTGCCTCGATGGTCCAGTGATTAGCATATGCCTCTCACCGCGAGGTCTCGGTTTCGATTCCCGGGTCGGCCAAAATTTTATTTGTGAAGTTTCCGTCACAATAGAAGCAAGGAGTTGCAATTGTGCCTTTTGGATTGCGATAGGTTCACCCCAATCCCATGGGACCTAAACATAACAGGTGAAATGTGGGTGCTGTACACCTCTGCCACACCCTTTTGGGTAATATAGGCGTGATCTATGTTAAAGTACATTAAGTATCGGCTCAATTTACTCAAAGAGCCAAAATCAAAGAAAAACAATCATATGTTAATAAGTTTTAATTAACGAATAAATAGCAAAATAAATGGTAAATAATGGTTAAGCCTAATAATATAGCACTACTTTTATAAAGTCTTAATTATCTTTAGTTTACTCGACGAATATCCTTTTCTTAGTACAAACTATAAGAGTACCGAAAATTGTTGAGATTTTTACAGTAGGTATACCAAATTATTAAGTCCTTAAAGTCAAATGGGAAGAACTTAATTAGCACATTAGTAAATTAATTGGCTATCTAGTCCGGGAAGTTAACCGGACACTATATAAAATTTGGTGAGAGAAGGTACTGCTTTATCGGAAATTGGCTGAACGCTTCAGGCAACTGGCCAAAGTTGTACCGGCCATTTCAGATTAGAGGCAGAAATACGGTGCACAGATAGCTCACCCGGAACAGGTGAAAATAGAGAACTGCAGATGCAAACAAGGCAATGCGGACCAAAGAGAGTAGCCTCGGTTTATGTCGGTTAAATAGCCGATATAAGGTGACGTATGCGTGCATGATACTGTAAATACAATAATCTCGTGTGAAATCAGGACTGTCAATAAACATGATCAATTTTAATTGATTGATATCTCTCTTAATTTGAGTCGTACGTAATACTTCAGTTTATTCCACATAGAAATAACTATTTATTAATTAATGGATACATTGGATATCTTATTTCTATTGAAAATAGGGGCCACAGTTTTTCATTTTGCTTTTATATGTTTTTACAATCGACACAAGGAAACTTCATTTTTGTGTTGTCACTAGGGAACAAATTGCTGTGATAAAACTCAAACTGATTACAGCAATCATACAAATTTATCACGTAATAATGTTGCTGGATATGTGCATAATCTAGGATAATGAGTATTTCTACTACCTTGGATTGTCTATATTTTTTACCATTTTGATTACTCAACATTTCATGAGGGTAGGAGTGAGATGGATAGCTTAGCTAGAAGAGCTTATGAACGAAGGTTAAGAATATGATAATGATAATGATCCCAGGCATGGCATTGAGATAATGTATAAATCTTTATCTTAACACTATTGTAATCGACATTCCATTTTTTTTTAAAAGTTTACTAGCAATTTGTAAATACAAATTACTAGTATTCTTGTTAACCCCCTCCAGCTAAGCTTAATTCGCTTGTGTTAGGAGGAAGTTTACGTCCGTGGTGTAATGGCCAGGATTCGAACCCACGACCTCTCGATCGTAAGACCGATGCCTTATCCACTGCGCCACGGCCATTTAATCTTATTTAATTTCTAAATCAATTTCTTAGCAACTATTTCATTGCCAATCGTGATTTTATTAAAATGATTGTACCAATAATATATTTTTGCATGCCTTACGGAAGGATCACTTGATTCATGTATATTAAATTACACCATTGTAACAGTGCTTTCTGCAAAATAAAGGATCAAGAATTCAACTCACACTTTTGACTGTTATTGGCCGTATCACCTGTACAGCAAATACTTTCTCCCGTACTCAGTCCGGGGGTTGGATAGCAATCTTCACGTGGGCGCAGGCTCTGGCAATACAATGGCCGGCGCTACGCCCTGATGGCGTGAAACAAACCACCATTGTTTGAATTGTACTATATCTATAATAAACACGCAACCGCCAATAATGTGAAATTAATTGCGCCCCTGATAAATATTTTATTCAGAAGGTATTTTTATTTTCTTATGATAAATATAAAAGCTAGCTTCTTCATCAAGCTCGATGCGCGTTACACATACATCAATTTGTCCGTTGATCCCAACTTAAATTTATTTTATTTTTCAAGTTATTATAATTAATAATGGGCTTGATATTTTTTACTTATTTATTTTTATTAACAGTACCTTTGTTAAGTAATATTTTTTTTGTTATATTCTTACTAATGTATCAACGAATACCACAACAATCTAAAATGACAAGTCCTGAATGTACCCGATACCAATAAAAATAGTAGTATTACTTTAACACTGTCAGTATTTTTCTTATCATTTTCTTCGAAGCATTAAATACTTTATCTTACGAAGGAAGAAAATTCGTGGCACATTGTTTTACGGCATGACTTCATTCACAAAGGTAATGCCGCGACGTTCTCACGTATTTACGAAAACTCAATCACCTATGTTTGTACTCAAGTAATATTTCTGAAATATCTTTTGACAGGTGTTTCTTGGTGGTAGAGCTTTTGTGATAAGCTTGCCTTACGTCAAATAATAGCACTTACACTTCCACGTTTTGTTTTTTGGTGAAATCAAGATTAAAACTAAGTGTAAATGAGGCATAATATTTTAGCCTTCAAATGTAGCATCTGCAATATTTTGTGGACAATATGACATAACTTAAACTCACGCCTATATTACCCAGAAGGGTGTGGCAGAGGTGTACAGCACCCACATTTTACCTGTTTAGATCCCATGGGATCAGGGGTGAGCCTATCGTCATCCACCGGGCACAACTCCAACTCCGTACTGCTATTGTGAATTTTTCTATCGAACCCGAGATACATACTCGCGGTGAGGCGCATATGTGAACCACTAGACCATCGAGGCAGTATTTTGTGAATTGTGGATTAAAGGTGAATTAAACGTCCAATAAATAAATAAATAAGTAATCAATGTTATAGTAGGAGAGCTCATGGTGCTAAATATTGATGAAGTCGAGCGTCCTAGGGACCTATTGAGTTTGTACAGCAGATGATAGGGATGATAATATGCTATAGGGTTGTTTATTTCAGTAGTGAAAGATTCGACAGCAAGTATAAGAAAAAATACGGCGCTCGTATTCCTAAAATATTTAAATTACTTAAAACTTGTTAAAACATAATTTGGTGCAATTTTATTTTATTTAGAAGAATGAGTCTGAAATGTGATATTGAGAAGTTTTGTTATGCAAGTTCGTTAATCTGACGACCTCGAGTATTTCTGCCAAATATTTAACTTTAATTCTGTTGTGTCTCCAAACAGAAAGACACATGACATGGTGGAAGTACTCAATAGGATGGATGGATGTTAATATGACGCGCTCAAGTAAATCCTAAAATCTTTTCTAGGGCTCCCCTACTATAATAACCAAATTAGCATACTGATGACACAACAACATGAAAATTTATATTCATAGCAATTATTTTCAAATAACTTTCATCCAAAAGCGTCTAAAATTAAATGTGTATAAAAAAATATAAGTGTGTTCGACCGGCGGTAAAACCTTGTCAATGAAAAATCGTAAATGTTGTGCTTAGTCACAATCTCTGAAAAGCTCGTGGACCGACATATATTTCCTGAGATAAGCCCCTGTCGGTAGACTTTGGGACCACTTTCTTACTTAAATGGCATCCTTTTTTATTATGTTTTTTGACTTATATGTATTTCAACAGCAATCGTCTAAGATTTATGTTAGCCTCTACGTTATGGTTTGTACCTGGGATAAAAATAGCGTACAGGTAAAGAAATTCTAAGAAAAATTGCTCGTAACGTTGTGAGTTAAATAAATAACGAAGGTTTTTTATAAAGTCTGTATATTTCAGATGTGTTTGTAAAACGAATCGAGCACCTTCTAATCTAGGGCTTATGGCATATAAATATTGTAAAACTTTCTTACATTTCGAACTAAGTAATATTGATTTTTAGAATCGTACATAAAAATCAAAGTCAATTTGACAGTTTATTACCTCTATTATTGCATCATAGCATATTATCTATATATATAAAAATGAAACCCGTTTTCCGTTGTCACGACTTGGCATGAAAACGGCTTGACCGATTTGGCTGATATTTTTTTTTGTAGTTTTCTAATACTCTGTACAAGGTTGTTACGGCAAAAAAAAAAAAAAAAAAAAAAAGTATTCATTTTTATATGGGGGATATTATAGATTCCAGTTCAAATTGAATAGGTACGCATAAATAAGATAGGTCAGCTATACAAAATAAAGTAGTGCATCAAATTTACGCTAAGGCGGTACGAAGTTCGCCGGGTCAGCTAGTGCAAAATAAAAGCGAAAGTTTTTGCATTTTTGTGTATCTAGCAAAATTGCTCAGAGATGGAGAGATAGTTGCGCACGACAGCTAATTTCCACTACAAACGTTGAAAGCCAAGGATAATAAAGAATATATTGTTCTACGCCACTAAATGACAAAATCTTTCACGAGATTTTTACTCATTTCGTGAATTTATTTTCGCGACGACAATGCAAATCAGGTACAAATGAGAAAATCTCGCCGTGGGACTTTCTCATTTACACAACAATTTTGCGACAGCTGTATAAAACTCTTCTACGAAATATGATCTGCATGATAAATGAGTGATGAAATGTGTCACCTGCCGGGCAAGCATACGAGCGCGAGATAGATTATGTCGCGTTTTTGTCATGTTTACCGATACAAAAACATGACAAAAACGTGACTAAATCTATCTCGCGCTTGTTCGCTTGCCCCCTGGTATATTGAGTGGTGTATAAAAGGGGATGAGGCATGCAACAAGTTGACGACGTTTCAGTCGCTTTATATACGGTACAGTGCAGAAGTTAAAGCCTTCACGTTCCTACGACGCTCCTGCGGATCGTAGCATAAGATAAAAGCCTTCACCGTGAATTAGTAAACCAAATCACATAAGTAAGTGTCTACCCATAGTATCCATCTGCTTAGTTTGGGACAAGAGAGCGATGGGTACAAAAAAAAATTAAATATCAATATTCAAATCATCTAATCAGTAGTCCCAAGAACAGCGCCTACCCTAAAAAAGAATAACTCTCTGTATAATAATAAATATACAATTTATGTCATATTTATCGTATAACATTAAATAAATAAATATTTCACAACTCACACACAACGCCATCTAGTCCCAAACTAAGCAGAGCTTGTACTATGGGTACTAGAATAACTGATACTAATACATATACACTTTTATTTTGTAAATACATACTTATTATACATAGAAACACCCAGACTAAGACAAACCCCCGTGTTTATGCACACAAAGATTTGTCTTAAGTGGGAATCGAACGTGCGACCTCGGCGTTGCAGGCAGGTACACTACCCACTCCGCCATCCGGTCGTCAAATTTGCACGTATGTCTCTCAAATTTGTCCTATTTTAATCCTAACCCGTGACCGTGAACAACAGCGTTCATGTTTATAATGACATCTACTTATGGATTACTTCCTTGCATGTTATAATTTCCTGTGGAATTTTTGTTGGATTTCGATGAAGCTATATTTTTGTGTATTATAGTTTTTAAGAGTTCTGTTTGTTTCCCAAATTAATAACAAATAAAACTAAAATAAATTACTGCCATATATTTCACGAAGCCTTATTTCTGTAGTCTCCTTGTTTTATGCTCCGAGCAGGCAAATATTGACATCGTCGCACTGTCGCTCGCTAGCGCCGGAAGCGCCGCACTCGATGGTATTTCCTTCCTTTACGGCACTGTCATTGATCCGGAATATCAAAAGGATCCCATCATAATTACAATTCCTGTATTCATAAACCAATTTTCTACGGAAGCAATCGGTTTCGAATTATCGATATATTTCAGTATAATCACATAACATAACAACGGCTTTATTACCTAGAAAGATGTGGCAGAAGTGTTCAACACCCACACTTCACCTGTTATGTTTAGGTCCCATGGGATAGGGTTGAGCCTATCGACATCTACCGAGCACAATTCCGACTCCGTGCTGCTATTGTGAATTTCCTGACGGAAAGTTCTTATTTTTCTCAACTGTTACGTCATTTCGTGACGTCACGTTCATCCATTTGTACCTATCTTAAGTAGAGAGTATCTTAAAAGTTGGAAAGTTTACAAATAACACTTTGCTCGACCCGGGAATTGAACCAAAGACCTTGCGGTGAGCGGCGCATACGTTTACCACTAGTACATCGAGGCAGTTGTCAGTATGATATTTTTGTTAATGTGCGTAGTAGTGGTAACTTGGGTCTGCTATCTAACTAATTCTGCTATTGAGGCCGACAACTTAAATTGTTAAATGCTACTTATCCAATTTTTAACCAACTTCAAAAAAAGGAGGCGGTTCTCAATTCGGTTGTATTTTTTTTGTTAGAAAGATTGATATTATCTATACAGAGTTATTGATTACTTGGCACCGACTTCAGAATTATAAAATAATTATTTAATATATAATTCCTATTTGAAAAACGTATTATTTTGTGCGAAGTAAATTTGTTTTTTGCTTTTTAGTTTACCTACTTTTTGAAGTCGGTTTTTTTTTTGTTAAAAATGTTTTTTTACAATATGCCTTATAAAAACGATACAATTTAAAAATGCGCAGTCTATTTAGATTATACCAGACCATAGAAATCTTAATAATAAGGCAATAGAAATGTCAAAGACGCGTAACCTTGTCGTCGCGCATCTGTCAAGTCAAACACAAGTGCGAGTTGAGGAATTGTCGTCTTAATGTCATCGCAAAAAGAATAATTTTGTTTGCAGGAATACAAGCGCATTTGTCTAATCGAACACAAGTGCGAGTTGAGGAATTGTCGTCTTAATGTCATCGCCAAAAAGAATAATTTTGTTTGCAGGAATACAAAAAGTGGTATTTGAAAACCGGCGACATGCGTCCCAGTGTTAAAAGATAGTCGATAGCATTTCTATTGACTAGTTATTAAGATTTCTATGTACCAGACACAGTACGACCTGCCTTACTACACAATGTATTAGACACACACGTTTTTAATAACTTTAGGCTTGAGGCTTGTCGTCAGTTGTACCCACGAACAAGACAGTCTGCAATTATAGTCCAGCATTTGTGGGATCGACCTTTGATGAGGTTTCATTATTACCGCAATATGTATAGTACGACGGGTGGGCAAAAACATATTTAGTAAGCCGTCCCCGTATTAACAATTCTGGTCACGTATCGTAGGCTAAGCAAGCTTACATAACATCACGCCTAATATACCCAGAAGAGTATGTCAGAGGTGTATAACACCCACTATTCTTTCACTGTAATGTTAAAGTGATAGGGGTTAGCCTGTCGCCATCTATCCGGCAAAATTCTAACTCCGTGATGCAATTGAGAATTTATTTTATTATTTTTATTTATTTAATTTTTTGCACAAAAAAAAATTGTACTTAGGCGGACTTAATGCCTGATGGCATTCTCTTACAGTCAACCAGGTGGTGCAGAGATAAGCATAGGTAGGTGTAGTTCAGAAAGACGAATAATGATAGATATGTAAATAGAAGAAGTACATTTTATATAATTAATGTCACTAGCATTTTGTCACATTATATCTTAAGTTAATGCCTTGTTTGTGAACCTTTGTGATGAGATAAATAAAATTTATTATTATTTATTATTATTATTATTACTTTAATGTATGTGTGTTATAAGCTTATCCTGCCAATAAGTTGCATGCTGTGTGATAGCACCTGTGAAATTCGGGCTTAGTCATATATTTTCATATTACTGGACAATAGGTGTGCAAGAATAATAGCTAATACAAGCTTTTGTTCAATCTCTGTTCATTAGAGTAACAAAAGAATATAATGTACGTGAACAAAAGAAAATTTATATTATTTTCGACAATATGATCGAGTACACTTGTAAGAAATGATCCATTAACATTATTTAGACTCGTGATAGGGCTTAAATTTACCACTTATGGATAAGGCCTTAGTAGCTATTTGGTTTTTTTTTGATAAATGAAATGTAAAATTTGCTTGGAATGTATAGAATTGATCAGCATTAAAATCCAGATCCTTATCCTTACTGGTGAAATAAATCTCAAATTGATGGTATATTTTTTTTTAATATCTTCAATAAATAAATATTCCACAACTCACACACAACGCCATCTAGTCCCAAACTAAGCAGAGCTTGTACTATGGGTACTAGAATAACTGATACAAATACAAATATACTTTTCTTTTGTAAATACATACTAATTATATATAGAAACACCCAGACTAAGACAAACCCCCATGTTCATGCACACAAATATTTTTCTTAAGTGGGAATCGAACTCACGACCTCGGCGTCGCAGGCAGGTATACGCTACCCACTCCGTCATCCGGTCGTCAATGTACAGATTATATGATATTTGACTAACTTTACGGCAAGAACTGCGAAATGGAACTTATTTGTGACTCTACATTGGAAGTATGTATTTAGGAAACTTGGCGAAAAAGTCTATGTAAAAATAACTCACTTTAGGAAAAGTTGAACAAATTACTTTAACGATAATGTATGAGCCTTGAGACGCTATAATTGTCAACAAATATTTTTCTAAAGGTGTAGACTAGACTGTCTTTAATGTAACGTTCGATTCTGCCATAACGATTCAAACTGCCTCCCAGACTGACGAGCATTCGTCTGTCATCCTATCATAAAGTATTTTATCGATTAAAAAAAACAAGATCGAAACAGGTGGCGGCGCACTGTAATGCTCGCTTTGCGAATCTGTAATGTAATATTACAAACGAATGGTCGCAGTCTAGGAGCAACTTCAAATTATATGTATATGAGAAGTGAGACACTTGTAATATATCTGCAAATAATTTTCTTTTAGAGCAAAAGAAAAATATGTAAAGTTTATAATATTTGATATTCTACACGTTTTCAGTACCTTTCGTAACCTAACTTGTGTGTAAACAGTGACAGAATGGAATAATGTTAGATAAACAAATGTCAGACAAAGGACTTACCATGTTTGCTTTGTGAGTATAAGAACTGAAGCCGGAATAAATCTGAAATCAGAAGAAAAACTTGGTTAGAAAAAGGAAATTTTGAGTGAGATTTCGCACAGAAAGGACCACCATCAAGATGATAGTAGGATCGGTTAATCTTAGCATTATAACAAAACACAAATTGTAATATTTTTAAAGTAAATTATGGCTTCGATTTGCCTTTTCGTATTGTATAGAATATTAAGATTAAGATAAGATTGAAAAATTAACAATTCTGCAGGATTTGAACCTGCATCTTCTGAGTAAACGACCCAGGTGCTTTGCTAGTCCAGCCATAGATTCGTGTGCTGCTAGATTTGAAATTTTTCGACCCTTTTTGCTGACTAGTAGGCAATTGCCTTGTCAGACGAATTAAAATATGATATTATACAGTTTTCATATTTCTGTTGTAAATGTTAAACCATGGTGATAAATAAGTTTTCTTGACGATGCAGATGCGAAAGTTCGAATAACACCGTATATTTAAAGACCGAATTTTCTAATGGTGCTAATATTTTAGGAGCCAGTTCAGATCGCCTACACTTTTAGATAAAGTTTTTTGTTATTGAAGCATACAAAAATACCCACGAGTTAAGAAAAATTGTTACATAAATGTCTTAAAAGTTCTAAAAGCCATAATAACGGGCTTCTGATTTCCAATCCATTACAACTGTAAATAATATGCAATATTTTTGAAAAACATAACGATATCAGTCACAGCTAAAGCGCACTTCATCATAAACTTATGAAGTTATGTATGTATTCATCTGTACCCAACTACCCATTGATAACTCCCTTTCTCGTTGGATCTTTTTCCAAACTATCGTACAGGAGAGCTGTGAATTGGGTCATGTCCATCATTTCCCTCGCGCGAATTCGACATGATACCCAATATTACATTACTACCGGCCCAATTGCATTCACACCTGAAAACTCCCAAATAATTAATAAACAAAATTAATTTAATTTGAAAACATGATACAGGATTATTTCATTAATTCTATAAATGTAATCACAAGGGATTAGGTTTGTCGTGCGTATTTGTATCGACAACAATACATTATCATGAATGTTTTTAGAGCAGAGTAATGACTAAGTCTTTCCGGATTATCATAACTGTTCTGCTGTGGATAGTAGTGTCATGTTAAAAAGCTTAGATTTTCTTTAGTGTAATAATAATAAATACAATTATAGAATTTAATAATTTCACGCAGACGCCATCGATGGGTAATAGCCCGCGCGTTACAATCGTGTGAACGATGACACTGGGCCTCTCGCTTGCACTTACGGCTGCCGCAGCATGTGACATCCCTTTCAGTTCGCACGTTTGTTAGGCGTAAAGTATAGTGGTTAAATTAATTTTAAACTCTGTTAAATGTCAAACTGAAAATGTCAAACTTTGTATATCAAAGCATTCTCTATTCTCATCTAATACTCGATTATTCTCGTTAAATGTTCTAAAATTATACCTCCGTTCATGTTATTACATCGTTTAGCAATAAATACCAGTTTCAGGCAGATTACTATTAGGAAATTATTCCCAAAGGCATAACTCTGTGAATAGCACCTTTGTGGAGCAGCTCATAGTTTGATAAACTTATTTCTTCAGGCGAGTAGGTACTTCAAATTGTTTGCCTGAGTAAGTTATATCCGAGATCATTCGGAAGAAATATGGCAGAATGAAATTATGAAGGGTATATCAAATTGATGACAAATTAAATTAGAAAGCATTTTTTTTAATCAAAGATTATAGCTTAGTGGCAACTACAGACTATGGACATCCACAACCCACAAAAGCAGATTGTAGATTCGTCGCTATAACTAAGGACTACTACATTGTGGCTCATTCTGAGCAGGTTATTTAGGCCCTAATGTCATTATCAAATGGGTGCACGGTTGGCGTGGTGGTAAAAGTTGTTGCCTCGCCGCTTTCAACAGTTCTGGTGTTGTGAGTTCGATTCCCACACTGGCCAAATCTTTGTGTGATCCGCAAAGATTTGTTCTGACTCTGGGTGTGGTTTGTGTGTGTAAAATGTATCTTTGTGAACACCCTCGCGACACAGGAGACATAAATAGTACAAGCTTCTTAAAAAAAATGGAGGATAGAATAATTTAAGACGGTGAAAAGACGGTTAAGGATAAGACTCTCAGGTTTTATACCCCGAGCTTGTCTTAAAAAGCTCTACCACTAAATATAGTGATTTAATTTTGTACCTTATTCAATTCTATTACAAATATTGGTTGCTGTATCAAAAAATCTCGTTCAAATATTTTTACACACTTTTATTTGGCCACGTAACCAATTCGGAAAGCCCATCGGAAAGAATTCAAAAACATCGTGTATTTTTTACAATAAAAAAGGAAGCAGGTGGATAGCCTACATCACATAAAAGGTGGAATATATTCTGACAGAAAAGGTCTGCAACATCTGTGTATTCAAGACTCAATGTAATGTTTTCTATTATTGGAAGATATTTGTATAAATATTTGAAATATTTCTGAGCTGATTAAAATAAAGTTTAGTCAGAGGGTGCTCGTAAAAACTTTACGTTTCATACCAAAGCCATCGAAATATTACAAGAATGTTTATAAACACAACATTAACATTTTCTCGGGAAATTTTAGGAGTGGAGATTTAAGAATTTGTAGAAACAACGTAAGAATTTTACGGTTAAAAGTAAAATAACCTTCTAACCGTATTTTAAGTGCTTCGAAAACTAGTAAGGATGAATATACGTTGGAGATGCGACATTTATTAAAAAACACTGCTTCCATACATGAAATGGTCAGTGTTCATAACCACCGATACGTTAAAATACGTTTCCCATACATATATATACATTGCAATCATCCAATTTGTTAGGAAAGGGTGCTTTTTTGTGCAATAATTGAACCTTTTTAAATTAATACTGACGAAGTATGGAAGCTATGGTTTTGATAAATGTCGCTATGTCGCATACACCCTGTATTTGTGGGTGTGTGGATGGTTGTTACCCTTTCATGCTAAAACTACTCAACTAATAAAACACACAACATAACTAAATAAAAATCATAAAATGTCGCACTTGTAGTTTAAAATCAGGATTTTACCAACGAGTTCGGTATGCAGGGCACACTACTATAGAAACTTGTGTGAGTAACGTAAAACGAATGTATTATTGCTTACCTACACGCATACAAACTTTACCTATTACCCATTTCTACACTCACACAATTGCATACTATTCCAAAACATGCATTATTAGAACTGTAATAGAATAAGTAAGTATATTTTGCAAATATTGCGGTAGGAATCTTATAATATGGAAATAATACGTATTAAAAAATATTTTTCTTTTCTGACAATACTATTTGCTAAACTATTCTACAAGACAACTATCTGAAATACTTTATGTAAAACGAGACGATGCGCTCAATAACCTGTCACTCCGGCGAATGCCAACTGTCCTGTTAGGGACAGTCGGAGTCTGATTATGTGAACAATACTTTGTGCACGTGTTGACCCTAAATGTCACGGTGCGTTGTAATTTTATGGGTGTACCGTGGTGTCGACAGCGTGGCGTGAAGCGGACGATGTAAGGAGCTAGGGTTGTCGATGAGATAAACAGTTTTTTACATTTATCTTATTTATGAAAATCATCATTTTACCGAACTAATTATGACCAAATAATCAGGTCCCTGCCTATATAGATAAACGTAATAATAGCTACCCTCTTTTTATGATGAGAAGGGTTAGGCCATAGTCCACTGCGCTGGCCAATAGCGAATTGGTAGACTTCACACCACCCTCGAGTACTTTTATGGCACTCTAGGCATGCAGGTTTCCTCACGATGTTTCCTTTCACCGTTATCGAGCGATAATTTAAAAGATAAATAGACACATAATCTTCAAAAAGATGAATCTTAACTATTCATTGACAGCGGTGTGTGCCGTGCGCGTGGGTTCGAACCCGAGACCTTTGAACTCGCAGTCCTACGGTCTCCCACTCGGCTATCGCTACTGCTCTACAGATAAAAACGAAATATTAATCTAAAATTACATAAAAGGACAGATGAGATGCTATCCTGAAAATGTAGCTATGTAAGCCTTAAATACAACTAAACCATAGTTTATACTTTGTCCATTCCTTTACTTTCTTTTTGACAGATCACGGTATGAATTACCGTTTTTTTTTGTCAGATTAATGTACTACAATAATAATGTACTTTATTGACAAGCGGCACTTTTTAGGGCAGTTCACTGTTTGTAACAAACAACCACAGACTATAAATCAAATCGTGAAATTAAATAAATCGATCATTATGAAAAACAATAATTTGACTTTTTTTTGTGTATTGTCTGTATTTTTATAAAAAAAAAGAATATAATAATAGTATCATGATTCCATGAATAATTATTTGCAATAAATCAAGTCGAAATCTTGGAATTAAAAATGAAAATGTAAACAAAGGTAACTAGGAAGTCGTCATAGACTAAGTATGTGACATTATTATTATATTATTATTTTGTATATTTATTTCATCTAATAAAAACTACTAATAAAAGAATAATTAATAATGAACTAAAACCATTTCGATTTAATTAATCGATTGAAAGTTCTTCGTAGACAACATCGATTATGATTTCAAATCGAATCAGTAACGTGTGAAGGCATCCGTAAATGTAATCTGTCAAAAAGAATAAAGAAATGGACAGAGTATAATCAGCATACTTTAGGCATGGAATTTCTTTCTCCTCATCCCTAATTGAACCCTAGTTGAACTATTTTCATTATTTTCCTGGTATGTGTCATCCCTAACGTATTCGCTGTATTGCCGTGACATTTCACTCAATCGGTATATAATCGCCAGGACGTCCAGTGCCCACACTTGAGCAATAATTGATTTGTCGAATTACACCTCCGATTATTTGATGATCCAATTATAAGCCTGCTAATTGATAGCTGCTTGGAATTCGACTGAGATCCTAATTTAATTGTTGGCATATGGACTTTATACTGTGTTGTGTATTATTCTTGTATTAGCGCTGTCTCTAATGATATTTGTTTTTAAACTTTCGCGATTTGAGAACATTTTCAAAAATTTGAATTTAAATTATTATAATGGTAAATAAATACCTATGCTCGACGTTTCGAAATGAATTGCATCATTCGTGGTCACGAATCTAGTCTAGTAATATTGTATTGTTCTGAAAAGGTTGTAAGTAATACTGCGTTTTATCGATTCGAAAACTATTTTAATATATATTTTAGTTGAAGTAGCTGGCCGGTGTTGCGCGACCTAATTTATTCCGTGCCTCGAAGAGAACAGCCTTTGGTTTCGAAATGGAATGAAAATATATTTATTCCTTAGACACTACAAAGCACTTAAAATCGTCATACAAAAATAATTGTACTCTAAATTCGCGAAGCTTAAACTCACTTTCAGCAATCATCACAATATTTTGAATGTAAAAATGAATTTAAATGCCAAGTTTCAAGTGTAATTTATGGTCTATGGAAGTTATAAGGTACGGCTATGGGTAGTCAGAGGTAAGCTAGTCTATGTAAAATACAAATATTCAGCTGACTCCGTTCGACTAGAATACGACATCGTAATGATTAAGCAAAGGTTTCAATTTAATTTTAATTTAATTTTCAATTGCTTAATTAGTTATATGGTAAAGATGTTAACCAGACATTCTGAAGGTTCTACAACCTTATTAACACGCTTATATTAGCTTCACCTGTATGTATGTATGTATGTATGTAACCGACTCCTTTGAACTCGATTTTGACCCACTTTAAACGGACAGATTTCATTAAAATTTTGCACACCTGTCAAAGATCGATGACAATGCAATTCAATAAAAAAAAATTAAAAAATTAAAAAAAAAAAAAAAAAAAAAAAACGCTCTTATAAATAAACCAAACTAAAAAGTAGAAAATAAATAATAGTTTAAAAAAACTAAAACTGTTTTTTAGTTTTTTGGAACGAAGTTCCTTATCGCGCGTTGCGAAAGGGGGCTAGACGGAAAAAATTGGGACGAAAAGTTGTAACGACACATTTCGTGGCAATTCTCGTAGCGGCGTAGTAATTACATGCTACGTTACAGCTACGGTGCTACATCACCAGACACACAGAGTCTCTCTCTCTCTCTCGCTTATAGTTTTTATAACTTAGAAAAATAAAAATTTCTTTACTAATTAATCGAAAGGAACTTCGTTCCACCCGGGTGTCCCTTGACACCTCAGTAGTTTCTTTTTAAACTATTATTTTACTTTACCATAAGCGTTAACTGCCGGATAAAGTGTTAGTCTGGAAATTCTTAATAGCATCACGGAGTTGGAATTGTTCCGGTGGATGGCGATAGGCTCAGCCCCTATCCTAAACATAACAGGTGAAACGTGGGTGATGTACACCTCTGCCACATCTACCGTAATATAGGCGTGATGTTATGTTATACAAAAGTCTGAAAACCGTTTGTACAGAATAAGTGACCAAATCCGTTCCACTGCTTTTTTGTTTTCTCGAAAAAACTAGGCAAGTCATAAACGTACTGCAAATGTCAACGCGGTTAGTCTGTATATGACCGTCATTGCTATTTGCGGTTTGCGTTTGCTTGCACATAACTCATCGATCATGGCTTTTGACATCAGGGCTTTGGCCGACTTCAACTCGCAAAGCAAAACGAAAACAAATGTTAGAGCTTTTGTCAACAAACTAGAGAGAAAAAACACCACGAATAGTAGTGGAGTTAGAACCTTAACAACCAACAACCATCCTTAACTATGACAACCTTATTATGACGACCGAATGGCGGAGTGGTTAGTGACCTGCCTGCGACGCCGAGGTCGCGAGTTCGATTGCCACTTAAGACAAATCTTTGTGTTCATCATGGGGGTTTGTCTTAGTCTGGGTGTTTCTATGTATAATAAGTATGTATTAACAAAAGAAAAGTATATATATATTAGTATCAGTTATTTTAGTACCCATAGTACAATCTCTGCTTAGGACTAGATGGCGTTGTGTGTAAGTTGTAAGATATTTATTTATTATTATTATTTATTTATTCAACAGCCTTGCTAGATTAGCGTATGCGGCCTTTCACATCGAGGCCTCGGGTACGAATCCCAGGATAAAAAAGTGTTATTTGTTCAAGCGCCTCCTGGGGCCTATGAAAATAAATGATTTGAATTTGAAATTTGACTTTGTAAAAAGCAGTAAGAAGGTTGAATTGTGGCCGGTGGATTGTAATGGGCTCAATCCTTATCATATGGGATTTGGAAACATAACATAATAGGTAAAGTGTGGGTTTCATACAGCTCTGCCACAATCTTTAGAGTAATATAGGCGTGATGTTATAATAAGCCATAAAACTATACCCCTCAGATTTTTTTTATACTACGCCCAAAGCGAACGAACGTGTAGTCTACCTGGTGGTAAGTGGAGTACAGCCCATGGACATCAACAATCCACAAAAGTAGATTGTAGATGCGACGCATCATCTTAGAACTATAGTATTTTGCCTCATGTGCCAGTAACTTCAGGGCCTGATCTCACCACCAAACCGGAACACAGTAATCGAAGCACTACTATTTGGCGGCAGGTTAAAGGTGAGACTGGTGCTGCCGCCCTCGACCCTCGCTGACTTTAGTCGATTATAAATGTTCATGGGCTGTAACTGCGACGTATCATACCATCAAGACTACAACTGGACTACACGCGCGATCGCTACGTAAGTCTCAAATAAAAATAACAAATAACATCTATGGTCTACAAAGTTAAATTGTAATGCAAATATTCACAAGAGTGCTTACAAACTGATTTACCTTTCGCTCCAAACTTTTAAACACAAATCGACTTTTCTCAATAAAACTTGCCGAGTCAAATGTATGAGGAAAACTTTGTAATGTTCAATAGATTGTTACGTTTTCAACATCACACCTATATTATCCAGAAGGGTGTGGCAGATGAGTGTGACACTTACATTTCTCCTTGAAGCCCCATGTGATAGTTAATGAGCGTTTCGCTACAGATAAAATTCCAACTCCGTGTAGCATTTGAGAATGTCCTAATTTTCTGTCATGATATTCCAGTTATGGTGCCCTCACGTGCCCGCGGTGTTCACGTGTATTTACCGCAAAAATTGGGTACATTAGTCATCTAAGAGCAAAACATCCATGCTCGTAAAATAAATATCCCACAGTAGCTTGGCCGCCGTAGCTGAAATCGGCTAGAAATCGTATAATCTTCTAAATAAATATCCAATTATCACTTTTGAACCCAAATCTCGCGGCCGTTTACAACAACCACTAGACCAACGAAGATAATAACGTTTTCTGTTTGTTGTAGGACTAAGTTATAATTAAGTAAATACCGGATATTAGAAGAACGGATGTTTAGACATCGACAAATTTGGATTCGATGGAACAACTGACGCGCTTTCAGTTTACTGACTTTCGTAATGTTGTACTTACCAAATTCTGTGAATATACAGATTAATTAGATGCTTTGATAAACTTCTTGTCAGTCAAGAAGAAAATCTGATAATTATCAGTGATACTGATTTTTTTAGCGTCCCATACAAGATGCTAAATTAAGGAGCTCGTGGTTAAGCCGAAGCCACATGGACCAATCGATCTCCAAGTTAAGCAATGCTTAATGCGGTCGGTCGTTGAGTGGGCGACCATCCAGATTGTGACAAAGTTTTTATTTCCTAATTGATTTTTAGTTTGGCAATCTAATACAAGCAATCAAAAAAAACAGTCGACAAAAATTATCAACTAATATGTACAATAGATGACAAAAGAAAAGACCTGCATCACACAGTCAAAAGATTCGTGGATTTTTTGAGTTCGGAGTTGAGTTCAGATGGGAGAGCAATAGGACGGAATACTAACCTATTGTAATTTTAGTATTGCAGCTCTGATTTCACAAAACTTCTTCATCCTCAGTTTACACGGCTCTACGGATTTGATCTCTGTCCTTTTTAAGCATTGAATGAAAGAGAGAGATCAACTCAGTCGGCTAACACCTTGGTGAAATTGAGGCTAAGACGTCTAGATATAATTTGTCTCGTCTATCCTCTAACCTCGTAATAGTCCTATTACTTTCAAAAGTCCTTATTTTAACAAAGACAAGTAATTAACCCTACGGATTACTTCACGAGGTTTAAATCAAACTAATCTATAAGTTATGACCGAGCTTCGTAAACTTTCAAAGAAAATTAACATGCGAACCGTCTCACTTCACATCGTCAAAACAATTTAATCAATACTCGTTTTCAGGAGATAGTCTTTAAAAAATAGTATTTTATGCAGACCCGTATAATCTAGTAGCACTAAACTGCAGTTGGCGTTATCTTACTCTCAATAAGATAGGCCTAATTGTAGATATGCACGTGTGGTGTAGTGGTTTAAGCGGTCGCCTCGCCGCTCTCTACTGCACTGGTGTTGTGGGTTCAATCCCCACATGGGACAAATCTTTGTGTGGTTCGCAAAGATTTGTTCTGAGACTGGTTGTGCTTTGTGTGTGTGAAATGTATGTTTGTGAACACCCCGCGACACAGGAGTTATTTCTAGTGCGGGAGTCGTTTTTTAAATAAAAGAAAAAAAAAAGATATATCTGGTGATTTGTGGGTGTTAGCTAGTAAACCTCTGCCAACCTCTATCATCCATTCTGACCTCTGAGTATTTTTGTCCGATGTTATCAATTCAAATACAATTCATTTATTTTGTTTATGTAAAAATAGTAAATAGCAAAAATGGTTTCAGTCAAACCAAAAATACATGTTTTGTTTAAAAACTACCACAAACATTTGTTACAGTAGGTCATCAGCAAAGTTGATTTGAAATCCATTTGACAAATATTTCCTTTAAAATTGTCAAAGTCGCTAAGGTTGACATTTGTTGATAAAACAAGCAAATTTAGACTTTAGTGTTTTGAATATCTATACAAAAATAGTTTTATGGTTTATCATGAATCTGCATTGTTGATAGAACATTTTGTAAGTAAACAAAAATAGGAACACATTTCTTTATAAATAAATGGTTTAAATATGAAATATCTATCTACCTACCTGAAGCGGCTATCTTCAAGTTGCTATCCAAAAGCACTTCTCAAAGTGATGTGAATCGATTGTGGTAATTGTTACTTAGATAACCCAACAACCGATCATGTAACTCCGCCTCAGGCGTTATCAAATTCAATCAAGCAACAACATTGAGTGGTAGAACAAAACGGTACCAATATAATTATAGGCTGGTTAATAACGTAATAATTATTGGATAAGCGTACGTGTTTGGACTAACTATGAGGCGTTATTGACCAAATACGTGACGGTTTAGCTAAACGGAACCGCGGGATGATCATAGTGCAGACAATTACACCTCTATTACTGTCAATTATATTGATTTGTGGCCTTTGTGAGTGTATGTGGTGGTAATTGGTCGTTAATACAATGGGGATGATACATTTTTAAGATATGAGTAGCCTATTTCACACTGAGAGTTCCCGCCACATAATATCAATATTCCATTATATTGTCGACAATCTGTGTATTTTTTTTTATAGACTTGGTTTGCTGTTCCCCAATATATAAGTATACTCTTTGGTTTGCTGCTTTCTTTTACAACTAGACTTCTTCCGTCAAACCCATGAGAAGTTTCTCAGTTTTCTAAGGTCTAAAACTATAAAACTTTTGCCTAGGTGCTGATGAGTCGGTGAGTCAGAATATTGATATTTGCTATCCTATACATTGCAAGAACACTGAATTTAATCGTGAAATTCGTTGAGATCATTTAGCAGTAAGGTAGTTAGTATAAAGTGGCTGCGAAACCATAGTGGTTGATGGCTTATGAAAAAGGTGACATTTATGAAGAAACTTCGAGTGACATTAGAACACTGTGGGTGCGTGACATGACGTGACATATTAAATCATGGAATTTCATACATAAATGTATTCACAAACAGCGTATAAGACGGAAATTGATTTAACTCTTTCACCACAAATGTGTGGTTATCCGTATCATATAGAATTAGAGTGAATATGACTTTGTTTGCTAAGATTTTATAGTTAAATCCTAGAACCGAGATTTATAAACTAATCGTATACAAAATACAAAGAAACAGTTAAAAAATTTATGGGATCGGTGACCTCTGCATAGTGGGCAGCCACTTTAACTACCAAGACACGGTCGCCTCTTGTCAGAACCCACAAATTTCTCAACTGTATGTTACATCATTACGTACTCTTACACAGTTCTTTAACGTATACAGTTGTAAACTTCAGAAAGGAATTAGTACTTTTTTTATACGACGTATGTAGCGAACGGACGTACAGTCCACGTAATGGTAAGTGGTAAGTATAGCCCACGAAAATCAGCAATCCACAGAAGCACATTGTAGATGCGTCGCTCCAACTGAGGACTATGGTTTTATGCCTCATGTGCCAGTTATGCCAGGTCCCGATCCCACTACCAAAACGAAACATTAGTGCACTTATCAACATTATTTTTGGGTAAAAAATGCTTACTTTCAAATGTTGCTTATAGTGTGCAATATTTTTAATCGACGTAGCACGTGGGCGGGTCCGTGGGTAGTTGATAATATTTTACACCCAATGCTCCAAAATGTTATGTTGTCCTGATTGCCGCTTTAAGGCAAATTGACATTTAATGGTAACACGCCAAAATATAGCAGACAAATAGTCTGATCCTATAAATTACTAGTTATGACCTTCTTCACTACAATAAACTATAATCCATCAATACATAAGATGGCATTCCATAACTCCATAGTAGTATAAATTACATAATTGCGCAAAGTTTCTGAACAAGCAGAAATCTTGTCCTACTCCACAAGTTTGACTACGTTGTCCTGAATTCTGAATCACAATCTGTATGTATATTATATAGGCTTAAATAATGCACCTTTCATCTCCACTAAGGGGTGCCTAGCTACGGAACCGCACAATTATTAAATAGGGTACCGAAGCAACTATGTCTCTTTAGAACTTAGACGTCTCGCTTGCAAATTTGTGAATTGTAAGTGATCTTGAGTAGTGGAGTTACTAGCTGATTCCCGCGACTTTGCCGTGAAATTCACTGTAGTAAATGTTACATCATTTGCTACAATCGCGTTATATCAAAAATAAAGTTGGAAAACACCACTGTTTTCCCTGTTTTTGCAACATGATTCATTGTTTACCTGCTTCTATTGGTCGTAGACATAGCTAGACATTTGTAGTTTTCAGATAATAGTTTATTTGTAATATTTCAAAGCAAATTATAGCTTTGCTATGCCTTTTTGTAATTTACACAATATTAAAGTTGAAAAGTTACGAATCCAGCAGGACTCAAACCAAGTAAGTTCGTCTAGCTAAGGTATATATATACCTATGATGCTAGCACAAAAAGAGTTGAGAAATTTCGAGTCTAGCAGCATACAAATCCATGGCTGAATTGGCAAAGCACCTGGGGCGTTTACCTAGGGGGTGCAAGTTCGAGTCCTGCTGAATTCTTAATTTTTCAACTTTAATCACTACTTAGTATAAAACAAAGTCGCCTTTTCTGTCCCTATGTGCGCTTAAATCTTTAAAACTACGCAACGGATTTTGATGCGGTTTTTTCCAATAGATAGAGTGATTCAAGAGGAAGGTTTTTATGTATAATACATGCATAGAAAGGGGGAATTGTTTTACTCCAAATTTAACGCGTGCGGGCCACGGGCAGTAATGAATAAATCAAACTACTGGATCGATTTTAATCATTTTTCAGTGAGTGACATAGGCTATATATTATATACCCGTGCGAATCCGGAAGGGGCCGCTGTGTTTTTATATACAACGTTCACAGTTTTTCTGTAGTGTATTTAGTATCAGCATTGTACCCGTGCGAAGCCGGGGCGGGTCGCTAGTATTATACAAAATAATAGTTTATTGTTGTATTACGTGGCAATGCTTAAGTACAGCTAGATCTCTATCACAACGTAACATTCGCCTAAAACTGGGTTTTTATTTTCGTTTTGTTTTGTTATTCATGTCCTAAATACCTATAAACCGAATTCGTCTATCTGTTTTATCCCATCATCGTGGAATCTCCGCTGAAGTAAAGCCATCTTTAGCGATAGATTCAATAAAAGAATCAAGGTCCGTATTGAAGGGATTTCATAGTTTTCCTACCGATTTCATTTGCAAAATAAATTTCGAAACATGTGCAATAAATAACGCATAAAATGTTTATTTATTGACACATAACAATATCTTCTGTAATTGTATTTTTTGTACTTAAT
The DNA here is from genome assembly GCA_905147285.1 of Hypena proboscidalis. Lineage (NCBI taxonomy): Eukaryota > Metazoa > Arthropoda > Insecta > Lepidoptera > Erebidae > Hypena > Hypena proboscidalis. The sequence continues at coordinate 10,334,849 of LR990128.1, read as the reverse complement.
AATAAGCTCCAAAATAATGGACTCTCAATATGAAAAATATTTTTACGTCTTAAATATTACCAGCGATTAGCATCTATTTTCTATACCGAAATACTAATGGGTATTATAAATGCGATAATTTTTGAAACTGTGTGTATTGATGTTTGTCACGTCACGCAAAGACCGGGTAGGTCTTAGTGAATTTTTTCACAGAAGTTGCTTATAGTCTGGCTTAATATAAAGGCTTCTATCGACGTACAATGCAAGCAAAGCCGTGGGAAGAAACTATTGGGCTGTATTTTAATCTATTTTCAAGCAGAAAAACTCACGGGTAACAGTTATTGTCAAGATACGCTCAACCCCTATCACATGGAACGTAAACACTACAGGGAAATGTGGCTGTACTACACTCTATTGGGTTATATGGGCGTGATGTTATGTTATGTTAATTACAAACAAGACCGTGGCATACTATATAGCTCTACTTTATATACGATAGATACACGTGCCTATGTGCTATTTTGTTATGATAAAAATTCTTAGAAGGCAATAGGTTTCAAAAATACACATATAGACTTTAAACTCAAACTAACTTTCAATGTTTGTACGTGGTAGTCTGGCCCTAGGTGCCATATTATATTACAACGTAATATCATGCCTATACTCATACCTTCTTCTTCTTCTAGACATTTCCTAACGGAAAAATCCCAAATAGCCCCTTTTCCGACCCGGGAATCAAACCACTACCTAAACCAACGAGGCAGTTATTCTTAGTTATATATATCACGACTCATCCTAGCAATATTTTGATCCAATACATAAACATGAATATGGTAATACTGATGAATGTAATATCGTGTTCTTATTGGATGATACATTGTATCTTTGCAACCCTTAAGGGAAAAATAATTTATGTTGGCAACACTCGATCGGATATCGACAGGATGGGAAATAAATTAGCTGACGTATCGTACCGTTTGATGTAATTGAATTTATGAAGATGTAATATGGTTTGTAAATGTGCGGTTTTGATTAGAAATTATCCTGATAGATTTTGTGTGGGAAGTATTGATAATAGCAACCCTGTTATTTACATATAAATATACATGTTCCACTGCTGAGCTCGGGCCTCTTTTCATGATGAGACTTCACACTCCCCCGAGCACTTTTTAGGCACTCTCAGGCATGCAGGTTTCCTCACGATGTTTCCTTCACCGTTAGCAAGCGACAATTTATATGATAAATACATACATATCTTCGAAAAGACGAATCTTAACGATTTATTGACAGAGGTGTGTGCCGTGGGTTCGATCCCGAGACCTTTGACTTCGCAGTCCTACGGTCTCCCACTCGGCTATCGCTGCGTGGGAAGTATTGATATGGTAACGAAAATATGATTTAACTACAGATAGTGAGCAAAATGTTGGCAGTGCTAGAGTCCAAATAGTAGTGCTTGCATTACTGTGTACCGGTTTGGTGGTTAGATCAGGCCTTGAAATTACTGGTTCATGATTTATAACACCATAGTCCTCTTCTAAGAAAGAAGTGCTTACAAATTACAGAGATTTCTACTAGCAGTTCTATGAACTGAGATATCTACGCACAAAGTTTTCTATCAATAACATTTGCGGCGAAACGTGCTGTACAAATAGACACATTCATGAACAGCGCTTTCTGTGTGTAGTAGAGTCGTTCAGTGGTACTTCTAAGTTACGTTCCAAGCTCTGTTTAACTCCTTGAGCTACTTCACAAGAGCTCTACCACCTTTCTTCTACTTGAGTACCCAAACAAATTTCCCACAAGCCTTTCCCCGCCACTAACTGTTCCTATCTCCAAAAATACAAGTAATTACAATCAATCTCGGTCCTCAAATTCTATTGGCATATTTAATAGAAATTTTAAATTAATTTTAAGTGAGAGCTTTCCGTTCGTTACCCTTCTCTGACGATGTCATAACGACTTTACGAGAAAAACGATTTGAGTACTTAGAAATATTTCAAGTAATTTGTTAAAATTTTATAGTTTTAAGCAGTTTTAAATGATATTGATCGTGTCGAGTAAACTACAACTTGACAGAATTTAAAAGTGACTCAACTGACAATCGAAAATTAAAAAAAAGTTTTCAATTCAATTTGTTTGTGTTGTTTATGATTAACCTTACTTGTAACTTATTTGTAGATTGATGGTTAAATTGATCATGAGGGTTTTAGTAGTAAGAGGACAATTGCCTCTAAAAACAAACAAACCTTTTTACTTCTTCATAGACTTATGAGTGCACACGTCTACGTACAAGCTATACATTGCCAATAAAAAAAGGTCGCGCTTTGTTTAGGTTTCCCGTACAGCGCAAGACGTGTAGCCGTGTGTACATGTGTGAGAAAATATGTACTTTTTTATTAATTTATTTAAGATACATGGAAGACTTACAGCTAAACTAACAGAATTGTATGTGCCTATAACAAGTCTTCGCTTATGTAACTTATTACGCTAAATGTAATTTGTCGTCGAACAAAAACATTGTCTTCTCAATAGCGTAAAGGTTAACTTTTAAGCTTACGCGTTGCATGATTAAGTAAAATCTAACGGGAATTAACGCGATCATGTATTATACCTTTTAGACTTGAAGTTTCGGCTGACAGATTACACTGCGTTAATTCCCGTTAGATTTTACTTCAGCGTAAAGGTTATTTTCAGTTATGTTGCCAGATGCTTGACATTTAAAAGCTTATTCAGAAATGAATATTACGCTGTAAAATGATTTGAGGTCCACGGATTTTATATCTGTAATTCTGATAGTTTAATGCGAACCGCTGTGTTTAATTAGTGTTAATGATTAATTTTATTTTCTGTTACTAATTTGTGCTATTCAATATTATATTATTAATAGTTCTAGTTATTTCATCTGGAATGTAGTCCGTTTATGGTTTAGCATGTGTGGTTAAATTTTAGTATATACTTTAAAATTAATGAACTAGACATTAATCGCTTTGGTTGTTAAATTGGGTCAGAATTATAGTTAAGTGATTGAAATTGACATCATGCAATATGTATTAAACAATCTATAACAACGGATCAATAAATAAGTTCTTAAAAAGTTATACACTTGTCGAATACACTTAATATTATTCACTATCTTATCAGTAATAGTAGTATAACAAGTATTGACCAGTTAAAGTTATAAAAACCAGTGAATATCCGAAATATTGACCATGATATTGCGTGTGTGTGGCTTGTCTTTGATCTAGTACATCTACAAGCACTACTGAATAAGATTCACCGTAGCTTTCAATTTTAATTCGTCACTAATTTCAAGGACAAAACTATAAATGTCCCATGCTTATTATTATCAGAACATAATCTTACCACAAACTAGAATATCCACCACAACTATTTATATTGTAATTTCAATTTTTATTTATTTTTAAATTGGGTGCCTACAAAATCTCATTTACAAACAATGACTTAATATCTATGATAGTATACACATTACAATTGTGAGTTGTTCAGTGGATGTCTTCGCTAGGAAAATTTTTGCTCTAGGTCACCCACCATTTTATTTGACAAGATCGATGTGGACGTGTGCATTCCAGAGTAAACTAGAATCATTCTCAATTCACACATAAAATACACAATTCTACTATATTATACATAAAAGAATGACATCGCTTCTCCCACACGGTAACACGCTTTACAGCGCGTACTTTATATGATATCAGTAAAAACCTTACTCGTATAGCTTTTGTTGTACTTCATATTCACAAGCTTTCAACCGTCCCACGTGCAGCAAATACAGCAAATGTAAACTGTAGCAAGTGCACTGAATAATGCTCGAATGCAACTCACATTTATCACTCTTTAAATGTAACTGTAAATAAAAATGCTGACTTATTTATTTGAGTGACAATTTCATTGTTGCGCCGTCAGGTTGTAAAAGAATGGTAAAAGGATGCTGCATTCAGTAATTTGTATGTTTTCAGTATTTTATAGTGAGTAATACAGCTCGGGTCATACTGAAAATTTTATATATTTAATTTAATTACTAAACAGATTCGTTAGTGACAACTAAGTTAAGTTTGATTAAATATCACACAACTTTTACACAACGTCGTCTTGTCCCAAACTAAGCAGAGCTAGTACTACGGGTACTAGTATTACTGATATTAATACATATATACTTTTTCTTTTGTAAATATATTCTTATAATACATAGAAACACCCAGTCCAAGAGAAACCTTCATGTTCATGCACACAAAGATTTGTCTTGAACGGGAATTGAACCCGCGACCTTTGTGTAGCAGGCAGTTACAATACCGACTGCGCGATGCGGCCGTCCAAAAGTTCCACAGACCTCTGGGTTATAGGCCCAACAAGGTTCCACTGCGCATCTCTACTCCGTGATAATTAAATATTAATAATTAAACCTTAAAATTCAAAACAAATTAACTTTTAACCATTACCTACACGACTTAACATAAATCTATACTATGTATATATTCTATAGATTACCTCTAACGTAAACTGTGAAATAAACCCATTCTTCATCTTCTTCTCTTCGTTATTTTTGCGGTCAGGTCTATTTCGTTAAGCTTCGGTTTCCTAGCATAGCGGTGTGGAATAATGCGGTCGTAAAAATAACGGTACAATGACGTCACTAGAACGTTGCCTATGTAAAACTAATGTAGTGGTTTCCTAGAGAGCGGTGATCGACCTAACGTATTACATATTAATCGTGTCACGGTAATAATATTACGGCCGCATTATTCCACACCGCTTTCCTAGGAAATCGAAGCTTTAGTTTTAGTTTAGGATCTGCGTTTTGACCCTGCAGCTGATTGCAATCAGACCTCTATAGGCTACAATGGTCTTTGTTTGACTACTTGTAAGACTTTCTGGCCTTTGACAACCGAGTCTCAGCTTTAAGTACTTTGGAGAAAATGCCCAGGAGTTTATGACTGTATGAAAAAATAAATGTATATCCAATTATACGATGGCAGATGCCGTACCATCCCTTTTATTTGCCACTCAAATGCAATTCAAATCTGACACAAAATGCTCATTTTAATAGCAATTGAGCGGCCATAAGGATCAATTCATATTACAGAAACAAGGAACAATAAAAAGTCACGTGTCTCATCTCTTTCCGTGTGACATAGCCTGAGCTTAGTCCGGCGCTGCGTCCCCTGTGTGAATACCTTGATTATTTACGTGGTAACTTATCAAACCGCTACTCGTGTGAATTAAATTTCACGTCCCTCCCTGGTGAGTGGATTTATCATTCATGTAGCTACGCGCGTGAAAAGCGAAGCCAAAGAGAAGGGTAAATGGTTAACAGAGTCGAAGTTGGTCACTTGAAAACATAAACTTTGATAGGTCATAATTATTATACAGTCTCAATAGCAGCACGGACTTGGAATTGTGCCCTGTAGATGGCGATAGACTCAATCCCTGTCACATGGGACCTAAGCACAGCCGGTGAAGTGTGTGTCTGGGTAGTATAGGCGTGAAGTTATGTTATGTTATATTTCATCGTCCTATCAAAACGAAATACGCGCTTTTTATTCAAAGTATGGCAAGTGTATATGTGGGCAACAAAATTAAATTATAGTTGACTTATTGAATAGTGTATACTAAGCACATACCATGAATATGATTAACGTAAGGTAGCAGTAATATGCTATTGTAATCAGATTAACATAATTACATTATAGTCGAAGCTGAATTGCAGTTCAGTGCACGGTTGGCGTAATGGTTAAAGCGGTCGCCTCGCCGCTCTCCACTACACTGGTGTTGTGGTTCGATTCCCACATGAAACAAATCTTTGTGTGATTCGCAAATATTTGTTCTGACTCTGGGTGTGCTCAATGTGTGTATGAAATGTATGTTTGTGAACACCCCCGCGACACAGGAGTTATTCCTAGTGCGGGCGACGTTTTAAAAAAAAAAGTTCAATAAATAAAGAGTACCTATATCAGTCTGTACGTGTGATGTAAGCGGTCACCTCGCCGTTCTCCGCTACACTGGTGTTGTGGTTCGATCCCCACATGAGACAAATCTGTGTGTGATTCGCAAAGCTTTATTCTGAGACTGCATGTGCTTGTGTGAGTGAATGTGTGTATTTGGCCTTGTCATTGGGACTATTGGATAGTTTAATTGCTTCTGGCGTTTTATCTAATGTGAAAAATCTAATTTAATTTATATGATTATTTATTATTTAGTTAGATATTTTTTTAATGAATTCTCCGAAGTTATACCTGTGAAGATCAACAATTAAAAACAATATCACGTGTATTTCTGTCTTCGGTATTCCCCGAGCTATCTAACAGTCTATTCTAACAGATCTGCGTTTTGATCCTGCAGCTGATTGCAATCAGACCTCTATAGCCTACAATGGTCTTTGTTTGACTAGTTGTAAGACTTTCTGGCCTTTGACAACCGAGTCTCAGCTTTAAGTACTTTGGGGAAAATGCCCAGGAGTTTATGACTGTATGAAAAAATAAATGTAAACGTAAAAATAATCCAATTATACGATGGCAGATGCCGTTCCATCCCTTTTATTTGCCACAATGCAATTCAAATCTGACACAAAATGCTCATTTTAATAGCAATTGAGCGGCCATAAGGATCAATTCATATTACAGAAGAGTCAAAGCGAAATTCTTAATGTTAATTAAGCAATTTTAAAAAAATTAGACAACGGGTAATTACGTAATTATTAATAAATCTTATCATAATATTTATTCTAATCATATTTTTTATAATTATATCTTAATTCAGATTCATTTTGAACTCAACAACGTATTGCTCATATTTATCCATAAGATTTAACGCTTATGTGCAAATCCAAGTGCTGTATATATGTTTTTTTAAATAGAAATACGAACATTACTTGATTGAGATTCTTTATTAATTTAAAATTCGTTTTGACTTTGCTTTAGTATGAATTGACCCTAGACGCCATGGAACGGCCCTTGTCATACTCTAATTGGATTTAAGTTTATTTTCAAACCGGAACACAGCCAGGACAGAATTTCAAGCGATATTGTACCGTGGCAAGTCGAAGGCATTGTCCTAGTTACGGGGAGTATGAATTCAAAGGGTACTTGCTTAGGTATGAATGACGTCTATTTTAAATGTCAATAGTTTAAGTTATCACGTACTAGGACTAAAAAATTGTTTTACAGTAAAATGCGAGCAAATTAAGTAATTTAAAAAAAAACAAAATTTCTATTAACCTAAAAATAAATTACTTTAAGCTAAAGTTAATAACTATGTACAAACCTAATCAAAAAGACCGCTGGCAGAGTGCTACGTGCCCAAAATGCTGGCAGCATTGCCACGTTGTATGACAATGCTCAACTTCTGGCCAAAATAAATACCAGCATTCTGAGAAAATTAATGACTGTCTGGCAAAATATTAATGTGTGTGAATCCTAACAAAATGTACGTAACATTTGAACAAAAGGATGTTTGTAATTTGAGTTGTATATTCTTATCTTTGTAATTAACTGGGCACTTGGGAGGGTATAAGTTTAAACGCAATAATGTCCTACTCACATATTAGGCGACTATGTCTATTTAACTTACTTTTAAATATTTGTTTAGGTACTATATTTAGAACAAAAATCAAGTAGAGCGTACTTTATTATATATGTATATATTATACATACTTGGACCTTACCATTTATAGTCTGTACAAAGAGTTGTCAGCGCGTCGGAGGCAACTCGTTCTCGAAATGCTGGCTTATATTTCAGTCAGCGACTTAGTATCGCAATACAACCCGGTAATGCTGCCAGCATTTTGGGTACGTGTATATAGTGACTTATTAAGTTTAGATTAAGTTATTAGACTAGTTCAATTTAAGGCCCCGATATATACTTTTCTGTAAACAAAAATTAGTAGAGCGTGACATCCATATTACACAGATGGTCCTAAAACAAACAGAAAGATAGTTGAGACATTTAGCTATCAAAGAGGAAAAAATAAGCAATGGAACTAGTACAATATTTGCAAATAGATTGATTTACTTTTTCTTTCTTAACTGCCTCGTTGGCCTAGTGGTTAGCGTATGCACCTCTTAGCGCAAGATCTTTGGTTTGATTCCCGGGTTAAATAAAAGTTTTTTTTTATACTTTTCATCAGGAAATATTAATATCAGCACAGCCTTGGAGTTGGAATTGTGCCCGGTGGATAGACCCAAACAAAACAGGTGAAATGTGGGCGCTGTACACCTCTGCCGCACCCTTCTAGGGAATATAGGCGTGATTTTATAATGTCAAGTAATAGATTGGTTTTCTAGAGTTGAACTACTTAAACGTAACGAAGTTGTCGAAGTTAGCTGAATTTGTTCTAACGTAACCAGGTAATGATTACAAAAATTGTTTTCAGTCTCAAAGTTGATATTATAAATTTTTCTTAATGAAACATTTGGGTCAGCTTATAGTCTGACCATTTAGCTAAATACCTGAATGTTATGTAGATTGGCTGCCAAAAGACCTCGAGAACCTTGTTTAATTATATAGTTAAATACCGATTCAGTTCGCAACAAAATACCAGCCTTATCCAATTAACCCATTTATCACCCTCATAGTTCCACAAACACTCATTGACAACAATATAACTCATACTCCATTGAATTCAATTATTTATAGAAATACAAACCGACCGACCGGTGCGCATATTATTATTTCAACATTATGTTCACTTCAACAAACTGATAAGGGTCATACAACAATTTAATGATGCTTAAATATTTAAAATGATCATAATTTTTATTTTAATTTCGTGCCAAGTTTTGAGCAGCCAGCATTACTGTCACCTTCATAATATATGTATAATTTCTGCATTTTCCAATGTCAGTTCGACTAACAGATTGGTTTTACTTGTAGTTAAAGTATACTAGCGCAGAAAAACCTGTTGCTACATTTCGAACACGGTTTCATGTCTATGGCTTGAAGAAATAAATCAAAAGTGATTTTTCTTAATCTAATAAGTTTTTAATATACTTAGTATTGGATTGTAGTTTTGAAACTTATTAAACCGCGCAAATATCAGAGTCGATTAAAGTCAATTCCATCAAGTACCTAACCGAATTTTGCGAGTAAACTATGTTGTTTTTTCAGATTTCATAAACAAGCCAACAATATAATTATCTGGTTAGAGTTTCTAAATGGCCAAGTTTAACTGAATGCCAAAGTTTGTTAGAATGTATAAATGCAAAAATTTCTTATTCTTCAATGCAAATACTACTCAACGGACTTTGATGTCCGTCTAACTGTCGTTACAACTATTGGTCTTAATATGTCGTTACAACTTTTGGTCTTAATATTTTCCGTCTAGCCCCCTTTCGCAACGTGCGATGAGGAATTTCGTTCCAAAAACCTAGATTATCATTTAAGCTTATTTTTCTCGATGAACCAGGATGCTAATGCTTGAAAATAAACAAATATTAAACGACTACTTTAGATTTTTAACAGAACTGTAACTGTAACCATTTAAAACATGCAATATAATTCTGCGTTGCCTTCAAACAAAAGTTAGGCGCACAGGTGTATAAAATTAATTGAATAAGAAAGGAGTTAAGCACATCAATAACGAGTTACATGTCTGAAGAGGTTCGCTTTATCTTGTCGTAATGAATCTGTGAACCTTTCATAATAAAACCACTTCAAGTGCGTTTGACAGAGATAATTATTCGTTTTATACGAAATGTAAATGGCTCGTCACAATTAAGTCGTACCTTTTGTTGAATAGGTAACTACTAACTGCCTCGAAGGTCTAGTGGTTAGCGTATGCACCTCGCATTGCAAGGTCTCAGGTTCGATTCCCGGGTTAGGCAAAGTGTAATTTGTGAACTTTGTCATCTGTGAGCACGGAGTTGGAATTGTGAATTTGTGGACTTTGGCATCTGTGAGCACGGAGTTGGAATTGTTCCCGGTGAATGGCGATGGGCTCACCTTCTACCACATGAGACCTTAACAAAACAGTGCTAATACACCCTTCTGGGTACTATAAGCGTGATGTTATATGTTATCAGTAATTTATGCCAATTCGCCGTCTTCCTCATAACAAACAAACATACGGTGTATGTGTTTGTTATTATAAATGTCATTACCATAACTATGATTTTCAATCATCAATCACTTTTCATGTTGACTTTACATAAGTCTTTGTTTAAACTAGTAAAATAAGGTTATATAAACAAACAATATATCCACAGTTAAATACATAGAAATTTATTTATAAACGAAAATGTAATTTTTTTGAATATAATAGCAGCAGTTAAATACATAGAAATTTATTTATAAACGAAAATGTAATTTTTTTGAATATAATAGCAGCCCTGTATCTAATACATATCCCATGGACTCGGGCCTCTTTTCAAGATGAGAAGTGTTAGGCCATAATGCACCACGCTGGCCAAGTGCAGATTGGTAGACTTCACACACCCTTAGCACTTCTTAGGCACTCTAAGGCATGCAGGTTTGCTCACGATATTTCCTTCGCCGTAAGCTCACGATAATTTATATGACAAATACAGACATATCTTCGAAAAGACGAAGCTGAACGATTATTGATAGAGGTATGTGCCTGGAATTCGAACCCGAGACCTTTGACTTAGCAGCCCTACGGTCTCCCACTCGGCTATCGCTGCCTATTTAGCAAAATTCGTAGCTAGTTCGTAGCACTCTGTAGCTAAGCGTAGCACTTGTAGAATCTAATATAATACGCCGATATTACGTAGCATAATTACGTACATTTCTATTTATAAACACATTTGATACAAAATTAGAAATACATCAAAGAAATAAATGTATTTAATTTCGTAGGTTGTGGTAAAATATAGTAAATATACCGAATATACATCTTGAGAATATGAATCTAGTCGTTTCATACGCCAGGTTATATTAATTAAACATCTCGAAGGTGAGGTGCGTTATTCTCGCTTTTATTATAATGTATGCTTTTATGATACATTTAAGTAGCTGAGTGCTGATTTATTAGCTAAGTTAGACAATGTTATTCATGCGTAACCTTCTCGGATTAATGATACTTTCGGCGTGAACTTTGTAATGCTCATTGATGCATATAAACATAACACCACGCCTTTATTACTTAAAAAGGTGTGGCAGAGGTGAATAGCACCCATATTTCACCTTTGTCAAGGTCCAATGTGATAGAAGGAGAGTCTATAGAAATCTACCGGGCTTAATTTTTTTTTCTGATGGCTGTATTCCAAATTAGACTATTATTTTATTTATTTATAAAGTACATCATATATATCAAACATCACCATACAAATTATACTTAAAACACAATTTCTGATGTTCAGTGGGCCAAGCAATTAAGTATGCAGGGCAAAAACTTCTACGCCACAGTGAGAACTTACTACAATAGATATGCATGTGTGTATTCATATTTAATAAGTGTAATATATACACTATTTAGATATGTAGCTCACTTATCTATAACTCGTGTAGTAAGGGCAAAAACTTACAAGTCATAATAGAGATTATGACTTGTAAGTTTTTGCCCTGCATACATAACTCGTTGGTCCACACTCCACTGTACATAACATTTATAATTATGATTGTCAGAAATAACGGCTATTAATCCTTAATTCTCACCGCCTTAAGTAAAAAAAAAGTTAGGCAAAACTTGAGAAAAACTTTTGCTCGACCCGGGCATCAAATCCGATTTCTTTTAACATGAGACCTAAATAAAGTATATGAAACGGATTTATGTGAAGTGGTTTCAAATAGCTAAAAGGATACAAAACCACGTAATGATATTCAAATGTAAACTCAAGTGAGGCCGCGGCACCGCAGCGTCAATTTGTGTGAAATGTACTCCGTTTTTAAGTCCCTCCGATCGTGACTTAAAAGCTATGAAGAAGATCATGTAAGTAGTTTGACGCAATTTAAACCAACTTTTAAACAAGGAGGTTTGTTTTGTTTTTAAACTTTTATTGTACCATGAAACTATTTATAAAAACAATGCATAACACACATAGAACAAAGGTGAGTTTAACTCAAATTTGCGTTCTCTTACAGCTAGCCTTAGATTTATAGAGGAGAAGAGGATTCAAAAAGGTTCTCCATCCATCTCTTTTTTAACTTGTGTTCTGAACTAACGGCGTGTAAGTGAAGAAACAAAAGAATTAACTATTCGAGGGTAAAATGATAGCTATAGCATGAGTCGGCACCTAATCGCGTGGTTACAGTCCATGAAATACAAAATACTTGTATGTGCTAAGCATAGCTATAAATCATAACACAATACTATAAATTATAGAAATTTTTGCCTGCAAGTGGTGGCAACTCAAACCTATTTACAAAAAATCTACCATTGAAATAATTAACAAACTAAAACTCAAAGCAAGGAATATCTAATTCTCTGCTCATTTGCAAGACAAACAGCAATTTTTGTTTAAAAATACTCGCTACAATGTGAACTTGCAGTCCCGCTGCATTATTTAAAAACTACATTGTCTTTTGCAGTTAAAATAAAGATAGTATGAATACATGTACGAAAATGTTACAAAAAATAGCGACGTATCGTTTGTTTTTTACTCAACGCGGGGTTTAAAGATTTTACCTCCTATTATGCGTTTTCAAATATAGTTATCAACAGACATTCTAAACTCAAAATGTTTGAACAATGTAAATAAATGACAGTTCGTGCTCGTTGCAACACCGTTCTATCATCTCATCGAATGTAAAAATGTAAAAATAGATAAAATAAATAGATTATTGTACACAAAAAAGTACATAGTTGTGATACAGAGTCTTATTTAAATATTCACAATGGGCGGCCTTATCACTATAAATTGATCTCTTTCTTTTTCAACTTTAATATTATATAAAATACAAAAAGGCATAGCAAAGCTAACATTTGCTTTGTAACAAGTATTTGATAAAAATGCGTCTTCTCTCAACAGTATTGTGTTGATCTTAATTCAAACTTACTGTATGTGACTAAGTGACTTATCACTTATCGCATGGGTGGCGCTAAAACCAAGTAAGGTTCGTCTAGCTAAGGTATATACATATATATATACCTATGACGCTGGCACGAAAGAGTTGAGAAATTTTGAGTCTAGCAGCATACACATCTATAGCTGAATTGGCAAAGCACTTGGCCCAGGGGGTGCAGGTTCGAGTCCTGCTGGATTCTTAATTTTTCAACTTTAATATTATATTGAATTAAATGTTATAACAATAAAACCAGAATCTACGGAGTGAAGCCTTCTGATAAGAGGTGTTGTTCAGAAAGGGTAAGCACACCTAAGTACGTAAGAATTACCGACACTACGCCTTGGGAATAATATTAATTTATCTAATGTATTTATTACAGTAATGTATTTATTATTTACAATTATTATGGTTATTATATTTCAAATGAATTGCCAAGTTAGACATTGTTTTATCCTATTTATAATTATGATTGATTATGATTATTTTGACATATTATATTCTATATTGAGATTGCATAATTTATTTTTGACATCATATTATCATATTATTGACTTAAGTTTCAACTTTTGACATTATAATGAATATCAATTGATACATTATTTTTATTATTTAATATGATGATTAATGAAAATTAATTCATAATTATATAGTTTCTTTATTAACTCACTAAATTTGATTTGTATAACCTCATTTCATGTTATTTCAAATATTGTTAAGTAAAGGCAATCTGTGTGTACATTTTTTTTAATTTTATATTTTTGTAGTATAAATAGTTTTTGTTATTAGTATATAAATATTTTTTTGTCTGTTCTGATCCCTTATATATACAGTAGTATACACACATTGTTTTTACTCCTTTATTTTCTGCTTGAAGTGTAAGATATTGCAACCTTATATACTATGGATTTATTTATAATAATTAAATTGCATTTCTATATTTAAGTTTATTTTCTCTTTATAACCATATTTAGCTATAATGTTGTTTTGGTTGCTATAACTTACACATAGAATTATTGTCAAAAAACAAACAAATATTGTATGAATTATTTGAAAAGATGGTGCACATGAGTTTCTCACCAGCTCTTCTCATGATGCAATACCCATCGGAGCTGGTACTTGGATTGATTTTAATTCAATTCTCTAAGTTGAATTAAAGTCAATCTAAGCTCCGGTGTCAAATCATTTTATTACAATAAATATTATAATTTAGTTAGCTAAGTTTTATTTTAATTTTATATTTTTTGTGTTTTGATGTTTGTTTTGACGTGTTCAAGCGCCCCTTGGGGCCCATGGAAATAAATGATTTGATTTGATTTACGAAATCAACGAGCAAGTATGACTATGTTTAAATGTCTATGAAGCAAAATATTTATATGTAAATGTTGGCGTTTACTGGTCTCTGCCTACCCCATTAGATTTTATTTTTATTTTATGCGTGTATGTAATTAAAACTGCTGAGATGGTATAGTGGTTAGCGAATGCTTCTCTCACCGCGAGGTCTTGGGTATGATTCCCGGGTCCCGGGTCGGGCAAAGCGTTATTTATGAACTTTCCTATCGAGTAATTCACAATAGCAACACGGAGATGAAATTGTGATCGGTGGATGACGATAGGCTTACCCCCTATCCCATGGGACCTAAACATAACAGGTGAAATGTGGGTGTTGTACACCTCTGCCTCAATCCTTCTGGGTCATCTTTCACGATGGATAACCAATAAATCGTTTCAAAAGCCTATAATCAAACTAGAATCCATAGTACCCACATACTTAAAATAATGTCATACGATTATCTCTACCTTTACAAGACCTTCTACGATTTTCTCCAACAAATATTAATAGGTTTTTCATTGACTTCGCTAAGTTAATCGTCCAATGGCCCGGGTAAATGGCGTCCTAAGAGACCAACTTGCCGATCGCTGATTTCATCGCCAGGCGTGCCCAGGGGAGCTGTGACTGCCAGAGGTTTTCATCTGTCCCCTGATCGTTCATTATCTTGACATTTTGTCTTTAAACTGTTTATTACAAGAGAATCCTTTGGGTTTTATGTAGATATTAATTTATGTTGAGTCTCATGAGTCGTGAGCGTTCTTACCGATTTTTTCGATAACTACAATAGTAATTCTAATGTTATTTTGTATGTCCTTTCCAGCATTTTTCGTTTGCAGGTTGACATTTTCGAATAAATTTATCAACGTTTTTGTGAAACTTGAATGACAAAGATTGAAGAAAATGTTATTTTGTTTAGATATTGTTGAGTAAAATATGACAATAGCTTCTGTAATTTGTATATTATTTTAATAGTTTATAGGCTGTTGTA
The DNA here is from genome assembly GCA_905147285.1 of Hypena proboscidalis. Taxonomy (NCBI): domain Eukaryota; kingdom Metazoa; phylum Arthropoda; class Insecta; order Lepidoptera; family Erebidae; genus Hypena; species Hypena proboscidalis. Next base: position 10,319,577 of record LR990128.1, on the reverse strand, counting down.
ACTTGCCAATAGATGAGCTAAAAACTCTGTTAAGTGCGAGATTTCTCTATTTTAGACTACCCGAGACTTATACGGAACTGACCCTTATTTATACAAACAGAATTAGCCTTGGAATTCTCGATATCTCGATTATCGAGAAAGCGACTTACATACATATATATCAATTGTCATTGTACAATGGACCACCATCGTGGCGGTCACCTAACCTAATCAGTTACAGATAGACTCTCTCTATTCACGCGAACAGTATTCAATCAAGCTAGCTTTCTACATGTCAACCTCTAGTTCAGAAAAAAATTTAAACCGAGCATTACGCTTAACCCGGATTCGATCTCTCTCACTCCTTCCTTGAATGAACGGGACAGAAACATCGAAAATAGTAGCTAAGCATTAAGCGTCGTTTAACACGCTGCGTGGTTAAATTGCTTTAGTCGCACGGCTAAGCGGTCGTTAAAGAAAGAACAGAATGATGGCTATTATCACATTCCCTGTCTTTACTGAAATGGCATAATGGTCATCACTATGGCGCCCTTATACTTTTTCATACGTGAGATTTCAAGATTACGTGAAGGGGGAAATACATTATATTTAGGAATAAATTGGAATGAAGAAATTGAGTAAAATTATTTAAGCTGTACGCACGTAAAGTAGATAGATAGATATATATAGAAACTTTTATTTGCATTCTATTTCATTACAAACTAAAGACAACTATTGAAAGACAATAACAAATTGCAAAGGGCGGCCTTATCGCTTTATCAAGCGTCATTTCGGTAGTTAAAAAATATAACGATTGATCTTGAAGATATCGGTGAAAAAGAAAACCGTAATTTAAATTGTTACTTTTCAGTTCACAAGTCTTTTTTTAAATCTACTCGATTTTGGTAAACTTTAATATTCCAAATTCAGGTAGGTACTCACAAAAACCTAAAATAAACTGTTGTTTTATAATCTAGTTATAACTTGCTGCCTGTTTCATAATGAAGAGATGCTAAACGATAACGCAATTAATATTCAATTAATCACCTTCAAGCAATTTATTCAATAATTGTTAACGAGACCGCTCTTTATTACGAGCTCTCAAAGGTTGGCAGTTCTCAACTATGGCTTTATTAAGCTAAGATTACACGGTACGGTGCAACCTGCCCTGTTGGCGGTAGTATCAAGTAACAATTTAGTTTTTATTGTGGTTATATTTGTGTGTATTTACAGTTTGATTTTTTGTTGCTCTACTTTTTACTCCAGTTAACAAGAAGTGATTTGGTCAAAGAGCTGATTAATATGGAGAGGAATGAAAAGGAAATATCTATGCAAATAAGTCTGCCAAAATCGCGGGGGAGCGGGGGTATACATATCTATAATTAGCCAACTTGGCAGCGCGGGACGCCTGACCATGACCATCCTTTTGGCCTAATAGTCTAAAGTTTTTTGAACGTACAGAGGGCAAAGCAACATTTTGTATGCAGGGCAAAACCTTCTACGGCATAGTAAAGACCGTGGGTGAGTAAATGAAGTGTAAGTTTACATAAAAAATAAGTGTAACATAACGTAGCATAGCATTACGCTAATATTAGCCAGAGGAATGTGGCAGAGGTGTACAACACCCACACTTCACCTTTTATGTTTAGGTTCCATATGAAATGTCTCAAATAACACTTGCCGCGAATCGAACCCGGGACCTCGTGGTGAGAGGCCGCATGCTATAACCAACGAAGCATTTTGATATAATTTGGTATAAAGTTAGATAACCCTGGAATAACATATAGGGGATAGGTTTATCGATGTACCACGTGGGCGGAAGACAGTATCTAATAAATTTTATCTACACCCATGCTATAAATCCTCTATAAACGTTCTTGAAAACGTTAATTGCCAACATTAAAACAGCCAGTGTCATAATAACCATTATAACACCCAAACGGGTGTTATAATGTTGTACTGAAATTCATTATGCAACTCCTTTTTTACTTATCGAACAGCCACATTCTCATGGCATCTTTATGAATTTCAAAAAAAGAACATGTCATGCACGCGCGTTTCACTACCACAGCGCCGTAATTTAAATAAAAACTTATTCGAATTTTTGAATTGACGTCGTATCCCGCCATTTTTGTTCAATAATAGTATTGAAAAAATACTTTTTGATAATTGTACGATCCAAAATGTAAATAATTATTACAATAAATAATTATATTATTACCTATACATAGTTTTTTGTATTAGATACTCACTAATTAAACTTTCCATGAATTTACATAGAGTTCTTACAACACTGTACCCTAATACCCTATGGTTTCAGAACATTTATAGAGGATTCATATCATGGGTGTAGATAAAGTCTTGTATGCAACTGTTATAATTAGGTATTAAAACACTCATGTGATACTATTATTACACACTCGTGTTTTAATACCCCTCATTATAGATTATCCTGCCTTCGTATTCGAGATTTACCACCATGTAGTTTACCCTAGGAAACGCCTATCGACTCGCACAATATTCAGCGTCGTAGAAAGAGAAACGATATATTGCCGTCTCGTTTCCTCCTTCCACGACGCGGCCTACCTGATAGAATTCATTGTTGCCCGTGCGCTCACGGCGTTCGCACAGTGTTCTACAGATTACTTTCGTATTAAATTTTTAGGTTAAAATAGTAAGATTTTTTTTTTTTTTATCATGCCTAAACGTAGGTATGAGGATGAGTCAAAAGCGGAGCGTTATGCAAGAAAGCTTCGTAAATATGAAGATAAATTGGAACGGCGACGGAAAAGACAGCGAGTGTTGTATTCTAGTGAAAGTGAAGGGGGATCGGAGCACCCTGTTGAAGGTTAGTTTTTTTTATTACAACTAAGTACGTGAGTGAATACCTGTTGGATTTTTTGGTACCGCCTCGAGCCAATACGAGATATTGGCCAACGGTTTTTTTATTGTGCTCCGAGTTAATACGAGATATTAACCAGTGGCCAGTTTTGCTAAGAGTTAATACGAGATATTAACCAGTAGCTATTGCCTGCTAAAATGTATGTTTTACATTTACATGCTGTACAATTTGCACGGCTTACCTGCACAGCTAACTAGCATAAAAAATGCACGTAGCTTTTTTGTTTAAGATCGTTCATGATCTTTTCCAGGTAACCTGTGTTTACCGCCAGAGGAATTGGAAATGGAACAATCTCCGTATCCACCCCCGGATTGCGATATTGCTCCCATGACACACACCATTGAGAGCGCAGCCATCTCGATCACAGCCCAAGAAGAAGCTGAGGACGCCATCCCACTTTCGGAGTTAGAACCCGAACTGCTAAAAGCTTTGGGGGAATTCGAGCCCGAAGCTGAAGAATGGGGAGTTAAGGTCCAAGAAGATCTGGCTAAGCGATTTCAGGCGATTTTATTGCAAGGGTTAAAGAAAGAAACAAAAGATGATTTGTCAAAGAAATATTTATTTGCCCAAAATGTTCCACTGGCTAAAGCACCCACTCTTAACCCAGAGATAGCGGCGATGTTGACGGACTCGTTTAGGAACAGGGATAAGCGTCTCTTTAACAAACAAGAGCAGCTCGGGCGTTCCTTGTCTACCCTAGCAACGGCAATGACAATTTTGCTAAAGAAGAATCCGGATCTACCCGAGGTTGTCCGTATTTTGAATGATACCGGTAAAATGTTAGCAGATTCCCATTTTATGGAGACTGAAAGCCGTCGCGCCTTAATAATCCCATTAATCGATAAATCGCTCATTGATCCTTTTAAAAATAGACCACGCGACGGCATGATTTTTGGAGAAAAACTGGGGGACCTGGTAAAAGATTCCCATGGTATAAAACGGACTGGACAACTGATTACAGCTTCCACAGTAAGTGGGTCTTTAAACTGGAAAGGCCCACCGCTCCGAGGGCGATCTCAGCGACAGAGCTACCAATATCGGAACGGTGGGCAACGCAATCAATACGCGAACCGTCGCCGAGCGCCAGCCTCAGTACCATTCAATCCCGCGCGCCGCCAGACCGCTGCGCCCGCGACGCCGACAGCGCGGCGCCAGCCGCCGCCGTCCCGCCCCCCGCCGCCCGGTCGTCCGTCCAACCGGGAACGCTAGCACAGGTACTACAGGCAGGTCGGCTGCAACATTTTCTATCAGCATGGAAATTAATCACAGATGATAAGTTCATATTAGATACAGTGTTGGGTTATCGCTTACCTTTTAAACAAATTCCTGTACAGACTATAAGTCAGTATCCGAAAAGAACTTTTTCAAATAATGAGTTGATAACAATTAGTAAAGAAATACAACATTTACTAGATATTAAAGCCATTCAGAAATGTAAACCCGTTCAAGGTCAGTTCGTTTCTGATATTTTCTTAATACCTAAAAGTAACGGCGAGTTACGGTTCATCTTGAACCTTAAGAAACTAAATCAATTTATTAATGCCGATCATTTCAAAATGGAAGATATCAGAACTGCAACACGACTACTCTCGAAGGATTGCTATATGATAAATATTGATTTAAAAGAAGCCTATTTTCTAGTGCCTATTTTGAAAAATCATACTAAATATTTACGTTTCTGTTTTAAGGATCAACTATATGAATTCCTTGTTTTACCTTTCGGTCTTTGTTCCGCACCCTATATTTTTACTAAAATCCTTTTACCTGTGACCACATTTCTAAGATCACAGGGCTTAATATCAGTCCGCTATCTCGACGATTTACTATGTATAGGTAGAACTTACCATGATTGTATTATTAACCGTGACAAGACTATTGATTGTTAACGGCTTTGGGTTTTGTGATTAATTACAAGAAAAGTAAATTGTTACCCTCTCACATGTGCACTTATCTTGGATTTGTACTAAATTCAGAAACTATGACATTAGAATTACCCATTCATAAACGTAATATTATTTTACAGAAAGTAGTATCATGCTTGAATAATATTTCTCAAGGAAAAACAGTAAAAATTCGAGAGTTTGCACAACTTTTGGGTACCCTTACAGCGGCTTGCCCAGCAGTCGCGTATGGATGGTTATATACAAAAGCGCTAGAAAGGGCTAAATATTTAGCACTACTTCAAAATAATAATAATTATGACATGTCCATGATAATTCCCAACAATGTAAGTGGCGATCTTTTATGGTGGAAAAATAATATTATGACGGTTTGTAACCTAATTCAACAAAATAAATATGATTTTGAAGTGTATACTGATGCCTCCATGACCGGTTGGGGAGCTGCGTGCAATAATGAAAAAACTGGAGGGGCATGGACGGCACAAGAAAGATCTTGCCACATAAATTATTTGGAGTTGTTGGCTGTGTACTACGCCTTGAGAACGTTTACCAAATATAAACACAACAGTAATATTCTGTTGCGTGTCGATAATACAACAGCAATTTCATATATAAATAGAATGGGTGGGGTCCAATACCCCCATTTAAATTATATAGCACAAGTGATATGGCGTTGGTGTCAAAAACGGAAAATTAGGATTTTCGCTTCTTATATAAAGTCTTGTGAGAATCTCGAGGCCGATAGTGAGTCCAGAAAAATAAACATCGACACAGAGTGGGAATTAAGTAATAATCGTTTTTCTGAAATTGTTAGCCAGTTTGGCAATCCCGAGATTGATTTATTTGCTTCACGCATAAATGCAAAATGTAATAAATATATATCGTGGAAAAGAGATCCATACGCTCATAACATTGACGCTTTTACGTTAGATTGGAGTGATTCATATTTTTATGCATTTCCGCCCTTTTCATTAGTTCTGAAAGTGCTTAATAAAATAATTGATGATCGAGCCACCGGTATTATTGTCGTGCCACACTGGCCATCTCAACCATGGTACCCACTGTTTCGACATCTTTGTGTTAGTAAAATAATGACATTTTCTCCTGAAAATACTCTTCTTTCTTCTCCTTTCAGACAAATCCATCCACTGCACCGGCACCTTTCCCTGGCAGTGAGCGTGTTATGCGGGAAGGGTTCATGAGACAAGGTGTTCCTGAAAGTGCTATAGAAGTAATGATTTCATCTATTTCCCAAAATACGAAGGCACAGTACTCTTCAAGCTTGAAAAAGTGGTGGGAGTATTGCAAACTTGAAAACTGTGATATATATAATATAAGCTTAGTCTCCATTTTAGATTTCCTTACGAAATGTATGAAAACATCCTCCTATGGTACACTGAATACCCATCGTTCGGCCATATCATTGATATCCTCTAATAATATTGGACAGAACAACTCAGTTAAAAGATTTTTCAAAGGGATATTCAAATTAAAACCCTCTTTTCCACGTCATAATTTTACCTGGGATACTAATATTGTCTTCAATTATCTCGAAACTTTATTTCCTAATGAGTCATTAGGTTTGGAAATTTTAACTAAAAAATTAGTTGTATTGTTATTATTGGCTACAGGTCAGAGAATTCAAACACTTTCTTTGATTAAGGTTCAAAATATTCACACATTTACTGATAAGATATTGATTATGATAACGGATTTAACTAAGACATCAGGTGTAGGTCGGCCACAACCAACTTTAAACTTACCTTTTTTCAACCAAAGGCTTGCTATATGCCCAGCTACTTGCTTACAGGCGTACATTAATACTTCTGCACCTAGAAGGCCTAGTAATGTATCTAACCTGTTGCTCACGTGTAAAAAACCTTTCAAGGCGGCGACTACGCAGACCATCAGCCGCTGGATAAAGGATGTTCTACAGATCAGTGGTATTGATACCACTACTTTCAATCCTCACAGCACGCGCCATGCATCAACGTCTGCTGCATTGCGCGCTGGTGTGAGCTTGGATATTATTCGAAGGTGTGCGGGGTGGTCTGATCAGTCGGTAACATTTGCAAATTTTTACAACCGACCTATTATAGATCCTAGTCCTAGTTTGCTTAATATAAATAATAACTAAATTTTGTTGTGTAAGATTGTAAGACAACATAATAAATATACAATAAACGATTGATTATTTCAACTTTGATTTTTATGTCTCTGAACATCTACATGGTGGTAAATCTCGAATACGAAGGCAGGATAATTGAAGGATCAAACGAACTTACCTGAAGTGAAGTTCGATCCAAATTATCCTGACTTCGTTGAAGAGATTTAAGGTCCCTCCCTGCCCATCAGTTTTCCCCTCAAAAATCAAAGCTTCATTATTATTAATCTGCTCTGAAAAAATGAATTCTATCAGGTAGGCCGCGTCGTGGAAGGAGGAAACGAGACGGCAATATATCGTTTCTCTTTCTACGACGCTGAATATTGTGCGAGTCGATAGGCGTTTCCTAGGGTAAACTACATGGTGGTAAATCTCTTCAACGAAGTCAGGATAATTTGGATCGAACTTCACTTCAGGTAAGTTCGTTTGATCCTTCAAACAGTTGCATAAATAACTAATTAATTATCGATTTAATAAATTGCCGCGTATTTTTAGCACACTTTAACTTATTATAGATGTCCAACACAGAGGCACTGTAACACTTTTGAAACGGTGTTATACATTTTAGTGTACGGTCCTAATTAGAGGCAACCGCAGTAAAGCAAACTTTGAGGTTTTTAATTACCCGTTTCAAACCAACATAACAACACGCCCATATTACCCAGAAGGGTGTGGCAGACGTCTACAACACCTACATTGCAGCTATATGTTTAGGTCCCATGGGATAGGGGGTCACCTTATCGCTAACTACAAATCCAACTCCGTGCTGCTATTGTAAATTTCCTAGAAATGTTTATAAATATCACTTTGCCCGACCCGGGAATTGAACTTAAGACCGCAGGTGAGAGGCGCATACGCTAACCATAAGACCATCTAGGCGACTGAATAGAGACAGGCTCCGCAAGGTCATTGGAATCTTGACCGGTCACTGTCTACCTAACAAACACCTACACACGATAGGAATAACAGACAGCCCCCTATGCAGAGGATGCATGAAGGCAGAAGAAACGCCACAGCATGTCATCATGGAATGTAGCAGCGTGGCCGAACAACGGGCACAAATTCTTCAGTCACCAACATCGCTTCCGGAAGCCTGCAGCAGTCCTCGGAGGCTGCTTTCCTTCTGTACCGATATAGGCTGGCTGGAGTAAACGGGAAACCTTTCACGTACAACGGTCCCATAGGAGGACTAAGTGCGGATACCGGCCAGGAAAACTAAACTAAATTAAGACCATCTAGGCAGTATTTAACATAAAAATTTAAAAACACGAATTTGTACACGTTTACATACTCAAAATCTAGATTAATGATATGATAACATTATTATCTTATTTGATACTATGCTCAACAGTGAATTAACTAACTATGTCCAAAATGCCCTAACACCTGCACAAGAGAGGCGCTCATGAACGCCGATGAGAGCGCCATAACAGTGGCCACTTATTGGGCCAATAAAACTTGACTCAGCCATCGACACGACGAAGAAGAAGAAGTGAATTAAAAACGTAAGGTTTTCATAAATATAGGACCGGCAGGATTTGAACCAGCGACCTTACTGCACACCGGGCAGCCGCTTTAGCCATCCAGCTACGGTCGACTCTTACCAGAACCCTAAATTTCTCAACTGTATGATACGTCATTTCGTGACGTCACGCGCATCCATTTGTTCCTATCTTAAGTAGGATACAAATTCTTAATGCTTAATGCCAAGCATAGCTAAATGCTATAAAAATAATCAGTTAGAAGTTACATCAAAAAGGTTTGTCTATATATTAATTGGTCTCTGGAACTACTTGTCAGATTAGATTTTTTTTTTAATATATATCAATGTGCAGGTAAGTGTCGGGGAATATGGAAAATATTGTAAGAACATCCGTCTTTAGAAATAATCTTTTTTTATCCCATAATATATTACATCATATTCAAAGGTACTGGAAGCCTGTAAAACGCATAATTATTTATCATTGAGTTTGGCTTCCTTCGTAGAATACAGCGGAAATAATTTTCTCGAGTTACCATACGTATGCATATTATTTTCAACATAAGGGTTGAGATAAACATAACCATATGGCTATTCTATACAAGTATTCAATTATTGTATTTATACTAGTTAAAAAATCAGCTTAATTTGTTAACAGCTACGGATATACAATGGTACGTTTTATCAATGACTTCTACAAGAGATGGACAAAACAAAATAGACGATATTTCAATAAGGTATACAAGGTAAAATTTATGTCATAGTAAAGACTGGCTTCTCTAGTTATAGTGTAGTAGTGTAATCAGTCTTCATGACTAATGAGTTTTCACCCTGTACACCTAATTTTACAATACAGGGCGGAAACTTTTATTTTTCTTATCCTCTGTACGTTTTTATCAGACTCGGTCATAAGTCAGGTTTCAATGTAATAATAAAAAGATAATATTGAAACTTTTTCTTGATATTACGTTAATACAAAAGATATGAATCCATTACTATAGAGAATAACAATAACTTTACAAAAAAAACCGACTTCAGTTACAAAAAATGCTCACTTACGTCTCGTCTCATCTGTGTATAATATGAGAGAATACAGTAAACGGCCTGAAGCCTATATTTAAAGAGAATTTCTCAAATCGGTCCAGGCATCTTTGAATAATCGACGAAAAAAGCAAAAAATACAATCGAATTGAGAACCTCTTCTTTTTTTAAAGTTGGTTAAAAATATGCATGAAGGTACGACGATCGTTTAGAAGATGATTGTTCCATCTTCTAAAAGGTTTTATACATCAAAGAAAATGGCTCTCTAATCGTTCTTTAGTCACGATGATATAATGATATAAATTAATATGCCATTTATATCACAAGTTCATTTTAACTAAGACTCGACGGTTTATTTCTTAATATTAATAGTAGCTCAAACAAGCGAAGTTTTGTAATAAAGAAATTAATATCTGGAAGTAAGAGGAACGATACTTTGAAATTTTGTCTTCATTGTTCCATCTCCAAAATTGGCAAATTTCACCGACGCGACGCGACGGCTAAACGTGCGTCCAGTAGATTCGGAATGTTTATGGGTACAAACAAAGATTAAAATAATACCGCTTATATAAGATTTAAATTTTAAGTTTGAATTTATCAGAAAACAAGCAAAATAACACAGGAAGAATATTTAATACACAATTCGAAGAAAGTCAAATGCAATCGGAAGGTTTAAGTACCGCGACGCAGGCTTCACCGCAACGGGAAGTGGTTTCATTTGCGACTAAAAGCCGAGTAAGCAGAGAATAAATGCACTCAGAAACATTCATTATTATGTTGTCCTACATATTTTTGAAGATATTAAATTTTATTCAAGTTCTGAAATACGAGTGTTACTCTCGTTATGTTGGTTCATTTAGTCGACCGCGGTTTCACCTACCTATACCCATTTATAGTAAGGCCAACCAGACGAGATAAAAAATGTAAACAAATGTTCAGGGGTTCAAAACATTTTTATTTGAATAAATTATTATTGTTGTGGATTGGGTTGAGGTAAAGAAACCAGGCGAAAAGGAAATAAATTATATTAAGAAAATAGGAAATAAACTAAAGAAACACTAGATAACTAAAAGACTGACAAGGAACTTATATTGTCTAAAACATAAAAAATATAACATAAATATATTAAAACTAAGTAATAACAGCAAAAATCAAAAATAAAACTAACAGAAACGGAATAATAACAACAAAAAACCAAGCAAATACGGAGACGAAAAAATATGTATCACTTCCAACGCAATCCAAACAGGAATGAACTTGATCACAAAATGGCGGACCAAATGTTGACAACTGCGGTACTGACTACTTTCCTGTACCACGAAACACACAACGACAGCTGTTGTCGATCAATTGACATCAACTGCGCGTACGAATAATAAGGTCAGAGATAATAATCCCTCGCTATCGCAATGTAACTCAGTAACGGTCCGTTTGTTTACATTCTTTATCTCGTCTCGTTGGCTTTGCTATAGGCACTGAGTGTATTTGTGTGAGTGAATGTCTGTATTTGACCATGCCATTGGGATCATCGGTTAATATAAAATAATTGCTTCTAACATTCTAGGCTAAGAAAAAAAAAACAATTTCAATGTATCTTCTTTCCACAAAATAACAAACTATATTTATTTTAAGAGGTTATTTATACTTTAATAATGTTATCGATAAAAGTTAGGCATTTATTACATAACTTAGTTAGTTATTAGTTTATTATTAGTGCTTCTTTTAATTTGATTGTATTCTTATAAATTAAATAAATACCAAAGTTATCCAAATAAAAAAATAAAAATAACCACCCAAGTTCAGCGTTTGAAATTAGTGCAAGTATGTTATATGTTAGTTAAGTGTCAGTTAAATAAGATTACACACATACATTTTTGAATAAAATACAAACTATTACAAAATACAAATTAAAGTTCAGAGTAAAGAAGATTTTATTGTTATTTAATGGACTTTTTCTTACATTTAAAATTAAAGAAACAACGCTTAAAAGTTGACTGTAGCGATAGTAAGCAAAACACAGCTGCCTTCTTAAGCCGTTTAAGCCGTGAAATGAATAAACTTTACTTCGGTAGATTTCTTATACGATGTCGAGACCTATAATATAGCTAATGTGCACGTGATGGTAAGTGTAACATAATATTACTAGCCCTGTATTATATTAATGCTGAGCAGGATCCTCTGCTCATGATGAGAAAATTTTTACCATAGTCCACCAGGCCGGCCATATTAGAAATGGAATATTAGAATTCGCATTTCCCCGAGCACTTTTTAGACACTTATATTTACCCACTCAATGAGCACCACAAAATTTACCGTCTATATACCGTCTGTAAAAACAAATCTTAACGATTTATTGACAGATATGAATGCCATGGCTTCAAACCCGACACCTTTGACGTGGATTTCTACGGTCTCGTATTCGGAGATCACTTCTCTTAATCAAATAAAAAATGATTAATATCATACCTAAAAATAAGACCACCAAATATTACTACTAGGAAAACAAGTATTAAAAGATCTTATTAATATAGCCTAATATTTCAAAATGGCCTCCTTAATCCGATAACAGAATTGAACAATAATCCGCCATTGAAGCATGACGTTCCTTAATGAAAAGAAGTGAGTTAAATTTTCGGGTTCGTTGCGTTACGAATCAGTTACCTGAGACGATTGATTGGAGCCTGATGACGTAGCACTCTGAGATTAATGTACGAGAGCATAGTGAGTCGCAGATAAACGTGGAGCGTTTATAAATTAGTTTTTAATGATTTGCTTTTGCCTGAAAGTTACAGAGCTAACTAAACGGGCTGTGTCACGATAAGCTGGAATCAACCTGTAATCATTTATGAAACCATATATTTCTAGGTTTATCTCAACCTTTCATCTCAAAGACCAGTATTTTATACTACCAGTATACTAACATTACAAATATATAGGTTTCGAATATACATACAATTTCTCATACTACTGAGACAGATTCATTGTATATTATTCAAACCATTTATTATGTATTATATTTCAGAGCGGCAAGTTTAATTTTTTTGTTTGTTAAAATTTAAGTCAATGAACTATAGAACCGATTTTAAATTCTACACCATCGCTGAGAAAAAGCGAAGCCAGATTGGTCATTCAAACATTTCTGACACAATACCTCTCTTCTCTGCTTTGGGGGACACCAGGCCTAATGTTTCAAATCGAATCTGCAACGTTACGTCACAGTCGGTCTGGGAGCACCTTAAGTAATATTTAAGCCACGGGGCGAAGATCCCGCGATCGCATCGGTTCGTTAGTCACTGTTCGATGTCAGTTGCACAATAATACTGAGTTTACTGGTGGCAGACTTTGTGAACCAGAAGAAGGAACAGTCTCACCTTTAACCTGCAAAGTAGTAGTGTTTTCCCTTCAGTGTGCTGGGTTGGGGGTAGGGTTGCCAGATGTCAGGTATTTCAGGCCTTTCGCAACTCACCTGGCAACCCTAGTTGGGGGTGAAATTGTATTTTGCCGAAGTGATGTTTTGGTAGTGTTCGTTTGAATCGTAATTAAATATACAAAACTTATCGTAAACAGTAATCTCTTGGTGTTTATCTTTAAAATTTGTTTCAAAGTTACCAAATTAAATCGATATCGGTAATTGAACTTCAAAATTGCGAAGAACTGTTAACGTTTCAACCACGGAAAAAAAATAAGTAAAAATAAGAAACATTGAAAGGTACAAAGTCATAGACTTTCTGTGCTGATTTCTGTTGCCTGCGACTTCGTCCACGTGGAGTTAATTTTACTGCTTCGCGCCCATCGTCGCATAAAAAGCATAAATTGCTCCAATTTTACAGCACATTTCATTGCTGCTCCGCCTCTATTGATCGTTGTGTAATGTTACATTGCATGAAACCTTCCTCAATTAATAAGCTATCCAACAAAAAAAAAAGAATTATTCAATTCGTTCCTAACGTTCACGATCAACCAAACTTTTCAGCTCTACAAAAGTATAGAAAACACGGTACTTATTTCAGTAGTGACATAACATGATACTGGCTTCGTCAAATACCGTGTGTAAACATGCCTTTTATCCGCAAGGGGACCAACTGCGGAGGTTTCGCATCGTGTGATAAAGAGGGAATGCGAATAACTCTTTTATCAATGTTGATGATGTCGGACATTCTGCCCCCTAGTGAATACTCGGCTTAAGTCTTTGCTCGCCGCTTTTTTATTCGTAGGGTCTTATGTAAAGTGGCATATTGCGTTTTCAAGTGTCTCTATTTGACATGGCAGCGTTGGGTAAAGATTGAGCTAGCAAATATTGGTTTGGCATAATATTTTTTTATATCACACGTGAAATCCATCTGCTGATAAGAAAAGTGTTTAACTTTATTTATTACTTATATATATCATAATGGTATTTCAGTTTTTTAATTAATTCTGATGTATAATACGTACGTAATGTATATCGCTAATGTGTTGACGCTAACGTTTTCAGAACAAATAGTACATTAAAAGAAGTCAGTTTATTCGGCAAACGTTACTTTTTTCATATTTTTCGTGAAACTAATGAAATGGATTTTACTACAGTTTCTGAACAAACTATCAGGATTCTGGTATAGTAAAAAGATATTGTTTAGAACAAATCACACAAGCTCTCGAGTGACTATTAACAGTGTTACCTGAGACAGGCATAAGAAAAAGGTAACAGAATTTAAAATATATTGTAGGTAATATTATTACCCTGCTCTAGCTCCCTCTGCCGGTAAGTGGGTCAAAATAGACTAACAAGATGTGTACCCAACATGCGAGCTCATGAAATTGGGTCAAATTAGACTCACAAGATTAACTAAACATTACACCCTATAAAGTTAAATAAAGGCTTGTAAAATACGTCATCCTTGTCTCATCGCTATAACGAGGTATTCATATCTGGAATTGTTAGAAACAACAACATTTGTATGTAAATTTAAATACAAAAAGAGGGGTAAAAGTGGAAAATATCGAATGGAAGGACGCTCAACGATAACAAGTTATGTTTGTAGTCACCACGAAGAGCTCATTTGTATAATTCTTGCATTAAATTGAAGAGGACTGTGTACATAACGGTCGGTACACATTGAGCAACTATTGAACGACTACTTGTTGCTTCCCCCGTGTGTGCTCAGCAGTGTTTATGATGCTTATACTGTTAAATTCTATTGTATGCTGGAGAATATCGTTGTACGCTTCTGTTTACATAATTGTTTTGTGAATTTCAGTACTTTTTGTAGGGTATAGGTAAAAGATTTTACTACGAAGGGAGTTTCTGTTGGGTTTGATATTTTAGCACTTTCAGGTGAGGACTGACGACTCCATTTTTATTAACAGTAACTTTCAGGTTAGTTTAAAAATAAATGAATGAAAATACTAGAACCGAATTAAATCTAAGGAACAAAAACAAACTGGCTGTGCCCACTACTAGGCTCCATAAAATCTCTAACTCGTTCCCAGGTCAATGTATACGCTTCTACAATAAACTTCCATTAGACGCAGTAGAATTATCGATAGGTAAATTTAAGAAATATATTAAAATCAGATTGTCTCAAAAAGCTTATTATAGTATTTCAGACTACATAAATGATAACAGTATTTGGAAATGAACTGCTCTTTTTATGTGTCTTTCAATAAGTATGATAATTGCTGTATTTTATTGATTTCATTTGAAAAGATGGTGCACATGAGTTTCTCACCAGCTCTTCTTATAGTGCAATACCCATCGGAGCTGGTACTTGGATTGATTTTAATTTGATTGTAAACAGTTGGATTGAAATTAATCTAAGCCCCGGTTATTCAAATCATTGTAATTAGTATAATTTAGTTTTACTTATAATTTATTTTTCTTATATCATTTGTTTGTAATATTTTGACGTGTTCAAGTGCCTCCTGGGGCCTATGAAAATAAATGATTTGAATTTGAATTTGAATTTGGCTACAACCTCACCGACAACCGAAGACGGAGTTGTCGTCATTATAAATAAGTTACACAAGTTTTTATTAATTACAAATTACAACTATGGACCTTATAGGAGATGGGATGGTATGATTATAGGGATTCACAGAGCTCTGTGAATCCTTTTGACAGATAAAAGACGTGTATTATTTGTTAATATGCAACTTCGTTTTAGAAATTGCAAAGACACAAACACCAGGGTGAAATTGTGTACTGAATATGATATAAAAACGTTTTTAACTGTCACGTAACTTCAAAGGGTGCCAGAGGAGCTTAGAACTCCTCTCAGATCACAATTCACTCATGTGACAGCTAACAACTTTGATGGGATGCGATTTAAATTCGGTTCGAGTTTTGAGGTTGAGTTTATAGAATTTTGAATCAAATTTATACAGTTTTGAAAGAATATTCATCACTGTAGATTAGCAATTAAGTAGCTGCCTCGATTGTCTAGTGGTTAGCGTATACATCTCTTACTGAAAGGTCTCGCGCAGTGTTATTTGTGAACTTTCCGTCAGCAAATTCACAATAGCAGCACGGAGTTGGAATTGTGCCCATAGGATGGCGATAGGCTTACCCCCGATCCTATGGGACCTAAACATAACAGGTAAAATTTTAGTGTTGTACACCTCTGCAACAACCTTCTTACTAATATAGGCATGGTGTTATGTTATGATATGTAACCTTAGTAATACAACATAACTACCACATTCAGGCAACACACATAAGACACCACATTTATAGACTTTAGAGGTTTACCAAATTCTTAATTCTTTAATCTAAAAAAAAAATTAACTAACTTTGTATATTAGTAGATATTCCTATTTGTATTCAACTTAATTGTGAAACTGGAAGGTGCTGGTAGGATTTCCTATTTTAAGTACCAGCACAACATTATAGTAGAGTCACTAGCTTCTACGCGCGGCTCCAACCGCGTGGTACGTCGATGTAACCTATATTATTTCTGGGGTCTTATCTATTTATACCTATAATTGTATAGATGTATGAGAATGACAGTTCTCAAGTTCTTAAGCGCAATGTCATGCGCAATATTAATGTTATGTAATATGTTAAGTATATTATTATACAGTATGTATTTAGTTAATATACATTTATATATCTTATTTCAACTTCATGTATTTATGTATGTTTATATATATATGTATATACATATTATATATATTCTTTATCTTGTATATATATATTTCTTTTTTGTACGCAACAACTATGCCAGACTCTACTAAATCTATTTCCATCCTAAGGTTGCCTGGCAGAAATCACTATTAGTGATAAGGCCGCCCATTGTACTGTAATCACTAGATATAAGTTCAAATTGTAAACTCAAGGTGTACAATAAAGTGTACAATAAATAAATTAATAAATAATAAATATATTTTGATTTCTTTTGTACCTATGTTAAGTGTCCTACTATGTACCTACTGTATTTTTTGGTGTGCCAAATTAATTATTATTATTATTACATAAAATGTTTAAAAGTAAAAGTAACTCATTACTTTAACGATTTAACATTTTCTTGAAATACCGTGTAATATTCAAATCAAAATGTAAATGCTTAAGAACAATGTCTTTCATAAAACAAAATTCATTACATTGCATTCTGATATAGATCAGAAATATAAATTATGTCGAACGTGTTTCACTTTACTAGTAACATACAGTGTTCGGTTAAGCAAGGGAAGTCGAATTCCGAAACACGGACGTTCAAAGGAAACGTTTGACAAATTGAGAGTTGTATAGAGCTACAGAGTGTTTCAAGCTCCGAATCGAGTTAAACGATAGAATGTTCAACGAGATCAGAGAGAGAGAGACTGGGGAAACACGGAGCTGAGCTCAGTAGGCTCTTGAAAAAAAATTACTGCTCACCGCGTGAACTAATAGTAACTAGAAAGTCGCAGAATAGCTCAAAGTTTAATTAGGATGTGGGGGAAAATTATATGTATGTAGATATATAAATAATTAATAAACGTTTTATGAGTTATTGCAGCATTGGATTTTTTTTAATGAAATCTTAGAGAAAATATACTTGTTGAATCTCAAATAAAATTAAACTAGTTTAATAACCTAGGTAATCTAAATTTAATAAGTCATTGTCAGAAGGCCTCGTATAACGCCTCCTTTTTATGCAGTTGCAGTTTCTTATTATTTATTTATTTTTAAATTCACCTAGAAACAACAAAATTTATGTGCAATATTAAATATATTGCAAGTATTAAATAAAACTATGCTCTCTAAAAATTGTATCATCTCCCGTTAAATGAACCAGTCTAAATTATTTTGAAAAGCAATTGAATTTCCATGAATAATTAAATATTTTAATACTATCGAGCAAAAAACCATTAAAATAAGACTAAACTATCCTAGTAATTCCATTGCAAAATTTACATTACACCAGTGGACTGTATTTCTATGAAACAGGACCCCTGGTATTATAAAAACCTGGTATATAAAGATCTTGTTCAAACAAAAAGATTAGACGAAGCTTCCAATATAAGTTAGTCGCCTGTCATGTTCCGTGTCACCGCTAAGCTGTTCCTGGCTTTACAATAAAGGGAACGACGCGAACAACGTGATAGATTCCAAGTTTAGTGTGGGTTGACAAAACTGTCTCGTTGGTCTAGCGGTTAGCGAATGCGCCTCTCATCATGAGGTCTCGGGTTCGTTTCCTGGGTCGAGCAAAAGTATTATTCGAGGTTTTTTTCTAAGGAAATTCTAAATAGTAGCATGGAGATATTGGATAATGTGTCCGTTCAATGGCTGGCTCACATGAGTTCAAACATAACAAGTGAAATTTGGGTGTTATACACCTCTACCACACCCTTCTGGGTAATATAGGCGTGATGTTATGTTACAATACAAAAACATCATAAACGTTGGAACGCTCAAAGTGATGGTATCGAAAAATCAAATGAATGAATAATCAAGTAAAATTATTCAAACGAAAAATTGCTGTAAACGGCTTTAAATGAAATGAATGGACTATGATATTGCAATTCTATTACTATGTGTGTTGTTTGGGCAAATATATGTACCTAATCACAAATATTGGAAGTATAAAAACTTTAATAGAGTCCAAGTGTTTATGTAAGTTATAGCATTTGTGGAACTTATTTAGACCTATTTATTATACCTATCAAAATGACACTACTTAGTCTAACATATTTACACTCATATTTACCAACACCTAGTCAAAGTTAAATTCAGTTAGTTCCTTTTTAAATCAAACAAATAAGGCAAATAAATTGTGATATATTTTGTAGAAGCCCGTTAACAATCCGTCCATCTTTAGTCTTTGCAACGATAAAACAATTGTTGGCTTCGAGAATTCTGCGTGCAGACAACCTTATGGCTAGTTCACATAGAATTAGTACTTATCATTTAAAATCATGATTTAAAATAGAGATTTGTGTAACAAAACTTTACATAGCAAATAGCATGTTATAAGTTGACTCATCATAACATGACATGTTATGTAAGTTTTGAGTTTGTCTATTTTTTCATGTATTTTATTATTGATATATTTCAAATTTTAATTTCTTTAATTTCTGTACTTGTTAATGTAGACGCTGTGGTCTCCTCTAATTGAGGAAACACTGCTTTATCATTGTGAATGTAATTATTATTAATGTCTAGTGTATTTCTTGTTGGAGATCCTATAAACAATACAACAAATAAGATTTTGTTTTAATTACGATTTAGCTCAAAAACACAGGACTGCTATTAAAAATGTCTTAAGGCTAACAAAGGCTGTTTTATCGAGAATGCTAGTTATAAAATAAAAGCGATCTCCATGAACATAAGGGTTTGTCTTAGTCTGGGTGTTTCTATGTATAATAAGTACATATTTATAAAAAAGAAAAGTATATTTGTATTAGTATCAGTTATTCTAGTACCCATAGTACAAGCTCTGCTTAGTTTAGAACTAGATGGCAAGTTGTGAGATAGTATTTTTTATAAACAAGCTGGTGTAAACTACGCCTTACTTGTACCCCGAAGGAAGACGTCATAAAGGCGGGCAACATTTATAGTTGATCTGCTTTTGTTTTATATACCAGCAATTTGTAGCGAAGTCGTAGCCGACACTGCGCTGCGTATCCCAGACAATTTCTTTAGCTATTATTAGGATTTCAATAAATAAATAAGTCGTTAGATATTTGTGTGAAGTTGTTATTGTTTCTACTTTCATAATATAACATCACGCCCATATTACCGAGAAGGGTGTGGCAGAGGTGTACAACACCCACCTGTTGTGTTTAGGTCCCATGAGATAAGGGGTGAGCCTATCGCCATCCACCGGGCACAATTCCAACTCTGTGCTGCTATTCTGAAGAATCGAACACGAGACCTTGCGGTGAGATTCGCTTTAGCTAACCACTAGACCATAGAGGTACTTTCAATTTTGCAAATTGTTTTGTTTTTTGACCGATTGTTTTAATTTAGACCTTTCAGGGTTCATAAGGACATTTCTATGAAATTTTAATTCTTATTCTCATTCGAAGGATTCGGCAAACGTTATTGTAATGCAACATTAGAAAATAAACGGAGATATTTTTTTTTTTTGATACTCACGTGAGTTTGTAACATTTTTCAAATTATGAAATACGGGTGTAGTGCCGAAGGATCGACAGCCGTTGGAGCAAACGAGTCCTGGAATGGAGACAGGGACTCGGCAACCGTAAGGTAGGACGCCCCCCTGCCAGGTGGACTGACGACCTGAAAAAGGTCGCTGAAATTGGATGCGGAAGGCGCAGGACCTGGTGTTCTGGCGCAAATTGAGAGAGGCTTATGTCCAGCAGTGGACTACGAGAGGCTAAATGATGATGTTGGGTGTAGTGCAAGACTAGCTGCGACTCAGGCGCTTTGGCGCTAATGTAATGTACAGGTGAAACCGCGTTCGACTAAATAGACCAACATTACGCGAGTTACACCCGTATTTCATTATTTGAACAAATTATTGAACAAAGTAGATTCTACTGTTACATATAAAATGGTGTAAAACATGCAAACAATTAATTAAAATTAACCTAATCTCGGCAAGCGAGTCAGGGAACGCCCGCATTAAAAGTTTTAAACTAAAAGTTCGCTTCACTGATCACTCAATTGATGTTCACACGGTCACACATCATGCTTAACAATGCCCCGGTATAAGAAGGCCTCGGGAACGCCTATACAATATAGGCGTTCCCTGCAATGTGCGACCAGGATACTGGCAAATGTATAGCTTGATGTAGCTAGCTGTAGCCGTGTGTACAACTAGTAAAAGCTTATGTTAATCAACCCTTTGCCAATAAAAACAAATCCTAAAAGTTACAACCATAATAAAATTAAATCTAGAACTATGAGCAAAAGCCTGTTTTCTAAGTCTTTATTGATACATAGCAGTTTATTTGGCGATCGCTAACCGTGAGGTCCTTGGTCTGAACCCCGGATTGAGCCAAAGTGTTATTAAACTTCAAACTTTCAACTTCAATATTTTTATTGCAATTGTTACAAAATAGTTAAAACCACCATATTTTACCCTAAGCCATGCAATACAGATCATACTTAAATCTATAAGTATTATAGGTACTTATTACGTTATAAGAAAACTTACGTTTACGTTAAAAGAAATTAAGGTTTCCATCGAACAGAACTGCACTACTTATCAATAGTATATTTTGCATGATTCCACGAATATACAATAAACTTCCAAATTCATAATAAGAATTAGGGTTTTTAACACATCTACCACATCCTTCTGGGTTTCTAGTGTAATGTTATAATAGATATTTGGACGATGCCTGTTAACTGTCTCGGTGGTCTAGAGGTAAGCGTGTGCGCCTCTTACCGCGAGGTAGCGGGTTCGATGGCCGGGTCGGGCAAAGTGTTATTTGTGAACTTTCCGTCAAAAAAATCTCAATCGAACGGAGTTGGTATTGCGCCCGGTGGATGGCGATGTTGTACACCTCTGCTTCACCCTCCTGTGTAATATAGGCGTGATGTTATGTTATGTTTGTTCTAAAAAGTAGTTTATAAAATGTTTGGCGTACATCGGTGCGTGACATTAAAAAGAATTTTCTACAACAATAATAAATCAAGAGTTTTAAGCGAAAAGCCTGTTTTTGTAAGTCGGTTTATTGTTCATTTTCGTACTTAATGTGATTCCAACGTTAATGTCCACATTCGTCTGTTCCTACAAGGTGATGTTTATGCGATTTATGAGCACACCTTAAATCCGTCATCCTCGTACTCAATAGCTATAAGAATATAAAGCTTTGAATAAAACATTTTTGAGAAGATTCAAGATGATAATTAATAATAAGTTAATACCATTGACTAAAAACCTTTTTTTAAGTTTGTCTGTTTGTCACGGGTAATCGTTTAAATGACTATCTCTTATTTTGAAACGTTTTAACAAAGTCGACAAAAGTCGTCCTTTGTTGTACGAAAACAGTGAGCAAAACTCGATTTTGCTTCGAGTTTTGCTCTCGCTCGAAGCAAAGTTGAGTTTTGCACACTGATTGCCTTTTTTTTAAAGTCACACAGCTTTCACACCACGTTATCTAGCCCCAAATTAAGCAGACTTGTACTATGGGTACTATTTTGAGCTGCTGAGGTTAAAAGTGGTATGTGCGACACAAGATCAAATTTATTTACATCTCGTGCTTTTGAGCCCCTCACTACGCCCAAGATCTTTTTCTAGAATCACTCGCTACGCTCATGATTGTATGGAATCTTTGGCTTATTCGGTGGGCTTATTCGCTATTTGAGATTTTGGTTTCTTAACAAATAGTTTCTGTCAATTAGTAATTCTTTCACTCAAAACATGCATTTTTGACATAACGAAACCACGGATTACTCTCCTGGTTACTTGCCTGATATTAATACTTACGCTTAAAAACTCATTTCGAAATAGCAAAAAATCAGAGTGCGTGTTATTAATAATGGCTTACGACAATAGGCAAAACTGAATGGAAATGACCAATTTGTAAATTATTAACTGATATTAAATTATTTCTTATTTAATAGGACGAGGAATATACAAATTTATCCACTTTTATTGTTGTGTTATAGTTTTAATAGAAGTAAAAATTATTTTGTTTTACAGTTTTTTACTGAGTTGTGGCGCGCACTCTATTAGTTAATGATGTTTTATCTGTGGTTGAAATAACTTGAGTCGTAATAAAAGGTTTAATGGTTTTATTAATAATAGCTAATCCATACATATAATAAAATTTAAAATTATAAATGCCTGTTGAACACATTTAAGAAAAATCAATAAGAGGAGACTAGAACAGCAGTAGAAGCCGAAACATATTTTTTGGATTTTTGTCTGCCTGTATAATTATGTTAATAATTATGCTCCTTACAAGTAAATAAAATAAATTTTGTAGATGAATTTGGGATAGATTTTTTCGAAATGTAAATCCCAAAGGGGGTAAATTAGGCAGGTTTCTCAATTTTGAAAGATATAATAACTCAGAAATATCGAACTTAACGGGGACGAAGCCACGGGCAGAAGCTATTTAACAATAAAATAATACTTTTTAAACTACATTTGAAATTGATGTAAAGAGTGAAATATAACTTCTACATTTTTAAAAATATATTTTTGCAGTGAAAAGACGCCATAAAATTGCTGACTGCCACTTAAAAAAAAAAGAAAAATATTTTTAGTATTAAAACAGAGGTGAAATTTGCGGCCGCTTACCGTGAGGTTTCGCCATGTAGCTATAAAGAGTATAAACACAAAATCATAAAAATTAAGTTTTTGGGCTTTCAATATTTAACTTGAACTACTTTTCCCGCCACCTCGTTTGAGTGGAATTCATTATATTAGTAATAGCTACGCCCACGTTTTGACCCGCATTAAACCTTACAGCTCCACTCCCGTGACGTTTAGCGTAATCTCAAATATCAGTTCAATATTCAGTAGATCGCGAGAATAAAATAATAAAATTAACGAACTGACTTTCCCTCGCGGATTTGTCTGCGTGGTAGCTAAATAAATTAAAACTGGATTTTATAAATAAGTATCGTTCATATAACTATAAATACTTTGGCATTAAAATAAAAACAGACAATTCAATTTTATTTATTTGTATTGATAAAACCTTCTTGTTGACACCTACTAAAATGCATTTTTACTCTGTGGCAACTAATGTCTTTGACTGAAGAAAATTGGAACGTTTCATTACAACAAAAAGCATATAAATAGCTTTAAACTGAAATAAGAAAGTAACAAATTCAAACAATAAAACTCAAATTATTTAACTGATTATATCAAAAGAAAATTGTACATACTATAACAACAAACACAATATAAGTCATTATGGTAAGAGGTATTTTCGGAGAGATTTTCTCTTTAGTGTAAAACGAGTGCATAAAATTAAATAAAATAAGAATGGAACGCGATGTGATGGAAAAAAAAGTTATCCTTAATACAAAATAAAATATATCAAAGATCAAGATAATCTTTTAAGACAACTATAAAAACCATATATAAATGTGATTTTAACTCTTTGCTACTGCTATGTACTAGAAACAGTGAGTATGCGTTATAATTTCTACTTAGTCCTCCGTGACACGATGAAATTACATAAAATATCTCTCACATGTGTTGTAATGTTTTTTGTCTTTCAGGTACAATACACGAATATAGCACACCTATATTATAATAGTATTATGATAAAGATGATAGCGGCGGGTGATTTCAGAGCTAAACATTTTTTAAGACTTAAGTTTCATAAGTGCAAGAACAGCGAACATTAGAAGAAAATTAAATGTTCCTGAAATTCTGTGAAATAATAAAAATTTTCAAAACTTCTGATTTTTCTTTAATATATTCTTATTTCTCTTACATAATTATCATAGACATAGACACTACGTTACGTACATAAGAAATTATAAATGTAAACTCCAAATAAATTAATAATCGTGAATACAGAATGTAAGTAGTTACATTATCTGGTGCATAACCTGTATTGTCCCATTGTTGGGCAAAGGTCTCCACCATCCATGAAATGGAATGAATCAGGTTTTTCATTTTTTATTAAAGTATGTAACTAGATTTGACTACGTCGATAAAAAGCACTTACCCGTGTGCCAGAATTCATTAAAATTTGTTTAGTTTGGCAAGAAATAGGAAGCCTACAACCTAGCTACATAATATTAATGTTTCAATATTTTGAAGATACATTATTTTCATTTAGTGCTTTTTATATCCCAGACTGGCATAATTCGTGCTACTTGTCATATTTATAAGTTTTCGTATGAAAAATCTCGAGATCTATGACTGAAAATAATATGACCTAAATTCTATTGCATTACGTATTTAATTAGTATTTTATGACATACATTAGTATTAAACAGTTATTGATTTGTTGTATAACGTTAATCTGAAGTAAAAAAACCTTTTAAATATCATTATTTTATCTCACCAAAGTACAAGAAATCACTGAGAAACTGCTCCATGACCAGTTTCCGATTTTGACATAAGAAATTGCGTTACTTGCCTGTAAAGCTGTCAAATCTGCAAGAGGATAGTAACTGGCAAGCTGTCAAATTTTTTGCCAAGCAGTTATCAACCGTATACGTATGGATATAAGGATGCACTAAATCCGAGATGAACCGGTTTCAAACGAAATTATTAATTGCTTTCGAAATCGACTGGAAATTAGTCACCTTTACGGAATAGCCATACGGGACGCAAAATTAGCAATCTAAGTAAATACCTACGAATTGTCTTTTGTTGCACAAATAACTATTTCTGTTGTGTTCGAATATTTTTCTACGTACGCACAGGCTGTGCCACATGTAAAACACTATTTCACACTGCCCAACAAAGGATCTATTCATTTCTACATAGTTTAGATACTAATCTAAGCTAAGTAGTAATGACGAGATCCTTTGTCACATAATGCGTGTATTGACTGTAAATTGCTAATTAAGCGAAATAGAAATTGTACCACTCGTAACTACTAATTACAGGCTCTCCTGTGCTACTACAAGACATTAGTACGTTCTTCACAATCCAATTTATCCTTAGAGTTTCCGAACGTTAGCAACAGCTACAATACCCGCTGTAGATAATAAAGTTAACCGTTATCAATGAAGACTTTTTTCTAATCCATTAATTCTTAACAAAGAAAACAATTCGACTTGACAAGAACACAATCGAAAAGTGCTCTCCGAGAGGAAAATTTTTAACTCCTTCGTTCTCAGCTCATTATGGCGACACGCATTCACAAAGGCATCCGGATTTCAACAAAATGGTGGTAAGTACGAGTATTCATCGTCGCAAAGACATTTATCAAACGATTGAAACCACTCGATCCCTTAAGTCTGAACGTTCAAAGCTTTTAGAAGAATATTTATAGCTTATGTCGTGACGTCGTTGTCGTCACAAAAATTAATGGCGTCTGTAATGACTGTACTGACATTTAACTTGCAAATTGCCGCCAACCTGTGATTAACTACCACCTGTAACACGCCTGATATCTTTTTTACAGGCTCGTAAAACAGTTTTATGTCGCATAAATGTAAATACTGAATTGTTCTTTGTTAAAACGACGTATCATTAAATAAGTCAAGCTTAACAAGTACAACAAGACATTACAAGTTTTCTTCCATCACAAACTAAGTAAAAGACGTGCCAATACAAAACTAAGCCGGGAAAAAAAGGAGTAAACGTATCTGTCCAAATAAGGTCACCGTTTTGCAATAGGATTCATTTTTCCTCATAGTACTGTATCAGACACCAACACATTTGAATCGAACTATTTTACGTACGCGGCAAAATTCATTGAATGTCTCAGTTGGATTCAATTGCCTAAATCACGTCACAAATTGTTCCTGTCGCGAATTTCTTGATCCCGGGAGGTACGAAGGCTTTGTGAAACATTCTAACATTCTCTTAGGGATTCCCTTATCGGTCTCCATCGACGTTTCAATTTGTCAGTAAACAGGGAAGGACGACCCATAATATCGTCAGGAGATACCCCTACGTCCCTGTCTTGAGCGCACATCTGCTCTTGACGTACATTTATTGATGGTCTAACGCAAAATGATACCATAAATATTTCCGACGATAATAAACAATGTTTTACCAGTAGTTCTATAACCTACTTTTATAAAACCTCATTAAGTAGGTTCTGAAACCAAGTTTATATTATTTGCCGGCATAACTTTAAATCTGCATAGTTTTATTAGCTGTTGAAATGCAATTTAATGCAGATCCAGTGGAAAACTCACCTCTCTGTGTAACTCAACGCTCACTCGACCAACATTGAAAATGCCAATGGTATTGCCACTGGTAAAATATTGAATTTTACAGACCAATTTTACGCTCTTAATGTTTCTAATTTGCGTCTCAGAAAATTTGTACTTTGCAAGTGAATAACTTCGTTTCTGCGATAATGATTTTAGATAAAATGGTATAAGCATCAAAATCAAGCTGCTTCCTTGTGACTTGTGCTATATGAAAGTACTTATTTATAGATATTATTCTGACTTTAAAAACATTTAATGATAATTAAATATGTATATAATATACACACCTTCAATAAATTTTTATATAATATTTACAAAACTTTAAACAGCAACAAAAAACTGTATCGCATCTGTATGCATCGATGTCAAAAGGCGACATCGTGGCCAAAAG
This sequence comes from Hypena proboscidalis, assembly GCA_905147285.1. Classification (NCBI taxonomy): domain Eukaryota; kingdom Metazoa; phylum Arthropoda; class Insecta; order Lepidoptera; family Erebidae; genus Hypena; species Hypena proboscidalis. Next base: position 10,292,483 of record LR990128.1, on the reverse strand, counting down.
GCTGGCAGCATTGCCACGTTGTGTGGCAGTGCTTATTCTTTGAGTGTTTTAAAAATCAGCCTTCTGGTCACGAGTCTTCTGAAAGTACTTATATATTTGAGCAATTTTAGCGAATAGGTGAGGAAGTTTTATATACCTAATATTTGGTTAAGTTTACACTAGAAATGAAATATCTAAAAAAAGGTTGACTGTGCAAGCCGAGACATGCCCAAATTACCACCTGGTAGGTGTATTCTATCAATTGAATCAACAACTTGACTGAAACAAATGAAGTTATAAGGAAAAGTACTTGTTAGCCAAGTGCCAGAATGGTTAGAAAAGCTTTTAGATATGAAAACTAGAAGAAAGAAAAAGAAATGAGTGGTAGATTGTAGAGCTTCCTCTTTAAATATGAACATTTTAATTTGATTAAAACCTGCGAAGACGGCTTTCTTGGCGCACTTGATGGATGCTCCGACGTCGGTACTACGTTATTCCAACAATAGATCCCCTGCCCTCTTGCGTCTATTACGTGTACCGTAAATAGACCACAATACAATTCTTTCTTATCCAATATTTCATTTTCTTGCTCCACTACTCGAACAATAGGTATTCGCAAGAAGGATACTTAATCGATCTTATACTGATAGGTTTAGTGTATCGATGTTTTATGATAGTATAATAACTTATTTCATGAGGCTAGTAAATAACACCATGTAATGAATCAGATTGAAATAAAATCCATAAAAAAAATGTTCTACTTTTAAATTATTTTCGTTATTCAAAAGCCAGAGAAAAACCAATTGTATTACAAACTAGCTTTTGTCTGCGATTTCATCCGCGTGGAATTCGTTTGCTTCGTCTGCGTTCAATATTACTGCTTCGCTCCCGTGGAGTTTAGTGTAATGTTAAATATCTAAAAACCTATATTGCGAGTTAGACTATCAAACACAAAAATAATTATAAAACATCGACCAGTAGTTCTCGAGATTAGCACTAGCAAACAAACAAACTAACTTTCTCCCGCGGTTTCGTCTGTGTGGTAGGTACCTCGATAAGAAATAGTCTATGTTACGCGCTTTGTAGTAAGTTACCAGCATCAAAACTTTGATTAAAATCGGTCCAGCCATTCAGTAGATCAGGCGATACAAACAGACAGACAACATTTATAAAAACTGCATGTTAGGCAAAGGTATCGTGCAAACATCTATACCAGCTTGAAAAAATCATTGTTATTTTGACATTAAAAACAACCACTACTAAAAAAGCACTAAATTTTAAATATTATACAGAACATTATTTGCTCACAGCAAATTAGTTAAATTTCTTTGTAATATAATCAATTTGATTAAATTACAAACTTATAATGTAAGATTTATCTTGGGACATAATTTAATAAGTGAAAATTATCCCGTCGGGAAAATCTTGGGACTGCGGAATGGCCATCAACTAAGCTGCCGTAATATTGTACCTATAGTTATTTATTTATTTATTAATTAATTTATTGATTGTATGTGTGTGTTTGTGTGTGTTATAATTTGACCGAGTTTGATGTTGATATTGAGAATAAAGTATGTTTTTAAACCAATAAAAAAAAAAAAAACCTATAGTTGATAATCTTATATATAAAAATGAAACCCGTTTTCCGTTGTCACGACTTGGCATGAAAACGGCTTGATCGATTTGGCTGATATTTTTTTGTAGTTTTCTAATACTCTGTAAAAGGTTGTTACGGCAAAAAAAAAAAAAAAAAAGTATTTATTTTTATATGGGGTTATATTATTAATAGATTCCAGTTCAAACAGTGCATCAAATTTACGCTAAGGCGGTACGAAGTTCGCCGGGTCAGCTAGTATTATATAAAACATTTTAATATATTACCCAAAAGGGGACACCCACACTTCACCTATTATGTTTAGTTGCCATGTGATAGGGGATGATCCTTTCGTCGTCCACCGAACACAATTCCAACTCCGCGATGCATTGAAAATTTTTTGACGGAAAAATCCCAAATTACATTTTTGTTTAACCTGGGACCTCGTGGTGAGCTATGATACGCTAACCATAAAACCAACAAGCAGTTTTCAGAGTCATATTATTCTGCTAAATACCTTCGCCCACCTACAACGGTAGATAATAAAAAAATGATAACAGCTGAGAGCACACCAAAGGCATAATGATATCTCAGAATCTGACCTCTTACTTAAAAGATAGTGGTAAAGAGAAGGACTTGATGTGCTTGAAAAAAATCTCAAAGAAATTCCACTGCTTTCGCACTAAGTCGAGAAAATCTTACAATATTTTTTAACGTTAGCTATTAATTTTGTAAGATAAAAAAAATATTTTATATAATAAAGGTAAATTTTTTTTATTCATTTTCAAACATATTATATACATTTAAATATTCTAATAACTTAATAAAAAAAAACAAAATTGAATACCTAACTATGTACAGCTGTAAGAAAATATGAACTAAAAATTTTTAAAAGTTATTTTATATAATTATTATTATATATTGTAGCCATGTAAAGAATATAAATTATTAATCAGTTATATAAAATAATCCTTTAGATTTAATTTATTAATAAATAAACTTGTACACCGCATCATGTGGTAAGATAAAGCGTACTATATAATATTAAACTTATGAACTGTAATACCAACCTATGAATAAATGATTAAGATTATGATTTCGTCTAAAATACCTACAGTAAAAGTGATAATACCTCTTGTAAAAAAGTTACATTCTTTTATTCACATATTTATCAAACCTAAAAACGTTATCATAATCAAATAATATAAACCATTACTATGTGTCTTCTATAAGTTTGGCTAAGTGCCTTTTTAAAACACATTATCTTTAAAGTCAGGTATTTCATCGATATCTTGATTGTACATCTTTATTGCCAGCTGTCTCGGAGTAAAATAAATAACTGGTAGATCTGTTTGTTTTAAATTATGGTAATGGAAAATCCTTTATGAAATTTTGTACAATCTTACATTGCTGGATACGCCGCATCTTGTATCGGAAATGTAATTATAAGGCAGACAAAGTACACTGCTTAGAAGAAATTTTAGTATAATACTTATTGGAATAATAACCGACCGATGTTGAGTACGATGGAGTGGATATATGTACTCGTATCTTTCAGAAATAAAGATAATGTTAGTAAAAAAAGTATCTAAACAAAGGCACAGACTTTCAAGTCGATACAAACTACTTACACAATTAACGAGTATTTTTACAGTTCAGGTACCTACCATAAACATGAAATTATCCAAAATAAAATGAATCACAGCACATTTCGACTATCACATAACAAAACTGTTATCAGTCGATTAGTTTTGAATATACTACGATTACCACCTATACTATAACAAGATTAGAGTTTTACTTAAAATTGGATTTTTACCTCTAAACATTATACAATCTTTTTCAACAAAAGCTCATGCTTGCAATTGTGGTTGTTTATTGGCTGAACTGTGCCTGTGCTGTGCATTTACCATCAGGTGGGTTAAATACTCGTTCATTGCATACATCGTATAAAAAAGTACCTGAGTTTCTGGACGGTATTCAAAACGCGATACAAGCCTATAAAATTAATCACTGCCAAAAATGTACGGCTGCAAAGAATTCGAACGCGAAACGGAGCCAAATCGTACCGGCAACCGGTAAACATCAGCCAAATTGGACGCCGCGAAATGGCCAACATTTCAAGTTAGACTACCTGCCTTGGGACGTAATAATAAAACGTATTTCTAATTCGTAATAGGCCATTTTGTACGTGTAATGCTCAATATAGGGGTCGTAAATAACATCCTTGCTACGATTGCACGAAAACAGGTAATATGTTTGTGATGGTTGAACAATAAAATTGCTGATTAGCCACAAACAAAGAATCTCGTCGACTGTGTCAACTTTTTCGAAAATCGATTAAAGAGCTGTCACACTTTTAAGCTATCTAGTAAAAAAGAAAATAAGCTCAAGTGTCGGTGAAACCCCATTTCCCATAATCTATAAGTGTAAGCTATATCTTTCTCTATATCCACACTCCATAAAAAAGTCCGTTCTCAATTCTTTTGTTTTAGATAACCCAAGTAATAAGTGGAGAGTGAATACCGTCGGTTGGCGCACTCCCTCACCTAATTAGGCGTTAATTCCACTTCATATACTCGGAACATCGCAATCCGTATGCACTTAAAGCTAGCTGAGTAGAAACGTAGAACATTTCGGCAAGAATTCCCAACTTTTAGACCGCCATTGCGGGCTTGTGGCTTACTATTTCGGAGCTTCTCAATTACTAACTAAGTGCATGTGCATAAGTGTATGATTCACGAGTCGGAAATTTTAACTGCATTGGTACTTTTATCTGACCTTTAATTTTATGTAATGGATTTAATTCAACTATCTAATATTTTAACAAGGTGAGGTCTTGAATAATGTTATAAATTTTAACATTCAGTTTAGCCTAAATTATCTCAATATCAATTTAGGATATTTTTCATGGTAAGAATACAGTTTACGACCATTTAGTTCAATCAGAATACTGATTAAACCTACTATTAGAGTATCAGCATAGTAAAGTGTATCAGTATCTAAACAAACCAATCAGGTTTGGAAACCGTCAGTATCCTGAATACAATGACCTACATTCCATCCTCAAATTAGCTCTCCCATACAGAATGTACTGTGACCAATCTGCCGAGTGTTAATTCGTTGGTTGTACAGAGCATGCGAACTAAATTGAACTATAAGTCCTTTAATATCTCTGCTAAGTCCCCGTAATATATAAACTTAAAGTGGGACTGACTTACTGCAAGAGTACTAACCAGAATGGTCAAACCTGGTCAAGGATTTAAGACTGTATGAAAATTACATTACACAAGCTAGCCATACGAATTGTTAAAGTGTTTTTTACGCTAAATACGAGATTTCAAAAGTATACAGTGTATTATACTTACAAACTCAAATACCTATTCCTGTAACGCCTCGTGTGTAAGTAATTTGAGGGCCTAAACTCATTACCAAAACGGAATACAGAGGTACAAGCCTCATGTACTGTTTGTTGTCAGTAGAAATATGAGACAGTAGTGGTACCTTCGCTTTCGAACAGGTGTCGTTGTGGGAGGTTGTGGGGATCATGGCCCTTTCCCTAGGCCTAAGCTGGGACTAGGAAAAGAGTATATTGTTTAAATATTTACGAAGAAATAACTAGAATTTGTTCATGTGACTGGCTCAAAACTGGATCCGCCGCCGTTACTTTCAAAGTTCTAACACCATCAAATAGTTTACATTTACTCCTTGTTTTATATTTAAAAACCACTTGTAGCTAGTTGAAATTCGAGTAACTACTGCTTTTACTGTGTTGATAGCCCCATTAAAAAGCAGTTAATAAACTCCTAAAACCATTTTACTCTTTTATAAAGAAAACAGCAATTAGTAAACATAATATGTCGATTGTTCTGTAAGGTTTGGCCGATATCGTACAAGTTCTGAAGCCGAGATTGAAGTGTGGTAGGTTAAGATTTAATTTATATTTATATATATTCCATGCCAATTGCGGCTACTGTGACTGCATCTAGTGGTCTCTGTGATTTCATTTTGTGTAAAAACATAACTTTACGTCTGACCTGATCTACCAAGAAGGGTATGCCAGAGATGTATTAAAGAACCGCATGTTACTAGATTTGTTTAGGTCCCATGAAACAGGGGGTAAGCCTATAGTCATCTACCGTGCACAAGTCAAAAACAAACAAAATTGTATGATTTCTTATTTGACAAGAGTTACACATGAGTTTCTCACCAGCTCTTCTCAATGATGCAATACCCATCAGAGCTGGTACTTGGATTTGTTTTAATAGTGTAAACCTAAACAGTTTGATTAAAATTGATCTAAACTTCGGGCATTCAAATCATATTATCATTTTAATTTATTTAATTTTTTAGATTATTTTTATTTTCTTTATACTATAAAGGAAACATTCCGTAAAACCATAAATTTTTTTCTGATGAAAAAAAATACTTACAAAGTTATACCTTTTTATTCTTTACATGTTTTACAATTGTAATTGTTTAAATTGATTGCAAGTGTCGGTTGCCATTAATTTTACACTTGGAACCGTCACGTGGCGCTACAGCGTGCGATCATTATTTACATTAAAATATTAAATTCACAAGAGTATACCTCAGATGTCTGCATAATATACGGATATTTATTCCAATACACGACCGAGATAAACCTTTCGAAATATCGAGGTATAATATTATTTCATTTCTATTTAATATATCAAAGAGTTTATTATACGACGCATACACGGTATCACGGTGATGCCAAATAGAAGGAAAGTATCGTTAATAATATAAATAGGAATCATAACTGAAAGAAGACTTCATTTTGATTTTAAAAATAATTTGAATTGCAGTCAAAGATTTAAAAAAAGGTTTTTATCCCCGTAGAAACGAACCAGCCAAAATCAGAAATAGTAACTGTCTTACTTTCATGGCATCAATGGATAGCGTCAATCATAAGGATCAAAAGGATGTCAAATGTATGCCTCATGTAATTAAGTTAAAGAATAAGTTATTTTTTAAAGCCATCGTAATATATTTAATCCCGATGGCTTTGAAAATAACTTTTATACATTTTCCATCCATTTTATTATTTTCCAGAGACAATGAAGTTTTTTATTGCTTTGTGTATTTTTGAATAAAAAGTTTAAAACCTGCAATGCTTGTTAAAAGTTAGTGACATTTCAGGTTCACGAAAAACATTTATTTCAGTATCTCACCGGTGACAATTTTACTAATTGAAAATAGATTAAAAATATTCATGGATTTAAGTGGTGTAACTATCAAAGAAGAAGATTATTGTGAAATGGTTCCATAGACAAATATGCTCATTTCCAAACATTTCAATCCATAACAAAGATTTAAGTTTGACATTTGATGTATTTTCGACCAATGAGAGCTCCCCGTTTCATTATTAAAGCCACTCATTTATTAAAGAGTAACTATTAAGCTTTTAAAAATAAGCTTTTTGTCTTTGGTGACAGGTTAAAGGTAAGACGAAAATGTTTATTCTGTGACAGATATATTACCTAACCTTTAAGCGACTACAGCGCGAGAGGAGGACAACAACAAGTATTGTTTTAATAGATAAAGTTGTAATGTCATGTAAGTTGATGTCTATTTTTAGTTTTATGCTATTTCATTCTCATTTCATATGCGCTCCACCGGATTCTACATCATTCTTATCTTATTCAGTAGGAATCCAGCGCGCTCTTACTAGCGTTTTGTTACATCGGTCAAGTTCAAGATGTATTTGTGTAATATGTATTGTGTTTCATATTATGAAAAAAAAAATATTTTTATAAAATAAACTTGCGACGTTCTTTTTAGAAATTAGTGCAGATTTCAAGTGTTGTCTTTGATTAGTCGAAAGCAAACTTTTTAGTAATAAAATGTTAAAACCATCCCATTTTTTTTGTACTCATTTTTAATTACTTGTATTTTTCCTTCCATCATAAATCTTTCTCCTCTTAGAGCAATATTTAATTTTAAGGCCGTTGGGTGAGTTAAGTGTAAACTCGTCCACTCTTTTTACCACCTATAACTGATTTCTAAAACTGCCATATTTCGTAAATTGTATTCATTGCCTACGTAAAATATATCTGTGTATGACAACTACCGAGTCAAGTGTTCTGTTTTTACATTTTTTGTACGGAACACTAAAAAAGTGAGGTCGAAACGACATCGAAATGTGTGCTCAGTCGGAAACACTGCCTTTTGCAGGGCCGCCCACTTGTCTGACACGACAATGTCACTTATTGTTAGAATAAAACCACCTGGATTTGCTTATATAATCCTTTATATAACCCCGTATCTACCCTCACATTTCTTGCAGTCTATTTTAAAGACTTGAGGCAAAATTCTTTTCAATGTCGTAGACATTGCAAGGCATTTGTCATCGCATGTTTATTTTTAGATGTTTATTGTGTACATTAATATTCATAGTGCTGTAAACTAAAATAATCTTGTTTCGGGAAAATCTTAACTGATAATTTATTTGCTTAAACTCGCACAAATACTTAGCATATGACTCAAGACAATTAAGTATGACTATATCTCATTTCGTACGTTTTATCATTCAAATTGTTACGTACGCAGTTTTAGCATTATCAAATACAATTTCATGATGAACAACGAACACGGTAATCAAGTTAATTCCTAGTCAGAAGTACAAACAAGTTCAATTGAAGGGTTCCATTGGAAAGCTAGAATAAATCAATAGAACTGATTTATTGAGCTGAGCAAACAGCTATAAATCATACCAGGCGCGGCTTCCAGGCAGAGTTCACTATACTCGTACATACATCAATGCTAGACGCGTGTGACGTTCAAAACTCTTTTTTTTATGGTGGATAGGCACGCGTTTGACCACGATCTCACCTGATGGTAAGTGATGATGCGGTCTACGGTGGAGCACGCTTACCTATGAGATACCTATTAACTCTTGCTTTGAAGAGATCCAGGTTGTACTCATCCGGAAACACAGACTCGGGCAATGCGTTCCATTCTTTGGCAGTTCGCATAAGAAATGTAGAGGTGAAACGCTTAGTGCGTATTAGTGGAATATCTACCGTGCCTGAGTGCCGTTTGTGTGGTTGTCCGATGGTGAAACTCACAAATTAAGAAGGTATTCCTGTTACATACACATACATACATACAAATGTGGTTTGGATGCAAGTAACATTATACATCGCCAAGTAGCAAGTAAGTTTATATTCGATCAATTTTACTTAATACGTGTAATAGGACCTTCTGACGTCACATTGCTCTACGGTCTACGTTTACTTTCGTTTCTTTTTCGTTTCGGAATTCGGTCCCCGGGGAACACGCGGAGTCTCATATAACATTTACAACTAATCTCTTCACTGGTGTTGCATCAAAAACAATCATCTCACATATTACTTTGTAACATGAAAACACACTCAAAGTAAAAAAAAAAATATCGTACAAAAAGTTGGATAAAAAGTTTATTGCTTTGATGTTTATAGAAAAATATCAAGTGTATATCACATAATAATTTAACATTATATACACGTACTATAATTAGATTATTATGTAAACTTTAAGCAAGATAAGAGGGTGTTCCTGTTACCGCACTTATTTCAAACCTAAAATATTAATGATCATAATTGTTTAAAAAAAATGAGATCAAATCGTGGAGCTTTGTTATGATGAAACGTCATTGCTTTGACAATGTGATCAGCAAACAAAAAAACAGTATTTGTTTCTAGACTATTTTGCAAAGTTGTATTCCATCTTTATTGTACAGTGGGCGTACGAGTTAGCTATGCAGGGCAAAAACTTCTATGTCATAGTAAAAACTTACTACACCAGTTATGGATAAGTGAGTTATTTATCGAAATAGTGGGTATATTACACTTATTAAATATGTAATTCACACATGCATATCTATTGCAGTCAGTTTTCAGTATGGCGTAGAAGTTTTTGCCCTGCATACCTAATTGCTTGGCCCACTTGGTACACCACAATGCTATGTCATGGACACAGCAAGAGTAGGAGAAAAGAAGTGCTCTTTGACTTTGTATGAAGCGTGGTTACGAGCATGCCCTCTTAAGTCATGCGACACAGGAACGTGATTATTATCTAATGTGACATGAAGCGTATTCTTGCGAACATTCAAATTACATTGAAACTACAAAGGGAAATTCCTTTTGATTAAGAAAACAAGAAAGCGTTCTGTCACCCAGAAATAAAAGATAAAAGAATTTAAACACTTCGTAGTCAAAGTGTTTGAATTAAAAACAAATCCACGACTTGTTTAAACAACAACAAATACTTAGCAGGCATTAGCAAAGTAGAAATATCCTCTAAGATGGACACTGCCTTGTTGGTCTTTATTTTAATATAATCTTTCGGACGACCGGATGGCGGAGTGGGTAGTGTACCTGCCTGCGACGCCGAGGTCGTGGGTTCGATTCCCACTTAAGACAAATCTTTGTGTGCATGAACATGAGGGTTTGTCTTAGTCTGGGTGTTTCTATGTATAATAAGTATGTATTTACAAAAAGAAAAGTATATATGTATTAGTATCAGTTATTCTAGTACCCATAGTACAAGCTCTGCTTAGTTTGGGACTAGATGGCGTTGTGTGTGAGTTGTGAAATATTTATTTATTTATTTATTTATTTATTTCTTGCAGAGAGCGGAAATGGAAAAAGTTTTGTATTTCATTCTGTTGATATTTTATCATGGATACAAACAATTCGTGAAAAGATTCTAATTAAAACTTCTTAATAAAAATCTAGTTTGAAAGAACACTTCGTGGTGGATATCAAAAGTAGTTTATTCTTGGAAAGCGTTAAAATACATTAGCATAGTCTAGAAACTAGAATAGTCTAGCTAAGAAGTAAGAGATTAAGTAAAAAATGCTTAACATTCAATTTCTAAATTGCCTTCGTGTACCGATAATAACATTCTAAGCTTCATGCCTCTCTATCAGTAAGAAGACGCTAAGCACACCGTACTAAGTTAGGTTATCGAGCTATATAATTGAGTTGTCGAAAATATGAAATTTCCGTGTTCCGTGAGTCCGTGACGTCGAAGAGTTGCATTCGGACGTAATGGCAGACCACCCTTAACTTCGTTGGGGTAATTTCATCAGACTACAGGGGTCGTGACGGACGGCGGTACTCCTACAGACGGACGCTATTAGACTCTCCTGAACGTTGAATAACTTTTTTAAATAAAAATAATATTTCGTGGTTTTTACCTTACCACTACTTTTGGCACTGAAATGCTATTGAATCATTTCTTTGTTTTTGGAAAGTTAAAATGTCAAATTGGACACAAAAAAATTGTTTTCTATAGTGTATCGATTTTCATAAACAATTTTCAGCACGATATAATTAATCTGATAATATAAACGCCTACGTTTTCACGCAAACCTAAAATTCAAAGAAACATTAAATCAGTAATAGCTTCTGTATAACTTTTATACATAATAATAGCATAATAATCTTTGTTTGTTTTAAATTATAGCAGAGCTATATTGATACCCATAGAAATATTCATCATCTCAAACTATATTTGAGCTTAAAAATACGTATGTTGTTCAAGATCTCGGCAATGCTAACAAGATTTTAAGTTATTTATCTACGATGATTGTACTTGACCAAAAAACTTTGATAGAACTTAGTAGTTTTTGAATGTGTCGAATAAAAAAATGTCAGGGAGTTGATTACGGAATAAAATTTCAGGACTTTCAAGCACCTTAAAGATGAATCAGACATTGCACATCTACCTGTTGACGGGCAAATATCCTCAAATCCTTATTAATATTTATCTGCAAATTGTGCGATGGCGGTTTTATTGCGTATAACTTTTTCATTTATATTTAAGCGGCCCACTAATTTTAGTATCCTTTACGTGAGGGACAAGTGCCATTCGCCAACAATGTTGATTCAGGTGGAAGGTGGTGGCGAATTGGCGGCCATCTTGAATTCAACAGGCTTGACTATATTTTTTCGCCAAATATTTATATTAAGCAGTTTTTTTTAAGATTGAGTTAAAAGACTTTCCAAGAGATGTTTATTAAAAGTAAACTATTTTTGGTAAAAATAAAAGTATAAGCTGGAATAATACTTATAGTACTTATAGTTTATACAATTTATCTATTGGTTTTCTGACAATGAATACTCGAAATTAATACACGCAAGAAAATCAATGTAAAATTATATCAATATCTTTAATATATGCATGTATGAACAAACAGATTTAAATATTGGTTTTGAATCAGTATTTATAAAGTATTATATATGTAAATTCATTAGCATTCTACATAAAGTGATATAATTTGAAAATGTAATACCAAAATAAGAGTCTTGATACACTTAAACGTCAAGTCATCTTAGTAATTTAGTGCCTAAAGAAAGCAAACATAATAATGTTATCCGAAACCATAGCACTTAACTTACATCGCGCTAGATTCGTTCAGTTCACTAGGAAAATCCAATCATACCCCAAGGTTGCTTTTATGGGGTCTATTAACTGTCTTCTCATAACATATGGGTGTATGCATAGCTATACAGGGTGCCCCAGAACATATGCGTAAGTTAAAGCCTAAACTTATACCACTAGATAAAACCCATGTTTGTACATTTCATAGTTTGTAAGCTATCTTAAGATATTTTTGTGTAGTGATGTCGTTGGCTTACCCTGAGTTCTAGTTGCTATAATTTCTGATAAAAATGATCTCAAATATCAAAATTAGTATGGACTTATGAATAAAAATTGACGAAAATAACGAAATGATTACGCAAAACGCGGAGATAGATGCAGATTTGTTTTTTTTAATAAATAACTGTGATTCATTTAATAAGACCGTACGATTCACTACCAGAATTTTATGTGTAATACTTTGAATCTAATTTTAGTTAATAATATAGATAAGATATGTGTACCATTTATATTTTATAAGACCTTGTTAACCCATATTGATAAAATATATAATATATAAGATAGATTTGATAATCTATCTTATAGATAACTCGATTAAACAGGTATATTTTTATTTAATAGTTAATATAAGAAGAAAACCGTGTGATTACAAACTATGAGAGTAAATAATAATAAGAGTTATATGGTCTAGAGCTGTTGTATCACGGGGCTGTCATATAATCCACCCTGTATAGTGATAGATTTATGTACGATATCGATGCGCACTGTAAATGCAGCGTCTCTTTACGACTGGGTTTAATCAAGCACCAATTTCAGCCGTATCGTGCTGTTGCTATTCTATGCACTAGTTTTAGAGACTGTCTTTTAAATAGCCTTTCCAGTGCATGAGACATCTGTGTACTTTATATTCATTGATTGATTTTGGTAATGGTCTGACCAGATGTGGCTGATTAGAAGTGTGAGAAGTGACTGCTATCTATTCTTTAAAATATAGTGCCATATTTGAGGAAAAAGAGAAGACACCATCTTATTCTCAATAAAATGTTATCCAAATCCGGACGTGAACTTCCTCCTAACACAAGCAAATTAAGCTTAGCTGGAGGGGGTTAACAAGAATACTAGCAATTTGTATTTGCAAATTACTAGTAGGCTATGTTTTAACTAAAAAAAAACACATTTTGAATCATCCTTGAGTGCCACCAAACAGGGGTACACGAAATTTAGATTTCTGTCAAGTAAATATAGACCGTATTTCTATGGGGGGTGAAGATGCACAAAAAATTGAAATCAGGCGTTTCCTTTACAGAATTGCACCATTGGCCTAAAATCACCGACTTTTATAAATTGTGAATGGTCATGTGCTGTAGTGTAGTTGTCACTTCTTACTTTGGTTGACTCCACGCCCACGCAACCGTTTACTACATAGAATAAAAGATCAGATGGCAGTTTGTAATAGAATAAATGATCGGATGGCAGATGGCAGTCTGACTAAATACCACGACTACTCAAACACACCACTCGCAACCATTTCAGCGGTCAAATTTAAATGAATTTTGATGAAACGAGGTGACGTCACGAATTTGCATTTAAGGGTCTTTTTGATTTGGGACAATGCATTATCCAGGGAATGGAAATAAATGTCAATTAAGAGTCAATTGGCGACCGCAATTAGCCACAAACTCTTAATAAAAAACGTAAAAAGAGCCCGAAAATACATTAAATCATGCAATTTATATAGAGTGTAAATTTAATGTGTTTCTCATCAGTGTACTTAATAAAATATAATACAGTAACTTTAAGGCATAACTGTTAATCATATCACATACCATCATAATTATTATTATAATGACATTATCATTATTGTGATGATTACATTATAATGTTAAAGTCAGTTGGCATGCTTAGATTAAACTTAAATTAGTATCACTGGTCTTTGTTTATTGTCACAATAAACCATAATTAATGTTTGCACTCACCATATTTGGACGATGTAAGACCGCGTTATGTTACCAAAATGTTCTGAACTGATTTTATTCACATTAAAGCTGAGTGAGCCACTTGAAAAATAAAAAAGAACAAAGTCATTTGTTTCATTCGTTCAATTTTCAGCCATCAAATCCAATTCCCACTACTATTTATCGAATGGAGAGCAATACGTACAATTACTACTCGCACTCTATCAATTTTAATTGGCAATCTGTGTATTGTTTCATTATTTGAGCCTAGACAACCACATCAGAGTAATGTCTGTTTAGATTTGATTTTGAATTAAGCATTTTGAGCATTATAACATAGTCTTTGGTGAACTACACCGACTATAAACTCTGCTAGATATAACTAATTGCTTTCTAATTTAAAATTCATGTCCCAAACATCAGACAAAACATTCAGGCAGCCTATCATAACGATCTTTGATTATATATCGCTCAATCTGTTAACTTCTGTCAGAATTGAACTATATCGTTCCAATATCGTTCGTTTATGTTATGTTACAGGAGGCACGACGGAACCAACCGCTCATATTTTTTGCTACGCAATAATCCTATTCTTCATTAATGGTCTATGCTAAATGTCTATGCTAAAATACAAACACTAATTTTATACGCTATCATTACTAGAAATATATGAAGTCTAAAATTATCCAGTACATTGTCTATTAAACTACATACAAGAATTAAAGAGTTACGTAGTATCCTAAACTTTTTCAGTTAAAACTGTGGATGTCATCAAGATTCACAAAATGTAATTTAGATTAAACTAGACACTAAAGTCCAAGACGCAGGAATATTATCTCAGCATTACATTAATATTTATTTATATTTATTTATTTATTACATCTGAGGTATTCAAACATTCAGAGTTTTCATACTATCTTTTTCTAAAATTTCAAAAGTAAAATGAGAAAAGGATAGAGCTGGCCGCTGACAGGCGTTGTCCAGTAAGAAGTCCAGCTCTCAACAAGTCTAATCTTAAATTAAAACTGCAGAAACTATAGTTCGCGGGATCGGAAAAGTTTTGATATCTGCACTGCAAAGCTGGATCCCTCTAGTACTTTGCAAAAAATATTAATGAGTCTCTCGGTTATTAAAAGCTAGTATTTGTTTAACGAAGTTTATTAAATATAATGGTGGCATTAAACTGGTCGGAATGGGTGTTTACTTGGGTCTTATTTTTTTGTTATTTCTCCATTTTATTTATGAACTATTTTCCTACTTTCAGTTCTGCCCACGTTGTTCCTTACTTGTATATGTTAATCTAGATATTCTAGGCTAGATATATAAATGTGGTTTGTGTGTTTAATAAAAAAAACCCTTGGTTTTTAGAAAATTATAGTTCTATCGGTGATTTCGCATAATTAAAATTATTTTACATTATCTTCCCATGCCTTCAATTCAACAATTCAATTTTATTTGATTTACCAATCAACATTTTATATCAATACATAACACAAATGCACAATTTGGCACCTGTCTATTAGCTTACAAATCAAACACAAACCACTTACGTATCATTAAATTCATAAGAGCTTTTAAACTTTTAATACTTGTCAAAACGTTAAACGCAGATCCCGCAAAATGAAAATATTCTATGTTGAAGCTTGATATTTGAATTTGCAAAGGGGAAAATATTATTAAAGAATATACATGTGAGTGATTTTTAAAATGTCAATCAGTCGATATAGCTTACAGTCTGTGTAAGCCGAAGAGTTAAAGGCGTTAGTACTGAGTATTTGTGATGTTTAGTTTAGTAATACTTCTAGCATCTAAATATAATACCATGAGTAATAATGTAATGTAACTCATCCATGCCTTTATTAGGGGTATTAAGTCACAAAAATTTGTGACACAAAAATGATGCAAAGATTGATAAAATAATAGAAGCAAGCAGGATCTAAATAATAACGTTTGTTGAAGATCACTCTATCCGTTAAGCTATAAAGATTCAAGTACCAAGAATTGAAAATTTCTCTTCCACAATCTGCGCACCTTCTAATAAGAAGTGATTAAGAAGTGATTAAGTGTCCATTTAGTAAGATCTTTAAGTACGAGGTAGTGCCTCGTAGCTTTTCATACGGATTAATATAAAATGTACACATCCACAATGCTCTTAAGAGACATTAATAATTAATTTAAGGCATTGCAGCATCGAACTCACAATACGTTATTAAATTTCCATCTATTTTCGAAAGAAAAGTTATCAAGTTTTTTTTTGAAAAGCGATTTATGAAGTACAATGCGTAGGTCAAACTTTTTATACGATTAACAACGATTTTTGATTAGATTTGATATTCTTTAGGCATTTCAGAACTGAAATAAAATTATTAGGTACTGGTGAAGATATTCACTTTCAATTGTTTAATAAATTGCCCTGCCATCATTTAATTATTTATTTCTTTAAAATTTATATTGTTGAGATTCGGATCACAGAAAAGAAGTTTTTAATTCAATATACATTAGTTAAATAACTATTGTTACCGTAAAAATGGCGTCAGAAGAATAAACGGCACGTCTAGAGGAACATTTTGAAAAAAATATATCTCCTGCCTGTGCACCACAATTTGATATGACCCCTGATTAGAAGCATTGTGTCTGATAAGGGACGATCGGTCAGACCCTACCACCTTGGGGTTTAATATCATTATCATATAACTGACAGCCTCTAGTCCCATTTTGAACCAAGGAGTAAATAATATTTGTAAATGTGGTTATGCTTGTCAAAAATGTTTGGATGATTGATCAACAATTTGTGAGGATGAACATGCATAATAATATATGTAGGTAAGTATGTGTATTACGATTAGTTAGTCTATAGAGACTTGCAATAAATTTATCTGCATAAAATAATCTATCTACCTCTTCAGCCAATTCCACCAAGCATACGAAATTGACATTAAAGTTTAATTTTGAAATTGACCGAGATCAATTTTAGTGTAAGACTCTATTCAAAGCATTTGGTGAAATAGTACTTCAATATTAAGTATATTTATTATACAAGCTTAGGTATAATAAGATATAGAAATAAGGTATAGAAGCATATCGTTAGATATTCATTTACTAGATATGTTTGAAGAAGGAGTCTGTGTTGCCGCATGAGTGCAATCTAGGTCTCTTTAAACTTAAAGTCTTTCTTTTAAGCTAACTCTTTGAAGCAAGGTATCTCCTAGGTAAGCGTGCTCCACCGTAGACCGCATCATCACTTACCAACAGACCAGATCGTGGCCAAACGCGTGCCTAACCTCCATAAAAAGATTGTTGAAAGAAAAATATCGAGCAGCGTCTTCTTTCCAGAGTTTACCAATAGTAAGTCAATGAAATCCAATAAATTTGGTTCATAAGTTTGTCCCTCGCACGATGAAGTTTAGATCCCACATAGATGGAAGTTCAGAAAACAGACTTAGAAAGTATCATGGTGACAAAAGTGTGGTCGTGCAGTGAATGTATTCCTCATTGGTAATCTTTTGAGAAGTTTCACATACTAGTATGAATCTCGTCGCGATTCTTTGAGTATAAACTACTTGGATGTTAATGCTAAGGCTTAAGTTCTTTTATTGGTCTTATCATTGTTAGTAGCATATGTTTCTTAATAAATATGAGATGAGAAAACGTTATATTAGCTGAGCGTCGAGTATTATGTCGTGACAATAGGAACTTTTTGTATTAGAGATTTAAGAAATAAAGACAGCATTCATATTTAAAAGTTTTGCTGCCCGAAAATGATATGTATACATACAATAGTGTTTCGCGAAATTAACCAAATACATATTAGAAAGTTTTTTTTTAAATCTATGGTGGAATTAAAAGGAGTTTATGAAAAGACAAAAAGGCGATAGTTAACTACATAATTAGAGATTGTTGTCGATCCAATCATAGCTTTTTAGCACCGAGACTTAATTTAAAGAACAACAGATTACTTTGCAAAATTGAGACATTCATGTTAATGACTTATTTAAATACATGAATAATACGAAAATTCCCCACAAAATTCTGAATTGATAGCCAATTAAATGAAATATGTTTACTTCAAGATGCGTTCTTTATTTTTTTTTTTTATTTTAAGAATGGGTGATGCTTTTGTTGATACAGTCTTATGGCGCACAAAGGTATAAGAATAAAAGTAAGAATTATTTAATCCCGCATAGAAATAGGGGATAAAAAAATCAGATAGTAATAATAATAAAATAATCAAATAATATAATAATCATCTCAGCACATTACTACAGCATTAAAAAAGCACCGTAACGCTGATAAGTTCTGATGCGCCCAGTAAGTAAAGACACGCTGTCTTCTGTCAAAAGAAAAAGGTATGAAAGAGCTGTATCAAATTATTTTTACCCACGCGCGTCTTGATATGGATGTTGAATATTGTCAACATCCATATCAAGAGGCGGCGGTAAAAAGAATTAAGGTCGTTATATGATTTGGTAAGTACTGTTTAGGTCCAATGTAATAGAGGGTTTATAACTAAGATAAGAGAATATTTGAACACAAACTTCGTCGTAGTTCATAACTGCATGAGCCTTAAGCTAGTTGTTGTTGAATATTGTCAACATCCATATCAAAACTCGGCGGTAAAAAGAATTTAGGTCATAATATGATTTGGTAAGTACTATTTAGGTCCAATGTAATACAGGGTTTATAACTAAGATAAGAGAATATTTGAACACAAACTTCGTGGTAGTTCATAACTGCATAAGCCTTAAGCTAGTTATTACTTATTTAGGCTCACATTTTCTCATAAATATGTAACTAACCTATTTATTTCATAAATCCAAATACGCCTTACCAACATGCAAACGGTCTATCAAAAGGATATTAGGAGAGAAATCCATAAATAGCCCAATACAATTTCAAGTCAAACAATAAGTTTACTTGAATAGCCAACTCAAAGTTTCCAAAGTTCAACTGATAAGGTAAGCACTAACATGACTGGGTATTGTGACCTGCATTAATTATTCAACAGCCTTCAGAATCTCCTATTGTTCCACCTAACCATAGTTTCTTCCGTCGCATTTCTGCTTACTTTACCCGCTTTCATTTCTCTTATTGTTTGTAGTATATTGTACTCGAGACAAATAAACAAGGTACATACTAATGACTAAGGACGACCGGATGGTGGAGTGGGTAGTGTACCTGCCTGCGACGCCGAGGTCATGGGTTCGATTCCCACTTAAGACAAATCTTTGTGTACATAAACATGGGGGTTTGTCTTAGTCTGGGTGTTTCTATGTATAATAAGTATGTATTTACAAAAGAAAAGTATACATGTATTTATATTTATATTTTATATTTAATGTGTGCTTGTTGAAACGTAGAATATACCTATTGTCAGCTATTTATTTTTTGGAAAACATCTCTGGATAAAGATGGTAGTCGTAACGTGGGCTAACTAATGATACAGTAGCTACAGATAACACTAATGATTCAATCTGATTCGTCCCTTCTCAGATAGATTTTATCAATTTACCCTTACTTATTTTAAAATTCAAAAGTACAACGCCTGCTACTAACCTAACCTAACTGCCTCGATAGTTTAGTATGCGTCTCTCACGAAGAGTTCTCGGGTTCGATTCCCGGCGCAAAGTGTTATTGTGAACATGCCGTCAGAAAATTCACAAAAGCAGCACGGAGTTGGAATTGTGCCCGGTGGATCGTAATAGGCTCAACTCCTATCCCATGGGACCTAAACACAACAGGTAAAATGTGGGTGTTGTACAACTCTGCCACACCCTTTTGGATAATATAGGCGTGATGTTATGTTATGTATTTTTAATTTTAAGGATATTTTGGGCAGCCTATTGATGGATTATTATTATGTGTAAAATATTTTCGCAGAACCAATCATATTACATTCGATCGTCCTACTAACCTACTTTTTACATAATTAAAAAGAAACCCACAACAAATAGTGTAATCAGAGTAATTGTAAGTCTGTACCAGATCCTTATTTAAAGATGGCGAATAGCCGAGACGAGCACGAAGGAAATGCTATCCTTTGATCCTGCTCGTTACAAATACTTCAGTTGCAACTTATAATAATCCTGACTGTATTATGCACGAACGTTTTTCATTCATCATACATTCAATTCATTCATTCATTCCTTTAACCCCTTCTTTTACATAACCGAATTTGAAGTTTCATATAAATGTCTTTCTAGTTAGGTATTCAAAACTTAATCAAAATACATACTCATTTACATAACATATTAATAACATCACACCTATATTACTTAGAAGAGTGTGTACAACACCCACACTTCACCTTGTATGTCTAGGTTCCTTGGGATAGGGGGTGAGCCTATCGCAATGCACCGAGCACAATTCCAACTCCGTGCTGCTATTAAAATATCCTGAAGGAAAAATCCCAAATAACACTTTTGTCCGCCTCGGGAATCGAACTTGAGACCTCGCCGGAAAGGGGCATATGCTAACGACTAGACCAACAAGGCAGTCATTTCAGCAGCAGCAGTATCACTTTTGATTATTTTATCTAAATTTCGGTTAATGTTTGGTTAATCAATATTAAGTATTCTAAATGTGTTTAGTTCCCTTTATATTTTGTATGTTAATCCTTCATAGAATCTCCTTTTTCGATTTCAAATGCTATTTGACCTGCTTGACGGATTGAGAACCGAAACGTGACCGCTAATCGTTGTGCGTAACCGCAAATGTGCATTCACCAGAAAACTCACATTCACCACCGAACATAAATTATCATGCATTCTTTTTATGTGACAGTTTTCTGGATATAACGAATATCGGGATATTCTTCGATTTCTCAATTGCTAGATAAAAGTTATCCAACAAATAAATTGTGGATATAAAAATAACGCAAAAGGCTATTTGACCAATTTTGATAATAAATTTATAAATATTTTTTGTTACTCACTTACTTGACATCCCTTTGATAACTCAGAAGAATAATTATGAAAATTATATATTAAGTTTTAATTTTTTAAAAGCATACGAAAAACGCTATCACAAAAGTAGTGATGTACCTTGGATTATAATTTGCCTAGTTATACATAGTTTATTTTTTTAATATAGAACATACTAGAAAATTTAACACAGCGGCCATATTAGTTTGTTTTATTTTAGCTATTTCTAAAAATAGATTTCATTATTTTGAAAAATTAAATTGATTCAATTGTTTTTGCGATTGCCACAACACAACGAAGAAAATTACCTTTCAGCAAGCAATTTTGTTGATCATAGGTAGGTAAAGCTGAGCAATTTTTAGGAATGTTTTACCCACCAATAACGAAGTCACATCACGGGCAACTTTTAGTTAAAAATGCAAAGAGATCCGCTGATATTTTCCAATCTTCACCTTTTAAAAGCGTTCTAGAGGAGTACGAGTATGTTGTCACACTGAATTATTATTTTTCCTCGTCTTACTTTTTTTTTGTTTACCTGCACAATAAATTATATGAATGATTTTGTCTGTATATTTTAAATGCACCACACACAATTACATGTTTTTAGCTATATCTTTTGATACCTCTGAGCGAGTTGTATGTACTTAGCTACAATTAAAATTCTATTATAAAATATTATAATACTTTACTGTTAAAATTTAGCACTCTACAGTACTCTATGGTCTCAGTCGTTAAAAATTCAGAATACCGTGTACCTTAAGTATTTATTTTAGGAATCAATAAATTAAATTAATAACCGTAAATGGATTGCAAAAAGAACAACATTATAACAAATGGCTTAGTAATTAACAAAGATTGTGCGTCTGAAATATATTCTACCGTTTTCGAAGCACGTTCTTAAGTAAATTATGATACCCTCAGGTGAAATTAACAGGGGTTACCCTTATTTTTTCTAATACGCAGTCTACAAGTCAATCGGTCGCCTAATGGAAAATTGTGCCCTATGGACTTTTGTAATTAGAGTTCATACCACAAATCTGACAAACTATTTTCAATATAGAATACCTAGTCAAGTCAAGTACTTTAAATGTCAAAAACTGAAGATTTTTTATGGAATTTGTTTGAGAATACACAAAAATAATATTTAAATTATTTATGTGTAGAAACATTACTCCGAAAAAATAAAATAAAATTGTACTGAGAAGCTATTTCCAATATAGAAAACTAGTCAAATCAAGTACTTTTTCTTTTCTTAAATGTATTTTCTTCATGTACTTTTTGTTTTACCGAAATAGACGCAAATTTATCAAATAAACTCAAAAAACTGATTAATTTTAGCCTTAATATGTAGGCTTTTATTCAATATACCCAAATATATCATCATACTTTTGTATAACATTTGAATATAATGTACCTTGTGTTTATTGTACCATAACATTCTTATCGTACGTTATGAGGTTCCCAAATAGACTATGATATAAACTCTTTCGCATGACAGATAACACTGATTGTAGTTTATTAATATGAGATTGCATTTTTCACAATTTATGATACTGTGATAATTTATGTATGCTTAGTGAGTCAAATGTTAGTTATTAATTTAGTTAAATAACAGTGATGTCACATTAATGAAATGCATTACTCACGATAATTTACCTTTGTTGTCGTTGGTTTAATTTAAATTCCGAACAAAATTGTAAGGTCTGAAAAAACATATATTTTATTTGTGGTTGATATTCAGTTAAAATAATAAAAACTATTGTTTTTTAAAATCATTATTTGTTTAAATTCAGCAATAACTTTACTGTGCATGTTTTGTTAAGTTGATTACTATTCTATATTTTTAATTGTAATGAAAAAGGTTATATTTATTATCATATTAATTTTTAGTTTATTCTGCACCTCAATACGCAATTATTATATATTTACTTAGTTAAAAAAAAAAAAATGTGCCAAATAAATTATTATTATTATAAATTATTATTATTATTACTTACTTTGTTAATGTACCCTATTTTATTTACTGAAATAAGACTTTTAAACACTTCCCGTCTCATAGATCATTTTAAGTATCAAAATCATTTCATTTCTTATTCTTATATTATGACTTATTCTGTCTAAACCCAGGCAGTGTCTCAATAGCACATACCGTCAACTGTTTATATAACAATTACAATAATAGCAACCTTGTATATTATACATGTCCTACTGCTGGGCTCGGGCGTCTTCTCATGATGAGAAGGGTTAGGCCATAGTCCACCACGCTCGCCAAGTGCGTATTGGCAGACTTCACACACCCTCGAGCACTTTTTAGGCACTCTCAGGCATGCAGGTTTCCTTCACAGCTAGCGTTATTTAACAGTAACACGTTCAAAACGATTAATATCCTGGAGACACTCGGAAACAGATCCGGAATCCTGTTGCGCTCTTCCCTCTTTTCCATCCCTATATTTTCAATTCGTTGGTTTATATAACCGTTTAATTTTTACTCGACTCGGTTTCACTCCAATTGCGCTGTAATTTAAATATAATTTCTTAATTTATGACGCCGGGAAACATAAAACAATTAAGCTAGCGAACGGGCAGAGTTGTGTTACTTTTTATTCTCGGGAAATTACGCCTGTTTTTGCCAGTTTCTCCCAGTTTTATAAATAGCGCGTTGAAGCTGTAGTTGCATTTTATTGTGATCGATGAATGAGGTGCTGTTTGATTCAGTGAGGCAATTAATCACTTATACATGAGTACTTAATGTTGGTGTTCATTTGTTTGTAGATTAAGGCATTTAGTTTCGATTTAAAGTCTACTGTATTTATGCTGAATCTACGATTAAATAGCGAGGTTTTCCCTTTTTATCCGCTTGATTATTTTTATGATATTGTGAATGGCTTAATATGGTTTTAGACAAAAAAAATATCTTTATTTACAGAAAAATATACATATTGGATCTTAAATTAAAATAGTCTAATAACTTAATCTACACTTAATAAGTCACTGTCAGAAGGCCTCGTTCTCAAAATGCTGGCAGCATTACCGCGTTCTATTGTGATACTAAGTCGAAAAAATATATGTCTTACGCTTAGCTTACCTGTTTTTTTATCCTAACATTTTGTTACTTTTATTCGTAACATGCAAAAATGAAAAATGTAAAACCTATTCATGTAAGAATATCTGTGTTTGCATCTATGAGATCGATAAACTTCAATACTGATCAACCGATGGCCATGAAAGTTGCCCATGGTGGGTTGCCCATGTGTTTTTTCATGAAAATTTGCTGTTGTTAAGTACTAAAAGAATTTGCAATCTTTTAATGTATAATGCAAGAATCAAAAACTTAATAATGTAATATTAGGATATCACGGGCTATTACCATGTATTTTGTCGTTGCGAGTTTGCCGATATCCCGTGATATCTAATATTTCGTAAGTAAATGACGATGTTTAGTCTCAAATCTTATATTTAGTAATGCAATGAAACCCGAAGCGCATATTTTCGTATAAAAATGCTACTAATAAGCATTTTTCAAAAATTTATCATCATTGCTTTAATTTTTATATCTCCTAGAACGTTCCGTGAATTTTCTAAAACCCAATCTAAACTCCTAAAAACTAGTAGATACATCGTAAAGCCGTCGGCTCCGCACATACGCATTTGAAAATCAGTAACGAGTTTAACAAGCGAACTTGTTAAATTCCTAAAAAACGTTTTACAATATTTTTTCTGAATCACTTTACCTACATACGTAACATTTCAAAAAGGCGTATTGTGTTATCGCTTGTACTTTATTGTTATCTAATTGGCAATCACTTTTTTTACGCAGACGAAATGAAAATGTCTATTGGCTTGGCATAGAACATATTTCAAATGATACCTATAAATTGTAATAACATATTATGATTACTTTCTTTAATAATATGATTGCCGGAGGACGCGCGTAATGTAGCCGTCGAACAATTACAATTTATTTACGGAGTGTATATATACGCAATAAATTAATCTTTAAAGAAATAACTAATAGGAATAATATTTTTCACGCGCCGCTTTCCTATAATCTTTAGATGCTAAATTAGAAATGTAAATAAACTATGAATGATAAAGGTTTTTAATAACAAATTTAATTAGAATAATTATGTCGACTAATAGATTAAAATTTAATACTCAGGACCTTAGAAAAATACATCGACTAATATTTTCAACTGTAGTTTTGTTTATACTTTTATAGATTTTTACAAAAAATGTTTTATAGTGCTTAACTTATTGGTGATAACTTTTCAAACAATAAAGTTAGACTTACCGTCGACACGCGGGGAAGCGCGGCGAAAACTTCAAAACTAACTAAAAGTTCGTGGATATTGTCAGATAGTCAAGTTAATCACTTTTAAACTTAGTCACAACTCACTGGAGTATGTCGTTGTTGAATAATGTGTTAATCTCCGTCGGTGTCCTCCTGAAACGTTTGGGCGCGACAAAGTTGTGTGGCGGTAGGATTCGAGCCGCCAGCTTATATCTCTGGCAACGAGGAGCCTGGGCGCATGCGCGACCACCATTCATGGCAGGCTCTCAATGACCGCCCCCCACACACGTCATCATCACCAATTATTATATGTAATCTCTACTAATTATCAAGAGGAAAGATTTTTTGTTTGTTTGTTTGTTTATTTGTAACGAAAAATCTTAGAATCTACTAGACCGATCCTAATGAAAATTGGTGTGGGGATAGTTTAAGGTCCTAGAAATAGTATAGACTACATTTTATCGACCTACCACTCGGGTGGACCCGCGAACGAAAGCTAGTTATAATATATAATTTTCACAGACAAATATATTTATGTATGTGTCTTATTTTAAGTGATTCCGATGGTCATTTCTATATTTTGTTGTAATATTATTTTATATGTGAAAATCTCGTGTGGGTTATCGAACGTCTCTAAATGGCTTGACCTATTTTTATGAAACTTTTTGAGTGTATTTCGTAGGTCTGCGAATAGGGGGTAAGCTATTTTATACTGATAAGTGTAAGCCGATATACTTACCACGATGGCGCTGCCGCGGGTAACACAGCTTGTAATATTATATACCTACTTTTTACATACCTACATATTATTATATTTTACGGTTAAGTAATTTATACATGTACAAGTGACTGAACATTTACTCGGACCTTTTAAAAACAAATTACGCGGCGAACGAACTTTTTAATTATAGAAAATTTTGTTTCATTATTTAATCAAATAACATTAGCTCCAGTAGACCCAGCCGGTGAAACTGTATAACTTCGACTTAACGGGTAGACAATTTCAGGAAATTGAATTATGTCGGAAAATTATAAATTAATTTAAAGAAGAAGTGAAGGTAGCACCTTTTTGTATCCCGGTCAGATGTAAGGAAAGGATGTTTGTTAAACATTAATTAATAATTTACTAGTAACGAGACTGTTTTAGGATTTTTTAAAATATATTATAAAATTACCAGGGGGGCAGGCATACGAGCGCGAGTTAGGTTTAGTCACGTTTTTGTCATATTTTAATATTTTATTTTATTTTACTTTATTACGAAAACTTACAGCTAATGTGGTATAATAGACAGAGATGATGAGAGAATGAAGGTCAATTAAAAATTTTCACAGATAATATTTCAGAAAAAGCAAGAATTAGACACAAGTAGGCTTTTTAAGTTAAGAGTGAAAGAAATAGTTACAAAAGATTTTTAAGTTGACCGCTACTTTGAGCTAACAAATCTAAATCTAAATCTTCATCAACACTCCGGCATGCCGCATTGAACGTACGGCTAGCTCGAACCAAGAATGAGTTTTGCCTGTAGGTATGTTGTATTCACTGTTGGTGTGTGAAGCAAGTGTGATAAATGAAGCATATGGGGCAACATGACAAAAACGCGACATAATCTATCTCGCATACAAGATGCTTGCCCGATTGTCCACAATACAAAACTATTTGCCAGTGAAGCGAATAATGCATGTAACTAAGTCAAACTCCCGCGATAACAGGGATATATTCATGTTAAGTATTAGTTGTAAGCTCATACAAGGATGGTCTAGAAACTTACGTAAATCATACTTAGGGGCTTTTACTTAATACTAGAGAGATTGCAACCGTTATATATGTTCAAGGATTATTGATACCTTTGAGTGGCCGTTGTTATGTGGCAGAAAGCAAACTCGTCTTTTTAAAAACTGATTTTAATTATAACTTAAACGTAAGTACAAAAATAGAGATTTAGAAGTTTAGCGTGTGGAATACGGAGTAGAACTGACTTGGGATGGAAAGGACAGTGGTATTTAAGTGATTAGGGTTGGTGGTGGAGGAAATACATTAATGATTGACTTTGAACTTAAGAAACTAAATACATAATAACAACTTAGGATGGAAACAACAAAGTGATTAGTAAATGACTTAACAAATAAGGAATTAAGTATGAGAAAGTTAAACATAAGTAAAGTAAATAAAGTAATATTAAAGTAAATCTAGTCTTATGTACTAATGCACTAATAATCTAGTATAGAGAGGTTATAACATAACACCTCCCCCCTTAGAACAAAGATTGGGTGTTTTTGCCCAATTTTTGAGGGTTTGACGTTGTGTTGTCATCTTCTTCGTCTTCGGAGATGCACGATGTTGTCGTCTCGGTGTTCAACGCTGCCATTGGGATCGCCACATGTTGACGTCGTTGAGAGCGGTCGAAACAGTTGTTGAATATTTGTATGCATCCGTTGCGATGGTTATTACGTTTCTTGAATAACGTTGGTAGTTTTATATTGCAACATCTTAGGCAGGCGAGTAGAAGGAGAATTAGACCAATAATGAAACTTATGGTAGAAAATTTTGTTGAGTTTTTATCAATAAATGTCTCCTCTTTTTCTAATGCTTTTGTGTGGATCTTGAT
Organism: Hypena proboscidalis; assembly: GCA_905147285.1. Lineage (NCBI taxonomy): Eukaryota > Metazoa > Arthropoda > Insecta > Lepidoptera > Erebidae > Hypena > Hypena proboscidalis. The sequence goes on along the minus strand of LR990128.1, from coordinate 10,264,746 downwards.
TTCTTCTTTCAAAGTTTTCAAAGAATCAAGTGGAATGTTGTTGATCCTTATAGGAATAAGCTCTGGTGTTTTTGGTAGTGTTAGAGCATCAGGGACACAGATTGTTCCTATATCTACAGTTATAATTGGATGGCTGATGTTGTAACTTTTCCCATCTTCAGCTGAAAGCGTTGCAATGGCTGTGTATAGTTTACAACCTTGCTGTAGTGAAATTATTCCTGTGCCTGATAGTTCGCCATGTGTAGTTTTTCCACCGCATTCGAGCGCGTACGATGTTTTTCGGCGTATAATAAATATCCATTTATTATATTTAATTTCTTGGAATGTATTGATGTGAGCAGAGAAGGTTGCCACTTCGCAGGTATTCGGGACGTCTCTTGATGTAGTAGTTAAGATAGACATTTCGCAAGTTGGTCTTGTGTTCACGTTGTAGACTGTGAGTTTGCAGACTCTGGCGTTCGATGAGAATTTCTTGCAGCTGTCCAGCGAATTGGTGGTGACGTACTGTTGTCTTGTCGTGCTTGCGGCAAGGTAAGTTTGCTCAGGTAGGATGGTTGAATATAAGGAAGAGTCAGGGTGAGGTATAGGAATAGAATATAGATGGTATAATTTAAATATATCGTTTCTAACTAAGGGGAATTCCAAAATATATACGAGTTTATTCATGTAAATATAAGAAGTTATAGATGCTGATTCCAAGATTTGGTGGATGTTATTAAGGGTAACACTAGTGACAAGATTTCTGTTGGATCTAGCAGGACCAGTTGTCAATAGTTCTTGGTATAAGCGAGCCGTAGAGATAATTGAGGGATGTATTGCACCTGATTTGATGAACAGTATGCTACTAATAATATCATCTAGATCCTTCTCTAAGGATGTCACTGCTTCAAGGATTTGTATAGCTACAGTAGAGACTTCTTCGGAAATGGTTAGATTAAACAAAATTCTATTAGTTGAATTAAAGTAGGAATTTATTTTATTAAGATTTTCGTTGATTACGTTTTCATCATACGATATTTTTAAGATAGTCTCATTGAAATTTAAGATTGTAGATGAAATTATGTGCAGTTGTTGCTTAAGAATTTCATTCGTGGAAATTTGTTGCTTTTCTAAAAGATGGATACATTCGTCATAATATTTGGCATCTTTCGCATCAGGTGTGCCAATGAGCCATTTTAGTATTGGGCTTAGACCGTCAAAGATTTCGCGTTTTGTTCGTTTGATGGTAGTATACAAGTTAAGTTCATCAAGTCTTGTTTCTATTTTATCTAGGTTAAGTTTGATGTAGGAACTAGTGCTGATTACACTTGGTAAGCTAGGGTAATTAGATATAAGGGATTGATAATTATGAACGAGTCTTTTAAGGGAATCTCGGAAATGGAATAGTGGTTCTAGACTTCTGTAGATTACTAATTTCCATGAGTTATCGGTGATCAACATATCACCATTGTTTTCGTAATAGAGTCCTGAATTGGAAGGGATTGGTAGAATTTCGGTATTGCCATCAACGATTGTTGTGGAGTACCTGAAACCAGGAGTCTATAATTAATTACTAACGTTACGATTAATAAGGTTTGTAAAAAAAATAAAAATATCTAATATTGTAAAGTTTGTATAAAATGATGTAGAATACTAATTTAGTAACTAATATATTGTTCATTATTCTAGATAATTATAAATATTTTTGCTTAACCAAATTTTAACATATTAAACTAATATTTCTAATGTGGAGTCGTGGAAGGGTCTTAAACGATTAGCATGCACCATTTGATTTTTGCCTGATTTCCTTATAACATAATTTTCATTAAATCCTATTCTAGTGACAACGTAGGGACCGTCCCATTTGCTGTCTAGGTTATTCGGGTTAGGGATTTTGAGCATAACTTTGTCGCCTATATTAAACTTTGCTATATTTTTGATGTTACTATCGTAACGTTCTTTAGCTTTTTCTTTCATATTTTCCAAGTTGCGACGAGCTACATCACGCGAGACTTTGAGCCGTTCGTTTAAGTCTTTAATATAATCGTGTGTCGTATAATCATTATTTTCTTTAAAGGAATATAAGGATCGAGGTTTGTATCCAAAGAGCAATTCATGAGGTGTAAATCCCGTGGATTGGTTAACGGAAGTATTGTGACACATGATGGCAAAAGGAATTATTTGATCCCATTCTGAACTATGCTTTTTGTTGTACATGCGAATGTGTTCACGAAGTGTTGCGTGAAATCTTTCTATGGATCCATTTGTTTGAGGATGGTAAGCAGTACTAATAGTATGATTTGAACCAAGTAGCTTCATGAGTTGTTTGATGACGCTGTTTACAAATTCTGTACCTTGGTCGGAGTGGAATCTCTTGGGAATGCCATAGTGTTGGCAGAAAGTTAGAAGAGCTTTAGCCACTGTAATAGCTTGTTTATCTCCGATAGGGTATGCTTGAACAAATCGAGTTAAGTCGTCTTGTAATGTTAAGATGTATTTGTTAGAGTCGTTTGTGATTTCGGAATAAGAAACTAGATCGATTGTAACGCGTTCGAAAGGTTCAACGGAAAAAGATGTAATTACCATAGGGGCTTTGTAAGTTTTTCTTTGAATCTTATTACGTTGACAGATTTGGCATTTGTCTATATAGTCTTTTATATTTTCAGTCATTCCTTTCCAAAAATATTCGTTTTTTATTTTGCGCGATGTTTCTACAATGCCTCGATGTCCTGACAAAGGATCGTCATGAAAGATTTTGAGAATTTGAGGAATTTGTTCAGGAGTTGGAGTTTTTGTTTTGTTCTTGCAAATAGTAATTTTACATTTGTATAAATCGGCTAGAAAAGCTGTGATGTGTAACTGTTCGTTACCTTTGAGTCTACAAGTGGGATCTCGTTTGAGATCTGGGACGTGAAGTGTCTGTAAATCATGTTTTTGTAAACAGTTAAGTAAAGTTTTAAAATAACTCTCAGAATCCCATGAATCGAAATGTGAGGGTCTGGAGCAGCCGAAAATTATATTTTGTTTCTTATCTGAAACTAATAAATCAATGTCGTAGAGAGTTTTACTTTTTTCTAAATATGGGTCTACTTGAGAACACATTGAGATTGCTTCGTTAAAAGTGTCGTTTTTATCGGATAACTGACAAGAAATAGGAACAAGAATGTTTTTGTGTCGATCGTCTAAGAGGCATTTAGGAGAAATTTCGAGATATGGAGTATCGAAGCTATGAGAAGAATTTTCTGAGAAGTGTTGAAAGTTAAGTTGTAAAAAATCGTCACATGGGTTATCGTTAGAGTCAAGTGATTTATCGTCTTCAGTGAGATCGATAATATTCGTGTTGAGGACCGGAGGTCGTGAGAGTGCATCGGCGTTGGTGTTATTTTTACCAGCTTTGTAAATAACTTCATAATCGTATTCTTCAAGCTTGAGACGCCAACGTACTAGACGACTGCCTGGGTCTTTAATGGAAAAGAGCCATGTAAGTGGCTTGTGATCAGTAACGATTTTGAATTTTCTTCCAAATAGATAGGGTCGAAAATGTTTTACGGCCCATACTATTGCTAGTAGTTCACGTTCGATCGTTGAATAGTTAGACTCTGCTTTATTGAGAGTTCTCGATGCGTAAGCAATTGGTAAATCTTTATTAATTTCGCCTTGAGATAGTACTGCACCTATAGCGCTAATAGAGGCATCTGTAGTTAGAATAAATTCTTTTGTAAAATCAGGGTATTGAAGTATGGGAGGATTTATAAGGAGATTTTTGCATTCATCAAAAGCTTGTTGTTGGGTTTCTCCCCATACAAAAGGAATATCTTTCTTTAAGAGGCTAGTAAGAGGTTTAGTGATTTTACTAAAGTTAGAAATGAAACGGCGATAATAGCCAGTTAGACCTAAAAATGCTTTAATGTCTTTACAGGATTTAGGAATAGGAAAGTCACGAACAGCCTGAACTTTGTCAGGATTAGGCTTTACGCCATCGCTTGAAATAATATGACCAAGATAAGCAACTTCTCGTCTGAGGAATTCGCATTTATCTGGTTGGACTTTAAGTTCGTATTTTCGAAGCCGTGAGAAAACTTCTTGAAGTTTTTCTTCATGTTCTTGGAGACTAGAAGCAAAAACTACTATGTCATCGAGATATACGAAACATCTTTCACCTTGTAATCCACATAGAACAGAATCCATTACGCGTTGGAACGTTGCAGGGGCGTTTCTAAGTCCAAACGGCATTCGTTTGTATTCGTAATGACCGTAAGGAGTGTTAAATGCGGTTTTAGGTATGTCTTTTGGATCGACTTCGAGTTGATGAAAACCGGACGCAAGGTCAAGAGTTGTGAAATATTGTGAATGACCTAATTTGTCTAAGATGTCTGTTATGTTTGGAAGAGGATAGCTATCACCTATAGTGACTTCGTTAAGTTTACGATAATCTATAACAAGACGCCATTTTTGTTTCCCGGAGGCATCTAATTTTTTAGGTACTACCCAAATAGGGCTACTCCAAGGTGAAGAGCTAGGTCTAATTATGTCTTGTTCTAACATTTTTTGAACTTGACATTTGACTTCCTTTTCGTGTATTTGTGGAAATCGATAAGTTTTTGTATGCACTGGAATATTAGTTGTAGTAGGAATTTGGTGTTTTGTATGGTTGCTAAATGTTAATGAGTCTCCTTCAATGAAGAAAATATCAGAATATTCAGAGATTATTTTATTTAATGATGTTGACTCTTCATTGTTTAAATGGTCGCGTCTAATGAGGGACATTGCTTTATTTTGCCTATCTGTGTTTGACATTTGGTTAATGTTATTTATTAAATGATGATTGTTGCTGTCTGTAATTTGTTTGTCGAGGTCGTAAGGACTAACTTCAATGTTTGGGATGCTAATGATCTTATCGGATTTATTTGTGTTCACACAAGTGATAACAAATGAGTTGTTTTGTACATTAACTAATGCGTGAGGAATAATAACACCATTATCTAAAGATTGTTTTTCGACTATTGCAGTACCGGAAATTATATTATTTGTTTGGCATGTAATTATTGTTTCTGAACGATTACGGAGGAACAATTTGTCATTGTCTACATCAGGAATTGATTTTTCGTTAAAGAAATGGAGTTTGTACGTTTTATCTCGTATCCTCATTGTCTTAGATTGGATGTAAATATTGCAATTGAATTTGTTCATAAAGTCATTTCCTATAATGCCATCTGCTTTGATGTTGAGATTTGCGACGTGGAATTTAAATTTAGGTAGATCGTCTAAAGATATGTTTGAGGTACCGAATGTCTTTGTTGGTGAGTTAGTACTGGAAATACCTACAATGGAAACAATATCCGTTTGATTTATCGGACTGGAACTTATTTTATCTTTCTTGATGATGGATATACCCGCTCCAGTGTCAATGAGAAAAGTTACTGGTTTGCCTTCAACATGGAAAGTACAATGTAACAGATTTTCGGGTGGCACATCATTTAGGGACGAAATAGTATAAGATTCGATGTTAGGTTTAGACTTGGAATATTTGGTTTTTGATTTAGAAGATTTAGGTTTTGATTTAAACGATTGAGACTTTGATTTTGATTTAGTAGATTTAGGAGGCCTTGATTCAGTGGATTTAGAAGGACTTGATTCAGTGGATTTAGAAGGACTTGATTCAGTGGATTTAGAAGAAATTGATTCAGTGGATTTAGAAGGAATTGATTCGATAAAAGAACCAAGGGTTTGGGGCTGGTTACCCTGTTCGTTAGGTTCAATTTGAGTTTCCATTGACTTAGTAGAGGAACCAATAGTTTGGGGCTGGTTACCCTGTTTGTTTGGTTCGCTTAAAGATATAGAAGTTTGTGTAAATACGTCTCTAAACTTTTTAACAGTTTTTTGTAAAGACGCATTGCAAGATTTAGAAGAATGTAACTTGGACTCTACAGTTGGAGGTCGTCCAGGTCTTGGATTAGATTTTGATTTTGAGGTGAGCAGGATGTTGGGGCGATTTCCAGCGAGTTGCTCATTTCGTTGGTCGCCCACGAGTTTAAATTATTAACTTGCGCTGGAGGCGCAGGAAGAGCGCGTTGAGGTAAATTATTTTGTAAACTATTTTTATAAGCGCGTTTACGACACTCGGAGATCACGTGTCCTGGGTTTTTGCAGTAATTGCAAATTTTTGTATTTTGTGTATATTGACTGGACGAAGGAAATGTTGGACGGGGTTGGTTAGTTAGATTTGGTGGCGTAAAAGTTCTGTTACTTACGCTTCGAACAATTGGTCTATTGGACACATTATAATTAGGAGATCGAGAGATTGCCGATTTGAATAGTGATTGTCGAGCATTATTCATAGCGCGAATTTTGTCTTCTTGAAGCGCGAATCGACCCGCTTCAGATAATGAACTAAAGCCTTTGGTTCTCAGCATCGTTCCTATGTCGGTGTTGAGACCATTTACGAATACGTTTAAGGCGGTCTCTTCTGTTGTGGCTAGACGCCCAGATAATGTCTCGTCTGTGATTTCAGCGTTCAATTTTTCTATAATTTTGCTTCTGCACAAATCAACCCTATGAAAATATTCCGTAAGGGATTCGTTTGGTTTTTGAAACAGTGATTGTAACTCTAAGTTAAGATGAGATATTGTTTTCACATTTGAGAATCTGTCGATCAAATAAGAGCGCAATCTATCCCATGATTCATGTTGTTTGCTGTGCACATCAGATGCACCGGCACCAGTAATATTATTTAAGGCATATACCAAGAGCACTGATTGTTGGTCTGTGCTAGATAGTTTGAATGCGGAGTCACATGATCGAACGTATCTATAAAGTTGATCATTCTTATCTGTGTCAAAAGTTGGAATTAGCTTTAGTAGGGTTGTGATGTCTAGGGGCATTTTTGCTGATTGATGGAAAGAATTGGCGAAGAATGTAGATAAGTCACTGTATAGTTGGTCAGTCGATTCGTTCTTGATTTCTTTGGTCATTGAGCGAAATTGGTGGAATATAATACGATGGGACTTAGTATATAAATATAGTACACGATATTAGTAATAATACAATATAAGGATGTAGAAAATAGGAGAGCAAACAAGTTATGCCACTTACCACAACAACAATATAAGTTGGATTCGCATGGTCCGGCGAAGATTACAAATGCCTGCAGCAACCGTTCGTCGTTTGTTTTCCTTGGTGGGCGATGCTGTCCCGATGAGGAAGACTGGACGTACGTTATCTTCGTCTTGACGCGATACGCGAAAATCCTACCGGCTGCGCCAAATTTGTTATGTGGCAGAAAGCAAACTCGTCTTTTTAAAAACTAATTTTAATTATAACTTAAACGTAAGTACAAAAATAGAGATTTAGAAGTTTAGCGTGTGGAATACGGAGTAGAACTGACTTGGGATGGAAAGGACAGTGGTATTTAAGTGATTAGGGTTGGTGGTGGAGGAAATACATTAATGATTGACTTTGAACTTAAGAAACTAAATACATAATAACAACTTAGGATGGAAACAACAAAGTGATTAGTAAATGACTTAACAAATAAGGAATTAAGTATGAGAAAGTTAAACATAAGTAAAGTAAATAAAGTAATATTAAAGTAAATCTAGTCTTATGTACTAATGCACTAATAATCTAGTATAGAGAGGTTATAACATAACACCGTTGGTTCCGATAGTGTATTTATGTAGAAAATCATATTATCATCCTAAGCGCCAAATACACTACCTGATTTTCTATGATTTCCTTATCATCAATAAAAGACTAGATTTAAACTATTTAAAAAAAATCACTCTTTGTACTATCTCATCTAGAAACTCTCATCTTGATGTGTCTAACTCAATTGAGGGTGTAGCCGGTAGAAATGTATACCGTAAAAATATTAATTTTGAGAGCAATATATTTTTTTGCGAAAGTATGTTTGGGCGTGTATTGCCTTATTACGATCTAGTTAGCTAAATTCGTTCCAAGAAGATTTTGTATTTAAGCTTTGTTTATTTATGCTATTGTGTTTTGATGGATGGTCGACGGTCGATCGATTCAGATAAATCAATCAACCGTCGACCAAGGTTGTCGGATATTAATACATAGTAACACGCTCTGTGTAATCAGTAGATTTCTACAATACAAAACTTTTTGCCAGTGAAGCGAATAATGCATTTAGTAAGTCAAACTCTCGTGATAAAAGTGATATATTCCTGTAAGTATAAGTTGTAAGCTCATGCAAGGATGGTCTCGAAACTTACGTAAATCTTACTTAGGGCTTGTACTTAATACTAGAGAGATTGCAATCGTTCCATGTTCAAGGATTATAGAGACCTTTGGTTCCGATAGTGTATTTATGTAGAAACTCATATTATTATCCTAAGCGCTAGTTTCACTGCTACCTGAATTTTAAGATTTCCTTATCACCAATTGCTAAAATAACAGACTAAACTTACACTATGATAGGTAGTGCTAGTGTACCTATTTAAAAAAGTACTCTTGATCTAGCTAATCTAGAAACTCTTATCTCGATGTGTCGAACACAGTTGAGCGTGTAGCCGGTAAAACTGTATATAATTCTAATTCTGAGAACAATATATTTTTTGCGAAGGTAAGATTGAGCGTGTAGCCGGATCTTATTACCATCTAGATAGCTGAGTTCCTTCCAAAACGAAACTTGTTTATTTAGTAATAAGATATTATTTAATAAGAAAATGTTATAACATAGTATAATCAAATGGTAGTTATTGGGATATCATTTGAAAGAATCCAATTAATCTAAATAAAACGCGCATTTAGTCGCATTTGTCCAATTACATACATATATAAATGGCAAAAAATATAATGTATATTTTATTCCTTATAGGCACAATGTAAGAATAACAACAGCCGTTCCGAGCGCCATGGTTGCGTTCCGCTTACTGTTTATTTATTGTTTCTGTTTACTCTATTTTTTTATTTTTTTTTGTATTGTTAGTTTTATGCGTTTGTTTATTTTTTGTTTTGTAATTTTAATTTTAATTTTATATTTTATTGATGTGCTTATGTTTTTAGTTATTTGTTATTTTAATATGATGCCGTCCTACCTCTCTCTGGCGCCATTAGAATATCAGCGCTGCAGGGCTTTGTAGCTCTGCAGCATATGGCTGAGATGGTGGCCTTTTCTGACAAGTTTCATGTTTACTGTTTTATTTTTATTTTTTATTTGTGTTTTTGTGTTTGCCAGAGTAAATATATTTCTTTCTTTCTTCTTTCTTTCTTTCAACAGTGGACCAACGAAGTCTTAGATGGGTCAATCGTGGAGGGGCCAAGGAGGGTGAAACGCAGGAAGAGCACTCCCGAGTAGCCCATACAGGGTTATTCGGGTGCTATTTCTGAGGTCTGCCGCGTGATTGTTCTGTTACTGGCAGCCGTCCCGATTAGGTAGTGTTTTTTATGTTGTGTTCTTGTTTTTGATCGATTTTGGTGGCTTTTGGTAGTTTTTAGCTGCTTTTGATAGTTTTTGTTAATTTTGGTCTTCTTCTTCATCGTGTCGATGGCTGAGTCAAATTTTATTTTGACTTGCCATCGTAGTGAAAGAATTAGCCAATTCGCTTTAGAGAACTCGCGAATTGCCCAGGGTGCGACGGACATAGGGAATCGTTGTGTACGTCACTCGGGGAGGCTCCTTTCATGCACCCTAATTTTGGTAAGTTTTGGTAAATGGAAGTTACTTAGCGGTACTTTTTATACTATTTATTTTATACTATAATATTAGCGACAGCAATAGCGATAACAATAGCGATGGCGATAGCAACAGCAAGAGTGACACTGAGAGCGATAGCGAGAGCGATAGTGAGAGCGATAGCTATAAATAAATGCACAATATTCATCAATTCTCGCTATCACTCTCACTATCGCTCACGCTATCGCCAACGCTATCACCAACGCTATCGCCAACGCTATCGCCATTGCTATCGCTCTCGCTACGCTCTCACTATCGCTCTCGTTATCTCTTCATGAAGATTACTTCTTCATTAGATTACTTATACTGTATTTTTATTATTTATCTTATCCGAATTAATAGATAGTTACGTCATAGTTAAATACTTATACTTTTACAATAAATCATTGAAAGCAATGCAGAACTAAAATAAATAAAAGAAATATTAATTTAATATTATTTATTTGTGACAACCCTTACCTCCATACTATTGTCTAGAAGTTGTCGGCTTTTTCTACAAAATCAGAGGCGATGACTAACTGTATGTATTTAAACAGTCCCAAAGGTAAGACCATCAAGTAGGTGTAAACAGATATCTACACAATTTATTTAGATAATATTACACCCAAGTTATCTATTCAACATATCGGTAAGATACGTCTTCAATTTCAAAAGAAATACTTACCTTTTACAGACAACCCGCTGTAATATTAAAAAAAAATCAAGAAGTAATTGCAGAGGGCAAAGCAGGCACCAGGAAGCTATTTAAGTTAAGAGAAAACTTTATAAGAAATATCAAACGTAAGTCTTATCTCATCCTTCGGCCTTTAATCCCAAAAGGACTTGAGTATTATGAATAGCAATTTCACGCAAACACAATCACGAAATTATATAATGAAATTCTTCATACACACTCATGAAACATGATTACTTTGAAGCAACTTAAAACAAAAGAGTAATTTCCTAGAGTTCATAAAATTAAAACAGCATTGTAAATTCTAATACATCTATCCTGTTCTTACAGAACCTTTAGATCAAAGTCAGAAGGTGATAGATAGATGGTTGTGTTACTTATTATAAATACCGGTATTTAAGTTTACAATCCTGTAGCTACTCGTAACAACTGCAATGAAAACATCATAAACATAAACATTTAAATTACCTGAGTTTTATTTATAATCTTAATTATTGCGACTGATAAGTACCTAAGTACGTAGCGGGAAAAACCGACGTATTATTTTAAATACGAAGAATTTTAGCTAAACATTTAAATAAGTTATTATACGCGACTAAATAGCTATGTTTTAAGCTTTAGAAAAACGTTTTAAAACCGATTAGCAATAATTCAATACGTGATTGACTGGAAGAGTGAGTGCAAAAATTGATTATCATTAAAATGAAAAAAAAATACAAAACACCAGCAAATCGACCATAAAAAATTATGTCATAGAAAAATCGAAAATATGAGAATAAGCTCGCAAGAAACGTATTGCAATACATTCCAAGCATATTCATCGTGCTGAAGAAGCCAGATTGCGTAAAATTCTAAAATTCACGATTTTTGTCCATATAATATGTTGCTGAGAATTTTCTTATCGGAAAATTCGAAATAACAGAAAAAAAACAGCAGAAAGTCCCAAAGTTCATCTGGAAATTGCAAATGTATTAAGATATTATATATTATGATATGTGTATGATATAAATATAAAAAAATATGGGCAATCATTGAAAATATTTACAGCACAATGTCATTTACACTCTGTACAGCATTGCATTCTCTCGCTAAAAGCGCACTTATAGTATTTCGAAAGCTTAATGCCAGATGAATACATTGTATTTTACCGCATCAAAATAGTTTTCACAGGAACAACTATACGAGCGGCATTAGCAACTTTCCCAAATGTACTGTCGTTCAACCCACAGTGCTATCAAACTATTTAATCCTTCCGTAAAGTTAGATTAAAAACATCATAAAACTTAAAAATGCTTGCACTGGGATAAAACTTTTGTAGTTTGTCAACAATTCGAAAGCATAAAAGTTTTTTAATGACAAAACGTACAGAAACCTCATTCAAATCACTTTAGTTTACTAAGTAATTTTATTTCTATAATGTCATAAATATATAAACTAATTTTTTTTATTTATTTTATTTATTGTGGTACAAGAAACAAACAGTATTATAATTAAGAACAATTACCAAAACATACATAATTAACACTGTCACCAACAAAGTTTCTAATAATAAAATTACACTCGGCGGCTTAATTAATCGCACAGATAAATAATAAATATTACAATTTTAACAAATAAATATTACAATTTTAACAATGAGACTCTTTTGTTGATCGTACGAATTATCTATAGGTTACCTACCACCTATGGAAAATTTGGGATCTTTACAGAATCAATGATTCCATAAGTTCCAAAAAAATCCAAACAAATAATTATTTTTACTAATTTTGAATATTTCTGACACAAAGGATTCCCTTCATTCCTCTTACTTTGACATTAGGACAAGTAACACTTTAAAAAAAATGCCAGACCATAATAGCTCAGTTACCTACTCTACAAACATGTTATCACGTGTATACTTTTCCATCTAGTGAGTGTTTTCGTGTTTTTTATACGGCTAGGTAAATTATCGATTGTGTTGGCAATGACCCCCTCAAGGACTGTTACAACATCTACCATGAACGTAATCATCATCTATTATAGTGTTTCCTAGTTCATTGTACTCTAGTTTTTTATCACGTGAGTTGCGAAATAGCTTGCAATTCATTTAAAATTGCAGTTTTGTTGGAATTTTCCTGGCTTAGTTGCTGAATACACGAATAAAATAATTTGCAGGTAAAATTAAAAAAACTGTAAAAATTCTTGAATTTTTGCCGTAATTTAATTTTTCTGATTATTTCTTGCCTCCATTACAATGGAATTGATCAAAATATAAATGCTATTCCAAAAAAAATAATAGCATGTTCTATTTACATGAATAAGAAAATATCATTTAGTCGGTCTAAGATGTTTACTTAGCTACACTAAACTAACACTAAACTTAGCTATTCTATCTATTTTGAGACAATAAATTATTTTCATTTATTTATTGTTTATTTAAATGCTTTTCCACGGTCCACAAAATAGAGCTCACCTTTATTTTGAATTATTACAATTCTTTAAATTAATAAAGATCTTTGCAAAACAAAATGAAACACCTCTAAAACGCTTTACCCTTAATTAATTAAGTATTAAAAATAATTCTTAAAGAAAGTTACAAAATTAATTCGTAACTCGAGATATTTATTAATATTAAAATTGGTTGAATAAAAGTATGTTCTTGAGGATTTAAATACTTATTAAAATAAGCTTGGGAGGATTATATTTTATCATTGAGATATTTTTTGTTATTTACTACAGTATTTCTTTCTTTTGTCCTGTTTGGTAAAGCATTAGGAAATTGGATGATATGTCGTAGGCATGTCTATATTTACGTCGTGTACGTACTAATATTAAAAAAGTAATATTTTTTTGTTTGTTATGTTTTTATGTTTTTGTAATGAATATGCTTAAAAACTACCATTTTTTTTTACCGATTTCAAAAAAGGAACAGGTTCTCAATTCGTCAGTTTCTTTTTTATGTATGTTACCTCTTTGTTAACTTTCGACTGGGTGAAGCGATTTTAATGATTCTTTTTTAATTTGAATGTTGTTACTTTCCTTGTGACCCCATTTCAATTTAGTCCAGTTTTGACAATGGCACCCATGAGAAAACCATATAAGTCTAAAATTATTGTAAATTAAAGTCGGTTATTTTTGGGCAAATTATTTTATAGGCAAGCTATGTTATTGTTGAATAACAAAACATATATTGTAATCTAATTCCGTTACATTACATAACTATACGTTAGTTATGTAATGTAAGTAGTATATATAGTAAGTTTAATATTTATTTAGCCTTACAATAATTCAACGAAATACACAAGATATTTAGTTACCCTTTACTCAGATATTTTATTTGCAATAATAGTAACGATGCTCAGGGAATTTCAGTGCCATTTTGTTATCGCTGTTGCAATATTTGTACAATTTAAATATCGTTTTACTATGACCCTAAAACTTTGACCTTGGTTCAAATATTATTATTGTAAGTTTACAGCATTTATGTATCTAAAATTTGGTATATTATATTGCACTGCGTTTTTGTAGAAAATATACCCAAACCATTGGATAGGGACCTAAACATAACAGGTGAAATGTGGGTGAACCGGAGACCTCGCGCTGAGAGGTGCATACGCTAACCACTAGACCATCGAGGCAGTTAATTGAAAATTAATTAACGTTATTATTGTTGTTTTAACACATTAGTTGAAAGTGTTTTTTTTTTAAATGAGGTAAAAATCATTATTTTACATGTTTTTACTAAAATTACCGTTTCCTGTCTAATATTTCAATAATTTCTTAATATCGAGCTAAAACTCGCATCCAACTCGAAGCATTATTAAATTATCCGAAAATATTATTCAATTAATTTTGGCATCCGAATGACAAAGAGCTATCGGCGTAGATGCCCCATCTGCTATTTGTCCGAGGATACCCTCTCTGCCGACCCTTGCCCGACTCATTTCAAGGGTCAAATAGATTACTTACTAAAAATAGGAACGACATTTTATTAAAATATTACTTAATTTTAGTTAGTAAAGGATTTTCAAACTATTTTACAAGTACTTAAGTATTATTACTATCATATTAGTATTACTAAACAAAAAATTAGATAAGAAAATATAATTTTATCTGAATATTTGAGCTGGATATGGCTAGCTATTATACCCTTATAGATCCTGTAATTACATTGTCAGAATATATTGTAATCTTATGATATATCTACAAATCCTTCTAAAACTTTTGTAAATAATAATAATTCATGACTTTTGACTTTACATTCCAACCAATTCCAACTTTTACTTGTATTTGGTAGATAACAACAAAATCATACTGATATAAATAACAAATCAAAAACAGATTGCAGGCACATCCGAGAAAAAACAGTAGTTAAGAAATAAAACGTTTCACGTTCAATGATTGCTTTACGATCGGGACGCGACAGCAATTAATATTTTTATAGATCGTTCATCAATATTCAAATGTCTCGATGTTTATCATTACCTACGGATAGGCAATAAGAGGGCGTTTTAGTTACTGCGCTTCATACAAACTGACTAACTTCGGGTTTGCGAAAATTTTCCCTCTCGCTTTTCTATGCCTTACCTCTTATATCCCTGCCTTTTCTTCTCTTTTTATTGCTTAACCGTGTATTTGTTGTAGGAGCTAACAAAAAATGTGGCCATCTTGAAGCAAATGAGTAATAGTTTGGTAGCAATCTAAAAGTCGTAATGTATTTAATGTTGTGAACGAGTTCGAGGGAATGAAGAAGCACCTCCGTCTTATCTTTAACCTGCTGCCGAATGAAGTAAAGTGGAGACTAGACCCTGAAATAATAGGTATGTCGTGGCCATATCGGAGAATTGCTCACGTCACGAAATGCTGGCAAATGTCGTAGAATGGTCGCGTTTCATGAAATGTTTCATTGTCAATCTAAACGCTTGGCAAAGACTGGATTGGCAAGATAATCTAACAGTAAAAGAGATAAATTACAATATCATAATCAAATTTAGCAAATCATGAGGTTATTATTAATAATTACCTGTAATTATTAATATTTTTCAATTTATGACATTTACCTTAACATGGGCACCCAATTGTACGATCCGGCCACACGTGGATGACCAAATCGTTAAACGATATGATTTAATGTTGTGGCCAATAGACAAGAAAACATTTCACGAAATGCAACAATTTCATGAAATTCTCGAACAGTTCACGAAATGAGTAAATCTACGATATGGCAACGGCAGATACATGAGGAACAACATCATCACTGTAGTTGCCACTTACCATCAGGCGGAGCACACATCAGTGTTTAATATGTAACATACAAATCTAAAAGAAGTCAAATGATCCAAACAATAAAAATGAAAAAATGTCTGATTCATTGAGCATCTTTTTGATAATGTAAAGAATTTGGGACTATACAAAAATTATACTAAGAAACGGTCGTTTTTTTTTTTAACTTTCAGTGAATCATGTACCCGACCTTAGGATCCTATCGCTCTCCCATCTGAGCTTTCTAAGTAACATTCGAAATCCACGAATTTTTTGACCGTATGATGCAAGTCCGTAAAGACTATAGTACCTACATATTAGTAGGTAACAACCAACAAGATTGATGTTACGAGCAATACAAATGTTGTATTTATAAACACGATCGGTTTTTTTAATTACTAATTTGGAAAAATTATACTAAGAAACCGTCTGTACCTGTAATCTTAAATCCTTTCTTATAGATTCTTTTAATCTTAAATTAAACTAGTCTAATAACTTAATCTAAACTTAATAAGTCACTGCAGCATTACCGCGCTGTATTGCGATTCTAAGTCGCTGGCCGAAATATAAGCCAGCAATTCGAGAACAATTTCTAATTGTTTTTTTTATATAGATACAAAAATAAATTACAGTTTTTAGATAGTAAGGTAATAATATCAATCATATATCCAAAATACTTTAATCTCAATCGCGGTAACGAGAATGCCGTCTTAAGGGTAGACTCTGCACACATATAAAGGTATTGCTGTCTCTATCGGTCTTATATATAAATGTGTGAGTGAAAATACATGTTGATGTTCAGTTGTTACTCAACGGTTCAATACCTAGGATTTGTTGTTTGATAAGTCTGCCGATATTCAACAAAATTTTGTTGCTATGGTAACAATGGCGAGATTTGTATGTGGAACAGGGATGTTTATTGTTCCACAGTCAGTTGCATTATGCACTAGTCGACCAACTAGTCGACTAAAAATCTACTAAATATAGATATTCTATACCTTTAGGCATAATTCAGACTAAGAACTTACGACGCTGTTTTAACAGGCGGGCAGGCAACTAAAAGAGATAAAAGATTTCACGTCGCGTTTTACGCCATCGGTTTTTTTTACATAATAATATTTATATTTATACATATCTTCATTATGTGGGCCTGCTGGAAATATATTAAAGATTAGCCTAGCAATTAAAAAAAATCATGATGTAATGAACTTAAAAAGCTGATCTGTTTAAGTTGTTGCTTTTCAGGTTCATTTGCATTTATCCATACAATTTGTCTACATCTATCTTGTGCTAAATAAGCCATATAAACTGGACGCAACGCGACGACGCAGTGTTTCTGTGTCTACGTCACAGAATACAGATAAATATGAGGCTAGCTAGTCGATGTGAGTTGAGCCTAAGGATATAGCGCGTCCTTATTCTGTAACATGATTTAATTTTGGCGTCCGTATTCAGTTTGATTTTGATGATGATGTACAGTCGAGTTCAAAATTGCCATGAGGTTTACAGCAAGGGTAATTATTGTCGCTTTCGCAATACGTCCAATTTGAGTTCGCGTCAAGGCGTCAAGGCGTCAAGCCTTGCCCGACGCCCACGCATAAAAATAGAGGCTATAGACACAAATTTGATATCAATAAAACTTTGCGTGTTTAGACTTTTTTTTGTTTTTTGAAAAGCTTACTAGCAATTTGCAAATACAAATTACTCGTATTCTTGTTAACCCCCTCCAGCTAAGCTTAATTCGCTTGTGATAAGAGGAAGTTTTACGTCCGTGGTGTAATGGCCAGGATTCGAACCCACGACCTCTCGATCGTAAGACCGATGCCTTATCCATTGCGCCACGGCCGCTTAATTAAGCGGGCATTGTCAACAAAAAAAACATTAACACTCATCAAGATCGATTAAACGATTTTATTTTGCAGGAACAACAGACCGACAGACATTCAAAGTTACTTTGGGATTTATAATATCACTAGTTTCTTCTGCGACTGCACCCACGTAGTATGTCGATAGTACGTAATTGCATCAAAACATTAGTACTATAATATAATAGTGATAATACCGTTTAACTCTTGATTCTGAGTGTTTTCTTTATTTAAATAATAAAACAAAGTTTAGAAATGATACTGTATTATTTAGGTTATATAATAAAAATATTTAATAATATTGCTCTAATATTTAGCACATTGCGTTTCTCTTCAGACAGTGATAAAAGAATTGCATTATTCTGCAACATGGCATTCGTTATTTATCTAATAATTCTTACTTTCTTCAGCTCTATTTTACGTTTAATCTTATTCATTTTTCGCTCTCGTGAAGTATAAGCTGACAAATAGGCCAAGTCTCTTCTTTTCATTCTGCGGTTCACTAAAAATACAGAAATGTAAATAATTTACCTCAGCACAAACTCAAATGACAAAAATCTTTATTACTATGCGGTTTATATGCTGTAAATATATTTATCTTATTTTTGTTCAAATTTGCTGAAACGGTTATGAATTTGATTGTACATATGAAAGAACAAAAATGACATGCACGATATAATGACATTACAATTTAAGTATTCGTAGATATAATGATATATTTACTATGTAAATAATTAACAATACACAATGTAAAGATTGTTTACCCATATTTAAGTCCAGAGAAACTATTTAAATATTCTATTCAACATTATAAAATACAAGTGTGACATATGATATGACACAAGCGAATTGCAATGAATGACACTGTAATTAGGCCAAGAGCTATGCATTTTAAATAAATATTGTATCTGCATAGTTATTATTATGCATGTAGAAGGTTTTAGGTTCGAAAGCATTTAACGATTATTTTCACTCATTTAATCTTTTTCTCATTTTTTATATGATTGTTTAAATATAAATTATAAAAGTAAAGTACATTTAAAAATATAAAAGTATAAAATTTTACATTTTTAAATATAAGTACTAAAAAATATTTAAAAATATAAAAAATAGTACCCCACCGGCATCGGGTACAGGGACCAAACTACCGATGGTTAGGGCTCCATAGAGAGGAACCTCCTCACAATGCGTGCCGTCTCCAGTAGTACCGCCTTCTGCATCAGACCCTTGATCCAGCCACCCAACGCGAGTCTCTTTAGGTGTTTGTCGAGACACTTTGCTATCAGTCCGTTTACGGATACGACTATCGGTACAATAATAGCCGAGTCCACCTCCCACATGTCGACAATCTCATGAGCCAAGTCCAAATATTTTATTTGTTTGTCCTTTTCGGCCTTCACGAGATTCTCGTCATGCGGGATGGTGATATAGACAATTATTGCAAGGCGTTCAGATCGGTCCACCTCCACAATATCAGGTCTATTAGCAATAATAGTTCTGTCTGTGATGATGGATCGATCCCAGTATAAAATGACATGGCCATTTTCAAGAACTGGCTCAGGTACATACCTGTAGTACGGCACCTTAGTATCTACAAGTCTGTATTTCAGGGCAAGTTGTTGATGGATAATCCTGGCTACAAGGTTATGCCTGTGCAAGTACTCGCCGTTAGCAAGACGAGAACAACCAGAGATAATATGTCTGAGGGACTCGCCTGGACGGTGGCACGCACGGCAAATATCCACCGTACTGTCCCTCATAATATATCGCCGGTAGTTATTTAACGATTATTATTATTACTCCAACTCAATGATAAATTAACAAGACAATTAAACGTTGTCTTTTCAAAGATAATGTGACAAGTTTCTATAGATACTAATACTCTGCTCGGCATATATAGCTGACTATTAATTTATAACAGCCCTAGAAAGTATGGGGTGATTAGGGACGTGATAAAAATAAAAAAAAACAGATTATGATCAGCCTCATCATTTACACATTTTAACAGTCAATCGTTTTAACATTTACACTTTGTCACAATAGTACAATTGTATACAATTGTCTTTTGAAATAATATATAAATAACTATTAATAAGTTATTCATGCAAAAAACAATCATTGTTTTCAACTAACTGTTTTTATTTCTGTTATTCGTCTAGACTTTGGTAGGTACTTTTAACCCATATGCCATGTATAAAGATGATGTCAAATACACTTAACGTAACTCACGCAATCGCCAACTATTCTCTTTCTAAAATATATATTTCTGAAAACCAAATTAGAGAAAGCATCAAAAAGATAAATTTAAACAAAGGTGCCGGGCCCGACGGATTACCACCAATTTTTATTCGTTTATGTATGAACGCGCTTATTACACCGCTACATTTAATCTATAATAGTTCACTAGAGAATGGCATATTTCCCGATTTATGGAAAATCTCCTATACCGTCCCGATACACAAAACCGGAAGCTTAAATGATGTTACTAATTATAGACCTATATGTATTATATCCCAGTTTGCAAAAATATTTGAGGGTCTCATTTATAATATCACTTATTCACATCTTAGGCATTTACTTAGCTCCCGCCAACACGGTTTTATGTCTAATCGATCAACAGTTTCCAATCTTTTAGTGTATACCACCTTTATTACTGATACATTTGAAGCTAGAGGGCAGGTGGCTGCCGTGTACACTGATTTTGCAAAGGCATTTGACCGCGTGGATCACTCTGTACTCTCTCTGAAACTAAATCGGGCTGGTATTCATGGAAGTTTACTACGGTGGTTTGATAGCTATCTACAAAACAGATCTCAACTAGTAGCATTGGCAGGTTTTGAATCTAAACCCTTTACACCAAGTTCCGGCGTTCCTCAGGGATCAAAATTGGGGCCGCTGTTATTCCTAGTCTTTATTAATGACCTCCTTGATTTGATATGTTGTGACTGCCTGGCTTATGCCGATGATAAAATATATAATAGAATAATCACACTGGCTGACTGCACAAAGCTACAAAAAGATTTAAACACCCTGCAGCAATGGTGCTTGGATAACAATATGTCGCTTAATATAAAAAAATGTCAGTATATAACGTTCACAAATAAATCAAAATTTATAGACTTCCAATATAAAATAGATGATGTATGCTTAACTAGAGTCTCAGTTGTGCGCGACCTAGGGGTACATTATGACACGTCACTGTCTTTTCGCTATCATGTAGATAAAATAGCTCTAAAAGCTAATAAAATGCTTGGCTTCATTCTCCGTTTGACCAAACCGTTTCGTTGCAGTGGTAGTCTCATGTTGCTATATAATGCGTTGGTAAGGAGTACGCTGGAGTATTGCTCTACTGTCTGGTCCCCTTCTTATTGTATTCATGTCGATCGTGTAGAATCGATTCAACAACGTTTTGTGAGACACTTGACTATAAAGAATGGTATTCGTCAATCTATTCCGGACTATAGAGACAGATTGGTGCACTACAACATGTTAAGTTTAAAGGACAGGCGAGAGGTCACTGACTTACTGGCATTATATAAAATTGTTACGGGAACCATAGACGCACCACTAATTGAACACTTTAACTTCCGAATTAACCATCGCGGAAAGCGATATCCACGTACTTTCGAAGTGCCCACCTGCACGATTAACTCCAGCTATAACAGCCCTCTGGCGCGCATGGCCCGCCTATACAACGAAAAAGCTGAAACCTTGGAAATAGATATCTTTTCTACGACATATTGTGCCTACAGGCACCTCCTGGTTCAATTGAATAATCTAAGTTCCATCTAGCCTTATTTTACTTTAGTTTAGTTTTAATTTAGTTATTTTTAAATCTCGTTTGTAATCTCTATCAAATGCTAAAATTTAAACGTTATGCACACCTGTTATTGGCATAATTACGTACCTAATATAAGCTTTAAAATGTTAATGTAATGTAATGTGTCTGTAATTATACTGTTGGTTGTGCTTATTAATAAATAAATAAATAAATAAATAAATAAATAAATACAGCTCAGTCCCTAAATGATTATTTACATAAAAATATAATTCAATTATGTTTATAAAGAACGAAAAGATTCTGCAGCTAGATCTCGGACTATAACTTGTTGCAGTCGTGAATGTCAAAAAAGGTTCAATGCAGTTCATTGCATACTCTCTGGTCGGTGGACTATGGTATGTCATATCTCGGCTTGGTTCGGTATCTCACTGGCACCCCTCCTTCACTTCCGAGTAGCTAACGAATGGCTGCCTCACCCCCTTCAATGAGTTGAGATAGATATTGTAATTTTCTTTAATTTGTAATATGGTATTTGATGAATGAAAATGAGGTTCTTTGATGATAATTATTGATAAAATAGAAAGTACATTATATTTACGAGGGTCCTTGGTTTCGAAAACTTGTAATAATCTGTTGTATAATACTAAAAAAGTTGCATTTGTCAGGCCGTTCAAAACTACGGATGTTTGGATGCCTATAATTTTTAAAATAGACAGACTAAAGATAATTTGAAATCGAAGGAACATAGATAATCATGTTTTAAATTGACTGTGCAAAAATTATAACATTGTGATGAAAAATGTAAAAGATACAACCAGACTCATTTTGTATGAGAATTCCATACCGGGAGTTCCCTCTTAAAAGCTTCATGGAAAATTTCCCTCTATGAAAAAATAGGCACACGATTTTCGACGGCTTTGAACGGCACATAAATTTTTCGGACGAACAAATTCAGAAATATTTTCATTAAACGACTTTAACAATATGATTGCGTTTATTGGTTGGTCATTGTAATGACTTTCGATTTGACTGCCTCGTCGGTTCAGCCCGTGTATGCGACCGTTCACCGTTAGGTATTGGGTTCGGTCGCCATAATAATAATAATAGCGTGCGTGTGATCTTCGCTCGTCAAATAATTTACTCCTTCTATGTCCATCTCACACTTCTGGGTTTCTAAATTCTTCCTTTTTCGTTCAATCTGTTCTTTTGTGGAATGCGCTCCCTCTCGAAATCAGGATGTCCACTAACCGTTTTACATTCAAAATAAAAGTTCGGAATCTCCTCCGTGATAAGTTGTCGGAATCGTCACATCATTAGGTTACCACACTGTGTATGATTTTATATTTATCATCCAATATTTCTATTATATATTGTGTATATATGTTATATGTATTTATATATGTATATATAATAGTTAAGTATGTTTATATAGTATTTGATTTATACTTTAGAAAGTATATTATCATTTTATATTATTTTATTTTATTTGTAAGTTTTGTTAGTTTTGTTTTTTTTACTATCTTTACAAGTGCACCTACCATGTTAAAGCTCTGCACCACCCTTGGTTGACTGGTAGAGAATGCCTTTGGCATTAAGTCCGCCTCTGTACAAATTGTGCATAAAGTTTTAAATAAATAAATAAATAAATAGCAGCCCTGTATCTAATACATTGCCCACAGCTGGGCTCGGGCCTCTTCTCATGATGAGAAGGGTAAGGCCATAGACCACCACGCTGGCCAAGTGCGGATTGGTTGACTTCTCAGACCCTCGAACACTTTTAGGCACTCTCCGGCATGTAGGTTTCCTCACGATGTTTTCCTTCACCGTTCGCGAGCGAAAATTTATATGCTATCTACACATTTATCTTACATTATCATTCACCACGATGGCAAGTCAAAATAAAACTTAACTTAGCCATCGACATGACGAAGAAGAAGAAGAAGAACACATATCTTCGAAAAGACCAATCTTAACGATTTATTGAGGTGTGGTGTTCGAACCCGAAACTTTGACTTCGCAGTCCTACGGTCTCCACTCGGCTATCGCTGTTTTGGAATATTAACAGGATTTTTTTAGCTGCAGCACGGAGTCTGGAATTGTGGCTGGTAAGTGGCTAGAAAGTAGGCTCGTGAGGCTTACCCTACGTATTTAATTAGGCACCTAAACATAACAGATGAAATGTGGGTGTCATACAGGTCTGCCCCATACTTTTGGGTAATATAGGCGTGATGCTGTTATAAAATGTGTTTAGATACATTTCTAAATATCACTTTGTATCTTATAACTAGTAGAGTAAAAGTTTCCTCAATGTAAATTACAAATTACAATAGGCAGACAAAGATAAATTAGTGTGTAACTATTTGCTCACTAAAACCTTTAATTAATGAGGGTGCAGCTATAAATGTTACATGTTATGTAACCTTTGCGGATGTCAAATACATAACTACAAGTATAACCGGTTGGTAAGGTAAAGTGTCACATAACATAATGTGTTGTACTCCTCCGCCACATTCTTCTGGGTGTGGTTATGTTATGTTATGTTATATTCTATTCTACAAACTAGCTGACCCGGCGAACTTCGTACCGCCTTAGCGTAAATTTGATGCACTACTTTATTTTGTATAGCTGACCTATCTTATGTATGCGTACCTATTCAATTTGAATTGAAATCTATAATATACCCCATATAAAAATGAAAACTTTTTTTTTTTTTATTTTTTTTTTGCCGTAACAACCTTGTACAGAGTATTAGAAAACTACAAAAAAAAATATCAGCCAAATCGGTCAAGCCGTTTTCATGCCAAGTCGTGACAACGGAAAACGGGTTTCATTTTTATATATAAGATGCTAAACGACAACTTACACTTTACGACACTTTACATTATATTTCTAGCCGGCAATTAGGTACATTACATACCACCTGAAAACAATAATTTATACTGTCCAAATACCAGAGAATAAGCAGGAAAAATCTTTGACAATAGATTTTTAGATCATAATACTTTTACTACAATATGCTTATTATATAAATTAGAAGTTCGATTCCCAGAAATAGAAATAATATCAGATCCGAGATTTGTCATATAAAGCATAAGTAATCATTATTTGAGTAAGTTGGAAGTTGTCTCAAACTCTTGCAAAGAATATAAATAGAATAGTATTGTGAATTCTGAATAATAAATATATAAAGATATACAATTTGATATATATTATGGCTTAGGTAGGTAAATCACGCTATATATATATATATATATATATATGTATACTATATTGACAAAAAATTTCTTTGAAATTGTCAAAGTCGATAAGGTAGACATTTGTTGATAGAAAAAGCCAGAGCGGAGCGAGTGATGCTTTGTCTATGGAACAAGCGAATTTAGACTTAAGTGTTTTGAAATGTCATTACAAAAATAGTATAAAGGTGGATCATGAATCTACTTTGTTAATGATACCTACTTATATTATAAAGCTGGAGAATTTGTTTCATTGAAAGTGAACTATGGTATGGATTTAAAAAACATTTAAAGGTCGAATAGATAGTACATATTGAGGAAGGCTACAGAATAACATCACGGCCACGGCACTCTCCACGACAGCGGAACAATAACGTTTCATTTAATTAGGGCAGTGGTTCCCAATTAGTGGTACGCGTACCCCCAGGGGTACGCGAGACTGCATCAAGGGGTACGCGCAGCAATCTCTAAACTAAAATCCTTAAATAAAAAAAAATCAATATACCCACATTGACAGATAAAGAATCTCTATTTCTATTTCTACAACTGCCAAAAAAATATTCTATTTAATTAAACGGCAGTAGCCGGTAAGTAAATCGCATGCATCAAGCGCTTTGGCCCGCGGCGGCGGCGATTGACCCGTTTTTCCCGCAACTCCCGCGCCTCGCGTCGCCCGGTCGCGGCCGCTACCGCTGCCGCCTATTTGCTCGTCATTGTCAATCATTCAGTTCGGCTTATGTCGCGTGAGCGTGCAAAACTAAAAGTCCTATGGAAAAAAGTCGAATGACAAAGTTGTTGGTAATAAAAAGCAGAAAACTTTTGTATTTGCACTTTTTTCGTATAACCTCAAAATTTATGTGAAAAATTAAAAAACTAAGTTTTTGGTTTTTATTTTTATCTTTCACAAACAATTTTTTTTTCACGAAATTTGGTGAAAACTAACCTTAATATGTCCCAAATACGCTGTAATTTATTTGATTGGAAATATTTTATTTTTTCACCTTATTTTGAATGAATATCAAAAAAGCACCCTAATTTTCGAAACATACCAACTTTTTGAAAAAAAGCTGATATTTTGACGGGTGAATTTTCGATCGAAAATTAGGGTGCTTTTTCGATATTAATTCAAAATAAGGTAAACAAAAAAAATATTTCTAATCAAATAAATTACTGCGTATTTGGGACATAAAAAGGTAAGTTTTCACCAAATTTGGTGAAAAAAAATTGTTTGTGAAAGATAAAAATAAAAAACCAAAAACTTGGTTTTTTGAAATTTTCACATAAATGTTGAGGTTATACGGGGTGGATGCGACATAGCGACATTTATTGAAACCACAGCTTCTATACATGGTGAGTATCAATTTCCACCGGATAAAAATTCTCTGGCGAAAAAAAAAAAATCACGTTCTCCGAACAATTTAAACATTGCGATCGTGCAATTTGTTCGGAAGACGTGGATTTTTTTTTTCGCCAGAGATTTTTTTATCCGGTGGAAATGCATACTGGCCATGTATAGAAGCTGTGGTTTCAATAAATGTCGCTATGTCGCATCCACCCTGTATGAAAAAAGTGTAAATACAAAAGTATCTTTTATTATCAACAACTTTGCCATTCGACTTTTTTCCATAGGACTGATTTGCCGGAAATCGAAAAAAACGTTTTTACCCTTAAACCAAACCCCCCATCCCCTTCCTGACCTCAGATCGCCCGTAAATTATTTTTCCTTTCATTTTTATAATATTCTCCTTTTTTTGTAATGGGTTTCATCCTACTATATTTTATTTTTGGTTTTACAAATTATCGACCCTGGTCTATAAAGGGGTACGCAAGTTGGAGGTCTTTCTTAAAGGGGTACGTAGAAAAAACTAATTGGGAACCACTGAATTAGGGTAATGCTGCAAGGATCAACTAGTATCGGCTTCTGGAGATTTGAAGCTGTTATTTCTAGCCTTATCCACTTTTGGCAAAGGAAAAATTAAAAACCGCCAAGTGCGAGTCGAACTCGCGCACGTAGGGTTCCGTACCACTATACATCTAAATAAATGTTTTTCTTTATTCTTTATTATATTGGAGTTGATTGAATGAAAGGTAAAATGCGGTTTACGATTTATAACGTATTAAAAAACCTAATTATTAGATCTCGTGCAAACCAATTTTCGGCGGAAGTTTGCATGGTAATGTACATTATATATTATTTTTACATTTATCATTTCCTTATTTTAGAAGTTACGGGGGAGAGGGCCATTTTTCCACTATGGAAGCGTCTCTCGCGCAAACTATTCAGTTTAAAAAATATATATATTAGAAACATCAATATCATTTTTGAAGACCTATCCATAGATAACCCCGTACACGTATGGGTTTGATGAAAAAAAATAGAGTTTCAGTTCTAAGTATGGGGAACCCCAAATATTTATTGTTTTTTTTTTCTATTTTTGTATGAAAATCATAATGCGGTTCACCGAATACATATACTTACCAAGTTTCCACAGTATAACTCCTATAGTTATAGAAAAAAGTGGCTGTGACATACGGACGGACAGACGGACGGACAGACATGACGAATCTATAAGGGTTCCGTTTTTTGGCATTCGGCTACCGAACCCTAAAAAGACAAAAGCACTAACAATACCTTGATCAATAATGTATCAAATGAAAATTACTAGTATTCTTGTTAGCCCCCTCTTTTGTAGTTGTTGTGGCCAGGATTCAAACCTACGACCTCTCGATCGTAATACCGATGCCTTATCCTTTACTTATTTTGGTATTTAATTGGCATTGACCATCCTTTAAAGTTTCGTCAAAAAGTTAAATCTTTAGCCAGACTAAGTGGCTCTAGAAATCTAAGAGTAACTATATTAAAAGTGAGAAAATAGTAAAGAACGTACTTAATCCTTTAATCTCAAGGGCTAGATGTCGCATCTTACAACGGTGAAGCTTTTAAAGTGCCATTACTGTACTAAAACATCGTAACTCAGATTATATGATTCTTTATACGTAGATAGCTTCACTTAGTTGCAATAAAATATGAAATTTTCAATTTTCGTTTTATATTTTATAAGAGTGAAAGCTAGGTAAACTATTTAAACCTAGACCTTAATATAGATAGATATTATTAATATAAATACGTATAGTTTTACTGGTAGTAGAGCTCTTGTGAATGAGCTCGAGGGCGGCAGCACTACCGTCTCACCTGTAACCTGCCGCCAAATAGTAGTGCTTCCATTACTGTGTTCCGGTTTGGTGGTGAAATCAGGCCCTGAAATTACTGGCACATGAGGCATAACACCGTAATCCTCAGCTGCAGTGACGCATCTATAATCTGCTTTTGTGGATTGTTGATGTCCATGGGCTGTACTCCACTTACCATCAGGTGGACTACACGTTCGTTCGCTGTGAGCGTAGTAAAAAAAAAAAAGTTGATTGTTTGATAAGAAAAGATAAGAAATTAATTATAAGGTCATAAATATGTGTAAGCCAATATATAATAACAACTTAAATGCTTTTATATTAGTTTTAAGATATTGTTTTGTAAGTCAAACATGATTTGTATACATTTTTGGTAAAGTGTAGCGAACTTAATTTATTATAAGATCTTTTGTAAAATGATACCTACATTTACAAATAAAGAATATTTCTATTTCTATTTATATTTCTATTTGTGTCACGGTCAGCGTAGTGGTCAAAGCGGTTGCGTCGCCGCTTTCAACTGTGCTGGTGTGTGTAATCTTTGTGTGATCCTCAAAGATTAGTTCTGACTCTGGTTGTGCTCAGTGTCTGACATGTATTCTTGTGAACCGGCGACACGGGAGTTATTCCTAGTGCTGGCATTGTTATTTTAGCAAAATAGAAAAGAAAAATTGGTTGTATGGGTATATCTCTGGATAGGTATTTCGATTAGATTCTAAATAATTTATCACCCTATACCCAATACGTTTTGTGACATACCACGCAAAAAAAAACGACGGGTGAAAGCTAGTATGCGTGTTAGTTGTCTTTATTTATTTTCACGGTCGACTTTGAAATATTGATTTAATTCAAGTTATCAAATCTCACTTAAATGTTCCTGGGCTTATTTCATGATTTTCGCTCTCATAAAGCTAGGCTAGGCCGATTAAAACATGCAGAGAGCTGTGTACAGTAAGCTATAAATGCAATAACGTTTATTCGCTACTGTTAATTATGGCTCAGTGCGAATAGAGTGATTAAACTGTCTCTTTGTTTGTTCATTCATTACTAGCTTGAATTAGTTTTCTGTTTTGTTTTATCACTAACATAGTATAGTATTTGCGTGATAAACGGACCCTGGTCGCATGGAGAGTGGTATAACCCCTCGTAAGAAATTCAAGACGTGGACGACGCCGCGCGCGAAAACTAGTTAATTATATTATCAATACAAATAAATAAAATTTAAACGTCTGTTTTTAATGTCAAAATAACAATGTTTTTATCAGTTGATATAGTTATTTGCACGATACCGATGCCTAAAATACAGTTTTAAAATTTTTTGTCTGTCTGTTTGTCTGTTTGTATTGGCTAATCTTCTAAACGGCTTGATCGATTTTAATAGATTTTTATATACAAGTAACTGACTACAAGGCGCGTAACATAGGCTACTTTTTATTGATGTACCTACCACGCGGAAGAAACCGCGGGCGAAAGTTAGTTTGTTTGTTTGTTAGCGCTAATCTCGGCAACTAATGATCGGATTTTAATAATTATTTTTGTGTTTGATAGTTTAACTGTCCAATAAGGTATTTTGATATTTAACATTATGCTGAACTCCATGAATGCGGTGCAGTAACGTTTAACGCAGGTCAAAGCGCGGGAGCAGCCACTACTTAAATTGTAAATTTCATATTTGGGGTGCTTGAAAGGAGCCTCCCCGAGTGACGTACACAACAATTCCCTACGTCCGGCGCACTCTGGACAATTCGCGAGTTCTTAAAAGCGAGTTGGTTAATCCTTTCACCACGATGGCAAGTCAAAACCTTGACCACCTTACTGACTGTCCAAAATGCCCTACCACCTGCACAAGAGAGGCGCTCATGAACGCCGACGAGAGCGCCATAACAGTGGCCACTTATTGGACCAATAAAATTTGACTCAGCCATCGACACGACGAAGAAGAAGCCACTACTTAATATAAGGAACTCTACGCGGACGAAGTCGCGGGTAAAAGGTAGTAAATAATATTATATTAGTTTAGTTATTTGCTTGTAGTGCCCGGGTTCAGGCTGGCATGGGGCCAGCCTGCTTGTTTCATCATTACATATCATTATATATATTAAATTCATTTCATTGAATACCTACTACAGTTGCTGGTAGGGCGGTGTCAGCGCTGGCTGAGCTTGGAGCATCACCAATAATGTATGTTTGAATTGTATGTATATCCCTTTATGAGAGAAATAAATAAATGTTTATGTTTATGTGAGCTAATAATACATTATTTAAATGTTAACCGTTTATTTTCGCAAAAAATATATAGAACTCACTTTTACGTGGAATTGACTGGACTTTTAATTTGAGTTATTTTCTACAAGTCGCAATTTAAGGGTAAACTTATCTTTGTAACTCAACTTTATTATCTCTGAAAAAAAACAAGGAGAGCAATTCTAGCAAATATCAACATATTCATGTTATTAACTTTACTCATTCTGCAAAACTCGTTTTAGTTTAAATCCAGTAGCAATTTCGCTTTAACAAGCAACCAGATTGCAATATTTTATACAATTCATGCATTTTCAACGATTAAATCGACGGGTCCTACGTATACTAGTACAAGTGCAAAATCACAACTGTTCAGGAGAGTGGTTTAAAGGTTCTAAAGCTTGTAATTTTGTTATAAATCAATGGAAATATTTGAAATTTTGATATGTTATGTTTGAATATCTAAGGAAAAAGACTGCATTATTGTTTTTTCTTATTTTTTTTTAATTTGGAAAATAGCACCACTTGCATTAATGTAGCTTGTTTTTTTTACTATAATAGAACCTGTAAACTGATACAAGTGGCCACTTATACCAGTTTAAAGTGTACTTGCTTGTTCTTCAAATAAAGGAAAATTTAAGGATTTTACTCTTTTAACATGTTATTTTAAATCAATTAATTAATATGCAGTTAAAATATTAACAATAACATCTTATTTTATCGACTTTTAAACACTTATAACAGTTTACTCAGTACTGGAAAATTACTTGCAACAGTATTCCGCATTGTTATTAACCTTATATATTTGAATGGCTGTGGCAGGAAATAAAATAAAAACGTGGAAAATACAAAATAAAAGTTTTTTTCAAATAAATGACTTTGCCAGTCCTATGCTTAATAGGTGTGTAATATTTTAATGTTAATGTTGTGACAATCTTAATGAAAAATAAAATCAATGGCCTTGCCATCTTTAAAAAAATAAAACTAAAAATTGTAATCTTCTTAACTTAAGTAGAAACTTTCTTTAATTATATTAATTGTTTATTTATATTTTCATTAGTACTTCCTAATTAGTCTTACGTACTACTTAATCAGTCTTTCAGACATTGGCAATAAATCACATTTTTATTTATCGTAACAATAATCACAGTAGATAATGGTATAGAAAACCTAATAAAAGACAAAAATTTAGTTACTTTTCGAACAATATACATTAGCTGTGTGGCTTTGCATTAGCTGTCGCCATTATAAAAGCTAGAACCACTTTTCTGAAGTATAAATTAAAATATTTCTGGTTTTTCTTTAAATTACTCAGTGAATGCTGTCACCCTCATTTTGAGTATGACCATCAACAAAAAATCTATAGGTTATGTTCACGTTAAATTTCCAAGCGCAATACATATACATAAGGAATACTATCCTATTTTGATTTTGGCCTCCAATTATCCGACCAGAATATAAAAGTTTTGACGACTTGCTCCACCTTCATACCAATAAAATCGAAAATACAGCTGGTTATTTCATTGGCCCCTTTTTAGCAGTCTGTTCGTCCCAACAATAACAATAACCCTGCAGATCAGCCATCATCATTCGGAAGTGCTGTACAAATCTGACGCACAGAACGCCTGGCATTTAACTTGTCCGAGCACTGACTTGCCGACCGACCCGTTCTTCAAGAGGCAGTGGGATAGACCGCTCTGCTGTAGTGTTAGAAACTATCTCCTTGATACTGTTACCAATGCGGCTGAGCGTGTTCGTTTGCTGGCTGTGGGCGAATGGGAGTCAGGAGCGTGGCTTCATGCACTTCCGTCACCTAACATAGGAACCATGTTGGATGACCGTACAATCCGCATCGCACCTGCCTTCGCTTGGGTGTTCCTTGCGTTTCTCCGCATCAATGTCGGTGTGGTGAAGCTGTCGATTGCCTCGGGCACCATGGCCTTTGTGCAACAGGAGTGCAGGCCGCATTCCGTGGCACTGTTACCTTAACGACATTATCCGTCGTGCTCTTTCTACCGCCGGCGTGCCTGCTGTGCTCGAACCAAACGGCTTGTCACGGGACGATGGGCAGAGACCGGATA
Source organism: Hypena proboscidalis (assembly GCA_905147285.1). NCBI lineage: Eukaryota > Metazoa > Arthropoda > Insecta > Lepidoptera > Erebidae > Hypena > Hypena proboscidalis. The sequence continues at coordinate 10,232,766 of LR990128.1, read as the reverse complement.
GTATGTCGCTACTGCCTTGGAAGATGGGTCGGCCCTTGGTGTGGGACGCAACCTGCGTCGACACCCTCGTGCCATCACATCTTCCAAATACAGCGGGCTGCGCCGGCACTGCTGCTGCCTCTGCGGAAACCCTCAAGTGGCGCAAATATAGTAATCTTGTTGGTGATTACATATTTGAGCCGTTTGGAGTCAAGACGCTAGGGTCTAGGGGCCCGAGTGCCCATTCTCTTTTTAAAAAGATTTAAAATCGACACTTCACGTGACCAGAAGGCTGGTTTTTACTTCGCTCAAAGGGTGAGAATTGCAAAACAAGGCTGGCAACATGCCTTCTGGGCACGTCACCCGCATTTGACATTGATGCGTAAATATTTTTTGACGCATAACTTTTTTTATATTTTTCTTCTAGTTTTACAAAGTAAGGTATGATTTTAGTTTTAGTATTATTTAAGATTAAAGTTTGTAAATTAATTTAAGATTGTTTAATAGTAAATATCCTTCCCAAATTTTATTAATAAATAAATATTATTTTTAAAATAGTGTAACTTATATCAGTTAACAAGATAACAAAACAAAAAAAAAGTCAGATGTGACTTTGTAAACTGATATAAGTGCAAAATTTATTGAAAAAAACAACATGAATTATAAAATTATATTTGATTAATTTAGTTTAGTATGTTTACCTGACTTTTCTTTTAGACTTTCATTTGTGAATCTATTTTTTTCATTAAAATCGGTCAGTTCCGTGGTCCCGTTTCACACTTTGAAAGATTGGTCTAATTATTCACGTATCTCACGTGATGGTACTGCCGGCGGATCTAAAATAAATTAAAATTAATGTGTTAAATCAATTTTAATTATATTTACAAATAATCGTTAAAATTTACTAAAACCACTATTCAAAGCACACTAGTGACCACTATGAACCTTGTATACTGGTATAAGTGAAAACAAAAATAAACAACACGTAATGATTACTGTTTTAAATTTAACATTCGATCAGACAATACAAAGTATATCATTATACTATTTAATTAGTCAATTAATACTTACCTTCGTAATTTTCTGGAGTATTTATTTTTCTATTCTTATTTTCTAATAAATCTATCATTAATTGACCTCGTGAGCGCTTGATTGTTGTGACTTCTTACCAGTACTTACTCAAGACAAACAAAATCTGAATAGTTTGTAACAAATTAATACGTAATCTTAAACGCATCGCAGTTATACCAGTGTTTAACGTACTCTCGACTCCGCCGCCGCGCGCATACTGGAGTAAATGACACTTGTACGGCCGTGTCGCTGCGCACGCGACTACCTACACTGGTGCAAGTGTCTTACATCAGTGTAGATGGTCGTGTGGCTAAAAATTATGTCACTTATATCAGTTTACACGTTTGTATCTTTGAAATTACTTGATAATTTAATATAATTTTTTCAGGATATAAAGTTTAAGTAATTTTAAGGCTTTTGGTGGAAAAAAACGTATTTTGCTGTTTTGCGGGTTACACCAGTATACGTAGGACCCGTCGAAATAGAGCCATACCTATGTATAAATGTGACATGCATATTTTATTTTTACTCAGTTGCCAGGTAAAATACGTAAATTTACAGACTACACGTATAAATTAAAATCGGTCAAATGCGTGTCAAATGGAACTCGCACGTTCAGGGTTTCGAAAGCTTGCAAACCTCAACATTTAATAGCTTTTGTTTATATTAAAATACAAAGTAGGCAGTTTAAGGATTAAGCCTACCGCCACCTATTCTATATTACTGTAAATGCCGGGCTCCTTCTGAAAATTTACTAATGGAAAAAGCCCGAATACCTATTTTGCTCAACCCAACAACTGAACCCGTAACCTAACAATAAGCGGTGCATTTTTTACTGCTAGACCACAAGCATAGTAAACAAGGCATGTATTAAAATAATCTGTATTTAAAATAAATAAAGGAAATATTATCTATAGATAAAAGAATGTATTCAAAAGGTATGAATACATTCTTTTATCTATAATATTTCCTTTATTTTAAACTAAACAACACAACATTACATTAACATTTTATAATTAATAATATTATTTTCGCGGTAGGTATACGTCTTCCCCTCCTGCCCCGTTATTTAATGATAATTAGCCTAAACTCAATAGATCTCTTTGATGTGAGCCAGTGAGCCACGGCGAAGACCTTCTGAAGAGGAAGGTACTATACAGCAATCGTCATTAGATCGTCACTTTGCAAAACAAACATATAACATTATAAAACATTACATCACGCCTCTATAACCCAGTAGGGTGCCGTGGCAGTCTATAACACCCACATTTCACCTGTTATGTTTAGGTCCGGCCATAAATCCAATTCCGTACTGCTATTGAGAATTTCCTGACGCACAAATCCCCAATAACACTTGAGCCGGGAATTGAAGATTGAGACAAATATAAAGATATAAATGTACCGACCATTTCTATATAAACTTTAAAAAAACTACTACTAGATCTCCTTTTTACCCCAAAATAAAAATATCAGCTTAAAATAACCAAACTAACCTATCCACTTTGAAGAAAGTAAAGGAGTTTTGTAGTTTTAGCTCATGCTAGAAAGGTTTGTTTAAAAAGTTTTTATTCATTATTATTTTCGCATTTTGATTTGAAGTTAAAGTTAAAGGGTTGTGACAGGCGGACAAACATGATCTTTTAAGAGTTTATTTTTTTGCTTAAGAGGTATGAAACCCAAAAAAAAAATTGAAGGCATATTTTTCTTTTTAATAATATCGTGTTTGCCGGCTTTGTGAAAGTATAGAATACTTAAAGGTACTTTTCAGAAAGTTTTCTTTTCAAATGACGAAAAAAATACTACAAAGTGACACAGTACGGCAAAATTATAAAATGAAATAGTTATTTAGGCACATTCATATTAAATTTTCCTGGATTGTCAAAACATTTTTTAAATTACTGTCTTCATTTTACAACGGAATTCTGAAGCCGATATAACATTAACGAAAATTGTCTGCATTATCTTGTCATCTTGTGTAATGATGAAATTATGCCAGAGAGTACACGGCTTTGCTTTATGACATGCTTTTCGTGAAGTACCTACTCAATGCCGATATCACTAACGTGTTAAACTCAATTTACCGCTAAGCTTGAGGTTTGGACCTCTCTCCTGTACAAACATTGAATGAGAGTGAGAAGCAAAAACGGATTTAATAAAATCTTAGATTAAGAAGTTGTTGCGAGTGGAGCTTAGACAGTTGTCGTCAACCCTTAATTATAATAAAAGTAGGTTTAGAGCTGGAAATAAAATATACAAGCCTTAAAAATGTACCTTGCAACTACATTTTAACGTTCTCGAGAGAAAAGGACTGTTTGATGTAGCGTCGAGATGGTACTGTATTTAGGTGTAAAGAATTTATTTCCCATAACAACAAAAAAAGTTCACTTAAAATGAGAATCTAATTACAATATGTTCTAAAACTTAAAATTAAAATTATCTTACCCCCTCTTATTTCTGCAAATATTATAAATATGAAGGGTTAATTTGTGTTATTTGACTAATCTCTAAAAATTGCTAGTCTTATTTGGATGATTAATGTGGAAAATTACCATCACACTAACAGTCCTAGAAGACACCTTATTGGCAGTGTATGACAGAGAAGAATTATACGTATTATTAGCTGCACTTTTACTTGCGTTATTCAGACGTTATTATTTCTGCTCCATTCCCATGGGTTGTAGCATACTGTTAAGTAGCCTATAGTAGACTATTCTGAGAGGTACCTATACCTACCATTAAAGTCGAAAGAATAAGTGGTACTTTGGATAAGCGTGTTCAATAAACAATCAAATAAACTCTTGAGCTACATTATTATATGATTTAACTTCAGCGCGCGGCTCCGCCCGCGTTTTAGGTATGTCAGTCAAAGAAATCTATGTCTCTTCCTCACGTCTTGAACTATCTCCACACCAACTTTTATCAAGATTGGTTCAGTAGTTTAGCCGTGAAAGCGAAACAAACAGAGTTACATCACATTTATAATATAGTAAGAATTTAGAATTTAGACTAGCTGACCCGGCAAACGTTATTTTGCCATATAAATTACCTAATTTATAAAAAAAAATTGATTTGTCATAAGCTCAGGGAAATTTAGTGCAAAACATATACAAAAAAGACGATAATTGATCAGTTATCGAGCGGGATGATAAATGTTTAAAGTAATTTAATTCTAGCCATTTTAGTAATAAAATGGCTATAAAAAGAATAGGGGTTGGTGATAAAAGGGTAAAAATTTTGAGTTGTATATATTTTTTAATGCATACAACCCAAAATATTATAATATTATTTTTCTTTATTATTTTTTTTTAAGAAAAAATAAAAAAAAATGTCCAAAAATAAAAAAAACATGTTAAGGGTGAACAACCCTTATCACTAAGGGGGATGAAAAATAGATAGTAGCCGTTCTCAGACCAACTGAATATGCATATACAATTTGGTAAAAATCAGTAAAGCCGTTTCGGGGGAGTGAGGTAACTAACATTGTGACACGAGAATTTTATTTAAAAGATATAGATAGTGTCTACCAATCTGTCAATAATCCTCTTCTAATATCCCAGCGTCACATAGCACCGTAACAAAAGCGTGACGACACATGATCAACAAATTACCATTTTAATTGTGGTCGCATATAGGTTTGGGACAAGCAGCCAGCGACAGGTCTCCGGAAAATCACAGTTTGCCGAATGATGTCCAATCGTGCATATGACACACCATTAATGGGTTATTATAATTTTCGTCGATCCACTATCGCCTATCAGATATACTAAATTGAACGCATGTCATCGTGAACAGTGCCGCCAGTTCAATTTGACCCTTTAGATTGACAAACCAATTTACGATTTATTAACTTTGTATCGATTTTGTTGCGGCATTTGAAGACTGGGCATCTCTAGACAAGTAGCAATTAAAATCGTTATTTCTGAGCCTACACATCGAGCTCGTTAGTATTTAACAATGTAAGTAACTTTTAATGGCCCCCTATCTACTTATAAAAGAGCTAACAAAATAATACATTTCAAAGCTCCTGTTAAATGTCATTATATATCTGTTTTAATCATTTACCCTCAGAGGACATGTACACAGGGTGATTGTTACATCATTTTCCAAATTAAATGGGCTGAAAAGTAGTACATTAAAACTAGCACAACATTTTGAGGCTATTTTAGCTATTTTAAAAATTCTGATTCAAAAGCTGAATATGGTACTTTTTCTGAAAAATCTTGAAAATTAAACCGGTGAGGTGAAAAGTACGTAAAGCTAGCTAAAACTATAGCTATAGAACCTTTTAGCCAATTTAATTTGGCAAACATCCTGTATACTCAAAGCATTGACCCTACCTGTCGTCAACTCTGAACTCTCTCTCTTATTCCGACTTACCTATTACACAAGGAAAAATAATAATACCCACTTAAATAAGATAAAAATAAAATGCCTACACAGACGAAACTTTCATTGCACGTGTATTGTGTTATTGGACAGGTATGATTTCCATTTAAATTGAACTACAAAAATTACCATACAGATAACTAAATTTAATAGAATTCACCGTGGCATAATAATGGGTAGACCTAATTATTGTAAAATCGGTATTTAAAGCTTTCTATATTGATGTCAACATCCAGTTCCTTCAGCTCACTCTTCACGGGATCCAACGCGGCGAAGAATGCCACTTTATTGTGCTGGTACGCCGCCAGCCCGAAGAGCTTCCCATTCTGTACCATGAGGTCTCCAGAACGCACGGGACACCGACCGATACCCATCACTACTAACGTATAGTTATCATTATTTACATTAGCACTAGTCCTCCTAGTGTTTATTACATCTTTTTTAGCCAAAGAAACTTGCTGTTTGGATAAAAAACTGCTAGTAACAAAGGGCCTTCCAATAACATCTACCGGCCAATTCCAGTTAAGCTCGTGGCCTATTGCTATCGGCTCTGAACACTTGCCAATGTTCTCGTAGCTGGATAACAGAACTAGGCGGTTAGAGAACACCCCTGGGTGGCGAATGGACTCGGACACGTCGACGGAAAATCCTTGCTTGCAGCGAGGACTGAAACCAAATAATAGCTGCTCTGTAAACATCGTCATTAATAAGCAAGTGGAAAAGTCAAACCACTCAATCAATGTGACTCGTTTGGAGATGATAAACCAATTCGAAATTTGAGACTTGGACACTCCTAGTCTCACATGTTGCTATTTCAGAGAGGCCCCTAACATCAGACGCGAGGCGTGAGTTGGTAAGGAGTTGAGACTGTGAGAGACGTTCGTCGATGTCCGACAACTTGTTACAAAAATGCGTCAAGCTGAAGTAAGAAACCTACCGAACCACACGTACTGTAGGGTACGTAAGTGCTTTAATTTTAGTTTCGTACAATATGTATGTATAGATAATAGTTTCTTCGATTGACAAAACTTATAACTTACAAAGGGGCTCCAACATACATCCTCAGCTGTCCAAATCTCACACAGACTCCATTGGCAAGCACCGAGGTTGGGCTGATCACTGCGCCCAAGCACAGCAACTCTTTTGTCGTCACCGAGTGCAGCCTCGCCACATACGGTAGTTCATCCCCCCGTACTCGGAAACAACTAATTTCATTCTTCATACTCCTCACTGACGAAAATCCTCTATAATGCATGTAAAAATTTAACGCCACTAAAGACATAGTAACTATAAAAATTGAAGCTAGCAACATTACAATAGCAATCTTGCTTCTAGGCGAGCGGTCATCCCATGGTGTATTTATAAAATTATACTGAAACTCTAATTGATCTTGTTCATTCGTATCGTCTAATATTTGGTTGTCGTCTGAGTTATCCTTCATGATTGTTAAATAAAAAGCAAAAAATATGTTACTAAATGATCCAGATGGCTCAGCTAGGCCATAAAGGATTGATAGAATAGGAACACAATGGAGTTTTTAATTTTCTTAATACAAAAATCTAGACTGGAAAGTTAGCTAACTATACTCAACTCGATTGATAGCGACAAAACATACCATCAAGTGCGTGATTAGCGTGATAACCAAGCTCCCGAGGTTTCGCAAAAATGGCGTCTATACGTAATTTATACATAATGGTATCTGCTGAGTTAAGAATAAGATACTCAACGTAATAATTATTTCTTATTAAAGCGCGTTTAATAGAAAGGCCTTAACTCTCTTGTTAAAACGCGCCTCTTCACTCCACTTCGGCTCTCATTCTCCCTTAGAAACATGAACTTATCAATAAGACAAAATTTATTTAGCGTACATTTACATGCCACACTCTACATACCAATAACGTCTGCCAAGGGACGGTAATTAATTAATTTGAAATATGTACATGCTTCCATAAGCCAAAAGTAGAAGGTGGCAGAGCTTTTCTGAAGGAGCCGACGGATTAACTCCCTCTACTTTAAGTCTTGGAATCAACTACGTGTCTCTGCATTATAATAATAGATAGATAGATAGATAGAGAATTCTTTATTGTACACAAAGAAGAAGTACATAATTGTGATACACAGTCTAATTGAAATATGCACAATGGGCGGCCTTATCACTATAAAGTGATCTCTTCCAGGCAACCTTTGGATGGACAGAAATAAGTAAATAGACATGGTCAGTGGTGTAGTGTAGTAAATTAAGAAAGCATAATATGCCATAACCCAAATCAATTAGCTTCTAGTTTAGATCTTTTTTTTTACAAATCGTAATTTACCGGCATTTTTCAATTAAATGGATCTCAAAGTTTCGTGCTTCATTAATTACGGATTTTTTGTTTACTGGCAATACTGCGTGACATTAATGACAGAATTGACAATAAACACATGTCAAATTTATGTTGTTGACTTGACGGTGTTGATAACAGCAGACGGCGCTTAAATGTTTGCAATAATAAATTATTCTTATAAAAACTGACTTACAATTGAGCATTTGTAAATCAAAATGCCCACAGTTTTATTGTTAGACGTTTCGCTGTCGATGTCGCGTCCTGTCCCGACGTCTGACACGACAGATACACATACCCGGTACACGATAGCCTCAGCTGCTATAAACACATTTCTAGACTATTTAAACAACCATGCTAAGCTAGAATATGTTGCGCTTGTATCGTTCTCTTCTAGTTGTGAAGGTACTGTGTCATTTTTAACTTGGACGTAATTTTCCATGTCAAAACTTAACCAATGTTTGATAAAACAACTTGTTGAAATTGCAGTGTTTTTGACTAAATAACTCCGTCATTGCCCTTTTAATTTACACTAGCGATGCCACTATATACTATATTTTGTCATTTGGAACATCAAGTGTACCAAAAATACCAATTAGCACAATATCTTTATTTTAATATTTACCTGTGTTCACCTCAGGCACAGCTATATACATTTCATTGTAAATGTTTCAATAAGTTTATTCTTTTTTCACTGACATCATATAAGGAAGAGGTTCTATATTAAATGCATTTATTTCTAGTTTAGAAAATGTTCTTATTTGCATTATTTATTAAATGTAACTATAACATTTATCTCAATGTTTCCTTCTATTTAACAGTGTCAGTTCCTTTCACACGTGACTATGATAGCATCCGCAGCAGGCTTCTGACACTGGAGGAAGGAGATAAGACCTGCATCGATACAGCCCTCCTTGGTGTCAACCAACTTGTGCTTACTGAGTGGGGCGGATGCCAGACACCTGTACAGATTATATTGGTAATTACTTTGTTATCAGTAATTTAATTAATATTATTATTTTAATTTTGTTAATGAAAATAATTTCTAAAGACTATTGCTGTGAAAACAATCATAGGTTACTTTGGAGTTGAAATAAAAGGCTTAGAAAACATGTATTATTTTTATGTAGCAAGGCACCTACAATATATTATAAACCTTATCATTTAATCATATTGAATAAGTTTAATGAAATGAGACAAAAACAATTCTACTCTAAAACTGCAGAGCTTAAAGTCACTTTCATCGATCATCATAATATCTTGAATGTGAAAGTGAATTTTAGAACTTTTATTATTAAAATTCTTCTTCTTCTTCAAAGAAGAAGATTATTAAAATATATCACCCTTTTATCTTGCCCCTTTGGAATAAATTTGAAAATGAGTAGTGCTTATGGCTGTACACAACTGCAAAAACATTATTCTCATTGAATAGTTTTACTTCTACACCTCATAATAACATTGTAAATACCAGTGTGAGAAGTGAAGTTTGTTTTAGATTATTATCTCTCTTTGGTATCATCATCAAATTGCTGTTACAGATAACAGATGGCAGCAGTGGAGTAGGAGCCATAGGTAGAAACCGCATTGTGCAAGCATTGCCATTGCCACCTACATATCCTGCTAAAATACATGTGCTACCCATAGCTTCACCTCATGATACCTCCCTGCAACACGGTAAGTGGTAATAGGACTAGGATTATACTAACAGTAATTAAATCTTCTTCTATCCTCCAATTTCCCACTCAGCATCACTTGTCTGGAACCTCAATTAAATATAGTCTATGTTACTTAGCGAGGATGTATCTTTCTCAGTTTTTTTTTTCTAACCATCAAACAAAAAATGTAATCTTTTAAAGTACATATTATAGTGCTAGCTGTTGTAGTTACAGGCTACTTTTAAAGCTTATTCTTTATAATATTTAGATTAGCGCTACTTGTGTTTGTTAATAGTGAAATAGTTTCTTGTTCTTTTAAGCATGATAAAATTAATAATAATTCAACATGCTGAAATGTGCAAATATCAACAACGATTCTCTGTTTCAGCAATGCCCCTATATCAGAAAATCGTGGACTTAGCCAATAACACGACCAGCAATTCCAATGGCAATATGTCCCGTGGATCTATTTACTGTCCAGATCAACTCACAGTGCCTGGTGTAAGTAATAACTTGATCAATTTGTGTTGAATATAGAGCCCATACTGTTTGTTCTGATACTAGTGGCCGGGGCGCTATAGATAAGGCATGGGTGTGGGATCGAATCCTAGCCATTACACAATGCACGTAAACTTCCTCCAAACACAAGCGAATTAAGCTTAGCTGAAGGGGGTTAGCAAGAAAACCCTTTAAAAAAAATATATATATATATAGCTCTACCTCTTAGTTGCACTTGCGGCAACGTTTCTACCCCGCTCCCGTGGATTGTAACATGATGATTTATAACAACAGCTTTCCCCAAGAATTATACTATCAAATGCGAAAATAATTATTCAAATCTAATTTCCAGCGTTGAGTGTTGTCAAACAAATGAACTTACAACATAAATATAACATCACACCTATACATAACATAAAAAAAATTGATATCAATTTAAAAAAGATTTTTTTTTAAATTGATAAATACCTATAAAGACGAATCTTAACGATTTATTGACAGAGGTTTGTGCCGTGGATTCGAACCCGAGATTGATATATTTATATGAGACCGTAGCTCGCTAACGGTGAAGGAAGGAAGGGAAGAGAGGCCTGAGAGTGCCAAAAAAGTACTCAAGGGAATGTGAAGACTACCAATCTGCACTTGGCCAGCCTGGTAGACTATGGCCTAACCCTTCTCATCATATTGAGAAGAGGCCTGAGCCCAGCAGTGGGACACATGTATAAGATACAGGCTATTATTATACATAACAGAAGTGTATAGTAACACCCTTATTCACCCTTAGCTTTATAATGTCACCTAACTTCCATTAGCGGCGCCGATCCCGTGGTACATCGATAAAAGTTTTATTTACCAATTTTGATTAGATCGGTCCAGGAGATTCGAAGATTCTTGAGTACACACAAACAAAAATATTATTCTTCTGTATAACATTAGTATTACATTACTATTGCATGCTTAATCTTCTTAAGCTTAATGACGACCAGATGGCGGAGTGGGTAGTGTACCTGCCTGCGACGCCGAGGTCGTGGGTTCGATTCCCACTTAAGACAAATCTTTGTTTGCATGAACATGGGGGTTTGTCTTAGTCGGGGTGTTTCTATGTTGTGAAGTTGTCGTTAGGGAGCGAATGAAAAGACGTGCATCACTTGCAAAACCGCGTTTAATACTCAGCCACACTCCACATAATAATGTAAAGTTACTTATACCTAGAACTTACACAATTATAATGCTTACACATACTTAACTAAGCCCTACTAAGCAAGTCCTGGGATGACTCTTGGCAGTCATCTAGGCTCATCAAGGGTAAATATTATGGGTCCATACAACCGTTTATCCCCTCCAAACCATGGTTCTGCTCTCAGAAGAAAATCAACAAATTAGCCACTTCTATTATAATTCGCTTACGCTTAGGTTTTATTTGTACGCCAGTCTTTCTCGCAAAAATCCGGGTCAGGGACCACTCTCTATGCGAGTGTGGTCTTGCTGAGGGTACACTTGAGCACCTGTTCTTTTCTTGTCCTAATCTATTGATCTCCTTGTATGACCTTCTTCCCGATACTATTCCCCGACCTATAAACATTCCTTATCTTTTAACTCTATCCCATACTCCTTTTGTCAAAATATTATATAAGTTTATATCCATAAACAATATTAAACTTTAAGTTGGTACAGCTTGTTGGGACCCTGGTTTTGATCCCCCCCTTCTATTTTTTTTTTTTTATTTTTATTTTATACTCTGTATACTTTTAGCATTTTGTTATATACAATAACTAACTGAATGTTTACTAACCCCAATTACTAACAAATTGTGTTGTCCTATTTCAGATCGCCAATGAGGAACCAATTTTAGACTATTTATCTTATTACCGATCATTTGGCTCAAACTGGACCTTACTTTCTACCTTGTTGTTGGCAGAATCATCGATAACCGATGGAGCCATTTTTATAAAAAATAGAATAGAATAGAAGCCCTACTAGGCTGTACCATACCATAATGTTATAATATGTATGTATTTACAAAAGAAAAGTATACATGTATTAGTATCAGTTATTCTAGTACCCATAGTACAAGTTCTGCTTAGTTTGGGACTAGATGGCGTTGTGTGTGAGTTGTAAAATATTTATTTAATATTTTATTAATTTACTTATTCTTGCAGGTGATCACCGCCATCACCCGTCTCTGTGAGCAACACTATCAAGAATTCTGGTGCACTTTAAAGTGTGGACAGATAGAAACGCGAGTGCAGTTGTACCCACCGCCTCAGACCGTGTCTCATGAAGGCCTGGCCGCAACGTACACGCTGACCAACCAACTGCATGTTATTGGGTTCTTGCAACAGCAGGAACTTGGTAAGAATGACATTTTTTTTTTTAATTTTGCTTGTGAGAGGATTTAGAACCCGCCAACATAGTCTCTAGATCCCCCTCCTCCGTCCTGTCTAAGTAAATAATAATAAGCCTTTTATTCAGATCTTAAAAAATAATAGTTTAAAAAAACTAAAAAACACGCTTTTAAAGTACTTCTAACTAAAAAGTGAAAAATAATTCCTAATATAAGCTGAAAATGGTAATGAACAAAAAATACTAGTATTATTGTGAAAAAGCGTGGGGCGCTCTCTGCCATATTTTTCGTCTATCGAGCAACCCACGCTTTAAGATAGGAGCGTTTTTTTTTATTTTTTCTTCGAATTATTGCATTGTCATCGATCTTTGACAGGTGTGCAAAATTTGAATGAAATCTGTCCGTTTAAAGTGGGTCAAAATCTCAGAGTAAGTATTAGGTAGAGATGACATGAGCATTTAAGTTGCGTACACCCGTAAAGGACGGCAAGAAAGTACATACATTTCATGGGGTTACCAGTGGTACCCAATTTTCCCCGAAATAATATTGTTATGCTAGACCTTTTCCATTTGTCAATGTACTAGGCAAAGAAGTTATATTTTGCAGTACTAAAGCGGCTAAAATTACTGGCACATGAGGCATAACACCGTAGTCCTCAGCTGCAGCGACGCAACTATAATCTGCTTTTGTGGATTGTTGATGTTCATGGGCTGTACTCCACTTACCATCAGGTGGACTACACGTTCGTTCGCTTTCTCAACATTCATACATAAATAAAAAATAAGGTACTTGCAAAAGAACAAATATAATAAAAAATACAAATCGTGATACTTGCGTTATCTATGTAGATCTGTGTCTCCAGCAGTGGCGTAACTATACCATCGAGGGCCCGTGGCAGAAATATTGAATGGGGCCTAGTAAAAATTGTTACGTTACGCTTACCAGAGATTCAGAACCGGAATGTAAACATTTTTCACCTTAGAATTCCAGATTTAAAAAAAATGTCTTTCGCGATTTTATATGTTACTAGGCCCGTGTCTATTCCAATCGTTTAATCGTTTTCGTTAAAATCAATTTTTTTTAAATGTGTCCAGTTCAAGGTTGTGGCATCTTGGGCCCGGAGTCCTTCAAGGGCCGGGGGCCAGTGGCATTTGGCCACCCCTGCCACCCTATAGTTACGCCACTGGTCTCCAGAGTGGTTAGGCAATGGCGTATAACACCCATGTTTCAGTTGCTGTGTTTAGATCCCATCCCAGAAAGCATATTCTGACGTTTGTGAAACTGGGCCTAATTATCATAAAAATTGTTTACAGGCACTCCTATCGCTATAAGTAAGCACCTTGTATTACCACAGGCGCAACCAGGAAGCAGTACAACGAGAGAAAATTATGGATCTAAAACACCCACAAAGGTACATTTAAACATGTTACTCTACATTAATAGGTCTAATTTTCGATTAGTTGTAAAAATATTATAAAAATTATCATCTTTTTTATTTGTTTTTTAGGAAGGCTCCTCCAGTAATGATGGCTCCACAGAAGAGGATATGTCAGATCCATGCAAAGTTCCCAACTTTTGTGTGCTGCTACATGGCGCCCTCAAGGTACGGGTTTATTTAGAAAGCCATGAATATATTTTTAATATAGCATTTATAGCAATGCTTATCAATCTAATACTTAGTACACATTCTGGGACGCCATATCTTGGATCCGGATGATGTCAAGTCACTCCCGATCGGTGGACTGCTCCTATTTATGGAGGCTATTGGCCTAAAGGAGAGTCTATAATAAGGCTACAATCACAATAGACCCACGGAGGTCGACGTGAACACCCAAAGCCTCGTCCCAACAATAATAATAATAATATTAAAGTTGAAAAATTAAGAATCCAGCAGGACTCGAACCTGCACCTCTTGGGTATACGCCCCAAGTGCTTTGCCAATTCAGCTATGGATTCGCATGCTGCCGGACTCGAAATTTCTCAACTCTTTTGTGCCAGCCGAAGCTAGACGAACCATTACTTGGTTTTAGCGCCATCTATGCGTTACTTATTCACATAATCGCATACAGTACGTTTGAATTAAGATCAACTCATTACTGTCGAGAGATGACGCATTTTTATCAATACTTGTAATATTTAAAGCAAATTTTAGCTTTGCTATGCATTTATTTTTATGTAATATTAAAGTTGAAAAATTAAGAATCCAGCAGGACTCGAACCTGCACCTCTTGGGTATACGCCCCAAGTGCTTTGCCAATTCAGCTATGGATTCGCATGCTGCCGGACTCGAAATTTCTCAACTCTTTTGTGCCAGCCGAAGCTAGACGAACCATTACTTGGTTTTAGCGCCATCTATGCGTTACTTATTCACATAATCGCATACAGTACGTTTGAATTAAGATCAACTCATTACTGTCGAGAGATGACGCATTTTTATCAATACTTGTAATATTTAAAGCAAATTTTAGCTTTGCTATGCATTTATTTTTATGTAATATTAAAGTTGAAAAATTAAGAATCCAGCAGGACTCGAACCTGCTGGATTCTTAATTTTTCAACTTTAATATTACATAAAAATAAATGCATAGCAAAGCTAAAATTTGCTTTAAATATTACAAGTATTGATAAAAATGCGTCATCTCTCGACAGTAATGAGTTGATCTTAATTCAAACGTACTGTATGCGATTATGTGAATAAGTAACGCATAGATGGCGCTAAAACCAAGTAATGGTTCGTCTAGCTTCGGCTGGCACAAAAGAGTTGAGAAATTTCGAGTCCGGCAGCATGCGAATCCATAGCTGAATTGGCAAAGCACTTGGGGCGTATACCCAAGAGGTGCAGGTTCGAGTCCTGCTGGATTCTTAATTTTTCAACTTTAATATTACATAAAAATAAATGCATAGCAAAGCTAAAATTTGCTTTAAATATTACAAGTATTGATAAAAATGCGTCATCTCTCGACAGTAATGAGTTGATCTTAATTCAAACGTACTGTATGCGATTATGTGAATAAGTAACGCATAGATGGCGCTAAAACCAAGTAATGGTTCGTCTAGCTTCGGCTGGCACAAAAGAGTTGAGAAATTTCGAGTCCGGCAGCATGCGAATCCATAGCTGAATTGGCAAAGCACTTGGGGCGTATACCCAAGAGGTGCAGGTTCGAGTCCTGCTGGATTCTTAATTTTTCAACTTTAATATTACATAAAAATAAATGCATAGCAAAGCTAAAATTTGCTTTAAATATTACAAATAATAATAATGCTTAGCAAACCCAACAATAATAATAATTATACTTAGTAACAGCCGAAAATTAAGAGTGGAGTTGGATAGCTCAGTGGCTAGAGCGTTTGGACAGAATACAATGGCCATGGGGTCAAATCTTGCTTCAACTTCAAAAATATATGTGATTGTTTCTTTGTATTGATTTATTTGATGGGAAATAATATTAACAATAAATATTTTGGTCTTATAATATAAGTATGATTAATAGTTCATGTTTAAACAGTGGCGGATTGACCAGCAGGTTGAGTAGGCTGGAGCCTAGGGCGGCAGATTTTTAGGGTGGCAAATTTGGGAACCGATTTTTTTTAGCTGCATATAATTTGAAATGAAAAAGATTTCTGCTTTACGGTTTTCTGATGTTTTACAGATAGAACTCTGCAACAAACTTTGCCGATGACTTGTCCTTGTACATTCGGTATAGCATAGATCGTGACAATAATCTAGAACTTGACAATTGTAGAGGCAAAAACTTCCCAGCCTATACCTTAAAAATTTATAAATCCGCCACTGTGTTTAAATAATCACCTCGGCATTTTCTGTCTAAATCAAAGAATCAGAATATTTTATTTGTCAAACATAGGTACATACAATAGTGGTCTTAACAAGTTTTAGAGTGCTATGCTTTGTCATCACGACATACAAAATAGGTATATATAAGATAGTGATAATTAATTATACAAGATTATAGAGTAATTAAATACTTGTAATATTTAAAGCAAATTTTTAGCTTTGCTATGCATTTATTTTTATGTAATATTAAAGTTGAAAAATTAAGAATCCAGCAGGACTCGAACCTGCACCTCTTGGGTATACGCCCCAAGTGCTTTGCCAATTCAGCTATGGATTCGCATGCTGCCGGACTCGAAATTTCTCAACTCTTTTGTGCCAGCCGAAGCTAGACGAACCATTACTTGGTTTTAGCGCCATCTATGCGTTACTTATTCACATAATCGCATACAGTACGTTTGAATTAAGATCAACTCATTACTGTCGAGAGATGACGCATTTTTATCAATACTTGTAATATTTAAAGCAAATTTTAGCAAGTAATTAAATAATTGATTTTACATTAAGCAAGTATTTTATAAAATTAAAAAAATATAAAATTAATTAAAAAAATAAAAATTGAAATGTAAAATAAAGTCATAGTCAAAAAATATCATTGCACACAAGTCAAAAAAATATAATAAAAAAATAATATCATTACATAATTTTATCATTTAAATATTCTTCCACGGTATAATAAGCCTTTTGTAATAGAAAAGATTTGACATTATGTTTAAATTTATGAAAATTCTTAATTTCTAGTAATACTTTAGGTTAGGTAAAGTTACATGTTTTTTTTTCTGTAGTTGGAAGGTATGGCAGCAGTAGTGCTGCTAGGCGCAGACTGGTGGGGCACTCTGTCAGCGTGGTGCGAGGCGACCAGAGCTCGGCGCTCGTGTCTGCTGCTCAGCGTGATGCGGCCGGGCGCCTCCGCCGCGCCTTGGCTGGGCGCACTCGACCAGCTTGGACTCGCTGAAGAGGGCCAAACTCCTCGTATGATAGTTTTAACATTTGTACATACCAATAGCGTATCATCAACAAATAATTTCAAGACACTATTAATTTAAATCAATATTTCAAATTTGTATTATTTATTTTTATTCATTGTTTTTAATTAATTTGTCAAATTTGATTTTTATTTGCTTTCCAACTGTAAATAGTTTGTCAGTTTACTACAAGTCGCCATGACGTCATAATGTTCAATCTCCATACAAAATGGTTGCAAATAATGTTTTTGACGCATTATGAGTATTTCAATAAAATTGTATGGTACAAAATACGGTATCGCAAATAATTTTAGAATTTGGTGTATGAAATCATCAAAACCTTGCCAACACATTCGAACCAAATGCATCAATTTGGGTCTTTTCAAAGCAAGAGTAAATAGTTACGTCATAGATAAGCGTACTCCACCGTGGACCTCATCATCATTTACTATCAGGAGTGATCATGGAACCATAAAAAAACCCGCCAGATTTGAATATGCTTCGTTTTCAGCGGAGACATTCCCGATCCGATCATGGCGCTCGTACAGCGGCGGCGGCTCGGCGTGCGCCTGGGCGCGGCCGCACGCGCTGCTCGCCGACGTGCAGAAAGTACTGCGGCATGCCAGGAAGCTGCCCGACAAGACACAACATCTGTATAAGGTATATTTATATTTATTATAACGAAGACTTCGTTTCAATTACCTTTTTTTAATATTACTATTATACACACAAGCAAAACAGCATTTTAAGTATCCGGTAAAACTGCCGCTACCTAAACCGTTGTCCTACGTGAGGCAATGCGATGGTTGCTATGGAAACAGATGCGTTTGTATGGAGTTGCGTCGCGTCACGTTGCACTTGTCGCTCGCCTAGGACAACACATTAAATTCTTGGTTAGACCATAGCATAACGCCAATATTACCCAAAATGGTGTGGCCTACCACCGGACACAATTCCAACTCCGTGCTGCTACTGAACATTTCCTGAGGGAAAAATCCCTATTGGCACTTTTTCTCAACCCGAGAATGGAAACTCGCGGTTAGCTATACACATAATTATACTCCTAGACATTTGTTCTAAAACCTTGGTTTGAATAATTCCTTCACCTCATACATCAAACTCGCAGCGATAGCAGAGTCGGAGACAGTAGGACTGCGAAGTCATAGGTCTCAGATTCGAACCCACGGCAAACACCTCTTCCTTCACCACGATGGCAAGTCAAAATAAAATTTGACTCAGCCATCGACACGACGAAGAAGAAGAACACCTCTGTCAATAAATCGTTAGGATTCGTCTTTTCAAAGATTTGTGTGTATTTATCATATAAATTATCGCTCGCTTACAGTGAAGGAAGACATTGTGAGAAACCTGCATGCCTGTGAGTGCCTAAAAAGTACTCAAGGTCGTGTTCAGTATTCGTTCCGTAACATTTATTTATAGAGTCTATTATTAAGTTTCTGATTTTAATTAATTTAATGGTCCGAATATAAAAACATTTAAATGCTAAATAAGCATGTATTTATATAATTTAAAATATGTAATTGAAACGTATCGTTTGTAGTTATTTTATAAAATTGATGTCAATGTTTATTCCTAACCTACATGGTGGCTGCTTTGTTTTTTTTAACGCCTATTCATTGGAAGGATTTTGTGTTTCGAAATTTGAATCACTTTGCCACACTAGTGAGTAAAAATGGTTTTTCTCACTGAATTCTGGCAAGCAATCGATCTTTTTCGTGCTGGTGTGGTGAAAAATACATAAACCTCTTATTTTTCAGGAGTTAAATCGTCTCCGTCGGGCCGCCATTTCTCTGGGCTTCTCCGAGCTATTGAATGCAGTAGGCAGCGCGCTGGAGCGTGAATGTGCCGCTTTACCCCAATCAGCACCGTCTGAATGCGCGCTTCAACTCACGCATGCAGCGAGGGCACTGCAGGACCCAAGGACAGCTTTAGATATCAAACACACGCTTCAGCCTCTCGCGACGCCGGGCTCGAACTTCAGCGCTGCCCCGATGACACATTGACGAAAGAGGTTAATGCCGCCTCCGGACACTCCAGATAGACCCTCTGAAGATGTACTGAACAAACAGAGTGATTGAAAAACCCAGACAATTTACTGTATGAGTGGAGGACGACATTAAAAAGTTATTTAAATGTGTTTGTATAAAATATATGAATGGTATTTTATTTTATAGGTTATATTAGCAAATAAATAAACATTAAAGTATAAGTGGTTTGTTTTATAAAAAGTTTTTTTTACATAAACACAATGTTTATTCCCAACTACCAATGTTATTGACTGCCTCCGTTGGTCTAGCGGTATAATTAGTGTGTCGCTCACCGTGAAGTCTCGTGTTAGATTCAGGGGCCGGACGAAAGTGTTATTTGGGATTTTTCCTTTAGGAAAGAATAAAAAAAAGCACGGAGTTGGAATTTTGCCCGGTGGATGGGGATAGGCTGACATCACATGAGACCTAAAACAGAACAGGTGAAGTATGGTTGTTTTAAATCTCTGCTACACCGTTCTGGGTAGTATAGGCGTGATGTTATGTATGTATACGTGAAAATTTAATTACCATTTTGCATAATTTAGCGATGCCCCTTAAAACGACTGCATTTACACGTGCAATCTATATCTACCAAATTATAGGCTGTCAAGAAAGAGTTGAAATTAATAGGGGCGCTAGAGTGCTGTTCTACTGTTCGTATGGCAACCCATATAGTTCACTTCCCAGGACTTGATACTTAGCTGTATATAAAAAAAAAAAATTCTATTATTACCCATTATATCGAAAGCTGTAGCTAAGCGTTAAACGTCGGTTTAACACGATGAAATCGGCACTAAGTAATAGTAAAAATAATGTAATTAATTTGTACAGCCAGCAGTCATAAATTAGGTTCCGTTTCCAGACTATTTTTCCAAGCTGATTTGTGGTTTTACTGTCCTCTGTTTCTATCAATAACCAGAAAATAAAAGAAAAATATATTTGAAAAATATTTTATTTTAAGTATTTGAATAAATCTTTTCTTTCTATACATATTATCAAACTGCCTCGTTGGTCTAGTGGTTAGCGTTAAAAAAAATTAACTTTTTGTCTAATAGCACAAAAATCAAAGTAATCTAACACTTTCTTCGGACAACCTTTTCGGTTTTTTCCTGGTGTAAGAAATACGCCTCTATTTTGTGCTCCTCCTCGTGCAATTCTTCGAATAGTACTTACTGATTTACCTAAATTAAGTAAAAATCATAGATATAGCAGAAAAGATAAAGCAGTCCGAGCCATTTCGGAGTGAGGGGAGGGTTGAACCCCTAAACACCTCCCCTGGCTACGCCCATGCGTGATATTATTTTATGTTATTTACTTAAACTATACTCAAGTATCAACATTAACCTAGTCGCGCTATACCGCAACACTGAGTACAACGAACGTCAACTAAAACAATATGCTAGTTTTAATTATTGAATGATCCGCTTATTTTAGCAACAAATTCAAAACAGTTTTGGTTTTATCCATTACCTATACTTGATTTGACTAAAAACAACATGTTAAACTCTCACATACCGGTCATATCAGCGGTTCTTTGTTAGACATTGCCGATATCCGAAAGAATTTTTTTTGCCTCATATTCCATTAAACATCTTTTATATACATTGTAAATTATTTCTCTGCCAGACCTTCGGATAGTTTTATTAATTGTTTATTACTTTTTTCCTGTTTTAATTGCCGTTTTATACTCCTAAAAATAAAATTTACCAGCGCGTAAACTCTGTTTACATTATTTATTGACATCTGTCATTATTTTGACAATGTTGCTAACAGACAAAAAAATTAGTTCCAAATCTACTCTTTCTTGACAGCCATTTTAATTAATTATTTTTTTCTATTAAATTAATTAGACTATTTTAATTATTGTAACATTTATTATTGACAGTATGTCAAATTCAATCAATTAGTGTTGCCAATTTAGCGACCTTTTCACTAGATCTGGCGACTTTTGGGTTTGCCCCAGCGACAAAAATATGGATTTCACCTAAGCAGCTAGAAAAGTAGTTCTTTGTTGTAAAGAAAAAGCTAGGCAATACTCGACTTTGCTTGGAGTCATTTTAGTGGGTCAAATGAGATCAAATTTATTTACGTCTTGTGTTTTTGAGTCCCTCACTACACTAAAGATTACATAGAAGCGCAGTTTTCCTCATGTAATTTCAAATAGATAGAGTACTAAATAGTAAATAATGATAAGTATTTTAATATAACAAGTTTACTTAGTTACTTGAGAATAAAAACTGAATCGATTGCGGAGCTAAAATAAAAAGCTTATCCAGAGCTGATGATTTTGTGCAGGACTGTCGGATCTACTGAATTTATTCATTTATTTATTTACGACATGGAAATTTCGGAGTTGGCAAGGCAACACTGACCAATTATCAAAAATGTTCGTGATTATTGAGATAAAAATATTATTAGAGACTAAAAACTCTTAATTATTATAGTATTTCGACTAAGAAGTTGTATTGATAAATTAAAACCACATTATTTCGTAATTTTAATACCAGTTTTATTGTGGACTTCAAACTATTTCTTTGCTATAAAGGAAAATGAGCAACAGATTACCGGTGATAATACTTTTGTCTGCTTTACCTTTTTTATTTACATTAAACGGTGACTTTGTATTCGATGACTCAGAAGCAATAGTTAAAAACAAGGACGTGACGACAGGACCCTGGATAAATGCATTTCATCATGATTTTTGGGGCGCCGACGTGAAATCCAACTTTAGTCACAAGTCTTACAGGCCGCTCACAATATTATCGTACAGGTATTAATAACCACAGTAATATTAATTTTATTTATAAAAACAAGATGCTAATGATAAAGAAGAACCTCCTCATACATAAAACTTAGCTAGAATGCATAAAGCTCTTGAGAAAAATGAGGGTTGGTTTTTTGTACCTATTTTTATTATAAAAGCTTATATTCTAAATTAGACCCGCATATTAAAATTGTAAAAAATATATAAATTACAAACAATGAATGTTAACTTAAAAATGCACTACAATCAACAATATTTAAATCTCTGATAACAATAAATCTTTAACCAATAACACTCAATTTCAGATTGAATTATTTGTTAAACAAAAATACCTTATCACCATTACATTTTAAAGTCACAAACCTAATATGCCACACAATCTGTTGCATATTACTATGGAAAGTATATGAAAACATTATTCATAAAAAATGGAAAAATACAGAAGATGCTGCCGCTAATAAGAATATTCTAAATTCAAATGGCAGGCATAAGAAATGGTGGACAGATGTTCCCTATCTTGCCACATTGTTGTTTGCTGTTCACCCTGTACATGTGGAAGCAGTATGTGGTATAGTTGGCAGAGCTGATCTCCTTGCATCCATGACTTTTTTTCTAGCATTCTTGTGTTATAGCAAATCTATGTCTAGCTCTTGGATGTATATTTACTTGCCTTGCACTGTGGTTTTCGCTGGGATCTCTATGTTGTTTAAGGAAAATGGAATCACTGTTTTGGTAAGTTCCTTTTGTTGATCTACTATAGTTTTTATCTCCAAGCATTTAAAATATTCTTGCCATAAAAACTATTAGCTGTACTGTGATTACACATGCTATAAAAATTTTCGAGACAAAACATATTTTTTTAAATGCTACCCCTATCTAGGAATAACTCCTGTGTCGCGGTGTATTCACAAACACACAAAGCACACTCAGAGTCAGAAAAAATCATTGCAGATCATACAAAGATTTGTCCCATGTGGGGTTCGAACTCACAATACTGCAGTAGAAAGCAGCAAGGCAACCTCTGTAACCACTACGCCAACTATGCACTCATTATTAAATTGGGTTATTAGGTTTTAAGAAGAAAATTACTTCTGTTGGAATGTTGAGTCTTGGAAATAATTAAGGGCAAAATAATGTTATTATTTTAAAATACTCAACATTTTTTTTCAGGGTTTCTGTTTAGTTTATGAACTAATTAGTAAGTTAAGATTAAAAGAAAATTATTCTAAGAATACTATTAAGATAAATATTGGTAAGAGAACCATGCACATGGGATTTGACTCCTTAATAAGATTAAGCATTATCGCCATGGCTGCTGTAATACTCTTGTATGTGAGGTGGATTGTGATGGGAGGCACTAAGCCTGAATTCAAGCATACAGATAATCCTACTGCCTTTTCTGGATCTCTATTTACTAAGGTACTAGCATGACTTTTACTATCTTTATATTAGAACCAGCTGTAATGTTATTATGGGCAACACTGAAAATTTAATTATGTGCCATCTGATTTTGACACCTCCGTTAATATTTTTAATTTCTTTAATTCCATCTTTTTCATATTCTAGAGAGTCTCCTATAACTACCAAGACATGAGGGGCTCACAATAGTGCTCTTGTTGTGGACTCCTCAAATCTCAATTTCAGAGCCTAACACAAGATATCTTATTTAAAATGGTCTACTATGTTTTGTATTTCAAATGTCATAACGTAACATCACGCTTATATTACCCAGAAGGGTGTGGCATAGGTGTACAACACCCACATTTCACCTGTTATGTTTAAGTCCCATGTGATAGAATATCCTCTGGGCACAACTTAACTGCGTGCTGCTATTGTGAATTTCCTGGAATAGTTTAAATAACACTTGGCCCAAGTATGACCTAGTGTTCCGGTGAGTTACACTAAGCACTAGACCGTTGAGGCAGTCAACAGGCGATTAGTATTATTATTGGATTTAAAACCTTATAATAGCAGCCCTATATCTATTACATGTCTCACTGTAGGGCTCAGGCCTCTTCTCATGATGAGAAGGGTTAGGCCATAGTCCACCACCCTGGCCAAGTGCGGATTGGTAGACTTCACACACCCACTAGCACTGTTTAGGCACTCTCAGGCATGCAGGTTTCCTCATGATGTTTTCCTTCACCATGTGATAATTTATATGACAAATTTTAATATATGAATTACATATATTTAAAACCTTATAATAATAAAGCCTTTTAATCCATGAAAAAAAAAAAATAAATTACATTATAAATGATATTAGTTATTTTCTTATTACTATGATAGTTTAGTTTAATTTTTTATTTTTATTTTTAATGGATCCCTCTTTGGGTGAAGGCCTCCTCCAATCTTCGCCATTCCTCTCTATCTTTTGCTTTTTCTAGCCATTGATTTCCTGCAACCTCTTTCACATCATCTGCCCATCGTTTGTGAGGTCTGCCCACATGTCTTTTACCATCTGGACCACGCCAAGTAGTTGTTATTTTGGCCCATCTTTTGGCAGACATCCTTGCAACATGACCAGCCCATTTCCATTTCAGTTTCAGGGTGTGAGTGAGAGCGTCGGCGACCTTGGTTTTGTCTCTTATTTTGGTGTGTCGTATTTTGTCTAGTTTTCTAATTTTCAGCATGCTCCTTTCCATTGCTCGTTGAGTGGATCGAATTTTGTTTTTTATTTTGTTTGTGTAGGTCCACGTCTGCGCTCCATATGACACACTAGGCAGAATACATGTATCATACACAACTTTTTTTAATGTTGTTCTGTAATCGCCCTTGAAAACTTCTTTCATGGACCAGTACTTTTTCCAAGCAATATTTGTTCTTCTTGCCACTTCTTCCTCATTATTGTTCTTAGAAAATGATATCTGTTTTCCCAGGTATATGTAGTTTTCCACATATTCTATTATTTTTCCATTTATATTTATAGGTTTTTTATGGCTGTTGCTCATTAACTTTGTTTTTTCAGCATTCATTTCTAAGCCTACCATGGTACTTTGTTCATTCAATGAGGATAGCATGTATTTTAAGTCCTTGGGAGTCTCTGCGAAGATAACAATGTCATCGGCGAATCTTAGGTGGGTTAAGTACTGACAATTAATTTGTAATCCCATTTTTCTCCAGTTCAGTTTTTGGAATACATATTCTAGAACTGATATGAAAAGTTTGGGCGATAATGGGTCACCTTGTCTGACACCTCTCTCAATTTTGATTTCATCACCCCTAGATTCGAGCTTAACTCTGCTGACACTATTCTTATATATACTTTTAATGACTGCAATGTATTTATAATCTACTCCAGCGAATTCTAATGATTTCCATATCGAATTGTGGCTGATGGTATCAAAAGCTTTGGTGTAGTCTACAAAGGCAATATATAGAGGTCTGTTATATTCTTTGTACTTTTATAGGATTTGTTCTAATGTATATATATGGTCCATTGTACTAAAGTCGGAACGAAAGCCAGCCTGTTCCACTGGTTGTGAGGTTTCAATTTGTGGGGTTAAACGTTTCAGTAAGATTGATGTAATGAGTTTGTATATGTTAGCTAGTAAGCTAATCGGTCTGTAATTGCTAATGTCTAGTGGGTTTCCTTTCTTGTAGATTAGTATGATGTCAGATTTACACCACTGACTAGGTATATTTTCAGTTTCTAGGATCATATTAAACAGCTCTGTAAGATGGTGGAGAAAAATTGGTGATCCCAATTTGAGCGCTTCGTTGCTTATGCCATCGGGACCTGGGCTTTTGTCGTTTTTTAGCAGTATAATATGGTCGTGAACTTCTTTTTCATCTATTTTTAATGTATCTGAAGTAGAAATATTATTAAGTTCATTGTATACTTGCTCATCTTCATTGTAGTTTTTCTTTTTATATAGGTCTTTGTAAAAAAGTGTTGCTGTTTCTAATACCTCTTTTCTTGATTTTGTTTCTTGTGTGTTGTTCATAAGTTTATGTATCCAAGCTTTTGACCACTTTAAATCCTTAGTTCCCCGCTTTATACTTCTAAATTTGTTTAAGTTATATGATATAATATCCTTTCTGTGTTTGCTATAATCCTTTTTTATAGCTTTTTTCACCTCTTTAAATAGCTTACTTAGCTCAATCTTATCGTTTCTATTTTTATTTTTCATTTGAATCAATTCAGATCGTTTTTTAATTAATCTGTGGGTGTCCTCACTGAATATGTTTTTACTTTTATTATTTGTTTGTTGTGTTTGTAGGCTATCTTTAATGATTCCTTCGAGCATGTTGTAGTACTCTTGGACATTTTTTGTTTCGAATCGGTGTCTAACCATGTGCGAATTCAGCTTGGATAAATATAATTTTATTTCATTTTCGCACTTGAGGGCTTTTGGGTTAGCCTGAAAGGTTTTCCTACTTTTTTTCCAAGTTGTTAAACATACTGTTGCTCTTACTAATCTGTGATCTGAAAAAAAAAGTAGGTTGTTTACTACTTCAATGTTGGTTATCACGTTCGGTTTATTTGAGAGAATGAAATCAATTTCGTTCTTGGTTTTCGAGTCTGGGGATTTCCAAGTCCATTTACGGTTTTCTTTTTTCTTAAAGAAGGTATTCATTAAAGACAATTTATATTCTAAAGCGTGTTCTATTAGTCGATCACCTCTTCCGTTTCTTTTACCGTAGCCATAATTCCCCATAATTAAATTTTCATTGTTTGTAGGTTGTCCAATTTTTGCATTAAAGTCTCCTATTAGTAAAGTTATACCTTCTGCTAGTGCATGTGCTTTTCTTATGTCACCGTAAAAAATCTCTAGCTCGTCATCAGTTGAGTTTTCTGTTGGTGCATATGTTTGAATAATTGAGATGTTGAAATCGTCAAATTTCAGTTGTAAGACTGCAACTCTTTCAGACATTGCTATGAAATTTACTATGTTATTTTTTAAGGCTTTCTTAATAAGGAAGCCTACGCCATGTAGACCCTTGGTTTGACCGATGTAACAGAAGATGTAGTCAATGTATTCTTCTATCTGATATCCTACCTTCTTAGTTTCGGATAGACCTATTAATTTAAAACCTTACACCAAATAAAATATTTCAGGTTGCGACATACAATTACATATACTTCCTCAACGCAATCCTATTTATTTGGCCAAAGTGGCTCTGCTATGACTGGTCCATGGGATGCATACAGCTGATAAAGAAAATGAACGATAGCAGACTCCTTCTAGTAGGTCTCATGTATTTGTATGGAGTGTTACTGATATTGACTGTCCTAAATGGGAGAAGAAGAAGAAAATACAACAGGTAAATATATTAATTTGTATAAAACTTACATATGAAAAAACTTGTTTTGCTTCATTTCATAACATTGTAGGGATATAGCCAATGAGGTCTTGCAAATTATGTTGTAATTCAGTTAAATGCGATTCATATCATTTATTTATTTCAGACATGATCCATATACAATTTAAATCAGATAAAAATATTCGAATAAATAAAAATAACTAAAACATACAAATTCACTAGTTATAAAATTTTATCTAAAAAATATTCATACAATGAAAATTTTTATATTTATAAAATAAAAATTTTAAAATTACTAAGTAAGGTAATAAACACAATTACATTAAATAGGCAAATAGGTAAAAATAGTTTATTAATTTAATTTTTTTGAATGTAATTTTAACTATCTTAGAAAATGCCACACTTTAAAGTTAATAAAATAAATATTGTAACATCTTATTCTTGCTAAACTGAATATATCTATTAAGCCACAACTTTAATCAAACCTAAAGTTTAACAAATTGTCAGACAAAATACAAATTATCATATTATAGGTTGACCGCTTAACTGAGACTTCGCCTGCGGGGTACAGGGGCGCGGGGGTATGGCGACAAAGGGGAATGAATCAGCTGCGGGCGGTGGGCAAATTTTTGTGATTGTTCATTACGTTCGCTACATAGGTAGCGATCGCATGTGTTAACTGTTGCAGACACCTTGTGAGAGGTACACATGTAATGATAATCTCAAGATGAATCGAAAAATCTTTAGACATAAAGTAAACAGTCAGTGCAAGCAAATGGCTTTTAACGTATACATAAATTTTAGAAAAAAGAAACTGTACCCAAAAAAAGTTTTGACTTTCTTACGATTTAATTATATGTTTAGATAAAAAATTGTATAATAGTTTCAAATTCAAATTCAAATTCAAATAGTTTATTTGCATAAAACAGGTTTACAATGGTTGGTACACAGATTATTATAATAAGTACACTGATTTATAACCCAAGCAGGTGTGCAAATTTCAATGTAATAATAGTAATAATAAAAAAAATAATATTAAATTGCATGCAAATTAATCATAATTTATAAAATGTCATAGATTCAAAAAAAAACAAATAAAAGAATTTAACAATATTATTCAGAAAAATAGTAAGTAAAATGTCAAAAAAATATATATCATAATATGTCCAAAAATTTTAATAAATTATATAAAAAGTCAAAAATTATTTAAATGTCAAAAAAAAAAAAATTCAAATCTTTCATCAATAATTCCAATATGCTATATTTTGTCTGATAAATAATCCGAAACATTATAGTAACATTTTTCAATCAAGAACTTTTTCAATTTAGTCTTAAATATATTTATATTTGCATCTTTAATATTATTTGGTAATTTATTATAAATTTTTGGAGCCATTGCGAAGACACTTCTATGCATTAGAGCAGTGTTTGTTTTGCACATACATAACCGGCTTTTGTCTCTTTGTGTTCGACTTGACCCATCGACTGCCAATGAAAATAGATGCGAGTTTAGTAGATATATATAAGTTTATTCTCAATTGTTTTATTTACGTACATAAGTTTATTAAAATTTTGTATCTTCTTAACTATTTTTCATTTGATAAATCACTATTTCTTTTTTCCTATGATGTCACATATCTTAGGAAATATCTTGGTACATTTCATCTCCTGTATGTTTCATTAAGTGCCCCCACCGCCCGCAGCTGTTTCAGTCCCCGTTGTCGCCATACCCCCGCGCCCCTGTACCCCGTAGGCGAAGTCTCAGTTAAGCGGTCAGCCTATAGTAGAAATTTATTATAATCATCAATTTTTCAGGATTATAATTCTGGCAGTAGCACTTGCAGTTATACCATTCTTGCCGGCGTCTAACATATTGTATCCTGTGGGTTTCGTCATAGCTGAGAGAATATTATACATATCATCAGCAGGATACTGTTTATTGGTGGTTATGGGATTCAATAAATTACTACACAAAAGATCTTTAATGACGTGTAAGGTATGTATATTTGTATTATAAAATTACACTTGTAAAGATGAATGAATTGAAGAGTATGCTGCGCAGTGATGGCCTGTGGCCAGATTTTGGCTGGAGCGAGATTAAGTTTTGGCGCCCCCCACCCCCCTCCGACTTTTACATATTTTCTTTCAAAATTAGAAGTAGCTCAGCTTCGGCGCCCTCTGAACCCTGGCGCCTAGAGTGGCCGCGCCATCCGCTGTATGGACAAGCCGGCCCTGATGCTTCAACATAAATATATTTTATTGACATTAGTTAGGAAATGTAATTAATGCTTCATGTCAATGAATATTCAGCCTTTATACCATTCTGCCCAAAGAAATTGTTTAAATATCAGATAAATCATCATCTAGTCAGATCAATACAAATAAATAACATTTTTAGTTTATCATAGCATTATTAAATTGGCATGTATCTGTTTGTTCCAACTAATCTTCAAAACTGCTGGTCAGATTTTGAAAAGATTTTACAGGCGGCATTAAGTAGGAATTTAAGCTATATTTTCTTAATATACTTACTCTACCACATTTTTTATTATTCAACACTTCTTATAAAGGTTTTATTATTATAGATTGGTGTGGCAATGTTTCTCCTCCTCCTCATTTTATACTCTGCCAGAAGCTGGCAGCGGTCATTGGCGTGGCAGACGGAGTATAATCTGTTTGTCAGCGCCCTGTCCGTGTGCCCTTTAAACGCTAAAATACATTACAACGTTGCTAAGGCCGCTGATGCGAACCACCAAACCACGTGGGCCTTGGCTGAGTATAAAGAAGCAATAAGGTAAGGACCTCCTAAGTAATGGTTTTAGAAAGAAAGAAAGAAAGTAACGTTTATAATCTTAAGCTTACCAACACTTCTAAAACTACTTATAATAAAAATTAAATTGATGTGCCAAAAAAGGTACACACCTCAGCATACTACTGCAGTAAGGTAGTATGCTGAGGTGTGATTGCGAGTAAGGTAGTGCGACATTCGTCCTAATGATGACAAATGCCACAGAAAATACAATATAATTATAAGTTACTAGCTGACCCGGCGAACTTCGTACCGCCTTAGCGTAAATTTGATGCACTACTTTATTTTGTTTAGCTGACCTATCTTATGTATGCGTACCTATTCAATTTGAACTGTAATCTATAATATCCTCCATATAAAAATGAATACTTTTTTTTATTTATTTTTTCCGTAAGATCCTTGTACAGAGTATTAGAAAACTACAAAAAAAAATCTGCCAAATCGGTCAAGCCGTTTGCATGTTATGTCGTGACAACGAAAAACGGTTTTCATTTTTATATATATATATATATATATCTATATATAGATAGAAAAATAAAACAAATAAAAAAAAATAATAATAAAAATACTCGACAATAAAAACAAATTTAATGACACCACAAAACTTCAAAAACCGAAAAATATGGAGTTTTCATCTATACTTATATAATGTTTCGCCCGACTGACTGATTCATCAACGCAGGGCCTAAACCACCAGGGCTAGGAACGTGAAATTTTCCATGAAGGTTCCTCATATGGCCTAGAGGCGCACTAAGAAGGTATTTTTGGCAATTCCATTTTGAAGAGGGTAAAATGAGGAAGGAGCGGTTGTATGGAAGTCCGTCATTTTTGAAGTTACAAACATAAAATTTCGTATAGTAAAACTTTAATCAAAATAAATAATTTTCTATAACAGAGTTTTTCTATTCTTCCCAAGAGGGTGAAATAAGGGTTTTCCAGTTAAAATTGAGTTAACACTTAAAATTCAATAGATGGCGTTGTGAATATTTTTTTACATGCGCGCACCGGCCAGAATAACGTTTGACGCGGGTGAAACCGCGCGGGGCATCTAGTAGCTAATAAAAAATGAAAGTTAGGCTTGAAAATCAGTAGGTTATTTTATTTTACTTTATTAGGAAAACTTACAGCTAAATAGATATAATATACAGAGATGATGAGAAAATGAAGGCCAATTAAAAGTTTTCACAGATAATATAGTAGATATAATATAAAGAAATTAGACATTCACATATAGCTGTTAGTTTAGGTTAGTCATGCCAATTGCCAAATTCCTAAATAAAGGTCATGCTGGTTGTGGCAATCATTTCTTTTTTTAGTTCTTTCTGTTACCATCATAGAATATTATACTGTAAGGAGATTACATACTCGTTTCGAATTAATGAAATAGATGTGTTTGTTCACAGATTGTTTCCAGAATATTTCCAGGCAATGAACAATTTGGCAAATATATTTAAAAATCAAAAACAATATGGAGAAGCTGAGTATTTGCTTCAGACTGCTGTAGCGTATCAGTAAGGAAATTTGATTTTATTATTTCTTCAGTTGTGAATCTTAGAACCTGTTTCCACTAAAGCGGGGCGGAGTAGAGTCCGTCGAAGCTGACTGGTAATGTCTACCAAATAGGCGGCGAGTGGCGCAGTAATGTGTGCGCCACGCCCCTCTACGTAACTCCTATCCCATCTCCGCTTTGTTGCCTGCACAAGGTATTATACAAGAATAAGACTTCTCCGCTCTTCTCCTCTCAGAGAAGAAATGGTTTCTGCATAGAAAGTGGCAGCGAAGTTTGATCTATTTCTAACAAAGTGTAGCAGAGAGGAGATGTAGAAATAACGAAATCTGTTTGGTCATTAAAGACACAATTCCTCGCCGCTCTGCGTTGGTGGAAACTGGATCTTAAAGTAAATGGCTTTCTATCAATACCGTTATTACCTATAATCAGTGTTTTAACTGCGAAAGTGCAACAAACAAACAGACGTAGTTACTTCCTCATTTATGTTAGCAGGGATAATAAGTATTAGTTTTTTTTAAGACTAAAATTTCAAACATACCTACTTCAAAATTCAAATATTTCTTTCATCAGGAAAAACTTCCCAGCCGCTTGGATGAATTTAGGCATAGTCCTGGCCTACACTGGCCGGTTCGATGAGTCGGAAATAGCATATAAAACTGCTATAGGCTATCGGCGCAAATATCCTGATTGCTATTACAATTTAGGAAACCTTGTAAGTATATGATACTACACCAGCTATACTTGCCCTGGAGCTCGTCAAGCTACAGTGAGCTGCCCATCTATTTCCTTTTGCTGACTTCTGGCTAAAATATCCTCAAAGAAAATTGGTGCTTGGTCTTTGTTTTCGAATTTTATTTAATTCGTAATTAAGTAATTCGTACGTCTAACAAGCGTATAGCTTCCTCACCGCGAGGTTTCCGGTTCAATTCCCGTGTCGGGAAAACGTGTCATTTGGGCTTTTTCCTTCAGGAAATTCTCAATAGCAGCATGGAGTCTGAATTGAGCCCCGTGGATGGCCACGTGGGATTTAAAAATACAGTTGACCTGTGGGTGTTGTACACCTCTGCCACACCCTACTGGATAATATAGGCGTGATGTTATGTTACAACAATATCTAATTTATTGCAGTACCTGGAATTGAACAAAACTGAAGATGCAATAAACAGCTGGTTTCAATCTATCAATCAGAATCCAAAGCATGTGTTAGCTTGGACCAATTTACTAGCGTTAATGGACAACACAGGTACTTTTTTTAGGGCTATCAATCTTTTATTAAAACTGACGTGAGAAACGTGCGTTTGTAACATTATTCAAATTATGAAATACGGGTGTTATTCACGCAATGATGGTCTATTTAGTCGACCGCGTCACCCGCGCGTCGCCGCCCGCAGTGCAAGACTGGCTGCGACTGAGGCGCGACGTATCGCACTCTCTTGAAGATGCCTAATTGTATAGGTGAAACCGCGGTCGACTAAATAGACCAACATTACGTGAGTAACTACCGTATTTCATAATTTGAATAATGCTAGTAAGCTTGTAGTGAAAATGCAATTTTGTAGTCTTTGCCCAATGAGAACTATTGCGTATGAATTCGCCGCTAGGGGCGCTTATGTAGCGTGAGGTCTCCAAAACGTCAAATATCACTGTTTGCGGGTTGGCTACGCGGTCCTTGAATTTATACTAGACTAGAAGCATAATTCGTTAAGACGTTCTGAAGACAAGGACTATCAAAAATTATTAGAAACAAATGCCCGTGTGGCGCCACGTCCCGTCGTCTATTTGGCTTACTATTTATATAGGTTAGAGCAAGATATATAGAGTAAAAACTGAAACATACTTACAAACATCGTGAGGAAACCTACACGCCTGATAGTGCCTAAAAGTGCTCGAGGGTGTGTGAAGTCTACCAATCTGCACGTGGCCAGCGTGAGGGACTATGGCGTAACACTTTTTATCCTGAGAAGAGGCCCGAGCTCAGCAGTGGGACATGTATTAGATACAGGGCTGCTATCATTATTATTTTATTGATGTCCACGCGGCTAATGGCGCTGGAAACAGCTTTGTAAATCTTATCATTTTACAGATCAAATCGAAAGAGCACTGAAAATCGTACCAAAGGTTCTTACTGAGATACCGGAGGCGCCGTCGATCAATTTCGCTATTGCCAACATGTACGGCAAAATCAATCGTTACGGAGAAGCCGAGACACACTTCAAGAAAGCTATCAAGTTACTAGATACTGAAGTACAGGCCATACACTACGCTAACCTTGGTAAATATAACCATAACCATCCTTGGCCTGCAGGTTTTTTTTTTAAATATCTCACAACTTACACCCAACGCCATCTAGTCCCAAACTAAGCAGAGCTTGTTGGTTTGACTATGGTTACTAGAATAACTGATAATAATAGGTATATACTTTTCTTTTGTAAATATATACTTATTATAGCTGATATATTAAGTATATATTTACAATCTGTCTGGGTGTATTTATATACACCAACTAAGGTAAACCCCCATGTTCATGCTCACAAAGAATTTTCTTAAGCGGAAATCGAACCCGCGATCGCAGGCAGGTACAATACCCACTCCGCCATCCGTTCGTCAAAAGGTTAAAACTAGGATTAGGCTACAAATCCTTGTTTAAGCTGTGAAAATGTTAATTTACTTACTTATACTTAATAGCTAGCTGAATCAAATTGGCTAAGAATGTATTCGATTTACGAAAAAATATAAATTTACTATCGTAATCCTAAGAACCAAGGCAAGTACTAGTTTTAGCCACACAACGGTCTTTAGCCGTAACATTACCGTGAAATCCCTTTTATGAGTGTCCCATTTTGAGTGGTAAAAGTTTATAAGGAATATTAGATGCGGATTTGGGCGCGTTCAAGTATTACGTAACGCAATTTGGGAGGGGGGTCTCGTAAAACGTTACGATGCGTTACAGGGGCGGGAGCGGGTCTTTCTTATAACACGTTACGTAACATTGTTACCAAAAATGTATAAAAAATAAACAAAATGTGCAGGTGTTGCGAATTAAAATTCTATTGTTTTATTTAGTAGACTAAAACTATACCAAGTGTAAAAAGTATTACGTTACTTTTTACGACTTGGTAAAAATGATCACTTGAGTGTTACGTAACGTTTAAAGAGGGAGGGAGGGGAGGGGGTACAGAAAAACGTTACGGTGCGTTACAAGGGGGGGAGGGGGGTTCTAAAATCTTAAAAATTGCGTTACATAATACTTGAACGCTCCCTTATTTTAAAAATCATCAATCAAATTATACTAAGAAACAGTTAAATAAAGATACCACTGATATGACGTAACATACCGTTGAGAAATTAGGGTCCTGGCAAGAGGCGACCGTAGCTCGATGGTTATAGCGGCTACCTGGTGTGCAGAAGGTCGCAGGTTCAAATCCTGCCGGTTCCATATCTTTTTCAACTGTGTCTTAGTATAAACTCATAAACTTATTTATCGGTAATAATAATTATACTTCATTACAGTAAAAAGCAATAGAAAAATTAACACAATTAAATTACAAAACAAAACTAAAATTAAGATAGAATTAAAAATTAAAAATCAATTAATAAATAATAGTCATAATTATTGTTTCAATTAGAGCATAATGTCATTGTTATTAAAAAAATATTAATCAAATAAATGTCATGTCAAAATTATTATTTAATTCTTAAAAACAGTGTATTAAATTCTGTTTGTATGCTAGAGCTATACTGCCGAGTATGAATAAGTATTAAGTTAATTATAATTATTCTCTTTCTCGTCTTTTTCAGGTATCTTGTATCACCGATGGAAAAAATATGCTTTAGCTAAAGAAATGTACTTAAATGCATTGAAAATTGATCCGAGTTTTAAAACTGCGAAAAAGAATCTCGACAGCTTACAAAAAAACAATAAATTATAATACCTACTTTAAGAGTATGTTATTCCATTTATTATTAAATCCTTCCTTTCCTTTGAAAATGGTAAAAACCCGAGAAAACTTCCACCCGTGAAAATGGTAGGTATTTATTAGCTATATAGTATTCAATTTAATTCTAGTATCCGTTGGTAATTATTCAAAGCATAGGTACATATTTTAAGCAACATTGAAGTTCTGAAATACGAAAAAGTTTGGATATTGGTATCTAACCACAATAATATTTCATAATTATACAACGTTTTATTTGTCCACTACAACTTTCTAGGCAAGATACCATATTTATGTCAAATTTATAAATAAAGATAAAGATAAATTTGGATTTTTTACATTAGATAGAACGCCAGAAACAATTACACTATCCAATGGTCCCAATGACAAGGCCAAATACACACATTCACTCACACAAGCACACCCAGTCTCAGAACAAATCTTTGCGAACCACACAAAGATTTGTCCCATGTGGTGAAATTTATGATTAAAACATTAAATTTTTACGTAATATTAAAGTTGAAAAATTAAGAATCCAGCAGGACTCGAACCTGCACCTCTTGGGTATACGCCCCAAGTGCTTTGCCAATTCAGCTATGGATTCGCATGCTGCCGGACTCGAAATTTCTCAACTCTTTTGTGCCAGCCGAAGCTAGACGAACCATTACTTGGTTTCAGCGCCATCTATGCGTTACTTATTCACATAATCGCATACAGTACGTTTGAATTAAGATCAACTCATTACTGTCGAGAGATGACGCATTTTTATCAATACTTATAATATTTAAAGCAAATTTTAGCTTT
The DNA here is from genome assembly GCA_905147285.1 of Hypena proboscidalis. Lineage (NCBI taxonomy): Eukaryota > Metazoa > Arthropoda > Insecta > Lepidoptera > Erebidae > Hypena > Hypena proboscidalis. Next base: position 10,196,556 of record LR990128.1, on the reverse strand, counting down.
GCTATGCATTTATTTTTACGTAATATTAAAGTTGAAAAATTAAGAATCCAGCAGGACTCGAACCTGCACCTCTTGGGTATACGCCCCAAGTGCTTTGCCAATTCAGCTATGGATTCGCATGCTGCCGGACTCGAAATTTCTCAACTCTTTTGTGCCAGCCGAAGCTAGACGAACCATTACTTGGTTTCAGCGCCATCTATGCGTTACTTATTCACATAATCGCATACAGTACGTTTGAATTAAGATCAACTCATTACTGTCGAGAGATGACGCATTTTTATCAATACTTATAATATTTAAAGCAAATTTTAGCTTTGCTATGCATTTATTTTTACGTAATATTAAAGTTGAAAAATTAAGAATCCAGCAGGACTCGAACCTGCACCTCTTGGGTATACGCCCCAAGTGCTTTGCCAATTCAGCTATGGATTCGCATGCTGCCGGACTCGAAATTTCTCAACTCTTTTGTGCCAGCCGAAGCTAGACGAACCATTACTTGGTTTCAGCGCCATCTATGCGTTACTTATTCACATAATCGCATACAGTACGTTTGAATTAAGATCAACTCATTACTGTCGAGAGATGACGCATTTTTATCAATACTTATAATATTTAAAGCAAATTTTAGCTTTGCTATGCATTTATTTTTACGTAATATTAAAGTTGAAAAATTAAGAATCCAGCAGGACTCGAACCTGCACCTCTTGGGTATACGCCCCAAGTGCTTTGCCAATTCAGCTATGGATTCGCATGCTGCCGGACTCGAAATTTCTCAACTCTTTTGTGCCAGCCGAAGCTAGACGAACCATTACTTGGTTTCAGCGCCATCTATGCGTTACTTATTCACATAATCGCATACAGTACGTTTGAATTAAGATCAACTCATTACTGTCGAGAGATGACGCATTTTTATCAATACTTATAATATTTAAAGCAAATTTTAGCTTTGCTATGCATTTATTTTTACGTAATATTAAAGTTGAAAAATTAAGAATCCAGCAGGACTCGAACCTGCACCTCTTGGGTATACGCCCCAAGTGCTTTGCCAATTCAGCTATGGATTCGCATGCTGCCGGACTCGAAATTTCTCAACTCTTTTGTGCCAGCCGAAGCTAGACGAACCATTACTTGGTTTCAGCGCCATCTATGCGTTACTTATTCACATAATCGCATACAGTACGTTTGAATTAAGATCAACTCATTACTGTCGAGAGATGACGCATTTTTATCAATACTTATAATATTTAAAGCAAATTTTAGCTTTGCTATGCATTTATTTTTACGTAATATTAAAGTTGAAAAATTAAGAATCCAGCAGGACTCGAACCTGCACCTCTTGGGTATACGCCCCAAGTGCTTTGCCAATTCAGCTATGGATTCGCATGCTGCCGGACTCGAAATTTCTCAACTCTTTTGTGCCAGCCGAAGCTAGACGAACCATTACTTGGTTTCAGCGCCATCTATGCGTTACTTATTCACATAATCGCATACAGTACGTTTGAATTAAGATCAACTCATTACTGTCGAGAGATGACGCATTTTTATCAATACTTATAATATTTAAAGCAAATTTTAGCTTTGCTATGCATTTATTTTTACGTAATATTAAAGTTGAAAAATTAAGAATCCAGCAGGACTCGAACCTGCACCTCTTGGGTATACGCCCCAAGTGCTTTGCCAATTCAGCTATGGATTCGCATGCTGCCGGACTCGAAATTTCTCAACTCTTTTGTGCCAGCCGAAGCTAGACGAACCATTACTTGGTTTCAGCGCCATCTATGCGTTACTTATTCACATAATCGCATACAGTACGTTTGAATTAAGATCAACTCATTACTGTCGAGAGATGACGCATTTTTATCAATACTTATAATATTTAAAGCAAATTTTAGCTTTGCTATGCATTTATTTTTACGTAATATTAAAGTTGAAAAATTAAGAATCCAGCAGGACTCGAACCTGCACCTCTTGGGTATACGCCCCAAGTGCTTTGCCAATTCAGCTATGGATTCGCATGCTGCCGGACTCGAAATTTCTCAACTCTTTTGTGCCAGCCGAAGCTAGACGAACCATTACTTGGTTTCAGCGCCATCTATGCGTTACTTATTCACATAATCGCATACAGTACGTTTGAATTAAGATCAACTCATTACTGTCGAGAGATGACGCATTTTTATCAATACTTATAATATTTAAAGCAAATTTTAGCTTTGCTATGCATTTATTTTTACGTAATATTAAAGTTGAAAAATTAAGAATCCAGCAGGACTCGAACCTGCACCTCTTGGGTATACGCCCCAAGTGCTTTGCCAATTCAGCTATGGATTCGCATGCTGCCGGACTCGAAATTTCTCAACTCTTTTGTGCCAGCCGAAGCTAGACGAACCATTACTTGGTTTCAGCGCCATCTATGCGTTACTTATTCACATAATCGCATACAGTACGTTTGAATTAAGATCAACTCATTACTGTCGAGAGATGACGCATTTTTATCAATACTTATAATATTTAAAGCAAATTTTAGCTTTGCTATGCATTTATTTTTACGTAATATTAAAGTTGAAAAATTAAGAATCCAGCAGGACTCGAACCTGCACCTCTTGGGTATACGCCCCAAGTGCTTTGCCAATTCAGCTATGGATTCGCATGCTGCCGGACTCGAAATTTCTCAACTCTTTTGTGCCAGCCGAAGCTAGACGAACCATTACTTGGTTTCAGCGCCATCTATGCGTTACTTATTCACATAATCGCATACAGTACGTTTGAATTAAGATCAACTCATTACTGTCGAGAGATGACGCATTTTTATCAATACTTATAATATTTAAAGCAAATTTTAGCTTTGCTATGCATTTATTTTTACGTAAATGCTTGCTATGCTTTAAATATTATAAGTATTGATAAAAATGCGTCATCTCTCGACAGTAATGAGTTGATCTTAATTCAAACGTACTGTATGCGATTATGTGAATAAGTAACGCATAGATGGCGCTGAAACCAAGTAATGGTTCGTCTAGCTTCGGCTGGCACAAAAGAGTTGAGAAATTTCGAGTCCGGCAGCATGCGAATCCATAGCTGAATTGGCAAAGCACTTGGGGCGTATACCCAAGAGGTGCAGGTTCGAGTCCTGCTGGATTCTTAATTTTTCAACTTTAATATTACGTAAAAATAAATGCATAGCAAAGCTAAAATTTGCTTTAAATATTATAAGTATTGATAAAAATGCGTCATCTCTCGACAGTAATGAGTTGATCTTAATTCAAACGTACTGTATGCGATTATGTGAATAAGTAACGCATAGATGGCGCTGAAACCAAGTAATGGTTCGTCTAGCTTCGGCTGGCACAAAAGAGTTGAGAAATTTCGAGTCCGGCAGCATGCGAATCCATAGCTGAATTGGCAAAGCACTTGGGGCGTATACCCAAGAGGTGCAGGTTCGAGTCCTGCTGGATTCTTAATTTTTCAACTTTAATATTACGTAAAAATAAATGCATAGCAAAGCTAAAATTTGCTTTAAATATTATAAGTATTGATAAAAATGCGTCATCTCTCGACAGTAATGAGTTGATCTTAATTCAAACGTACTGTATGCGATTATGTGAATAAGTAACGCATAGATGGCGCTGAAACCAAGTAATGGTTCGTCTAGCTTCGGCTGGCACAAAAGAGTTGAGAAATTTCGAGTCCGGCAGCATGCGAATCCATAGCTGAATTGGCAAAGCACTTGGGGCGTATACCCAAGAGGTGCAGGTTCGAGTCCTGCTGGATTCTTAATTTTTCAACTTTAATATTACGTAAAAATAAATGCATAGCAAAGCTAAAATTTGCTTTAAATATTATAAGTATTGATAAAAATGCGTCATCTCTCGACAGTAATGAGTTGATCTTAATTCAAACGTACTGTATGCGATTATGTGAATAAGTAACGCATAGATGGCGCTGAAACCAAGTAATGGTTCGTCTAGCTTCGGCTGGCACAAAAGAGTTGAGAAATTTCGAGTCCGGCAGCATGCGAATCCATAGCTGAATTGGCAAAGCACTTGGGGCGTATACCCAAGAGGTGCAGGTTCGAGTCCTGCTGGATTCTTAATTTTTCAACTTTAATATTACGTAAAAATAAATGCATAGCAAAGCTAAAATTTGCTTTAAATATTATAAGTATTGATAAAAATGCGTCATCTCTCGACAGTAATGAGTTGATCTTAATTCAAACGTACTGTATGCGATTATGTGAATAAGTAACGCATAGATGGCGCTGAAACCAAGTAATGGTTCGTCTAGCTTCGGCTGGCACAAAAGAGTTGAGAAATTTCGAGTCCGGCAGCATGCGAATCCATAGCTGAATTGGCAAAGCACTTGGGGCGTATACCCAAGAGGTGCAGGTTCGAGTCCTGCTGGATTCTTAATTTTTCAACTTTAATATTACGTAAAAATAAATGCATAGCAAAGCTAAAATTTGCTTTAAATATTATAAGTATTGATAAAAATGCGTCATCTCTCGACAGTAATGAGTTGATCTTAATTCAAACGTACTGTATGCGATTATGTGAATAAGTAACGCATAGATGGCGCTGAAACCAAGTAATGGTTCGTCTAGCTTCGGCTGGCACAAAAGAGTTGAGAAATTTCGAGTCCGGCAGCATGCGAATCCATAGCTGAATTGGCAAAGCACTTGGGGCGTATACCCAAGAGGTGCAGGTTCGAGTCCTGCTGGATTCTTAATTTTTCAACTTTAATATTACGTAAAAATAAATGCATAGCAAAGCTAAAATTTGCTTTAAATATTATAAGTATTGATAAAAATGCGTCATCTCTCGACAGTAATGAGTTGATCTTAATTCAAACGTACTGTATGCGATTATGTGAATAAGTAACGCATAGATGGCGCTGAAACCAAGTAATGGTTCGTCTAGCTTCGGCTGGCACAAAAGAGTTGAGAAATTTCGAGTCCGGCAGCATGCGAATCCATAGCTGAATTGGCAAAGCACTTGGGGCGTATACCCAAGAGGTGCAGGTTCGAGTCCTGCTGGATTCTTAATTTTTCAACTTTAATATTACGTAAAAATAAATGCATAGCAAAGCTAAAATTTGCTTTAAATATTATAAACATTAAATTTGTATACTAAGAAACACTTCAAAATAAGACCCAGCAGGCTTTGAACCTGCGACCTTCTGCACACTGGGCAGGCGCTTAAACCACTAAGCTGCGGTCGCTTCTTGCCAGGATCCTAAATTAATTCATTTTCACATGTTTCTTAGTATAAGTAAACCCGAGCTCTTTCTTATAAAGTATTCTTAACAACAAACTCTAAAATAAAATACCACATAAATATGTTCCTTCTTATCGAGCCGCTTAATTTTGGAATAATATAAATTGAACGTATAGTAGGTAGTAGCGGTCATACATTTGCCATTTCGCCCAATTACTGTGCTTCTGTAAGGTGAGAGATATGAGCGTTGATTTAAATTTTAATTTGAAGAATAACGGAACCTGTTTGTTCACGAGTAAAGTGCATGTTTTTTCTTTGACAAGGTGACTGAAAAGAGACAATATCGTCAAAAGTTGTCCATTCCGTTTCGACCGATTCTCGATGATGTTCTAGTAACACTGTTTACAGAACTGTCAAAAAATGTGAGACTTTTCAAAGCGATGTCAAAATTGTCAAATCAAACTTTATTGATTTATTGATCGATTACCGTGTATTTTGTTGTGCTCGCCGTATTTTTAATAAAATTCAGTGCAATGGATTTCACCGCTGAGTTATCAGGCTTTCAAGGAGCTATGTTATCAGCAAACAACATGAGCCAGTTTTCAAAATTGACTGCGGCTGGAGGTGAGTGATTTGAACAAAACTATTTCTTACTTTACATTACCTGTTGCCCACGGCTATTCCTAAATTACAGGATTAAATAGATTCTTATTAGTTAATCTAAAATCTGTGTGGCCTGGTATTCAGCTTCTATTATCATTTATACTAAAATAACGAAAATCTAAACAAATAAAAAAGGTGATTTGTTTGATTGATAGTTCGTTTTTTTTAACTCGCTTGTCTCAGAAACTACGGGTTCATATTAAAAAATATGTCTGTGTTGGCTAGCCCATTTAATGAGTAAGACTTAAGCCAACAGCTAGTTGAATAATAACACTAACAGCTGTCTTTGTTACTGTGGGTTTATTACACAAAACAGCTCTACCCCACTCTTCTAGGGTAATATAGGCGTGATGTTATACTATACTGTCTTTATTAAGTTTATATTTTAAATAATAGGTGTCCAAAATCAACACATAATTCTTAAACACTGTTGTGTGGTTCATGGTGTTATATAATTAATAATTCATCTTATTCTGTTGGAAAATACATTGCTAGTTGAAAATTTGGTCAAGGGTATGATAAATAATTGAAAATCTGGACAAACTTTTGGTTTTTCAGTGTTATCTCAGCCCTGTGTAGGCAAATTAATTATTTCTAGAAACAATTTCTTGCTATTTCGCGTTCTACAATATAGTCAAACATTATTTTTACTTATCTTTGATCACTGCTACACAATGCTATCTAGTCCCAAATTAAGCAGAGCTGACAAGGGCACTAGATCTTAGAGAACTTATACTTTCCTTTGTAAATACATACTTATTACAGTCAAAACCTTGTTTATAACAACAGATTGTATAATAACCAAACGGCAAGGAGCAACAAACAATTCAAACATTTTGAACATTAAATTAATCTATGAAGGAATATTTTGGCTTGAATATTTGAGACTCTACTACTTTAAAAACTAAGTGTAGCCTTTGAACTATATTGTACTTCATTTTTCATCATAATTAACTTTTTATTTCTTTTTTCCTGAATTTAATTTGAAAACATGTTCATATGCATAACCTTTACCCGTAATTCAAATATACATTATGACTATTAATATGATTACATAACTTCCAAAATATACAGTCCCTTCAATGTTGTTTTATCCGGTTTTTACTGTATATATAGACTAAGCCCAATCAAAATATGTAGAAGAATAATTAACTCCTATTTCCGGAAGAAACCTTTACTCTCTGGGTTGTCTCAAAAATCAGCTAAGGATATGATTTAATTATTGAAAATATAGACAAAATATTGGTATTCTTTTGTTATATCAGCTGTGTCATATCAAATCCTTGGCTGAATTCCTCTAGATATGCCACTTGCAATATATATATTCTCCAAAGCAAATTGGCTAATCCTTTCACCATGATGGCAAGTCAAAATAAAATTTGACTCAGCCATCGACACAACGAAGAAGAAGAAGAAGAAGACTTGAAATATAATGTGTGTCACCCGGAAAGGAAATCATTTCAAGGTCATTTTTTCACATAAGCTATCTGAAAACAGAATGCAACCAAAAATTTGCTTTTTTTTTCATTATACATAATCAAATCTATGGGCAATTTTGTTGAGACCAATCATTATTTGTTAAGGACATTGGACAACATTATTGATATAGTGATGGTTTTATCATGGAGTAGGTCATTCTTCTGCATATCTCCCACTATTAACTCTTTATGCCAGTGTAAATACTTGTGTCTTAGTTACAAGTAACTTTTCTCGTGTCACTTTATTTTCTGAGGTAATATTTTTTTCTTCCAGGCAATGAAGAAGAAATTCATACTGTTTTATCGGTCATACATAAATTTTTCACAGCAGCAGAATATGTTGATGAAAATGGATTATTAGTCCCCTCAAAAATACCAAATATTAGGAAAATTGCTATGTATATTATTTTGAATACAGATTTGCCAGTATTAGGAGATATGGTGGACCTTGCAGGCATTGAGTCCTTAATATGGTCTATACCAACCATACCCAAACATCTAATGTGTGAAACTATGTGGAGATTAGGCCTAAACACATTTGTGTATGAGATAATACAACAAAGCTGGCCGCAACTCGGACTGGAGGTAGCTGAGGCTTTCTTGGTTAATTTTAAATATCTTAAACCAACAGAGTGTCTTAATAGGCTCTACAACTTATCAGCATCATGCTATACACTTATATGCAGACTAACTCTTTTCCAATTTGATGCTGAAACATTCAGCAAAGTTTTACTATCTGCTTCTGAAATGTTACAAAAATACCTGAGATATTATACAGCACCCCCAAACCGACATGTACTTGAAATGTTAAGAACAGATGAAACATACCGCTTTGAAGGATTACGATTCAAATACATCTTGTTTTTAGTGCACAAATGTTTGAATATCTACGCTCAAAGTATAAATCTCAATGATGATGATGTGATATATAAGTTAACATACAATGAAGATTATATACAAGACCTTACTTGCGAGATTTGTAACAGTACAAACAAATTAGTAATGGAATGCCTGCTCAACTGTAACATATTCTTATTGGATATTTTTCAACAAGTTGTAATGGGCGTTAGTGTCGATATGTTTTGTGCATGGAGTGAATTTCAAGATGAAGGTATGAGCATGCAGCAGGCTATAGGAGAAATATGTTACAAAGTATATACAGTGCTACAAAGTATTAGCAGTGTCTCGGAGCACCCTGTATGCTCCATGATAAAAGTAATGGCCCGCAAACCTATACAAATAAGTGACATCATCAACTCAATGGATGGTCCAGCTATATTAGAGAAAATAAACAGCAATGATGAACAGTCTATAGTTTGGATACATGCCCTAGTCAATAAACAAGATTTGTGCAGTGATCTTGAGCTGGTGCAAGCCATCAAATACAATATAGAAGTATTTGATCATCAACAGTGTTTTTCTTTGTTCAATACATTCAATAATGCTGCAGCAAACGCTGGTGACAATGAAGAGTTCTTACATCATATAAAAATAGAATTGTTTGCTGGATGTAGCTTAGCAGATAAACAAACAATATTGAAGAAACATTTTAAGAGTAATAGATTTAAAAATTGCAAGTGGTTTGCTAAAGATTTCGATTATATTCTGGTTGAAGTGTTTAACAAACTTGTAAATGAAGTAGATGTAGAGCCTGACTACTCACATGTACTGACTTTGTTTTATCAACACCCACAAAAAGTCTATGCTAAAATATTCTCCTTAGCTGAAATCAACACACTATTAATCACACCAATGTGTCAGCTGATGGAATTATTGAAGGACTATCACGACGGCCGCTATATAGAGCATGAATTGCCAGTTGTATTCTTGATTATAAAGTTTATTTTTGGGTTTTGTACAAATTACTCAGACAAAGAAGTTATTACAGCTTTTATTATTGAATTGAAGAACCGCGGCATCCTTCAGGGTTCTCAGATATTGATGTCAGCAGTGTTACCTTGCTTGTATAAGGCGACTCGGAGGAAGAACTTGTATAAGATAAACATTTTAGTCGATCTGTTACATAAAGGTTATACATCAGATGAACTGAGTGAATATCAAGGACCAATATTAATGATAATAGTGCAGATAATGGAGGTGACACGTTTGCGAACTCTCAAGACATATGAGCATGATGCCATTAAGACCCTTAATAAAGTATTACTCTGGCAGAAACATTTGATGGATGCGTACAAAGATACTATGCCTGGTGAGTTCATAATTAGAATAAATAGACACATAAGTGAATTGATGAACTGTAGTTCCTGGATATGACCCTTAAATCATGGATCGAATTTTAGATTTCATTGTATAACATTGATAACACCTCTTGTGAATGAGCTTGAGGGCGGCAGCACCACCGTCTCACCTTTAACCTGCCGCCAAAAAGTAGTACTTCCATTACTGTGTTCCGGTTTGGTGGTGAGATCAGGCCCTGAAACTACTGGCACATGAGGCATAACACCGTAGTCCTCAGCTGCAGCGACGCATCTTTAATCTGCTTTTGTGGATTGTTGATGTCCATGCGCTGTACTCCACTCACAACCAGGTGGCCTACACGTTCGTTCGCTGTGGGCGTAGAATGAAAAAAAAAAAAAAAAAAAAAAAACAGATTGTACACATTGATACACTGCTAATGCTATGCCAGAAATTTCAGGGCGCCTACTATTTGGTGGCATTGGCAGATTGAAGTAGAGACCATTTTATATTTTCTTAAATTACAGAACATGGTAGACTTTGGCTGAAGGGCAAATTGCTTGAAGGAAAGCCGCACCCATTAAACTTATATTACTTTAAACCTCTGTGGAAGCCGGATGGGTTGAGCTTCTTTGAGTCGGTGACAGAGTATAGTATCAAAGAAGCCACTAGCTTGAATATTATTACCTTGCAGCTAATACAGGTAAGTCTAAATCTGAACTAATATTATTATGATGAGCAATTGTTGTGGGGATCGTTCAAAACGTCAAGAAAAACATGGACTATTTTTGTCTATGTACCACTCAGGTTGAACCATAGATGGAATCTTATTTTGTAAAAACCAAAAATTCGCCTAAATAAAAGACTATTTGCTACCTGTTCTTGGTTAAGCAAGATTATTTATTTATTTAATTTAAAAAAATATATATATATAATATCGCAAGTTGTGTTTCTGCCTCGTTAGTCTATTTAATCAATAGTAGTAAGCGCTCCGCATCGCGAGGTCTTGGGTTCGATTCTCGGGTCGGACAAAAGCAGCAGTTATAATGTTCTTTTGTTTTAGATACTCCCTTGGACGACGTTAGACGAGTGGATAGCGATATGGGACAACCTGGTAGCTGCAGATATTCCGGATAAGCAAGTGCTGGGGCTGTTCCACAAGGTCATGACGGTGCTGATCAAGACCTTCAACAAAAACCATACGAATGCCATCTTCAATTGCCTCTACACCTGCTATGATCAACTTATGTACATCGCACGGGTAAATACTGTTTTTTCATTACTGACTTTTTGGGGTTTCGTACCCAAAGGGTAAAAACGGAACCCTATTACCAAGACTACGCTGTCCGCCCGTCCGTTTGTCTCATGATAGCTAGACAGTTAAAATTTTCAGTCCCCAAACGATGGCTCACCTTCTTACATGCACCTTATGTTCCTCCACCTGTACCATAGACGACCTGTGGAGCGCCACCGAGAATGCCGTTCTTGTGGCAAAGCTTTGGTCAAACTAAATTTAAACATCATGCATTTCCATGTGTTTTCCATTGACACGCAAAGAAGTTGAAATTTTCACAGATGATGTATAAATGTTGCAGCTATAGCAACAACAAATATAATAAAATAAATATTTAAGGAGAGCTGCCATACAACTAACGTAATTTTTTGGCGTTTTTATAGATAATGGTATGGGGAACCCATCGTACGCGAGTTCTGACTCGCAATTGGCCGGGTTTTATTATACAGGGTGGATGTGACATAGCGATATTTTTACATAAAGCAATTTAACCGATGAAAATGAACATTGACCATGTCTAAAATTTTTGGTTTCAATAAATGTCGCATCCACCCCGTAAGAATGGCTATAATAAGTACCAAAATAAATATATTTTTCAAAAAAATGTTAGAATTGCTGTTGATGCATGGATGCTTGTTTTTGTTACTATTTCACGCTAAACTACGGAATTGAATTTTATATTTTGGCACACAGATTATATTAACAAATTTCTATTGTTACTTTATGTCGACAAACTTCTCGGGCGGGCAGGCACTAGTACTATGATTTCTGCTATAATAATACTAACTGCCTCATTGAATCGGTAGTGGAATGTCTTGTATTCAAGGCACAGTTCAGGCAAAAAAAATATTGATAAAAATTTGGTAGGAAGCAAAAATAATTCTCAGTAGTAGAACTTAATCTGGTAGTAATCCCGGCAGCCGCTAGATGGCTCTTATACAAAAAGAAGCTTAAGTATTGAGGTTATTTTTGACACCACTAACTACCTATTCTTTTTTCTTATTCTACTAGCCAAACTGTCACTATCAAAGTTATTAAGACTTAACAGTTTTTAATAAATATATCATGTCTGTACATCATATTTATTTTTATTTTATTATATATATTTTTTATATATCACTTGTCATCTGAGGTTCCAGCTGAAAATCAATGTTGCCTAATTTTCTGGCAACAATATATTGAGCTGTGGCCTTTAAGCCACCATCATCAAAGCTCATCAAACTCAGTTGCAACTTGTATAATGTAGTATCTTTATACTACGCATTGTATAATTGTAATTATTCTGAATTTATTTTTATTATCTAGTTCCTTAATTCGATTTTTATGTTGATTTGAATTTTTTATAATGATTTGGTGTTCTAATAAATATGTTTTACTTACTTTACTTTAATTCTTTTTCAGTTCAAATTCTTCAAGGAACCGCTAACAAATGCTCAAGTGGAGACCTGCTTACACTTCATGCGACGGGATTTCAAGATAATACAGCCTATTGACGTGATCGAGCTAGAGCAAGTCACCATGTCCATACTAGTGTACCTGGCTTGCATGAAAGACCACTACACCGTCGACGTGCCCAAGTGGTTTGAGAACACTACTCTACATTCCGCTGCCCTTTTGTACGTAGGTTCGCCTTCGCAGTAAACTTGCAAGAAGCCTCTGTTTTGGAAATATACAGGGTTTAATTTTTGAAGGTAGACGGATTGTACTCTTGAAGATGGAAAATTTTACTCAAAAATAAAGAGAAAAATATTTTTTTACAGTTCATGTTAGTTTTTTGGGATGTGAGATGGTGATTTTAAAAAAAAGGAATGGTTCCTTTGATTAAAATTGCAATTGCCAGCATTTAGAGCAGTTTAGTTTCAGGCTGCATTCCGCTGCATTGATAAATGCATTCTGTAAACAAATAGTTGTTACCTTACCTTTTTTGTCAAAATATATATGTAAAAGGTCATTCGTTTTTTTGTATTTAGGGTGTTATTACACCGAAATCTAAGGCTCTTATTATATAGCAGTACTAAAAACACAAAATATTGATGCAATACTATAAAAATATTCCAAAGGTTATACAATTTCACAAACCATCTGCCATAATTAAGCTAAATTGAAACATTATTTCGCACCACGTGCGTCAATGCACCGATTTATTGTCTGTAAATAAAATGGTGGTGCTGTCAAATTGTGGCGGGAAGTCCACCCACCCTAGAGGTACTCTGTTGTGTTAATACTTTTTTTTTTCTTATTTTTTTTTTAGGAGAGCCTGTCTAATGGACCTAAAACTTTGATCCAATTGGTTCCTATGTTGTTTTTTTATTGTTACTTTTTACAAGGTGTATAATATAAAAGTCACAGACGAAATGCTATAAGTGTTAAGTAGAAAATGAGTGTTTATTATCAAATCATTAGCGCAATAAAATACTGAAATAAAAAACAAAAAAAATGAGATCTCATCTATATTTTTTTAACTTTAATATTATATATAATACAAAAAGGCAAAGCAAAGCTAAAATTTGCTTAAAAATATAACAAGATCTCATCAACGTTAGTTTATAAAAATAGGTATGTTACAAATAATAGTCATATTATCATAATCAATATATGTATTCATTCCAATAATGTACTACAATAATGTAATCTATGTAACTATAGAGGACCGTCAAGCATGGACCTTCAGCACTGAACATTTAGGTGCATATATTTCAGCACTTTAGATAAGGCAAGTCGTATGTCATATTAACCCTGAAATAATGTATGCTGATATAAAATACGTAATTTAAATCTACCAATGTATCATTGATTTAATAAAAAAAACTATGACTTAAACTTGCATCACCTACTTTTAAAGTGTATCCAGCGAGGGTTGGTAAAATTAGACGAAACAGGAGAAGGTAAACCAACAAAATTGATAAATGATTACTTTCCGTAAACATTTAGATGCTACAATCATTTCTTACCCGTTGTCCTAGCTAAGAGACTGCAACCGTGCTATGGAAACCGGCGTTTCTATCGCCTTGTCGCTCATCTAGGACAACGTTTTACTATGCGATGCCTTACTCCTTGATCAATGATCAGAGTAGATAGTTTGATTTGAAGTCAATGAGCTGGCACGTATATATTAATTATATAATGCCTGCGGTGATCCGGGATTTTGTAATCTTTAACATTTTTAGGATTTTTTTTATTACTTGCTTAATAAGACAAAAAAATATTTTAAAGCGTTTAACTATCGCATTTTATTAAATTATATATATAATTTGAAATGTAGTAGTTTAAAAGTCATTACATTCACAAAATTGGATTCAATCCAGTGAGTACCAAAATAAAATCTCGGAAAAAGGCTTATCCATGTTGTGATTTCTATGATTATTCATGATGCAAGTACGTAAAATCAATCTACCTACTCCGATACCTGCTCATGATACAAGAAAACGCTATCTTCTCACTCTTCACTGTCACTTTGTATGGTGTGTAGTGTATAGTAAAAAAATATCTTTATAACCCACACTGGACAAACCTAAATATATATTTTTCATTTCAAAATAGTTTGTATGGTACACAATATCAGTATATTGTCATTATGGCAACAATGCTGTACCTGCCTAGTGACAGTAATAATTATTTGGGTAATTGACATATTTAAAAGACATTTTCTCATTAAAATTAATAATATTATTCTTATAAGTATACAATGGCAAGAATTATTTTTAAATTCACAAGAAAACACTTAAATAAACAACTTTGTTTATAACGTAATGTTATAAAACGGGTTTACAAATTAAAAATAAACAGATCTGATTTAGTTATCATTAAAGTAATTATAGAACTCTAACCGACAGCTATGTACAGTCAGCAACAAAAATAGCTGAAAATAAATTCAAACTTCTATCTATGTGATTCACATTTTTTCTTTAAAATATCCCTTTTATGAAACAATGCACATATAATCGATAACTTTTAGTTTTAATTCATCATGAAATTATTGTAATTTTCAGGATGTTTGTGTTATCTTTGTTAACTACTTCGATATTGTAAATTAAATGTGTAGTTATAAGTCTGTGTCTATTTATAAATATATCTTGTCTCACTATAATTGCCTTTTATTGACGTGGACGCATTAGTCTTTGGGTGACAAGCCATCGTTCAAGAAATGTTAAAAAAGTTGGGCCATAGCACCTAAAATAAGTTTAACCGCTGTTTACCAGCAACTAAATACAAATGAACTAAATGGTAACTATTTTCAATATAATATTAAATTTATATAAAAAAATAACTAGATTTTAAATGTGTTATGATACCAATCAATCAACAGCCGAATGGCATAAAAATCGACGTCTATCGACTAGCGAAGAAAAGCTGTCGACTAATCTACCACACGTCTATCAATTTTGGTGTCATAAAACCCTTAGGCTTGGGTTTTTGAAGAAAGCGGTGTGGGATAATACGGCCGTAAATATATCGGTAGAACGACATCACCAGAACACTATGTGTAAACTAAATTGTAACGGTTTAAACGACAAAAGTTGCGCACGCATCTAATACGCCGGGCGTTGACGCTGACGCTTGCTTCCAACTGCAAGCTTAGGTGTGCGGTGATAGACATAACGTACTACGTAATTACGTACTAATTGTTTTACGACCAATGACAATTATGTTAGGTGGATAGTCCACGTCATATGATTACGAGGTGATTACGACCATATTATGTCACACCGCTTTTTTAGAAAAACCCTAGATTACGTGAGGAAATTCGCTTTAATACCCGTACTTACTAGTAGTAGCCATACTTTCTCGTGTTATTTTGAGACTTGAATTTCTTGACTGTAGGTCGAGTGGACGTTTTGGTCGGATTGAATGCTTTCCCGCAGAAGTGTCCAAGTTCCCTGCACCTCTGGCAAAGTTCCTGTTCATGTTCCGCTGGCTGCCCATCTCGATTCATATCAGTCGGACGCACTTCTCTCTGAAAAATGAATCGTATTATGAAACAAATTTATAAGACATACTCCAGTATCAGCACTAGACTAGGGCATTCAATTCCGGGATAGCGACCCATTTCTTATCAGGGTTGAAATCCCAGGATTGCAACCGATCTTTTCATCGATTCTCGACCTTGAACGGGAGCCCTGCCCTACTTTTGATTAAGTTTTGCAATTCATAAAATAAATTTAAATGTATTATAAAGTTAAATACGATTGCCCTGTAGTGCGGGGGGAGCGAAGGTGGTACTCGCGCGAACGAAAATGGTCCAGAGTGGTTCATGAAGTCGTGTCTGTGAGCGATGTCTATGTGTGCGTTGCACAAGCGGGGATTGCCACCATTTATGACGTGACCGGGACAGCGACATAAAAGCATGGTGACGTAGGTTCTTTATCCAATCCACAATAAAGGCACTCGGTGTCTAATCCAGGAGATAATTGAATGTCATAGATAGGTAATATTGACCTGATTCCTCGGGTAGACGTCCGTGTGGCATAGCTTACAGGTTTGCGGCGTGTTGTACCAAGAAAGAGTGCTGCTCCAAAATCGGTTGCAGTGCGGACATCTGTACTCGCCGTAACAGGATCGTGAAGATGACTAAAAACAAGCAGTAAGTATTTTTTTAATGAAAATTACCTAAAAAACTTATTCTACTGGAGTTGTGAGAAATAAATTTCCGGTCTGTTTCTGCCATAACTATTATAGCAATTAAATTTAGGTCCATAGTTTTTGTACTGTCCGTGGTGCTTACACTCTTTCCGTATAGACACTTAAGTCTATATTTAGCATTACTCAGTCTCCCGATTTGCTTTGGAGGCAAGTAAAGATACAAACTTTTAATCTATAAATGTTATCTCTCCCTTGGATTGTCCAAGTGTCAGGCACGGTGTTGATTACCGCTGTTGATCCTGCTGGCGACACAGGAGTCACAGTGGTGTGCATGTGGGTAAGATTATATCCCAATAAAAAATTGAGGAATTGTGAATAAAGTACGGCCACCATTTTGTTGCGGCGGCCATCTTGGATTCACAATGTTATTAAAGTGCGTAGACAGAGTTAAATTCATGATATTTAAAGGTGTGGGCAACAAACATCAAATCAATCTGACGACAGAAAAGGGGTAAGACCCAAACGAACGCAGCAAGCTAAATAAAACCGTTTAACCATGTTTTTATTAAACGAATGTTATTAAAACATGGTTATCAGAAGATATTATAAAGGCAACGAAGTTTGTGTAGGTATATTTGTCAATTGAATTTATTGCCTGGATTACGATTAGGTATAGGCTGCCTCGTCTGGATAGGCCAGGTCTATAGTGATTCAACGAATACCACCGTTTATTAGGATGTACAGATGTTTATTTCACGAAAATCTACTAAACAAATTCTGATAAAATTTGGTTCATACATACATCATTGTTATAATTACAATTTTATTACATGAAATGAAAATATTTTCTTATTGATTATTTTTATAGCATTAAGATATGCTTAGCAAATTATAATATGAAACGGTTGAAAAAATATGGGACCGGCAGGATTTGAACCTGCGACCTTTTGCACACCCGACAGCCGCTTTAAGTTTAGTAGCTGGTTAGTTAACGCGGCTGCCCGGTGTGCAAAAGGTTGCAGGTTCAAATCCTGCCGGTCTCATATTTTCAATTGTTTCTTAGTATAATAATTAAAAATTGTTAAATACAACGTCTAAAAACAAAAAAAAATTGGCCTGCTGGCTGGCTGTATAATTACTAATTATATAACTTTTCACCACACCAGCACGGAAAAGATCGTTTGCTTGCCAGAATTCAGTGAGTAAAAGCGTTTTTACTTTGATTTTTTTTTAATATTAGTTTTTTACTCACTGAATTCTGGCTAGCAAACGATCTTTTTCGTGCTGGTGTGGTACAAATAACTATTACTACTTTCTGATTGCCGATTTCATCAAAGTGTTAAACGCTAAGCAACACCTCTCGATATAGGCTGTGTCCTCAGCAACCGATCAATCAATAAATGATATCGTTCGTCTTTGTTTTATTTGTATTACGCGAGTGGAGCCGCGGACTGAAGCTGATCATTCCGTTATAGAGATCTAATAAAACTATTGGAAAAATACAAGAACTCACGTACCGTATCTGTCGGCCACGATTTATAAATCCAAAGTAGTGCAATAAAGAAAAAAAAAACAAAATGATTTCCATTTCAATGCTTGTATTGAAATAAAAAAAGACACACTTCGACTTCACTTGGGGTACCGTCTCGTATCTCTCAGTGATGTCTCTTGCCTCTTAATATGCCTCGAAAATCGGGTAAAAGCGTCCAATCTGTGATAACAGCCGTTGCACTGTGGTAGCACTAGAATTTACGCCACAAACTAATAGCCAAAGAGTACGATAATGAGTCTTATCGTGCAACCACTGTGGTTTGTTTTGTTTTGATTGTAGGACTTTAATGGCTTTTGTATCCAGTTTGCTAATAACCTTTGGAAAGAGACAATCGGATTTGCTTATTTTAAAATCTACGTAATATATTTATTTATTCACAAAAATAAAAATAAAAACAACATTCCTACTAACATAAAAATAAGTCTAAAAGACTGCTACCAGTGGGCAACGTTCCCAAATGCTGGCAGCATTGCCACGTTGTATGGCAATGCTCAACTTCTGGCCAAAATAAATACCAGCATTCTGAGAACGTGCGGCCTCAAACAAGCGAGTTGAAATCTGTACAGATTGAGCGCTTCTGGTCCCCACGGCCCTAATGTCTCTACCCCAAAAGGCACAAACATATTATATCCACTATCAAGAAGACAATATTTGCGCCTTTTGAGGCATACTGCAGATGCTTATTTTAATCATTATTTTTATTATTTGTATAAAATACACCAATTTTTCTATAAGTGTAGGCATAAGTTCGGGTAAAATAAAATAAAAAACATGTTCATATTAAGTTATAAGACTATTCGACAGAGGAAAAAAACAACCCATTATGGCTAACTCGAAAACGTAAAACACGGACTTAGTGATAAGTAGTTAATAGTATGTAAAATATATATATTTTTTATGTTTATTGTATTGAGTATCTATCACAGATATTCTATATCTGTGGTATCTATGTATGATATTCTATTTAATATAATGCACCGTCTATGTAGGTCTGTATTATTGTATACATTTAGGTTATCTTTGGATATTTGTAAAGAAAGATTATTGGGATATAAATAATAGCAGATACGTGTTCACGCAAACTGAATGGGTATTAACGACTGACTTAAGTGGCGGGCGCAGCCGCCGCTAGGTGTTTACATATTCAATCTATAGATTATGTTTACATATACACTGTATGTACCTACACCATTCCCCCCTTTTTAAACAAAAAAAACTAACAAATATTTTATAAGTAATTAAAGAGTAAGGCTAACACATTTTCTTAACACTTTACTATAACAGTAGACATTTTGCGGTTGTCGCCTGCTGCTGGGACAGCGTTTGCATATTAGTATAATTAAACAAAACAATAAGTGTCTGATAACTAAATCGTGTTACCATGATGCCTTTGCGTCACACGCTACTCATGTTACATATTCTACGAATCGCAATGGTGTTTTGATTACTCGGCCAAAACGCGTTGTTTTATTATGACTAACCTTTGTCGCTGTGCTTTGTTTATCGTTCAAGTTACAATCTAAATTAAAACTATTGTCGGTAGAGTTTTTGCAATCGCTATCAATTACATAGGCAGGTTTCAGCCTGTCTATGGAAATACACTTATCTTTATCCGCTACCTTGATAGTGAAAGTCTTTCCTTGTCTTTTTACGACATTGTATGGACCGTCATATCATAGTAAAAATAATATATATGTCATATGGTGGCTGAAGGCACTTACGCATTAAATCAATTCTAACGAAACCACTTTTACACGTATTAAGATCGTTGGATATGAAAAGCGAACGTGAATTACCATGACATGGTGGTCGTGGTTTAATTTATTTATAGAATCTCTAAGCACCTGTAAATATACCGAGTCCGACATACAAATTTTACTTTGATCATAAAAATCACCCGGCAATCGAATTGTTTTACCGTAGGTCGACTCCGCTGCGCTTAGTCCGATAACACTTCTGATAGCTGCACGCAGTCCTAATAATGCGATCGGAAGCTCGTCCCCCCAAGACTTTTCACTTGTAAACGTGCCATAAGGGACACTTTTAGTGCTCTATAGCGCTCAAGGACGCCGTTGCTTTTTGGATTATACGGGCTTGAGCGTATTTTTAACCGACTTCAAAAAAAGGAGGAGGTTCTCAATTCGGTTGTATGTTATGTTTCTTCGCCGATTACTCGAAAACGCCTGGACAGATTTGAGAAATTATTTTTTTGTTTGATAGGATATAATACTTGTCATGTGGCCCCATTTTTTTTTAGTTACGTTCTGATGATGGAATCCTAGAGAAATCGAGGGCAACCCTCATATTTAAAAGGCTTCTATATTGTTTTTTGTCGGTGCCAAGTAAACAATAACTCTGTATAGATAATATCAATCTTTGTAACAACTATTTTCTGACTGAATATTAGTTCTTAATTATCCGATTTACTTGGCACCGACTTCAGAATTATAAAATAATTATTTAATAATTTCTATTTAACTAAATGAAAAAACGTATTATTTTGTGCGAAGTAAATTTATTTTTTGCTTTTTAGTTTACCTACTTTTTGAAGTCGGTTTTTTTTTGTTTATATGTATACCTAAATATTTCATAAAGTTTTTACATATTCAATCTATACATTATGTTAACATTATACACTGTACCTATTAGTATCCCAAGTAGCACATTAGTGAATTTTGCAACTTATCTTATAGCTTTAAGTCGCAAATGAGTGGTTTAACAGTTTTTGATGGCACTTATAGCTTTAGACTCTACTTATATTTGTATATGAGTACATCTTATTTCTCGCAGTTGCATACGAATGTATTTTGTTTCTACTTTATTTCTTATGGTTTTATAAAGTCGATTTTGTTACTCATAGTTGTAAACAGATTTTAATTTTTACTCATTTATTAACCACAGTGGCATATGAGGTCTTAAAATCACTGTTTTGCAACTGTTAAAAATAAGCGGTTACTAGTCTTTATATGGCACTTCTAGTGCTAAATGAATAGTATAATAGAGTAGTATATCACCTGTAGTGGTTGAAGGGATCATTTTGCAGCCCTTGTCAAACCTAACGTGATTGTATCTTTAAGTGCTTTTGTACTCTTTTATGCCACTCCAACGTGTAATTAAGTGTCAAAGAAGGGTTGTTAAGAACCAAAAGCATCTATTTTCCCTTATTTAAAACCACTATCGATCTGATAGTTCCAAAAATACGTAATTTGTTACCTATTATTTCTTAAGACAGATTGTTGTGCGTGTTACGTTGTCTTAAATCTTTTGTTTCGGTTGATATAAAGTTCATAGGCAATCAATTACTTTATTAAGAATGAATTCCGTAAAATGGAAAAATAATTAATTGTCTAGAAATAAATAATAAAGATAATTTTGTCAAGAAAAATTCACTGTAAAATTGAAGGGTTCCGTACATACATAAATGAATCAACATTTTATTGCGTATTTTAAACACATTTTGGACATGATTTGTAATGTATTTAACGCAATCTAGTAGATTTATTATCGGGTACCAGATCTGAACAGAACATTCTCTGAATCTTTTGAAATCTGCTAGGAACATTCCCGGTGTTAGAGCAAAAAAAAACCAAGTGTCGAATAATTATATATTTTTTTATTTAACCTCTCAACGCTTTCAATATAATACAAGATATTTATCTTTTCTTCAGCTTTCATCTTGGTGATATAAATTTGAAGTCATCTTCTAATGATGGTAATTTGACTGAAATGTGCGGAGTCTTGAGGACCCCTAATTCGCCGATCCACCGATTTGCCACTATAACATACAAATGAGTGATTTTTAGAACCCACAGTTCCAAATAGAGACTAAATAAGTGAAAATTAGAACTATGTGATCCCTATAAATCGCCATATTTAGAAAATGGATTCCTTAAAAATGTTTTGTTTTGAACAGTGTTTTATCACACTGATTCAAAATCACTGAGTTATGTGAATTGTAACTAATGTACTTAGGCATTATACTTAGTTTAAAACCATTATGTTCAGTTTTTAACGATATTTTTATTTTATTGTATTATTTCGTCAATAGAATAGGTAAGCACTCTATAAATAATTAATCTTGATCAAATAGAAGGCGCGTTGAAATTTACTAAGAAAACATACTATGGTTTCACAGTAACAAAACATTCGCAAGGATTTTATGCTGTAGTTGGTTATAACTCAATGCTGCATTATATGAAGTTAGTACTCACCAAATATCCAAATGGAATCCAAAATAAAATGGTTGCACTAAGTGTTTACTGTAACGCCACCACAGAACAATATTACTAAACGAACACCACTCGAAACTTTAATTGTCTCTCATTTATCACTTATTGAATGACAGAACGAATGAAATGTTTATTAATCGTTCACTGCTCACAACTTACACTCACAGTTCTAATTACCTCTTAGGGTGATTGTTAGAACTCCTATAGATCCCATTTGTAACCAAAATTAGGCTGCAATTTTTCGCCAAATGGTTCCATAATGGTGGCATAAGGGTTCTCCCCACCTTTGTAGAACTTAATCATAGCTGTAAATTTCACTCGAGGTTACCAATAGATATGATATAGAACTATTTTAGAACCCAGTTGTGCTACTTGGGTATATACTCAGTTTAGAAAAGGCATGATATTGTATGTAGTCATAAGTAGTTTACTTTCTTCTTTATAATTTTCACTTTATTGCATTTCCATTTACCCTCAAAAAGTATATCTTAGGTTTGCTGGAAGAAAACCCATTTTAGTGTTTAAGCTAATCTTTGTACATTAATTTAAAATTGTACCAAATGTTATTGTATTGTGTATCATTTCTTTTGTACAATAAAGAATTAAGATTAGTACTTACATTTCGAACAGGAGGTCGCCAACCCACATTGTTTACTATAACCGTCTGGTTAATAACCCTGTTTCTTGCTCTTTCACGTCTTTGACGCTCTTCCTCTTCAGTCGGTTCCTGAAATACATGGAAATAACTTTATTAGGCACGTACTTTTTTATGGAGGATAGCGTTTGACAGTGGCGTAACGTAACTATATCATCGGGGGCCCGTGGCAAATATTGGATAGGGCCCTAGTAAACATCGTTACGTTGAAGCCGCTTACTAGTGGTTCAGTACTGGAATGCAAATTTCACCTTAGAATGCCAGATTTTTAGGAAGAACAATCTTGTTATCTTGCCCCTTGTCTAATAATATTTTTGCAATTTCCCGGTCAACAATTTTAAATGTTTAGACGACTGCATTTATATCTTTTTTTTATTGATAATTTATGTTTAGTTACTTTCAAGGTCGTGGCATCTTGGGCCTGGAGGCCTCCTCAGGCAGGGGGCCCGTGGGATTTTGCCACCCCTGCCACCCTATAGTTACGCCACTGGCGTTTGACCACGGTGGTAAGTGATAATGCGGTCTACGGAGGAGCACGTTTATCTACTTAAGACAACCAGATTGTACTTGCTTGAAATTTATGTTATCATTGTCAACATCATATTTTGGCGACCGGACGGCGGAGTAGGTAGTGCACCTGCTTGTGATGCCGAGGTCACGGACTCGATTCCCGCTTAAGACAAATCTTTGTGCGTTTGTTGTTTTATACTAGGAGTTTCTATGTATAATAAGTATGTATTTACAAAAGAAAAGTATATAATTATGTATTAGTATCAGTTATTCTAGTACCCATAGTATAAGGTCTGCTTAGTTTTTTTTTTTTTTTTTTTTTTTTTTCTTAGTTGATTCTATTACTAATGTTCCCCTAAATGTAATAGAGACCTTGTTGTGCCATTGTTAATTTTGCATTATTTGTTGTGTGTTTGTGATTTGATAAAGATATAAAGAAGAGCTATTTGGGTTGTTTGATTTATTATTATATTTTTACTTTTATTTACTTTATTGCATATATGTTTTAGTGAATTTATAAAAAAATGGGACTAATTTCAATTTATTTTATCTATTGTTATTTTATCTTAGATTTTATTTGTTGCATTTTGTTAAATTTGGAAAAATTTACTTTTTTATTTTGCTATTTTTGCTTTTCTTTTAGATGTATTTTCTTTTTGCAGGTATTTATTTGCGAGTTAGATGAGGAGCAGGTTTTTACGCAATTAGGCTGGATGCTTCTTTCCGCGTGTCATAACGCGTAAGTGCTGCTTTCCCTGGTAGCTCGTTGGCGCGCCGGTTTCCATCGATGTCGGCGTGGGCTTTGCTTCTGTACAAATTTACATATTTGCCATAGTTCAGAGCCCCGCTGAGGTACCGGCGCGCCTCGATTTCAGTGGAGTGCACAGACTCGGGTCTGTCTCGTTTTCCAGTGCCACTCACGAGTCTAATGTGGTGCCACTCTGTTGCAGGTACTCTTCGACGACTGTCAACCGACGGACAGAGGCAGCCCAGCGGATCCCCCTCCCTCCGCTGGTGACCTCCCTTGTCCTGACTACAAGCTCTACGGACCACAACGGCAAGGTAATTATGTTCTATTGTAAATTGGGCCAGTTTCTTATGAAACTGGTCCCAATTTGCTTTAACGATGTTTTTTACTTTAATTTTAAGTTTTATGCCGTTGTGGTCTAGCCCCCTGTCACTTGTCCAGTCATTCAGCAGATTGAGTAAATCCGCCGAGCCTGCCATTTCACCGACGTGGTCGATGCCGTCGCCGAGCACCAGCAACCCCAATTCCTCCATTGTGCCGCTCTGCACCTCTCTCATGCTACCTTCTTTGAGTCGCCCCCACCAGGAGCTCTTGGTTTGGAGGTTAGCCCGCAAGATGTTACATGCCATGGTTTCTGCGGTGGCGCCTTTTGCAGTAAGCTATAAGCTGTACGCTATTTTAGCGCGGGCCAATGCATCCCACCTGCGACGCACCGGGTAGTCCGGGTTGAACGCATTATGCGCCGGCCCTTCGATCTTGGCCCTGGTGCAGTTGCAGCAGGATGGGGGTGCATTGGTCCGCGCCTCTGGGCAATCTTTGCCCAGATGTGGGCCACCGCAGTGGCTGCAGGCTTCCTCTGTCTCCGTGCAGAGACGTCTGCTGTGCCCATAGCCCAAACACAGGGAGCATTGGACTAGGGGAGACTGATCGTCGACCCTAATCCGCTGCATATCTATGTACACAGCAGACGCCTCCGTCAGACGACTCCAGAGGGTGGGGGAGACTCGTGCAACAACATGGCACATCAGGCTGCTTCGCGCCCGCTTTCGGTAAATAACCGCAAAGCGGTCGTCCTCAGCCGCCAGACCGGTGAAGAGCGAGGTGTTCTGTGTCCTCAGGGACTGCGGTCTGCTTAGTTTGGGACTAGATGGTTGTGTGTAAGTTGTGAGATACATATTTTTTATTATTGTTTATTTATTTTCTTATATCTTAGTGGCGGAACTAGCGATTTTTAGTGGGTATGCCGTGTGTGCGATATCAAAATGGCGCCTCTAAGCTCTCTCAAAAAGGTATTTACCCTATCTTTTCTTCACATAAGCTTTTTAATTCATAGTATTTAAGAAAGCAGAGATGAAAATACAAGATTAATAATATTAGCGATTAACTAGAATGTCTATATTATAATTGCAGCCCTGTATCTAATACACATGCCACTGCTGGGTCTCTCCTCATGGTGAGAAGGGTTAGGCCATAGTCTACCACGCTGGCCAAGTGCGGATTGGTAGACTTCACACGACCTCGAGAACTTTTTGGCACTTTTAGTCATGCAGGTTTCCTCACGATATTTTCCTTCACCGTTAGCGTGCGATAATTTATATATGATTATAACCAGGGCTCGGAATTAGGTAGAGTTTTTTATGTATCTACTTGCATCGAAATGTTAATATTAATATGGACCTTCCCGGGATTTCTAATGGACAATCCCGTGTGGCCAACAATATTAAACAAAGATAATTAAAATATTATTTTTATTAGTTTACATTAATTCACAATACAAATTGTTGATAGTCTGTAGTAAATTCTCATTCGCATATTTCGCATTTTTTTATAAATACGAGCAAATACTTTTGCTTCTAGCCTAGACTCGTGAGGTTTTGCTTATTCAAACGGCCCATCAGAATCATTTTCCTTATCCGATTCATTACCAGTAAAATTTGAAGTGTTCGCTTCCGACATTACTGTATAACTTTTGTGAGAATTAAAATATTTAGTCGCGTGTGCAGTAGTTTAAATTGTGTAAAAAAGTAAATAACTTTTAATTTAAAAAATCATAGGATTTTTTTCTTCTCTTTAAAATTATTCTCGGTATTTGAGGCATATCCACTTTATTCTTTCGCTGTATGAAATCAGTGTAAGTACATGAAAATCTCTACCTTATTCCGACCTCTGATTATAACACACATATCTTCGAAAAGACGAATCTTAACGATTTATTGACAGAGGTGTGTGCCGTGGGTTTGAACCTTTGACTTTTCAGTTCTACGGTCAACTCTGTGCTACGGTCTCAGATTCGGCTATCGCTGCTTCATATTATTATTATTATTATATGCCTAGAGCCTAATATACAGGGTGGCTCATTTATATCGGTCAGTATGGGGAAGTCTGTTACACAAATCTGCTCTGAGGAACCATGACATCGATTTTAGTTAAAACAAAAACTAGTAGTTACTCAGCTCGGGAATCGAACTCGGTCGATATGCATTTTGATTGGTTTTTTTTTTACAAATTATTTAATTTAATAGTTTTCTTTCTGGATGGATGCTATTTATTCGTATTTAAGCTGGTTCGATTCCCAGTAACTTTACTGGGACTCGAACCAGCTTAAATAGTATAATTTATAAATCTTTAAATGTTGTTTAAATTGTTGTCTCTTGATGGTTTATTGGTTAGCGTATACCTACACATCTTACCGCGAGGCCTCGGGTTAAATTCTCAGAAATGCACGATAGCAGCACGGAGTTGGAATTGTGCCCGTTGGATGGCGATAGGCTCACCCTCTATCCCATGAAACCTAAACGTAACAGCTGAAGTGTGGGTGTAGAACACTTCTACCCCACCCTTCTGGGTAATATAGGCGTGATGTTATGTTATATTATGTAAATTGCTTAAAAAAATAAAATAATGTCTTTTATCAGAAAAATCTTCTATCTACAATATTTAAGATACTCCATGTGGCATGTTCGAGGGACAGCCTGTACCTATATGCCCGTACGATCTCGAAAACGGCTTTAACGATTTCGATAAAACTTTCAGATAAGTAAGATTCTGGGCTAAAAATAAGATCTAAATGGGTCTGATATCCGATTTTTGATTTTATAACGATTTTAAGTTTATAATAATGTAATAATATAGTGAAAGGATTAGCCAATTCGCTTTGGAGAACTCGCAAATTGCCCAGGGTGCGCCGGACGTAGGGAATCGTTGTGTACGTCACTCGACGAGGCTTCTTTCATGCACCCCTCGGTTAATAACTCGGTATCGGTTATTAAGGTTCTCAATAATAAGTTCACATAGACTATTATTATTATATTATTCGTGTTTAGGTTCATTAGACTTGTATCAATGATCACTTCCAGATGAACCCAGGGTCCAGGGTTTCATGTTGAATTCCGAAAGGTACCTTGGGGTTCTGCAATACTGGTTCATATAGACCCATCGTGTTAGGGCTCTTTAGATGACTGTGTCTCAATCTGAATTTTTATGACAAATCAAGATTTTTTTAAACAAATGCGATTTTGCTCTATATAAAATCTGAGCACGAAACACCCGAGGCTCGGATTGCCGAAATCCCTTTTAAGCCAGATTTTGATAAATTTGGTATTCAAGTAAAAGAAATCCCAATAGATTAGTAATTCATTAATATACAAATGTAATGAATTACAGTCAAAACCGAATATAATGACATCGTTTATATTATTATATTTATTATTATAATAATTTCCCAATGTTTGATTAAGGGTTTACTACGGATCGGTTATTACAACCGAACCGCAAGGTCCCGGCAGAATCTCTATATAATCTAATCATATTGCTTATAACAACTATCGGACATGACGTCCGAAGTATACGGTCTATGTCGTTATATCCGGTTTTGACAGTAACTACCAATATAATGTAGGTATCATTCTTTTAAACGACGCCCGCAATAGGAATATCACCTGTGTCGCAGGAGAGTTCACAAACATACATTTTACACACACAGACCACACCCATTAATTGAGGACCTAAGCTGATGAAGAAGCCAAAAGATACC
The DNA here is from genome assembly GCA_905147285.1 of Hypena proboscidalis. Lineage (NCBI taxonomy): Eukaryota > Metazoa > Arthropoda > Insecta > Lepidoptera > Erebidae > Hypena > Hypena proboscidalis. The sequence goes on along the minus strand of LR990128.1, from coordinate 10,168,408 downwards.
TGGGGGCTCTCTGTTTTTTGTTTACGTAAAAAACCGTTTGTGTATAGGCAGGCTCTTTAGATTTGTTTCAGTGAGCACTGAGCACTTTCATGACGAATGTTCAGGGTTCGATGTTGGATTCCGGCATGTACCCAGGGGTTTTCCAATACTGGTTCACTTAATCCCAGTGTGTTTGTTCTCATTAGATTTACACATAACAATTGATGATCCCGTAATATTTTCAACTGTTTCATAAAATAATTTGCTAAGCATAGGCTAAATGTTATAAAAATAATCAATTAGAAAATGCCAATAATTGATGTTTGAGGTCTGATCATGGAAGCCGGGCGATAACCATGGTATACAATTTTCCAGACTTATTTTACCGTTTTATTAAAAGAATATTTATGTTTTTGCTAGATATAAAAACTACTCCAGGTACTTACATACTGATAGCATTAAAATAGTGTTAACAATACCTAAGAGGGTGTAAGTAGGTATTTACAATAGGCATGGTGACTGATCTGATAGATAGTAAAATATAGGATACCTTATCAAACTTTAGGTAAACATAAACCAATTGAAATAATTTTTTGTTACATACTATATATCTAACTCATTTTATGATCATTCAAAGTTTCATGGACGAGTTCATTTTTTAAATACGAAATTATTCGATTTTTTTATCATTAAATTACATACACAATTTATAGCAATATTTGTAATAAAACCATTTTTATAAACGCAATATTTCGTACAGCTATCAAACAAAAATCATAACTTCACATACAAATACTCAAGCGTGACGTCACGCTAGAGTAGCCTTTTGTTTGGAGCGTTTGGGCGAGTCTATTATTAATGTGAATTTGAAATTGTATTATCTCAGGAAGGACAGGAAGTTTATGTTAGGTCAAAGTAATTCTTGTAATGATGTTTTTTATATCAAGAGGTGTTTCAATTACATACAAAAATAAAAATTAGTCATCATGCCTATTACAAAGTATGTAGGGTAGGTACTCTTGATGTTAAATAAAAACTTACCGGAATTGAGCAACACGATCCCATTTTATTATAACTTCAGCTCTTGTTATTAATGGCTAACGGCGTGGCGTCACCGCGTCGTTTTCAAGTAAGTTTGCTGAAATCACGAATGTATAAATATATATATCACAATATTTGTCGTTACTAACTTCAACCATAAAAGTAGTACACAGACGTGCCTATATCTATTAATAACTACTGTTTAATTATTGCCAACATAAAATTTGATAATTAACGTCTAGTACGGATTCAACTATTTCAAGTGTGATAGTGTGATTTTATACTTTCTTAGCTCAGTAAGATCACTTTTGAGATTCCACTCCACTACTATCGCGTCTAGTGCACGACTGCACGTCGAGTCGTCGAGGGATTTGATCATAGCATAGACAAATAATTACGCTCGCTCGCTCCGCTCGTTGGTCTATGGCAAGGGTATTCCCTCCTGTTGAGAAAGTTAGCAATGAATGTTATTTAAAAGTAGGTACAGAAACTGGACCTTTATCTATCTATACCATAGAATAGAGTACTACTATTTAGACCACAACAAATTTAATTATGGGTGCTACTAGCCATGTTCTTGTTTCTAACACAAAAGTCTAACATAGTATCAATCGTCATAAATTCCCAAACTAGAAGTGACTGTGATATCTGTATGATGAATATAAATTACACTGATCTACAAAATTAGGTTTTAAAAACTATTCTTTATGTGGGGGTGCTTCATGGTTGTATATATTTATGTTGAAGAGAGATGAGAGAAACGATAGGTCACTATTCTAAATGTTTTATATTTACTGGTACCAGGAAAATATTATATAATAAACTTATTGACTACATTATTATAACTAAATTACGACCTATCTCTAGCGATACGGGAAGGCGACTGGCGAACCGGGCGACTAAACTTAAGTATCCAGTGTATCCACTTAAATACATAATGCGCCGGTTGCCCTGTGTCCCTACACCATTTCCCCCTTTACAAAAATAATTTGCAAAATGATAATCAAAATAAAACTTTGAAACAAAAATATCATAACGTTAACACAAACAATAATCATTTTACGATTCCAATAAACTAAGGGATACATTACAAGTGGTTCTTAGTACTGATGCTTATAAAAAAAGGGTCACAATCTCAAGTGCTTTGTGAGAGCCAAACAAACTGCTCCTCAATGAAAGCGTTGTTCACATAAAAATTAACACATGAGTTATCGACGTGATTTGAGACTTTGCATCTAAAAATAGCCATGGAATTTAAAACTTTAACTTGTAAAACGAAATACCGTTATTTATCACAAACACTTGATACGTTTTCTTGACGTTGCTCTTCGTAAGGCGCTTCATGTGTCGGCGATACGTACGAAGATGCAAATTCCGTATGTTGCTCCTAGTCTGCTAGCGATGTATTTGCTCCTGTTGTAGTAGTCCACGTCTCTGATTGATGACGTAATTGACAATTAATCTTCTTGAAGCGGTATTTGTACCTACTCGCCTCTAAATATATTGTTACGATGCCGTATAGTCCGGAAATCCTGTAGTAAGCATTCTCATCCTGGTGCCAACGCAACCGCAGGGTACATAATACGTCTAAATACGCGTCGAATGTACCACGTATTAGAATAAACCGTCGTGCTCGTCGTCCGGAAATCCAAAAGGTCATCACCCAAAATTGTGTGGTCTGCCGTGGTCGCTACTTGATTGCGCTATGCATGGCAGCCACGTGTCTTCACTTACTTGACCACGTCGGAGAAATCGCTTAGCAGTAGATCTTCCTTTGATTATATATATGATATCTTCATTGTATTTTCCGTGCGTTCCAGTGTAGTTTGGCTAGGTCGTCGTAGGAGTCCTTCTAGATGCGCGCGTCGAGAAGGGCGAGTCGTCTCCCATGATGTCACTTGATTAAGCAGGAACGCCACGGTGTAGAAAGTTGCGTGTTCTTTGTCGAGGGTCACCAATGTGGGGGTCTTTCATGGTTGTATTTAATGATGTTGAAGAGAGATGAGAGAAACGATAGGTCACTATTCTAAATGTTTTATATTTACTGGTACCAGGAAAATATTATATAATAAACTTATTGACTACATTATTATAACTAAATTACGACCTATCTCTAGCGATACGGGAAGGCGACTGGCGAACCGGGCGACTAAACTTAAGTATCCAGTGTATCCACTTAAATACATAATGCGCCGGTTGCCCTGTGTCCCTACACTTTATATTAAGTGGATTTTATTTTATACATAAGTGCTTAATACAAATTAAGTAAATATTATTAAAAAAAAATTGTCTTCGTTTTGAAGAAAATGAACATGGTTTTAGAAAAATTAACAAAATCTATACTTTTCTTGTGCTATCGGCTAAGTTGATTAATGACCCATTTGACAAAAAAATTCCTGTGCTTTCTTCGCTATCCTCTAGTATTATGCTTAAGTAACATTTTGGCAAATGGCTATAATCCACCAACATTGAAACATTATATTTGGCCTGACACTGTTTTTCCAATCTTAGTGTTGCGTTGCAAGAATCTAAAGTTATAACTATGTGTACTTACCGAAATAAAATCAAAACCACAGAACAAAATACGCTGGTTCACTTTTTACATGAACCTATAACACAAGTAACACAACACAAACAAACTCCTTCCAGAATTATGTTTTATGAATTTGGTTTATGGCTAATAAATACTCTTTAAATTTTTAACACATTGCGACGTTGCACGTGACGCTCAAAAGCCTGAAGACAACAAAAGAATAATAAAAGAATATCCACACTTTAACTTGTATTCTTATTCTGTGCTTTAACTGCAGATTGAAAAAAAAAGGTGGTTGTAATCACAACAAACAAAGGATTCCTAAAACTGTAGAATTTATATTGCGGGTCGTATTCTTTTGTTTCTCATATTATAACACACCAAACCATATTTTTAAATACCGCCCGTTATTGTAGTATTTTGACGAATCTTGTTGATGTTGATTGAATCGATTCATATTATGTCAAAATTGGAACCAAAATTGACATTTGAATCTGATTTAATCACAATCAACATTAATCGTAATAAGCGTTTTCGAATTCTTTAAATCTCAATAAATTTTTGAACACAGAGAGTTCGAAAACTTTACTTCAGCATCTTTGTTTTATGGTAAGGTGTTTTGAGTTACTATTTTGACTATAGGTATAAACCCAGCCAGAGATAATACATGTCAAGATGTAACATGGAACAAATTGATGGTTATACTTTTGTAACAATTGGATTGTCAAATTTCATAGCAAATTTTCCCCGGGCCGGGTATAAGCTGTTAGCACCCATACATTTTTAGACTATGACGTGAATTTCATCTGGAGCGCGCAGCCTTGCTCGCGCAGTGGGAATAACGTCATTTGAAACATATTAATATAGTTTTCTTTAGTTAAATGAATGCTTTCTTTAGGTCGTGGGTTCGATTCCCACTTAAGACAAATCTTTGTGTGCATGAACATGGCGGTTTGTCTTAGTCTGGGTGTTTCTATGTATAATAAGTATGTATTTACAAAAGAAAAGTATAATATATGTATTAGTATCAGTTATTCTAGTACCCATAGTACAAGCTCTGCTTATTTTGGGACTAGATGGCGTTGTGTGTGAGTTGTGGAATATTTATTTATTTATTTATTATAATAATAATAATATAATATGACATTGCCATTTCTTAGACCTATTCACTGTAAAGCAAAACCTATTGTGAAAAGAAGAAAACGTATTATTTATTATTATTATTATATTATCTTCATAAGACCATAAACAGTTCATAGGTCGAATACCTAATTCGTTAATACGTTTCTTGTCACAGTCACAGACAACTAACTTGTCATTTTTCTAAGCTTGCATCTCCTAGGATTGTCTCAGTGGATTTCAAAAGCAACAATGTTTATTTATCAAATATTTTTTTGTAATTGTGACGAACCTGTGCAAAAATCTAGTACTGGCGGCGACGTGTTTCCTAGCTCTGACCAAATCTGGGGAATGATAGGCACAATTGTGGCCACACTTGCCTGCTGGATTGTGTATTCCAAAGTATAAATATTTAATTATAATGTACTAGCTTCCTAGCCCGCGATAAAAAGAAGTTTATATCTATATTATATTTATCCAGGCTATAAACTACATATGTGCGAAATTTAATCGTAATCGTGCCGGTAGTTTTTGCGTGAGAGTTATAACATCCAGATGTGCTTGCAAACTCCCGCATAAATTTATAATATTAACTACCTATTTCGGAATAAACCTTACCAAAGAATAACCTTACTGCTCTCTGTACTCAAAACGGCTAAATCGATTTTGATAGTTTGTATTATAATTTATAAGCAACTGTCAAGTGACTTGACAGCGATGGAACATAAAATGTGCATGCCCGTCTATGTATGTAGCTATTCTAAAATCTCAGTAGACCTGTAGTTTTTCTGTTTAATTTATTTCGACTATATTTTCATCCACCAGGTGAAGAGAAATACGCCAACCGCCCTGACATCTAACCCTATGCCGAAATCAAGAGTTCCTATGCCAAAAGCAAGGCCGACGCAAACACATGGTCTTTTAAATAATACCAAATGATATAGAAATAAATGTTTATTCTTAAAAAAATAATATGGCTTCTTTTTATTGCATAAAATATAAATTTTCTTAAATTAAATTGATTTAGCTACCCATACACCTTTGCAACAAGAACAATAACAAAATATAGAAGGTCATATAAAAAATAATTAAAATAACTCCTATTGGAATGTTGTATATTATATTATTATAATAGCTGCCCATAGGAATATATTACTATATTCAAAATGACCCTTTGCATTGATTTTGATGCAAAATTTATAAATTGATTCTAATATGTATTGTTGAGCAAGCACATTGTGTCTTGCGAATATTTCTTGCATTCTTGAAGTAGATATTTGTGTTCGTCGCGCACCTGGCCCCTTTTGAGCAGATATACTAATATGTACTGGTAGGGGAAGACGGGCACGTTGTGGCGGGCGAAGAATCTCAGCTTCACTCTCTCAATTATCTTCATGTCGACGAAGCAGTAATCTGCTGTACAGCAACTGCCAGGCGTTCTGTGCAAAAAATATTTATATTAATGATAACTGCCTCGTTGTTCTAGTGGTTAGCATATGCGCCCGCTCCTCTCCGGGTTCTATAACCGGGTCGGGCAAAAGTGTAACTTGAAATTTTGCCCTAAGTAGATACCTAATTTTTTGTCTGCACATGTGGTGTAGTGTCTGCACGTGTGGTGTAGTGGTTTAAGCGGTCGCCTCGCCGCTCTCCACTGCACTGGTGTTGTGGGTTCGATTCCCACATGGGACAAATCTTTGTGTAATTTGCAAATATTTGTTCTGAGACTGGGTGTGCTTGAATGAGTGAATGTGTGTATTTGGCCTTGTCATTGGGACCATTGGATAGTGTAATTGCTTCTGGCTTTCTATCTAATGTAAAAAATCCAAATTTATCTTTTATCTTTATTTATCTTTAATTGTAACACGGATTGATAGATGGCGATAGTCTCACCTCTTTTCACATGAGACTTAAACATTACAGGTAGTGTGTGATGAACACTTCTGGAACTACCTTCCTCCCTCCTGGGTAATGTAGGCGTGATTTTATGTTATCCAAAAGTCAGCAAGAATACTAAGAATTTATAGCGCATCGATAACAAAAGCGTCGAGGCAGCGTCGCAGCGCTGAGCAGAAATTAATGGTAAGAAGCTAAAAACAACCTAGCCCCAATTTCACAGGTATTTGTTGGAAAAGTAAATGTTAAAGGTGCAACCTATTTGTAATATACCTTGGTCTATGTTTTATGAAGAGTTGTCTTTGTCTTACGTGTGTCACGAAATGTGTGTTCTATTTTAATTGTATTAAAATAAATAAATTTTAATTAGAATTCTTACTCTATTTGTTGTTTAAAGCCCTTAACCCAAAAGTATTAAATAAATCTGGCTGGCAAGATAAGCATATAGCACTCATAAATGACAGTGACAGCAGTTCTTTTGTGTAACTTGTGTCACTTTTAAAACTCGGTCAGGTTATATTTAATGTGGCAGATAAGAGCTATTAGGAACCTCTGAAATTGGCCGGGAAACCAGGGTTGTAGTAGCCTGATGGTAGAGATGAAGTTATTAGTATTAAAATCTTCATACCGTGGGTCATAAGTAACAGGCTTCGCTTTTAATGTCTTGAAAATCATCTGATAATATTGTCTATACTTCTTTTTCATGATGAGCACTATTTGCTTGCCTTCGAAAGGGAACTTCGCGCTGAGGGCCTCAAGCTCAAGGTGCCAGTACACTGCCGCTTTAGCCACTTCTACGCTGGTCGTATCAATCTCTAGTATTTTAGGGTGTTTCAGCCATTCGTACAGATATTCCTGAAAAATAAAAAATAAATTGGAGGGAAAGACTGAAAAATTGTGTGAAAGATGAAAATGGCTGGAAAGGATGTCATGTGCTGAGCTGACGTCTAATAGAAAATATTCTAAGATGAAACTTAATATTGAGGTGTCCCCAAGTAATTGACATAAAGGCTGGTACATGCTGATTTTATTCATATATTAATAGACACTGACATTCATACATGCGTCATGTATGTACGTGTGTGTCTATCTGACGTGACGTGGCAACTACAACTTACATACTAAGAAATAGTTGAAAAAATATGGGACCGGTAGGATTTGAACCTTCGACCGGGCAGCCGCTTCAACCACTAAGCTACGGTCGCCGCTTGCTAACGCTATACTTTCATGAACTTCCACAATTTACAAAACCAGATTGTAGATGCGTCGCTATATCTGAGGACGACAATGTGCCCATTATTTAAGGGCCTCATCTCTACAAAATCGGAACACCGGGAATCAATACTTAGTACAACTATATTAGGGCAGATTAAAGGTAAGACGTTGGGCTTGTTCCTATTTAGATAAAAATCTAATCTACAGCTGTGTTAAGCTATTTCCAATAGGTATATTTCACTAGCTTGTTTCTGCGGAATCAATAAGGTGAGACGGTGGGCTTGTTCCTATTTAGACAGAAAATTTTAAACAAATATATTTTGGCTTCTGCTGCTGTTATAAATACCATGCCCCTCGTACAATTTGATTATATGTACCTATAGATAAGGAATAATTCGGTATGTTAAGTAAAAATCAACCTATGCCAATTCCAAAACCATTTCGAGATTTCAGGTTCCCGAGTCGTATTTTCGTAATTTTAGCTCCTAAAATTGTAAGATTGCGTTTATTTTAACAAAAATATGTAAAATCAGATGACTTTCATTTGACCTCTAAATGACGTCACAAAGTAGGCTGAATTGACGAATTGTCAGTGCATTACAAAAAATATTCAACTGACAGTGAACTGTTAACTGTCAATGATTGTTATGTTCGTAGCTTTTCTGGTTTGTTTTTCGTTGCTCTAATCGTGCTTGTTCCTTGTGCTTTTCTCTTGACCAACCCTGCTCTCTTTTGGACTTTGATATCGCCTACTACATTGACCACTGCTCGATTGAAGGAACTGCTTGCCCACCGTTTAGATTTTGTTTGAAATATGGACCAGTTTGTACGCGCCATGATAACCATAACATTGCTGAAATCCGCGGGGCCCAGGCTTTTATGTAAGTAATAATATTGATACACAAATTATCGTAATCAAGTTTCAAATTGCTTATATCACCATTGAAGCGATAATAACCGACTTCTTATAATTATTGTTACAGGTCATTTTGTGAATCTTACGTTGACACCGCTGTCGAGTATGTGTATGTGGAGGTTAAAAGAAACCAAGTCGAATGCATTGTAAGAGCTAAAGTTGTACCAGAGCATCGAGTGTCGGCTAAACTGTAACAATCAATGAAAAAGACGATGTATTACTACATACAACTTGTGATAGCTGATGGAGTTGCAGAAGATTTTATTATAGAAGTTAAATGCTCTGCTTCAAATAAAACATTATGTAGCTATGTTAATAATGGTATTGTGCAAGACAGATATGTTGCTCAAATGCATGCTGCAAATAAAAGTAAAGCTGTATTTTGCATTGCTGATCCTAAATTTGAAGAAAATAAACAGATAACCTTGCATTGGTTAAATTATAATGCTCAAATACACCAAGGATTTAATAAAACAAGCAGATTTTTTTTTGAAAACTTATATTTACAGAAAAATTATTGATAGTGCAATAATATTAAATATAAAAAATATTTAAACCACACTTGTTTATTTATTTACATTTATACATTTGCTGCCTCGTTGGTCGAGTAGTCGGAAAAGTGTGATTGCATAAAAAGGGATACTGGTTTCGATTACTGGGTTTACATGATCTTCACAACAATACAAACGCCGCCCAGACACGTATTCCACATTCACTTCCTCGCACCACTTCTTTTTCAGTTTCTTTTACCAACACAAAAACTTAGTGCCGGCTATTAGTAGTAGTGTTTTTACAAGACAGGATGAAGCATTTCGCACTAAGAGTCTTTGCTCGATTCATTATAAATGGTTATTATCTTTTTATATCACTTTTAACAGCGAAAATCACGGCAAAACAAGTAATTAGCCAAAGTCAAAGCAAGAATGAAGAAAAAATAGTGAGCTTGAGCATCATTCATCCGTGTCATTTGTCAAGTGTCACTGTCAAATTTGAAGTCCCGGTGAAGTTCCTTATTTTTTTTTAATATACTTGAAATGTGTCAAGGATCTAAATTATTCAGGCTACTTTGTGACGTCATCAGATCAAAAACTTTAAAAAATCTTAAAAAAATAACCAATGCATAAAAAAATAAAATATTCAAATTAGTTGTTTAAAATAACTGTCTCTACAAATTAAAAATAAAAAAAAAATCACAAAAAAAACTTAACATACCGAATTGTCAATAGGTTTCTTTTTCATTTCTAATATCTGCTAGATAGAGTCTGGCTAAGCAAAGTAGTCCCTGGAATTATTTGCGAACTTTTTATATAGCAACTCTGTAGGAACGTCAACGTCAATTTGACAAGGTTGTCGTTCGGTATCTCTGGTTTCAAATTGTATGCGTTTGTAAAAATTGTGATTCTAAATTACGGTTTAAAATGAACAAATCTATTAAAAGTGGTGTACGAAAGATGTTGTTTTGCATGATTGGCAAGTTCAACGAAAAACAACAACAGCGTGATGCCGCGTTTAAACAAAAACAAGATTGTTTACGTGTGGTGTTGAATTTCATAGGTTAGTAGACAATATTATTTTGATACTTTGAACACCTACCTATACAGTCGTCATAATAAAATTTTGATTTATAATTTACGTATCCTTGCAAATAAGTTACTTACGCTTCTTCGTATTGAATAAAACTAATTATATTCATTCGTACATTGCATCAGTCAACGTATTTATTTTAATAACATCAGCTATGTTTTACGTATACTCATAATTAATTTATGATGTATTTTGTTGGTAATTTTAAAACGATTAACTTTCTTTAACAGAGAATCTGCAAGATGTCGAAGGAGTTGATGAAATAGTTAGAACTATTGGAAATCTCACTGAATTAGAGCAGAAAGATAGGATAATAAACCAGAATCAGTACAAAGAAGAAATAGCTTCAATGACCGGTAAATTTTTACTATGCTTTGAATGATGTTGTGAAATTATGCCATAAAAAGCCTTTGGATTTTCACGTAAGAATACTAAGAATTAATTACATATTTTGTATTTCTTCTTTGCAGAAGTGAGTGTCAGAACACTAAAGAGAGTAAAAAGGGAAGGTGCAGTAAATGAAGGTGTCTGGAGTACCCCGGGGAAGAAACGCCCACGGAAACCTACTGTGTCTAACCTAGATAACTTTGACATAGATGCTATGCGTAACAAGATAAACGAATTTTATATTGTTAAAAAACAAGTTCCTACACTGAGGACACTGTTGGTGGAGTTAAAAGAAAGTATTGCTTTTATCGTAATATTATGGTATTTTATTTCTCTATTTATTTTCGGATTCCACCCATATGCACCGTTTATACCAACAGATCCATCCTATACCAGATCAATAAATCCTTTAAATCCCGTTACAAACCTGGTACATATCAAAAATTAATACATGTGTAGATAAATTCTGTGTCTTTATATCCCTAACATAATGTTCTTATACTGTCTATATATATGATATTTTTAATAATGAATTACCAAGTATCAAAGTAGGTTATTCCAATTTTCATAGTATAATTTTAGTGTTGTCATGCATGTATTTTTTAAATTTGCCGCCAATATTCTGGGGCCAGCTTTGGTTAGCCAGACTCTATAAAAGAGTCCCAAAGTGTCATAAATTTGATCCCCAACAACATAAAATAATCTCATTCATCGTTGTGATAGTACAGTCAGCAACAGAAGTAGCTACACACAAACAAATTTTTAAGCCACTTATTTCTTAAAATCGTTATACTTGCATAATTTGATAATTAAATATAAGGTGATCGATAAAAAGTGTATTATTTATATTAGGGACTAGCTTTTACACGCGACTTCGTCCGCGTGGAGTTCGTTATATTAGGTACTAGCTGCTGCCACGCTTTGACTTGCGTTAAACGTTACAGCCCCGCTTCCATGGAGTTGAGCGTAATGTTAAATAGATAGTTTAAACCTTAATAGATACTTAAACTATCAATTGTCAAAATTCGATTATAAGTTTCTGAGATTAGCGCTAACAAATAATCAAACTAACTTTCTACCGCGGTTTTGGCTGCGTGGTAGGTACATCAATAAAAAGTCTATCAGCCTATGTTACGCGCATTTTAGTTAGTTACCTGCTTATAAAATTTGATTAAAATTGGTCTAGTCGTTTAGAAGATTAGCCGATACAAACAGACAGACAGACACACTTATTAAAAACTGTATTTAAGGCATAGGTATCGTGGAAATAACTATATCAACTGAAAAAAATATTGTTATTTTGAGATTAAAAACAGACACTTCAATTTTATTTATTTGTATTGATGTGTTTTGCGAAAAATGTGATTAGTGTGGCAGTTAGAATTTTTTTAAGTGTTTTGCTTCTTTTGTTGCTAACTGTACCTATTAAGAATGAAATCATGAGCAAGAGATATTTGATGCGTTACTGTGGTACAGGGTTACGATAACACGTGTAGGATCAAATAACAAATTACTGCACACGCGAGTAAGCTTCGAGTAACATCTGGCTTTTAGTAAACATCTATATATAATATACTAGCTGACCCGTTGTTTTGCATTACAAAAAAAACGATAATTGATTAGTTATCGAGCGGGATGAATAACGGTTAAATTACTAAAATGGTTATTAAAAATAGGGGTTGGTGATAAAAGGGTAAAAATTTAGTTGTATGTATTTATTAAGAAAAATAAAAACAAAATATTTTGTCCAAAAATGTTAAGGGTGAGCAACCCTTTTCACTTAGGGGTATGAAAAATAGTAGTAGCCGATTCTCAGACCTACTGAATATGCATATAAAATTTGGTAAAAATCAGTAAAGCCGTTTCGGAGGAGTAAGGTAACAAACATTGTGTGTGACACGAGAATTTCATTATAAGATAAACATGAATCCGTTTTTTTCTGTTCACGGCATCACGCGTGAACGGCAAAATCGGTCCGATTTCCGTTATTATGAATTTTTGTTGAGTACGGAAGGTTATATTTCTTTCAGGAGGTGGCTCTTATGAAAGAAAGAAATAAGAAATTTGCGCGGCAGATTAGAAATTTTAAGAAACTTCGATTACCATATTTAATTTTCTAATGAATTCCTAATGTAACCTTAGCGCTTTCGTCGATACATTTTTTTTATTGTAACGGAGAATGACCGAGAATGTCAAAGAGGATGTAAGTTTTTAACTTTTAAGATATGGACAAACGTCAAATCAAAACAAACCCCCCGGCCGTCGACGTCTAGAGGAGATGCCGAGTGCACGTGTCATATAAAAATGGGCGGACGGGGCAACGGCTGTAGGGTCAACAAGTCTGGTTATAAAAACTTTCACGATATAGTTGGCAAAATCTCCCCTAAAATAGATTAAAAAGAAAAATACCCAAGACAGCCTTCATGTTACAGTATGGGCAGGCCATATAATAATAACGTTTCGATTCCATGTTAATAGTAGATTGACCTGCCGCGTAATTTACAGCAGACTTGCTTTATTTTAAACAAGCTTCTGCACGTGGCTTCACCCGCGTTGTATGTCGATAAAAAGTAGCCTATGTCCTTCCTCAGGCCTTGAACTATCTACATACAAATTGTTTTTAAGATTGATTCAGAAGTTTAACGGTAAAAGCTTAAACAGGCAAAAAGGCTTACGTCACTGACGGTGATTCTCCTAATCCTAGTGGAAAGTGCACGGTTGGCGTAGAGGTTAAAATAATCCCCTCGCCGCTTTCAACTGCGCTGGTGTTGTGGGTTCGATCCCCACATAGGACAAATCTTTGTGTGATCCGCAAAGATTTGTTCTGACTTTGGGTGTGCTTTGTATGTTTGTGAATACCCCAGTGACACAGGAGTTATTCCTAGTGCTGCCATTGTTTAAAAAAAAAAATGAAAAACGTGTAGTTCTAAAATGTCTAGACTCACCTGCATAAACTTCTTGCATCTAAAACTATCATAGATGAAGTTGACATGTAGCAACCACTTGCCAGTAGCCAGGGCGCACACCATCATGCCAGTGAAGGTGTCGTTTGGCAGTACTGCAATGAAGTGTGTGGCCAACATCTCCATTTTTGTATTTTCCGCGACTACTCCACCCATTTCGGTGATCATTGCGGCTATTCTGTCGCGATTCTGTAAAGTCAAGACACGTTTTAGGACCATACTCTATTTGAGAGATCATTTATTAAAGTGCAGATTTTTATTACATACTAGCTGACCCGGCAGACTTCGTACTGCCTAAATCGATAAGTAAATGACCTAAACTTTTGTATAAAATAAATATAAAACAAACAAAGGAACCGTAATTTATAAAAAAAAATGCTCGGTATGTTATCAATCCCCATAAAATAATCTGATAGATAGTTAACAACTTTCATATTTATTCACCTTTTTAACCTTATCTAGATTTCCACAAATAATTCAAGACCAAAATTAGCCTATTCATCCAGCCGTTCTCGAGTTTTAGCGTGACTAACGAACAGCTAATCATTTTTATTTTATTTATTTATTTAAACTTTATGCACTAAAATGTACAAAGGCGGACTTAATACTAAAAGTATTCTCTACCAGTCAACCTTTGGGTGATGCAGAGATGTAGATAGTAGATGCAGTTTTAAACATGTGTTAGGCAGACATTTAGATAATAAGTTAATAGCTATATAAAAAAACATTAACATATATTATACTAATACTTATTTGTAATACAAATAGTATTTGTTATTAGCATATAATTATATAATTATTCTCTTTGAACCAACGAAATCAAAACACAAAAAAAACTAAATAAAACTAATAACTATCTAATACTTACATAATTATTACTACAAAAAATATTTATAAACAAAATACAAAATATACATAATATATACCAATACATACATACATACATACACGAGAGTAAATAATACATAGTTGAAGATGTACACTAATGATGAGATGATTCCGCCAATTCATCAAATAGGAGAGCATGCACCTTCATCTTAAATGAATAACGTGATGTCGCCATCCTGGTTTCGAGTGGAAGCGCGAAGTATATAGATAGATAGATAGATAGAAGAAGAAGATAGATAGATAGATCAGTACAATAAATTTAAAACCAATTTGACAAAAGTTTGGTTTTAAATTGTTAAATTCGAAATTAGTTGGCAGGTGAATTTAGATTTTAAAGTTTTGGCAGGTGAATTTAGATTTTAAAGTTCTGCCATGTCTTTGCTAATTAGTAATATTAGTTTAAAGATGGATCATAAATCTATTGGTTTAATAATAAAATAAGTATTTAACAGTACATATCTATCACACATAACTTACATTAATATTTTCAGACAGCATGAAAACTTTTTTGTCACAGGCACAAATTAAATTCTGCTTCAATTTCCAAGATTCCTCTGATGTGCCACTTGGAGAATGATAGTCACTGTCTGATAATAACAAAAAAAACGTACAACATTACAAGAATAAATAATAATCAGCAATAGACAATTTACATAGAAACAAAAAATAGTTTGGGTCTTGTAACTAAAAAAGTTTTTAGTTAAAAAAATGTTGGCACTTGTACCAAAACTGCTATGTAACTTCTTCTTGCTTTAATCTTGCTATTATTTTAAACCAAAAAACTAACAAAGCTTAGCAGTTTTATAAAGCACACCAAAATAAAATATTTTTTACCTGAAGTCATTTCAGGCAGCACAGCCTTAAGCTGAGCTTGAACCTGCATCTTATTCTTAATAGGACTATAAGTTGTCACCTTCTTCTTAAGTTTATAGTTTTGAATGTATTTCTGGAATGGCAAGTAATTTGCAGTCTTTTCTTTTCCACTCTCAATCAGCTTACGGAAGCTCACCTTTTTAGGTGTGCTTTGTCGGCTAAAAGTTCTGTGAAAACAATTGCACCTGAATAAGATACTTATACTGTCTTTCAAGCATCGAGTTTCTATAGTAATATCTACATTCTGTGCTATACAGTGTTTTGTTGAGATCAATAAAAATAAGTTAAAATTTTTTATACATAATTAGACACATTTTCTATGAAATAATGATAGCAGAATCAATGAGAAGCTCCGTTTTATAATAGGTTTAATCTACAAGAGTAAGCATAAATGAAACATCTAAATTAAAGATAGAATAGTAAGATAACAGATCAAAGACAGACAATACTTTAGGTTACTAAGCTTTTTAAAACACAAATAAATATATTGATGTTGTACAGACAAAACAAAAAATGTAACATTTTCAACATCAAAGCAAGAAATATTACAGTTTGTAAATTGAATGACAAAACTGTGTTAGATATGTACTGTCTCTACACCATTGATATTTGACTATGCTTTAATGTGAATCAATTGGACTTTGAATTGATATTCATGGGATACCTCATGAATTAATTAATTTACAACAGTAGCAATTTTATGTAAATATATGCAGGTAATGTGGGAAACAAACTGAATTCTTTATTTGTCTGTGCATAAGAATAATTGAAAGTATATTTACATTTTGATGAGCAAGGAAGCATTGATTTCCCGTTAGTGGAAGCAAGAAGTAATGTTAAATTGTCTTCAGACACTTAGCTTGACATCCCAGACATGCCAATAGTCAAATTGTAACTCACTCATTCCCCAATTTATTAAAGAAAGTTTTAATAGGACTTGCATTGGGGGTTTGTTTGTCTTCAGTCTTTCTGTTGCAGTCAATCTCTTGATAAATGTCCTCCACTGACCAACCTATTTGGCGTCGCACTGCCTTAGGTTTTCTAGTCTTATCCAGTGATGGCACAAAGTCTACACAATCCTCTCCAGGGTCGCGAAAGCCCATTGTGTAGTGTACAACTCTCTCTTTTGTGGTCACTTTGAAATGTTGCACCTTGACATGTTCTAAATAAGCTATTTTCTCAGTGAACATGTCATGGCATGCAGGACAAACATAGTGATGGAGTTTCACATTTGTGGTGCACTGATTAACGTGTGCGACATATTTATCATATTGGTCATATTTCTCATCACAGAGGACACATGTGACATCAACTTTTTCAGGAATGTCTGGTAATGGTTGTGTAGCCCTTAGAGGTGGTTGAGTGCTTTTCAGAGGCAGAGACTGCGTAGTTCTAGGAACATGTACTTCAGAAATAATGTCAGATGCCACAAGAGTTTCATTACTACTGGACCGTTGCAAATAATTTTGCTCAATTGTACAAGTTGTCCTGCATGTGTGTGTGCCTAGTTTGCTGTAAGACTCATTGCAACCCCCACATTTGATAGAATCAACATCACTATCAGTCTCATCACTTGTTTCTTGAAAGCTGTTCCCGTCCATGTTGTCTTTGAAAAAGTTTTCATCATTATCACCTTCAGCTGTTACATATTCTTCCATGGTGCTATCCAAAGTACTATCACAGCCATCATGCATGTGAAACTCTTTGTTAAATAAGTCGTTATAGTCAGTTACAGAAGACTCATTTAAGCTGATGTCTGACAACAAGAATGGCAATGTTATTTATAATATTAATTAAACAAAATGTGGCTAACAGGCTCATGGCCATGTTATGAAATCTAAAGGTTTTAAATACGTGCATACCTGGACATTTTCTTATCAAGTGGTCGATTCTCTCACATTGTTGTTTGAACAAAAACGCCGTGCTCAAATTCTCGATGCACGAGGTGCACACACGGTCAGATAAACCATCACCTTCGTATATCTAAAACGAGGTCAACATACCATTGAATATCGTATATTTTTACAAGATAATGGGTTATCTTACTACTTCTTATTTGTTTATAGGGGCACTTACCCGAATACTAGTGAAAGACATAACCATCTCCGATAACTTTATGGAGTCGTCTTGCTCAAATATAGAGCAAAACTCCCCGAGTTTTAAGCACAATCTACACTTTTGAAAACGTGAACTCATTTTGTTTTGAGTATTCATATTTAGTAGTTAAACACAAATACAATGGAAGGTCATGGCATCGTCCAATATTTACCATTGAATTAGCACTTAAGAATTACGAACGGTACTTTGGGGACAAATCACGCATTTCAAAATAAAATCAATGGCAAACCAGACCGTTTTTTTAAACTTGACAGGTTAGACCTGTTTTGATTTGAGTTTTGACTTTTGACACAACAGGTGCAATGTTGCTATAAATAAACTATTACTATTATTATTAATTTTACAGATTACTAGATAAACAGTGTTATTTTTAATGGGGCATATTTTTTTTTTAAAATAGTCGCGTCACTAATTGCCAGCTGTAGTTGTGCTGACAGGTGAATTTTGACACTATTGACATAATATAAATAATAACCTCATCAGATTACGCTTGCATTATTTATGTCATCTAGAATTAAATAATTTATTCTGAATTTACACTCTTAAATATTGAATAAATTGAAAAATCTCCGAAACATAAATGTGACCCGCTTTATTTCAAGTTTTGACTGGACTTATCCTGTGAATATTTATCGAATTTTAATTGATTTCATATACAATTTTATAAGTACTAAAATAACTTGTAAAACGACAAAATGCAGCCAGAACTACATGTTGAACCAAACATATACATGAGGGCTTTCCCTCACTTTGATCGGCCTACTGTTATTGGTTACATAGGCTTGGAAAACCTAAAGTTTGCTCGACGAATTTGTAATGATAGTGTGCGGTTTGATTTAAATTTACACTTAGATAAAGCAATACATCGACCGGCAGACTTGGATGTAAAGATTACGGAACTACTCAAATTTCTATTAGAACATGAAACAAGACTAAACTTTCCCATAGAAAGTAGTTTGGATCTCGCGAAGTTTTTCTGCTATCGCGGCCTTATGACGTGTGTAGCCTGCACCCCATATGAAAATAGTGATCCATGGAAAATTGTTGCCCTGTTATACAAAGGAAATATTTACTTGTGTGCCAGAGATACTGAGGAGAAAATGCAAAGAAAACTAAACATGACTGATAGAGACAAACGGTTTACTTCATGGGGATATAAGTTTGAACAATTTCTTTTGTCTGGTAAAGAGTTTTATATATTTTCAAAATTAATTTAGTAATTTATAGTCCCACTGCTGGTGCTGGGCATAAGCATCTTTTTAACTATGCCATTTCACCAGTCCTTGCCTAGGCTAGTGTAAAATAAACTCAAACATAAACATAAATTTATTTATTTCTCTCATAAAGGGATGCACAATTCAAACATAAATTATTGGTGATGCCTGAAGCCCAGCCAGCGCTGACACCACCCTACTTTAGTAGTTTTTTTTTAAATATTACACTATAGTACAACTGTGCAATTTGTCTAACTTATTTAAAATGAAAATTCTTCTTAATTACAGATGAACCTGATTCAGAACCAAATCCAGATGTCCCAGTAGATGAGACAGAAGAATTTTCTTTAGTTTTCAAAACTCACTTAAACCACCACACCATAGTGTATGGTGCGGAAATGGATGGCATCAGATGTGACAAAGGCCCAGTCCCTAAACCCCCCACTGAAAACGGCCCAGAAGCTCTTGTCAATTACTTTTCCACAAAACAATTTGTGGAGTTAAAAACTAACAGGCATATAGAGCACCCAAAACAGGAGACCAGTTTTAGGTATTTTTCTCTTTGCATATTGTAGTTTTTTTACCCTTAATTTGTGTACTTGGCATTTTGCTTACTGAAATTGATGACTCTGCCACATGTGATGGGTTAGAAGGTGTCCCATAATTAATGGATAATCCTTAAACTGCAGGTTAGGGGTCATCACGCCTAATAGGAAAACTGCACTCTGTTTCCTACCACTTTAAAAAATATTCTTTCAATCATATCATTGAACAATAATTCAAGAGTTGAATACAGAAAACATATTTAAAAAACTGCAAGATTTATGAACATGGAATCATGAGAAGTGGATGCTGTTGTCTACTGTGTGAAAATTTCGAAAAAGGATATTTAAAAAGGGTGAAAGTTTCTTCAACAAATTTTGCATTTTCCAAACATGTTTTTCATATCACACACCCAACATGCAGTTAAAGGTTTATCCATTAATTACAGGACATCCTGTAAATGGATGTGCCCTAAGCCTGCACCATTCTCAGAAGTGTGCAATAATAATAAATTGCTTTTCAAAGCTGGTAACTAAAAGCTTTTTCACTGTAAAAAATTGTAAACCGCACTAGGTATAACACTAATAATATCTAAGGATGTGATCACAAACATACATTTCAGACACAAAAAGCTCACTAGGTTATATTTATATTTTATGATTACATTATAATAAATATGCCATGGAATTTATTTCAGGCGATACAAATCAAAGAAATGGTGGTGCCAATCATTTCTTGTTGGAATAGACACAATCTTATGTGGATACAGAAATGATGATGGAATTGTAGAAGAACTCAGAATCTGTGATGTCAGAGATTTACCTAAGAAGGCACAGGTAAATAATCTACTGCAATAACTTCATAATCTATATAAACTTTTTTGTAATCTTATGAGGTTTGACATAACATTGGGACAACACAAGGGACATCTATGTGTGACAAGACAAAAAAGATTTGTTCTGAGACTGGGTGTGTTTGTGTGAGTGAATGTGTTTATTTGGTCATGGCATTGGGACCAGTGTGATTGCTTCTGGCATTCTATATTATGTAAAAAAAAAATGTTAATTAATTATTATTATTATTTAATTAATTATTATACTTATTTTAATTATTTAATTTACTTATTTTAATTATGTTAATTAATTATCATACTTATAATAAAATTCTGTGTTTCAGCGTTTTTGGAATCCTGATGTCTGCTTCAATTTTCTTGACACATTCTTGATCTATGTCAAAAGATGTTTGGCAAGAAAGGTAAAACATAAATATGGAGCCAATGCATTAAACAATTTGCAAACATTGCCTTTAGTGAGCATATTATTTGAATGGCAACCCGGAATGCCTGTGCAAGTGTCCGAGAATTATTCACATGAAGATGACCCCATATTATTGCCTTGGTTTTTGCAAAACTATGGAAATAATGTAAGGTAGTCAATATATGATTGTAATTATTTAAGGTAAAATTTATTATAATAAGGAAATTATATCTTTTTACATATCTACTTGTTATTCTTGATTCATTCAATAAAATATCACGCCTATATTATCCATAGGTAGGAGTGTAGTTTAGATGTAAAAAACCCACTATTCACCTGTTATGTTCAGATCTTATGGGTGTATCCAGCTATATGTGAGGAGGTCACATGGTCAAATTCTGGTTATATTTTCGCAAATAATAATATATTACTGTCATGTTTATCCTAGCTTAGGGCCCACAGGGAGTCATCTGCCACTATTGGGTCCCATGTTCGGACATCAAAATAGCAAAGGGATTTTAATAAAACAATAGCAAATACTATTATACCATTTATTATCACTGCATAGCAAATGGTGTAAATCAACATCCATAAAAGACTAATCAACAACATGGATATCTTCACTTAAACTAGATATGCTTATTTGTATCTAATTAATGTATATCATACATTCATAAAAAATATTTAAAATAAAAACAATTAATTAACAGAACAACGTAGTTGTAATAAAAATAAAATGGTGTCATGTATTAATACGTGTCTACCACTGTTCATTCTGTATTTACAAAACAAGTTCTTTTTATTTTTAATTTTAGCAAAAAAAATCTCATTATGTGACTGATACTTCAGTAAAATTGCATCCAAACCTCGTATTTTTAGAGGAAATGAACACCATCTTGTAGTACAACATGTTCTTGCAGCTTATTACGCGTTCACTTCCTTTTGGGTATTTTTCTCGTACCACATATACATGCTGCACACCTCTTAAAATCTCCTAAGGCTGTTTTGTCTGTGTCATTTTCAACATGTAAAAGATGTAAGAGGTAAGGTATAAATAAGCGGGACGGAAAAAAATAGCTATCTTGAAGGAAACGGGTAGTACTAAGTAAGCTACTACATAGCACATTGATATAAAATATGATCTACAGGTGTAATGCTAATTGGTTTAAGCGACATTGTAGGACGACTTAATATGCTTTAATACAGCGCATTATTTAACATGTTATAACAATTTAAAAATGTCGGGTTAACCAAATAGCCAACTGTCGGATTAACATGAATCTTAGTTTGCCAAGAATCATGTTGTACTACAAAATCGCATTTAGCCCACTGTATACAAAGTTTTCACATAAACCTCTATTTCTAAAATAAATCCTATCGAATTAAATGGCGGCAAAATACCGAGCATCAATTTATTTTGATGATGATCAATATTTTAAACACTTGATTTTATGCTGATAACATACATAGACCAAATTATTTATTTAAAATCTAAGTCGGCAAATAACATAAACATAATATATGATTTAAATCGGGGGCATGATTTAATCAACACCCTATATAAATTGAAACAATATTTATCAATAATATTATATAAAATTGAATTGCAAATATACCTACATATTATTCTGAATAATGAATCATAATATAAGAAAAATCTAATTATGTTGGGCACATTGTGAAATTCAATACATTACAAAGATTATGTTTAACATTTATTTTTTTACTGATTGGTATTAATTAATGGGACCACGGCACATCAACCAAATTAATTGTAAAAAAAATGTATTAGCAAGAAAGAGCAAGTTTATACTGTATTATTAATGGAAAATATAACATTAAATCACTTTAAATCTCAGTCCAACAATGAAGAAACTATTACTCATACTTAAAACATATTTTTATTTATTTTTTACGTAATCGTGCTTCATATCGCGTTATTATGATTCCACAAAATAATGTGTTCAGCTATTTAGTAGCATTAGGGTGTACTATTAAATTTGTTATCATTTTTTACGAATTATAGTGTAGATACAAAATTGTAATACATAATACACCTTTCCACAGTCTGTGATCTGGTCGAATACATCGATATGCCTAAAATACAAGTGGTATACATTAATGTTAAAATTTATTAGTGTCGGTGTATCTTAAAACAAATGTGATATCGCCATCGACGTTATACGCGATTATGTACATTTTTAATTGCAATTAACACTGCAAAATGACGGATTATTATATTTTACATAATGACTTACAAACCGGACTATATGAATTAATATAAAAGTTAGTTTAACATTTACATATAGCAGACGCGAATCAACTCACAACACACAAAGATACGTCTTTCTTTTTCCATTTAACACATCCGTGATTGTAAAGGTGAATGCACAGTTATCCGAGCTGAACGCGTCTTACTTAATACACTGATCCGTCCATATTTCTACAAACGCTCCGGTCTACAGGTAGACCGGCACGTGTATAAATATACCAATGCAGTTTAAAAAACACTATGGAAGTTGCGAAGTAAATAATAGCAGCCCTGTATCTAATACATGTCACACAGCTGGGGTCGGGCCTATTCTCATGATGAGAAGGGTTAGGCCATAGTCCACCACGCTGGCTTTGCTGATTGGTAGACTTCACACGACCTCGAGTACATTTAAGGTACTCTCAGGCATGCAGGTTTCCTCACGATGTTTTTCCTTCATCGTTAGCGTTATTTCATATAATTCTAAATTTCGATACGTTTCGCTCGGATAAGTGTGTTACATTTATCCATCACTTGTCATTACACAGTGCATATTAAACTGACATCAATAGTTTACTAAACTAAGAGATGATCATGATTTATGAGATAGATCGACAATCAACCGAAATGAGGAATGGTATCAACATTTAAAGTATTTACAGTGCTATCAACTTCTTAATATTATAAGAGACGAGCCTTAACGAAATGTACAACTTAATAGTAATTAGGTACTAGTCGATTTTGGTATATTGTACCAAATTGGAATAACACTGATCTGATCACTGAGGTTATTCGTTGTGTATTCCTTCGACACGTAGTGATCATGACGAGTCATATAATTTTCTTTGTGTTGAAAATATGCTACAAACTTTAAAACAGTCTTCGGTTTCTTACATATACCTAAGTATATCCCTGTCGAATCAGTGTTTTGTACTAGCGTCATAACAAACAACTACAAAGCTTTTTAAGGACATTTTAATATTATATTCGTTACTGAGGCACAGGTTGAGGAAATTACAAACATTACTGATTTCGCTCTCGTACGTTATGTGTGATGGAAATTATACCTATAATACAAAATTAACAAAAATACATAACAATTTCGCTAGGCCACATGTTGGTTCAATGCTATGAACTTCGAATAAAACCTTAGAAGCCGGTCTTTTTGGTAAAATGTGTTTCAAATCTACGAAACCCTGGTGTAACAATTAAATATGAGCTCTATAAGTAAAGGGATAGAGTTCAAATTTGAAAGTGTGTGACTTATTACAACGCACTTTAGGGCAATGGATTTGAAATGCAACTTGACTTTGATTATTTACAAAACATCAGTTTGAGATTTGTCAGGAAAATCGATTATATACAACTACTTAAAACTCACGCAAGAGTATAAAGAATTAAAAATAAGCAAGAGAAATACATGACACTAGAGGCAATAGGCGGAAGATTGAATAAAACCTAGCTAGAATCGTGAGCGGTTTAAACCCTGAGTGTACATAAATCGATTAAGCATCAAGTGCTTTTGCCCAAAAGTATTAAAATTTATAAAAAAGAAAAAAAAATCCCATTAATTAATAGGGAACAATACGCAAAATTCAATAGCACAATACATACAGTAAACATTGCACACAAGCACAACACAAACAAAAATAGTGTAATAGACTAGACTCAGTTAGGGTAGGCCCACGGATTTGTAGGTACTAATATATCTATCTCACAATTACGTCAATTTTGTATGTCGAAGTTTCGAGACAGATATAGAACCATAGAGCTACAGAGCTTGAGGGGGTCGCCTTTAAAATGTCTTAAACATGAAGAAGTATACTGTCAAATAGTTCCAAAATCAAATTTTTAGTGCTGCTAGAACATTGCAGTACTATTCCCTATTAGTCATATACATTGTTTCTACTGAGATTATTTCTGATATGCAGATATAGATTAAGACCGGCTTCTTCAGAAAAGCAACAACAAAACGAAACAGTATTTTAGTAACGCCTTAAAAGCTCACGGCAGCCATATTGGCAGGTCCAACTCCATACCGCATTTGATGCGATCAATGTAAATTTAGTATATCAGTAAAATTCCTATGTGATAATAAAATATATTAAATCTTTGTGCTAACTTACAATAAATTCATTTTTCATAAACTATATACTATATTTATCATTTTTCTTATGAAAAACCAATTCTAATTTACTAGCGCGCTTGGCACGCATCATTGGTCTGGTTAACACTATAACTACGTATGCTAAGATTTTTTGATGTTGTTGATGGAACTGTTTAGGGGCCATCCACCAATTACGTGACTTGTAATAAAGACTTTTTTTAACTTAGCGACCATTACGTCTCCTTCACAAGTGTGACGTAATTTATGCATGTTCCCTTAACTCGAATATCACTATTGACTGTATCACTAGTATATAAAATAGGTATCAAAATTTCGATGTTCCTTTGTGATTAACAATGAGCGCAGATATTGTCACCAGGCACATACCACCTTTTTAAGCATACATTGAAAATTATACCTTATTTACATTCACAACAAGTATAAAATTAATATTACAGTTAGTTTATTTTAAAATGAAAAAATAATGCCCAGAATTATTTACACTTTTTTTATAAAGTTGGCAAATAAAAGGTTAAAATTAAAGGCATTTAGCTCATCGTGCGTATTGTAGGTGGTACATGCCCAATATTGTGATGGCGTATACAGTCGGTATATACTATACGTATTATTTTAACATCTATAAAACTAGTTAGCATATCAAAACAATAATGTACGTACCGACAGTGCGTAACATTTTTATTCAGCGAATATCACGCAGGCTGAAGTGGGTCGATCCTTTGAATATTGTTTTTAAGGGACTTAAGTATTACGTAAGCAGTTTCTTTGCGATTTTAGACCTCCCATCACTTGTTTGCCAATATGTTCTGGTTTCCAATCCTAATGTCTAAGTAAGCATATGACCCTTTCCCCTTTAGTGCTTACGTAATACTTAAAAGGCCCCTAATGGATCCGTTTCTTATGAAAATATATTATTATTAATTATGTGGTCCGTTGCATCACACATGCTGTGCCCGACACGACAGCTGAGCCGCGATAATAGCTATTTTCCCATTTATGAAGACTTATGACATTTAAAAAAAACTAACTTTAAAATCTCCATAAAATGTACCATCGCAAGAGCAATATAACAACAACATATACATTTAACTTAAAGTTCATGCAAATTGATTTAATATTTAGCTATTTATTTCATCCAATTATTTTGAAAAAAACATTTACAGTTTTTTTTCCGAGGCCTTTTTATAAAGAACGGGCAGCTGTACAATTTCTTCTGCTGATAATTTTAGCTAAACAACCAAGTACCGATTTCACTTATGTCTTAAACTGGCGTTTAACGCTAAGATACAGCTTTCAATCTCTTTGTCCCGTACAAACATTAAATGAGACAAAGAGAGAATCGAAATATGGTTTTAAGAAAACTGCAGTTTAAGATGTTTGAATCGTCGTAAGATGGTCTAACAAATTAAGGGAGAAGTTGATGGCTCTCTTATATATAGGTTGTCATTTATGAAATCGAGAGGATAAGTTGTCACTTCGCTGGGTGTACAATATTGCTAAGGATTTTATCCTTTTGAACAACGTGAGAATATTTTTGTCAAGTTGTCTGTCTGTATAGTCGCCGCCCGTTCAATAAGCAAACTAATCGGAAGCCGTCAGAAATAAAATCGATACAGAGCTTTGCCTACTCTAATAATTGATGTCACATAGCTTTTACAAGTATCACAATATTACAAGTGCATTGTCATTGACTCAATTTTTGGGAGTGTGCGATCCAAATTTAATCTAGGTATGCACAACTTAGCACTTGCCTTCACTGAAGGCATACATATACATTGTACTCTGTAGATCCAATCGATCGGTATCTGTACAAACAAAACCAAACTAATTATATTACATATATACAAAGGTGATGTAGCAAGGGGACGAAGACTAGAGGTCGACGTAGGGAGCGGCGTCCATCTTGTCGAGGTCGGCTAACAGAGCGGGGGTGAGGGGGTCCAGCATGTCCTCGCGGAGGATGTCGTGCAGCGGTGACGTCAGAGAGCGCTCGCCCCCTGGGCCGGTGACTTGCGTCATGCCACACACAGAGTTCCCGTTTATAAGGAAGTCTCTATTGCTGTAACTGAACACGCTGCGCTCCTCCGCGAATTGAGGCGTCGATGGAACAGACTTGGACGAGATGCCATTGGACGCGTTGGAGTAGTTATCGGCAGCGAACAGTTCCCGGGAGCGGCGCGAGTCTATCTGCAGACTGGGCGCGGTTCGCTTGTACGGCAGCGGCGTGCTCGGCACAGAACGAGACGTGTAGTATTTACTCTTGTCGGTCGTGACCAATTCTGATAAATCAAACTCCATGCTGTTGGTTCGTTTTAGAAAGTCGTCTACATTGTCAGCTGCGGAGCTGTCGTTGGTGAACGTCTCGTTGAACTGATTGGTTCTCTCGATCAAATCGTCGGCGGTCGGGATGATGGACGTTAATTGTTCGTCAGAAAGTATCTGATGCTCGGGTAGGCGATCACAACCGTTGCTTAAAGTATCGTTGGAGTTCAGTATATTTTGCGTGGGGTTATTACTAAGTACATCGTTGCTGCTATCTATCGCGTCATAGATTTTATCCAGCGTTTCGCGATTGAGGCCGGCTCTGGATATATCGCAGGTGTCGGCGAGAGATCCAAAATCACAGAATTCGTTGGGGACCGGCGTGGGGGGCACCGATCCCACCGGCGTGTTGTTGTAGCTCAGCATGCTCATGTTACCGATGCCCGGCTTCAGGGGCACCGACTGCGATCGAAACGTATCAGGCCTGTACACGAGCGATTCTTGGAAAAACTGACTCACTTCAGTCGATAATGGGTCGGCAGACAACGGGGGTTCGCCGTTTATATGATCTCGGAATGGTGCATTGGGGAGAAAATTCAGAGACAGGTTGTTAGAACCGTTCGTTAACCCCGTGGGACAGGGATACATGTGGTTCTTGTACTGCGTCAGGATATTCGGCGAAGGAGGCGCTGAGATCGGTTGGCAGTTGTACTTTCCCACACACATTTGTATTTTGGGCATGAATTTCTGATCATTGGGAATAGCGAATTTTGATATAGGATCCACACCGATAACCAGTGGATTGCGTCTTTTTCGCCCGTTATGTTTGGGTATAGGCCTTGGACACAGTCGAGATCTTGGCACCGGGGTGTTCCTCGGACTAACGAACGGACTCGCAGCAGTACTGTGCGAGATGGGCGAGGTCTGCAGGGAACCACCCATTATGATGGGCTTGTTTGCTTTCGTGGGACTCTGACTCCTCTGCCCGAAGCCTAGCGGGGACTTGGAATGAAAGTTCCTCGGCGAGTGGCAGCCGTCGGAGATGGGCACGAAGTCATACGCCTGCGTCCTGGTGGTGGGGCTCTGCGGTTCGTTGTGACAGTGCCCGTTGTACAGGTGAGGCCCTCCCATACTCGCATTCGATTGGTTCGATGTCGTGTTATTGACGTACGGCATAGATGTACCGTTTTCGATAGGCATGGAGTTATTGTGCTTATTGGTATTGACATCGGTTTGATGGGGCACCGTCGGGCCGTTCATCTCAGGCTCGGTGGGGGCGGGCAGAGGTTTGAACGCGCCCTCAGAAATGGTGCCCCGCGGTGGGGGCTGCTCGCTCGACTTCAGCTGCGATGGCGGACACTCCTGACTGATTTGCACGGCCTGAGTACCGGACCCACTCTGGTTTTTTAAGTTCTTGGCTAGTAGTTCTCTTAACTGTGAAATCTTCTCGTTTTTGCCCTGGCTATGGTCGTCGTGTGGGTCCTGGCCTGCTTCTAAAAAAGGCGCGTTGTTGGCTTGGGTGGAACCGGCACCGGCAGCGTTGGCTGCGTTGGCGGCAGCCTCGGCTTGCGCCTGCGCACGCTGTTGGTGGAAGTACTGTAGCAGCTCCTCCTCGTGCTCCTGGCTGTTGCCCTCGTTGAGGTAGTCGTCCAGGTCGTGCTTGTCGATGTTGCAGATGCTGATGACACGCTCGCGGTTGAGTATCTCGGAGTGCTTCTCCTCGCAGATCATGCCCGTGCGGATGTTGATGCCGTCAAGGCCGCAGCAGGAGTCAGGCGTGGCGGACCGCTCGGGCGTGGCCGCCCCGGGCCGCAGCCTGGGCCGCTCGGGTCTAGGCGTCGGAGCCTTCGCCGCGCGCGTGGGACTCGCCGCCTCCTGTTCCTCCCGGGCCAGCGCCGCGGCGGTGCTTTTGGACCGGTTCGTTAAGTTTTTTGGATCCTCTAAAAAAGCAACCTCGGGTCGGACGGGCGCGTCGGCGGGCGGAGGGGCGGGGGCGACGGGGCCGGGGGCGTGACGCGACGCCAGCTTGCCGCCCATGATCTCGGCGGCGCGCATCTTCTTGGGCAGGTACTCGGCGCGGGGGAACTCCTCGACGGGGCGCGCGGGGGACGCGGCGCGAGTGGAGTTCTGATACGTTTCGAGGATGAGCTTCTTGCCGGGCAGCGGCAGGCGCGGCGGAGGCTCCGGGGGGCGCCGCCGCTGCCAGTCGCGCTCCGTGGACAGGTCCAGCGACGCGTCGGAGCTGAGGTTGATGGGCACGTTGAGGGTGGCGTCGGGGCGAGTGAGGTCGCGCGGCGCGTAGGGCTCGAAGGCGTAGGGGTCGGCGCGGTAGTCCACGGGGGGCGCCGGGTGCGGTGCGGGGGGCGGGGGGCGTGGCGGGTGTGCGCGGGGCGGGGCGGCGTAGGGGAAGGGTGGCGGCACCTCGTACGTAGCGTAGGGAGGGTAGTAGGGGGGCTCGACCATCGCCTCGCTCTCGTGCTTGAGCTCGGCCTCGTGTTTGAGTGCCTGGTGGCCCTGGTGATGCGGCGCGTAGGACGTCGACGGCGGGGACTCGCCCAGTACCTCTTGCCCTTTATTCTTTTTAGGCCTCCCCACGGTGCCTTGCGTCTGTAAAAGGGACGATTTCTTAAGCATACATATTATGAATAAATAGACAAAATAAAAATGTTAGGCATATATAAAGGCTCACTTGTATTTTCCGTTTCAGGTGCTTGATTAATTGTCGACTTGTGGCCTCATCCGCAGGCGCTGAAAAATAAACAAAACGCAAGATAAAAATTGAGCTAAAAATTACAAAATCATAGCACGTATTTGAGGGATGACCCCATCAAGCCGAATTAGACGGGAACGCAATTTAGGTAGTTTTCTTATTCAGTTAACATTAAAATATTTTGATATGTTTGAATCTGAGTAAACCGACCGCAATTACAAAAAATACACTAAAAAGTAAGAAATACTTAAGCAAAGAATACAGTAAACGGCCTTAATGTGCCTATAATTAAAGAATTATCCCTGTTCTCCTAAACGTTGAGGAGTACCTTCCAGCATCAGCTCAGCAATATGAAATGCTGACTACTAGATGCAAATATCCGAGTAGCTTTAGGTAATATACTAAAACAATATAGAAGCCAATAAAGTTGAGGGTTGCCCTCGATTTCTCTAGGATCCCATCATCAGATCGTGACCTGATCAAAATGGGACCACATGACAAGTTTATTCTTTTCTACAAAAAAGAATTTCTTAAATCGGTACATGCATCTTCAAGTAATCGGGGAAAACATAAAAAAAAAAACAATTTAATTGAGAACCTCCTCCTTTTTTTTAAAGTCTGTTAAAAATGAGAAATGAAAGTCATCACCTTAATTAGTAAGCAAGGTATAGTTCCTTATTGAATATTTTATAGCATTTAGCTATGCTTAGCAAATTATACTAAGAAACAGTTGAAAAAATTATGCGACCGGCAGGATTTGAACCGGCGACTTTCTACACACCGGGCAGTCGCTTCAACCAACCAGCTACAGTCGCCTCTTGCCAGGACCCTAAATTTCTCAATTGTATGTACATCCATTTGTTTCTATCTTAAATAAATAAATAATTCAAATAAATATTCTTCACAACTTACTCACAACGCCATCTAGTCCCAAACTAAGTAGAGCTTATACTTATATACTTTTCTTTTGTAAATACATTCTTATTTATACATAGAAACACCCAGACTATTACAAACCCCCATGTTCATGCACACAAAGATTTGTCTTAAGAGGGAATCGAACCCGCGACCTCAGCGTCGCAGGCAGGTACACTACCCACTCCGCCATCCGATCGTTAAGTAACAAGGCATAGTTTACCGTGGGTTTGCGCCAGCGGCGGCGGCGAGGCGCTGGCGGGGCCGGGCGGCGCGAGCTGCGTGCTCGCCGACAGCAGGTGCCGCGACAGCTCCGGGATGCTCGAGAACTTCATGCCTGAGTGAGCAGTGTCAAGTATTCACTATTTCGTCTTAGATCTTCAAAAATACGCAACAGATTCTGATGCGGTTATGGTATAGATAAAATATGCATATTATAATGCAATCTAAGTTCATATATTTATATATATGTTTATTTTATTTATTAAATATTTACTAAATATAAGTAAATATTTAATAAAGTATTTTGTTATGTAGATTTTATGCATATATATACATACGCACATATTTTCATAATGTATTCATTAATTGTATTGATTTTTATTACCTTTTAGTTCAAATCAAAACGCTACATTTTATAACTTCACCTGCCTTGTTAATCTCTGCATCACCCAAAGGTAGACTGGCAGAGAATGTCCACCTTGTACGCAAATTTTGTATCTGAAGTTTAAATAAATAAATAAAAATAATATTTCATCTATACCATAACCGCATCAAAACGTTACTAGTACAGGAGTAAAGCCAGGGCGGTTCGCTAGTTTTAACTAAAAAGCTTTGACAAGATCACAAAAACTCCTCTATTTATCTAAAATTAAGCTTCTTCTTCGTCGTGTCGATGGCTGAGTCAATTTTTTTTCGCGCAATAAGTGGGCACTGTTATGGCGCTCTCATCGGCGTTCATGAGCGCCTCTAAATTATTATTACTATTAATACTTATAAATGAAGCAAATGAAATAGCATACCTAATTTAGTTTCAGCCCAATCGCAAACAATTCTCTCGGTCTCTCGCGACGCGCCGGTAGATTCCTGCAACAATCATTCATTCATCAATTGAAACGACGTTCATTACATACACGTGTAGAATTACTCAACATCAGATAAATATAGAATGTGGGGACAAACGCGCACATTCTATACATTCTCAATTGATTGCAGTAAAAAATGGCTGTAAAGTGTATCATAGATATCCTCGGTGAATGACAGTGCGTAAGTTATATTTTGCATTATTTGAGATGTGAATGTATTTAGTCATCAAATAATTTATAATATTAGGCTTTCTATGGCCGCGCCATCATCGCCTAGTACATCTTATATGATGATGATACACCCAAAACAAAGTGCCTTAAGCAGTGGCGTAACTATAACATCGGGGTCCCGTGGCAAAAACATAGGATGGGGCCCTAGTAAAAATTGTCAGTTCGTCACGTTGAAGACACTTCCCAGTGATTCAGTACATGATTCTAAGAACCTGGGTGCAAACATCTTTCAGTGGCGGCCTGCCACCCTATAGTTTCGCCACTGGCCTTCAGCCTCCGTTGTCCTTTATAAGACAGATTGTCACTCACGCTCTTGAGAAATTAGCCATTTTTACTTACGCACAGTTTGAACTTTACGGACAAAATGTAGTCTGACGTTAGATTTAGTATCATTATAATGTAAATAAGAAAAAAAAAGTTTTCCGAAAAAAAAAGAATGTCACTGTTCAATTTGCTCCGAAAAAGTTAAAACATTTACGCGTAATTTTATTTTTAACCGGTAAAACCACACGTGTAGAATCTGTGTTTTCAACAATAGCCCCTACCGTCTTGACAGACCGTATGTCAAGACATTTGTTTTACCTTAGATGATTCACCCAAATCAGGTAACTGTGGTACTTCCAATTTGATTTTCTTCCTCAAGCCCGCATAGCAGTATCTGTAAAAATGCATCATTTGAATACAGCATCGATAATAAGACAATAATATTCATGTTGTTATAATGATTAAGTAATTACTATATAATGAGATGTAACTATATACTATTGCTCCTAGATTATAATAAAATAATAATAATAAATCATTTATGGGCCTATCCCATAGATAAATACCATTACCTAAAAATAGATAATATTTTTACTTCACTTGCAATAGCAGCCCTGTATTTAATACATGTCCCACTGTTAAGCTTGGGCCTCTTCTCATGATGAAAAGGGTTAGGCCATAGTCCACCACGCTAGCCAAGTGCGGATTGGTAGACCTCACACACCCTCGAGCACTTTTAGGCACTCTTGAGCAAGCAGGTTTCCTCACGATGTTTTCCTTCACCGTTAGCAAGCGATAATTTATGAGATAAATACAAATATATCTTCGAAAAGACGAATCACGATTTATTGACAGGGAGTGCCGTGGGTTCGAACCTGAGACTTCATAGTCCTACGGTCTCCCACTCGGCTATCGCTGTTTTTTGTCTCCTAAATTAGAATGTCAATGTCACGGCATGCGTATCTATGAAGTATCGTATACACATGGCGGTCTTTGTTGTCCTGAATACATTATACCGGGGTAAGAGAACTTTCATAAATTACGACACAGTAAGGAAACGAAGAATTTTCGGTTATAAGGTACGCCGTACGTTCCTAATTAAAGATTTTCTTTATGAAAATCTGTACGAAGTTTCATGGATAGTCCTGAGTAGCAGCATCGGTTATTATAGTTATGTCTATTTTTTTCAATCGAAATTAGTTAGTCAAGGAAATATAAAAATTTGTTTGAATAAACAGACTTTTTAGGACATTTGCGATAGACACAATGGGGAAGTTGCCATCAACGATTCCACACTGTTTATCTAGTTGTACTTATATTCTCAAATCTCGATATTACAGTACGAAAGTACGTATTTCAAGTATATTTACTCATATGCGTTGGTTTCCTCGTGCCACAGATATAAACATCAGATACGGCGCTACGTCACACGGCGATATTAGACGAGGGTCATTGACCTCACCTACACTGTAACAGAAGCTAGTAAACAAACGAGTACACACTTATGTAAACATACCATCGGCCTTGAAATTAATTCAACAAATATCTGCATTAATACGTATAGTACGAGAGCCCACGACCAAAACCATGTCTCATAGCAATACGGCAAAAACCCTATAAAATCGTTAGATTGTATGATTCTGTACCCGACTAGGTGTGTAGTAACGGTCGAAAGTGTAGCAACTGCGTGGGAGGCCATTTCTGCTGTGTCAAAAAAAAAAGACAGTCGGTATTATAGCAATACGTCTGATAGTGAAAATGTACATAGATTTTATAATTGTATTACGAAAAAGTTTGTTTTCAGACATTATGCGCGTAGCATATAGCCTGAGCGCATTTTTGAAAATGTCAACAAATTTAGCCGACCTGTATCATAGCAATACGGATAATTTTTTTTTTCAACTTTTCGTATTGCTGCCATGATTACCAAAAACCTGTTTTCAGACACTTTAAGTGTAGCATATACTCCCAAAAACGAAAATAACGTTTCGGAGTCACCTGGCCGACGCCTCTGTTAAATGTTTTTTTAAATTTACAGCCTTCATAGATATTCAAGAATCTCCCTTGTCTATTATATGTACTTTGACAGATGACAGATGTCATTACTTTACAAAACCAAAACTATCAAATCAATCAGTATTTAATTTCAACAGCCTCGTTGTAATTTGTAACTTTGAATAAACTGTTTTTTTTTCAACTTCATCCCAGTTTCCTTTTGTGCGATTTATTTCAGTCCTTCAACTTCAATGTTACGGTTTCGGGTAAATTCTTTGTTAATTATCATCTAATAAATTCAGGGTCGCAACGTATTCATTGGTTTGTAACAGAAAATTCAAGATGCCTCAATACGATTTTTAAATTATATCTGAGTATCGAAAAGTTGTCTGATAGAGAAGGTGCTACACTTAATTTGTCTGATATAAATTTTTTGCACATGTGGACATCTTATTTTATCATGTCCAACAATTTTCAGACATATTGCTATGATACCGATCGGTAAAATTTGTTAACATTTTCAAAACGGTCTCAAAATTTAATGCGTTCACATTTCCGTCTGAAAATTGTTTTGTTCGCATCAAATAACCAAAATTTACTAATAAAAAAGATTTTCAGACGTATTGCTATGAGACATTTTTTTTGTCTCATTTTTAATTTTTTTAAGTGATTTTACGGGTTTGCGCTACACCACTAACGTCTGAAAAATATGTTTCCGGTATCTCAGAACTATCATTCAACTACAGTCTGCAAATCAGACATATTGCTATGATGCAGTTCGGTAAAATTCTTTGACAATTTTGAAAATTCGGTCAGATCAAACGCTACGCGGAAAATGTCTGATATTGGTATTTTCGAGTTCAGGATAATCGTATCTATCGATTTGATGCGGTTTTGGCCGTATTGCTATGAGACAAAAATTTTGGTCGTGGGCTCTCGTACTAGTATAAAACCATATTTAATTATAATATAATAAAATTAATTATATATATTATATATAATTAATTAATACTTTCCTGCTAGTTATTATCGTGAGCAGATTATTATTATTGTGTCTATTCGCTTATAAACAGGATTTCTCTTTACTACGTTTTGCAATAATTTTTTTTTTTCTAAACTAAAAACATTATTTTTATTTTACTTTATTACCAGAATCCGGAAAGAAGATTGTTCAGAATCAGCAACAGCATACACACCACTACAATTTTATTTTATTTAAAAAAAAAAGAGACTTTTTTACGTGTGGATGGAAGGATGGATTTTTTTACCGATTCTGATGAAACTGCTTATAGGATTCTAGTACCTAAAGTAAAAATAATGTTGTATAAATCGAAAAGGTACAGTCTATATCAGCCCTAAACATATATTAACAGATAATTGATCATAAATTACCATAATGTAGGGCATAAATATTAATCAAATCAACACATACACGAAGTCTAAATCTGTATTATAATATGAATATTATGGGTCTTGTAATTGCCGCATAATTAAAACAATCGTCAGATCTATTTGTTTGTTTTTATATCTGTTTTTTACCACTTAATAAAAAATCCCATATCTTTCCGGGACCTTACAAGCTATCTTAAAAAAGAAGCTAAATTTTCGCGATAGTGAAAGTGGTTCATTGTTTGTTTGTTTGAATGCGGCTATCTCTGGAATTTTGTCTTGTTTTTTTTTGGGGAAACCTATTATAGAGCTATGTAAGATAGGAACCTGCTTTTAAACCAGGGGGATCACATGATCAAATTATAGCTTTATTTTATCGATTAATAAAAAAAAAAACTGTATGCCTACCCTTAGCTAAGGCCCAGGTGGTCAAGACCCCCTCCTGACCACCACAACGCTTCCCTGAATCCGCCCATGGTGCTATGGGCTATTTAACAACATACTACAAACCACGGACTTTAGTGAAGCTGTCATAATACATTAAATTTATTCATTAAGATAACACAAGCGTAGCGTGTCAGATATGTTTATAATAAAATAATATATGTGGCAGAGATCGATACGATTCATTTTCTTGCGTTGTGATATAACTACTACGAGTTGAGATTGTATTTCTACAAAGGTTATCATGTCAACGATTTTCATACAAATGTTTTATGACGCACATTACAAAGATTAGGTACCTAATTTATTAAGAAAAAATTATGTAGACTAATTTGATTAGTTTATACGAAACGTGCGTGATTTAAAATTCGGGCATTTGCTCGTATGTGTGTGAGTTGGTACACATTGAAGTTTCTTAAGGAGTCCTTATGAAACATTGATGTGGTCGACATGCAGGCGTCTCGTCGGGGGGTGTCGGGAAGAAAAGTAATATATTTACAAGTATGAAAACAGCGACCAAAGGTCACAACGTCTAATTACGCGTAGAAAAGATATGCCGTGTAAAGAAGCACCTGTTCTAAATGTGGAAAAACATAGCCCCTATTAAACTCGGTCAGAGTATTCAATAAACTTCCAATAGAACATAAGAGTATTGTGTACAAAAATGAGTTTGGATCCAAACTTGAGGCCTTTCTTGTATGTGGGTTTCTACTCATTAGAAGTATTTTTAAAATGACATTTATTTTGGTGTTAATGTAGGTATTATACATGCCTTGTTATTTTCTTATTTTTTTATTACTAATCGGTAAATTGACATTATTATTCCACAAATTAGTTAATAAAATAAAAAAAAATAAAAAATATTTTATATAATGATATAATTTAATTTTAGACATAGATAGAGATAATTTGTATCATATTTTCTAGTTTATAAAATATAATAATATAAATAAGAGTAATATAGAGAATAATATAAATATAATTTCATCATGTCATGATGAAAAGGGTTAGGCCATAGTCCACCACGCTTACCAAGAGCGGGTTGGTAGTCCTCACACGACCTCGAGTACTTTTAAGGCACTCTCAGGCATGTAGGTTTCCTCACGATGTTTTCATTCACCGTTAGCTAACGATAATTTATATGATAAATACACACATATCTTCGAAAAGACGAACCTTAACGATTTATTGACAGAGCTGTGTGCCATGGGTTCCAACCCAAGACCTTTGACTTTGTAGTCCTACGGCTCACTCTTCGGCTATCTTTATGACATAAATAAAATGAAATACATCAATTCGTTGCAGGGCAGGGAGTCATAGTTGTAACACCATTACTATTCCGTGCCTTGCCTCAAATATCGACTAATAATATCTAATCTTGAAGATTATAAAGAAATTGATAAGTGTGATTACGGACGATTGCATTATTTGCCGAATGTGCTCGCTATCAGTTATTCAGACGATAATATATCAGTTTATAGTGTTTAGTACTCCTCTGTAGAGATAAAATGTTGTGTTTGAGCTACCTTGACGTTTGCCGGCAAAAAATAATGTAAATATGTCGGAGAAAGTTTGTTGCCAAACTATCCGAGTTATACATTTTTTTATTTATTGGATACATAGTACTATCGGTACAACGGTTAGTACTATCAGACCGTTAGATTCATGACCCTTTGTTAAATCTTGACAAGTACCATCATAACCTAACATAACATCACGCCTATATTAACCAGAGGTGTACTACACCCACATTTCACGTGTTATGTTTAGTTTTAATAGAGTAAGATCCCAGAGCTGACAGACATAACTTATTTTCACACGGATGAAACCTGAAGTTTTCAGTAGCGTCTCGTGTGTCTTGAATACCTACGCGCTTTGTGTAACTTGCCGAGTGACACCTGGGCAGGTACCAGGTGAGAAAGGTAACTTAAAATAAGAGTTATTTAACTTAAATTCACATGGCTGATTTTTACACATGTCATGTAGAATATTATTTTAAAGTAATATCATAAGTGCCAGACACTTTTGATGGACCAGAGCTTTTGCCAGACGCTTTTAAGCTACCCAAAAAATAAATGAACTTTCTTATTTTTACATGTCTGATTTTTTAATATGTTATTGAAGTATTTATTTAAAAGTTATATTCAATCAGTCAGACAAATCAGAGTGACCAAACATCCCCTAAGACAAAAAATATTCAGCTAGTAGTATGAGGGCGAGAGCACTATGCGCATGCGCCTCAAAGTAAAAAAAACAATGTACTAAGAATACTTTTACTGTATTCAATCTGAGATTTTTGCATCTTTATTTCAACAAAATTAACTTTAACAAGAAAATAATTAATAAATATTAAAGTAAATAAGTTTATAGCATATATTTTTTATACATCATAATTATCGAGATAATCATTTGAGATTTAATTTCATCAAAATAAGTAAAGTTCATTTATTTTTTGGGTAGCCTAAAAGCGTCTGGCAAAAGCTCTGGTCCATCAAAAGTGTCTGGCACTTATGATATTACTTTAATATAATATTCTACATGACATATTATGTAAAAATCAGCCATGTGAATTTAAGTTAAATAACTCTTATTTTTAGTTACCTTTCTCACCTGGTACCTGCCCAGGTGTCACTCGGCAAGTTACACAAAGCGCGTAGGTATTCAAGGCACACGAGACGCTACTGAAAACTTTAGGTTTCATCCGTGTGAAAATAAGTTATGTCTGTCAGCTCTGGGATCTTGGACTATAATGGGACAGGGGGTGGTTTATCGCCATCCACTGGGCACAATTCCAACTACGTGCTGCTATTGTGATTTTCCTGACGGAAAGTTCACAAATAACACACCCGGGAATCGAACCCGAGACCTCGCCGTGAGAGGCGCATACGCTAGCCAGTAAACCATCAAGGCAGTACCACCATATTAAATGAAATTTAGACATTCGTTTTTAAGCGGTAGCTTTGATGTCCTAAAATTAAATTTAAATTATATAATTTAAATATAGTAATATACTATCAGAATACACATCTACATCTTTCGAACTATCATAATAACGAATGATGAGTGGAACCACAGAGAAGTTTCCTAACCAAACAGACAAAGCCGCAAGTAAAAGCTAGTAAATTATAAAGCCATAAATGAATTATAAGTCGTTGTCTTTGTTAGAACCCGTACAATACGACGCTGACGTAGCGACTGCACGTGTATAGATTACTCATTTCCAGTGGCATATAGCTATAATATTCATTAGATGTAGTTCCACTATATTAATAGTGTTATTGCCGGAGTTATTTGCTAAACCGAGTTGTATTTATAAGTATTTATAACACAGGCTATATAGCATTGGTTCCCAAAGTGGGCGATAACGCCCCCTTGTGGGCGACCCAGAAAAAAAATGGAGGCGTTGTGTAGAGGCCTGGGGGTGATTTGTAATTTCATTTAGCTAGGAGGTCTCTTAGACAACGACTGCATGAGCTCTCGACTCTCAACAACAACTTGTGAATATCAACTAATATGAATTAAAAGATTGCTCAAACTCGGTTCTATATTTCTCTCCGCGTAGTTCATTATATCTGTCCTATTTTATTGAATATAGAAACAAATAAAATCATGTCAATCGGTCGCTCCGTTTCGTTAATAGGTGAATAAATGGGGGCGCTAAAAAAATATTTATTCTCAAAGTGGGCAGTAGAGTAAATAAGTTTGGGAACCACTGCTATATAGCTAGCATGCGCTGATGCTGCACCCACGGCTTAGCTGAGCTGTGTATTTAAGGAAAAATATGCTTCGACATCAAACCCAACATAACATCACGCCTATATTACCCAGAAGGGTGTGGCAGAGGTGAAGGACACACTTCACCTGTTATGTATAGGTCCCATGGGGTAGGAAGTGAGCCTATCGTCATCCACCGGGCATAATTCTAACTCCGTGCTGCTATTGTGAATTTCCTGACGGAGAGTTCACAAAATAACGGTAACGGTAACGTGCAAACGTAAGCCAACTGTTGGAATTATTTTGGAAGGCTTAGCGAACGCTAAAGAAAGATCAAATATGACAATGAGCGAATTCGATTGTTCGTTAGTGTTACACGTAATGACGAAGGCCATCTAAATAATTCGCTTGCTTATTGCAAGACCCCGACATAACGAAAAAAACATCATTTTACAGGACGGTAATTTTAAACTTTGAATCTTTAGTATTTCAATAAAAGAACACTGTTTTTGTTCAGAAGTATTCTAATCAGTCTTGTACATTAATTAACTTTCATATTAAGTAGTCACAACGTGTCATCTTAAACACACTGTTTTAAAAAACCAAATTAAATAAACCAGTTCCTCACCTATGTCATTATTGTAGCAAAAAGTAACCTAGAAAAGGTATTACTCGTAATTATGTCATCCTTACAATAAAAACAATAAAGAAAACACAAGTTAAATTACTTTATGTTTAATTACAATAGTGACATAAAACAAAATAATCCTACATTGTAATAATATTTATTTAAAGAAATGTACTTAACATTTGCTGCAATATAGTATTATTTCAAAATATGACGTCCTTCACGAGCAAGATGCGTGCGTTGGCCTTGAATACTTTGGTTTATACTGAGATGGAACTATATTGAAATTACATACGATGCGCGTCGACAGCGTGCAATTTAGACATTTAACGCCATCTGGCGAATTGGAATTGAAGCATGCTGTTGTCTTTATTGCACCAAAAAATAGATCGATAAAGCTTTGTTTTTACATACTTATCTCAAAATATCAAGATTTTGAAAAATGTCGTTGTTGCAATAAGCAAGCGATATGTATGCCCTGTTTCTTGCGGATATAAGATATAGGCTATAGATATTATCGTTTGATTTAACATTCTTTTGATTTTTTGTTGCAATGTTTCCGAACGCTTGACGTTTGACACTTGTGATGAGATTGTGTTTTGTCTGTGGTTCGCTCTCTCTGTTGGTGATCCTGGAAATTACATGACCGTGCGAGGGTCTTTAAAGCCAAAGCATACTCAGCTATTGATTCTCCCTCTTCCTGGACTCGTTTCATGAACTTGAAAGTCTCGCCTATTTCAGATCTAGACCCCGTCAGACCCTCTATTATCGTGGTTACTTCTTCGAAGGTCTTCTTTTCAATGGAGTCTGGATAGCACAATTCGTACAGCGACGAAACCGTTTGAAACCCCACGCACGTCAATAAATACTGCACCCATTTATCCGGCGAAACTCCACAGACGGTCATTTTCGACTGAAATACTTGTAGATAAACCGTCCATGAGCATTTAGCCGCTTCAAAAGCCGGCATATTAACGATGGGTGAAAATTGCACCGACTCCATGCTACCGGCGTCTCGCAATTTTTCATCTCGCTTTTTCTCTGCCATCACTGCCTCTTAGTATCCCATCCTCGTCGCCAATTGTTAAGATGGAAGCGTGATGACTAAAACA
This sequence comes from Hypena proboscidalis, assembly GCA_905147285.1. NCBI lineage: Eukaryota > Metazoa > Arthropoda > Insecta > Lepidoptera > Erebidae > Hypena > Hypena proboscidalis. The sequence continues at coordinate 10,126,761 of LR990128.1, read as the reverse complement.
TCGGTTATTGTTACACTATAAGGATTTATTGTTTAATACACACAAATTGTTAACAAACAATACACTTGCCATTCAGCCTTAAAACAGAGAGAGCGAACCACAGACAAAACACAATCTCATCACAAGTGTCAAACGTCAAGCGTTCGGAAACATTGCAACATTTTTATTCCTAAGAATGCAATTACACTAAAATCGAGGATGGCCGATGGGCAGCTCATTGGCCGTCTAAACTACTCCAAACAGAAACCAACGACTGAGTTTGTTGGCCTTGGTTTGTAAGGTGTGGACCCGGTTTTAGAGCGCACCACTGCGTAGTTCGACGATCGATCGACGTCTATAGATTTCGGTGTAATTGCACCGTTAGAAATAAGGATCAAAAGAAAGTTCTATTAAACGAAAATAACTATACCTTTATCAGTAAACAATAAATTATTACGGCAGAACTATATCAAATTTAACATTATATTCGCAAGAAACAGGACATTAATATATTTATATGACGTTGTATAATAATATTATGAAATTAATTTTGACAAATAAAGAGTACAATATTCCTACTATTTTGATAGATCATTTAATTACACCAATTTTAGTGATAACAATTTTTAAAAAGTCAAAAGATTTCGATAATTTTTCTATATTATCGCGCGATGACTAACTATAATTATCGCTTTGCATATCTTTATCCGCGATTGATTATAATATAAAAAAAACCATAACGGATTTTTTTTTCTTTTTTTAAAATAGTTTTTTCATGACATTTTTGTTATACAAAAGATTATTTGACGGATGAATAAAATGCTACTTCGATTAACCAAAACTGTATATATTATTTAAAGTGTCTTAATGCAATTCATTAAGTTTTTCTTTACAATTAAATCCAAAAAAAATTAACTGTCACTCTCAAATTGAATTTTAACAGCCTTTATTAATAGCAGCATTGCAGTAAGCCAACCTTTTGAAAAATTACACGAAACAAGATCCTACCCACCATTGACCTTCACCCATTTTATAAAAGTATCGTCAATCGATCAAAATTCATAATATTATGCCCCAACGAGAATTAGGTCACGGCACCTTATGACAAAAAATAAAACTCATTATCATAATTTGCCGCGTTTTGCCCAATTTAATTATAAACTGGATTTTAAGGTATCCATCAAAGAGGAGCGGGATGGAGCGAACCGTGTTGGCTAATTATAGTGCTCGAAAACAAAACAAAATAGTGTTAGCAGAGCGGAATGGTGAGGGGCAGAAGCCAAGCAGGGATCCAGAGGGGGGGGGGGGTTAGGAACCCCATAACCTGCCCTCCCCCCTAATCGAACTCACAACACCAGAGCAGTTGAAAGCGGTGAGGTGACCGGTTTAACCACTACGCCAACCGTGCACTCATATTGTTTAATTGATATACATAATGAATACAGACAAATAATGCAGGTTAAAGTTGCTGGTAACACTAACGGGTCTATTAATCACTACTCAGAATGCCGTATGTATGTGTGTGTGTCGCTTCGAGCATTTTGATTGGTGATCGCGAAATCACGCTCGGATCTAGATATTATCATAATTAAGAGTTGGAAGAATAATTCGCAATCATTAAACTAGACATCTGTGCCTTAAGAGTCTTATAAATATGACTGTGTTAGTAAAATGTCAGGCGCTATGTACCTAAACATAATTCGAGCGCCTATTTTTCTATAAGAATATTTTTACCGCATCGATAAATCAGGATACGGCCCTAAAGTTCGCGGGTTAAACATCAAGAGGTTTTCCGTCATGGAAGTATGTATGTGCTTCGGTGTCATTTGAAGATCTATGGCAGCCAGGCTAGAAAGTCTGACAGCTGGTCTAACAAAGTTCAGACACCAGACCTCGTCCAGATGATAGGTTGCTTGTCGTCGTATGTTTATCGACGGAACCATTTGACAAAAAAATCTCCATGGGACAATAGCTCGATGGATGATGTTGCTATTAAAGTAATTCTTATTTGCACATACCTTGAGTTCCCGCGAGTGCCCAGCCGCCTCGGCCGCACCGTTGGGTACACCTGCTTCATGACTTTGCCGAAGTCCGCCGTTGAGAGAGGCTTCATATTGCTGCTCATACAATGTGCTCTGTCAAAGCAATGCATGTGGTTAGCTGCTTGTAGGAGATGAAAAAAATGTGTATGTATAAGTGTAGAGCCTGTCCGCCACATTCTTTCACTTTCTAGCCATATTTTAGATTTTTCATATTCTTGAAATCTTTAAATATAATTATGCTATCTAAAGATTTCAAGAATACATTTATTCGTAGATGGTAAACTGATGGTAGACACACACAGGAAAAAGCAGTTCAGTATATTATTTAATTTTTAATAAATTTTTGGGTGATATCATTCTGGATGTAATATAATGTATCAATAGAGCTGCATACATAGATTCAAAACACCCCGCGCCGCTTAACCGACACGCACACAAACATAGATCTGATGTGTATATATACATATATAGATAAGTAGTATTTAGCCAAAACGGCTCAATAAAGTGGCTTCACTTTTCAAGCGTGTAGTCGGTTTCTATGTGTAATATTCATATGGCTACAGCATAAAAAAATAAATAATAGAATCACTTACATGTATTCGTCATATACATCTTGTTTAGGCAACGATACATCGGGATCAACTTCTAAATGTGTCTGTATCCAAGTTACAGTCTGCTGAAGTTCAGCCCTGAAAGCACATTACAATGATTAATACAGCACAAAGTGTTTGATTAATTGTCCAATTGTCATCTTCATGGAAGAGAAAACTAGAGACATTTTTCTCGCCTGGTTTACACTAGGAATAGCTCCTGTGTTGTTGGTGTGCCAAATTAAATCAGGCTAACGCAGCATCGCTCATGTAGTACTCCTTAAAGTTTAGCCAAAGATACACAGGAACAATCTAGCACTCTAATAATGCAGTTTTTTTTTTTTAAATTGGGCCTGTAGTTATCGTGTTAAACCATAAGAACTAAAATAAGTCGAATCTTTCCACTTTACTATATTTGTTCAGATTTGGATACTTCTTATGTATCTATGGTCACAACTTGAAATTTATATTCTATTTGTTGTTAATTTTCAATCATGATTACAATGTAGATAAAATATTAATTTTGGACAGTGCGCATAGAATTCATATTTATGGAATAGAAATCATTATCCTCATATGTCAGGATGTTGTTTAAATCAGACATCATTTTTTTTATTTTTTTTATTTTTTTATTAATGATGTTTCTAAGCAATTAGATACGTCATAAAGATTACAATCTAGTCTAGATATAACATTAGAGACTAATGAGTAATTTAATTTTGACCTAAGCTACTAAATTATTTATGCTAAGAATGTGTCCATTAACACCTATCTTATTGTCTCTATTATCGAAAATGACACTTTGTTCTTGTGTTCTTTTAAGATAGCACTAAACCACTTGAATCACTAATTTCACTGAACTAGCTCAAAAGGTTTCGTCCTTTTAAGTCTTCTAACTATGTCTGTGGTGTCAAGGAGCTGGATGGCCTCGACATTCACGTGTTGAAGAAGTCGTCGTTCATGAGCTTCAGCATACTGTTGTATTACATTGGCGACAAGGTTCACCTTCAGGTCACGATGGAGATCCTCATTTCTGATGTACCAGGGTGCATTCACAATTCCCCTTAATACTTTATTCTGAAACCTTTGGATTATTTGGATGTTACTTGGTTTGGTACAGCCCCAGAGCTGTATACCATAAGTCCACACTGGCATGAGGACTTGTTTATAAATAAGTATTTTGTTATGCACCGACAACGTGGAATGTTTACCCAGCAACCAGTACATTTTTTTATAGCGAAGTTCCAACTCACTGCGTTTCTTTTTGACATGAGCCTTCCAGCGACATCATGAAAATATGTTTAATTAAATTCAATATCCATAAAAAAAAAAATTAGAATACATGCATATAAAAAATCCTATAGAATCTCATTTGAAGTTAAAAGTAGGACTGTGTGTTTTTGTACTGCTAGTATTTTCAAGGCAATGATGATTGTTTATTTTATCAAACAATATTTGATTTGCTTATTCTATATCATGTATTACATACACAACTTTAAGGAAGTAAATAATAAAATAATAGTTATGTACAAGATCATTTTATGTCTAAAGTTCTAATATAAAGAGTTAAGGTTTGAATGTTTGTATTTCTGTTTGAAATTAATATACCTTATTTCTCAGACAATATTAAACTGATGTTCAAAATAATAGCACATGCATCAAAAAAGGTGCTACTAGATAGTGATATTATTATTAATAGCAATATTAGGTTGCGTTATTTTTGAGTGGTGGATGGCGAAAGCCCTTTATGAAATGGGACTTAAGCATAGTAGGTAAAATGTGGGTGTTATACACCTCTGTCATACGTTTCTACCATTAAAGGCATTATTTTAAGTATGAAACACAACAAAGAATTATTAAATAAATATCATACCGTGAGCCCAGTGGATTCATAGGCTGCTTCAAGGGATCATGTTGTGGTACACCCGTCGGTAACCGGAGGTATAGAAGTAACCTTTCTGCACCACTCAGTGCCTCCACAGCTTCTAAGAGCTGTGCTACCCTCTGTCGCCCTTCTTGACTGTAACAATGTAATAAAACATTCAGGTTTTGTCCAACATAGTGCATATATGATTGTTTACAACTTATCTAGGTAGAATTTAGAAAGCATGTACTTAAATAGAAACTGATGACTACACTTTTTCTATACCTTTATAACAAAAGATTTAATAAATTTATGTGATTAAACTTACAAACATAGGGAGATAGTAATTCTTATCCATATTCTTCACCAAATAAGTATTTTAACATATATTCTTTATGTCAGACAGGAGTAGAAAGTCAACAGTTGAAAATACTATACAAAAGGGCCTCAACAGCTGTGCTACTGATAACACTGGCTCATTATCACTATCAGCCTAACTTTGCTGATAAAACGTATAGGAATAAGACCGCAAGCTCTCAGGAAGGTATCAATAGCATAGTTGTAGTTTATTAGCGTTACCTGAGGGTGTTCTCCACGATTTGTTGCATAGAACTTATTTTGCTCGAGTCCATTTTGGAGTCGGTGGCCCGCGAGGGCTCGCCGCCCGGGACCGCGGCACTCGACGATCCCGCGGCGATGCTTGGAACAGCGACACTTTCTTTACTGTAAGACGCAGTTTGCCTATGTTTTGGATGATTGACATTTTCCCGATGAAGTTTCGCGTCATCCACTAGTTCGCTCTCAGGATTAACATTTTTCGCACTTTCGTCGTTAGCCCAAGGTTGAAATGGACTTGTACTATCCATTCTAACCCAAGCAGGTCATAAAAATAATGTTGTTGGATTTCATATTGCAACTTTTTCTAATCAGAATTATAAAATGCGTAACAAAACTCCATTTTCTTGACATTTGATCAGCTGTGAGGTGAGGTGGTGTGAAGAGGGGATTGGGAGGCCCGAGGCCACCCGAATTACACCAAAGACAATATATTTATTAATTACCGAGGCCTCAGCAACACGATCAATTTAGATCACGCAGCTGTACATCACTGCTCTCAACACAAGACTATTATTAAAAACCTCACCAAATATTATTTATTTTATCACCAAATAAAGCAAGCAATGAAAACAAAAATGAATGAATACCCATCAAATTGTGATCCCCAAAAACTGAAATATGCTCACCGAATATGTATTATTCTTTCTGCTCAGATCAGATAAATTGGAAGAAAGATCACTTATTTGGAAGAAAAGCCCCCAAATTGGAATCCGCAAAAAATAAGAAGACGTCCATCAAGTATGTCATAAATGCTAAGCTAAGCATAGCTAATCAGTATAATTTTCTAGGAGCGGCTGAACATAAGTTTAACTCGATGTTACTAGTTTAAATCGATGGTAACTATAGTATGTTGGCTGTAAAAATAGAATCAAATTTGATACCGTCCGTCCTCTCTCTGGTGCCATCAGAAAATCAGCGCTGCAGGGGTTTCTTGCTCTGCAGCATATGGCTGATATGGTGTCCATTCTGACAACATTTTTGTTTAGTTATTGTAAGTTACATTTTTATTTTCTATTATTTTTTTGTCAGAATAAATATATTTCCTTTTTTCTTTATTGTTTCTAAACATATAAAAAGACAACAATTCATCATGAGAACAACAAATAATAATTTCAAAAAATTCCATATCATAACATCGCAAATATGATCTTATCTCTCATTAACAACAAAAATAATATGTTCTTTTCTATAATCACTTGGAAACAATAAATAATACAAATATGTCCCACTTTTAATTCCTTGCCCCCTATTCACAACTATTGCCGATAGCCACTGCCCCATCACTATTTTCTTGGTTGCGAGTGACGTCGGTGCAACAACGCAGGACCGGTTGCTTGCTACTACGAGCGCCTGTGTTGTACATTTTGCAATCTAACGCCTTTATTTTGATATTCGCACTGCTGACTGCTGATTAGCTTACCGATCAACTTACTTCTAGTGTAATACATTTCTAGCAATAATTAATTTGCTATAATATTTATTTATTTTTATTTTAAAACTTCATGTACAATATCGCACATAGGCGGACTTAATGCCATAGGCATTCTCTACCAGTCAACCTTTGGGTGATGCTGAGAGTGGGGTAGTAGGTGCAAAAAGGAAGTTTTAATTAGGAGATGAATAAAATAATAAAATAATGATACATATAATTACACAAATAACAAATATATAATATATGAAAATATAAATAATACATAAACATATCCAATATAATACATAATTGAAATACCTAATATACATATACAATATATTATACTTATACCTATTACATATAATACTAACAATGATGAGATGATTCCGCAAATTCGTCAAATAGCAGATCACGGACCTTAACCTTGAACGCATAACGGTTTGTGGACATCCTGATTTCAAAAGGTAGCGCATTCCATAAAAGGACAGACTGGACAAAGAAAGAGGAGCTGAGAAATCCAGAAGTGTGAGAGGGACAGAGGAGGAGAAGATTGTTTGAAGAACGTAAGTTTCTGTCATGGTTGGAGCAGAGATATTGGAAATATGGTGTCAGGTAAGAAGGGGCTGATGGGGAATTTAGAATAGAAAAAAGTGTAGTTAGTGCGTGCTGATTACGACGTTGTCGTATAGGCAACCATTTTAATTTTAAGCGATACGATGAGACATGGTCATATTTTCTAAGGTTAAAAATGTATCGAATGCAGTTATTTAGAAGTCGGTCATATTTGTTGAGGAAATCTGCATTCAGGTCAAAATAGCACACATCACCATAGTCGATTGTGGGAAAGATAAGAGTTTGCACAAGCATTACCTTAGTATTTGAAGGGAGAAAATTCTTCAGGCGATAAAGAGTGCGAAGAGATCCCGTAACTCTTTGGCTAACGATAGTGACGTGAGCTTGCCAATTCAGTGTGGAATCGATGTGCTGGCCAAGGTTTTTGACAGAAGGGCAGAAAGGGATTATTGTTCCATTAAATAAGACCGGTGGCAACCCAACTATATCCAACCTGCTCATCGTGCGATTACTGCCTATCACAATCGCCTGACATTTGTTCGGGTTGACTGTTAATCCAAATTCTTTTGACCATTGCAGTAAAATGTCTAAGTTATGATTTAAGTCAGAGATTGCTTCCGAAATATCTTCAACCTTGGCCTGGCAGTAGAGCTGCAAGTCATCGGCATACAGATGATACGCACATTGAAATTTATATGTTAAGAAATTAAATAAAGATAGAAAAGAGTAAAGGAGAGAGTATGCCACCTTGAGGAGCGCCAGCATCAAGTCTACACCAAGTCGATGAACGCTCATCGATGCAAACCATTTGCTGACGCCCCTGAAGATAAGTTGAGAACCATTCCAGTGTATCATGACAGACCATAAGATGGGACAGGATTGAAATAAGGATATCGTAACTGACGTTATTGAAGGCGTTCGAGAAGTCCACCAAAGCCAAGACGGTGACTTTAGTGTCCTCCATTCCCGCCCTCACATTGCCAGTTACTTTAAGGAGAGCGGAAGTCGTACTGTGCCCGGGCCTGAATCCAGACTGCAGAGCGCTCAAAAGATTATTCTTGCGGACAAATTGTGACAGCTGCTTGTGGACACAGGCCTCGAGCACTTTCGAGAGGAAAGGAAGAATGGAAATTGGTCGGAAATGGCTGGGATGGGTAGGATTGGTAATTTTTGGTAGTGGGATGACAAAGGCTTATTTAACGCAATTTATTTTAAAGCTATATTTATGTAAAATCTGAAGTGCTAAAATGTGTAAGTACCTTCTTCACATTATATCATATATCCATGTCATCTTGGTTACATTTTCTTTATGTACAAAAAAAAACAACTGAACTTAACTAGGTATATAAAAAAAAAAGTTTTGTAAAGGTGAAGCCTGAAGGTTTAGCCTATAAAAAACAGATACTGTTCCGCATAACTTTGTATTTTCTTTTTGGACATTATGTGTGACTAATGGTCGTGAATTATTGGAAATAAAGATATTAAAAAAAAATACTCGCATCTATTGTGTTTTTTTTATGATCGTGGCAAAATCTAGCCGCAGTGTGTCCTTTCAAATTTATTTTCAGCCGTGTCGTTTCCGCCATCCTTTGCTCTTCGTGTTCAGGGAATTATGGTCGCTGTTCTTCGTATACGAACCAATATTATTAGAAACGATATATGGGTTCCCTATTGAAGCTGGTGATCTGAGGTAATCCCCAAAAACACAGTCGACTCGACAAGGCTAATCGTTTTATTATTCATTTTTTTTTTAATATAAGGCAAATTAAAGTTAAATACATTAATTTATAATAGGATTGGTAAATTTTATATTATTTTGTTGTTAGATCTATTATTCTACGGACAAAAAATAGATATCAACAAAATATTTTATTTTTTCCGACAAATTATAGATTGGACAAATTTTATTTAATTGCTGACAGATAAAATAATACCCATTTTTATTGTTGGCTTATTGCTTTGAGCTTGTCCGTTGACAGCAGTTTAATAATAACATTGACTTTTTTTTGTTGCGTCTTTTGTACAAATAAATTTATACAATTTAATGAATCCTAATTAAAACTATTTGTTTATGGTAAAAATATATTTTCTTTTCCTTCAACAGTGACATGAAGATGACAGTATTGACAGATAATTGACAATTGACAGAAAACAACAACGAATATTTCATTTGCCTTAATAACGATATAATTATATAATTTATAGATATTTTACAGTTATTGTATTGTTTTAACTCATGTCCAACTATTTTAATGCATATCAGATGCAGAATATAAAGTACGTACTTAGTTGATTTAGCTTAAACTTAAGTTTTGCTTATACCTGTTTCCCGCTGTTTTTTTTTGCGTTATCATCACATACTGTATGTACCAAGGAGACTCAGTTGCCATTAAATAATTAATAATAAAATGCGCTGTAGGTATGTCAATAAAAAGTGGCTGTCTTTCCTCTGGACTTGAACAAATTCCATACCAATATTCATCAAGATTAGTTTTGTAGTTCAGTCTGTGAAAGTGTAACAAACAGACAAACAGTGAAAGTAACATTCACTTATTAGTAAGGATTCATAGCTGATGAACTTCACTTGTTTTAGCTCAGAATGTCTGCAGACGATATAGATATTGAGGAGCATGATGTGTTTGACAACCCAAATCTAAGGAAGATCTTCCCAGACTTGTCCATTATTAAGAAAGAATTGATACAATATGAAGAAGGTAAGTTATATTCAGTATTTCAATAAAAAAATAAAGTTAATTTATATCTTTAGACAACATAATGACAAAATTTTAAAAGTAATGGTGTTTCATGAAAGCAATCCTTAAGATTTTTATTATTTTATTTATTATTTATTTATTTTATTAACAAAGTATAACTTATGCTAAGTAGAGTTGCAATAACTTTTGTTGTTTGTCTGTGGGTAAATTATAAATGGGTTTGTGCTGACTGGTTGATGCCATGTCATTTGAAGAGCACAATATTGAGCTCAATAATATCTGCTCTTTTTGTCAAGCTGTAAAGCTGTGTATTTTTAAATTCAATGTATTAAATAGGATATAAATCTTGAACACTTGCTTGAATAAGTACAAATAATATGAATAGGCAAAAAGCTTGTGTGAGAAATTTCATTTTGCTGGATCTTCAACTGTATAGCAAATCTTTTTCTGAGTATTTGAATAGCCCATGATATTTAGCATACATACTTTATTCATTTATTTTATCTCTCAATCAAAATACTAAATTGTGTGTGAATTTGTTACACATATAAATTAATAAGATCTTTATTTGCCAGCACTACTTTGTGCCGTCTCAGTTGTTAGCCAGAAAACTTAACTCAACAATACAGTATTTTTCTACTCTCAGGGGCAAACTTGCTATCTTCAATATTCAGATGCCAAGATCTACTGAATAATGTGTGCGTTTCTTTGAAACCTTGCTCGAAATGATTGGTAGCTTAATAAAAAGAACTTGTGCAAATGAAAATGCTAATTATAATTAAAAAAAATCATTTTCCATTAATAAGTTATTTACAAACAAATTAATGTAAATAAATTAAGCTCTTTAATCTTAGTTTTACTCAGAATCATTTTCTTACACCCAATTTCACCAGTTTCTGATAAGGTTTCTGATTGTTAAGTGCTGGTTAATTCTATAATACAATTTCTGTTTCATCTGTCAAATATCTTCCAAGTAAGCTACCAGCTACTACTTTAAATACTTTGAGAAGTCTAAGGATTGAAAAATAGTGATAACTTATTGTAGTTATCACAATAAATAAAGATAAATTTGGATTTTTTACATTAGATAGAACACCAGAAGCAATGACACTATCCAATGGTCCCAATGACAAGGCCAAATACACACATTCACTCACTCAAGCACACCCAGTCTCAGAACAAATATTTGCAAATTACACAAAGATTTGTCCCATGTGGGGATCGAACCCACAAAACCAGTGCAGTGGAGAGCGGCGAGGCGACCGCTTATTCCACTACACCACACGTGCAGACAATATTTTTTAAAGAATCATCACTTTTATTTCAGTCATGACTAAGGCTTTGACTTTGTGACCCATAATCAATTGATTGTTAAGTTAGAAAATAATGGTCCAGCTCTCAATCTTGGTTTCAATACATAGTTGATCCAAAGTTATAAATATGACGAGACCAATAATCACCAAAACAATCGTTTTAAAGCGATCAATTTATAAATAATATGTATGGAGTACCTCAAGGTAATGCACTTGGTCCATCTTAGTCCTAATTAAGCATAAATTACCTTCAAGATTGAAAATTCTCAGGAGCAGCATGGTACCTGCAATCAAATTGTGCCTAGTTAATGGTGAAAGGCACACTTACCTCTAATGTAGGTTATATACACCTCTTTCTAACCCTTTTGGTAATACTTAAGTGTGATGTTAGACTTAGTGTTTATAATAAAATTGTATAAATAAAGTTCATAAATATCTTCTTTTTTCGTTTGTAGGATTGAATGCTTCATCTCAAATTGCACTCACAAAAGCTGTTGTTGAGTGTTCTCCAAAAACAAAACAGAATGAGCAACATCAAGCTAACAAAGTATGGCAAGATCCGCCCTTGGAGTCACAAAAAAGTAACAAACCTATGAACCAAGCGTTAGATGTACATCATAGATTTAAAAACTTTCTGGACTCCCTTAATGATGATGTTATTGAAACTTCTGATGTTAATTCGGATACAGAATCTATTTCAGATAATTTTAACGATTTAGAAAATCCTTTCAGTCCTCAAAATGTATCTGAACCCGAGAACGAGACACTTCCTCCCGTATTTGAAGCAGAGACACCTCGTAAAGACATAAAATTATTGCGGAATAATATTTTTATATTAGGATCAAAACCTAGTTTAAACCCTAAAAAATCTTGTACAGAGAAAAAACAACCAAAACTAGAACTAAATAATATAAACTTTTATCTAAATGCATGTGGGCGTTATTGTCATCATTGTCGCATATTATTCCCAAGTGTGGCAACATTTCTACATCATACTAAAATATACCACTGCCCTACCGCTAGTAATTCAAGTGTAAAGAAAAAGGAACTTTCAGGCTCTAAGACATCGGTAGTCAAATTTCAGTGTCATTTCTGTAAAATAGAGATATCATCAAAATGTAATCTGTATAGGCACATTCAACGTAAACACAAAAAAAGTAAGTCTATAGTTGACCCTGAAAACATTGTCTCTGAACCTAGAACTTTAAGAAAGCATGCAAACAAGACCCCACCACAGGGCGATGCAAAGATAGACAAGGTCAGTAAGGCATTAAAAAAATCCGCTAAAAATATGATGACCCAAAACCACAACTGCTTTCACTGCACAAAAATATTTGAAACACGGACTGCACTTATTGAGCACCTTTATGAAGTTATTACTCCAAATAAAAAGATGTCCAATAGTTCTAAAAATAATGATGAACATTCTAAAGTACAAGATGCAGTAGTTGATCATAGTAATAAGGATGTAAATAAATCTAATAAACCACATGGAAAAACTGCTCATAAATATCCTACACGAACAAATAAATCAACAAACAATAAAACCGTCAAAAGTGCAGTAAATGTACCTATGGAAACTGAAGTGTCAAAATTAGTTCAGGATGTAAAATTTGTGATCCCAGATAAAAATAAACAATCTGCTAATGAGATGAAACAGGCTGAAAAAATAAATGAACCAGAGGAAGATAAAGATTCGCCATCAGACTATATTAATCAACCGGATCATGAAAGCAGCATTCATTCTGAAAGTGACGACGAACGAGATACAGGTATGGAAAATTCCTCGTTATACATTACTAAGAAAGAAAAGTATCAATGTTTTGTATGTTCTCAATACATAGTGCATATGAAGCGCTATACTCGCCACATGCTGGGCCATAATGTAAAGGAGGTATCTGATGCTCCCAAAGTATTATTTGTTTCCCCGTGTGAATTTTGTACTTTGAAACTATCAAGTACAAAAGCCTATAATGAGCATATCGTAAAGAGCCATCCAGAAATATTTAATAAAAAGCTCAAGATGTATGACAAATCATTCAAGTCTGTATTGTTTAAATGTGTAAAATGCGATGTGTTTTTCTTATCTGCTGAAGAAGCTATGAACCATTCTGAGCACGAAAGCATATTCTTGAATTGGAAGTGCACAGACTGTCAAAGATCATTTAAAATTAAAGATAAAGCGCTACATTTAAAACAACATTCGTTGTCTAAAATAATTACTGCTTATGTTTTATGTGAATCTGCGCTAAGCCGCGTTTTATTCAAGTGTTTGAAATGTGCCGTACATTTTAGTGAAAAAGAATATTTTCTTCATTACGCTACGTGCGATTTGGAGCTCCCTACTTCAGCTTATTGTAAAACATGCGACATTTTGATAAATAAACCTAACATGGTTATGCACGAGCATAGCCATAAAGATAAAAATCTACAATCATTAGAATTTACCTTCATTGAATCAGATATAATAAACAAGGAGAAAATAATACAAGAGAAAAATAATCCACATGCTAAATCTAAATTTGCACTTACATTCTGTAATGTTTGCAATTGCTTTGTCGGCGACATGGGCAGAAAACGTAAAGCCCACGTTAAAGGACGATGTGGCATTATAAATCCTAGGATGTGCAGACAATGCGGACTCATTTTTACGTCCAGAGGTTATGTAACACATAAGTTGCTACACGATAAAGTGGAAAAACTACAATTACAAACCTTTTACTTTTACGACATCAAATCTAAAAAACAAATGCATCCTCCTATTCCTAAATATCCTAATTGTAACATATGTGAAGTACACTTTTTAAATAAACTAGCCATTAGAAATCACCTTTGCAGTCAACAGACCTTCAAACTATGTAAGACCTGTAATATAAAATTAACAGATGCTGCTTACAAACTACATATGAATTTCCACAACTATAAATTATCATCTTCTGCTTTAAATAAAAAGCAACGTATTAGTATGAAACTGAAAGAACCGATTACAACTAGTGCTGGTTCGGCATCGACGTCTGACAAAAGTAATGAACAGAAAAGCTTACTTTCTAAAATTGCTGAAAGCACTGATATGCCTAATTTACGTTATACTTGCATCGTTTGTGATATAACCGTCAATATGTATGACGAAGTTGTTCAACATTGTCATGAACACTATGATTTAGAAATTCGAGTACATGATCACAATAAAAATAAATCTGACGAGAAAGAAACTTTTGGTGCAACAATTAAATTTGATCCGTTTTTTATTCGTTACGATAGTAAAGTCTGGCAACGGCATATTTTTGCCAACTTACCAGTAGAACAAATTCAAAGTATTCTTGACAATTCCGTATACAAATATGAATGTAGACTAAAACTGGAGCAAATCCAACCGGGACCATACAACTTGGCGTTATACAAATGTGATACTTGTCGAGCATATATAGATCCTGATGACTTATACTCACATGCTAGTATCAAATGTATCGTATCGAAGAGATTCCCCTGCTCCTCCTGTGGTTTATGTTTCTATTCTCAGAGCTATCGCATGGTGCATGAAAAGATTCATGACGTTTACGATGTCAATATATCTTCGTACAAAATATTATTATTTAATAAGCGAGAAGATTTATATTTTAATCAAATCATGATTGATGCAACCCGTAAATTTATTTTGTACCAGTGCAGAAACTGCGAAGCTATTGTTGAAAAATTGCGGCATGATGCACATCAATGTTGTAAAGACGAACTAACAAGATGTTCTCATTGCAAATTACTGTTTCAAAAATCAGAATTCAGTTCACATGTCGATAAACATAACGAATTTGCTGATTTTAAAGCTGAACAGATGATTGTAATTATGTTTGGCAAGTCGGGATTCCAAAAGTATGGCACACTGAAGTCTACATTTGCCGGTACTATTCACGATTTGACTTTCTATAAATGTACAAGTTGCGGATTATGTTTGACAACTAAGGACCACACTCGCAAGCACTGTTGCATCGCTAGATGTAATCAAGCACAGTGTACCAAATGTTACTTGTGCTTTAAAACTAAGGATTTACAAGAACATTTGAATTTACATGATAATCATATAGAGCTGGTTTACGACGATTTCAACTCTAATATAATCACTTTTAATGTTTCTACAGCAAAAGTGAAACCTAACAATGCTAAAGAAATAACTAGTGAGACTTCAGAGGAGACAGACAATATAGCTGAAAGTGATGATAACCAAGGGAATAAAGACTTAGGTTCCAAACAAAAGCTTTATAAATGCCCTTGTGGTCTTCATTTTCTGGAAAATTTTAACGCAAAGAAACATAACGAAAGTTGCATGCCTAAAATGAAGTTGTCAAGGCAAAATTGTTTTAAATGCAATTTATTGTTTACGCCCGGTGAATTATTTAATCACTTGCTGAAACACCATGGAGACAAAAATGTTAAATATGAGTATGATATAATAACTGTATCGAGTGAATAAGTAATTAAAGGAGGCGATTAATCATTTATGTCCGCAAGTGGAATAACACACTTAGTGACGTTAAAATAAGTAAGTAGCTACTAAGGTTTTATATAAGAGAAAAAAAACTTGATATTGTACACATACTCACATCTATTTCGCGCGATTCTCGCATTAATGTATTAGCTAATAAGTAAATAACGATGTAAAGTAATGTAATAGAGTACAAAAATATTTTTCTTAATATCTTCTCCATTGTTTTAGGGATCGTTTTTTTAACATTTAAATTAACAAATTTCGCCGAAATATATTATCTGTATCTAACCTCCATTTAATTTTAATTTGAAATACGTAGGCTTGTTTAATTAAGGTTTAGTTCAGTAATTATCCGCCAGGGGCAGCCGTAGTAGCATTATTTCGGCGGTTAATTATTAGTTGATAAATAAAGTTACTTAATTTCTTTTATACGTACGTTTGGGTTGTCTGATGTCAGTCGTTCCATGTAAAATACTGATACTCAGCTAAAACCGTTAGACTAGAAATCGGCCCGAACGTAATTGAGATAAGGCTCTGAAGAAACAAACTTTTATAAGTACATTTGTTATATCATTAAGATACGAAATAGAGTAAAATCTCTATTTACATTTTGTTGCTCTGGGATCGTGCATCTCTAATAGTAACTTAGGTTAGCTCTTATGGCTTAAGTTTTATGATATTATTTTAACATACTACCTTGTGGTTATGAATATAAAATGTTTTTTTATTTGGATAGCAAGTAAAGAAAGCCAATATAATATATTTCTGTTAGGTATAACTTTTTAAGATCATCTTCCATTATTATATTAGGCGTAAACTAGGCGTAAACAGATAATACAGGTGCTAATTAAACAATTTCCTGTTTCATAGCATTTTTCGCATCTACAAATATATATTACCAAGTCAGCAACTTAACCAAACCCGCGGCTGATTTAGTTCTTTAGATGGCAAAGTATAAATTATGCGGCTTTACATTATTGCTCATAGATAATTAGCATTAGTCAATAAATTCTGAACAGGTTTCACGACAAATGTTTCATCTTTTTATTTATAAAACTAAATATAAATATAATTTATTATGGAGAATTTTAGTGTAAAATGGTTCCATAGACAAACATGCTCACTGCCATACATTTTAGCTTATTATCTGAGCGACATCTGGTGGCTGAAATTTCAGTAAAATTCTCTATTATAAAAAACGTAATCCATCATTGAACAAATTATAGTTTAATGACGTGTATTTCCTATTCTCAGCATAGTTTAAGTTTACTTTGTTTAAATATGATATATTTTTATGTTTTTTTTAAACGTCAACTGCTCTATTTATAGTATTAATTTCGAAATTTCTCGAACAAACAAACGGCTACACACACAAAGTAGATCTGTTTTAAGTCTTCGCGTACTTTGCGTGTGTGAGATGTACACACGGCTGTCGAACAACCTATTAATTTCCAGTATAAGCTGGTCTAGTAAGGCAAGGGCAGCTTTTATAACTTGAGACCATCTTATTCTGGAAATATATAGGTTGATCGACAGCCGTGTGTACATCTCACAAACGCAAAGTACACTCGACTTAAAACAAATCTACTTTTATCACACACACATATTCGTGATAATAATAATATGTGGATCGTTTCAAATTTCGAACCCATGCCACTGTAAAGACCGGCGTTATACTACACCATGCAGACAAATGTTGAAATTGAACATTTCTATTCTGTTATGTTTAATATGAACAAACGTTAATGTAATGCAATAGTAATAGTACAGTTATTAGATTTTTTTATAAGATGATAAAATCAACTGCCAATAGAATGTAAAGAAACACTATCGAATTGGAAATGTGTAGATAGATTTTTTTAATGCAACTTTATACAGAGGTTAATTGATTGCCTGAAGTTATGGGTCATTCAAGTATTTATCCGTAGAGTAATGTGTATGCATTTGTTTTGTCAATTATCTTCCAAAAGTGTATATTTGTATTTGGTGCAGTTTTTTTTGTCGCCACTGTAGTTAAGTTTTATTTTTGTTATGTAATAAAATATAGCGTAGTTACTTCATATCAAATAGTTAACGTTAAAATATAACTGATACTTTTTAATTTGTCTGTTTTATTTTTACCTATTATGCTCATCATACAAGGTGGATGCGACGACGATGATATTAATTTCCACCGATTTACGAGATAAAAAGTCTGCCAAACAATTTGAACACGTAAAATCGATCCTGGCGAAACTCCTGCAATGATGTTATTGATTGTAAGTATAAAAAATATTTTATATTTTTTTTTACTGTTATCAATACTTATCAAATACATATAATAAAAAGGCTACATCAATTAAATTTATAAAGAGGTAGGTACGTGAGTAGTGTCTAAGCAAGTATTTGCCAAACTATGGTTAGCGCGACCCACTGGTAGGGCTCGCCCGCCAGCAAATATTGAGCGGGCTCTGAAGCATAAAACGTTACACTGACTGATCGCCAATGGCAATTTCTGAACGAAACACAGAATGTCTTATCGGGTAAATAAACGTGATTGACACTGACACATAATTAACTTTGCCAGATTGTAACGCTTCCCCAAAATCTAGGGTATTTTTCGATTATGTGGAATCTAAGGCATTCCCACATTAGCAGAGATGTACAAAATACCCTCTAAAAAGTATCTGAAATACTAAATCCAAGATACTTTGAAATTAAGTATTTCAGATACCAGATACAAAATACTTTCGAGAATGGTATTTGAAATACTAGATACAAGATACGTATCTTCTAAATACTTTTCAAGATGAAAATACTTTTGTAAGAAAACAACATTTTGTTCTATTGAATTTAAGATTATTTTTGACAGTCTTAATAAAACATTAATGTTATTTATTTACGAATATATAATGTTAATCGCTGAAATGTGACATGACAAAATATTATATTTTTAAGGAAAATAATAAACCAATCAAAAGCTATCAATTTACTTGGTTGGCCATCAGGTTACTTATTTTTTTCTAAACACCCTGAAGTTTTTCTAGGACAATAATACAAAAATACATGACATGATACAACATGAGATTAGAGACATAAGACATGAGGCATAATCAACAATAACATGTCAGAAATAGAAAGATGTTCAGTTCTCTAAGGTTGTCTGTTGACAACATTATTGCGAGTGACCGAGAACGCACATGTCCCCCTGCATAAGGCACGTATGAGAGCAAGAGATACAGACATATCCCCCCCCCAGTGGATACATGTCCTCACTTGAAACCGAAACAAAACCTTTCTATTTCTGTCATTATTGGCATAATATATGAGAACAGAGATATAAGACATGATGACATACATGACATGACTCCTATATTATTTTCATGTAAAAGAAATGTTTGAAGAACTTCTTTTACTTAAGTATTTTAAATAGACTTAAGTAAAACTAGTTCTTCAAACATTTGATCACTCATTTTTCTTCTATGTGGCCTTAGAATCCAAAAGAAAAGAGTCGCTCCACAGGGGCAGAGCTCGGCAAGCAGGTGTTATATTTCATAAAAAATTTTGGTAACTTATTCCTAAAAGTATTTTGTCAGAAAAAGTATTTGTAAAATACTAAGATACGTAACAAAATGTATCTAAATACAAGATACAAAATGATTTTTGGAAAAGTATTTTAGATACAAGATGGAAATACGTATCTTGTATCTTGTATCTGTATTTCAGATACTTGTATCTTAGATAAGTCACATCTCTGCACATTAGTCGTGCGCGATCCTCGGGCGCGTAAGCGAAGCGTTCGCCACGTGCACGCAGCGCGCTTAGCTGCCGCTAGGCGTGTGTGCAAGCGTCGCGTGCACGCAACGCGCTTGCTGCACGGCTGGGCGTTTAACCCTGATCGGCGATTCTTTGTAAAACGAGGCAAAGTGAGATTATTTCATGGCAACACTAATTCTGATTTTGACATGTTTGACATCGACTCTTCTGTCTAACCAACCAATCTGACAGTTACAGAATATTTCCGAAGTGAAATAATGGTATTTCTGCATTAATTGCTTTGATGTTGTTTAAATTAGGATAAATTAATCGAAACGTTTATGATCTTTCCGTTAATAGGGCATGTTTATATAACAGCAAATTCCAAATGATTTAAACAATATGATCATACAAAAACCTGTGAACCAGTGAAGTTCAGAATAAATATTTATTCAATATGTATTTCCACGAACGTATTTGCCTATGGCTAGGGCATTTAAAGCTGTCTCGTGTAATATTGCTAGTGTCAGTGATATTATTCGTGGTGCCGTTATTCACACACTACTATTTGTCTAAGGTAAGACAACTTTTCTTATTGTAGTAGGTTATGATTTACTTTTGTTATTTCTGGCCGCTTTTCGAAGTAGATTCGAATCGGCTTATAGTCTAAGTATTAAGGTTGTAATAGTCTTCTCTCTTAAAAAGTAACCACTATATCATGAATTTAACAACCCAGTAATGTGATAAAATGTTTGGTGTGCTGTATTTTAGGCTTAAGTCTCCAAAAATGGGCGTAGCTTGGAGGGGGTTAAAGATTTGGATGTTTTTATCAAAATAAAAAAGATGTTTAGCGCACCAAGTAGTGTTATCCAAATGTGTATTACAGATTTCAGATTTTCACACTTTCCTCTGTCCCCTATAAAACCCTGGCTATGACCTTTTACGGGAATTCTATTTGGTAATACTTTTCATAGTTACAATCAGATTCTGGTCCTTATATTAACTGAGCATAAAGTATGAAAGTTATTGTTTAGATCTGTGTAGCAGTGTGTGACATTTCATTTACAACTAACCTACCATTTGTCAATATATTTAATTTTATCTGAATTTTGCAGTATGATGAATCAGGTGCTGCATCCAACAATCCAATGCGACACACTCTGGAAGCCCTCGGTGACATCTCAACAATGAATGCTGCAGATCTAAAGATAAGGATTGAAGAAATGCTCAGAATAAAGGTTAGTTTGTTTATTAATAACATAAGATATCTTTACAGTTCTATTATCCAAAAGGAAATCACACCCACAATTTACCTGCTATAATAAGGTCCCATGTGATAGAAGAAGGTAGCCTATTGCTATCCACAGGGCACAATTCCAACTCCATACTGCTATTACGATTTTTTCCTGAGAGAAAAATCAAATGGCACTTCTGCCAGATAAGCCACCATGCCTTCCAATTTACATTTGAGCAGCTATCTACATAACATAACATCACAACTATATTACCCAGAAGGGTGTGGCAGAGGTGTACAACACCCACATTTCACTTGTTATGTTAAGGTCCAATGGGATAGCTATCACCATCCTCTGGAGAAAATTCCTTCTCCGTTCTGCTATTGTGAATTTCCTTATGGAAGGTTCACAAATACCACTTTTCCCAACTAACTTGGGACCTCGCGGAGAGAGGCGCATACGCTAACCACTAGACAATGGAGGCAGCAGCTATCTGAACACCTATAATATGTTTTACATTGTAAAACTACTGTAATTAAGCAGAAAAATCTTTTGTCCTTGCTCCATTAATTACATGAATCAGCATTTTATTAACCTCCTAGCACAAACTCGTAATTAGGATGAATTTCTGCATGATTTTAGCCATACATATTGTGGTTAAGCATGATAACAAGTGTTGGTCATTTGTTTTGCATCTGAGTCAACTGTCACTGAGATAAAATGTGCTGGCCCCAACATGCAGCCAATGTCTGTAGAGAGTTACCCATAAGTTGTAATTATTTCAGGCTTCCGTATCCACCGAGCTACGGGAGTTAGAAGCTAAACGCGGGCGGTTACAACGCGAAGCCGCAGCTGCTAGCGCACAGGCCGACCTTGCTAAAGCCGAGCACGCGCGCGCCGCCGCCGAACTACAACGACTGCGTGTATCCGCCGACCAAGCAAGAATAGCTCAACTCGAAGCTATACGAAGAGATTCACCGGAACTCGCTGCTCCAGCGCAACTCCTCCCCTCTCGACCACCCCCTATGCTACCCACTTTAACGCCATCCTCTGAAGTCCACTGTCGAATGTTTTCTTGCTTTGATCACTCTCGCTGCTCGCTCACATCAGGATTCCCTGTCTATCTTTACGATCCGGATGTGTTCGCGCCTTTGGCAGGTGCTGAAGTCGACGGTTTCCTTAAAACTACGCTCCGTCAAACGCTGGGGTACAACACGCATATCACAACGAATCCCAATGAAGCGTGTGTATATCTCGTCATTGTGGGCGAGGCTTTCGCTTTTGAGAAGACTTCCGTGTAAGTTGGTCTCTGTTATTTGTGTTAGTACTTACTCTATTCAGTTCCGATCGCATGAATGTATCGTTTATATCTATCGATGTACAGAACGGAATAGGATGAAACAGCTTAGATTTCAATTTGAACCTCATCCCACTTGTTAGTAAAATTTATTGCTAGAATTCTATATTGGCAGTCCAAGTCAAATTAGCAGGCTTGTATTGCTGGTATAAGGATCGATAATAATATCTTAAATTCTGAACATTTTCTATGTTTTTAACATTAGCAAGTTTCTAATTTACTGTATTGATGTGTATAGAGGACAAAGCAGTTTACAGGACGAAAATTTCTACGTCATAGAATACACAAGTTATGCATGTGTGAGTTATATATTCAAGAAGTGTAATATACCCACTATTTTTTTTAGTAAGTAACTAATATACACAATAAATTAAAGTTTGAACTACACATCCCTTAATGAAGGAAATAAATAAATGTTCAAGTTTATATTAAAAAGTAGAAGTTTAAATCATGCATACCTAATTGTTTGGCCCGCTGTACATATTTTTAATTATTGAAATGATACCATATTATTTGCAGATCAACAGCAGACTCATACAAAATGATGTTAAACGAATCGGCCATCAAGAGCTTGCCGTACTGGGGCGGTGACGGTCGAAACCACTTGCTATTGAACATGGCGCGACGGGACCTGTCCGTGGGCTCGGGCGACGCCTTCAAGGGTGCGTCCGTCGGCAGAGCCATGATCGCTCAGTCTACATTCACACACGAACAGGTAATAATATGTATTCACACATTTCACCCCACTACAGACATGGTAGTATGTAGATAGCTGCTGAAATGTAAATTAGAAGGCATGGTGGCTTATCTGGCAGAAGTGCCATTTAATTTTCTCTCAGGAAAAAATACGCACGGAGCGTTTTTCTTCAACATTCCTTATGCAAATTGCCAAAGAATGTCCTGCCTGAGTCTGTATTTCTGCATGAGTACAATCTGGGTGTCTTCAAAGCAAGAGTAAATAGGTATCTCATAGGTAAGCGCTCCACCGCATTATCACTTACCATCAGATGAGATTGTGGTCAAACATGTTTCTATCCAGCATAAAAAAACATGACATGTATACATGTATTATTATATATTATTCCTATTTCACCTGTTATCTTTAGGTTTGGGAGTGAGCCTATTGCTTTCTACCGGACACAATTCCAAACTCCATTTTCTGACGGGAAAATCCCAAATAACGCTTAAGAATCGAACCCAAGACCTAATGATCCGCAGTCGCTTACACTAATATCACTAAAAACACTAATATCAACCAACGAGGCAGTTGTTACGTGACTTTACGCTTCTTTATTTGTGTTTTTTTTTTAAATGCTCTACTATAATTTTTGTTTTTTTCTTTCAGTTTCGGCCCGGCTTCGATATAGTGACACCCCCCGCGCTCGGCCCGCCCGGAGGGGATGTGTGGGCTGATTGCGAGCTAATGGCACCTGCTAGACGGAGATACTTGCTAAGGTAAATGTTGTATACAAGATTAATGAATCTTTGAAAACAAAAACAATTTTAAAATTACATAAGCTTTGATGATTTCATTGGCTGACCAAAGTGTCCAAGGTGTATTTACAGGGCCGTCTTTACCAGGGGGTGCAAGGGGTGCGGGGGCGCCTTTCGACCGCTGAGTTTTTGGATATTTAATTGAATTTAACGCCATTGAAGTTTTATATACAAGTTACTTACGACAAACATGTATGCGCAAGCAAAAAAAAAATAGTCATCAACAATAATATTTCTTTTTATCTTTCGGCGCTTGCATACCGCATTAATACACTAAAAGTAAAAAAACGAGGGTGCAGGCTGAGTCCCGCACCCTGGCGCAGAATAGACTTAAGACGGCTCTGTGTTTTTAAAATACATAATAATATTATTGATTATATTTATTTAGCTTAGCAAATTATACTAAGATATATAATTATATGATATATATCATTATTGTATCCTACTTGAGATAGGAACAATTTCATGAACGTGACGACACGAAATGACGTAACATACAGTTGAAAAATTTAGATTACTGGCAAGAGGCGATCGTAACTGGTTGGTTAAAGCGACTGTCCAGTGTGCAGAAGGTCCCAGGTTCTAATCCTGTCCGTCCCATAATTTTTTCAACTGTTTCTTAGTATAATGTTTGGATTGTATAGCTGGCCGCACATGAACATTTTTGTATGACTGGGCGTGCTGCCTTCATCTCTTTACAGTTGAGTTTTAGCACTTTATCTTTCTATACAACTAATGAATACAATAAATAATAACTTTGGATGTTTATTAAACAAATTGTGAACTAAACTTAATCAATTTGATGTCTTGTCAGTCATTGGTCGGTAGACATAGAAGTCGGTGCAAACATTCCTTCCTGTATATTTTATTGGATAAATGCCAAACATGAACCTCTTTATACCACGACGATATATTAGTTTTACCCACACCTAGGTACGAATTCATGAGCTACATTCAGTTTTCAGGGCTCGCAGCCATCGCCACAGGGCATAGACAAGGACCACGACAATTCTCTGATCGCCGCACTGAACAAGATGGTCAGCATAGCGCCGGCCTCGGACACGTTCTTGCTTCAGTTCGAATGCGACCCGCCCGTGGAGAAACGCGCCGTGCTGCCCATCGGGGACTGGGCGCTTTGCGGGACGGACCGCTCGCGACGAGCTGTGTTGAAGGTCGATTCATTATTTATTTTATACAAGCTGACCCGACAGACGTGGTCCTTCCTATCTTATTTTCTACTTTTCCGAGCAAATTTCTTATTTATTTCTTTCTTAAGATCCTTCTCTTGACAATAACAAACACAACAAAAGAGAATAAACGAAATCGGTCCATTCGTTCACGCGTGATGCCGTGACCAAGGGAAATAGGGATTCATTTTTATATATATAGATTACTCTTACATAGCAGCGATAGCCGACTGGTAGACCGTAGGACTTCACGAGGACGGCACACACCTCTGTCAATAAATCATTAAGATTCATCTTTTCGAAGATATGTGTGTATTTATCTTATAAATTATCGCTCGCTGACGGTGAAGGAAAACATCGTGAGAAAACCTACATGCCTAAGAGTGCCTAAAAAGTACTCGAGGTCGTCCACCAATCCACATTTGGCCAGCGCGGTGGACTATGGCCTAACCCTTATCATCATGAGAAGAGGCCCGAGCCCTACAGTGGGACATGTATTAGATACAGGGCTGCTATTATTCATTATACTCTTACATAAAATATCAAACCACTTATTAACAAGCCTAAAATTCCTAAAGATTACACACGTTAGTTTTAGTTGCAAAAACGCGCAATTTCGGTACTGCGTCAGATCACAAAGACAAAAAATCGCGATGCTGCATTAATAGAAACGCGATTTTAACTCAAGTGTCACAAAGCGCGACATAGTATTGATATAGTCGCAAACTCGCTGAGCAAAGAATCTATTATAACACAATATAATATTACACAAAATTTCTCAGCTGTATGTTACGTCATCTCGTGACGTCGCGTTCATCCATTTGTTCCTATCTTAAGTAGGATACAAATCAACATGGCGGAGTTGCATTCAGCACTAATGTTGTAAAGAATGAACGCGTACCTTATTTCAACTTCTTGGTGATTATTTTTATAGTATCCTCTTAAGATGGGAACGAATGGATGGACGTGACGTCACGAAATAACGTAACATACAGTTGAGAAATTTTGGGTCCTCTCAAGAGGCGATCGTAGCTGGTTGGTTAAAGCGACGGCCCGGTTTGCAGAAGGTCGCAGCTTCAAATCCGCTCCCATAATTTTTCTTAGTACTCTTAGATGTTTACAATAAGTAATACTGTTACTTTTCCCCTGTACCACAAGTATATAACCTATTGTGGAAAATGTACGACATAATATAGTGCAAGACCATACAATATAGTGACTTACCTATATTTTGCTAAATAAAAAACATAATTGGTTCAGGATTCGACGTTCGCGCTGGTGCTGGCGCCGGCCGACGGCTCGTACGCGAGCACGGCGCTGCTGCAGGCGCGGCTGTACGAGGCGCTGCGCTCCGGCGCTATACCGCTGCTGCTCGGCGGCGATCGCATACGGCTGCCTTATGAAGAGGTATTACACATTTCTATTAGTTTGATTTTTTATGTCTCGATGGTTAGAGTATGCCGCTTTCGCCGTGGGGTCTCGGGCAAAGTGTTATTAGTGAACTAGGCGTCAGGAAATGTACAATAGCAGTACAGAGTTGGAATTGTGCCCGGTGGATGGCGATAGGCTTACCTGCTATCCCATGGGACCTAAACATAACAGGTGAAGAACAGGTGTGGGTGTTGTACGCGTTTGCCACACCCTTCTGGGTAATAATGGCGTGTTGTTATGTATTCGAGATTTCCTCCGTACATTGAGAGCTCGTCAAGCTGTCGTAGAAGATCTATGGCACTGGTTTCAGGTAGTCAGAATCCTAAAAGTCTGACAACTAGTCTATCAAAGAATATCGTATCGCCTGCTATCGTAACTGGGTTTCGGAGATCTGATGGCAGTAACCACGTAAAATACTGATATTCAGGGGAATCTGTTGAGATAAGAACTCAACCCTAATATTATTGGAAAACTTCAAAGAAAGATGCATATTTAATGTTATATATTAATTAAATTATCTTTAGTTAATAAGGCACATTTTATAAAATAAATTACAATGTCGCTTAAATGATCGGAATGTTTAACATATTCTATTCTAAGTGTTTGTTTGGTACAAACACTTAAAATAAGTTAAACATTTCTTCATGATAAAATTGTTCAATATTTGACATAATTATGCTTCCACAAGCTGACCAGACAGACGTTGTCCTGTCTTAACTATGCATACATTCTCTGTGACTATATTTGCAGCACGCATTTGTTATGTCAAACCCCATTAAGGTACATTTAAAAAGTTCACATTGTCATAAGCGCTAAGGTTACAAAAATGGCTATTAAAAAATAGGGGTTGGTGTTAGAAGAGTAAAAATTTATGGTTATATGTATTATTTAATGCCACATTATAGATAAATAAAAACAAAAATTCTATCCAAAAATTAAAAAAAAATGTTAAGGGTGAACAACCCTTATCACTTAGGGGTATGAAAAATAAATAGTAGCCTATTCTCGGACCTACTGAATATGCAAAGTAAAGCCGTTTCGGAGGAGTAAGGTAACTAACATCTTGCCACGAGAATTTTATATGTACGATATAGCCTCCTGTAAAGTAAGAAGGCTTTTTAAAAATTGCACTCGGCTCCCTCACGGCAGCCGGGCACGGTCAAGTGTTACTTGTGGGTGTCAGCATCAGTGCTCTCACTTTACGATCACTGCGCACTATGCTCCCCGAGACAAGGAAGTTATGTCGATATGTGTGTGACGGCCTTATATCACCTCGGTGCGAGACAAACGATAGCGCGAGCTAACTCGATCTTAACGCCATCTAGGCGCGAATTTGGTAACTTTTGTTACGAAAAAAAACTTTTGGTTATTTATTTCTTGTAAATAAATAACCAAATACCAACCATTTACGACTACTTTTATTATATCTAATATAATAAAAGTAGTCGTAAATGGCTGCTGTTAAAAAGTTTGATTTTATTGACATAAATACCTACATTTTTTATATCCACACAACACAATCATGTACAGTTGTATAGTGATGAGCAGCTTATGTTCAGCAGAAAAGAGTACAAATGCAATAATATAGTGCTCTAGCAAGCTTTAAAAGCAATAGACCACTGTGGTGTCTGTATTAAAAACTATGAAATTCAGCAAACAAAGTTTTTAGAAAAATATGACCATTTTTTTTTGTTGTGTAAAATGTAGTAATTTCATAGCAATATTTTTCAGGTGCTTGACTGGCGGCGCGCGGTTATACCCCTACCCCGCGCTCGAGTGCCAGAACTACACTTCTTACTCCGAGCACTCGGTGACGCTGATCTCCTCGCGCTAAGGCGTCAAGGCAGAGTCCTATGGGAGCGGTACTTAAGCTCCGTGCAAGCTACTGTGGACTCTTTACTTGCGACATTAAGGACCAGATTGCATATACCTCCTCGGCCAGCCACGCATACAGCGGCTATACCAGCCTTCAACGACTCCTTCACCCCTCCAAGATTGGAGCCACCAGCTGTCGACGCTGAACCAGAAGAAACCTTAGGTCCTTTGGAAGCTCCATACGCAAGCCCAGCCTATAGAAGAAACTACTCAGTCGCGTTACTTCACGGATATGAACTATGGAACGACTGGGGTGAACCGTTTGCTTTGTTCCCTCAATTACCCTGGGATCCGGTTGTGACGTCAGAGGCGAGGTTTCAGGGCTCCGCGGCAGGGTTCAGGCCGGTGGGCGCGGGGGCGGGGGGGTCGGGGAGGGAGTTCAGTGAGGCGTTAGGAGGGGATCGGCCGAGGGAACAGTTCACGATTGTGATATTGACGTATGAAAGAGAGACGGTGCTGGCGGCCGCGCTGGCGAGGTTGAGGGGATTGCCGTATTTGAATAAGGTGAGGGCACATTTTATTTGAGATGGAAGTTTTTTTTTATAGTAGTTTTCTATTTATATATTTTTATGTAAATTTTATAGTTTTTATTTTGCATTAAGTTGTACTTAGATTTATGTATTTATTTATTGATAGGTTCGCCTTCAATTGTTACACATTTCTCACAAGTAGTAAATGTATGATCAACAAGGTATGGATATGCACAATATTAATAGCAAACAACATTCGGATTTTAATAAAAACAAATATTACATACCTGGTAAATGTGTATTATTGCCATAGACATCTTTCAGGTGTTTTGTTTTTCTAAAAGTCTTGGAATTTGGGAATTGTACACTTAATTTGTTTATACCATATATTGACAACAGTCTCATCTTAATCGCTTTAATATTTTATGGTATAAATAAATTTCTTATTATTGTTCAATGTTTCGACTCAGTTGACAGCGGCACGTAGCTAGTCAGCTCATGACCACGGCCGGTGCAATCTTTAATTAATTAGATATGGTTATTTACTAATTTAGGTGGTGGTAGTCTGGAACGGGCCGTCATCTCCAAGTTCGATGACGTCATGGCCGGAGAGTGGCGCCCCCATCGCGGTGGTGAGAGCTCCGCGCAACTCCCTCAACAACCGCTTCTTGCCGTACCACCTCATTGACACCGAGGCCGTGCTGTGCGTCGACGATGACGCACACCTCAGACACGATGAGATCGTGTTCGCGTTCAGGCAAGTCACAGTACATATTACATACTAGGTTCTGCGTGCGACTCCGACCGCGTTGTATGTCGATAAAAGTAGCATATTATGTCCTTCCTTGATTAGGTATTGAACTATCTCCAAGCCAGTTTTCATCAAGATCAGTTCAGTAGTTAAGCCGTGAAAGCGTAACAGACAGAATTACTATCTTATATTTAACAAGCTGACCCGACAGACGTTGTCCTGTCTGTTAACTATGCATACATTCTCTGTGACGATTTTGCAGCACGCATTATGTCAATGTTATGTCAAACCCCATAAAGGTACAGTCAAAAAGTTCATATTGTCAAAAGCGCTAAGGTTACTAAAATGGCTATTCAAAAAACGGGGTTGGTTGATAAAAGGGTAAAATTTTAGAGTTGTATGTATTTTTTAATGCCACATTATAGAAAAATAAAAACAAAAAATGTTGAAGAAATTAATAAAAAATGTTAAGGGTGATCAATCCTTTTCACTTAGTGGTATGAACAATATATAGTAGCCGATTCTCAGAACTACTGAATATGCATATAAAATTTGGTAAAAATCAGTAAAGCCGTTTCGGAGGAGTAAGGTAACTAACATTGTGACACAAGAATTTTATATATAAGATATAATATAAGCGGCCGTGGCGCAATGGATAAGGCATCGGTCTTACGATCGAGAGGTCGTGGATTCGAATCCTGGCCATTACACCACGGACGTGAACTTCCTCCTAACACAAGCGAATTAAGCTTAGCTGGAGAGGGTTAACAAGAATACTAGTAATTTGTATTTGCAAATTACTAGTAAGCTTTTAAAAAAAAAACCAAAAAAAAAATAAGTTAGGATAATATTAATCAAATATTAGAAGGAATTTTCACAGACTTCAAACAAAGCACATTGTGCCAAACTATCGATCGCTGTCATATTGCTGATTCCTGCTTACACCTTTATCTCTTTAATACAGGGTGTGGCGAGAGCACCGCGATCGAATCGTGGGTTTCCCCGGGCGATATCACGCGTGGGATCTCAACTTTAACAACGGATTCCTCTACAATTCCAATTACAGGTCAGTAATTCTTTATTTTTCAATACGATTTTGCGTCATGAGAATCATTAAGAGAAAAGAAAAAGCAGCATATAAATATATAAAGCAGCTTAGTTGACCATTTTGTATAAAACGTCAGTGGTTTGCCACCAACACATATAAATACAAAAATTATGTATGCATTTTTGACTATAATAAATGCATTTTTGACATTACTAGCTGAATTTTGACATTCATAGAAGCAAATTTGACTACGCTTTCTTAATATATATTCCTCTTTGGTTGTAAAAGAGTTATTTATCAAGAGCAATCAATCTTTTTTCCGTATAGTTGTGAGCTATCGATGGTGCTGACGGGCGCGGCGTTCGTGCACCGCTACTACCTGTGGGCGTACTGGCGCTCGCTGCCGGCCGCTATCCGCGACTACGTGGACGAGTTCATGAACTGCGAGGACATCGCCATGAACTTCCTCGTGGCGCACATCACCAGGAAACCTCCCGTCAAGGTAACTAAAGATTTTTTTGGATACTCAGCAAAACTCGAGTTTTAGACAGTGTTAGCTTTATGTGCAATATCATAAATATTCTTCCCCGCTCATTTTACTCTTAGATGGCTACACTTCTTAAGGATGTTTCTAACAACAACGTGCGAGGGGGTCTCGTCAAACGTTACGATGCGTTACAGGGGCGGGAGGGGGTCTTTCTTATTTGTTGTTTGTTTTTAAACTTTTTATTGTACCATAAACAATTTAAAAAGACAATACATAACACACAATACAATAAAGGCGAGTTTAACTCAAATTTGAGTTCTCTTCCAGCAAACCTTAGAGTTATTGAGGAGAAGAAGATGCAAAAAGAGGGCAAAAACAAGCGTACAACAAAGTAAAAGGAAAAACAATAATTACCATTATTATGGTGAAAATATTATTAAAAAGTAACTAAAGTTACAATACATAAACCTAAATAAATAGACATAAATATATTATTATATTACCTATCCTAACTATACAATAATTATTACACTTTCTTTTTACACGTTACGCAACATTGTTTCTAAAAAATTGTGTGTAGGTAAAGCCAAAAATTTAAACAAAATTTGCAGTAGTTTCTAATTATAATTCTCTTGTTTTATTTAGTAGATTAATACTATAACAAGTGTATAAAGTATTACATAATTTTTTACTAATTTAGAGTAAAAATGATCACATGAGTGTTACGAAACGTTTAAAGGGAGGGAGTACAGAAAAACGTTACGGTGCGCCAAGGAGGAGGGGGGGGGGGGGTCAAAAAATCTTCAAAAATTGCGTTTACGTAATACTTGAAGGCATCCCTATCTCATAATGTACAAAATGTAATGGTGGTAACCTTTGCAAACGACGCAGCCGCATACAACGAGATTTCGACGTAATTTAACTCTTTATTTTTTTATTTAACAAAATTCACACTAACCGTAGTAAAGCATTGAAACAACTGGTAACTGTCACTTGCTTAGAATGTTATACCTACTATATTGTGACATTTGATACATTGTGTAGGTGACATCTCGCTGGACGTTCCGCTGCCCCGGGTGCCCGGTGACGCTGTCCGCCGACGAGACGCACTTCCACGAGAGACATAAATGCATTCAATTCTTCTCACGGGTAAGAAAACATTAAAATTTTAAATGCGAAACTTTATGAAGATGTATGGATGTTTTTTACATTTTCTAAAAACAAAAACTATGCCTCAAATTTTTCACACAGCTCATAGCCAATGCATTTCATTCATTTTAGATATCATGTTTCATAGCATGATTTACTGCTTATGTCCTACGAATATCCAAATAGAAATAATGCAAGTTTTATTTTTTTAATTCGACTGGATTTGATTCTTGAGTTAAGTACCACTTTTTCTTAAATCTAAGTATTCAGTTTTTGTTTTTACTAAAATCGATGTCATGGTTCCTAAAAACAGATTTTTCAAGTCATATAATTACAGTCTTGCCAAAACTGACCGATATAAATTAGCCACCCTGTTTAATATGCTACTATTTATCGATGTTATACGGCGAGCAAAAGCAACAAGATAATATACAAAACGTTGTTTGTGAGCTTAATTATTACTGTCGCATACTTAGAAAAAATATGAATATAAATAAAATAAATCCAACCAGAAATCTATAATTTTTTTATGCGACAGTAAAAATTAAAATAATTTTTAGAAATAAAGCCCCAGAACCGATCTTAATAATCATTGCTATAAGTTTCAAATAGGAAATAGACTATCGGCAATTCTTTTTTGTGTGGAATTATGGATGTTTGAAAATAAAATAACATTGTACAATATTGTTCCATAGGTAATGGGATACACGCCGCTCCTCTCCACGCAGTACCGCGCAGATTCAGTGCTGTTCAAGACGAGGATACCGCACGACAAACAGAAATGCTTCAAGTTCATATAACGGAGTCATACCTAGTGTGAAACCACCCTTACAATCGACATTCAAACTTTTTAGTGTGAAGTTAACTGCGAGCATAGAAAAACAATGCTTGCTGGTGCGGCCCACTGAGTCCTAATATTGTGTTTTATTGCATAAAATAGAGGATATTACCGAAAACTTAGCCACCAGATGTCGCTTAGTTATAGTATATTATAGTCGAAATCCGAGATGACAATATTTATCCTGAAGAAAATTGACGGTTATACTTTTGCAACTATTGAACTGTCAAATTTTATAGAAATTTTTCCCCGGGCTGGGTAAGAGCTGTCAAAACCCATACATATCTAAACTTTGACGTGAATTTTATCTGGAACGCGCAGTGGGAATAATGCCATTAAAAAAAGGATTTCTCTCTAAATATAAATACATACTCTTTGATCGAAATGTATAATAGAAACGAACATGTATGTCTATGGAACAACAATACACTTCGCCATTCCTTTTTTCGGTTTGAAATTCCAAGCTAAAGAAAGTTTGAATCTGCCTTTATATAAAATGACTAAGTACTGACATAGGGAATACTTATTTTACTTTGAAAAAAGTTGTAGTACTGTCTAGTTTCTCTTAAATGGCGATAACAATATTAAACCTAGAAATTATGTAAGATTGAATGAATAAATAGGTTTACTTTTGTAAATACTTTGACTATATTTCGCGTATTACAAACGTGTCATCTGAAAGAGATACCACATGCTGCGCAAGACGTTAGTGCAATCGAAAGGTCTTATGAAAAAGTTCACACGTTCATGATGAGCGGACTATAGTACCTTTGTATTAGGCAGCTTTTTAAATCATGCCACTTTCTTGAGTGAGTCTGGTATTCAAGTGTAGAAAAATAAATGTCTTGTATTTATGTTTATTTGTAAAAATAGCTATGTACTTGTGGAATTGATTACTGTAATAAAATAATGGTGCGTGAACATTAAAAGTTCACAAAATGTTGTAAATAAATATTGTAATGTTATGTATTTACAGAAAATCTATAGTTAAATTATGAATACATAATTTCGTTTTCATAAACTTACCAAAAATAAAGTAGATTGTATATTTCCTGAACAAAACTGAAACAATATGATAAGACTTAGCTTTATTAAACCAGTGTTTCTATCTCTCTCTTTCATTCAATGTTTGAACGGGACAGACAGATCGAAAGCTATAGCTTAGTGTTAAACTTGAGTATATCGTTGGTGAATTTTTTTAGTTACTTAGGAATCGAGTCAAATAGCGAAGTCTAGAAGCAATATTTAGCGTAATTGTATGAAAAGTGTATCTTACATAATTTAAGATAAAATAATTATATTAAAAGTCTATAATGTCATTTTACGTACATAAGAATATAACCCGTTTGTATGTTGGCGTTTGAGAATAAATTATCTTGTTTAGCAACACGTATGAACCTTAAAGGAGAAAAGAGGTGTGTAGAGATCGTAAGAAAAAGCGTGACTTTATGTTTGTCTATTGAATATGTACTATTTTATTGGTTCTCTGATTTATTCTGTTTTGTGATACAATGTTCTTTTTTTAATTATCGAAAAATGACTTAAAAAAAAAACGATATTTAATAATTTCATACCACGACATAATTGACGACCGGATGGCGGAGTAGGTAGTGTACCTACCTGCGACGCCTTCTTCTTCTTCTCGAAAGTAAATATGTATTAGTATCAGTTATTCTAGTACCCATAGTACAAGCTCTGCTTAGTTTGGGACTAGATGGCGTTGTGTGTGAGTTGTGAAATATTTATTATTTATTTATTATTTTTTATACTGAGTTTGCTTTGTGTGTGTGAAATGTATCTTTGTGAACACCCCCGCGACACAGGAAATATAGCTAGTACGGGCGTCGCCTTTAAAATAAAAAACTTACGGAAAGTATGATATTATTAAATATCGTTTCAAATCTAAAATACCTCTTATTAGTGAGATACCATCTTACTTCTAAATGAAAAAGGTGTTTTGTTTATTTATTTATAGTACCGTAAATAAAATTAATCACAAGTTGTTGTTTATAAATTTAGTCAGTTTATACATTCATGTAAAATTTGTAACATTGTAAGCTATGTAATTTTAGACACTATTTTGTATAGTGCTATTTTAAAGACTGACTTTTTATTTTTAACTATTGAGTGTTTGTAGTATTTTTTCATTTTAACTGTATAATTTATATTTTAGCCAGTTTAATTTTGTGAACTTTTTGCATTTATGTATTTTTTAAATTGAATATTCAATAAACACATTATCATTTTAAACTGTTTTTTGTTCGAAATAGTTAACCGTGTGTCTTTGATACAAATTGAATACGGACACAATAAACATGACGTTGTTATAAAAATATATATTCATTCTTACATAATAGAAATATTGAAATTAAATTTTATTTTTTCGGGTATCAGTAGTTTAAATTTTAAATGTTGTTACTAAAATGCATAGTAGGATAGAATAAAATGTATACTTTTGACCTGAATATTTTTGCAAACAGATCCTAACTAGCGATCTTAAAACAGATTGATACTCAATAAAATAAATTAAAAAGTCGGCAAGCCCTAAAATAACCCTTACACGCGTTACACAATGGAAAATTCTATTGCAGAATTGTCCCGATGTGATCAGGCCGTGAACTTCAGACGTAACAGCCACCTTGGAGATGTGTGGTCTCAGTATTCCGTAACTCGATAGTTGATACTTTACCAGTAGGCGATCGCATTTGAGGTTACTGCGGTTTCAGGCGAGTGTCACGTATTGATATTACTACTGTATTTGCAAAACGAGCGCTTATATAATAAGCGCTCGTTTTGCAAATACAGTAGCATTATTCAAGCTGCTAATCGCATAATTGTAGAAACATTTTTGTCTCTATACTCTGTATCTGTCTTTTTTTAAGCGCTTTCGCTACAATCATTTTTAGTAATAGTACAAAAAAACGACACCAGCGCCTTTCGCGGCAACTTTATGAACTAATTTTAAACTGAAGAAACTGTCATTTTCATTAATTGAGAAAATCCTTTAAAAAATATGCTGGTTTCAGGGCTGCTTTCTTATTAAGGACCTATACTTTGAAATAACTCTTTGGGGAGACATCTTTGTTAGAATTTTTTGGATACAATGTTATGTGTCAAATGAAACAAATTTTAAATAATATCATATTTATTTATTATTTAACATCATACATTATGGAGACAAAACTTTGCATTCATATTAATTTATTTAATTTGACATTCTCTCAAATCAGTTTCATAAAATTTTCATTCAATATCTCATGTTGTTACTTTTGAACACTTGGGTTTGAAACGCAATTAACTCTTACAATAATTATATTATAATAACTAAATGTAAAGTAACTTACACATTTGCACATTTTAATACTACACTGCCCTATTATAGGACAAAGTGAAATTGAATAAAAATGTATGTGTACTTCCCTTTACAATGAAAATATTTCCTTTTTCTTATAATATAAAACTACTCTAGAAAGGGAATCGAACAGTGAGATTATTTTTTTAAAAGGTATAATATTATTAAGACTTCCCTTAACTTACTTGAATATTCATAATTATGTAGAATCTCAAATATCAAATAGTATAAAATTTTAATTATAATCAACTTTAAACATACTTTTAGAACATCAAAAAGATATGACATAATTATGTTTTTTAATAACATGGGGCGGATATCAAAAGTTAGGGTTCTATATTTATGATTGCATAAATAATATGTAATTATTATATTTACAATGTTAATTAAATGTAGGTAAGAATCTATAGAATATATTCGTCAAAATATCTGTGAATACGGGCAATCCGCTGTTTTGATAAATGACAATCGTATACCATCGACCTCTCGCTCTAATGAAAGAGAGGTGAATATCGTTACGTCATTTGCCATGTTCCACAGATATCTTAGGCTAATGGTAGCTTTTACTGGTTGCTGATTGTTCAGGTGGCTTAATATTAAAATGTCTTATTCCACTCCAAAATTTACTCAACAGAGTAACGCGAATGGCGACCATCGAATACACTATTATGCGTCCAGTATTTTAAGAGGAGAATAGATTTTTTCAAAATAAAACATTCATCGAGTCGAATGTTCTTATTTTGAATTTGACAACTGGTATAAGAAACTTTTTATAGATCGATGGGTTAATATTTTTTTTTATTCTGACTCTTTTTTGTTCTTATTTTGAATTTGACAACTGGTATAAGAAACTTTTTATAGGTCGATGGGTTAATAAACTTTTTTTATTCTGACTGGGATTGGATTTAGGGCACTTTGTCGGTTTCGAATCATAGGGTGTGGTGCGTTGAAGGCGGCTCTCGGCCGAGATGCGACGCGCCCGCGACGGACGCCGCCGCCAGGTGGCGCTTTCAGGCCATGTCGTCAGCTTTACCGTCCAACCGCTTCAGCTACAGGAAACAGAATGAGCATATTATTAGTAAGTCGTCTTGACACTAGTGAAACATTTTCAAGACTGGGCAAATGTTGCAAATTAAGATCAAAGCGTCGTTATTTAATTTCATATAAAAACTAGCTACTTGGACTTTATAGGTCGGTAATCCTGGGGAAGAATCGCTTCATTCACCACAATACAAGTCTGCCTTCTTTAATCATTTGAAATTAGTTGCTGATATCGTCACATTTACTTACGCTCTGTTCCACTGTCCAGGCAGTAGTGGTCAGGCGTCCAGTACGCTTGTAATCAAATATTTAAAATTTAATAATAGGTGTCTATTTTTAATTCGGTGGAAGGTAAATATCAATTAAGTAGTCCTCTTTCCGTAATATATTATAATAGGCTATTTATATAGGCTTAAAGTGTTGGAATAAAATAATCATAGGACTTCAATTTGGGGTCACTATAGGTGTTCGGTTCGTCAGCATCTTTGTGTACTCTGGTTATGTCAAGTTGACAAAACAAACGGGGCTTTCTCTTTTAGTTCATGCACCTCAAGTGCCCTACTCGGGTGGGTGGTATGCGAATGGAAAAAGAGTTAAATTCAATGTCAGGGCAGCCCAAACAAAAATTTACGGCGTGGGCGGTGTAAGATCTCAATGTTAGCAATCTTTCTAGTAAGAGATCTCGTAGAGCGGCCGCTAATTAAACATAGTTCCTATTGGCATATGCTTTCTTACCTCCTTCTCATCTCCAGCGACAGCGCGGTACCTCGGGGGAGTGATGGTCTCCACGGGAGGAGCGGAGAATCCATGCACGTACAGGAGTGCCGCAGCGATGCCGCCGGCGATGGGACCTGCCCAGTACACCTGCAATGATACATGAGGTTATAGAAACGAACAAAAGGAACATAATACGGATACCATCTCACTAAGGTCTTAAACTTTGGCTGAAAGTTTCCCTGTGCGACCCTTAAAGTTTTTCAAATTATGAAATTTTAAGGTTGTCTATCTGGGGTTGCAACCATGTTAAGTGTCTGCCAATGGTGGGTGGTGATATCTACTATCAACATAAACAACATAATTATATTATTATAAAGTTATAATTTTTTGCACTTTAAATTATGACGCAACTTTTAACAACTTTTTTAAAATATTTCTTAAACCCACCACGATCAAATTCGATATTTGGTGGTCGATCCTGCCTGCGTTAGGCACATAGAAAAACTTTCAGTATGACTTGACAAGTTGCCGCCCACAGGCTCACTATCAGTTTGTTTTTATATCTACTTATTTGTAAACATAAATAGGTTGGTACATAAAAAAGCTATTTTCTTTACTACCGCTTACCTTACCCAGTGCATTAAAATTTGCATTTCCATGAGCTAAATGCGGGCGGTCTGACCTAGTTAAGTATTTTTATTACTACAGCACTGTGGTTGCGTTTTGTTTTACTATTCCATCATGTACTTATTATTGATTCGTAAAGTATTCACGAAGGGTCGAGGGAGAAAACAACCGTCTTACCTTTGACCTGCCACTAATTAGAGATTTGGTCATGAGGATATCCCATGCGTCAGTTATTTCAGGCATTTTGTTCGATTTTGATGTTTATGGACTATAGACATAAACATATTATAAAGTGCAGCCGAGTGGGAGACCGTAGAACTGCGAAGTCAAAGGTCTCAGGTTCGAATCCTCGGCACACATCTCTGTCAATAAATCGTTAAGATTCGTCTTTTCGGAGATATGTGTGTATTTATCATATAAATTATCTCTCGCTAACGGTGAAGAAAAAACATCGTGAGGAAGCCTACATTCCTGAGAATGCCTAAAAAGTGCTCGAGGGTGTATCAAGTCTACCAATCCGCACTTGGCCAGCGTGGTGGACTATAGCCTAAACCTTCTCATCATGAGAAGAGGCCCGAGCTCATGTATTAGATACAGGGCTGCTATTATTATAGACTATAGTTCCCTGTAATTGCCATTATAACCATCAGGTGGGCACACCACAGTCCACACTCATTC
Source organism: Hypena proboscidalis (assembly GCA_905147285.1). Taxonomy (NCBI): domain Eukaryota; kingdom Metazoa; phylum Arthropoda; class Insecta; order Lepidoptera; family Erebidae; genus Hypena; species Hypena proboscidalis. The sequence goes on along the minus strand of LR990128.1, from coordinate 10,087,705 downwards.
GATACATATAAACGTGTACCTAAGTAAGTATTAAGTTATATTATGCGGGTTATATTTCCTCGTTTGTAAGCCAGTAACCACAATAGTAAACTATGATTACAGCAAGGCTTAAATGTAACTGGAAGCAACTAAAGACCGTGTCAGTACATACGTAGTAAGTATTGATTAAATATAGTATTGATCGTTTACATAGCACTTTAATTATAAGGAAAATCCGTTGATACAGGTGTTGAGATGATTTTGCAGAAACTAAGAAATGTCATTCTAGATAAAGATAAAGGCACAGATTGTGAATCAATACACAATTGATGAGATACAATAAAGGTGCCCCCCTGTTATTGAGTTCCTAAGCTTTAGTTTCCCCCTTATGGGTCGGGTCTTAGGGAGCGTTCACGTATTACGTCACGCAATTTTGATAGATTTTTTTACATTTGGAATAGTTTTCATCTACTAAATAAATCAAGAGAATTTTAATTCGCAACAACTGCATATTTTGTTTATTTGAAAAAAAAAATTGGCTTTACCTACACACATTTTTTTTTAAACAATGTTATGTAACGTGTTATAAGATAGACCCTTCCCGCCCCTGTAACGCATTGTAACGTTTTACGAGACCCCCTCCCCCCAAATTGCGTTACTAATACTTGAACACTCTCTTATTTGTAGTCACAACGAACTGATCGCCATACCGTCAGACCGATACATGGCGAGCGATGCCGTGGACTTGACGTACCAAAAAAGATTGAATCTATGTATACTAATATTATAAAGGTGAAAAGTTCGTTTGTTGATCCGAATTATAATTGTGTTTGTGTTAGATAGCCTCTTTACTGAAGAAGTCAAGAAGGTTATATAACATCACGCTATTAGAGACAGGAGCGGAATCGTAACAGTTAACGCGAGTAAATCTGCGGGTCTTAGCTATAAATCGTATAAACTTACCCAGTGGTCAGTCCATTCGTTGACGACGAGCGCAGATCCGAAAGAGCGGGCGGGGTTCATGGCAGAGCCGGTGTAGTCCACGGCCAGCAGATGTCCCAGGGTCACAGTCAGACCGATGGCCAGAGGAGCTGTGGCCTTCGAGTCAGGCTTGTTGGGGTCGCAAACCTAGAAAAACAAAAATGTTAAGAAATTGTGAGAAACTTAAGTAAATAACTTTCTTTTCTACTAATATAAAAAATGGAAATAGTCGGCTAATAATCGAATAAATCATTGCGACACGCTACGTATATCATAATGGCTCAGTTCTTTCTTCCAAAATTATAAAAGTTTAAATAAACAGTAATCACGAAAGTATAATAAAATTGGTATCTCTACTGACCGCTAGATGGCGATAAACCTGAAACGCTTGTAGAGCTAGCTTGGCTACATTTTCTGCTAAATAGTAATTATTGTTATACCATGCTTGCATTTCTTTTGCAAATTCTAATAAAATAAATGTATCAGCTTGATACAAAACAACGATAATATAAACCGTTACGTAAGTTCCGTTAGGAATAAGGGCCAGGCAGTTCGAAATCTGTCAGAAAGACAAATGTTTGAGAACAAGGAAAACAATAAACGAAAAGAATAATTGATAAATGGCTCAGTAATTATGAAAACAATCCTAAATACCAACATCATAATGAACTTAGCTTTTTAATAGTTCTAAAACAATAATTAATCAATCAATGAAAATTAATCAAATTTTAATAAATTACCTACCTTCCAAAAATAAATTAAAATGCATCAAGAATTGACCATTTTGTTCGTAAACTAAGGTGCAATAATCAACTATAAGACTATATCAACTATAGACCAGCAAGCGTTAGAATTCAATAAGGAATAAATTTCTGTAAAATTCATTCATTATAAACTTAGAATGAATATTGGAAAATTAAAACCTGTTTGCGCAAGTAGGTCAGATGGAGCGCGTAGCTGGACCATAAGATAGCTCCAGTTGTAAGTAAATCAACGGAAAACCAAAAATCGATCAGAGTCAGTAAAGCGGGAAATAGACATTTATTTTCTGTTTGTTTTTATTGTTATCATGTTGTTTCGAACTGACATGTTGTGTTCATGGAATTTGAAGTAGGAAGAGATACACCACCTCCAACGTTATCTTAATGGTGGGTACATTCACGTTCAACTACGAGATCTTATTTGATAGATAGTAAGTAATCATTAGATGGTATTATTTATTAGGGTGTGCTTTGTGTGTAAAATGTATGTTTGTGAACACCCCCGCGACACAGGAGTTATTCCTAGTGCGGACGTCGTTTTTTTAATAAAAAAAAGAATCTTATTAATTTCATGGAACATGACAGTAATGATGATGTTATTTCCAATCATAATATCGGGCCTCTGTGCTAGCTTACTGCGATTGTCTTTATAAATACATGCACATAAGTTCATATAACACACATAATATCAGATCCGCGAATTGAGAGTGGAATTACTTTTGTAAGAAGATTCTAAGTGCTTTTGTGAAGTATAAGGAATAAAGATATTCATTTCATTTCATCACACCTATACTACTCTGTGCCTATACGCTGTGTCATCTCACCATTTAGTTTCGTTTATGTCTTATATGCCACAGATTGCCTATTGCCATTTACGGGAGTACCAGGCTCAGTGTTGGCAGAAAAACCCAGAAAACGCTTTCTTGACGACCGGATGGCGGAGTGGGTAGGGTACCTGCCTGCGATGCCGAGGTCGCGGGTTCGATTCCCGCTTAAGACAAATCTTTGTGTGCATGCTTTGTGTGATGAACATGGGGGTTTGTCTTAGTCTGGGTGTTTCTATGTATAATAAGTATGAATTTACAAAAAAAAGTATATATGTATTAGTATTAGTTATTCTAGTGCCCATAGTACAAGCTCTGCTTAGTTTCGGACTAGATGGCGTTGTGTGTAAGTTGTGAGATATGTATTTATTTATTTATTTATCTGAGCTAGACATCGAATCAGAGACTTCAAAAATCATTAGTCACCAACCGTAGACCGACGAGGCAATGCGAAAACGTCAAAATGAATACTCTTAAACTCGCTCTGTTCCTTATCTTATAATAGTAATTCCATTAAAATGTAGCATTGAGAGCGGCAATGTCAACGACATAGTACGGCAATGATAAATAGCTGGTAAACATTGTTACATCAACTGTTACACATCTTATGACATGCTCCATAGTCGCATAAGGTGGGTTGAGGAACACGTGGGTAGATAATAATAATATAAGTTATTGAATAAGTGGGAACTGCTGTTATAGTCAGAGATATGTCATCGATGATCTCTGCTATGGGCCTTAGATTAATTTATCCGGTCATGTTTATTTATACTTTATCTACTCGTAGTAACCAGGGCGGGTTTCGCTCCGAGTGCCATGTAGTTCAAATTTGAAAATTTAACTTTACGAAAGCGGTGCAGCAAGGCGAAACCTGGGTAAAATCTGGTACCACTTACTGGTCCGATATGGATAACCCTTGCATTTTATGGTGTCATTTTTGAAAAGGCATTTTATAACACAACGTGCATCGCTAGAACCTACAGCAGTAATTTTCGGTGTGGGTAAAACAGCGTAGAGCAGCTCCATAATGATTTTAAACTTTCGCAATTTGGACACAATTATATATTGTATAATCGAAACTCTCGAGCAAAAATGGTATTTATGCGTTAAAATATTTACGCGATTAAGACCTGTAACAATAAATAATTAAGCAGCTTTTACATCGTATTAAAATATCAGTTTTTTTATATTTAATTCGTAGAGCAATGTGTATTATTCGTAAATGATACAGAATACTACTAGTAAGGATACAATAGCGGGCCTAGAAATATCAAAATTTTATATATTTCTAGGCCCGCTACTCTACAATAGGCTAAATGCCATGCGTTACATTTATCCACTTAATCATAATGACTGTAAGAAAGCTATCAAAGAACTGCTCCAAAAAATGTCCTATGAAGATACAGAAAAGTTACTTATAGTGTTAAAATAAGTATCTATTTAAATTAAATTTATTTATATAATTGATAAATAAATAAAGTTAAGTTAGTTAGTTAGTTACTCCAATTTATCTTAAGAGTTGACTTCCTCCAAAAAATATATTTCCTTTTCCTTTTGTTTTCTTTTTACAAGATTATTTAATTTTAAGACCATTTTTGTAATACTAGTCTATTAGCCTGAACAGGATTACCTAGTTCAGGCACCGAATTGTTTATATATACACTTATATATACATTAATATTAAATGTTGTTATCGCTTATGTATTTGACCAATGTATTTTAATAAATGAATTTTATTTTATTTTATTTTTTAGTTTTTAATTAATTGTTCTTTACCTAGGTAACATTTTATAATAAAATATTATAGCATTTTAGTCTAGGCATGGGTTATTTTGGACTATATGGAATAACTAAATTATTGGAATAACTAAATCAACCCAATTTAATTGGGTTGATTTAGTTATTCTTATTAAATTACGTTCATAATAAGTAAGGTTTATTTATTCGACTTTAAACATTGTTTTATGCATAAAATAGTAGACATTTCCATTCGTCCATCCTTTAATATACATAAAATATAAACGTGTCCTAAACTATTCCATTTTTTATTGATTATGTTAATGTTTAAAAGATTGTTACCTACCCTCTAGCTGTTTCGCGAATAAAATACGGCGTATCGGCACGCGATCTAACCTCAGTTAGTCTACCGTTTAGAATTATATAAAAATTACTTCATTAGTGTAAATTATTCTTTTGGCATTCATTTGATAACTGATAACTGGTCAAGGGAGAAGCACCTCCACCGCCCTTACCTATGTTATTTCATACATAAAACATTACATCACGACTATATTACCCAGAAAGTAGTGGCAGAGGTGTGCAACACCCATAGTTCATCTGTTATAGGTCTCATGGAATCTATCGCCTTCCACCGGGCACAATTGCAACTCCGTGCTGCTATTGTGAATTTCCTGATGTAAAGTTCACAAGTTTAACTTTGCCTGACCCGGGCATCGAACCCGAGACCTCGCGGTGAGAGGCGCATTCAATAACCACTAGCCCTTCGAGGCAATTATATCTTGCCATAAAATAGTAGATACTGGTAAAAGTGCTTTTAAGATGCAAATATCCAAGTAGCTTTAGGTAATATACGAAAAAGAAGATATAGAAGAATATAGAAGCCTTTAAAATTGGAGGGTTGCTCTCGTTTTCTCTAGGATTCCATCATCAGATCGTGACTTGTTGAAAATGGGACCAGATGACAAGTATTAAGTATATCTTTCAGACAGAAATAGCAAGTCTCAAATCGGTTTAGGCGTCCTCGAGTAATCGGAAAACAAACATAAAAAAAGAATAATACTATCGAATTGAAGACATGAATGGATGAAGGGGGTTATGTAACATTTTTTAAACTGTTTTATACGCTGAATTAAGGTGTTAAGTGCCTACAAACCACATTAAACTTTGAAACAACGTAGTTTAAGCTTAGTTCTAGAAATACCAAGTAATGAAGGGAATATGTACCAACATAAAATTATAATAAAAAAACTTTGGTGCCCATTATCTCCATATTTACAAATTTTATATCATATCCCCTTTATCCACCCATGTCTTCAATTGATAACCTTCCCTTTTTTTTTGAAGTCGGTTAATTATTATGCATTAACTTTATAAATATAAAAATTGTTTTACGACGACGTATTAAAGTTGTTTAAAAGCTTCAGTTTAGGAAAGTTGATTTAAGGTACGAGTTTGTAGCCGACTGCGGACTGCAGCAGTAGGCGGTCGCGACAAAACTAGTCGGTTACGAACTCGTATCTACCTTATACTTTCTTTACCATATATTAATAATGGTATAATAATTCTATGGTCTTTGGCCTACTTCCAACAAATAATTGCTATCTACCCAACCTCATCAATTAAATATAATCATGTGGGTACTATGTTTGTTAAAGTTCAATGGTTTTCATTCAACTAACGATATTTTAATCGCTCTTCAACACTTTTCTCGAAACTGCCGATATTACTACGGAATCGTGTTCCGTAAACAGTGAGTTTCCATCTGTGATTTTAGTTTTTGGGGTCTTTGTGGACTGTAGATTTAAATTAAAGATGGTATTCGCAGTAATGGTGTTTATTAACGACAAGCACAGCTTCAGGTACCTACACTACACATAAAAAATGTTACAGAGAGGCTCTACTCTTAGATACCCGCCATGATAGTAAGGGCAATGGAAGTCTTGTAATCATTATTGTCTATGCTTAAGGCATAGATAAATAAAGACTAAAATATAAACTTGTATCTATAGTGATGACATATACAGTAGTTAATTTAGCGATAGTTGATTGGGAGACCGTAGGACTGCGAAGTGAAAAGTACTCAAGGTCGTGTAAAGTCTACCAATCCGCACTTGGCCAGCGTGGTGGACTATGGCCTAATCCTTCTCATCATGAGAAGAGGCCCGAGCCCAGCAGTGGCACATGTAATAGTTACAGGGCTGCCATTATTATTTCTGTTTATCTAATTGTTTACGATGAGGTAATTAGTTAAAAGCCGCACAATGACACCAATGACACGCAGGGCCAATGTCATTCGGCATGAAGTACTTGTCATCAATTATACGTGCTGCAGCCCCATAAGGACACTGGCTGGCATTGACTTATGTAAAGCCTACGGTTGTCCGCACACACGCAATCAAATTTACAATATTATCAGTTTTGACTAGTAAAAGGATCACGAAAACCAGTCAATGTTGAAATGTTGTCAATAATATCGCTTGTGTGCATCTTACCACAAATAACAAATGCATATTGTACGATTTATGAGTATGGTAATTTATACCGACACCTTATGAGGTGTCGATAGCTTGCTGTTGTAAATCTTCGGTTCTCTTAATTTAACAAATCTCAAATATTTTCTTCAAAAACTAGGGATAGGGAGTAACACTGCATTACCAATAGGATAACAATACTAGCACCCCCAATTTTACTCAAATATAAAATGGCAATAAAACATGTTTTTAATCATTGAAAAGTGTTTTTCCAAGCGTATTCTCAAATATTAGCGTTATTGTAATGACAAGTAAATATTTTCAAAGACCGATTTTTGGTGTTTGGAAACTCCTGATGTATTTTTTTTCATCCATGGTCTCAAAATCATGCACTGAATCACTGGCTTCGTCACGATATTATTTATACATGTATATGAAAATTTCAATTTGCCCTTGTAAGATTGAGCACGTAGCTGGAAAAACGACCAGTTTGCATAACTGTTTGTAACTGTGGTAAGATGGTACCTATGGCAGATTTTATTTATAGTTTTTTTTGTTTTGTTATCTTCTACCATAATATTACAACTAACTTAAACAAATCTAATAACTCTATTCCACGAAGCATTTGAGCTGTAGTAATTTATTTCGTAGACAGCTCTTTTTTCTTTTGTCTGTAACTTTAAAGGCGAGGGTTTCCGACAAAGGTAAAAGAACTAGCCAGATGTGTGACGGGCGTGTCGGGCGCTTAATATCTATATTTCCTTGTTATTCTTGAACTAACAAGTTAATATAGCCGCTATAGCTATCCTTAATTGTTCATTATATATGATTTTCTCAGATTTTTCGAGACAATGCTTTAGCTTTTAGAAAGCAGGGACGCCCTATTAAAACTTTGAACGAAAAATTAGCTTTTTAAAGTTAATTATCTCACAAACGGATCTCTTAAACAAAAAACTGACTTCGCAACTTCGCAATACTTTCTAAAGACCTATCTAATAATACCCACATCATGGTTTGGACGAGATGACAAGACGAGAAAAATAATATCTCCACTCTACATGTAGGAGAGATACGCGAAAATAAATATTTTTCAAAAAGTTGTTTTACCACTTTGCTGGCATAGTTTATTAATAATATTCATGTAAAATTTTAACAGTTTTGACGCTATGCCACAGACAGACAGACATACATACAGACAATTGGACATAGTGAACCTATGAAGGTTCCTTGTTCTCGTTGTGTACAACTGCACCCTCAAAATTACATTTATTTTGTGAAAAGACACACATAAAAAATCAAGTTGTTGGCAACCCTCGCCTTAAGTATTTTATTACAAAAAGAAGATAAAGTTTCCGCTAATAACAATGTGTCACGAACCACGAACTTGTTGTTATTCCACGGGATTAGTTCGAGAAAATACGATAGATCGTTCTTTTAGACGTTTTAGTTGCTGACATCACAGACTTTGTCTAGAATTCTAGATATTGTAATGGTAATAAGTTGGATTAAGTCATTTGATTATGGTCAATGGAATCATAAATAAGAACCTAATCTTAAATCATGTTATAAGAAAGATTAATACGTATTTTAAATGTAAGCGATGGAATGTTTAACATATTGCGTGCGCGAAATAAAAAACACTGTTTTTTCTTTCTTGTTCTTTCTATTCACTAATTTATTAACTGTATGATTCGTTTGTTTTGTTTCATGTCATTAATCTCAGTATTTACGATTTCTTAATTTCATATTGGGTTGTAGAGATTTTATATCAAAAAAAATAAGTTTTTAGCTAGAACCATTTTAGTTAAACTATAAAAAAGTTACATAATTGGAAGTTATGTATGGAATTTGCGATTTATAATATTTCCAGATACATTGATATCCTATCGGCAGCGTACCTTTCTCATAGCTGGTCATGTCATAATCGTAGATCTGATCGAGTCGATCTGTAAGGACACTTTTATGGGTGAATTGCACAAGCATAAAAAATACACGGCAAACCTGAGAATGGTAGTGCAATGTGCTGATTTTTTATTTTATATATTTTTTCTCAAAAAAGTAAGTACTTACCTACCTTGGCAAAAAAAATCATTGATTTCTACCCAATAATATACCAAAAAAAATATTACAAAGTGTCATTTTATCATCACGGTGGCCTGTCCCGAACCAAATTCCGCTCATAAAATACCTTCCCCTGCAAATATATTCATAATATGGATTTAAATCGGTTGTTTTATCATTAAATTATAATACATTCGATCAAATAAAACAATTTTTGTTTGTTTATCTTCTTTCTCATGGATTTGACAGGCAGTCAACTTTTGTCTGGAAAAAGTTATCATTTCAGAGGACAGTAAGTTTAAGTAGAATAGCCACGTCAACATTGCGTAGTAAGTTTAAGTAGAATAGCCACGTCAACATTGCGTTGTTATGCCCTTCTCACCTTTCCTCACTTCGGATCAGGCCGGCGCAAGCTCTAGGCGCGAACGCACCAGTCCCAACGTCTCTCGGTTTTCCACCACAAAAGTAAGTTTATCATTTCAGTGATATGGGGACAAAAGTAGGATCATTTCGGTGGCTGTTATAACTCAAGCTAGATTCGTTTAATTTGTTTCAAAATTGTGTATTTAATTTTGCCGTAAGTACTGATTTGCTTGAGTAGTGTTCATATTGTTTTAAAATTTTGATCACACAGTAAGAAACGATGCACAGTTAATCATTTCAGTGGTAATTTTTTATCATTTCGGTAGACACTTTTCATTTCAGTGGACTCTAAAAAATTCATCTTTAAATATTTATGTAAATTTTGATGATATTTGATGTCCACTCACACACAATGTTATAAAATAGGCAAAAGTTTCATTTTTCACTTAAAATATATAGATAGCACTGAAATTAAAAAAGTCCACCGAAATGACAAAAAAAAATCACTTGTTGAAATTCACCCTTATACGGTATACAAATATCCGTGCAATCCGTGTTATAATAACATAACAAAACATCACGCCTACATTATCCAGAAGGTTCACCTGTTATGTTTTGGTCCAATAAGATGGAGGGTGAGCCTCCACGCCATCCACCGGGCACAATTCCAACTCCGTGCTGCTATTGTGAATTTCCTGACGGACAGTTCACAAAGAACACTTTGCTCGACCCGGGAATCGAACCCGAGACCTTACGATGGGACGCTAACTACTAGACCATCAAAGCAGTTTAATTTCTACAATAAAATATTTTAAAAATAAAATAGTCAACATTTTCGATGTTAATGTATTCAACGAATTGTCTAAAATCTATTTAATATATCAGAAGGCCTCGTTCCCAAAATGCTGGCAGCATTACCGCGTTGTATTGCGATACTTAGTCGCTGGCCGAAATATAAGCCAGCATTTCGAGAACTTGTTGCCTCAGTTAGACGCGCTGACAACTCTTTGTACAGACTATAAGTGGTACGGCCCCAAAGCAGTGCCGGATTAAGCCAGCGCGGGGCCTGTAGCAAAATCTATCGGGGTCTGTTCAATCATTTTTGTATATTATGGGGCCTTTTGCCTGCTTTAGGTTTTAAAGTTTATGGTATTAGATAAAACATAACTATTAACAATTAATTATAAAACAACTTTTTTGATTTAATGTGGGCAAATTTAGATATAACGTTTTCCATACCTAGTTCTCTAAGCAAATCATGCTCTACAAGCTGGCTCATTTATATCGGTCAGTATGGGCAAGTCTGTATTTACAAAACATACACAAATTTGTTCTTACAAGCAAGATATTTTACGCTACTTTTAATTATTTTGACGGTCAGACAGGCGCTGGAGCGCGGGGCCCGTAGCATTTGCTACTCTTGCTATATGGCATGGCTAATCCGGCACTGCCCCAAACCCCTAATGTTTGACCGCAAAAGGTGCAAACATGTAACAGCTATCAAGCGTGCTATATTTGCGCCTCTTGAGGCACTCAGCATATTAACATTGCATTTGTTAGAGTAAGAAGCTTCTTACGAGCCACGATATAATTTAAAACAAAATAACAAAGACATAGCATAAAAGTCACCGTAGTTAGTGCAGCTCATAAACATTTTATTTTAGTTTACTGAATGAATAAACCACTGTGCAGTGTTCATGACATTTTCTATGACATTTTGTGGATCTATTTATACCTGTCTACAAACATATCAACTTTTGTATATTTTTCAGACATAAATAAACTAATTTACGGAGTGCAACATTAAAAGGACTTTGTATTGGTAAAAGTTTCAAATACAATATACTTATTACATCTCAATGCACAATACAACACTATCTTTTATAAAGAGGAAAGCTTTTTTGTTCGTTTGTTTGTACCCAAAAATCTTCGTTCTTAATGAAAATTGGTGTGGGGATTGATCAAGATCCCAGGAATAATATATAAGCTACTTTTTACTGACGTACCCAGCGGGCGAAGCCAACGGATGTTAGTTATCAATAAAGAAGTTATTTGTTGACTCGTGCAATTTTAATTTTTTTTTTCTTAATTAAAGCTACAGCATAATTTAAATAATAGTTTTTAAAAATCATGCTAACTAACATTCTTGAGTTTTGTATTATGTAGATTAGCTGTTTTACATATTTTTATCATTTTACTTCCTATTTACCAAAGAGCTTTTTTTTGCCCTCAGTGTATTTTATTATAATAAACACAAATCCTGTCCAATATTTCATAGACTGACTACATGAATATTTTGGACGAACCTGAATGAGAGACCACCATGTTCAATAGGTACATATAACTCTTTTATTCAGTTGTTCTCGTTTTTGTATTCTACTAGTACTGTGTCTAATCTATCCTATTATTGTCCGCTGGTAACTCGGTAATATATTTTGTCTGTCATCACCCACGCTTCGCGGTTCCGATTTGCTAGTACCTTGTTATGATTTAGTCATGTCCATTGAAGAAATTCTGTACACCTACTGGTTTTATTTCGGGCTCAGTAATGAAGTAGAATTTATGATCAAACCCACGGTATGAGAGGCCAGGAACATGTAGATTCAAAGCAGAGAGAGAGAGACTTATGAGTAAGGAGTGAAGGTATTTAAGATCAGCAAATAAGAACCTCGAGGATCAGAAATCTGGAAGTTTCTGAACACCTCATCCTTATGATCAAATCTTGTAAAACAAGAAGTAACCTATGAAATGCATTCATTTGTCAGTAAAAATATTCGGCGTCTTTTCTTTACCTACCTTAATATTTTGCTTGCAGAAAAGAAAATAATGAGAAATCTGACAACATAATAACTTATTCGAAAGAGTACAACTTACCCCACAAACGACGAAGATAAGCACGAATCCAAGGAAGAACTCGATTCCGAAGCCCTGAAGCTGAGTGACATCAGACCCTAATCCGGTGACTCCAAGCTTGCCAGCCGCTCGCTCAGGCGTCAGGGCCTTTAGCAACCCGGACCCTGCCGCTGCTCCAGCGCATTGTGCGATGATGTACAGGACAGCTCTGCAGGGCTTCACACGGCCTACTGATGCCAGGCCCAGGGTTACTGCGGGGTTGATGTGTCCACCCGATATGTGGCCTATCGCCTGTTAAAAAAGTTAGAGTTAGTGGGTTATCCTATTCAGAAGTATGATATTTATTCGATGCTCATAAAGTGAAGAATGTTACAAATACGATATTTTAAACCTTGCAATCCAAAACTAAATGGTTTATTTTCATATGGCAAATGTTTGCAATCGCAACTGACTGGCTAACATAATTCATAGTAATTTTGTGAGAGGTTTTACGGGCGAACGGAATATATACATACGTATTTATATTAACAAAAACAGCTCAGCAAAACAGGGAGAGCTTGTGGCTAAGTCAAACCGCAGATAACTATCGATCTATAGGTTAAGCTATGCTTACTGCGATCAGCCGTTAGATGGGTGACCATCGAGTTTTTCTCCGTGCCTCGGAGAGTATGTCAAGTCGTGACCGTTCCGGATGCCATTTGTAACGCCTGCAGAGGCCAGAAATTCTGATAACGAGTATAGTTACACCTCGTAAAGGGTTGTTCAGTGCTTTTTTTTTTTATGGTGGATAGGCTCGCGTTTGACCACGATCTCACCTGATGGTAAGTGATGATGCGGTCTACGGTGGAGCACGCTTACCTATGAGATACCTATTGACTCTTGCTTTGAAGAGATCCAAGTTGTACTCATGCGGAAACACAGACTCGGGCAAGGCGTTCCACTCTTTGGCAGTTCGCATAAGAAATGTAGAAGCAAAACGCTGATGGCAGTCGCTTCTCATAAAATACAGATATTTATCTGTACCCGTTAGACTAGAAGCCAACTTTTAAGTTATAGAGAAAAGGCTCGGCAAATGAGATGAATGTCCACTTACAGAGACAGCGGCGAAGACAGCAAGTCCGAAGGCCAGCGCGATGAGCACGATGTCCGCGACTGCACTCACTCCCTGACTGATGTTGATGCAGGCGCCGCAACCGAACAGGTTCAGTAGAAGGTTGCCTGTGTATGATATTCAGCGGTTAATTTCTATTTATTGTCATTATATTTTCTTTGGTATGATGGTTAGATGACTCTGAAATTACTATTGTAGCCGTAGGTATAAGAAGTATTGGTCGCTGATGTCGTATGAGTCGCGGTTCCAGAGGCCACCAACGAGCGGCTCGTTGTCACGCGGTGGTGTTTATAGTTAGTGAGGGCCCCACATAACCACACCATACCCCCTAACGGTGTGGTATACAGTCAGGTATTTTTACCGCCGAGAAAAAAAGGTTAGGTTAGAGAAATGAAGTTTTACATCAGATCGCATTGCCTCAGATTTAGCGACGGTCAGTTCTTATCCAGTTGCTCACTGCTCAAATTATTAACACACATAAGTGCATTTTCAAACACTGAAAATTAAATGTATTATGTCGAATGATTCATTAGAGCTCATTAGTGTTTTTTGCTAGCCCACGGGTGTGTACCACTGCTGGGCAAAGGCGTTATTATTATTTATTTTACATAATATTATATATTATTTTTTAAAAAGCTAATTATAAATTTTCTTTAAAAAATAGCTTACATATTATACTATGGATGATATTATATTTGACCACTCAGCAATTTAAGCAGACGGTATACACAATTAATCAGTTATCAAGTAAACTCAATTAAGAAATGTGTAAACAAGCAACTTCTATTTTTGCCAGTCGTATGTTTTAAAAGCTTTTGTGTCGGCCTACGCGCATAAAAAGGTATGTGTTTATATTACTTTAATATACGAGTATACATTCCATCAATGGCTAAAAGAATTACCTCGATAACTAAATATAACACAAATTGTTACAAACTATGTTGATGTTACGTGAAATATACACGCTTACATTTATAAACAAGCAGTTTGTAAAGATTTTGTTACAATGAGAAAATAAACATTGAACAGAAATAAAATGTATTTTGCTATTATTTTTAAGAAGCTGTGAAGCTTCTGTTTTTAACTTCAAAAGACTTTGATATGGTAATTATAACGTGTTTTATTTAATAATACAATGATTGTTGCACGCTACTGCTAGTCCATATTTAATGCACGGTTGTCGAAGAGGTTAAGCGGTCGACTCGCCTCTTTCAAGTGCGCTGGAGTTGTGGGTTCGATCCCCACTTGGGACAAATCTTTGTGTGATCCGCAAATATATAATCCACAGGAGATATTCCTAGAGCGAGAAACTTTTTATAAAAATATATATATTTGCGTCTAGCGTAGTTGGTGTCTATGATTTGTGTATCTCTTGAAGGTATTTCATTTGGGTATTCGGCTTGCCCAGGGCGGAGCAGAACTTTGTGAATTCTGGGTGCAGCCAGTGCAGCGGCCTGTTTCATAAAGGGCGGCCATTTTGAGTTCGCTAAAGGGCGGTGACGGGGGAGAGTCATACTGAAATGTGTCGAATTAAATTAGAAAAAAACAACCGACCTTTTTTGTTATATTTATCAGACTAATATTTTTATGAAACAGGACTCTAGGCTACCGCCACTTGGGGAACCTAGCGATATATCAAGTGGGCCCTAGACGAGTCGAAAATTTCCAAAGGTAGGCAGATCCAGGCCCAGTTGATATTCTCAGACAAATATAGAACCATAGACCGGCTACAAAGCTAGAGAGGAACCTAGACTCGACTCTATGACGATAAAGCTCATTTGTCACGGTATTAACAAAACTATTGCTCATTTCAATAAATAATAAAAAGTCATTCTATTAATTCTCTATGACATAAGAAGGTATGGCATTTAACTACAACTATTGATGTCACCTATTAGGGCTGTTAGATCACTCCTTGTAAGGACCACGCGAGTAATACAACGTGGAATTTTAGCATACCATGTTGGTTTCATAGAAAAACGTGAACATATCTGTCAATGCTTATAAAGATATTTTAATAAGAACATCTGACGTATTTATGTCTATATTTGTAAGGTAATTATAATATCACTAGATGTTGCCTACGACTTCGTCGGTGTAGACTTTAAAAACAGACACTTCAATTTTATTTATTTGTATTGGTATTGATGGTATGATACTCTGGGATTGGGTTGAAATAATGTATAGAAAATTAGAAACCTTGAACGTTACGTTAGTTATATAAATGGTGATAGAACTTTTGTGAACGCGCTCGAGGGGAGAAGTCTCATCCACACATCAGTTCTGTTTAATTTCAGTGTTTCGGTTTCGTGGTGCGATTAGTAATTTCTAATCCCTGGGCCAGAAGTTACTGACACATTAGGCATATAGCGACGCATTTGCAATGTATTAGGGATTAAGGAGGTGCATGGGCTGTATTGCTGCTTATATAGTAGTATATAGTAAAGGTACTATATAGTATTACTACTTTGCCAACATATTTATAAACTCTACTGTGTAACTCTCGCTAGATCGTATAAAATAAAAATTCTTATATAAATAAGCTAGTTTCCTTCAAAAACAGGAAGGATAAGAAAATTGATCGCCGCATCGATAAAGCCTGGAGGAGCTACTGGTCCCTAAAAGAGTTATTGAAGGGCAACTTTCCTATGAGACATAAACGCAGACTCATTGACGTGTGCATATTGCCCGTCTTGACTTACGGTGCCCAAACCTGGTCGTTGACCGAATCGCAAAAGTTCAAACTCAAGGTTTGCCAACGAGCCATCGAAAGGAGTGTGTTGGGCATAAAGCTCAAAGACCGAGTCCGAAACATCGAAATCCGCTCCAAAACAGGAATTGCAGACGCAGGCAACAAAGCCGCAAGGCTAAAGTGGGATTGGGCGGGGCACGTTTGCAGGATGCATCCGGAAAGGTGGTCAAGAATCGCGACACAATGGATGCCGGTGAACCGGTGTCGTCGCCGAGGCCGGCCGAGAAAATGCTGGCGCGATGACTTGGACACCTTTCTGGAAGACTGGCAGGATAAAGCTCTGGAGAGGGAAGACAATATATGTTAAAAAAAAAGTAACTTACCAATGAATTCTGCCAGGAGTGCTCGGCTGATGCCGGCCGCTCCTCCTGTCAGCTCATCCAGACCAAGCTTTGCTACGAGCTCACCCATGCTTCTGGAAAGAGAGAGTCAAATGTTAAAATATGATTTTTAAAGCGTAATAGAGTGAGAGCCTGTGGGCCGACTTAGGTACATAATTTTATAAACGCTAAAAGTTGCCCTGTGTGTGTCTCTAAGGTAAATTATTAAAGTAACGTATATAGCGTAATTTTTGGATATTTTGTCCTCGGGATGGTATAAATCCTCCCTCCCTTTCCACTACGATAGCCGTTTATATTTAAGTATAGCAGTGAAAGCGAAATACACAAACAAACAAGCAGAGTTTTTGTAGAGTTTTGTTTTGTTCACGTTAAAATGTGTGCGATAGAATTAACTTAATTTTCAGGTAGAGTTTATTTAAAATCTTTAAGGAATTTGATTAATGTGAAGGTAATTAAGAATCTTGTTGTGTATGTTAACCTCAATTAAATTTATCACCCCATGAGGCTCTACATTTCGACTGTCAAAACTTGTTCCATTATTCAAATCCGAATAAAAAAAGACAATAGATGATTAAAAACGAGGTTCTAGTTACTTTGTGATAATGATAGCTCTGTAACACGCACGTTAATACACCATAGAGAATAGAGTATCGAGAATAAAGTATTTATTCAAACGTGCCATCAAAGTTACGGTACACATCGTTAGGTGAATGGATAGATCAGATAACAACTGTCGGACGATTAACATTTTTCAATGGGATGGGGTTTAACCACAAAAGATAGATAGTACCGAAATAAATGTTCATAGATAGGCAATAATAGGCTCACAGGCAGGATTATATTATTACTGCGAAATCGATGTTGATCGAGAAGCATTTGTCGTTTAAAGAGTCGATAAAAGCGCATCAATGCGCTCGGTCGACATCGATGGCTATTAGTTCAATAGCACCCTTTTCAATCGTTATCTGATGTTTAAATCAGATAATATTAACATAATATTCTCATAAGTACTTAAAAAAAACGACAAAATATTGATAAAACCAGAAGACTTGCCTAGGCTGAATCCAAAATATCATTAAATACGTAAAAAGTACAGACACAAAACGTGCACATATACAAAATTTGGCGCGCATGTGTTTAGAAGACTATGTAGGTACAAATACAATACATACGAAGTTTTAAGTACGCTCATACCAAGACCAAATTGTCACTTTCGATATGGTAGTAATTAGTTTAAACTTGACAGTAAATAAAATTCGAAATTAGGTGTCAAACGAATTTTAAGTTTATTGTTTTGGAATGATGAGATTGGTCTGATAAATAAGTACATACATAAGTATAACAACTGAACTATGCCATGGTGTACTCGTAGCAATGGTATACCTGGTAATAGGGAGCACTGGACTATCACTCATAGTCAAGTGTAATGGCGGGAACTTAATGACCGGACGTAAATTATACTAATTAACTACAGAGTGCTCCATACTGTGACGGTTCACAATTAACAGGAAATTGGGAAACCGGCCTTCCGCACACCAGATAAAGCTCTGACCACTTTGTAGTGAGCTTTTAAACTTAATTACTGCTTTTTTTTAATGTTCCTATTTGTTTCCGGACAGCCCTAAGTGATATCTTCCTGTGATTGATCAAAGATTAAATAATTTATGCATTTAAAAAAAGAAATACGACACCCGCACTAGGAATAACTCCTGTGTCGCTGGGGTGTTCACAAACATACATTTTACACACTCAAAGCACACTTACAGTCAGAACGAATCGTTGCGGATCTAACAAAGATTTGTCCCGTGTGCGGAACCATCGAACCCACAACACCGCGCAGTTGAAAGCGGCGAGGCGGCCGCTTTCTATTCTATATCTATCAAATAAGCTTTTTCCGAAGCGTTGATGTTTAGGACATTTGGTAAATGAGCTCAAGGGAGTAAGCACTACCTTATCTATAATCTAAGGTAAATAATTAGTTTGCTGCAGTTCTGGTTCTGGTTACAATTGAATGAAAGACACGTATCCTGTGACTATTCTTAAATTACAGGCAACGTAACTTAGCCCTTCTAACTTTTTAAACCGCGGTTAATGCTGAGTTCGGCTTTTGATCCCTCTCTCTCATTTAATGTTAGAACAGGCAAAGGGCTCGATAACCGTGGCTCAGCATTTATCCTAGCCGGTGCAATCGGCCTCGGACGTAACGTTAGCGGCCGTGGCGCAATGGATAAGGCATCGGTCTTACGATCGCGGAGGTCGTGGGTTCGAATTCTAATCATTACATCACGAACGTGAAATTCCTCTCGACAAATGCTAATTAAACTTAGCTTGAGGAGGTTAACAAAAATACTAGTAATTTGTATTCGCAAGAAAACAAAAATATCTCTTGTGTTTCGGAATAACAACGCATCAGCAGCATTTAAAAGATATCCTTGAATTGCAGTGGCCATTTACAGCGCGTGACCAAAGCACTTAAAAGCTATACTAGCCAAGCATCTCTAATTAAATCTAGACTGCGTTCCAAATAATAGTAAGTACATCCGGTTAAAAACCTTGGCAATAATCCATAAGCCGCCGGGGAGTGTACAACAAGGTCTATGCCGTTTTCCATGACCGCGCTGTACTGTACAGTAATTATGTGCCATAAAAGCATCAAGTAACACTCCTAAAGGGCAGTAAACCGACTACTTAATGCACTGACAGTATTGATAGCATTGAAATCTGAGTATAATAATGGCCGCTTTCAGTTGTACAGATGGTGGTCGTAATTTGAATGTATTATCGTAAAATATACATACCTATCAACCTACATAAAATGGCACTTTTATGTTTTTTAAATTTGCTTAATTGTGACATTAAATTAAATTACATAATATAACATCACGCCTGTATTACCCAGATGTGGCAGAGATGTACAACACCCACACTTCACCTGTTATGTTAATGTACAATGGGATAGAGGGTCAGCTTATCGTCATCCACCAGACACAATACCAACTCCGGGCTGCTATTAAAAATCCCAAATAACACTTTGCCCAACCCGGGAATCGATCCCAGCGAGCGATACACAAAGTATACCGCTTCCAACGAGGCAGTTAATTTTAATAAAAATTATCAATGAACTACAATTTAGTATGTCTGATTTTGTTAAACGATTATCCAACATCCAAAAGAAGTAAACTACCTTACACGAATTTCAATATTTTCCTCTCGCCTGTCACAGATTTCATAAATGAATATAATGACTCCTCTTCCCCTTGTCACACTTCCTCTATCCTTTAAATTTCACCATGTATATATAATAATAATAATAGCAGCCCTGTGTCTAATACATGTCCCACTGCTGGGCTCGGGCCTCTTCTCATGATGAGAAGGGTTAGGCCTTAGTCCACCACGCTGGCCAAGTGCGGATTGGTACACTTTTATGTATGACATGACATGTCATGTATGCTAAAGGTAATTTATGGATGGTTCATAAATTAATTTAATATTGGTAGTGTAAAAGAAAGAGGAAAGCAAAGTTCCTGTGACTCAACTCCAACACCAGTAAAGAAAGGAGGCGAGGGTGGTACGGGAGGGGGTAAGCTAGGTTCACGCAAAGAACAAATATTTATTTGCCCTGGGTGTGTTTGTGTAGTCTCCATGACCGCGACCTAACCTTGCACATACGTGTCGCGGTACTACTTTGCATATTTTATACATAATATTATTCGTATCAAAATCTTGTATTTGCAATTGTGATATCAGAAACTATTTTGAAGATAAGATTTTTTAAAATATACGTCATGAAGACTTGTCAGTCTGTTCCAAAATGTCTACTCACCGAGGTGCCAACTGCGTGTTACATCGATAAAAAAAAGACTATGTCCTGGGGCCTTGAAGCATAACCATACCAATTTTTATCTAACTCAGTTCGGTAGGTAAGCCGTGCAAGTGTTACAGACAAACAAACGTAGTTACCTTCGAATTTAAAATATTTAATATTAGTACGGATTGAAATGGGTACATATTTTTTAAAGAGATATCAAAACGACGGATCGACACTTCACGTGATTGGCTGGTTTTTGCAATTCAACGCGGCAATGCCGCCAGCCTGGGCTCGTCACCCGCATTTGACATTGATGCAAAAGTATTTTTTGACGCATAACTTTTACATTTTTTTGGTTCTATTTCTCTTTCAGCTGTACATAGTTAGGAATGATTTTGTTTTTTTTATTATTTTATTTTTAATGTCTGTAAAATAAATTTTCTTGTTAAATGTAAGTTATTAAATAAATATTACCTACCTTTCGTTGTTCAGATTGCTTATTGAAATGGTATCAGACCTTTACTGATCGGCCTAACGAAAGACACAGAGCGTCACGTTTTATTTTAGCGACTGGGTGACAAACAGTATGCCTTTCACTCTACTGTCTCCGATTGTGTAAGGCAAGTTAAATATTGCAAATGGATACCCATGAGACATCACCGTAATCTGCTGCCAGTCAGTGGTGTGGAAGAATTAAATATATAGAATGTTATTCCTGAGGCAGATAGATTGAAACAAGTATGGCGGTAGCCGAACCCGCTATAAGAGCGTATTGGAACGGTATTCCAAAGGCTGCGAGTTCAAATCTAACCTGACATATTATATCTTCATCTGTTATGTACTGTAGACTAGTTAGTTTTACCTATGCTATATGTAAAAATAAGTTCTTTATATTAATTAATAGTTACATAAAAATATATCATAAAAAAATGGCTCGTTGCGTTAGTGGTTAGCGTATGCGTCTCTCACCGCGGGGTCTTGGGTTCGACGCCCGGGTCAGGCAAAGTGTAATTTGTGAACTTTCTGTCAGGAAATTATTAATAACAGCATGGAATTGCGCCTGGTGGATGGCGATAGGCTTACCCCCTATCCCGTGAGACCTAAACATAACATGTGAAGTGTAGGTGTTGTACACCTCTGCCACACCCTTCAGGGTAATATTGACGTGATGTTTTGTTATTGTTAAATAGTAAAAGCATCCTTATAGCTCTATAACTCTCTATTAATATATGTATCGGGGTGCATGAAAGGAGCCTCCCCGAGTGACGTACACAACGATTCCTTACGTCCGGCGCACCCTGGGCAATTCGCGAGCTCTCCAAAGCGAATTGGCTAATCCTTTCACCACGAAGGCAAGTCAAAATAAAATTTGACTCAGCCATCGACACGACGAAGAAGAATATATGTATCTAGGTTTAACAAGCGATGAGGTAACATGTTAGTTCTAGGTTTAGTTTCAGCTGGCCGCGACAACGCTAATACTTTAAGATAACAAATGAGTGGCTACGGCAATACGGGCGTGTGACAACAAATTATATTGTGGCTAATTCTTCTGTACATAATGCTGAGACTTCCTCGACAGTGGCAGTTGTGAGAAACCTCGTGATTCAATATATCCTAGCTGGTAGAATGAAGATTAAAGGATTTTCGGAACCCTCCGAAAATCCAATAGCAGCCCCGTTTACTTATACATGTCCCACTGCTGGGTACGGGCCTCGTCTCATGGGGAGAAGAGTTAGGCCATAGTCCACCACGCTGGACACTTCACACACCCTCAAGTACTTTTTAGGCACTCTCAGATAGGCAGGTTTCCTCATGATGTTTTTTTTTCAGCAAGCAAACGTTAATATTCATGATAAATACACACATATCTTCAAAAATACGAATCTTAACGATTTATTGAGAGAGGTGTGTGCGAGGCCTTCGACTTCACTGCTCCAAACATGTTACTCCTAACTATCTCAAAATCTTGAAGAAGGGAAAACCTTTTGTAATATTCAATATATATAAAATAGTAATATTATATAATACATATAATCTAAAAAGTTGAAGTTTCAATATGCATAAATACAGAGTCGTAGCTATAAAACTATGCAGTTGATGACTGCAATAAATGGAAGCAGCGGTTGTAATTATT
Source organism: Hypena proboscidalis (assembly GCA_905147285.1). Classification (NCBI taxonomy): domain Eukaryota; kingdom Metazoa; phylum Arthropoda; class Insecta; order Lepidoptera; family Erebidae; genus Hypena; species Hypena proboscidalis. The sequence continues at coordinate 10,065,523 of LR990128.1, read as the reverse complement.
ATAGTAAATATGACAATTATGATTAAGTGCTTCCGTTATCATTATTTGCTTTGCTGTGCGTTATAGGTTATGTCAGTTGATGATACATTGTGTAGAACTATGTTACCATTAAAATACCTGGTATTTACATACAGACAGAAAATCACGTTTTTTCTATGGGCAGGCGAGAATATAGAACTTTATGTTTCTTACCGGGAAAACGACAAAATTGTCACAAAAAAATAGTTTTTAAAACTAGTGTCGACACAGTCTATGCTGTCCCTCTCTAGCGCTGTAATCGCTCTATGGGTCTATATCTTTCTAGAATATATAATAATTTGAGACAGATATATTTTATGCTACTATTTGTACTCCCTTTAAAATTCCGCGGAACAACCTTGACTGCATCGGTTTTGAACCTCAAACTGATTGATCAGCGAACCGCGAACAGGTCTGTGACCCTAAGGCCTCCCTACACTTATAAGTATATGCATCGCCATGATATTTACTACTATACAATTAGCACCCATTGAGCAACATTTTGACTATTTTCCCATGAGGACCATCAACAATGGTACGATACATTGCCATAGCAATCAAGCCATGACGGTATATAAGTAATTATTAACACCTGCACGCATAGTTGGTGACTCCAGCCTACCGTAAACACAACTTGATTAGAATATGGATTTATTCCACTGATTTCCACTACACACATTGTTATTCAAATATGGGTAAAATATTTTGTTTTAAACAAAGCAATGCTTGGTGCATACCAAGCATGCTATGGTTCTATGGAAACCATAGATCTATGAGTTTACAATGATGAATGTCATGTTTGGATATAATGTTTTGACAAAAGTTTCACGGCTTAATTTACTGCCTGAAAAACAATCCCAAGATATTTTCTTCTTTGTTCATTTTAATGTTTTTCTCTTCCCATATTTGTACTTTCAGAGTTATAATCAATTTATATAATATCAGAACATTAAATGGATCTCGAACTAACAAGTATATTTTTACACAGTCAAATTATAATATTCTTGCCAATCAAAGAGCAATTAAGTAAATTGTTTATCATTTTATTGGCTTTAGAAGAAATTATAATTGGGTTTTAGGTAGAGCCAAAATAAACGGAATAATTTAGGGTTCATAATAGTGTCTATGGCTACCACAGTATAGTATGGCCTAAGTAGTTAGTACGGCTCTGCTAAGGCTCATTCACATGTTCTATACAAGGATACGCATACCACATCACTTTGTCCCCAGTTACACTCCCGAGCAACTGATTTGACTCTCATTGGTGTTGAGTCAATTCAGTGCGATTCAATGCCATACTTAGTGCTGTTTACATTTTTGTACTGAAGTATAACGACAAGTCAAGCTTTCGATATCTCTGTCCAGTACAAGCATTGAATAAGAGAGAGAAATGCAGATACCGGTGTAATAAAACTGTAGATTAAGAAGGTTGGTGAAATCAGTCCTTAAAATATTTTCTTTGAAAAAATATACTATTATAGAATTTTGAAACCAATCTGTTTTTTTCAACGTAAGTAGTTTATTTAATAAAATTCGTGTACTTATTTATTTTAACAATCATTAAACGTACGTTTATATTCACAGTTTCCAGTTGAGTCGATTATGTAGTTATTAAATTTCGGCACATTCGTAATTGTACGGTAAATACTTCGCGATTTTGAATGCAAATTTCTTTGTCAAGTGTTGCGCTGCATAGCACGAATTAATCATACGTGAATGGGGTTCACAATAATTATTTTTGACACATTTTTTGTTTGTAATAGATGTCCATTTAAAGCGAAGCTTATGATAACTGTATATAATTAGTATGGCAGCAGACTGTAACAGTACTTGACTCTTATTTTGTTGATTGACATTAATCTTTTTCAAAAGTGAAAACACATAAGTTAAGTGTACATAGAGTTTCGCATGCTGTGGCTACTCCTAGAAGGGCAAACATTATTTTTGAATGTTAATTTTAAGCATGTTTTTTTATCTTCTGCTATGTATTGTCCAGTTTAGTGAATGAAAAAAAAAAGATTCTTATTTTTGCCTGTTATTCGTGTATGTATACCAAACCAAATAGCATATATTGGGCTAGACTATGCTAATATACTTAGATAACATAAATAATGAATAATATATTTCTATGATGCTATAAATAAAGCAAAGTGATCTACACAAACAAAGCCGTCGACATAGACTAAAATATATTATTTATGGTCAAATACAATGAGCTAACGGTTTATTCAGTGACCACCATGAAAAATCTGTTTGTCTGACGTCAACGTATCGATATCACAAATAAAGATTTATGATTTTCGATCTAGATTTGTGATAATGGATCATTTGGAAAGCGACCTCGGATTCTCTACACCGATATACCATCATTAATGGTAGAATCCCGAGCGCCGTGTTTAACTTTAATATTATTAGTGTTTATCTTTCTAATAGACAAATCATATACTAAGATGCAAGTTTGTTCGTGGTCATTTTGTCAAAATTGTTGTAATTATTAATTGAGTAACATACAAATTGAACATTTTAATAATTTCTGAATATTTTTATAGCATTTAGCTATGCTTAGCAAATTATACTAAGAAACAGTTCGGTCCCATATCTTTTTCAACTGTTTCTTAGTATATATTTTAATAATTATTTTGAGAAAATGGGCGCCAACAAACATGTTTATGGTGATGTGATTTGTCTATAAACATAGATAAAAACCTAATAATATTAAAGTAAAACCCATATTACTTATAGATGGCTAACAGCCAAACAACAATTTCCTCTTCAGGGTTGGATCTGAATATCGTATATTTATATGATGCAACGTTTGTATTTTACCAAATGAAAGCAACTATCCAATCCATTTACAAAAGATTGCAGACGTTCCCCCTGAAAGTCTTTGATCTGTGAATGTTTTATTTCAGCGCCTAATCTCACTGCCAATACCAAGCCAGGACACAGTAGAGGAAACGGCAGCTCTGACGATCACTGTAAATCTGCGCTGTTGGCTGCTACCAGCAACGTTAGTACCGCAGTATTAAGCCGAATGGTCGATATTGTTTCCACACTTGTTTGAAACTATGTTTTATTTAATATTGTGTCATATTTTATTGTATTGTGTGCGAAATAAATAACACTTCTCTTTCTTCTTCTTAAAAGACTACGAACGTAAGGCTGAAGTTGAGACAATTATGGTGTTTCCCAATGAGATTGGAGATAGATCTGCGTTTATTCCCTTGGGCCCATTCACAAAAGGTCTTCTTTCATTACAGAAACGAAATGTCGTGTTTTACGGTGGGACTCGTCGGGGACATTATTTACGAAGCCAAGGTTCAAGGTGAGCTAAGTTTTTGCAGCTTTCAATCAATTTCCTTTGAAAGGAAATTAAACGTAACAATTTTCGTTTGTCACGAAAGGCTGTATCGATAAACACATTATTATAACTATTACGGCTGGGGTATCGATTTCAAGAACTTGACGCAAAGTTGGCCAATGTCGGTATTTAGAATGCCAAAGAACCCTGTCAAAGTGTATAAATAAAATTGGTTCTATTGTTTTCTATACTTGAAATAACTTAAATTCTTAAGTTCATTAAATCGACTGCCTCGATGGTCTAGCGGTTAGCGTATAGCTCTTACCCTGAGGTATCGATTTCGATGCCCGGGTCGTGCAGTCTTAATTGTGAACTTTCCGTCAGGAATTTAAAACCTTAAACGCAGAATTACCTAGCAGTCAATAAACGCAGTGGACGCAGCCAACAAAGCACCAAAATACTACATAAAAATAAAACTTAAAAAAGTGGATTCTTATAAAAAGTATAATATATTCAAGGTTGTTTGACAATAAGAATATGGGACATTTCAACCAGTCAAAACGATCCCTTTATTACCAAATTATTGAACTGAACGACCTTCACCTTGGCAACACAAAAATTGTGCTTTATAAATTCATACACGCAGTACATATTTTTGTATTCTAACTTATTTATTACCGAGATAATATGTACTAATGGTTTAAAAAATATATAAATTTTGGCACTGTTCCATGCGTTATGACCGCAGGCAAAAATTGTATAAGTCTGACACGATTACTTCGCAAAAAATGTTTCTATTTACTAATTGTAATAAAAGTTTTTTTGTTGAAGTCGACAACATACTACACTTAGGACATCCAATCAAATCGCTCGAATTTAATTACCTACATCTCACAGGCCTTTGTTACATTATAAAAATAGATAAGCAAGATGTTTATTCCAGTAGGTATTTTAAACTTAATCTATATAAAACTGTTGGATAGTGGACTAATGCTGAAAGTATTTTCTGCCAGCAACACATATCGTAACCTCTACGGCAAACTAATGAATCTGCTAAAAAACATCTCATTTTCTGGCATATCCAATCTTAAAATGGTAATTTTTCTATAGATGTAATCTCAATACTATAAACTTCAGAACAATTTCTGAAGTTTAGGTAAATGTACCACATTGTATAGTTTTCACATAACTTGCAGTTTTTCATCCCAACATCGATTCTTAATACTATAAACTTCAGAACTTGACATAGTTAAATGTACCACATTGTATAGTTTCACATTACGTGCAGTTTTTCATTCCAACATCGATTTTTCTAAAACTGCATTGGTAAGTTAGCCAAAGAGGTGACGATATTGTCAAGTTAGAGAAAAATAACACACGCCTTTTGCACTAACAGCCAAAAATAAAACATGTATACACAATATGCGTATAACTTCACGTCTTACGCTAAAACATCAGAGTTGTTTGAAAAGAGATAACTACTGAAAGGAAAAACAGCGATAAATGAAAAAGGCTACTGGAATGAATGAGGTCACGGCAGCCATGGAGTGCGATTACACACTATTTATATTTAAGATGATAAGTGTATCTATGTCAGTGTATTTATTTGTACGTTAAACATTTTCAACTTGATATCATTCATATTTTAGGAGATAGACGTCATACTTCTCGCGAGTTTCTTTTTTGTACGAATATAAAGAAGAATAATATGCTAGCCACACTTTGTCCTGGTTATTTGGACTTTACTATGACATTTCTTAAATCCAAGTTTTTTGAAAGAATCCATCATTTTGTAAATTCATTTGATATCTCAATACCCGTAAAACCTTAAGTACTTCAATATTACCTACTTCGATGATCTCTGATTAAAAAATAATTGGAGAATGCACTAATTAATTTTTTTTCCTTATATTCTTAAACTATTGACCAAATTAAGATGTCACTTGGTGGAACATGGCCATGGAGCTTCACTATTGTAAAGACAAGCATGAATGGAAGTATGATGAAGATTAATGTCAATGAATGCTCAGAATCAGATATAATCCATCTGCACCTACGCTGTCCGTTGTCGTAGGCTGAGAACAAATCCAGTAGATGGTACTTCTTTGTGGGATGGTATGGTACGTCCGCTTGTTTAAATTTCAAAATTCTGACTTGAAAAAACTTTTTGATCTACGGTTTTAAAACCGTTTTTGCATCCCTCCCTCTGTATTATGAAATGTGTGTGCGGGTCAGAGAGATTGTAAGCTGTAGCTAAGCATTAATCTTAAGTTTAACACGTTAGTCAAATCGGCAATTAGCAGTTTACTTGGTGTTCATACTACTAGTAAATATTGTTAACATTAAGATGCCCTATTCAAAGTTGTTTGTTGGATTGTATCTTTAATTATGTTTTACGTTTTAGTTTTACATAATTATTCATTAGATGGTAATTATAGTATCGAACGTTTTGATTATTATTTATATCGTTTGCTCGAGAATAAACCTCCACTGGTATATTTTCATCCAATTATCTCCTTTAGATTTTTTTGTAGGGTTTTCATTTTTCGCTCAGATGTGCTTTTGTGAATGAGCTAAAATATGGAAGACGAATAGCTATCATTTCAATAACAAGGTTATGAATAAGTAGCTATTTGCTCTTTGCATTAGTTATTGGCGTTGTTGCAATCAAAGTTACCTTAGTGTTTGCTTGAAAGATTACCCTATTGTTATAATTATCTTATTTATTACAATCGTAGGAATGAGAAGGTTGCGCTGTTGATTTAAATAATATAATAATAACAATAAATGATTATCTGTATAATTAAATTATCACTGTGATGACCTACATAGTATGTAATGAATACTGTTGGTTCAGTTTACTATGTAAGCTTCTTCGTTTTATTAAAAATCCAGGAGCTAGGTTGATTATTTGCATTTATTTAAATCCAAATGATTATAAAATAGGTTTATACAAAAATAATACCAAATTGTAAAAATTGATATCGATCAATTCTTCTCTTTATCAGCCTAAGACAGGATAATTATTTTTTAATATACAAGATATTTATTTATTGGACGATAATTTAAAAAACTACACGTCTAAAGTATTGTAATATTTTTTTTATGAATGACATGAGGTTACAATTTACAATAGATCTTCATAGCATCGAGCCTCTGCTTTGATTGGTACTCGTAGCTTGAAATTAGAATGAGTCTAGTGCTTTACTCTCATAAAGTTAGAATATTTGGTAAAAGGGTAAAAATATAATACATTCGATTTAGTAATACTAATTGACGATAATGCTGAATAAAGGTCTCAAAATAGAACCCAGTGGTATCCCATATGTCCTTACTAGTTTCCTTCAAGAAAATATGTCACATAACAACTTGCCAACACCACACATGGAGCTAACTAATTAATTAGTAATAGACACCTGATTGTAAATTCTATAAGCTTCCTATAATTAGTCAGTCCTATAATGAAGCACCCATACCACCAGTGGTTTATGTATTCAAACGCTGTACTGAATTCGTATAGCTTTTAAGCATTTCATTGATATTCTTGCAACGGACACTTAAGAATGAACATACCTTACTCGTTACGTACGTGTACGTGAATTTAGCATAATTACAAGTGTAAATACAATTACATTCAAAAGCTCGAAAATGCTACTCTAAATTTATTAAAGCTAGGAATAATTACCCAAATCAGACATAAGCGCTCAAAGGAATCTTATTGACACGATTTAGTTCTGGACCTAATTAAAGAAGCAGATAAATCAATCGATAATATCAAAATACTGGAGCCCCAATAAGGTTAGATCATAATCATACGAAATATGATTATCAATTAGGTTATCTCTAATGATATTGAATGGTAGTATAAACGCTGTCTCCAATATGGAAAACAAATTTTACTCAGGCAAAAAAATCTGTCGACAGGTTTTTTATAATGGCATATTATACCTGTCAAAAATATATCACATAATATATTTTTTATTTTTCCATCATGAGCAATATTTAAAACCGGTATATAATAGGCGTGTTGCCATGGTCTATCAATAAATTGATTTGGCATTTTCAATATCTGCATGACACTTTGTAAAAAACATCACTTTCAAACGTCGAAAAAAGATTTTAGAGATAATTGTTGATTAAATCGTAATAAGTGTGATATTCGATGACGAAAAAGCGATGATGTAACTTTTTGTGTTTTCATATAAATCTAATAGAAAGTGTTTAATTTCACTAGTGTAGTAAATAGGCAATAGACTAATCCCTATCACATGGGACCAAAACATAACAGGTGAAGTGTGGAGGTTATACATATATAATATTAGTCAACATTCCTATTCCAGACACATATCGACAGTCGTCGAATTAAATAGATCATATTCATAAGTCACATCGATCGTGGGTCACGATTTGTTTTTATTCATACTAAACGTATTAACGATCACAACTTAGCGATTGACTGCTGTCATAAACCTCGTGTGATTCGGAGCTATTACAGAAAGCTATACAACAATACAGGCTTGTGCTTTTTCATTTTCAAGGGCGGGTAACATTGGCAGTACTGCTGTATCGTTGAGTTTTCTTGACAGTTGAGGTCTGTAGGGATCTACCTTAGATTATTTTCATACTGTCTGTAGCGTCACATATATGGAATTCATACCTTCATATAACGCTCCATAGTGTTGAGCTTATATATAAATGCTATGCCGTGTTGAGGAACTGAAAATATACCTAAACCCAACCAGCTTCGGCGACTAATGCGTCTAAGTGGCAGCTACAGACCTTGGGATATCTACAATCCACAAAAGCAGATCATTAATGCGTCGCTATCTCTGAAGACTAAAAAGCTAAAGCAAGCTAATGGTGAGTAGGTAATGGTTCTTAGCTTGAATAACAATATTTGCTATAATAGCCACATCGTATTAGTAAAGATTCGAAACCTAAAAGCCACCTGCTTCACAATATGTATGGCGTCATAGAGAATTTTAGAAACCGGTAAAATCTATAACCTGTTTGAAAATCTTTTAAAGTCTTCCGAATGGCTACTTGAATAAGACCTGTTACAAATTATCTTGTATGGTAAATAACGTCCGAAATATTCCAGAAAGCAGTGATATGAAAACGATGGATATCGCAACAGGTTTTGAGCGAGAACTGCAAGCCAAAACAGTTAAATAACGGATAGGCGTTAAATAAGATCTCTTTGGCTCTCCTCCAAAGGGGGTCAACGGCCCTTGTCGTCATTGTCAGACCAGTACATACAAATTACCTATATGAGCGTCCACGTTTCGCGGACTCTAGTATTATAAGTGAATTTTATTGTTTGACAAAAACCAAAAGACGAAAACAAATTGTTGCTGATACCAAATTGCGCAAAAAATATATAGTGAATAAACATACAAACTTTTTATATCGTAGCTTCTAGTTGAACAAAATGCAGTCTGGTATGGTTGTTTTACTAAGAAGGTGCGTACATACAAATGACTTTGTCTGGAGTATTCGCATTTTATCATCATTAATGATGAAAAGTTGGCACAGGCCCTGAAGCAGTCCAGATGAAGTACCTGGGTCTCATTCTGGACAGCCGGTGGCGCTTCGGCCCGCACTTTAGCGGGCTGGCGACGCGCCTGCTGAAGGCTGCGGGGGCCCTGTCGTGGCTCCTCCCTAACTTAGGGGGGCCCGGCAATCGATGCCGGCGCTTATACGCCGGCATACTGAAGAGTATGGCCCTTTATGGGGCCCCAATCTGGGCGGACTCCCTCCACCATCGGGGGAACGCCGCCGCCATCCGCAGACCACAACGGGCAATTGCTCAGCGGGTGGCGAGAGCCTACCGAACGGTGGGCTTTGATGCGGCGTGCGCTCTGGCCGGCACCCCTCCTTGGGAGCTCGAGGCATGGGTGCTCGCCAGGGTGTACGACTGGACGGCGGAGGGCACTCGGCCACCGCCCCGACCCCGTGGTGCGGGAAAAGGTTCGGGAAGAGGCGAGGGACGCAATCATCCACCACTGGAATGCGGACCTCGCCTCCGCAATTTTCGGTCGCAGGACGCTGGACGCGATAGGTCCCGTCCTGGAGGGCTGGCTTGACCGGCCCCAAGGATTCCTCTCCTTCCGTCTGGTGCAGGTGCTGTCCGGGCATGGATGCTTCGGATCGTACCTGTGCCGGATCGGGAGGGAGGAGACTCCATCCTGCCACCACTGCGGGGCGGCGGTGGACACGGCCCAACACACTTTGGAGGTGTGCACATCGTGGGCTGAACCCCGCCTCGCCTTGGTGGCGGCGGTTGGGGACGACCTCTCGCTCTCTGGCGTAGTCAACGCTATGCTGGGGAGTGAGGAGGCATGGTCGGCGGTCGCCACCTTCTGCGAATGCGTCATGTCGGAGAAGGAGGCGGCGGAGCGCGCGCGTGAGGAGGATCCCCACGCGGCGGCGCTCCGACGGCGGAGGCGGGGTCGGAGGAGACGTCAGTTTCACGATAACCTCCGACTCCTCCCAGGTGGCGGCCAGCGGGCAACCGGTGCAGGGGCACCGTTGCCTGCCTTACACAGGCTGCCACCAGCGCCGGACGGGAATGGCCAGGTGCTCCCGGCCATTCCTGTAGTCCCCCACAATGGGGGGCATGACGGGCCTGCCAGATAGGCGGGCATACGCCGGGAGGGTTGTGGAAGTAAAGGCTCAGCCAGTTTCCCACGACCCTCCCACCATGGCGTAGTGGGAGCACTGCGGGGTTTTAGTGGGTATTCTCGTGCCGCCCAACATCTTCAGGCACGAGCGAGTCCCACATAACCACTTCACCCACCCCGGGGTGGGGTGGTATGCGTAAATGCATTTCCCCGCATAAAAAAAAAAAAAAAAAAAAAAAAAAAAAAAAAAAAAAGGCCCTGAAGCAGTCAATGATGCAGACAGAGAGGTTGTGGATGTGTTGCCAACAAGTAAACACGCGTGCTTGTAATGCAGAACTGCACGTTAAAGCCTAATTTACATTACGAATCTAGTGGCATGAAATTAATGAATGCATCGTTACAGTTGATGTTTACACCAGTTTTGTAATGTGAATTTGTCTTTCGATACGAGTCGTGTTGAAAACGCTCCCAGCAGCTAGACCCTAGCAGGGCCAGCCCCTGATAGGGCTTACATTAAAAAATATTCGCTGTTCTCTGTTAATAATAAAGTTATTGCCACAACCATTTTAAAATACCTACAGAATTCCTTTGAAATGTATGGATCTGCCTCGCGCATAATACTCAATTATTTACGTTTGTTTAGAAAATTCTATACGGCGCGCCGGCATTTCTTGTACTCTTAAACATCAATCAATTAAAAAAAGGAAATATAGTTGTTTATAGTAGTGTGTTTCTCGATATATCAATGATCTTTTTTTTATCTGTAAATTGATAAACAACATATTTTATCAGTGAAAACTACTAAATTTATCATGTTCTTCATAAGAGCAACATCCGACAGTAAATTTCAGCGTAATTTGCACACTTGATATTGAGATGATCTTCAAAATCAATTGTAGCATACCATTATAAGTGCGTCATTATTATATACACAGTGCTATCAAAACGTTATCATACGGAATTCGTTTGAAGAAAAAGTTATTTTAATCCTTTTATGTCGTACCGCAATCGCAGCATATTTATAGCAAAACAGATTATTATGTTGCTTGTGATAAAAGCATATTGCGGTATTACCAACACATAGAATTTCACGACCAAACTGTTACACTAAGGCAAATAAACAAAGCATACCGTTGTATAAATCTGGACTTTTAATTGGGGCGAATTCCTTGTTAACATTCCTTCCAGGTTATTTCACCTTGGATTCATACTAATGAGGCTCGTTAAATGTCAACATGAAGGATTCAATGCTGATTGGATGACAATCCAGTCCCAGAGGATGGAGTTGACAGAACCTTCGAGATGCCTTAACAGTCTGGCGCAGACACCGCGGCCTTTACCCGCATACAATCATTACTAGAACCACTTAATTATTCAGCACATGGCTTATGATAATGAGAAAAACTCGCGAACAGTAAAAAGCTGATACGCCGGATGCAAACAACACAAAGGAAATAATCACAGTTAATGATTAGTGAGAAAAGACACGCGATAATTGCTATCGGAATGGAAAATATCACCTACAAATGATTTCATCATGAATCACGTTAATTATGAATATTTAAATTACTTATATGTAAAGGAAGTTGGCTTATAATACCTATTATGTATATACCATAAGTGTGACATAGCAGACCACAGAGAGATATAGTGTCGGTTGCGTTCGAATCATCATAGTTCGAAGAATGCAAAGCTGCAAAAGGATTATCCTGTTGTCCATTTTCATAGAAGTGGGATTATTTGTTACGGCGAATTTAAATAGTATATTATGTCCATCTCTGAGAAAGATGTGGATGTCAAACGAATAAATTAAACGATTTAGGAATAAATTTTTAATTCAGATTGAATATGACAGCACCAATACTTTTAAAATTAGCCAATAAGCCGGCAGATAATATACTAAAGATTTTTCCTTGGGCAAATTTCAATTGGAATATAAGAATGCCAGCCTGAACAAAAATAAAAACTTTAAATTGCTCTCCTGTAAAATGCACTTTTGGTGCTTTAGTAATGTAGCCTTTCTTGTACTGATAAATAAAATAAATATAACGCCGTATCGTCTAGGTTGCGGTACAATCTAACTTAACATTTGGACGAAACATTTTGGACAACTAAACAAATTGTCTGAATTCGAATTGAATGATTATGTCCCATTAGGTTATTTTGGTCGCTGGAGACTCACCTTAATAAATGATAAATTTAATCATATTTCATGAAGCTAATCCACGTAATTAACACGAAATGTTCATGAGGACAAATAACATGAAATGAGCTGTCAAGCTGTGAGTCCCAGGGCGAACTCATTGGAGACTTCATTAATGTAATGGAATAAATGCACGTAACTACCTGGTTAGGAGCGTTTCATAGAACATTAATATCGATGATGTTGGGAACAGAAATATTTAATAAAATAAATCATTGATTAGCCGAGTCAAGATTTGATATGACCGGTATCTATTGGTTAAAAATGACTACTTTAAAATTATATTTGAATTAGCAATCAAATGACATAAATCTTTCTAAACTTTTTTATCTTTGATTACATCTTCGATAAAATTTAATTCTATACCAAATTGACGATTTATGGATCGATTTGAAAAGCTAGATACTTTATAGTTATTACGTAAACGATTTTCGAGATAACATTAAATGAAATGTATCACCCCTTTATACATTTTATTTAATGTTTTGAAATAATATAAGTTCAATTTTTAATACTATAATTAAATTATTTAACCTCATCTAGCAAATGAATTATACATATAACATCAACTTCTATTCAACAGTTTTTTAAGAACTTACGATTCTTGTTCATGATTCAGTTTTAATTGTATAGAATCAAGATTGCCAATGCGTCATCGATTACAGAGACCAGGGTTTTTCAATATTCCTTTCTAAAATGTAATATTCCATCAGCAATTTTGTTGTATCCAATTATACAAAATCTACTTCACAATTTGAGTATTAATAAAATTATTCACGGGGTTTTTCTTACAAAACTTTGGAGAATTTTTGTGGTACAGCAATTTTGAAAGAGCTCTTGGGAGGAAGTACCATCGTTTGATTGCTACCAAAATGGTAGAGAGATTAGGACCTGGAATCTGTAAAAAACAAAAGGACCGCGCCCCAGTGCGAGGGGAGTGCGAAGTTCGTGGCTCCTTGTTGCCACTTATCACTAGATTGACTACAAGCCCGTTCACCACATACGTCATAACAAAAACTTCATCAAAAATCCATTAGGAAGTACGGGAAGACACTCCTAGTTCGAGTTTGAACATTGTTAGTAATGGACCCATTGCCGCAAATGGCAATGAAGTAATCGGCGGCTTCCCCAGGGGGAAGGCGTGCCGCTGACGTGACCGGTCAGCGGCCACCGACGCCATGCACCATTCCAATATTCTAAGAAGATTGTACTTCATTGTCTCTATTATAATAATTTATAGTTTGCAAAGGCGTGTTTTTATGAGGTAAGCTTTACGTAAAAAACAAAGCGATTACCTCGATATACCTGGTACACGCTACCGATGGCAACAAAAACTTTTTGCTCCATCTTTCTTGGTAAATTGACTAAGCAAGCAGTGTTCCGATGCTTTAATAAATGTAGAAAATAAGTAAAATGACAATGTTCGGTTCCGTTTATTTCCGGATTGTATATATTTAAGGACTGACACTGGTTGGTACGACTTCACCCTACACCTCCAAAATACCTCCATTTAATGTCCCTATAAACTTCTATAGTTTTATACTATACTCATATACTCGTAGAAAAGTTAAGGAGTTTGTTTGTTTGTACGCGCTAATCACTAGAACTACTGGTTAGATTTGGATAATTCTTTTTGCATTGGACAGTCCAATTCTTGGGTTAGGTTAAAAGCTATTCAACATCACGCTACAGCACCTACAGGGCGGGGAGCGGAGCAGTAACATTTAACTAGTAAAACCGCGGGGAGTAGCTATAAATAGAATATTTCGACACACAAGTTTTATCAATTGTCATTAGCATGTCCCCTTCGGTATTGGTACCATCGGACCATCGTCAAGGGGAGATATGATAACAGAAATATCACCTGGATATCAGGTATAAAAATGGGCAATCGATACTGGCAACGGTCATAATAGGAGATTGAATACGTGTTTTATTGGATAGATAGTGTGATTTTGTGATTATAACATAGGGGTACAGTATTTTTGGTGATAACAATCCTTGGCGTATATTTTAACAAGGTAACAGTGTGTAGGGCGTTCGTAACGACGATTCAGATAGTTCGAAAAACATTCACACACTGTCATCTAGTCCCAAACTAAGTAGGTACAGCTTGTATTATGGGAACTGTAATAACTGATACTAATATGTGTATATTTGATTTCCTGACCCAGACAATCCTCCATACTGTTCATGCACACAAAGATTTGTCTTGAACGGGAATCTACCGCGATCTCTGCGTAGCAGGTAGTTGTACTACCGACTCCGCTCCGGTTGTCTAACGCTGAACGAACACAAATGACAAAGAAATCTAATGACAATGGCTATATTAAAGGTATAATAGGGTAGTTGGTGGTTAATTAATTGACGTGATAGAGGTAAGAGCTGGTAGCTTAGGTGGTAGAGTGGCGTAGACCGTGAGTTAAGTCCCGCCATTCTTCACGACTAACTTAGTATTGCCACATAATAAATAAGAGGCGTATTGGTTACTTTAAATTATAGCATGGAATCTCGGTGTAATATTAGATAAAACAAGTAGCTAGTTCGTGACCGTAACGAGATTGTACTGAGAACGCGTCATCGTAATCTGCACGAAATATCAACATTATTATTAAATACTAAGAAAATCATGCTTTTAGAAAAACGGAGTGAGCGCTCATAACTGGTACAGGAGCCTCACATCACTCATCACAGACGTATTTAGGAGATCTATTACATAAAAATTATGTCTCTTGTCTTTGGGATCAAAATGCATCTTCAAATAACACTGTACCTACGGAAGAGTTATCACAAAGATATTTACACATATGAGTATTTTTTTATTCTTTTAACTTACTGGTAATTTGCTAATACAAATTACTAGTATTCTTGTTAACTCCCTTCCAGCTAAGCCTAATTCGCCTGTCTTAAGAGGAAGTTCGCGTCCGTGGTGTAATGGCCAGGATTCGAACCTAGATTCGTAAGACCGATGCCTTATCCATTGCGCCACGGCCGCTATTTATTGCGGCCGCTTATTATGAATGATCATTTGGAGATTTATTGATGTTTGATTTTGTTTTCACATAGTTTTATAAGTAAATATTGTATCTGTTTAGTAAATATTTATCAATAACATCCGAGTTCAATGCTGATCCCGATCAATCTCTCTCTCATTTAATTTTGTTATTTGTTCAAAGTTTTTTAACGGGAAGAAGAGATCAAAAAGTTAATTAAGCGTTGTACTTACGTACTAAACTGATATCTTTATTTACAGAAAAATAGACATGTTGGATCTTAAATTAAACTAGTCTAATAACTTAATCTAAACTTAATAAGTCAATGTCAGAAGGCCTCGTATACCAAAAATGCTGTCAGCATTAACGCGTTGTATTGCGATACTAAATCGCTGGCCGAAACACAAGCCAGCATTTCGAGAACGGACTTAACTTATAATATTGGCAATAAAATTGGCCCTTACTCATTTTTATCGCTCTACTTGATTTTATAGTTATTAAGATTGACAGTAAGAGAATCTGTTACATTAGTACATGACATTCTCTTGTAATTCAAATCTTCACGCACGACCAGCAGCCTTGTTGATTGAGCGGTGACTACCGTTCCAAAGTTAATGTTGTATATGTACCTTATATTATTCTGTTACACTACAAATATGCTAGATACACAAAAGGCAGCGGCTTGTCAGTGCCTCTGACGCCATCATCACCATTGACATACACTTAGCATTGTTCCATCCTTGGAACTACACCCTTATTCCTGAAAGTTTAAGGGTGTCTGTCACTGGGTTGGTACCATATTAAGTGTCTGCCAATGGTGGGAGCTGGATTTTCCCATCACTATGAACAACATAACAAAAGCAGATATGTTATAAGCGCTCGCGCTGTGAATACTCAAATACGTCCCAATTGGGACGTCTTGTGTTTAGTTTGCGTGTGGCCTGCGTCGAGCGCAGTCACGTGCGTACCACTGAAGTGCAATCATTAAAACTATAGCTATCTCTTTCATTCTCTTTCATTTGCGTGCTATTTCGTATCTTTTGTTTTACTTATCAGTTACATTTGTCAATGTGTGCAATTTGGAATAGCTCGGAACGGATTTAAATCGTAATTTCTATGAACGTAACATATCTATAGTTCTATAATATCATTGTAGGTATGTATTATCTTTTATCTATCTAATTATCTTTATTTAAATTTAGAATAATTTATATCCAGTTGCGTGTGTGTGAGCTAGATGTTATTCATTTACTAACAGTGGAAACTTGTAATTGGCCATGTTTTATTATGTATTATCACAATATCTTGTACTAGCTGTAAGTTTTCCTAAAATATTAAAATAAAATAAAATAAAATATACAACAATTCAGTTTTATACTTCGACGTAACTTTATACCAACTTATTTTAATATTTTCCAAAGTCACCACGCTTCTAATTAGGTAACTGGTGATCGTTGTTAGCTATGTTAGAGGCACAAACAGGGAATCTTTCAGCTTTTATAAAATGACGTAAGACTAGCGCCCACACGGCTCCTGGACTATTAGGTAAGTCGCTAACAGGAGAGTGGCCCTGCCTCGACTCGTTAGAAACTTTTCTTTGTAGTAACTATAGCAATATTATCTAATCTTTGATTGTATCTTATCGTTAATGACTTTGTACGTCTACATTACTGATTGATTACAGGTGTTTTTGATTATCTAAAGTATCTTTATGTTCATGGGAGATAAAAATAATTGGTGCTTATCTAACTTTGTTTTGACCACATCGACATTGTATTTCCGGCATGGACCTGCCAAATATATATTATGTGGTTTCCATATTTAAAAGTTTTAATATGCTTAGTGCGCGGAAAAAACCGAAATTTCTTACACTTTTTTGATAATAAACTTAATAAATAAATTATTATAGTGGGTTTATAATTTAATTTATGAGTTACTTTATGCAGATTCATTTATTTTTTTAATTAATTAATTTATTGTCTATTTAATTGACACAAGTCAGTATATCTAAATAGCTTTGATTTTCAAAATGGCCGACATCCCCGCTTCAGGTGATACGAAAATAATCTTGAAAGATATTTAATTAGATTCAAATGATGATTTTTACCATATAACTTACTTCAGAGTGGTATGAAGATACATGATTAATAAAAAAATGTCGATTAGATTGGTGTTAAGACCGAAACAAAGATATCGATAAAATTGAACCATTCCGAATCGAGAAACAGATACATTTTCCTCAAAAATGTCAAGATATCTCGGCAGTTCACCGGAAATTTCGAATAATAATTCAACCGCAATCTTAAACCTTGAACATGCTCGTGACCTAATAAGGCTTTGGTCATGAAAAAATTGTATATACGTCCAATTATATGCAAAATCTCATGCGCATTGTGCCAATGAGACAATGCTGTAGTAGGTAATTATGTCAGGAACATATCATTCAAGTACATGTCACCGCAAGACGATTGTATGAAATCTGCGTCACTTAATTTACTGTATTTTCCTTGAACTTTGAGAATATTACAGGAAAACCTGAGCTGAGAGATAATTTTAATAAGCTCATGTGATCTGTATGTCAACATGTTTTATTAATTGTAGTACCTTTACAGTATTTTCCTGTACTTTACTGTAAGAGTTTTGTACTCTATATGGTTCCTCATGATCATCCGACTGCGTTATGCAGGGGCGAGTAAAGTTTTTACGTCTCCTCATCTTGGGCCCGGGGCCCGCTCTTTTGAAAGACGTAAGACCAAAGCAAATATAATTATATAATAATGAGTTTTCAATATGATTTATTAGAAACGTCCAGGTGAAACAATAACTGACACAGAGGATAGACAATACATAATAACCTATATTATTTAAATAATAAGTTATAACATAATATTGATCATATTTTACAAACATATCTGACTGATTGCGTCATATGTTGTTCTAAGCTTATAAACTAAATTAAATTAGTTACCTATTCGTATTGCATATGTTATTTTTTTACTAACTTTTGTTCGGGACTTCGTCCTTGTGAATTTCGTTTTATTAAGTAGCTGGCCCCGCGCTTTGAGCCGTGTTCAACCTGACTGCTCCGCTCTCGTGAAATTTTATTGCCATGATAATATCTAAATACATGTATTGAGAGTTAGACTATCAAACACAAAAATAAATATCAACATTCGACTTGAGATTAGCCCTATCGAACAAACAAACAAACGTTCTCTAGCGGTTTCGTCTGCGTGGTAGGTCATCGATAAAAGTAACCTAAGTCAGCGCCTTGTAGTCAGTTACCTGGGTCTTAAATTTTATTTATATCGGTCTAGCTGTTTAGAAGATTAGCAGATACAAGCAGGCAGACAGACAGAAAAACTGTATTGTAGGCAAAGGAATCGTGTAAACAACTATACCCACTTAAAAAGATATTGTTATTTTGACATTAACAACTAAAACTTTAATTTTATTTATTTGTATTGATTGATTTTGATACGTTACTTGCGCATGCGCAATTACACTGCTATCTAGATAAAAATACGTGATATGATTAATTCTAAAGATTATATTATTCATTCATGCGATATACACTATAAAAACACGCATAAAATAGTTCTTATATCATTAGATGTCACTGCTGATTGCATTTAAACACGAATTAATAGTTAATTTGCCATTTAAATCGCAAATGAGGTAAAAAGTTTTATCACAATTAGCATAATCTCGAACAATCATGATATTATTACGATTTAGCTTGTCATTATCGTTTAAGGCGCTATAGCATCTAGTTTCTGCATCAGTTCATGGGCTTTTAACATCACATCACAGAGGTGTACAACACCTACTCTTCACCTGTTATGTTTAGGCCGTATGTGATAGAGGGTGAGCCTAACGCCATCCGCCGGGCACAAATCGAACTCCGTGCTGCTGTTGAGAATTTCCTGACGAAAAAAACAGAAAAAACACTTTGCCCGACCCAACAACAAAATTTCAAACAGTATTTCTTTGGCGTTGGTTAAGAATCGTTTTGATCGATACCTAAACTACCAAAGAACGTAATAATCGATTATATCAAAATATGAATATCAATATGGTATTCACAGGGACAAGGAATGCTGCCAAACTAGTTTAAAATATGACTGAAATTATATAATTTCTATTACTACTGCTACAAAACTTAAGTTAGGAATGAGCTTCTGATGCCAACGGCCTATCACACTTAAAAATAAAGTGTATGACGCCAACCATTCGTATTCAATATAATCATAACTAGTGATGCACCGAATATGATTACGTGTATTGTATTCACGGAATAGCTAAATGATATTCGATGGAAATCTAAAAATATTTGATTGAAGTGAAGCACATTTAAAAAAAGTAACTTAAAGTAAATGTAATTTTTGCATCTAAATTAATTATACTTGAAGGTTTTTGTATATATTGCAATGTTTTTACATAGTTTTTTTTTAATTTCGTTCTTTGCTGACCTATTTGCAATTGAGAATTTGGTTTAACTTTTATGTTACTTAAAATTTATTCTTATTAGCATCGAAATAATTGATTTACGTAAATTAATTAAACGTTTAAATAATAAACTATTCGTATAATAGAAATTTCATTCGTATTTGTAATGAGTATTATACATTCGTAGCATCACTACAAATAATAATAATATACCTAGTATAGGAGCGTTCGGGCGCTCGAGGCAGACTCAATTATCTTATGGCATACACACGGGGTTTTTTGATGGTCCGATAATGGTCGAAGCATCGCCCAGCCATAATTGCATCCCGAGAACTGAGGAGGTAAACGATGAACGTTGAGGTTACGCTCCGTAGGCTCCATGACGCGGTAATTTTGTTAGAAAAAAAACTCTCAAACTTTTTATTTAACATCTCTTTCTAACACCGGCGATTGGAGCAGGATGGAGTGAGGGAGTGATGGAGTGCTACGTTCAATATCTACTTTTTTGTTATTTGTACACGCTCTGATTGTTACCAGAGCTTCGTACAAGATGAAATATTTTGGTTTTTATATGGACCTTCCAACCTTTCTCTTCTTAAAAGCAATAAAATCCAACTATCCCTGTGTAAGTAACAACAAATAACAACCGTGTGGAATTACATTTAACAAATAAAGTAAAAGAAAATATATATTTAATCTGCTATATTTTACAATGCACAAGGCCGTAGGTGTGTCAAGAAATTTACTCCATGAAAAATAAGTGGCATTCTGAAGCAGTAGATTAAGTAGCAATTTGTGCAATGAGTCAAAGCACACACGGTATTGGACCTAACAAATATGTGTGAAGTTATCTTAAGATATGTCTTGTAAATAATTGCCTTCAGTATCTGTTCCACGTTATCATGATGCTTAAACAGCTTAGCTCTATATGAAAAGTTTAAAAGTGTTTTCTTTTTGGACAACTTATTAAAAATCGCAATTAAGGCGCTGCTGTTGTAAATATTGTCTTTATCGTGGCTTGCTTTAGAGATAAGAAATAATTTACTTTTTCTCAAACACGCTTAATAATTTAGATAAATTAGTTTATAATGCGCCATTATCAAAATCTGAATTCTTTTTTTCTCTTGTTGCAATGCTACATGTCACTTTATAAACATCGGTCTCTCCCCGGAGTGGGAACTTTTGAAACCTATTCTTGTCCATTTCTCGTAATGCTACTCTTCGCAGACCATGATGAAACTAGTTTAAGTTATATATAAGTAATATTCAAGAAAGCTTGTTTGACTGTTGCTTTTTTGTTACTTTTTTTAGTCTCACAACCACACGTTCAAATATAACACACACATATATTTAATTTAAAGATACATTATAAAGTAAAATGTTTTTTTTTTCTTCCAAAGACTGTTCGTTTAAGTAGTTTGTGCGTGACAGGTCGTTTAGCGAATTCGTTGAAAGCAAATAGGTTTGCCACATAATATAGTATATACACAAACGAAATTGATGTATTTTATCCAAACAGAAAATTTAGTTATTTTCCTACTCTGTTGTTAAAATTACCAAGATAATTGGCTCACGTAATTCACTTGTAAGTACTTATATTCAAATATAGGTGTTTGCAATGAATACACAAAAACTGGCGGCATGATTCATGTCCCATTAATTACAAGTCTGTGTTTTTTGTTCCAAACCTCTGGGTAAACTGGTTCCGTTTCCAATGTCAAGGCTCTGCACGAAACGTTGGAGTTACTGAACCATAGCCACGTGGCACGACGGAGGCTTCGATCCAATGGAAAAAGTAGCTATCTACTACGGAGTATAACAGTGAAGATTTTATTACAATGGAACTTGGTTGAGCAAAAAGAATCGAATGATATAACTTTCCCGGCGTGAAGACAATGTTTGTAAGTTCTACATAAGTAATACGTATACGTATTTAAATAATAAAAAAAAAGTTGAAAAGTACGTACAGGCAGCAGGCGTCTCTAGTGGGCGTGAAGTTATGTGATAACTATTCCTACTTCGTTTGTAGTGTAATAAACAACTTTACAAACGAGGTTTTACGTTTTTAGCTGTGTAGTTACCACATTTCGTAAAATTACATGTAGTTAGTTAATATTATATAGAAAACATGTAAAATAAAATTTTCAAAAATCTACAGGCCTATGCTACTAAGTAGATACTGAAAATTACTCGTGAAAAATCCATAAAGAACTTTAAACGGCCGAGTTGATGACTCAGCCGTTTAAAGTTGGAAGTAAAGTAAAGTATGAATTATTTATTAGAACAAATTTTGTCATTATTACCAGTAGAAACATCGAAAGTGTTGGCTAAAACATCGACACTGTAGGACATATATCAATACAACATTTTAAAACAAAAACTACGGCAAAAACTTTTACAGTTTATACAGTAACAGGAAATATGACAGACAAATTAGGTTTTTTACAGCAAGCTAGGTAATTTAGATTTTTCAGGTGGTTACGTTATTTTTAAAAAATGACATTACTGTGCTCTTTTTAACCGACTTCCCAAAAAGGAGGAGGTTTGCAATACGGCCGGTATTTTTTTTTTCTATGTATGTACATCGATTACGTCGCGGTTAATAGCCCGATTCGCGTGATTCTTTTTTCGTTCAACGCGAAATAGCTACCAGGTGGTCCCATAAAAATTTCTTTCAGTTTGGTCAAGTAGTTTTTATTTTGTAAGCATTATTAGTAATTGAAGTTGGTTTTTTTATTGGAAAATTATCTAGATTAAGATTGACGTTTACAGCCATTACGTGTATTTTTACAACTCAATTACTCCAATCGTAAAGCAGTTATGTAAGCAGATTTAACGCTCTATGTCGTGTAGGTCATCATCTACGCAAGTACGCTGTAGGTGGAACCTAGTTAGATTCTATGTTTGTATTCGGTTACTATCTATCTACAAACTTAGAACCACTTCACTGCGCTACCACTTCGTTAATTGCAAGTACAAAAGTGGAAACTCGTATCAGATGGTAGCACCGAGTAAAACAGATTGCCTTATTCTGTGCTGATTTTACCAACCTGTTAAACTCAAGTTAAGCGCTTAGATACAGCTTTCGATCTCTCTGTCCTGTACAAACATTGAAAGAAAGAGAGATGCAACTAAAACAACATCACGGATGCAACGACAACTCGACAAGATGGCGGAGTGGGTAGTGAACCTGCCTGCGACGCCGAGGTTCGAACATGGGGGTTTGTCTTAGTCTGGGTGTTTCTATGTATAATATGTATGTATTTACAAAAAAAAAGTATATAATGTATTAGTATCAGTTATTCTAGTACCCATATTACAAGCTCTGCTTAGTTTGGGACTAGATGGCGTTGTGTGTGAGTTGTGAAATATTTAAATATTTATATTGCCCAGAAGAGTGAGGCAGAGATGTACAACACCCACATTTCACCTGTTATGTTTAAGTCCCTTGAGAAAGAAGTTGAGCCTACCGCCATGAATCGGGCACAATTTCAACTCCGTGCTGCTATTGTTAATTTCCTGACGGAAAGTTTACCGATAACACTTTGCCCGTCCCGGGAATCGTACCGGAGACCTCGCAATGAGAGGAGCATACTCTAAACACTAGACAATCGAGGCAGAGATGCAACTACGGTGAAATCGGCCTTATAGCATGCTTCATTGATTCAGTGTAGGCTCTACAATAAAGTATCGTTGAAGCGGTATATATCTCAAAGCTTTACCACTTCGTTCATTGCGGGTACAATAGGGAAAGCTCATATCAGATGGTAGCACCACAGTATAAATATAAACCAGTACTCTGACTCAATCCTATTCCTTGAAATAACAAAAGACAATCATGCGATAGGGCATTCACGTACTGAATTTAAATATCATGTACTCACAAGTATTGCTCAACCTATACATTTCCCATTGCAGGGATGCCTATACAACGTGAAACCATCGTATACTGGAAATGTATAGGTTAATGTCATGCCATCTGTTCCTGACTTGAGCTTTTATCATTATTTTTTTAAATTCGTTCGTTACAGCAGCGTTCGTTCTACTGTCTGCACGTGTGGTGTAGTGGTTTAAGCGGTCGCCTCGCCGCTCTCCATTGCACTGGTGTTGTGGGTTCGATCCCCACATGGGACAAATCTTTGTGTGATTCACAAAGATTTGTTCTGAGACTGGGTGTGCTTGTGTGAGTGAATGTGTGTATTTGACCTTGTCATTGGGATCATTGGTGCATTGCTCCTGGCGTTCTATCTAATGTAAAAAAACCAAATTTAGGCACGTGACGCGTTGTGACTGTTTCTACGGAGATAAACTACTCGGTACATATCTTTACCCTGGTAGCACCGAGTAATCAGATTATCTTATTTTGAGCTGGTTTATTGTGTGCGGGTACGATTTGTGGAATCTTATGTAATCCACCAGTGAAGTACATCTTGACTTCATGATTTATGCTTGTTTATGCTTCTGCGCGTGGCCTCACCCGCGTGGTAGATATGTATATAGAAAGTAGCCTATGTTCTTCCTCTGGTCTTGAACATATTCGTACCAATTTTCATGATGATCCGTTCAGTAGTTTAGCCATGAAACCGTTACAGACAGGCAGAAGTTACTTTCTCATTTATTTTACCATTAAGGATAATAATAATGGACTGATAGCGAAGAGCCTCGACTAACACCTTAGGAGACTCGCGTTAGGCAGCTGGACCAAGAGCCAGATGCAGAAGGCGGTCCGTTTGGACACGGCACGCATCGTGAGGAGGTTTCTCTCTCTGGAGCCCTAACTAGATCCCTGCACCTGATGTCGGTGGGACACTGTTTTTTATATTTTTATTTTTTTTTTGTATTTTTTTATAAATCATATTTAAAAATAATAAATAATGAGGAATAATAATATTAGTAAGGGTTAAAGTTTTATTTAGTTTGTACATCAAAGTTTTTGTGAACGTGTGTACAGTATACTACGTAATCTAAGTGAATTATCTATTACGATACATTATGTCGCGCTATAAGTACGCATAGTTATCTATGCGTACTTGAAAATAGTAAATGATATCAGATTTTTAACAGGATACTTGAATTCAGATAAAATAGTGTTATTAGTTGAGATATAGATAGATTGTAGATATTTTTTTCGAGTGGATTAAATTGAATTGAATCTAATTATTCTTATTATTCATTATAAATATGCTGTGAACATTATATATTATTGTATCCGAATAAGTCAGAATAAAAACCAGTAAATTTTGTCATGTTGGCCGATAAGCTATTTTAATAAATTGACGAAATTTTCTACAAAGAGAGTGTTCTCAAAATATGTGTCTGATTGTGTAATAAGTGCTAGCTTAACAAACTGGCACTTATCAACATGGTAAAGGAAAACGGTGGGCAAGATAGAAAGAATTACTCGCATAGAAAGGATCGCGTAAAAAAAACATCAACGCGCTGCTCCGAATCGAACTGTCTTTTGAAGGACTATATTATATTATATATTATATATTACTATATACGTCTCTCACCGCGAGGTCTCGGGTTCGATTCCCGGGTCAGTTATTTGTGAACCTTCCATCACGAAAAACACAATAGCTGCACGGAGTTGGAATTGTGCCCGGTGGATGGCGATAGACTCACCCCCTGTCCCATGGGACCTAAATATAACAGGTGAAATGTCGGTATTGTAGATATACCGCTGCCACACCCTTCTGGGCGTATATATAGGCGTGATGTAGCCCCTATTGTAGTGTAGCTACAGTATACTAATGAATGAATCCCAACATTATACAAATACGTTTCATTTTTATACTTTTATTTATTTGACATCGCGTGAACGCTAATTGCCCGAGTAGGACGCTTTTTTCAATTATGACAGTGTAATTATATTTATTAATACAATCATTTATCATAGAGCTATCTGCTAGAGGCTAAACCACGAGTAGATTTGTATCTGCGAATTGATTAAAAAGTAATGTTAGAGACAGAACAAGCGGCCGTAGCGCAATTTATAAGGCATCGGTCTTACGATCAAGATGTCGTTGGCTCGAACCATGGTGAACAAGAGGAATTTGTATTTGCTAATTACTATAGTAAGCATTTAAAGATGACAAAAATGACGCCGTCCCGTTTAAAGTCCTCTAGCGTTGGAATTGCTGTGAGGTTCTATGTCTTTCTGAGAATATATAAAAAAAAAAAAAAATTAACAAACTCCATTTTCGCATTTTTTAAAAGCATGAAGTTACCATTTACAACAGACGAAATAATTATTTCATTTATGACCACCTAAAATTATGAGTGTACAGTACATGTTTTTTGTTTTGTCTGCACGTGTGGTGTAGTGGTCTAAGCGGTCACCTCGCCGCTCCCCACTGCACTGGTGTTGTGGGTTCGATCCCCACATGGGACAAATCTTTGTGTTTCGCAAAGATTTGTTCTGAGACTGGGTGTGCTTGAGTGAGTGAATGTGTGTATTTGGCCTTGTCATTTGGACCATTGGATAGTGTAATTGCTTCTGGCGTTCTATCTAATGTAAAAAATCCAAATTTATCTTTATCTTTATGTTTAACTTGCTAGGTTGTAGGTAACTATAGCTTTAACATTTATTAGGAACTATCGAAACGGGGCCTTAGTTACTTCAAATCGAAATTCTAGTGGTAGTGCCCAACCTCAGCTTGGTGATATGCAAAAACTGTACATTGTATTTTTTTGTAGAAAATTAGGTATCTCCAAAACAATAGTCCGTCAATTCTTCAGTGTCGATAATAAATGTCGGCATGTCATTCGGTGGTTTCGTGCCGTTAGACATTTTGTCAAAGCGACCCAAGATTTTATTTATGTGCGGCATAAATCTTTGCTAATGAAGATTAAGATTAAATAGGTTTTGGTTTTGTGTCGTTAATATGCCGGTGTTGTTTAGCAGTCGTTTTAGAAACATTTGAAGCAACTTTTTAGGGTAATTCTACTAAGATTAGAAAGAAAGAAAGAAAGAAAGAAAGAAACATTTATTTTGGCAGATCTTAATCTTAATATCACTTATAAAACTACTTATAATGAAAATTTAATTGATGTGCCAATAAAGGTACACACCTCAGCATACTACTGCAGCACATCAGCACTACAGCGCTGGTAGATTCTTATCTAAATGAAAATATTAAGGGCCTTTTGAAATTCAATACTATGGTTATTCAGCTACCTCACTAAATAAAATATACACAGAGACAAGAAAAACCGGTATTTTTTGACGCCTATTTGTTTCCATTTTCCTTTTCATTTTTGTACATAGTTAGGTATTTCTTTAATTAGGATTAAGAAGTGATATTTTAATATTTAATTTATTTGTATATAAATATACTGTTTTATATTTTTTATAACTCAATAACAGTAAAAAATATTCTAAAAAGTAATTAAAAAAAAGATTACTTATACACACAAAAGGCCTGTAAAATGTTTTCAATACTTAAAAAGTCAGGTAAGTAATAATATGTAATATATTAAGTTGAGGCTTGTCTAACCCCTCTACCACGTAGGTCTACTGTTCTTAGCACTGAAACTTTTTTGCAATTTCAAGGTGAAACAGTATTAATAGGAATTCAGCAGTAAATTATAATATGTAGTACGACGTATGTAAGGTTAAGCCGGACATTCGGCCGGCATTTCCCCATATTACGTTACCCACCCTACATACCTTAAGTGCCTTCGCAGACTACACATTTTATCGGCCGATATCCAAGTAACATTTCAAGCTGGCTACAAGCTGAACATGCGCTTATTTTTATACTAAAAGCTGTATATTTGAGCTTTATAACTACTGCGCTTATACAGCTCTTATAAGTGCAAAATAGACAGACACAAATTATACAGCTTTTTGCGTATTAGAGCTGAAGTAGGGTAGCTTTAGAATTATAGAAAAGCTGTATAATAAGCTGTACTAGAGCCGTTATTTGGCGCTAAACGAGACTATAATTCTTCAGATGATATCTTATACGTAACTTATAAAAATAAAAATTCTTCTATGGGTTTATAAAATAATTATAAAATATATATGAAAATCATTTATGACTACTGACATTATGTTTTTATCATAATGAAAATTAACGCAACTGTCAAATCGTGTAATGTACATTCTTCACTAAATTTCAACTAAACTATCAGCACATGAGTAAGTTTATTTTAACCATCACCACCATCAGTATGTAAAAAATCAGTATAGTCTGCGAGGACTCTTAATAACTACCCGCACTGATTTGCATAACTTATTTCTTTTTTATATGACCTTACCGTTATAAAAGTGACGTTTATAACGTGTAAAAAGATTTTATTACTTTAATTAATTATGATGGAAGAGGCGGTACGTGGATTGATCCGGGCTTGTACAATAAATACCTTAATCTTTACAAGCTGTATGATAAACAGAGTAAGCTAATATTTGTATGGATAACATCTGTCACTGAGTTGAATATGTGTTGTAGGTATGTACAGAAGGTGATGGGCATTGTCCACATTGAACATTATGACAAGATAGATGCAAAACAAATGGAAGATAGGAGAAGGATTGGTCAGGTACCTTTATGAAGAAAAAGCGATTGGCTCTAGTACTTCGCGTTTTGTATTCCACCTGGTGCAGCCCAATTGAATACATTTGATTACACAATCCACAAAAGCAGATTGTAGATATGCATCAATCATAATTCTATAGTATTAAATAAAGCCTCGTCCTCTCGACTCGATCCTATTCCTTGAAATAGCAAAAGACAATCACGCTATACACGATAGGGTTAACGTTGAGTCCATCTGATCGTTAGTGGAGTACAGCTCATGGACATAATATAATATACAATTCTCAAAAGCAGATTATAGCTGCGTCGCTGCAGCAAAGGACTACACAATTATGTTAGTAATTTCAGGGCCTGATCTCACCACTAAACCGAAACACAGTAATGCAAGCTAGCACTACTACTTGGTGGCAAGTTAAAGGTGAGACAGAGGTGCTGGCGATCTTGTTCTACCTGTGTGGTAGAACAAGATCGCCAGCACCTCAGGTTTTATAATGATGCAATTATAACACCACAAAAAGTGGGGAACTGAAATGAGCTAATTTTCAACGTCATTAACTACCGCACGTTGGTTAATTATTTTATTTAGTTAAGTCATTTAAGTAGTAGCTATTTTTAAATTGTGGTTGTGATTGAGATGACTAGGCGTTTATTTGATACACTATTCTATTCATAGAAGACTTCAGAAGGCGAAAAAAAAATATCGGTTAGTTAAACTACAACTAGAAACTTATTTTCTTAGGTATGAGAAGCTCTCCGATGTTCGTATTTTATTAAATTTCTTACATGTGTTAGTGTACCGCGGCTAAATAAAAAGCCTGTATGTAAAAATATAACTGCTATATTTGATAAGAAATCACTCACTTCAATCTAGTAGCTAAACGAGCTGTTTATAATAATTGTCATTATTGAATGGTGAGAGTCGACAGCGGCGTGATCCACTTGAATAGCTCATTCGTCACGGCGGGACCGACTCGGTGACAAACTCAGTCAGCTAGCATGCTCTTCGTCACAGCTGTCATCTCATAGGTAATTGTTCTCCCTAAAAGCGTGCCACGGTCAGTTGCCATACTAGTAATATCTCCAGGATCGGTCGCATATGGACATCGTTCTAAACAGATGTTTAGTCTGGGTTTATGTGTTGTTTATTCATGTGACATTAATCTGTCAAGTCTGAGCTTCGTGGCTGATGATGTCCAGCAATGTTTGTCTTTGTTTGTTTATTGGAAACTTCAAGATTAATGGGGCTGACAAAATGAGATTTGTTTATGCAGACAGTGCTGGGGTCGTACTAGACTGTCAGCACCAGCATCCCAGACTATTGTAGTATGGGCTGTAGGCTGGAACTAAATATATATAATATATATGAAAAAAGATTGTATTGGTGAAAAACCCAATTTACAACATGAGTGCCTATATTTTTCTGTTTTGCAAGAAGTTTGATTGGAATTCAATTAGTCAGCGGCTAAATTCAGAGAAGGCAGACAAAATAGCTATGTAAATGTTATTATAAAATTTTACCTCAACATTCAAGGAAAATTCGTATTAATAAAGCATTTGCAAGAATCGTCTTATTGTTTATGAAATTAATATGCTAACGAAGTAACACGTACTAATATTTTCGGTTTAACTTTATTTAGGTATTAGGTGGCTACTAAGATTATAATGAAAAAACATTAAGAAGGTAGTCAGATACACTTATTTAAATTGTTAGTTTCTTGAACTTAGTATCTACAATTGAATAATTTAAATTGCAAAGTATTTTTATAACTTACTCATGTTCATGTGTATTAAAAACGTAGTTAAATTACTTATGAGCATTAGCGTTTTAGATGTTGTAATAATTATGATTTCCGAAATTAAACAATTACAAAGGAAAAAACAAAAAGTAAACGTCATCTCTAAATATTTTATTTTAAAACTTCTTGCACATAATAAGTGTACAATGGTGGACTTAATAAAATTAATCTAAGCGCCGGTTATTCAAATCATTGTAATTAGTATAATTTAGTTTTACTAATAAAACTATTTTTATATTATTGTTTGTAATGTTTTGACTTTTGACGTGTCAAAGCGCCCTCTGGGGCCTATTTAGATAAATGATTTGAATCTTTGAATCTTTAATGCATTCTCTACCAGTCCACCGAAGGTGGTGCAGAGAAAACTAAGGTAGGTGCAGTAATAAATGATATATGACGAAACGAAGAAAAAATCAAGAATCAGTTACGAAAGTTGGAAAATCCGACGCCGCGTTATAATTTACTTGCATCGATTCTTTGTATTCAACAGAGTTTTGGAATGTTCCATAAAATTTATGTATTTACTATGCAAATGTGTGATACCATGTGATCGTGCATCGAGCGACGAAACATGTCTATAAGATATCGTGAGAACAGTAACCCGAACAAAAAAATTGTATTGTATTTTATTTACCGTAAGTAAGTATTTCTCGAAATTAATGCTAAAGCGAAACGGATAATTCTTCATTCTTCCGGCAAAGATATGCAAGAGCGAGGTCTCGGGTTCGATTCCCGGGTCGAGCAAAAGTGTTATTTGGGACTTTTTTATCATAAAATCCTCAATAGCAGCACGGAGTTGGAACTGTGCCCGGTGGATGGCGAAAGGCTCATCTCATGGGACCTAAACATATCAGGTATAAATGTGCGTGTTGTACACCTCTGCCACAGCCTTCTGGGTAATATGGGCGTGATGTTTTAATTTTGGATTTGCTGAATAATGAATAATTTGCTGGATTTTGAGTTGCAATAATATTTAATATATTTCAGCCGCATCAGTTAGGTATTGAATTGATTTGAAGGTAAACAAGTCGGACTTAACCAGGATGATTCCAAAGCTAAATCAAATAGTGACAAACGAGTATATGCCTGCTAGCAATACATGTTCAATCATTTAGCGAGTTCCAATCATAACATACATGGCAGAGCAACGATAACTGAGCATATTTACTCAATATTTTATTGTCATTAGCGCACGATTTTCATGTCTCAATGTCAACGCAGCTAGGCGAGGCTGTAAATGTACAGCATTTTCAGTTACGTCATTGCATTTTGTGCTGTAAAAATAATACGGAGATATGACTTTTTTGAGTAATGAGGATTTGTAGTAAGACCCAATTGCACCAACATTTTTTAATTGACGATTACCGCCGACGAGACGATTGATCTCTCAGTCTCGTTCTAACATTGAATGTGAGAGAGAAATAAAATTCGTCCGTTTCGTGGCTTAGCGGTAACCAAGGATTAAGAGTTTGGTGAAATTAGGGTTATGAGATTGTCGAGTAAATACTAAATAATCCTATTTCATGTAATAGTCATAAATTGTATGTCAAATAATCAACTTATTTGTCATACAGTTTAATACTAGAACCGGAGACGGCCGGCACTTATGAATGTTGTATTTATTAGTCAATTATAGATTAGATATTTTTTGTATTATCAACAAAATTAGTGTGCAAAAATTTTCAGTAGTATTTTAATAAATAGTATGACTGGGTTTTTTCGCACATCGCGACGTGACGTAAAAAAGCGTACAAAAGCCAACTAGTACATGTATAGTCTTATCTATGTATCTATGGTGGCGAAGGAAAAATGTATCCTAAGAAGATCTTTAAAAATACCTTGCTTTATCGGAAGACATTTTGCCTCCTGTACATACCAGCAATATACGGTTACAATGCGAGATTTCATTTAGCAGTATTCAATTTTACAAAAAGCTCGTATAGCCCTAACAGGAACTAAATATTTTAACCACACTTTATTCTTTTAAATTCAATAGTTAAAATAATTAAATGGCATTTTTTTATACTGTTTCGAGATTCCAAATGAAAAAGAGCAGGGTCGGACGGGCCATACATTCGACACTCTCCACTCTGAAGTCTAGTTCGAACTTGATATGGAGGGCAGTCAAAAGAAAAAGTAACTACCTACGAAATAGGAAGAGGAACAGTGTACGAACGATTTCACGAACCCCCATGGGACATTGCAGCTGTTGGCTCAAGGATTACAAGCGCATTCCACTGATACCACCTGGGACGTGATACTCGAGATGCATACGAATTGAAGTGGCGATTAGATATCATTGTCCATAAGTGCAGGGCAAGAATCGTTGTACTCATTAGCAGTTAATTGCCGATGTAAGCTAGGTGGAAATAACGTGTTGGGCCCGTAAGCAAAAGCAAAACGATATGTTTGCACAAACTGCTGGTGCAAGTAATATGGAGCGTGTAGCCGGGTTAATTATTATTATTACGAGCCCATAGTGTCCCACTGCAGGGCAAAGGGGCAACCCTATTTCTAGTCTCTGTCTACGGTTTGTAAACTATTTCTATTTCAGTTTTTTTGGTATGAATCTAATGCATCGCGCCATCTTCTTCTGGGTCTGCCATGGTGTCGTTTCTTTTTGTTCGTAGCCGGGGAGCGTGTAGCCGGATTAAATTTGCACAAATTATATGACGTCCACAAATAACATGAGTGCATTTTTCTAATAAAGATCATTCGCAAACGCAACATTTGAGTCGAAAACTCGAAGAAATTTATTGACGGATTTTATTTTGATCTTAGCGAATCAATCAATTTCTCTATGCATTTCTCATATTTCAGTTCGTTACATAATAGCATAACATATAATCACGCCTATATTACCCAGAAGGGTGTGGCAGAGGTGAACAACACCCACACTTCACCTGTTATGTTTAGGTTCCATGGGATAGGGGGTGAGCCTCATCCATCGTGCACAATTCCAACTGTGCAATTGTTAATGGGATATTTTATATTGCATATCAAATAAATAATCGCCTATCAATACATACTCATTATTTATATTATTTTTTACATCAAATAACTTACTTCACTACAGATAAACTAAATGTTTAACAAAACTCAAACTGCAGATAATTCGAAATTACACATCAATATGACATTCCTTTTTTCCTCATAATGCAATACAGTTAAATTTATTTTTGTACAAAAATACTACATGCATAGCATAAATACTGACTGCACATCAAATTTACCATATTTCATAGCAAAATAACTATCCCAGTCGCATATTAACCAGTAAGTACAACAAAATCTGTTCATCATATTTGTCTTAATTTTCAAGAAGCCATGCTGGGCAAATTTAATGATTATTATAACAAAAAAATCATTTTACATTGCATTATTTCTAAAAGCAGAACAACTTAACTGAAAAACTTTAAAAAGTTATGGCATAGGTCAATTATGGGTATAGTAGTAGGTTAGGTTAGGTTAGAACTGCGACCATAACATAGAATCAATCTGTGTGATACTCCGACCCCTTATTGAATCCACCCACTAAATAAAATAATATTATACTACCTACCAATTTCTTATTATCATAGATCGTAACAGACGACAGTACGCGGCGCCACCTGCAGAAGCTAAAAATGTGCCTATTGGGCAAAAAAGGAAGCGTGGACGCCCCGCGAAAGCAAGACCCACTTTAATAATTCAATAAATTACAATTTTGTATCTAATTTTATATTTTTTTTGCTGATCTCATTATGTGATAATTAATAAATAATAAGATGACTGTGACTAATAAAATGTTGTTTGATTTAGAAAAACTGCTGTAAATATTATAAAAATAGAAGCTATATTTAAAAGAAAAAGAGTTAACATGTATAATGTGCATTAAGATTATTAGCTGTGCGTTGATAAAAAAGCTTTTGCTTTAGGAAAAATTGCTGTGCGCTGTGAAAATAAATTGTAGTGTGTTTAGTGATATTTTGAGTTGAATATTTTGTTGTGCAATCAGTAATTTTGATGGGAATTCGGTATTTAATTGCATATAAAAAGGATATTTTATGATTTGCGTTTTAATACTACCCATTGTTAATTTCCTGACTGAAAACACTATCAAAATAACACTTTGCCCGACCCGGTAAACGAACCCGACACCTCGCGCTGAAAGACGCATACGCTAACCACTAGACCGAGGCATTATAGCAATTCGTCTTAATTCTTATTTAATTGGGTGATCCCAAATTTTAAACTTGCGTTCTTTCTGGGACACGCCATAGTAATTTCTGCACCATGGTTCGTCGACGAATGATATTCTTTAGTGTCGGTACGAGTAGAATTTGGCTAGTTTTGGATAGTAAGTGAACGAAGGAAAAAACAAACCTCACCATAGCCATATCTAATCTTATCGAATTTATCAATTGTGAACATCATCAAGTGCTATAACTAGTTGTAGTTACTAATGACTTCAATCACTTTCCGAAAAAATAATGTTAGACGTTATGGGGAAGTGCTATCTATATGGCACATCATAAAATTTGTGTATTTTTTGGTATAGTACCTATTTGTTTGGATTTTTGAGTGATCAGAATTTCGAATGCATGTTATTTTTCCTAAATTGTACCATAACCTTCTACGAACACGGTAACGCTATGAAGAATTAAATATAAATATTATTTAATAAGTATCTATTTGTCTATTTGTGTATGCATTTTTTTTACAATAAAATAAATAAATATTGGGATTTTAGAATCTCACTGGACTCTTAAATTTTTTAACCTTTAAAATATTATTTTAT
The DNA here is from genome assembly GCA_905147285.1 of Hypena proboscidalis. Classification (NCBI taxonomy): domain Eukaryota; kingdom Metazoa; phylum Arthropoda; class Insecta; order Lepidoptera; family Erebidae; genus Hypena; species Hypena proboscidalis. The sequence goes on along the minus strand of LR990128.1, from coordinate 10,030,817 downwards.
TACCCTAAAATAAAGCAAGATTTGCTTTCTTTTTTCGAATGATTGAATGATTGATTATTTTTTCTTTTTTTATGATGAGGATCTTAACTTGCTTTGGGAGTTTCGCGGTATACCTACCTATTAATACCTAATCCGCAAAAGCATGTGCTCACAATATTTTTTTTCATCTTGCATTATTATATTTTTTATAATAAGGTAATAAGGTAAATTTCAAAAAAAGGTTAAATATTTTTATGAAAAAAATGGGATTTTGATAAACAGACAGCATTTTTCAACACAGGTATAAATAACATTTGAAAATCATTATTATTTTAAATAAATAAAATAAAGCAAAGTACTTACATAGTTTAAAAGTCCTAAAAAAGTTTCACTGATAAACTGAAAACTCGTGCAGTTTTCACGGTGTTGTGTAGTCACTACACTTATCTGAATTAATTTCGAAATTAATGTTCTCGATAAGTGGTGCTATCAAAATATTTGTGGATAGTTTATAAGTCCGTAATTCAATGATATCCCGTGTGCCGCAACCGACTGGCGCGCGTTTTTGATGTCGTTTGAATAAATGTTTTGAACAAGCCGCCTACAAGAAAGGGCGGCAAAAATATTAAAATTTGAGCATCACTAGCGACATCTATTTAATGATGTTGTAAGTTGTCGCTAGTAGTGCCATCTGTTGTCGAATAGAGTTATGGTGGCATACTTTAGACCTTTTGCTCATTTTTACCCGACTATTTTGCATTGTAGCTCCTACGTGGCCCCATTTGCTCTATTATGCTTTAATGGCTTGCATATCTTTGAGTGCATGTATGAGGCATTATTGGGTGTTATTACACCAATCGATCGATGGAAGAGTGTATTTGTCAACGTGGTTTTAACTTTACAAAAACAATCAAAAGACGTCGACTCTTCTGCCATCGATGCGACGTTCGATCGTAGATTGGTGTACTAACCCTTATGTATATCGAGTAGGGTGCGCGCACATTTCGCAGTGCAATTAACATCCCCGGCGCGGCATAATAGTTCGGATAGTTCATACAAAATACATAATATGAGCGATTTGAAATATACTACGTCTGGTGTTGCGACGAACAGTACTAAGTATTACAATTTTGAAATGCATTTGCATGCATAGTGGTGTGGCAGAGGTGTATAGCACCCACACTTTACATGTACTCGTTTCATGTGAGGAGGGACTGGCCATCCATAGGCACACCCCCAGTCCAATAAATCCAGTATATCAAATATGCTGCCCTGTGGATGGCCACGGGGCAAAATTTCAACTCCTCGTGAGAATTTCCATATGGCAAACTCCCAAGAAACACTTGCTCGACTCGGGAATCGAAACCAAAACGAAACTCACGGTGAGAGGCCGCATTCGCTAACTACTAGCCCAACAAGGCACTAGAAAAACAAGTTTTTATTTTTAATAAAAAAAATTGCATAACACGCTATTGTGTAGGTATTTGAGATGGTAATAAAAAAAACTGTCGTAGTTATTTTCACGCTTCCGGCCTCGGCTTCGCATCCATGGTATGCAGATAAGCTTTTAACTATCGCTACAATTATTTTCATCAAGATCGGTGCAGTGGGTTTTTTGCACATAGTAGAAGTACGTTTCTCTATTTAAATAACTCGGGTGACATATTTGGGCAATAAAGTGGCTAATTCCAGCAAAAAACGAATGTCAAAATTCAAATTCTCTGTCTATGATAGTTCATCTTCAGCCCAGTGCTCGGAAACGCGTGTTAATTTATTTTCTTGAAAGTCCGCGCAGGCGCAGTGGAGACAACTTACAAAGTTTAAAGCACTGATTGGCCAATACCATCCGCTCCGCTTGAATAGAAACGCACCCTTAATGTTGATCGTGAACCAACGTGGATATATGCCTGGATTCTTTTGTATGCATAAAGGTTAATTGAGAAATGAAACACAAACTAGCTTTATTATTTTATTATCTTATAACTAAACGGATTGTATTGAACTGTTGATTCAATCATGTTCATAACGTCATCATAATATTACAGATAATATTTTGTTGTAAAAAGACAACGCACTAAAAAAAAATAATAGACATTTTAATGAAAATAACACTACCGGAGATGATATACTACATTAAATGTATATAAATATCTTACAACTGTAATATTCTATGAGAAATTCCTTGATAAAATGATGTTAAAACAATACATTTATGCCTTTTTTTAATGACAATAAAGCGTTCTTATTTTATAAATGTTGATAGTAATACATAAGTGATTGTTATTATTGGGAATACGGGTTACTTTCGGTAGTTTCTTTTTACCACGCAAAATTAAACCATAGAGATAAGCAGACACGCGAACTTCAATCGCGATACTGGTTGGACTCTTTTAAATACTTAGAAGCCGGTATAAAAAAAGGAAGCATGTACTGTGACAATCAGGGTCGATACAGTGAGCTCTTTTCATACCACGACACTGTCAACCCACAATACAAATAGTGATGACGACGAGCCGCACTGTACGTCATCAACAACAGAGGATTTTCATCCCACTACCCCTGCAACATCAAGCCGTGCGACGAAAGCGATTAATCGCCCAGTTGATGAATCTACGTAATGATTCGAAACTAGTCGGCATATCCCGGCTAAAATAACGTGAGTAACCCGTATTCTCAATAATAATGTCTTCACCTCACGTCGGTTCTAATATTAAGTGATTTTTGTTATTGTTCAAACCACTGTGATATTATTATAAGTCCATTGAAGATTTGTTTTGATATAATTTTCCTGGATGTTTGCTAGTCGTCATCGATGTTACATCGTGTAGGCGTCGCTTTTACTTCTCGTTTGTTGGGCGATTCTTTTGTTTCTGTGAAAGAGAATAAAATAATTTAGTTGGGTTAAGCTTCGATTTCCTAGGAAAGCGGTGTGGAATAATGCGGGCGTAATATTATGGCCGTAACACGATTAGTAAGTAATACGTTAGGTCGATCACCGCTCACTAGGAAACCACTACATTTGTTTTATATAGGCAACGTTCTAGTGACGTCATTGTACCGTTATCTTTACGACCGCATTATTCCACACCGCTATGCTAGGAAACCGAAGCTTAAGGGATGTCTTATGGCAGTCGCTCTTTAATTAAATATATTCAGTTGTATCCGTTAGAAGAATGGTCGACCCTAATGTAATAAGGAAAGGTTTTGCGAGTGATAAATAATTAGTTTGATAAGAATCCTACTTGCCCTTGATGAAGCTTTTTCTGTGAATCATTCATCAAGGGCTTGTCGAACAAATACACTGATGAGCTGCTAGCACTTAGTAGGAACAAGCTATCTCTTGTCTTTAGATCCCTCACAGGACACTGCTAAATAGACACATATCTCGTATGGGCTATGCGGACTATGACAACTGCAGATTCTGTACAAGGGAACCAGAAACACATCTTTTGTAACTGCGAGCCACTGATCCATAGACGAAGCATCATTCTTGGACGTCATATATTGGATCTGGATGATTGTACGGTGTACGAACTTGCATACACCGCACATATTCGCGCTCACGTTGTGCGCTCACGTTGTGTGTCAAGTCGTGAACGGCCGACTGTTCCAATTTATGGAGGTTATTGGCGTAAAGGAGAGTCTATAATGGGGCTATAATCACAATAGACCCACGGAGGTCGACGTGAACATCCAAAGCCTCGTCCCAACAATAATAAATAATAATAATCCTACTTTCTACTAATATCAGGCTGTTTCTTACACTTTCACGCAAAAAATACTGGATAGATTTTGGTGAAGGGCACGTGGGTAGCTTATGGCCTGGTAAACATAATAATATTAATACATGCCGTCGATATAAAGTGGCCAGTATTAATGGCTACTTCTAATCGACTTACCATGCGGTACTCACCATCTCCAACTAGACTTTTGAGCGCTGCGGGATCTGCCGTCGGAATCTTTATACCCTGCTTCAGTACCATTGTACCATCCTGAAATGAATCATATATGTCTTTAGAAACATTTTGGCAATGATCGAATATTTTCGCATGATGAAGATAATAATATAGTTTTATGGTGGCAGACGTGATCAATGTCTATCAAATATTTAAACTGTCTAAAAACGTGAAAACCTCTTTTTGTGGCAATTCCCAAGGGTGTTAAAACACCAAAATTGATCGTCGAACAGCGCAGTGTGTCGGTTTTATTGGTTATTGAAACATCAAATGCAACGATCGTCATTGATCGATTTTCGAGTAACAACACGCTCATTGCACAAACTGTTTAATAGGGGCCCGGTACCGAAATTCTCGGGATTGCCCAGTACTTTTATCGTTATTCTAAAACCGGGCAATAAAATGGATTCCCGGTACTTTCACGACTCTGTATCTACAACATGAGATTTTGGTTTTAAAGCTGAATCTATGACCAGAATATGGCTAGTTTTTATTCCCTATTGATACAACTTTTCCAGTACCGAATTCCGGTCCCTCACAAGGCCGAGTACCGAGATTACCGGTACTTACAAACAGTACCGCTTCCGGAAACCCTTCTGTTTAAGTTATTCATAATTTGTCACGTTTTAGACTTCAAAGCTACAATACTGACCTTCATCTCCACAAGACCCTTCTTAGCCATAGCCTCAACTTCAGCTTTGGTCATCACAATCTTCTGCACCTTCACCACTTTCTTGCCGATCTGCATCTCGCACACTTCACCGCTGCTCACTGCTGTTACACAAATATGGCATTACAAACTCCAAGTTACGTACTTTCCTAACAAAAAAGCTTACTATTGCAAATATAGATTACGAGTATTCTTGTAACTCCCTCCAGCTAAGCATAATTTTATTTATTTATTTATTGTATAATGATCATTATATTGCTCACAGTCTTAAACCAAACGCAATTAGTAATTAGCTTGTGCTTAGTAAGATGTTGTATATTGATATATTCTTACTTGTTCACGTCCTTAATGTGTAATGACCAGGATTCGAACCTACGACCTCTTGATTGCAAGTCCAAGATCTTATCTATTGCGCCATCGTTGCTTCATAACATAAAATCACGCCTATATTACCCAGAAGGGTGTTGCAGAGGTGTACAATACCCACACTTCCCCTGATATTGTCACCGCCGCTTTAATCATAATTTTTGTTTTTTTACATTAGATAGAACGCCAAAAGCAATCACACAATCCAATGGTCCCAACGACAAGGCCTAATGCACACATTCACTCACTTAAGCACACCCTGTCTCAGAACAAATCTTTGCGAATCACACAAAGATTTGTCCCATGTGGGGATCGAACCCACAACACAAGTGCAGTGGAGAGCGGCGAGGCGACCGCTAAAACCACACCACACGTGCAGACAAAGTAAATAAATCATGTTAAAAAGAACCTACTTACATCGCTTTTTAGACAACATCATAGATTATGTTGAACTAAATAGGGAATGAACCCTAAGACGGATTTAAATACACAAATGCATTGTTATTATTTGTTATCATATTTATACTTACGTCTCGCATTCATTGGTAAAGGTATCGGCTTTACTCCAGGAGGCAAAGATTTAATGGGTATCTGCAAAGAGAATAGCAATATTAGAAAAAAAAACAAAAATACGACAAGTATTTATTTTTTAACAAATCGAATGTTCTTGTTGCATTGTCAAATAAATAAATAAAATAAATATCTCACAACTTACACACAACGCCATCTAGTACCAAACTAAGCAGAGCTTGTACTATAGCTACTAGATATACATCTATACTTTATATTGTAAATACATACTTATTATACATAGAAACACCCAGACCAAGACAAACCTCCATGTTAATGCACACAAAGATTTGTCTAAAGCGGGCATAATAATGAATACTCACTTTTTTCAGAGTTTGTCCAGTGGGCGAGACCAGCACTCCGGACGGGTGTTTCGTTTCAGATATCAACTTGATGTCCTGTAACATATCATCGGCATAAATAAATAACAGGTACTATCAGCAAGCAGCAGCGATAGCCGAGTGGGAGACCGTACGACTGCGAAGTAAAAGGTCTCGGGTTCGAATCCACGGCACACACCTCTGTCAATATTTATTGGGAATGGCCCCTAGATTACACAATAATTTATAAAAATACTATATGACATTTTAATAAAGAAAGGATATTACACAATAATTGAATACCTTAATGACAAAAATATTAAGACAAAAGAAAAAAATATCGATACTTAAACTGTGGGGTTTTTTTTCATTATTATTTCTAATTTTTAAATTTAGCTTTTATTTATATCAATAGAATCTAAATATCTGTATTTGTATGCCTTAATTAAGCCAAACATAGCTGACATTTCGTAATTTTTGTAACAATTTTTAACCTATGTTTACAAATACAATACTTTGACTTTGAATGAATTGTTACGATTCGTTTTTTCGAAATGTGTGTATTTATCATATAAATTATCATAAATTATTATCATCATGTTATATTATTATGTAAGAATGTACACTCACCGGACTGGCGCGCTCCGCAGTGGAAGCCTTTTCCTTACTCTTGTCAGTTGCAGCTGCATATTCTTTGGGCTTGCTGTCACTTTCAATCTCTAACGGTTCTTCGACTTTTTCTGCCTCTAATTCATCTTCTTTCCTTACTTTGGCTGGCCTGTGACAAATATTAAGAAAATATTTATAGTCACACTCAAATAACTTCAAAAATGTAACATAAAATATTGTAGGAGTCTTTAGAATTACAAAAACAATACAAAAATATCAATCTTAAGGACTACATTATAATTTGACCCCTGTATTGAAAATTAACTGCTGGGTTTAGGCTAATTTACATATCGGATGAGAAAATAAGGACATTGCGCATGCACAGCCAATGCATCGCGTCTCCAGCATGTCAGACAAGGCCGCATGTTAATCACACAACGTGTACAATTTACGCTTACGTACAGTTGGTAAAAAGATGGCAGAAAGTCGATTAATATACAGCTTGAATATTTTCATGACATGTGTATAACAAGTTTGGTCGCTGACTGTACGGTGCGTGGGCAACGCTAACATGGCTACACGCGGCCGGCAGTTCCGGGACTCGATTCGTTCAGAGACTCGTGAGCACAGATTAATTATTGTCTACTACATATATGAGACAGTCGCTTATTTTAGTTTATTCCGTCCGTTTTAGTAATTTGAACCATATTGCTGACAATTTAAAGTCAATATTTCTATACAATATTATATAAATTACATAGCAAAGCTAAATTTTGCTTAAAATATTACAAGCATGTCAATATTTCTCTAAATACTTTCCGAGAATTCCTTCTTATCGTCTATATTCTATAGCACCGCTGAGTTATGGTGCCATGTATACATACGTGGTATCCTTGGGAGGTTCCTTCCGCGGTCGTCCGCGTTTCCTGGGCGCGGCGGCGGGGGTTGCGGGGGTGGCGGGGGCCGGGGCGGGCTTCGGCGACGGCTTTATGCTTGCGCGACGAGTCTTTGCTTTCTGGAACATTCAATATAATATAATGTTATTATCATTATCTGGCTAGACGAGTAGTTAACAAATGCAACTTATGATCGTGCTATCTTGGTTTTGATTCTCGGCTTAGGCTACATGAGGACTTCTCAGTAGACACAAGGACTTGTGCTCTGTAGATGGCGATAAGCTTACTCCCATAAGAAATCTACATATAACTGGTGATGTGTGGGAGTTATATCACCTCAGGTATTATTCTTATGGCTTACTCGTATGTGAGTGCTTGTTATATTATTTAAATATAACTATAGCATGTCCAATCGTATATTTTCTTTTTGAAATTTAGAAATTAATGACGCTTGCCCACTTTACCAATTTAATTTGAAATAATAATCGATTTTGTTTAAGAAGAATTTTGTCGGGTAAAATGCACCGAAATATTTTAAGTTTAATATAAATGAAAAAAAAAAGCTGAGAATTCAAAGGCCTGACCAGTCAAAAAGTAAATAAACGAAAGGACAAGGTATAGGCTTACCTCTACAGATTTTTCAGTCTCTTTGTATTCTTCCTCAGCTTCATCCGAATCGTCTTCCTGGTCGGAGGAGTCTTGTGTCCTGCAATCATTAAATAAATATAAATATTTTATAACTCACACACAACGCTATCTAGTCCCAAATTCAGCAGAGCTTGTACCATGGGTTCTAGAATAACTGATACTAATACATAATGTACTTTTCTTTCGTAAATACATACTTATTATACATAGAAACACCCAGACTAAGACAAACCGCAATGTTCATACACACAAAGATTTGTCTTAAGTCTGAATCGAACCCACGACGGCGTCGCAGGCAGGTACACTCCGCCATCCGGTCGTCCATTAATCATTACATTTTTATTATATACAAGCTGTTGCTCACGACTTCAACCGCGTGAAATTCGTTATATTAACCACAGTTTCAACAGCGTTATACCTTACTAGATATTTAAGGTGCTTCCCGGTAGAAGGCTCACCACCTATCACTTAATACTAATACGTATAAATAACGTTAATACTCAATATATTTATTGCATTCCACAGTGTTTAAAGTAGAGTTGCCGCGAATAGTGTTTATAGCGAATAGTCGAATACCGATTAATCGCCATTCACTTTGGCGAATAGTCGAATAACTCGACATTACTATTCGACATAAAAAAAAACATTAAACACATTAAAAATATTTCTAATTTATAACAAAAATCACGAGTTCCACATGCACCTATATCAGATGTGATACCTAGCCCTGTTTCATTAATCAGATACCTAATGAGAGATGCGCTGATTCAACAAACTGCACACGTTGATGATTTTAGAAAGGCGTTGATAGAAAATATGGAAGCCCGTTTTAACTTGAATGATCTATGCTTTACGAAGACATATTATTATTAATGTTTTTTTTTCACCACAATCTGCCTCTGTTGGATTTTAAATATTAATTAAAAGGCCTTACTAATTTAATTTCATGAATATGATAGGCACAGGCACATATTACAGATAATAATTGGTATTGTGTATTGTTTTATTAAGGAAAATAATAAAAAAAATGATTATTTTTAACTCATTAGTTCTTTTGTACGTTAAAAGTTTATTTTCGACGACTATTCGCCGAATGCCGAATAATACTAGCTATTATTCGGTATTCGACGAATATAAAAAAAATGACGAGTAATGCCGAATAATAGCGAGTATTCGCGGCAACTCTACTTTAAAGGTCTTACAAAAAAGTGAATACAGATCTTTGTGGACCCTGTCGGTCAAAGCAACTTAGGAGTAGAGATGGTCATTATCGCAACAGCTAATTACGCAATGAAATATAAAAACGTAATGGATAATTCATTGTCCAAGATATCATTATTTGACTGTTTCATTATTCATTATCGTTATATTATTCGTTTTTACCGCCGCGATTTAGTCGCGTAAGCGATTCTCGAGCTCGGTCTTCCCGGCACGGCGGCGGCGGCGCGACGCGATGCGTGTGAACAAGATAGCTTTCTACCAACCAATAAGTATAAGAAAGAGATAGAGCGCTCCGCTCAGTGGTGTGGACGGCCAAGGTCAAGTACGTTAGTAATGTTGATTATACGATTATACGATTTTGGTCTTTAATGTGCATGAAATAATGTTAATTTTAGAGTGGAGTTTTATAACAACAGTACCGTTCGACAACAGTTTGTTTTGGTTCGAAATTTCGGTAACATTATTCATTATATTTTTATAATTTCATTGCAGTTTTTGGTTGTTTCCTAGCGGCACGGTTCATTATCGCGATCGGGAATGCAATTTTGCGGTGTTTATTTTTACGTGTAAATAATAGAGTAGGTAATAGAGTATTTTTGTGTTTTATCTTGTATAGTGTCCTTGTTGTAAAAAAACTGTAAATATTGTTGTAAATAGTAGTTTAGGTATTTTAACTTTTGGTGAGTTTGGTGACTAGGTGTAAATAAGTGTGATAATGTTAAGTGCATATTTGTGTAAAAAACTTTATAATGCCATGAACGGGTGCAACCACTTCAATAATTTGGAACTTTTATGATGCTGCCGGAGATGACAAGAAAGCAATATGTAAATATTGCAAAAACATTATATCGTACAAAAGTACGATTACAAATTTAATCTAAAGTTGCACCTAAAGAAAAAACATATTGGTGTCTATGAACAATACTGACGAATGGACCCCAAAACTAGAGGTAATACTAATCAAAATGTCGCTGTCGTCAAAACCAAATCTGGCTACATCATATCGGACAGACGAACGAGATTGACTTCATTAAAAGTAGAACAAATAATGTTCATAAACGCAAATGAGAAGTCTATATAAATAATGTAAATTATATATGTAAATAAAAAAAAAAAAAAAAACAAAAAAAAAAAACATTTTTTTTTTTTATAATAATATTCATAAAACAACTCTTATTCTGACAGTCCTAAGCCTGTAACAAAGTACCTATGAAGGGAAGTTTATTGATTATTGCTACTTGTTTCCTTAAAAATGTTACACATTATTATAATATTTCTCATTTTTGTCTAGTTCTCGTTGTGACATTCATTACTAAAAACTGTTGTTTTGCAGTCTGCAGATTTCAATAACGGAAAACGAATAGCTGTTTTCCGTAATGAATATTCAGTAATAATATTACGCGGCATTGATTACTCGAATTGAGTCGTTATTGCCATCTCTACTTAGGAGAGAGGATGGCATATCTTTTCGAAACAAACTTAATATTTTACATAATTATGTTTTATTTTATTTAAATAGTGCTATTATATTAGTCTTATCATTCAGATATTCATTAATATTATAATATCCTTTACTCTCTAATATTTCCTTTAGATTTTTTATTAATATGTGAGGCTTATCTTCATTTTTGAGATTGTCCGGTAGCTTGTTGTAATTTTTTGTGGCCATTACTAATGTACTACACCCGTTACGTTTAAAACGGTGGAGTGTGGGTGTAATTCACCACTGCCACATCCTTCTGAGTAATTCATATAGGCATGATGCTATGTTAAGTTTATGCATTAACTATACTATACTATCACCCCCGGGGTAGATGCATACATGAAAAGTGTATATGGTCTACACTATGAGCTACAGACCTACAGACAAATCAAAGCAAATCATTTATTTTGCAAGAATGTAGTACAAATACAGGTGTTAGTAATTAAACAATGGTTCAATACATTCTACCATAACAATGGTGTGCAAAAAAATAAAAATATAAGGAGTCATACAGTAGAAAATCAACTTTCTTAATTTAAATTTTAACAATAATTATTATAATATCAATCTCATTCTCAATTCAATTATTCATTATTACATAATTATTAATATCATTCTTTTATGTCATATAATTTTTAATACAGTAAAAACATTTATCTAATAACCATTTACTTAATTTATTTTTATACATTGGTAAAGGCAAGTCCTTAAATATTAGCATCATTATGTACTACAATTTATAAATGTCTTATCCATATTCATTAACATCAAAATCAGTTTAGTGGTTTATCTGGGTGGTCTACATATTTAACAGAGTTACTTTCGTGTTTTTACAATTAATAGTAATTTTTACAAATCCTTTTTTCGTCTGCACGTGTGGTTCGGTTTAAGCGGTCGCCTCGCCGCTTTCCACAACGCTGGTGTTGTGGGTTCGATCCCCACATAGGACAAATTTTTGTGTGATTCGTCAAGATTTGTTCTGAGACTGGGTGTGTTTGTGTGAGTGATGTGTGTATTTGGCCTTGTCATTGGGACCATTAGATAGTGTAATTGCTTCTGGCGTTCTATCTAATGTAAAAATAAAAATTGTAGGGTATAACTGTGTACTCACCGGTCGCGTATCATCTTAGCGTAGTCCTTGATCTTGGAAGGTCGCGTTGAACGACGGATGCCTTCTTCTGAACCGCTTCTGTCAGTAGCACCATTTTTGGTTACGGTCTGGAATAAACGTTATAGAAGGTTACCAACATTATTAATCTAAAATGACAAAAACATGTGTTAAGGTTGAACAATCAATGCTTATCGCCTAAAAATAGTTGTAGAGAACGCATTGCCTGACAAAATAAAAATCGTAGTACTTTTAAAATCCCGATTTCAACGAACTTCTAATGGTTAATGTCTAGTGGTTAATGCGCCTCTCACCGCGAGCTCTCGGGTTCGATCCCCGGGTCGGGCAAAAGCGTAATTTGGGATTTTGCCGTATGGTATTCCTTAAATAGCAGCACGGAGTTGGTATTGTGCCCGGTGGATGGCGATATTCTCACCCCATATCCCATGGGACAGTGAAGTGTGGGTGTTGTACACCTCTGCCTCACCCTTCGGGGTAATATAGGCGTGATGTTATGTTTTAATCTACGGCTTTATTTAACACTAGCTTCTTCGCGTGAGAAGAGAGAGAGAGAGAGAGAGTGATAATTCTAAAGTAAATATGAAGATATATAATTAAATGTTTCTACCTTGGGTGTTTCTTTTTCTTTAACTTCCTTTTCTTTAATTTCCTTGTCATCTTTAACGTTATTGTTAGCCTTAGTTTCTTTCACTTCTTTGGGTTCCTTGTTCTCTTTGGTGAGTACGCGTCGCTCGGGAAGTTTCTTTTCTATGACGGGAGATTTAGTGCCCAGTGCCACTTTCTTTTCTTCGACTGCTACGACTCTGTAATGTTTGATTGTTTACATATAGTTAATTCTATCTTCTACTGGTTGAATCACCATCATCATAATCAAGTCAGCTATATCCGTTAGATATAGCTGAATATCAGTATTTTACGTGGAGCGACTGTCATCAGACCTCCACAACCCAGTACGAGGCAATACGATACTCTTTGTTAGACTAGTTGTCAGACTTTCTGGCCTCTGACTACCCGTAACGACTGCCATAGATGTTCAAATGGCAACCGGGACCGACGGCTTAAAGTGCTTTTTGAAGCATGGAGGAAATCTCGTTATATTAAAGATGGTCCACGGCCCTCCGCGGTTAGCATTGCTTAACCTGCAAGATCGATCATTAGCGGATTCGACTTAGCCATGAGCTCCTCATATATATAAAAATAACGTTTATAATAAATAATAGTTTAAAAAAACTAAAAAACACGCTTTTAAAGTACTTCTAAGCATTAGCAACCCACGCTTTTCACAATAATACTAGTATTTTTTGTTCATTACCATTTTCAGCTTATATTAGGAATTATTTTTCACTTTTAAGTTAGAAGTACTTTAAAAGCGTGTTTTTTTAAACTATTATTTATTTTCTACTTTTTAGTTTGCTTTATTTATAAGAGCGTTTTTTTTAATTTTTTTTATCGAATTATTGCATTGTCATCGATCTTTGACAGGTGTGCAAAATTTGAATGAAATCTGTCCGTTTAAAGTGGGTCAAAATCGAGTCCAAAGGAGTCGGTTACATATATACATACTTAAATACAGGTGAAGCTAATATAAGCGTGTTAAAATAGACAATAATAGAAGGCTCCTGAGGGACTAGAATAACGAGCGCGAGATAGATTTTGTCAGCCATCTTATATTTGTTATGCTAGCTCGACATATGTGTGTGGCGAGTGTGTGAACCCATAAACTTCTATTCTGGGATTTAAACGATTTTAGGACATCTTTTTTTTAAAGAAAGTTGCTAGACCAAAATGGTTACGCAAAGCAAAGGATAGAAATCAATGTAAATCTTTAGATGAGGCCTATGCCGAAAGACAAGCCGTTAAGAGGTGAGATCGACCGAATGCCGAGAATAAGATTTAGTTTTCATACCTCTTTTAATTTATTATACACATTGTAAAATTATTTGCATTTTTTTATTTTTTAGGACCTCTTTTTACCATGATGACTTGATGTGATGAGTGACCTTTTTCTAGATCGAGTGCCTACAAAATTATGGCTTAAACATGTAAATTCTTACCTGGATTTAGGAGTCGACGTGTGGATCTGAGGCCGTCTATTGCGTATCGTCTCCACAGCCTTCACTGGAATTTTCACTACTTCGCTACGAGTGTTCGTCTGAAATCAATTTTATATTACAGCCCTTATGTCTCTATTATCTATCTATAGTGAAGTTTCAGTATACTAACAGGAGCTACCTGATTGAAGTGATTGGTAAATATATGATTGTGTAGATAGTGAATGACAAAGAAAGATCTCCGTATTATGCCACATATAACAAGTTTATTTTACTATTAAATTGACGCTTAGGCGCTTTGGAGACTTAGCGACTTATAGTTCGTTCGTTTTAAGAATGCAGTGAGTCATCATTGTCCACCGGCCTAGCCCGCCCCCTAACCAATCAAATATTTTCAAATAACTATGTCAAGTTCATATTAAACAGTTGAAGACATTGCCTCGATTGTAACGCTTGTGTCCTGTCATTTATGTTAACTAATTTGAATTTAAAATTTTATCTTACTGCATTCTTAACGCAAACGAACTATAGTTGCGGCAACTATCAACTTTTCAAATTAAACTACAGTTGCCAGTGGAAAAGTTGATAGTTGCCGGCACTAAGTTGATATTTTTGCAAAAGCGCCTATAAATATGCTGTTTAATTTTTACAACCAATTCATATAACAGTTACTTCTAAAACTTACCCGTTTTAATTCCTGTAGTTCCTTTTCTAGCAGTCTCAATGATTTGTCGCTAGCACCAGTGTTGTTGGTGTCCGCTTTACTGACTTTCTTCTCCGGCGCCGGCTCAGGTTGAGCCGGTTGTGCTTTACGTTTGATTTCCTCTGCCCGTCGCAGGATGGGAGCGGTCTGAAATACGAGTAAGTATGCTATGTCATTATATTTTGGCAATTCTAGGTGCGAGGGGAGCGACCGCACCCAGCTCTGTCACCAATGGGCCAAATATATGAAAAGGGTACTTATATGTTTTTAAACCTTCGCGATTTGAGAACATTTTTCAAAAAATAGACAACGGGTGTAAATCGCGTAATTATTATAAAGGTAAATAAATACCTATATATATATACTCGACATTTCGAAATGACTTGCATCATTCGTGGTCACGAGCTGACTCGCTCGAGCATAGTGTGACGTCGCAACCGCACGGCCACCGCAACCTCAAGATGCGCCCCCCACTGCAGACCCCTGTGGGGTATATAAAGGACCTGCGTGCGCGTCGCGCCCTTCTTGCCTGCGGTCACCAGCGCCGAGTTAAGTGTTCCTCACTTCGCTGCCCAGGACTTACCAAACCACTTACCTACCTACCAACCTACGCCTTGAGACTACCTTGTATTTAATAGATATAAATATATAGAATAATAATACCTTTGTTAATCTATCGATTGTTTCTATTTATTCTGCCTACCTAACTAGTCATTTGTAGACCACGTTACAGCGGCGCCCAACAATAGAGGTTATATGGTACATGGTTTGGTTAAGTCTTGGCAGTTATTTAATTGTGTGTTATTTCTGTGTATATTTCTTTTCTTCGTCCGAAAGGTGCGTACGGTGTTTTTTTTTATTCTATTATCTCACTTATTTCACCTCGTGTTTTAAATAACCTACAAAAACTTCTACTTTTATGTGCTTATGTTTTTGATTTAAAAAAAAAAAAAAAAAAAAAAAGAAACACATTCTTATCACCTTTTGGACGGATTCATTTTTTTTCAAATAATTGTGTATCTTTGTATGCGTAATTCCCAATCAATTTTTTTTTAAATATGGCTTATGCTATCGAATTTAATCATTTAAGTAAGGCTGAGCTCGAATATGAAGTGCTTGTAAGAGGTGGTGTTGTGCCTGAAAAATCAATTACGGTTGAGGAATTGCGTAAACAAATTGCTAAATTGTCAGACCTGGCATTTGATGAAATAATATCGTCGTGCTTTTCGCCAGATGTTGATATTACCGCATGTAATGGCTCATTGTTGCGCGTTTCAAATAACCTTTTGACTTTGCAAACTCATTATGATAAAAACCTGTTTGTTAGATCGGAATCTATTATGCATCATGTTTTTCATAGATTATCAAGAATAGATACTTCGTTGCTTACTGATAAATCATCAATTCAAGTTGTATGGGATATGTTTCACGCTAATTATAAAATCTTAGCATCTTTTACCACGTGGTCGGTTCCTACCAATGTACCGTGCCATGTGGTCGAGCCAACGTGTTCATTACCACGTGAAGTTCAACACGTGGATTTTATAAATGAACGCAAAATGTTTTCTGAAATCTGCAAGTTTAAATATAGCGGTCGAACCTGTGTGAGGGCGTTTATTCAGAAAGTTGACGAGTTCATGTCGTGTCGAGGTATACCCGAAGATAGAATATTTTCTTTTGCTTTTGAGGTATTTTGTGATGATGCTTTGCATTGGTTTCGTTCAATTAAAGATAGTGTTCGTTCCTGGAAGGATTTGTGTGTTTTGTTAAAACGCGATTTCAGTCCTCATAACTATGACTTTAAATTAATGTCGGAAATTAGGGCTCGTACTCAAGGTGAAAAAGAGAACATAACCATCTATGTATCTAAAATGCAAGGGTTATTTTCCTGTCTGGACGTACCCATCAGCGAGTCTATTAAATTAGAAATACTATTAAATAATATCAGGCCGTGTTATACAAATTCACTCTTAACTGGCAATATTGTGGATATTCCTTCTTTAATTAGTGTTTGTAGAAATTTTGAGAAATATGACAGTCGTAGCAAGGAATTTTCGGAACCACCTAAAATTACTGCCAATACTCTAGCGCCAGATTTTGCTTATAGATATCCCAATGATACGAATTCGAAAAAAACTTCTTATAGCAATAATTCTTACAAAAAACATAAGTACTTTAAACCTACTTACAATGTTTTAAATACAGATCAATGTTCGACAGAAAATAGTAATTCTGCTGAACCGAGCGTCAATGCTGTTTCTGTCACTAGTACTGCTATACCTAAATTATACTGTCCGAGATGCAGAACAGATTCACATTCTTTAAAATATTGTCGTCAACCTCGTTTTTTGGTTTGTTTTAAATGCGGATTACCTGGCTATCGAGTTTTAGACTGTCCTAGTTGTAACAATAAAACTAATAAAAATTCAAAAAACGTAAAAAATACGGTTGGGGAAAATCAAAAGTAATTGTGAAAACATGTAAAAATGAATGGCATAATTGGCTAAATTATGTATCTAAATTTTTCAATTCATATCAACTTTCCTCAATCGTTAATTCTAACATTAATTATACTCCATTTATCCCCGTTACGGTTAACGGGAAGAACACTGTTGGTTTACTAGACACTGGTTCATGTGTAACTATTTTGGGTAATAATTCCCACAAACTTTTTTTGGATAAATCTAAATTATTACATTCTAAACCTCTGGATTTTATCACCGCTGGTGGCGACAAATATTCTTCACTTGGCTCAGTGGTACTTCCTTTTGAATTTCAAAATAAAATTATTTCTCTTGTTACTCATATTGTACCGGGTATTAAGAAAACTTTAATCCTTGGTATGGATTTCTGGAGGGGTTTTGGGTTGTTCCCTGATCAATTGGAATCTATTTTACTCACGAAAAATAATAACGACGTTGTTGTTTCGGAACTACAGCCTAGTTCTACCAGTCACTTGGTATCTTTTGATCATTTGTCTGATGAGCAGAGAGCTACTGCTAACGACATCATCGCCCAATTCACCGATATATCTTATGAACGGCAAGGGCTCGGCCGAACTTCACTCATTACTCATTCGATTGATACAGGTGATAGTCCACCTATTCGTCAGCGATACTATCGTATGTCTCCCGATAAACAGCGTATTTTGTTAAAACATGTCGATGCAATGTTGGCAGAAGATGTCATTGAACCATCTGAAAGCCCTTGGTCTAATCCCGTCATTTTAACGCCTAAAAAAAATGGTGAATTGCGTTTTTGTCTCGACAGCCGTAAACTAAATTCGGTAACAAAAAAAGACGCGTACAATTTGCCTTATATCTCTGAGATTCTGGATAACTTGAGAGACGCTAAGTACCTAACTAGTTTAGATATATCTAAATGTTTCTGGCAGACGTCAATAAGGGCAGAGGACCGTTGTAAAACTGCTTTTTACATTCCGTCACGTGGAACTTTTCAATTTAAATCCATGCCTTTTGGTTTAACAAATGCTCCTGCGACACAACAGCGTTTAGCAGATATTTTATTTTACGGGCCCGAATTTGAAAACAAGGTCTTTTGTTTCGTTGATGACATCGTATGTGTGACAAATTCCTTTGAAAATCACATTTCACTTCTAATTAAAATACTTAACAAATTAAAATATGCAAACTTAACTATAAATTTAGAAAAATGTAATTTTTTCAAAGACAAACTTAAATATTTGGGTTATATAG